>JAMYCR010000002.1:23082638-27882638 GCA_028830335.1 Eucera pruinosa
CGGAGCTACAGCTAATGTTAATAAACAGAAATACATATATATCGCGCTGAATTCATTGGCTGATCGGCAGCCACCCTAATCGGTGCCATTTCATTATATACTATCCAAGTCCCGTGGCACTTTGGATCATTCCCGCGGATCTACAGCGAATGTTAATAAACAGAACTACATATATATCTCGCTGAATTCATTGGCTGATCGGCAGCCACCCTAATCGGTGCCATTTCATTATATACTATCCAAGTCCCGTGGCACTTTGGATCATTCCCGCGGAGCTACAGCGAATGTTAATAAACAGAACTACATATATATCTCGCTGAATTCATTGGCCGATCGGCAGCCACCCTAATCGGTGCCATTTCATTATATACTATCCCAGTCCCGTGGCACTTTGGATTACTCCCGCGGAGTTACAGCGAATGTTAATAAACAGAAATACATATATATCGCGCTGAATTCATTAGCTGATCGGCAGCCACCCTAATCGGTGCCATTTCATTATATACTATCCTAGTCCCGTGGCACTTTGGATCGTTCCCGCGGATCTACAGCGAATGTTAATAAACAGAACTACATATATATCTCGCTGAATTCATTGGCTGATCGGCAGCCACCCTAATCGGTGCCATTTCATTATATACTATCCTAGTAACGTGGCACTTTGGATCGTTCCCGCGGATCTACAGCGAATGTTAATAAACAGAACTACATATATATCTCGCTGAATTCATTGGCTGATCGGCAGCCACCCTAATCGGTGCCATTTCATTATATACTATCCTAGTCCCGTGGCACTTTGGATCATTCCCGCGGATCTACAGCGAATGTTAATAAACAGAACTACATATATATCTCGCTGAATTCATTGGCTGATCGGCAGCCACCCTAATCGGTGCCATTTCATTATATACTATCCTAGTCCCGTGGCACTTTGGATCGTTCCCGCGGATCTACAGCGAATGTTAATAAACAGAACTACATATATATCTCGCTGAATTCATTGGCTGATCGGCAGCCACCCTAATCGGTGCCATTTCATTATATACTATCCTAGTCCCGTGGCACTTTGGATCGTTCCCGCGGATCTACAGCGAATGTTAATAAACAGAACTACATATATATCTCGCTGAATTCATTGGCTGATCGGCAGCCACCCTAATCGGTGCCATTTCATTATATACTATCCTAGTCCCGTGGCACTTTGGATCGTTCCCGCGGATCTACAGCGAATGTTAATAAACAGAACTACATATATATCTCGCTGAATTCATTGGCTGATCGGCAGCCACCCTAATCGGTGCCATTTCATTATATACTATCCTAGTAACGTGGCACTTTGGATCGTTCCCGCGGATCTACAGCGAATGTTAATAAACAGAACTACATATATATCTCGCTGAATTCATTGGCTGATCGGCAGCCACCCTAATCGGTGCCATTTCATTATATACTATCCTAGTCCCGTGGCACTTTGGTTCATTCCCGCGGATCTACAGCGAATGTTAATAAACAGAACTACATATATATCTCGCTGAATTCATTGGCTGATCGGCAGCCACCCTAATCGGTGCCATTTCATTATATACTATCCTAGTCCCGTGGCACTTTGGATCGTTCCCGCGGATCTACAGCGAATGTTAATAAACAGAACTACATATATATCTCGCTGAATTCATTGGCTGATCGGCAGCCACCCTAATCGGTGCCATTTCATTATATACTATCCTAGTCCCGTGGCACTTTGGATCATTCCCGCGGATCTACAGCGAATGTTAATAAACAGAACTACATATATATCTCGCTGAATTCATTGGCTGATCGGCAGCCACCCTAATCGGTGCCATTTCATTATATACTATCCTAGTCCCGTGGCACTTTGGATCGTTCCCGCGGATCTACAGCGAATGTTAATAAACAGAACTACATATATATCTCGCTGAATTCATTGGCTGGTCGGCAGCCACCCTAATCGGTGCCATTTCATTATATACTATCCTAGTCCCGTGGCACTTTGGATCATTCCCGCGGATCTACAGCGAATGTTAATAAACAGAACTACATATATATCTCGCTGAATTCATTGGCTGATCGGCAGCCACCCTAATCGGTGCCATTTCATTATATACTATCCTAGTCCCGTGGCACTTTGGATTACTCCCGCGGAGCTACAGCGAATGTTAATAAACAGAACTACATATATATCTCGCTGAATTCATTGGCTGATCGGCAGCCACCCTAATCGGTGCCATTTCATTATATACTATCCTAGTCCCGTGGCACTTTGGATTACTCCCGCGGAGCTACAGCGAATGTTAATAAACAGAACTACATATATATCTCGCTGAATTCATTGGCTGATCGGCAGCCACCCTAATCGGTGCCATTTCATTATATACTATCCTAGTCCCGTGGCACTTTGGATCGTTCCCGCGGATCTACAGCGAATGTTAATAAACAGAACTACATATATATCTCGCTGAATTCATTGGCTGGTCGGCAGCCACCCTAATCGGTGCCATTTCATTATATACTATCCTAGTCCCGTGGCACTTTGGATCATTCCCGCGGATCTACAGCGAATGTTAATAAACAGAACTACATATATATCTCGCTGAATTCATTGGCTGATCGGCAGCCACCCTAATCGGTGCCATTTCATTATATACTATCCTAGTCCCGTGGCACTTTGGATTACTCCCGCGGAGCTACAGCGAATGTTAATAAACAGAACTACATATATATCTCGCTGAATTCATTGGCTGATCGGCAGCCACCCTAATCGGTGCCATTTCATTATATACTATCCTAGTCCCGTGGCACTTTGGATTATTCCCGCGGATCTACAGCGAATGTTAATAAACAGAACTACATATATATCTCGCTGAATTCATTGGCTGATCGGCAGCCACCCTAATCGGTGCCATTTCATTATATACTATGCTAATCCCGTGGCACTTTGAATTATTCCCGCGAGTCTATAGCAAGTGTTAATGAACGAACTACATATATATCTCATAGATAAGATTAACCGAACTATATATCCCCCTGAATTCACTAGCTGATCGGCAGCTTCCCTAGTCCGTGCCATATTTTTTTGTTTGGTTTCTAAACGCGTGGCACTTTATATTAACGTCGCGAGTTAATGACAACAATAACGACAAGAATAACAATGTGAATAATTGAAAATGAAATAAAGAATGCGTATATGTAGATATGTAAGTGGCAATATCACATTGCTAAACCAGGTGAGCATAATGATCATAATGAGAATATGCCAGGTAGATTACTAATTGTATGTGGAGGAGTGATCATCTATCTAGAGAAGTAAGATCATGGTTCAGATCTTTTGCATTTTGTACGTATGAGTTGATTATTATTCAAACTAATGGAAACCATTACTTGTTATAAATGCAAAGTGAATATTAATATTTAATGGGAAATATCGGATTGTCATCCAACTTATATTCTACGTAGTAATAGAAAAAAAAGGAACGAGACCTTAACCGGGACTAGTAATATAAAAGTAATTGTATTATATATTATTGTATATTGTATATTATTATGAACTCGTGCAAATTCGTCATTATGCTCACTGATTCACCATTAAATTTGTATGGAATGCACTCACCCACTGCTAGCTTCATAACGCCTGAACGTTGTTACCCGAGTGTTACCTGCAGCGAGGGAGTCTTTAGTTGTAGAGGTTATCTCGAAGTTGTAATTCTTGAAGTATCCTGAACATCGAAAGGAGAATTAATTTTTCGTTGCATACTAGTACTACTACTTTTATGAATTACAGTTTTTATTTAACATTGTATTAGATTTACATAAAAGTTTCCTATCACATTTTTTTGGTTTACTCGTAACTTTGCATTGTACTTTTTTTAACATAAGAAGATTGTCGCATGATATTAGGCAGAACAAGACGAAAAGAAGTCATTTCGCACAATGACATATATATAACTCTAATGATAAACATCGGCATTCAGATAAACTCAATCATTTAATAATTTAAGTATGAGAATGTTAGTTTGAGTATTGTGAAAGACAGAATGTCGTGTGAATGGGTTTGGACTAGAGCGATTGCTGAGCGAACGGTATATTTAGTTAAGATTGGCTGAGGCGCGAACCAAAATTGTTTGGGACAGAGGCAATTGAGGTGATGTGTGAATGAAGGGTTTGTCGTCGCGCAAGATTTCGGGTGAACGTGACTGACTGGGTTTACGAATGCCTGTAACGAGCGAGAGCAACAGAGAGGCAGAGAAGAGAAGAAAGTCGAGAAAGAGAATTCAGAGAGAGAGAGAGAGAGAGTGAGTGTTCACGAATGATAAACGTTGCGAGTAGAGAAAGAGTTTTGTGAGTGAGAGACTTTGCGTTATAGTTATTTTATTATTTAATAAACTATTATTTATCGTTTAAAGAGACTTTTCTACCTCCCCCTACCTTGAAATCATTCACGTGAGATGTAATTAAAATAATCCCTACAGTATTAATTGCAATATTATGTAATTTAAGTTTTATTGCAAATAAAAATTCAACTTACCAATTGCAGTCCGTTAAACCGCAGTCCGAACATCAGTCGATTATTTGTATTATACATCTCTTATTATTAGCTGCTTATATTTTAAGGCAAATTCTGTAACAAAAACAGAAACATGTTTTTTAAATAAGGAATATAGAAATAATTGATGTAACCTTAGCCAATTTTTTAAACAATAGGATATGAAGAACTTACATCTTTATTTGGTAGCTTCGGTCCCAAGGATGAGATCCTTTATATTATTCATAATTAGCATAGCTGTTTATTTCTAGCTCTGCAACAATAGACAAGAACATATAATTTAAAAAATATTCTACTGAATACTGTTTAGAATAAGTAGTAATGATTTTGTTTAACTTATAATGTACTTACATTTTTCATTTTTGGAGAACACTCCGTATGGTCGTGACCCACACTTATACATTTTTGTTTTATATTGTGATTTGTTTTGTTGTTATTTTGTTATTTTAATTTGATTTAATTGCTGATCGACCGATCTATAACATAAAAAAAATTCCTATAAAATATATGAAAAAAGTATCGTCCTTTAATAGAAACTTAAAGTCTAGATGTACTTACGTTTTAATCCCAAGATGAAACGCAGTTCGTCTTCCTCGATGAACGTTGTCTGCATCTTCCGGGCTTTAATACCGTGACGAACAAAAACAAAAGTTACAAAAAAAAGCACTAGAAACGCGACCGATGTGTAATTAGCGACCAATAATTTCGAAGCCCAATATCTGTAACAGAAGAAAAAGATCCATTCTTATTGTAAAGCTGCAAAACATAAAATTGGTGTAATTAGCAACTATTTTTTCATACTTACATGTATAGCTGTCTTAGGAATGCAAGATGGAGGACCGCTCCGCAGCTTACTCTTTGAGTAGTTTTATTTTCTCGGCGATCAAAGCGTCGAAACATGGAAACATCACGACATTGACACATTAAAACATGCAAACATGAAAACAAGGAAACATGAATACATGAATACATGGAAACATAAGAACCAGAAAACAAAAAAACATCAACACATGAAATCATCGAAACATCAAAACATCAAAACATCAAAACATCAAAACATCAAAACGTCAAAACATCAAAACATCAAAACGTCAAAACATCAAAACGTCAAAACATCAAAACGTCAAAACATCAAAACATCACAACATCAAAACATCACAACATCAAAACATCAAAACATCAAAATATAAAAATATCAAAACGTCAAAACGTCAAAACGTCAAAACGTCAAAACATCAAAACATCAAAACATCAAAACATCAAAACATCAAAATATCAAAATATCAAAATATAAGAATATAAAAGTATACAATTACCAAAATACTATACCATCAAAATATTTAAGTATAAAAACATAATATTTATACCGCATGACCACATATAGTTAAAGCCAAAGACTGATAAATTTGATTGGCCCCTCATTCTTTGCATAAATTTATTTTCTCTCTAAGTAGTCTCTCCTTAATTGCTGTCGTTCCTTGCATAAAATTTCGTCTCTCCTTAGTTCCTTTCAGTTCTTTGATAAAGTGTGTTCTCCCATTAATTCCTTTAAGTCCTCCAATCAATTTTTTTGTTTCCATCCATGTCCTAAAACAAACATTAAAGTATTTATTAGCAACTTGTTCAAAGATATTAAAAATCATATTAGCTTCAACCCAACATTGTATATTAATTCGTATTTGAAAAGCAATATTACTCCAATTTAAAGTAAATTGTATTAGAGATAAAAAATTGATCCTCGTTAAACACGTTTAATTAAATTCCAAAAAAATATTAATTCTAATATAAAATAGATCAGAATAAATGTTTGATATTAAAAAAAAATGCACATTTTGAGAATTCATATAATAAAAAACAAAAATATTATCCTATTTCGAAGTATAATTGAAATAAAAGAAAAATATTAATTCCAGTTAAATAATTCCAATTAAAATAAAATAATATATAAATTTCAATATAAAGTAATTCAGAATAACTGCTTAGTGATATAAAGTAAAATTCGATTCAGAAGCAAGATAAAATGTACGCATTGCAATTGCGAAAAATTTTTATTCATATTTTACCGAAAATGGTTCCAAATTTCTATTAAAAACTATCACACAATGATTTCGACGCGTTCTTTCCACACTATTTCAATATTTTAGTTATGCAAACACTTGTTAATTAACTAAAAAATGGAAATTTAAAGCAAGAAGAGAAGAAGAAACGCTATCACTTCGGCGGTTGCACCACTTTTGCATGGAGTTCGAATTTAACGGATAAAAGCTCGAACGTGATTGGCCGAGAGAAATGTTGCCATTTTTAGCACCCTTACGCGTTATCATGTAACTCCCGTAGGACGCCATTGCAAGTCAAAATTGCAAATAATTATCTAATCAAATAGTCACATGAAATACCGTATAAAATATCATATAAAGTAATCAGTTACATAAAAAGCATCGAAAATGGAAAAAATATGTAATAATAATTAAGATTTTGATCATTTGCAGCACTCAAAAGTGAAATATCGCGTATGACGCAATATCTTAGCAACCAGGAAAGCAAAATTTTAACTTACGTATTTTTCCGGAAAATATCACATAATTCGCGTCGAAAACTATTAATTCGCGTTCCTTTATAATACTTTTAACACTTTTGAATGATTAGAACACGCGAAACTGAATTTAACATGAAAAAAATGGAAATTTCTATTCACTTGCAACAGAGAGATGCACTCGCGAAGAAAGAAAGAAGACGACTGATGCTCCCGCCAAATCTATAACTACGTCACTAATCCGCGATTCTGATTGGCAGAAGGAAGCCATATTAACTTCGACACTCCCACGCATTAACTTTTAACGGTTTTAGAACGCCATTACAAGTCAAATATTTCGAACTATTTTTCGACAAATAATTGTATGAAATGTCGTACAAAATACATATAAAACTACTAATTGCGTGAAGAAAACATCGAAAATGAAAGAAATATGGAATAATAACCAAGATTTTTATGATTTTCAGCACCGAAATTGATATCACGAATGAAGCAGCATATTAGAAAACGTAGAAGCAAAATTTTAACTCGTGTATTTCTGTAGCAAATCATGAATAATTCGTGTAAAACAACTAATTACGTAAAGAAAACAGCGAAATTAGAAGGAATATGTACTATAGCAACATAATTTTAATCATTGTCGGCACCGAAAGTGAAATATCGCGTATGACGCATTAGCTTAGCAACCAGGAAAGCAAAATTTTCACTTACGTATTTTTCCAGAAAATATCACATAATTCACGCCGAAAACTATTAATTCGCGTTCTTTTATAATACTTTTAACACTTTTGAATGATTAGAACACGCGAAACTGAATTTAACACGATAAAAATGCAAATATCTATTCATTTATAACAGAGAGATGCACTCGTGAAGAAAGAAAGAAGACGACTGATGCTCCCGCCAAATCTATAACTACGTCACTAATCCGCGATTCTGATTGGCAGAAGGAAGCCATATTAACTTCGACACTCCCACGCATTAACTTTTAACGGTTTTAGAACGCCATTACAAGTCAAATATTTCGAACTATTTTTCGACAAATAATTGTATGAAATGTCGTACAAAATACATATAAAACTACTAATTGCGTGAAGAAAACATCGAAAATGAAAGAAATATGGAATAATAACCAAGATTTCTATGATTTTCAGCACCGAAAGTGATATCGCGAATGAAGCAGCATATTAGAAAACGTAGAAGCAAAATTTTAACTCTTGTATTTCTGTAGTAAATCATGAATAATTCGTGTAAAACAACTAATTACGTAAAGAAAACAGCGAAATTAGAAGGAATATGTACTATAGCAACATAATTTTAATCACTGTCGGCACCGAAATTGAAATATCGCGTATGATGCATTAGCTTAGGAAACAGGAAGGCAAAATTTTAACTCACGTATTTTTTCCAAAAAGCGGTGAATAATTCGCGTCGAAAACTATAAATTTATGATCCTTTACGTTACTTCTAAACTTGTTAACACGCACAGTATATGACAATGGAATTCAAACGATAAAATGTGAAATTTATAGTGACTGGTAAAAAATGCAATGCATTCCCGAAGAAAGAAAAAAGACTACTGATGCTCCGCGCAATCTGTAACTACGTCACTAAATGGCAATCATGATTGGTCGAACTCGAATTCAACGGTTTTCGGAGAAGAAGGTGGAGTGTCCGCCTCCTTCCCCCCGCGCGAAAGAACCAAGAACCGTTGGAAAATTCACATTCAATCCGAACTACTTGATTATAATATAATTTAAATCATAAATAAATAAATGGTAGCTTTAAGACACCAAAGAATGGAAAAGGCAAATTGATATTTCCGAGATACCGTAGATATTTTATCGTAAAAATTGACGAAATAGCGAATTGAAATAACGCGTTAGGAACCGAACGCATTTATCGCAATCAACAATTTACACTTGAAAAGTAAAACTGCAGTAAAATTACTAACCTTTTTACTGCTATTGCGTAGTTTTTTACGTCTCCTGTAGACCCATGCAGCCAGGAGATGAAAATCAGTTGCTTGCGACGAAGATTTCTCCGATGGTGAATCAATGAAAAGTTTTTTGTCGAAAGGAACGTGTTGCTGTAACAGAAGATCACAAAATAATTAGATAAAGTTACACAAAATTGCTTAAAAAAGTATATTTCTTACTACCGAGACCAAACTGAGTTCAAGAGCTATGGATGCGAATCGATAAAATAATTATTAGCAAGCGAGATGCCGGGGACGCCATGTGACGCCATTAGAATAACTGCTTAATTTTCAATTAAAACAATAAAACTATTACAAAATATCATACCTAATAGCTCTTTTCTTGCCCCTGAATCATTCGTCCCTGATCGCAGCGCAAAATATAATAAATAATTGCATAATTAAACAATTTCTAAAAAGTGTTATGCAACAATGTTACTGCGAGCACTGCTGGACCGCAACTGAAACTCTGTGCACCTAAGTGTGCTCGAATTGGCCAATGTTTTTGCAAGTAGTGCCTCCTACACATAGGTGTAGGCATAGTGATTTTAGTTATTGAGAAAAATTATGTAAAGGTCCCATTATTAATATCTAAATACCCTTGCATACACAGAATAAACTATTTAAATATCGTTTTAAACTTTCCGCGAACTAATTATATCAAATTCATCAGTAATTGATTTAGGGAGATAAGTCGATTAACTACCAATAACGTGTGGATGCACCTGATTGGTCATTGCAATTTGCTACTAAAGAAATAGTCCCCCTTTCAAGATTCCAATAAAAAAATATAAATGATAGAAAAATTTGTGATATTGCTTATACGAAACGATAGAATAAATTTTTACGAGAATTTTTATATATAGGCCCTAAAACAAAAGAGTGAAGATAGGTGTAACGCGAAAAGTAACATATAGTCTACTAAAACAAGTCAAAGGTGCTGACAGCAAGTGGCGAAGACTTCCCAAAGTCTCGATGAAACCTGATACCCTTCTGTTTTGATTGTCGTACGTTTCGAAATAAGAATATTTTATATACGAACTGTTAAAGTTTCATAGATTGTACTTACGAATTATCCTAAACGCCTGTCCTTAGATGCCACAGACGAGAATTTGCAGCACAGTTTATACACAGTACGTTTTTGCATTACAAAGTTTGGAGGCTGTTTGCACAGATGAAACGTAAGAAACATCGATATCGATTCAATTTGAACCAAAAACGTATGATTGCATATTACAAATTACATAGATTTTCAGAGTAAATTTAACAGAATGCGCTTTTATGTCGCGAAGTTTGAGGTTTAAAACATCTGAGATTTAACCTAGGTTTGCGATGCGGTGCGAAGTTGAGTCGTAATATGTATAGTGAAGTTTTTTAAATGCCGTTACTCTTGGGATAACTTGACAATGGTAATCATTATTTGTTAGCGTTGTCGATAATGTCACGATCTGTACCACAGGATACCACGGATACCACAAATGAAGCACAGAATAGACCCATCAATTCAATCGCAGAAAGAATTTTAAAATAAATATTTGTATAATAATTAGTTCTATGGTTTATTCAAAACTTAATTTTAATTTGAAACTTTTAGCACAGACGAGGTACAGGATAGATCTACCGTCTAATGCATTTTTTCGTACTGGGATTCGAGGGTTCGCGTGCCCTGTTATCATTCTCGCGTCACTCTCGACGTTATCGATTTAACGCGAACGACGAATTTAACATTAGCAACGGTTAGAATTGAAACTAAATTTAGCCGTGAAATATAGGATAGATTATTATAGGCAAACTATGGAATTATTTAAATATCCATGTTGCACTCGTTCAGGAATAGTTGATCGTTCGTCTGTGTTGCAACATTTCTTCTAATGCAATTTTATGCGCGTGAAAAAAAGGTTCATCTGCATTAACGACGTTCGGCATTGTCGTCTTTACTAACGTCACAGACGAGGTACAGAATAGACCACTCATCTTATGGGACTTCGTGTCACCATTGACTAAGAAAAGGATAGACCACTCATCCAATGCTTTTGTTTGTCACACGGTTTTGGGGCTCATGAGCCCCATTACCATTTTCGTGTCACGTCCAACGTTAACGGTTAAGCATGAAATAAATGTGCAGCGCTGCAAGTGATAAGAATTAAAACTATAATATCTGTAACAATTTAAATATGGTTGGATATACAGTTTTATATATACGTTCGACCATTTACAATATCGGCGAATTAAAAAGCATTAACAAATCAATCTCATGGTGTATCTCGTATACTCTTTAAATTATTTTAATATTACGCTGTTACGTAACGAAATGTTTAACGTATTGTATTTATTGTTACAATAAATTCCTCAGAGCGCAAACGTATAATAAAGGTATAAAAATTAATAAATCTCATCATATTGTACTAGAAAACTAGTGAAAAATTGAGAAATTTCTCTTCTCACGCGTGATCCGAAGAAGGGGAGTCACGTGACATCTCCTCGCCTATATAAGCAGCGGAAGGGCGACGCGTACTCTTCTTGTTGCAGGTGCTCCCGAAGGGATCGGATCGAATCTGTATATCACAGATTCACTTTTTAGCTAGATGATGACCAGAGATGACCACTGGGGCTGACCCACCGCCCACCACTCACCACCCACCACCCACCTACTACTAATTTCTCTTAGACTCAAGATTAAATTTAACCCATTACGTTTGATAAACATATATCTGTGCATGTATGATTGTATTGCAGGTGCTACCCACTAACTTTCATTACGTTATGCTATTTATTTTTCATTTTATTTATGTTATTCTTCTCATATTTTATTCTGCTATCATTTTATTTTGCTTCTGTTTCGTTGTATCAACATTCTGTTCTATTAATTACGTTTGTCTTCTAATAACTTATATATTTCATTCTGTTTAAATGTTACTCTGCTTACATTTTATTCTGTTAACATTTTACTTTATTTCTCGTTTGTTGAACCTACATTCTATTCTATTAATTACTTTTGTCTTTTATTAATTTATTGCGTGGACTACTAATTTCACTTTAACAGCGTAACTTCGTCACGAAGATTCAAGAATTTTAAGAAGAATTTTAACAAGAAATCAGCGAAAGAAGATTCATCGCGGGATGCGTGCGTCTAATTCTAAGTTAGAATAAGCTACGTACATTTAATCAGAGTATTTTGTACCTCGATTACTGTGCATGCATTTTGTTCTAGGATCGCTCGACAACTTAGAGCCAAAAAGCCTTAACTTCTCTTAACTTCTCTTTCAAAGTACATAATATCTTTCATCCCATTCTTGCTCGCGTTAATCAATTTGGAATCGCTCGATTCCTTCGAGATTCTCGCCATGCACTCGCTCTCAAACAGCCGCGCTGTTCGAGGGTAGTCATGGACAATCGAACTGTATGCTTGGTAAGTCGTTCTGTCATACGGTCTCAATCTCATTCCTAATCGCAATCGACGTTCGTTCGCGCCTCGAATCGTTGAAATCGCTTTCCAGTCGAGGTGCAGTGGTGTTTGCGATGCGAGGATCTGCAGCCCCTATCGAAGCAATTCGATAGGGGTGCAAGGCCCTGTAGGCTGGATCGTACGCATCTCTGTCTCGGGTACGCAGTGCGGCCTTCTGTTTGCTGCTGGGGTTAACGTAATGTTAACTTTCTGTTAGACGGTATCAGTGGTCATTATGTACTGCCCTCGATGTAGAGGGATTCTTGCGATCCGACTATTAGGCTGTGCTGGATCCTCTGCAAAGCAACGCAACTTCACCTCGGTCTCGAAAGCGATTTCTTTGACTCGTGTAAGTCGCGTTCGAATTTTGCTTTCGATTCGGGTGAGTGCGAGTTGCATGACAGAGCGCTCGAGTATAGAGTTTTGTTGCGCATGCAAGTGCGTTTCGTGACTCGTTGGTTCTTTCGAGAGATAGTAAATTGTGTTTGCTTTGCTCGCGATTTTTATATTTGCTTTTCATCGCCCACTTCCGGGCGAATGTTCAAAGAATTAGCGTTGCGTACAGAGTAAAGTAGAGTTTAGTTTGCCGTATTAAATTCCTCTTTGCGAGACACGAACGTTTTAACAAAGTGTCAGTAGAGTCTCTTGCTTTTCGTAATATGGCTCTAAGTGGGAAGAGCGTATCTTAGAAACAGAATACATCGGTAGCGTTAAGCATCGTTGTACAGTTTTGTGAACCGAAATTCATTCCATGTTCTCTTAAAGTTTCTTCGAGAAACAAATTATTTTTCGCGCGAATATTCAGTAGCTTTAAGAAATACTTTAAGAATAATCTTCAACGGGAAGTCATCGAAAGAAGATTCATCGTGGGAGGCGTGCGTCTAATTTTAAGTACATATAAGCTACTTATATTTTGTCAATGTAAATTTTGTACAACGATCGCTGTCCAACTTGCAGCCAAAAAGCCTCAACTTCCCTTTTACAGTACATAATATCCATCATCCCATTCTTGCTCGCGTTTATCAATTTGCGATCGCTCGATCCCTTCAAGATCCTCGCACGCACTCGCTCTCAAACAAGCGCGCTGTTCGAGGGTAGTCATGCACAATCGAAATGTATGCTTGGTAAGTCGTTCTGTCATACGATCTCAATCTCATTCCGAATCGTAATCGACGTTCATTCGCGCCTCGAGTCGTTGAAATCTCTTTCGAGTCGAGGTGCAGCGGCGTTTGCGATGCGAGGATTATGCAACCCCTGTCGCTGGTACTCGATAGGGGGTCAGGGCCTGTAGGCTGGAACGTAAGGGTTTGGTAACCCTATGTTGCAGCTGCAGTAGTTTCTAGGTAATGCTGGCTCTGTACTTTATTCCTGCCATTAGGGTTTGGGGCACTTGCGATCCGACTATTAGCCTGTGCTAGATCCTCCGCAAAGCATCGCAACTTCACCTCGATCTCGAAAGCGTTTTCTTTGACTCGTGTAAGTCGCGTTCGAATTTCGCTTACGATTCGACGTGAGTGCGAATCGCGTGATAGAGCGCGCGAGTGTAGAGTTTTGTTGCGCATGGGAGAGCGTCGTGAAGCTCGTTGGTTCTTTCGAGAGATAGTGAATTGTTTTTACTTTGCTCGCGATTTTTATATTTGCTGTTCGTAATATGGCTGTAAGTTGGAAAAGCGTATCGATACTTACATCTAGTCAAAGTAACGTGTACTTCGATTACTGTGCATGTATTTTGTTCTACGACGGCTACCTAACTTGGAGCCAAAAAGCCTTAACTTTTCTTTACAGTACACGATATCCATTCTCCACGCACTCGCTCTCAAACAGGCGCGCTGTTCGAGGGTAGTCATGCACGATCGAACTCTATGCTTGGTAAGTCGTTCTGTCATACGATTTCAATCTCATTCCGAATCGCAATCAACGTTCGTTCGCGCCTCGAGTCTTTGAGATCGCTTGCGAGTCGAGTTGGAGCGGCGTTTGCAATGCGAGGACCTGCAGCCCCTATCGAAAGTGCCCGATAGGGGTGTAAGGCCCTGTAGGCTGGATCGTAAGCATCTTTACCGCGGGTACGCAGTATGGCTTTCTGTTTGTCGCAGGGGATACGTCTTCCGTTCAGACGGCATCAGTGGTCCGCTACTGCCCTCAAAGTTTAGTTTCTTGCGATCCGACTATTAGGCCGCTATTTCCTCCGCGGAGCAGCGCAACTTCATCTCGGTCTCGTAAGCGATTTCTTAGACTCGTGTAAGTCGCGTTCGAATTTCGCTTTCGATTCGGGTGAGTGCGAGTCGCATGATAGAGCGCGCGAGTATAGGCTTTTGTTGCGCATGGGAGTGCGTGTTTGCATTGCTCGCGATTTTTCTATTTGCTTAGCGTTGCGTACAGTAAAGTAGAGCTTAGTTTTGCGCGTTAAATTCCTCTTTGCAAGACACTAGCGTTGTAACAAAGTGTCAGTAGAGTCTCTTGTCATTCGTACGTCGGCTCCAAGTTAGTGAAGCGTATCTTAGAAACAGAATACATCGGTAGGGTTAAGCATCGTTGTACAGTTTTGTGAACCGAAATCCATTCTATGTTCTCTTAAAGTTTCTTCGAGAAACATTAAGGGCGTAGAATGGATTTCGGTGGGTCTCGACGCGTAGTCACCTCCTCGTGGTGAGACCTGGTAATTGGTATCGTTTTCCAAAGAATGAAACGTCTTTCGAAAACGATACCAAGCTAAGAACTACGCATTAACGTGTAACATTTATATTTTAGTTTATATTTTACCTTAGACTTTCGTTTACATGCTTCGATCTTAGATTACATCTTACAGCTATCAGTTTCCAAGAGTGATCGACTTCGATTTCCAAATGCATGTTACACGTATCTTTGACTGTGTTAATATTTTGCAGGCTGTGTATTTCTACTTTAATATTGTATTAATATCGATTACAGAACTGTGTATCGTATGATTTAGACTGTTACGAATTTGGTCTACGTTGAAGCTTTGTTAGTTTCGTGCTCGTGTGACTCAGTTTGTCGTACGTGTAAAATATCACGCGTAATATTTCTACATGTTTTTAACATATTTTGCGGAAAGAGATGTTTATTGTACGTGCACCTTACGACGTGGCAACACACAGCAGCTATATCTGTAGGCGAATATGCCTACGCGTTCCCGAAACATTCCTAAGTGTTTGTAGAAGCAACGTGATTTTTATGTCACTGCTCTTTTATACGTTTCTTTCCGTTTCAGACGCTATGACTTGCGAGTGTGGTACCGCCACGGTACAGTCTTGCGACTGCGTTAGTAAAGAGCGTGCTAAACATCTTGTATATTGTCGTACATATGTATTTATTGTAAATATGTCGTGCTGTTATTTGTAACATAGTGTTCATGTATTGAGATGTAATTTAGTGACACTGACAAAACATAGAATAGACTATCCTCATATATTCTTATACGAAATCATTAGGGTGCTACCAGGCCCCCTTGCTAAACGAAAACAGCAGCGTTTCTAAAACGATAGAATTTCTGAATAAACAATACGATAAATAACTGTCTCCGATATACGCGCCGCGATATATAATAGCTGGATTTAAAGTAACGAGCAAACAAGCATATCTTCATATGTATTGCACTTCTATCATTGATTCCTACGCGTTACTCCTTACTTATTTTCACGCGCCTTTATGTCGTTGTCTGTAAAGTTAAACGACGAAGACGAGATATTATAAAAATGAGATAACCACCGCCTAAAGACGAGAGGGCGATACTTTTGTCACCGTCATCGGCGAGTCGACGGCGGCGGCTACTGCTGCGAAAATTGCAGTGTGCGTATACGCACGTGAACAGAAAAACCGAGTCCCAAAACTGAAGTCGGCCTCTTCGAGGGCAACAAGATTGTTGCTGTGGGTTTAGGCGGCGTCATTGCTATCGGGTCTACTGGTGAGAAAATCAGGCTCAATAAAGAAGGATTTCTTATATACCGTCGAGCGCGGACTATGCAGAGCGACCTGGTCGTTCCTTGCTAGTGTGCGTCCGCGTTTCAAAGTGCTTGCTAGGTCTCGGCTTTTAGGTGTCAGATTCCGATCAAACGCGTGTCAGAATAAAGGGCCCGCTTCCCCCTGCGAAACGCATGCGGTTTCATCACCGTAGCACTTCCGGTTCGAATTTAATCAGCGATTCGTTCCTTATATTACATTCTTTATATATTCGTTCGAGCGCGGACCATGGAGAGCATTTCCTAGCGTTTAGCGACAGTGCGCGTACCACGTTTCGGAAAAGAAGTCATATCTCTGCTTCTGCATGTCCGATTCCGATCGGCGAGTAGTCAAAATAAAGGGCACAATTCCCCCTACAAGAGGCACTAGGTTTCATCGCAGTAGCACTTCCGGTTCGGATGTTATCAGCGATTCTTTCCCTTTTTTTACATTCTTTATATAAACTTTCGAGCGCGGACCATGGAGAGCATTTCCTAGCGTTTAGCGACAGTGCGCGTACACGTTTCGGAAAAGAAGTCATATCTCTGCTTCTGCACGTCCGATTCCGACCTCGAAAAAAATCCGAGTGTTTCATACGCCCTCTGTAATACTCATAGTTACTATAGTTCTTGCATTCGCCTTAGCGTATAAAAAATAGGGAAACTTTCTCTTTAAAATCATTTTTGTTTCATTTACATTCTACTTTTTATTGAAAAAATATGAATGTCGAAAGAGAAGCGTACGTTTTACTCGTTCCAAACCAACCCCAAGACATCTATTAAAACGTTTCAAATTTTAACTCACCGCCTTTTTGAAGCTGCGTGAACGTTTTCAAAATCCCTGCACCACCAAAATCGGTGAACCTTCCCCTTTAAACCACTTATTGGTTCACCTAAATTCGACTTTCGAGATATCGTCATCTGAAGGGAAAAGTAGTTTTAAAGAAGGGTGCCATTTTGCGCTCTTAGAAATTTGTTGTGACAATGGATACAATACGTTATACATTTCGTATAAATAAAAAAAAACATTTGCAGTAGCACGGTGTTAGCTTTCGATATAGTTTTTTTGGGTTAGAAAATTTAGACGTACAAGCGCGGAAAAATGCCGCGAGTCAATTGTACAGGAAAATAGTTTTGATTTTTATTTTTCTCCGCTAATACTTTCGAAGTACGAATGAGGTATAGAAGGAGTTAGTAGTAGAATTAGTTTTAGAATAAATGAGAGAGTAACGTAGCATTTTTAAAATATTACCTTCAATGAACGACAATAATCTTCTCATCGTCCAGAACAATCGTGTTACTAGTCAACGTAAAACTAAACTGCGCGCGCACAAAACTGCCCGAGACTGCGCATTCGCAATTCTTACGCGGGAAACGACTAACCGTTACGACTAACCGTTACACCTAACCTAAGAATAGGAAAGGAGAAGTGCTCAGCTTTTACTGGTTCGTTTGCGTCGGTCTAAAATGAAAGTACGGACGGCAGTACTTAATTATCAGCCTACAATGAACGCGCGGAATGCCGCGGTCAATAATCAGTTGGTTTCATTCCAATATTTGCATCGGTTCGCGAAATCTAAGAAAATTCGTGTAACGCGTCAAGTGTCCGATCTCGATGTGATTAGAGAAATGCTTAGATATCGGAATCAAAGCTCGCGACGCGATCGAAACCACCAAAAACCGATAGTGCGGAGTGGAATGGATAATAATCCAAGGTTTCATTCGTATAAGTGCCTCGGTTCGTGAAAAATACGAAATTTCGTGTGACGCGTCAAGTGTCCGATCTCGATGTGATTAGAAAAATGCTTAGATCTCGGGGTCTATGTGCGTGACTTCAACGAAACCAGCAAAAACGAAAGTGCGGAGTGCAGTGAATAATAATCCAAGGTTTCGTTCGTATATTTGCATTGGTTCGCAAAATAAAGGAAAGTTCGTGTTACGCGTCAAATCTTCGATCTCGATAGGATTAGAAAAATGCTTAGATCTTGGCTTCTAATCGTTTGCTTCGGACGAAACTGGCAGAAATGAAATTGCGGAGTGCAGTGGTTAAAATAGTCAATCGGTTTTATTCGGATACGTGCGTCGATTCGTAAAAGATAAAGAAATTCGTGTGACGCATCGAGACGTCCAATCTCGATACGTTTAGAAAAGTGCTTTAGAAAAGCACTTCGTTTAGAAAAGTTGCGTGAGCATTATCAAAATCCTTGCATTCTCATGATCGGTGAACCTTCCCCTTTAAAATGCTTTTTGTTTCACCTAAGTCCGACTTACGGTTTCCGAGATATCATCGTTTAGAGACGAGTTTAATTTTTTCCCGCTATTCTCGGCCTCCGCGAACTGACCTACTTCTCAACCACCTCACCATTCTTAGTATTGCGCAGGTCAGTTTTACTATGTTTACTATGTCATTAGTAACTCCGCGCACGCTATCCATAAGAGTAAACTTTAAACGGCCATATCTCGCGAAAGAGTTGAGATATCGACGTGAAACGGAAAGCAAATTAAAGGGCACATTTTTCTGTATCTCCAGAATCATCGGCTCTCCATTATTCATGATCACAAGCGTAGCTACGGAACAAAGAACGTGGGGGGTGCAGGAACTTTTTTTGAGGAAACTACAAATCCAAAATTCTTGAAACTTGGTGAGAGGTTGAGTGCTTGGAAGAGTAGCTATCTAAGAGTGCGCGGCGATGTTTCCCTGCTATATTGGCAAGGAGGGAAGGGTCACGAGACTCCCCTTCTTTGGATCACATGTGAGATGGACCGTTTTCAATTTATCACAATCTTTCTAGTACAATACGACAAGATTTATTTATTTTTATATCTTTATTATACGTTTGCTCTTTCAGGAATTTATTATAACAATGAATACAATACGTTATACATTTCGCGTAAATAAGAGACACATTTGCTGCAGCATGGTGTTAGTTTTCCATATACAGATATATTATACTGGTGAAATGATTAACTTATGCTTTGCACATTTACGTGGCATTACGCGTATAGACATCGAAATGTAATTTTTTAATGATTAACGATTACAAAGATGATTAGATCTCGAGATATAATCGCGAGGGTGCAACGATGTAGGTTTTGCAACGGTATTTTTCTATAATAAACACCCGACGAACAACGCGCAATATAAACACGAGGCAGCCACGAAGGGCGCTAATAGAAATATGGAAAAAGATGAGCTCCAAAGAGCGCCAAACGAAACGGAATTGAGCAGCCAAAAGGGCCACTAAAAAATACCAATCATCCACTCGTAAACCCGATGAACGCGTGAGTGAAACATTGTTTCTTTCTCGCAACGCTAATATACTATGTTTACTAATCAAAGAGCAAATTCAACAAATCAATCGCGAAAGGTGCTTCGTTTTACTGCAAAGGCTACTCTACTCGACTCAACTTCAATCAACGAGGAAAGAAAAAGACAACGTCGCGCAAGCGTCCAGCCCTGGACGCTTCGTTGACCCTGTAACGCAACGCTAATAAATAATAACAACTAATCTATGCACCTATTCTTCTTCAAAGCGCAACACTAATAGCGAAAGTGCAGCGTGCCCAATGCACGGCTGCCGTTGACTCGTCCATGGTCCATCGATGACTGAATTCCACTTTCTCAATGGAACATCGTGGGCTTTTTTATCATATACGCAACGCTACGTGCAAAACGCGATCATTTCGTGGCGCGACGTTAACTGCAAAGCTAAACACGCGCGATGCAAATGTTTCGCAACTCTAACATTTTAATTCATTCAATGGAAGCTACTATTTTCGTGTAACGGAAGCTGCTCCGATTAATCGAGGTGTTTACAATTAGAAGACGCGATCGATATTATCGCAACGCTATCGAATATATTACGATGCTAATCTCAATGAAACTGTGGAACGCGATACTAAGAAATGCTAAGAATACGCGCAACATTTCATACGTCGCAATGCTAAATCAATCGCGATAATCGTATCTTCGCAACGCTAATGCAAACCCGTGAGTTTTTCATTCGCAACTCTAATATCACCTCGCGCTTTCTTTGATCCGCAACGCTATGTCAACCCGTGCGTACGTTCTCGCAACGCTACGTAAAAAAGTACGCGGAGCCCAGATGTGGAAGTTGAAAACACTACGCATGCAGATCTAATAACGAGTACAGTGACAAAGTAACAAGAGTAATGACCATCCATTCTTTCGTAAACCGAAAAAATGAACAGCCATTGGTTGCTGCCCTCTTCGTGACAGTTTGTCGGGCCTCTTCTTTTCTTCGGGCGCCATGCCCGCAGGGACATGAATTTAAGCTCGAGGTTCTCGAGAAGCAACCCAGAAAGAAACTCAGAAAAATGGAATAAAAATGCATATCGAAGAAGTTAAATAGCACGCAGACGACCAACGACTCTAAGAATTCTAAGAAACTAATCTAAGAATTCTCAGCATCCTTGCTCGTGCAAACGTGTCGAACCTCGAGCTGAGTATATACGTTCGTCTCGTGCAGATCGCGGCCGCGTCCGCGTGACGATTCAAGATCGCCGGATTCGAAAGATCGACATTGGCAAAGACCGGAAATGACCTGCATTCTCCAGGTCAGATCAGCTCGCCGTCGATGTTCAAATCAGATTGCCTGAAACAGGTTGACACGCGCACCCCCCATTAAATATGAAACTCGCGACCCGAGACCATATGTCAACCTGCCCGGCCCTACCTACTTAAAATTAACGCACATTCCAGAAAGTATGCTACCTACCTACCTAATGCTATATTTAAAAAATGGCAAACAGGCACACAAACACAGGCATACACCCCACCCCCACCCGGCGGATCACACGCATACCACTCGGGTGCAAAAGCCTAAACTAGGGAGTAACGTCCCGGGACGCCTCCGATACCCGAGTTCAACATACAATTCATACACACTTTAAAGTAAACTAAAATCCTGAAATCGACTAACGTGGGTAGCGATCATTGCGTATTATATGATTTCAAGCGTATTCAACTAGGCATATTCGAATATACTTCGAGCATTTCGCGAAGAAATGTACGTCGATAGCAAACGTGTAAGTCGATATATATTTTAAGCATTTATCAAACATGAAATTCGATAGGAAAATTGCCAGATATACTTTAAGCATTTATCAAAGAATTCAATACGAAAACCGAGAGCTGTCTTTGCAATAAATGGTTCATTGCTATTATTGCAAATATAATGGAGACTATTGGTACCATTGTATTAAAGAATAAATTGACTGAGAAGTTAATCAAGATTATGAAAAAACGACGCAAGTCCACAGCCTAACCACGCACACACAATGTGGAAACGACGTCGCGCACGATACGCTACCCACGATCAGCCGCCACACAAATATCAAATATCGAATAGCAAAATAATAAAAAAAAATGATCGTGCCACGTGCTTTTCACCCGCTCAAGTAGCACCTGAGCACGTGAGCGGGATCCCGGCAAAACGGCACGAACCGACGCTGAAAATCCTAGCTAAAAAACTTGTCGACATTCGTAATCGGCTGACGGACTGTGACTCTACTTTTCCAATGCGTTTAAAGCAAACAAACTCTACTCGTTACATTGAAAAGATGCTACGTTACTTGCAAAACAAGAAAGCGAAAAAACTCTAATGCAACGTGAATTTAAATACGCGAGGCTGAGAATAAGAAACGCGAACAAGTGACTCTAAATTAATGTTAAGAATATTAAATTTTAACAAGAGATTCTAAATTGAAGTTAAGAATACGATGATAAAATAGAACAAGGGACTCTAACGTGAAACTTTAAGTGCAATCCCTTGGGCGATTCCCTTACCAAAGCTCCGTAACTTTAACATAACATCGCGTTAAAGTTTTCGACTTCGACTCGGAAATCTACCCATCGCGAGATGTCTTCTTGCGCATTTTATTTGGCATCATTTTTGTACGAGAAAAGACAAATCTACTGTGTCTCTGTATCTTAAATCGAATTGAAGCTACTGTGAACCGCGAAGCAATATATTGCTCAATTCTTTTGCGAATTACGATTCAAGCAAGGAACTCTGATACAATATTACGCGTACACCTGCGTGTACTCAAATAGCAATGCAAACACATTTCCTCATTACTATTGTGCAATGAATAAATCCACAAATATAACTAAAAACTATAACGTGCTCAAACATACGAGCATTCCACTTTAATAAATATCTTTGTGGAATTTCTGTTGACTCTACTTTTAAGTGCATCGATATTTAAAAAGAAATTCGTACTAAGTGACTCTACAATTGACTCGAATTCTTTTATTAGCATATGAAAATATTTAAAATCGCGAGCGTAAGAAGACCTAGCCTCGTCTAATAAATACAATACATACAAGAAATAAAAATGGTACACGGGTATACGATCGTATACCCGTGGTCACTGTACTCGTTTATGCAAAATCTACGTATACAACCAGTCGCCCGTGCCGATTCGGACCTTTCGTCCTCGACATGCGTGAGCGACCGGAGGGATTCAAAATGCATGCCACTCACCGTTAGACGACTACGCTGTCATCTGCTGCAGCCAGGCGGATGACAACCTGCTGCCATCGTCATCTAGCGAAGCCGTGAAGTCGTGGAGTCGTAAAGCCTTGAAGTCAACGCCATGAAAAATGATGTCGCGAGGCCGTGAAGCTGCGATGCCATGTCCTGTGGTCCCAAGGACAAGAAGATCTGTGGAAGACCTGTAACAAAGAAAAGAGAACGAGAAGATTACAATTTATTCTTCGAGATATTGCTTATCGATTATTTGACAATCTTGAGATTAAAGACGTGCAAGTTTAACAAATTCTATATTTTTAAATCACTCTATTTCTTAGTTCAACAAAAATGAAATAGCAACGTCGAACTCTACAAATTTTTAATAGATTCTATATCTTTTAATTCGTGAAGATAAACGTTAATTGCAAAGATCCTTACATGGCGGACTTCAGAAGCACAGCGAGATCGTCTGCCAACAGCCGAAGGGTGACTCTAATACCGAATTCTATTACTTAAATAAAAAAAAGGGAAGTAAAAGACTAGGCAACCGCGTAAATATATTCGGCGAGCAAACACTGACTCTACTTTCGCGAGTAATTTTTATAAATGAATTTAATTAGAGCAGCTGTGCTCTTAAGCAAATCAAATATCGTTCGACGGCAAGCACTGATTCTACGATCGCATTGCGCGCGATCCCAACGTGCTGAAAGAAATGCTTATTTAGTAGCAGGGAGGAAGGGTAAGGAAGTACACAACACAAGAAATATATTCTATTATTCTTATTCTTGTCGAGCGTCTGTTTGCGAATACCGTTGCTCTGACGTGATTAAACGATATTAATGTCTCAATATGAAATGAAATTCTAGAATTCTATTTGTACGATTTGTATGCACGACGCCTGTATTATAAATGTACGCTACGAATGTTCGCGAATTGGAATCGAAAAGTTCGTTTAACTCGCGCTTCCTAAACGTAAGCCGCGTGTCCCCCCACCCATCAAATTCTCGCAAATGCTCGGGTAAATAAAAGTTCGAAATGAAAACACCGGAGTGGGGCGAGAAGAACGCGACGCGTTTCCGGCGACAGTTTTTGCATGTTTACAACTCGAGCAGATTCGTGGAAATAGGAAACGCGTTTAGAAACCAATGATATATGTACTACATAGCGAAACTCGCGACCGAAATACAATGAAATAAGACTCTACGTGTAGTAACTGTACTATTATTAACAACTTTTCAACACGTCCACGATGAAACGGAATAAAAAAAAACGAAAAAACACGAATGATTCTAAATTCCGCCCTCCCTTCGTTCACGTTGGTTACGAAATATAAATGACTCGAAAAAACAAAACGTATGAACAAGCAAAAAAATTAATAAATGTGAACCCATGTGTATGTTACCACGTATTAGCGCAACGTAAATATTACCATCCACCTCTTTAGCCTCTCGAATTACCAAACAGGTATCTGTAACAAAAAGAAGATTGCAAATTTTAAATAGATTAGTTAAAATAAAAGGCAGTAGTAATTTAAGGAACGGAACGAAGTTAATTAAGAACAAGGAAAAGAGAAAAAAAAGAAGAAGGTATCGAAACGTTGAGAAGTGTTAAATTAATAATCGTTTGTTATTTGTTGTTACCAATTAGCAATAAATGACACGACGTTGATTAAACAATGCTACTGGATTCAGGATGGAGGGAAATGGTACAGAGGAAACAGAGGTAGAGGAGATAAGCACCGTACGATTATGTATACACAACCTTCCCCTACGAAACTCGTAATACTACTGACGCGCCGCGTTCGCAGAGCTCCAAGAGTGGGGGAACGCTATACGGATGCGCGGCGCGTGTCACGCAGTTCATTCGAATTTCGAGATACATATTTTTATTGATATTACGATCAAAGGAATATTCCTTCGATACGAAACGAAGACCATCGATAGATTAATATATTTCAAATCTTATATGTATTATAGTTAATGCTATTTAATGATTTATTATACTTAATGCTATCTACACGCACGGCAAACTAAGTCACACGAGCACGAAACTAACAAAACTTCAACGTAGATCATATTCGTAACAGTCTAAATCATATGATACACAGTTCTCTAATCGATATTAATACAATATTAAAGTAGAAATGCACAGCCTGCAAAATATTAACACAGTCAAAGATACGTGTATCTTGCATTTGGAAATTTAAGTCCGTCACTTTTAGAAACTGGTAGCTGTAAGATGTAATCCAAGATCGAAGCAAGTAAACGAAAGTCTAAGGTAAAGTATAAACTAAAATATAAAGGTTACACGTTAATGCATAGTTCTTAGCTTGGTATCGTTTTCAATAGACGTTTCATTCTTTGGAAAACGATACCAATTACCAGGTCTCACCACGAGGAGGTGACTACGCGTCGAGACCCACCGAAATCCATTCTACGCCCCTAAAGTTTCTCGAAGAAACTTTAAGAGAACGTAGAATGGATTTCGGTTCACAAAACTGTACAACGATACTTAACCCTACCAGTGTATTCTGTTTTTAAGATACGCTTTTCTAACTTAGAGCCGACGTACGAATGATAAGAGACTCTACCGACACATTGTTACAAAGTTAGTGTCTTGCAAAGAGGAATATAACGCGCGAAACTAAGCACTACTTTACTGTACGCAACGCTAAGCAAATAGAAAAATCGCGAGCAAAGCAAAAACGCACTCCCATGCGCAACAAAACTCTGTACTCGCGCGCTCTGTCATGCGACTCGCACTCACGTCGAACCGAATGCGAAATTCGAACGCGACTTACACGAGTCAATGAAATCGATTTCGAGACCGAGGCGAAGTGCGCTGCTTTGCGGAGGATCCAGCACAGGCTAATAGTCGGATCGCAAGAATCCCTCTACATCGAGAGCAGCAGAGGACCACTGATGGCGACTGACAGAAAGTTAGCATTACGCTAACCCCAGCAACAACAGGAGGCCGTACTGCGTACAGGAGACAGAGATGCTTACGATCCAGCCTACAGGGCCTTGCACCCCTATCGAATCGCTTCGGTAGGGGCTGCAGATCCTCGCATCGCAAACGCCACTGCATCTCGACTCGAAACCGATTTCAACGACTCGAGGCGCGAACGAAAGTCGATTGCGATTAGGAATGAGATTGAGATCGTATGAAAGAACGACTTACCAAGCATAGGGTTCGATTGTGCATGACTACCCTCGAACAGCGCGCTTGTTTGAGAGCGAGTGCGTGGCGAATGGATATTATGTACTGTAAAAGAGAAGATAAGGCTTTTCGGCGCTACGTTAGCGAGCGATCGTAGAACAAAATGCGTGCACAGTAATCGAGGTACACGTTACTTTAACTAGATGTAAGTATTGGTACGCTTCTCCAACTTGGAGCCACATTACGAACAGCAACAGACTCTACTGACACTTTGTTAAAATGTTTGTGTCTTGCAAAGGGGTATTTAACGCGCGAAACTAAACTCTACTTTACTGTACGCAACGCTAATTCTTCTAACATTCACCCAGAAGTGGGCGATTAAAAGCAAGTATAGAAATCGCGAGCAAATCAAAAACAATTTACTATCCCTCCAAAGAACCAACGAGCTTCGCAACGCGCTTGCATGCGCAACAAAACAATATACCCGCGCGCTCTATCATGCGACTCGCACTCACGTCGAACCGAATGCGAAATTCGAACGCGACTTACACGAGACAATGAAATCGTTTTCGAGACCGAGGCGAAGTTGGCGCTGCTTTGCGGAGGATCCAGCACAGCCTAATAGTCGGATCGCAAGAATCCCTCTACATCGAGAGCAGCAGAGGACCACTGATGGCGACTGACAGAAAGTTAGCATTACGCTAACCCCAGCAACAACAGGAGGCCGTACTGCGTACAGGAGACAGAGATGCTTACGATCCAGCCTACAGGGCCTTGCACCCCTATCGAATTGCTTCGATAGGGGCTGCAGATCCTCGCATCGCAAACGCCACTTCACCTCGATGCGAAAGGGATGGTCAATGACTCGAAGCGCGAACAAAAGTCGATTGCGATTCGGAATGAGATTGAGATCGTATGAAAGAACGACTTACCAAGCATAGAGTTCGATTGTCCATGACTACCCTCGAACAGCGCGGCTGTTCGAGAACTAGTGCGTGGCGAGAATCTCGAAGGGATCGAGCGATTGCAAATTGATAAACGCGAGCAAGAATCGGGATGAAAGATATTATGTACTTTAAAAGAGAAGTTAAAACAAGTTAAGACTTTATGGCTCCAAGTTGGCGAGGCGATCGTAGAACAAACGGTGTGCACAGTAATCGTGGTACACTCGACGTGTTACTCCGACTAGATGTAAGAAGCTTATAAGTACTTAGAATTACACGCACGCCGCCCACGATGAATCTTCTTTCGATGATTTCTTGTTGAAACGTTATCTGAAAATTCTTCTTAAACGTGTTGAATCTTCGTGACGATGTTACGCTGTTAAAGTGAAATTAGTAGGCCGCGCAATAAATTAATAATAGACAAAAGTAGCGAATAGAATAGAATGTAGGTACAACAAACGAGAAGTAAAGTAATATGTTAGCAAAATGAAATATATAAATTATAGAAGACAAACGTAATTAATAGAACAGAATGTTGATACAACAAACGAGAAACAAAGTAAAATGTTAGCAGAATGAAATATATAAATTAATAGAAGAGAAACGTAATTAAGAGAACAGAATGTTGATACAACAAACGAGAAACAAAGTAATATGTTAGCAGAATAAAGTATGAGCAGAGTAACATAAATAAAATGAAACATAAATATAATAACGTAATAAAAGTTAGTGGTAGAACCTGCAACACAAACATTGTACATGCACAGATATATCGGACGTAGTGGGTTAAATTTAATCTTGAGTCTAAGAGAAATTAGTAGAAGGTGGGTGGTGGGTGGTGGGCTAGCCCCGATGGTCATCTCTGGTCATCATCTAGCTAAAACTTGAATACGTGATAAATCAGATGCGATCCCTCCGGGAGCACCTGAAACAGTAATAGCACGCGGTGCTCTTCCTCTGCTTATATAGGCAAGGAGATGTCACGTGACTCCCCTTCTTCGGATCATGCGTGAGAAGAGACCGTTGTCAATTTTTCACCAGTTTTCTAGTACAATATGATAAGATTTATTAATTTTTATATCATTATTATACGTTTGCGCTCTGAGGAATTTATTGTAACAATAAATACAATACGTTAAACATTTCGCGTAAATAAAGGACACATTTGCTTTAGTTTTCGATATAGAGATGCATTATACCGGTGAAATGATTCATTTACGGTACGTACATTTACGTGGCAATTCCCGTGCACGTATTGAAATGTACGTTGACGATTTTATAATACTTATGTAGCGGTATGCTCCCGAGAAGTTGTTGTAACGATGAATTTATACAATTGTAACGAAAAGATACATTTGCAGAGGTATAGCGTTAGCCGAACGTATTAATTTACGCTTTGCACATTTACGTGCCATTACGAGTTCAGGCATCGAAGTGTAATTTTTTAATGCGTTAGAAAATTTAGACGTACAAGCGCTAGAAAATGCCGCCAGTCAATTGTACAGGAAAATATTTTTTCAAACCGAAAGTGCGGAGTGCACTGAATAATAACCCAAGGTTTCATTCGGATATTTGCATCGGTTCGCGAAATACATATAAGGAAATTCGTGTGATGCGTCAAGACTTCGATCTCGATACGATTAGAAGAATGCTTAGATCTTGCCTTTTAATCGTTTCTTTCGGACGAAACTGACAGAAATGAAAGTGCGGAGTGCAGTGATTAATAATCAATCGGTTTTATTCGGATACGTGCGTTGATTCGTAAAACATGAAATTCGTGTGACGCATCGAGACGCCGATCTCGATACGTTTAGAAAAGTGCTTTCATCTCGACTTCTAATCGTTTCACTTTTATCGAAACTTTGCTCTAAGGAATTTATTGCAACCATAAATATAGCACGTTATATATTTATTGATGATATCATTGACCACAGACGAGGTACAGGATAGACCTATCATCTTATGGGACTTCGTGTCACATGTTCATGCCATGTGTAACAGCATAATATTAAAATAATTTAAAGAGTATACAAGATACATCATGAGATTAATTTGTTCAGGCCACAAAAGTACATTGCACGATTGGTTTACTCGTATACCTTGTCCGTGTTTATATTACTGAAAGCGTAATTTCAAAGAAATTCAATTTTTTACATTAACCGTGAAGTTGTACGATGTCAAAAACTGTACTGTTATTCTATGATATATTAGGTGTATCAGTGAATAATTCACTTATTTTGTTAAATTCGATCATTGCTTCTAAGAAAATTAAACATTTACTCTATCTTAAATATAATTGCTGTTATTCTGTAATGTTTAACGAATTTTTTTAAGCCATTTTAAGCTATGGATTCATGCTCGAAATGATGATGCATCTTTTGATAAAACAAATTCACCGAACCATTTGAAAATTGCGGATTAATCATTGCTGCACCTAATAAAATGAAGAAAATCAACAAGCGTTTTTCCTTAATCGAAGCTTGGTATATTGAAATGTCTCTACAAATTCATCCGACGTATCGACGCAGAGCGTTATTCCGATTTCCTTCCATGGTTTTAATCATCCAAATGATGATGTAGCTCGGTGATACTCGATAAATAAATTTGATCACTCCAATCAAGATGGAGTGTTGAAAAAATCCGGTCGTCACATTTTCCTTGCCTATAGTTCTGATCGCGCTCTGCACATACTTTTCCGGCGTCGGGACCATCCATCCCGATCTCGGTGAATCTGTCGTGTGATTTGTCACTGTTCCAGGCAGCAAACACTGTACAATTACACCATGCCTCCCGTATTCTATCTGCAAGTCTCTGCTAAACTTCACGATGTACGCTTTAGTGGCCGCAAACACTGTGAGTAATGGGGTCGGCAATACGGCCATCATGGAGGCCACGTTTACTATCACGCCTTTTCCTCTGACCACCATTTGCGGTAACAAGATACGGCACATATTTGTCACAACGACAACGTTACAGTGAATGATACTCATGTAGATCTTTTCCTTGTGAGGAAGATCCAGAAAATATTCCGGATGCGGATACGACATGCCAAGATTGTTCACCAACACTCCAATCTCTAAGCCAAACATTTCCTTTTCGATCACGTTATACGTTTCTAAGCCTTCCGACAGATCTAGCTTAATTACTTTCGTTTTCACGTTGTACATTGCCTCGATATTGCTCGCGATCGTTTTTAAATTTTCCGTATCGGGACTGACCAGGATTACGTTCATCCCTATCCTTGCCAGTGCCTCCGCGTACGATCTTCCAATTCCATGGGAACATCCCGTGACAACTGCCCACTTCCCCATGGAGCATAAATCGACCACCGGAACGGAGAAAAAGTTCTTGTATATTCGGTATATTATATTGCGGGAAAATCTGTAGCCCCAGTATATGATCGCTGCGTAACCTATTTTCTCGACCAACATAATTCACGATAGCAACACGGTGTTTCCGGTTCACTTTTCAACGAGCGTCAAAGGACGTCCGATATAGTAGCTGGCTTCATTTATCGTCTCACGTAATTCGTCGCCTTTGGATGGAAAAATGGGGAAAGGAGTTCTTTGCGTGATATTCAACGAAAGGATGACATGTTATGACAGCGTGAAACAGTCGAACGGAAATTAGCAGATATCAAAATTCCAATCTATCAGTTCTATTAGGTTGTTCGAAAAATTCGTAGAGATATTTTGGAAACTCTCAAAAGCAACATGTGCACATTAACATTTTAATAAGTAATCCTCCGTTAATTATTGAATTTTAACTGACTCAAAATAGAATTAGAATTTGTTTACATTAAGAATGCTATTATTATTTAACTGAAGCTCATAAAAAGTAATTCCCTTCCAATTCACTACTTACACAACAGGAGTGAATGTTATCAAAGGCATTTCGAATTTTTCGGAACAACCCAACATATCGTATCGCATAGTATATTTTCTATATAAAATATTTACAACATATTTATTAGATAAGATTAGATTGCTTCAGCCAAATTCGAAGATTACTTATTTGTTCCTCTACTGCTGACGTGCTGGTTCCACCTGCAACGTTGTACTGTTCCACGCTGTCATTGTAATTCCAGAGTTGCGATACATCCTCCTCGAAATATTCGCTGCACAAAGTAAAAGATTGAATATCTTAATGAAATAAACGTTTAGTAAAGATACTTAAAAGGTACCTTATTCTTTGCAATGATTCAAGCGTTAACCCGCAAAGAGATGTTTGGAGCGATTCCGACAAAGCAACCGCTTTTCCAACCAAATGATGAGCTTCCCTAAATGGGATCTATCGAAAATCAATTACGTAAATGGGAAACTAGGACTGGATAATATTATAGATCGATTTATAATGAGTTCCTTTTTATATCTTGAATACTGACCCCCTTCCGAACGAGATAATATGCCATATCCGTTGCAAACATATCAGACGTTAGTGCTACGGCACACTTCTTTCCATTTACCTCAAAAGAGTCTGACACTTCTGTAACGATAACAAGCATGCTGTTTATGGTGTCAAATGTGGAAAATAGGGCATCTTTATCTTCTTGAAGATCCTTATTGTACGTAGACGGAATTCCTTTCAAGGTAGTCATGAAACCCATACACTAGAAGCATATCAGACGACTAAAGGAAATAATAAAATATATTTTATCATTTCATTATCACGTACTTAACACGATCACTGGCCAGGCATTTAGTATAGTCGCCATTTGTACGCTCAGCAAAGCAACAAAGTGTTCAGCATAAAAATCCTACTTATCATTTTCTGTGCCTACAATTTCTACAATTCTTTCGTTCTTTCTCTTCTTCATGATAACAGTCAATCATAACTCCTGACGAGCTTTATTTAAGTAAAATTCATTTAGACAGCAAACGTGTTAATGCGAACACGGTTGTGATTGAAATACAAACTTTTCCGAGCAGAGTTCCAGATTTTCCTCTAATCAATTCCACACAGTCAGCATTGCGTTTTTGCGGCATCAAACTGCTACCCGTTGATAATTTATCCGCAATCCTTACGAAACCAAATTCCTCGCTACTATAGATGATTAAATCTTCGCAAAGGCGACTGAGATGGATCGCCGTTAACGAGGACCAAAAAAGAAACTCAGCTTGAAACAATGAAAAAACGCAAAATATACAAGTATTGCGTATGCAAGTTACTCATTTCAAAATAGTGGATTATTCATTGGTACACCTAATACGTATTATAATACGTTGTTCGACTTTCTTACCCACAAAATCTCGATCTCCTACGGCATACATGCTGTTCTCGGTTATTCCGCGAAACTCCAGTTCTCTGGCTAGAAAACGTCGGTCGATTCGGAAAGGATTGCCAGCTATCGCACCACTGCCCAAAGGCAACATGTTTGCTCGCCTTCGAATTTCCTGCAATCTCTCCACATCCGCTTTCGCATACCAAGCGTAACTAAAATGTAGTGTATTTTGATTTTAGTTCTGTATTTATTCCAATTTACTCTGATTTGTACCTGAGTAACCAATGGCTCCATCTCACAGGCTGGGCTCGTTGCAGGTGTGTATACCCAGGCATAAGAATCTTTATATCACCCTCGGCACGATCAACAAGAACCTATACATATTTTAGCCCCTCAAATTACGGTTTTCGTTTTCATTGGCGCGGAATTTTTATACTTGTATTTATTAGACGTGCCGATGAATAATTCACCTTTGTTTGTTTAATTTAGCACTTAGTTTTAATAAAATTAGATACTCGCTTAATCTTAAACATAGGTAAATGCTGTTTGCTACATTTTTCAGGCAAGCTATAAATTCCTATTCGAGTGGAAGCTTATTTTTTTATTAAAGAAAATTCATTCAGCCATTAAAAAATAATGGATTACTTATTAATACATCTAATATTATAGGTACCTGTATGAATTTTATCATATTCTTTAAAAGCACGTCTATAGACTTCCGAAGCCATAATTTCGTATCTGTTATCGTCTGATCATTTCGGCTTCTTCCGGTGTGCAATTTCTTCGCGACGTCCCCAATTATTTCCTATCGATGATAGAATAAATACAAATGAAGCGATACCCCGCTTTCATAAATGTTCATAAATCTGCTTCTTGTTATTAATATTATTAATAAATAAAATAAAAAAGAAAAATTCCTTCGCGATTAGAGTGAGTTAGCGTAGCGCATTGTAGCACTCGTGATAAAAAGTTCCGGTTGATAAAAACACGCTGTTGCGTTCAAAATAAGGTTTGCGGTTAATAAATAAGCATTGCGTGTAAGTACTGAAAGTCGACGCTCGTTTGCAGAGTGAATATCCTCGTCTTCGGCGTGTATAACGAATTCACCCTTTTCCCACTCGGCTTTCACCTGCGTAAAATATTCTTTCAACTTCTTTCTCAAAAAGTCTATCTTTCATTGCTTCATTTCTTGTCTCAAGTAAATAATTGTTTCAATACCTGTTCAAGACCACTCACTATGCTTCTTAATTCTGCGTCCGAGAGAAGATTAGCTGCCTCTATTGCTTTTGCATACGCTATACTACCCTAAGGATAATAATATAAAAAATCAAAAACTATTTTCTATATTTGTCCTTCTATTAAGATTATTTAAGTTATACTTAAAACTATGGAAGTCTAACATTTATCGCGAATTTTATGTACGAAATTGGGCCGCGACAAATTCCACGGCCACTTATAATATGTCATCCCTGTATGCTAGCAAATAAATAAATAAATATTTTTCTTTCTATTTGTAGAGAACGCATGTTTTTTATTAAGTCAATGATTCAGCAGTATGTACGTCATCGTGCACTAGGTGCAACAGTTATCTTTTCCTTTTTGTGTTTCTATACACGCGAGTCGGTAAATATTTTTCTTTCTGTTCATTCTATTGTATATACTCCATCCAACTTTGATATCCTCCATGCAGATATTAAAATTTTTGTTAACTTCTCTTACATATTTCTCTTTTGTTATACAAACCTCTATATCCTCAGCGTACATTCGTTTATCGAGAAAGATCGATGCGTTCAGGTCGTGAAATGTTGGATCGATACCATCAGAAAAACGACCTCCCCATAACTTTTTGCAGCCCTGTTCGCATAAACGCAGTTAACCAGCATCTCTGCCAATCGCGAATCTTCGTTCCGCGTATTACCATCACTTTTCGTTTTCAAATCATTCCGCGTGAGCGATAAAATTAAGATTTGCCTAATCTGCACGCTAATCGATCGCGCACACGTCGCAGAAGCGTGGAACTCACCTGCATCGTGGATTGTTCGAAAAATCGCAATACTTCTCAAGACGATTATTCGTTCAAGAAGAACGAGAAACGCAAACTCCGAAAATTTTAAGATGGAACGTGTGCTAGTTGATCAGCAATACTAAAAGAAAGGTCGTGGCATCGCTCTTAGATAGTACGCATCGAAATAATTTTCACGAGATAAGCATAATTTGGTAAATGCGATCAAGTAGTACGAAGCAAGTACAAAATTCTTATAGCTAGACTGTAAATTTTGATGCATTTATGAGAAACTTAAGTGTTCAAGAATGCACGTAACACGTGGATTATTAAAAAATCTACAATGTATTTAAAATACGATAGAAATGAGAATATTTAAATGGTGACGCAACCTTTCATTTCAGTTCTGCTTTTTTAATCTTGTTAATCAAAATACGAATTTACATAAAGATCCACAGTCTACTTATAACATATTTTCCCTCTTGATTCAGTATTTAATTATTATTTGTTATGACCATAATTGCGTAAGACTGATTAGTATCTTTTCTTCCTATTATATATTATATTTTTATTATTACTATTTTACTTTCATTTAATCTAATCTATTTTTCATTAGATAAATCTATTTTTTTTACATCAGCGTTCGTTCTCCTTTCTTTGTTTAAATGCTTAATTCAAAACAAAAACTTAATCGCTGATCAATGACTCATCCCTTATCAGCATTCGGATGCAATCGCTGAATTTAAATTGCAATACATTAGACAATGCGACAGCAAGATCGAGGAAATAAAATCTGATACTGTTTGTATCCCAATACCTGGACAAATCAATTTATTATCTATTCAACCTTCGCTCTTCTATCTAAATATTTGATTTTCACAACTATAATTTCTTCTTTTAAACGTAGATTTCCTGTTCGAACAACGTTCAGCCTCAAGACGATGTCTAGAATTCCTCACGATCATTGTCATCGATCTCCTGTCTTTTTTTTTGTTTTTATCGTTAAAACAAATACACATTCAATGATAAGGTGATGATAGAACTGCTAACATAGTTTCGTCTCCCCGATTGATACACACGCTCAATGTGTACATCCGTTGTTCTTACGCATTCCCATTCGACCACGCGTCACTTGCGGTTTCATTAAAACCGTATTAGAATTCACTTTAATATAAAGCGGCACGATAACAGTTATTGTTATTCCCGCGCTGGCTGCGCTCCTAATAATACCGCTAATAGAACGCAACACGTTCTCCAGCTAGCTACGTTTCTATTCGCGTTTCTGCTTTCTAAGTAAGTAGAATTCATCATTTCTTTCGTTATTGACATTAACCGATCGACAACTTGATGATACCGTCAAAATTCAACTAAAATACGGAAAGAATGTTTACGTAATTCATTAACATCTAAGTAACTTTTCACACATCCAACTACACATAAACATCATTTAATTCCGATTTTAATGAATTAATGACTTTGTCGAAATTCGAACGGCGAACGGAAAAGTATATTTCAAGAAAAAATATCCAGTGAGTAATTTCTCGCGCAAGTAGAAGTGGACAAAGTGTTCTCCATTCGCGACATCGATGATTAAACAAAGTCGCACCGGTACTTTGTTAAAATTCGATCACAATGCGGAAGAGACGTTTACTCTAAGTGACAGCATTATGTTGACTAGTACTCGAGAACTCTAGTTTCGCGCTTGAGTAATTTCTAACGCTTTGTCACTTGCGTTTGCGCGTTTTCTGATAACGAGTCCGTTCGAAATTCTCTTAACAAACCCTTAACAAATCATAAATCGTAGTGCGGTGTTTTAATTAATTAAACGTTTAAAAGTTATCGTTAAAAGGTGAAAGAAATCGGCTGAAAAATAATAAAAATATTGTGTCAAATTTACAAGATAATCATTTGTGCATCGACGCGTCGTTATCTTCGAGCCAAAAACCAAAGAAAGCAACAAAGACACCGTGGACGAAGTATTAATGCAAGAAAGAAGCCATGGAAACTATAGAGAATGAAAAGGAAACCAAAATTGAAGTGGAGGTGGTTCCTTCCGTTGACACGACGGACAAGAAATCCCAAGCTTACAAACAATCTAATACCTATACAGCGAAAAAGACCGTGGCCCAAGGTATGATGGACGTTGCCCTCATTACCGCAAATGCAAATCAATTGAGGTACCTAATAGAATATCAACGGGAGAGCTCTACATTTTACCTCATTTTGAGCCTAATCGTTATCAGTCTGTTTCTTCAGGTAAGCCAAACGATAAAACATTAAAATAAGCAATAAAATGCTTCCTTATTGTTATCTTACTTGAACATATTGTTGATGGACAATAACAAAGATAAATTAGTTGAGTGTACGATAGTACGAGTGATAAGTTCTGTTTATATAGAATACAGATGTAACTGTGATTTTGATCAACGTGATTCGTTTAATTTTAGGTGGCCGTGGGCGTCAGTTTGATTTTCAAAGGTCGGTTCGACATAAAAGGACAATCGAAGTCGATACAAGCACGAAAAATTAATAATTACGTAGTGGTCGGTGTTTTTTTAATAACCATCATAAACGTATTCATTGCCGCATTTAGTATATCCGTTCCTGCAACGCTACCGGCAAATTAATAAATCTTTTGTACTGTTTTCCGCGGAATTAAGCAGCTCTCTCTCTTTATCTGTATACGAACGAATATGACAATAAGATATCTGAAACTAATGAATCGGGCGAATTAATGTCAGTTCTGTAATTTATAAGGTTGCCATTTGAAATGGTCTTTTGCTATTTAAATGTAATCCTATTTTGTATTAAAAGATACTTCAATTTTCTACAAATAAATAACTTGAATAAGTATTCGGTGTTTTTTTAAGAAGGAAGGATTAAATACTAGAGGTGTCGGAATGCTCGAATTTTCGAGCAGCTCAAAGTTCGAACCGAACCGAGACTCGCTTTTCGATCCGATTTGAGAACCCGAAAAAATCAAGTGATTTGAAAAAACTTAAAGTGCAATTTAAAGTGGTAAAGATCAAGCGTTTTGGGTGATTCAATTTTAAGCGAACCATAATATCGTGTAGAATCTTTTTCTCTTCTTGCGGTTCGATTTCTTTCGGGATACTTGATTTCTTTCGAGTTACTCAAATCAGTTCCCTTGTTCAAACAGTGTATAACTCGATTCGTTTTATCCAAGCATTTGACACCTCTACTAAATGCTGTGTTTTTGTTTTGTGATGTGTGAACGTCTATTGTTAAATTAGGATCGAATACGCCAACATTTAAAATGTTTAGTTAACAAACGATGTTGCAACATGCAAGTTTTTACCGAATTGTTGTATCTAATTCGCTTGAATATCTTTTGTAAACGACAATAAGTTACAACATTCTTCGCCTATATTACTTTCTCGTCCATGTCTATTCATACATCTGTATTTTAAACATTCAAGTTCAACAATTTCAATTACATAAATGGGTACGATATAAATTTTAGGAATTACAATTTTATCGAGAAGCTACTCTCTTCTAAAATTTGAGAAGTTAGACTTTTATTAACTCTGATGCAAGTAATTCGGATTTAGTTGTATTATAATTTTAGTATCCCTATTCCTATCGTATTTTTCCTCACAATATATATTTAAGCTCACACGCGAAACTTTTAAGGAAATGCAGATTCGAATTGAAATCATTTCTTTAATACTTCTAAAATTTTGATATGTTTCTCCATAATATGTTTCAATACAGTTATAAAAGTCAAATTTGACAAGTAAAACAACGAGGTAATTATTCGATACACGTTTAACTCAATTGTTTGAAACGCTTACACCCGTTTTTTTAGTTGCAAATTTCACGCACATATATTTTATTTGTTTCGTTATATTCATAGCAAAAATATTCAGTTAGACCGACGTATATATATATGTATATATATATATATCTGATCTACTTAGCCTAATTTCCAGTATATATAAAAGCTGACTGTTAAATAAATAGTATAAACATTATTTTAACGTATATTCAACGTTCCTTTTAAAACTATGTACACATAACAGATTTATGTTTCTCCTACCCCTATGAGTCCTGTCAATTCTATAGAAGTGTAATTATTTCTTGTCTTTTCGTGATAATAAAGAAGAAACGTTTGTTCTGCGTCGGTTCATAAAATATGCGCTATATAAATTATACACGGGAGTCTATTCTTTTTTTTGAAGTAGTACAAAAAATAATACGTAATAGTAAAAGGAAGTTGCGTGTTCAAGTAAATTAATATTGTTTTATGTCCTTTTTTTTTATAGTTTTTGATATTTGGTAATCACAATACAAACCGAATACGATTTGTAACATGTACTATGATATACGTACATTCGATAGAAGAACAATGTACCTCTGCAAACTCGAAATACACGTCCGTTAATAGTTCTTTTTCTCTTTTTCCTCTTAAATGCAACAATACTTCTATATAATGCGTTCAAAGTAAAATTTTGTAATCCTCTCATTCTTCATACAATCTTATTAGCTCATCATCTGTAACAAGTCTTTTTTTTAAATATTTCTCGCTACTTTCTTTTTATTCTAGTTAACAAACATAGTTATAGCTCTGCCTTTTCTCTTGATTACGCTCTCGCCTTGGTTGTCTCGTTACGCTCGACAATAATCGAGGCAAAAAATCCTGCAACCGTGTAATCTTCGGCCGAACAAGAAGTTCAGATGTCGAGCAGCATTTACGTTACAATAATATTGCATAGAATATAATAAAATACAATAACTGATAATTAACATATTCTTTTTCCCTCATTTCTGGTGTGACTAGGATTTCTCCATAGTGGCGTAAAACTCTTATCTTGTGCCTCGTACATATTCCCATAAACAATTTCTCTTGGTTTTCACCTGACTTCCGCAGGCTTCACACCTATATCACACACGTGAAAATATACAATTCTTACTACATCGATATCCTCATTAATCTTACGCTTATATATTTTAGTAGGATACATCTAAGAGTCGTATTTAACGCGCCGTTTTTTTTTCTTTTTTTTCTTTTAATTAAACGAACAAATTATATTGTTCAACACGATACGGAAGTTGATCGTACTTCATCATGGAAATTTATTTAATTCGCTTGCATTCTCCATATTCGTGGTTCCCTCTTAAAACGGAGTTTGGTAGATATTACAACTGATATAATAAGTTAAAAGAAATAAAAAGAAACGTAAAAAGTTAATAGTAATGTATTAAAAATGATCAATTTCCAATTCACCGACTCGTATAAAGACTTTGGAAACACTTTGAGGATGTTATAATTTACATCAGTTCAGGGCACCTGCTTTAGCTTCGCATGCGACTAGATACAAGGCCGTAATTCAGACACATCTAGAACGAGTTTCCAAGCCCATGAACGAGGCAATCGATGACAGAGGAATCGAATATCTGAAAGGACTGATTCTCGGTTTTAAAAACGTCAGGTATATAAATTGACCTTAAACGTGCTTAATCCGATTAATTTTATAATAGATAAGAGCTTAGATTCTTAAAAGTTGACCTGTACAATAGTACATTTAGATACATCATCTTGCACGTCTTTCAAGATGTAAGGTAAAGTTCCTACAAATTAGTACAGCTTCGATGTATCTTTCGTATATGGTTTGTTAATGACATTGTTTCAATCTCAAAGAGTATTAAGCTGCAAAAAATGCAATGTTACTAATACTTTTGTTTCTCGTTCTACTCGAATCGATAGATTCTATTCCAATTAATTTGGAAGTCTATACGTTTTATTTCACCATAAATGTGCATCGTGCACTAACATTGCCGCTAACTTAAAATTACGCGTACTTTGAGTCACACGAATTGGGCAGGGCAAAATAGGGCAAAAGTTTCACAATCATCGTAAAGGGAATATGCTGTGTTATAAAGTAATAGTACGAACTTACATAGAATTTGTAATATTATTAACTGTACTCTATTAGTTACGCTACTTCTTATTTAACTGCATTCATTATTGTATTCCTTATCATATTTATTGAAACAGCATAAATAGGCATAATTATTTATAGTACTCGCTTTATTTGACAAATATTGATTCTTAGTTAAACAAGTAAATATTACCGAAAGAAAAATCGATTTTTATATACCTGTTGTGCTATATAACATCCTATTTGCTTTATATAGTATCTTTACTTTTTTTTTTCCTTAGATAGGACCTTTATTTTGCCCTTACCTGCCCTATCCATGTAATTGTGCCTTACTTTCTGATAACACATTTAAGTGATTCCCCTTTTCGGAACATTTACATATGATTTTCATTCTTCTTTGGATATCAAATTCAAAATTGTTACATTATACATTTACAGTAGCTAATCTGTTTACATGTTTATTGATAGCAGATTTATCACAGTGATATATTATTTTATTCCTCGAGTTGTATGCTTCATCTGGAACAACATTTCATACCTTTATTAGAAAATTATCATTTAGATTATATCGTGTAATATATATTTACAGTTTTATCTTTACCTGAGTTAATCATCCCATTCATCGTCATCACTGGTTTCACTAGTTGAATCATCACTTTCACTATGGATTGCACTTGATCTCTCGGCAAGAGCTCTCGACAAAGCGCTAGCTAATCCACCTTGGAATACTGATGTTTTACTTTTAACTTCGTTGGAAACAGGCCTTAATTCAATTCCTTGACGAATTTGTTCCAATAAAGCATTTCTAGAGTCCCCAGGAGGAGGATTTTTTTTTATTTCAGACTTATCGATTTTCTGTAACACAAAGGTAAAACGTTATCATTAAATTTAATAGCAAAACTTAACACGTTGACCGCCACGGCGATTTTACTTGTTTCGGTAGGATACATTATAATTATGCGTGTATTACAGTTATCTTATTAAGAAATGTAGTTATTTAATTTTTCTACGATACTTTCGATAGTATATATTACTGCTGGAACATGAAAATCAGTAAATTTCTAGAAATGTGATTTCATATTTGATTTGAATACTTTAGTTCATTGCAGCGTCGACGATCACCCTCGTGACCACCATGGCAATCAACGTGTTAATCTCTGTGACCGAAAATTTGTAATTACGATACTAACTCTAAGCGTAGTGCCACTTCTTATAGATTCCATGAGCGTCGACCTCAAATCAGCAATGTCTTCGTTATTATTGTTAGTACTAGTATTATTATTATTGGTAGCACTCGTATTAACAGTTGCATCATCAGTGGTTAGTAGATTAGGCAATGGTGGTGGCGGCGGTACAGGTGCGGTCGAATTACTTCTGGAACGCGGAGCTGGAGCTGGTGGAGGTGGCGGTGGTGGTGGAGGTGGGGGTGGAGGAGGTGGCAGTAACGGTGCGGAAGTTAAAGAAGGTGGCGGCGGTCGGGATGGCAATGTTCTATGAACCGGCGGTGCACTAGGTGGTGCACTTGGCGGTGTTGAAGGTGCGTTAAATCGATTTGGAGGTAGTGGTGGAGCACTGCGAGTTTGATGCTGCAAAAGACAATACTTAGTTAAAATCATTTATTTCGTACAGCCGGGTAACATCATAAGTAGACTGCAGATTTTTATGCATTTATTAGAAATTTAACCGTTTGGATCCCAGGGGACACTGAATAAATATTGTCGAGAAACGCCACGCGACGTGATAGCATTTCTCCTAAAATTAAAAATATGTTTAGTTTCTAGAATAAATCTAATTATAAATTAGTGTATCTCTGTATGGTTTACATGAAAAAATGTGACGATGCGAAGTGTCAGAAAAACTGAGCGCGTATATTTTGATAGAATTGAAACGCATCGTCAAACGTAATGGCACTTTTCGACGTGAAATCTGAACAGAGGAATCGCGCTGCGTGGGACCCGAACGGTTAACACACAAAAAAGTACAAAAAGCACATAACATACAAAAATATACAAAATATTCGAAGTACAATAAAGATGATAATCTTTAGAGAGTGAAACAACCCCTTTTTTAGGTTCCGTTTCTTTACATTTATTTATAAAAATATGAATTTGCATAAAAATCCGCAGTCTAATTATAAATAAAAGTATACGAACAGGTATTGTTCTTGCAGGAACTGGAGGAGGATATTCCTGTCTCTGAGGTGCAATTGGAGGTTGTTGATGTAGTTGCGATTGTTGTAATTGTTGTTGAACATTAGACGAGGAAATATCTTCTCGAATAGCATTCATACCGCCGTTCTTTTCGATAAAATCATAAATAAAATTACGCGTATCTTGATTTCTAAATTGATGATCCGACACACCAACCTTGTCGAGAAAAAGCTTTAAATGAGGATCAACTTGTTCTAAATCCAATCCCTTGCTATTGTTGCTAGACAAGTGCGAAACATGTCTAAAAATATTTAAAAAATTTTCAAAACGTTAAAAACATTTTTGAACACGTGGTTGAAATTATATATCAGTAATTTAATAATAAAAAAAAAAAAAAAAAAAAAAAGAAGGTGCCAACCTAAAATTGGATGGGGGGCCAATATCTTCTTTCGTTAATTTTTTCTTAGTTTTATCCTGTTTTTTCTTTTTACTTTTGTACATGGAGCTACTAGAAGCACTCCTATTAACACCAACCGTAGTTGGAGTTCCATTTAATAAATTAGAGGTTGACCCTGTACTAAATGCAACAGGTGATGTATTGCTTTGATTTCTCCATGGCAATGTTGCACCATGCTGTGTTTCTCCTTCTATTTTGGACCGTCTTTGCTGTCTCCTCTGACGCTTGGCATTCAGTTTACCAAGAAGGATATTTCTAAAATACAAGTAACAACTATTATATCTTTCTCTTATTTTATTAATATTTAGCATAATTTGCCCAATAACCAGACAATGATTATTTTTCTTAAAAACCAAACAAAAAGCAAAAGTTACTACAATATTTTTTATTTACATTCATAAATAAACATCTACTTAAAATTCATTGAAACAATATATTACTTCAATTACTGCATGGTCTCTGTTTAATTTCTGAGAAATGTAATCATTGTCCTAAAATAGATTTCTGATACAGCTTACCTTAGTGTAACTGCATCTGTTTCACTTGCAAAATTAAAAGCAGCCATACAATCTTCTGCTTCAAATGTATGAAAGTATATCAATGGTGCTTTATAGTCCATAGCATTATAAACTTCGTGTTCCCATAACATTGCTTTCCTTTGTAAGCAATATAAACGAAGAAAGAAACTCCGTCTTGGGTTATCCCTTATCAATGTTATAATACCTGTAGTCTTCTTTACCCATTCTTTATGGAAAGGTGGTTCTGTCAAATATAATTGAATGACTCCAGCTGCTAAACACTGCAAGAAGTAGGAATAACTTTAAAATTATTAAGCTGCTGTAATTATACTTTTATTATCATATTCCAATTAAATATAAATAATAAAAAGTATAGTTAAAAAGTATAAAAACACAAAGATTGTTTCAATGGATTAAATGAGGAGGAAATACAGAAAATCCATGTGGAAAATTTTTGCATAATTATAAATCCTCTGATGTCACTTGAGTTGTAGTCATTCATGACTAATATATAATCTTATACATACAGATTTGCTGTTGTAGTGATTTTTAGTTACAGAGATACACAATACTACGAATGTTTTTACATAAAACGATTAATACAATAGTTTAAACATTGAAAATTGTTCTGCACACTACTAAATATGTCAATGTTAAATACAACCCATAACATAAATTTCGTGTAAATATTACGTGCGTAGCAACCAAACGGGATTAATGGTTAATCGTATTATTAGTAACGAAAGAAATATCTGCAAATAATGACAAAATTAAGATGACAGAACGGGTTTATCTGTATCTGTCGATCGACAAAATTTAGGTCAAAATCAGTGTATTAGAATGACAGTTACGATATTCATAAGTGAAAATTTTCGTCATAATAATCATTACCTGGCACCGATTTCCTATTAACTGAAAAACTTGCTCGTTTTCTTCCGGTTTTAAAAGCGTAGAGCCTCTATGTTTTTCCATGGTGCCTGACTTCATTTTTAAGAAGGTTAGGATAGTGCTATCGCACCGTGATATTTGTTACCACGTTCTTTCTCGATCAATAGATTCTGTCTCATAATTTATCGTCAACGTATTCCATTTTTACGCATTTTGGTAAATTGAATGCACGCACCGACACGAAATTCGCAGAATTAAAAATGGTCAATCACCACCCACCAAAGCTATTCCTGATACTATCCTCACAGGAAACTCTACCAGTTGGTGATGACATTTTCATCTATCCGGTTCAATGTTCCACGTTTCCTCATTCGATATATTCTCGCTCTTAAATCAGATTGAACCTCGCAGAACCATTAAGTCTCATTTTACACAATATACTTCGCATAAATCATCTCTTCATTGAAACTATTATTTTTCATCTATATCGCCTTACGATAGTATAAAATTTCATAAACATATTTTTTTACAATATTTTTACTTTTGCGTTTCAATCAAATTACCGTGTTAAGTCTAGAGAATAATTAAATAATCATATTTTTGTACGTTATATGTAAAATAAAAATCTGAAACATTATTCGCTTATCGTTTCATGTAATATACAATTATAAGCTTTTAAAATTTGAAGTATTGTAATATATATATAGTTTTATTCGATTACTCAGTATAATAAGTAAGCACAAAGTAACGTCATAGTATAATTATTATTTGTTGTACATATTGTATTGAATCATAACAATCTAAAGATTATATATAAGGAAATACATAATAATGCATTGCAATTAAAGGTTCTTTTATATTTTTAAACTTGCATATGTTTGTATACGGTTGAGGAGTGTGTTTGAACTTTTAGCGCGTTTTGTTATCCTTCGTTGTCGCTATAATCACAAACTGCAAATGGCCACGGGTGCAATTCACGTAGTCTCAGAAATGCGATATCAAGCAGAATCTTATTTTGTATGCAAAACAGCATCGTCAACGATGATAGGGCAACAGTGATCACTGCTACGTGTGTATTTCTTCGGAAACAGAGTTACTTGCGATTTTTTTAAGGTCGCGCAATTGAGTTTTCCGCGGGAAAACAATGTCTGGATATCGAAGAGTGAATTACTACGAACTGTGCAGATTGTGTACCAGCAGCGAAGGAACCAAAATGAATATCTTCCGAGAGGAAGGCCGCAGGCTACAACTTCAAACAAAGATTCAAACATATTTACCTATACAGGTGTGACTATAATATCATTTGTTTCGTTTAAGAATGGTTTTAAAATATTGCCATTGTAAAACATGTATCAATCTTTCATAAATATATTTAGTTATTGTAATCTTCTTCGTTTAACAATGTAATTTAATTAATTAGCTTATGTCTGCAAATAATGCAACAGACTTAATTGGTACTTTAAGGTTTTGGAAGAAGATTCTTTGCCAAAAATTGTTTGTCATGAATGTGTGAAGAAGTTAGAAAATTTTATCGAATTCAGAGAAACAGTTGTAAGTGCAGAGGGTATGCTAGAATCATATTTCACTTCGTTAAGATTCTCTGAAGATTTCCTAAAGGAGGGTAAGGTTTATGTGAAAAGTACAGAAAAGGACAGACCAATAACACCAGAGAATGAAGTGTTGAAGTCAATGGAAAAGGTAACATCTTCAGCAGGGAATCAAGTGGTGAACAGTGATCAACAAATACAGCATCAACAACCTGTTGTTGTTAGTAACATAAATGCTTCTAACATTCAAATTATCAGTGGTGTTCAAGCAAGGGTTCAGCAATACAAATGTGCAATGCAGGTTTGTTTGTCAACATTGAACATTATATGTTATATTAGTGTTGTTAACACATTTAGTTTAGAACAAGCAAAAGAATTGTCTGATTAATACTGATATATATTTTAGATGCAACCAGGAGGTATGGCAGCTGCTGTTGTAGAAGCGACAGCAGAAACACATTACAGTTATCAGCAACAGACATCGCAGCAAGTATCTCCTCAACAATCAAATGAAGCACAAAATCAAATTAACGATCAGCAGAGTCCAACCTCACAGATTCAAGTGCAAAATCAAATACAGAATCATGGCCAAATGAATCAACAAATACAACCACAAAGACAGATTTCTCAACAAATTTCTCAGTCACAGACTCAAACACAAGTTGGTCAACAACAACAACAAAATCAATCACAAATAACACAACAAATTCAGCAGTTACAAAGACAGCAAAGAGAGTTTGAAAAACAGCATAGACAGCTTCAACAAATTGAAAAACAAGTGCAAATCACAGCGCAACAGGAGTTTCCTGTTAAGCAAAAACCTCAAGCACAGGTAGTACATCAAAATAATAACATCATTTTAAAGGCAGAACCTGACTCTAAACAGAATCAACAAATCATTCAAAAAGTACAATCTGAAGCTGAGAAAGATGAAAATGGAACACAAAATGTACAAAGCTACACAACTGTACAAGCTGCACCAGAGGTGTTTTTAAATTTAGGATTTAAAGAAGCTCCTTTGGTCACACAAACCGTTCGAGACGAGGCAAAAGAGTTTAAAGATTTTACAAAATCGGATGATTCCATGTCTCGCAATTCGATTGGACAAATTTCCGAGTTTCTAAGAATTAAATCAGGGCCTGAACCAACATCTTTGATTACTGTAAACCCTCAAGTAATTTCACAAACTAATAGAAATGCCACTTGCAAAGAGTGTGGCAAAATCTTTTCCTCCATAAATCAATTGAATGGTCATAGTTGCTCTGTACAAAATCTTTTAAGTGAAACCTCTGATAATAGTGGTAACAAAGAAGATTCTTTGCAAAGTAATAGTAATACGTTTAGTTGTGATGTTTGTGGTAAACCATTCAAACGAAAAGAACATCTTTATCAGCATAGGAAATTACATACAGGTGAACGTCCCTTTGTGTGTACCACGTGTTCGAAAGCATTTAGTCGCAAAGAACATTTAGTTAGGCACTCTGTATCTCACACAGGTGAAAAGATGCATGAGTGTGAAATGTGTGGTAAAAGCTTCTCACGGAAAGACAATCTTCATAAACATCGTAAAACGCACGGTGTATCGGGTCCGTATATTTGTGAAACCTGTGGGAAATCTTTTGCTGTAAAACATTACTATTTAATGCATTTAACAACTCATGCATCAACCGTGGCAGATGGTCAGGATCCTTTACCATATAAATGTGATATTTGTCACAAAGCATTCTCTGTAAAACAATATCTTACAACTCATAAACTTAGGCATAGATCAAAAAATAACAATTCCTCCCAGAATTCAGCAAATGGTCATCATCAGCAGCAGCAGCAGCAACAACAACAACAACAACAACAGCAGCAGCAACATCAACAACAACAGCAATCGAATACTACAAACAATGTAAACATAGTGACAAGTAATATTGCTAATTCTGGGAATTTAAGTAATAACAATGGACATTCTAATAATGGAACAACAGTTGAAATGCAAAGTGTTATTGAAAGGAATGAACAACCAAATGGTTCGTTTAATAATCAGTACCATAACAATATACAAGAGTTTCAATGAGATAAGGGGAAGCGTGTCTATTATGTTCTCCTGCCAAATGGTAACAATCACAAGATTGTTGTTATGTGAGCAAGAGAAATTTTACGACACGCCAGAATATTTTCTTAAACTAAACAACCTGCTGTTACTCGAGAAGGGAATTTTTTGTACTTTAATAAGACACAAAACGGATTTAAATACTATTATTTTCAACAGATCGAAAATGAAATACTTTATCATTTATATTATACCAGCAATCAATCGGTCAGTCAAAAAAGTAGAATCTTCAGTGGCTTATGAGCTTAACTTGAAGTAAAGTGTATATATATTTTGCCAGTAAAGTATTACATGTATGAAATGCATGCTATGTTTTGTATGAAGGCACACTGTTATTTAACATTCAGAGAAATCGTGTGCTACAAAATTTAAATGTACGTAGATAGTCATAAGGTTGTTCCAATACCTGATTAGACATGTATTTTCAAGTTCTATTAACTTGAAAGGAAAGATATCAAATCAATGTATAATCAGAATATCTATTATTTTAGTTGCTTATATGTACTAATAGAATTAGGATAGCATGCTAAAAATAATCATATTCTTTTACAAGTTTGATCAGACGTGTAATGCTTTTTTGTTATATATTTCAATGATAGTTAATGATATAATCGATATTTACATTTTTTTGTTATAAATTACCAAATCAATTATACAAAAACATTAATTATTGTTTTTGCATTTTGTTTTGTGCAATATTTTTTATAGTTATACATATGTATATGTTAAATGGATAGCTATCAAAATCAGTGGAATAGTTCTTTTTTTAACCAGTGATTGCAACAATCTATGACCATTTTACAAAGTATTTTAGAATTATATGATTTGTATGTAAACTTAGAATACAAAACAAAATCTAAGACCAAAGAAATTTATATTATGTATAAATTGGGTAATTAATAGGAACATAAATATAAGGTAATCTCAGGCATAATCTGGCCTGATTAGCTCCATTATAATTAAGATTTCGGTTAAGCGTGCATACAATACATACGAATATTGCATAGCACACTATATTACATACAGTGACCTTAAAGTCATTGTTTTCTAACAAATGAGAGCGTGCCATACAGTGAAGTTCAGAAATAAGTATATGGGAAATTATAATTGTCTAAATTCCTTACGAAATTTCCGGCATATATTGACCAAATTCAAGAAGAAATTCAGAAAAGTTATATTTCTTAAGACACATTTAGTTGTATTACACTTGTATATAATTAGCATACGATCGATATTAATTAATTTATACTTCTTTCCTTTATTCGAATTTCGCGTAACAAGATCGAAAACAGGGGGCGACTGTAATCTTCAATCAAAAGTTGCCAGCGTACCTTATTAATATTTCATCTGTATAGTTATTCAATTTTGTATTTTTGCACAATACGAGTAGATTACAAAGGAATCTATTATTTACTGCATTACAAGCATTGTTTATCGTGATATTTAATTTATGTGCACTTTATTTCATTATGTTCAATGTGATAAGTGTTAGTGCAAGATTTAGATCGCACAATTATTGTATTGTATTTGTTACAACACGTATTAATACTTATTGCTTACCATAAGTAAAACATGAAATTATCATTTGAATGCGAACACGGAATTTGTTATTGAATACGTACAATAACGGAGTTTTGTTTTTGCATAATAAATGTCTTAAGATGTAAATGAAATTTCTACAGTACAAAAGATTTATTTTAATTACTGGTCAGACTTTATTTGATCATAAAGTCTTGTACATATATATCAAAACAGAAGTAATGAGTTTAAGACTGTGTTTCTATATCACCGAGTGCTAGGTGTACATGCGAGGTACATAGGATTTATAGTGATAATAACATTGTATATAACATGGTCCAGTGAGTAAGACGAAAAACTGTTAGTGCACTGTTCCTAAGGAAATGGTATTCTCAGCGAAGCAGAAAATACCTCTATTCATATTGAAGTATTGTAAAGTAAATATTAAATCCAAAGATACAGTGCTTTTGTTTATTGCATACTTTGTGCCTAATTATCAGAAATCATAAAAATCGTTCATTTCCAACAACTATTTATAAAAATGATAAAAGTATACTTTAATTTTGAGTAGCCCCCTGCTATATGCAACTTGCAGCAAAATGACATTAATTGTTCAGACATGATTATTTTTTAAATTTACATTGTTAATTTTTATATTTTACATTGTATATATTTTCCAACTAATACTATATTTAAATATACTATAATATATTAAAAAATAGTAATTTATCGTTTTAATTAATTCTTCCTGCGTATACCTGTTTGTTATACGTGTATAGTTTAAATTTATTTATTATATAAATTAGAACAACATTTCGTCTGTTTTCAAAATTTTTTAACATTTTGGTAGGTCCATACATTAACAGTTTTTTAGATTAATGAATTAAAATGCTTAACAATGTTAATACTATACGCGTACGATATCAATTCACCGCGCTATTTTAAATTATGTAAATTAATATCTAGATATACGAAATACGTCTAAATGATCGATAATTGATACATATATAGAAACGATAAACAAACAGTGCAGCATATTAAATAAAAATATTATTTTATTTAAACAATATAGTAGTTTCAAAGTTTCTTTCGTTATTAACAATATAACAGATAATAATTTTGTACATTATATGCTATCTAATTTTAGAAATAATTTGAAGAAAAAGGATTAAAAATTGCTACATATTAATATTAAGAAATAAGTTTTAGTAAAATTTTAGTTTAATATTTCATTCTCGTTGAAAAGGTAAAATTCTAGAAACATTTTCAATCGTATTTCTTTCCGAAATACTATCAACATACAAATCGTTTATAAAATTTTAAACATTCGATTTTCTGTATTTTTTTCGAGTTCATTCCTAATGTATCATTTTTTCCCTACTTTTGTAGTAAAATAAAAGAAAACTCATGGTAGCAAAGTAGACTTTATCATAAAGTAACATCCAGAGGCGACACTTCGCCATTTTCAAGGTATCAAATTTTAATGCGCATCTGCGAATATTGACCAATGAGAGTCATAACTGGTGACGTATTTGAAAACGAGATTCTAATGCGCATGTCCATCGACGTTGCCACATCGATATGATAAAAACTAGTCCACGTGAGCGCTGCGCGCGCTCAGTTCTACGGGATGTAACGATTATTTTTCGTCTCCTTATATTAGGGGCAGATGCTTCGTCAAAACATTTTGTTCATCCGGTAAATGTAAGGGGTATTAACAGTGACAACATCGCAGCTAAGAGGTACCTTCAAGGTCATGAGATTTGGTACCTCGACATCAAAGGTTTCGACAGAAGTATCGCCTCTGTATGAATACTCTGTGACTCTACTTAGTAGAGTCAATAGGAAGTTGTTTAGTTTGGTCAGGAAAGTGTATGCAACCATTTTGTGTAAGTATATCTTTGCAATGAATTAAATAAACTGGGTGCATTGTGTTGAGACAACTAATGTTTTGGGATAATATTTTTTCAAATATAACCATTCTTATTTGAGACGATAAGATAGTGATCAGGTAAGCGTCAAACAGTGTAGTGACAGTGTTTCAAACGTAAGGTTATGTTATTACTTGTTGATTTTTAATAATAGTACAATAGTTTATGTGATTCGTTTGAGAAGAAAGCTATATTATTTACTTAGATAAAAATTGTAAAATACAACTTTGTAATAGATGCAATGTTTTGTTATAACATTAATGAATAAATTTCTAAATTTCATTGAACATCAATTGCTTTAATGTAATGTTTTTTTGTTCTTTATTGTAAGATGAATATTTTTCGTATCGTTTATTTAACACAGAACTTTGCAACTCAAGGTTTTTTTTCTGTAAATAAGGTTGTAAATGTTAATATGTAATAAAATTTTCATGCAGGTATTCATAATTGTTTTTTTTTAAACAAGAAATGTTTTAAATATGCTAGTAAACTTACTTTTATTTATAAAATATATACAAATTCATGTGGGACCATTGATCATAGTGGCATATGGTTGGCAGAAATTTTATCACTATTTCTGGGTTTCAGCCAAAGAAACAGAGCTTATTCAGCAGTCAAAATTAGACTGTTTTGTGAACAAAACTTTCTGTGTGCTTTTGCATCAGCTTCAATTTTAAATTTTAAAACAAGATGCAAAGTGGATTAAAACAACTAGAAGAACAAGTGCTTCCAATACCTACACGTTTAATTTGTTATATGTAGATATATATTTCCCTACAGTTATGAATTATTCTCAATAAAACAGTTCATGCAATTAGGGTTAAACAATGACCATGCAAAAACATAGAAATCTTTTTGTTCTTAAGATAGTGAATTTATCTTAAATTAATAAAAGCTATATAAATTCTGAAAATTATAAAACTTTCAGTACTATGAATTGATGTGTGATACTACGTGTAATCTTAAGATTCTATTTCTGTTTTGTACAGGTGCAAAAAGAAAATGAAAATGAAACGTAACAGGTCTTTGTCCCCTAAAGCTTCAAGCAGTGATGAAGATATGAAACGCATTAAATTTGAGGAGAATGAGAAAGCAAATGATATAATACATCCACACATATTAGACTTTTCTGATGATGTTCTTCTAAATATATTTAAATATTTGAATCCTAAAGATCTTATGGCAATAAGTTTGTAAGTTTTAGAAAAAACTCTTGGCATATAACTACATAAATACTATATATTATAAAAATGAATAATTGAATGTATATTCTTCATTTGTGTGCTATTAGATCTTCTCAAAGATTAGCTCAAGTAGCACAAGATAAAACTTTATGGAGAAGGGTAGATTTTCGAGCAACACCAATACTATTGAATGATTTAACAGAGTACATTAAATTTCTCCAACCTATGACAACTAGTCTTGCCATTCGTGGTGATTTATATTGTGACAATGATACAGAACTTAGTCCTGATTTTTTCAATTCAATTAAAACTACGTGCACTCAACTTAAAGAATTAATTATTGAAGAATACTGTATTAATGGAGATAAGGTAAGATTACCTATTTTTAAAGGAAGAATTTAAAAAATTCTATGGTAAAAAATAACATGTATTTTTTTTACCTATTTACAGGTTCAAATAACAGATTTTCCACGTACCATTGAGAAACTTTCATTAGAAGGCTGCAAAATGGGATATTTGCGTAGTAATAAATCTTACTTTTTCAAAATGAATTTCTATATGCCTAATCTAACAGTAAGAATCTCACTTTACAGTTGCATGTAGTTCCAAATTTCTGTTTAATATTTATTTGACTGCATTTGCTATATGTAATTTACTTTTTCTGTTCTATTATACATGAAAAACCATAAGTTACAGAACAAGTGCTTATACTAATTGAAAATTGAGAAGTTGTTTCACTTAATAACCGTTTTGGTAGGTTCATTTTCAAATAACTCATTTTCTTTCCAAATTCGTGATAAATATTATTATATCGACAATACGAAAACAAGAACAGACAACATATATTCTTATTTATTATCTTTTTGTTCCCTTCATTATTATTTGATTTGTTTTTATGAATTTTTATTAATGTATACACGATCGAATAATGTTCTATGATTTTTAATATCTACATATTTTTCAGTGTTTAATTTTAAGTAATTGCCAATGGTTTACTCCACATTCATTGTTGGTTATTAGTAAAATGCCAAAATTGAAGGAATTAAGGCTAAATTCGTGTCACCGTTTAGGTGGTGAATGCGTCGCGTATACCAGTTTAGCTACACGATTCGGATTCAAAAAATTAGAAGTAAATACCTCCTTTATGTATTGACATTATCAAAGATTTCATTTTCGTAGATCGACAAATCGATTAATCAAATAATTATATATTTCAGATTCTTGATTTGCGAGATACAGCGCTTGGTGATAGCGAGGTTGGATGTTTTAGTTGCACTAAAACTTTAACGCATCTTTATCTGGAATGTCCTTCCAGTTTACGAAATGCGGAGTCGGCTGAGCCAGAACCACAACCCTTACCACAAGAAGTTTTTAATCAACCTCCCGTATATGAAGATGGAAATCTTGCACAGGTAAGAATACTACTGACAACTTGCAAAAAATCATATATTAAAGTATTCTGCTTTTAGTTTATAGTTGATAGCGTGTTTCGCGTGGAAAATTGCGTGTTTGGGCGCTGTTTAATAACAGACAGAGCTATCTGTGCTCTTGGAAGCGATACGTGCGATCGCAGAATAATCAATAGTTTAGCGGGAGGAGTTATAGTTGTGGAAGCAGATAAACGGATATTCAATAATCCACATTTAAAAACACTAGTTGTTAGGTATTATTATATATACAGAAATCTTTTAACTTTAGGGGCGTGCGGGATTCCAGTCGGGACGAGAATTTTTCTCATGATCGGGATGGGATCCTGAAAGTTTCAGAATTCCTGAAAATATTCATAACTTCCGACATTTTCGGGATTCTCGATATATTCGAGAATTTCGAAAAGCCAGTTCGGTATTCATTTTGTTAAGCCTTTGAGTGTGAAGCTCTTCTGATTTAAAAGTAGTATTTTTACATAAAGTTATCCTCATAGTTATTTATTTACGCATTATTAAATAGAATACTTATACTTCTCCAAACATGTGTTTATTTCAATTTTTATTCACGTTGGGTTCGTGAAATAGAAACATTCATTACCACATACACTTAAATGATTATTGAAGTTGAGGGAGAATCCGAAAATATAAAATTGAAACGAGATCCCGAACCCGGCATCTAGCACACCGCTATTTAACTTATAAAAAAAATGAACAGTAATAAATAATAATTGTTTGGGTATTTTAGAAATTATCCACATGTTACGAACACGAGTCTCGTACATTTGGCATCAAATGCATCGAGCCTTGAACATTTGGATGTTAGTGGCACGTCTGTGACGAAGCAAGGTGTTGAAATTTTCAAGGCACAAAGACCGAACGTTAAAATAATTACTTCTTTCGATGAAACATAGTTGTGGCAGACTGTGTACATTGAATGGTGAACCTAGTACGATTAACAGATTTAAAATATATGTTTAATATATGTTTAAACATCAGCAGGCACAAGCATTTGAAAAGTACAGAAATCATTCTGACTACTTTTACGATTGAATAGATCTATTTTCCGCAAAAAAAGAAAAAAAAATGGATATAAATGTAAGGATTAAGGATAAACGATTTTATTTTTACTTTCATTAAATAATAAAGGTAAATTACGATGCGGAATAATAGAATAGTATTTGAAGTTTATATCTTAATTTTACAACCTCCGCGTGTGTTCAATGTATTTATTCGTATGTGTTACAGCTCCAGTAATAATGTATATAAATTTGATTGTGTGCAATCCGATAACATTGAATTTTATGTTAGCAGTCTTTAGTGTAACAAATCGGATACACTACTTTTGTGTTAGCGATAATGAAATTTTACTTTTAAGCGAAGGCACTAGTATGTAAGAAAATTCTAAACATATTCGAAGGGCAAGAGAAAAGAGTCATATGCAGTATTGATAATGTTTGGAAAAGAACAAGCGGTAAAAACAACCAAATACGTTTTTACTTCTTTATTGTATCTTTTTAGTGTCATATATCGGGTCCATTTAATTCAGAGGTCTCATGTTAGGGTATTTAAAGCAATCAATGCTATGATTTATAAATTATTTATTGAAAAAGAAGATAAGAGTAAAATAAGAATTATAAATCGCTATGTTATTATATTTGAAAAAATTATTAATTAAGTAGCTCCAGTATGTATGTGTGTACAAATTGACTCTTTAAAAGATATTTATGAACGTAAAGCGAAATTTTATATACCAATCATCGTTTAAAAAAACATACATTTTTGTAATTGTTTGCTAGAAAATAACAAATACCAGAATAATATACGGAAAAAATGTTACGTTACTGATTTTTGTACCATAGAAAATCATTCCGTTTCTTTTTCATATTGTTAACATCATTATAATGTAATAAATTTTCTGTTTCATCAAACTCATGAAATATCTGTTTTTGTCACAAATAAGTATATATAAATTTAAATACGAGTATTTAAATATTTTTGAAATTGTTCAAATGAATAATCCAGTATATAATCAAGTGAAGGAAAAGACATTTATATATCTTCAATTGTTATGCGCATAAAAGTATAGCTTTTATATGTGTTATGTATCCAATAAGAGTAACTTGAATTATGTTCTGCATGGATGAGTTGAAGTAAAAATGATAACAATTTCAAGATATTTATACCGGATACGCGGCAATATTGTATATAAATATATGAAAAGAGTACGTGTTACATTAATCTCTCTAAATTAATTATTATAGGAAGCATTAATGACAATTCTTTGACGAATTCGTTTTTTAAGGGATTCATTTCTGTTTCAAATAAATGTTACAAAACACTTCAAGATTACAAAAGCATTTCTAGACGAATGTCTAAAGTTTTAAGTACATATTCGAATTCAGAGAATTCAACGGAATCTTGTTATATGAACAATGGTATGCGGCTTGTATGCGAACACAGAGATTCTTTTATCACCACCATAGGATGTTTCCTTCAAGCTGGTGCGATGCATGAAATCCATGAGGAACGCGGTAGCGTTCTGTTTTTAGAACGTTTACTTTTCAGGGTAAGATGTAAAAGATATAATAAAATGTATAATGTACATTTATAACCAGAAACAGGGACAAAGTTATGTCAAATTCATTAATATTTGTGTGCAACATAGAGAACAAAATGTAATAATGAAGAGCAATTAAACAACATAATACAAGAAATCGGTGGAAATGTTGTAGCTATTGGAACGCGGGACAAATTCCTTTTTTATGGAACTGTACTTTCATGTAAAATAGACAAACTTGTTCAATTACTTGCAGATGTAATTTTGAATGGTGTAATATGTAAGTTAAGGGAATTTATGTCCTCCTATGAAAGTTGTACATAATGACATATCATTCTAATATTTTTAGGTGACGAAGATGTTACACGTGAAAAATGTATAATTTTAGATGAACTTTCTCGGATGGAATCGGATAGAGAAAAAGTCGTGATGGATTACTTATCGACTATCGCATATCAAGGTACTGCCCTTGCTAATAGTGTATATCCTGAAACTAATATAATAAAGTGAGTATGAAGCTTTAAGAACGCGCATAATTATAAAAATTGTATTACAAGTATCGTCCATATATTTATTCATTGATACAAATGTTAAATCCTCAGAACATTTCCTACGCAAAATTTGATTGAATTTCGAAATCGTTTATTTCAACCATGTCATATTACAATGGTTAGCACTGGATCTATTTGCCTAGAGGAATTACAGAGATTTGTTTGTAAACATTTTAACTGCAACATCGAAAATTATAAAACGACGTTTGGAGCTTCTAACAAAACGCGTTCTTGTACGACATCAATTGAATACCGATTTTCAGGTGAACAAAAGATTATGAGCTTTAATATGCTTACTGTTTTATCATATGTTTTATATAAATATGCCACGTATAATGTAGCTGCTGAATTACGATTAAGAGATGACGATAATGAGTTAGGATACGTAGCGATAGCGCTCGAAGGACCAAATTATAAGCAACGCGAAGATCATGTTGCTCTTACCGTGGCTAAAGAATTTGTAGGTTCTTGGGACATGACATTTGGTAAACTAATATTCTATAGTGTTCAACGATATAAAGATTTGTACAAAAAATTGTTTAATGTTCGTAATATTTATCTATAGGTGGAGCAAATCATAATGCACCATGTCTTGCACACTATGCATTCAATATAGATTTGTGCTACATGTACAAGTCTTTTTTTCATAATTGGGTACAATCCACCAGTATTTGGGGGTGTTACTTTGTTTGCGACAAATTAAGTCTCGAGGTATATTTAAAATATCAAAAAGTTGCTTTATTGTTTAACGATTTTTATTTCTGAAACATTGCTGTAGGAGATGGTTTATGGAATACACAGAGAATGGATGAAATTATGTACAACGATACTTGAAAAGGAAGTATTTCGTGCTATCAATCAGTGCATATCAAATGATTTAATAATATTGAATGATCCGGTAAATCGTTTTCTCGACATTGTTGAAAGTCTTTTTAGATCTGGGTTCTATGAACCAATTGAACAGAGAGTTACAGAGTATGAGGTAAAATTCCGTTTATTCGATAATTGTTCTTTTTTATTAGTATAAATTAAGTGACAGTTTTAATGTTATAGAAAGTAACAGTAGATAAAATAAGAGAAGTCTCTCTAAAATATATCTATGATCAAAGTCCAGTTGTTATAGCACTTGGACGTATTGAAAATTTGCCAGATTATCCTATAATACGAAATGGATTATATTTGTTACGATATTAAAGATTTTTGTACACAAAAAGATGAACAACAAAATAGTGGTTATTCTTCCTTTAGTATTTAAACAAATCATTTAAAGATTAATATATAAGTTAAAATGGTGAGGTAATATAAATAAAATTAAATAGATCTAATACTAGATTAGGCTTGTAATAGCAATTGTAATAAAAAAACAAAATAAAGAAGTATTAAAATACTAAAAATTAATAATGTTTATCATATTTTATAAAGAAAAAAAGTAGAGGTAAAAATGGTAAGGATTTAAAAAGCGTTTATTACGATATTGTACTGGTATGTAAAAATGATATTTGATAAAGTAATGGAAAAAGGGGAGATAATAAAAAGTTTTTCCTATCATTTCAAATCGTAATCTAAAATTTATTTAAATTTATTTTTAACATTTTAAATTCCTTGATTAAATATGATGTTATTCGTTATACAGGAAATCGAAAAGGTGATTAATTTACAAAAATTTATAATTACGTTTATTTATAGAGCTATTTTTCTTTTTTTCATAATAAAAACCATGCGTAATTCACGATTGCATGTGCATTCTATAATTAGCGCATGAGCATTGACATTGCTTAAGCACATTCCAAAATACCGTTCCAAAAATCACAAATCAATGCTGTGTAACTCGCTGAAAATCTTACTAAATTCCCATATTTGAATATTTCAACCTATAGCATTATAAACGTAATGCTTTTCCTCATTCAAGTAACAATATAATAAATCGTAAAAAGGAACGATATTAACATTGAATTATGTTTAAATAAAGTATCGTACAAAAAAGTTGAATAACAGGATAACTTGAACTTCGGTGGTCCGAGTAGATTATCTCAATAAAGCTTGTTCTATGACTATGGATGACAGGGTTGAGTAGCGTGAAATGGTGTGAACGAGTATGCGCGCGATTGCGACCGTTAGAAAATTGCGCCATTTTTTAGTTGTAACCAAGATTATTTTCTGAGTTGTGCAGTGTTAATGCTAAACATTTATGACATTTTGAGAAGTGGCACGTGTGCGATTTAGTGGTAGTGTGAACTTTCAAACGTGCAACTACAATAAGGCGAAATTCTAATTACGCTTGAACGAAGTACTAGCGGGAGCTTCATACACGAGGCAACATTTTTACCGGGTTCTTTTGAGAGGAGTACTTTTTTTCTGTAAACAAAATGTCGGTGGATGCTCTAAGTGATTCAGAATTACGTAGCAAGCTGATGGAATATGGATATCCAGTGGGTCCGGTAACACAAACCACCAGAAAGATTCTTGTGAAGAAGCTAAAAAATCTCATTGAAACTCGAGGCGGTACAGGGTCACGACATTCATTGGCTGCCAGGTACATTTCATTTGTTGTGCCTTTGCTATTTCTTAACTTTTTTCTATTAATTTGGCTACATTTTTGTCGTATCAAATTTAAGTGTCATCAAAAACAAAAGATTTTCAATTTTGTTATTCTCCTATATTACAGAGGTATTCGTCTGTGTAAAGTTTTATCTTTTATATTTCTTACTCTATTGTATACTATTCGAAACGATTATATTATAATTTGATTAATAAATTTTATAATTATATTTTATTAGATACAGCAGTGAAGATACGGATGATGATACAAGTACAACAACTAATAAAAAGAAAAAGGTAACAGTAGGTTCTAGAAGACAAACTCTAGCGAATCCAATGCCTCCACCAGCAACAGTTTTAGCTTCATCTGATGTAAGCATATCAAAAAGTTCAGCTAAGGACAAAACAGCAAATTCTGAATTTAAAGATCCTGTAGCACCGGATTATGATAGCTCTTCATCCTTTACAACTCGTACAATAACAAAAACTGTTCATAAAAAGTATACGAAAACTAATAAGACAAGTATAACTGATGGCTTGGAAACTGGTTCAGATTCAGATGTTGTTGTGGAAGAAACAACCAAAACATATACTCCACCTAAATATTTATCCATTGTTGGTAAATCTCATGACTCTAGAATTTATGAGCATGATGTTACTGATCAAGACCAATTTCAAAAACCTTATGATTCAAAGTCAAGATCTATTCACACAATAAAGGATACTAAATATAATGAACCGATTTTGGATACAAATATTTCTCCAATACAATCTCCAAGCGAAGATATATGTACTAGGGACAATACAAATCAAAGAGATCTTCTGGCAAATTATGAAACACCTTTCTTGTCAGAGTTTACTAGACGGCTTAGTTCACGATCATCGGTCAATTTACCATCTACATCTTTGTCCAACTTAAACAGTAAATTTTAAATTTACATAATTAATGTACAAATATGTATCTATCAGTAGAACTACAATCCATATTACTTTTAAACCATTATTTTTTAGGTCCATCCTCGCGTTTTACATCAAATTTACCAGACTTGAAAGAAAAGGATTCAAATGGACACTTTTCCTCTTTAAGATCGTTATATCCATCATCCAGTCCAAGGTATGCATAAATTGAATTAAACTATATTTATATTACACGGCCATATTTATATTATAATCCTCTTCAGTTCCAGACATACAACAACATCATCCATTGATAGATCTCGGGATACAGTCAATAGAATGTTCAAACCAACATCCACAAACAGAGAAGATGTACGAAACAATCATAATTTGGTATCTGTGGTGTTGGTAATCGTACTTGCTTTATTTTTTGGAATTCTCGCTGTTATATACATGGGACTTGGTGGAAAAGCAGAAACGTTTCCATCACTATCAACGGGTAGGTATACAGAATCGTAACAATTAAATAATGTGTATGGAGAAACACTTAAAGAAATACAATGCAAATTATATATTTTAATTAACAACTTGTGGGAAAGCTTTTTCAATAAACTGGTTATTAACATTAAGTACATTGGAATATGTGAAACGTTTTTCTATGTATTCAAATTCTTTAATGTAACTACTAACGTTTTAACGAACAGCATACATAAATTAGTATTGTATAACAATTGTGTTTTCTGAAAACAGGATGTATAGATACAGATCTATTAAAAATCTATTAAAATAGATTTCATTAGTTCATTTACATGGAGTTTATTCATCATAATGCACTATAATTATATCAGATGTTAGAGCTGTAGAAAAAAAAATCATCAATATTAGCAATTATTCTAATAATTTGTGGATTTTAGTAGTTTTTATATACATTTAATGTTTTTTTAATATTGAACAATGTATAATCACTTTCGTAACATTCTGCTTAAGATATGTACCGTTTTTTTAACATGTGTAATAAAATAATAAGTATTACCGATGTATTAATTTTGATATTTTATTTCCTTTCCCATTATGATGATTTTATCCTATTTTTTATACTATTACTGTTTAATTAAATTACTTAAAAAGATTCTCCGTTTTTGTATGCATGAAATAGATACAAGAATATACATATACTATCGTTTTTGTGAAAGTTAAAATATAATAATAAATTTTGATAACTGTTTCTAGTTTTGCATTTCAATTTATAGATAGCAACATACCATTATGCTTTCTTGGAGATGACCTTGAAGCGCCTGGAGTTAACTGTGTAATGAAAGAAAATGTAGATTCCGTATTACAACTATTGAAGCGACTTCAACCGATTTTAACGAAAAAGGCTGTGTCTATGATATGCGACAATTCCAGTGAAACTCCTTACCTGATTGATTCCGAAATTATGCAAATGTTCACGAGTAATAAAGTGGTATGTTGGATAGATTCAAATAAAGTAATAACAATTATACGTTACATTTTATATGTGATATCAAACGATGTTTATAGACAAGTCTGGAAGTAAAAGAAGATTTACAGAACGCACAGTTACTCGTCATAAAGAATCCGAAATGGGGCATTTCTCTCATAGATATAAACGATGATAACGGAAATCACGACGACGTATTGGATTCCTTGGTATTGTAAAACAGTTTCTCAATCGCTTCTTTCATTTCTTTATTCTCATTTTTCTAATGTATATAAATTAAAGAAAAAGACACCCCTTTGTTACAGGACAAGTTATTTTCCACTCGTCTAAATGGGAAAGTTGGAATGATGATCATGGACCCGGAATTGCCGATGCAATGTCTTATCAAGAACAAACTTTTCACCATATTTTCCTTTCTTCTAATTGTGTCACTTGGTAAATTTTTGACCGACTTATTATGGGAAGAAACTTGTTGAAAGAATAATACAATAAGCTTTTCTATAACGCGATAATATTATATTTTAAATTATTGGATTTTGTAACAAGTTTAACTACCTTAATGCTGTAATTACGTTGCATTAGCATACTTTGTTGTTATCGTAATGTTTGTTATATGATCTTGCATGTATAATACAGCGAAAGCTTAATATGCATGTTGTGTGATAACGTTAAATCGAAAAATACATTATATATTTTATGATATTGTATATCGTAATAATTTCGTTATAATGTATGAATAATATTGAAATATATTCTCAGGCGTCCTAGCAGCTATAGGGATGCAGAAATTATTCGTATGGTATATAAGGTACAAGAAAAGTACCGAGAGGGAAGTATTTAAGCTTGTTAGCGAGATTATTAACATGGTTGAAATGCACCATCAAAATGCAGCTGTTGCAACGCCTGGCGGTACGCAAGAAAGTTTTCTTGCCATAAATCATGTACGCGATAATCTTATACCTCCAAAGGATCGGAAAAAAATGGCCGGACTTTGGGAAAAAGCTGTGAAATTTTTGGATGAAAATGAATCTAGGTGAGAAACGGAATAAAATCATTTTAAATGAATAGTAGTTAAACGTATTTCCATATTTCAAATGGAGGTATTTGATTTCAGAATTCGAAGAGAAGTACAACAGGTCGCGGGAGAAGAATTTCACGTATGGCGCTGGTTGCCTAACAACAGCCTTAACAAATCTAACACCCAAAATTTCGTTCTGAACAAGAAATCGAAAGTATGGCAGGGTCAAGCATTTGAAACGATGGAAGGTTCCGTGAATAGCTTGACTTGTTCGCCAACACCATGTTTGAAGATAAGGCATATGTTTGATGCTGATGTGTAAGTGATTAAATTCTTTTCCATTGTATGTCCTAATTTTTTCGTTACGCTGGACTTTAATCAATATAAATATGTAAATATTTCTTTAGAGAATTTGAAGATGATTGGGAGACAAAGGTACAGGATGCTATTCTAGAAAAATGCGGAGAGGGCGTGAAAATTCTTCACATTCGTGTAGATCGTGGTAGTAGAGAAGGTTGTGTTTACATGAAATGTATGTCACAAGAAGATGCAGGGAAAGCTTATAGGGCTTTGCATGGATGTTGGTTCGATGGTGAATACTTAACAAAATTTTTTAAAGCGATTCTTTTAAATATTCGTATATTTCACTTGACATTTTTTCAGGTCATTTAGTAACCGTGAAGTACCTGAGATTGGAGAGATATTATGAAAGATTTCCAGATGCGCGTCGCTGTACAACACCATTAAAACCAAGTAACAATCAACGATTATCTATGCAGGCGAATTACTAGTAGAGAAATGCCATGTGGATGTAAACTGACAAAATACCTCTTTGCTTGTACATATACAAATAACAAGCAGAATTTAAATTTTTGCCGCTGAAATAATTATTTGCGGAAACAGAATTCGCGAGATACTTCTATTTTTTGCTCTGGAAGAGAATAGAACTTCGTACTATCGCGCATAAGTATAGAGTCCAACGAGACTCGCAACTGTGTGATAGCATTCTAAGAATTGAAGAGGCAGAGACTTTTTTATAAGCATTTTCGTTTTGATTTGTAACATGTATATTATTACGTTCTATCAACCTTTTTTAAGGTAAAGAAGTCGAAAGAGGAAAAAAGAAAAAAAATAAGACTCAACGATTATACTATTTATGAAACTGCTGTAAAGTAAGCGTGGACGCGTCATTTTCAATGCTGCATTTTATGAACATTTTTCAAGTAGCAATATACAAGTCAATAAAATGCATATCCAAGTTTCTATACTATGTAATATATTTTTCTTGTGCGTTAAAGAAAAATATTTAATTCGTCGAGTAAGAGTAAGATTTTATCTCGATGACCCACGACAACGGTAGCTTCTTTGTAAATTGTTAACGATACCCTTGCACTTTGCTAATATTATATAAGTAGAGATCAGTTTCATTTTTACGAATAATGTTTAATTCCTTCAGAGTTTCATAAAATGTATTAAAATTCGAATGTAAAATATAGAACGGTACAATAGTACTAAGAAATCTGAATATGTTATAAATGTTATTGTAATTCGTAACATAGTTTGTATCTGAATTTGATAATCACGATTAATCTGTAGATATAAATTAATTAAATATTATATATTTTATAGATAAACAATGCGAAACAAAAGATGATCTTGAACATTAAAAGTATTGATTTATTTTACTCTTTATTAATAATTTTATTTATTGTATTTCAGTACACGAGTATTGTAACATACAGTTTATTTTATATTTTGTAGTATCAACATTTTGATGTTTTCTTTTACGCACGCTGATGTGTAATAGCGTATATTGCTACTTAAAATAATAAATAAATTAAATTTTTGTATTCTGTGTACTTTTCAACGATTTTTGATATCCATATATGTTTCTTGAAGAAAATATCAGCTTTCTTTAAATTATTTATCGTCGCATTTTTTTTGTAATATATGCATTAAAAAATATGGATTTAATCGAAAAGATTTTATAAAAATATCGTGTTTTTTTTCCAAGAATAATAATATATACAGTACAAATTAAGATCAGTAAAAGTTAATTTGTTAGAAGGACATAATTTATGTATTAAAAATATTACACAATGTTTTCTTCTTCTTTATTTGTGCATTAATTGTATTGCAACGTATGTCCAATTTAATAGTATTTGATATAAAAAAGAAACTTATATCAACATTTTCTGTATATAAAGCATAGTTAATACTAATGGATAAATTATATGTACAATTTCATTGTGATCTTAACAAATGAGGTATATTGAACAACATCTAACACAAAATAAAATAAGATAAGATATAAGAAGGCATAATGTAAGGCATTTGTAGTTCTAAAGTGCACAAAATTTTTAAATAATTTATATGAAAGAATTTAAAAGAAGTTATAGTTTTTGACGATTATAAATAACACGTTTAATAACATTTGCAATAAATTATCGAAATCACTTTATAACAATTCCAAACGTATCCATAATATTTCTATTTTATATAATTTAATTATTGTATATGAATTATGTATTGATATTGCAATAGTATTACCTTCTAATTATAAATAAACCATAAAACTAGTTTCTCTTTCAAGAAAAGCTTAGCTCACCTTAAATTTTTATGTATAAAGAGAAATATAAAAAGAGATTTCAATAAACATGAAATTCTATACCGGTATAGTCTCTTACATATATTTACATGTTAAATATTATACAATATTTTTAGCATTGAAACAGTGAAATTTGTATTAGAAAATTGAACGCATGTTACATATGTTAAATACATGGATTTTTACCAATTTAAATAAAAAATATATGTTTCTAATACAAATTTCGTTTGCATGTAAAATTTCAAGTAACAGTCATTTGTTCAATACTTTTTCTAAGTAGAATTACAATTCAAGTTCTTCTAACAACTGGTGAGCTTTAAGAACTTTCTTTAGCTTCATAAGCTTATAATTCATAAGTTGTACTATACTTTCATAATATGATATACATTCTTTCTGCTTAGCAATTTGCTCTTGTAACTTTGCTATTAAGAGATCTTTTTTATCCAATGGTTCATTAAATGGTATAGATATTCCATTACCTTTTTTAGAGATTAATGCATCTGGTTGTTCTTTTTTAATACCTTCATCTGCTACAGATTCTTTTTTAATCAAATTTATCTGCAGCTTATTATCCATATTCAACACATAAATGTCTTTGTACTTTTAAAAATCCTTTTGAACAACTGTATCAATGAGTTATGGAAGGATCTTCGAGTTTATTTTTATACAATGAAACATTAATATCCTTTCGCGGTTATTCTCTCAAGACAGTTCCTTTTGGACAAAATTCCTTTCAAGATGTATCTTTCGCGTCCGAACACTGTACAACACATTATTACTTCAGTTTTAACTTTCGAAGGGTATTAATAATAAGAACAAAAATATCCCTAATTTTTGGTACGAAAAAGTGCGAAATTGTATCGAATATCTAACAAAATAACTTTAGATTTTTTACTAAATTACTGTTGTATAAAACAAACTGTGTGCAAGAAGCCAAATCATGAGAAACATGTTCTAATCATACACACGTAACGAGTTTACTTACATGAATTTGAATAGCTGCGGTAGCTTGAAATTTGTTTAAAAAAATCTATTGTTTAGAAAAAGTAACCAAACAATTGTATTTTATTTTATAGATTTCTACAACGTCTGATCAATCTATTGAGTTTCATCTTCCAGATGTAATAAATTTTTTACGCTTTCTATATACTTTAAAATAGAGCGCGGGATTAAAATATGAAAAATGTCACACAAAAGACACTAGCGGTGACTAGCTATTTCAGTAACGTAATCGGCCATTTTACAGTCAAAAATTTGGTTCTAATTTCTGACCATGAAAAAGTAAATCATAGATTGATCTCCTCTCCAATGTTTCAATAACTTTATTTTGTTTAAAAATCTATGATAATTACTGTTTACATACTTAAAAGAGTAACATATCTAAGATAACGTATATATTTTATAATATTTTAAAAAATAATATCTATAAATTCGCCATCTATAGAGGCTCTAACGAAAGCGATTACAGTGGAATAGGTATTCTAATCTATAAGTTTCGTTTGTTTAAGATGGTAGCAGACATGCTTTCCCAACGCCTCGGCCTTTTCCGGTTATCCCATAGCGTGCGTGAGGTAATGGGATCTTCATTATAAAGAATATGATGTGAAATCTAAAACAATCCAGCAATACAATAAACGTTATAACGTGTTATTCGTGTTATTTAATATTGTGTATCATGTTTGTGCATGGCTAAGTATTATTTTTAGGAAAAGTGATAATTTTCATCATACCTAAGCATAACCTAGTCTCTCACTTTTTATAAATATTCACTTTGTAAATAATCATTCTACTGTACATGACTCAATTTATTTGTTATATATAGAAATTGATCAATATTAGAAAGGTGAAAAATTAATTATATTTCATTTTCTTTACGTAAAACACTTTCATTCTTTGACATGTTGACGTGTTACTGTGATACATAACCTATATTAATAAACATAAATACTGTGCCAAATATGAAATTGAATAATAAAGTCCATATGCGATTCGCTTCTAATATTAAAAATTCTAAGGAGAATTTAATGCCAATGATGTTTGAGTAAATTTTATGGAATTTTATTAATTTTATTTTGTTTTTTAGATATATATATATATATATTGTTAAATAAGTATATATACGTTCATATTTCATATAAAATATAATACTTGCCTGAGCAAATGATTTTACCTAATAATACACAATATAGTAACAATTATGCTGGATGAATGCCTTATTTATCATATAGTTTAAACTAATGTTTTGTACCTTTTTTAATATGTTATAGGATGAAGCAAATTGTAACCAATCAGACTGTAAAAATACCTGAGGGATTGACTGTTACAGTCAAGTCCCGATTGGTTACTGTTAAAGGACCAAGGGGTATTCTCAAACGTTCTTTTAAACACCTTGCACTTGATATTCGTGTAAGTACATAGATTTACAATTTCTGAAATGATTCTGAACATAAAGATGCTTATATTTCACTTATATTTGATGATACTTGGATTCCCCTTCATTTTGCTAATAAATGATAAATCCATTGCTGATTAACATAATATCTTGAATAATTTACATTATAGTCTGAAACTTTCCTTAACCATGTACATTCTTTCTTTTTCAGATGGTAAGTCCAAGGTTATTGAAAGTGGAGAAATGGTTTGGAACAAAGAAGGAATTAGCAGCTGTTCGCACAGTTTGCTCCCACATTGAAAACATGCTGAAAGGAGTAACTAAAGGATACCAATACAAAATGCGAGCTGTATATGCTCATTTCCCCATTAACTGTGTTATAACTGAGAGTAATACAGTCATTGAAATTCGTAACTTTTTGGGTGAAAAGTATATTCGTCGCGTAAAAATGGCACCTGGTGTGACGGTCGCGAATTCAGCTAAACAAAAAGACGAACTGATAATAGAAGGAAACTCTTTGGAGGATGTTTCTCGATCTGGTAGATAATCATTTTAATCGCTGTATCTACAATAGAAATTTCTATATACGCGAATAATGTTATTAATCAGCCATTATTTTTGTTTCAGCTGCTCTTATACAGCAATCAACGACTGTAAAAAATAAGGACATTAGAAAGTTTTTAGACGGCCTTTACGTGTCCGAAAAAACGACAGTTGTACAAGACGATGAATAAATGTTATTGGCAACGTGAAAATCCGGCTTTTATTAATTCGTATTTTGTTAATGACCTTTTACTATTACGATGCTATTACTATGAATAAATATTATATTTTATTACACAAAAATTGTGTAGCGGAAACGATAAAATGGTATTTTCTATAGATATACGTACAATATAAAGTGAATGCCTTAGATTTATTGCCTTTTGAAGCAATTCAAAAGTATTTCCAGGAAGTGGGGCATACTCGGTGATATCAATGCATATAGATACATATGTAGATAAATGTATACAAAACAAATGTTTCTAAGTAATTAATACGCGATTAATTTTACGATTGCATACAGGAATCGTGAATATACGTTCTTTTATAAAAGCAATAAGATAAAATGTATAAATGCAATGTTGCAAGCACGTGGATAAACTTCATAAATACCACGAGGCCAGGTCAATGATCATTCTGAATCATGTACTTCATTATGATAACGAGTTCTTGCTTGATAGAAGCCCATTCATTCTTATTTGGTTACATATTTGATCGAATTTTATATTTAATAAATAATCTATTAAATCTAATACAAGAAGGTTTAGTTAGCTGCATAAGCGAAAAGTCGGGTGAAACATTTTTATTACGTCTATTAATTTATGTAACTGGTTGTTCCGGATGAAAGATAAAAACAGTAGGCGTATGGAAGAGTACCAAGTTATACCTTTAGATATCGGTTTATCTAAATGACTATTTTACTTAATCACTTGCGTTGGAGTAACGTGTTATACACGTCGCTTAGTAATTATTGGATCAACTAGAAACTGCGAAATTTCGCAAATTAAAAAATATGCAGTGAATTAAGAATTATGAAGATTACGTTCTGTGCATTAACAATAAAAATGGGTCTGAAAATTTTATAGAAATAATTTCGGGTATCAAATCGCTGAAACGCGCTATAGGTGAATTTATCACAGGTACTCGCTAAATAATTGCCATCGCAAGTGATTAATGCAGTATCTAGACAAAACCCAAATCTTCCATCTATCATAAATCCCTTGCTACTGTTGGAGCAAAAAAAGAGTTTCTTACCTTTGTACTTCTATTTGATAAGATTATTCAAACACGTTCTTGTAACGTGAGAATACGCTATGTTTAACGGTATATCGAATTCGCAATTTGATACACATCTTTCCCAAGTGTCTCGGTTTAAGTAATAGATGAGATATAATAAATGACATTAATCAGTGATTTTTTACGAAGCAAAAGAGAATTCTATTTTAGTGTACTAATTATGCAAAATAATTCGTTGGTCGATCGATTTTAATTTGTAATATCGAGGAATAATTTACAGAAGAGATTTTTTATTCGTGAAAGGATCGCAAAATTTCTCTTCAAAAATTCATTACATAAGTTGAAACCAATGATAAACTTGCTTTGCACGATTGAGCTCGAGTAGCGGCCTTGTTTTTATTTCATTTACAATACCATCCGTGCTTTCTTCAGTTTTAATGAGTATAGCTATACTTATTTCTTAATTCTATTAAATTAGAGAATTAATTGACTGTGTAAAATCCAGAGCATTCTAGCGAAACAAATAAATAACAGTTTTTATAAGGATATTACGTGAACTTTATTCACCGAGCGTTCTTATCTCACATGCTGTAATTAGTAAAAAGCGAAAGAAGTTCGGACTTTCAGTATCGCGTAAAAAGAAACCGCAAAGAAGAGCAATTATCATTCGTGTAAAAACAATGGAAATAGTTGTCAGGATTGTTATACGTTGTTTGCAATAGTATTACGCATCTGTTTGCTTAAGTTTTCGAAATAACCATAGCAAGCAAGTATAATTAGAGACAATTTTCAACAGTTTATTACTGTTTATTACAGACAGAGGGAGTCAGTACAAAATTTTGTTGCATTTATGAAAATAATGAACGAGTAAATAATTTGTAATATAATGAAATGTTTGAACCATTTCCCGTTTCTTCTTTCGCTTCGTTTGATTTTTGTTAAACGTATAGGCATTGGTAACGTCGATGACCAAATGTTAAGCAACTGTTAATTTAAGATGAATCTAAATCATGATTCGAGACGGTGTAATGTCAGAAACCAGATTAAAAGTGATGGAATTTGAATTGCTGATAAATGAAAGAACGAAATTTTTTTAAGTTGTATGAGAGATCAGTGACTTACGACACTATATACTTTTTTCGTCGTTTGGTGAACTTATACATGTTAATTTGAAGAGACATCTTTAAATCTACATTTTAAAGAGAAAAGAATGTTGCCATTTAAAATGTTTCGTCACTTAACAGCTCATATTTAAAGTAATTTCGAAAGTAAATGCATTAAAAATATTGAGCGTAAGTTTGAAACATTAGGAGAAAAGAGACAGATCTAGTGCATCGTGGGTTGCCTATCGTTAGGTGCTCCTTCAATTCAAGTATTTTTAATTTTTTATGTAAATACTTTACATGAAAATCAAATATAATTTAATATAAAATTAAGAACAATGCGAGGGGCTATTTTATAAAACGGAACTTCACGTTTAGAACTTAATTATCACAGAATTATAGAAAAAAAATGTACTTCATTGACACGTTTGCGTATTCTGTAAGTGCCCCGAGGCATTTATGCAAAACAAATCTATAAATGTTCGAGATTCCATTATACCGACATTATAGATGCAGATGTTTTATACACGATAAATTATTTGTCTCTTGTACAGCAAAAAAAGATTGAATAGTGGAAATGAAAAATGTATTATCATTGACGAAGCACAGGATAGGCTATCCATTGTTATATAAAATCATTAGGGGACTACCTGGTCTCCTTACCATTTTAATGTTACATGCGACATTGCTATAATAGTTTAGAGTAAATGAAGACAACAACGGAATTATAACTAAATATTGTGCGACGCAGTTGTTTTCGACATACGTGATCTATAAAATTCAAATCTATAATAATGTATATATAGGCATATATTTGTGGATAAAATTATAGAAAATCTTGAAAATTTGCGGGATCAGGGCTTAATTTTATATTTATATTAAAGAGCGTAGCATGTGAAATGAAACTATTTATTGTTTACCGATAGCTTTATGAATTAAACAAATATTACGACAAATACCCACGTGAAATCAAACGAATACACGTTCGTTTGGACGAAATTATAAGATACTATCTTTGGTAATTAAAAAAATATATGTATAACTAATCAGAAGTAGGTTTCACCTTTTTCCGAATGTTAATAATGAGTAGACTTCACCTTTATTTTATATTACTTTACGCACTGGATTTGCTAAACTTTTGTACAACTTTTAGGTCCTAGTCTGGCCAGGCACGCACGTTATGATGCTTCCTATAAATGAGTAGCCTATCCTGTAGTTAATCAATTGTATTACGGATCGCCGATTGCGATGATAACTATACGTATTCCAAATATGTATGCATATAATGATCTTTGTTATCTTAGATCTAAGGCATCGCCTATCACGATCTAAAGGACAAAGGATGTTAGAATTCTTTTACGGTACAAAAACGGGTAAAAAGTTGATAGTTCGTATGAAGGTGCACAAAAATACCGGGGATCGAGGATCATCACATAAAATAGAAAAAGAAGGAGCGAGATGCTCCCGATCGACAGGCAAGTACTGGTAGTGAGGGGGATAAAGGCATGATAGAGGGAGTCAGTAAAGGGAGAACATGCGTGTCGAGTGCAGTATTCGATCGGCGGTAACAAGCAGTTCGGTTCTCGCGCATGTCACGCGCTCTCCGATGTGTAGTGAATTTTCGTAAGTGGTCATGTCTGCGACACATTTGCCCGCGCTTTTGTAGCTGTAAGCTCACGTTCGAACTGACGCCGGTCGTTTGAATGCACGTGTGTCAGAATACCCGTCGAATTAACCGTGAAAAAGTTGGTGTACTAAAATTACTCGGTGCAAGTCTAAAGAAACGGTGCAGCAACGCAAATTCGTCGCTTTCTTTGCACCCTTGTCCCGGTAAGTGCATATTTTTTATTGCTTTTTCTCCGCGATGGCAAGCCTACCGAAAGACTCTGGTTGTACATGGATGCACGTGTTTGCTGCATGCGACACAGAGTTCGTAATGTTATTCCTGCTTCAATAATCGTCGCTAAAAGCCAAAGTAATCGTAGACAATTAGTATAATGATATGTAAGTTAGCGTCGCAGCACGATTTTGTAAAATATTCAGAAGATATTGAATGACGCAATTGGAGAACAATTTTGAATAGTCTTGTCTTGTCTATTATATCGTAATACTTGCTTGGTTCGGTCGAATGAATATGGCCACTACAAATGCACAAATATCCATGAAGCATTTTTGATAATTATAGCTGATGATCTTGGTATTAATATTTATGAAATAACTTCCGTTACTGTTTCTATTGTTATCAGTTATACATCAATTAGTTCAAAAATATCTATTTGGAAACTGTTTTTTTTTTTTATCTAATTAACTTAACGGATTTTTTCTTAATCGATTAGGTACTCGTCTGATTAGTGTATTTTAACATTCACCGTTGAATAACTTTATTTTTGTTAACTTATTATCGTTAGGATTCCTTGTTGTTTCGGTAGTGTATTAGTTACCGTAAGGGTTGAAAGTTGATGGGGAAAAATATAAGAAATTCTCGTTTCACTTGAAAACAGGCAATGACGGTCGTGTATCGCGCGCGGTTAAAAATCGCGACTGCTTTCACTGTAAAATGAATAAGGTGAACGACCTTATGTAATAACAGGTATTCAGCTCTTTGTTTCTGTCTCCTACTTATATGTTTCTCACTAATTTTCCTTTGCGCATTCGAATTATTGACAAATTAATAACTATTACGAGTATTCCTTTCTAACGATCCGATTTTATGAATTCGGAACTTTTCAAAAATTTATTCGTATCGATAACATGTCTGTATCACTCGTTATCCGTATAACTCGAACCGTTAATGGTTCGGATAATTCGATGCTGTCGTAAGAACGAGAAGTGACTCAAACTCGTCCTTACTCGTCCATTTTGTCCTACTTCCTAATACCTTTCGACGGAGATCTCACGATCATCTCCGATTTCGAGTGAATGCAACTACATTCAGAGCGTGCGGTAACCGACATGTAAAAAGCACGTGAAAAGAAATTTAGAAATCTTTCGGCTCACGTAATATCACCAAATTTAAAGACGAATGTTGAACGTTATATCGACGTATGTAACATTTTCGATATTGCTTATTTAGTCGTTTAAAATGATCTAAAATGTCATGATGCATGATGTCATTTCTAGCAAAGAAGCATTGATTAGATTACCTATATTTAATAATTAGTAGATTGTGGACTTTGATTCAAACTCAACATTGTATTAACAAAATTAAAGAAATAGAATTGTAGTCCATTGTTCCACCCTTCAAATAATATGATAAGCATTTTACTTTTGATACCTATTATATTACGCACCTTCTCTAATTTTTTTGCATACTCCAATTCCTGATAAGTGCATAAAAGTCGGCAGTCTAATAATTAGAAATATTTTGAGACACGTCAGGTCCGATGAAGTTCAAGTTACAAAAATTCGAAACGCTGTAATTTGACATGAATATCAGGTTGAGCAATTTGTTCATATGGGATTTATTTATGTTCATTTTCGAATTGCATTGTAATCTTGGTGACGTTGATATTTTTCATACAAGTATCGAGATCGTCGCGCATCAAACATAGGATTGGTTTGAGAATATCGATCTTGCGATCCAACAATAAATTCGTATGAAATGAGCGATTGAACTTTGTGCGTGCATGCATGCTGCAACGTTATTAATAACTTTGTATTATTAGTGGAGTATTTGAAAGTGGGATATAATCTAAATGCATACTTAAAAATCCACAAAAACGCGACACTGTTCGATCTGTTTTTCATAATTACGAAACATTATCGTATGCTGAGACGCTGACGCTTTGTATAAGAATACAGAGCAGATAAAAGAATGGAATTAAATATTTTCTTCTTAATAAAGTGACAGAAACATTTTTCGAAATAAAGTAAATCGATCTTAATTGCTTATAAATACATATGTATGTTTTAAATTCTCCATCAAGTTATTCCATTACACGAATTGTACTTAAATTCTTGTTATCTTTGTATCTGATCTCCTGTATAAAAGATTAACAATTTTCAGTCGAATTGGACAAGGGTTATGCGATAAATATTTAAGGCAAACATTTTGAGGAAATCAGTTGTTCGATCGCGGCTATTAATACAATATATCGTTCAATAATTAATTGCTGTCCTTCAAAACGTGTTTGAAGAAACTGGTGCGCGACAAAATGAAAAATAAATAATTAAAGAATAACATACAGTTATTGAGGAGCCGCTATTTCTGCATATGCAATGCTGCGATATTATTTTGATTTCTTGAAGTAGATGTAAATATTGATTTGTATCACTTCTTTCTGAAATTTACGTTTACTAACTAATAACTGGTTTAATCGTTCTCGGTTTTACTCAAGGCCGGATTAACCAATAGACAAGTAAGACAAATGTCTAGAGCCCGTAATTCGGAGGGGAACGGATTGAATCGGGGATACAATCTTTTATTATAAAATTATTATTGTGTTCGTGTTTATATCACAACATTGTTACTTCTTTAAAAGCAACTTGTAACTTATTAATGAATAATGAAAATATGGCGTCCATGTTAATGCTTGGCTCATTACTAATACTTACATATATAGCTGATCATCCTGAATTAGTGGTCAGTGTCCCTGAATATTAACCGTGAGGATTCGAGTTCTCAGCAAATCCCGGCAAAGGCCATAGCATTTTTCATATTTTATTTTCTTTCGTGAAATCATACAAAAACCTGATTACTTGATAACAAACACGATAATTGTGCGTAAAATGGTACACCTCACCGATTTTGATGAAATTTAAATATGTTGTAAAACTCAACATTTTGGTTGAAAAAGGAAAAAAAAATTAATTCGGTCTTGGTTGTAGTAGAATATTAGACTTGGAACGGTTCTGCCGATAAGTGTGGGTAATTAATTAAAAAATATATTAGATCTCTAAAGATCTGATAAATACAATTGATGCGATTAAATTTCTAATCTTCTTGTAATGATATAAATATTTAGCATCACGTTTGTTAGACGTTCTTCCTTTGGTTGCATTTATTTTGCCTCGTTAATGAACATTGTAATTGTAATCACGTAGTAAATGCTCTGTGTTACAAATACATGGTAGTTTCAAGGTAGAGAATTGAAATAAGAAGTCTTAATTATTCGTAATAAATTTTCATATTCCGGTTCGCTCGTTCTTTTCCTTTGATTTATGAAATCTGTTTGGTCATTAATAATAACTACGTGTTTGTTTCTGCCATTATCTACTCTTGAAAATATCAATTAAAATTTGTTAGTCTGTTGTCAATTTAGTTTTGACATTGTTTACTAACTACATAGCATCAAAACAAATATTTATCTCATGTAAACGTGTATTATTGTATGATTTATGGTTGGAGTTTTAAAATACCGTATGATCAATGCACATATTTCAAATACCAATTACATAGTCTTTTTCTATCGTTCGGATGTCATCAATTATGATACATGTTTATGCATACACAATAAAGCAACAATGTCGTTTGGAACAACACATTAATGTGTATTTTGTTTTCAAAATTATCGAAGTATTCACATAATCATTAGGTGACGGAAAAAGTACATGCGGTTCGATACTACAAGATTTTATTTAACAATATACAACATGAGCAGGATTTTTGTTATTGTTCTTCTTCTCTTATTAATTTTCCATTGTTCTGTAAAAAATTCAACTTAGATAAAAAAATCAGGCGATTTATATTACAAAATTTAAAGGGTCAAAACTTTCACCAAATATAATTTTATTTAATGATGTAAAAGATTGACAAAATCTACTGACAATACAATTGTTATACTAGTTTTGCGAAATGTTATATAAAAATTCGATTCGAATACATTTCTAATAGAAAAATGGCACGAGGTTTCCCCGGTACTTAATTAGTGCGCGCAATTAATAGTGATAAATTGTTATTAATAGTGTCAATTTCCTGTTTTAGACCATGCTTCATTATACTCTTTACCTTAATAAATTGAGCATGAAATAAATCAGCAGTAGTTACGTTTGAAAATTGCGTTTCTATGGAATTTAAATTACACAGTGCCGTTTCGATACCAGCATATTTGCAATTAAAATATATATATTTCAGTTAGGTAAATGAGGCGCATAAAAACGGTTAACACGTATAAAAAAATGCGCAACAGAATAATCCATAATGGTTACAAAGATTATTGCTTCAATTAATTACATTTCGTTGATTGGATTGACGTGTGCGCAAATATGACGGATATAGCAAATTACACGAGGAAGAACGAATCGAAGTTTCAAAAGCCGTTTCGAGTTTCCTCGAGAGAACTTCTGTATGATGACTAATATGGTAAATATCTACAAATGTGCATGTTTGCAATGAATAAGTTCGATAATAAAACGTCGAACCTTGTACGCGGATGTCGATTTCTTTGATCGTTCACATAATTAATTATCGCCTTCTTAGTAATAACAATCGAATAAATTGATTTATGTACCATAGTACCATAATGTATCAAAGTCATTTAAACATAAACAAATGATCGATAAGTAGCGTTCCATGCTTCATTTTCGCGTAAAAAAAAGTGTGTTATAAAAAAATTGTATATTATATTTATTCTTAGGTTCATGATATAGCAAAAATGAATCTTAGTCAAGTCTTAAAGTAAACTACTTGGGTTCGTTTGAAGATAATACGATGCAGCTGCATTGTTTTAGAATACGCACGTCCGCGAGAGTTACCGCGATCCTGCTGTTTTTGGACCGTGAATCACAAAGGTTTGTTATGATGGTATCCTCAAGTCGACTTCGTAGTTTCCCTTGTCGTTTAAATGACCTCGGTGAAAGTATAACGTATGTAATAAATGCAATGTTGTGCAAATCTTTGTAGGGGACGATAGATAATGGCCGTTAGAGAGCGGTCGATAAATTCTTGAAAAGTTCAAATCGTGATGCGAACTATTTTATAACATTGCACGGTATCACACTCGTGCTACTTACGGATGCTACCGTTTAAAATCGGAGGCACGTGCTTATTTTTTATTAATTCTTGGGTGTACAGTCATTCACGATAGTCAACATACACATTCTAAATTTCAAATATCTACATATATTTTAAGACACCTTCCAGAAGAATAAAAATAATGTGAAAAATCGTAAAATATAAAATTGCAAGCGTGAAAGATTTCTAAAGAACGCTTCATGAGCATATAAAAAGAAGTGCTTCCAAAAGTGTAGAAGATATTATTTGATGTATCCTACATGCATTATAGTATGGGACAAATGCACAAGAAGGTATAATAAAGTACAAATATTAGGTCCTCTAATAAGTTCGTACCGCAATATGTTTCCATGGCATTTCACAGAACTTTTTAAATATCCAACGATTACAGCTCAATGTACAGTTCCACGTTGTCGCGTTTGATCAAAAACTTCTTTTCCAAGGATTGTATAATGATGAATTATACAATGATGACGTAATACCGATGAATATTTAATCCTAGAGGAATAAAAGCAACATGAGTTAGAGATTTACGTTTGCGTTGTTTAGATACTTAGCATTCGAAGAATTATTCTGAATACGCAAGCAGAATCATTTCAATGACGATGGGCCGCAAATGAAATCGATTTGAAAACACATATTGCTACATACGGCTATCGACGAAAGAGTAATAAATACTGAACTTGAATTTGTAACGTTCTACATAAACAGGCACGGGCTTCGATCTCTAATGATCTTCGTTGGACTTTCATTGTTGATTCATTTTGTGCGATAAGATTCGTGATGTACTTCGACCAATCGTTACAACTCATCATCATTGTCTTGCGGATGGACCACTTACATATGAGTAATAAATTATCTCTGCGTACTGGGGTCAATTTTATGTATCTGTATTTTGTTTTATATTTTTGTGCGGAAAAAACATTAAATTTTTTATAATATTTTTTTCTTCCTTCAAAGTTTTTCATTGCATCGACATTGGATTGTGTGACACACTGGATTGTGGTGTTTTATATTTGATGGTACACGTTGATCACCATTAGGTAGTTTATCGTATTTTTCATCCGGTTCGTTTCATTTAGAAATGCACGAAAAGATTTTTGTGACTGTGAATCTGTGATTTTGTGAATCAGTGAAATTTCAAACGAAGCAAATGGACATTAGTAGAGTTCGGTTGAACTTTCTGAAACAATGATCGTCGTTTAATTCCATAAACAAGATTACGGTTATCACCGCAGAGATAGACCACTTTGTTCTCTTTGAGGAAGTTTGCTCAACGATCAATCGTTTCAATGTCGTTGATGCCTTCTTAACGGTGCCACAAATTCATTGTTTTCTTCTTTAAACGTGTACCGAGAAGAGCGATATAAGTAAAGATTATTTATGGACAATTTCAAAATCGTAAAAAGCATTCAAAAGGTTGCAGTGCAAGCATTACTATTTAAATTAGTTAAGGAAGTAATAAATAAAACCAATAATAGCGAATAATATACTTTTTATAAAACGTTAACGGGCCAATGTCCTCTTGGAATTTAAATTAATACGAATTTCAAGATTTTATCGATGTGATAACGTAAATCTTAACGCATACGTTGTTTACCTTCATTAAAATTTATTATAATAATAATTTTTTTCCGTTAAAATCAACCTATAAGTGTAAACGATGCTTTTAAGCGGAGCTTGTAAAGCGGTTCACACAGTTCGATAATTCCTTTGTCGTTCGTATCGCTTTTCTACTAAACGTTGCTCGGTAAACCACGTACCCTTATTCTTCATTGCGTAATCGTATGCAGCAGAAACTAGGCTTTTTCATTTGAGTTCAGACATTAGCAGCTTTTTAAACCCACTTATAATATCCGTTATTTGTAATTATGAAATAATTACATCTATAGTGATGTGCAAAATACATAATGATTAGTTGTAATTACCAATTAAGTACACGCTAATTAAACAGAGGCAACTGGATATGTGCAGCACGTTATCAGAATTCGTAAAGTCACGCTTATTAAAATAGGATAACAGAAATGGATCTGTTCTACTTTGCAATTATGACGCCACTGTTAACGAACAAATAAAATAATCCAGTTGTGAGAATCAGCGGATTCATCAGTATATTCTCTCCGTGCTTACCTTCTTCTTCACCGTGGCGTAACACACGTAGCTACACGTGCATCGATGAAACGCAAACAGAAAGTTCTAAGTCCAGTAACCTTTGTTTTTTACGATCATAGATCCGTTAATCTAATCTAATCGTTAATTGACGCCAAGTTTTCGCTCGATTGCTGTCAAATCGTCATTTTCATTATCGAGCGTTTAGTGACATTTTACCTGTACCGGTAAAATAAACCTGTGCACGCCTAAGATTGCAAAGGTTGATATTGTCGCTGGTCGAAATACGAAGACGAAGCTCTCAAATACATAAGTCGTTAATCGATCGTTAACATCGGATTCGTTACGCGACTGACGTAATCGAGGATACAGACAACACATCAGGTGAATAAATTCGTTGACGTTTACAACGCATACTTTATTTTCTTTTTCTCCTGCCTGAATAAAGTTAACGTGTTGTATAACGAATGTTGAAACTGGTTACGTTGCTTTTTGTGGTGTAGATAAGTGCAGATAAAAATCGATGGAATTTCCGGTGTCCTCCGGAAATATTTCAGTTGTCTAACTGAATCTTGCATTCCAGACCAAGTCGTAATAGTAACAAATAACGATAACTGTCGCTTTTGTTTGAAGACCTATTATCTGGCGTTTAAAGAGCTTATACCGGAAGTCGTGTTCTGAAATTCTAACTGCTCATGTTTTAGAAATGAAACCTCGTATGTTAAACTAATGATAAATCGTTGTCCTTTTATATGTCAAATATAGGCTTTCTGTTTTTACAAAATTCAAATTTATTCTGTGGATTCAACTCTTTCATCCATCGGATGGTCAAACGAGTGTACATCCTTAAATTTCTTAACTCTCTTTTAATTGCTATGAATTTAAAGGGAAGCTTCTCCCGTTGAATTCATCGTAAAACGAATCGCGATAAAAATTATTACACTCCGTGAAGTCGTTTGAATTTGGAAAATGGGGGGAAAAGAACAATATCAATTTTCTCACCCCGCATCCGAGTATAAAAGTGTCTTCGAAAAGATTTAACCCAGTAGCGAAAGAATAGAAGCTTTGTTTTTTAAAATGAGGAGAACTGTAGAACTGTACGTTTTTTTTCACAATGTTGGTGTTTAAGACAAAATTCATAGCTTATAAAATACTTAATTTTTTACTTTAGACCCGTAATACTTTCTTAAAAATAATGAAGGGGTGCATTGATTGTTACAAAAGAAAATATACAATTTCATTGAAGAAATTTTGGTAATCTTTATTTTATATTAAATAAAATGTTGAAATTTTGAGGAAAGTATCGTGTTTCTCTTAGCGTTCAAAGCTTTTTTATTGTTTCCCTTTTAAGTATTCATATACAAAATAAAGACTTTAAATTACGTTCACGTTACACGTTATAATAAAAAAAAAAAAAAAATGTTGACCGGTAGATTTTCTTGCATTAAGCACAGCACTGTGTGCGTCTGGCAACTTTACCCTTGGGCAACGATTCCTATTATTTCTCTTTGTATAGTTTCACGGTGGTTGCTTGCCTATGCCCAAATAATTGGTGAGCATTCGAGCATTAATACTGTCCAGCCGGTTCAGCAGCGCACGGAAAACACTCAACGATGGAAGTACTGATGCACGAGGCGAGCAATGGCCAGGAGACAAACGCAGTCGGTTTGCAAATTTACACCGCAACGAAAGAACCGGCAAGGAAGATGGATAATGCAAGAAGCAACAGTAACGGAGCAGGTTGCATGGAAACCGACGCGCCGGACACCATAGACATCATCTTCGAGAACATCACGTACGCGGTGTCGCTTGGTTGTAGAAAAGGTCAGTTCCCTCCTCATGGTGATTGAACGCTTCCTCCTTCCTCTCCCTTCTTTCTGTGCGAGGTCCTCGAGGATTACTGGTTTTCTCGGCAAGCGGTTGAGGAACATCTATCTCCGCTTGAAAGAAACTTATGAATGCTGGGGTCAGAATATTAACCTCCGTCATTATCGTGAATTAGCAAACTTTATTTATTATACAAAACGTCCACCATCATATAAATTTTTCATTTAAATGATCTTTATGACAATTAGTTTAGCGTATGTTGTATTACTTGAATGTTAAACATTATGTCCATTTGGACAGAAATTCACGCAAGCGTACACCTTCATATCTTTCTGGTTATTGCATAAATCTGACAAGGTTTCACATTACGTCAATCAAACGAATTTTTTTATTCAACGAAACTGTAATTTTATCGCTGATGCACTAACTCATATAAATACGTTTTTGAAACGGTACATTTCATAGATTGCAGATTTTCTATTATTAGAGATCATGTTTCTTGTGGTCCGGATATAATATAATTACACGATTATTAGTTGGATTACTATGATCCGTAGAACGCGGTAGCGTACTGTGCAAGTCATAGTGGATACCGTCTTCCAGGTCACAAGAAGATATTACACGAAATCAATGGAAGACTTCCAGCGAAACAGTTAATCGCCTTAATGGGCCCATCCGGGGCAGGGAAGTCGACCTTGCTGGATATCCTGTCGGGATTCAGGACGACCGGCGTGAGTGGCAACGTCTACATCAACGGTCGTACTCGACACATGAACTCTTTTCGAAAGTGAGCATTGTTTCGTTGGAAATCGTTTCTGCAATGTTGAACAATACAGTGTTCCAGATACTTAACCGTTTGAGTGCTAAATGGCGCGATCGCGCTTCTACTGTTCACTGCTTAAAAATGCCAGTTCGTCGGTCCCTAGAGTCCAACGCTCGGATTTCGTCAATTTCGGAATTATTAACTCCCCCTCCCCCTCCCCCATTTCGGACTTTCAAATTTAGTTCACACTGTATTTGTGTCTTTTAATTTTATAATCACTTTGATACGTGCAAACTATTCGAAATTTTGTGGGACAATACACAAAATTAAATAAATGTTCAAATGATTATATATCAACACACATCAAAAGGTGCTAAATTTGAATGTGTAGGCTCCATAATCCGAACAAGGTTTAAACACAATACTTTCACTACTCTCATGTTCATAAGAATGCTACAATAGCAATCAAATGCTCTGGAACATTGCTTACTATTTATAAGCAGATTATAAAACAGCGCGATTTTTATTATAAAATTAGATGAAATTCGAGAAGCGCTATCGCGTCGTTTGGCACTTTTCGATATGAAATGAAAGAAGCGGGATTGAGTCACCTGGCAATTTTCGATCGGATTGTTACAAAGGCCCGTGGCATTGAAATGATTAAATACTAGCTGATTCGCATAGCAATAGTAATAGATTGTTCGATGTTATTTCGGATAGCAGGAATTTTATTTCGCTACTCTGGACAACGCTAAACTTGTTTGTGATTTCAATTAGATAGAGATTTAATTTTTATTACAGAAATATTTTTTTTATTACTATGCTTTATATTTTCCTTAGCATTTTTTAATACTTTTCATTATCTTTTAATTATTCCTAACACTATTTTAGCTAACTTCCTGTAATAATTGATAATACAGGTCACTACTCGGTAACTTCTAAATCACCTTGTACAGTTATTAACGAGTCATTACACAAGAAGACTGGGAAAAATGGACGATCCAATCTATGTAATGGCTCGTAATTAAATCGTACGCTACGCTTTGCGTTTCTATCTCTTCTGACCATCATTTCGATGTGTTTCGTATGATTGTCACAGGTGTAGCGCGTACATCACGCAGGATGACTGTTTGGAGGGTTTACTGACTGTCATCGAGAACATGAGAGTCGCCGCTGACCTCAAGTTGCCCACAAATACTCCCATATACGAGAAGGAAACAATTGTAAGTAGTAACTTCTCCCTGGGGTCGATTGCCAAGATCCAAATATTTTGAATTACAACACTGAACAATTGCAACATGGAAACACGTTAAGATAAATGAGCCACTGGCTCTTTGTTCGAGAACAGTGCAATACTTGTTGGACAGAGGCTTCATAAACTCGAAGAAGTCATCATGAATTTCCCCTAATACTTCGATCTTCTTTTGCATTTATTGTACTCGAACAAGCAAGTAATTGTACTTGAAGCAACTATCATGTCAACTATCATGCACCACGAAGAAACATATTTATTTATTTATCTTGTATACGGATAAGAACCCATTAACGTACAAAGTATGATTGCGGACCTTTATTTGTTATTTTTTTTTTCTTAAGTTGTCAAAGAGGACAAAATAATAAGGATAAAGTACAACAGAAATGAAAGATAAATCTTTAGAATAAATACCACTGTTATATTTTTTTCACAATCATATTACTGTATCGCACATGGACTACAAAAGTGTCACAACTTAAAAAATGTGATTTTTGAGTTACGACCGAAAGACAATAGAATATAGACGTCTCTACACGTCTTACTGCTTTATGAATTAAAGTTCAAAATTAGCCTGGGTTGTTACTAATTTATAACAAAACCTTAAAAGTATCATAATTGAAAATAATGTAGTCTTGTATGATTGAGAAGTATATCAATATTGTTATTATTAAAAAAAGGGATTTGGAGAACTAAGAATGAATGATGTAGAAAATAACTTTTAGGACCTGCTCCTTGATTTAATATTTTAAGTTTAATAAATAATCACTAACAGTTTTTGGTTTCTTCCCAAAAAATTTACTTTTTGAGTTGTGTCACTTTTATAGTCCATGTGCGAAATGTATTTTTACAATAATACATATGTTCCAAAGTTACATACAGCTAGATGATTTGTAGCCAAAAAATTCGAAATTTTAGATTGAAGAAACTCTTACTACTTTGGGTCTGTACGAGCACATGAACACACGAGCGGAAAGATTAAGCGGCGGGCAAAAAAAACGACTGTCCATTGCTTTGGAGTTGGTTAACAATCCAACCGTCATGTTCCTCGATGAACCAACGACGTAAGTATAATTACATCAAAGAAAGATGCGCTATACCAAGTGGTAGTAAACGTTCATTTATAATGCCTTTAAATATGTATGCACGTCATAAATTACTATTATCGCAAATCCACATTCGTAATTGTACGGTGGTGTTTGCAGAGGTCTGGATAGTTCATCGTGTATGCAAGTAGTGAATCTGTTGAAGCTACTCGCACGGCAAGGAAGAACAATTATCTGCACAATTCATCAGCCTAGCGCTTCGCTTTACCAACTTTTTGATTTGGTACGTATTATTTTTTGTCACATTTGTTATCTTTCAATTTGCATAACTGGTTTGTTGTTTGTGCTGAACTATAATTGTTTTAGCCTCTTTATTTCGATTTACAAGTTTAGATTCTTCTTTGTTGAATTTTGGTAGTATCGGTTCTATTTTGACGTTTACAATTACAGGTTTATGTATTAGCGAAAGGAGAATGTTTGTTCCATGGTGCAACTAACCAGTTGATTCCTTATTTGGAGGACATTAAACTACCGTGTCCTATGTATCACAATCCAGCAGATTACAGTACGAGATTTTTTTTTTATTAAATAACGATGCAGCGTTGAAGGTCTAATTTAGCATCTTTTATAGTCTACACGATTTGTTACAAAATTTTCTTTTTCCAGTAATTGAACTGGCTTGTGGCGAATATGGAGAAGACAAAATATCGTTACTAATATCGGGCTCGGGAAATGGCAAGAATTTGCAGTGGTTCGATAATCCTGATTCGCTGCTAGATGCAAAAGGCTTGAGAGGTATGCTTATTGTTATTAGTAGGCTGCGGATTTTTATGCATTTACAGGCAGTCGAACATTTTCAAAAAAGTGTATTTTGCACGTAATGCGCAAAAATATGCGATATATTCCAATTAGAGCATACATTATAATATTTAGACGATGAAACAGAGGTCTTTATTGAAGTCCTATTTTTTTTTTTACTTACGGTTGTAAAAACTGGAAATCGTATAAAAAGCAGCAGTCTAGATATTATATGCTGTAGCGGAATATAATTATAAGAAAGCTTGCTATTTAAATTCAAGTATGTAACAACGAATTCTTTTCTTCTTTTTAGCGATGCATCCGCTTAAGAAGTCTTTAAGTTCGAATAGCAAGGGTAGCCTACAAACGACTTGCACGATACACCAGATCAAAATTTTGATGTGGAGGGGTTTCGTGATGGCTAAGAGAGATACTGTGAGTACTTCAACAGTGAAAAATATTTTGATCGCGTAGTTCAGAGGTCGGCAACGTGGGGTTCGCTAAATTGCTTCAGAGTAATAAAAAAAGTGAATATCGTAATACTCAACATCTAATATGATTTATACGTGGAATGTTATATCAGGAGATAGAAGAATAATACAAAAATTTCCATCCTGTCCCAACCTGACATTTTCGGAATTTATTTATTTATTTATTTATTTATTTATTTATTATTATTATTATTATTTACGGGCAAGGAAACCCTTTGGTTTAGAATAACAGAGAGAATAGTAAGTGAACAAAAGAATGAAAAGATAAGAAAAAAATCCACGGGGTCGCAGATATTACTCGCTGCCATTATAGTGCGGTTTGTACACGTGTGTTGACCGTATAGAGTTCAGTGGAATTCAAGCTCAAAAAGTATATGTGTCCTGACCGATGCGATGGAACATTTCATCTTGAAGTGCCGTAACATTCTTTGAGCATGTAACATTGCTATTTAATATTTTAGGGACAAATAGAATATCTATCGCCATTGGAATTCCGCAAACGCCTAATAAATATACACTGAATTTGCTCTAAGCTTCAAACTTCTCCTTATGCAAAATTAAAGTAAAGTGTTCTTCATCATAAGCCACTTATTCGGCATGCCCTTGTTAGTGAAAACGTTGCCGAGCTATGGAGTGGACGATCTCCTAATTATGTACGTTAATTTTCTGTAATTCTATGAATGGTTGTTTTTAAATTTTTATTACTGCAGACATTAACGCACTTACGAATCATAGCCAACATATCCGTTGGATTCATGCTCGGTTCGGTTTTCGTCGAAGCCGGTGGGGACGGTGGCCGAGTTTTAGATAACTATAATCTTTTGTTCTCCATTCTCATGCATCACATGATGACCACGATGATGCTCACCATAGTCACTTGTAATTAAGATTTTCTATACTCTAATTACTTTTGTAACTTTTCGTCAAAATCGTTTACAATACCTAAATATATTTGTTTCAGTTCCCATGCAAATAAGCATTCTGTTAAAAGAGCACTTCAACAGATGGTACAACTTAAAAGCATTTTACACGGCCGTAACGTTGGTCGATTTGCCGCTTTCGATATTCTGCTGCCTAGTTTTTACTTTGATAGTATATTTCATCACATCTCAGCCGTTAGAGATGACACGATTTCTCATGTTTTTCTCGATTAGTTTGCTAGTGGTTCTCATAAGTCAAGGGACTGGTCTCATGATCGGAGCAGTATGTAACGTAGTTGTGAGTATACATATTTACTAATCGCTTATCATAGTAGCGATTATAATTACGAAATATTTAAAGGTCTTCAAAGATACGCGTAATAAAAAGATTCAAATTACAAGCATTGAACAATTTTTAGAATGGGACTTTCATAGGACCAACAATGTGCGTGCCATTGATGATGTTTGCTGGCTTTGGCGTATCGTTACGCGATATACCGAATTATCTCGAATGGGGTACATACATCAGCTTTCTGCGATATGGTTTAGAAGGGTAACGTATTTTCTTTTGAAATACTCGTATAAACTAGACATCTCCATTACACGTGTACACGCGTAGAAATATCGAACTTTATTTTAGTACACATTTACGACCGGGACCTTTAACCCTTCAATGACGGCATCCGTACGATGTACGGACCCCAGTTTCTTTTCACGACTAGTATAAAACGATGAATAATTATTTGGAACAGGCAGAACTATTTATTAGCGATTATATAACGCGTTGTTAGTCTCCATATTTTATAAATAGTGAACTAAATTAGTAGCATAATATAGTAAAATTTTTTGAAATTCAGAAATCTCTACTAGTTGCGTGAACAGAATTAACGCCGCTTTTGAAGGGTTAATATAAACTCGTACACAAAGCTTTGTAAAATTTTTGTTCATTGCATTTAAATTCACAGATATATTAGTTCCATATACGGGTTCGGTCGGCCTGTATTAGACTGCATCGAGAAGAACAACCTCTACTGTCATTATAAATATCCATCAAAATTCCTCTCTGATATTGCCATGGACGGTGATCAATTTTGGAATGATATCATAGCGCTCATCACGATACTTATTATAGCTCGGTGCTCCGCTTATCTATTTCTTAGATGGAAGATTATGTCTCTACGATAAGTCGAGCAAAGCTATCTGACAATTAAATATAAAACCGTTTCTCGAAAACTGCTGTTTTAACTCCATTTCTTATCGCGATCGATAAACGGTTGATATTTAACTGTTAAATATTTCACAAATAGGAAAGTAAAGATTGTATTTACATTCGTCTACTTTCGCAAATATGTTCATTACAGGGTAGTGCTTTACAATGTGATAAAGTTGAAAGTACGTCCGAATCTATAAGTATGATGTTTAGATTCGAAGAAATGGGTTTAAGCTAGATGCACACGTGTCACCGTTACGTTTGTATGTCTTTCCTTGTTTCGCAATTGAAAGCAACGAAGATAGACGTACGCACGCCTGTCTTATCAGTCCACGTTGTTTTGAATTGAAGGCAAGGAAAAAAACATACAAACTCAAAGCGGCGACGTACCGTTCATGTGAATTTAGTCGAACATGTTAGCCTAATTGTAAGATGAGAAAATGAAGATGAAGGTTTTCATATTATTGCGTTTCCGACGGTCGGTCGAGGTACAATCTACTGTATGTTCGCCCGTAACGGTATAATACTACTTAAAATTGTATCGAACTCAATTCGAAGGTATTCTACAAGTTATTTTTTGATAAGTGGGAAACCAATGCATGATTAATAATTCATAGTATAATAATTCTATCGCAAAAGGTTAATGGAGGAATGGAAATGCGCTGTTATATTGTAAATTCAGTACGTATTTATAGCTATGTTTTCCGAAACGATATTTTCGGAAACTAAACGTGATATTAAAAAGAATGGCTTAACGGAAGGCAATTATCAATGCAAGCTTAGTTTTCATGTATCGAAAATTTATTAACTATAAAACAAAAGAAAAAAAAAAACTGATTTTCAATTGCACGATGTGTGCATGTTTCTATGTATAGGTATTATAAGTGCACGCTCATCTTTGTATAACTTATAATGTCGCAAATTTCTTTCACATTTCCTATTTGTAATTGTCAACTGTACACGTAAGGTATTTTTATACATTTATTTTATTATAATATTTATATTCGTGGGACTAAAATGCGACTTTTTGAAGCTACTATATTATTGTCTTGAGCTATAACGAAATGTTTGTAAATATCTTTTTTAGCGTTGCTCAACAATTAGTGCATATTTTTTAAATAAAAATAATACATACTTTTTATGTCATGCTGTTGATTTTCTAATTCTTCTTATATATAAGTAAAAGATAACATTATTCACTAATTTCACAAATGGTACAACAGAATCATAAAACAATATCCATATTGATAATTTTTTTTTTTGCCATTCTGATCTTATTTATATATGGAAGACGAATTAATGGAATTATTTTAATAAAAATACGTAAAAAAATATATCATCTTTTGGCTCTATGTGCTTTCCACTTGAGAATCAAATATGTGGAAATCTGTAAACATACTATCCAAATAAATAAACCAAATACAGTCATGTAATAAGAAACTGAAGGCATATCCATCATGTCCAAAACTTTTTTAGGAGAACGTAAATGACAATAGACCTCGTCACATTGTAATTTATCTCTGTCTCCGTCGTAAATTGACTGTAAAATACCCTCAAATCCGTACCTGTAAAAGATCAAACAGTCTTCGTTATTCGAGTCACGTTGCATAAGAAGATTCCACTAATCAAAATAATACGTACCTAAAAAAGCTGAAGTAACATAAAGGTTGAAAATACTTGGACACTTCGCTAAATTTTAGGAAAAATCCCGCGAACAGTATCATCGGCATATTAACTGCCGGAATTAGGAAAACTCCCAACTGAAAAACATCAATCAATTTCGTTAGTGTGCTACGTAACGATGCCCTATTATCTTGTTTCTGAGATACAATAATTCAATTTGCTATGTCTTCATTTGCTATTCCATACGTTATGTAATATACTTTCAATTCGCCAAACGTTAGGAGAATACACGATTCTACAATATAACAATCGACATTCTATAATGTGTTTTGAATAATGTATTACATGCGCATTGAATGCAACGCCGACGAGCATTCCCGATGATTGTCCGAGGATAGTTGTTAAAACGCAAATTAGCCAAGTCCGTAAGAACCTGCTGCACTCCATTGGCTGACCAGTCATGTAGTATGTAATAATAATGAACATCGATGGTGCAAGAATCTGTAAAAAAAATTCATTATTAATATTAAAATAGTAATTAAAACTGGGACTCTTGTTACACAGTACTTTCTTTTTTTGCACGATTTTAAAGTTACACTGTTTGCATTTACACGATTTATTAACAGTTACACGATTATTAAAAAATATTAACTTTGTACTACTTACTCATTTTTCCTTTACTTTATTGCATTTATTATACATATTACATTTATTCAACAATGCATATTTACATAAATATATGTATTATATTTACTAATAAGTAAAATACTTTAGTGAATGCATTTCCACGTTTTAACCCTTTGAGTAGTAGTGCCGCATATATGTATGTGACCAATTTTAAATATGATATATAGGGTTTACAAATTCGAGTCTTTTAACACGATGAATAATTAGTGTGTATTGTTAATCAAATATGAATTTAAAAGCATCGTAATGATTAATAAGGACTTCAATATTTATATTAAATATATTAACGTGTGGTCCATAAAAATAAAGACGCGACTATCTTTTAAAATTACTTAAAACTTAAATGGTTAAATTACTTTTTATGTAGTTTGCGTATTTTAACACAAGTTTCATACAAGTTTTTTTGTTTTATTATACTTACTTGTAATGGTAGATCCGATAATATTTTTACAGAAAAATAGGACCTCAAACGATACCAATGATTTAAATATTCTCGTAGGAAAATAGCAGCTTCTAGGGGAACTGGAAATACAAAGAGGATTTGCGATAATTTAAAATGATCAGTTTGGTATTTGCATTTTCAATACCGCAAAGGTAAGGCTAACAAACGGTTGACTTACACATTAGCACAGATGGCATGGAATTGGAAAAATATAAAAACAGCAAAACGAAAAACATACAAGCTATATTGCTGTTAACTCTACTAGCACTAGTTCCAGAATCGTAAAATACTATGCCTAGTAGAAAAGCTACTACCACGTGAGCCGCGAGTCTCAGCTTTGTCATGGTCTACAAGCAAATGGAAAGTAAATTCGTACACAAAAATAAGATATCGCATAGGCATAAACTAAAACAGATTGTCAACTTTTAATATGCTTACTAACATTGTCTCGTTTGATACAAATCATTGCTTTCAATAATAAAATCTTTTGTTCTTGCCAGACAGAGGACAGCTTCGATTTGTTAATAAAGCCACTTAATTTTTGAGCAACTGCATTATCCGCACCTAAAACGCAACTAAGCATCAATAAAATACACCTAATTTTACATATACGAGCCATGCAAATATTAAGTGTACCAATGAATAATCCACATTTTTTACTCAAATCACTACTTTCAGTAAAATCAGACACTTGTTATTCTTTAATGCTTGACGTCATATTTCGAAAAAATTATAGGTGCATATTTGAATTTTTGATCAAATAAATTTGTTAACTCCATGACCGCCATGTGTATAGCTCCTCCCCCATAAAATATACATATACTATATTACAATATTACAGTATCATAGTCTAATTAACATACAATTATAAGAAAATATAATGCGAAAATATAAGTTATAAAATTTGTATTTTTCGAGCTTTCATTGTCGCAAAATTCTTAATTAATTCGCGTATATCTAAATTATCCATAGTATTGGTTTCTGTAGCAATTTTTATAATTTCTTATCTATCCTGATTACTTATTGGTACACCCAATATTTCGAGTTAAGACGCGATTACCCGTAATAGGATATTGGAAGTGTGTCCTCCATTTCGAGTATTTATCACGACTAACTTTGTACAAATTATTTAAGTCTCCGCCTATTTCTCCTGTCACCACCTCTAAAACTGAAATGAACTTGATAGTCAACATATATATGAAGCAATTATACTCCTATATTACTTTTAACGTACTAATTAGTAATGCTTGCTTACTAAATTCGGATACGTTATAAAATTGCGGGCAGACGAAGCCTACATCGCTAAAGGTAGAAAAAACATCGTCCCAAGTTCCACAGTAAAACGATGTCCCATTGTGCATAATTAACAAATCGTCAAATTGCGATATCATGCGACTGCTAGGTTGATGAATTGCACAGGCGACCGTGCAACCTCCTCTTGCAATTTTCCGCAACAGTACAATTACCTATTCGAGGCAGACTATCATTTTGAAGATTCTCCTCTTGTATTACACGAGCTGCTCATTTGCCGAATCGATTAACTCCACAAAACAAAAAGTACGGAAATTGATCAAGTAAATAATAAATATATACATTCCTTTTTAAAATTCTTCTTAATATTTACATTAAAATAAACACTGTAGAATATGTTATTACAATGTCTTTAGAATAATTGTTATTATTTTTGTAAAGTGTTTATTATTCCACGAGCAGCAAAAATAATCATTTCATTTTGTCACGTTCAACGCGATTGTTAAGGAAATTTATCGTAAATATAAAAAGTTAAGCATCAATCAAGTGTTTCGGCACTACCGTTGAAAAGAAATCAAATAGTGAAGTCAAATCACTTTAGCCTATGAACGCAGCTCATATATGAAATAATTGAGAATTGAATCAATTCTGTTACTTATCGTTAACGTATTGGTTTGAGTAATAAGTTCGTTCGCGTTTCATTAAAATAATGACAAGTATTATTGCTAGACTTCCAATGATTTTACATTTATGAGAAATTGAAGCGTACATTATGCGCATTCTGTATTTTTTACATCGATAAATTTTCCATAAATGCAAGACCATTCGTAGTCTAGCAATAATCCTTGACAGTATTTTAATGAAACGCGAATGAAGTTACTACTCAACCCAATAATAATAACCTGATTCGAAGAGGTGCTATCGAGTCCACTGGTTGGTTCGTCGAGCAATAAAACAGAGGGCTTTGTAACTATTTCTATGCCAATTGATAATCTTTTCCGTTCTCCACCGCTTAAATTCTCTACTAACGTATCCAAGCTGTTCGTCAAACTTAAACTGTCAGCTATTTCCGATACCTGCACAGTTAAGCGTACGCAACCATAAGTAAGTATTAAAATTGATGTTTTCATCAGTTTATCTTCAATTTTAATTAACAGTTTATTCCTAAATTTGTATTTGTAATTTTCTCATCTCTCAAGATTGTAATTTTTGTCAAATTTTCAAACTTATTTGTATGTTGGACGTACGATCAAAAGAAAGGCGCGCGGATCACGAATCCCTTGAACTTTTAAACGCGCTGCGATGTACAGTGTTTCTCTGGCAGTGAGCAAAGGCGACAGGGCAAATTCTTGTGGCACGAAGCAAGTTTGCTTTCGAAAGGCATCGCTGCTCCATCTTCTTCCGTTAACTGTGATCGTGCCCTCCACATTCGTTGTCTTCAAGGTAGAAATGATACGAAGTAACGTGGTCTTTCCGGCACCGGAAGGACCGATAATCGCCGATAACCTTTCGGGACGAAAACATCCTGTCACATTTTCCAGTATCGTTTTCGATTTTCCTGTACAAGATAAAAGCAGTGGAACTCGCTAATAAGATTCTTACCGTACACTACCGCTCAAAAGTTTTCGGACGCTTGTCGTACAATAATCTTTGTGAAGGTCATTGTAAAGACATTGATTAAGTAATTGGAACAATGGCTATCAAAAGGCATTGGAACATCGTAAATTGCGTGCTTGGTCAATCTTGGACCAAACTTATATAAAAGAATCGTGCAAAAGTTTATCAAATCCAATGCGTGAAGTAGTACAAAATAAATGGGGGGTCTACATATTATTAACGTTCAGAAAAAACTGAAACTTACTTCTGATTAGTAATATATATTTTTTTAATTACCAAAGATAGTATCTTGTAATTTCAACCAAGCGAACGTGTATTCGTTTCATTTGATATGAATATTTGTTGTAATATTTGTTTAATTTACGAAGGTATCGGTTAACGATAAGTAGTTCCATTTCACATGCTACACTCTTTAATATAAATATAAAATTGTCTTATAATTTTGACCACAAGTATATACTTATATACATTATTATAGATTTCAATTTTAGAGATCACGTGTGCCGATAATAACTGCGTCGCACACTATTTAGTTATAATTCTGTTGTTGCCTTCATCCATTCCAAATTATTATAGTAATGCCGCACATAACACTAAAATGGGTAGGGAGTCAGGTATCCTCTTAATGATTGTATATAATAACGGATAGTTTATCCTATGTTTCGTCAATAGTAAAGGTTAATGCCTCTACTTTCATATTTTTAAATTTAATGTTTCTGAAAATCATCTGAGACTAGAGATCGATTGAAGAAGTAAAGATGGTTTTCTAAAAAAAAGTTAGAAATATTCAAATTGATCCCAATTGTTTAAACAATTTTTTACGTATCTAAGATCACCATGAATTTGAAAATTGAAGTCTCCCTTTTATAAAGATCCTCAAAAAGTTGGTAGGTGATATTTGTTCGTCGTGCTATTCTACTTTGAACGGAAAGCGTGCTGTTTATATTGGATTTTGAATAAAAGGTGCTTTATATTCATCGATACTTATAGGAAAAACTTCCTCGAGTGATTTAAGTGTATTGTTAGCTGCAATCGATGTAGTTATAAATTTTTATTATTATAATCATCATATATATTGCGTTTGAATACATGACTATCAGATATCCGATTAAAAAGTAGAAACACGTGTAATATCGTAATGATAAAGTAGTTTTATTACTGTTTTTGATACTTTATTAGATCTTACCATTTTATCGTTACATAATTGTAAGATAATCTCTATAATTTTTGTCTTTACTTAAAATGATAAATGTTCTTTAAATTCTTATATAAATCACCTTGAATCGCGACCTTAGCTTTGATCGCTGCTATTTTCTATACTAATGTGATCCATGGCTCATTTGTAATCGGCCGGGTTGACCTATTACTGACGCATTAATCATAAGCCATATACAATTATATTGACAATATGCAAGTTACGCGAATGAATACGTAAGTATAACGGAGTCTGTTGTGAAATATTACGCGAGTATAAACAAAACGCGTAAACGATGATCAAATTTTATTGAAAAAATATTTGAAAAACATACGTATTAAAAATTTTGGAATGAACCGAAAAATTCTAATTAACAAATATTTAAACTATCACTCAATTAAGCATAAATTCCTTAATTTCGAATTATTTACTTTGAATTTGTATTTCGAGTTATTTGAAGTTTAATCGCGCTTCGAACACATTACTACATTTGATCAGCGACATTACTGGAGACGATCAATTTTTTAATAAAGTCAATTAAATATAGGTACTATAGCAGCAATCTAACGTCGTTCTTTAGCGCTTCGAAGTACATCTTAACATTCCTACAAGGAAATAACTACGACTCTTTTTTTCTTTATTATCTCTTGAATTTTAAATTTGTAATAATTTTTAACAATTTTTAACAACATAGAGACACAGTGAATTAGCGCGTCTTTACATAAATATTTATATTTACCAATACCAAAAAAAAACGGCAAAAATTGTACTACCGTACCCCGTAAGGGTTCAGCGTTTTAAAAGATCTTTATACCGTGTTTCGTCGACCTCAATAATACTACTCTACTTTCTCGAAACGCATGAACACGATACAAATTAACGTACTTGCCTTTATTGCTGCAGGCCGAATACGAGAGATCGTCAAACTCGACGTGTATCTTGGTGACTCGTCCAGCGTCTGAATTTAAAAAATTCTGCCCATCCGCGGCCCTAAGCTCGATCGCGCATCCTTCGTCCTCGATCATCCTTACCGCAGGATCGACGATTGCATTGTTGTCACACGTTTCCATATCGAATTTCAACACTTGTCAATTCTTAACTATTTAAACCAGTCATCGAGGTAAACTACTGGAATTTACTTTACATGTGCGCATTGTACTGTGTTATTACATGGAACGTATAATCATGAACGATGATTATAATTCGTATGTTTGAGTCTAATCTATGAATGGTTCTTTCAAAAAAAAAAAAAAAAAAAACTGCGGTCCACTGTTACAATGAATTAAAACTTCGAAACGTTTTGGAGCATAATATTATCACAAGTAAATACGTTAATCTGTCGAGCGATCGACGAGCTATACCTTTCACTAATTTATGGTCATTGAAGATTGAAGTTTTGTATGCATAATAATTGTGATGTCAATTATTAAAGGTGTAATATTGCGTTTCGCGTATAATGAAAAGATTTCACTAATCAATAAGAAGTACACTTTGTCGACAAATGAAGCGACTGAAAATGATTGTATATAGCTAAAGATAAGTCGCTATATTTTATTTTGCACTTTGCCCGTCGAGAGAAGCATCGTGCTTCCAACGCACACTTTGTGTAACCGTGAATGCAACGGAGGCACTATCCGATGCGTACGAATTCGTGACGGCAACTGATGATTTGAATTGTGCTGCGCCGTTCAAGACTTTCTCCCAACTCCTATATCGCGTCCGGCTATGCTTGACTTTAATTTAAAACATTCGTCTTAACGTGCATTTTCAATTACATTTATTTCTTGATTATTATCTGAAGAATTAGAATAAGACAATGTTGATCTTTGTAAATAATCTAATAATACGTTAGTAGAGAATTTAATTGATATCGAAGTATGTATTTTATTGTGCTGGGATAAGGTTTATATTTCGAATAATTCAACGCTCCTTTATGCATCTTTTCCTTGAATTACTTTATTAAAAAAACATAAATTATGTATGGAATTTTAAAGTTCTTAACAATTAGAAAGGTGAAACTTAAAAATAAACTAAAAATAAACATATTTAGTTTCTTTACTGTTTCGTCTTCTATACAATGGTCGATATTTTTAACGTACAAATTAATCTCTAATTTCTTTGATTCGTAACAAAGTTTTACAACGTGTTTATTTCTTCATTCGCGCATGTACATATAATGTATATCGTAAACTTATACAAATAGACGTGGGATGTATGAGGAATGAGGAAATATTGTCTATCCATATTACGTTCCGCGTAAATGTAATTTACACTAGAAATCTACTGTTATCGTTTGAAATGAAATACAGCATCAGGAGAATATCAATGATTCGTGATACCGCTATCTCGAGATAACAGAATTTTTATTTTTGTTCCGTTACTCGCATCACGCACAAACGAATCACTCCCAGAATCTCGCAAAGCGTAAATAATTATTCGTCGTTTCCTCTTCTATAATAAAGCTGCACTAAATGCAAACATAATTTCATCGGTTCTAGTAAACACCTCATACAAAATTTTCTCTATTTTTTTATACAGAACATTTTAAAAGCAAATCAGTCTTTAACAATAATTCATTAATATTGTTTTATTTACACTGAACACAGCACGACCACAGTAAAATGTTTCGTTAAGATTTCACTCGTAATTGCGATTTCTTTTTGTTTTTTATACACGCTTCTCTAACTTAAGTTTTAGCAATGCGTATGCTCCGATGTCCAACATAATATACAGACCTAACAGCACGATTAAACAAAACCAATAATTAGCTTGCTTCATATCCACTGCATTTAATAGCGTCTCTGGTATTGCAAAGTGACAATAAACGTCCGAACAAGAAAGCTTTGGTCTATCGTAACTGAAATTACAAAAAAGCATTATAGTAGTATTGTACACGTTACATTGAGAAATAATTAGGTGTACCAGTAAGTGATCCACTATTTTTAAATGCGTTGTATTTATATTTATTTGTACATAAATTGCCTGAAAATTATAGTAAATAACAGCAATTATATTCAAGATCTTTAAGTACCTAATTTTGTTAAAAATAAGTGGCAAATTAAACAACAGAAGTGGAATAATCATTGGCACACCTAATAATAAACCCTGTGTTTATCTTATATAAAGATTTATTTTTACCCATAAATAGCAATCATTACGCCTTCGAAACCGTACTTAAGAAACGACAAATGGAACAGCCACCGTAAGTATGGATGAGCATCTCTGAATTGAACAAAGAACCCACTGAATATTAAGAACGGAAGAATTGCAAGTGGTCCAAAAATCATACCGTGCTGATAAAAGAAACAATAAAATAAAACTTCATGATATTATAGACCGGAGCTTCTTAAACTGTTTTATTCGCGCCCCCTTTTGCCGAGGAAAAAATGTTGCGACCCCAGCTAGTTATATACGCAGCTACATAAAATAAATAAACAAATAAAACATTGTCTGTCTTAAACTAAAACGATTTTCGTAACTATCCTTACTTATTAATGTTTGAGGATTTGACGGATAAAGATTATACATTGAAACTCTTTATGAACAACCGCGAAAGTCTTCGCGATCCTCATAGGAGTCGCGACTTACAGTTTAAGAAGCTCTGTTGTAGACTATTTAACCCTTCATAGAAGAGCATTTATTTGCGAATCGTTAGTTTTGTATTCCATTAATATTTAACGAATACTAAATTTGCTGCAAGCCTAGGAATGTCAAACTGTATGTTACGGGACGTAATTCCCGTGGTATTTGCACGAAGTGCCGCTTATGACTTCTGCTCGAAGAACCACCCAAGATGGAACGGCTTGGGACCGTGATAATTCTAATGAGTATTGACACGTGGTTGACGTAACAAAAACAATCTATTTTATTGTATGTTGTGGTTGATGGTGAAGTGTGTATGTGTGTATCTCTGTTTTAATCTGTGCGTGAAGTCCCTAGTATGTGACTCTTCGGTGTGATTCTGTCTACTCTTTATGTTCTATAACTGGTTGAATGAACTCTCTCTCTCTCTCTCTCTCTCTGACTGAGCTCTTAACATACTACCTCAACTATCTGACCGTTACTGTCGTTGGCGATCTTCGCTGTTGACCGCCAACTTTCCCAATTCCTAACTTGTCCGCTGATTGGTTCTTTCTCATTTTTGGCAGTCACCAATCAGCGGACCTAACTAAAACGCGGACACTCCTCTTTGCGCCCTTAGCGCGCTCACTTGGAGAGGGGTGTCGCGGTGCTCGTGTGGGGGCGAAGACATTTGACAGTCGGAGAAATTCTTCAGGGTGGCAGACCTTCGGTAACCTGAACCGTTAGAATCACGTTTCCGGCTACCCTTCGGAATTTCCGTGCTTATGGCACGGTCACGGCTATCGAGGGACAAAAGAAGCGACTTTCTAAAATCTCGTGGTTCTTGACTCATAAATCAGCTTCTCTCGCCGGGACGTATATTGAACGCTAAGAACACATGCGAAAGAAAGGAAAATCCCCAATCTCTAAGATAGCCTTTCACGCACGTCCGTGACATAACCCGTGTTAGCGACGCTCGCTAACACTGTATTATTAGATTTAGCCAGAATTCTTAACCAGCGCAACATTTCGACAGACGACTATAGTCGTCTTTAGTATTGAAAGGATTAAGAGCTATACTTCGATATTTTCATACGAACCTGCACTTTCATCCCTGTTCCAATTAAAAGACCGAACATTTGTGCAACCATGCTAACAGCGAAACACATTAAGTTGTATAGGCAAAATCGTTGAAGTTCTAGTAATTGGCCACTCATACAATATACAATGAGAATGTACAACGACATGGCTGCGAATTGAATGGGAATGTCAGCCAACTTGTTCGCGAGATAGAAGGAGTGTAATTTATACCAACGATTAAAGTGCTCCCGCGTAATGACTGGTAACTCAGTGGGAACTGTAACATTATTAAATATCTCCATTAATTATTTTTCAGTAGTAGTACAAGTACTTCGTGAATCAGTGTAACTGCACACTTTAACTTACATGTCGTTACTGTTGCACTAAACGCACTGAACATAAGAAATATTATGTTAAAAAACAGAAGATTAAAGTTGTCCAACACATACACAGCATCTTGTCCAACTTTGAAATAGACTACGCCGACGAGAAGAGCGATTATAAAATGCATCGAAAGTCGTGTAAACGTTAATACCTGTGAATACGATTTACCAGGTATAATGAATTACATTAATCTGTAAATATATCTGTTACAACTTGCACGGTTAGCTGAAATATCACACTCTGAACAAGGTGTACCATTCTTGGAGTTATATTACTTATTTGTATTCTAGTGATTACAACTTTTCCAAGTATCTGGTTTCTCTAGGGAAGCTACACGCTTTTTTATTTATTTATTTCGAACGTTCAAGTCATTTGGTATAGCTTCATAGAAGCATTTTAGTCGAATACAATTGAGGCGTTAAGGGAAAAAAAGAAAAAAGAGAAGAATTTCTAAAAAAAATTCTTCGATAAAAACTTAACTTTTTGCGATCGAAGTACGGGATATTCTTAAAACATTCCTCCTATTCTTGTCGAAGGCCGGAAAAAATATCACCTTTTATAAGAATACAATAATCCATTTAAATGGAGTGAATTCATTTAAGTACAATTTATAAGTCTTTAAAATAATAATTAAAAGCGCACAATTACCGATATATAAGCGAAGGTAATTTTGATAAATGCGACTTGCGCCAAAAATACACGACCGCAAAGAGTTAATATTTATACCGGGAAAAAGGACGAAATCCATAAAACAGACCAACAGGAATATGCGTTAAGTGTTTCAAATCAATTTAAGATACTAAAAAATATTTTTGAACGTGTTGAGTTTATCTCTATTACTCTCAACGCCTCGATTAAACTTTTATATAACTTAAGGAAGGTAGCGTTATAGAGTATCCTTTCAACGGTTTTATCGTCTAATAAAGACTAGCTCAGTGAGCCATGGCTTTCTAGACGGGATTGGCTTTATTATTATTGTACATTTCCGTATCGAATATACCGCGCCAGCGACTAGTCATGCACCTATTTTTATTCGAACACGACTAGTCTACGCATACGTGTCACTTGTATAATAAATACAGGAGACTATAGAATCAAGGGAATCTATTAATATCCTAATAACTCTGTTAGTTGTTGCTTTTGCAACACGTATGTTGCAAATATTTTGCATAACTATGGCGGACTACACAATTACAGTTACTGACAAAAGTTAAGAAACAAAGTAATCATTTGCAACTTTCTTTATATTCTTCATCTTTTGAAATAAATAGCTTAGAATGAAAACGAACATAAAAAGGTGACATTGCATATGCCAATAAACAATAAGTTATCCTATTTTTAATTCTAATCTATATACCTCAGAAAATAAAGCGTACACAGGAATATGGAAATGATTACTTTGTTTCTTAACTTTTGTCAGTAAGTGTATATGCAAAATTTTTCATTCTAAGAAGAAACTCTATGTTACCTTGTCTCTGGAGAGTCTGATAGCGTTTCTTTTAATGAGTATGACTAGCTGTTTCCAAAAACTAGTAGCATAATCGGTAGACATCTTACGTCCACCCCGAACGTTTTGCACCTCCATTGGACGTCGTTGTCGAAGTGCTTTGAACGAAGCCGTTACGTTCAAAGCGATCACTTCCTCCTGATAATTAACGGTAGTTGTATTTGTGGTCGACCTCCAAACGTTATTTTTTCCATTGTCGATGGCGTCCACCAGCTGCGGTACATACCTGCCGTAATCTCCATTACAGATTTCCATTACTGCAAGTAAAAAAGTTTCTTTACTGTTAGAAATGTTATCAGAACTCAAGCGTAAAGGAATCCAAATGCCTATACGTATCTTCACTCTTATCCGGCTCTATTCACAGGACATTCTTATGCGCATCGTACAAAGTAAAGGAAAGGAAGGGATACGATGTTTAAGTACTATGAATTTTCGTTTACTTACAATAATCAGCTGGGTTGTAGTGCGTTGGGCACTGCAAACCGTGGCTGCTCAAATAAGGCACTAAATTTTGCGTGCTACCACTGTAGACGCAACTTCCATCTGCAATTACGTAAAGGTGATCGACCATGTTCAAGAGTGTCGCACTAGGCTGATGAATCGAGCATATCACCATTTGTCCTGCCTTTACCAGTTGCTTTAGCAGTGTTATACAGTGCTTTGAAGTGACACTATCCAACCCACTATAATTAATAGTAAATTATATTGTTATTAGTATCTTTTCGTAATAAAAAGTAAAGCGTGGCTGAACTACTAGGCGATGTTAGATGAATACCTAGTGGGCTCATCGAGAAACAGAATCGGCGGACTGTTGATTAATTCTAAGGCAATGGCCAGTCTTTTTCTTTCTCCACCGCTGAGTCTTCCTGTAAGCGTATTGCGACAGCAGTCCAGACTCATTGTGATCAAAATTTGCTCGATCTGAAAGTGATACACATATATCAAGGAAACTAGTATCAATTAATGGGGAATAACAAATATATGGGCATACTGTGCAATTTCAATCGTTCCAATTTTTTCCAGTGCTAATTTATGTAGTTCAATTACAGGGCGACGCAATTTTTTCTTTAGGTACGACACATGATAATTTGAATTCAATTAATGTACGAGTATTATTAATTCTCTAGTAGAGGGGTAGAGCTGCTCCCTAACGACCTTGAGTGCCCACTCAACTATAAACAAGCTATAGGTAATAATGTCACTTCAGCGGGTAATTTTTCAATTACTCTAAGCATTGTGAGTTAGCACCAACAACTCTCTATCCATTTACGAAAGAACTGGTAAAAATAATGGAGTCAATGAAAAGTGAAATACCTTTTGTTTCTTTTGCTGAATACTCGCGGTAAGTTTTAGCTCGGCAGCGACGTTCATCGCTTCTTCTACGGTCAACAGCGGCTGCAAATTGTCGTTTTGCATTATATATGCAGAAGATTGACGGAATTCATTGAGATTCCTAACTTTCGAGTTGACCATTATATTCCCGCTCACGCCAACTCTTCTGAAAACGGTCCAAGGCAATCACATTCATCTTCATCCGACATCCGTAGCATTTCTTAAAATGTACTTATTTTCTTCGTTGTTGCAGAAAAATAAATTAATTTCTGACAGATTTCTAGTAAGGTCGGCGCCGTGTATATTAAAGTCTATCAATTAACATGCAAATGCAAACGTCCTTGTTCGCTTTGATTACTCGATACAGTTTAAACGCTCCGATAAGATACAATAGTTCATTTAAAATTACTTCAATCAATCTACTTTAGATATTGCGCTAACTAGCCATGGGATCACCTAATCGTTCGTATTGTGCAGAACAATTTATTATACAGATACTGGTCGATATTTTTAATCGATTGAATCGAAAGAAAAAAGTATTTGATAACAATAATTAGGATAAAAATTATATTAAAAATTGTTTCTTCTTATTTTTACTTTTCATCAACTAATATATAACGAACTACATATGTGTTTTTTAACTATCACGAATAGAAAATTACAGTTATCGATTTTTATAACGTACAAACTTATTATTGGTTTTTACAATAATGAATGGATAGTAAGTAAACAAAATTTCTTATAGTTGTATTCATTTAAAACGCATAATGGGAGACTCTGTTAATAGCGTTTATCGTTCATTTATATGAAATATTTCTTTGGTCACGCAGGTTTATCGGTGATAACTATATTTCCACCAATGAACGTCACAATTACATTCAGATACACGCTGAACGGAAATGCAGACCGTGTCTGTTTAGTTGAACAGTGAAACAATATGCTACATCTGCATTTTTATTACTACATATGTAATTTTACCATCTGCTCCAAAGTATCGTACATATGTTGACTTAACGTATTCATACAACTTCTGGCGTTAACAAGGAATCAGTATATTCTTCATAATGATTTGACATTAATTATCTGATGAATGTGTAAATGTAGTCGAACTTCGATAATTCGGATCTCAAGGGAGGAGCTAAAAACTTCGAGTTATAAAGATTTCGATTTATTGACGTACAAAAATTCGACTTACGATAGATAGATGTACGGTAAGTGTCGTTTTATGTTTTCCAGCATTCATTTACTTGACAAATTACAATACACACATAGCTATAACTTCGAATTGTAGAGACATCGATAATAAAAGTTTAACTTACAGGGGTAAACTTCGGTCTTGTAGAGACTTGCCTATCCTAAGTTACACATGTAAACATTCATCCAAATATGTAGCAAATAATTCGAGCTAAAGTAAATTCTATTTCGATTCAACCCTTCTTCAGACTACCAAATTTAGTTCACAATTTTAGTTTTCTCTTTAATTTGGTTACCAAGTTAACACCCTTTGCACTCGAACATTTTCTCGGCTAAAGCTTTCAGCAGCTTGGACTTTTTTGGCTTTATCTGGCTATGTAGTATATGATTTATTTGAAAGCAAACTTTAAAAGGCAAGATATTTTTAACGTTATTTTATTATTATCATAATGTGAACATTTTGTAAAGAGGCAGTGAGAAGCACACTTCGAGTACAACGCTAAACTTTGACAGTGCCTGTGAAGAGTACTTCGACTGCAAAGCGTTAATAGATGCAAATTAAACGCGTAGCAGTGTTCAAAATTTGGCAACACATCTCAGGGTTTAATCAATTTTCAAATAATTATACTGACACCTATTAAAATATGCATGCATTTGAACTTGTGCGGAATCTTTGCGACCCCTATAATCCGAATGAGCGTTAAGGAGGTTTTTGCAGTGAAGCGGAAGGGAATAATTTCCGTTTTATAGAGGTTCGACTATACAAAGAAATTATTAATTCAATCCTGTCTCGGGTGATCAACTCTTACAATTGCACCTGTTTGGAACATTTGCCAAGAAAACACGTGTTCGCCTCTTATCAAGTACGCGCAAAGCTCACCCATTTGTTTTTTTCCTATTACATTGCCATCTGTGCAACACGTGAGCTCGTTCAATAATATTATCATACAAAACTTGAGATTACGAATTTTTAGGATTCAAACAAATTTTTCGTCCAAATGTTATCGTTAGAGATTTTGATTTCGTTTAGCGTCACCATCTGCTGATCAGATCGCACGATCCACGATATGATAGAGATCGCGATAGGGTTGTCGTGAATTGATGTTATTCGATACGTTAAATCTTCCAGAAATTTAGCGATTCTACGTGGAATATGCAACGTAGTACTTGCAGCTTAAAGTTCCACAATTCGCAATTATGTGATATTACTAGAATTATCACGATGAAATAATGGCACGTAATATTATAGTCATGTCAATGTGGCATTATTCCACAAATATTTCTAGCAAACCTTTTAGTAATACCAAGGTAATGGATGTAATTTGAAGCGAGAACCATTCGACTTCGAATGGGTAATGTATTTACCTAAATTGGTGCTTCATTAAATGATAATGATTTCACTTTAATAGACGATCCTCTTATTGTACACCAATAAAAATGTGTATACGTTAATACAATACTATGAGTGATAATTATTATCAGCATAAATATACGAAGCTTAATTTACTAGAGGTTTATTGAAGTTTTCGTAAGTATTATTACTAGCGGCTACTTATTTTTTCCTGTCTCGAATTCAACAGCTTGCCATTGATTTTCAACGCGGAATCCCGTCGTTGTACATAATAGGAAAGAATTGTAAATCGCGGAAAATATAAGTAAGAGATTTACTAACGTAAAACCAGCCAGAACATCCATCAGTGTGGACTTTCCAGCACCGGACAGTCCCATGATCGCCGTAAGTTCCCCAGCTCTGAATTCGCCGCTCAAGTTTTTCAACAATTGGGACTTCTCTGGAAAAGACATTCATGTAGATGCTTTCTAAAGATACGTGAATTATTAACACTAACAATACCGGCGTTTTACATGTATCTATTCAATAAACATTTCTGATCGAGAGTGAAAAAAAAAGAAGCAAAAAGAAAATGGTTAATCGGACAATAGAAGAATTGTCATAAAATTAGATGAACCAAAGAAATAACAATGAATGTAGAATTTTTAACCAAATGTTTTAAAACCGGTCACTTAACCAGACACCGTGGTACAGTTTGTGTTAAATAGTATGTAGCTAGAAAAGGAAACGTTGTAGATTGTCGGCGAAAGTTGAACTATCGGAAAAATATTACGCATTTTCACGTTAAACCGCATTCGGGTTCGCGCAGTTGTGCAGATTTCATGGCGAAAGAAGGGAATAAGTTAAATACATTAATGGAAATAAAATCTATGTGAAACTTTAATAAGCTTTTTATCTTAAGATCTTGCATATTTTAGTAATTTTGCGTTCAGACGAAATTAGTAGAAGTCTTGTCTGCAGGAAGTCTCCCTTTGACTTTTACTAATCCATATAGATTATTCCCATTGCAATAAATATGTAATTGTTGAGAGAAACTGAGGATTTATTTTAACAACTCATTAATAATTTCCTTTGAAGTCTTTTATGATTGTTATCTATTAAACAAACATTTAATAAATAGTATCTCTTTTATCAAGTAACTTACAGTACATCCTTGAATTTGTTTAAATCTTAACAGAAGGGGCTACTTTAATAGTCTGTAGGTATCAACGCCCTACGCCTAAACCAAGGGTACGTGATTCAGCCGAAGGGCTTCAAAGGGCTTCAAAATTGCAGACAAAGGGTGGATTATCTCAACTTTATGCTTCATAAGGGGAAGCAAAAAGAAGGAAACAAAGAAGAATAAGAAAGGGAAAGAAAGAATTGAAGGGTTAGAGCTTTTTTATATTGTTCGTATTTTACCGTCCGGTTTTCAAAAATAAATGAAACGTCACATACCTGCTTTTGTTGTTTTTAACTAAGAGAACAAGGATCATAATATTCATTTTCAAGCAGGTAACAAAAACCGGACAATGTGAAAAGGTTCTTACTTAATCGTAATGGTGATGATTAGACTGTGGCTTTTTATGCACTTACGGGTAATGTAAATAAGTAAACAAATATGAAATACACGCAATATGTAAAAATATACATAATATTCAAAGTAAAGTAGAAATTATTGTATTTTGTAGGTAAAGCAATCCTCTGACTAGAATCCACTTGTTTAATTTTGTTAATAAAGATATAAATTTGCATAAAGATGTACAGCCTAATGATGACAGAAAGTGATTGACAACTATTGAGGAGAAAGGGTGTTCATTCTTATTAATTACAATTTGTAACACCTCGTCTTCAACATTTTTTTACGAATACTGTACAGTTGATATTTTCACTCTAGAATACCGACACATTCCTCTCGCTTCAAAACCTTGAAATCGTTTACTGGGAATGCTTCCTGCCAACCATCAATGACAATGATCACCAATGATTCATTTAACTTGCATGTTGAGAACTATCAAAAACAACACACTAATTATATATGTATTAATTGCCAAGCCAATAACAAAGGCACGTGACAATTCATACCTCGCAACCGGTTTACCTCGTCCTCTTTCCAAACCGAGCAAAGGAACTATATCGTATTGCATTTCTCGTTGTTTGCAAACATTGCTCGAAACTCGAGAAAACCGATCGCTTTCACTACTCACTGTGAGTATATATAGAAAGTATAATGAACATTAGTGTGTTGAAATGGGACAAGTGGGGATAATAGTAAGGAGGAAGGGAAAAGTATTTTTAGGTTTTAACTGATATCAAACCGCCAGCGGGCATTGAAAGTTATGAGAAAGACGAAGCTAAAAGAGGCTTCGTGTCGTGTATGTTCATCATATCGTTGACCGCAACACAAAAAGGTTCTTATTGAATTTATTACGGACGAATCGGGTCTATTATATTTTTTAAAGGCTGCATCAGAGATGATTAATTCTCTTACATCTTCTGTATAGCGTCTGTTTGTTAACCGTTTCAGGGTTAATAAACTCATAAGAGAGTACATGCGATACACGTGGGCGCACGCATACATATACGTAAGCACGCCCCGATTGCACGTAGTCTATATTTATACGATTTGAAGCGAATTCTCAAGCATTGAAACCGGGAGAATCAAGAACGTTTATCATATTATTTGATATAGTGGTATTCTACGATATTTTTACTTTAAAATATATATTAAAAATATCTCGATATTATTAACGGAATATCGTGCTGTTCCCTTCAACATTGCCTCATGTAATAACACTGTACATAATGAACAAAAGCAATCGTAGATAATAATTCAATTAAACTTTATTGCCTTATATTATACTATTGACCTCGACGATTACCATTATAGCTACTTAAAGTGTACACATCAAACGACAACAATCTACTTATTATTCGAATCGATCTCATTACAATTATTATAACACATGTTATAATTACAAGCAAACACTTTGTAGATAAGGAAATCTGAGAGGTAAAGACTGGTACTCTACATTTCTCATCATTAGCTCAAGTTTCGAATCTGTTCGTTGGATTAGGTAATATAGTGAAAGTTAAGAGACGAATGAAAATTAAATTAAAATTGGCATTCGGTTATTTTCATCGTCAAAACTAAATAAAATGTAATTTAAAAGCGTTCACGTAAAAATCTCGCATGAAATAAAAATCGCTACTACGTCGCGTATCATTTGATTAATATTCATTACAATATTTCTTGGCATAGCGTGCCTGTATACTTGTATAAGTGTTGGTAACTTTTACGTACTAGACATGTGTAATGATCACAGTACTGAAATTTCCATAATTACCAACTGCCCCACCGTACGGAACTTTAATACAGTTCATTCGTGCTAGCGAAAAGCTATTATCTTATTACGTCGATTAATGTTAAGCAAAATGTTCGTTCTGTCTTTTGCAACACTGACTGATTCCTAAAGAACTGGTATTCCGTTACTTTACCATTACTTACTTAACTCAACAGAATAATATTTATAGTGAATGCAATATTAATTTGATCGATCGCGACACGTTCATAGGATTAAGTATTAATCCTCTCCGTTGATTAATTGGAATTTCGTTACAAATGTATTAAATTAAACAAACGCCTTACGTCATGCATTAAGAGATAAGAAAAATTGGATAAAAATTTCTGTAAACAAAGATTTGTGAAATATGTTTTTCCTTCCCAAAACGTTTAATGTGTCTATGTTTACAAAGTAAACTATTGCAGAAATCGTCGTAAAACTTGTTACGGTGTTCGCGGTGAACGTATGTACATTCTCTTTTTGTGAAAACTTACTTTTAGAAAAGATCGACGGCCTCGCACTGTACGAAATATCCTCGAAGACTAGAAATATCGAATTATTGACATCCATTAAATCGTCTAGCTTCTTTGTACTGGTCGGTGCACTATCCGAGCTAGACACAACGTGTCTCAGCTGCTGTTGCATCTCGATGAGTACTTTCGTGCCCATTTTCTTCGCCTGTGTCTTCTTCGGGTCCTCACATTCGACTCTTCACTATGGCGCTTTCTCTTTCTTTTCTTAATACTCGTCGCGGTTTATCAGCACTAGACATAATGAAACACATGTGAGTGCTCGTCAAACACAGCACGCGAAGAGAAAAAGCGCGACAATATTAGAATAGTATCTGAAAGAACTGGTTGTTGAATTCTATAACCGTGACACATCGTTGGTAGACGTTTATGGACCTTTAGCTACGAGAACTAGTTTCTTCAGTACCGTTCTCTTGTTTATCCTACATTTCAACCACAAAACACCGCGTCCTAATTGCAACTCTATCGATATCGATAAGGCACGCTTAAACTAGCAAAATAATTGTAATACGTTGGCAGCACATTTGCGCTAGTGCCATTCGCATTATTCACGATTTGAATTGTAAATGACGATTTCGTGAAATGTAAATATGCGATAAAGCAGTCTCACATAATGTCTTTGAGAAAATAAAAAATAACGAGGAATTCAAATTGATACATCAAAATAAGAAGTTCATTGATTTACAAATATGTGTATGAAACGGTAAAGCGATTAGGTAATCTGCGTCGCAATAGTTGGCAAAAGGTAAAAAACGTTATTCTATAGATTCCACGTGCCAAAATTTGACGTCTAGAGAGATCTTAATACATTCGTATTCCGTATCGCTAGATTGCTTCTATTATCAGCTTTGGGTGCGCTACAGTTGCAAAAATGCTCCGCATGTCTTATGATATCAGGGAGCAATGTACGAAATAAAGTGTTTTTCGATCCTTAAAAGTTCACATTTTATTTAAATGTCAACGTTTCAGACAAGCGAATAAATCGCTTTGCAATAACGAATACTGTACATCGAATTTAAACAAACGACCACATAAACATAGATACAGTACTCCATCTTTTATTCGGTATCTTGTTATGAATCATCTTTTTACAGCAAAAGAAAGCGTTTCTTTGTCTATGCAATCTATCGATAGGCTCGTACTAGTGAAATTTTCACGAGAAATTATTAAGCAAACACTGCGCACTAAATTTTAAGACCGTTATTTTTTATAGAATAGTCGTATCTACTTCAACACTTTATGGTACAACAGCTGCACTGTCTAAGTCACACGCTGTGAATTGCATACAAAGTCCACGACAAAGAAACACCACCATGAATACGAAAACAGAGGTCGTCTTCGACGCGTTCCTCGTTCGTACTTGAAGGCGTGTTGCTGCACTGCCGCTATTCTCGTGTACACACAAAGCTTCATATCTCTCCCTCCCTCGCAGTTTAATAACCGCGCACACTGGGATTGTAACTACCGAAGTTTTAGTAGATAGAATTCGATACATTTGAGTATTTTACACCATGATAATAAAAAGCGACCGAAACTAACTAATTAAAGAACCGATTAAAAACTTGTACGAAAACTATTTATTATTATATTTACGAGTAATTCGTACACGAAACATTAGGGGGAAAGATTGATTTGTAGATTGACTGTTAAATATTTGTCTAAATATATAACGAAGATAATGTATCTCTTTAAAAGCGTATCACAGGATGGAAGTTGGTCGACGAGATTTTAGACGTTAACGCTTTACAATAGTTCCCTCTGTTATGAAAGATGGATCATGTTTGCAGGAGAAACAATTTTTTTGTTAGTGGAAGATAACAATTTCTAAATATACGATCGACTTTTGCTTTCAAATTAAATCACTAGTCTTTTCATCTATACTATAGCGTACGTATATAAAATGATTAATTTTTCTGTATTAAATAGATAAATTCAGACTTACGTAGAAGAATATATGGAGTTGTAAACTGCACTTTACAAAAACAAAAGTATCTTCGGTGTAGCCGCAACTGTTTGAAAAATGCAAACCAATAGTCTCCTTTCTTTTTTACTATGCACTTAAACTAAAAAAACCAATGCAACGCGACACTTATAGCGAACTACTGTAGACTTCAAACGACGAAAGATAATGTGCACGTTTCTTTGCAATACAGAAGAACAGTACCACGTGAAGTAAAGACTTTATTAAATATACTATCAAACGATTGTTTATCGAATGCTATCAATCTGTACAACAACCATCGACTTAAAAAATCGATTCCTGATAAATAACAGGTGTACAAAGTTGATATTCCACAAATTCCTGTTTTATCACGTATTTTTATATGTATTTCTTTTCAACATATTTATCTTCGTAAATCGTGCATTATCTTGCATTATTATATAAAACTACTTTGCACTCTCCGTTGATCACTCAAAACGACTGACTCGCACTAAAAACACCGTCTTAAAAATGCTATATGTACACCGAAAGGAAAATAATTTGAAGAAGAAGCTATACAGATGTAGGCGTGATCGAGGTACCGCTTACTTCGACCGCTGAACTACGAGTGAACCTTCACTACTGCTTCCGCAGACTTTGCTTCGACATGGTGTTGAAAATTATCTTGCGTCTAGGCATACGATGCGTGTATCATATTGTATCAGTTGACGCTAACAATAAGCAGAGTACTGTCATTTCTATCTTACAAATTGCAACTCTAATTCGTAGACTGCGGATTTTTGTACATTTATGGGAAATTTAAATTCGCAAAGTGAACATAATATGCAAAATTATATGAAATATCCACAATAAAGTGCGCGTTACACTATTTAGAGGATGAAATCGACTTCTATCGATGCTCAGTTTCCCTAATTATGCTTGCAAAACCATACATTTGCATAAAAATCCACAGTCAATCAGCAACGTATCCATTCATGAATTAGTCACGTTAGATTAAAATTTCAGTTGTTAAAAATTTAGTAAAAGACGAAGTTTTAGATTACTCAAGTAATGCAGTTGAATTTAATTGCATACGAGTGTATCAAATTTAAAATAAATATCAATAGTTCAAATTTAATATCATTTAATATTTGCGCTTTTAACTTGCTATTAAAAATAACTGGAGAAGTTGATTCTTTTTATTGTAATCATTGATACTAAACTTAAAAGAAATTACTAACAATGTAGTCTAAAGTTTAAGAATATAATACTATACGAATTAAATAAAATTAACAGAATTTTAAATTTACTACTATGATAATAATATTTGTGATCTTTATGATCAATATTCTGATGTACCGATTGTGCAAAAAAATCAGAGGACTAAAGTGCCCTCTCCTGTTTATTTCTTCCATTTGTAGCTGCATTCTGTGCATAGTCGGTAACATTGAAAATGACACAAAAACAATACATAAATTGCGAAAGCTCGAGCGATGGAATGAGAAATGAATTAGGTAATACGTGTATTCTGTATCGTTTCATTACAAAAAAAAAAGGTCCGCTGCTTATATAGCCAAGAACGGACTCACCTTCATTAGTCGATCATGATAACAGTGTTCGAAAAAAGGAACAATTTCTCGAACAATTTTTCTAGTACAATACTATAAGATTTATTCATTTTTATATCTTTACTACACCCTTGTATTCTCACGAATTTATTGTAACAATGAATATAATAATTTATACATTTCGTGTAAATAAAAGATACATTTGTATATATGTTAGAAAATTTCGTGGTCACTCTCGAACGGTTCTGAGGTAAGTGCCGCGGGGTTTATCACAGTCGTCTTACCAGAAGGCACCCTTGCCTTCCCCACTTCGTGGCCAGATACTCCACAACAGATATCCTATTCTTTTTAGCAATACAACGTTGGGCTGCTTGCTATCTCACTCTAAACCCTGTAATTCATTTTCGACGGTCGATGGCTCGGGGACCCATCGTGGTCGCTAGTCATCGCCTCGTTTCCGACTTTACAAACAATCAAGCCATACGGCTCTAGGGCGCCAGCCTTCAGGGCACGATGTCTAGAAAATCTCATGCGCTAAGGGCACTTTTCCTGGCCACACGTGGCCTAAGTCCCAATCGTAAATCTTTCAACGGCGACAATGAGTCGCCTGCGACCCTTGACCGCCTGTAAGATACGTGGACGCTAACATATATTTACGGATGAAATATAGGATATAGGAGTTAGTAAAATATTTATTTCAATGAACGACAATAATTTTTTCATTGTCGAGTATCTTCGTGTTACTAGTCTCACCTACAATTAAATTACGCGCGCACGAAACTTTGTCTCTGTGACTGCGCAGCCGCCAAAATTACGCGGGAAATAACTAACCAGGCGATGCAGGTTAGGCTTGGAACAGTGCACAGCTTCTAATCGATCTCGATACGATTAGAAACGAGCTTAGATCTCGGCTTCTAATCGCGTGACTTCAACGAAACTGGCCGAAAACGAAAGTGCAGAATGCAGTGGACAATAATCCATGGTTTTATTCGGATACGTGCATCGGTTTGCAAATTATAAAGAAATTTGTGTGACGTGTCAGGACGTCGATCTCGATAGGATTAGAAAAATGCTTAGATCTCGGCTTTTGATCGTTTCACTTTTATTCAAACTTTGTGCTCTAGAGAATATATTGCAACCATAAATATAATAATTTATACATTTATTGATCATATTCTAATTTTTAATTTATATGCAATAAAAGTTATCTATTTCGCCGACAGAATAGCAATTTTTATCATTTCGTATTATTCAATCGACGTAGTTACTGCGCTCACCAATTTAAATCGTAGGTGGCGTAAAAAGTAGGGAAACTTGTTTCATGGTCGGTATTTCAGAACGTTGGACACAAAGTCCCGTAGATGTCTATTCTGTACCTTGTCTATGGAATAGATATAGGAGAACAGTAACCATAATTTTTACTATAAATACATATAAAATGTTATTTTACATATGCAACTAACTATCGTACTTGTTGTATATTACTTTCGTTTGCAATTTATATAAGTTGCAATATTCCTGTGATTATATGGGAAGTGTATTTCTTCCCAATTATCATGTTGCTTAATAAATTTATTAACTTATACAATTCTGGGGCTTGTAATCTATGTTAGTACCTAGAAACATCTGTTACAAAGTCCACGGTTTAATCGGGAATGTATTTAATGTAACATTTGTGTGAGAATATCAGCAAAATCTCACGTACGTGACAAAATGCAGAAATTTAAATTCACCGCTTTCGATGCACACGTATTTATTTTAGCGTCTTGAAGCGTTGCACGCCATCTTTATTGGTTTTATGAGACGCGCGGGGTACAGCGGTAGATGTGTCAAATCGTGAGATCCATTACAATATCGAGTTGAACATGGTGTTTATACAGGAAAGATGACTTTTAATGTTCGATTTCAATGTAAGTAACATGTCGTCTCTGAGGATCATGTGAAAAACTGTGCAACCTTAAATAAGTCGATTTCTGTCGGTCAATATTAGTGCCAGCACGAGATTTAATGACTAGCCATCCTTTTTATGGTGAAAATCCCTTTGAAGAGTTAAACATGTGATATAAATTGTTAATACCGATGATTCTTCCGTTTCTTTGCAACGTGCCAGTTGGTTTTTTGAAAACTAACAAGAACCTGTGAAGAAGTTTATTTTAAGAAGAATTTCTTGACAATAGATACCATCCATTTTGTTTATGCACCTCCGGCACGTCTCGTCCCAAAAACATTGCACCCCGCTTTCATCTCGTTTTTGAATGTTGTTATTTATAAAAACATTCAATTTGAGTGGAATAGCCTCGTATTCTTTTTTATCATAATTAAAGCATTCGTATCACTGTATCTTAAATATTGTTTTTACTCGTAAAATAATTATCGTGTGTGTTGTGATGTTGCCTATGTGTGTTTTGATTTAATGTTTATATGTCACAGTTTTTACAATTTTATTTATGCCACTAAATATCCATGTCCCTGGCTGTTGCCTTTCGTAAATTAGTGAGTAAATTATTTTAATTTACGTATAATAATTTTTCTATCAATTAAACATGTATTCACATTTTGTTAAACATCGAGCTTAAAAATGACAAGCAAACGCGTTGCAGTTGAATTAATTGCATCTTATTGTAAAGTTGAATTCATGTTTCTTTTTCAGGTTTATAAATAAAAGAAAAAATGGTTAGCAATATTTCACGGGGTACTCCCCGTATCCAGGTCTTCAGACCAACCTATGAAGAATTTAAGGATTTCAGCAAGTATGTGGAATACATGGAAAGCAAGGGAGCCCACAAAGCTGGTTTAGCAAAAGTAATCCCACCACCTGAATGGATTCCAAGGAAAAGAGGCTATGACTTAGATGAATTAGATTTGACAATACCTGCACCAATTTGTCAAGTGGTAACTGGCAAACAGGGCCTTTATCAGCAAATTAATATACAAAAGAAATCAATGACCGTTAAGGAATATAGCAAGTTAGCTAATTCTGAAAGGTATAGTACTCCACGGCATTTTGACTATGAAGATTTAGAGAGAAAGTATTGGAAGAACATAACATACGTGGCACCCATATATGGGGCAGACGTATCTGGTTCATTAACTGATCCAGATGTGAAAGAATGGAACATTAACCATTTGGGGACAATACTCGATTATGTTAACAAAGATTATGGTATATCTATTGATGGTGTTAATACAGCCTATTTGTACTTTGGAATGTGGAAGACTACATTTGCATGGCATACAGAAGATATGGATTTGTATTCCATAAATTATTTACATTTTGGAGCTCCAAAGACATGGTATGCTATACCACCAGAACATGGTAGAAGATTAGAAAGATTAGCCAGTGGTTTCTTCCCATCCAGTCATCAAAGTTGTCAAGCTTTTCTACGTCACAAAATGTCTCTTATTTCTCCCCAAGTATTGAGACAATATTCTATTCCATGTAATAAAGTAAGTTTTAGTGTTTGATATAAACTGAAGAGTATTTAAAACAAAGGTGTATAGATTACAATTAATAAGCTTGTTTGTAGATAACACAAGAAGCTGGGGAAATAATGATCACTTTTCCTTATGGGTATCATGCTGGCTTTAATCATGGATTCAATTGTGCTGAATCCACTAATTTTGCTGCACCACGTTGGGTGGAGTATGGTAAAAGGGCTACACAATGTACCTGCAGTAAAGATATGGTTAAAATATCTATGGACACCTTTGTAAAGCGTTTTCAGCCTGAAAGGCAAGCAATATTCCTACAACGATGTTTTCTTGTTCTGTTGTTACTAAAAGTAGTGGACTAAACTAATAGCAACTAATATGTTAAAGGTATGAATTATGGTTACGCGGGGAAGACATTGGTCCTCATCCAGAAGATCCTAAACAAACAGCCGCGCCTATGCCCTCTCAGATGGATCTTTTGTGTAGCAATAGTAGTAACGGGCAATTGCCGCAGAGCTATTTAAATGCTGCACCGAAAAATAAACGACACACTATACATAAAAAGAAAAATATAATGGCCACAAATCCGGATGTTGATATGGAAGAATTAGTAAACCGTCCCGATATTCCACCGGATGTTAAGAAAGTGCTGCAAGATCTCGAATTGGAAGAAGTAGATGATCAACCAGATGAACAACAATTAGAAGTTTTGGAAGATATATGGTTGAAAGCAGGAGAAATGGGTAAAAATCATTTTCGGATTATTACTGTTGAGTTTTGTGCAACTTAAAATGTACTGAGTGATTTACTTTTAGCTTGCGATTATAAATTTAACATCGTATCTTTATCGTAGATGTTAATGAGGCTTCTGTATATGATGACGGCTATAATCGTAAAAAAAGTCGGAAACGAAAGAAAAAGAATGCCGACAAAGAGAAATCAAAGTCTAAGAAGGATTCTAACAAAAGTATTATGGAAGATGTTACCATTAAGACTGAAATCAAAGAAGAACCAGGTGAAGACCTCGACTATCTTTCTTCTTCGTATCCAGAACAAAGCACTCATTTAGAAAACGAAGATCAAGGAACTTCCAATGCTCTTTTACCGGACGATGGTATAATTGAAAATATAAAAATGCAAGACGGATCTGATTTCTCAGAGGTCACTGATAAGCCAGTGAAGAAGAAGAAAAAGCATTCGAAGTCTGGAGAACCAAAGAAGATAAAGTCAAAGAATGTGACCAAAACTAAACGTAAACATTTGAATATGTTGATTTTCGATACTAACGAACCTTTAGATGTGTCTGATGCCGATGTACAGCGGAAGCTGATGGCTATGCCGAGTCTTAATTCGTATAAATCTCTAACAGTTAAAGACACTAATCATTTATCGGAAAACATAATATACCCTGATAACGATATCAGTATGAGCCCCATCAAAGAGAAAACTGTTACAAATATTACGAATAGTGGTCATGTTACAAATCCTGATTATGACGATACAAAAGGAACGGAGAAGACAATAGATAATACCGAGGATGAACGAGGAAATCTGTATGCAAAAAGTATGACGAAGAAAACTAACGTAACCACAGTGAAATCAATGCATTCTAAGCAAACCCCATTGAAAAATGTTTCTTCCTCGATTCAAGTGAAGCCGATTAAAATCGACAAAGCTGTCGAGTCTGAATGTATTGGTGAGGATACAAAGGTCACCATACAAGATGCGAAACTGAGCACTTACAGTTGTAAGAGTGTAGGAACAATTATAAGTGAAATATCTTTACCTAATTATTCAAAGAAGGATATTATAAAAGCTCCCAGATTGAGTCTTTTAAAATCAGCGTATAACATACCCACAACTGATAACTCTCTCAAACCTGATTCGGAAAAATCAACGGTAACGGAGAATGATACTCGTACATCACCAAATAACGTAGTAGTTTTACCAAAGACTTGGCCTATCGCCAAACCACGAGAGCCTAAACTCGCCGGTCAAAGCATCATGTTATTGAACACGAACTTCTCTAATCCACCAGTTTTACAGAAGGAAATCTCTACACAAGTGCCAGTAAGCGAGACAAAGCCTGTGGAACTTCCGAAATCTGTAGCTGCGTGCGCTATTCAAATACCACAATTAGAAGGTTTCTTTGCGAAAAATGCGGTATTAACGCAACCATTGGCTCAGTCTGTTACTTGTATAAGTGGAACTAGTACAGATGTGAAGAGCCTCGGAAGGAGATCCACTACAGACACGTCAAAAATGATGGCAACAAAGTTTTGGCAGCCATCAACCAGTAACAATAACTTGTTCTTCTTAAAGGACACCAGAGACGACAAACAAGTCCATTCTACGATTACGAACGTGGACGCTCCTGGAGCTTCCGTTTCGTCTTCCACGTTAAACGTATTGAACAACAATAAGTTCTTCTTAACCACGGCTCCAAAGTGCACGAACATCTCGTTGAATCCTCAATCTTCAATGATGATCGACTTCAACAAGAAAAGTTTACAGCCGTTTTCCTCGGTTCCGAGTACGACAGCTTCTTTCGTGAAGATCATATCCAAATCGCAAGATCAATTGTTAATGAAGAAGAAAGAAATTTTTAATAGAAAATGCAGTTCATTCAAAGGTACAACTGTTGGCAATGCGAAAGTCTCGTCAACGCAGCTAGACAATTCGGAGGAAGTTATTCAATCCGGTAGAAGTATCTTAAATATCCCCAGATTAGACAGTGGTACACACTATGCTACGAATCATTCCATCACGGACTTGCAAAGTTCTCAGAAAACAATTGCTATTCCGCCTTTGCAACAGGAACAATTTTCCAACGTAATCACGATGAATGATAACTTACAATCTCCGAATATACAGCAAAGTTCGGAAGATATATATGCCAGTATGCCACCGTTAAAACCAATCAAATCGATGTGCTCGAGGCGGAAATCAAAAGAGAAGTTGAAGAAGGTGACTACTAGAAAAAAGGAACCTACAGAGACAAAAATACTCGTAACAACAAGCTTAGAGGAGTCAGCTACGAATGCATATTCCGTGGACCAATCATCTTCCGCGTCTCACCGTGTGTCCATGGTACCAGGACATATATCCGACATGCTGTACCCTAGTGTTCCCAATAACGAATTGTTGAAAGCATTCAATGATTATTGGAGTGCTCAAATTTCCCATTGCGCTATCTGTGCACCGTTTACTTCGAATTGCAATGGACATGGCAGATTAATGCCACCAGACTGGAAGTATTGTAAGCCCACTGTTTTACCAGAGAGTTCACCGATATGGGTAAGTAGAATTTATTTGCAGGTAACATTACAAATGTTCTGAGAGACTCATTTGCTAGAAGAAATCTTATTGGGATGTGTTTTCTAGGTATCTGCGAATGTATTCGTTGCAAACTCAAAGGAACAAATCGTTGAACCGGAAAATGATAAACTTTTACGTTGTAGAGAATGTCACGTCACGGTTCATGCCTCCTGTTATGGAATCACCGTGTTACCCACAGATCTGCGAAATTGGGCTTGCGATAAGTGTAAAGCTGGCAAAACACAGGTGGTACGTATATGTGGAATTATTTTTCCTTCTTATTTAACCCCTTGCCGTATAATGACGAGTTACGCACGTGATGCAAAATATGGTCTAACTACAATAACAATACACTGTGTTTATTAATAAATTTTAACTTTAATTCCAATTACAACTTCAATTTGTAAGGACGAAGACCATTAAATAAAAACTACGTGCAATATTTTAGTGGCTTGCACTCGACACATCATTAAAATAGATAACAGCAAACGTTCCAATGAATAGTCTTTGAGAAAATTTACGGCAAGAGATTAAGGCCCTACAGACGGTGATGCATGCATGCATCGACGCAAGTGATGTGTGTAAGTCATCGACTCTCGCGTCGCTGAAAAATACACTGACGTTTCAGCATCATGTGAACTATTGATTTAAACCCATCGTTCGTATCGATGCATACACAAGGGTCTGTAAGGGCCATTATCTTAATTTTTAACGATTTATTTGAAACTAATTTTTATTCTTACGTAGATGTGTTGTTTGTGTCCCATGCGTGGAGGTGCTTTAAAGCGAACCAGCGATAGTAACTGGGCGCACATACTGTGCGCCCTTTTATTGCCGGGTGTAACATTTAAAGATGCCGTGAATAAGGATCCTATTAACGTTCTAACTATTAAACCGGAGAACGTTAAACAACAATGTTGTTATTGTGGACAAACGGATGGAGCGTGTCTTAATTGTAATCAGTGTATAAATTTATTTCATCCGTCTTGTGGTCTCGTTTCTGGCGCCACGTTTACAATACCTGTGTACAATTCACTTGAGCTTCAGGTATTTAAAGAAAGAATGAATGTAAACGCACGAACTACGCGTGTTAAGTTATGTTGAGATAATGAGGGAGGATCGTATGCGTAGGTAACGTGTGACGGTCATGATGACGGGAAGGAAAAGATCCCGACAATTCGACAAGGTGAAATCGTTTGGGCAAAGCATCGTAATACGCGATATTACAAGGCCAAAGTAGACTCTATACACGATACTCTGTTTTACATGGTTACGTTCAATGACGATAGTTTTAGCGAAGATTTGTATCCATCAGACATTACGGTAAATATGTCCGCACATGCTTCATCTTATTACTTTAATCCTCGAATGGCACACTGATTTTGTTGACCCTTGCACAACATTCTGGGCTACCTATTTTTCAGATTTCCTGTGATTTTTATTCATTTTGAACATGTAGAAAAGTCTATAAACATTCACTGAGATATTTTCAAGTATGTACTTCAAGCTTATAGATCTCAAATGTTAAAATAATGTTAAAGCAAATTTTTAGTTGCCGTTATTTTTAAGTATGCAGTAACTTATCAAATTTTATTGGGGTCATAAATAATCCCAGGATGCCGCTCCAGGGTTGATTGTATTTTGAGAAATGTATACAAGTAGTTTCATTACTTGTCATAGAATTATGATCCTGGAAGCCCACCAACACAAGGTGCAGCTGTCGTTGTAAAATGGACAGATGGAAATTTGTACCAGGGTATCTTTGAGGGTACAAATCATCGTATCATGTATACTGTGAGTAACTCTCCATTAGTTTACTCGTTACATAATGCTTTTACTAGAGTGACTCAATTATCCGACAATGAATACATTTCTTAAAAATTAAATAAGAAAAAAAAGCTACTGCAATGCTTTTTATTTGGATAAATAAATAAATAGATAAAGCGTATTAAAAAAAAATATATTAATTTAATTACTGCATGCTTTTTGTTTTATTGGTTATTATATAATTGTTAAAGGTGGACATGGTAATTTGGGCCAGTTATCGTAGTATATTTATAGGTGATAATATTTATAATTTTTGATTGCACTTTAGGTAATCTTCGAGGATGGTTCACAACTCGTATTGAAGCGAAACGAAATTTATAGCTTACAAGAAGATATGCCAAAAAGAGTTCGTTCACGTTTGGTGAGTGTAGTGATAAACTAATTTATCTTCGTGAATACTTTCGGTGTAGGATCTTTTTTCAAAACGATTCACCTTACTTTTTTTTTTATTTCTGTCGTATTGTTTTATTTACGATTTATTCATTCCGAGTTTACGTTGATTTTTTATTGTTTTAATTGATTTCATTGAAGTCTGTTGCGACCGAAATGAAGCACCGGTATCATCTGTATGGCACGGAGGATGAATCGGAGGCGCAAAGAAAGGTGAAACAGTCGAAATATTGTGATTGAAACTAAAAATTATATACGAATTCATTGTAAATATTCGATAGAGACAAATAATATTCATTCGCTGTACATAATATATACGAAATAATTGTACCTAATAATTTGGTCGTTCCTAAACTTCTAATGCATTTTAGAACAGACCAAATGCATAGATTCTACTTTTCTTCTTCTTCGTTTCTTTTCTCGTTTCTGTTCTTTCTTCTTTTCTTTCTCTTTAATTTCTTTAACGTTTTAATTTACCTTGTATTTTTTTATTGGTTTCGCACTATTTCGTTTTTTAAACACGCCATCGTTTGTTAATTACACTCGTTGTAATGAGTATTAATAAATTCTGCTTCGATGAAAGAAAAAGAGATTCGATATAGACATTGATAGAGATGGTCAAGAAACAAGTATTAATAAAACCGCAGCGCTATAGATTCGCGTCGTTTTAAACGTATCATTATTGTGGCTATAATAAAAGCGCGTTTGAGTTTTTAAATCATTCATCGCATAACTAGGAGATAATTCGAATTTAGGATCTTCTGTCTTAACGAAACGAAGCGTAACGATTTTCTTATCCCTTGTATTTACACGTAAATTAGAGCAATTTATCGAATTCAGCAAATCATTCAAGACAAGATATATTGTTCAGCAGATTGTAAGATTTGAAGGAGATACAATGAAATTTATGCAATGTATTTCTGTATATATTTACAGAATGTGAATAGAATACGAAATGTTTTTAACAAAAGAATTCTATGTACGTAAATTAGAAAACATTTTTTACTTTGTTCTATGCATAAGCATCTGATACTGAACATTTCAGGGGTTTGCATTACATTATATCATGATAATGCTTGCTAGACTTGTTCATTGTAATGAACGAATCATTTTTCAGAAGGGTTCAGTAGTAGTTTGTGAATGAATATCGCGTCGTAACATTATGTAAAAACTAATTTATAAGCAGCAAAATTGGTCACACAGTTATGCTGTATGTAATTATTTCTGCAGATGCAAATGTATTTCTTTAAAGTACATTCTTTTCGTGTGAGATATTTATAAATTCGTGTTATGGTTAAACTATCGTTTTTATTCTTATTTATTACAAAGCCATAGATTCAAATAGAAGTCAATAATATATTTTTGTTGATCACAGAAATATTTAATAAATCAAAGATTATTCTAACTGTTTGCAAACTTCTGCAATCATTTTTATTACATTTTAATCTATAAAACAACTATTGATCCCTTTGACGTAGCACATTATGTTACGTACGAACCATTTCTCGTTTTATTTAAAAATGCACCACTGATAAATTGTAGTACTCGTGTTCACCGTAAAGTTGTTCAATGAAGGTTTGCAACACAGAAAGGTGCGTACGTTACCGCTTTAAAAATAAATCGTAATTTCATTGTTTGTCAGCGTGGCTAAACCATCGTATTAATTATTAATACTCTTGCATCGTTTTGACACGGTTTCTTACGACGATGTGTTTTTCGTATGTTTCTCTTGTAGTTTCCTTTGTCTTTTTGTATCCTGCGTTCGTTAATCTAGCATAGCGAACGTAACGCAAAGGTAAACGTGCAAGGGAGGCGCCGAATATGTATGTATATGTATATTTGTAGAAGTTCGTCATTCGAGATAATTTTCTTATGATCTCTTGAAATTCGTTCCCTAGCAATTTTATTTAACTCCGAGAAGAAAGATATAAAATGCGTGTGTGCGCGTGAGGTGAGGAATAGTTGTAACTTAAATTTGTGTAATTTATGCGAAATAAAATTATCACTTTCCCCGATCAGTTCATAATACCTATCGATCGAAATAGGTCGGGGGATTGTATTAGCGTTCTATCTGTATAATGATATTCATGAAAGAGACAAAAATAACGATGTATCCAAATGTAGAAACAAATTGGATACAACGTACAATAAAAAGTAAACATGTAAAACAGTTCTTTTTTCTTTCTATATCACTACATTTTTTTTGCATATGTAAAAAATATGAATTTTTAATAAATCTCTGTTTTTGGAAAGGGTTTCTGTTTTGTGGGTTGTTAATTGTGATTGGTGTTTTAACGATAAATTCAGTCTCGTCTTTTTTTAATATAATCTGAAAATATATATTGGTAAATAGTTCAGCAGATAATGGGTAGAGTTTGTTTATAAATGCTTTTATTTCCATCATAATATATGTCACAGCTATTTTAATATCTTGGCTCTCTGCAAGCAAAAAGATTTTACTGCTGACACGAATGATAAATATATTGTAAAAAGTGGAAATCGTGGGAAACACAGCTTAAAGTTTAATTTCTAATATTGACTGATTATGATAGGAAAACATTTCTCAACTAGCATTAGAAATTGTCAACATTGATTCTTACACGATTTTAGTTCTTTTAATTCACATACAATTACATTAAAACTTTGCTATTTGTTTAATGTTATGAAAATGTTTAACAAACATATCACATAAAATATTTAGACCCGTTATAATAAAAATAAAACAAAGTTAATTTTTCCAGGAATCAATTTAACAATTTTGCTAGTCTCCTATAAACGAACAATGTCGAGTAAAACACAATGCCCTGATGTTGATATTATAACCAATATAATATCACTTATTATTTATATATGCATTAATCGCCCGATTTCTTGTATCCATTTCATTACAATTCTTCAGTATACCAACGTGCCATTCATTCCAATACCATTCTCAATTTTTCAGATCGATTCTTTTTAAATTCTATCTTTCATTGTAACTGTATTTTATAGTTTGGCGTCTTTATGAACATCAATTACAAATGAAATCTCTTTGTAATAAAATAATTAAAATTACACTTAACACGCAACGCTTATCACTTTTAATTACAATATATGATTATTACCAGTGTATCATTAAGATGGTCGATAGCATTGTAGTATACGAAAACGTGATAAAAAAATATGTATCTTTCTTAGTTACTACGCGCATGCTATTTATGTAATACCTAAAGATATTTCAACTTACAGCATACCGCGACTACTTTAAAGCTTTCGTATCTCGTCACTTGCGAAAGTTACTAATATAGGAAATACATTCGATAAAAAAAAAGCGTGTAATAAGTTAATAGCCCCGTAAACACGATAATCGTGTAGTAACCTATAATGATAAATCTAAAACCAAAGGCTTTATATACTAATAGTACGATTAAGTTCACACATCGCCATCATAAAACCAACCTTTTGCTTTCATCATTCATTTCAATCAAATCTTTCTTATCAATTCGTAAGTACTGTGTAGGGATCTATTTTACCAACACGCCCAATAAACAAATTTTGTACGATGCCAAAGTAATTAAATTATAATAGCAAATCGAACGGATGACTTTTATAAAAAAAAGGAGTTGGATTAATCGTTGGTGGAAACATTAATGTTCGTGGTTGATGCAACACAGAAAATTCAACGTTTCATCGATCCGTTTCTACAACGTTTCGAAGGAACTCTCAGCGTTATATTTGCAGTATATTAACTGAAATCAGCTGACAACAATACTGGATTACGAAAATCAGGAATGGAATAGTCTTTTATCTTCTGTTAAGCTTGCACCAGAGAGCACTGGCTGTTAACAAATGCATTAATACACCGATACCAACGATCAAAATGAGATTGTTCGCAACGCTTGTATCCGCGATGTCCATTTCCTTTAGGAATTGCGTTGGCTTCTTATAATGGCAATAAAAATCGTCACATTTCAAGTCCATCCGACCGAAACCGTAAACGGTGTGCAAAAGACTGTGAAAACTGGCGCGGAAGTACGATATGTGGAAAAGCCATCGGAATATGTGCGGTGTGTCCATATAACGAATACAGAATCCGAACACAGAGAACAACACTGCGATTATGGGCCCCGCAAATACTGCGATCTACAAACAAAAATGGGTTTGTTCTTTATAAACGTTCAAGAGTTTGGTCTTGATAAAGATAATACTGGTTCATAATAATTGCCAATACTTAGAGACATAGACAAATGCTACGCCAACTAAGCGCATACAAACTATTATTTTGTGTTGATGGTAATATATATTTTATTATTATCAATTGGTCTAAGAGTAGACCAATGACGCAATGTATTTTTCTAGTCCGAATTCCTAGGATTCTAGAACCCCATTACCGTTTTTATTTGTACCTTCTTGGTTGCATAAAGTCTATAGTTTTTGTATTTGCTTTTACATTTTCCATATTAAAATACTTTAGCAGTATTTATATTCCCTTTCAGCTAATAAAAAGGAAGATATTCTTCCGAAAATTCTGTTTTTTTTTTTATATGTCAGTATTACAGTGCATGAAACACTAAGTCCCATAAGGTGATTTGTCTACTCTTATATCTTGTCTGCAAATTAACTAAACTTATGGCTGCAGAACTATTCAATTCTTTTAAGTAAATGGAAGTTGTATCTAAAATGACAAATTTATAATTAACGTAGATAACAATCCTTTGATATAAGGGTCCACGCGTAACTTTGCGCAACGTTTGCTTCGATTTGTATAATTTATACATAAACGCCGGGAATTACAGTTTGACGCATTACTTTGAAAAATCAATAATATTTTGACTTTTGCGCATCTGCGTACGCGCAACGGCTACGTACAGTAGTATATACTACACGAGAAGGAATAATTTCTTATCAGCCATGAATTATTTATATTGAATATGCTTCAAGTACTATGCGAATTATGATTTTTATAATTACTTGCTATAATAGTAAATACGTAAGAAGTGTATACCTTCACTGGTGTTGTTGCACCTATGAAGAAACCCCATGCTTGTGCTGTTAAGCTAGCAGCTATGCTAACGACCATAAAGGAAATTATACGAGGTGTTTCCACGGGTTGGCCTGTTAACCAGTAACTCACAGCCAAATAGGTCGCTGCACAAGCCGCCTGGAACGGTATTTCCACGAGTAGCATACTAATATAGTACGGTGCTAGCCGATACCACCGATTAAAGTGTTCCCTCGAGAGTATTTTCATCTCTTGTGGAACTACAAACAATTCAAACACTCCTTTAATGTTCTGTAGATATTAATTACAATAGTTAGTTGACGGTAGTAAGGGTGAACTCAACATTCAAAAATATCTTTCACTATTTATTTAAAATCCATACCCTGATAATGAGTGTACGCTATCTAATGCAGATGCATGATAAGGAGGGAGTATCATTCACAATTTTTAACAAAGAAAGTTTAAGTTGACATTTAAAGTTAATAACTGTCTATACACCATTGTGTATTTGTTTTAATTTTTCTGTACGAAACATACGAGCCATGAAATTTAGACTAAAGTCATCTTGAAACAAAGAAAAGGAAGAAATAGAAACTGATTAAGAAAGTTTATGGGAACAATTTAAATAAGTAGATGACGTATGGTTGACGTTCGCGAAAAAGAAGAAACATTGACACAGTTGAACAGCAGGCAAGGCTTTAATAAGTAAAAATGATGCATATGGCCTGGAATGAATGCCCACTAAAGATACTGTTAACTCTCCCATGTGTTACGATTCAACTTGAGATACAATCGCACATCACGGCTCCTTGACCCACATTTACTATCACAAGCAATGCGAAATGATTACACCGCAGAAGAAATATCGAAAACTGCGCCTCGATTTTCTCTTTTTTGGCATTTCATTTTCTTACGGTTGAAAGTAGTAATGGGACTAAGACACGGTTGAAACTTTTGATACATTTATGTTTAGAACTGATATTTGCGTATCAATCTCATGTACGATAAGTCTGCAAACGATTAGAGATGCATTGAAACGCGTAACAATCGTATCGATACGTATCAATTACATCATGTTTGATACTTATTTGAATATAATTACGAAGACTCGAATACGACTCAAATAAAATCTGTATCGTGAAACATGTAATAACAGAAGCCAGTGATGATCAACTTTTTATTCTCTACCGTCGATTATATCATTTTTATAATACTCATTATTTATACTGAAATTCGCCGATATTTTCGAAAGTTAATTCATAGATTCATATTGATGTAAATTAGAAAAATATTTTATTTTGGCTATTGAAATTAAACAATTACAGCAAGTCATATGCGGTTCGCGTGCCGCAGATTCATCATCACTGATATACACTTTCCTTTGTCATATTGATATCTCCATGAACACCGCGTAATAGTTTTCGATTGATACTTTATGAGATGAAATTAAACATATTTTACCAATACCGCGTACAAATTATTTTTATACGCGTTTGATACCATATCAGCATATTCAGGATATTTATTTATTAAAAAAAATTGGCACGTGTCCAAAAAATAAAAAAAGCTTAGATGTCTATTTGCGTCCGCAAAGGGTTAATATAAATATTGCATTATTATGATGTTAGCAGTAATGTTTAATAAGTACTTACAGGCAAGTGTGACGGCCATTTTACCCGTGTAAACGATTAACAGTAACGACCCATAAAGGTAAACGTAATTAGCGAGGACACCGTTTGCTCTATAACCACTTCCCATGTACAGGTAACCGAAGATTACCCCAATTAGCAAGTGGCATAATAAACGTACCACCAGTAATGTGTAATCTCTTTTCAGACAAAGTAACTGCCTCTTGTAGAGTAAATAACACTGAGCAATGAACCCTGCGGGTGGAGGAGGTTCCTTTGTGCTTTCTGTATAAATAAAACGATATAATAGCAGTACATATATACATGTGTGTGTGTGTGTGTGTATATCAGTCGCTTGAAAAAGAAACTTGGTTTTCCAAAGACACTCCATTAAACTGCATACATTTTTGCTTTATATCATTCTCCCTCATATTTAATATACTTATTTATTTTATACCGCTATTAACATATCTACGTATAATCGCTAGTAAGTAGTTCTGCTTCTTTTAAATAATTATTAATTGTTTTGTACTAGTCGTAAAAAGAAATTAGGGTCCGTACATCGTACGGATACTGTCTCTGAGGGGTTAAAGATGTACGACAGTAAATGAATAAGAAAATACTGTAATTACCATCTAACTGTGGTTTCACCATGTATGTAATGGGTATATCATCTTTATTCATCGTATCTACGGCAGCCGCCAATTTGTCCACGCTGATACCATAATCGCCGATCGCGACTTCTAATACTGTAATCAAAGACGTTACACGGAGTTGTGGTAAAACTTTAACACCGTCGTAAAATTCTAATAGGAATATCTAGTCAAGGCCAAGACTAAGGAAACCTTCAAATGCATCGCGTTATTTTGTTGTATCCTATTTTTTAATTTTTAACAATAACAGTATATTAATAGTATTGAATATAAAATCGATTGCGACTTCTAATACTGTAATAAAACACGTACACAGAGTTGTAGTAAAACTTCAATAGCGTCGTAAAATTCTAACTGTATAGGAATATTCAGTCAAGGCCAAGACTAAAGAAACTTTCAAGTGCATCGCGTTATTTTGTCGTATACTATTTTTTAATTTTTAATAATAACGGAATATTAATGATATTAAATATAAAATCGATCAACGTTTGCTTTACTTCGATTTAAAGAAGGGGATTGAGATAGTAACGCTTCAATGACTTTGAGGAATCTATGAATCTTCCAAAAACCGTAGTTGGATTGCAAGCATGAAATTGACATGAAAGGAATGTTGTTTTACATACGAAAATCAGCCGGGTTGTGGTAAGGCGGACAATCAACTCCTATCGAGGACATGTGGGGCAACAACGATTTAACCGGCCCCTTATATATGCAATATCCACCGCCGACCGCATAAATGGCATCAAACATCTCTAAGAGCAATGCACTCGGTTGGTGTATTGTGCATATTACTGTACGCCTTTCTATTTTAGCGAGACGCTTCAACAATGCGATACATTGGCTACAAGAGGACGAATCCAGACCTGAAGCAAGGAACCAACTGCTATTAATGCTAGAAGTTTAAGATTAATAAAGTATTAAGTCGACCTTAATAATTCCGAGAATTGTTCTTACAAAATATTCGACGGTTTTGTTATGATTTTTGTTAACAAGGATAAATGTGTGCAACGCCATCGTTATTGTACTCTTTTAAATTATGAAGGTTATTCTAACGCGCTTCTGAGTCATTTACAATCCTAGGAAACGCCATTGTGCTTTGTTACGTACATTACCGGCAATGATGCAGCTAAATACGAACTAGTCATTACAAATACCGCACAACTGGTCTTTGGCGATAAGAAGAAACAATATACTCTGTACGCGCAGGATAAAGTTCTGTTATATATTCTATATGTGTTATACAAATCTATTGAATTGTCCGGAAGGTTCGTGTCGAATTTCCTATTGAAAAGGTATATTCGAATAAGCATTGTAAGAGTACCACTAACAATAAGTGAAATTCAATCTGTAACATGTTAATAAATAGGTCTTCCAAAGAAAACATTTTAGGGTAAGTTTCACCCCCCTCCCCCACCCTATTACTAGAGAAGTTACAGGCGGGAACGTAATTTACAGTTTAAGCTCCATTTTCTTTGATCTATCGCATAAAAAGCTGTAAGAAAAAAATAGAGATGCTTTATCCAATGACATATACACATCATGAAATTTTCTCAGATTTTTTAACCGCAGAACTGAATTTTAAAAAATGTCGAAAAGTTAATTATTTATGGAAGTTTTTATGTGACTGTGTTTATATTTTTATAGTCAGCTTTACAGTTATAATAGAAGCTTTTTGCTACCCCAAAGGCCTTTCTTAAACTGTACTCGGAAACTAAGGTACTACATTTAAATCTAATCGTTGGATATTTAAAAAAAACATTGTGAAATACAATATAAATATAACGCGGCACGAACTTTCCAGACAACCCAATATCATATATTCCAATATCTGAATATCCTTATATCTCAATATTCCAATAAGCCAACAGCTCAGCGCCTCAATACCGCAATATCCTAATCAATACTTCAAATACTTCCAATACTCTAAGGTTTCCTAATAATTAAATTACTCAGAGCACCCTAAATATCCTAAATATTTTCAATTCCATTTAATTTTAGTTACTCTGTTGCATGTATTAGCAGTTTTGCAATTTTTTCTAATTCACGTTTCTCGACATCGCTATGTTTATCGAAGTTGTCGAAGGAAAGTGGCAATACGAATGCAATTACACGCGAAATTAGAATAAAATAATAGGAACTGTGCATTGCGGTCTATTGTGGCTATTGCGAAACGCGTGTATCGCATCAGCTGTAGACCTAGCACAGCGAAACGAAGTTTCAAGCGAAGGGAATCAAACATTCCTTGATTCGATTTTCCTTCTAATTGAATTTAAATGTCACTGATTAACAATCTGTACTGTTACAAAATGCACATACGTAGGTTGCTTTGTTTATTGCATATGTGTGGTTTGCAATTATAGTGAGAGTGTTAAGATACATATTGCAAATAACGGTTGTCGTTAAACTGCGAATGTTTATGCATTTATGTTTATGAGATTTAAATCCGAGAGAAAGAGAGAAAGAAACAGAATACATATAGTATTAAAAAATGCACAACATAACGTTAAATTTACGTTATAACATTTAAAATGTAAAATTAGTATTCGAAACGCGATTTTTTTTAATTCATTTGATTTTGCATAAAGACCCGTGGTCTAGGCGCCGCACGTTATATATCTGCTTGTGTATTTAGTAAAATTTCCGGGTTGTCATGTATATTCTCAACGACGTATTGTTATTTTTTTTGCAACATTACTCGATCTTCATTTAATCTCATCTACAGTTAGCTAACAGCTTTGCAAGTAGTTACAAATAATTATAACAATGATAGAAGAGAAGAACAATAAAAAAGTAGACAGTATAGAAAATATTTGTGATTGCAAATTCATATGGATAACTGTACCACGTTGGATACTTCTTTACATTTTTGATTGTGTTCTCCATGTTGTTGCGTAACGAAAAAGAATTATTCGAATTTATGAAGCATTTGAACACAACGTTGGATAATGTTAACGTAAAAAGATTTTGTAATTACCAGTTGTTGGCTCGTCAAGGAATAATACTGAAGGATTACTTAAAAGTTCCAAAGCGACGTCCAGCCGCTTCTTTTGCCCACCGGATAGTTTTCCGCACAAGGTGTCGTAACAATGACTCAAACCTAACAATTCTAACAGCTCCAACACCTGATAGCAAAAAACGAGTTCATTACAATACCTATAATAACTGTATACTATGATCACACGATTGTATGTATTACATACAGTCAGCCACGAAAGTCTACGTAAATTTTAAATATTTACATAGTTTGGGGCATACTTTAAAAAATGAAAACAATGTGAAAAATTTATAGAATATAAAATCACAAGTGAAGATTCTTGGAAAACAGTTCATAAAGGAAGGATCAATAATTACATGATCAAAATTGCTTCTAAAAGCGGGGGATATGTTATTTTATTTATGTTAAACAAATTATGTAGTGTCGCAGAAAGTGTAAGAAAGTAGGATTAAGATTCGATGTAATCGAAACTTTTTCAAAACCGGCATGTATGAAATAAAGAATTAAATAAAAATATGTGATTTGAAATGATTTAATTGGTACGAACTTGAGTGTGCTTGTAGGCAGAACTGATAGTGTAGCCAAGTTTTAAGTGCGCAGCTAATGTCATAGCTTCTCCCACGGTGATTCTTGTTCTCATTAAAGATTCCTGTTGTATGTAGCATGAAGCTCTCTTCCACCTCTCACTGTACGGTACTCTAAGTTTTCCATTCACCAGAATTTTCCCCTTAACTCCTTTTACTCTGAAACATTATATTGTTTCTAGATAAAGTGGTTGTATCATTAAGTACTCCCTTGCTCAAAACACTCAGAACTCCCGCAGTTTGAAATAAAACCCAAGTTCACGTAAATTATGCATTTTTATTTACATTTACCTTTTCGTAAAATTATCAGCGAAGTATTGGATGAATAATATTTTACGACATCTTCCAACGATTACTTAACTCATTAGGGACCAACGTTGCGTTAACACAACATTTTATCTGTAGCTTTTTCAAACTTTATAAAACTGTACAACCTATGTGAAAAAATACATGATAATGAAAAAATGATCACACAGATCCTTGGAATGTTCTTTTGTAAACACATTGATAAAAAATGGAATTCAGCGATGTAAATTGGCTAGAAATAAATTGCAAATGAAATGTTGCGTCAAAACATACGTTGGTCCTTAATGGATTAATTGTTACCAGATTTCGAGTTCATTCAGATTACTGCGAATTTTTTTGTAACATAATTTCATGAAATAAGGTATGTTTTCTCTGCGTAAATCAAAATGGGTAACCAAAGACATTCAATTTTTATGGCCTTATACACTGCGGAGCATGACTATAGCACCATTACAATTTTCGAGAATTTCAGGTTTTTTATTAACAGTTTCTAAAAATTAAAAGTATTACGCAAATAATCACTAATAAATAAATACTAATACTGATCAAAGGGCGAACAAAGCAGTTACTTAAGACAAAATGTAACAATAATATGGGATATTTTACAAGCGCACAACTACAGCACCAATGAAATTAGAACGTAATAACGATAGTTAAAATATACGTATTTATGTATGATTTTTTTTTCCTTAGAAAGAAAGGAAGTTTTGAAAATTATTATAGGGTGGTGAACGTTTAATCCGAAAGGCGGACCTTCGAGTCGCCACGCAGATGATTATGTGCATTATGCAAATAGTATACTTATTAAACCAAAAGCGATTCTCATATACTAATTTTATCGATGCAAGTAACAATAAATAATCTTTCTGAAACATTCTACACGAGAGAAATAACGTATTTTACCCTTCTGTCATTTTACGAATACATAGCAAGTATTAATATGCTTCTTAAGTATTGTGATTTAATATGATAAATTATAATCGAAAATATTGAATTTTTATTGTATTACATTTTAGAGTATCCTTGACTAGTGAAAAAAACTATTTCCTTGATAAAAACTGCAGAGAAATTCTTGAAAATTATTCTACGAAGGAGAACACTTAATTAACATTTTTTGTGCCAAATTAAATGTGACATATGATTTTCAATAGGTAAATGATGACCTTGTGAGGTAATAAGCTGATTGTGGAGCTATATTGTCTCTTATTTTGATTATATAATCCTCCGGGAGGTAAAAAAAACTTGTGCAACGAAATGTGAAAAAAACTTGTTTGTAGTTCAACCAGTTTAGATCACACATCGACCAAACATTTTAGACCAAAGATATTTTTGAAATCTTTTTTTCAAACAAAAACATAACTTGCATCAGTTCTCTTTAAAAAACCTGAACCAGTAACATTCCAAATTTATCTTAATACAAGACTTTTTTTATAACATTGCATTGTATAAATATCGAAGACTTAAATTACCACGAAATAAACACAACAAATATTACCTAAACCTCTACTTTAAAAGAAGTATAATTTGTATGCACAATTATGGAAAATTGTCACTTATGCTACTCGGAATTTAAGATTCGCTATCTTCGGCAATTTTAAAGGTTAAATTAGCATTACTAACTGTTTTTAATATATCGTCTGAATTTCCTTCGTGTCAATAAACTGCCAATTGATTCACACGCTCTGCCTGACTTTGGCTCACGTGTTGCGTACAAACGAACCTCCACTGAATACAAATTTCGTCTAGTCTGCTTTAGATAGCATCTCGTACTATAAAATATGGAGTGGAAGATTTTATTTTGTCGTCACAAGAACGGTTAATTAAATTTATTACTCGTATTTGGCCTAGCCTTTTATTATTCTTCTTCTTATCAAACTTCCTGTTCATTTGTTGGTTTAATTTCCTAGGAACCGTTAGCTTAATCTTTTCACAAGTTTTTATGAAGTATTTTCTTTATTCAAATACCCTATAATAATATCCATAAATCAGCTAGTAGCCTTAACCCTTTGCACTCGAAAGACCACTTTCAGTCGCCAAACTTTGTCTCTGTCTCCATGTTTTATATACGTATTCTAAAACAATTTTATCTTCTATTGCTATGTGTAAATTTTCTCTTTACTTTCACTATTCGCGTCTATTAATCTTGTATGAATTATTGTACTATTTGTCATCTGCTCAATAAATAAATAAGCAAATAAAATGAACCAGTTTTTATAACTCTCGAGTGTAAAAGGGTTAGTAGCTTATTAACAGTCCTCAAAGGAAATATTACAGAAATACAGGATGTCCAATAACGTTTAAGCTAATAATTTTAAGGCGTAGGGTATCGTAATATTTGTTTTTAGATGCACAAAAATACATAAAATTAATTCCTTATGGATAGAACTTTTTAATACGTGAATGTGTATCCGGTCGAGAAGTTTTGAGGCTTTAATATTAATAATCATGTTACGAAAACGTCAAGTTTTATTGTATAGAAGGATTCTTCCCTCCTCACGCCGTTAGTTAAACCACACGTTACATCTCTAGTCAATATATATAAATATCTTAAAATGCTTTTTTAACTGTACTTGTCATATAAGGATTACCTGAAATTGTAACCGTAAATGTATTTCTAAATAGTTTCAAAACCCTTCTGTTCATAAAATTTTAGGACACCTTCAATAATATCTTCTAGTATATACTTGGTCATAAGGATTTTTTTAGCTAGTAACCTTCGTTCTACATATTTTCGGTTAGTAATAAGTCATGCCTTTAACTATATATTTACGAGTTTACCACGTACAGCAACGTGTATATTTCTAATAACCCTGTAAAAGGTTCCTAGCGTAAATAAAAAAAAAGTTTTAGTGTACATGGACAAATTTTCGCCTAATTATTAATACAGGCGTTTACTAACGAAATCAATTCAAATTCTAAATTCGAACACCGACAGAGGTTCAAAATACTATGTACGAATTCTAGGCTATTTATCGTCACTCGTTCGTAAAGGGTTAATACATGGATATGTTCCATACTGAGTCATTTAATTTTTTCTTATCAGTATACTATCTATAACCATTTTAAAGATAACGCTAGTCGAAGAGAGATATTCTCTACGGTCCGTAGCACTTCCTCTAGTTCTAGACACGGTGCAATCTTTAATCAGTTGCGATTTTTATGGAAGTCACGCCTTGTTCTCGATGTTGTATCGGCTACGATTTCCGCATAAATGGCGACTTTGTGGCTTTTACATTCTCAGAATGAGATTCTAGAAGAACTTATGTGTAATTACTCGTAGAAATGTCGATGTTAGGCACGTATTCCTGCTGACATGCTGATCGCTACTGTCTCGGAATACATTTAAATAATCGATTCTTTCACGGAAGCATGTTTGCAGATTCATTTCTACAATAGAAAGATATTCCGCGGACGTGTAATTTATATATTTTTATCGCGTTTTGTATGAGTCAATCGTCATTCAAGATAATTATTAGAGAAAAAAGTCTTCATTGAACATGATATTTTTTTTCACCTCAAGTTTATAGAATTCAATATTACTGTTATTTTCTTATAAAAATTAAATACATACAGAGTACGTCACGAATTTTCAGCCACTTTCAATGATTTATTAACAAATATTTCGAACGCATATAATGCGTATTAAGCCGGCAAAAATTGCAATTTTCAAAATAGCAAATAGAAATCGTCTTCAAGAAAAAATTTAAGATATCATTGCATTTTTAGATGGTACTATGTACAATTTAAGTAGTTCAAATATACCAAATAGTTTAAATCTCCAATATCCTGATACTCAAAATACTCCAAGTACTCCAAATATTTCGATTTTTATTGAAGTCTAATTTTATTTAAAATTAAGTAAAATCATTTAAAAGAAAGGGTGAAGATTAGATACGTATTAATGGTTACAGTGCCATCACGAGCCAGAGCAATAGTTCAATTACATCCTCAATGCTCTTTAAACAAGCTGCAGCTGAATCTGCCGCAGCCAGTGTAAGCTGACCCTATTAAGTATTCTTCAATCAGACTTGGTTCCCTAACGTATCAAACCAATTCTCAGAATTTATAGCAAAAGGACCTATTTAATACATTCTTCCCAGAAGATGTTCTTAACTCTGCTACGGTCTTCGGATCGTTTTCGACCCAATTAGGTTCTTAATTTTCTAGATATATTCTAGGTATTATTATTTACTCAAAAATTGCTCAGAATCTTGTCTTCTATAACATAGTCCAAAATCATTATAACCAGTCTATGCGTTTTGCAGTTTTTATACATTTTCTGTTTCTTTTCAAAAACTAGCAAAAGCACATTACGTTTTCAAGCTCCCCTGATCTATATATTTTTTTTAATGCCATAATACAACCTTCTTTTGAAATAAAAAAAAAAGACGGAAAGAAACTAATTTAGAGCAAAGTCGCTAAAGTAAACTTTTACCATTTTCTGAAACATTTCACAGTTTTGAAACCAATGCAACATTTATAAATGTACATTTCAACTTCTATCTTGAAGGTTCTTTTTCTCAGAATTATACAATTCTCCTGAAGAATAAAGAATATAATTGAGTTCAATAAAATCTCGAAAACTGCAGCAGGGTTAATACAATAAGGTATTATTGGTGCTGCGAAAAAAAAACTTTTGAGGCACGTTCACAATAGCCAAGAATAGTGGTCATTGCACTGACCTACTTTTTATGATGCCAAGGGTTAGTGGACTTTTTTAGTAGCGTGACAGGTATGGTATATACGAACGGTGGACAAATGCGGCTCTTATTTTTATTATTAAAGTTCTTAAGTAATTATTTTGTACTTTCTTTCCCTCAATTATATTTTCTTATGTACGTATACTTTATACAGCACTTAAGATTTGTGTAAATACATTAAATTCTTTAGTAAACTATAGACGATACGAGTAACTTATTAAAACAATCGAGACTTCAATCGCATTTGGAATTACATCATTTCATTTCCTGACTGGAACCTAACCCGATCACATGATAGCAGTATTCATATCGACGAGTCATTGTAATAAATCATAATTAATTGCATCTTTGTTACGCTGACCAATTTTGTCTGTCATTATTCATAATGGTTGGGCATTATAAATAATGCCCATATTAATCACTTAGTCCACGATGTATATACCATCTGTTTAGAGTGCAACGGAATTGTTAAAATGATGAAAACGAGTGTGTATGAATAATAAAGCTTGTAGCGGGGTTTGTAATCGTGCCGCAATGGGATCGATGGTGAACCATAAAGAATAGCGCAGCTGAACATTCACGCTCAAGTGTACGAATAAAGTGGTAAACCCTGTTTTTGTCATTCCTGTTGTATACTCTACGAATAGTAAAGGGTACTCACGTGTAACCGGCCAAAACATTCAACAACGTCGACTTTCCAGCCCCGGAGGGTCCCATTATAGCGATCAATTCGCCAGCTTTGAACTCGCCACTCACTCCATGTAAAATTTCTTTGCATTCTAAAACAGAAAAGGAAAAAAATACGTTAATATATTTAAATAGAAATAAATTTTATAATCCTCCTGCAGGAAAAAGAAAGTAAAATTTCTGTTGAATTGAAATAATTTCAGAAAAGTAATCGAAAGATATTAATTCTAGATTGGGATATTATTATTATTATTATTATATTATTATTAACGTGTTCCCCCTTATATACAATTAGTAGTATAGAATTGTTACAAAAATAACAGTTTTACACTATAAGACCGTATAGAATAGCGTGTAAGCCAAAGATGAAGAAAATCTTTTAAACTAAACTAAAATAAAATAAACTATATCGGTTTGTCTGAGTTAGAAAATCTTAATCTATTTTCTAAATTCTGCGAAAAATGCAACGTACGGAGAGAAGAAGTCTAAGTGATCGCAGAAATTATTAACATTGATCATAGATAGATAAATAACGAATCCTAAATTTTCTTAATTTTGAAAACAGATTCAATTCAATTGGCTATAATTCCTTTTTAACATTGTAACTTACAAAAGGCTTGTAGCATGATTGAGGGATGGTTAATTTGAGTGTAATGCAATAGGACAGCAGTGAACGAACAACAAAGTAGAATTAGGTTCAATGGTCTGTCATCAAATCTGCAAGACTGTAAGTGGGACAACTTCATTGAAGTAAAACTAGAGACTTCACAAAGCCGCTAATACACAGAACAGTCTCAACGAATCAAGACTGGAGACCTCCAATGAACTAAACATAGTTTGCTTTGCAGTATCTATTCAAAGCGTTGGATATTATTTCTGTTCTAAAATAGGAATAACCATAAACTCGATAGTATGTTGCCTTGGGAAAACGTCCAGCTGTTTCAAAAGAGTTTCAATGCATTCTAAAAAAAGAGCTTCTTTGAATTTTCTAACAAAAGAATTGTTCCAGAATTATGATTCATTTCTATAAAAACGAACCTTATTTCTTAGCATTAATATTTACAAGTTTCTTGCTGCGAAATAACTCTTTACTACAGCCATTAAAAAACTTGATTATCCTTGAACGTTTCAATTTGTCACAAAAGTTTTACGCAATTAATTGTAATTAATGAATTATACGAGCGCCTTCTTTTTCAAATCCATTAAAATTTAATACAATCAATTTCTTGATTCAATGATTTATAGCATCGTGTCCTTCTAATATGGCAAATGACGATAATTCTGAACGTGCTGAGATCATTCAGCCATTTTGTAAAAAATCACGAGCAAATTGATATAATAATGATCGACGTGTAATCGTTATGGGCGTTAGTCATCGATAGAACGCAAGCTCTCTCGTTGAAACTTCAACTAAGCAATTGACGTGTGTGCAATTTGCCACATAGTTGAGTAATAAACCCGCTTTTGTGAGTGATTTCATTTACTAGACGTTTGTTAATTGAGAAATTAAAATATGTATATAAATAACGTATGTTAAAGTGTGCATATGTATGTATATAAACGATGAGAAAAATTGAAGAAACTTTTTAATTATTAAATAATCAATCTCAATGAGTATATCAACGTAATTAGCGTACTACGACATATTTATCGTAAGTTAATCTTGCAATCCGATTCAAATTTTACCGCCGGAAAGGAAAATTCTAATGACAAACGTGTGCTTCTATTATACAATTCTTGCGATAGAAATTCGTATAATTACGATGGATATTTTGATTATTAGACTGAAGATTTTGATGCAATTTAAATATGCAAAAAGGCATAGAGTGCACGTTAGATGCAAAGATATATAAAATATTCAAAGTGCAGTACAAATTAGGTGTATCAACAAGTAATTCACTGTTTCTGTAATAAGTTTAAATTGAAAATATACCAGCAAGATGTAAAAATCAATCGATGGATTTATTTTGTAATGCATAAATATTAGAGAACAACAGCAATTACATTTAAGATAGAATAGACACTTCATCCTATTAAAAATAAATATTTAATTTGACAACAAAAGTGAATTATTCATTGGTACGCCTACTATATTTTAAAGGTAAAACGCTTCTCCATTTAGATTCCATTCCTTTAATTTTGTTAATAAAAATATAAATTTGCATGAAGATTATTTCACCCAATTTTCGTTAAATTTCAATTTATTGCAATTTAAATGCAGCATTCAAATAACATTCAGTTGCATTTGACTCAACAATCGATAGCGGTTCGTAAAGTTTAGTTGGTTGCATCCGTTGGCAAAGATTTCCTGTTATTACTCATGGGCCAACAAAGGAAAGGATACGTCATTAGCCGCGGCGTAGTATGGAACAAATATAATAATCATTGTTGCACGATTGACAAAATGGTCTCCGGTTGCCATATTTTCGACCGCAACATTTTCTACACGAATCACATTCTCAAACTTTCCATTCAGCTGTGTCAGATCCGCATGTAGAGAATGCTTCAAAGAAACGTAAAATAATCCGCAGATCGAACTATGGTGGATTAGTTAAAAACGATTCTATTCGGTGCGACAATTTTATATACACGAATTTAATAATAAAATCGCATGTAAAAAGTCAATTATTCGATGGTTAAACGCATCTGCTGCAAACGTATATGTATATATGTACATCTTTTATCATGCATTTGGATTCAAGCCACGCACAAGAGAAAAAAATACAGAAAAAGACGCGCTACACCGAATAACTTTTTGTCGAAGCGTGTCGAACGATGATAGCATTTGTCACATAAAATGCGTATGCAGTTACGCACGTTCATGTCGTCACGTATTTATCGACCTCTAAACGGAAATGGCATAACATTATTCTAAATGCGGGCAGAGATGTGCATAATATCTAGCAAGAGTTGGAAAATTGATTACAACTTACATTACTTACTCCATTTTATATTATATCTAACGATGCCAATGTGTTGCAAATTATACAAAATGCACGTGCTTGAAAATATGCAGATAGTAGTTCCAACTATAAATTTGCTGTACTTAAAACGAACCTTTTAGTTGCCGAGCTAATGAAAACCAGTTTTTACGTTGAAATTTATCATCGTGATAAAATCGATTAATTAACCTTTAAAAGATGGAACACATTGCTATGGAAACATTATAAAAAAATGTCGTTTACGTTTCGTTTTGTTTATCATAAGTACAAATTCGACTAATGTTCTGCATTGCATTATACTATATCACTATTCCACAGTCCACTGATAAATAGTATACAAAATTATATACATTTTTATGACCTAATCAGTATTCAGTATTTTTTCTTTTTTTTTATCGATTGTTGCAACTTAATTTGAATGTAATTAGGTTTTTTCTCCACTGATTTACAAGACAGCGCTAATTTTACGAGTGGTTACTTTTAAACGAGTTTTATTAAATGTTAAAAAACAACGTTTAATTTTCGTTAATGATTGATAACTATTTCATCTTTCATTTTTGTTGAGAGAATAAAAAGTTCCTGAATATTTTCTCACCATTATAAAGAGCAATTATGAAGAAGTTGTCGAAGAAACGAATATCGCGTTGCAAAAAATGACACTTGAAGTCGTTAATTCTGCTTACCTTTTTACTTCCTTGTCGAATACACAAGCAAACACCAAAAAAATACGTGTTCGAGCATATGAAATATTTTCTTTTCTTTCTACTCTATCTTGTTTGATAGAACAATTAATCATTGTTAACCACGCGCTGGCAATTATTTAGCGAGTACTTGTGATAAACTCGTCCATATAAATTTGCAGCGATTTAATAATAATTAATATTAATTATACAATTTTTAGACCGGTTTTTACAGCCAATGCAAAAAACGTACTCGTAACGGTTCTTCTTAATTTTGTATACTTATCAACTTCCAAAATTTCACTGTTTTTACTAGATCGACGTGTATAGTACGTTATTCCAGCCCAAGTGGTTAAGAATCTCATGGTATTTCTCATATTATCGTCTAAAAAGTGCGTAGAAAAGACTGTAACGTGTACAGTTTACTTAATACCGCGATAAAAACGAGCAGATGTGCAGTTATTGTAATTTACGAAAGATAGTACCAAGAATGGGTGAAAATGTTATCGAGGGTCGCGTATAGTGACTCTCGTATGTGATAAAACTCATCTGATCAATTTCACGAGTTATAGATGTTACGTGGACATCTCTGCGCACAAGTTGCCTAAAAAAATATCTCAAGCGAGATTATCAATTTAATTCACGACCAGTGGCTCGCGACTAAGGATGTAATCAAGTTCAATATGTACTTATGAATCAAAATAAATTTCAATAACTAGGATAGATGTTCCACGTACTGTCAGTGTCCCTATAACCGACACTTCAAGTGTTTTGTTTAACAGCAAAGTGGTTTATAAAGAATCGTAATTGTTTCGATATCTTTCAAGAGATACTCGTTTCAAGAAGTATTAATAACGTTAAAATATATTGATTAATTTGGATTGAGATTAGGAATTGGAAATTATATTAAGATATATTCAACTAGTGCGCTATAGCTTTTTATACATACTTCCAAAACTTATATTGATTTTTACGCGATAGATTAATTTTTACGAAAATATCTTGGCCACGCTCTTGTTAGACAGACTATATACTTATAAAAATATGTACTTGCATAAAGTATTCTTCTCTATCACTACTTCGAATCTATCTCGCGTTGATTCGAACATATTTGAAAGTATTATTCTTTTTTTTGTCATAGTTGTTATAGAAGGTTCGAGCCTATCTCGTAGTGGTTCGAATATACTTGCAATATACTTGATCCCACCTCTACTCACCACTATGTTACAGTCATTGTAACTAAATTTGATACTTTTTATAGCCAATAGCTTGGTGATAATCGAATTTCAAAAATAATATAAAACCGACAATTAGAATCAGAAATTAAAACCAGCGGAAACTCATTATGAACTCGTTATTTGTTTGGTACTGCCGCTCAAAAACTAGAAGTGGAATTCGATTCAAATAAGATTCAAACTAAAGTAGTGTATCGCGAAGAATAAAAACCTGATTAACTAATATAATTATCAACCACGATACGATAATTGACCACTTTCTTATTACATTGGATCAATCGTGAATATCTCTATTGTAATATATCTTTGGGAAAGATGATACATTTAGCGTTAAAAGGAATGGTAATTATCGATTGCTAAAAAGGTACATAAACGGAAAAGTGTCGACAAAATATAACTCCAATGAGATAACAAAGTATCATCGTGAAAATGAATTTTGTTCCTATCCGAATCTGGAGATTAACGACAACGATATCGAGTATGTTTAATGAGCTCATGGAGGATTAATAAAATGATAATGATGACAGTGAAATCAAATGTACAGTGGCTACAAAAAGGATTCGCACATCACTGTATTTATTCTCGCATTTATGTATTAATTAATTCGGGTCAAATATACTGCATTTTCAATCACTGAATAATATTCGTATGCGGCTATACAAATTCACCATTTCACGATTAAAATATAGTATCCAATGAAAAATCTCCTAGTTGAAATGTTGATGTATATGCGAATACTTTTTGTAGTCACTGTGCATGACTGCTAACGGCTGTCGAATGAATGAACTTTGCATTGCGATAAATGCGACACGGGTCTCAACAACTGTTAACATCCGTCAATTTAACTTAATCTAATCGTGAAATAAAATTAATTACAGTATTTCTTGTATTCCAGAGCCAAGCTGACCCAAGTATTATTAACTTACAGTAAAAAAAGGTACGTAGCTAATTAAGCGAAGTAGCGATGAATTATAGGAGGAAATCAGTATTAAAGTGAAAAAAAATTAATATGTATAATAATACGCAGGTATGAATAAATATAGTATTCGAAGATCATAAACCAGTGACGTACAGTCAATAAATTTTCCGTAAAATCTGCATAAAAAAGATATAAGCGCTAACCAATGTCATTAATTTTATACCTAGTCAAAAGGTTAAAATACGATGGATCGTAAGTAGAAATATTCTAACATTATCAAACGACAATTAAGATAAAAAGTATTATAAAATTTATGTAAAATCATCCGTATGATCATTTTAGTGTCACATGTGACATTACTAGTTTAAATTAGAATAAAACGACGGAAATTATAAATAAATACTGCAATAATTAATTGTATCCGATATAATTGATTTGTAATAGCCAGATCTATACTAACGTGTATACAGGTATATATCCATATGTATTGCACTTCTATGATTTAATCTTCTATAAACCAAATTTATTTTACTTTTACGATATAAATAAACGTATAATTATAAGTGAAACGTTTCATTTCAACCTGGAAATCAGGAATTAATAATTATACTGTAATTAATAATACTTCGAGTATTCCAATGAGATTCTGAATCCTTCGAAAACTCTATAATATACCCCTGAATATTTTGGAATCTTCTGATTCACTTGGGAGCCTCAAAACATGTGCAACCTTTGGTATAGAATTATTGAAGCTCCTACAATCCTCAATAATCCCAAAACTTTTGTGATCTCTTAAATACTGATGTATTGTTTTTTTAAGTTATGTGATTTCTACTTCACCTGTATTCAATTTTAGGGTCACAAAATCACTTACCTCAGATTTTCTATTTTACATCTAATATTTATGGCATTTGTTATATAGCTTTCAATAATACATTGAAGCCTTGAATTATTGCAATGCCTATCAATCGGAATAGGCAAAGCGCGTCGGTTTATTAATGTATCCACTAATATGACAAGTAAAATACCGCTTTCTTGATTGATCGTTGACATATATGATTATTCATTTTCTCTCCATGACCTTTCGCCTTACTGTACAACTTACTTGCTTACATATGTATACTTATGTTCCATTTTACTGAATTGAGGAGTATAAATGGTAAACTATTGTATTTAAGTATCAAGAAAGATAACACTCATTTTTTAGTAAAAAAGAATATAAATTTCATACCGAATACGTAGACATTCTGGACTAATTAAAAAAGAAATGAACTGCTAAATTTCAATGCAATCACTAGACTGCGGATTTTTATGCAAGTTAATAATAAATATCATAACTTTTAATATACTTTGGATATTTCGTGTAAGTACTTTTGCACCTTTAAATTTCCGAGAAATGCATAAAAATCCACAGTCTAATAATCATTAACAATTTCTTTTTAAATTTTCAATTCTGGCACTTACATACATCGTTTACCATTTTAATTTATCAATTCTTTTTTAAAATCAAACACCTACAACGCAATTATTATAATTATAATTACTCTCATGCGTGATCAACGGTTCTGGCAATCTTTCGAAGTGATCCCTTCTCCCCGATCAATCATCATCTTTTTTGCCAATTTCTAACACAGAGAAGTCTTTTCAAAATGCTTCACGCTACTTTCTCCGTTTAAAACTTTCTTTGCTACTCGCAGGACCACTTCGACACTACTTTCTCTTACCGTCACGGACGACATTTAATACGCTAAAAAGCGTAGAAGCACGCGCAATCCGCTCAAGCTTCCATCGAACATTGACCTATGATTAAACCTGTGCTAACCTTTCGAAATGTAGCAGAAGTCCGTGGTAAATTAAGAAAAAAGCTATTTACGATTGCAGTCCAAAGAAGTGAATCTCTAAACAGAAATATATAAATGTCGAACTGATTTTTCAAGATATTAACCCTTTCGTTACGGCACCTTAAAATTGAAATGCATTTCTGATGCAAAGATGAGAATAATTTTTTAAAGGATCATTAATCTTTCTTTATTTCGAAAATTTCTTCTTTGTGAAAAATTCTGTTTCTGGTAAAATTGAAGATCTACAAAAACTGATTGCTTTCTTCACCCTCTGTTTAACACTTTTGAGTGCGCATGTATGCTTTTAATGCATTTCCTTATTGCAATATGATACGTAAAGGATGCATTAATCATGACATAAAAGGAATAACCTTCTGTTTACGAACGAACTATGCATCAAGGTAAGAATCTATAAAAACGGTGTCATGAATCAACTTAATAGAACGTGATTTTGTAATGAGTTCATATCTCAAGAGGAAGATTAGTGAAAGTCATCTTAGGATTTTGAACACTAAAAATAGAATAGATACTTGAAATATTAATCTGCAATTATAATCTATCAAAGACTATAATACCAGTACAAGCTCGTGTTCCGTTGAAGGCAAATCGATTTGAATATTAGCCTAAAGAAAGGAACTTCTAAATGATATGCATAACCTAATATTTATAGAATCTTAGCACACAAGAAATTCGATTTTAACACCTTGCGATCGAAGTACGAAATATTCCCGGCAAAGCACTTCTACTACTCTTGTTCTAAGTCGGGGAAAAATGTACTTTTATAAGAATACACTAATCCATTTAAGTGGAATGAGTTAATCTAAGTATAATTTATATTTTTGAAGTAATAATTAATAACCTACAATTTCTGATACGTAAGAGAAGATAATTTTGATAAATGTGAAACTTACGCGAAAAGTATTACGACCGTAAATAATTAACTTTTTCCATACTAAAGGCGACTATAGTCGTCTATCGAAATTTCGCACTAGTTAAGAAATTTGGCTAAATCTAATAGTATAGTTTAACATTGCTTGGCTTGTAGTTAAATGTTAGTTAGTTAAAAAACTAACAATTTACAAGTAAACATTACTTGTGGCTGAATTATCCTATACAGCCTTGGTTCACTGATGGCCAATTTCGCCGTAGCGAAAGGGTTAAAACTAAAAGGACCAGCATCTCCGTTTGGTTCTCTTAAGCGTGCCTTTTTTATATTATAAGAATTACCACTGGAGGCTACGCTTTTATTAATAATTATTAGTTTACACAGAGCAAAGCAGTCCAATTATAACAGAATGATAAAATTACTTTTTCTCTTCACTTTTAACCTTCACACAGACTGTATCAGATTTTATAGTCGTGCCTGTATTACTCCGCTGGTGTTTACGAAATTTACTACTACATAATAACTAATTTCAATTTATATAGATACTTCCCCGCTATTCTTATGTGTTTATGCTTTTACACTTTGTTTTTATTTGCGTACTTCTTGTTGAATGCTCTACTTGGAAATACTCCTTTATATTGTTATATTAAATGGCATCAACCGGTTGAATAAACTAATAAATAAAAAATATATTATTTAACTTACTTGGCCTAATTGTTCGAAGGCTCCATTCCTTCACCGTATACCGAACGTTGTAAAAAGAGAGATCCACCTCGGGCCTCTTTGGGAAGCAATGCTTTTCTTGAAGGAAATATCCGTCTTTGGCAGCGATTGTAACTCCGTGTACATCATCGTGGCTAGTGTGATCGATTTGACAGCAACTCAACGACGATCTGGACGGAGAACAATGGGGAGGTGTTGTCATCTTTGGATAAATTACAGTTACAGTTTCTTCACGAGGGTCCTCTTTTCAAAGGGAAACGATGCGTTGTGACCTCGATTTACGTCCGTAATCGCATTTCTAGCACCACACCACTGATCCTTTCTTTCTTTCTTTTCGATTGATTGATTGATTATACTTCGTGCATAATTGTGTCACGTATCGCTCTGCAACAAAGAAAACGAAGAAAAATGAAGACTGACATTGAGTATTTCGTAGATGCAGACGTAACTAGGGTAAATGTCCCAATTGTCCCAAAATATCTTTACTTAAAAAAAAATTCTACTGAAGATCCATTCCTTTATTTCCTGCTTTTTTTTGTCATTCTCTTTCGCGCTCTTGCAACACTCTATATTTTCGAAATTCTCAAAGCTTACTAACCATCATTGGTTTTTATGTACACACATTTTAATAAATACGTTTTTCATTAATTATAATATATAGACAGTTACATACTGTATTCTCTATTATATTCTCAATATAATTCTTGTTAGCGAAAATTTCCGATAAATAGTAAAATGAACAGATATAATAATCAAACACGTGAACAGAGCACAAGGTTAATTCTTTCGTCCATTAATCATCGATTTAGCGGGGCGGTACCAAAGCCAATCAGTTTATAAATTCCGAAAGTCGTTTAACTGCCGAGATCTCGACTAATCTAGCAATGAAAGTATCATAAAGTTGGCTACCGCGCTATTTGTGTAGAAATAGTAAGTAAACCGGCACAAACTCGTACTGAAGGTTGGGAAATAGTCTGCAAGGTGGACAGTTTGTCCTTGAAATTGGAATTGGAAATTTCAAACGACAGTTTTTGATGTGCACTAAATCGTGCTAAAATGAATGATAGCAATTTTCATGGCTCTTTTTCACTTCTTTATTACCAGCTTTAAATTACGTTTTCATTTCTCCTGTTTGGGCTATGAAGTTTGAAAATATTGCTGCCATATAAATGTTACTGTATAATTTATTACTCAACTGTTAGGGTAATAGTAGCAAAAAAAATGTAATAGTGGCAAACCTGATAGAGATAAATTAAAAGTAATTGAAACAAAAATAGAAGAACAAAATAACAGTAATAATACTTTATTTAACCAAAATGATTTCCAAATTTTGAAATTTTCAAGCTTCTTAAATTTAAGTCCTGCGAATTGTTAAATTTTTAACTTTCCAAACATTTGAAATCGCAAACTTTCAAACCCTGAAACCTTCGAATTTTTACTCAAAGAAACTATTCTATTTATGATCGATAATTTCATATTCACGAAAGGTAGTAATAGCAAAATTACAACATCAATTATTCGTAATATTGATATTAACAATTTATTCAATAAGTACAATAACACCACTTCCAATCGCAAAAAAATCAATAAGTATGCGTTCCCAACGTAATTTCTCTATGACTGGCATACTGAACGCCACGAAACAAGCATATAAAGGTTTCGTACAAATCGATTGAATAATGCAAATTATCGATGACATCTTTAGCGCATGTGTCGACGCAAAATTACATGTAATGACACGGAAAGACCAGTTGCGTCATTAAAAAAAGTATAATCGTCCCAGTATTTAATTAAATCGTACGTCGAACCGTATGAATCAACAAATTTACTCGAATCATCGTCATAAGGAAAATGTCAGAAGAAGGAGATGATGGAATAGAGTTTTATAGCGTTGCAAATAAAAGTATTCGATACGGAAGGTCAATCGATGAATTGCTTGCACGATTATTTCAGAATACCGGATTAATGCAGTTTGCCTCAGATATTTCAATGATTCATTGCTTGTACTCAAAGACATATATATTGCGGTAAATGTAATTATTGCCGAATAATTAGAGAGAAAAATCGGAGACTCATTAGTAATTTGTTCTGGTAGCGCCTTATTTTTGGAGATTATTAGCTTCACAACTTACTCCTTTGTTTTTAAACAATCGTTAAACGATATATCAGTGTTTACACTACGATAATAAAGCATATACGCGATATGTGAATTGTATATTTGGAACGTAAAACATATCATTCTTTTGCATCTCAATTTGTAACTTAACTATTGCTTACATCTCGATGCGATATTCTAATTTTATATTTTAAAAATACAAACAAAATTTAGAAAAACTTATCTTCTTCTTTAATCTTTAAAGGAGCTTATCGATAATTTTGTTTTTAAATAATTTTGACACTTTAGAGGAAGATGACGAATGAAACAGAGATTGGAAAGTAACGTGGATAACGAAAGATTTCAAGAATTAATTTGCCAACTTTCGCCAATGTTTTTTGGGCGATATGCCAGCTGACGCTTATCGCAACGAAATAAAATTTGGCTGCGATTCACAAAATTCGATCTTACCGATAATTCTTTGCTCGGCTTTTTATAAGTTCTAGTTAGATTTTCCTCTATTACACTATTGTTTTATTCATTGGCTATTTATCACTATCTTCTATTATTTTTTTCAATGACATTGCTCACTCATTACCATAGTTTATTATGTGTCCTACCATAAGCATTCAGTGTAAAAAAAGTGTAACTTTAGACTTTATAATTGTCGATTACAATTTACGCTTGATGCATGGATTATATAAACGAAGACGTGATACTATCTATGTGTATGTCGGTATATGTATCACAAAGTTCGATTACATCACGCGAACAGAAAGCAACGAATGGCAAAAATATAGAAAAACGTCCGTGATTTTGGGGTGTCAAAAGATAATCTCGAGCAAAGAAATCACAGACGCCAAAAGCATAGGAGACAAACGATAAGAAGTGCGTAAAAGAGTTTGATGCCTCGAAAGTGTAATAATATTCAGTATTATTCAATAATTAATCCTTTTGTAACCAAATTTTTGTTCTTTTATATAATTCGTTGCTATAAGCTACCAATTATTGGGTTTATAATGGATATAAAAATGAAATTCATTTTTGAATATCAAAGTGAAACATACGCATACGCTATAGTTTCGAAAGAGTTACATTTATCGCGGACTAAAACAATACAAATTAGTCTGGAGAATTGTATTCAAAATTGTTCAAGTACGAAAATGAATTTATACAATTTTGTACCTTTGAGCCAAACTAACTACACTTCATTTTTTTTCAAATTGAATTATATGGCTTCAACCTTACTGTTCTTCTTTTATAGTATCAAACCCATGCGGATCTATTTAAATTATAATAAATAAGATTTCATTGTTTTAACTACTGAAATGCAACTCTGTTTTATGTACTTTCCATTTTTGTCTAAACTTTACCGTAAAATTATATTAGACTACTTGAATTAGTTTGGCTCCAAGATACAGCATTAAGGGTTACAGTTAAGTATGCATTACGCAAGGATCGAATATGTGTTACGAAGAGGGCTGAATAGTCGAGTACATAATTTGTACTATTGCAATATATCAGTTATGCATGATCATTTGCAATAAATCAAACATACATTATTCAATGCTACGCTTTTCAAGGCAACGAACAAAGCTCACAATAAGGACATTGTATTTTATTGAATCATGGTCGATAATTTGCAAGGTGCGTTGAAAAAAAGATTGTTGACAACAATATCTATAAACAATCATGTTCAAGGAATATAAATTTGATTCACTAGCAAAATATTATAATACGATAAATTAGCTCAATTACCATCTCATAGATAATGCTGTAAATAATTATCGTTAATAATTGGGTAGTTGATGCGATATTAAAATCTAATTAAACGAGGAAAAAAGAAGAATTCTTCACGTAAACCTTGATACTAGCGATTTGAATAAAAACTTCATCGCTGCAACAGATTTTACTTAAAGACAATTGAAAAGTCGTGGAAATATTATGTTGCATTTTATTAAATTTATTACTTTAATTGAATTGCACATTTTGCTTCTAATTCTTTCATATTCTCCAGACAGTAAAGAATTCCAAGTGCTTTAAGATATCAATAGTATTGAATAATCAGACTTATTCCATATGAGAGAATTTTTTAGACGTCTATAGATGACAGTAACAGTGGAAAGTTTATGTCACTAAAAAAACAGTAATTAAATCAATTATCCAATACCTAGAAAATTTGCCAATGCCAAAATACTTTCATTAAAAAATTTGGAAGAATTTGAATGACTAAAAAAATGAAAGTAATTAATTTGAAGAAGAAATACGTGACATTTGTGAAGGAATTATCACTAACTTATGATTTTGCAGTTGTATGTCCTTCAGGAAATCTACTACTCTCGTGAACAGAGCGTTAGATCAACCGTAGAAATATAATGATCTTGAACTACAAGTGCTCTGATTCACACGGGCACAAGCACCCTGACCCGAAGACGTTTATCTGTAATGTTTTATTGCGTTCCTATCTCGAACACTCCGCGAAGAGAAATCATTTTCCATACTTCCTCCTTTTCCATCGGTTCTCTCTTTCACCATTAAAACAATTACCTCCTGACAAAGATAAAGTCTAGACTGTGGATTTTTATGCATTCACGAGAAATTTAACTACGAGAAAAGCTACAGAATGCACATAGGGTAGACATTCCAGTTACTGTCAATGTCCCTATAAATGTCATTCTAATTATTTTATTTAATAGCGAAAGAATACGTGAAGAATCGAGATTAAAAAATGTCAATACTAAATTTGGACATTGCGTATATGCTTATATTTAATATTTAAAAACAAATATTAGGAGGTGCATTATGTTGTTTGAGCATAAAAATGCGACTAATGTACTGGAAATAGAAAGTATGGAAATTTTTCTAATCCAGTAATGGCGACGATTTTACGGTTTACCTTCTATTTGTCGTACAAGATGACGTGCTAATATATGTAAGGATCATTTCTATTTAAATGACAACTTTTCAAGTTGGAGATCCGTATTATTTCGACTATTATTCGAGTTATTTGAATTATTACTACATTATTTTGATTTCATCCGTTTCTTTTTTCAACCTACTATCTATTTTTATCGCCACTGGCGTGAAATCGCGTGTGAAATTAAAGCTCGAATTGGGGGCACTCCGGTGAACGGCCGTCTTAATGGACGGTTTCGATTGATGCAATTGTTTCAAAAAATAGGAACGGTGTGAGGTGGGAGGTCTCGATTTCGATACCCGATGAAGATGGAAAGTACCTCATCCGTGGAGTTATACTTGCGCAAAATAACATACCGGCTGAGATTTTGCAACCAACCTAGCAACTCCTGTTCGGAAATTACGAAAACACAGCTGGTAAACACGATCATTACGATAATCATCCTAACGTCATCGTATCACGAGTATAATAATCCTGATAAACGTACGCGTATAAGTTTTAACTTTAATATCTGATCTTAATAAAATGACGAACCTCCGCTGTCAAAATTACTGATTCATTTGAACTTTGTTGTTGCAAAGTAGATAAAGTGGGCAGAGATAAAAAAGAAGAATCGCTTTCACTCTATTTCCGGAGAAGAAAGCAAATCCTATTCCACTTATATTTTTAGAAAGTTTTACGAACGTTCATGGTTGTTTGCAGTAACAAGCACGTTCGAGATATTGCCGGCGATTCGCTGTCGCCACGGTGCACTGTGTGTTTTCTCTTTAAACGAGTACAATTAATAACGTGACTGTCTTCAACATGTAACGAATTAGTAATAGGGAATTAAACGATGCGACGCGTATATCGCAGTCACAAATAACGGAAGAGTTTGCAACAAAAACGACCTTATTAAATATTTAAAAAGCCAAAAATATAAAGAATTTGAAAATCTGCGAAATTGAAGAAAGCTCGCAACTTCAAAGTACTAAAAAATTTGAACACTCCGAAAGTGAAAAGTTTAGAATTCGAAAATTTGGAATTTCAAAGGTTTTGGAAATTGATAGCTTGAAAATTGGTAGATTTGCAAATTCGAATTTTCGAAACTTCGATTTTGATATTCGAGGATTTGAAAATTTGAATACTTCGAAAATTAAGGCTTTCAAACCTGAAGATTTAATAATGTTGTATCACTTTTTTAATACAGTAGCGGGATTAGTGAAGATTCTAAATGATGTGGAATACATATAATTTCGTATAATGTACCATATTTTCTTTAAGTTTAAAGTAGACAGTAATTGTATTTGCAGTCAATTAAATGAATCAACTGGCTACTGGCAGCAGCATGACGTAATAGAACCATCAATTAACAGTCTATACTTCAGTATTTCAAGATGATCATTCAAGTTAAGATCATTCAATGTCAAGGAAGAATGATTATGTAAGTATTCCATTTAATGAATTACCTACACAAAAATCAATTCTAGGTATTACTAGATCATCCAAAATAAAAAAAGAATACGACAGTTTTATATAATTGTTTCTTTAAAAATGGAATATCTCTTGTACTAAAGAATAGGAAATATATCTAATATTATACTAGTAATTTTTTCTTATCAAAATAATACTACGTTCTGTAAGCCACAAGTTACAAGACAGTCTGGCGAACCGATTGCATGTCTACCATATAATTACCATACTGTTTCCGCTATTTTTATCATCCATCCGTAACTCCACAATGTTAAGGCAAAAATAACATACAATACCTGCGATAAACATTTGTACACCATCGTATTTATTTTGGTATTATGGTACAGATTAATAAAGTCCGATTATATTAAGTTTTTCATAACTTAATAGTGCCCTTATGTGACTATAAAAATTTGTTATGTGTAGAACCTGATTAACCCTTTGCCCTACGAATTTTTCAGATACTGTATCTTGTAATGCTAGGTAGTTATTACTTTAATACCGTGTCAAATATAGGACATTGAAATGTTAGAATTAATTTAGACTCAGTAATCCCCTATCTTGCATATTAAAACAGAAATTGCAACCAAAAGTAAACTTTATTATAGATACAGTGTGTCTTCATTTTATTTAAGTTATAATGTTCATCGCGATGTGTGCATGGCAAGGGGTTAAAAAACGCTTGTTTGAAAAATGTAGATATGTACGAATACTTTTTCAGAACCACTGTACGTCAACTATTTTGTACACAAGAAGTCTGTTGCACGTATTTATAGAAATTCACACGTGCACATACAATTCTCGTTTAATGAACAGAAGTATTACGTAACCGACCAAACATTTAGCATTTAAGCACCATTCATTGTTCACAATTTTATGTTTACATTATTTTTTTATCTTTATTCTTACTAATAGCATGTTAATTATTAGGTTGTAATATATATTCGTCTCGTTTGTTTATATCGTTTTACAAATTTTAAAAGTTCTATAAGAGAGGAGTTTTTCAGATATCACAGAAAGATTAAAGGAGCTCATAGATCAAAATAATACCAAGAGAATTGATTAAAATTATCTTTGAACTAACAAGTAAATAATTCTAAAAATAGCAGAGAAACGGGATGAATATATGTTACAACTCAATACTTTATTAGTATATTTAGGGGGAATTTTTAACACTTTCAGCTTGAATGATATCTTAAGATGTATTATAAAAGTAAGGTGTAAAATGGCGAACTAAAACGGACCAAATTTCTTTGCTAATTTTGCTTACTCCGTATGTACTACGCTATCTAAAAAGTTTTAAAGTTTTAAAGAGATTAATACTAGTATGAATTATGGTAGTTAATTAAAAATGATGCTATTACAGCTATTACGACACTTAGGGTCTTACGGGTGGGGAAATAATTCATTCACCTCGCATACCACTCATATTCACGTGACCTCCATGTATACGTCACACGTTTTGCGATGATTATTCACGACGTGTGAAAAATAATCGAGAAAATTACGACACTATATTTCTATTTTAAGGGACCTCTAGCACGAGTATCGTTTCATTGTATGGTAAATCGTATTTGCTCAAAACCAAAGGCAAGCAACGCAAGGAAAACCCATTAAAAAAGATTTAACAAAATCTTCTTACATTCTTTTTTTAGAAATAATATCGTGATACCGTTATAAATTATTGCAACGCATATTATCAACTATAGTGGGAATTTTAACATTATGATTTGATTTGAAAAAACTTCGTTCAGATTTAATTTTGTTATTTAAGTTAAGTGTAATCAGTCGATTAGCACAAGTAATTGTCAATTATCAACATAGTTACTCAACAAATGATTTATCTTATAATATTTATGTAATGAACAGAGTGGCGCGAAGTTCACCTTGCTTTTTGAAACATCTTTCTAATAAAATAATTGCAAACTTCAAGGTTCTACTTTTATCACGCGTACTATAGTGGCCCGATAAATATTCAAGTATCGTTTTACGAGTAAACAATTGAAATTATAATGTCAAATGATAATTATCGAGGAATAATGACTGACAACATTTAACACCCTTGATACTCTTTTTTATAGAAGTTCAAGGTAAGATGTTTAAAAATGAAAAAAATTGCAAATTAATTCCACGGGTTATTCCGTATTTTGTAAATAAGCATTTCAATAATGCATAAGTCAATTTGCTAAAAGTGCTTTGTAAAGTGTTTGCTCTTGTAAAAATATTTCGATGATGTTAACTTCGTGTATTTTCCGCTTACCGTGTGCAATGACAATTAAAAAACCGTTATCTTTGTAAATACTAGCGATAATCTATGTGGTTCCACGGACTTACGCATAAGCAGAATCATAGTGTCACGTGCACTACGCACGCAAACATAATTATCGATTATGCTTGTCCATTTATTTCAATGCCACTTACATTGCAACAACATATTTAACTTCATTAAAAACTAACATGCAAGATATGTATTTCTAGTATTCGTAAATGTTAAAAATTACAACAGATTGTTCAAAGTGCTCAACCTGAAGCAGGCCACAAAAAATGATGTACAGTGGTTACAAAAAGAATTAAGAAACCATTGTATTTTTGTATTATATAATTGTATATGTTACGATACCTTTATATGACAACAACTATTTGATATACCAGGTGTACCAACCAGTAATTCACTACTTTTGTAATGAGCTACATAATTTAATTAACTACCAAGATACAGAAATAAATACATGAATTTACTTTGTAATGCGTAAATATGCGAGGACAACACCAATTGTATTTAAATCAGCATAGACACTTAATCTTGCTAAAAATAAATAGAGTTCGACAAGAAAGGTGGATCATTTATTGGTACACCTAATAGTTGAACCTAACTAAGTCCGACTTAATTAAAAGGTACAACAAAATTTCACACTTTAATTTTGTTTATAAAGTGAGAACTAAATATTGGTTGCATGATATGTTCTTATCATTCGCGTGCTAATTAACATTTATGGTAATAAGATTAGAACATAAATTAGAAATTTACCCTTTAATTTATGCGTTCAATGTGCTACGAAACGTTAAATGAAACACGGGGAGAAGAATGAGCAATCACGTGATTCCGTACCTCTTTTGGTTCAGCAGTAGATAAAGAACGAAAACCAATTTTCTACAAAGACTTTGATCTCATCAAAACTTTATCCTTCCTATTGCTAATTGGCTATTACTGCTCCACACCAAAGAGATAAGGAATCATTTCCCTCGTGAAATATAAAAATAGAAATTTTATCAATATTACATGTTATGAATATCATCTAATTCCATTTTAAATATGTTCAAGATAGATATTTAATTTTGTTCAAAATAAATGCTGAATTAAATGAAAAGGTGGATTATTTATTGGTACAACTAATATAATAGTTTACTACACACGCATGTTTCATGTAAACAGATCTATAATCTAGACTGTACAATGTATGTCCCATTGTCATATTTCTATATAATAAACCAGAGATCGGCAAACTACTTTTTTAAAATAATAGCATAGAAATTTTAAATTTCAGTTATTTAAAAAAATTCATTTAAGTACGGTTCATTTTTTTGGAAATGCAACACATAGTTATGAGAACTTAAATAGAAACTGATTTAAATACTTTACATATGCAAAAAAAGGATCACGCCCTAAAAAGTATGCATAACATTTTTAAAATAATTTCCTTGTGTCCTTATTGAGTTTTTAATCAATTAAATTGGCCGGCCAATATTTTTTTCACTTTGCTTTTGGCCCGCGCTTAAAAAAGTTTGCCGACCCTTGCAATAAACAAAAATAAATATGTATAGTCCACTCATATGATATAACATTGAAAGCACTCGTTACGTGCAATGTGATAGGGACTATATGTATTGCATGAGATTAGTGCGATGACTAATTCGAGGCTCGTTCGAGATCAATATTCAATCTTATAAGGAATGAACAAAGACGAATTTCTATGATGGAACTGTCAATGTCTGATAACAGTAAACGTTATGCGGTCATGATCATAGAGACATACTTGTTTTATCGAACAATGGGAATCGATACGATCGCTAGTGACAACAACACCAATTCATTGATAACAATTCATTGAACTCACGAAGTAAATAAATTTTATCAATCAATCTGCGTATCCTTGATCCGAATTCAAAGTTTCATATCGAAATTAGATACTTTCATTCAGTTTTTTACATTCAATAAAAAAACCGCTCATCTGCCAAATCAATTAACTGTACAAAACGAAAGGTAGAGAAATTGTTGAAGCAATATCATTGGAATAATCGTTATTACTTTTATCATTTTTTTATTATTCCATGACCAAAAACATTTTTCTCATTTCGTGGTGTTAAAGCCAATTATTGAGGTTTATTTTAAACATAAACAGTTAAGCATCAATCAAGTGTTTTGGCGCTAAAATTTAAAAAATTCAAAAAATGGAGTTAATCATTTTGGCCTGTGAACGGCTCAAATCATGGAACTATCTCCTTTTTGCAACAAGTTATTCAATTGCCATTCGTTTGGTCTTGCGTATCAGATTCCGTAACTTTTTCTTCTTGATTTGAAGAAAGCAATATTAACACATCGAGACCTGAAAATCGTGACTTTGCCAGGGTTAACTATATAATTGGCAAAGCTCGGTCATAGAAATTGCCGCTTCTAGTTGATTTTCAGCTAAATCTTTATGCTTATCTATCATAGTATTTGCTACACGTGCTTCCTATAGAAATCTGACAACAGCAATAGAAAACCATAAAATATGCTCCTATTTCTTAGAAACTTTGTAACCATAAAGAGTAACGAAGTACGCATTACATTAATCTATGGCCAACCTAATATTAGCAATCTATTGAACGTCATGGTACAAACGCACATCGAAACAACCATCACCAGTGCAAACTCGTTTATTTCATCAATTACCAACGTCACGATGATCGATCAAGCCTATAAATAAAGCCGCCTGATCGAACAATACTACCAACTACTCGTTCTCGATCGCTTAACGACTATCTGACAGTAATGTTACAAGGTTTCTAGAACAAATGCCAAGAAGAAAAAAAAGAAATCTTCACGGTGAAGACAAGGCGGAAAACTGAAAACTGACAGCTCATCTTCTTTTAAAATCAAACACAGAGACTCCACGTGCGCGTACAAATTTATTTTCACAATTAAAATTTACTATAATTAATATTACCGACTGACATACAAATATCGTGTCACAATTAAACTTCAAAAAATTTTCAACGATTTGTGCGAATAAATTGAACATCGACATGTATCGATTATTAAAAATGTTTAACAACTATCTCACCTTATTGATAATAGGATTGGCTATCAAAGTGAGGAACTGCTTCGAAGATGAACAGTATATGAATAAGGAAAACGATCAACATGAAACTAAATTTACGTGTCTCGACAAAACAACTTACACACCCGAAAGTTCGCAGAAGACTGACCGTGCTGATGCTCAACGCTCAACGCACCCGTCTTTTGTGTTCTCTCTCTCTCTTTTCTTTACGCAAGCGTATAACACGGCGCCACTTATGAACCATTGATTAATTTAATCGTAAGTTCCTTGAACGCTTTACAACCTTCTGTTAGTATATAGTATGATATATAACTATTTGTATTTTTATATTTTATTACCATGGAAATCTACATGTCGATGATAAAGAAATGTAAATAAATCAATATATAAGGTGGTGGAAAAAATTGTGTTAATTTGTAATACAAAGTTCAAACAATCCGAACTTTGTTCTTTAATCTCGTTCACGAAAACAAAGAGTGAGCGAAATCTTCTGATAATACCAGCAACATTTCATTATTGTATCGAAATGCTGGAAGATGTGAGATTTTACTTTATCTCTGATAAGGTAATTACACGAACTATTCCCGATTCTTAATATTTAAACTAGTGTAAGCGAAGTACAGCAGCAGTTCAAAGTTGTTAATTATTAAATAAGGGAGCTAATGACTAAATAAATGTTTACAAGTTCTTGGATGATTTTATATGATAAAAACGTGTACGGTAAAATTAAAACGAATGACTATATATATATATGAAAGTCTACAACACATATAAAATGAATTCATGTGTGCGGGAGTAACAAATGTGATCTTAGAAAGTTAAGAAATAAGATTTAATCATTCACGAAGTATAGAATAGACTAACCATTCCGATATAGAATCATCAGGAGACCTCCTGTTCCCCTTACCATTTTAGTGTCACATGCGATATTACCAGTTCAGACTAGAATAAGGCAACAGCGCTTTTAAAACGATGGGAATTATAACTAAATACTGAGATAATCAACCACAGACGAGGTACAGGATAGACGTATCACCTAATGCATATTTTTGTCGTATCAACTCGACACGAATGCGATTTTGGAATGAGATTGAAATCGTATGAAAGAACGACTTACCAAGCATAGAGTTTTCGATTGCGCATGACCACCCTCAAACAGCGCGACTGTTTGAGAGCGAGTGCGTGGCGAGAATCTCGAAGGGATCGAGCGATTGCTAATTGATAGACGCGAGCAAGAATGGGATAATGGATATTATGTACCGTAAAAAAGAAGTTAAGAGAAGGCTTTTTGGCTCTAATTTGGATAACGATAGTAGAACAAAATGCACGCACAGTAATCGAGGTACAATTTACTTTGACTAAATGTAAGTAGCTTATACGTACTTAGAATTAGACGCACGCATCCCACGATGAATTTTCTTTCGATGACTTCTTGCTGAAAATTCTTCTCAAAATTGTCGAATCTTCATGATGAACCTAATCTGTTAGATTGAAATTAGTGGGCTGCGAAATCAATTAATAGAAGATAAATGTAATTAATAGAATAGAATGTAGGTACAACAAACTGGAAATAAAATAAAATGTTAACAGAATAAAATATAAGCAGAATAACATTTAAATATACTGAAATATAAATATAATGAAATACATAAATAGAATAAATTAATAGAAGTTAGTGGTAGCACATGCAACACAATCATACATGCACAGACATATCGAAATTCGTGGATTAAATTTAATCTTGAGTCTAAGAGAAATTAGTGGGAGGGCGGAGGGGGAGGGCTAGCACTAGCCCTGGCGGTCATCTCTGCTCATTATCGAGCTAAAATTTTAATCCGTGATAGTTAGATCCGATCCGATCTCTCCAGGAACACCTAGCCAATTAAGCGCGCGTGGCGCAGTTACGCTGGTTATATAGCCAAGGGTGCACTCACCTTCATTGGTCGATCGTGATAACAGACCGTGCTCAAAAATGAGAACAATTTCTTGAACAATTTTTCTAGTACAATACGATAAGATTTATTAATTTTTATATCTTTATTATACGTTTGTGCTCTCAGAAATTTATTGTAACAATGAATATAATAATTTATACATTTTGTGTAAATAACAGATACATTTGCAGTAGCACGGTGTTAGTTTTCGATATAGAGCTACATTATACTGCTGAAATTATTGATTTACGGTATATACATTTAATTGGCAATACGTGTATAATTATTAAAACGTACGTTGATGTTTTTATAATGTTATTATAGCGGTATGCTCTCGAGAATTTGTTGTAGCGATGAACGCAATAACTTATATATTTGTTGTAAATAAAGGATACGTTTGCAGAGGTATAGTGTTAGCCGAAATTATTAATTTACGCTATGCACATTCAGTTATCGGTACACATATAGATATTAAAATATAATAACATAGATATAATTACTTTCGTTCGATTTAGTGTATATTAAACGCTTCAACTTATACTACGCGCATCTTTACATCCGCCATTGTAACGCTGCAACACGTTATCCAAATTTTATCTCTGTAATACATTTAATTTTACGATTGCTGCAAGTGTGTGCTCTAGAAGATTTATTGCAATCATAAATATAATAATTTAAACATCCATTGATGACATTCTAATTTTTAATTCATACGGAATAAAAGATACCTATTTCGCCGACAGAATAGAGATTTTTATTATTTCGGATGATTCAATCGATCATAGTTACTGCGTTCACCACTTGAAATCGTAGGTAGCGTAAAAAGCAGGGGAATTTTTTGTCATGGTCGGTATTTCAGAACGTGAGACACAAAGTCCCGTAAGATGTTACGTCTATTCTATACCTCGCCTGTGAATCAACTGTTTCCGACACAATCAATCCCTGGAATCCAGATCTGTAATCTATAATAAGAAAACAGTGTCAGTGTTGCACGAAAAAGATGCTGCCTAACAACGTCGAAGAATATATATCAGGTATTGTGACACCACAATTAATAGAATTTTTGCTTTTTTTTGCTGTTGAATCGCATATAATTCCTAAAATCGCCGCTCTAAATTGCAGAGGGCGTATGAATACCTCTGCCACAGACGAGGTACAGTATCTGCCTTTTTACACGATCGGTATTTCAGTTTAAAATTTATGATGCTTCCTATAAATGTGTAAATATATTATCTTCCTATAAATATATTATAAATCATATTATATAACAAAGATAATTTCAAATATAGTTCTTGAAATTTCCACCAACAGCCGCACCGTACAACACGGTACCAAAGAATAATCATATTTTTTTGGAAAGCCATACTAAATTACAGAGGAGATATAAAAATAGACCCATCATCTGATGAAATGTTGTATCCTACATTCTGAAAGACTGACCTTAAAAAATATTCCAATACTTTTTACGCATCCCTTCAATTTAGAGGGATAAATTTAGAAACTATATCAAATCCAACCATCTTATCAGTGAAACAAGTGTCTTTTACATCAATTATATACGAAATGTAGTATAAATAATAGATATTTAAAGGAATATATAAATTATTACATTTATTATTATAACAGATTCTCAAAAGCATACAGCTATAATGAAATTACAAAAATTAACAAATTACACTTTAATAACTAAACGCGTATCGTTAATTCACTATGGAAAGTGTAAATGAGTAATTTCAACAGTATAACGTAGCCACATATCGATAACTAACACCATGCTGCTCTAAATATACCTTTTATCCGCAATAAATGTATAAATTATCATATTTATTATTGGAAAAAATTCCTAGGAGTACACAATTATAATAAAATTGAAACAAAGAAATTAATAAATCATAGACTAATAAATTAATAATCGAAGACTAACATTAAAACTGTGCGAAAAGCCACGTTTATGTATGGCCACGTTTGTGATTTAATTTCATCTAATTATAAGACTGAAAATATGTATAAACTTGATGACGTGAAAATTATTATGTTTCATTACAATAAATTCCTAAACAAAGTATTACTTTGCTCTATGATTAATCTTACAACCGATCCTACTACTAACCTATCCTATATCCCATCCATATTTCTTAATTAATACCGGCGATAACAAAAATCAAAGTATTACTTCGGTATAATTCACTGACTGCATCCCCATATGAGATTATAATTTATTCTTTAAGTTGTAGCTCGGCGATTGTTTGGCAATTTTCCGATTAAGGTACTCGAAAGCTTAATAAACTCAAAATTTTTAAATGATTCTACTTCGTGCTTGAACAATGGGAGTAATGAATTGGAACTCTACAAATTATTAATAGCTTCAACGTGTTTTAATTAGTGAAAAATGAAACAAGATGCAAAGATACATTGCGGGCTGCAGAGACCCAGCTGGATCCTTTGGAAGCAGCCGAAGATTGACTCTAATATTACGATTCGTAATGTATAATTTGACGACTCTATTGGCAAATTACCAATTTGTCGAGAATTTCAATTTGAAAAACAAGAAATCATTTACTCTATCTTTTCTAACTTATTTTGGTATTTACAAAAAAAAAGTTTGATGAAATGAAATGAAAGTTTGAAAAAGTTTGTTGAAGTTTTTCGGAAAAAGATACCAAAACAAAAACTATCACACTAAATGTAAAAACTTTAGTTATGCTTCAGCTTAGATTTTACTTTAGACTTTATTTTACTTGTTTCAATGTTAAACTACATTTTAGAAGCAACGACTTATACAAATTGCTAGCCTAAACCTTTGAGTATAAATTGTTATTTATTTTGACTGTTAACATCGTGTAAATAATTAATTGTTTGCCTGTACTTTACGTTACCGACAATTAAACGACGTTACCGCGCTTGCCGAATTCCGAAAGTGGGAGAACTCTTTGCTTCTGCGCATTTCGGTATAAATTCAAGACTGTTTTTGACCTAAAAAACTTTAGGGGATTTTAGCATTAACAGAAGAGTAGAATAGAAATAGAACGAAATTAATTGAACATTGAATTCAAGGATACCGATCTACTGCCAACTAACGACTGAGTAATATTAGGAATAACTCGTAAATCCCTAGACGGTATAACAGAAGTGTATTGAACGTTAGGTCTGCATTATGCTTTATCTATGCTTACAATTTTAAATTTAATTCCAAATCGTACTAACTTTCATTCAATTTAAATTTCTAATATTCAATATTTGATTATCATCATATGTTGACATAAAGTTGTTAATAATTTGTCTTAAAACATTATTATTTTGTTGGAGCGAATTAAAAACGATAGCAGTTTCACCAAATGCTTGTCCCTATATTGTAAATAACCCTTAAGGTCAGATGATTTACAATATATTTTTAAAATATTACATGTTTAATGTAAAGTACATCAATTTTTTATCAATATACGCATTTAATGTTAACATCTTTCCTATTTTTGAATATAAATATATATTATCATTTCAAAATTCCGTTATGCATAACAAAATTGAATGATACTACGCTAGTATTCTAAAATAAAAATTCGTAACGATCAATTTTAATATCAAAATGTTAGTTACAATAAGAAATATAGAACAACTTTTAATATGTGCATAAAATTAATAAATCAGATTTTCTATACTTTCGTAAAATCCGAGCCGAATTAAGGCTAGCGATTTTTGAAAGTAACGTATAATTCAAGGTATATATAATATAGCAAAGTTTCGGTAGTCCACTGGACGCCGGAAACGTTCTTTGGTTCGTTTGCCGCCAAAGCAAGCGGTGTATTGCGATGAAATTGTTTATCCTTTGATTCGAGATCTTTCGTCTTCCAAGAAATAAATTCTTAAATTCAGTGTAAAGAATACAACCTGATAAACGATTTTTGTTTAAAATCGTTAACGTGAATCATTCGTGTTTCGGTAGAATTGATTGTTAAACAAAGTTGACCATGGCCAAAGTTCAGCTAGCGAATGTAGCTGTTCTCGATAATCCTTCACCGTTTCTAAATCCATTTCAATTCGAAGTTACTTTCGAGTGCATCGAAGAACTAAAGGAAGGTAATACTAATTCTTTTCGTTTTAGAAAATTCATATGGAAATGGATATCAGTGATGTCCAAAATAAATGCATAAAAAATAGCACCTATGTTAGGTTAGATTCAACAATTTAAGAGTGAATTTTCCAAGGACGAATCGTTGTCTGTTTTTTTTTTAAGGTCTTGTCGTTAAGTAGAACACTGGTGTTATTTAGTTTCAGTGAGGTCCCTTTTAAAATTTCTACCAATTTGTTTGTTTCAACTATAAATGATATAAAATGTTAATTGTAATAATGATATTACAGATTTAGAATGGAAAATGATCTATGTTGGCAGTGCCGAATCCGAAGAATTCGACCAAGTTTTAGATACAATTTATGTTGGTCCAATTCCTGAAGGAAGGCATATGTTTATATTTCAGGTAAATGAATAGTGAAATCAAAATTAATAACTTCAATTAAGACTTAGAAATTAGAAATTTATTCAACACAATAATATTTTCATTCATAAATTTTACATTTTTTACCTGTGTTAGGCTGATCCTCCAGATGTTAGTAGAATTCCAGTGAATGATGCTTTAGGAGTTACAGTTGTCTTGTTAACTTGTTCGTATAGAGGACATGAGTTTGTGCGTGTTGGGTATTTTATAAATAATGAATACACAGATGCAGAGCTTAGAGAAAATCCACCACCACAGCCTCAGTTTGATAAAGTGCAAAGAAATATCTTAGAAGATAAACCACGTGTCACTAGATTCAAAATAAATTGGGATGATGGAGCAGGTTCAACCACAAATAATGTACCAGAAGGCATGGATGCTCAATCATTAGAAGAAACATCTCAAGATGCACCAACATCTACATTGGGTTTCACAGAAAGTACACATAACAGTATGGAAGTGATGTGAATGCTTGTTGACTACTAATATTGAATAATCTAGCATGGATCATAATATGAAGAATGAAGTAGTACCTGGGAAAAAGAATAAAATGGTTCATATATTTGGATACCTCAGAGTAAAAACATTTTTAAAAAGAATGTAGTCTTTTATATGGTACATGTTAATTGGTTTCTCTTTGTTAAAAAATACTTGTATATCGAAAGAAAGTTACATGATGGATGATGTGATAGATAATTTGAATCTTGTATGGATAGGAAGTGTTCTATTATCAGGTATCTATACATAGTTCTCTGCATTCAAAAACAGTTAAAAGTTATTAATTATAATTTGTTTGAAGAAAAATTTAATTTATTCAAACACAAAAAAATTAATTTTATGAATATTGTAGTAAAAATTTAATATCAAAGCGCGAAACGAGAATATGCTTTTGATTAACAGTTTTTGATGCCATAATTGATAATACTATGGAAAAACTACAGAAGAATATTAACTTCTGGTAATTGTAAATTTAAAAATGATTATTTGATGATATTCTAGAAATGTTTGGAATTTTCGTTTAATACTTTGAGTATTATTTTATGGCTTATTATTGTATCGTAAATTATTAGAAATAAGGCTGTTCCCATTTTACAGTGTATATATATACTAAAATGAGAAATACACATTATGTTTTTTACTTCATTATATATCGTTTTTAATTAATCCACCTTCCATACTTATTACTACAACAAAAAATACATAAAAACAAAACAGGATTAATAATGATATAACATTGAATTTTGAAGTTCAAGCAACAAGATGTTAAAACAACTTTAGTACATTGACCAGATCAAATTCTAGTGGTATTTGTAAATCTGCATTATAAATATTGAGATTTTAATTTAAAAATTTACAAACTAAAATTTGTAGATAATATTTGTAATTATAATTAATATATGTAAATATTATACCTTCGATGCTTTCTAATACAAAATTATTATACAAAAATTGCTCCCAATTGTCAGTACGTACTTAAAAAATAGGAACCCGAAATATATACGTTACTGTCGCTATCTTCTCCCACTTTCTCATATTAGTAAACTAAAATTTTGAAGTGTAAGTTGTTATGACTCAAGAAAGAAGACACTCGATCAGTAACTGCGTTGATACCGACTAGTAAGCATTTAGAGTTTTAAGTGTATTTTGAGTTACTTAGTTTCATGCGATTTAATCTGCGAAAAATTACATATCACATATTTTTAAATAAAGTGATAAAAATAGCACGTAAATCCAAACCCGGTACATCGCACGGTAAGTGAAAGAAATTTGAAATTAAATGATTTAACTTGTTAGCTGTAAAAGTACTTGTTTTTCTAATAAAATACCAAGTTTAAAATATTTAAGAATGTTGCAAACAGGAGAATTTTAAATTACATATGTATGTCAATCAGCACGGATGATTATCCGCGTGAATATTATCAGTAGCTTATATCGATAAATCCATAATACAATTATAATTACTATCTTAAGCCACAGAGATATATTTAATTTAAAATGTTATCTGTAAGAAAGAAAAAGATATATATAAGTTAGCCAAAGTTTTCGAAAGAGCTTCATTTATGTATATATTTAGAATTAATTATGCTTTTTATTATACAAAAAACATAACGAAGATTTTTTCCCCATAAGATATTAAGACATATTTATACTCGTTTCAATTCTCAAGGAATTCATTTCTCAATCTTACCAATTTTCTCCTTTAGTTTCTTTCGCGTCATAGTGCACACAAGAAGTGTAAATACAAAATATTTTATATTAAGTATTGTAAAAATCAGATTAATACGTATAATTTAGCTCTAGTAATGAATAAAATAAAATTGTAAAATGCTATATTTCAGATATATCAAAATAACAAAATCAGTAACTGAACATAGTCGTGATATAATAATGATGAACAACGCTAACGATAAGCGTAAGAAGAATGGTAAATATTACAAACAAATATTTTAGAATATAATTTTAATCTATATAATATACAGAAAATACGTCGATTTATTTAATATTAGAATCAGCTGATTCCTACATTCACAAAGAGTCGTTACGTCTTATCCGAATTTAATTACCCGGTTAAAACATTTTTAATGTGCATAGAGTAAATAGATTGACTATAATTATAAGTAACATTTTTAAAAAAATGAGATATAACTATAAACTATTACATTTTAAAAGGAGAAGTGTCCGGAAAGAAGATTTCGAACCAGCCCACCAATGTTGCTGCACGATTTGTGTTGCCGATAATTTCTAACGCAAGTATGAACAATTTTTTGAATACATGAGATATAATTATAGATCATTATGTTTTAAAAAGGTCAAAACGAATAAATTCATAATTTTGTTTAGAAGTATTTATTTTTTTTAGATAATATCGATATATATAAAAATATAATATATATACATAAGAAACAAAATCCATGTAAAACTGAACATTAAAGCTATCATGATGACCAAAATTACCTATATTCACGGCGCTACAGTTTTAAAGATTGTTGAAAAATATTTTTTAAAAAATATAAATAAATATTTGTTTCACTAGAATTACATATTACTCCAAATATCTATTATTCATATTTCTCTAATACGAATATATAAATACACTTCAATCGTTGGTGGTTTTAGTGTTAATAGAGCTATTTAATGATACAATACAACATGTTGAGAGACGTAAGGTCGGTTTGCAGCAGTTGTCCGTCGTAGCAACTTGCTACCCCCTTTTAACAGAATGTAGACTTATATGGAACAGTTCTCATAGGATGCAAATTTTAGTGGCTGCTCTGTAAAATTTTTATATTCGCTAAAACGAATTCGCGTACTGCTTGATCGCAGCCGCTTAGCGACGAAGCAGTATGTATGTACGTAAGTTTGTACAAAAAGAAAGATGAAGGCGTAGAACGCAAAACGTGGCAGAAAATTGCTGTTAAACGTTCATGTGAAATGCAAGAAAATTTTGGCGCGTGAAGCGCGACAATAAATTGCCGCAAATCGCTTACACGCGCCAAGCCTAAACAACAATGATTGCACGTCTTCGCTATTTCATTTATAATAATAATACTGATTATAATTACTTGCTAACGACTATCACACCATTCTTCCCTACTAAGGTCGTGCTTCTCACTTCAAGAATATTTTGACGGCTCAAAGTAGCGGTGAGTACTATTAAGAGTTATTATCGATGTTACTATTTAATAGTATTATATGCTTAAATAATTATAATTATTAAAGCAGTTTACACTACCCAATCTTGCTCTAAAGTGAAGTACTTAATGCTCTGAAAGTAATATGATTTAATTGCGCAATTGTGTTTTCCAGCAATAATGGCTGCTGTACCCTATCATCCTCCAGATAATGTTCATATAAATCCAAATTACGAGATGAATCGTAATTATTCACGGTAAATAAATACGTAAATTGCTACATACATTTTTATACTTATTTGTTTACAAATTAATAGTATAACGTGCTTTTTAATATTTAATATCGATAATAAATTACTCAACATTTTCTAAAATTATGCAATTGTTGTACAATTAACTGTACAGTAATTATTTAGTTATATTTTTGCAGGAATTCTGTAACTGCAGCAAATACTGGTGAAATGACAGAAGAATCAAATGATGATGAGGATACAAATACAGTTCAGATTTGCTAAATCGAATGCAGAAAATATTGCATAAGCTTAAATCATCTTAATTATTCTAATAATCAGTGTAACACCCAACGCTAGATTTATTGAACTCGTCAGTTTAACGGATTTCAGATTTCATGCTTAAAATTACGGAAATCATAAATATTATTTTTTTAATAATTTATGTTGATTTCCGTCCCGCCCAGTGCTATAATTTCAAACTTCCATATATAGTGTAGCTATTTTGTCGAAGACCTGTTCAATTATACAATGAACGTTCGTAAATCTAGTACAATACTTATTGTTGTGATGAATTTTTCCTTTTTAAAATGTCATATGTTTTGTATCGTATATATAATTAAACTTTATAATAAAGAATTATGTGCGTATTCTCTATCACATGAATATTATTATTTTTAAACTTACAAAGCAAATGTAAGCTTAAGTTTAAAAATCGAACCATGTATTGGTTTTTCTACCCTGTTAAAATTTCAAACCGCCGCGTACAATTGACTCACTCCCCCTTGTTGCGAGCTGCAGAAACCAGAGTGTCTATTGTTTATGAGTAACGAGGGTTCACCATATTACGGTTACACTACTGTCGCCACCCCCACCACCTGCTTGACGAGAGCAGGTCTGAACACGTTCAGTATACGCCGACTCTCGCGGTTAGCAAGATCGTCAGTGTACAGGTGGATGTTCACCCGAATGTTCGTGTTATTCTACTGTCCTGTTGTGTCTACTAATGGTAAGTATAAAAAATTTCGAATTTCTTGCGCATCATGCAGAAACCATCAATTTCTCGCTTCTTTTATCTGTTAATTGTCGAATCGTAAGTAGATCAAATGATTTGATTTAAGGAACAAATGTAAGTGCTCCGTTTCTACGGTCGTAATCGTGATATTAAATTGGTGGAGTGTACATGTAGATACATGTCAGCAACAACATATATAAGTTACATACTTGCAGGCGCTTTCTGCAAACAAACTGAGATCGCGATTATGATACACACACGATGGGGGGTATGAAATCATGTGGCATCGATAAAAGATCGGTTCTTCAATTGTTTTCGTTATTTCATTCATTGTTAACTAACGCGAGTTTATTTGAAAATTATTGTAACATCGAATCGCGATTTCATCATCTTTTCTAAAATTTGACTATTTCCCTTCATTTTTATGAATAAATTGGCAAATTATAATCAATTTTACGAACCGCTATTCTGTTTTGTAAGTAGACTTGATTTTATTGTGGTCGCGAAGGTCACCGCAATTGTTTTTAATAACGTGGTCTTTTTTATCTATTTTAATTGAGATGGAACTTCGTACGAAAGTAAATTGAAAGGAGAAAACTTAAAAAATTGGTAAAATAACCGATAATTCGTAGAAATCGCACTGCCGTCTTACTAGAACTGGAATATGTTCCATAGTTTTCAGTACCCCACACTACCACACGGCGATGAGTCATTCGACCACTGTATTTTTTTCTTTTTCGTTCGGGAATCTCCTGCAGCTATCCATAGAAACAAGATATCATAAAGGAAGAGTAAAGGAGCAATTATAATATTAGAATTTTTTTATGCGTTTCATCGATCGATCTTTATTAAACATTCTTTTTGTTTTTCGCGCTTGTTCTTAATAAACCACTACAAATTCAAATGATAGATTTTCACCGTGGCGAAATCGAACGATATCGTGCAATAGATAAGGGACTCTATATTTTTGTTATATTTACAGTCAACTTTGCCGCAATGAAATACATGAGATTTCGACGAGTAAATTTTTGAAAATTTGTCAGTAATTTTTTCTTACAAATTTGTAGCTGTTTATATATCACCTTTATCAAATTACAAATTTATAGATTAATATGTACTTTACATATGTTGCAAAAGTTGACTCTTACCTCCGTGAAATAATACGAGTGAAGCAATCCAATTATCAGTTGAAAAAAAAACAGTGATGCGTAATTCTATGAAAATCGTAACTTTATCGAAAAAAATGTCTTATCGGATATCCTACAGTGGAAGGGGGAAATTCTTAGTTTCTACTAATATACGTAGTACCGTAGCCTTTATCATTTTAACTAATTTTATCATTGCATGTATCATTAGTATCTTTTATAACATTTATATAGTATTTGAATTTGCCACCATTATCAAGAAAAGTAGAAGAATTAAGTGTCATGTTTTAGAATAGTTAATTTACAATAATTAAAAAGATACTTCACCAATAATTTATAGTGGACATCCTGTTTATAGGAAAAGTAAGAAATTATCGTTGCGTGATACGTTGTACAATTTAATTTTTGCAAAAAAACAGTGCAAACATTTAAAAATGTCAATAATTTTAAATTCACATTGTTTATTATAGTAAAAATAAATTCGGTATATATGGATTTTGACTATTATTTTGCGTCGCACGGAAACATACTGTGCTTTCAGATGGCAGCCACTTGTCGTGAACAAAATGGCGGCCCGTGAGAGGATCAAAATTGCAGAATCACCCTCCTATACTTAATTCAATATACTTCATCGATAAATTAACAATAAGTTTAACCATTAATAATACTTCAAACTGCGCCTCCTCTTTATAACTAACACCAAGAAATGGGTGCTAAATAAAAGCTAGTTTCACCCTTTGAACATTATAATGTCTTCTTTAATTTGAATATCTTATATATTTTTGTGCATCGTGTTTATTGTATATCTTTTTGCATATTGAAATTTCCCATCAACGCATAAACATCCGTAGTCTACGTATGAACAAAGATTCGATTCTTTTTAACTCTTTTTTGTATTTTTTTTTTTATTCTGTAACATCTTCAGGGAGGTGTGACGTTTTTATTCATTTTGATAAGTAATTATTAGAGTGCGGATTTTTATGCCAATTCATGTATGAATGTTTACAAATAGAATTGAAGAAATGGAATTTAAACAGAGGATTGCTTTTCCGTGCAAGTTTTATAATTTCCACTGCACTTTGAATATTTTTAATATTTTTGCATATTAAGTACTTCCTGCACATTTTTTGTGGCTCTAAATTTCCCATAAATGCATAAAAATCCGTAGGTTGGTAATAATAGTCCTTAAAATATTCTGGTTTCATTAACAATTGTTTGCTATTTTTCGTAATATATGGTTGATTAGCGAACTTTACTAATCGCGTCGAAAACATTTGAATATTTGTAAAATTATCATTGAATTAATGTGACGTATATAACGAAAAGTAAATGAAAATTTGCTTAAGACAAATTAACTGTGATAGTTAACTTTTTTATTCCGTAGTAATTGTTGCTTTTAATTCTTTGCACTCTAAAACATCTTTTATTTTTAATAGTATGATCTAGCGGTAATTCTAACACGTTTTATGGCACTTGATAGAATTTAAAGTATTACGTATTTCCGAAAGGGGTAAAATTACTTTTAATTTGCTTTGTTTTGAAAGAAATGGGAATTAAACTGGTGAAAATAACTAAAATTTTTAAATCTTGATTTTTGAGGAACTTTATGCGTATCTCCATAGCAACATCAACCGACTCCAAAGGGTTAAAAACGTACAAATGTAGAAGAATAATCTTTAAGCGTAGCTTTAGATCGAGATGTAGGTCACAAGGAATCGTCTATGGTCCTTGGACCTTAAACCGGAAGTGCCGCGCGTTCCATACTATGCCGGTCCCAATAAAATTCAGAAATATTGAAAACAATACTATGCTTTTAGTGTAACTATATGTTATTCCATTTTTACATTTTAATAGACAATACAATGAAAAATTTTAATAATCGAATTAATCGTAACTAAATGAATTGAAGTATGTATACGCATGAAAATCTTTATCTTTTAGCATTTGTAATTTCATTACATTGTCGCGTTTGAATATAAATTTTTTATAGAGATCGCATCTTTTAATTTATTAATGTATTGTATTATTTAATTAATTATAAATCATAATTATGTAATATTCATACATGTATCTAATGGATAATTGAACAAAATAATTTGTAAATTTTACGTTCACTATTCAAAGACTTGTTATTTTCAATATTTAACTCTTTGTACTCCAAGCTGTTTTTGATAATATGACATGACAGAAAAATCTGATACACTTTTCTGATTCTTACGAGAACTTAGTTAATGCGTTACGTATTTCGAAAAGGAGAAATTTGCTTTGATTTCGAAGAAAATGGAAATTGAATTGATGGCAAGAGAATCAAACAAACTTAAACCTTAACTTTTGATGCAATTTACACATATCACGTAATATACATTGATTCTTGGAGAAAATATTTGCAAACATAATATAACTAGTATCTTTGAATATGTTGCGATTTTTTTACAGGCTACGATAGAGGGCCGATTTTGTCGTGACGACACTAATTGTTCTGAAAAACAGTATTGCTACGATGTATCAAACCAATGCGTTGATTATACGCAATGTAGCAGATATAATAGACAAGAAAATCGTGAAAGACGATCGCAAAGTCCTTCTCAATGTGGGCCCTGTCTTTCCGGGTAATTATACTTTGTATATTCTTCTTTTTCCCGAAATGTACTTATTCGATATGCCATTTTAATACGTTTACTAATTATAAATGAATTTCAGTTACGACGCGGAAACGTTGGGTACGGGAAAAATGGCACCGCTCTGTACAAAATCGATCGCTCAGCAAAATGTTCCTGGTAAGAAAGGAAGAGATTCATTTAATGAAAGTTTTATTTAAATTAGAGATCTCGATTTTTTTGTATGTTAAATACGATGTATTAATTATTAATTCATTGAAAATATATAACAAAGTTCAGTGTCCAACATACTGTCATTTGAAAAATTGTTACTTAAATGGAAATGATCCTTACATATATTAGCGCGTCAGTTTTTACAACGGATAGAAGATAAATCGTAACACGCATCGCCTTTGACACACAATGTACCTCCTAATATTTACTTTTAAATATTAAATATAAACATATATGCAACGTCCATGTGTTGCCACATAAAAATAAAGTTCAAATTTAGTATTGAAGTTTTCTTATTTTCCATTCTTCGTACATTCGTACGCTATTAAATAAAATAATTAAAGTGACGATTACAGGAACACTGACAGTAATTGGTACATCTATCCCATGTAGAAATACACGTGCGATAGGAGTCTCTAATTTGAATTTATTTTTTGTTTTTCACACAGAAACGGACAGATCGAATTACATGATCATTTGTGCAGTAGTATTTGGAATACTGAGCATTTGTATATTGGCAGCTCTTATTTTAATATTCATCAAAAGACGTAAGTATACGATTTGGAAAGTTGATTTGGTAACGAGATTTGATGTAATTGTAAAATATTATATTTTAGGAGCATCGCAGCGGCAAGGCAGTAAGCCGATACGATGCGACGAACTTTGCGTGGTGGAAGCGACTGCACCGCCATTGGAAAACAGTGAGTATTGATAATTGTTATAAATACTTTTAATTAGCACATAGCTTGTATTACTTAGCATGTAGCACTTTAAAAAAAATGATTTGCAATAGCACAAAAGTACGATGACTTTTATTAGAGATAGGTCTAAACTTAACTCTTAGATTCGTAAAAATTGAATTTGAAACTTTACAAGGATTTGAGACATGAAATTTCAGTAACTTTAAACACTTGTTTTCTCCCCCTTTCCCCTAAGGAGTATTAATTTTATTGGGAATTAAAATTGTAACAAATTTTATGGAATCTAATTGAATGGAACTTAAATTTACTTGTTATTTAAGTAAATGAATAAGCAGAAGGACTTCGTGAAATATTATTAATTTTTGTATGTTTTAACATTAACAAACTCAACTAGATTATTAAATGGCTAAATAAATTCGTATCGTGATAATATTCTCGTTATTTATACGAATAGTTATTTACCTAGATTTCAAGAGATTCGAATCGTAAAAATAGCACGAAGTTTCCAGTCCTCGAAACTCGAATCTTTAAGTTTCGAGGAGTTCCGAGGTTTCAAATGCCCTATCCTTACTTTTAACTATTAATAAGTAGGTAGATGAAAAAATGATTATTTATTTGTAGATATACCTTTCAAAGATAGTTTTAGCTTAACGCATTCTCTTTTTTAATAGATACTCGCAGTAAAAGGAGCACTCTCAATAAATTCACGACACTTACAAATTAAAACGTACGAATACTATACTTTGTAGCTTCTATGTCTTAATTAGCTCAGTTTTTAACATTTCCTTGTATTTGTTGAAGTTTACTAACCGTGAATGAAAACGGTTAATTTGTTTTTATACGAAAATACAATTATTTCATTACAGTATACCTACCTACTTGAACGCTGAATTAACTACGAGCTGTTCAAAATGTGGTAATAATATATATAGAACTATGTATGTTACACCCGAGATATGAAATATGATGCTTGATATGATTTCTTTATATATTTATACTTTTTACAGGTCCTTTCATCAAATGCAGCGAAAGGTCATCCCCTGAACCGTTTAATAATAATAAGAATTTGAAGGATAAAAATCATCTTGTGCGTACTGTCCCGTGTATGCCTCCAAGTTGGGTTCGTACGAATCCAAATTATGAAAACAATTTGAGCAATGACAACATTAACATGGTAGACCAATTGTCAGTCGAAGATCAACCTAGTGAATGGAGTCCAGAGTAACTAGATACATACTTGTGTTTCAAAGAATATATTAGTTTACGAATAACATCAGTGTTTTATATTTATGTCTTTGCAGGCATCTAACACTTGAAGTTGCAAATGGAAACATTGTTGGATACGAAGTAGAACAAGTGGATAATAGTTTAAACTCAATGTTAGTCCAAACGAATAATCCTTCTTCGTCTGATGCAACCCAAGAAGATAATAATAATAATAGTAATAATGACTCCACGTCCGAGTCAAATAATACTCAAAACAGTAGAGAACGCGTGCAAGCGCCAAACATTATAATATCTCAAAAAATCTCCATGAACGTGAATGTACTCAATGGTGACTGATGATCTTGAAACTTCATAAATATGGCGATTGAATTTTACATTATAAGCAAGTGCTTCGTTCCAATGCAGCGGCATCAAAATCACTCGGTAAAAATTACATACATTCATTTTATTTTAAGAATGAATTTTAAGTAGATCTAAAAGACTAAAAAAAATTAAATTTTAATATGCTGTTAAACATATCATATTGTCGTTTGGACCATAATATATTAGATTGGTAAATCATATTTCACGATAAAAAGTAACAGTTAAATTTTAAGATAGTCAACTAATTGGAATCTAGTCAATAAGTGTTATAAATAGTTGACTACTAAAATTTATCTACTAATATAATACTTGACATCATATTTTTATTCATCTTTTTTACATATTTAAAATTCTTGGAAGTCTAATTTCAATTCGTTTGTATCTCGTTTTATAATAAGTTTTTGTTTCTCGAATAATGTAATATAAGTATTATGGCCTGAAACATTCCAACTTATTTATTTTTACTATTTTATTTTTTTACAGTTTGCGTTTTAATGAATCGTGATTTGAAAGGGAAATGAATAGAACTTGAAATATTCAGTGGATAATAGTAGTAGTTAAAACAAAGCTGTAAACGTTAGTTGTGTTTTATTAACTACTACGTATAATTTGATGTCGGTGGTAGCTTAAAAATTTTCCATATATTTTTAAGTGTTAAGGGAACATGTTCTTGTTATTTTCCTACAATAATGTACAATAACATTGTATTTTATGTATTAGGAGGATAATTTACTTTATCATTAATATTCTCTATAACAATTATAGTAACAGTAACTTGTTTTGAGATTAGAAATGTGCCAGTGCTTATGAAAGTGGTGTAAGTCAAAAATACAAAGAAAAAAGGCTTCCATATTTTTATGTTGTAAATCAATTTAATACAAAATAAGTGATGAATTCAATGTTTTTCAATTTTTGGCTTACACTATTTTCATAATCACAAGCACAAATATAAAGTGCTCAATGCTTTGCAACACATACGTAGTGTTTGCAAATGTTAAACATAAATGTGATAATTTCTTAAATTATTTCCATGCATCACCAGTATTTATGTCATAAATTAATGAAAATTATCTGCATCTGAATGTTTTGATACTTCATATACTACTCAAACATTAATTTAAATAAACATTATTAATTAAACTTACATGTAAGCACATTGAAAGCAGAGCAAAAACTTTTCTAAAATTTGTTAATACTTCGTGTTTAAAAAACACAGTCTTATGTTATATATATTGGAAAGTATAAATGTTATCAAGTTACTTATTTATAAGACATTCTGAGTACATATTTGCATTGTATCCATGTATGGTTCTTGTTTGCTACGTGCAATCATATCATTATTATTTGTTGGACATTTATGTGCCATTATAATTAATACTTAATATACAAGTTTACATATATCATACATTAAGCGCATGCAAATCTTAAATACAGTCAATGATGTTTGAAATACTTTTATATTAATAAAAGGTTTATTAGAAACTTCTTGTCATGTATTTCAGTAACAATTATTTATAATCTTTCAGCTTTTTAAGAAAATAATGTTTTCATAGTATTGCGGTATTCGTAATGGTTTATAAATTAATAACGACTAAACTTACCATACCATATAGTCTCCTATATTACTAACAATGGTAGTCTACCACAGACGACTTATTGTTAGAACAGGCCCATTCGCAAGAGTGGCCACTCACGTCGTTTAGTCCCCCCCCACTGTCATCAATCGTAAGAGGGATGGTTTAGAAAAGAATAACGCAATGTCGCGTGGCGTCACTCATATTTGGAATTTTCTAATCCTACCGTGCATCGGTTCGTAAATTATAAAAAAATTCGTGTAACGCGTCAAGACGCCGATCTCGATAGGATTAGAAAAATACTTACATCTCGGCTTCTAATCTTTTCACTTTTATTGAAACTGTGTGCTCTAGAAAATTTATTGCAACCATAAGTATAATAATTTATACATTTATTGATGATAATCTAGTTTTTAATTTATATGGAATAAAAGATACCTATTTCGCCGACAGAAGAAAGATTTTTATTATTTCGAATGATTCAATCAATCATGGTTACTGCTCTCACCGCTCTAAATCGTAGGTGGCGTAAAAAGCAGGGGAATTTTTCTCGTGATCGGTATTTCAGAACGTGACACACAAAGTCCCATAAGATGTTAGCATTGACTAAGAACAGGATAGACCACTCATCCAATGCTTTTGTTTGTCCACAGACGAGGTACAGTATAGACCTATCATCCAATGCTCTTTTCTGTCACACGGTTCGGGGGTCTCGAGACCCCGTTACCATTTCCGTGTCACGTGCGATGTTACCGATTCAACACCAGAAAAGACCACAGAGCCATTGAAACGGCGAAAAGGACAATTAAATCGAGCGATAGTCAGTAGCCTTTTAAATGTACAGAGTGGCGATAAACTATCGTGTATACTCGGCCGTCGTATACATGGACCCCAATAGTTCGGTCATACGATGCGGTTTTATTTCGTCAGTTAGATTACCGAATTAACCGATTCACTGAAGTATGTACAAACTATTGCCGTCATGCAAATCACTTATTTGCTGAATCAAATTTTTATCACCTTTCGAAATACTATTTATATTTTGTATGTGTGTACGATAAGCGTATTAAATCGGTTATTTTTTATGGTTACTTTTATCACGTATCGGAATGGCACCTGTATCATGTATACCATAAAGTGCAATTATATTCGGCAATAGCAAAATCATGTAGGTATCCAAATAACATATTCATGATGAATATGGTAAAGTCTAGCTACTCACATTAAAGAACGTAATTTAAAAGTAATACGTAGACGTTGCATTTATCTAAAGATAAAACTGAGAACGAATCAGCATGGCAACCAATTTATGAAGTATATATATGCATGAAAATTAAATTTTCTGTGGAGATGGAGAAATGTGTGGACACTGTTTTCGGTTAATCTTGATTTGGTAAAATAACCGAGTTGGTCAAAAACCGTATTGTGTGAACGAGCTGCAAATAAACATTTACATAACCCAAATATAAGCTACCGGAGCTCAACTCAAATGAATCAGAGCCAAAAATCGTATCCCGAAGAATAGTTTCGAAATTTTTACTTCTAATAAATGAGTAACTATTAAAAACAAATAATTTTCGAGTTAAACTTTTGAGTTCTTTCAAAACTGTTTACCAGTAAAACTAGTACAAGTTATATGTATATGAAATAATCCCTTAATATCGTTTTCGTAAAGCGAAGATGAAACGTATGGGAATTGAAATTTATGTTTTTCTGTAACAATCTTTTTTACCATTAATCTTTCATGATAGATTAACGGTTACTATTGATCACAGCTACGTTTCGGACTCTGTGATCTAATATCAAATGTGAATGACCTAGACTGCAACAATGTACCGTCGATTCTTCTTCACAAGTAGTATGCTGTGCTTTAAACCAAGCACTATGGGGATTTTTTAGAGTGTATGCTTTTATGCAACTTAACAGGTTCGTATCGGTATTCCAAAGAGAGCTTGTTTTCAGCATGGAAAGTTTGTTTAATATGTGTGTGTATAGTTCAATATGTATATATGCATATACTGTACAGTTATTACAATATTTTCTCACCAAGAACTCGAGCGAACCCATGGATAAATGCGTAGATTTCAGTCCAATCCCCTATTATGTGCGGTGGGGGGGGCTCCATGTCCGTCGCTATATCAAAGGCGAAACATACGCTGTCACAACACCGCAAACAAAAATCATCAGTCCGACCAGTCGTTGTAGGACTAATGCCAGCGTTGCCTTTCTCGTATTCTAGCCTATAGCAGAGGAGGCCGTGAGGACTGCCTCGCTTGGAACCACAATTCGCGATCAGTGAAGCGAGTTCGGCTCGCCTTTGATCAGAGCCGAGCTGTTTAAAACCCCATACAATGTATGAACACGTTAATGTAGACTAAAAAACTTTTTTTATTATTTCTTTCTTAATCAATTTTCTTTCAACATATTCGCCAAACTTTTCTCGTTAAAATGAGACCAAAAACGACATAGTTCGGATTATATTTACCTACGAAAATGTGAAAATATTGTATTAATACAGGAGTTAAGAGAAGTAGGAAATGGAAGAGAAGTAAATCGCTGGAATAGATGTATTGTATAGAGCAAAAGAAAGCTACGGAAGTGAAGTGCGTAGTCTATGTATTGCACATATCAGCTGCCTTTAAAAAATTTATAAATTGTATACTTTACGTAAGTATATCATATTCAATGCCATAATGTTATTAAAATATGTATTTTGCTAGAAACAATCCATTTCTGCAGTTTGTTAGAAACTATAATACAGCGTACTTATTCCATAAATGTTAAGTAAAAGTGGTACAAATTATATGGTGTTTGGTTTCATTTTAATAAAAAAATTGCATTAATATGATAAATAAATTACTTTAAAGAAAGATAAAAAAATGAAAAACTTTTAAGTTTGCATTGCATTAGCACAGCAGGCATTTAAACTTCTTCGAATGCTCGGCTTCTCATTCTCACTTTGTCTTTCGCTCGTTGTTCTTTCCGACGGCAGAAATCAGACGAGGTTTGAGTTTCGTGTCCTCAGCGGACTTAGGCCCAGCTGCAGTCTTGGCGAGATAACATTGTATGTGTATGTATCGGGCACCCATGTCACTCATGGATCATGTATGATCCATACGGTCCGAAACAGACATTAAGCAAAGCAATATACAATGTACAGTTGTCCCGCCGAATTACGCGGGGGTTCGGAACATTTATGTATCGCGTTAATGAAGGCTCGCGTAATTTTGAGACTTCCCTTCTCACTCCTACTACAAATTTATATTACATATGTACATACATAGTTATAACCTGGGTAAAAGTTTAGTTATTTGAACAAAGAGGAGGGGGTGGGGATGATATTAATCGAAAGATATGCGTGAACAATTACAAGGTAATTATTTAGAAAAGCCCCCTTTTCTAAATCGATTTCGATGATTTTCGAGTATGTTATAAAAATCAACATTTTGAGCAACTTTTTCCCATACATATAACCGCCGCTCGGCCTTCGTTTCCGAAATTTGTCTCAAAGGAGATTGGTACTACTACATCAAATTTTGTCTATAAGTACGCGTCCGTGGGAGCGTATGCGTAAGCGTTTGATTGGCAACTGTCTGTCGTTTCTATACATAACAGCATAGCGGCCAGCGACGAATATTATACAATGTACAAAATTTTTTCGAAATAATAACTGAAATGTTTACAACTTCGTATAATATCAATAAAGATCATTAAAACAAAAATGAATGTGTGGCCGGCCGCCTCGCGGCGGCCAGAATGAATTCTTCGTCCCGAACCTAAACTTCATTAAATTAGTTACTAGATAGCAGAGTTCGATTTGAGTAAGGTTCGGGCTGGATTATTATTCCAGTCGCCGTGAGACGGTCGGCTACCCGAATCGAGTTCGGAAGCATTCCCATTCTACGCGTCCGTTGCGAGCTGCCTCGATGCGTTTAAAGAAACAGTGGACAATCACCGACCAAATGTTTACGGATACGCTGCCACGAACGCGTACTTATAGAAAGAATTCAATGCAGTTGTACCGATCATTCTTCGAAAAAAATTTCGGAAACTAAGCCCGAGCGACGGTTATATGTATAGGAAAAAGTTGTTTAAAATGTTGATTTCTACAACATATTAAAAAATCATCGAAATCGGTGAGACCCCTCTTTTCTAAATAAATACCAATTACAATGGTAGTAACAGGGTTGTTGCATAGGTTCCAAGATATTAACAAAAACATATTGGTACAACTACATTGCATGCTGTTTCAATATGTATAGATATGTATGTATAGGTACACAATGCGTACACAGACATCCGACGCGTTAGCCGCTTCGCTCGCCGGCGGATTTGGTTTGCTTATTTTTCATCTCGTCGTCAAGCGGCACTCCGTTTCTGGCACAATGCGACTGCATTATTTGTGGTGTTGTCATTGCTATTGTTCGTATAGGTAGAATACAATGCAATTGTACTAATATATTTTTGCTAATATTTCTAAACTTCTAAGTTAGAACCACTACTACTTCGTCATACATAAGCTTCCGATTAATATGATATATCGCCTACCTCACTGTGGAGCCGCATACCGTTGTTTAGAAATGTTAAATATGTGTTGCATTTTATATATTTACGAACATATGTATGTTACGAAAATAATAATGTTATTCAAAAATTCCCAGAACTCGAGGATCTATCCTTTAATGCCGATCATAGGCACAAATCGGGAAAAATTTCTCAAAATGTTGAATTTTACGATATATTTCAATTTCATAAAAATCTAATAGGCAATCCTAACATAAATATATACCCAGGTGTAGCCTAAATAGAATTTCCTTCATCTTTTAAATATTATGAAATGTACTGCGCTTTGAATATTTTATATATTTTTGCATGTTACGCGTATTCTTCATTCTTTCAAACATTTAAAGTTCCTATAAACGCATAAAAATTTGTAGTGAATTTATTATATATTGTGTACATATGTTATTCATATTTCACGAAAGTATATTGTAATTTTTGTGGCTCTTCCCAGTCGCGGTGACTACAAAGATCACAAAAAACCGCGTTTTTCAAAACTGCGTAAGTACTTCGAGGATTAATTACATTTCTGCTTACTTTTTCCTAGATGTGGAAGAACAAGCCTTGCATTGAAACATAACTTAGATAATATATTCTGGTAGATGAGTCTTAAACAAATTTTCAAGTGATATTTTTAGCATAATAAATAAGAGTTATAAGAAATACATTTGAAACTCTTTATATTTTAATTTCATGGTTTTATATTTTTTATTACAAACTTCTAGAAATTTATCAGAAGTTTGAGCTTTCCTCTGCAATAATGGTTCCGAGCATATAATTATAACATTACAGTAACGTAATTAATTTTGTAAGTTGATAGCTACATTATAAAAATACACTCCAGCCGTGCAAAGAAATTAAAATTAATTAAGTGAGCTCGGATTTTTGCTTATCTTTTACTAGAAAAATTTTATCTATGCATTGATAACATTACCGTGAAGTATTACAAAATGTAAGAAGATAAATCATAGTTATATTTGTTTTATACGCACAGAGTGTGCATATAATCTGCACAATTTCTTTTTGTTCGCATCTACTTGGAAAAAATCACTGTCATTACATTGTGTACTCTTTAAAAACTATTCGACATTTGTCTGAAACAATTTTTGGTATGATTCGTGGTTTACATAATTTTTAAATAGATTTATTTAAATGGGACACCGTGTATAGTGGTCAAACAGATTTCTTCGTGACGCGGATAGAGAACGATGTACTTGAGTCTGTTGACTTTATCGTCGTCAGCGACATTTCCACAGGTATTTCTTACACTCACCGCATTAATACGCAGAGGGCGTATGAAACACTCGAATTTTTTTCGAGGTCGGTATTTCAGAGCTGGTGACACGGAGTCCCATAAGATGATCGGTCTATCCTGTACCTCGTCTGTGGTTTGTCACACGGTTTTGGGGCTCATGAGCCCCATTACCATTTTCATGTCACGTCCAACGTTAACGGTTAAGCATGAAATAAATGTGCAGCGCTGCAAGTGATAAGAATTAAAACTATAATATCCGCAACAATTTAAATATGGTTGGATATACAGTTTTATATATACGTTCGACCATTTACAATATCGGCGAATTAAAAAGCATTAACAAATCAATCTCATGGTGTATCTCGTATACTCTTTAAATTATTTTAATATTACGCTGTTACGTAACGAAATGTATAACGTATTGTATTTATTGTTACAATAAATTCCTCAGAGCGCAAACGTATAATAAAGATATAAAAATTAATAAATCTTATCATATTGAACTAGAAAACTAGTGAAAAATTGACAAACGTCTCTTCTCATGCGTGATCCGAAGAAGGGGAGTCACGTGACATCTCCTTGCCTATATAAGCAGCGGAAGGGCGACGCGCACTCTTATTGTTGCAGGTGCTCCCGAAGGGATCGGATCGAATCTGTATATCACAGATTCACTTTTTAGCTAGACGATGACCAGAGATGACCACTGGGGCTAACCCACCGCCCACCACCCACCTACTACTAATTTCTCTTAGACTCAAGATTAAATTTAACCCATTACGTTTGATACACATATATCTGTGCATGTATGATTGTATTGCAAGTGCTAACCACTAACTTTTATTACGTTATTCTATTTATTTTTCATTTTATTTATGTTATTCTTCTCATATTTTATTCTGCTATCATTTTACTTTGTTTCTGTTTCGTTGTATCAACATTCTGTTCTATTAATTACGTTTGTCTTCTAATAATTTATATATTTCATTCTGTTTAAATGTTACTCTGTTTACATTTTATTCTGCTAACATTTTACTTTATTTCTCGTTTCTTGTACCTACATTCTATTCTATTAATTACTTTTGTCTTTTATTAATTTATTGCGTGGACTACTAATTTCACTTTAACAGATTAACTTCGTCACGAAGATTCAAGAATTTTAAGAAGAATTTTAACAAGAAATCAGCGAAAGAAGATTCATCGTGGGATACGTGCGTCTAATTCTAAGTTAGAATAAGCTACGTACATTTAGTCAGAGTATTTTGTACCTCGATTACTGTGCATGCATTTTGTTCTAGGATCGCTCGACAACTTAGAACCACAAAGCCTTAACTTCTCTTAACTTCTCTTTCAAAGTACATAATATCTTTCATCCCATTCTTGCTCGCGTTAATCAATTTGCAATCGCTCGATCCCTTCGAGATTCTCGCCACGCACTCGCTCTCAAACAGCCGCGCTGTTCGAGGGTAGTCATGGACAACCGAACTGTATGCTTGGTAAGTCGTTCTGTCATACGATCTCAATCTCATTCCTAATCGCAATCGACGTTCGTTCGCGCCTCGAATCGTTGAAATCGCTTTCGAGTCGAGGTGCAGCGCTGTTTGCGATGCGAGGATCTGCAACCCCTATCGAAGCAATTCGATAGGGGTGCAAGGCCCTGTAGGCTGGATCGTACGCATCTCTGTCTCGGGTACGCAGTGCGGCCTTCTGTTTGCTGCTGGGGTTAACGTAATGTTAACTCTCTGTTAGACGGTATCAGTGGTCATTATGTACTGCCCTCGATGTAGAGGGATTCTTGCGATCCGACTATTAGGCTGTGCTGGATCCTCTGCAAAGCAACGCAACTTCACCTCGGTCTCGAAAGCGATTTCTTTGACTCGTGTAAGTCGCGTTCGAATTTCGCTTTCGATTCGTGTGAGTGCGAGACGCATGACGGAGCGCTCGAGTATAGAGTTTTGTTGCGCATGCAAGTGCGTTTCGTGACTCGTTGGTTCTTTCGAGAGATAGTAAATTGTGTTTGCTTTGCTCGCGATTTTTATATGTGCTTTTCATCGCCCACTTCCGGGCGAATGTTCAAAGAATTAGCGTTGCGTACAGAGTAAAGTAGAGTTTAGTTTGCCGTATTAAATTCCTCTTTGCGAGACACGAACGTTTTAACAAAGTGTCAGTAGAGTCTCTTGCTTTTCGTAATATGGCTCTAAGTTGGAAGAGCGTATCTTAGAAACAGAATACATCGGTAGGGTTAAGCATCGTTGTACAGTTTTGTGAACCGAAATTCATTCCATGTTCTCTTAAAGTTTCTTCGAGGAACAAATTATTTTTCGCGCGAATATTCAGTAGCTTTAAGAAATACTTTAAGAATAATCTTCAACGGGAAGTCATCGAAAGAAGATTCATCGCAGGAGGCGTGCGTCTAATTTTAAGTACATATAAACTACTTATATTTAGTCAATGTAAATTTTGTACAACGATCGCTATCCGACTTGAAGCCAAAAAGCCTCAACTTCCCTTTTACAGTACATAATATCCATCATCCCATTCTTGCTCGCGTTTATCAATTTGCAATCGCTCGATCCCTTCGAGATCCTCGCACGCACTCGCTCTCAAACAAGCGCGCTGTTCGAGGGTAGTCATGCACAATCGAACTGTATGCTTGGTAAGTCGTTCTGTCATACGATCTCAATCTCATTCCGAATCGTAATCGACGTTCGTTCGCGCCTCGAAGTCGTTGAAATCTCTTTCGAGTCGAGGTGCGGTGGCGTTTGCGATGCGAGGATTATGCAACCCCTGTCGCAGGTACTCGATAGGGGGTCAGGGCCTGTAGGCTGGAACGTAAGGGTTTGGTAACCCTATGTTGCAGCTGCAGTAGTTTCTAGGTAATGCTGGCTCTGTACTTTATTCCTGCCATTAGGGTTTGGGGCACTTGCGATCCGACTATTAGCCTGTGCTAGATCCTCCGCAAAGCATCGCAACTTCACCTAGATCTCGAAAGCGTTTTCTTTGACTCGTGTAAGTCGCGTTCGAATTTCGCTTACGATTCGACGTGAGTGCGAATCGCGTGATAGAACGCGCGAGTGTAGAGTTTTGTTGCGCATGGGAGAGCGTCGCGAAGCTCGTTGGTTCTTTCGAGAGATAGTGAATTGTTTTTACTTTGCTCGCGATTTTTATATTTGCTGTTCGTAATATGGCTGTAAGTTGGAAAAGCGTATCGATACTTACATCTAGTCTAAGTAACGTGTACCTCGATTACTGTGCGTGTATTTTGTTCTACGACGGCTACCTAAATTGGAGCCAAAAAGCCTTAACTTTTCTTTACAGTACACGATATCCATTCTCCACGCACTCGCTCTCAAACAGGCGCGCTGTTCGAGGGTAGTCATGCACGATCGAACTCTATGCTTGGTAAGTCGTTCTGTCATACGATTTCAATCTCATTCCGAATCGCGATCGAATTTCGTTCGCGCCTTGAGTCTTTGAGATCGCTTTCGAGTCGAGTTGGAGCGGCGTTTGCAATGCGAGGACTTGCAGCCCCTATCGAAAGTGCCCGATAGGGGACCAAGGCCCTGTAGGCTGGATCGTAAGCATCTTTACCGCGGGTACGCAGTATGGCCTTCTGTTTGTCGCAGGGGATACGTCTTCCGTTCAGACGGCATCAGTGGTCCGCTACTGCCCTCAACGTTTAGTTTCTTGCGATCCGACTATTAGGCCGCTATTTCCTCCGCGGAGCAGCGCAACTTCATCTCGGTCTCGAAAGCGATTTCGTAGACTCGTGTAAGTCTCGTTCGAATTTCGCTTTCGATTCGGGTGAGTGCGAGTCGTATGATAGAGCGCGCGAGTATAGGGTTTTGTTGCGCATGGGAGTGCGTGTTTGCTTTGCTCGCGATTTTATCTATTTGCTTAGCGTTGCGTACAGTAAAGTAGAGCTTAGTTTCGCCCGTTATATTCCTCTTTGCAAGACACTAACTTTGTAACAAAGTGTCAGTAGAGTCTCTTATCATTCGTACGTCGGCTCTAAGTTAGAAAAGCGTATCTTAGAAACAGAATACAACAGTAGGGTTAAGCATCGTTGTACAGTTTTGTGAACCGAAATCCATTCTATGTTCTCTTAAAGTTTCTTCGAGAAACTTTAAGGGCGTAGAATGGCTTTCGGTGGGTCTCGGCGCGTAGTCACCTCCTCGTGGTGAGACCTGGTAATTGGTATCGTTTTCCAAAGAATGAAACATCTTTCGAAAACGATACCAAGCTAAGAACTACGCATTAACGTCTAACCTTTATATTTTAGTTTATATTTTACCTTAGACTTTCGTTTACATGCTTCGATCTTAGACTACATCTTACAGCTACCAGTTTCCAAGAGTGATCGACTTCGATTTCCAAATGCATGTTACACGTATCTTTGACTGTGTTAATATTTTGCAGGCTGTGCATTTCTACTTTAATATTGTATCAATATCGATTAGAGAACTGTGTATCGTATGATTTAGACTGTTACGAATATGATCTACGTTGAAGTTTTGTTAGTTTTGTGCTCGTGTGACTTAGTTTGTCGTGCGTGCTGATAGCATTAAGTATAATGAATCATTAAATAGCATTAAGTATAGTAAAGCATTAAATAGGATTAAATATAATACATATAAGATTTGAAATTTAGTAATCTATTGATGGTCTTCGTTTCGTATCGAAGGAATATTCAGTTGATCGTAATATCAATCCAAATATGCATCTCGAAATTCGAATGAACTGCGTGACACGCGCCGCGCAACCGTATAGCGTTCCCCCACTCTTGGAGCTCGGGGTACGCGGCGCGTCAGTAATATTTCGAGTTTCGTACAGGAAGGTTGCGTATACATAATCGTACGGTGCGTACCTGCTCTACCTCTATTTGCTCCGTACCATTTCCCTCCATCCTCAATCTAGTAGCATTGTTTAATCAACGTCGTGTCATTTATTGCTAATTCGTAACAACAAATAACAAACGATTACTAACTTAACAATTCTCAACGTTTCGATACCTTGTTCTTTTTTTCTTTGTTATTAATTTACTTCCTCCCCTTCCTTGAATTACTGCTGCCTTTTATTTTAACTAATCTATTTTTTGCATTGTTCTTTTTGTTACAGATACCTGTTTGGTAATTCGAGAGGCTAAAGAGGTGGATGGTAATATTTACGTTGCGCTAACACGTGGTAACATACACATGGGTTCATACTTATTAATTTTTTTGTTTGTTCATACGTTTTGTTATTTCGCGTCATTTATATTTCGTAACCAACGTGCACGAAGGGAGGGCAGAATTTAGAATCATTCGCGTTTTTTCGTTATTTTTTTATTCCGTTTCATCGTGGACGTGTTAAAGAATTGTTAACAATAGTACAGTTACTACACGTAGAGTCTTATTTCATTGTATTTCGGTCGCGAGTTTCGCTATGTAGTATATTATTGGTTTCTAAACGCGTTTCCTATTTCTACGAATCTGCTCGAGTTGTAAACACGCAAAAACTGTGGCCGGAAACGCGCCGCGTTCTTCTCGCCCCACTCCGGTGTTTTGATTTCGAACTTTTATTTACGCGAGCATTTGCGAGAATTTGATGAGTGGGGGGACACGCGGCTTACGTTTAGGAAGCGCGAGTTGAACGAACTTTTTGATTCCAATTCGTAAACATTCGTTGCGTACATTTACAATACACGCGTCATACATACAAATCATAGAAATATAATTCTAGAATTTCATTTCATATTGAGATATTAATATCGTTTAATCATTTCAGGGCAACGGTATTCGCAAACAGACGCTCGACAAGAATAAGAATAATAGAATACATTTCTTGTGTTGCGTATTTTCTTACCCTTCCCCCCTGCTACTAAATAAGCATTTCTTTCAGCACGTTGTGATCGCGCGCAATGCGATCGTAGAATCAGTGCTTGCCGTCGAACGATATTTGATTTGCTTAAGAGCACAGCTGCTCTAATTAGATTCATTTATAAAAATTACTCGCGAAAGTAGAGTCAGTGTTTGCTCGCCGTATATATTTACGCGGTTGCCTAGTCTTTTACTTCCCTTTTTTTTTTACTTAAGTAATAGAATTCGGTATTAGAGTCACTCTTCGGCTGTTGGCAGACGATCTCGCTGGGCTTCTGAAGTCCGCCATGTAAGTATCTTTGCAATTAACGTTTATCTTCACGAATTAAGAGATATAAAATCTATTAAAAATTTGTAGTCTTCCCGGTTGCTATTTAATTTTTGTCGAAGTAAGAAATAGACTGATTGAAGAATATAGAATTTGTTAAACTTGCACGTCTTTAATCTCAAGATTGTCAAATAATCGATAAGCAATATCTCGAAGAATAAATTGTAATCTTCTCGTTCTCTTTTCTTTGTTACAGGTCTTCCACAGATCTTCTTGTCCTTTGGACCACAGGACATGGCATCGCAGCTTCACGGCCTCTCGACATCATTTTTCATAGTGTTGACTTCAAGGCTTCACGACTCCACGACTTCACGGCTTCGCTAGATGACGATGGCAGCAGGTTGTCATCCGCCTGGCTGCAGCAGATGACAGCGTAGTCGTCTAACGGTGAGTGGCATGCGCTTTGAATTCCTCCGGTCACTCAATCATGCCGAGGACGAAAGGTCCGAATCGGCACGGGTGACTGGTTGTATACGTAGATTTTGCATAAACGAGTACAGTGACCACGGGTATACGATCGTATACACGTGTATCATTTTTATTTCTTGTATGTATTGTATCTATTAGACGAGGCTAGGTCTTCTTGCGCTCGCGATTATAAATATTTTCATATGCTAATAAAAGAATTCGAGTTAATTGTAGAGTCACTTAGTAGGAACTTCTTCTTAAATATCGATGCACTTAAAAGTAGAGTGAACAGAAATTCCACAAAGATATTTATTAAAGTGGAATGCTCGTATATTTGAGCACGTTATAATTTTTAGTTATATTTGTAGATTTATTCATTGCATAATAGTATGAGGAAATGTGTTTGCATTGCTATTTGAGTACACGCAGGTGTACGCGTAATATTGTATCAGAGTTCCTTGCTTGAATCGTAATTCGTAAAAGAATTGAGCAATATATTGCTTCGCGGTTCACAGTAGCGTCAATTCGATTTAAGATACAGAGACACATTAGATTTTTCTTTTCTCGTACAAAAATGATGCGAAATAAAATGCGTAAGAAGACATCTCGCGATGGGTAGATTTCCGAGTCGAAGTCGAAAACTTTAACGCGATGTTATGTTAAAGTTACGAAGCTTTGGTAAGGGAGTTGCCCAAGGGATTGCACTTAAAGTTTCACGTTAGAGTCCCATGTTCTATTTTATCAACGTGTTCTTAACTTCAGTTTAGAGTCCCTTGTTAACATTTAATATTATTAACTTTAATTTAGAGTCACTTGTTCGCGTTTCTTATTCTCAGCCTCGCGTATTTAAATTCACGTTGCATTAAAGTTTTCTCGCTTTCTTGTTTTGCAAGTAACGTAGCTTCTTTTCAATGTAACGAGTAGAGTCTGTTTGCTTTAAACGCATTGGAAAAGTAGAGTCACAGTCCGTTAGCCGATTACGAATGCCGACAAGTTTTTTAGCTAGGATTTTCAGCGTCGGTTCGTGCCGTTTTGCCGGGATCCCGCTTACGTGCTCAGGTGCTACTTGAGCGGGTGAAAAGCACGTGGCACGATCATTGTTTTTTATTATTTTGCTATTTGATATTTGATATTTGTGTGGCGGCTGATCGTGGGTAGCGTATCGCGCACGACGTCGTTTCCACATTGTGGGTGTGTGTGGTTAGGCTGTGGACTTGCGTCGTTTTTTCATACTCTTGATTAACTTCTCAGTCAATTTATTTTTTAATACAATGGTACCAATAGTCTCCATTATATTTGCAATAATAACAATGAACCATTTATTGCAAAGACAGCACACGGTTTTCGTATTGAATTCTTTAATAAATGCTTAAAGTATATTTTGCAATTTTCTTATCGAATTACATGTTTGATAAATGCTATCAATGTGTATCGTTTACAGCTTTGCTATTGAATTACGTGTTTGATAAATGCCTAAAATATATATCAATTTACACGTTTGCTATCGATGTACATTTCTTTGCGAAATGCTCGAAGTATATTTGAATCGTTGCATACGCTTGACATCATATAATACGCAATGGTCGCTACCCACGTCAGATGATTTCAGGATTTTTTTTTAATTTAGAGTGTGTATGAGATGTATGTTGAACTCGGGTGTCGGAGGCGTCCCGGGACGTTACTCCCTAGTTTAGGTTATGTTGCACCCGGGTGGTATGCGTGTGATCCGCTGGGTGGGGGGTGGGGTGTATTCCTGTGTTTGTGTGCCTGTTTGCCATTTTTTAAATATAGCATTAGGTAGGTAGGTAGCATACTTTCTGGAATGTGCGTTAATTTTAAGTAGGTAGGGCCGGGCAGGTTGACATATGGTCTCGGGTCGCGAGTTTCATATTTAATGGGGGGTGCGCGTGTCAACCTGTTTCAGGGAATCTGATTTGAACATCGACGGCGAGCTGATCTGACCTGGAGAATGCAGGTCATTTCCGGTCTTTGCCAATGTCGATCTTTCGAATCCGGCGATCTTGAATCGTCACGCGGACGCGGCCGCGATCTGCACGAAACGAACGTATATACTCAGCTCGAGGTTCGACACGTTTGCACGAGCAAGGATGCTGAGAATTCTTAGATTAGTTTCTTAGAATTCTTAGAGTCGTTGGTCGTCTGCGTGCTATTTAACTTCTTCGATATGCATTTTTATTCCATTTTTCTGAGTCTCTTTCTGGATTGCTTTTCGAGAACCTCGAGCTTAAATTCATGTCCCTGCGGGCATGGCGCCCGAAGAAAAGAAGAGGCCCGACAAACTGTCACGAAGAGGGCAGCAACGAATGGCTGTTCATTTTTTCGGTTTACAAAAGAATGGATGGTCATTACTCTTGTTACATTGTCACTGTACTCGTTGTTAGATTTGCATGCGTAGTGTTTTCAGCTTCCACATCTGGGCTCCGCGTACTTTTTTACGTAGCGTTGAGGAAAGAAAGCGCGAGGTGATATTAGAGTTGCGAATGAAAAAGTCACGAGTTTGCATTAGCGTTGCGAAGATACGATTATCGCGATTGATTTAGCGTTGCGACGTATGAAATGTTGCGCGTATTCTTAGCATTTCTTAGTATCGCGTTCCACAGTTTGATTGAGATTAGCATCGTAATATATTTGATAGCGTTGCGATAATATCGATCGCGTCTTCTAATTGTAAACACCGCGATTAATCGGAGCAGCTTCCGTTACACGAAAATAGTAGCTTCCATTGAATGAATTAAAATGTTAGAGTTGCGACACATTTGCATCGCGCGTGTTTAGCTTTGCAGTTAACGTCGCGCCACGAAATGATCGCGTTTTGCACGTAGCGTTGCGTATATGATAAAAAAGCCCACGATGTTCCATTGAGAAAGTGGAATTCAGTCATCGATGGACCATGGACGAGTCAACGGCAGCCGTGCATTGGGCACGCTGCACTTTCGCTATTAGTGTTGCGCTTTGAAGAAGAATAGGTGCATAGATTAGTTGTTATTATTTATTAGCGTTGCGTTACAGGGTCAACGAAGCGTCCAGGGCTGGACGCTTGCGCGACGTTGTCTTTTTCTTTCCTCTTTGATTGAAGTTGAGTCGAGTAAAGTAGTCTTTGCAGTAAAACGAAGCACCTTTCGCGATTGATTTGTTGAACTTGCTCTTTGATTAGTAAACGTAGTATATTAGCGTTGCGAGAAAGAAACAATGTTTCACTCACGCGTTCATCGGGTTTACGAGTGGATGATTGGTATTTTTTAGTGGCCCTTCTGGCTGCTCAATTCCGTTTCGTTTAGCACTCTTTGGGGCTGCTCTTTTTTCATATTTCTATTAGCGCCCTTCGTGGCGGCCTCGCGTTTATATTGCGCGTTGTTCGTCGAGCGTTTGTTATAGAAAAATACCGTTGCAAAACCTACATCGTTGCACCCTCGCGATTAGATCTCGAGATCTAATCATCTTTCTAATCGTTAAGCATTAAAAAATTACATTTCGATGCCTGTACGCGTAATACCACGTAAATGTGCAAAGCATAAGTTAATCGTTTCACCAGTATAATGTATCTCTATATCGAAAACTAACACCGTGCTACAGCAAATGTGTCTCTTATTTACGCGAAATGTATAACGTATTGTATTCATTGTTACAATAAATTCCTGAGAGCGCAAACGTATAATAAAGATATATAAATAAATAAATCTTGTCGTATTGTACTAGAAAAATTGTGATGAATTGAAAACGGTCCTTCTCACGCGTGATCCAAAGAAGGAGAGTCACATGACCTCTCCCCCCTTGCCAATATAGCAGGAAAACTTCGCCGCGCGCTCTTAGATAGCTACTCTTCCAAGCACTCAACCTCTCACCAAGTTTCAAGAATTTTGGATTCGTAGTTTCCTCAAAAAAAAGTTCCTACACCCCCCACGTTCTTTGTTCCGTAACTACGCTTGCGATCGTGAAAAATGGAGAGCCGATGATTCTGGAGATAGAGGAAAATGTGCCCTTCAATTTGATTTCCGTTTCACGTCGATATCTCAACTCTTTCGAGATATGGCCGTTTAAAGTTTACTCTTATGGATAGTGCGCGCGGAGTTACGAATGACATAGTAAACATAGTAAAACTGACCTGCGTAATACTACGAATGGTGAAGGTGGTTGAGAAGTAGGTCAGTTCGCGGAGGCCGAGAATAGCGGGAAAAAATTAAACTCGTCTTTAAACGATGATATCTCGGCAACCGAAAGTCGGACTTAGGTGAAACCGAAAGCATTTTAAAGGGGAAGGTTCACCGATCATGACAATGCAGGGATTTTGAAAATGTTCACGCAGCTTTTCTAAACGAAGTACTTTTCTAAAGCACTTTTCTAAACGTATCGAGATTGAGCGTCTCGATGCGTCACACGAAATTCTTTATCTTTTACGACTCGACGCACGTATCCAAATAAAACCGATTGACTAATAACCACTGCACTCCGCACTTTCATTTCTACCAGTTTCGTCCGAAGGAAACGATTAGAAGCCAAGATCTAAGCATTTTTCTAATCACATCGAGATCCGACACTTGACGCGTTACACGAAATTTCGTATTTTTCGCAAACCGAGGCACTTATACGAATAAAACCTTGGATTATTATCCATTTCACTCCGCACTTTCGGTTTTTGGTGGTTTCGTTCGCGTCGCGAGCTTGGATTCCGATATCCATGCATTTTTCTAATCACATCGAGATTGGTGTCTTGACGCGTCACACGAAATTTCGTATTTTTCGTGCACCGATGCACGTATCCGATTAAAACCGTGCGATTGTGGTTTGCTACACACCGTGGTTTCATTTTAGGTCAGCCTCGAGGGAAAGAAACGATTAGGAACCGATATCTAAGCATTTTTTCGTGGTATCGATAATGGCGTCTTAATGCGGCACGCGTCGACCGTTACTGACCGTTACTTAGTCGTTTGCCGCGTAAAAATTGCGAATGCGCAGTCTCGTGCAGTTTCGTGCGCGCTCAGTTTAGTTTTACGTTTGACTAGGAGCACGATTGTATTGGACGACGAGAAGATTATTGTCGTTCATTGAACGAAATATTTTAAAAAAGCTAGGTTACTGTTTCATTTATTCTAAACCTAATTCTACTATTAACTCCTTCTCTACCTCATCCGTACTTCGAAATTGTTAGCGGAGAAAAATAGACATCATAACAATTTTGCTGTACAATTGATTCGCGGCATTTTCTCGCGCTTGTACGTCTAAATTTTTTAACGGATTCAAAAAATACATTTCGATGCCTGTACACGTAATGCCACGTAAATGTGCAAAGCGTAAATTAATACGTTCGGCAGTATAATGTATCTCTTTATCGAAAGCTAACACCGTATTAATGCAAATGTGTTTTTTATTTACACGAAATGTATAACGTATTGTATTCATCGTTACAACAAATTTTTAAGAGCGCAAAATAGCGCCCTTCTCTTCACGCGACGATATCTCGGCAACCTAAAGTCGAATTGATGTGAACCAAAAAGTGGTTTAAAGGGGAAGGTTCACCGATTATGGAGGTGCAGGGATTTTCAAAACGTTCATGCAGCTTCAAAATGGCGGCGAGTTAAAGTTTGAAACGTTTTAGTAGATGTTTTGGGGTTGGTCAGGAACGAGTAAAACGTGCACTTCTCTTTCGATAATCATATTTTTCCAATAAAAAGTAGAATTTAAATGAAACAAAAAAGATTTTAAAGAGAAAGTTTCCCTATTTTTTATACGCTAAGGTGAATGCAAGAATTATAATAACTATGAGTACTACAGAGGGCGTATGAAACACTCGGATTTTTTTCGAGGTCGGTATTTCAGAGCATGTGACACGAAGTCCCATATGATGATAGGTCTATCCTGTACCTCGTCTGTGATGTTAGGTCTATTTTGTACCTCGTCTGTGAATCAACTGTTTCTGACACAATCAATCTCTAGAATCCAGATCTACAATCTATAATAAGAAAACAGTGTCAGAGTTGCGCGAGAAAGAAGCTGCCTAACCACGTCGAAAAATATATATCAAATATTGTGACACCACAATTAATAGAATTTTTGCTTTTTATGCTGTTGGGTCGCATATAATTCCTAAAATCACCGCTCGAAATTACAGAGGGCGTATGAAAACCTCCGCTTTTCTACACGATCGGTATTTCAGTTTGAAGTTTGTGATGCTTTGTATAAACGAGTGGTCTATCCCCAGACGAGGTACAGGATAGACCGATCATCTTATGGGACTTCGTGTCGCATGCTCTGAAATACCGATAACCTAAAAATTCAGACTTTACGGTAGAATATCTTTCGTTTTATTATCTGACAAAGAATGTAAAGTATTTTGTAAAGTATTTTGAACTTCTAAAGTATTTTGTAAGAGCAAACGCAAAAATTATACATTTTAAACAGTCGAAAAGGTATAAATGGAAACGGATTTGGGTCTCATGAGTCCCAAATCCGGGTGACAAAGAACAGCATTGGGTAAGTGGTCTATCCTGTTCTTAGTCAATGGTCTATCCTAAACTTAGTCAATGGTAATATTTTTGTCACAAATATTTTAATAATAATATTGGTGCGAGCGTGATCATGGATGATATAATGTTATTGAAAGAGAAGCATCTGAAAATTACAGATTCGCAAGTAAAAGATTTATTACAAGATAAGATTAAATTAATAGCCTCTATTAAAAACAAAGAGAATCAACATTGTAACGGTAATTTGTGGTACTAACGCTTATATTTTGCTTATTATATATATAGAGAGAGGTAATGATATTTTCTTTTTTAGAAAATGAAACGAAAGTTAAAGATTTAATGTTGAAAGTAGCCTCTTTAAAAGAAACTCTACAGTCGGAAAAACAAGCATTGGAGGACAAGAACCATGACTTATCTAAACACTTAGACTACATTGTAATTATCAATATATTTTTATATATTTAATATAAGTTTTTTTCTTTATTATAAGATATAATAGTAACTGATATTCAATACTTTTAAAAGGCAGAGTTAGAAGCAGAAAAAAATAAATTTTTAGAAGAATGTCACTCATTAGAATTGCAAAGGAATAAACTTAAAACATGTAAAAGAAACTTGCATGATCAAGAACTATTGGAGCAAGGAAGGTTTGTGTATTATATCATCTCATTTATATTACACCTTTTATGTTAATAAAATTCTTTAATTGTTTTTTTGTAATTACAGAAGAAAATTTTCATTATATAAAGAATTAACTGGTATAAGATGGGACTATGAAAGACTCAAGGAAAATGTTACAGGATGTATCCTTTTAATATTTAAAATGCTTAACGTTTAAGATATAAATATATAGTCCTTAAATTTAGCATTAGATGTGACAAATAACAGGAACTATATTCATCACTTCTGCTATACAAATGAAAATACAAAAGATTTGAATAATCATTTGTGGCAAGAGATACATAAATCTGCATTTCATACTGAAGATAAAAAGATATGTGACAAGGAATATGTTATGAAAGATAAATAAATGTAGTTTTGTATATATAAATATATTAAAATAAATTTTTATACAATAAAAGTTATTAACTCATAAAATCACGACACGTCGTGATATTAATAAATGAAAATATAAAATATTACTACCAATATGTTGGTTTAGTTTACTATATAGAATATGAAATGAATATAATGGCTAATTATCTGTAAGATTATATAAGCAAATACATACTTGATTAAACATTTGTTTTTAATTTTTCATTTCGTATTAATAAATGGAAATGAAATTCACGCTAAGAGAAGTTAATAGCTTCAAACATTCTGCACCAATATAAAATAATTCCTTTTTTGAAAACAATAGGGTAATAAGTTACTAAATTTAAAACTAGAAAATCAATATTATTTCGCAAAGTATATAAAAATAAATGTAATTTTTCATTTTAAATATATCTCCAAGTCTTTTTTTTCGTTTATTAATTTCTCGAAAAGTGTTTGCTTTTGAATCTATTTAAAAGATCATTTTTTTAGATATATTGCATAAAAAAATAAACAAACAAACTAACGAAAGTTACACACGATAAAAATGTAAAACTTTAATATATCCGAGATATTCTAAGGATAAATAAATTGTTAACTTTTTTTGATTTTCAATTGAGGTGGCGGCCTGCCATGTTTTCTTTCGAAATATTACCAACGTTAAGTTATACACGGAGTACACACTCATAGTTTCTAACCTACAACGTTGGTCAGCACTGCACTGTACTGCACTCATATATGTGCAAGATTACCTAATTTTTGTTTCTGAAATTGTAACGATAGATTGGCATATATAATCGGGGATAAAGACAGAATACTTTTAATAAATACTTAACAAAGGAACGACATACTTGTTCATTTAAAGCAGTATGTCAACGTTATTGCGACTTATTCGATCTCAAGGAATTAAGAATAAAGTGACGTTTTTAAGGCCGAAGGATACGAAAATATGTAATAAAGCACGTCGCAGTGATGCACCAACAACAAAAAGTGAGAAAGATCAAGCGTATGAAGTACAGAAATCATGGAGCAGTTACGGGTTCGACTATAAAAGTCAGAAAAATGATCGTCACATTATGCATGTGACATTCTTCACTGCTATCAGTATATGCCTGGTATTTGGAGCGGTTTCGATCGGCTATTTACCGGACCCCTTACTTAAAGATTGGTCTCAACGAGAAGCATATCTCCAACTTCGTCACAGAGAAGAAAATGGCTTGCCATTAATCGACCCGAATTTGATTGATCCATCTAAAGTTATTCTTCCAAGTGATGAAGAATTAGCGCATACAGAAATAATTATTTAAACACTGTAAAAACATTGTGTATAAGAAAAGTTGGTAGCATTTTTAGTCAACTGATACAAAATTGTTATTCCATACATGTTTGTATAGTGGCATTTAAAATAAGATTAACATGTATAATACAAAATAAATGATTTTCATTCAAAATCATCTTGTTTATATAAACTTTTCTTAAAGCCTATAAAAAGTCTATTTGAATATTAGGTAATATTTATATTCTAAAAACAAATGTATGCATCCATTGTTGCATAAATATGTAAATGTTTTATTTTATTATTTGATAACAAATTAAAATTTGGAAACTTATATGATTAAGATACATTATATATAACATAATTGTATGTATATTTGTATAAGTTATAATTATATCCAAAGAATAAAACCTATAATTATAGTAATTATGTGTATACAACAGAAAGTATGATAAAAAGTAGAACAATTAATACATAGATTTAATACCTTCTCTTCTCTCTCTTTTTAAATGCTTTAATTTGATTCTAATTTAAATAGTTATTTAATAATCTTTATCTATGTACAGAATTGCATAATTTATCCTCGCACATTCAAAAAGTTTTGTATACATTGCGTTTAAACAAGTAATAAAGTATAAACGCACAAAATACAATGATACAATATATTTGCAATAGATACGTGTTTACGCACATTTTATTTTACTTTTATTCTTCAGTATGCATTTCATTATAAAACAGATATTTTCATTAGTCGTTACTGTGTTCACGATACTTGTAGACATGAGAGCTGATGTGTGAACACGAGTTAATTAATTTTGTTGAAGAACAGATGAATAGAAAGACGTGTTTTGTGGTAGACTTGCACTAACAGTAATAGGGGGCATGCCAGGCAATGATATAGGCGTCGTTACTACATGGGACTGAGGCACATTAAACTGTACAGGTGGTGATATACCACTTTGTACAGTTGTAAAATCTTTCGACGTTCCAGTAACGTCGACTGTTTCATTTGCAGCTATCGTACTAGTAGTAGAAGTCAGTAAAGGTGGAGTAGTTGGCATACCAGGTATATTCGGCATTGTATTTTGATGTGACAAGGGATCATTACCTAAACGAAAATCATATTGTTACACAGCGTTGGTATAAAGAAGATACAAGAACAGGTAATAAGGGAACAGTACCTTCACCCATAAAATTCCTTCTCTACCTGCTCTTACCCATTCTTTATACCAATGCTGTTCTTACATTTACTTACTTGAACGTTACAATTATTTATAAATACTTACCACTTGTGGTACTTATAACACCCTGATTAGGTGCAGTATGGAGTACAGAATTAGTAGTAGTGGATCCTCCAATTGTAGCAGGATTCAACTGTGGAATAGTATATGTTTGTACACTTTGTGTATACATTGTTGGCATTGCTGTGGTAGCTTCGAGTTCCGATTTTGTTGTAGTGCTTTCTTGAGATGAAATATAATTTGGTGGAATAGAAAAACCAGGAGGTATGTTTGTAACCACATTGCTTCCACTTGTATGAGCAGTAGAGCTTGCTGTAATTTGACTTGGAGTAGTAGATTTAATATTACCCTAAAATGAAAAAAAATCAGGATTCACATAATGTTACAACCAGAGTTTGATAAAGCAGAATTTAGAGAATAAATACATACCATGTAGGAATTATTAGTTTTATGTGCTTGCATGTTTCTAATAGGTATTCTGTGTAGATATCCATATCCAATGCCACAGCCCAAGCTACAAAGGCATACAAAATATTGTTAAAAATAATATACTTTTAAAAAACGTAAATTACTCGAATCTTTCATCATACTGATACTAAGTTAACAAATTAATTGTACAAACCTTCCTTCTCCACCCCAGTTATGATTGGGTGTAATTGTGACCTCTCTACAAGCATCATCTTCTGTATTATATAAATACAGCTTTAAAGGTCGGGATTCGTGTGCTTCTATTAAAGTAAATAAATCTTCAGATTCATGTAAAATTGAATCAGCATTGATAATATAATCTGTGAATGGACGTAGTCCTGCTAACTCAGCAGGTGAGGATGGATGCACTTCCTGCAAAGTTTAATTTATGCAATAACAATCTGTTTAATAACTTACTATATAACGTTACTATGTTTCTTTTTACCTTCTAGTAGATTAATAATACTTATACTTACAAGTACATGCCAAACATTTTCATTAGACCCTTCAAAGGAACAGAACATAACACTAATACCAAGAAGACCCTGTCCACCCCATGTTAGACTAGGTACTATAACAGTTTGTCTTACAGATTGTGTTTTACTGCTATATACTCTGAGTGTTAGTGGTTTGTCTACACCATTTTTAAGAAGTTCCTTTAATGTATCATTATCTTGATCCTATAGGAATAAACCATTAGTTTAAACCAACCAACTTTACATAAATTCTTTAATGCATTACTATAAAATATTGATAAATAAAACAAATTAATATGAAACATACCAAACGAGTATTTCCAATAGCAACAATAAAATCAAAGAATGCTTCAAGTCCAGCCTTCTGACCTGGAGAACCTTCTTGTACCTGTTTTGATCATTAGGTTCAATTCAAATAATTACAGTCTCCAATAAAAAAAAAAACGCTGTACTTAACAAAAGATGTAATAAACTAAATTTATAATGTAACATGTAATAGAATTGTTTAATAATTTATTTATTAAATCATAGTTAATTTATAATAGAATTAAATAATGTCTGTTACAACATGTGTTACGATTAATCTTATTAAATAAAACAAAAAAGGAAGAATGTAGGTTCGTAAAGTAAATTATACTACGTTGACAAGTTTCCTTACCCTCAATATATGGTAACCTTCTGTACCACCTCCTGGTATTTCGATACTATGAGAAGATCCCATTTTTGATCAGGAAACTTCCTAAGTCACTTGGACTATAGAAATATAAAGCATCAAAACAATTGCTATTTGAAAATCGGCAATTAAGATAGAAAAATATGCAACGTAAAACCTTTATACTAACTCGTTGGTGACGTAGCCTATCATATGTAAAGGTTCTGGTATGCTTACGATTCATTCAGTGTTACCAATGTATACAACCTTTCTTTCAGAAAAAAGATTGTTTATTATTTATAATTGAATTGTCATCTCAGTTAATTACGTTTAAATATGTTAATAAATTTACTACAGCATCGTACGATATTGTTATAACTTTACAGACAAAATATAATTTAAAAATTCATAATGATGTTAAAATTATTATTAGATGTAAAAATTTATTTTCATATTTTTTTTAATATACAATTATTAACAATGCGCTGAATATGAATAAATTAACTTATTTTATGTTCAAAGTTATTACATATAAATATTAATGGTTTAATTACCTTGATGATTCTTATGGAATACGCAAAATATCATGTAAATAATTTTAATTTATCGATGTGAATATAGATTTCAATTGAATATATTTTGTACTTAAAGATTTCGAAATGAAATGGCTTCAATAAAAATGTATCTTTTTAGAATTTCAATTGAAGATTCGTCGTAAGAAGTAATGATGCATCAATTTGCGCATGTGTTATAAATTTGAACGTATTCGAAACTGAACTGTCGTGCATGATGCTTCGTTAATTACGGATCTTTCAATCGGAACAATTTAAATTAAAACTACAAAGAAACCTGAAAGTACAGAAAACATGGATGTAGATATAGAAAAGATTCATGATATTCTAATTGCAGCTAATCTTCCGTCAAGTATAATTGATCTGAAAAATCCGACTGAGGAGTTTGTTGTCAACCTAATTAATACATTTCTAAGAAGGTTTCATATCGATGTTAATACAATTGAAAAAGTAAGAATTAACAAGTGGAATAAGATAATATGTAAAACTTTAATCATTTATCTTTATTATTTAAATACAAATGTGTATTAAAAATTCTATTTTGTTGTAGCCAACAATGGAACAACAAGACATAATGTCATACTGTGAAGATTCTGATATAATTAGACTTATAAATTTACATACTGCTCTGGTTCATGTATGTAATCGAATATATGTAAAGTATCTATATATCACAGATATCACCAGTCCAGGTTTTATACTTCTGCTTATATATTTCAAAATTTATATCATTACGAATAAACTAATTAGATAATATATTACTATGTTGCTTAGGTTCAAAAAAATTACGCAAGCATTTAAAATATCTTGCAAATTTTATATTGTACATAACTAATAAAGAATCAGCTATAAAAAATACAGTTGATGAAATTCAGAATAGAACAGAAATGTTACACAACATGAAAAAAACGAAAAATGAGATAGCAGAAACTATAAAGGATAATGCATTGGATATATCAAAGCAGTTATCATTAAAGAATAAAGTATTGTCTTAAGTAAATTCAATTTTTATTAATATAATGAATTATATACATATTAATTTTCTTTTATTTTTAGAACATTGCTGAGATTAAAAAATTGCAGTCTAAATTGGAGAAAAATAAGAAAAAACATATAGAATTAACTCACAAGGTGACTGCTGTAGAAAAAGAAAAGCAGCAAGCAATGGAACATTGTGGAACTTACAAAACACAAACATTAAAAGTAAATTAACAGTTAGAAACATAATAGAAATTATTTCTATATATATAGTGAATTATATTAAAATAATAATATATAATTACAGTTTAGTAAAACAATAGCAGAGTTACAATTGGAGATTGTAGAATCTCCAGAAAAATATCAGTCACGCTTAAATGAGCTAGACAAAGAAGAGGTTGCTAAAGTCGAGGAACGTAAAATAATACAAGAGGCATTCCAAGACAAGAAGCATTTAGTTGAGCAGATGAATAACATCTTGACTTTTGTTGAAGAACAATTGGAAAAGTTTACCGAAGTTCGCGTATTAGTATACGATTACCTAAAGTATTTATACAATTATTTATATGTAAACTATCGTTCAGGCTTTATGTATTAATTGTGCGCCAATTCATTGTATTTTTCGGATTTTTTCTCATTCAGAAAATTTACCGTGCAAGACGACAGTATTAAGAAAAAGGTTGATGTTCTTAAAACGGATATTGCAATATCTGAAAAAATGTTAGAAACTGAAAAAGACTATGATCGAATCACGGAGCATGAACTGAACGAAATGCGTGCACAGGGCAATGATAGTCTTCCTTACTTACGTAATTTAAATGCCCAGTTATTAAGGTATTATAAAACCAAAGTACCTTAAACAATTCTTAAATAAAAAATGTTTCTATCTGGAATTAATATAATCTTCAATTGCAGCAATAAGAAATTGTGTAAGGAAAAGTCAGAAGAATTACAAATTCAAGACAACGAACAATTTTTACAAGTGAAGGAAATGCGAATTGCAGTAAAAAAAGAGGAAGAAGAAATGATGGTTTGTCTTAGAAAGTATCAAAACTTATATAACAGCGAAATATTGACTGTAAGTTTTACTATAATTTTATATATATTATGTTTATGCATGTTTAAGATGTTTAAGGGAATCTATCTTTCTTGTATCAACAGGAGAAAACTCTATGGAAAACATGGTCAAATGAATAAACGATACAAATACATACACAATATATAAGACAGAATTGATTGTTTTAATATTCACAATATTATTTTATCATATATTATAAGACACATGATTATTATTATTTCGTTTAATTATATATATATATATATATTAACAGTATTTTCGTATAATTTATTATGTATTTCTTTATCTAAATATTACTTTTATTGCATGATTTAATAAGTGCAAACTATTGGTTAATGTGAATAAATACATAAAATGCAATAGTACAGTTTTGATACAAGAAATAAGTACTTTAATCTTCTTGTTAGCTTATTTTAACATTTTTATTGCATATATTGCCAAATTATTTCGATATATATTTATAGGTATATAATTTTCGATGATAGGTTTCATAGCTACAAGCAAATGTTTTACAAGATATATTTCTAAAAGGATAAACACTTTCTTGCAGTTATTTATCCTTTTAACAAGAATATATTTTTATTTTATTTACACTTACAATAAAATCGAAGTGAAGTAAGTCATATACTTGAGTTTCAATGTATTATTACATTTATAAAATTTATAATTTGCAAAAATTTCAATTCTCAAGGCCCTATATTTAAAATCATTTTTAAGATACGAACATTTAAATAACATGATTTCAATTTTTATCATTTTTTAATACATTAATGAATATGAACTTGAATAATGTCTGAAATGTAAAAGTTTTAAGTTGATGTAATTGTTTGGAATGTTTGCCATTTAAATGAAAAAAATGCACAGTTACAAATGACTGAATTTTAACTTAATGTTAACAATAAATATAGTTTTACCTTTTTCATATTCTTCATGACAATTTATCATTAAGAGGAAATAACGTATATCTTGTGCATTTATTTTACTTTTGTTGCACTTTTATAGAATATGTCAATGACAATATCTACTTTGCATTAATATATTTGAATAATGTAAATTAAATGAATCATCAATAAACTCAATCAAGTCTCCTGTCCAATAAGTTTATATATTATGTACATTATTGACAGCTTTAACAATATAACAGGCTCTAACAGTATACTCATAAACTAAATTAATGTACAATATCTATATACCATATACATGGATTACCACAATTTCGTATAACTTGCACAAACATGAAAGATCCTGCAGTTATTGTTTCACGTTCTATGAGTACATTAATATTTTTGTTGTGGAATTGTGGTATACACTATATATACATTGTTCTTTTGTATATAAGAATTTGCTATATGTACAGTAGTCCCTCGCTAATACTTGCATGATTCGGATCCGCGACGCGAAGAATATCGAGAGAGGACCTATTCCGAAACGTTCCGAAAATTTATTCAACTACATACTATTACTTTAATACATTATTACCACCAAAAGTAATATTACATAACTTTTACATATATTTACTTTTACGTATACTTTTCTTTTATTATCGTTTGCTTAAACAATATTATATAACTTTCACATACATAAACTATTTTCACTCCTCTTTTATTATCTTCTTCTTATTTTTGTTGATATTTCTCACCTTACTCATTACAGTAATATAATAAACACTATTTATTGTTCAGTACATATTTCATTTTGCATTAATTTTTTAGTTCTTGTCCATGTAAGCAAACTTACTTAAATATAGTCTTGTTTGGTATCATTTTTATCGAGAAAACCTCGACAATACGACTAAAATAATCCCGTAACTATACATTGAAAAATGCAACAATTTTATTTTTGTTGTTTTGGTGAATTATTCCTAGTTACATCATTGTTGATTAGGAGTTGTAGATAACGCGGAGAATCGTTCGGCTGAGGCAGTTCCAGGAAATGGTAGGGATGACTCCGCACGTGTTACCGAGGGAAAAACGTACGAATATTAGTGAGGAACTACTGTATATACGATAAAGCTAAGTGCACAAGAGAATTTGTCAGATTTACAGAGAAGAGCGATTCTTTGATAAACGGTGAACGGCTCTAAAATTTACATTAAATGTTACAGTTCTTACACATTTACCAATTCACCTTGCCTCTTTGCCTCCTGTACAAGTATTTCAATATATTTAACAAACCTTTAACTTATTCTCCTTCTTAGTAGTATTTTTAAATGTTCTCCCTCTGTAATTCATTAATACTTACAATTCGTATAATTTCTTGTTCGTTTAAATATTTCTACTTCACACGTGCACGCGTGCGAGAGTAATTTTTAAATATAATATAATATATAATCAACGGAATTCGATAAACTTAAGGTGTTAATCAAATTTACTTGATTTAATTACACTACATGGCAGTGGTACAAAAAATGAAATTCTGGCTTTCCCTAAATAAATTAATCATATGATATTGGTTTCGGTTTTTGTATTTCTGAAATTGAATAATTTAAAACTTTTTAAACGATGTAGAAAATATTCTTTTCGTTTCGTATAATATATTACATGGAAGTATTAGAATGTGTGTTTGTCTACTTCTTTTCAAACTCCCACTTATCATCAAGAATTTAAATTAGTGTTTTCAGTACCCAACAACACACAAAAACACGTATTTTTCACAATATTCTTGAATAATAAAAAAAGGAATAAGAATAAAAATATCTTTTTAATTAAAAAATGTATAGTATCTCATTCGAAATTATATAGCCGATACGCAGGAATAGGGAACAATTTCAATGTTTTAGTAAAATATAATAAATTTTTATTTTTATGATAACCAATTTTCAAAAGAAATTAATTAGCTGATAGTTTTTTTGCTGTGTAATTTATGTAATTCCATAGTTTAACTAAGGTCAGGAGTTTTAAGTTATCTCCAGAAAAATAACGATACTACTCAAAGTTATATGTTCCTTAAAGTGTATAATACAAATCAGCCTTCTTTATCGTTTAACAGACTGAATTTACGATTATTTCATAGCTTTTAAAGTGTCACAACAATTAAATGATTGCTTTAAACACATATTTTTATGTGAATACATTTTATCCTTCTCTCTCTTTTTTTTATATATTTCATATTAATATGCACATGGTACTTCATTGAACACTCTGATTGGTTAAAAAATCATAGTGATATATATTTTTTTGTTAGACTAACTAATAACGTGATGCAATGTACAGTCTTTTCAAGTGAATACCAATTCCAAGCTTTTCACTTTCTTTTTTAACAGAATTTCCTGGGATTTGTCAACTTTTTTCAAAGCACTTAATATTTTTCACAGTATTTATACATTTTAAATAAATTGTGTTGCTCTGAATAAAATGATGAGTAAACCGATAAATGATTTCAAAATGAAAACTGCTTTATAAAATATTTTCTATCACAGTGTACATTTTCAAACGGAAATACTCTTAGTATTTCGAACATTTTTCTGTCCACGTATATTTTTTTATGTATCTTTTACGGTAAATGAAAAATGTAATGAAAAATAAATTGAAAGTCCGTAGATTTCTTAACATTAGAGTTATGGAAAAACATTCATAAAAATCATTTTTAGAAGAGTCATTGGATAAACGTGATGCCAGTTCGTGAACATTTTCTTGTTTAGAAATTTGTAAGAAAACGCATTTTTATCTAAACATAATTTGCAGACAACTCTATAAATGATGTTATCGAAAATATAATTAAGGAAATTACAAGGTTTTTCTAAATACATTTTTTGCCGTCTCAAAGCATTAGTCAGTCATTTTGCTATCATCTTACAAAGTTCTTCATTATTGAAAATGCAATAAAACAGTTTCTTTTTTTTTTTTGTATAAAATTATGAAACACTTCCAATTAATATTTGTCATAGAATGCAGAACAGAATTGTTGATCCTCATAAAGTTTCCTATTCAAATATCTTACATATTGTCAAAGAAATCGATGCAACTATGATAGAATAAAATGATAAAGATCTAAAGAATAACACTATTTAATTTGATGATAAACATAATTTTGGAAAAGAATACATATGTAAGTACATTTTCTTCGAGTTGTATTTGAAATTAATTCAAATATTAAATCAGTCGTCACTTTCTTTTTTTTTCATACAGATTTACTAAATCTTTTTAACAGTTAAAATCTTCGAACAACCACAAGCAAAAACATTTAAAGAAAATATAAATCTATTCGATACATTAAAAGACACGTTATAAGGATGATTAACAGAACCTTGTAACATACAAAGATATATCTACATTAAAGAAAAATGTACAATATTAATTTATTGTTCCCTTCCCCATTACTTTTTTTATTAGTTTTCTTCTTCTTTTTTTAAACTAAAGATAGAGATCAATATAGTAATGGACCGCTTTTGAATCAACTATGTACAAAATTCTACATCACAAACTACAATATCGCTTTGAATGGCTGTCATAATTTTTCGAAAAATTAATAATTTAATTAAATTACACGTAAAAACTTTCGTATAGATTCTTAAAAATAAGGGAAGGAAATATATATATATACAATTAAATAAAAAACTGTAAAACAATTACGTTAGTTATTCAATGTAGTCCACTACTACTTTTGTTGTTTCCGTTTTACAAATCTACCTGCGATAATTTATACAGAACTGACCTGAATGGACGAAGTCAATGGTTCTGTTTCATTATGCGTTCTTAAAGTAATAGTAGCTTCCATATTAGTGTTATCTATGTCTCCGCCTAACGCAAGACGTTCGCCATCAATCAAAGAAACATTAGCATCTACTGTAACTGAATTATTTTCTACAATATTATTCTTTTTTCTGATCGAACACCCATTAATATTTCCATCGATTTCTGTTGATTCGCTATTTAACATTGAGGAACTACCTTTGATACTTTCCTTCGAAGTCGCTTGAGATCCAAGTTTCTTTTCTTTTTCAGGCGCGTTAACATGAGCATTCTTAGTTACCTTACCATCTTTCTCCCGCGGCTTCTTTCCCAATACCGGGAAGTTCGTAATTTTTGATGCAGTCTTTTGATCCTTCGATTGTCTCATCGAACCAACTCTATTCGGCTCTATCGATTCTTCTTCTGTGATCGATACAAGATTGCTCTTACCTTCTCCACCAGAATCATCCTTCGTTTCTTGAATCGGTATATCATCTGAACAAACGAAAAAAATAAGAATACGTTATCAATGTAATTAATAAAGGTATATTTCAAAAAATGTATAGAAATATAGTGAGGATAAAATGCATGGAAAAAAGCATCTGGTGTAAAGCAAAAAGTAAACAAAAATCGTATTATATTAAGCTTAATATTTATACTACTATGTATACCCATGAATTACACATGAATTAGAACATGAATGAAACAATTCATGCACATTATAAATTAAGAGTAACGAACAAACTTCACAACTTTTGATTTAAGTACTGTGATGCAATACACCGATTTGTAATCATACAAAAATAAACTAGCTTAATCTAAGATAAGGATTTAGTAATAGAATAGGAAATGTGAAGGGAACGGGATAATCCTGAGTCAAACAAAATTTGCTATCTTCGGTGAAAATAAATGTGTCAAAACTGCATGCATCTTTCCCATCATGTGCATTTCAATATATGTAATATTTTATGCATGTGTCTTTTTTTCATAAGAATGATGGTTCCTCTGAAAAGAATTCATTGATAAATGCACAAATTGCTAATAATTAAAATAATTAATGTTACACAGTGTAACGGAGCTAATTTGCTGCGTGTTTTGCTGAAGAAATTTTGATAAAGTAGAAGAGTGATCCTAAGGTGCTGAATCTGAATCACTAGTACCATGTATTCGTTGATAGGGCAGCAGTCGTTTGAAAACCGATTGATTTATTTCCTTCCAAATATAAATTTTCCATCGACTCCTGAACCATTTCCCCTAGAAACTGTTCTTCCAATACGCTATACAAATGCGAACCTGAGCCCATTTTATTCTCGCCATTACTTGTTAAATCGGAACTTTCTTTGTGCTCCTTTTTCACTTTAACGTTTACTTTTAAATTGTGATCTTCACTTTTCTCAGATACATTTTTCTTCAAATGCTCTCTATTTCGTTTAGGAGAGGATTTGATAGGTGAATTTTTATTACTGCACACACTTCCCCGTCTAGACATTTCTAATGAGGAAGAACTGACTTTTCTCGTTCTGGTATCTTCCTCGCTTGAAATCGGAAGTGTATGCTTCCTATGCCAAGGGAACCGCTTCGTAGGGTGGGATACTCTTGGTTGTTGTTGACTTTCAAGTTGAGTAGCGTTCGCTTCATCCTCAAACAACTTCTCATCCAGATCGTCTAATGACATGTTTGCAAGCAATGCAGATTTTCTGAATCCAGTAATTTAGAAAGTGCATTTTGTTACTCTTCAAAAAAGTTTAAATACGTGTTCCGTATGTTTGAAACATACATTTCAATGTTAAGGAAATTAATATCTTACAAGGAAAAATATCTTTACCCGTGGAATTTTGAAGATTTCATCTATATTACTATTAATCAATTTTGATCTATGCTATAATTGTTTAACGACATAAATTAAAACATATTTACAGGAACGATTCTACAATTGCTATTAACGGTCATTATTTTTGTGATCAAATATCTACACATATCATAGTCATGCATATTCTTTTTTATTGTGTGTTGCATTCATACCATATTTATGCTGTATATTTATCCTTAGTTTTTAATTCCTACTTAAAAAAATATTCTAAACTAAATTAAATAATCTTCAATGTCGTTCATATAATATTTTAGTGCATACTAATTAGCAATTGCTATACAACACTTGATGTCATGCTGAATACTTTAAACAATCTAATTGAAAACATTTTTCGTATTGTGCAAAAACTATTTAAAAGAAAAAAAAAGAAAAAAAAGAACCATCATTAATATAACATTTGAAGGTATTAATTCATTGGATTACTCTTTGATAATTCTAATAACTAAAAAACAAAGTTTAATGCGAGATATACCTGGTAATTTTTTGGTTCGGAACGAAGCGTTTGTAATCATCGATTTAGACACCGTCGCTGTTGCAGTTGCCGGTGATAACGCAACGCTAATACCAATCGGTCCATCCGTAGGATGACCTAAAGAAATTTAATCATGATTAACTATTTGTATATTTCTTGGTTCTTATTATATATTATCATTTATTCTGTGTCGGTATACCTGATGGCCCAGAACTGGCAGAATTACGTATAGCATTTGTGACTAGCATAACATCTGGATATGTCTCATAACATGCTCGATTGTGAATATCTTCCACTGCTTGTGTTCCTAAATACCAACAGTCATTATACCTGCCAATATATGCACCATCTATTATTATTCATTTTAATTAGATAAATACTTTTAATATTACTCTTAAATATCACTTTGTCTACTGAGTTTGTACTCGATATGTTACTCACATAGCAAAGTATACCGCGTGCAAAAATTCAAGAAGGAATTGACTGGACACAGGTATGCGCGGCAAAAGTCTTGGAACAAAACTAGATTCACTTCCATACGAAGATCGTTGATGATGGCCAGGTTTCATAAATCCTTGAGTGACAAGTCTATGATAAATTACTTGAATGATTATTGTGTTTTTATCGAATATAGGACAGCAATTGATCTTTCTTACTTTGTAGCAACTTTGCATAATTGCTCCAAAGCAAATTTGCTTATATAACCAAGTTGTTGATTGTAAATAAAAAGAAGAGCAGTCATAACTTTTAATCTGTTCTGAGCGTTTAACGTTTCAACTTGTTGCAATGGACCCCAACTAACAAGTTTTGTATTGCATTCTTCAAATCTGCGCACTGCACTCTCTGTTAAAGAAGCAGGTGCTAAACTTGCTGGCTACATAAAGAAAAAAGAACATTGAAGTAGTATTAAATTCTTATAAAATTCAAGTACTCTTATTTGGTATAAAGAATGTATACCTCATGAAATATAGAAAGCATGGCCAGTGATGGTAGTCTAAAGGAAATTGCTTTTTGTTGTCCAGATTTGTCCACTATTTCTAGATTATAAAGACCAATCAATAGTGTTTCTACAGACCGACAATTCTGTAAAAAAAGAAATTACTAACAAGCTGAATGCAAAGTCTAAGGTTTAATGTAATATACACTTGTATTTTTGTACTAAAAAACAACAATCATAATTCCACCATACATCTCTTAAAATTGTCCCAATAAAGTATTTAAGATATAAAAATATTCATAGATATCGATTTTAGTATAAACTTTTAAATTATTACTGTAATAATATTTTTAATAGGAAAATTACAAATTGTATATAAATGTTTCATTTAATAGAATTGTTCTATAATCAATTACATGATATCACCACTCTACTGTACAATTTTTATTTAAATTATAGTTTAGCTATGTTATATAATACTAACATTCATATGAATTATATATCATGACTTTATAAAACATAGAATACTAATGAGATTTACATTGAACTGTTTTTTCCTTAATTACATAGTCTTACCTTAATATCACCATGAGCAGCAGAATTCAAATAAATGTATACTAATGTTGGTAAGAATTGCAAGGTAAACCTTTGCAATTCTGTTTCTCGAGAACGATAAAAATTGTATAACTGATCGCATACTGTATCCACCAACTACAACAAATATTAAATTATCCATATAAATGAACAAAATATAATCTGTAAAAATGTGAATTCTTTCAAACTTTCAAATACAATTGTAAACAAAATATATTTCATTGTATTATTCATTTTAATATTAGGTGGTATATTAATAAAATGTATGTACATAAATCATACATTAGACTTAGCAGAATCAACTTAAGTTTATTAAGATGTAAAGAATATTTGTCAGAGGCATATTACCTGACTATATTTACTACGCTCTTCTAAGAGTACATAAAGTGCTCTAACTACTTCATTATCTTGCGATAAAGTAGTGGCAAAAGTGTGGAGTTCTGATGGTGAGACATCTGCACAGTCTGCTAGCCATTCGTTTATTAAACTTTCCGTCATCTTTATTTTCCTCTCGCCTGTGTCAATAAATCAGGATCTTGTTGATAAGAAATATCGGGATCCAAGATAAACCGTCTAACGCTTTGATAATCATTACACCAATCACAGAAATGATTTAGCTATTCATAAATGATTTATAAAAATCATGCATCGGGCATACATCGTTGTATTCAATCGATCAATTTTTTATCGAATTTACGACAAATTAATGCGAATCATATTATTAAGCAGTTTACGATTGACAATTGTGATACTGTAAAATATCAATATCATTGCTTAACGTCGTTGTCACGCGTGATTTCAGTTTCTTAAACTTAGATTTTTTATTTCTTTCAACGGTCACTCCGGTAATAATTGATGACAGTCAACAAAAATTATAACTCTTTTGGAATCATGCTTGAACATCTTTCAATTACCTCCATGTCTTTCCCAAACGGCACACAATTCTCACTTGCAGGACTGACACTTGTAACTACTGAGATTGAATACGTAGCAACTAGATAGGAATGTATATATATATAAATGTACCGTTGCCATAAATGTACAATGAAATCTGACCATTCTTGGTGGTTAAAATTAAACAAGATTAAAGTATAATATCAAAATAAATGTAGAATCATAATTGTGTAACTTTGCATTACATTCATTTTTTAGAATCATAATTATACAATTGAAAAATATGTTTCTAAACAAATCGTAACAAAGATTATCGCGTACATAAAAATATACCCAGAGTCAAAGAGGAAATTACTATCACGAACCCGAATAGTTCAATCATTGACTAAGTATCGTATAGACCACTTATTCAATGCTATTTTCTATCACCCGGATTAGGACTTATGACTAGTTACTCCGTGCTTATGAGTCCCATTACCATTCCCATGTCACGTCCAACGTTAACGGCTAAGTATGAAATAGAAATGCAGCACTACAAATGGTCAGAATTAAAACTATAATGGCAGCAAGAATTTAACGAGTCTTACAGACCAACACAAATGTATTTATAAAAATAAATAAGTATAAACTAATAAACCACAATGTGTATTGGCAAATTTGTAAGAGAATAACATTTCTGGGACCTTGCTCTTTCATCTAAGCCAAGGAGCATTGAAATCGGACGTCTAGGAGCCGAGAAATTAATATCATTCAGATACTTTCTGAGTAATATATTTGTTTAAAACAAATGGAGTGTAAGGACTAGTTGCAAAAGACTATAGGATAATATTCTCGGGACTTTCCCCTTTAATTTAAGCCAAGGAGCATCAAAATCGGTCTACTAAAAGCCGAGAAATACAGACTCTATGGCCAGGTAGCCCCTTGATGATTCTATGTGTGGATGGATAGTCTATTTTATACTTCGTCAATGATATATGGTTTTATCACAGGCAAGCTACTAAATATTCAAAATTCCCATAAGATGGTAAATCTATTCCGTATCATGTCTGTGGTTCAACTTAGTATCCGCTCGTTTAGCTCATTTTCATTTTGAATCTTGCTGGAGTCCCGAGAAGTTGTTCGCCATGTGCTTTGAAGTTATTCAATAAAAGTGGAGATGATAACGTAAATTCGTTCAAGAATTAGAATGAAGTTACTAAAAATGTAACAGAATAAAAGTTTTTCGATATAGCTACGTGTTTAATCTCCAAACGTATCATCATGAGTTAATTAGGCGTAAGTATGAAGCGTTACGCATTTCATTTTGTTAATTTTGTCACAACTCACATTCCTTCCAAGATGTTATAATCGAAATACATCTACAATAATGATTTATTATTATTATATAATAACGTATGATAAAGTTCAATGTTTATATTCCTAAAAGTTTACTGTAAATATTTTTTCATAATTTACAATAGTTTATTTGTAAATATACCTGAAAAATTGATATATAAGTTCAGTGTTATCAGAAGGAAATGAAGTAGTATGTACGCAAAATATGATGAATTGTTGACCACTTATATGATTTCGTGATTGTTTTATACATGCACTACCAACTGAACAATATATTTTAAATAAATAAATAGTGCAATTTCTTGTTAAAATCTAATGCGATTTTATTGATTTCAGATCACAATAGAAGTTCTGAAACAGGAAATAATTCATAATAAAATTAAATTTATGGTTAGTATTTGTTTTTTTTTGCATGACAGTATTTTGAGTAAGTATGATGATATTTTCACCTTGTATGAATCGCTGATTATTTGTTTATACATGCACTACCAACTGAATTTTGGAACTTGAATAAAATCAACAGTAATGTGTTGAATGTTTATTTTTTAATATTTTTTATATTTTAGGTGAGAAGACAATCCACCATAACAATAATATCTAATTTGTACTTCCAGTAAGAAAGTATATTTGTACATACGGATAAATAAATTTTTTTAAAAATAAGTAGTTTCATGTTCTCACTATCCTCCCAACATGTTTAAATCACTTACTCCATTTTTTTGTATCATTATAGTAATAACACTATTATTAAAGAGGATTATGAACTATATTTTTTAAAGACAAATGATATGTAAAAATACATATATTATCTATATACAATATTTCATATTATCGGTGCAGCAATCAACATATACATATATTATACATATAATTAACATTAAGACACAGATGAAAATGTGCACGACATTTTGTCTAAATGAAATTCAAATCTATAAGAAAAAAAGGACTTATAGTGCGTCGCATTTATTTTATAACACGTCACTATAAGTACATAGTACTTTCAGTATATAGAGAATAATTCGGAAATAATCTATTTTAAAATTCAATAGAATTATATAATTACGAATTACATATTAAGCATGTAAAAGATCGCACAATTATATTTGCCTTCTACAATTAAAATGAGAAAATCACCGAAATATAATTTGAAAAATCACGCATCGTGTCTTTACAAAAATCATTCCAGTCTGATCAATTATGAAATTGTATTTTACTGCTGTTACAAAATGTATAATATTGTTCATACAAAAAACAATGATATGTATAGAAACAGTATGCAACAAAAAATATTACTTTTCTCATGTAAATTATTTTATAAATAATAGTGTTTTGACAAGTTGTAGAATGTTAAGCAAAATTATATATTTCATTGAAATAACTTGATACTTTTAAAACGCATTGAACAATTTTTATTATATTGCTAAATGATCAAACTGGAATTTTTGTACTTGAAATTATATTTCTTTTATAAACATATAACAATCAAAATTATACATCAAGTACTTTTCATACTTCGGTTACAGAATACAGATTCTATGAAAGAAATGCATTGCAGAGTAATCCTTTCTATAATTATAAATGTGTGTCAGATATTTAAAGAATAATTTTGTTCACGTTGTTGAAATCCTAATAAACAAGTCATTTAATCGTAACAAATTCTTTTCCAACTTTGATATGAAATAGATTCAATTGTATCAGTTACAATACACTGTGTGTAACTTACACTAGCGGTTTACAGATTTTATTTAATTTTGGAAAATGTATCAGAATAGAAATTCAAATATTAAACGAAACTGTATGGTTTTTACGTAGGACGTAAGATAGTAACATAATATATAGTTTAAAACTATTGTATGTACCCATATTTACCTAAAACGTAATACATACATTGCGCGCGCGCGCACGTGTACGTGTGTGTTGTCTGTGTGAGTGAAAGAGCGCACTCGCGCGTGTTATTTGTATACCGTATGTATACAGAAATCTTCAAGGCACTCCAGATATATATATATTACATTTATATTTTACAAATTCTATTCTTCAGCTTTTCGCACTTGAGGCATCTTAAGGTAGAAAGTAAAATCAGATGAGAGCATTTTTAACTAGTTTTCTTTCTACCGCATACTTTTTTCTATGCAATATAAACTATTTTCTTCTCATAATACATTCCTGAAATCCGTATTTAAAGTAAAAAATTATATTGAGTCGACACTTTATACACATACATATTACAATAGCAGTGATCAAATTAGCAGAATTTTGATCTATTTTATCTATTTACAATCATCTTCTTCTCATTCATGCTTCTAAAACATTTAATAGATTCATTTCTTTTTAATGGGCCTGTGCCTCCTCCAAGTATAAAAGAATAAAGAAATTAAAAAAAAAAATACATATATATATATATATATGCATATATAATACATATAATACATATATATATATATATATATAGACACTATTACCTAACAATTATGCTTTTTTTGTATGCAAGAACAATGTGACTTTAATTTGTAGATGTATCTAATTTCTAAATTACATTAGCAAATATTGTGTATAAGGCGTTCCTCTCAAATATATATACTAGCGACCAATTATTTATTATAAATTGACTACTAAACATACTCTCGTCTTCTTTTATTTCGTAACTTTTTTTTAAATTTTTACTAATGTCGTTTTCTAAAGTAGAATGAAGCTACACGAATACAATGTTTATGTATAAGCAAAACAGTATCAAGTATTATACTGTTCAACATCACATAGTCACTGTAATCTAAATGAATAATGTTTCAAAACGCTAAATGTTATCGTTTCGTTATTAACACATATTTTAAATATGTAAATGTTAATAACCTGAATTTATATGATTAAGTTTATCCAAAATATAGATTGACTTCCTGAATATTGCCTATAAGTTTGCTGCCTCTGTATCTCATATACCTTTGGCTTCTCGCTTTAGTAATAGCAAGTTTCACAAGCCTTCATATTTCGCGTTTTTAAATACAGTATGTTACAGAAACACTTATTTATAAGAATGCATGTACATCACCATTGCTTACCTAACAACATTTAGGATAATGTACACAAAGAAGACATGTACAAGTTTCTTAGCAGGTTAATCGTTTTCATACAATGTTTCAACATTAAACACAAACCTCAGTCAGTTTTCGGTTCGCATAGCTGTTTTAACGATTTTAGTTCTTCTATTAATGTCTGGTTTCTGTTTTCCAATATCGCGACACGATTTTCTAAACACTTTATATATTCCTTCTTTTTCCTCCTACACTCACGGGCCGCTTGTCTATAAACAACAATGAATCTTTGTAAATGAAAATACTAGAAGAACCTAATTGAAATTGTGAAAGTATTTCCATTTTATTTAATAAGCGTACCTATTTTTAAGCAACCTTAATTCTCTTTTTCTAGCAGCATCTTCTACTACAACACCATGTCCTGTGTAAGCTGGAACATTGCCAGAGACTGTATTCCCCAAATTTTTAATTTTTTTGCTCATAATGAATTAATGGAAATTTAAGTATTTAATTGATATTACTTTATTATTATTATTATTACTATTAAATGTGTAAAAAAGCTGTGTTTGTGTATTTCAAAATTAAAAAAAGAAAGAATATTAGAGACATATTGAATTGTAACGAGTACAATATTAAAAAAAATTATGAAAAAACGCGCACCTGGGACGAAAAATTGTGTATCTTGGCCCTGTGCATACTGTACTATAGCTCCACCTGCTGTTGCTGCATTACTCATTGTTAGTGTGTGAAGTCCAGGGACACCTTCCCCTTGGGTTGCAATTTGAATGGTACCAGCGGGAATTACTGTAGATTGTATTAATTTCAATTACTCACAAATTATTGATAATTACCATTCACACCTAAATGAGCATATTTCGGTAAGATATGGCTTTTCACACTAAACACAAAGACTAAAAACCATTTATCTTAAATAATCATATATAAAAGGAGTGAATGTAAGTCTGAATGATTTTACGACTATTAGTGACTATAATGTTTTTGTATTACATTATATTTTACTTAATATACATATACAAACCTATTTAAAAAAAGAAATATAAACCCCAATAAGCAAGGATGCCACACCAAGCAAACATGATACAAAATATCACATTAGGTGATGTATAATAAGAACGAAAACAATGAAGTTTTATATGTGCTTCAGACTAAATATAGTTCTAATTTGCTCCTCTAACATTATTTGAATTGAAATAAAAAGACAGAGGTTGGGATTACGCACAGAATTAAATAAAAGACAGTCAGGAAAGATATGTAGAAGAAAAAATAACCAACCTGTCTGATAATGAAGCGAGTGGGAAGATACTTCACTGTCCACGTTAGAATCACACTCAGAAGATGATTCTAGGGGGGGCAACCGACCGTCTGTAACACCGAATTAATACAACCCCCTTATTATAATAGAGTTGTTATCGGTGTTAATTTAATTTAATCTAAATGAACTCGAGTAATTCCCACAATATAACATAAACTTCTTGACGAAATAACATAACGAACCTCTTATAATGTTTCTTTGTAGAAGCAATAGTACTAAAATAATTCAAGTAATATTTAAAACTAACATTTATTTTTTATGTAACTTTTTAGTTATTGCATTTAAAAAGCTCTGCATCCAGAAAGTGAAATGATATTTATATAATTAGAAAAAATAGTCGAAAGCGAATTATTATATGCTATTTCCTTTCTGTCTGCTGTTTACATATTTTGATTATAATGCTGTGCAGTCAGCTCATACAAAAAGGAAATAGATCATAGTGAAAATAAAAGCTAAACAATGAAAATACTGAGAAGAGTCAATTAGAGCAAATAAATTTATAAGGATCAATTATTTCTATGAGCATATTTTTATTATTAAATAAAAGAAACGAAATATTACTAACATCTTATATTTTTTATAAATTCTTAATTAGTTTGTATTTTACTTATAAAATTTATAATTTACTTTCTATAAATAAACACTTTGACTACTAAATAGTTTTAATTGAAGTAATTATATAGTTTTATTGAATTATAAGAATTATCTTTAATTGATTTTATTGGTACTAAGAAAGTATAAGAGGAATTTCATTTACCATCATAAAAACAATTAATTTTTGTTCGTGTTATACGCGCGCAAATAATAGTTAGAGGAGAATTTATTGTATGTACTTTGGGTTTGCTATTATAAACCTAAATTTTATTATAATTTATCTTACATTCTAAGCTTGGTATGGCTTTCCCCTTTAGCATATACATAAAATAAAACAGTAAAAAGCATAAAATGTCACACTCATACTCATTATTGTCCTAATATAAAAAAATATATACTTATGTAAAAGTTCCCTTGATAAGAAATAACTTATAAAATAGATCGGTTTTATATTTATTTAATCGAATCTAAATTAATTTATGCAAATAATGAATATAACAATTATCTAAGAAATATATCAAGTATAAATATGAAAGAAGTTTAAAATAATAGCTGTATGAACTGACATGCACTTTATTATCTTCTAAGAATTTGTATACTTCTACGAATTTATAAAATTTAGAAAGTATAAATGTATCAATTTCATACATAAGTAAAAAGATAAATGTATTTAAGCTTCAGTAAACAAATAAAACAATTGTACACAGTAATTCTAACTTAAAAGGAATAAAGAATTCTTTTTCCTGAATGATACTGCAAAATTTGTTAATATTTTATTGGTATGTATTTATATAACTTAAGTAGTCTTCTTTGTATATTAAACGCAAAAAGGAAATTGTCATACCTGTAATTTCACCACCACCTAAGTCATTGAGGATTTTCTTATAAGATGGTCTTCTGGTAAGAATACCTCCCCTTTGTTCTGGAGACTCCTCTGAATCTGAGAAACTATCATCACTACCAGTTTCAACCACCTATTCAAATATTAGACATTTAAATTATTTATTTCTTTCAAAAAAATAAAACTATGTTCTGAGTAAGGTGTAACCATGGTATTAAGATTAAGAAAAAGCTTACCTGAAGTGCTTGCAAACTTGCTTGAGCAGTTTGTATGACAGAGTTTGGTTTACTAACAAGTATGACATTTCCTTTCGAAATAGCAACAGGTTGAATATTTGTTGCAGTCTGAATTACTGACTGTTGATTAGGTTGTATTACAGACTGTACCTAAATAAACAAATAAACATTTATTATTTACTGTTCTACATACTATAAAACAAGGTATTATTGAATAAATGGGCATGAATATTTATAAAACGTTTTGTAACATGAACAAAAAAAAAAATAAATATTGTAATTAACTGGTATCATCATGCATATGCAAGTTATCATATAGTTGATATAAAATAACATCATAAAGATTGAAGATGTAAAAGTAAAATTCATTGTATTACTAAATAAAAAGATAATTAATTAAGAGAACTAAATTTCAATTTTAGTTTTTTAATCTGAACCAGCATTATGCAAGATTGAATATACACCCAGTGCTTATTCGATCAACTGATAACTATAATTAAAATCATAAATAAATTATGTGTGCATGCTTTGAAATAAAACAGGTAAAATAAATTATCAGACATAGATACACAGGAGATACTCCTGTATACCTGTGTTGCCCCTGACGTAGGTAGTGTCAGTTGCACAATGCTGGTAGAAGCTACCAGATGATGAGTTTGCTGCTGTGTTCTATTGAGAGATTGTACCGATGTAGCTATTGCTGGTGCTGCATCACCACTTTGAGAACCCGTAGATAATGGGTCAACAGCTGATCCATTTTCCTCAACCATACTTTCCATAGCCTGGGAACCTCAAACCCTACAAAAGGAAAAATATTTTTATAAGTATGTTTACGTATATCTCGTAAATTTTTGAATTTTAATTTTAGGAGATACTGCTTTATAATTGCGCCTATATTTTGATGTATTAAACAAAAAAGGATTCTTGCGTGATAAAATATTAAAAATTAAAGTTAATCGTCCTACGAAATAAATATTGTCTACACTTTACTAATTAAGTTAAAAATTCAATTTTCTCGGCGATTTAAAAGGTTTAAAGGAAGGAAAACTATAGAAAAAATGCGTACAATTTTTTATTTAAAAAGTCAAATATATGCATACTTGAAATATCACGAATCGACTTCCAGACTAAAGATAAACATCGTCAGAACAAGTGGGACCGAGGATTCGAAAACGTATTCGATTCGAAATTGGGGTTATCCATTAAAGTGTAAAAGTTTTAAATTTCCCGCCAGTCAATGATCGGCGGTGTTACTGCGTCATTTACATAAGCAGATCTAAAAATAATACGAGAACAATAAACACTTAAGATGCTTTCGTACATAATCGAAGGGCCAGAAATCATAAAAAAAAACATGATGAAACGTGACTAGGATTGTACCGATCAGTATCACGATGTGTCGGTTAGTGATGGAAAGAGATGTCAGAATTGTCACGTAACCCCCATTGCCCTTTTCAAGAAATTCGTACATCTTCCTTAAGGCGCCATATTTTACGGCATATTCCATAGCAGACGTAAAATTGACTGTACTGGGGTCATGAAATCAAATGCTAGTAGTTTCGGCAACATTTTCTATGTACCATAAGCGCAGTGGTCCATGCCCGGTTGTTATTATTCTCCAGCTGGGTACTTACCAGTTACGTATTTCTCGTCACCAACTTTGCTGCAATCGGAGTGGGCAAACGGGCAGGTACGTAGCAGCCACGTCAAAACTCCAGTGGCTTCGTCACTGGTGGAGCCCACGACCTCCGCGCTGCGCGTCACCATCAAAATGGCCGACGGTTTCCCTCCACCCCTTTTCGTAAACTGATCGTGCATCGGATAGTGATGGGACCGATGCTCCTCTATGTGCCTTATATTAACCGCGTTTTCTTTAAAATTCCATCCATTTGCATTCAACAAATCGTAACTGACATTTACTAATTTCATTGATACGTTCGCAACAGTTAGTCGATAAGTTATGTTTAACGTTGTGCGGTTATTAACAGTTACACACTAATAGATTCTACTGTAAATAATGGTTCGTTCTGTATTAACTGATCAAATAATCATATTTACAATGAAACATTGGATAGATTGTTTATTCGATTTGCTAATTTGCTAAAAATAGAAGTAATATGTTATTGGTTAGTATTTACTCCATAAATAATTAAGAAATCAAGGTATATCAATTGGAAAAATGTACGTGAAAGCTATTATACTTTTATCGGTTATCTGTTCTTCTATGCGTCGTGTATTATTACATTAATATATATCATATAGTATCATAATATTGCATGTGTAATTTGGATTACAAATAATGATGAATTGCTTAATCCGTTTAATTGTACTGCAGTTCCATCATATCATTTAAATAAATATGTATTATTGTTTGGCCATTAAAACTATTTTTTGATATTTTGACAAAATATAAAAAAATTATGAAATCGTTTCATCCATTTCAAGTGTATACGATTTCATAAGTCAATTACGCATTCGTATACTTAAAGTGTAAATATTGAGACATTTTTATAACTAATTATAGTTTCGAAGCATTCTTTAATCATCTGTTATCAAAATTTTTCTTGTCTCTTTAAAAATTCGATCTATATTGTTGTAGTGTTTCTTACAATCTTAATCTAAATTGTTTTTACACAGTTGTGCATATATGTACGGATATTTGAAAAACCGAAAAACGTAGGAAATATGAAGTACAATAATGTATAACACTATTTATACCTGCATATATTTATGTGATAGCTTAAAGAATCGTTGTTCATACCGCTGACGTCATTCAGTGACGTCATCGTTATATTTAGAGAGGTGCACATATGGTCCATATGTACAAACCATATTTGTATTGTCAATGTTTATGAAGTCCTTTTTTTGTAATAATTCGGCAATAAATTATTTCAGTGTTTGAAGTCAGTACTCGAATACCAACCAAAATAATACTTACTATAAAATTGTAATATAAGATTTTCTATATTATACAATTACTTTAATTTCTTTTATATGTGCAATACTTTGTACATATCCATTAATTTGTTAACATACGAATAAAGAATAACATCGTAAAATACTGTTAATCATTGTCATATTAGATAGCGCGGATTTTCAACTTTTCGAATTAAGTTCCATTTACTGTTATATATATCAAGCACGCTATTCAATATTTACAAAAATGACTCGTTTGTTTATCTTATACGTATGATTTAAAAACTGAAAAACGTTTACATTGCTGTTAGGATAAAAATAAAACATTGCAACTTCATTGGTAGTGTCCGTACATTAAGATCACTTTTTCTATTGGACATAAGATGTCCGAGAATGTAGGAAACATCAAGTTTTATTCGTTGTTCGGAAAATGGGTGAAATGCCAATCAGTGTCGAGGTTAGAAATCTCAACAGAACGAGAGCCAATAAGAGTGTTCGTCCCTTACGTGCTTTTTAAGTGATTATTCATTGAGTCAACCGTGTTTCTCTGCTGCATGTATGCCAGTAGTATGCAAGTATATAGTGAGCTTATTGTTGAAAACTATTGTTGACATTTCCAGTGACATAACCCTTAAAATAGAAGTGTGTCACAATTTGCTTCGAAATTGGTTTTAAACTTACACACGGTTCTTTGCGAACTGACAAATTACAAAGTCACATCTATTCGTTTAATGCTTGATGTGTGTTGCAGAGATTGATAAGCCTTAGAGTGAATATATCAACTGTTGTAAGTGTCTTATTTTGTTAAGGTGAAAAATGTTTCTCCGTTCAATATCGTACAAATAATATAAAAAAAAACAGAATATGTATTGTATGAGTTTAAACATCGTTTGTATAAGATATAACTAATTTTTCTGTATCTAATATACGTGATCAAATTTGTGTAATATACAGTACATATTTTTATTTTGAAAATTTATCACTGTCATAGTTTCTCACTTTGTGTGACTCTTATTGTTTCATCAAATGACAAGAGATTGTATAATGAGTGAAATATGAATTTTTATATGGTACATCAAGCTACTTATTAAGAGATTACAAATTTATAAAAAATGATAATAATACCAGGAAGTATAGCATTTGATAACAGCATTTATGAAGCAATTTTCTCACTTCTGTATAACTTATAGAGAATAAACATTAATTAATAAAGCCTATTAACAACCTTTTATTCCATCATCTGACTCAATATAATTATAAATATTTTCTTTGTTTTCACAGAATTGTTATTTTCATTGAATTATATCAGTTACATGCTTATTTCATTGATTCCACCTTTTTATTTTTTGTTGTTGTTACAAATTCATTTTATTTTTATTACAGCCACAGAAAGATGGCACAAACAACCACTATTGAAACAATTACTATAACCAGGCCTTTAAAGGTAAGTACCAAATATTTTCTTTTTGTTTATTTTTCACTCATGTTAATAGCATTAGCTTATCAGTTGAAATAATATTCATCTGTTATAAATTCTAAGAAATTATTTAAAAGTTACTTATAATTGCCGTATATATTCGCAAAATGATAAATAAAGTAATTATAAATAATTTGTACGAATGTCTAAAATATCTTAGGTTAAATTCGATTAAAAATTAAATCGATATAATTAAATTTTAAATTGCAAGTTCGAACGATTATTTCCGCGACAAGTGTGAATTATTTATTATTAGAAAAGGAATCGGGAAAAATTCAACTGGAATGTCGATATTTAATTAAGAAAGCTGCATTATTTCTACGGATCACGTGATTAGGAAAAATTCCTATAAATGGAAGCGTTCGTCTCAAGTTTCGCCTATACTAAAAAGCACCCTCTACCATGTACGCGCACTGCGCCACGACCTTTAATGGGCGCAGCTTCCCTGGAACCCAATTACTCCCCCAACTTCGGATGGAGACCGTCTCCGCTTGACCTCGCTAACTGAACAAACTATTTTTCGAGACTTCGAGTAAACGAACCGAGACAGAGAAAAATAGTAAATAGTCGTAGCAACAATGTAACTCAAGTGACGTTCAAATTAGGAACGCGATTAAAAAATTCTTTCGTGAATCGAACGAAAGTTCGGGAGACGCGAGCCGTGTTTACCCTAGAGGTGTTTGTCATTCGCAAAGGTTCCTCGTCTTTAAATCATTTCTAAATGCTTCCGCATCGTATATTGAGAGTGATCCGCGGAAGAGTGTACGATGTCCCGTAAATTGGTACTCGTCAAAGAGACCACCAAAGAGAGTGTAAAGGACTCGAAACCGTTTTAATTAGATACTAAGCCTTTCGGTTTTGTCCATTGGGACTGATCTTAATAGTGTACGGTGGATCTAAGATGATCATGTATACAGTCGCGGAGGATCACATGGGCGATACCGAAATCGCACAGGTATATCCAGGCTGTCCTTTAATTATTTTATAGCAGTAGTGATAATAGTGTTTGTATAATGATTAAATGTTTATGTTTGATGTCAGTTTTCTAAAGCAAAAGAGCGGAATTTTGTTGTCATATGTTTGATTAATTAAATAATTATTGTTCAAGTATATAACAACTATAATTTTATTATTTTTATTTTACAGGTGATAGCATTTGTGTGTGGGATAATAGTAATACTGTTGATGATAATGGGTTTAGCTTCCACTGATTGGTTAATGTCATTAGGATGGAGGCAAGGTCTATTTGTACATTGCATTGAAGAAGCTGCACCCACACCTTTGCCATTTAATGTGCCAGATTCAGCAGGATGTTTCCAAGCTAGAGACGTTGGTATGATCAAGAAATGATTATTTTTTATGAAAATTTTTATGTGGTATATGTTTAATTATTTTTGTTTGACTTTATAGCCTATATAAAAGCAGCTGCTGCCTTATGTGTAGTCTGTTTATTGACAGACATTGCAGCCACAATTCTCACTGGTCTTGGTTTGAGGTCACAAGATAATCGTGACAAGCACAAATATTACAGATTTGCAGTTTTCTGCATGGGTTTTGCACGTAAGATTCACTATTTACAATAAAGATATGTATACTACTGTAAACATAGATTTGTAAATTATATGCATATTTCTTTGTGTTTCAGTGGTATCACTCTTAATAGCTTTAGTAATATACCCAGTGTGCTTTGCTGCAGAACTTAATCTTGGTAAGTTTGTATGGTTCTGTAAAATATTTTAAACATTTCATTCTGCAAAATATGTCTCTAATTTTTAATGGGATAAAAATTATGTTATAGGAAATCGACCAATGTGGGAATTTGGTTGGGCATATGGAGTTGGTTGGGGTGCAGCTATATTTTTGTTTGGTGGAGCAGTGTTGTTACTATGCGACAAAGAAAGTGAAGAAATTTATTACAAAGAAAGAAAAATCGTACGCGATGACATCGGCGGTGGCGGTTCTATGATTGGTATGGGACATCATGGTGGACGAAGTGGGACGCAATTAGCCTAGTGGCATTGCTCCCTGCCCGACGTTGTTCTCTAGGTGATTAATTTCTTCTTTTTCTGTCCTCACCATTTGATACATTCGTGAAAAGAAACGTACACATGTATAAGAGTGGATGGTTTTTATATATAGTCTACTTGTTACACCAGCATGTATTGGACATAACTCTATCACTTTGATATAAGATGTACAAAACATCTTATCGACGGAAACAAGATTTATTAGTTGACTGAAACTTGATTAATTTATTCATGGGTTACCAATTTTCAGTTTCTCATAGTAACAATTCCGGGACCATTGCTCCGTTTAGTTTATTCTAGTATTATATTTCATATGTGTATCATATAATTACAAATAATTTTTACATAGTGTATTTACATTATTTTTTACATTTGCTAATTAATTTTTTTTTTGTACTATTACAATGGTAGCATTGATGTTACGTTCTTTATCTCTATACAATTAATTCGAAACAAAGTTGGACATACAACTGCTCTTTGGTTTTAATTAAGGCAGTAAGCAACAGTTTCCATTGATATCAATTTTTTGATTTGCTAGTATTTTTCACTGCATCAACAGTTTGTTATTATATTTGGCTGACTTTAAAAATAATAATTGCCATTTAAAAGTAACAAACAGTACTGAGATACTTAGATTGAATTTGGTACTTCTTTATTTTGTGAAAATTTAGACAAAGAATTCAGCAACAAGAAGCTAAATAATATATGAGTAATTAATACGACTGTAGAATCGGACACTGCCTATCTTTAGTCAAGTAACGAATCAATAATTATTTTGATTTTGATGTAAAAATTACAGCTTTGACTTAGTTAATATTTATATATTATATGTACATATACACATATATGTATATATATTAGATGCTAGTAATTTATTATTTGCTTGCATTTATTTTGATTTTACTATTATTGAAAAGTGATATTTGCTGTAATCGAATAAGTTATATTATCGTGGCGTTTACTAACATTTTTTTGATGTAATATTATAAAAGAGTAATGTTTATTATTTATACCTTCATATATTTTGCAATAAAAAATGGCCAAAAATTTTTATAAGCGATATATCTTATGATTACATACACGCACACAAAGTATATGAATGAAATTATATAAATTCCAACTAATCTTCAGTGCCAGAAAAAAGTAGTACTCATGAACAAAAAATCGTATGCTTGGGCACATTATCGATGACTATAAATGTATAAGGTTTTTCTCCAATTAATTTTAATATATCTTGAAATGAAATAAGTTTTTGCCAATACGAAAAATTATACAACTTCGAAATGATCCATTTTGCGTATGGATTTATCGTGATATATCTATAATTTAATTGCGAAATTACTATTAATTTTTATAGTATATCATACTCGTGATTTTCATACACATAAAGTCTTCCTTTATTTATGAAATCGTAAGTGGTTTCCTATTGTTCTGCAAGACATATAAATGCTACCTCTAGTAAGATTTACTTTTAGAAGTACAATTGTTTAAATTATATGAACATTTGAATTGCAAAAAGTGCATAAAAGAAAGTAAGGGATAATGCATTTTTTCTAATTCTTCCATACTGATAAAGTATTTGATTTATTTACATAGAATATCTTTAATTGCCTCTCTTGTATGCCTCACATTATGACTAAGATGTTTAAATATTTATTTTTCTAGAAAATTTATTTTTGTAATTATGATAGCTACTTAATTTCAAATTGGTTTAAATGAGTAAAACCATCAAATTTAATTGAGAAAGATAAATTAATATGTAAATTTAACAAAATATTCAAAAAGTTTAAAAATTCTATGTAAATTGAACTACTTAAAAGACTGGTATGACTTCTTATAATAATTTCTATGAATATTTTATTATTTTCAATATATATCTTATTTCTCTTTGGTTTTATGAAAGGAAAGATTAGTGTGCGTTGTTGTATTGAGGGTAATCATACTAAATTATCATCACTTACCAAAACATGTATGCAATGTGAGAGCTGATATGTTTACATGTTATAATATTTTCAATGATATCTCCAATATTACATTACAACAAACAGGGGGAAAGTACTATTGAAGATTCATTGAATTTGACGAAAATACAATTTCTAGCAGTATTGCATATTTCATAACAATTCTTAATTGGTAACCGTATTTCTTTTCCACTTCATTTGAATCGAATGAACGTTCATGATTTTTACCCATTGTCTGTATGGAGAAGTTTTAACTTCCCCATAAGTCGAATACATTTTAAGTTAAATACAGCACCAAATATTTATGTGTGCGACGGAATAGAGGCAGCTCGGGCAGGTATTATCTATTATGTTATCTGCATTACATACGTGTACGTATATGTATATATAGGTATTTAATAAATACATGTAATAGATTGATACACTTGCAGTTACTGCGATACTCTAAAGAAAAACAAGTCTAACATGGACACAGAAACCAGAATATGGTACACAGGCACTTCGTATATCGCGGCAGATCAATCAATCATGCATTTTACGACGAAGGATTCATATTTTAATGCTAAGAGTTACAGTGAATTTGATTCTTCACCCAAACACTGTCGATTTGCGCCTTTCGATTTTGATATACTTTTAATGAAATGAGGTACCGTGTAAGACGCTAAGTGTATAACCGAATACTAAAATGTGTTGAAAAATGGAAACGGACAAATTACGATATGTTAATTAAGAGGTTTATAACATGTATGCATAAAAGGGATATTTCATGTTACGACAAATATTAATAAATACGAAGCGATTTGTATTCCGTTTTGTGTACATCTTTTCTGCTGTATTGTACACTTTAATAGTACTTTACAAAAAAGGGGAAACACAGGAAATAGGCAGTATCATTAAATGTCGAATGTAACTGAACAAAGTTTCAAATACCATGCAATGTTGCGAACTAATGAGTTTCAAAATTATGTAATAAAATACCGCGTTCGAAATTTCATTTTCGCGATTAAGAAGTTTCGAACTTGCAAATTAAGAGGACGTCGTTTTTAACAAAAAAGAAAGAATACCACTGTTGTTATTAAGTACTTGTTACAAGCTTGTATTTCTGTATTAGGGTTGCAATGTAGATAACAGTTCATTTTCTGCTCTACTATCATAATATATATGTAAGCAAACGGACGAGATGATTGTAATTAAATGACTATAGATATAATGTAGAATTAATAGAGCACCATACCAGAGTAAAAAAAACATTAGCAGTTTGTTTATATATATATATATATAATATATATACGGTCTCAGAAACAGGTCCTCTGTCGTGTAATAGTTAATGATTATTTGAATTTAATAGTGAAATAAAAATGGAGTTAACATAGGTTTTACAGATTCTTCTAGTCTGTGTTTTTTCCCCATAGAAACGGAGTTAAATTCATGTTAGAGGAACACGATAGAGAAACTTATGTTTCCAGAAAACTGTTTTTAATAATGGTTACTTTCTTAATTGTACATTGTAATAATATATTATATTTCAACATGTTAGAAGAAAACTTTTAACGACTTATTTACAAGAAGAAAACTATATAGTAGAAGATTCGTTGTACGTTAAAAAATTCACGTAAATTAAAATGCCAGTGAACTGTAGTGAAACGTAATTACTTAACTTATTTCATATTGTATAGTACACATATCGTACTTATCCATGCATATCGTAGTAGGTATCATGAAAGGTATTGACGTCAAAATAAAACAAAAGTGTAAATTCGTTTTTTCGTATCGAGAAATATTCGAAACGAATATCCAGTAGAATTATGTGAAATAATTATTTATGCGCCATATTATAATATAAACATATCGTAATATTGTACAAAGAATAAAGTATATACCTGAAACATTGCATATAGTTTGTATTTCAACCTTAATCATAAGTTTTCTTATCACAAAATTACCATTATACTATAATTATTTAAGTAACTAAACCAAGAGGTAAAGGTAGTAGGAATAATGAATTTTCTATTCCGTTTTTAAATAATTATAATATTCAGCAATATAGCAATACAAATAGTGAAAATTATCGAGTCGAATAGTCTTTTCGAACGCTAACATAACAAAATTTTTTTTAATTTTATATATAACAATGATAATAATGCTACGACCTTTAAGTAATAAATACATGTGCGCGCGCATTTTGTGGCGTGTCTCTGTGTGTGTGTGTGTATGCGTGTACGTATACGTACAAAGTGTTGCTGAACAAATTCTACGTTAATGTATCATTTATATAAATACAAAATAAGATTACATATGTATATATTTATATAAATCTAAACAAAAAAATGTAGTGTACAAAATATAAATCTATTCAGGATTCATTTGTGATATAAAAATTAATTTCCTCGGAAAAATATATATGTACACGCAGACCCGTTCGTCAATGCCGGAAGCGAAAAAACTTAACAGCACATCATTTGCGACAAAACTACGATATATTTCTCTCACTGGGTAACTGATATAATTTTTTCCCTCTTTTTTTGCTAACCCTTTTTCCCGGTTGATCTATCACAAGTAGAAAACGGACATCGTCCGATCATCGATTGTTAGATATTCTTTAAGATCGCACGCATCCTTTCCCTCGCCAATCTTTCTTCTTCCCTTTCAGAAACCTCTATCCGCGTTTGGCAGTAAAATATATATATATCAAAAATGTTCAACGTGTTAACGTTTATAAAAGATGTAAAATATCTTACGCACCTTCAAGAAATGCTATTAAATATACGGGACCGATCTAAATCATCGTCCAGTAAAGTACAACAGTAATATAAGAACTCCTTTTTTTACATAAAGCATCAAAACTAAATTTCAAATTTTATCAATATTTTTTTATTCCGTTCATTATCGAAAAAAACTAAACGTGTCAAATTTACTTTGTATAAACATTCCAATTTTATCATTTATTTTTTTTGGCATTTGTAGTTTTTTGTTTTTTTTTTGTTTTTTTAATTGTAGTGAAAGAGAGCAAGAAAGAAACTAAAAGAATAGTATTTGATATAGTCAGAGATTCTTCGTATGCTAGGCGCACTTAAATCATCAAAAAAGAATAAATCACAGGCGCTGCTCTGTGCTTTTTATTTAGCCCCGTTTACAAAAATGAGGGTCTTTAAACATTCTCATTAACAAGATTTGAAATGAAAACACTAGAAACACTTAAAAATTTCATAGTCTTTCCTCACGACGCGAAACGTCCTGCGTATAAAGCGTAAGATAATTGTTTTATATTTATGTATCTTACAGATTCACGTGCACATCACATGATTGCCACCCCGAGTAACAAAAAACTCGGAAACTCTCTTCAAATCAGTGGTATTTTCTCTATTATGTTAATTTCCTTTGATCATATTTAAGTTTGATTTTAAACTAATTCATAATTTCATAATTTTTGCTTCTACTATAGGAATACCACTGCTTTAAACTATTTTTGTTTGTAACTACAGAAATAACAATATTTATTAAAATACACATTTGAAGATTAATTCCTTCCTCCAATAACGTGTACACTCATATACCAATATTTCTTAAAATCCATTTTTATCGGTATTTTTATTAGTTATGGTCTTTAAATATATTCACACAATGCCTTGCTGTAAGAAACTTGTTTCCTCTCCTTTACAAAGAAAAAAAGAAGGAAGAAACGAATGGATGCTTGATCAAATAACTTATTGTACGAGTGTAGATGGCAAATTCAGCATACAACAAAAATATAAGATCTTTACGGCGCTACAGGATGGAAGCGTGTGCAATAAAATACAAGATATCTGTTTTGTTTTCTTTTTGTTAGAGAGCTACACGATAACTATTGTAAGGTTTTTGCACTGCAGACGAATAATGACGTTCACGAATATTGAAGAACTTTGTTTTCAACAAAGTTGCAAAAACATTTTTATCGAACGAACACTCGCTGCAACTAACTTAAAACTGCGCTAATTAATTAACGAATTCTTATCGAGTATCCTTATCATTTAAACGGATATCAGTTCGACAATAGTTGTTTTTTTGGTCCTATTCGCCGATACTACAGAGCCCGCGATCGGCCATTGAAAGCATTTTTAACGTTTCTATCCATACTGACGTAGGAGGTGTAACGATAGGCCTAGCGTAACTGAGTATCATAATTTCATTTCCCATAACACGATATGGGCATCATTGCTGTTCGGATCTTTAAAAGAGTAACCCGATTTAGAGCCTTTATCAGTGGCCGATTGCGCGTTTAACTGTCTCCAATTGATATAACCACGACCACCCATCAATGTTAGAACAGTTCGTTTAGGCTGTTCTGTCTGTTGTAAAGTTTTGTCGATCTTTTTGTTGTTTGATTTCAAATTATTGGGCGGCGGTATCGTTTCCGGTACCGATTGCCCTATACTACTGTTAGGAGTGATCGTATCGTAAGGACCGTTTCGACTAGCCGTACTACTGTTTCGAGACAATTTACCAGTTTTCAATGAGAGATTCTCTTCAGATCCGGAAGACGTGTATAGGGAACTAGCATGAGAGTCAACAGACCAATTTGACAGATCCAGTGACCTGGGTCTGGTGATCTTCATCTTCAGTCTACGATCTAAGGTACTAACTTTATTTGGTATGGCTGCTAGTTCTGGATCGCTCCTTCTCAGCGGTTCGTAAATCAAGTCGATACCCGAACTATTTTCGTTCTCGTAATCTTTCACATACATCAGGTCCCCGTACAAGCCATAAACGTCACAATGCTCACCAGAACTTTGCGATCCAGACATTGAGCTTGATAGGAACCCACCACCGGAACCGAGTCCTCTTGGTAGCGTTTTCGAACCTCTGTATTCGTACTCTTTGCTACGTTTCCGTCTCAACATCACCGGACTGCTTGCTAATTGTTGCTTCAATTTTACTATACTACTTGACATGGACGAATCTAAACTTGCTCGATCTCTAGTTCTACTACTGTTATCCGATTCTTTTGACCTCAATTGTACAGTTTCTTCGTCATTCATTTCATCGGTTGTACAGTTTATCGTGTTTTTCGGGTTCTGAATGGCAAGTAAGAAGGTGATAGGACCGAAATGCGCATGATATGAAATATTCACACGACCGCTAATAATGGGTACTCCTTCTAACCGTGGCAGAGGAATCGTTAAGCTGATGCCTACGTTAGTACCCACCCAGAGAAGGCCCTTGCACGCCAAAAGTGCTGTCACCATAACAGCGGTTTGATTGTTGTTTAAATTGTCGCCGCAAGAATTCGAGGCATTATTCGTCCTAGTCACTCTCAATACATTCGACGCTATGTTGATATCCTGTAGATGCTTGAACGTTTCTGTATGATACAAGCAGACAGTACTCGAATTTTTGAGGGCAACCCATAGACCAACTCCAGAATGTGCCATCAGTTTCACACTGCCAACGTGTTCGTGCTGTGCGCTGAAGCTTTTTGTAATATCGCCACTGACTGCGTTAAGTACCCAAACCTTTTTGCCGCAAGCAGCATAGACAGATGCGTTGATTGGCATTAAACAAGACACCGGTTCGCTGCCTAAGGAGATTACGAACGGATCTCTGAGATTCCAAGTGTCATCCACTTGTCGCTTGAAGAGAAGAAGCAAACCAATTCCCAAAGCGACGAAAACGTTATCACAGTGATACTTGATTTGTATCACTGGTCCCGAAACCGAATAGTTTCCCAGTTCTTCTTGTTTCTCGGGTTCGGAAGCAGCGTAGATGATGATCTTGCGAGAATCCGTACCCATCCAAACGATATCACTCGCTAACGAGAGTGGATCCGAGGAGACACCCTTCACAAATTCTATTGTGGCGACTTTAGTTTCTACCAAATCGAAAGCTGTGATTTGCTTCAAAGAAGTAGCTGAAGCTGTTGTTGACTGACCGAATACTGTAACGTGACTGGAAATACCGTCCCCTGTACATATCCACAAGTAACTTTGACTTCTACCGCGGCGTCTCGTAGGACGTGGATTTTGCGTGGTATAGTAGCACCCGCAACGTACCTGCAAAAATTCATTTGAGTCAATATATCAGGTGTTCTAACGTATCAATATGCGTATTATATATTAGTATCGGTGAATCTGATGATAGCTTACTTCTGTCTGATGTTGCGAATGATATACTTGTTGAGAGCTAACGAAAAGCGGCATTTTCGTAGATGGTCTTTGCTCCTGTTCAGCTACTTCCCAAGAAGGCGAATTATTTGGATCTAAGGCTAGTTGCGCTAGTCTAAGTTCCGTTATCCAGTCTTTCTTTACAAGAGGACTTTCGGTTTGAAATGTGTACATCTGCCCCTGCTTCGTTACTAACTGTAAGCAACAACTGTCCGCCAAAACCATATCTTCATCCTTCTGTTGTATCGAAAGTTGTATGGATTGTAAAATTTGTTTAGTTTTCTCAAGCGTCATTCCCTTTAAATTTCAAAGTATCATTCAATCATGGACGTATAAAATCCATAATCATAGTTCTTCCTATTAACCCTTTACTTACCTCGTATTTACCCTTTAATTGTGCAACTAAATCGCTTATCCTAGACATGACTTCATAATCATGCATTAGATCATTCATTTCTACGCACAGATTATCTGCACCCATTTGTCCGCATTCTCCGCTCTTATCAGATTTTAGGCTGCCACCTTTATTCAGGCCAGCGGTAAGTAAGCGGCTTAACGTTGGTGAAGTACTTGTATCCTGAATCTGTAGTATAACATTATTATCGGAACTACTCGGAAAGTGACTGTAATCAAACATTAGAAATTTTTATACCTCAATATCCGACACAGGATATGTCCACTTCAAAGTTAGTCTTTCACTTCCACTAAAGTCCTCTGCAGATCTTGGAGTCACCGAAACGCATACTACGAGATCATTTAACAGTAATAATCTTCTTCTCTTAGATTTTGTTATCATCCCATTTTGGTTAAATTCCTTAAAAAGCGCATTATGATACTGACGATCGATACATATTGAGTTAGTGTTTTGAATCTTGATAAAAATATGCACTCACCAACTGCGTGACGTTATCTTCTCTGATGAGATACCGGGACGAAGATGAAAGAGGACGATGGGACAATTTTCCTGATACATGTCGAAGCATTTCTTTGAACGCTTGGAATTGTTCTGCTTCGCGTTTCCTTTCGTTCAACATTTCTGCTAAACTCTCTAACTGAGTCAATGCCAATTGCAATGACATCCTATCGTGATGCCCTTGCGGCGTATGTTTCAGTAAGTCCTAATATAAAGAATTTATATCATTCTCCTAAAGTGGTGAAGTTAAAAAAGTTCAAAAGCATAAAAGATACTCACTTGTAAGAATAATATAAATTGTGGAAACCTCTGTACGGGTTTAACCATTAACCCGAAAAAGGACAACCTGTCATGTGCACTGATTTGTTTCACCTGAAATATATCGATATTTTTTAATAGAACGTAGTCAGATGTAAGTAGCACTATCGTACCTTAAAAAAGTCGGCGAGCGCAGTCTTTCTTTTTGATTCCTGCTTAGCCACATCCATAGCTACTGAAAAATTATTTATAAACCCACTATAAATATCAAGAACGATAGCTTTGCTGAAACTTGCTACAAATACATCTCCTAACTTTTCGTCCTTGTCCCATGAACGAACACATTCTGCTAATGCAATTCTGAACAATGTATGGCATTGCAGAATTTCGGGTAATCTATGAAACAACGTCGCTATTTTTGCCTGACTCAATATAGGCGGCGAGGATTCCTCTAACGTTTTTTTATAATCCTGAAAAGAAAGGTATAATTTGAAATGAATTTTTTTAATCCCAAAGGATCTTAAGGAGTACGGTTCAAGTTGATTACGTACGTTCACTAGCCTCTGTAACGTGGACACGTAACTGTTTTCAGAGTGTACTATAGCGGCTACTATGTGTCGACGTTTCAGCTGTTGAGGAGTTAAATTCGGAGGTGTCGGAGGAAGAGCGGGTGGCGTTTGTCTGCGTTGCTGCATGCACTGGAATTGCACCATTGCGCTGTTTTCCTCTTCAACCTAAAATGTATACATGTTTGTAAATTTGAGTGAAGTTGTAGCAATAATAAATAGAAAATCCTTTCGATCTTTAATTCTATATCGCTAACAGTTTTATTAAAATAATAAAGATGAGAAGTTAAAACATAACAGTGGTCATCAACACCATCAATGAAGGTATATAGAATAATTGTTCATAAAATAGAGATAAATGTAAACAATCTTTTGAACAATTACCTCGCAAAGTTGTGGCATTTGAGGTGTTTTGATGGGGCTAGTAAGAGACACCGTGTCAGAGGAGTCCACATCGTATTGTTGCGTCGATCCCCTCCGTATACTGAACCATCTAGATAATCTACCGTGGTTTCCACCAGGCGAATCCAATGGGTCGGTATTATTTACTCGCATATTTTGCGACCTCCACTTGTCGCACAGTGTCCTTGCCTTGTGCAACGTGTTCCTCAATTGGTAATTACTTCTGCAAAGAATTAGTAATCGTTTCGATTAATTATGTACATCCTCGAGAGGATGCCACTGTGGGAAGAAGAAGAGTCCGTCGATTGATTCGTTGAACCAACAACAATTACGCTAATCAATTGCGGCAAATCGCCAATCTTCTTCTCCAACTCATTAACCCGAGAAAGACTATCAGTAGAAAATATTTGAGATACCATGTTATGGTACTTTTTTAGCTGCTATTAACCCTTTGTACTCGAAAGACGACTCTCACTCACCATTTAGTTTGACGAAAAATAATCGAGATTTCTCAAGAATTAAATAAAACATTGAGTCAAATATAAATCTTCATAGATTTTAGAGAGAGAGCTGTTAAACCTTGAATTGAAATAGTAATTATTTGGTAAAGTTACATAACAAGATAACTTTCTTAATTACTGCGAAAACGAGTTTGCTTAGAAATAAAGTTGATAGTATTGTAAATAAAGTACTTGAGTGTAGCCAAACAGACAACGGTAATGGAGACGGTAATTAAATAATTGATTCAAAAAGCCGAACAATTAGAATAATAGAACGTAAAAGTTAAACTGATTCTGGTACTACTGTGGGAGATTACAACACTTAAAATTTAATATCACATTTTGTGCAATACAAAATATATCAGATATCGAAATGCAACAACTATATTCGTTGATACATATATGTCTGTTTAAAAACGTATCAATTGTTTAGTAAATCTACTTCCAGCTGCTACAGTTTTCCACGGTAAAAAAAACCTTCCAGTGTAAAGGGTTAAATGACCTCAGATTCATGTATACCATAGTTATAGTTATACATTAATAAAAGTTGGTTAGATGTATTTGGTGCTTACTTAATACTGATATTACTCTTCTCGCTTTCGTCGTCCGAGGAGGGGTCATGATCCGACGCTGAGCACCAGGAGTCCTCACTCCTGGCTGACTGTGTCGAAGTGTCGGACCTAGTTGCCTCCAAGGAGGGATGGTGTTGTCTGTGCGTTTGGCCGACAGTTTCCATTTTAGTCGGTCCTACGTCATCCCATGATCTGCACCTTGAACGTGGTTCATCTGAAATCAGACAACACGTACTGCTTTTAAATTATCCTGTTTAAGCGCTATAACGAAATAAAATGACAACAAACTTATTATCGAAAGAACCTATTTCTAACGATATTTTTATTAATATCAATTTACTGGTATATTTGGATGATACAAACATTAATCATTTTCTTTTGTCTCATTTTTCTGATAAGAAATGTAAATATTCATTCGTAGTATCTTTATATTATTTGGTATAGACATTCTGGCGTTCACTGCTAAAGAGCTAAAAGCATCAAGCGATTCTTTTGAAAAATTTCCATGAAGTTTGATAAATTCTTAAAGGACTGTTATAATGACATATATTAAAATGGAAAGTGGAACAGCGTATTCTACTGATTCTATACTTTTGTCCTAGTTAGATATGTTAAGCATTATTTCCAGTTCAATGGTATGATCCTCAATAATTAAGTTAAGACTGATCTCAATGTTGGTGCAATTCTAGCGTGACGAAGATATAACTTTAATGATAAACAACAACTACATTTTGAAAAAGAAAAATTGTTTACTATTGGAGAAACAAGATGGCATTACGAATCCAACATAATCTAACACAAGTTTCGCAAGTACGTTCGCTAAACAACCTCCTCGAGATTAAGACAACTCATTTCCATACGCCTCTTAATACAACTATATTTTTGTGAAACGCATGACGACAGTCTCTATTTATACAACATGTGTCAATTTCATTCGAGATTTGATTATTCTTTTTCGTAAGTCGAAAAATCTTCAGTACCGTTTATGTTACAAAAAGAAAAAAAGTACAAAAAGGGAATATTTTTATTTCCCATTTCCTTCATACATTTGTATAAAATTTACGCCTCATGATTCTAGATGGTAATGTTCTTTTTATCAATTTGCTAAACTTGTATTCCTCGTAGTATTTGTCTTTTTCTGAAATCGTTCTAAATATTTGCGATTTACAAATAGAAGAAAAACAAAGACGTAGTGTATTTGTATCAATTATATTATGGAAATTTCTAAATTTGTTATAAACATGTTTAGAAGCAACATAAACAGAAATAAGGGTAGAAAGTCGTTTCTTCAAAGTCATAATATTAGTATAATCATTTCAGAGTTGAACTTTATTCGATATGTACCAGAAATTCATAGATTAAAAAACATGTTATTGTCTGAACACGAAGCAAAAAAGATATAGATAATCTCTATTACCCTGAAGATCACGATCTCATGCAACAATATTTAATTATGCGCTTGCTCAAAGAAGTAAAATATTTATCCTAGTATTTCCGACTAAATAAATACTTTCCGCACTTTGCTCCCTTTTATGCATGATTAGTTTATATCTATGATAACTCGAATATACTGGGGGAAACTAGAAGAATCTGTCAACAAGCACTTAAAGATAACAATTATGCACAAGTTAATTATTTTGTGAATCCTTTTCTTACAATGATCACTTTTACTTTCAAATCTAAAGCGTATCGATATACAGTGGGTATAAGAAGTATAGGCACATTACTGTACTCTTGTATTTAAATACTACTTAATTAGGTTTAACTATATGCCATTATATTATCATTTATTGATACCTCTAAATGACTATAATTATTAAATTATAGAACATTTGGTACCGTTGAACTTAATTAAGGAGTACTTAAATGTTGCAATGTAGTAGTATGCCAATACTTTTTGTAGTCACTGAACGTATAGAGTAACACTCAATCCTTTAATTCTACATCGTTTATGAGCTTTGCGTAAACAGGCTACTCGCCTGTCGACCGGCAATCGTTTGAGTTAAACACTTGGCTTGTTCCCACGTTTCAGAAGCAAACGCCGACAATTGTCAATGTTTATCTATTCTCTTACACGGTCAGTCAAGACTGGACTTCTCTCGTACATCTCATCTTGATTTCTTCTCTGTATGTAGTATGCATAAATGTGATTAAAATTTCGAAGTAACATAGTACGTATAAAAATGAATAAAAATGATCCACTTTTAGATGCATTTGTATTACTTTTATGTATGCCAAGCTATACTAATTTTATAAAAATATTAAATTCACCATTTGAATTTCAAATGTTGCATGTGTACACATCTTAAACGAAATTAAATATATAATTATCGACAGGTGGTAAGTAGGTGATAATGTTTTATGTTTCTACTTTCATAGAATGTACAACTTAATTGATTACTACGTCAGGTGTTTGAAAAAGTCTAGCAGAAATTTAAGTTAAATCCGCTTCAACCAGTCGCGGACACGCGAAAATTTATGCGTCATTTATAAATGTGGGAAAGGGCGTATGAAACGCAGAACAAGTCGCGTTAACCAGATAGTCACCCTGATGTTAACACCAACGTAACTTGAGCGCGGCATGCACACCGGAAGATCCAATAAAACCAACAACGCGTGGAACCTACCACTTCCGCACGAGGGACAGTCAGCATCACGACACTCGTTAATTGCTAAAGAAAGTATCCTAAGTTCAAGTTCAGAGGATATTGGTGTCTTCCTTATAAATAAACAAAACAAATTCTATAGAAAAGTAATTTAGTTGATTCATCTTTGTATGATCGACCAAAGTATTCACAATAGTTCGAAGCTTCGATATTAGAAATTCTGTGCACAAATTTTGATTTAGAGAATGTAAATCGATGTTAACTCGTTGTCGTATAATAACGAGTTACATTTGTCGTGTATACTATGATCTAATTACAGCTTCAATTTGTAAGATTGAAAACTATCAAATAAAGATTAACATAATATTTTAATGTTTTACATTCGACACAGTGTTAAACTACAAAATAGCGAACGTCCCAATGAATAGTCTTCGAGGAATTGGTACGGCAAGGGGTTAAACTAAACAATGAATCAGGATTCAGAATGATTTTTACATATGTATTTTCGCAACAACATTATAAAAAACTATATAAATGGATTCCTGGGTATCCGATTATTCACATAAGGGTTGTGTAAAGAATTATATGACATACTTAAAAGTGCAAAAAGATCTCCATAAAAGCATCACATAAGATCGTGATAGTACTATAACGTCTTAAGATTTATACCGATGAAAAAATATACGAGTGGAACAGGGAAGTATTCTGATGAGATCTAATATTCGAGACACGGGTAATTGCACGTGTATTTTCTAGTGGCGATAATGTAACGACCATGTTGCGATCCGCGCTAACGGAGTGAGGCTATTTGTAGCGCAAATAATTAATGCTTTACATAACATCCAAAAACTATATTAGACCTTTCTATATCTCTAAGTTCTTGCAAGCTCTAATCCCGCGCTTCTATCCAAATGGATTGGATGGTATAGTGATATCAAGAGAAGAAAATATACGCAGATAAAAAAAGTTTCTGTACATTCAAACGCTTCCTAGCTTCATTTGAAAAGCATTGTATTTCTATTTTACCAAATTAGTACCGTGAAAGGAATGTGAATGAATATTGTATACGACAGTATCGGCAAGCGTTTATAAGTTCCTATTTTAAAAATACCATATATGCGGAGACTGAATATATGGAGATGACATTCAGGAAGCTTTGTGATATTAGTGTTTCACCTATTAACCCCGCTTAATTTCGTCAAACTAACTAACCTCGCATTAATTTGATGCACAATTGTGCTTGTCAAATATGTGTGAGTTTACACCACAATAACGTGTCAATGAATTTGTTCCAAGTACCAAGTATTTAGTGTACCAGTATAAAAGTCGCTAATAACCAGGATGTCGATGCGACGTAAAACAATGAAGAAGAAGAAGAAGATACATACACATATTTCATAATGTTTAGAAAATAGTGGGATATTTTTTTAAAAAGGCGTTTAAAAGGCTTAAATAAAAAATTTGTATAAACTGTTCGATAAAAGCACAAGTACCACCTTCGATTAAGCTTCATACGACTTGCATATTATCGATAAATGTCACTCTTTCACATCCATTCCAGAAACCTTGCATCTGTATTTTAATGGATTAGCCGTTGGACATTCATCACGTTGTGCATTACATAACTCGATGCGCATAATTTGCCCGAGCGTGTGCATCGCTTCGTCAAACATTCAAAACTTTCAACTCAACATGAATATTGCAATAGATCAAACTCGATTTCCCAACGAGAGATCGCTCTGCACTAAGATCGAGCGATTTCAAGGAAAAATGTGCAGTGTCATGTTCAAGGTTACCCTATGCAATCGTAATCATTTTTCCAACAATTTACGCAACTCAACATGATAAAATTACTTTTTCACTTACTGGAAAAGATCATCCTTAAATCATGCACCAAATACATTAAACGATTCTTTTTCGAAACGATTGTAATCTAGTATGCAATGTATGGTTATTTAAAAACTGATGCATATGAATTAGCTGATAGTATATCAGTGATATAACTGAGGAGCTTTCTAAGAAAAGACTCGGATGGCCAAATTGTGTTGAAGATAACGTGTTACGCAAACCTAACCATATGATTATCATAATGTATTAATATTGTAATGCTATAATATTGAAACGAAATTTTAGAGCAACATTGGTGGACATATAACGGTTAATTAAAGGAGATTACAAACCTTATAGGCCCTTGTTCCTGAACGCTTCTCGGTTATAAAATATTGTACATAACACGGTATTACATCACTTTTCTGTAAATGGTAGAGTGAAGGTTAAGCAAAACGATTACGTATGAGATGTTATTAGTAACGAGTGCTTTAACAATTTCTTTTCTGCCCTAATAATATTTTTCAATGTCCTATTGAACTGTATTAGTACAATTTTTACTCCAAAAACGCAAACAGGGCAATAATAAAAATAAAGAAAAGAAAAATTTCCGCTGAAAGTGAATGGACATGTTTATACTGTTTCTTGTAGCAAAAAGACGGCGATGACTTATCAGAATCTCTACGCATGCAGTTACATTGTTGATTTACTACACATGAAAAATGTTCCAAAAGAAAAAAGTAGCCTAAATACACATAGGCTACATCAGCCTAGTTTGTGTATAACGAAAGAAGGCTAAATGTTCAAGGATAAAAACCTCATACACAAAAAGGACGCGATCTTTATGCCATATCCTTTCTTCTCGCAAACCGGAAACTACTACAAACGACACATAACGCATTCAGAATGTTCGCTTGACACGTCAGTTCGGCCTCGGGAGCGAACACAGAGGCTTGCTTTTACGTCTCCGAGTATCTTGTAAAAATTGAAAACAAAAAAAATAACCAAGAGCATTAAACGGGGGAATTCCGTAAATCTTGCATGTAGAAACAAAGCCATACAAAATTTCGACCACTAATACAACCGTAAAAGATTCATGCGAAGATTTAACGTTTCGAAACTTCCCAAAAACTCGACATTGTATTTTTTCACAATTTCCCGTCTTCCTTGAATTCTCCTTGAACGAGTACATTCTCTCGGGATTGAAAATGTCTCGTAATAATTTAAGTTTACAGACTCTCGTAGCTCACCGATAAGATCGTCACTAAACCATAAGTTGGTATCGCGCACAAACACATGTCGCGCGCACTTTGTTGTAAGATTTATCAACCTTCAATGAACCGAGAGAAAACAATGCATTAATTCTCTTTGAACGGGCTGTTCGAAGAATGAAAAACTAAATCATCGACCGCAACCATTGGACTCGATCATTACTATCTTCGGGAATAAACATGATCGTTCGAATCACCCCTTGACAGTTCGTGCGTTTACTCGTGCACAGGAAGTCGATTATCGCGCCACCATGCATCGTATGCAGCGATCAAGAAAATTATGTTCAATAATAAGAGGAACGACCGGCAATTTAGCGACTCTTTAAAACGTAGTTAATCTTTCTCGTGTTACTACACATTGGTACCAGCTCACTAGGAGTGTGTAGTTTATTAAATATATCAGCTATTAAATCAAATTAAAATTATTCTATTACTTGAGTTCTTACACTAGGCTACACTATCATTATCGCGGAATTAAAGTATATAAAACAGTTACAGCTTCTTATTTTAACGGATCTTCTCAGAAAACTGTTAAAAGGAACTAATCTATAATAAGTAGGTCGGCGTGATTCAACGATCATGTTAGAACCTCTCATGCGAACATTATTTTCATCCAATTTAACAATTTTACCAAATTTTCATATATCTTTCCGGATTAAATCAGTAAAACAAAAGTAATTCTTAAAAAATGTAATATATCTCATTAATGATCGGAAAATAATGCAATTTAACGTTCACCAATAATAACAGTAATAACAAAATTCCTACCACTGTTGGAGTAAGCAAATATTAACGAGTTAACACTACCTCACTCCTTGCCGAGAATTGCGCAGCAGCCAAAGGATGACTCGTTTCCTCGATTCACCGAACACTTGAATTATTTTTTCAACGCCGTGTCGCAACACAGACTTTTACGAACGAGAATGTTTGAAAACGTATCGTCGTCCACCCACGCGGCTTGACCACACACGAGTGAACACGGAGAGTACAAACGTATCTATCTAGCGCGTGCTTGCACACCAGACGAAAGCACGTGTGTTCCTTTACACAAGAGAAAAAAAACTATCGGTGAATTTTCGCATTCATTTTTTTAAAACGATTTTCCTTGTGTGTACGCTCTTAAACCACGATAGAGCAAAGTGCTGCTTTAGTCACTTCACAATCTTTGTAACAGAGAGAAAAGAATGTCTCTAAGGTTAGTAATTTCACGTGTACAAGCACGTGACTGTTTCGAGGAATGCGGGAACGATTTTCAGCTAGAGTTACTTTAAAGGGAGAATACATATTTTTGGGCGGCTTTATTCGCTTCTCCCGCATTGTTTTATCAGTTCATGAAAACTAGTGAATTTTATTCTCTGGTATTAACAGGTAATGAATGTAACTCCCTCGATTCGTTTTGATACAACATGACAGATAGTAGTCCTTCCGATTTCTCTCTCTCGTTACGAGTTGCCCATTCGTTCCCTTTGCATAAGCAAATATATGGGGAAACACTATGAATTGTATTCACAATTCCATGTGTTGAAGCGCGAACATTATGAAACGTAACAAGTGAATTTGCTCTGGCAAAATAAGTGTTTTCATGCGAACCGCGTTCTTTTTGTTTTATTAACTGTTGTTCAATGTTAAGACTGTATTGGTGGTACGTTCTTCTGATATTTGAATACATGTCACGCATAAAAGAATTAATTTATGCATTGTTATGACCAATTACGATTCTGAGATTATCTGATGACATCAGGAAACATAATGCATTATTCCTGTTCTCATTGCTACCTATTTCTCTTGCTACCCATTACGCCGTAATAAAAAATTGATGATATACGATACTCATGACACGTGAAAGTATAATCCCCAAGTGCGGAGTTGAAATGTTAAGTGATCCCAGTGCTGACAGTGAAAACTTTCAGTATAAATCAAAAACATAACGGAAACTAAAAAGCAAATATTAACTATTAAATAATAATTCAGTTACTTATTTCTTTTCAATTAGTTCAGTATTTGTAGCATTTACCAACGCATTCAGCAGAACTTTATGGTCTTACTTGCTAAGAAATAACTTTTAATCATTTTGGCATTTATATAGTTTACCATTTAAACACTACAATTATCCACCAAATTTCCACTAGAATTAATTTATCAATTTCATAGTGCAAGCAATTCAGCACTCAACCAAACAACCATACTATCAAAAACATCCTATTTAAAATTGTATTAATATACTAACCATTCCAGCTTAACGAAATTAGATTTTAGCACGTAGTCTAAAGTCCCTATCCTTAGCTTAGGTCCCCAAATTCTGTTGCATCAGACACAGCTTTCTTCCTCATCATTCAAAGTACCCACACAATAAAACAACCAATCTACATAAAGTCTCATCACAGTGTTCACAATTGACAAATCATAGTATTGAGTCTATAAAAGCACTGGAACCATATCGATATGTCCCACAGCTCGAACCAGTAAACAGAATGCATACGTCTTTTCACTTTTTCGATATTAACGTAAACACATCTGATTAGACAACAGAAGAGAAACACAACTGTCGAGTCGGAGCACACGATCAACACTATCCGCTCGCGAGTTGCGTTGCGAGTTCCTCCGCCGCGAACGGCCCACGCGTAAGCTCTCGCGCGACAGCATAGGGACGAGCGAGTTTGGCTCGCGTGATGAGCGCGATAGCACGAGCGCATGCGTATCATGCGCTTCGTCCACACCGTCAAACAGTCCCTATAACGTTGCGGCTGTGTATACCATCGATCGTCCCGACGACAGGGTGGAAATGAATTTTTAAACAATGCACGAACACAGGAGAGGGAGAGAGGGAGGTCAGGCATTACTTTGATAAATTCAGTGTTCCATATTGTCGCGTTGCTAAATACAGTGAAACCACCGGCAAAGCATAGGATAGACTATTCATTCTTATATAGAATCATTCGGGGGATATTTGGTCCCTTTACCACGTAGTGTCACATAAGACATTACTAGTTTAGACTAGAATAAGAAAATTCTGCGTTTAAAACAATGGGAATTGTAACTACGTATTGCGATAATCAATTGTTTTCGACATAATTGATCTTTAAAATACAAATCTATAATAATGTGTACATATGTATATGTTTATATGTATTGAAATTCTATCATTTACCTTATTCCTCTATAACTCGAATTTTATTTATTTTTATGATGAACAATAACCTGTATTTCACTTTGAAATTTAGTAACGAGTTGGTGGTAACTAAAAATGAATGGTTTACCCTGTACTTAGTCAAACCTGAAACATCGCTCGTTCCATTAATCGGATTCGAAACTGCAAAAATCGAAGTTCCTGCAATGAACGACGTTGCAACAATCGTGGTTCCACTGTATTTGAGTAACAAGGAATATCTTTTCAATCAAGTAAACCAACCCCTTTGCAATGGACAGAGTATACACAGAATGAATGACATATATAATTAGATTATGAATGTTTATGTATTTATCAAAAATTTAAATATGCAAACGAGCACGAAATACATATACATATATACAAAAACACAGTCATGTCGCGGAGTTAACTGCCTATTTCACTTTATACTTTAGATCTATTAATACTCACGAAATTCGGAAGCCAAAACAAATCGGCAAACAAATAAAAAGTGTGAAGCAAATCAAAACAGATTCTGGAACACGTATTTACAAAGTATGTCTGCTTACGATACCACTTCGAATGTAGAAAGAAGATACACGAATGAGGTTAGTCACGCGATGACCTCGCGATACTGTGATTTGCACACACTGAATTAGATCCATTGACTCGAATGTGTAAAATCTTAGCAGGTAACGAGGGTTTATAAAACGATACCAATGTAATAGAGTGAATAATTAAAATAAGTCATATTACTAGGTAACTTGATCGATCTGTTGCGGATTATCGATGACTCACATTATTACGCGACCATGGACTAGCGCGTGGGTCACTCTTGAATCATAGTGATCTAATAGGAAAACTTTTATCTATAGCAAAGATTTATTTTACTGAATTGCTAACGTTTTGATGAAATAGATTTTATATATGCTATTAACATTTGCAATATGGGACATTCGACATTTTGCAAGTAAACTATATCTAACAAATATGGGGCACAAGCTTCATAAACGATTTACGACGTGGGTCACGCGAGCAATTAGTTACGAACAACGTGGATCACCTAGTTGATTTGGTACAGACAGCGTGGGGCACTTGAGCGATTCGTCGCAGGCGCGTACGTACATCATTTAATCGATTCGTTACGTTAGTGCATATATGTATTTACGTGATGTTTCGTAGAGGTATAAACTACTTGTTCAACATAAGAATAGGTATTTAATATTATAAATGCTAATAGAACCACAGATGAAATTATGAGGCATCTGTAATTCATAGCCGTGATCCAGCAGAATCAAATCGGTAGCAAAATGTTAAATATTCTTCAAATTGTTGAATTCCATTTTGAAATGGGACCATTACAGGAAATGTGTTACGTGTATCAATGATTGTGACCTATTTTTTCATGTTACGAAATCATGTCGATCAGTATCTTGTTCGTCATTTATCTTAGTGTGTGAAGGATTCGCATTTGGTGTGAGTAATTTACGCGATTACTTGTTAATGGAACACCGAGGTAATATCATAGCGGCCACGTTGTATCACTTGTCCTCCCAATTTATTTGTTAATTCTTCGTTTGTCGGCACGAATGTCCTGTGATAAGGCTTAGCCCTTTAGTGATGGCGCGGTTTTCTGTTCCGCTCATGCAAATAGAACAAATTTCCGTATTTTAACGAATTTGATTATGTTACTATGTTAGTTCACCATTTAAATACAGAGACTAGCTACATGTTCCCACAGTTGTCAATAAACAGTCCATTCTGTTTTAAATAATTACTAATAGTTCCAATAAAAAGAAACTAGAATCCATACGTTGCATGGAGGTCGTCGCTGAGGGGTTAATCGCATAACTTATAAGTATTCTGTATTTTAATCCATCAAAAGATGACATTCTCAGGCTCCTCGTATAATTCTTCAAAATCCTGCAGTATCCTAAGAATGTAAAGGTCATTTCCATTCGAGGCCAAGCACCCTTGATGCTTTAATTTAGAATCTCACTATATCGTGGAGGTATACTATATTTCGAACACGTTTCACCTTCGATAAGAATAACTTGAAAAATAATGGAGCATTGTTCCCTTTTAATTAAATCCTTTCCAACTCAGATTGATATTGATGGACGAGTTCAAGAATATACAGGGTGAGAACGCGTATGCTTGTTACTATTTGAGTCTCGGCGAAGTCCTAGAATGAACTGAGGGCAGTGTCGCTATTTCGAATGTTACTACGCAGCAATACGAATTAGTGCGAAATATCAGTGGGGAAGTATTTTCTAAGTTAGTTATTCCGAAAACATTCAACTTTTTGCCTAGTTAGTCTATCCGAATGGTTTCTTTCAACGCCTGCGATAAGAAACAGGGGAAATACGCGACAGGTGTATTGGCTTGCTTAGTCCTCAGCAAATAAAAATTTAAAAATAAACAGCCATATCGTACGCAGGTGCAACGATAAGTCTCGTCTAACGGTGATTCGCTATTTTAAAGCTAGACTTCTCTACCATGTTTTATCATTACTCATTTATCATTATTAGTTATTTATAACAATTATATAATTATTATTATAAGTACAAATAACGTATCATATTTTAATATTTTATATCTGATACGATGTTAAAGCAGCGTAGTTGCTAAACAAATCATAAGACAGAGATTGACACTAATCGTACCGGCATTTTACATATACCTATTCAATAAATCTTTCTAAGTGAAAAAAGAAGCAAATGTTTATGAAGTTAAATGAACGAAAGAAATAACAATGAATGTAGAATCTTAAATCAAATATTTTAAGACTGGTCATTTTACCAAACGCGGTAGGGTTAGTGTTAAACAATTAAATTACGCTACCAGAAAAATGATTCTTCCATTATCCGGAAATTCCTTTATAAGTACACTAATGTTTCGCTAATTATTCGAATATGATTGTCTCTACTGGTTTACATTTTTCTAATTCAGGTATACTATACCGCTACCGTATAAAATACCCTCTTCCTTTTAATTCCTATTGCAATGCATGCACAAGCAAAATGCGCAACAGGGTACATTCTAAACGCGCTCTAACTGTATACGTATACTCTAGTGATACACATCAGATGCTTGCGCGCGCATATCGCGAACACCGGCTCTCTCAGCTGCATGCATCGGTATGCCTCGAAACCTGCAAGACAATTCAAGCCAGTCGAACCAGTTAAGCATATACCCGTTGTATCGGACACCCACGTAAATGCACTTCGCCTACGAGATGAAGTATATTGTTTCCTTTCTTCGAAAATAGAAGCGGGATGCATGATGCATCCCCTTGAATCTTTGTGTGTTCCGTTTAATGCATCATGCCGTTGTCTGCTTGACTTCGGTTTAAATAGGAACGAGTACATCGAACGGATAAGGTATAGCATGCAGGCGCAACGCGGCAATGCACAACAAACTGCAGGTACACGACCGTTCTCATACACGGACGCGTACACACAGACGGTAGCTGCAATATCCGAGAGATGCATCCCACACGCCACGGTGAACTTTCTCGTTTGCAGGCATACTGAGTAATATTGAGAATTTAATTCATCTTGCCGAGATTAGCGCAGTGTATTGTTCCAAATTTTGTTTTACACATACTCTTTAGATATTTTTGAATTTCAATTTGAGGATTTGATGCGGTTGGTCTTTAGTAATACGCGAAGTGAGTTGAGGCTGTTTACAATTTTAGACTGCTTTAACGAGGTAGTGACGTTTATTTTTCAAATTAATAAACTACTGAATAGTAAATAACTTGTGACGAAAGCGCGGGAACGGTAATTAATCGCGAGGGTAATTCAATTAAACGCAGGATATACAATACTGTCCTTGTCGTCCGGAAGAGTCTTGTAAAACGTATTGCGTCACAGGTGTGTATACGCGTCAAATTATATTATACCTATACGAACAATTAACTACCACGCGTCTCGTTTATCTCTCTTTCCTAACATAGAGATTAAATGTTCCATATTTCCATCGCGAAACGCGCGCTGTTCTTGCAGCTTCTAACCCATTCTACCCTTTCAGAAATGTGTCCATAAACAGTAATGATGAACTAATTTTTTCACGTTTGAACCATCTCAAACTTGCGTTTTTTAGAACTTATCTTATTGCATAAAGTGACTTTGACAAACGAATCAAATATCAGACAAGAACAGAAAAAAATACGGCGTTTTGCACTTACATAGTGAGGGTATTAATTTTAGGTCTCGTCAATTAATTAAAAACAACTAGTGGGGAGTGTGGGCCTATATAAGTCTGGCAACAGCGCGCCACTTGAATGCTCATTGTAAGCACGTAGCTTGTGTGCTCGAGTCGTGTGAGCGGCTTACGGAGAGGCCAGCTTTTTACAGTGACACACGTGCTCCCCACTAACTTTATTTCTGACGACAGAGTCCACGATTCGAGGAGTCATCGGCACGAGAATACTTCCTTTTTCGCTAGCAGGGAGCCGAATTTACTGCGACTACACACCCGGTTATCCCTGGCCCCTTAGCCCGTTCGCATTTAAACACGCATAGCTGAGATTAGGCGGCAACTGTTCTTGCCAACAGCACGCGTGAACACCAGTTCATTATAGCTGCATCTCTGATTTTCAATGGGCATAAGGTATTCGCGCAGGTTCTTGCACGAGATATTACGTAATAGACTAATGACCTCGATCTTTGTAAATAATGCTTGGAAAAACGACTAGAAACTTTTTCTCTTTATTGGTTAACAAAAACACGACGGCAACACAAGCTTTCGAAGATTAACCCTCGATTGGCAACTTGTATATTAAAATAACCCCTTACTCAGCAGATATTTAGCGAACAATATATCTTGTTTCGGTACATAATCCTCTTTTGCTAATAATAAAGCTATGAAATCATTATGGTAAACATATTAAAGATTTGAAGGCATTGAACTGTTAGTGATATACCTGTGAGAGAGAGGAAAAGTAAAGCGAAACAGGTTTTTAGGAAAACGAAGTGACTCGCGTTCGGCAAAATAACACAGGTTGGATTGAATTACGTATATCTGCTGTGCTATTATCGCTACGAATTGCCTTTTGCGGTTGAGACACGCGATGCTTGTCACGGTCAGTGTCCCATTTTTCTCTCGTTTCGCGTTATTTTTTTTTTTACATATATACGTACCCTCTATACCACTTTTTCGTAACCTACAGTATAATGCACTTTGCGATGAGGCTCATATTTCCAATAATTTGAACGATGAAATGAACGAACAGTTCAGATCCTATCTGGTCACGCGAAAAGCGGAGCTTTGCTTACGTAATAAGTCTCGTAGCAAAGAAAACGTTTTAACGTTTAGTATGAACAACAAACGTACGATGGAAAGGCACACGCAGAAGACCACGTGGTTATCCGAGAGTTTAATGAAGCCCGTACGTAAGGATACAAAAAGATCAAGATACTACGTTTTCCGCTCGTGCCTATGAATATTCAATCGAATGTTATTCGGTATACTATTATCCATGTCGCTTTCGAAAGGTAGAAATTAGTACTTATTTGTTCCCTTTCACTATCTCAACCGGTTCATCTACAATAATAAAAGTGAACGAAACACTACGATACATTTTTCATAACCGGCGAAATACCGACAGCTGGTATGACATTTCAATCTGTACTTTTATAAGAGAAAGCACACCCACACGCGAATAACAAGTCCTAAGATCTAGTAGACATTCGATACTCGCTTGACCGCCGGTTTATAAGGCCATACATCACTTGGCATAAATTACCGTATTAACTAACCGCGTAGAAGGTGTCCCAAATCGGTTGCCCAAGCGTCCCAATCTCGTGAATTAAGACAAATTAGAATTTTAAATCGATATGTTACAGGTGTCGCGCGTGCACCACCACAGGACAGCTCGATCGAGCAGTACCGAGGCGTGTCGATTACGACAAATGCAGTTCGATACCGTGGTAAAAACATATGCTTTATCTTTTGATGTAACGTCCTGCGCCACATGTGACCATTCACGATACGTGTATACGTAAACGTTATTGTTTTACGACGTAATGGTCCGCCTGCGGTTGACATTTACCCAGATTTACGACGCGAGCCAAGTCGCAAGGAAATAAAATTGCAAAATCTATTTCCCATAGTTGTTTTACGAACTACGAACATACGTGTTATCCATGTGTCACATGCATGAACCAAGATTGCACGAAAAATATTTTGAAATCATTAACAGTAATAGTTAAATACAAAGATAAATCTAGATCTATTAATTTGAACACGGTGACATCGAAAAGTTATTTATAGTTTCTTAGTAATTATATAGTCAGTTTTACCGGTACAGTATCATACGAAATATACGGTTGAGAATTTCAATGTAATTCACGAACGATTCATGAATCTCACTATCTGGGAGCTTTATCAAAAATCTGATAACCGAAAGGGTTCGCGGAAAGATTTGTCAGTAAGCGAGAAAGAGACATATGGACGATGCACTAAGAACGCGGAACGGGCACTGTCCTGTAGCTGACGCTGCACGATACGGGCGTTTTCATTGTTTCCACGCAACTATGCTGATGGCAATTACCGGAACAATGATCGGCCATGTCGCAATAGAATTGGTCGCACGATATTCTTATTTTAAACTTCGTTTAAGGCACCGAGTGAACACAAGCCACTGAGTTAAACGATAACTATAAAAAATTCTGTCTCAACTTGCATCCTTTAGTCGACGTTTCGAAAATAATTGTACTCCGCGTGTCCCCTGATCTCATTTCGAAACTATACGTCACCGTCGTGAGCTATCACATTAAAGCATTATATTTAACGAGACAACGGCTGAGAAATTTCAATACGACTGTGATAGACGGGGTGAACGTTCTGTTTCTGGTTGAACGCCGTCACCGAGCGTGCATGCGACACGGTGAAATGATAGCACGCGAGAGAGGAAGCTAAGCGGAGGATTTTGACAAGCACTGCCGAAACGGTAGCGAAACTTACACTTGATCAGGATGACACCGTTATGCAGCTCCTCCATCTCGCGGAGGCGAGCGATCCTCGTCGCGTTTTGTTCTCCAGGTTAAAAGCCACTGTTCGTTATCGAGCACCGACTGCTGGTCGTTTCTTTCGTCTTTGCAACGTGCTCGCAAGCGAGTTGTAAAGACCCAACATACGCGCACGCTTTCGCGTCCAATCGAGAGAGCCGGGAAACGACACTTCTATAGCACGGGGAAATACGGTCGGCTAAAAATCACGGCACACACGTGGTCACGCGGCCGGCCGCGGGCATAATTAGTATCGCGGCATGCACCGATAAGAATACGTCGTGTTCGACAAAGAAACGCCACCAAAACCGAGTAAACATGGCCGTGCGCGCGCGCCTTTCTAGCTCTCCGTGGCCCGCAGACCCGTCACGCACTGAGGGAGGTTGCATGGAAACGAAGGGCACGGAGGAGAGATAGAGAGACCAAACGAGAGAGAGAATGATCGAGGCTGTTGGCGGCCTGACTGAAAGAGAGACGTGCTGAGAGAGAGAATGGAACAGAGGGTGCTGCAACTTGCGAACGAGAGAGAAAGTTAGAGAGAGTGGAAAAATAGAGAGAGGCTATGAAGAAAGGAGGAAGGAAAGAGATAAATTGACAAGCCGGCTGCAGAAGTATAAAGATAGAAAAGGACCAAAGAGAGAGGTAGAATGAAAGAGTGGGTCATTCTGCAGTGAACGGAAGAAGGGAGAAAGAGAAGAAAGAGAGAGACGAAGAAGGCACTATCGGCATAGAGAAAGAAAAACAGAGATCACCTCATCGTTCTGTGATAGTTTGTCGAAGCGGTCGCAAGACGGCGCCACTTTGAACGCTCGAGTTCCGATCGCGAAAATGCGGCTGGACGAACAGGGTAAAAGTACAATCCTCTGACCTGAGGTATTGTTAAATAGTAAAAGCGTATGGCAGCTGGACTCAAGGGGCCTTTGTTCCTGAAAATGTGTACCCAGCTTTCTGTACTCAAAAAGGTAGATCCGGAAAATTCTAGGAATAACTGGAACCGTGTGAATGTACGGCGAAACACATTTTTCTCTGGTAGAAAATATTTAGAAATTATTTGTAATAGGAAATGCTAACTAGTTGGAAGCTATTACTAATAACTTGTATTTAAAATAACAAACCTGTAATGTGATTATTTATCAGACTATCTTCGACTGTATGTATGTGTGCTTATTGCCATTATCGGTTTTATCGATCTCTATTTTAAATATTTTCATGAAACTAAACACGTCAATCTCATGTTAAAAAATTACCGCTCGTTCAATTTGTGTATGCAACTAGAGATATTAGCTTCAGAAGGAATACTACATTATACTTATAGATAATGCACGTTAGCTTGTTTTAAACATGAAAATTACATTGAAAAATAAATAAACAAAACAGCAGAGTAAATGGTGTAAGGATATAAATCATTTGTAAGAGAAAGATCAGTGTAAGCAATATGTTGTCATACAGACAGTATTTATATAGGCGAAATATGATGCGTTTCGGAAGTCCACGAGTTTACTGCGTGTGCAAAACGTATTTGCGTATGCAGAAATATTCCAAGAAGTAATGCTGGTCTTTTTTTACGGATAAGATCATGTCCTCGAAATATTGTTAAAAACGCATGTATATCTAGATTATATTAACATATAAACATTATATCGTGCGAGATACGGCATTACGAAATGATCACAACAAATCATCTAACAGGAATAAGAAATTCGGGCTAGATCAAAATATGCAGTATAAACGGCGTTGCCAACGGGGCAGATGGCCAAGACTAAAAGTTAATTGTATTTATGGAAATATTCTTTATCTACAATCCTAACAGTATTGCATTTGATAGCTTATAATCAACCTGGAATAGTTTAATCTCGAATCAAAATCAATGTTTCTTCACGGAAGGAAACGAAAGCATAAAAGAAAGTCCTTATTCCTTTTAACAAATCGTTAGAAAATTGTATTTCTGTGAACTATCGATCCTGTCAACAACTCAATATCACTCGCTAAAAACGGTCTGTAGTCGATAACACAGTGAATCGCGAGAGCAGATCATGGTTAGCCGAGCAAAAGGAAAAAGAGCTGTTGTGTAGCTCTAATGGGAGATGGCGACGCGGTTTGTTTTCCTTTCTTGCTTGGCATGCACCCAAAGAGCAGCCGGTTATACGCCTTGTCCATGGACCAGCTCGCGTATATGCCGTCTAAGTATCGCGTGTCCCCACCAAATCTGTTTGCAGTTTCCACCGTGGCAGTAGTGGCTTGTGTTCCACGTATACTCCCCTCTAGATCCTCGGTGAGGACTGAAATCAGGTCTAGATTTTAGTACGTATCGGAATCTGTGACTATGAGACGTTTTCACACGTCTAATCGCAGTTTTCGTGCATTCGTGTCGATCAGTCACAATGACGCAGGCTTCTCAACACGCGAAATTTCGATGTGAGTTTTGGCTTGTACGATAAACTTTTGATCGGTGTCTTTCGACTGAATCACGTGTATTTGGTTTTTCTTTTCATGCCTGGTATGGGCATTATTTATCATTGCAGTTGAGCCTAATTGTGTTTGTGAAACGTGAAACGAACGACACTTCGCTTTATGGAGTTGTACACCCCTCCGTTTTCATTCGCCCCGCGTAGATGCATACGTCAGCCGCAAAGATCCATTTTGTTACGAGATGTACATCGTTGATACGCAAGTGCAACTCGCAGCCGTGTTTCTTTTGCGTCATCATTACTATGATACTCCCTTTTTGCTACATCCTTTGCATCATCCTTTGCTTCAATCAAGTTACAATTCATTACTATATTTCATTATATTTCAATTATCAAATTGATACGACTTTCTGTGTTATCTGTTGTCTTATATCGGTACTATAGTTTCCAATCCACACCGTATACATACGTTTTCTGGCCTTATGGCGCATTCACTACGTCCTCCGAAGATTTACGCGCGTTCGCAGTTGCGCGCGCAGCCAGTTCTCTCGTTAACCAATTAAGCATTCGTTCTTTCCATTCTTCCTTTTCTTCATTCTCTTCAAACTTTTTTCACCCATAACTAATATGACAATACCATTATCCACGCCAAGACATTTCATCGGTCATGTAACCAAATCGTTAGTTTCGTTTTTATGATGATCAACGGCGCTACTCGATGCACACGAGCAATTTGAACAAATGCATAAAGAAATGCGTGTTCCCGCGCTCTTGAATTGCGCACGTTTAAATAATTATTTCTCCTATTATTTCATGTTTCCTTATCCAGCCCCTTCATTTCTTTTTTTTTTATTGTAGCGGATGGTCTTCGTCTGCTATATGCTTTGAAATATAACATTCTTTCCGCGGTATAATAAACATGTAATAGGAATTGTTACCACAACTACCGACAATAATAATCACGAGTCATGCAGGTAGTTACACGTATCCCTTTTCCATTTTGCGGATGTCCACAGGGACCGAGAATCTGACTTGCCGGTTCATTCAGCTACGAAAGGAAAATGGAAAGCTCTTCACCGGCCGCAAATATTCCGCGCAAGCTGGATGGGAGTAAGTATAATACGGATCACGTAGCCTGAACCCCTCCTTTGTCTTTTTTCCTTACCGTGACCGCTGGAGAGGACTTGCAACTTTGCTTTGTCCAGAAAATTTCAGAACTTGTTTTTGTGTATAGTACTAAAATTTCTTAGAACAGGAAATGAATTTTACTATGTCTCCTATTTTTTTATGGGTAATTATACGCACAAATTTCATTCCTTGTAGGATCATTGTCACTGGCGAACATTCTATAAATTTGATTAAAATACAGTCACAGTTTTCCTTACATCTTCTATTTCAAACGTCATACTCTTATCCAACACTCACATTAAAAAAAATTTCTTAGGATTTCATTATAATGCATAAAATTACACATTCTATATTAACAGAAATATAAATTATACTCGCTTATAGGATGTTGAATTTCTGCTTACTTTTCGATCACAATGTAATGGTCACGCTATACTGATTTGCAGTTTTCCTTATTGTCAAACACCGTAACTTTTCACCGTCAGAGCACGATACCATCTAATGCAGCGAGTGTCACGGAATACCGGTAGAATCAAAAGAACGCTGAAACGCGTCTTGTGCTCACGGGTACAAAAATGTCGACAAAAAGAGTTTCGTTTGCATCATTTTTCAACTGCGACATTCTTGCGTTGGTCGACTTCGAATGAGAAGATACGGGGCGGACGATTTTTCACTTGTCAAAACGTAATTGCAGTCGGCTCCGTTTTACTATTGCTCACGGCTTTCATTTTTTAATCTTCTTTTTTAAATTCCTTATTAAGATTTAAATAGTAACGGTAAAACAATGTGGAGAGAAACATGGCGACAGTCGATGAAACCGAAAAATAGAAACTATGCCAAAAAGGAGTCACGAAGACTAAAATAGAATGGAATACTAAAATATCGGGAAACGAATCATCATTATTAACGGTCGTGACGAAAATTAGAAGAAAAACGAGACGTCTATGTCAGCTGGCTTAATTGGTGGATTACAAATTACAAATTGTCATCACGATTTGTTCAAGATTTAGATTTTATTAAATATAATCAGTTACTGTCACGTAGCCGTTTATAGAATGATTTCAACATGCCTCTAAAACGTGATTCCTTATTTTGAAGTATTTACAAAAAATATTTCTGAAAAGGTTTTCAATAACAAACAATAGTAGAATATCAAGTAACGTTAAGTGAAGTTATGAAAGAACTGAAGTTTATAAATTCCAGAAAAAAACTATGTACATACTACGATTCTCACCCCATCATATATTAGAAATGTCACCTCTTAATGAACGGAAGCATCATACTGCAACCCTAAAAGTGTCACGTGACAAGAACGGAAACGGAAATGGACAGCAACACTGCACTTTATTTCATATACCATCTTGCTCACTCTATTTTATTAAGTATACTTCTTGAACTGTTTCGTTATCAGGCGAAACACATACGCTTGTCGATAAGAACAAAACAATAGGTTGATTTTATTCCGTATCGCGAATAGTGTCCTCACTGTTCGTTTCTTGGAATACGAATCGCGAAAATACGCAACACAAAGCGACACTGAAGCGTTTCATTGTCGTCCGTTATCTAAAATGTCTCTTACCCTGTGTTCCTTTCATTTTTAGGTTCATTTTACAACAGCTGCGCGAAGAATTTCCCACTATAATGGCTAACGTGCACTACAGGGTACTGAAGAAGAAATGGTCGAACCTGTTGCAACAGTACAAAGTGAGGCGAAGCAAACGTCTTTTATTACCCTAACGATTAATTCCGATCGCTCTTTAATTTCTGTATAGACGTTTGCTTTTATCCTTATTGCAGTTGTGATCATTGCAATATGAAAAATACAATAAACCCTTTCCCAATCCACGACATCTTCACGTTTAAACATCGCGAAATTATGAATTCGATACGATGATTTTTCGCCTTTATATTGCTCGTTCCCATCGTCATTAATTTCTGACGAATTTGTGAAATTAAATTTGAACTATTTTTATAACTTTTCTCTAGACAAAAATAGAAAATGGCACGTTAGAAACGCGGATCAACACACATGAATCGTGGCATGATATGTACTCTGTTTAGCTTTTATGGTATTACTATGCATCTGCCACAACGATCTGTTGAAGGAACTAAAGAACCCGGTACATGGAGACAGAAACAAGGCAGACGACGTTTCATGGCCATTTTACAATGCAATCGACGAGGTGCTTGGACACGACCGGGCAACTACGCCGATTAACGACGAGTACATCGATCCCCACGAATTCCTCTGCGTCTCTGTGACACCGGAAGAACCCACCTCTATGGATACACTTCCGGCGCAATCTGATCCGGAAATCGAGCGCCGAACTATCAATTCGTTTCCGGAACAAAGGCTAAGAGGACTTAGTAGTAATTGCTCAGTGGAGATCGAGAAAGTACGCCCTACTGGTATCACAAGGTATTGTAATATCTGTTTAATTATTTGTTTTCGTAGTTAATAGTAGTTAAGAGTTGTCTGATTGGCAAAAAGATGAAAATGTTTGTGAGCAAACGTTGTTAATTATTTGTTTCTCTTCTAATTATTGATACCTGATGTTCGTACGATACTTGCATTTGTGATTCGGTAAATTTCTATTTTCAATGATGCAATATTTACAAGCGTGCGATTCTGCTACAGAGTCGCGCTAATTTGCATTTGTTATGTGCGTCAAGTCTAAGGACCTCTTGGAGCGAGGCGGATAATTATGCGTGATTGCGCAGTCATTCCTTGTGCAGAACCTTTTTAGAGCAATTCATGTAGCAAGCGGTAGAATTCATGCAGTATTTTTCGTGCAGCTAAACGAATCTAAGTCTTAAAGATTTTCGGTTGCGAACTTCTTACGTTTGTCATCTGCATCCATGCCACTTTAAAAGCTCTTGTAAGATTGAGTGCGCATGCGCACTGTGACCGCTACGCGGGTGGCTGAGCACAAAGCGGGCTAGGTTGAACAGTCGGTTCGCAGTCGCCTGCCACGGATGGTTACTGTATTGCGCTAAAAGCTCTCATGGAAATCTTATTCTGTCCGCACCGCTTTCAAAGGAACCTAATACAACAAATAGTGTTCCTTCTTGCGAAACATTGAAAATATCTATTACCAATCTTCTTACAAAGTTAGATTCTATAATTTTACAATTTATAATTTCCAATGTCTTCCTGGAAACCACTAACGCGACCTAACTGATTTTTTTCTATTACCCTCTTTCATAGCTTTTCTGTGAATCTTTATCGGTTCTCTTTCTCTCTCTCTCTCTATTTCTCATTCTCTATTTCTCACTTAATATAATCGAAAACAAGCATCTCCGTCGATTTTCAGGCAAACAAGCAAAAATTCCACGCGGAAGAAATGGAGCACGCGGAGCACCCCGATGCCGCGATTACCACGTGCCACGGAGTTGATAATCGAAAAGGTGACGTCAGAGGCGGACTGCTCGAAAAGTTTACCCAAATTATATGGAAACGGCGTTACATTGAGCCGGGACAAAGAGCGGACGGCGCGTAACGAGGATAAGGAAAAGCCGAGAAAGTTACGAAGGAGCCAGTTGACGCCGTATCGAGAAGATCGCGAGTCACGGACCGATCGGCGTATCGAACAGATCTTCGAATACATCAAAAGACGGGATGAGGAGAATAGATCCATCATGGTGCGAGTGATGCACGCCGTGGAGAGTATTGCCAATAGGCTGTGACATTGCCGAGGATGTAGAGAAGAAAGGGGGGGGGGGGGTGGGAGGGGGACAAAACTGTGTCTGATCACTTTCTAGGCATTATTGCGTAATCGATTGATTAATGATGTGATACGATTATGCAAATTTACTTTGTACGATCCTTTATCCTTTTTATTAAAGAAAGTTGGACGAGGAGCATATGGTATATTTTTAGAATGAATGAAAATGTCTTTGTATATGTGGGAAAGTATTAGTTGTGGTGAGTTATACATAATCATAGAAAACTTTTATTTTAATACATATTTTAAATATTATAATAAAGGCTAATATTTATAGTAATTAACGAACAGAAACCTAAATATTATAAAAAGAATTCAAGTTCAATATGGCACTTACAGCCTTTTATATGATCCATTTTCAAGTATATTAATATATCGAAACTTGAAATCAATAAAGAATTTAAAATTTGAAAAGAACTGAAGTAGTTTCCTTAAAAATTTAACTTAAGTAAGAAAGATAGACTGTAATTTCGTAGTGACTGACTTCTGTTTGTTGTAATCGCAATTTAAGTCGTATCAAAACGCTAAAAAGAGGGGGAATTATCGATAAACCAAGAAACAAAGAACGAAATTATTGGACTGAGGAGTGGGTTCGAGAGAACCACAGATGTATCGAGGGTTAAAGATCGAGTACGATACGAATATTACACGCTGTCGAAAGGAACACCTATAAAGTATCGGGATAGCAGCAGCCAGTCTCGTCTGGCGCCTTTCTCTTCGTTCTTAACGCGTTTTACCTTCTTTCGATGGCTTTTGGCATACCTTCCATCGCCAAAAGGTTTCGTATCCCTTTCAATAATACAATTGCCATTGCCATTGCGGAACGGATAGATTGCCGCACTTAAGGAAGCTTGTTTCTTTCGCCGGCAATCTCACATGTTTTACCGCGCGAGTGTTCAACCGTGACCACGGCAAAATGTTTTCTACTCACAATGTAAAGTCCGATGTTTTACTTAATTCTAATCGTGACTCCGTCCGATTTCTTACGGAATTCAATTTATTACTGTACAAAACAATTCGTTGATTTTTTTAGAAAATTCGATATTTACGTACAGACAATCACAAGTTCTTACTTGGTGATGGAAACAAATGCGTCGCGCTCATTTTCCTTTGACGTGGTTTATTTTCTTTCAAAATAATAGTAATCCAATTTAAATGGACAATTGTGCGTATTCCTAAATGTGTAGTTTGTTAAATGTTTAGCATAACTAAATATAAAAAATTCATTAACGACTGATTAAAAAAAGATTATCAAAATCAGAATTCTTAAAGTTAAATGCATGTCTGGGATTCGTCGACATCGTTTTGAAATTCTGAGAAAACTCGTAACATCCGGTGGTCACCACAAAGCTAGTATTGTTTCCAACGGTACATGTCCTCGAGGTTCTGTCTAAAGATTAGGGTAGGCCTAGGTTGTTCGAGAATCACGCCGGGATCCCGGAAACCATATGGTCGAGTGCCTAACAGACTGCTCTTTTCTTAACATCTGCCTCCATCCGCACAGTTCTTTGTTTACAATCTCTCTCGGTTATCGATAGGAGCCATCAATGCGGAAAAAATGACGCGATAATTATTTCATAAATGAAAATCGTGCACAAAAATGATTTGAGAATCTATTAGAAAGACCCCAATTTAACGTTTACGACGAACACACATAAAAGAGAATCCTAACATTAATAAATAAATCGGTAAGGTAATTTTAGATGAAGAAACAAACCGAAAATAAAGAATCAATTTTTACAAGCCTCCGAATTACTAAGGTTCTGAAATTGCAGTCTTTCAAATTCTCAAAGCTTTGAATTTTTTATATTTTCAGTCTTTCATGTAATTTCATCACTGGTAATTGCATGTGCACCAAATTAATACTAACGTAATATCTACTAATCGACGAACATTCAGAAATTCAAGCGAAACTCTCGTTGAAGTGTGTTAAAGGGAGCAAAAGAGAAGAAAAGGGAGGCGAAGATGATGCAAAGTAGAGAAGTAGAGATCTCAGAGAGAAGAGTACGAGAGAAAGAATAAGTTGGGCGTGCACGTGGTCTCGCATCTGCTTCTCCACCGAATGACCTCGCGGCTGACCCCTTCCAAGTACCAATAATTAACTCGGTTCGTGCGCCAAATGCACACAAGCGCGCACGGGACCAAACGCTTGCGTCATAGCCCGGAGAGGGCAGCGTTCCCATGAAAGAAAGGCCTGCACATACTTGTGCAGTTATGCGCGACAAAGGGCCGTGAAACGAACGCACAAAAGGTGCTCGATGGGCCTCTGAACACGGCTGGCCGTGTTCGCTGTACAGATTGATCAAGATTGCGCCTATATTCTGCGGTATATTTCATTGACGATGTATAGCGTTCAAAATAATTAGCTCCTCGATCCCGAGCAAATTACTATATTACTCTTTAGCAGATTTGTTGCTTAAGGAAAGTTCTAATATACTCCATATATAACTCTTGTTCCATGTTGTGTAAAATATCAGTACAAGAGTAACAGAAGTATTTGTGCATTATTGCATCGTAACACTTAAATACTAATTAATAACCCAAATCTAACTTAAACCCTTTGTACGCAAGCCTTATTTTTCTACTGTTCTAGACGTTTAAACAATTTTAAGAAATTAAATTCTACGTCACTAATGTTTCTAAACGCGTCCTAATAATTCCCACTTTAAATATTTCACGTTGGTCATACACGACTGAAGGTGCTAATCTCCTGGCATGCTTCTTGAAACACTTGCAGAAAAGGAGCGGCACTTCTGGACATTTTTCTCCCTGTACACCTCTATTTCTCGCTCTCTCTCCGGCTTCGTATTCACAGCACGATAGTCGAGGATCGCGTAGTGAGAATTTTTAACACGGCAACAGCCGCGAGTATAATTAATTTCCGGCCATGAGCAATTCGTGACCGAAGCTTGACCACAGCTTGCACTTTCGTTGCACTGGGAATTTATTATCCCCGAGATAGCCAATAGGGTAGAGGGCAAAACCGAGCTTTGAATTATCGCGTAACCTTTCAATCGCCTGTTATTATTTTCCGTGCTTATTATTTGTTAAACAAAAAATAAAATACATAACTTTGACAACGCATAAAAATGTACGGTTTACGTGGTTCGTAACACTGTTTTACGATACTTTTGTAGTATGGTAGTTAATCATATAGTTTGCCATACTTTGAAATGCGCAGATATAAAAGCAAGCAGTATTGCGAATGACTCACCAGTCTTGTTGTTATTGCTTCCAAAAGAATGCAGTTTCTTCCAGCCTTTCCAACCCTTTTTCCAGATCATAGCTGCTTTCGTTTTGCGTTGCCCGCCCGCTAATTCCGGAGTACTAGTCTTGCCCATTCCTCTTCTCAACGATCCAAGTCCGGACCTGAACAAACAATCGAAAATCTTAGGTCTGTTCCTTTTTCTTCCGTTTCTTCTTTAGGTTCATTGGTTGTAAGGTTACTTAGAAGCGAAATTGTACGAGGTGTGGACAAAAAGTTCCTGGAACCACTTTTTTTTCTATTGACGATTACAGAGTTTTATAGATTTTACAAGTATAATACAAGGTAGAAAAATTTGTGTACTTGATTTATAACTATTTTTTAGCGTTTAAAAAAGAAATAATAAAGATGTATAATTCGTTAATATTTAGCCATGTGAACGATGTAGATACTTAACTGTTTACAAAATATAAAATTGCAAATTAATATTTTTATGTATTTCATAAGATACATCGCAAGAATATCAAAATGATTCTTTATAAAAGCTGACTCAACTCATATAACAATTATTATGCATTAGTACATGAAATGTGGCCTTTACTCTTGAATATTTCATAAACCATTATGTGCCAGCAGGAACAACTAAATACCAACTACACTAATGCTAATCTTTATTTACAGTATTACTTATAACTCTGTTTAATCCTAGCATAAATGCCCAAATATATATATATATATATATATATAAAATTTACTAGGTTCGTGTATAAGTTGATAACCCTTCAAACGAGAAAAGCGGATACCTACATATATCCGCTGCTTATTATTCAATTTGTGCATTAACTTCAATGATTTAGTTTCCTTTAAAGCTTTTGTGAAACATTTCAAATTATTGCATATTAACCTTCCATACCTTGTTTGTATCAATCTAATATATTTACTTAAAATCGCGGCACAACAAAATTCGTGATAATTCTTTCTAATTTTAATTCACTTAAGGGGTTAATACTCCATCACTTATGATTTCTAGGAAAATAAATCTATGACTTTGTAAACTTAAATACTGCAACTCATTAATAGCAACAATTGAGAAATAGAAGGGAGACGTGTTGCCACACAAACTTATATGTGCAGCGAATAATTATACTTAAACCTTTGTCAATAATTTAACAAGAATTTATATAATTATGTACTTGTACAGAGCTGGAAAATTGGTAAGAGGGTTGTGTGCCAGTTCTCGGGTGTATTTCCCCTTGTTCCGATCACGTAATTCTATGTGATCGAATTCGACTTTTTTGTTAATGGCGAAATTACGTGTAACTTATCTTTACAATTATGTTAGCGAAGATGGGCCTGTCGGACCCAGTAGCTGATCAGACTTGCACTCCCTCCACTAACCAACATTCCAGTTCTCCACATTCCGCAAACTTTGCATTCATATCAGGTAACTATATACGTATAATTACAATGTGTCTGTATCAACCTGTAACTTGCACTGGAGCTTCCACTGAAGCCGCTGTCCATGTCACAGCCAACAGGCGAAAGGAGGTCGTCAGTGGGACTGACCGAGGATAACAGTTCCTCCGTGGACGCTCTGCGTTGATCTGTCGGCTCATCCTCATCGTTGTTATCGACCACAGTGGGCATCAACATCGCTTCTACGCTCAGGTTCAATTCCCCAAGCACTCGGCGATGCCCTGACTGAACTCGTCGCACCTCCTCCGCCAGGGATCTTCTTGAACCATGCAACGTTCGGTGACATTGTCTGCTAATGAATTCCAGTTTTCTATTAATATTTATCAAGGCTTCTCTCTTGCATGTACGTGTGAAGTTGTGTAGATTGTTGTTGAAATAAATTATTTTAACATTTAGTAATAATTCATAGCTGCAAATCGGTTTATATTAGGGAAAACTTAAAACTTGGAGTATAGAAATTAGGCGATAGTTTACGACGAGTTACTGTATAATTCAGTTTCTATTTAAAAGGTAAGAAGTCTTAAATTAAAAGGATAATTCTACATGACAAAATAAATAAGAAATGTCGAATAAAATGATTTCATACGAAACTTCGTACTTGATAACTGAAAATAAACAACAAAAGCAAATGCTTATTGGTTAAATAAATTACTTAATTAATTTATAAATTGGGGGTAATGGTAACAGTGAAGTTTGTCAATTAGGAACAATCCAAACGCATGCATATTTTCGAATTTTTAAGCTTAGTTTTCTTCAAAATAAAGATCAAATTAAACAATTTTCTTTCATACTTTCGATTTGTTTTTCACGTAGAATCATTCTTTTGTCTATTCTATTCTCTGCTACCAATTTCTTTAAACTATCAACTGTTGCGATTATCGAGAACATTTTATTCAAATGAAACTGTACAACTATCGAGTCATTTGCAAAACACCAGCAATTTACTCGAGGATCGAATCCATTCTGAATGGGTATTCATGTTGTCCCGATGCCCGATGCATGACTTATGTGTCCTCGTGGTGAACGTTCTAGCAACAATCTACCCGGCTTGTTTTCTTATTGTCCGCGAGACTTAATGATTAAGTCTCATGGCATCCGGTGCAGGGATCGAATCGAGCCAAGTAGTCGAGGAGGAGGCTCGTTGTCCACTTGAACCGCGCGTTCAACTCGCGCCAGTTGAAGTTCACTTCGCGTCGGGCGAATGGACGTGCGTATTCATCAAACGTTTAGATTGAATGAAACGTAATTCTACTGCGCTATCATCATGAGCACTCCTATCGACCGTAAGAAGCCCGCGTGCTCCTGCTTCCTTTGAAATCTAACACCGTCTTCCTGCTCCGGAATAATATCCATCACATAAAGATAGGTTTTTATGAGGGGAATAAAAACCGAGCGAAAAATCGATTAACTTTAATGAAGTTGATGTTTACGCTTCTCAGGAGGAATCCACAATTTTTCTTCGCGAAACCGTTAAGATATATTTGAAGACTGTTTACAAAAACATTAACTTAAGGAATATGATATATGCTGATACCGTTAGAAACACGAAAATCGATTAGCTTTTGTAGAATGAATATTTAGAATTCTTAGGTCAAGCCTAGAATTATCTTTTGCGGAACTATTAATGCAATTTCCAGATACTGTACGTAAACTCGAATTAAGGATCCTGCATTTGGGAAATTTTCACGAAAGATGCAAATCAATTAGTTTCGTGAAATAAATATTTAGAATTTTGAAGTTCAATTTAGTATTATTTTTTGCAGAATTGCTAATCTTCTTGTCGAGATGTAAACGAAACCTAAAGATTTTATCAGGCAAATTTTCGCGAATCCATACGATATTGACTGACTTCAACGAAGCAAGATTTTGCTCTTCCCATGTTACCCTTCAATTAAATACCCAACATCAATTCGATGCATATCTGATGTGCACCGTCATTACGAATTTTACCTCGGTCTTATTTTCGATTCTTCGCGAATTCTCACATGCTATCTCCTTGCTTTTGGTCAATTACACGTTACCGAAAGATATACACTCTTAAATTAACATGAAAAATACCTACATAAGATTTTTCCATGCTCTTGCATAGCAACTTGCAACTTAAAATCTATCACGTTGGAATGAATAATTCTAATGGATAATTTCTCACTTGATATCCGATATCTCTTCGTAAATATTCTCCTCCGTGCCGTATCGTGTCATGTACGTGTGTCTTTTGAACGATTCCGGTCGTAGCTGTTGCTGTTGTTGCTGCTGCACACGATTCAGGCCCACTTCCGGCGGATATGTACCATGCAGCCGACTCGGGCCAGGTTCGTAGTAAGCGTACGAATAATCCTGAAGGGGATGCTGGTGAGCCGGGCTCGTCATGGCCGACGCCACCGATCCAGGATCCACTAGTCCCATACAGGCTATCTAAGCAAATAAAGTATACATAATATTCAATTATTGTAATAATGTATTTTTCAGAGGAAGCCATTTTCAAAAGAAAAATTGTTTAGGTGTTGCCAATAATTAAAAGATTAAGTAATAGGAGAAAGTTATGCGTATTTGCGTTAAATATTTATTGGTGAATCGGTCTAGCAAATTATACATTAGAAATCATTCCTGATGTGACTTGTATTGCCAATTATTATGCGAATGATTAATGATGCGAAGTGGTATATTGAATTAAGCGATCGACATGGTTTGAATTTTAATAAAACGATGAGTAATGTTCTCCACCATATTTTCTATATTGTTTGTAATAAAAGTCTTTGTATCTAACCGAGCGTTTAAAATTATTTCTAGCAACAAAATTGCAATTAAAGTTCTACATATGAACATTACGATCTTATAATATAATTTGCGTAAGGTATAATTAAATTTCTTTTAAACAGTGGTTATGAGAGATAAGCGAGCGATATTATCTGGAATTTTTCACAATTACATAACGCAGCACTCTATGTTAATTAGGAGTAAATATTACAAATTTAAATCAAAGCAACAGCTAGATCGATTCTAGCAATTTTAAAATTCTACGTACTGATTACACTTGACTATTACACGTATATATGATTTATAATTATATACCGCAAATTAATACCTGACTGTGAGGTGGTGGATAAGGCGGAGGTGGTGGAAACTCCAGGTTGACTCTTCGCGGTGATGAAACACCCGACGTCATTCCTGGTCCCCCTAAAGACGAAGCCATGATGCATCGTTCTAATTATCGGTTAGTTAATGCACCTCTTTTTCATCCTTCCTCCGATTTTCTGTAAAACCATACATGATCTACCATTATTGCCAATTATAGCCTGGCGCATCTTTGAAAAATTTACTTCTTTCGCAAAAATATAAAATTTCGTACATTGAAGTATTCGCTGCTACTGGAATATATCTATATTTTTGTTTAACAAGGACATCTGTGTTTTAATTCATAATTCTTGTGAGAAATAACTGCTCACTATATTGCACGATATTTTTCTTTCATCCGTGACGTAACAGTAACGAATATTTGGCAAAAACGAAAATCCAAGTAGTGCGTTAATAGAATTTGTCGCAACGTATCAATCAACAGCAACGAATTCTCTCTAGTGGTCCTCCTATTGTAAAAGGTCAAAAAATTTAATTTTCTTTTGGATTTACTAGGGCGAGAATATCTATATTTGTATAATTTCATTAAAGAATTCCTAAAACTGGCAAAGTTAAAAGACTGTGAATACATCAATGTATAGACTAAAAGTTGGTCCTATCAAAAAATATTTTTTATCTTTATAGTACCTACTTGCATTGTTTATCATTTTAGCTCAATGAAGTGAAAATAATAATAATAATCCAATGGCGTTTACATTTCGCAAATCAAAGACAGTCTTGTCGAATACGTAATCGCAAGCAGTCGCAGTGTGGAAACCAAGAATGACTGAATTACTTAATTGCTCTAAATTAAGAACGAACTCTCACTGACGCCATCCTGTTTTAACTTCAAACTTCTAATTTCGGTCATCTGCATTCTGCGTGCGCCATTGAATCACGGTACATTTAACATGGGAACATCTTAAATCTTAAATATACATCCTATCGTGCAATCTCTTATAAATGCAACCTCACTACATTGTATATAAGTATCACGTTCCCTGCTCGTTTTGCATATTTGCTTTCATCGTGAAACGTCTTTTTACGAACTTCTACACGAATGCCCGGTTCGCATGTTTTACGAAGGAAGGCATGAAAGGGCGTAATTGCAGGAAAAAGCCGTCGATCGACGACACAACTCGATCCCTTCAGAGAAATTCAACGACGCGTGCAGTCGGGTGTGCCGTTCTTTGATCTTCGCAAATGATCTACACGATTTCCAACGGGAAACGTATCATTAGCCTCCTGTACCTAAATAACGTGTCCTCCTAAAAGGATTGACTATGACGATATCAACATTCTTTACAAATAAGGAGATCCAGTTGTTAAAGTAATTTTACTGGAACTCTTCAACGAGAAGTTTTTCCCGTCAAAATAAGAAAGTTAAAAATTGACTCCTTCGTGACTAATAGGACGCATACCTATCTTCTACTTCAATGTTCACAAGCTACTTTCAATTTAGTACTCGTTATAGACGCAATAATTAGTAGATTACAATTATGAAACCAAATTATTAACAAAAATTAATTCTGGTCACAAAAGTGTTAACGGAAAAGCTTAAAAATTGGAACGTCTGAAAATCGTAACATTTAAGAATTATTTTAATTACATATAATCAAAATAAAAAAATATGTGAAATAAATCAGCCTAATATAATCGATAAAATTTATCATGGCTTTAAAACTTCTTATCAACAAGAAAAAAGTTTTGCGATGAAAAATAACTTGGGAACCGCCGATGTAAGCAAAAGTGCATATAAAAGTTGCAAGCAATTTTCCCTGAGAAAGAAATCCTAACACCTCGCTGCGCTTCAATATGGACCGGATTAAATTTACAAAGGCGTCGCAAAAAAGCAAGGAATTTGCCACCCATCTTCTATTCTATGCAAATAAGAGCTAAAAGTTTTAAGTGCTTTTCAATCTCTAGAAAGAAATGGAAGAAATTTTTAGGAGATATTTCATGAAGTTTGTAAACTGAAGTTTCTATAGCTTATCGAATAGGAGAAGAGGAAGTAAATTAAAGGAGGAAGTGGAATCTTGCGTTAAACACAAGATAAGATCGTGCGTGGTATCTGCAGAGAGGAAAAAAACACAGTCACAGCTGTGGGACGTGATGCACTGCAAGAACGTGACGATTGAGATTCAAAACGCAACATATAATTCGCTAACGCCGTACACACTCAATGACGTGTAATAATGTTCGCCGGGAGTGAGATCCAGCTAACAAGATAAACGTGTTGTAATTTGCGACGCTCGCATACGTATTTCTTTGCGTATTACGATACTAATGATAGAAATTAATCTGTTTATCGTTTTATTAAAAAATATACATGTGTGAAGTTTTGTAAATATATAATTAATTTATCAGAAACATTTGCCTAACTCTGTAAAATAGAAATGTAGAAAAAAATATTAAAATTGGAGAAATTCCTACGAAATGAATAAAACACCGTAACTTCAAAAAGAAGAAAACCCATATTGAACGTTTGTATTCGCAAATGACGCTTACCATTGGGGAACAGTAAGGATTAATCAATTTAGAAAGGTTACAATATAAAAAGTGCAAAATACATATTGGAACTATGGGGTTTTGGTGCAAATGAATTTCAAGTTCACGTTTTATCGAAGACGCAAGAGGATGCAGATACCTGGACTAAGAGACAAGGGCCTAGCTGGTTTCGCATGATAAACGATCGGTGTCTATCTTCACCTGCCCACGTAACGTTAATGCAGTCAATTAAAGTCGGTAAAGTGATTCGGTCGGAGTCATAATTCTTTTTCGATCGAACTCACCGATCAAAATTACCGATACCGAAGTGGCGATTACGCGCGCACACGGAATAAGAAAACGCGATATCTTGTACAACTTTGTACGGGCCCCATGAAGCAAAATTTTGCAACATTTATCTCCATCACGCGTATAAGTATACAGTTCCCGCCTTTCGATGGGTCCGCGGACTCATTGTCAGTATGGTCGTTGTCAAGTGAACGATGATTGTTATGAAATTGTTTAAGTACAAATTCGTATTATTTATATAAGAAACACGAATTAATAAGAATAAATAAGGATTTTAGTGTATAATGTATAATATATTAGATTTGGAAAACTGAATACGTTACTAAAGAGTTACTCAAATATATAAATCCATTCAATAGATGATCCAATTACGCTGACTAGTGTAGAACGTCAGTTACAATGTCAAATACGGTGCTTATTTGAGCTATTTGAAGTTTGTTGCACAATAATTTGCCAACTAGTAATATTAGTGTGTTTACAAGTTACAAGTTGCAACTTGTAGACTTCGAGTCACTAGACGAATCACTAAAATTGTTTATATAGATTACAAGTACCTACATACTTATTGTTCAATGGATACAAGAAAGCCTAGGTCAATTTTCTCCAGCCAGGAAAAGTTATGTTATTGGAAAATATTATTTCTACAAACATTATGTTTCAAAGTAATTCTATAAAGAAGCGGTATCGACCTTCCATCCTTAACTTGATGAACCATTCATTTGCTTAATTATGTAGTCCGCACAGGTGTCTCGCAATTTTCGACAACTCGAAACGACTCACCGGAAAAGGTTACAATAAACTATCATACAACGTGAATTTAATCCCCTGATAAGACTTAACGACCAGATTTTAGCTTGTAAATATTTGCAATAACGTTTATACGATTCATATTGGTGATATTATATGCCGAGGATCAACACTTTCATTCAATATTCAATTACTATCCTAACCGTTGTCGGTTTGCACGCTATGTTTACACAAGCAAATCGAAGAAAACGGGACAATAGGATATTTAAATATTTTCACGTGATTACATCATCTATACTGTTAAAAAACAATGAAGTATCTATTACTAGTTTATCACAAAGTATTTTAAATTTATGCAAATTTAAATAGTATACGTTATATATTAATATATAACACTTAATATAGAGATTAAAAAGATATTCATACAACGTAAACTTCTGAATCTTAATATCTTTCTTGTATAACATTAAATTAAAACTTGGTACATTTTGATTATATTTTGTTAGAAAATCAAATGTTTATAGATTATTACTGTATAAATAAGTTTTATCTAGCCGTCTCTCTGTAAAAGATATTTGTAATAAAAACCACGAAATTGAAGTGTATGGATACTTTTTTCAGACATATATCTTTATAATATAATTTCCTATACAAATTTATTTCAATTTCAATGTCAAGATTTTAAACTTCAATATCAAGATATGGTTTACGAATATGCCTATTTAATAAGAATAGTAACCAAAGATCTCATAAAACCACGATCTCTTCATAGCCTTTAGAATCATGTCAATATCACCAGGAGCGTTTGCGAGAGCGTACATCATTCGACGCGATCAAAAACACAAGGTATCCCGTACTGAAATATTATTTCCGGTATGTCCTGGTGTCTCGACCATGAATATACACATATTTCTGGCGAGTGCCGGTATTTTTGGACGCGGTCCAACAACTACCGAAACGATATACAAGAAGGGCCACCGATGATGTCGATTCCCTCCACTTCGACTGTACCGAAAATACTTTGCAACCGCGGATAACGACTTCCACTTTGTAGCGTACAAAAACATGTTTCGAAAATCACTCAGTCGAGAAAATTCTTCTGTGTCACATCTGTTTTTTGCCCGCTTCGAATTTTATTTCGAAATAAGCTTTTCATTTTATCCCGAATTAAGCTGAAAGGAGGAAGAGAGGGGTTTCTCGAGTCAAAACGTATCCAATTTGATGATTTATACTTTCAGACACGTGTACACGATCAATTATATGCTTCGATAACAGTCAATTGCTTCCCTGGATTATTTCGACAAGAAAAGGAGGGAAAAAGTGATAATACAAGAATTGGTTTGTAGGGTAGTAGTGTGTCGATTTCTTCAAGAATGATAACTATGTTCGTAGCCCCGTAACGTTTCTCACGATCTATCACATGGAGTAATGGTATTTCGAAATGGGAACGCGATACCTATTGGCTCCAAACGATTATGAATCGATGCCGGCACACCGGGATACAAAGTTTGCGCGTATAGATACACTCAAACATGATTGGGAAATTCGTTCCAAAGGAAAGCTTAGACAGGAAATTTGGAAGTTTAACGCCAATAGAATTAATAAAAGACTTGCCAGAGATAACCTTTCCGGTAAGTGGAGTTTAAAGGGCCTTTCGAGCTTGAGCGCCGAACTAATCATTTAAAAAGTTAATTGAAATGGTCAGGCCCAGTTAATAGATGGCAATATAACAAGTTTCGAAAGAGTGTAATGTAAAAAATCCATGGAGCACGAAAATAAAGGAACATGGGTAATAATATCGGTTCACTTACCTCGCAGAGAAGGAATATTCGCTTAAAATACGATTTTCGTCTCGTTAAGTTGTCTTGGCCGTTGTGAATCCATTCGAAATCCAAAAAAAAAGGGTCAGGCGATCGTTTCACAGTGTAAACACTCGCGGGACAAAGATCGGGCCACACACAGGCAGAAAACGTAGGGAACCATTCGTTCGCGCCTCGTGCTTAGATAGTTTTGCGTTCGCTCATTGTTGAATGTGGCCAAGCACGCCCCCTTGAGAGACCGGTCGACCGAGGAATGGAGCAGAGAAAGGAGTGATAAAGAGGGAGGCAAATGGAGACAGAGAGAAAAGCAGAGGGCGAGGAGGAGGGGTTCGCGAAGCAAAGATAGGGACAGGATGGTCGAAGGGAATGTAAGATGAAAGGAGCGACAGAGCACAAGGCGACGACACCAGGCTAAGGAAAACTCGTCGACCGTACAGATTTCTTAAGTCACGGACGCTAGTACACCCGGTTCACTTATATACTCGAATCGATTGTCATTTGTGAAGAGTAGACGGGTTCCCGATCTACCGGGAAACACCGGCCACCGCTGTGACAATCAACCAACGATTACAAGAACGATCCGTAAGGCGCGTATTACAATTCGTCTTCGGAGACGAAGATCGACGAATGATACCGATTTCACACGAAAATCACTAACCCAGTCGGTAAAGACCGTTCGTCGAAATCATACACACTCACGCCGGAAGATTTGTGGGTTTTCTTGACTACTGTGATCTAGTATCGATCGACCTTTCTTACGCGGTAATTTAAAAACACCCTTGTCCCGATCACAACGATGGTTAATTATAATGAATATGTTTTTCACGGAAAACTGATAACACACTAGTAAACACTCCCGCAGTGAACGTATACAGCGCGACTGTACGACTGTTCGTTTTACGAATTTCTCTTTCGAGCCCAACACACAAAGCGTTTCTCCTTGGTCGCGGCCCGGCCTCTACTGAGAAACAAGTACGCCAGGGGGCAGTCACGAGCAAGCGGTTCTCGAAGCCGGGAGCCTGAAAACCGTCTTCAGAAATCCTCGGCGCCCGTTCATGCACGGTTTCGTGGACGTACGAGACGAACGAGTAAGTGAAGCAAGTACAATCCACCCGCTCGCCTCGCTACTCGGACCCAAGACGCCGACGTTCCATTGTTTCGTTGTCTCCTGACTCGGGAGCGTGGCGCACACAGGCAGAGATGTTGCGGTAGCGCACGTGCACGCCCGCTCAATACATGCTAACCTCTACAACACATACGAGCAGGTTAGGGAGCACGCATACGCGGGCACGAGTGTACACTCTCCGCTACAAACCGACCAACCAGTCACGCACGATCTCTCGTTCGTGTATGAATGCCGTAGTCCGGTTACCATCGGACCCGAGCCCATCACCAACACAGGCTATCTTACGGTTGCACGTGTATACGCACGCGCACACGTTCTTACTCAGCCGCTCACGAACGAAAAACCTATCACAGAACTTTGAAGTACCAGTGGAAATTTATTGTACTCGCTTCTTACCACTTCGTCTTTTCTCTTCGACCTTGCAGTCATTTCGGCCAATTTCATGTCCATGGCCGTTTACTGCTACTCGTTTAACATTTAGGACCCCAACGATGGGAAACCAAAAGACAGGCATAGAGAGGGATGAGAGAGACAAGAAAACGAGTACTTGGAGAAGCATAACAGAGATGGAACGAAAGGGGAACTTTAGTGGGTGGGTAGGGAAGGGAAGGAGCTAGGTGGAAGACGATGGAAGGGGAAGACGATGTCGAGCAACCGAACTTGACCCTCGGTGGATGTGCATTTTCGTTGGTTTGTTTAGTATCTACATATAAGAAAATCTCGAGTTCTTAATTATTCGGAAAAGTTTCACTTGCCTATAATATAAAGGGTGTATATAAATGTAATAGTTGGTTTTTGTAATTTCGTCAAGGATTTTTTTAACAAAATACTCTCGATTTCATCGTTTTTTTAAAGTTTGTAGAGATAGATTAATTCGTACATAAATTAATTTTTGCTTGAATATTATAACTTTAAATATGTATGATTGTGATCTTAATTGTTGAATCCTCGACTATGTAGATTAAATATATGGTGTTACGAAAGGAAAATAGACATGGCCTATATTTGGAAGGTTGAAAAAATGATGTAAAGTAAAAAGAACGTTTGAAATTCCTTTCTTGATGTTAATGCCAACGCCTGTCGACGTATTTTCTTTGTATTCTAGCGAAAGGAATGCCGTGCTAGCGCTCCGTTATGAGCTTCTAGACACGTTCAGTACGCATCAAAGAATTTATTCTTGCTAGAACCATGAACTACATGATTTATCTGTCCAATCAGCTGTGAAACCTACCTAGATGTTTATAGATAAACTTAACTACTAATGAATTACATGTTAACCAGAGTACATAAGCAAGTTACGCTTTTAATTAAATTCATAGTTAAGAATGTTGCACAGTAATATTTATCTTTGACTTATGTAAATTACAATAATATTATAAACTTGCTATTATTAATTAAACATACAACCTCATTCAGGGAAATTTGAATATTGCACGCTATTTTAGCGCGCCTATATTTTCAATGATTTAAAATTTTCCTTAAACTCATATTTATAATGTTCGATTTTCATTCGTAACTTAGCTTTTACAAACTTATATAGAACATGTGAACGTGTTTAAAGACACGTATGTACAACAGAGGGATCTTGATGTATGCGCCTGACAGATGAGCACGAAAACAGCTTTGACAAACGTAACCCAAAGCGGATTTGATAACGACTCATCGTATTTAGAAAGCTAATAGCAGACCTACCGCGGGAACAAAAACCATTTAGACACGCATTCATTTTTTTCCCATTAGCACGTTTTACCACTCGATATTCTGAGTCAGTTCTGTTCTCCGCTTGCTTTACAGTTTACGGGACTCTCACCACTTTTTGTTCTCTGTTAATACGACACTGAAAAACTGCTCGGTGCTGTGGTACACAAATTTTTTACTGGTATTTTTTGAGAAAATTAAAATAACTTCTTCGATTTCTAAATTCAAATTGTGTAAAACTAAAAAATATATGTTTTCAGTAAAAAGTTTAGCAAAAAACAACTCTTTTTTGCAACTATCAATTTTTGTTCATTTTGCATGAAGCAGTTAATTTGAATTGTATGTTTATTTTCATTTAACAATATATCTTCTTATCTTTTCCGCTTGCTAATTGACAATGACATGTATAACAGTAAGGTTACACGTTTAAATAATATTATAGACATTTATTTAAACCTGTAGTTGAATAGATAGAACGAATATTAGTATGTATCACTTTAGCTATAGCAGTAAGGTGTACTAACAATACATTTTCAGGATAGTAACTACAGCAGTGAGTAAGCATTTAATGAGCACCTGAAAGCAGGTGTGAATACAAGTGTTATGTATGAAGCGTGTCTCCTTATCCTATTACCTTTTGAAAATAAAGCATCTTATCTGTAGTTTCACTTTTTTCTTACAATTATAGTTATCAAATAGTATTTTGAACGTACACGATGTTTTAAAAATAAAATTAAAATTAATGTTTATTAAATTCTATAATTTTGAAGTTTTAATCATTATTTATGTACAAAAGTATAATGTCTATGAATTTATAGAATTTTCGAAGTTTCGACCTACATATAGAAATGTTATTATCTTTAAAACTAAGATTAAAATATAACTAATTGGTGAAAGAAATAAATAGGTGTTGGCACTATTTTCTGTGCACATTAACAATTCATAATTATCTTATTTACGTAAGTTCTAATCGAACTCAAGAGGTTATCAGTTACAGTAGCATATCAAGCTACTTTCGTCCTTCAATGAATTCTTTGTGCTACGAGTTTAATTAGGAAATTGATAAACGTCAAAATATCTTCTGTATTCACTATCTACCCTTTCATATCGTTGACATTACTTACAAATTAATAATTCTCCGTCGTTTGTATGTTTATAGCATTCAAATAAATAAAACTACAATAAAGCAATTGTGCGTAATTAATTATATCAAAATTTCTTGTTTGTTATGATGATAATATATTAAAAAAAAAAATAAAATATTCATATTAATTTGTTACATATTTAAAAATCCTTCCAGTTTATCGAAGTAGATAGCACATTTTATGATATCATAAGTCGGATGTAAGCATGCCAAGTTAAAATACCTAATACCAGAGAAGAGATTTCAGTATGTCGTACACCCTGCTAGCGCGAACAACACAAACGCGTTGATTGAAAATTTTATACTGATAAAAACGTTAAACGTCCGTGCAAGTGAAGAAGGAAACCAACATGTATCAAGAATGGAACCAGTTAGCGATTCATAAGGAACCGCCGAAAGTACTTCGAACTAAGTTGCAGTTACCGGTAAAAACTTTAATGGGTCCTGGACCGACTAACTGCTCGAAGCGAGTTCTTCGATCTCTTCAGAATCAAATTCTTGGTCATCTTCATCCTGAAGTTTGTCAGGTAGCCGTTTATTGGTGTTTAAAAGATTGTGTTTAAAAAATGAAACTAAAGGAATTTTAAAACAAAGTATAATTACAATAAATATTTCATCATGGAAATAATGAAAATTGTTACTAATACCTAGGATATTGATTTTGAATTAAAAAAATGAACAGAAAATGTAATACGGGTCTAATTTAGAAAGTGGTTCCAAACTTGTTACTGGTAATGTGTATGTTTTAAAATTCATATCTTCTAATAGTTCTTTATATGATTTTTAATTTGTAGTTAATGGACGAAATTAAGATAGGTCTTCAATATGTATTTCAAACCAAAAATAGACTCACTTTAGCGTTAAGTGCATCAGGCCATGGTGGTATGGAGTCCTGTTTAGTCAATTTACTTGAACCTGGTGATACTGTACTTATTGTCAAGTGTGGCATTTGGGGGGAACGAGCGGCTGATATGGCTACGCGAATTGGCGCGCATGTAAGTGGCATAATTAAAAAGAGTCAGCTTCAATATTTAACAATAATCGATGTCAACGGATTTTAAAACAGGTGCAAATAATAGAAACAGAACTCAACCAAGGTATTACTTTGGAACAATTGAAAATAGCATTAGAGCAGTATAAACCAGTAGCGGTTTTTATGGTCCATGGTGAATCCTCCACAGGTTTAAAACAACCATTAGAAGGTGTTGGTGACCTTGTTCATAAGTATGAGTCGTCATTATTACACGATATCTACATTAATATTAAAGTCCTGTCTTAGAAATAAGGGAAATAAAAATTTACCGAAATTTATCGAATCGATAAAATAAAAAGATCTTTTCAGATACAATGCCCTTCTTATCGTTGATGCAGTTGCGTCACTTTGCGGCGAGCCGTTCTTTATGGATTCTTGGGGCATTGATGCGAGTTACACAGGCAGCCAGAAGGTTCTCGGCGCCCCTCCAGGACTCGCTCCTATTTCGTTCAGTCCACGGGCAGAGTACGTAATCGTATCGCGGTTTTCTTTTCAACCGCAAATCTTACACAGAGAGCCGGCAAGAAAGTGGCCTGAGAATCGGGACTCGTAGTTATCCTCTTGGAATATTAATCGAATCCGTGAGGTCATCATAGTGACTCGTGTGACCCATTCGGTTACTTCGTGATTCATAATCGCGGATGGCCGATGAATTCTTATTCGATGACACTCTGGCAGCCTTCAAATTAACTAACACATTGTCTGTCATAGAAAATCTTTTAGAAAAGGACGTACTTTTATCTGCTTATGGAGATTTACTAATTTTTTTTATTCTTTATCTTTTCACACCACCAAGCAACAATATACTCGCTTTGATTATTAATTTAATCTCGATGTACACATTTGCTATCATCTTACTATCAATTTTCTATTATTATTACCAATTTCCGGTCATTACTCTTAATTCCTGGCTATTAATTTTCCATGCTGTCATTACGAGGCGGCAAGTGTTTCCTGCAATTTTATTGTTACTTACTCACACCGTTTTATTGCGACAGACAAAAATTGTTTCAAAGAAAGACCAAGCCAGTCTCGTTTTATTGGGATCTCACTGTGCTTGGTGTTTATTGGAAATGTTTTGGAAACGAGGATCGTGTGTACCACCATACTATAAGTGCTACACTTCTTTATGGTCTTCGCGAAGCATTGGCGGAAATTGCAGAAGAAGGCCTCCGAGCATCTTGGATCAGACATGCTGGCGCAGCTGCCAGGCTAAGAAAGGGTCTTGAGCTACGAGGCCTTCGATCTTATGTGAAAATTCCTCGGTATCAATTATCCACTGTGATCTCTATAGAGCTGCCACCTGGCGTCGATGAGATGATCATTCGGCAACGAGCCATGGCGAAGTAAGTTTGCATGCTAAATTCCAATAAAATCTCTGCAATTTTTCGATATAAATGATAAATTTGAAGTACTTACCGTATGATTGAATATATTATGATACTAAGAAATAGTCATTTTAATCTCCCGTGGTGAATATCGCTTTTTCTTTAGATATCAACTAGAAATTAGCAGAGGATTAGGCCCTACTACAGGAAAGATTCTGCGAATTGGACTACTAGGAATTAATGCTACTTCTAAAAAGGTCGATCTTGCTCTGCGAGCTCTAGATGAAGGTTTGAAACATGCTTCAATATCAAAATTATAAAAAATTTAAATTACTTCAACATATGCCGAAGTGCAAATTACGAAGTATTCAGTATATAAAAAAAAAGGAAATTCTAACGTTTCCAATAACTAAGTTTGATGCAAACGAAGCAAATGTAGTATTTTTATTATAAATTTCTTTTGTTAAATTATAATCTAGCCTTGCAATTCTTATAACCTCAGCAATGCTTAAGGGTTACAGTAAATAGGCGCCCTACCAATGCCAACACTACAAATTTGCATAAAATTAATGTATCGCGTGTTTCAATTAACTTACACCAGATTCATGCACGCACGCGTGAACGCGCGTACGCCTGCACACATACAAACGAAACTCAATCAAGTGTATTTGTTTATTAATGGAAATACTGAAATCGGCATACAATTACTTCTAATATAATTATTTTGCTTATGTTCAGTTATAAGTTTTATTGCATTAATTAGCAATATCAACAATTGGTTACACGCGTCTTCTCCACTCTCATGCTTTCTCATTCTTTCTATCTCTCTCACCCTGCCCCTTTTTTTCTGGCTTGTTACTCGTCGAATAATACACGTATAATGCATATTACAAGCTAGTCGAAATAACGATCGATTCTAGCGGATTAACAATTAATAATTTAATTGACAATCGTTTTGGTACAGTACAAAATATCTTCACCTTTCTTATTAATTATACATACAATATTAACCATTTATCATCGATCTTATTAACAAAGGAACAATTTCAACTTTGCAGTGTACGCTATTTATGTATCATATTTAAATTTAAAATTTCCAAATATATGTTTCGATTTGTTATACAGTATTTGGCACTTAGCCATAAATACAAGATTATTACTCCTTTTGATAGCTTCGTACTGATCACTTCGATTGTTAATTAAACTTTTTTAAGGCACTATAAACCGTCACACACGGTTCTTACATGATAATTTACATACATTTACAAATTGACATCATTGCGTAACATCATCAACTTTACAAAAAATATATATATATTAGATTACCCATTTATATATTTAAATATATACAACAATGTTTTGTTTAACACTCAGAAAGATCATTTTGCTTAACGCTCTCGCCCTATCTCCGCTACTAGTGATTTCCTTTTGGAGCCGAATTTCCATGATTCATAACGCCTTCGTATCGCTAAATTACAAAGACCAACTGTCACTGCTCAGTTTGAAATTTATGATATGTGAAAATCGTGTATCCATTCGGTAAGATCTTGCAACCGGTTCCCAGTTTCGAATATTAAGCAAAACATTACTGTTATTTACTCAATTTATCGGCTTAACGATTCTAACAAGGCACGATTAGTACGGACGATGCCGCTATTGCGATATCTCGTGAATATCTTGCGTGGGTTACGATACGTTTAATTTCCATTCATTTTATCTGTATTAGGCAACCATATTTCGATTGGTAAAATGGGAAGAAAATTACGCGTGCTGAAAGCATTTTCAAGATAATACATTGCCCTGTCTCTTAACACCGTTTAAGAACGTTTTTCTTCATAGCAAAAAATGATACATGCACGTACAACAGCGGATGACTTTAAATAACCATGAAATTAATATTTATATATAATGACAATAATAATATAATAATAGTAAAATAGAATAATGTTAATATTAATAATGATGAGCATCATCGAAACTGTCTACGAGTTCGATGGGGCACGAAGAAGTTATATATATATATTATATATTTGTATAAATATTAATAATAATAATTGTAATATTGAGAGTTCGTTAATAGTAATCGTGATTCTCGTTACGTATTACATGCCTCTATGTACAAAAGATATTGAGGACCAATAATCATAAGAAAGTGTTAGACTAAATACCGTTAATATTGTTGACTAAGTATATGTTTATGATCGTTTCGACAATAATTTCGGAGGTCCATATGCTAGAATTTCTCATATATCAGATGTGGACCTTCCGAATTTATTTAGAACTGAACATTCATATTAACGTTCAATAACTACAGTTCTACAAAAGAAATTCTAGCCTGTTTTGTTTTCCAAAATTTTTTTCATGTTTCTTACAATAAAAGCTGCATCAATTGAGTAAGATTAGACTTACAGTTACGAATTACAATTAGATACAAAAAGTTACTGCATTAGACGCATAATCGATAAATAAAAGTTTCTGTATAACACAGATGGCCCGTTTCACTTGTCTCGAGTCTGTTGACCATGTAAAACAATTACAGTTTCGTGGTGCGCATGCTCTAATGGAAAAAGTGCAGTATCAAAAAGTGTTGAAAGTAAGCAGGCCTGCCAGCTGCCGCGGCTAAGCATAAAACCGCTACCCCCGTTTACTTCTCGTCTTTCATCCAAGATCAGATCACCGCTTGTTTTTCGTAAGATTGCTGGAATAAACGCTCTAGACGCTTAGACTAGATCACAAAGAAATGCACAAAACGACAAATCCGTGACTAATACATTATAGCGACGCAGATTTGAGGTTACGTCGATATGTTTAGCTATTAAATATTTAAAGAAATTAAGACATCGCAGTATCCGTTTAAGTGGATTTGTTGAAGGAATTCGTATCTAAATACTTCAACTGTACTACTGTATTTTTCATTATGTTCTTTGAATGTTTAAGACTATTTAACTTCCGGCTTGTGAAATTTCCGATCGACCGAACCATTCGCGTCTGGCAATACAGTATTACAAGACCGAACATCAGTGTGCATTCTTATTCTATAGCTTGTATTCTTGAATGATAAATTAAAAAAGCTAAGATACAATAACTGGGAAAAATATTCATACAGTATGGATCCCAAATTTTGTTGACAATATCTTTTTCTGCAAGATGCTATTAATAATTTAATAAATTTTAATCAAAAACTAGATTCTTATAAATTATTATGGTTATAAACAGGCGTTAGTTTGAAAATAATATTTTTAACAGAAGTCAAAAAGTCTGTATGAATACTTTCTTCACTTTTTGTAAATTCCATGAATTGCGAGGCCTGGTATCGATTAAAATCGCGAGAACTATAGGTTAGAATTTTTATACAATTTTTTATAAATAATCGTCCCTTCTTCGTTTGTCTCTTTTATTATCTCTCTCTATTTGTTTACGGAAGTTCTAGCTTTTATAATCGCTTTCATCAACATTGACATATGCATAAAAAAATGATGCAATCATACACAGTCACCCTAATGACACACACACACACACACACACACACACACACACACACACACACACACACACACACACACACATTCGTATATTTAAAGGATGATTTTCATTTTTATCCTGAATCAATGCATATTTCTGCAAAACTTCGATTTTTATTCTTCGTTTTATGGACGAAGAATTTTTACCGAAGTTATATTATGTTATATTATATTTATATTCTAGATTCGAATACTTTGAGTTCGTCATCGAATAACTTAAAGAACCTAACAATAAATAATCGTATAAGTTACAAAAAAAAGCCGCGTTCCGATGAGATTACAGGCGGGTTGAATTTAGATCATTAATATTAACAGTAACAATCGTGATTAGTGGATATAGTATCTGTAATAGCGGTAAATATTTAATATCATAATAGCGGTAATATTTATACTATTCAAAATAATCAATAGAAAGATTGATGATAATAATAATGATAATAATAATAATATTAATAATAATAATAATAATAATAATAATGAAAATTGCGATGATAATGATAATGAAATTCAATGAGAATGCTGCGATGAAAACGATGATGAGAAATGACCATATGAAGCTAACAAAGATGAATAATGATTCGTAACATTAATGAGATTAATATTAATAATATTAATAATAATCCGTAGCAATAATAAGTTGCGTGGAGTTAATACAATGTATATAAACGTTAGCATGCTTCCGCATTATAATGATAACTGATGCCACCATCGGAGGTTCTTCAGTCTTCTTTGGTTGCTGGGTAACTCGGTGAGGCTGGTGGATACGGTAGGGCTCTGCATTTACTGCCACGACTCTCCCCAGATTTGTCTCTTTTACCACTCTTTTCTTTCTTTCCCTCTTTTTCTCGCTTTGTATCCCAATATAGCCGTCGTGTAATATGCATCTTCATATATAGACCGCGTACATTCGCGTGTGTATACGTGTATGCTTGGTGGAACTTATACAGCAAAATCGTAAAAGTTGTTAAAAATTAAAATTGGGGAGACTGAAACACATTTGGATGGAGGCACAATGGAATTTTCTCTGGCATTTTAAAATTATATGGACACGTAATATTATATTAGTGTGTAATTATAAATAAAACTGTTACTATAAGTTTAAAAATCGTAAGCATTATTTTAAAAAAATGATTAAAATGGAACACTCCCATTTGTTCAATTACGGTTCTGTCTCCATTACGAGTGTTCCGAAATAACGTTAGAAGACATAAGTGGAAGATAAGGGAGTTAGAACCTCGTTAGAATTGTACAATACGAACTGTGGAAATTAGTTCTTCATTCGCGGGATAGGCAAAGGGAGAATCTCATCCTTTGCAGGCTGAGATTCGAAACGTTTTCCTTTTTTTAGTGCGATACGGGCCCTAAGTGCGCACAGTCTGAGTGCACCTTGTATGTAACTGTATTCGGCAGCTAAGGGTATAATTTATGACGTTGCTATATAGGTTTCACCAATTATGCATGCATGTGCATGTTCATGTTTGCGAGAGGTCACTCTAAGACAGAGAGCAGTTAGCTTCCGGTCCGTTGATCCGTTGATGAGAGCCAATTGATTAATAAACGTCTGGTTGTGGGTGCTGTACGGGACTCCATGGAAAATAACCGAGCAAGCAACAGGAATATAAGAATAGCTTCTAACGAGAACGATCCACGTTCCTCCCTCTTTTATCGTGCTCGCACTATATTGTTGTTGGTATTATCGTTATTATTATGGCTTCCTGCGATGATCACTGACCATCCCACAAGCAAATCTTTCTCTTTCGCTGATTACCATCTTCCGCCTCCGATTTATCGTTCCCGAATAGAACCCGTTCAGAACGAGCACCAATTTTTCAAGGATCCTTTTTTAAATGATGATGGTTACTGCCGTGGGCATAACATACGCGATACCATCTCTTAGATTTTGCTCCCTTAAAATGTTACTTTAGCATGATAATTCAACATAAATTCTGTGGAATAGTTATTGGTTACGACGTGAAAAAACAGTGCACAGTTTGCACGCGATTTCATCGATCCAAACGGCCAATCTTAATCTACCGCGGCTGAATGAATCAATTTACCAGTAGCCAATTTACTAATGTTTAGGATCCACCTCTTATTTTCTTCACGCAAGTATTTGAACTCGAATTTAAAATTCTATGGTGACAAATCTCTCCCATTACTTTCAGTAGCTTCTCGGTTACTTTGGAGTCGCTTTAAAGTTAACAGCAGCGATAACAATCTATGGCTAATCGCAAGTTCGATGACTACAAAGAGAAACAAGGTTTAGGAAGTCCTCCGGAGGAGGTTTCCGTGAACCAGGACACTGTTCGAAGGAGGTTTCATAGTAGCGGCTGCAACTACTCAGCTGAGCTCGCGCGGCGTCACGGAATGCCGCGCTGGATGATGATTGTTACGGTGATGACGTCTCGCCCGACGACACTGAACCGTGCAACAGTCGTCCCCGTCCGCCACGTATTCACCGCGTTTTATCTGGTGCGCGATCGTGTTGCAGAGCGCCCGTGGACACCGTTTCCTGTCGCACCTGACCTCGCCATTCTGCAAACAGTGAGACACGGCGAACTTGCTTTAAATCCGACGCCACTTTTCACCTTAAATGCGGATATCGTTTTTTATTATCGTTAGACGATGGTCTATTTGTGGTAATTTTTAACACTTTCAGTTCGGATAATTCGGAATTGATAGACTTGGTGTAAAAATTTGTTCTGCTCGTAGTGCCGTATTAATGGCGGATTGATGCTCGGCTGTCGCTTCTGCGCCGATTGCCGCCATTTTGTTTTCAAATTAGTAAGATCATTCGGGTTTCAATGACCCACTATCGAAGTAAAAAAAAATAATAGTTCTATTATGAGCTTTGATTAGTCTTCAGTAATAGTTTTCAAAGTGTAGAAAAATATTTAAGAAAACTGAACTAAGAGTATGGTTCTTCTAATATCAAGGCATCCTGAAGAACAACATGATGGATTTTTCGTTGCAATTTTTCTTCTCTTTCACCAATTATTATAATGGTACTCATATCCTACACAATTATAAGCTTCAAAATTTTGTCTAATACAGAAAATTATAATTTAATTTCGCTCTCCGATGATTCCTCTTGCATTAAGATAACTATTTGTCATTTAAATATGAATGTTACGGCGGGTGCACAATAGGAATTTTGCAAAACACGGAGTATCTCGCGGATGATCTCGTGATCATGCTAGCGAAGAGAAACGATACTTTTTCTCGGTGTAATGCAGGTTCGCTGGCGCGATCTGTGGCCACGTTCCATTTTCATCGTAATGGATGGACCCTTTTAATGGTCGGCCCAGGCGAACGAGTCCGGTTAAAGGTTTTCTCCTTAAAGGTCTCTGGTCGTGGCCGTGTCTGGATATTGCAACGAGGCTACCAGCGAGCAGCTTCTAACGAGTGTATACTGCGAGACCGCGTACGAGCAAAAGTAAAGCGAGCCGCGTCCCGTTTTTTCGACGAGACCTTCGTATAAATAATGAAACGCGAACGAAAATAGCCATAAGACTTCTTTATTTTTTAGCATGCATTGCAAATTTTTTAACGAATAACGATGGTTGCAACATTTTTAAAAATAAGGAAAAGGTGGAATGAAAGAGACACGCATTGAACGGAGCATTGCTATTATCTGAATGATGAAGTATCTCATCACGATATGAGTGTTTTTGATTCATACACAAATACCTATAATTTCAAGCCGTTGTCGTTTCAGAGATAATAGTGGTGCATAGTTAAATTTGTCGTGTTTCAAAATAAAATTTTGTTATGTTTTTTTAAAATATTTTGTGAAGCGAAGTTAAAAGAAATCGTGTGGTAAAGGTTTAATTTGCACAATGAAATACAAAAGAAAGGTGCAAATATCGGAATCATTATTACTGGATACCTTTTGCAAGATAGGTATTATTAAAAGCTTTCATATCCTTGAAGGACCTTTGTTTCAGCTTGTAGAACAAGTTGTCTGAACAAATGTCGTTGATCCGAAACTAAGAAAGGATATGAGAGCTCATGAAAAAATCAAGGCACTCCTGAATTTCCTGTACACTTCCATTCAAAAGATAGTTGTTGCTAGTTTCATGTAAACCCAGTTTTTCGTATTGTTTAAAGAAGTTTCACATCTACACCATTAGGATTAATTAAATCGGAAAAAATAAATGAATATCACACATCGGGAAAAATACTTCTTGTGATTGGCAACATTATATGCATCAACCCAACCTAATATTTTTGTTCGTCAGTAATACCCCAAAGAGGTAGTAAAGACCTGGATCGTGTCGGGCAGTAACTTCAAGCACGAATGGAATGTGGCTGATGAAGGGTTAAGAGCGATCGTGTAAACCGGAAATTGTCGCACTTATCGAGTAAAGTACCATGACGATCTCACACTACTAGTTCTCAACGGATTAAGTTCAACAAGAAAGGCTATACATTTATATAATGTTCAAAGAAAGCTATTATTACCAATCGAAGTTTGCAATATGTTCGATCTTTCTATCGTGTCCATAATAAAGCACACTATACTTTTTGTTTAATCCTGCAAATTAGATACAAGGTAGCGAGATCAAGTTCTTATTGTGTGATACAAGAAGTACTACTATTTATCATTCTAGTACTCGTGTAATTGCAAGTAAAGGTAATTGTGTTGGCATCTTTGTGGCTGTGTGTAAAGAACGGAATCGCGAATCGTATCTTATTTTTTTGTACATCCGCCAATGGCAAACGACCGAGTCATCAATTTTTTTGCAACCACAAAGTGCATTGCTGTACCCGTGAGTGTAAGTAATACGTTTGCGAGTCCTATTAATATACTCGGACTTTCCCTAAATCAGTAAATAATACAGTGATTCACCAAAAACGATCAAACAATGACATTATTATAAAATTATTTTTAATACGACTTTCCATATACAATAACAAAGTACGTTTTCAAAATTTAACGATTAGCGATTATATTTTGATTAAATAAGAAAACCAAATTATGAAAGCATTTGATCAGTTTTTCGAATCTCTGCATATCTAAGAATAATGTTAACTACACTTGATCTCTCAATTTGAGTATTGCACCAACTCTATTAACTTGATTCATTTTCCTCGTAATTCAAATCCTCCTACAACAACACCAAGCGTGTCCAGAAATGCAATAGGTACACATAATAGATCGATAATATTAATTCAATCTATCTTCTCGGTTTATATTTTCGCGAGATTGCACCGATAGTCCCATAAATGCAAAGCATACATTCACGTATCGGTCTAATCTTGCAATAACCACAAATTGCAGCAATGCTCTGGTGGTTACTAGAACGATCGCTCTAACACCGTGGTGCGCAGCCATAATCACCCGAAATTCGCACAAGTGCCACTGCCGACAGAAAGGATTCGCATTCCTCGCGTCAAATGGTGGCCAATTGGTGGCTGCAAAATCGTCACGATCGGGGAATGATTGTCCGTGCTTTCAAGTACCGACGCAATCTCATCTTCGGCGCATTTATCGCGGGCAAAGAAGAAACGCCCGGTAGACCGACTACGAAGAATCTTCGATCACTTTTGCGGCACTGGCCTCGAGGTGTATCAATAACTTCGAGACGCTTCTAACAACGCGTGATTTAAATTTTAAACCTTTGAATCGCGAATTCGAAATTTTTACAAAATGAAAGCTACAAGCTTTGGAGATGTTTTGAAGGTTTTGAGAGACTTGAGTTTTTAAATCGTACAGAATGCCTTCCTATGAGGGATGTATTAGGTGTTTCAATTAATTCGGTGCCTTCTCTTTACAAAATTTTACATTTATTTGCACAAAACAAATGCAACTTTAACATCCTTTAGGATTTGATTTCTTGTAACTAGATTCCGGATCTTGAAATGTTTCCGCGATTTCGTAATTTATCAAATAAATTATCTTGTATTTCAACATAGTTATCAACCTTGCAGTTCCGATTTATTACAACAATTAATTAATTAGTTTACACACAAATTAGTTAGTGGAGTTTAGTCGAGGGGTGGCGCCTTGTGAGATATGAGGTGTTGATTGTTAATAGTCATGCATAATTAGTTACGCTAGGACAACTTGTAAAAATCGGTAGAACATGAACACGACTGCTACTTGGAAACAGGACAGGATAATCATTTATACAAACAAGCGCTACCTGTGCATGCTGAACAGTCTTTACCATTTCTGTACTTTTAAACTGACTAACTCAATTAAAATATAAACTGGGCCGCACACGATTAATATTATCGACAATACTCGGTTTGATAATACTACCATTTAATAGAATTGAGACTCAGGTTTTAAAATATTAAAATATGCGTCAATCTTTAATTTTAGTACCAATCCTTCCTTTAATATCGGTCGCATGCTATCATGAATGTTGTCAATACTGATAAATGTTGACGAATTCGTTGATCATGTGCAGATAGCACAATTCATATTATTTTACAGTCTCAAAACCCTCAAACGATCTCTAACATTAATTTTCCTCCAAAATTTCCTAGACCTTCCAAATGTAGCAGAAATTTGTCAATTCCAATAAAGCTACTCCGATGCCATTACGAGTGAAAATTAGTGTGTAATATAGAATAAGAAACGCGCATCTACTGATCAGTGTTTCTCACCTTGCACCTGCACTTCACGCACTTCATCTCTCCGTGTGAATGGACTCGTGGATGCCACTCCATCCCGTTCTCATACGGACCACCGAAGGGATACTTGCAGCCACCAGAAGCCAATATCTCCTCAGCGGTGCGCCTGATCGATGGCGCCGCTTGGTCCCGCGGTAGACTCGTCGTGTCGCCCCCGACACCCGCGTTTGCAGAGCTCGGTGTCGTCGTCGGACACTGTCTGCAACAAGCCTTCTTGCTGGGTCTGAAGGCGATCTTCTCGTCGCAGTCCAAAGGTGGGCATTGCACCCGCGGACATTTCACCTCCAACGTGACAGGCTGCAAGATAAATGTAATATTCTCAGTCGATACATAATGCCGCATTCACGCTGTGATTATGACTATCATCCTTTGTGGCCTTTAATATATTTAAAGATAGTTCAAAATTGAAGTAGACAATTAAATATGTAGGATAGGGCCAAACTTGTCGATTTGTCTGAATAATGTCCTCAATAATTTCATATGTACATATAATCACCACTCAATGATACATAGTGTCGTTTATACTTAATCCAAATCTAACACGATAATTATTCGAATCTAATTCGAGAATAACCCGTAACTAACTCGAGACTAATCCGAATCTAGCCAGAGACTAATCTGAGCTTAACCTAATGAATGTATGTTCCAAGTAGGTATGAAAATAATATTCCTGATGATAATGTCAAGAAAAATACTCAATATATCCGATCCTGATTTGTCAACACCTTATCCAGTATCAACCTTTTCTCCTACAACACGCACCGAGTTGGCCAACCGCAATTTAAGTGACAACCAACGGATCAAAATCAAACGTCTTATCTTCGGTAATGAACATAACTTGGTGCAATGTGTCTCAGGCATGATTCCAAACAATTCGCTAATATCTATTTAGAAAGGCCTGTCACTGATTGTCGATTGCTAGGCTCGTAACACGGAGCTCCTTTTCATGACTCAGCAGAGAGCAACCGCATTCTTCTGGCGCAACGAAGTTGCGCGCTCTCGCGTTCGCGCGCCCTGGTGTCTGGTTGAATTTTTCATTCGCACTGAGGCCTTTTATAAGCCTCATTGCTTACGAGAGAGCACATTATAATATATGTCGCAGGATCGACGCCGATGCTGGAATCGTTACGAAACACGCTAGCCGACCGCGACGAGAGTGAACGTATGGTAAAGAGGTAAACAAAGAATCTGGAAAAAGTCAGCCGCCCGAGGAATTCGAACCGTGCCTCGAAACCGTCGTGCCTAGCGTATTTTCTGCTCTCTGTTCCGCGTCACGGGACCATTTAAATTCCAACAGGTTTCGAAATTTGACCTAAGGTTAAAGAATATTTGCGTCACGACTTATTGCGATCGGCAGAAAACTAGACGCGAGTGAAACTTTTCAAATTTCTTCAGACAAATCACTGATATTTCATGATAAGAATGAGTACGTCAACATATCCGTACTTGGCCACTTAGAGACTAAACTAATCGTCTTCATTACTCGAATTGCATTGATCTATTAGAAATTAAACAATAACCATATATGATCGTAATCAAATTGAAGAATTTAGACATCATGGGGATGGATCAATTTAGCTGTTTAGAAATTTGTATCTAAAAAATGTAGGTCTTTGAAAGTGATAGTTTTTGTTTAATTTAAATGGCGTAGTTACTCTACGGAAATGTCTGTATGGTGCAAGTTAGTTGTCCCATTCTAAGTAAATACGAATAATACGGGAAGTCTTAATCGAAAATCTTGAACAGTCAATTAACTCTGCTCTGATTATAACAGAAAGAGAACAGTATGTAAAAACTTACATCACAGGTACAAACTGCACAAGTATCGAATCCAACAGGAGGTAAATAGGGATGCCACGATGCCCCCGGTAAATGGAACTGGCCAGCCAGGGTACAGCCCCTCGTTACAGAGCTGACGTTCTTCCCCGTTGCGTTCATGTTGATTCCTGGACCTGTTCGTACAGATGGCACACAAAATTTTACTAAGTAACATTGTTATTAATCAATTCGATTGACTTCTCTCTTTTGCAATTCGTGACATTTCTCACGACACATATACATACTAATAAATATTTATAAAAGAAGCATCCAGGAAACTGCTGGTAATATATAAGATACGTTTATCTAAAACGAATTATAAGTAGCATTCAGAGACAAACAGCACAACAAGTAGGGTAACCGAACGCGAGAAGGGAACCGAGCGTGGCCGATTTAATTAGATACAGTGGAACGTCGATGTATCGATGGATCTGAAGATGACAGGTTGCTTTAATTTTATTCTGTCTTAATGTTTTACTCGATCAACAGCAACTGGCCTGAGATACGTCTTTATCCTGCGAACGTGTCATATGAATACTACTTCCGATTTGTATGACCGATTAATTGACTGAAAAACATTCTATCGGGCTCAATTTACTATTTCTAGCATAGTATCCAATTATTATATATCACCACAAAACCAAGTTTGTTTCATGCAAACACTTCAATAATAAATTCCTATCGTTTTCATGACAAAAACGAGCAATGAATTGCACAAGTTGTGAAACAATTTACCTTGCATCGTGATCAATAAGTAGTCATGAAATTTAAACAGGATTGTAGATACGCGTAACTGATACTATGCGATTCCTTTCATGGAGCGCGTCACGGATAATCGAGTTTAATATCGAGGTGGCCATTCTTGTAATTCTGCGCGACATTTATCAAAACGCCACCATTAATAGTAAAGAGTAATTAATCCGACGTTTGTTATGCACTATCTAGAGTTACAAAAATTTTGTTAGTCTCTGATAAACACGATTCTGTAGAATTGCAAAATCTAAACATATAACAATATAAAAAAAAAGACGATGAAAAAATATCGAAGAATACCGCGGACGTTTTGGCTACGGGCGTTAAGAATTCTCAATCCTTCTATAAAAAATATGAAAAATGTAAGTGACATACTTGAGCAAATAGGACAACAATGCCCAGGAGCAGGCTTCAGTTGCTTGCCCTGGACGCAGGTGAGAGCTGGGCATGGTACCGGGTCGCACTGCGCTAATCCACGATAACAATGACACATGGAACACGGATCTGTGCTGGAGGTCCATTGCGTGCCTTCTTCATAGAACCTAGTCTCATGAAAACAGGCACCAGTCTCGATACCCGATTGGGGTGTATGAAGATTGTACGCTACCACCGAGGCAACATCGTTATCTGCGTAGTGAGGAAGACAACTGAGTGGAGCCCTCGCCTTAAAGGGAGCCTTGAGAATCCTTTCAGCTTGTTTATCAGTCACTTCCAGAAACCCAATACCGGATTCGATTCTATACAACTCCACCGGTGATAATCCAGTGACAGAACCTTCCAGAACGTAACCAGTGAACTCTTCCAGTAATCTTCTCGCAACAGGTGCTCCTTGAGCCAACAGTGGCATAGTTTCTAGGTATAGTCGGAACGTACGTGGTTCGTGATTGTTTGTGGAAGACGTTTGAGGAAAGCCAGCAATTTCAAGCTCATAGTGAAGGGAACAGTCTAAATCTACAGCTGTCCAAACTAGACCAACTGGGCCAGGATGTACAGGTTCTTGAGACAGTCTTCTGAGCAAAACAGGTGCAGCAGTATCTCTCGCATCAGCTACAGGTCTCTGCAACAGTCGGCCACGTAACATGGAACCAACTTGCGAAGCAGCAACCACTGAGAGTTCCCCATTGAAGAGAGGTTCAAGAAATCGCGGTCCTGGTCGTTCCAGGGATCCATTAGCTAGACCGTCAACCAGAGAAGGTGTCAGATCCTCCAATTCAGTACGACGTTTGCCACCCTCGTCTACTAGGGTCACCAAAGGACTCTCTTCTTCCAGTCCAATAAGTTGAACACCATAGCGTAACGAACCAGCGCGGTCTAGAAAGGCCCATGCTAATCCAGAGGCCGCGGAAGGTGTTTCCGAGAGGAGTAGCGTCTGATACATCTCGCAGTTGGCACGTGGGCCTACCACACCGGATAATCGTAGGGCCTGGGGATCCTTCCTGGACATTATGCTAATGGAAAGCTTGCCCCGTGTCAGCAAACGAAGATCCGCTCCAGATAAGGCACTTCGGACTTCGCCGAAATTCAACTCGTTGGACGGTTTCTTAACAACAATTTCCTCTCTTAGAACCACGTAGTCTTTTTCCATGTGCTCCAATTGGACGATCAGAGGAACTTCGGCTACATCATTAGGCAGGAACACTCCATTGAATACCAAAGAGACGTGGATAGATGGCGCAGATGCAGAGGATGCTGAAACTATAGCTGTGGCTCCTGCACCTGACATCAACGAACGATCCACTCCCATTGTTGGTTCCAGTAGGGAAGAGTACTGTTCCGTAGACAGAGCACGATAACGGGATAACTGTCCAGTCAATGTGGCCGATGGTTCCCATATAAAAGATACGTGCAGGCGTTCCTCACGAAGCAACTTCCGGTAATCTCGAGGAACCCTCCTCCACACCCCACAAAGTTTCCCTGTGGCATTCTGATACACTCCGCCTATAGGATCGATCGTCTGCTCTTCCAGAATGCTCCCAGATCCGTCCATAAACTGTATGCTTCTCGGACGAGGAGTTGAGGTTGATAAATAGAAGGAATAGTATAAATTTTTTCGGTGAAAAGTGAAACGACCCGTTGCAAGATAGTTGTAAGCACTGTTGTACATTGATGTTGGGGAAGGTTCATCGCGACGTAGTGATTGCGATGTTTTTCCTGTCAGTAGAGTTCCAAAATCTGGAAAAATGTTAGGATTCATTCGATGAGACTTGGGTCAATCTTAGGCTGAACTGACTCTAGCTGGATTTCTGGTGTTCATATTGGTGCTCACTTAGTATAACAGAGATATTGAGAGTAGCGAAGTTCCGGAGATTACTACTTTCTTACTTTAGCTGGCAAGAATGGATAACAAGATAACTTGAAAAACGCTAAATACTAGCGAAGTACATGTATCTGATCATCGAAAAATACTAATTCAGTATCACCGAGGCTCACTTCGTGAAGCTAGATTTAAGGAATAGCGAGAACAGCATGCGACTACTAACTGCGTAAGGAACGCGAACATAGGCGGGTACAACTATATACTGATGGAGACAGTTACGTTTTAGACTTCGTTCCTCTTCTTCCGAGGTTAACTGCGCTGGCAAATCTTGCACTATATCGGTACCTGGAACACATAATAGACGTTCAAATTATATTTGGATCATAATTCGATCCCATAAATTTACTCCTTTCTAATAAATATTTTAAATATTTTTTACCCTTCAAAAATTTGAATTGATATCTTTACAATTATACAAAAAGGATCGGACTTTAATTCAGAAAGTGCAACGAACTAACGTCCATGTTCAACAAATATGCCATCTTTGTATATGTAAATACCACCTTCCTTTCTAACTCACAAGAAAATTGTAAAAAAATAATAATTCTCGTCACCGATTTCCATTTTACAAGATAAGATCGGTAAATGAACCGCGGGGATTGGGAAGAGCGTGCATCCCGCAAGAAAAGTCGTTTTATTGGCTCGTAAAACGACCGCTCGCGCGCCGCAGTCACCAGACTCCTTCCCTTTGGTGAGAAACTTCTCGTTAAAAGTTCATTTCTTAAAGAGCAGTGATATACGTCGAGGTTTTATGCCGGCCGGAATAACGCCCATATCGAACCTCTCTCGCCGCTAAAACTACCATCGCAGCCAAAGAAAAGATGTATCCACCTCCTTGGGCTTTTGCTGCACCGCCACCAAGGATAATGGATGTGTGTCTACGCATTTCGAGCCGCATGCGTTCGTGTCGTCGATCGTGAACTCGAATAATCCGCGTAGCGGCGTATCGATTATAAGGCGGTACATCGAGTGGCCCAACTCGAACGTAAAACAAGAATATCCGATGGAGACGAAGAAAAAGGAAAGGTAGGGAGAACGAAACTGTGAGCGGAGGAAGAAAGAGAAAGGGGAAGAAAGAAACTGTGAAAGGAGGAAGGAAGAGATAAGAGGGATGAGGAATACAAAAAGAAAGAGATAGAGAGAATTAATCCTCATTCAGTCACGATGTGTGTACGAACCATAAAGAATGCCCGTGGGGTAGGAAAAGAGGCGGCTGGCGCCAACCACCGCTACTTTGAATGTTGCTTTTATGGCGCATACCACGCCGGTCCAGCGCGCAGATACGTTAATTGGTATACGTACAGTGCAAAACAGTGACAGCCACCAATAGCCATGGAATATCGCGACGCGACGTTTCACCTTTCCACTCATCGTTTCCAATACTTCTTAACCCCTTGAACATTCGTTTTATTCACGGATATACATCCCACGGAATATTATAACTACGCGTTTTCTTCCTAATCTTTCTCGCTTTCGCAATTTTGTACATTTTTTAATAGTACTTGTGGGTATCGAACTTTCTATCAAAATGTCGCGTCACGTAACGTACTATATGAAAATAATTCTTACCCTTTGAGCATATTTTAGTACGTTCGGTTTTAATTGAAATTTAAGTTAAAATTGTACAAGCTACATTGAAAATGTACTGTCTATGGTTGTTACAGCTTATTAACTAACAATTATTGCTTTCAAGAATTTGTATGTTATTCTATAGATTTCAATTATCTTTCAAACGAACTGTTAGCGTTAAGTATGAGTGATCGTAAAACGGGGACCATGGCGAGCAATATGTGTAGATCAATATCTTTAACTCTGCTGAGATCTTTGAGAAAGATTTTATTCGAACTAATCAGACCCTGTTTTGTATAAAGGAAAACAGTTTCACACTTTGGAGAAAATACCTCCAATTAAGATTTTTAAATACGAAACTATATATGTTGATAAGAACCCCTTAATAGTAGTCTCTAAACTAGGAAGCTTTTCGCAAAAATAAGAACAGATTGGTTCGAAAACGACCTAAGGATCCGTAACAGATAAGGGATAGGGGAGATGTTTTAGCTTGAAATCACCGTGGATTTCGTATACTGTACTGACGAAAAGCCATATGGCTCATGGCGCCTCGCTTCTTTATCTGCCGCGCATTAGGAGCCAAACAGGATGCCAAAAATGCTGCACGTTTCGACGAATTACGTCAAGCTTAATATGTTCACGTTGCTATTGATGTTCGTAATTACCGCGATGACGCCAAGTATCACGCACACGAAATGTCCCCATAAAATTATTTAACCAACAGCATTTTTGAAAAGCAAAAATAAATTTTGTAAGTTACACACTTTATTCCTAGCTTTAATGAAGATTTCAATAAAGTTTTTTATTTCACGGAACAATGAATGCAAGACTCGCGAAGATGGTGTGGCAGAAGAATACCAGGCTACTTTTTTCTAAAACCTACCAGCGCATAGATTCGAGATTTTACGGCAACTGAACGGGAATAGAAGGAGCGTTATAGCCAATTTAATGGCATTCACGCGAGAATCGACACTTCAGGCGGTACGTTTGACCGAAGGTCGGTCGTTATTCAAGATTAAGCGTGCTCATGAAAACGGCGCCAAAATCAGCGAGCTCGCCTAACCCGACTGCCTTTCACATTCTCTAATCCTGCAAAAACGTCGCCTTTTTGCCTACTATTTTATAACCTTTCAGAATGTTTACCTGAAACCCTGCAATAGAACGTGAAAGCAAATATGAGTTCAAATAATGAGTAATAATTTCTAATTTTAATACCGTAATCACGCCAAGCTCACTGTAAAACCAAACGCTTGTACATACACGAGATATCGCCCTTTTGCTTCCTTTCCGAAGCTTCAAAATTCAAAGATTTGAAAATTTAAAAACTTCGAAATTCGAAGATTTCAAAATTCGCGAGCTTAGGAAGAATTGAGAAGCTGAAAGTTCAAGTTAAATAAAATAATTTTAATGCAAGAAAAGGAGATGCTGAACCAAGAAAGCAGGCAATCATGGATCTCTCAGAGCTCCGACCCTCATGCCCTTTGTGAGGGGGACGCGGGAGATTCAAACAAGTTTCGTCATTATCCAACGAATGGGTCTCCTTTTGCGTTCTCTGCCAATATCCGGGATATGTTGTCGTTCGTCGTCTGAGCCGATGAGAATCGATGTTACAGTCCAATCGACTGGCTTACGGGTCATAGTTTCTTTTCGCGGGACGTGAAAGGGAGACGACTGCGTATTGGTAATCGTAAGCGGCTTCACCTTCTATCAGCAGGGGGCAACAAGCCTGCCAGACGACGACGCGAACACGACCATGATGACAGGAGGCGAAGAACGCAGGGAAACGGTCACGCGAAAACGAATTTTTACATGTTACAACTTTGTGCTAATAATATGACGCTTCTTGACTCAGAGAAGATTGTTGCATCAATGTCTGGAGAATTTCTTTTTTCAAGATTTATGATCATATAGTCATAAGCCAGTATTTTTGTTCAAGGAGCAATCTACTGTAGACAACCGTTTACAACGATATTTTTAAGAATTAAATTAAAAGAAAAATTACGAAACTTATTAAGCAGATGTTTTGCATACACATTTATACACGTCTAAGTTAGCATCGGAAGACTCTAAAAAAGTAAAAAAGATTAAAATAAAAGAAAGGTGTTTAAAGATACTCCCGTAATTTATATATTCGCGGTTGCTACTAGAATTATTTACGTGTCCCTTTTTACCAAATATTTGTTACTAATGCGTTCTCAAGGTTGAAAAAGAATATTTTGTAGTACAGTGGACAATTACTTCTTGCAAAAATTATTAACAAAAACAAATGTATTCTTGTTAAAAAAAAAAACGCAAATCTTGGGAAGAGATAGCATTGTATTCTAATAATAGGAAATGTGTTAAAAGCTGTATAGGAATCCCCTTCTTTAAACCCTCTTAACTTCAGCCATTTTACACAGGTCACCTTAATATTTTATGAACAAATCAAATACCTCCCAGGTGAATGGTGTAATTGGACCTAACGTTATGACTAATGATTATAAAAAATTCTCATTTAAAACAATAATCTTCCACTGATCTAAAAGAAACATGACTTTAATACGTTCACCAATTTGATATACAAGTAGGCTATGAACCACCATATCGAGAAGACCTTTTCAGATGAACTCACCGTGTCAGATGAATAGATATTCGGGTGTGGAACTCGGAAATAAGAAACGTAATGTTCGTTATGCTTTTCGTAACGCGGAATGCAACCGAATTGTTCAATCCGATAAATAGCGGAGCTGAATTCAAAACTAATACACGTCATGCCTTACGAGGCAACTAACAAATTCCTCTATACGGATTTGCTCTTACGCCATGTATTTATTATTGGCTGTTACAACGCTATGCTTGTTTTCTCTGCATTCGCAACGTACATTAATTGAACAAAAAAAGATTATTCAGTTGGTTTGGTTACCATAGTTGTAATATACTGAGAAAGTTGCTAACCAAAGCTTACATACGATTTTCCTTGCGAATAGACGTAACGAATAGACATAAACATTCTAAGGATTTTTTACGGCTGCAAGTTGACCCGTCTGGAATCCGGTACAATTACGTCCTCGTGTTTTAATCACTTTCAAATGCGTGTCTACACTTGCTCGTAAAAATATTGCTCAATGAAAACGGAAACGCAAATTCATTTGCCAAAAATATTAGCCCTGTCGTGAAGCACAACATTACCCCTCATCTAAAGTTACAAAGGCAAACTTTAAGAATTAGAAAGCTTAGAAATTCAAGAACTACAAAATATTAAGGCTTGAGAATTTGAAAGCTTGAAAATTCAAAAATTTAGAACTCATTTTAACCCAATGAAGTAATTAGAAAACAAAGAATCTATTCCTTGAAACATTCCTTCACTAAACGACAATTTCATGTGCATCAACTTAAGAAGAAAAGGGGAAAAGGTGTCACAAGACGGACACACAAAATTAACGACGATAAAGGATACCGGAACATAAGGAGCAACTAGCAAGAAAAGACGATAAGAGGCGAACAAGAAGAAGCAAGCAGTAGCAATGAGAAGATGGTCAGTCTTATTGGAAGAGGAATGGTTCGTAATGATCTTCCCCTCCTCCTACACTCCCCCGCGACCTTCCAACCCTCCCTCCAAGCCTCCTCTCCTCGTCTATTCTCATTCCCGCGCGCGTTATGCCCGATCATTACGTATGCTAATATTTACATTTAGATTGCACGGCTTAATCGAAGTGACGCCATGCGGTAATATAGCCGGCGCCATGGCGCTAAACCGTGGCGCCCGACCTCTCTCTCTCCTTCTACCTACCCGACCACCAACCTTCTACTCCTCTCCTCTCTCTCATCCTTCTCTTCTTTTCCTTTTTTCTCTACTCTGTCCCTACCCTGTTTCTTTATCATCGACGTTTTTTTCTGTGCCGCTCTTTTTTCGTTGTTTCTCTTTCCTCTTCGCCATTACAGTTAATTCGGTCTCTCTCACGGGTTGTTATTTCGCTTATCTGCTACGATGTGCCTCGCGAGACGGCTATGGGGTTACGGTGCGACGCTGAGAATCCGCCATCTTTTTGCAATAAGTATATCAGGTCGTGTTTCTTTCAATTCTCAGTTTCTGTGGGTTAATTTAAAAGTCTGTGTTTGATAAATCATTGTTAGAATATATAACCCCTGTGAAGGCATTCGGTTACCCAGTTTGGTAATTTTCGTCAGCAATTTTTGTTCTGGTCCCACTGTCTGAATACTTTTATACGTTTGATTTACGTTTCCAAAATGAAAGTCTATGCAGAAAGTTTGTAGGACTAAAGCTTCAAATCGTTTGCTAAAATATCATAATCTTCTAATTATGTCATTGTTGCAGCAAACTGGATAATATAATTGTATACGTTTCTCGACTACAGTTACAATATTTTGAATCATACAGAGCAATGCGAGCGTGTTTACTTCGCTACTCATGTTAAACAACTGATAGTCTCGTCGATGCACTATTAATTCCATCTAATTATAAATTTTACGCGAGACTTTGCCTTTCTTGTTGCCAACTGCAAAAATAGCGTTAGAACGACGTCACTAGGCTCGTGTAACGTGTAATGCATCGTCTCGATATTTCTCATTCATGAGATTACTACGAGGGAATAATGAAGAAAAAAAGAGTACAGGATAAAAAGAAAGAAATAGCTGGTAAGGAGCCTCTACGATAAAGAAATCTCCGGCTGTCCGGAATGGAAATAGAAAGCGCGCAGACTATGACAGCGCACTTGTCCGCGGCTAATAAATGCGAGCTCGCTAATTGATTCTAAGTAACCAATAAATAGTGCTGCCCACATTATAAAAATACTTATGGTGAACGTTCGTGTGTTGTCGCCGCTATCTTTTCCTTGACTGTTTTGTTCGTTTGTCTTCGAGACTGCCCACTCTGGTCGATGCGCTATCGTAAAAGCGTGCGCTTTTCTCCAAGTTGCGAAAAATGGCGGTCGTAATCTACGCTTCTCAGTGATGATAGTACGCATAAAGTATTGAGAGGATAACGCTGTAATATCGATGCAGGAAATTATGATACTTAGGAAGATACTCTTTCTAGAGATCTTTATTTACACTACTGCTCAGAAATTTGGACGAAGGTTTTAATACTATTAGGTTGTAGTATTTTCTTGCTTTAAAATGATTGATTGACTGAAGTGATTCCTAAGTACCCGAATTTTTAAGCTTTACAATTATTAAAAATTCTCGATTATCTAAGTTTCCGAGTTTGCAAAAATTTAAATTTCCAGGTCTGCGAATTCCCATCAAATTTCGAAGCTCTGAGGTTTCGTCTCACTTAAATCTTACATTATGGTAGTTATTTTCTATTTGTCAGATTAGTTGCAGGAGCATCACTGATTAGCATAGAAAATATTTATTACGAACGCGTTAGCTCAGGAAATATCGCGTAGATCATTTTAATAACAAATTATTAGAGATCTAAAACGAATACTAATTATCTTGTCTGATATAAAAAAAAACTAATTATTAAACCACGAAGGTTTATATATACGGTAATTTTTATTTTGCAATTCTCCACTGCAGAAATTCAACAAGTTTATATGTAGTTTCACCATTGCAGATTAAAAAACATTAATAAAAGATAACAACATATCTCATTTGCAAATACAACACAGGATTCCTGACACGTATTTATCGAGTGCTACTTCTTTTTCTTGAAGTTTCCTTCATTTGCACAACGTCAGTTACCTCATAATCGACTAAATACGACGTTTATAGTAATAGACTATTACTATGTATTGTAATAGGTATATTCGAGGAACGGCATTTTTATGTGACAGTTTGCTTACGTGTTTAAAAACAATATAAACGTTTATTAAATGAATCGATGCTTTATAAAACTGTACGTCTAATATTCATTCAGTTTCCCCGTTATCTTATTTAACCCTTCCATGAGCGACTCATTTTTATTGAGAACTTTTTACTACAATCCATTGATTATTATTGGTCTGTAATCGTTGCTAAATTGTGACCAGTTTTGGACACTCAAGTAAGATATATGCGTCCCACTAGTCACGAAAGTTTATTGATATAGCAAAAGAAGATATTGAATATTCTACCTATTTAACATTTTATGATAAAATTTAAACTAATAAAAGAAATTTAGGTGCGGTTAGATTGACCTTTGATTACCAATAACTCTACCAACTATGTGTTGCCACTATACTCGCAAAAATTTGATTACTGAACCAGAACTTCGTTTGCAAGAGCGTATTAAATCTTTCAAGAAAGGCTTTAACTACTTGCTGCCCCTTCTATATTTTCACTTACAAGGAATGGGCGCAAGCATTTAAAACATTTCACTTATTCCATCCGCATTCTACGGCGATTAATAACGATATAGAGATTTGTGCGAGAAAGAAAGGAGCCGGTTGAGCGTACGAAGAATTTGGCCTATTAGGCTGTTTGCATGGACACCGACAAAACCGGAGCCGATTCTAGCTCCGATTGCCGATTGCTGTGTAGGTACTAAAGTGGTCAGTACTTTCGTTGCCGGTGCCGGATCTGGCGGCGACAAAATGCCGGTGTGTGTGCAAACAGCCTTACAGTGAAAGTTGCACATCTGTGAGATAACGTTCTATAGTGCACGGCTAAGATAACGTACACGGAACAAATGAATTCTATTTTATAGAATGATAGAATAATTGATGAGTTCATAGCAAAAATTATTCTTGACAATGTTTGGCATTTTTTTACAAAAAGCAAAAGCTACTGTAGCATCATTAATTTTTGTTCAACAGATTTCAATTTTTCTTAACACAATGTTCATCGTGTACACAATTATTGTGGACAGTATTCGTAATTGGTTCACAGAAGAACTGCATCCAATTAAATCATTAAGTTATGGATTATCTTATTCAATAATAAGAGAAAATGAGAGTGATATTAATAGATTTATGCAGAGATAAATTTTATTTTTTATCGATGCTATTCCGCATTATAAAACATATCTAAAAATAGAAGCAGTTAAAAAACGGAAAACAATTTCACTTCACGATACTTTACGTGTTCAGAAAAAAATCTGCATACTAACTGCCTGTAGAAACGAAAACAGTATAGCTAAGGACAACATTAGAATACAAAAACATGTAGAAGAAAAAGAAGCTCAATTCTCAGTGACGGAAAACGAGGAGAAGCAAATCAGCTATTCATTTTGTGATACATTTATGCACACTGGTTCTCATTGAATGTATTCATACTAACACAGATGCATATGGATTCGATGTAAAGAGACGCTTTCAGGCTAAAAAATTAACAAATTTTACGTGAAAACGACGAAATTAGCAGTATTTAAAGTTGAAACTGCGTTTTTTGCGCGAAAACGTCGAAACTAACAGTGTTTTGGCCTGAAAATACGTTTTGCTATCAACTGCTCACTAGATGTCTCTTTAAGTCCAGTGGTAATATGTTTGTGTTAGTGCAGACAGATTCGACGAGACTCAGTGTACGCTGCGATGATCTGCTAATCCCTTAATAAGAGCACTCGAGCAACGAGGCGATAATAAAAGTAAAGGTACCCGGTGATAACGGTCGACCATGATTACATGGCATTGCAAATACGATTATCTGGTCAATCGGCTCGATAGAATACTCGAGGAAGCGTTCAAGGGAGAGCAGAAGGAGAAAGAGGGTTCTCTGGAAGTTAATAAAGACAGAAATACAAACAAAAAAGGGGATCACCATTGATAAATGATTTATGCAAGCCACTTGACTCTCATTAATGGCTTCAGTCTCTCAATATCTTGCGACTATATCCTTTCGTGATATTTACGAGCCTGGATCATTTGAACTTCGCTGGTAGTAACTTTAAGTTTCTCATACTTTTTTTTACTACCATCTTTTGCTTGACATATTTATGGTGATTACTGGGGTGAGAAATGTCAACGGTATATTTTACTTTATTTGACAGATAAGTGGCCTGATTCATTGAACTAGACGTCCTCTGTTGGCAATCTTTTTTGTTAAATGCAGAGTGTGGCAGGATCAGTGGTATAGTTAGGCAGAGAGTAATTCTACATGCAAAAACACACAGAAGATACATATAGAGTAGAATTTATTCGTTCGAAATTTAGGTTTTGGGACATTTGAATTTAAATCCTTATGCGGTAGACATTGTATACTACAATCTACGCCACAAGTTTGACTCGTTAAGTCAAAAGGTTAAAGTCAATATGTGAGCGTGTAGGCGAAAAGATAGTATTACTTACTGAAATCTCCCGGACAAGACTTGCAGCATCGGCCTGGAAGTAGAACAGGCTCTTTGCAAGTGAGTTCTGGGCATTCATTCTTAATATTACGGCAATGGACCCTCGCCACTATTCGTCGTTTCTTTTGCACCTGAAAGCAAAATAAATTTCCATTATGTAAGATATCTACAACATTATCAATGCAATGCATTTACTCCTATCGAATAAAGCCTATGTGCATCTATTACGCCTATAGTGCTTACTTATTTTTAACAAATATTTTGTATTTCAACAGACATGCGTTACACCGAACAGACAATGGTCTGTTAACTATCACTCCTACTTTCAGAAGCGTTAAAACCATTGCGTTTACTGCAGACAAAAGTCAATTGCATTCAAGACAATCTCAACTAATCACCGTGCTACCAGCTTAGTCTACGTTTACTCTTTGCAATTTAGTAAAAAATAAAATATTTTGTTACGGTAATTCGTCTTACTTCTTGCGTCTATTACTCAAACCTTGAACAACTGATTACTAATGGAGAAAAATCAAATAATGAATATATTATTATACAGTTGTGAATTCCTCCATTAGTTTGTTCATACGACACGTTCGCGGTGACGTTGGAAAGTGTACAATTGTAATGTTTCCGAGTTTGTAAACGTGCTCACATGTTTATTACTCCTTTACGCATCGCTGACGATAGTTGTAACGTTTACGTATATGGCGTGCGTAAATCTATCGGCAAGTAATTGGTAGGTGTTATTGATCACAAAGGACTCGTTTATCACGGTCAATGGTACCATTATTCGCGATACAATTTACAATACTCCCAGTTATATAAATTATCATTTAACGTCTCTGTCGGTCACCACTTTCTTAAGAGTTTTGTGAGAAAACGAATCATCAATCTACGGCACGATCAAACCATGTCAATGGCGACATTCTTAGCAATGTGTTCCTTGTACAATACGCCTCATAAATTCATATTCCATGGCTTCGTAGTCCACGCCACTTTCTACCATAGATCTACTCTGTTTCTGGTTAAGGTATTTTCCTGTTCAGATGTCTTATTCTACGTTGTTCTTTACGACGCATTCGATGATATTTACAGAATTTAATTCATAGACCTCAGATTTATAGCAAAAGTTTCTTACGTGTTCAGTTTTATGAAAGCAATATCTATCGAAATTTCGTAACTAGGATAGAAAGACTCTGGTTCAATGGAGACTGAATGCCATAAAATACTGTGATACTTAATACAGATCGGTGACTTAAGGCACAAAATGGCGATGACTGATACAGAAGTATTGTCCAAGCATGAATCAGTGCCGTTACATGATGTAGCGAGCAAAAATTCTACTTCTATTTTGCCTATTCTGAATCATCGAGGCTAAAAGAGTTGAATAAATAACAAACGAGAAAAAAGGAACAACCCATAAAACAGACTGAACAACTAGGACCATTCCAATATAGAAGCCTTAAAAGTCAAGGCTTTGTAGAATTTTCTGCAATCCGATGGACAGGCGTCGACCAAGCGATAAATATCAGACTTTAGGGCAGATTTGCAAATTTGCTAGTTATCTCTGGGTGTGAAAAGCCAATCTCGGAGGATTCTTTCTCAACGCCGACTGAAGGAAAGGATAAGAGATCGCGGATCGGTTGAGGGTTCCAGTTACAGCGGGCCGAGAGCAGAAATTAAGTTTGGGGTTTTATAGAGCTGCACCGGCATTCCTGAAATGCAAAACGATACGTTCGATGTTGATTCGAGTGACAAAGTAAAAAAAGCAGCAGGAAATGGAACGACGACGACCAGCGGCGACCAAACGCAGCAGACGTTAAACTTTGCATTACACGAGAATCGGGGCGCCAGGAGTAAATTCCAAGTTTCAAGGGGATCGCGGGACAGTTAACTGTGCCTTGCTAAGCGAGTAGGTGTACTTTTTATCGTTCGGAGATACATTTAGGTGTCGGCCGACGCATGCCTTAAGAGCTTCTGATAAGTTTCCGCGAGACTGCAAGATACCATGTACCAGAAACTTTTTAAACGATCTAGAAACCTGTGGAACGATAACGATAAGGCCGATTGTGAAGAACGAGGAGGGAATTTTTTTATTGGGAATGTCTTAATATATTTAATTGCTCTACAGATAACAAAGCAAATTATAGATGGGCAATTCTATGTAAAAATATTATGTTTTCATAGAAACTAGTGCTGATGATAGATACTCGGTAATCTTATTAGTTTGAATTGTTCACTTCAAAAGACTTGTAAACACTCAAAAGATTCGTTCATCGCATACTGTTAGCGCATTATTGCGATTAAAGTTGGTTATTCAACACTATCTGCATGTTCAGACACATGGGAAATGCTACTGGTACTTCCAAGCATATAAATTCTTTACAAGTACTTGTGGAATGCAATGCGATCTAATATTTGAAAGACTTCTCTAAACTCTTTAATTAAAAAAAGAAAAAGTTTCACGGTCTACAGCGTTATGTATGCTTTCTATGTAAATCTATCACAGTAAGAAGGTTCAAACTGAGCTGCATTATGTTTAACACGTAAATAAGCTTTTTGCCATACAAAATTGAAAAATTGCTAGAAAGTGTTTTCGATATCTTGCTATTGGCAAAGAGAAAGATTCTTTCTCCGTACGAAAAATGTTTTTTTTTCCTTAACGAAAGCTTTAAATTATTCTTCGAAATTGCGAAGATATGCACATAAAACTGTGTGACGCTGCTAATCAAAGATATCACGCAACTGTATTAATAATAAATGCAACCAACCAAGAAATGTACGGAACTATACGTAATGATGGGAACATTTTTGCGAGTTGCACGTTTGTCTAGATTAAAAAGCGTGCCGCTATTCACGAACCATGGCTGACGTGATTCATCCACCCACTGTGATAGCCATTCATTATTTTGACAGTATTATAGGAATAATGATAGAAGCGGGACGATTGCTCTCGCCGATCAGACCGGAAGTCACAGTCGACCTCTTCCGCGTGGGGTCTCCCACGTAAGCCGCAATTTCAGGCGTCCTCTTGAAAATATTTGAAAAAACAACTTTTGATTGAGGTAAATGATTAAAAAAAAAATTTACTCCCCTAAATCTATTCGCAACTTGGATTATTAATATTATTAGCAGATACTATTAAGTTTATTTTCACGCGAAAATTCAATCATTAAAATATTGCTGACATGTAAATTCGGCAAAAGAACATAAGATCATTTGAAGACATAACTGTTGGAAAGTAAAACGTATAACAGTAGACATTACTCCCATGTATGACTTTAGGTAAAGAAACGACGTCTCGTGTGATTCACGCGACGTGTCTGCCTGGCTGCTTACAAGTCCGCGACCTATCAATAGCTTCTCATATACACTGAAGAGGGACTGTCATTCCACCGAAGACTAAAAATAGAGTTTGCGCCTCCGTCCATAAGCTGCTGTGGTCCGGGCAATCCTGTACCACTGCTCTTTCTCTCATTCGCACTCTGCACTTCCCCTCTATCTAACCATTTGTCCCAGCCTGATCTCTCCTTTTTTCCGTATACCAATATTTATAGTTTCTCGTGAAATTCTCCGCCACCTTTTCATATCATGTCGATACGTTGATTGGTAAACGTTGACAAACACAGTGGATTGATAGCCATGGTACAAATCAGTTTGATAGTTTCCATAAAATGAAGTTTTGCGTTTATTATTGTAGAAAAATTAATGTCAGAAAATAGAATAATAAGTTAGTAGACTACGAAAAGTGGATGATACTTTTCAGGATTTAAAGCCACAAATAATTCAAATTCACAAAGTTTTAACTTATATCGCTATGATGTTTAGTCCGCGCGAAGAGCCTGAATAAAATTTAATACTTTGAAGAGATTCATTTTGGAATGTTTTAAAGTGTATTACCGAATTAACAGAGAGAATCAAACGTCTGGCAGGCAACATTATAGGCAAATACATAAGAACGGTAGCCAGTCAAGGACGGAGTTTATGAAGATTGGCTAAATTAAACTCCATTAGGACAGTCGTGACCGTTCTGTCCGGACGATAAATGCATGTGCGACAGAACCCGTTACTATGATAGAGAGCATTAATTGAACCGCACAAAGAGAGAGCTTGGAATCGCTTTATGATTGACCCCAAATTTATTTCTCCAGTCTTAACCCACAATCCGTCGTGCACGGTTCAACTTATTAACCCAATGTTATTAACCCCTATGTGACTCAGCTTCGACTAACTTTTAGATCTCATGGAACAAGCTTTATATATCGTCCTCGTTACCAATACCCTATCAACGAATCCTATAACTAGACTATGAACGTTATCTAACTAGGATATTAACTATTTTGGTAACAAATAAGGTTGCAATACATATTAATCAATGTAGAATATATCATTTAGAGACTTTTTACGCAAGTAAGTATGTGACATTTTATTTATTTTTGAAAATCGGATGATGAGATCCGGGTAACGTGAAAAGGCTCTTAGATAATGGTATACACAGTAAAAGGGTGATTTTACATGGAAATATAAATCATAAATGTAGATCACAATCTTTTTGTCTGAATCTTCGTTGTATAGTAAATTAAGATTTGTAAGAGTAGGCTCCATGATAATTGAAATTACGCGCAGCATGAACATCTAATTGCAATACCTCCAACACTCCTCTTTCGGGTCTCTCAGTTTCGACACTTACTTTTTTTAATTTAAAAAAATTCCTACATATCATTTAAATGTGTTCCTACCAATTCCAACCCCCCCCCCCCCCCCCCCCCAACGACTTCTGTTGCTGGAAAATGAATTCTCAAAGAAGCGATACTTTCCGAATCGGCCAAAGTAGTCTATCTCTTAAACTGTTATACGTATACCTACTATTTAACCGTATACTAATGGCCGAACACTTTTATGACTAACTATATCTTGGAATATAATATATTGGAAAATAGTATATAGATTCTCATGCTCATTTAGCAATTTTAATTAAAGGGGAGGAAGAAGAAAGATGAAATGGTGCGAGGAAGAATGAATGCAGATATCGTGTGGGAGGTGTCGGTGGGTCTTGTATAATGAGATGAGTATATCTTTGATAGTCCAGCGATATAAGTGGGCCGACAAGTTGTGGGCTTCGTACGGACTCTTTTCTGTTTTGTTGGATCGAGTGGGTGTAAACGAAATCTCGACTGGACCAACATTTAACGGCTCTTTTGTTCCTGCAGTGCAGAAAAGGTGTTTCATCTGATAAAAATCTGCCTTTACCGTTCCCTAATGAAACATCCTACCTTTAATCGTTATCTCGTGAATTAATCTCCAATTACAAAATTAAAAATCATTATTGCTTAATTCCTTTTGACACTTAATAACTAGTGAAAATGTTTCCTTTTGTTTAAAAAAAATGTATATTTATCCTTAAAAAGAAATATGCTAAGAAATGTGAAAATTGTGGTTTGACAAATGAATAAAAACTACAGATCTCTGATTAAGAGTAATTTCAAAAAGACAACTGTACGCTATGAAGCGGTTAAACGAAGCGAAAAACACCAGACCACAAACTTTCGTTGAGAAAGTCCAGAAGAGAAATACTAAACGGAGCTATTTGGCCGAGGGTTTGCACTTTTATCGATTCAAAATCATGTTCATTAGTAGCAAAGCCTATTATTACAAGTTCACAAGAAAAAATCGATAAAAAAGCGTTCGATTTAGTAACCGGTTGTCGTTTGTAAATCGAACACGTTACATTTATTCGACTGTAACAGGATCAACGCAGTCATACCATGCGTTCAACAAGTATTTCTACTCAAGTTCTCTCATAAAACCGTGAAGCAAGTAATAAAAACGAACAATTTTTATGAGTTTCAATCTAATTAGGTCGTAAAAGGTGTTTTATTATCTTTTGTAACGTTTCGAACTACGTTTTTCTGTATGAAAAAAATGTCGTTAAAATTGATGCAACGAGTCAAGGTTTGAAAAAATTACGCAGTTTTTCTATGGAAATGAGCGAGTCAGAACGTTGTTATCTGATCGGATCGAAAAATGACGATCCCCGGAAGACGCGAAAGGGCAAGAATATCGATGACTCGCTTGCAAGGGACGTGATTGTGAACAGTGACGTTATCATTCGGCCGCATATGGGACGCAAAACAAAGCTGTTTCCCTCTTGCACGTATGCTTGGAATGTAAATGACGATTATTGCGCGATCGAACAAGAATTCGAGTGATTCTGACCTGTAAGAAGCGCAAAACTGAATCGATTCTTTTGTCACTAACGATCAACATTCGTCGAGATTGTGATTATGCATTCCTTTACATCTTTTTTTATTGCGTTCAGCAGAGATTTGTTCTTGAAAAAAATTACAGCCGGAATCGATTTAATTCAGCGTAGTTTGCGTCATGTGGCTACGGCTTCATTAATAATGGAGGGCACGTACATGCGACAAAATGTATAACCGAACACGTAGGTGCGGCCCGTCAACGCTTGCGTCAAAAATACAAGGCAACCCATCATTACAGGTGTTTGCATCGACAAAAAGAAACAAGATAACACTCTGATTAGTGTGACAACCCTTCAAACCGTGAATGTTCAATCATGTTTACATGTATACATGAACCGCCTTCGAATCGAGTTGTATTCAGAAATAAATAGAACATTTGAATAAATGGAACAAGAATTATTTTTCCATTCAGTTTAACGCTAGAAGGACCACCTGGACCAAAATTATTACCAACCCTTTCAACTGAAAAGTTACTATTTTTATTGAGAATAAATATCCACAATTATTTGTAAGTCTTTGACTTTAAAAGACTATGAGTATTCTTTCGGGTATGAAATAATACTTGTCTATTGTTCTACTATTATAGAATAGTCTATAGTATTTTTTATCCCGCTGTTCTCCTCGGATCTATATGACCCAATATAAAGATTATATTTTATTCGGTATTATATTTCCAAGTATTTTTTTCTTGATATTCAATGCATTTAAAATTCTCATAAGTTCTATACAATCAATATTTCTAAAGTGTCATATATGTATCCGTTCATTATTTCACTGTAAATCTAAGAAGTACAAATATGAAAAACAAATGACGAGATCATCAGGGATAAACTATAAGAGGTATGCTCTAAATGCCGAAAGATAATACTTTGAATGCAGTACACGTTTTTTTGTTGCAAACATGCTCAGCGTTTGAATTACTATATTCTCTCTTTTGTTAATTCCCAAAAATCGCATTGAATATGAGTGTGTGCAGTAAAATACTCTACAAAGAAACGGTATGACGTGTCATAATACACACTACCCGCTCACGTAGAGTAGTAGTAGACGTACTAAGAAGCGGACGCCAGTCTGTCTCGGATCAGGAATGGGATTAGAAAGCACGTCAAGTCTCCGTAGGTCACGTCACCCAGATCGAGATTTAGTCCGTGCCTCGCGTATTACGTCGATCTACAGCACTTTCCAAAGGGCAATGCCATTTCTATGACCTTCTCGGAAAAAGCGATCCAAGAAAGCGTCGATATCGATCAGCCAGTTCTATACGCCGCCCGTTGGAAACTTGAACACTCTACAAGGCATATGATCTTTCCAAGTATACCGTTTCTATTTAACATGTATTAAATTTGAAAAAAGCAAACAAAAAATATAAAATATATAAAAAAAATAATTTATATATATCTGCTTCTTGAACTTACAAGTATAATAATAATTCAATTGATTTAATATTACGGCAGCGGTTCGTTCATTTTTAGATCTTACATTGAAATTAATTAAATTAAGTTTGGGCGATTATTAATATTCCATAAAGAAAGAGACTGTGGATTTCAAAATTGTTTAAAAAGTCGAAGAGGGTTCCACGATTAAAGTATATTAGAATTCGCTGATGTACAGCAAACTATACTATCGATAATATCGATATGACAATTTGCAAGTTAGTAGTTTAACCAATTCTAGAAAATTAGTGTTTATAATCAGATGACGTGTTCCTGATGACGAAACTTAAAGAAAAAAGAATACAGCCACGAAAATTTGAAACAAGCTATAGTAGCAGAGAGCACGATGTGTTTGCTCGTGTACCTACACGAGTAGTCGGCGTGAATTCTGTAAAAGTCGCGTCAGGTCGGTCGCTTACACAGAAACGTAACGTTGTACGTGCGACTTGAGGCAAGCGTACGCCGCAAGAGGGTTAAAGGTCGAATTGAACGCACACACCAAAAGGAAGGGGGCGATGCATGCACACAGACACGCACGAATGCGTGAGGGCACACCCACTTTAATACGTACCGGAATGCATTCGCATTTGATGCAGTACATGACTCCGAAGGGCGGGCCCAAATCCGCGAACCAGGTGGAGCCCAGTTCCCGTATCTGCTTGCCGAACGTGCATTCTGCAACAAACAGACATTTGAATTGGCTTAGTGAATTTCTGACTTTTCGTTTTTTAGTCTTTCGATATAGTAGCGACCGCGATATGTGTATGTACAACTATGACCACTTGAAAAATGGCTAGGCTGAAATATTCGAAAGCGAGCAGAAAGTGGAAGTATGGTAAGGGAAGGAGGGCGTTGTATAAGAGAAAGGTTTAGGTAGAGAAAATTTATACATACGCTATTTAATTATTTTTTCATACTATTCGGATACATTGACTCACACTACTGATAAAATGTTTCGTACACTTCGTAGAAGAATATAAAATTTAAAATAAAATTGGAGGAAAGGGATAAGGAGCCAACTCCACTTCTCAAATATATTTTATAATATACCATAGCTTGCTGTTGGTAACGAAAACTGATTTAGGTTTAGTATTCAATGAAAGAGTTTATTACTATTAATACTAGTTAGCTACGAATCTATAGTATGTTTGAAATTTTTAATAGATTTTTTTGCTGGATACTGGAACTAATTTTTCATCATAACTGCGATTGCTTGTCCAATTTATACAATTAATTCTTATGAAATATAAACATAAGTGGGTAATGTAAATAATTAAAACTTCAAAATTGCATTAGACCAGTTTTTTAAATTACTGTAACACACCGGATGGTAATTAAACAAAAAGAGATAGTTGTTTGAAACCTAAATTTTTATAAAAATAATCATGTTTTATGTAAGCCGTACATGTTGCGACTACATACATAATCCCTTGGCATTCCAGAATGGGATAAAAGTGAAACCGCGGAATGAATGGAGGACTCTTCCCGGCTGGGGCGCGCTAATCGCCAGTCTCTGAATCATCAGCGTGCTCGAAGAAGGAGCAAACGTTCTTGGCCGCTTAAAAATCGCCGAGACGACGATCAGACGGTGTGTAAAAGAAGAAAGCAAGACAAAGTGAAAGAGAGAAGAGAGAAAGGAGAAGGCGATCTGGGAAGAAGGAAAAAAAGCGTGCGCCATTCTCGCAAGGCCGTTGCCTCGTTTAACAGTGACGCTGTCTCACCTTCTTCCGGTAAAAAAGAAAAAGGAAGAGGAAAAAAACTAGCTGGGCTTCATGACTGCTAAACGTTAGGGTGCCTTTTCCTTTTTCCGCGTAAAAATATATACTGGACCGCGCTTGCGCTAAAAATATCGAAAACTCTTTTGGACGGATTATGAGAGTTCTTATTGTCGCTTCTAAGAATCCTCTTTCACGCTTCCCGTCGGTGCATCGAGAGTACTAAACTGGATTTTCACATGCTGTGCTTTCACATCCAATTAACTCGACAGACACAAATTTCGTGCCACATAGAAACATATCAATTCAACTGATGCCAGTAATTATTGCACGTAGAAACTCAGCTTTGCACATTTGGTAAACGAGAAATTCGTGTATGTACCAGCTCAAAACGAAAACGTTTCTCGAGACCGGAATATGAACTGCTGCATGCAAGTATGGCGCCGCCTTGTGTACTATTTATCAGAAAACGAAGCAAGTTTCCGACATTTTAAAGAAATTTACTGTAATACAAACAATTCTTCGTGCCCAGCAAAACATTACCATATCGATAGTCACATAAAAACGTCCCCAAGGGCGAAAGTAAAATGCAACAGATGGTACGCTAATCACTTTTAGAAGATTTTACCAACCTTAAGAACTCCTGCCAATGATTTAACTAGACGAGCTCGGTGAAAATCGCGTTTGAATCCATCCAGAACCTCAATACGTTACGAGCGTCGCGACGCTGCATGCAGCAAGAAGAAAACGGGAGAACGAGAGAAGATCGGTCTCTTTGGGCTCGTCCAGTCGCTCCGTTTGCTTTAGATGTGCACAACGACGGGAGAGAAAGAGAGGAAGAAAGATACACAGTAAAGCTCGTTGCGCGAGGTCGTTGCACCGTGTGTGCTACGTCGTTCTAAGCGCAGAGTCGGTCCTAAGCAACCAGGAGTCCGAGAGAGGAGAGCCTCAATACGCCACCGCATCGCAAATATGCGAGACCAGTGCTACGTTGACGCATACATCTCGCTCTTTATTCAGTTTTACTCAAATATCAGTGATACTGCTCGTCAAACCCTTCTTAATCACTTTTTCGCCTTTTTCTTAACGTTTACGTTGATAATTGTCCTCTATTGTAAAATGACTATTAGATACCAGATTGTTTTTACGTGTGGTTAAGTGCAATAGCACTTTTCTACTTATACGTTGCCTTGTATGCAACATATATAGTAATTGTATTAAAATATTTTATGTGTAATATAAAAATGCACGATCAAACGTAATGATATTAATAATAATCTTTGTACATAACGTAACACGCTTATGGAAAATGATTACCTATAAAGTTAAGTAGAAAAATGGATCAGAATTGATGAATAGAATCACGTGTTAGTAATGCAGATATAAGATATGATGGAAAACACAGTGATGTCAACAGATCCGACGACTTTCATCCATTTCATCCGGTTCAATTTTCTTCCTCCGTTAAACGCGAGGCACGCCAACGATTCAAATAAATCACTTAAGTATCGAGGACAAAGCCAGGGAACGAATTAATCGCGACACTGAGCTATCAAAATTGGAGAAAACCTTCAGGGAGAACCGTTGTTGGCGCACAACACGTGCATGCTCGACACTCTTTATCGTTTCGATCTGACATTCTCTTAATGGACCTCTTCTCTTTCCCAGCTGTCGCCCTCCTGAAACCTCTTTCTATAGAAATCGTGCATGATACGTGACACCAAACGTGCCCGTAAGTCACTTCAAAGAACACATCAAATTTCACTTTGCAATCGGAGCACTCGTATTCAACCTTTTCTAATATGCTCTGTCCGTTTGTGAAATAGTTCCCCGTATAACACAAGATCATATGCAGGTGCGTTTACATCAAACGAACCAGAACACAGAACGATAGCAAGGGCCATAATTCACGCTCGCTTATAGTAAACAACTGTCGAACATATTGTTCCTAATCTCGATTACATCAAAAGTGCTTATTTTCAATCGTATAAAACGGAACATACTCTCACCCCCCACGTATTACACGAGTCCCTACTGTAGTAATTGATTAAAAAAGTCCGCTATTTTCTGTTTTTGAGATCTTCATGAGAATCTGATTTAATAGTAGAAGATACTGCTGTACTTATAAGATAGTCTAAGATCACCAGGCGGAATGTAACGGACATAGGGACGAGAGCATAGGCGTCGAATCTCGCTAAACGTTTAATCTATTATTGGAAGGATGAGAATAGGACGTGGTGGCGAAGTGAACGACGCAGACTATAGAGTAGCCGGTGCTAATTTGGCCCATATACCAACGTTTCATAGACCGTTAACTGCACTGCTGTAACTTATGAACTGTGAAATCTTGTGTGCTTTATCTTGAACCGGGCAATCGTCGCGGTTCGTGCCTACTGTTGCAGCTTCCTACTTAAGTTCGTGGAACGCCAAACGCACGCCCTCTCAGTGAATCAGAAATTCAATGCCTACCCTATGGCGGTTATTGTTTTCCCCTGTACATGTTTAATAGTGCTTTTGTACGCGCCAGCTTGACACCGTAACGAAATTACGAATGCTAGGAGAAAGAGAGGAAAGAGCATAGAGGGCGTTCACACGAATTACCGAGGTATTTACATAAATGGATTAGCATAAGTTAAGCCGAATGGAAAAGCGTCGAGGCTGCATTCGTAAATTGGTCGCAATTTACATAAACGGAGGAGGCCCCGTAACGCCTTGTTCCTCTTACCCTTGGTTCGCAGAAAAATCACACAGGACGTGATGAAAGTCAGCGAATGCACGGTCGTAAAAAAGTGAGGAGACACTCGAGTGGTGTACAACACCACCACAATGATGACCAGGGTTATCATGAAAGCACGACGTAATATGCCATTCGGTTGAGACACGTAACGAAAACAGACGTCCTCAAACGATCGAGTGTCGTGCGTTTCGAACATCACAAAAACAGAAGAGACCATCACTGGCGACACTAGTTACGACGTCGTGTTTGATCTACGATCGTATAAATTCACTTGTACTCCGATAGTAGCGAATAAACGACTGCTATCGCATTTTATAACATAAATATTGATTTACGATTCAGATGAAACTATGCTTAGAAAAATCTAAAGAATTCTAAAGAAATCTAAAAGAAAAATTGTTATATTATAGTATACTATAAAAAATCGTAAGCTAGGTTTAATTTTGATTACAGAGCGATTTGGTATTTAAAGTTCAAGCACCACCGGCGGACGATTCATTCTTTCTACGTTTAGCTTTCCGCGAATCTCATCGAGAATTCTAAGAACACGGTTTCTGCCACTATTCTCAGCCACGTAGTCGGTCTAGGATAACGCTCCACGCGTAGCACTTCTAACCCGGGAGTTCGATGAACCACGATGAATCCTCACCGGAGTTCGTTTAGGAAAAATACGACAGGATAGACCACTGTTAATCCTAAAATATCTGAACCGTCGATCGTTGGCTCGTCTCTGCCCAATGTTGGATATTTGGACACGTATACTTGTCTCGCTTTTACCTCCGCAAACTGTGCATGCCGCAAAACGTCGTTAAAATCCTCGCTCGAATATCATTTTATACTTGATGAAAAAAAGCTGTTCCAAATCCTCGACGGTACAACATTTACCATGAGTATATTCTTGCTGTAATTCAATAAACTAAACGAGTATATAGTACGGCGGATGTTAAGAAAGTGAAACTTGGAAAACTTGGCAACGGACTTACAACACTCGCTCCCCTCTAACATTTTTACCTTTTGTTTACGCGTAAAATTCAAATTGCACCTCCGGTATGCAATGTAGCTATGAATTTGGTCTAGGCACAAACAAGATACAAAATATACCTATCGTCTTATACTACAATATCTTCCTTTTTATTTCCTGAAAAGGAAACGTGTGATAGAAAAATATGTACATTGGATGATAGATCTATTCTGTATCTCATCGGTGGTCTAACTTGGGTTAGTACAAACGTAACGATTTTTCTTTACCTAATTACAGAACTTTTCACAGAGGACAGGATATGTAACCCACGATTAGAGTAGCAGAACCATGAGTACGTCTTCACTCGCTAAAATAAATAACGTTCTCCAGCGATGAATAAAAAAAGGGTATGGAAAGGAAATGATGCGATAACCAGGAGAGTGAACGACAAACACATGCTACTTTCTTACTTCGCTTTTTCCATTTTTCTCCGTCTCTCTTCGTTTCCATGAATCTCGTGCGTTACATTTCCTTCCTGTCCCCCCTATTTCACGATCCACTACTTATTCCTCCTTTCACCCAATAATCTCTCGAATTCTCTCTCTCTCTCTCTCTCTCTCTCTCTCTCTCTCCCTCACTCCGATACAGTAACGCTCTTGTGTCGAGTTTCACATTACCTTTAGCATCGTATGCAGTGACACTGCGATGCACCCAGTAGCATCGAGGTTATTTTATCTGAGCGCGAACGTGCGCGTCTCGGTTATTTCTAATGTTTTATTGTCATTCTTGATAGTGACATTGTTATGAGACGAAAAGAAGTGAAGTTCACTACGATTCGAGGGAGGATAGTCAACTAGAGTTAAATCTGGTAGCTTTTAGATGAAAGAAAATTAAAATTATGAATTTCAAAAAATGGCATGAACTACTACTTGCCAACTTTTTCAGTAAAATAATTCGTTTTCTTTATCTTCCTTATTTCTTCACTAAACACTTTAATTCTTCTTGTGTTTTTTTTATTAAAAACTACCTAAACGAACACAAGGCGACTATTTCCTTAGGAAAGGATTATGTTAAAGTGATAATGGCTTATTGAAGCATTTAAATGAATGAAAAGGGGGTAGCAAAGGCCAATCATTTTTAAATATGATGCCAATTGTACTTGTGTCCAGTTTAAAACGTGTTGGTCCGGCAGACCTCCACAAGATCGTCTCTAAAACGAAAATTTATGCAGAACGACGGACACGCGCTGTCTGGGATACTGCTAAAGATAGATGCAGCTTTTTTGCTTTTCTTTTTACTGTGACAAAATGTTCATGCAAGAGCTGTAAGGTCAGTTTGCACGTAATGTGTGACATACGAGTTCGAAAATCAAACGGTCGGTTTGGTACATCAAGCGAATTTTTGACGGCCAAATGTACAATTACCACACGATAATTGAATTATCACCCATATGTATTCATTTTTACTGGAAAAAAGTTACTCAACTCTATTATCTTGGCCACTAAAAATAACGCTATAAAACATACAACACCTAGAATTGCAATTAAACCCCAAGTAAATCCAATAATTCGTACTACGTAATAAAAAATCAAATGCACTGATATTTATTTCTTCAGAGAAGAGAAACAAAAAGAAAAAATATTCATCGGTTATGTAGCCGTCGGATAGTGATTTTTCGTGGGCGAAGTCGAACAAAAATAAAACGCGACGTCTCATCTTGGTAACTTCCGACGAAATCGTAACAGTGAAAAGAAGAGAAGAAGTGGCAGCAACGAAAAAGAAGGCGATAGAGGAGAGGACAAGAAGAAAGATGAAAAAAGTAAATTAAGTACGACGACATCATCCTTACGCAATGCCTTCCCGGCCGTGAAACATTCGTCTAGTCGAAGATGAGAGTGCTATCTTCATCTTCCGGTCCGATTCTGCGGGCCACTTTCTCATAGGTTAGACTGTTGAGTCTGCAAGTGGGCAGACACGTAGGCGAAGATACTCTCTTCGCGACTCCTTCGACATCGACACGTCGCCTCTCCCGATGTGTCTCGCCGCTACGTTATTAAGTCGCGACATCGTTGCGCGATCGTACCTGCTCTCTCGGCTACAGGTTTTGCGTAGGTGTACACCTACGTGCGCCTGAACCTAATATGTATTACGCCGAGTCCTCGATTGGCATTAATATGCAGAGGGTTTAAAGTCGAGTACTCGTCGGCCTCGTTTCGACTGCACGCAAACGTATGTATCTTCGGTCCATTCAGAGAAGAGAACCGAAGGGGTGGTAGATTTGAACGTCTTTAAGAAGAATTATGGGTAGTTAGACGTAATAATTTTGTTTAAGAAAAATACAAGTTGCTTAAAGCTGGGAAACTATGTTTTGTTTTGCCAATGTGAATTTTGTTCTTAATACACAAGAATTGTACACATTGATTATCGCGAATGAGTTATATCAAAGTAGCAATAAATAAGAAATAATACATTTTGACATTTTTCTATATAAATATAGGAAAATTTACTGGATAATTGTCTCATCGATGATTGGTATGAGAATCAGTCTTAATATTGTATTAACAATGTCACTTAATTGCAGTTTATGCAAGTAGTAAAAACTAATTCATTTGTAATTATGGAGCCTTTATAGGTACAATGTTTCGTTCCCTCTGTTATAGTTTGTATGAAAGAGGCCTAAGCCTCTGGGCAAGCATGCATGTAGGCGACACGCCTTCGCAACTTTGCTTCTCTGCTTCAGGGCGCGCGCCCCAACATCGTAGTACGAGGATCATGATGACGCCGCCCACACGTAAGCGGCGACGTTTTCACGCAACTACACGCGTTTTGAAAACATTCTCTCTCAAAAAGAACAACACCTACATTCCGGACGTAGAAGAAACGTTACGAAATTTTAATAGCTTAACGTGACTCGAATTAAAAGCAATTGTGTAGAATGGAATACTCATATTTGTAAAATTGAATGTCATTATAAGAGAAATGAATAAATAAATAAGAGTATATATAATTTACACGCTTGTAGGCGACCACGCTACCAATTACGTTATTAACTTTACGTTTTTACCTCGCGATTTCTGCACAATCACAGTATTTCTTAAACTTTAAAAGGCATTACAAAGATTAACTTAAATTTTATTGTAAGTACTGCGCGTAACCGTAGTGGAACTCCATGTATCTTAACACATCAAGCTACAAAACAATTCGGGTAACTGTATTGTTCATATAGTAAAAACTTCCTGATATTCCCACTACCAACAATTTTTTGTTCAAATAACCAGGCTCTCATTTAGATAACTGGATTCTAAGCATAATTGTATGAACTCATATGATAATATTGAAATAACGCATGATAGTGGTTCAGATAATAAAAGCTCAGCAGAAGTTCAGTAAATCGGACACTGATTGCGAATAAAATCCGCCCCACCGTATTCTACCATAATCTGTACTTCGAGGGAGATTCATGATTATAAGGCAAGAGAGTAATGAGACTTAGCAAAACTGTTTGCTAAGCGAAAAATATAAATAAATATTATATTATGGTGTAAAAAGTTGGATTGCTGAAGTATATCTACAAGGATTCACGTGATGCGAAACTCAGTATATACTTTCTAAATCAGGCACGAATTTTGGCAATGTTTCCACAGGACCATTTCCATATCTCCTAAAATGTATGTGGGGAGGGAACAGGCGTGTTACAGGTTGACAGACGCACGATGTTTTACTGCAGTGCGAGTAACAATGCCGCTTTGTTTCGCGGCATGCCGATGCCGATTTAGATTCGGTGTTTTCTACTGACTCCGAATAAATTTATCCACTTGATATGTTGAACGCGGTTGGTTCCGACAATGCCCCCCAGAGTCACGTGACCTGTAAAATTCCTAACGGCGCGCATATATCCATAATATAAAAGAAAATAAAACAATTTTAAATATTCTTATTCAATAGTTAATACTGTGTATAGGGTGCAATACAGATCCAGCATTTTCATTGACTATCATGACATTCCCTCGGGTTTCTTCTAGTCACCAACGTAGGTGGTAAAGCAACGAGGAAAGATCAAAGCTGTAGGTGATCCTATCTGCCAACGGCAAGTACAATTAATCTCTTTCGGTGCGCGTGAAGGGAAACGCCGACGAGCAACGTATGTAGAAGGTCAAGAGTTCCCTGCAAGCCAGTGACCCCACACGTTTTTCCATTTGAAACTACCCAAAAATATTCCAGAACTTTTCTGTTTCATGTTCAGACAGGCAATGCCATGAAGTAATATTAAAAGTAAAATTAAAATACAACGGAGAGAGGGATGAAATATAAGAAAAAGTGTTATTATATTCTATTAGAACAAGACTTATAAGATGCTTGTCAGCGTTGGTGATTTTACACGGAATGACCGTCCTGCATCGTAATTATAAAAACAGTCGACCCCCTGATCCACGAATCAGTACTGAGAAGAGGACATAATTTGTAGCACTCATAAATATTTGCTCTTCTACGTATCGAAAGCTATGCTAGCATTTCCAAATGTTCGAAGATTTCCATACTAATACATAGGTATGTCCAATAGAAAAGAAATGTGGAAAGATAGGTACGAAATCATTGATATGTTTTTAATTTTGTTTTCATCAAATTAATATTTTTCTAAGAGTTCGATATTGCGATCTACCAATTATTGGGTCTGCAATCCTAAACTTCTAAAATAAGTACTCAAGTGGGACGTATGTATCTTACTTGTTACGGAAAAGTTAATTATCGACAAGAAACAGAACAAAAGATGCGGATGCGAGAAAATATTGCTAATCAATCACAAAAATCCTGACACAGTCTTGGTGCGGCTCAAGAACGGGAATGTAATATGGTATCAAGAGTTATAACAAATGGTGCGATTTTGCAGGGGGCGCGCGAAGAAATATCTTACTGTCGCTTCACGGACGTAGAAGAAACGGCTCTTGAGCGGGTAGAAATGCGATTCGAATGGAGCATAACACATATATGATTCTTCAGTAACTCGAGAATAAAAAAACTACTTTTTTTTATTATTAAGTTTTAAGATAGTCATCATATTTGTTTAAAAGTTCGAAGCAGTTACTTGATGGGGAAGTCTCGAATGATACCGTAGACGAGTGTGAACCATAATGCATAAGAGATCCAACTTGTAGAAACCTCAACTACAAATATACAAAGGAGTAAAAGAAGAGTTTAAAAGGAGCATACTAACCTTTAAGAAACCAAATTGAAAGAATCGCAACTCAAACCGAACAACGATGAGGAATAGAAGAATAGTATCGAAAGGGGAAAGAAAAAAGAGTGGACGCAATAAGAAGTATAAAACTAGAGGAAAGTAGAAGAGGCCGTAAGAAAGAAGACATAGGAGCATGCGTCTCTCTCTTATTCGTATAGTGTCATCGAGACGGCAACTGGCGATGCAATGCCGAGTGCCGAGTGCTATATATAGGTGGCCCTGAGTGTGCAAAAATCACCCTACAAAAATCTGGATCAAGGGGCCATTCACCAACTACGCCAAGCATCACGCGGTGGGTCTGCCTCTGGTGTACTCTGCAGCACGCCAAGGCGCCTTCAACGGACGTTGTCCACGTCGGCGTCATCACCGTCGTCGTCGACATCGTCATCAGTTTGCCCCTCATACAGACCCCAGACCCCATATTTAGTAAAAGTTGAAACGAACTAAACACGTGCTGCCTGTCCATGCTGCCCCCCTTTTCCTCCTCGAACTTGTTAAGTATTCGAGAGTTACATTAAGACGATGGTTAATGCTGACTTTGCAGATTTTCATTTGTATTCGTGCTGATCCGACTTGGTGCCTGAGTGGATCATTTGCGTGGAATGGTTGATCGCCGATTCATCGTGGGTGTAGATGACATTAGACTTTTAATGTTACAAGTACTTCTAACGTTAAGTTCCTATCATGTTGCTTCACGATGTAAATCCAATTTATAACAGCTTTTGGGCAAAAGTTGACAGATTGGGTTGGTAAAGAAGTCGACTTAAAATTAAGTTACTTATAATCTTACTAAAGTTTGTACAAAGAAAGTTGAAGTCCTGTGTGGACTTTAGGACCAGAAAGTGAATTTTCAGATACTGATACGGCAATCGTAATATGAGATCTCTGCGATGCAGCTAATTAAATGACTGAGAGAAATCAAAAGAAAGTGCCCTAACTAAAATTTGTATGGAGAATCCTAAATCAGTAGGGCTATCTAGTTCAACTTCTACAAACTTTCTAATACTATTTTCAAAAAGACTTGAACAATTTTAATGCACTAACCTAATATAATACGTTTTTAATGTATTCGTCCGTTGCGGTATTTAGATATCGGTTACATCAAATAACACCGAGTGCCACTGTAATAATTGAAATTCGAGTGACTGGTGGCACCAGATACCCACTACAGATCTAACGTTACGATAAGTCAACCAGAGGCTGGTACGCCGGCAGAAAAATCCTCGTGCGATATCCCTGCAAGCGGCAGCACCAGTATCTGAAAATGGCCAAGCCTCTCTGAAGAAAAAAGAGACAGATTTGCTGTTACACTTCCTTACACGCGTAATTATGACCGTATTTGTCCGCACTGCTACCTTACTTCTTACTGACCATATTTTTTTCTCTCCTTTCTCCTCTACCCTTCTCTCCAATCATTGTATATTCCCCTACATTCTCCTATATCAATTTTTCCTCGAGGCTCCACCTCTTTTCCCTTACATTCATTTCTACGTTTACTCAATTTCCTTTTAGGGAATTTCATGTATCTTTTTTACTGTCGCCATCTTTTTTCGACGACAGTCTAGCACTCTACCTTTCTCTATTTCCCCCTTTCCTCCTCTCTTTTCTGTCCATCATAGTTCGAATACGATAGAATTCTCATTTTCGATCAAATAAAATTGCATGCGGTCTGTAGATGCCCCACCAATGCTAGACATTGCATTGCGTCGCGTGCACAAGGTGATTGGGTTGGCATTCAATGGTGATTTTCCTAATGATCCGCGAAATTAAGAATTCTCGGGCGCGAAGCGTGGATTGCAGCAATCGTGAATGAGCACTCATTGCTACGAATTCACGTAGAAGGTAAGAAATCGAGTAGAGGCCGTACGGAGAATGCACACGCAACTACAACATTCTGTCTTCCCGCATTCGAATGCAACCTGTCTTTCCTAACCTTATGAACTCAGAGTATGTATTGTGATAGATGGATCCATGATAAAAATTGTATATGTAATATTTGTTGACACACCCAAATAATGTATCCTGTGTGAAAGGATATTTTTCGCAAATTAAGAAACTATAATTTCTAAAATAGGGAATAATTTCCCTATTTTATGGAAATATTGGTGACGACTAGCTAATAAATATCTACAGCATAGAACAAATCTCTATTAAGTTCTCATTCCCTTAATTTTTTCCTATCAAAATATGAAGTTTCCTAAATATCCGCCGTCTAGTTATAACCCTAATATATTGTAAGACATGAATAAATGCGGTAGCAAATATTGATCATGCTCCATCTTACTGAGTTTATTTTTTAACCGAACATTCTCTAACCATTCGAGATCCAAACGATCCAACGTGCCATGGATGCGTTGCACCCACGCTGCATCACACTACCGTAAATCGCACCGATTCCGTATATTTTCACACGTACATGTGCGCGCACACAATCTCGCGAACGTAACGTACGATATCCGGTGCTCGTCGCGTACATCGACGCCGTCGTTCGCGTCCTCGTTCGGGGAACGAGACACTGCGAAATTTTAAATTCGCTCTCGCTTTCCCTCTTCGAAACTTCTTCGAAACCGTTACGCTGAAAATATTCTCACAGAAAAACAAAAATTTCTTGCTACCTTTCCATCTTCCAGATTACAAGATTACGAAAATCTTCCATCATTTGAGACTAGAAGAGACTTCGTGAAGTCGGATATCCAATAGTGGCACAACATATTCGCAAACATTCACAATGGTTATTAAATTTAAGTTAAGGAAGCGAGATCCAGTTGATAGTTTCCTTTCCATTTTATGCAAGTCTTTCCTACCCTCAATGAACGGAAGTTTCAAAACATTTTAGTTTGTTTCAGACAAGTTCGCGTACAGTGTATAAGTGGACGGATTTTCACCGCAAAATTGCTTGTTTCTTTTCGCGTAGACGTGCGAAACAAGAATCCAAAAGAGAAAGAAACCGCGACGGAAAAAGATATAAAGGGACCAAGTATGGCAGCTGAGGGGAGGAGTGAAGGAGTGAAGATAGGAGAAGAGAAGTGGAACTCGATGAAGATTCTGGAGTACGTCACTGAGCTGGCAAAAGCAGACGTTATAAAGTCAGGGGTGGGCAACTTTATTGGTAGCAAGGTGCGAAAACATTGGATTGTTAATAATGGGGAGCATCCCGGGCCCTTTTTAAAACCTGATAAATGTGCTCTTTCCACGTGCGCGCTCGGGTTTGTGAGCTCTTTTTTGTTTTCACGGTACGTACAACGATATTTTTGGGTACCGCGTAAACTCTTCGAGCTGTGCAACGTATAAAATGTATTTTTTAAACGGATATAAAGTAGAATTGGCGAATCAATCCAATGTTTCCGATCTCCGTGCAGATGATTTTGTGTTATGTATGGCAGGGAAAAATAGGGATAATGTTCATAAAAAATTGATTGGTTATTCAAAGCAGTCTATATTTATAATATTGGGTCATCCTGAAAATCCCCACGATTTTATTAGCATAGTAGATAAAATAATACATAGTGCACATAGAATAGATATTCTACTATCACCATACTTTTTGCTTTAATTTAAATTTCAGAAGAATAATTATATAATTTCACTAAAAAACGCGAAGATTTGCAGGATGTCTAGTTAGTAAGATCTATTGTATCAAAAATTTAATCTTAAATATTAGGTTAAGGATCATTAATAACTAAATATGTGGTATTTGTACGAAAAACCCAAGAAACAAAATAATTAAAAAGCACGTATAAAGATTATAGCCTGTAAATAGAAACCCAACGGATCTCGTAAGAATTTACATCACGGTACTAAGACGGAGCGAGTGCGCTCAGGTCACGGTGTGTATCGTGTGCGCGAATAACGCGTGCCAAATGGAAGGGTCCACGTAATCGGGCGGTGCACGAATAGAGGAACGGTCTTGTAAAGAATACGACGATGCGGTAAGAAAGCGTTGAAACCATTCGTCATGGGTCTCTCGTGTTTCGCCAAAACTCCTGCCCGTCGCTTCACAGTCACGCACAGTGCACAACATTAAAGAAGGAAAAAATCAAGTGAAACGAAACACGACCACGGGAGGGCGATGCGAAAAACGACAGTAATGTCGTCCGCGTAATTCACCGTTTCGCTCTCCACAATTCTGCGGAACGACGGAGAATGCGATAGAAAACGATATGTAGTATTGAGACGCGAAAACCGTGGATAGTTGACGTAAAGAGCTCTCGAAGAAGAGACGGAAGAGGAATGAAGGGGAAAAGGGGAGCAACACGAAGACGCGGTTGAAGAGCAAACGGCCGAAACAGGAGGAGAAAGGGAGCACGGGTGTGGGGGAGCGTTCTTCGGTGCGCTGCCACACTCAGAATGGAGTCGAGTGCCAGAGAGTCGGTTGTCCGTGTATTTCAGGCGGCACGGGCCACTGCACTACCCCTACTACTTGTCGTACGTGCTATGTATATCGTACCTTTCATATAATGCACGCACCCGGAGACATGTTTTGTGGGACCCAATGGATAAATGTTCTGACTTCTAGGCGCCGACACTCTGTTCTGGAATACTCGGCAGACATTAACGTATGTCCTTGGAATCCGCTTTGGAGTTTGCTATATAGAAGAAGGGAAAAAAGGGATTGGGAGGGGTGGGGGGTAGAAGGTACACGTATGCGGTGCTGCGCCGCGAAACTATTTCCAGCGGATGGTCGATGATGATAACTGATAAGATTTAGGGAATGCGGTGATTCACGCCGACTCGGGATTTTCTATAGAGTACATTTTTTATGGAGCTACTAAACTTATCGTTACAATAATTTATGAAATACTGTACTAACGGAAGACGTTTAGATGTCGCCTGTATCTGCGAAATATAAATTATTCGAGATGTTATGAGCATTTTTAACCTTTCAACAATATGTACATAGACAGGCGGTAATTCTATTAAGTTAATACTATTAAGTCATTTAACAGGTCATTTTAGTTGTACAAATACTATATACGTCAACTGCTGCTAACTGTTATTCGCAGAGATCCCATCTATCCTGTCAGTATTCGCGACACTTCCCGAAATGCTTAGGAACGAAACTACCTTGCTTTAGCCCCACCGTACAATTTATGTACGGTGGGGCTAATATCCATCTCACCCTAGTCACTAATATCAAATGCAATAATAAGATCCAAGATGTAGCATTTTCCCTTCCTAAATCTGAGCTTCCTAAAACAGTTTATAAAAGATTTTACTGGGTCCCTAGCGGGATTCAATCGTAGCCCATTACGTCGCGTGCGTGCGTGCGTCCGTAGTGAAAAATTCATCGGCGCACCACTCGGTCATTCACGCGACAGCATTGCGAGTGAGTCGAGGCTGAAAAGGAACACGTCACGCAGGAGGCGGGAAATAGAGAAGTCACAAGGAGACAAAGAGAGAGAATGCAAGTAGAAAGAGATGCCCCGGTGACTCTCGGCCTCCCAGATGCGTAAAGCGGAGCGCCGACTCGGGATTCCTCATAATTTCTTCCCCGTTGAGACCGGCCTCGTCACTCATCGCGCTTTAAAGTCACTGTTAATACTCGCCTTCTCCTTTCCTCCACATCAGTCGCGCCACAGTTAAATAACTCGAATGATCACGAAGGATTTAGCCGTCACGCGTTTCTCTCTTCTTACAGGGACTGGGTGTATGCGCGCGCGCGCGTACGAGTTAAGAGTACCAGGCGATGCATGACCGTGTGTGCAAAAAGTTAAGAAGAACGGATCGTTATTTTCCCCCACTTCCTCTCCCCTACTACCATCTATTCCTCGCGGTCCAGCAGCAGACGACGATGGACGTGGTGTTCTCGTCGCAACATCCATCAACGAATGGCTGTGGTAACGAAGAATTACCGTGTGAGGTCGGTCAGTAAAAATACCAGCGATATTATTGAGTGACTCAAAAGAATAAGTGGCATGTGAACCCTCGTTGCAACGATGACCCCTCGGTCGCGTGAAATTGATGGAAACAAACGAGCATGAGGTTACCGGTGTGATTACTCTTCTGACGTTATCTCCGTTACGACGTATTTTTGGACACGTGCGAGCCGTTGCCGCAGCCACTGTTAATTCCTTGCGCAGCGATTATTATCGCTCGTTACGCAAACGATCGAGCAGGCGCGCGCACGCGAGCAACCGCGTCCGTTACACTTTTAGCATATTATTTCAGAGGCAAGGTAATTAACAGGACCTAGCAATTGACGTTGGTTGTCTCGTTAGTGACGCAATCAGGTTGGCTGCTCTAGGAAATGAAATTTCGATTCGTATGATACGGCATGTGGTGTATTATGCACCAAGATCAGAAAAACAAATTCGCGAGTAATTCGATGGAATTTGTGGCCCACGCAAGAATTGGACTGATTTTGAGAAATTTTCTAAGTTGGAAGTAAATATAAAGAAGCTATTATTAATAGTATACGTGTTTGGCAACATATGCGCGAGCCCATGGCCGTCGTTTATCTATTGTTTCTATAAACACACCGCGACGACCGTAAACCGGTAAGTACAACGAGTGAATTTAAAATACAAACTTTACCCGATATCAATGATTAAGAATACTGGCTTGCGTAGCCAGACACCTAATGGCGACTGAAATAATAATATGACCCAAACTTAACCCGAACCCGCCCCAAAGTTTGAGATCTGCTAGCTTAGAGATTACAAAAAGAAACCCTAACGAGTGACACGATGTAGCGTGGAACTTAAATTTGATTTATATTTATCCGTCATATCTGCCTGCCATATCGCCGCGCTAGAATTATAGTTCACCTTAAAAAAATCCCTGAACTTTTGATATTCAAATTGTAGTCATACTACGGGGAAACCACTCATGTTAATCAAGCTTTAGATCAGTGAGAAGGCACAGTGAAGCATACTGGATCAAACTGTATCTCTTCGTGACTAGAATATCATTGTACATCAGGCTTTATCTCCGTTCGAACGATGTATTGGGTAATCGGTCAAGCCGTAGAGCATCGTTGCGAATCGAGCCTTATCCCATTCCAAAGGCATAGATTAATATTCAAACGAATTGAGATCGTACCACAAGAAGACCAGCAGCGTCAATCAGGCTTTGAAGACGCTCAATTGTGTATCGTCCTTTAGTTCGCAGCATGGAACGTCGAATAATTTGCATCATTCCAACAAATCCCTACGCAATCGCGATTTTCATCTCTGCACCTTAGTACAAGCTACAATTTGAATCTTTTTATCGATTTAATAATGTCCAATACAGAGGTTGCATTTGCAAGTCCAAAATGGAGATAGTGGCGGTGATTTAGAGCGATATCTAGTGAAACGGAGGTGGATCGTAGGTTACAAATGGAAGTAAGTAAAGGAGAGTACAGGGTGCGATGCGAAATAATCGTACAAGGCAGAAACGTGTATAGACGGTACACGCATCGATAGTATATTATACGCGGAGACGATATATTCTACCGTGCACGCCTACGTGATGTCATGCGCGCGTCAGAAATGCCGACCTTGCGGCAGCGGCAAGTCAGTGCACGTGTAATGCGATGCATTTGTATTGGCCAAGCCTTTCGGCCGATCCCACCATCAGTTCGCGCTGATAAGCATACCTACGCCTTACAACCTATATGCATGACTGAAAGTACCCCCGGTATGTAGGTATATGTGCGAACTAACCGTACGAGATGGTCACTCCGTTAACTATGAGTAAAGGATCCAGAGTTGAAGAACCATGGAGACTTTCAAGTCGAAGGAATGCTAAGATTCTTTAAGTAATTTCTGTTAAACTACTGGAATATTGTAATTATTCAGTGTTTATGAAATATTTGATAATAAACCTAACCCAAGCAGGAATCTAGCTTAAAATCTTAGAACTCACAAGCTGGCACCACCATTCCCTACGACAAGACACTTCCTATGAAGTACAATTGGCCTCGGAAATATTCAGTCACCTTAAGCATGCACTAGAGTTTCTATAAACTTATATATTAGTAACGAAAAATTAATTTAACTTATATATTATATATTAGTAATAAAAATTTATTTTCCATATAAGTAAAAAAATTACTTGAATGAAATTATAAAACTTTATATTCATAACAACTAATCGAGTGCTATGTGACCGGATACTTTTGTAACTAACTATATTAACTGTTGTTAGTATAAGCTGGAATTAAATGAGATGGTTCGTAATTGAGAATACTAAAGATAGACTGTATGAATGACAGCGATTTATAAAATGGCATGGCTAGATGTTTTTCACTTTCACGTAGGAATTCAAGCTGTCCCACGAGAGTGGACTATGAAGGAGTTGTATAAATCTTAGTAGTGACTTGCTATTACTGAAGAGGGACATTTGGGTCATTGTTGAACCGCCATACACAGACGAACTGAAGGACCACGTTTAAAAAAAAGATCAACAGATAGAAGAAGAAATGGAGAGGATTACATTTGAATTAGTGAAATTCAAGTGATCTATTAAAATAAGAAAATATTCATATCTCTATTTTTAGTACTCCAACGTGATCATTCTAAACATATCTAAAGTTCCACGGTGCGACACGGACCAGTGATGATCATTTTTCGCGTCGTCTGGGAGCGTCGTAGATAACACAGTAGGTCGATTTACGACTTTTACGTGTCCGGCGCCAAAAGGATTCGCGTTGCACATGCTCGTCTACATCAGATTGAATTAACATGCGCGGAAGTGCGTCGGAGGCACTGGATACAACAGTTTATCACATTCTTTAGATACTAAGCAAAACGATCAGGTTCACGCACTATACAAGGTCTTACAAAAGAGGAATTATAAATTTTGTAAATAAGATAATTGAACCTTAAAGAAGCCAAACTGATTTATTCCATCTTTTCGATGACATTCCATCTTAGATTTAGATTATCATTTTTTAATATCTTATACATGCGCAACCTAATCCCTCATCCTGTAGTTAATTAAAATTGCGATTCTCCGAAAATAAGTATACAGTGATTATAAAAAGTATTGATACACCATTGTTTTCATATTTAAATACTACTTAATTAGATTCGATTACGTATTAAATTTTCTATGATTTAGTGATAGATGTGTATGACTACGACTATTAAATGATAGAAAATTTAATATAGTTAAACCTAATGAAGCAGTACTTAAATGCAAACACATAGTGGTATACCAATACTTTTTTCAGCACACTTTATTTCCATAAACTTCATAAGATTTGCGGATCTATATTATTTAAAACATTGGCGGTTCGGGTTTCCTAAGGAATTCTCATTTTGACGAAACGGAAGGTTCGCCACTCACGGGCATTGTATTGAGTTAACAGAATTGGAAGGATGCCAAGGCTTAAGGCTGGCTTAAATCAAATCTGTCCAACGGGTAATCCGCTGTCGGCGAGTAGTTCATTCGTACTACTGTCAAGCTCACGCTGGCACGTGTCAATTCTCGAGCCAAGAAAACTGACCGATTGAGTCAGTTTTCCGCCCTTACTTCCTTCAACCCCCTTGTCATTCAGTCTACTTTTACTTGTTCGATATAGACGGCCATATCTCGACGGGGATGCCGATAGACGCGCTAAAAATGGCGGCTGAGTCACTACCGAAAATTTTATGAAAGTTTACCCCGTTTCCCAATTACCTCGTACCGTGTTCTTACATACGGAATAAAAATATTTTTAGCAAACCGATACTCGATATATTGGCTGTAACTTGTGTTATATAGATTGGTAAAAATAAAAAAAAAGTCTGGTAGTTAATTACAGCACAGAAAAAAATATAATAGCCTAAAAGTAACTTTCGCCGTATCTTATAATTCCATATTGCGTAGGCATTAAGAGATACTCAAAAAACAGCTGATCGCATTAAAACCAATATTTGCAATCGGTTAAATAATTATAAACTTCACTGTGTATCATTACTAACCGTTAAGAAAATATGAAATCATTCGAAGCTATTAATGCCAAAGCATCTATTAATCAGCTGTCAATTTGTAAAAAGGAAAAAGAGATAAGAAAAAAGCCCGTAATGACACATAATCGTTCTAGTTACGGAATCAGACAAGTTTATTGCTACGTGCTGGAAAGATAGTGGGTTAATGTGACAACGTTCAGTGGATATTTTTTTTCAATGAGAAAAAAATGACGCCCGATGGCGTCGGGGAAAACTACTCTGGATTCACTTCACAGTAGGAAATACCACGCCTACGAGATGACAAGAAATCATTGACGGTGACGGCTATGTAGAGTAGTTTTCCTCCTGGTTCTCTCTGCTCTCTGCTAGGTTCAATGGCGCGAAGGCAGACGCGCTGAGAAACGCAACGATGAATAATACATTCTGCTCCACGGCTCCAAGAACGTTCATCCGATTGAATTGGAACGGCAATCGATCGCTACCGAGAATTAGAAGAGCCTACAAGAAATTTTGTCCAAGGATACCCGCCAGATTTCTTTATGCTTCGTTTCTTGCTTAAATTTCACGATATTGAAGAATTTTTAGCAGAATAATGTTTAACCGAAAATTCGCAAAATTAACATTTTCGAAGAATAGAATTTGTTTTATAGAATTTGAATTCATATATTATTTAACCATTGGAAATTTAGTGTGCAGAATTTGTTGCAAATATCCCATAAAGGATAATACCGATCGATTGAGATAATAAGGTAAACTTTTTTCATATGTTTCAATAAAGAAAATCGTGGAATGGATTGTAGACGATCTGTACAGAGCTGTCGGCCACGGATTAACCAAGTTACGGAGAATTCCACGGGAAAGCACATCGCTGCAGGCTTCGCTCTCCAGGTTCTAAGGAAGCCTGTTTGCGCACAGTTCTGGCAATCTCGTTGCAGATGAAAAATAACCAACGACCAATCAGAAGCAACGACTCGTTTGAGGAACATTCAGCAGGTTACGATAACGCGGCTTTGATCATTAAGGCCTACCAAGAAATTGCATGATTTCGAACATGATTTCAGTATGTGTCATACCTCTTCTTCGAAATATACAATATGCGATCGGAAAACTACGAAAATATAGAATCATTTATATGATACAACAGCCAAACAATTTAAATGATCTCTATCCATCCATTTTTAACGTGTTTCGTAACCGTGATATTGAAAAATTCAACAACACCGGGGATTCTGTGTATTATCAGCCCAGAACACCGTGATGATGTTTATCACGTGCGGTTTGAATAATTCAAAACGGTTCAATTTACACGCAGACAAAAACCAGAGGACAGGACATACTAAAAAAATTGCAAAACCTCAAACCGTCTACACCATTAGGTCAGACAAAAAATCGGATTTTTACAGTCAGATTCTTTCTTTCCTTCGAAAGGGTATCGGGCATAAATCACGGGATCTCGTGAATAAAATCGGTAACCGGTTTCACGCGCGCGTGAACGAGAATATATAAAAGGATCCGTTGATGATTCCCCTTGAACCGCCTCTGAAACGGCCTAATACAACGGATTAACAATTGGGGATGGAACATCGGTAAATCGTAATCGGTACAATCGCTCGCGACAGATCGCCCCCAGATTCCATGGGGCCCCCGTGAGAACCAGACTTAAAGGAGCACGTGGGAACTAGGAAGGCTAGGTTACGAGCCGCTGACTTGGCAGGCGCCAACCGAGCGGCGATCGAGAAGTCTCGCGCAGCTTAGTGTCTTCCATCAAACGGGATTCATCTCTGTAAATCATCCGTGACGCTCGTATTCGACTCACGTAATACACCCACTTAACGTTCAGGATATAAACTTTCGACTGGGGTTCGCATGCCGGTGCATTTTCACCTTGGCTCGTGGCCGTCGCTTTAAAACCCGCCAGGCACGTACGATGCATGCACCTACGAATAAAACAACGAGGAACGGCAAATGTCACGGTGCAACAGGGAACGACGGGGATCCAGCATGAAAAAAATAGGTCGACACAATGGAAGATCTTTCACTATCATTAGCTTCAGTTCTTCCATTTATTTTTCTTGGTATATTATTAATTTAGCTATTAAAAGGACCAATTTTTTATTATTATGCATTTCAATTTGGCTAATTACAAATCGCGATTATTAAGAGGGGTTTGCATGTATCCGAAATTAAAGGTTCGAGTCGGGATTCCGAAAATCTACCATTATATAAATATGTTCGGGTAGCCGTAACTTTGGGTACTCGCACACTTCTACTAGGAACTAAAGCCTAAATCCAGGTGCATAATAGTAAATGAGAGAAAGAAGAACCGATAGTTCCACCAACATCAACGTTCTAATGCAAGGTGATAAAAAGTTTTAAAACTAACACCCATTTATCGGTACGCAGAAAAATGGAAATAATAAAAAGGAGCCGCTTAAGAATCGGTGGATTCACTGGTGAACATTCACGAAGGCGAAGTGTAAGTGCCACAAAATGCGGCAAGAATCGTAATGCAAGCAGGCGACAAAAAGAAGAAAAAGAAAATGAAAAAAGGCGAGACATCGAAGTAAAAGGGGCAGAGAGAATGAAAGAATGAAAGAGGGAATCGAGAGTGGCTGGTTCACACGATCCAATCGCATCGAGACCCCTCGTCTTGCTTTCGATACTTCCCCCGCTCTCCTTCTTCCTGTGGAACTCTCGTCGGTGGCGGTGTACTTCGTTTTTTTCTCCCCGTGACTTGTTACAGAAACACGACGAGCCCAGCGGGGAAACGGAAGGCCGATGCCTTTTTTCAGAATCTCGATCGAACGACTGGTAAACTGCTTACAGAAAGAGTAAAAACATTCGAGTGGCGTGTAAACGAGTATAAAAGAAAACGAAGGAAGATTTCGCTTCTAGTATGAGCATTTGAAAAGGAACGACACGTGACTTTCATGAAGATCCTGGTTAAACAAAAAAATCACATTCGTGTAGCATTGTGTACACGCAACAATGATTATGGTAATATAATTGAAAGGAAGAGAGGAGCAGAAATGTAATCTAGTACTTTGTATTCCACTAGAGGAGTACCCTAACGCCTGCTGTCACCTTAAAATTTCCACGAGTCGGAATAATTCGAATCACGCGAAATTATGCAACCATGAATCGTTGCGCATAACCTATTTATTTACGAGGCAACCTCGTAAAAAGTCGAGGCAGGTTTCACAAATTCGTACCGGTAAAAGCAAAAAAAAGTAAACCGCTTAACGGCATCACGTTTCTACAATAAAATTCCGTGGTGGTGACGTTTCGACAGCAAACGACAGACAAATACATGGCATATATAGCCACTTTAATGTAACGATCTAGTTACCAACGTAAACAAACGGCGCTACGCTATCAATCTTTTATATGTGTGCTCTTAATGCTAAAAGCACGATCCATCCAAGAAAGAACTTTAACTCCTCGTAGGTGGTAGCACAAAGTTTGACTTACACACATACGATATATTAGGTGTATGGATAAGTAATCCACTATTTTTAACTTGATTGATGAGTTTGTTGTACCAAAAGATAAAGCATTCTTCCGAACAGGAAGTCATAGCTGGCCTGGGAAATCTCTTAGGCAATTATAACAAGAGCAATTATGTTTAAGATAGGGTAGGTGTTTCATTCTCTTTGAAGTAAAGATTAAGTTTAACAAAAAATATGGGTTACTTATTGACACACCTAATATGTGTATAAGCATTATGTGCATTATTTTCCAACGGGTTTTTACCTCACCTAATGTGCATTGCCACAGGGTTTCTGTAATTCTCTAGCACAGAGATGATCTAATTTTAAAAGTAAACCAAGATATTTGATCAAGGCCTATACAACACGAGCTGTGATTTATTACTAGACATGTTCCGTTGTGTCAACAATGTTTTGGCTGTCACATTGAACATTACGCCGATCATGTATAAAATGAAATGGTGATACATTAAACCGGATTATCGGTATTACGGGATCCGAAGGATTTCGACCTCGCGTTTATATTTCACCTCTCACAATGGCTAAATCATGTATTCAATCCATCGTAATCATTAAAAGCGCATCACAGTCTGGAAATTTTTACAATGAAGCGTGCAAGACTGACAGCGACTGGATCTGGTAATGTTCATACACGGATAACACGATGGAAAATCTCACGATAAATTAATGCGTAAATCATTCCTCATGTTTATTTATATTACCCTGACTCCATTAGTATATTTATATATTTATTTACAAATGAAAAAACTTGAACTGTAACTATTTACATATTTGACAATTGTTTAGTACTCTTACTGGTTTTCAAAGAACTTTCTAATTTCGTATTTAGGTGAACTTACTTGCTTCATATGACTCTTAAAATAGTTGTTTCTGATTTAGAAAATAATTCGTTAAAAAACTAACTAAGTTTATTAATATGTAGAATTTTTTCCATCTAAAGTACTCATCCGTTCTACTATACGCCGCGGCGGGTCTTCAGAATCAAGGGAAAGGAAGAGGAAGGAGAAACCCCAACCTCGGCCACCGGTTGCATGTTAAACTACTTAAAGTAAACGAGGCCTATTTTTCACGCCCATCTGTCGTTAACACGTTTCACAATTTCTTGCGTTCATTCACCAAATCCAGTCTCGTCTGAACGTCACACAGAGAAAGGTAAAGGCCTTGAGACAACCCGATAATTCCTGGCCAATGTTTGCACGGAGATTATTCATTCACCAAATTTAAACATATACCCCATACTCTCTACATCCATAATGTGGGCGTCTCAGGACTGTATTACTCTATGGTCTACGTCTTAGACTCTACGACATTAGAGTTGTGACTTGTATTACATGCTATTTTTTTATCGATCGAAATCATATAGTATGAAGTGTAAATTATACGGAACGTATCGGTAAATTCTTCAGTTTGTAGCAGCACTAAGTACGGCATGTTCGCCTACATAATAAATGATCATCAATAACCCAGACGGAATTAAAACCCACGGTTTACATTGTTTCATTTGGTTACAATGTGGCTTGCGCTAAACATGATCGTCCGTGAATATCGGAGTTCAGAGTCATACATTCTTGCTTCGACGCTGTTGAATACGAGACGCGACGACACGACAAAGACGCCGTCCACAATTTCTCCAGCCGCATTGCCGACAGACGACACTCTCCCGTACACAGAGAGTCAATTTCTCCTGGCACTTAGGCGAAATGAATGCATTCTTTCACGACACAATCACACACGATCCGATTGCATGTATCTACATACAATGTCAAACGGTTGACTGTCGGCGTCATTGTCGTCTCGTCCCGTAATTAGATTCATCCCGACGCCCTACACGTGTATTTACTTGTCATCCGAGTTACATGCTCGCAATTATGGGCGTATTGTGACGTAGCACTGCGTGTGACCCGTCAGTGATGTCGCATTTGGTGAGACGAGCCTACTCTAATGCACTCTTTTCTAGCCATAGCTTGAAGTTCATCAGGTCAATGAAAAACTATACATATATTGTTGTATGTTTCGTCACGTGTAATACGGGACCACAATATTTAACGTCAAAAAGAAAGTAAAGAAGATAATCGGAGATTACTGCAATAGTAAGATGTAATATTGAAGCGACGAGTACTACTTATCGTTAGGATTAGGGGATAGAAGATGTAGGCTGTGCAAACGAGAGGTAAGAGCACTAAAATATTTGGTAGAGACGCGTGAAAGAGGAGAGAGTATAGAACCTTCATTAAAGCAATCATTAAAAAGTAGACAAAGTGATACAACGGTTAGATACTAAACACTTTTACGAACAAAACGTCGTCAGTATTCTAAATTTTTTTAAAGGAGAGGAGTATGGTCACAAGGTTGGCTATGTTCGTAGAGCGGTTAACAGAAACAAATAAAAAAAAAGAAAGAGAGATGAGAGGAAAAGGAAACAAGCAAAGAAGAATGAAGAAATGAATGAGTGACAGAAAAATATGAATGGAAAAGAGTGGAAAAATAAATGCAATTGGGTATTATGTAGACCAAATTCATTTCGAGACCGAATAGACTGTGGTCGATAAAATATATTACACTGGCGTCAATTTTTGTTTAATTCAAGAACCGATTTCTCTTGGAGAAATGTCGTTTATGATGAAGAGTTGGGAAAGTCTGCGGAATAAACTTGCCAAACAAAATAAAAATCGTGCAAATTTCTTACACGCGTAAATAGTTATCCATGCGTGACGATCTGTACGTGTATCGCATTGCATCTATCACATTTGAGCATTGTTCGCTCGCCACATTTCACTGTAGTGGCGGATCGTTTCCGCGTAAACTAGAACGCACATGCGATTCCCCTTTTCCGATCTACGCGTACACTTCTCTTTTTTCTGTATCACACTGCTTGGAGAATTCATTCATGGCGCCAGCGAGAGAAATTTCGCGACTCCGCAATGAGATAAGAAAACAAGGAGAAAGGGATATATCATTAAATATACAGAAGAAAAAGAAAAAAAATGTACCGTAGAGTATGCGAGAATCTGGTATCAGTGGGAGCGGATTCTCGGAACAAGTTAGTGCACAGTTCAGTACGTGTACGATCAGTGCGTACGCCGCACATACGTAACGAGGAATTTCGTTTCATTGCATCTGATGACCTTGGAAGTATGCACTGTGTAAAATAGGCAAAAGCAACAAAGGAATTACCGATTGGTAAGTAGAAAACACAGAATATGAGCACCTCTAAACGGTAACAGATGACTTTACTCAGAATGGATGTTAAAGTATATGCAACAACTAGCTCATACCACAACTAAGATTCACACTAGAGTCCTTTTGTCTGAAAATAGCTTTGATCAGGATGCACTATCCACTTTTGGTAGAACTTATTGGTTTTACAGGTTGCGTACAAATTAAAATTGCTGCTATTCGTAAACTACTAACAAGGATAAATCAGAAGGTTTGCTGATGAACCCTGCGATAGCGCGGTATCATTGTGCCATTGTACGTCATAACAGCGTGTTGCCAGAATAAGCTGAGTCGTTCGCAAGTTGCAGTATTATCTTTCCACCAAGCAATGTAGCTCGGGAATTAGAAATGTTACAATGCTACATTGTCACGCTACGGTTAATAGCCAGTACCAGATGGGAATAGATGGTTGAACTCGAATATTTTCGCAAGCATTTACAGTTTGCATCTGTTTGAAGTTTGCCATAATGTTAATTGCTTTCCGGATAATTTATTAACGACCACAGCTGGGAAATAGTTCATAGTCTGACGGCGGCCACTTGAAAGCGTTAATGCCAAAACTTATCGGTATAGTGGAATGTGTTAGATTGAATACCACGCCTAAATAGTATCCGACAAGTAATATAAGTGAACAAGCTGTTTTGTGTATCCTGCCGTGCCCCGTCCGGTCGGTATGATTCAATCACCAATCAAATAGCATTATGCTCGCGATTTAATGAGCTGTTATAGATCTGTCAATGAATCTGTCATTGGTGCAGTTTGTGAAATTTTATAATATTCACCATAGATTTTCTTGCATAGAGTAAGTCCAGAACAGTTGCTCTAACTTAGATTACCAGACAATGCCATTCATTCATTCATTTAATAATGATAAAAATATTATACATTAGAAATGTAATTTTGCGCATAACATTTGAAATACAAGCAAATGGACATGTTACTGTCTTTCAAATTTAATGCGTAAAATCGTATTTATAATAATTAGCATTTGCAAAAAAAAGTGGATTTCTTTACCTCGCTACTTTTCCAAGCTTGACTCGAAATCCTCGAACCAGAAACTCATTATTCTAACCAGAAATGCATTTTCTTTTCAGTTCATTAGTTTTAACTTTTAACTCACGCCAATGATTATTAGTCTTCAAGGCTTGTTTAATAAAAAAAATGACCAGCTAACAATCGAGAGAATTGCATATTTTTTACGTTATGATGCATTTTCAACGTGAACTTCTAGCGAACATTAGTAAGCTGAGGCTGGAGAGGAACAGAACACGCGAGAGGTTCGTCGCAACGCGATTTGACGCGGTACGGCTCGTTGAACGCGATTGCCGAAGTGGTGAGAAATAAAACGTGGAAAAAAGGTAAACTCGCAGGCGCGACGAAGACAGAGTGCAAAAAGAGAGAGAGGAACGACGAAACCGTGACGGAGGTGGTGGTAAGTCGTTTTGTGTCTGCAGCCCGTCTAAATATATGCGGTCCTCTCGGCAATGCAGCCTTTCTCGCGCGAGAGTGAGAGAGGGAGGGAGAGAGAGCCAGCGAGAGAGACTATCTTGGTTGTTAAACACGTTAGAGAAATCTGTTTGTGCGATGGAAAAGCGAAAATTACCGACGGCAACTAAGAGAATTTGCACGCAGATCTAGCAATGGTTCCAAATTATCTGGTGATTTGGAATGCAATACTTTCGATTAACGCGGTGAATCCATCCGGTTTTCTCGCTTAAGAGACGCGTGCACCGGATCGCGGGGACGGATTTCTTAAAATAAACAAGCGCGAGATATCGTGTTTCCGAAGTATTCGGGCAAGTCAAAACATCGCGCGACACTTGTGTTTATCATATCGCTGCTCTCTTGCAAATAACCCCACTTTCGGTGGCAAACAATTCGCTTGGTAATTCTTGCTACGATCGCAAACCGATGAATCAATGATCTTTAACTGTTTCGTTTCACAAAAACTAATAGGCCAAATTATAAAATGTATTCATTAATTATTCGCAATTCGCTTTCTTATTTTTAAATTTGAATATATAATTTCGTTTATAAATTTGTGACTCAATTCCGATAAGTTTAAACTGCAACTTTGACTCAACCGAGTTATTTTAGATTATTCGAAAGGCGAACTATTTCTCGGCAGCAGCAGTTGCACGGAATCACGAGCTTCACCGAGGAGGTGTCGTTTCTTTTATTTTCACCACTTCTTCAAAGCGTTCACGTGCCGGTGGCGAATGCAAAGAGAGACCTATTCATAAATCGAGAGGCACGTCCCGGCAAAACACACGTGACTACGACGTATGATCCTTTGAGGTGTACTGCGAATCTCGCGCATTCCTCCCTATATAAATTCTTCGACTCGAGCCAAGCCAATATAGATGTCTATATATTTGTCATGCGATTAACCGTACCCGCGCGATTTGTAGTAGCGTGATTAGCATCAGCTACCACGTGAGCTCTGATACGCGCTACGGAGAAAGGCAAACGGACCCACTGAAAGTGCACAGAATTCTGCATCAAACTTTCTGATTCGTGCGTTAATTACTGCGTGCTTAATGCACCATTTTTATATCAGAATGTCTTAAAGTGCATTAATTTTCATTTACTAATTCAGCGTTAAATCTAAACAAGAAATAAAATATGGAACTAAAATTTAGAAGATAATTGAATTTTATACACTTCATTACATTATAATTGACAAAAAAATTAGCTTATTTACTGACTTAAACTTTAAAACCATTTTTGCCAGTTTTGTTTCTAAGTAGACTGATCTCTTCCTACAAAACATACACTATACTAACCCACTCCATATTTTCTAAGCATATTATGAACAATAGTACTATTCCTGAACTACATAATTATTTTTTTACAGTGAAAACGAGAACGCGTTAAATGATTATCATAAGATTAATAATTGGTGTAAACAATTTGCAGCGATAAGCATATAAATATTATGAATATAGGTATACAACTATATTTTTATCTTCATTGACACCCTGATAAATTTCAGACTCGATACAGAGTCGTCGAAATCAAATTAGACGAAGATAGCATCTAAATAATGTATTATGTAACCCTTTCTAACGATGTAATATTCCTATCGTACAAATACCTAAATGTTTATACATGTATCATTCAAATCACTGTATCTGTAGTAAATATAAACCACAGAAAATATGAATGGAACATAACTAAAAATTAATTTTAAAATTTAAAGAAACCTATCCGCACATCCGTGGTCGCGGGCAAAAATAAAATCTTCGCAACTACTGAGTGACTGTGTTTAACGAACAGAAAGAGAGAGAGCAAGAGAGAAAGAAGAAGACGTCAAACTCGAAACCATTCTAGAACGCGTGATACACGTTACATCGGCAAAAATGAAATACGGCACCAAGAATATCGCGAAGCAAAAAATATCCCAGACGCGTCGCTAGACGAATCAAATGACCGCCCGTGCATTTCACGCGAGCATTTATTCGAACTCAAGTAGACAGAGAGAGAAAGATAAAGGTCGAGAAAAAAAGGAAGACAGTCACGTACCGTGACTGTATGTTGTAACACGTGAAAACAGTCGCATTTGCCGGTCAAGTGATTTCGAGAATTAAAAATACGTCCGAGCTTTCGTAAGGAGGTCGATATATCAAGGACGAGCCGTGCCCTGTTTATTCGACCGCGCTCTATTATTGGATTCGAACTCGACCGACAATGGGATCGAAACGAACCTAATAGAATTTACATCGTGGTCGTCGCCATTGACGCGATGATGCATGCACGCCATTGAGAACGTTATATAGTGGTACGGAGATTAGCCGCCTAGGGCGCGCTGGACCGGAAAGAAACGGCTACCCAGTAAATAACGTTTGATGTAACTAATTGAAAATTGGATTACCGCCTATCTGACGTCCTGTCGCTAACGGACTTTACCTATAGAATCTCGTATAACATTGTTAGGGATTAATGTCGTCGAATGCAGGACCTCCAAGAATTATTTGCAAACAGATGTATATGTACAAAGGATAATAGGACACTCGATTGTCTATTGGGTTGCAATATATATTCTCTTTTTTAATTGATTATATATGTGTCATTTTGATCGAGAACCTTCCATCTTTTTTTGTAGCTGAAAGATTCTTCTCTCGTAGTATACCTGAACCTCGTTACCGAAAAACTGATCCAAATAGAACCAATACATGTTACATCGTAAATAACCATATCAATATACATATGTAGTTTGACAATCACAGTAAGGTTGGTCATGGAATATTACTCAATAAACCACGGAAACATCATGTTGGAAAATACCGTTTCTAAGAAAGCTATATGCTAATCAAAATAATTGTTCTATCAATACAAAAAAAGATTCCTACCTCGTCGGTGTTTTACAACGTTCATATGTCCAAGTTTTTAGGCGGCAATATTAGATATTACAGTGTGTGTATCAAGTTGCGAGTGGCGTGACACGGTTTCATAAATCACTGTGTACAATATAAATTCCTATAAATTCATCATATGCACGAGTACAAATTTGCATCAATAAGAGTCTATGACACGCGAGGCGACCGATCAACTCGACACTTGAAATTACTAAATCGATGCTCGATTTCGGGTGACTGAGAGTGATCACGGTACAGTTATAATATTCTTGTTCCGTCTATACATACGCCGATAATAATTGAACGTTATGCGGCCCCCTAATAGCAAGACTAACGGTGTCGCGCGTTTTATACAAACTCTGGGTGCATAATTGAAATAAAGGAAGGACGCGCACGGAATTCGTCGCGAATTCATTTGCAAGCAGAAACGGCTTTTAGCGTACGAAATAAAATGCTTCACGGTGAAGAAACTATTACTCGAGACTCTTGACACGTGAGAGCGTATGCCCGTCATGACGATGCATCGTCACTGCTTTTCCATCACCGCGCAAGCGCTGTGGCTCCCCATACAAGGGCAAACTACTCGCTTTACGAAGGTGGTAGGCCTTGGTCTTACCGCGGGTCGGCGAATAGCAGAGCCGCGACCCGCCCGAACATATGTACGTTAGCGAGCCGTCGGACCCGCGTTCGCGTGGTCAGCGACACCGAATGCAGCCAGTCGCGATTTACCTATGGTCGATGGAAAAAAACATAGCGAAATCATAAACGTTGTAAAAAGCTGAAAGTACAAATAATTTCAGATAACTTGAGAATATGTTAATCGAAATAAGAGACTCGCCCCCCGTCAGGAATGTATGATGTGAATTCGGGATTGCGTTCTTCCTTTACAGAATATGCAGTTGAGATTCAAAATATTTTTCGTTTGGAACTCTTTTAGTGCGATGCGGAATCCTAGTCCCTGGATGTGCGCAACCAGTAGAGTAGTTCGGAAGTTAAAAGCACACTTAACAACCTCGCTATACTTTTTCCATTAACTATACTTTAAACGCACATATCGGTTCACCAAACTTCTTTAATACACAACGGCCACGTTGTCTTCGTAGCTGCGGCCAATTAACCGCGAATCGTGTTGCGAGAATCGCGGTGAGTGTACAGTGGCAATGATAGGGTTCAAGAGAGGAGGAAAGGGGAGAGAACAGAGATTATGCTGCACGTGAATAAGATGCATTTACACGAGACCTTAGAGAACCTACACGCACGCGTCGTTATGGGTTATTCCCTCGTCTCGTAAAGTTCGAAGTCGGATGGGATTAGGACGCATCTTGTCACACCTCTGAACATTTTTATGCATTTCATGTGTGAAACATTTAAGTTACATATTTTTACTATAGTCGTTTAATATACAAGTAATAAATATTGCATTTCAAAGAATATTATATAATAAAGGATTCTATCATTAAAATGGTTCATTGGAATACTGTACCGTATTAATACAAAAGAATGATTTTCCCCGGAAGTTATCTCGTTGGACACCGAGCATCAAACAAGGTGGTTTCTTTGTAAACCCACTGTTAGGTTTCAAGGTGACCTTCACTTCCTATTTTTCCACAGAATGCCACATTTTTCTTTGTGTTGAGTGCATTAACAGTTGTTGAGACGAACTCGACAGCCACGAGTTATTATCAAGGCTGCGCATGAGCTCGTAAATCGATTTATAAATTGTCGATACTGCCAGTAATGACACATAATACCTCTTATTTCGAGGACACACCAAATACAAATACCCGTGGCGTACTAACGATCCATTGGGTGCCCACTTTCGATGAATCGTAAGTATGACGAACACGTGCATCTCATATGTAAAAAAAAAAGTATCTGTCAAAATGATCACATGTATGTCTCACGTCGAGTTTCAACCTTTTCGCATCGATTGAGCGTTCTGCCTTAATTATCCATTTCTACAGTTTATTTAGTCTCGATAAATTCTCGATCAACAACCCTTGCTTACGCCCCGGGCGGTATTCAGGTAGGTCTTACTCTCAACGGCCTTCTCTCACCGCTCTTCTCTCTTTCTCTACGGTCCTGCCGCGTATCTGGAATGTTCGTGTGAGGTCGTGGCGGGCGCATTAAACCGCCTCCGTGCATGAAACCCGCCGTCGACCAACGTCGCCAAGCCGGCAATAAAGACTAATTGAGATTAGCGCCGGCCGTGTTGCGTTAAGCAGGTGGTCGCAGGGTAAAAAGAAAGCGGAGCAAAACAAACATCGCAGGCGAAAGAGTGAAGCTGAAGGATAGGAACAGAGACATTGCGGTGACACACGTTCCAAATTCCCGTATGACTCTAATGTACACTAGGAGTAGTCACTTGAAGCCTGAGATACGTGAACACGCAATACAGTTCAGAACTTCAATTCGGGAGCCACTTATCTTTTGAGTAATTTTCATGTGCAAATAGATTCAAATAGGTATATAGCGGTAGTTTGTTCTATTGCTTGCTAATGTTAGTCATAAATAGACTGCGAATCTTTATACAAATTCAAGTCTTTACAAATACGAATAAAAAAATGCTGATTCGTTTCTCCATCTAAATATTATAATGTGAACATTTCTACAAATTATATGTATTGTGTACTTTTCTGCACATTCAAATGTATAAAGATCCGCAGTCTAGTCATGGATGACTGAGGAACAGTCTACTTTCGAATCGAAATTCTGGATTGTGTCATCTATTCGGCTACCTCACGGCTATACGGAAGACAGAATCGAGATCGGATTGCTTTGACTAATTGAGAAAAATTAGTGATTTTGATTTATACTTTTGTAATCTCTTATTACAACGAGACAATTTCTCTCATTCCTCAATTTTATATATTTTACTAACTTTTTATTCAAAAACAATTAATAAACATCTAATTGTGCAACGTAGTAAACGCATAGAACGATGTTTCTTTTTATTTTTATATTACTACCAATAAAACAGAGGAAGTTTGGTAGGAGAAATTTATATAGCTTTAGTGGTAGGTCCGTCATCTTCCCAAAATTTTAAACCGAGATTTTGCTAAATATTTTCCCTTCCATTGTCTTCTAATCCTATTCGTCCGTCAGTTTCGCAGCTATACTACTAACCATTCAAAACAAAATACCTAACACGAAAAGGTCGGTGTTTTTATGTTTGGAGCCGCCGAATTCTAAATGTGCACGTGTCCATGGTCCGAAAACGATTGATAATCCACAAGGAAATTATCAGGGTCAACAGGTAGTCGTGTACTTAGCCTTACGGCCACCAGAAATCAATGAAGGTAGGTCAGGAAGGTACATACAGATGTTATGTACCAGCTGGTCCCCCGGGTCTGGGAATTTACCCTTGTATTCTACCATTGGATATTGCCTACCAACAATAGCGTTTACGGCTAATCTACTTTTATTTCCTCCTCTGAATGACCAGAATGCGCTTCCAAGATATTTTCTTGCATCGTCACAATTAGTGTGTACTGTTAGCTTAATTGCATTGGAGATTTTAAGGAAACTAAACCTAAAGACAACAACCATTTATAGATGAAGCTTCCTGTACGGATTTTCCCCACAATCCGTTGTCCTTAGGCGAAATAGATGGCTTTCATGGAAAATAATACATTACATTTACTACCACATATTTTATACGAATGCCGTTAGCTTTGCAGCAGAGATGGAAGAGTAAAGAAATATATATTAATGCCCTATAAAATTATCTTGAAATTTATCAAATTTTATTAACAATAATGTTCAAAGATTTAAGGAAATCACTCAGTCTGAAGCATATATAATACAAGAATTACAAGTTCAAAGATAATACAAAGTTCCTAGATTAAAGGTACAATTGCTATTCAAAGTTTCTATATGCAGTAAGTCTGAGAAATGAAAACAAATTCCTTATATTTGATCTCTTCGCTTAATCCTAACAAATTAGTACTTTGACCTAGTAGAGTAACAATATCCTATTACTATCCTATTATGAACTACAATTTTTACTGAAAATTACACTGTTGAACTCAATCAGAATTTCTCAAGACAGATTTCTATGACACCGAGGCGCCGGAGATACGAGTGGCAATAACGATCGGTTAATTTGCTCTACAACGAGATATCATTGCTCTCGTTTTTATTGTTACCACGATAATCGAATAAAGTACTGCAATGTGATGACACCAGCGATAAAACGGTATCTAAAAGCACTCGATTGTCGCTCCCGTCGCCGCAGCTCCTGTAATAAAATCGACCGCGGACGGTTTTCGCGTTCCATTTAGACCTCGGCATGAAATACGGTTTTCGATGTGGTGGATTCTATTCGCCGTACGGGGAGCAACAAAGCTAGATAAGGCAGTAACCGTGGAAACAGGTACGAAACGAGAGTAAGACAGTCTTTAACAGGCACGAAAGAGAGGGAAACATGGGCAGAAAGAGAGGCTACAGATACTGGACACTGCTAGTTCCTTATAAAGAAGAAGAACGAACCACTTAGATCTCTCTTTGCGACGATCCATGGCTAACGCGACCGGATACCAAGTTTTGTGCCGTAGATCGCCGCATTAAGGCCGCATACAGAACGAAGGAAAGTTAGCACAGCTCTATTTGCTCACAATTTTATTTTACTTATAAGAAAAATAGGGAGATGTAGATTTTTATTTTTCATCTAAATAATATTTATTCTTCATGTATTTAACCCCCGATTTTCCTAAACTTTCAGTAGCTATCATGGTTACCTATTTACTCATTTAAAACTTCCTTAAATACATCATATTGGATTTTATTATACCTAATTTTATACCCTAAGATTACAGTTCCAGTTGTTATTAGTCAGTTCTTACTATATTAAAATATTTTTTGTTATTTCATTATTCATTCCTGGCCCTTAAATTTCCAAAAATTAAACTACACTATTCGTGAGTGGCAATTTTATGTGCAATATCACCGATTCATCAGTGCCACTGAGTCATATTTACGATTATAAGCCAGCGGATTAGTTTTACTAAATATTCATAAAATTTATGGTAGTATTGCCTTAAAACAAGAAATAGTATTGTAACGATTACTATAGCAGGATTAGTATTACGATGTATATGTCGCATCAAAATCTTTCATTTGATCAAAATAAGTTAAAGGTTCGGAATTGCATAAGACACTGGCCGTCGGTTTATTAGGAATTAACGCCACGTCCTCATGAGCCGACCTTGTTCTACGTACTCTCGACGAAGGCTTGAGATACGCTTTACAATCGAAACTGCAAAAACATTGCGCAATTATACGACAAACACAACGTAATAACAAATAGAATTCCGCAATCGAGCGTATTGTTTCTAATGGTGTTTCTGAAGACAATAAAATCTATAAAGAATTCTACCGGGCTTCGATATAATATTCCCCATGTGTCCATCGACTTATTGTGTAATACAAAAGTAAAAGCAAATAGTTTGCCGGCGGATTCCAGAATCTAATTTTAAGTGAAAAATATTGTATCAGTTTTAGCCTGATTCTTGATGGTTATCGATACACGAAGATCTTAAATCAACAAGTAATAGCAATTACATTAAAAAGATCTTAACTTTTTTACTAGCGAGTGAGTAAGTTTGGAAGATTACCTATATGATTATATTGAAAGTTTTTCTCTATTGGAACATTAAGATTTTCTAGCCCTTTCATTCTCAGATTATTTAACAATTACAAAAAAATATGGGTTTTGTCATAAGTGATTCATAACAATGTTTTAACAGTTTACATGCATTTCATTCTCTACTTTTATGAATTATTGCCTGGCCACATTGGAACGTAACGATATCTGAATGCATAATTGAAGATTTATTATATTTTAGAAATAACGAAAGAATTATCAAGATTTCGAAGACTTTTCTAACGTCACAAAGCGGACTTTCAAGTAAAAGATCAGAATGTCAACACTGTCCCCGTTTCAGTTAGGTTTCTGATCATAGGTATCCTTTCGTGTTTGGTTTTGTAGGAGCTCTCAAGTTCCTTGATGCGCAATCACATCAAGAACAATGCCTGCTATTCTAGCAATGTTGCTACAACGAACCGATTGGTAGATAGCATTTGGAATTTCATTGGCAACGGACCATTTGTTTTGAAAAATACTTTCTTTTGCAAATACTTTCATAAAATCAATTGTTTCTTATTTATAAACATAGTAAAAGGAAAGAACTTGTATCGATTATTCTCCATTGCGAAATCAATTGGAGACTCTATTTAACCTTTTCAGGGATATGGCCACTATACGTGTGCAATTGGTATTTTTTTAGATTTTTACATTCAAAGATTATATATTAGGATGCTTTATGCTATTATTTCCCCTTACTTGAAAAAAATATTTGATAAAATAAATTCATCGATACATTATTAATATATTCTCAACATTCGTCTTCTATCGTTTTTTTTTAATTTCTATCTATTCCAAATGAAAATGCAATATAACTGAACAATAAACTAGATTAGTTTTTCCTACTTTAAAAAAAAAGAATCGTTTCTGACAAGGTTAATAATTTACATATATAAAGCGGACCAACAAAATTCCGTATTTCAAGAATCACCGACATTTCATCAAGGTTTTCCCCAGGACATGCTACACGTGATCTCAGATCTCTTTCACTTTTTCTCTTTCTTGCTCTTGGTTTCGGGTCAACGTATAGCTCAGAAATTGTTCAACTCGAACGTAAACCGCTCTCGCTATGTGGGTGCAGTTAAACAGGTTATCGGGTGTTCTGATATACGTGCAATCTAAACGATGCGGCAGCAAAGAAAATTACTACGCAACCAACGGCCCAATCGGCGCACCAAAGCTGATGTGCACCAAACGCTTCGTCACAAAAATGTCAACGCGACGAGCACTGGATTATTACGCCAAGTATGTTTACAAGATTCACGCTTAAACGGACGAAGAATAATTTATACCCCGTTCTTCGGATCCCTGTTGACGTCACGATGACCCGCAATGCGCACAAATTTTCAAAATGAGTTTCAACAACATTATTCCTGATACCTATATTCGGACGTCAATATTTCGTGTAAATGAAGTGGCAAAGAAATGAGCAGAAAATTTGGCAGTACTACGATACAACACCCACTGAATGGTACGGTACATCAATGGAAATCTACGCAAGAACGAATCGAAAGCGAACCCAACCCTGTATAATCTATGTTTTCTGAATGAGAGATTTGCGGTAGCCGAGATCCACCTCGTTGGACTTCTCTACTTCTAAGATAGTTAATACTTTTCAACGGTATATTAAGAAGAAAATACTTTTCAACGATATATTACACTTCTCTGCGAACATTACTCTGAATATTGCAACGTAGCCAAAAAATCGGGGTAACGTAAGACCATGTATGAACATGCAGAACAGGTAATAATGCAAGTTGGTTAACTAGGTGCGTGTAAGTCACGAATTTTTCCTGCAAACGGATAATATACAATCAGTTTTATCCTCTTTCAAGAGATTATAAAAAATCTACTCTTTCCTATTACTTGCTTGAATATTAAATGAGTGACTAATTTCTTTTGAAATAAGATGAATCTAACCCCCAAATTCATATAATTTTTCTTTTTTTCTACCAATTTTTCGGTGTTCCTTCATTAAATTGATTACTAGAGATCTGAATTCGATACCTCACCGGTAACCCGATCGTTGTTAAAGGTAAGTATTACGCTACGTAATCTAGAAGCAACTGTAATTAATCCCAGACGATACAACCGCATTTCCTCGCACGAAACATTTTTGCTCAAATTGTTCCAGCATTGCGCGTGTGATTTGCGACACAGCAATATCGATCAAGTTGAATGAATAAAGCGAATTTAGTAACGACCGAACGGTTGTAAGAAAACGATATAAGGTGCTCGATAGAATTGAATGCATTCTGAATTTGGTGAAAGAGGAACGCGTAACAAACATACGTGAAAAACAAGAGAACTAAAGTCCAAGATTCGCGCGGTTCCGTCACGCGCACAGTAACTTTGCACGGCAACTACAATACAGTAATACACATCCATTAACTCGTTCTGACATCTGGGTCAGTACGAGGTGTTTAAGAACCGGTACATTACTTCCTGTCTGGTTGTTTCATCCACGAATAGCCGACTTTTACTTCACACTAATATAATATTATAGTTCAATTACGTTAACGTAATACTTTAAAAAGAAAGGGAGTTACGGTAAATAGTTGTAAATAGTGATACCGATAATTTTGAAATTACCAAACGTATGTTAGAAGTTCGGAAGGAATTACCGGCGCGAACGCCGGCAAAAGGACGCATGCGTCACGCGACACCGATTCAAAGTAGACAATCGAGGGGAGTTCGATTCCCGCCTTTTTCACGTGTCTCTCTCGTTACGTAAATGCGACGAACCGCCGCTGGAGACTCACGGCGAACCCCGGTATTTTCGAGCGTTCTCTAACCTTTAAAGGAAAAGAAACTGCTCGCATTCTGATGAAATCACGACAAGCAAAGCCCCCAGGTCGAGACATTCCCTGGCGAACACTAATACCGACTACTGAAACGTCTCAAAAATGTTCTATATTCAAGGAAATATTTATGAAAATTAATCTATACCAAACTATAATGCTCTAAAGACCGTGACAATGTATAAAATATGAAAAAGTGCGATACTGTAACAGGGAGATTGAAATGGCGACTTACCGGCGGCACGATGTGGCCTTCTAGCCCAGTCTTCCTCGATCAAGGGTGCAACTCTGCGTGCACGAACCGTCAAGGGGCAAGAAACGACGACGAATAGAATTAACAATAAACTACTGTAGAAATGCATCTTCGGCGACTTTGAAAAAGTCCGTGGTGGTCCGCCTTTTGGAATCTCTTCTCTCTGTCGTGTTCACACGTATCTCCACTTCGCTGCCTCGTCGCTGGCACTCGGGTACGGGTGTTTCAACGCATATAGCACGTTTTTCCTTGTCTCTCTTCTACTCGTACGTTATCTCTCTCGTATTTTCTATTTCTATCTCTTTTTGACTCTACCTGTTCACCACGCGTATCTCCTTCTATCCTGTCCTGTGCGCGTGTGCTCCCTCTCTGTCTATTCTTCGGAGCCGCGGCACTGGTCTATTAACGACCGTTCACTGCACAAAACTTTCTGCACTCTCTGCAGCACTGCCTCTGTTGTGTCGCACACCACCTCTGATTCTTTTTCCGACCCCGTGTACCGCGCGACGGCACACCCGACGATAGAAAAGAGATCGTTCACGAGTGAGCAATAACAATAACGATATAATGACACAACAAATACCAACGAGCACGACGTTTGTAGTCACGAAACGGAGTCGACAGCGAACGACGAACACGACGATACTATGCGTACGCAGGTCGCGGACGTGTACGATAATGATTAGAAACAATCAGCAGCGGGCCCCAAGAGGCCGTCGTGTGCTAGCTGCAATATTTACTGCAAATAACGCGACGAGGTATCGCGCACCGTTCAAGACACATTGAACGAGCGCATCCGACGACTTAATAGGCTAAGGTACACACGCAGGTTCGTTATTCTTTCTCTTTCTCTTTCCTTCGAGCAGCTCCTCACACACTGTGGAGATCTGTCTATTTATCTTACTCTTTCTCTCTTTCTTCTTCTTTCTTTCTACACACACACTCTCGCGCTCTCTCCTTCTCTCTCTCTCTCCCCTTCTTTTCCGCTCTCTCTCTATCCGTCTGTCTCTTTTTTGCACGATCGCTATTTCTTTCTCTCTTAACAAAGTGCACAGAGAGTTCGTACGACTCTACCTCTTTGCTTATCCCCCGCCGCTCTTCTTTCCCGTTCTCGTCACCGTCGCGCGTTCCGTGTTACTGCGCGCGCGTTTTATAAGGCGGTACACAACGAGCAACGAGCTTCGAGAGACGAGAGGGACATGAAAGAGTGAAGCGAGCGAGCCGTGCAGTGCTTGGCACTCTTCTCTCTCTCTCTTCTTCCCTCTGTCTCCGTTTTAACCAGCGCACTCTTCCACGCACCTCCGCACCTTACTTAAACTTTCTTTACCTACGAATCTCATACACGTTGTCGTTTCTTTTCTCGCGATTCAACAATGTCGGTGTAAGCATCTGACACAACCACGATTACTTCAAGTTATTAAAACTTCAACAAAAGTCAGGGAACTAATCCCTTGAAGTACGAACAACTCGATCACCGGTAAAAATTAACGATCTTTCTCGATCGTCTTTGACACGTATAAGACTCGCTAGAATATACACGGTTGCTGCTTCTTGCGGTCGACTCGCCGGTTCTCCGTGTATCGAACGTGATCATCGACACCAAATCTCGGCGAGGTTCGTGAATCGTTGCATCGCGCCTGCGTGGCGTATACCGTGCCTGTATATTACCACCGCGTTCCCGTAAGAAATCCGACTACGGCCACACGATTTCCGATTAGTGGCGTTGCCTCGAAATCTTTTTCTCACCCGTTTATACTTCGCTGTTCACCGGCCTCTTTCCACGCGATCCAACAGACCAGCGTGCGTCTGACACGGTCGGCGCGTGACTGCCGTGACTGACTAGCCGTAAGTGAGTGACTGACTGGTGGGAAGCTGTTACTCGACTTGCTCTCTACGCCCGTGCCGCCACTGAATCCGATGTATCTGATCATCGGCACCACCGTCTCTCCACCGGCTGGCTCGCTCGAAAAAGCTTTTGCTTTCGCGCTTGCGCCACGATGAATCGCTTTTTCGCTTTCGGTACACGCGCGTCCGTACGCCGGTGATCGACTACGCGAGCGCTTCTCTACGTGTGAGTTATTCTGTACACACGAAACACGAGACAGGACACGGCTTTGCCCGCGGAAGCGTCGCCCTGTCTGGCGCTTGCACTCGGTATTACCCGCTCGCTTCTCCTCTTCTCTTATAATAGTTTTCAACCACGTGCCATACACATCGTGATCTCTGAAAGAATATTAAAAGTCAATCGAATCCAAACGACCAGTTACAATGTATCTTTACGCCAATTTGCGTGAAATGGATGAACGGCCGGAGAGTAGTTGGTCGATTATAACGCGTCAATTTCGGCGGCGATCATCCCAGATAACGCGTTATCTACCGACGAATAGAACAACCGATCTTATCGACTCCTCTTTTCTTTTTCGTTTTCAAAATCAATTGTTCGAACACGAGAACATAGTACGACCCTCCGAACTGCCCTCACACCATGCCTCTGTTCACTATTTCTCTCTTGCTGCTATCTATTGCCGCGAATTCAATGAACGTGCAAATCTCATATACTCAGTGCGCGTAAAACGATTTCGGGGAGTTGTAGTTTTAGGGAAGGATTATCGCGACAGAAAAGCGGACACGGAACTCCGTGTTATTTCCGTGTCGAAGAGATTACCACCCCGATATTTTTCGAGTATTCGATTGAAACACGGCTAGAGCACAAAGAGACACGTTGCGCCGATGTAGCCAACGATGACAACTGTCCACAGGCCGGTCGAGTCCGTCGCTTTTATGGGGATACCCGACCACGCTGCCGCACCGGGACCCGTGCTCGCATCTATGTGTGTGCGTACGCGTTTACGTGCTCGATGTACCGCGTTATCGTGCAAGTGCGCGCGCGTGCACGTACACACTTCCTTCATGTAACCCTATATACACGTATACACGATTTCGAATAGAGGATACAGCGTTCGCGTGTTCCCGTCCAGCTTCTCTCCTCCTGAGTGTCGCCAGTTAAGAGATACATATATATACGTGCAAAGAAACGGCAGAGAGGGAAAAACAGGGGTTAAACCAAGAGAACTCGTGTCGTCCACTCGTGTGATACCTCGATCGCGGTGGGTGTCGCGAATGACTGTGCTCGGTCCAAGAGGTGTGCGAGAGTACGCCGTGCGTGTGGGTGCTTTCCCCACCACTTCATCACCACCACTATCGCGATTTCCACCACCATTAGGCCCGGCTGCCGGTACCACCACCAACCACCACCACCACGGAACCCATGCGTACCACTGATCGTGAGCGCAACGGATACACACCGGTATCTGATTGTGAGAGTGGCAAGCATGAAGTGTAACTTCTTGCTGTTTCATCGTTTCACCCACACTTTTCTAACTTTCACAATTATATTGGAAATATTTTAGCATACACTATCGGTATTCACTTCTTAGTTGAGTTACGCTTGCCGAAGAAGTTACACTGTTGATGAGTCAAGATGCTATTTCTCTTGACATTTTGTATTCCACCTATCACTACTCGTAGAAGTGGTAACCTCAATGCAAACACACGGCAAAGATGCCTCCGCCCAACCCTAAACTCCACCCTAAATGAGAAAAGGAATGCCTCACGATTAGTATAGTGGGGGTCAGGATATAGCAAAGTTGTAAATTAATTTTTTTCACCTAGCCAAAACAATGTAACATATTAGATAGTATTTCAAAGAATCAGCACTGACTGATGTTGCGATATGCGTTGTCAGCCCTAAGTGCAGCAACGTCAGTCGGTGCCAATTTTTTGAAATACTATTTATTATGCTATATTGTTTTGGATAGATGAAAAAAAATTAATTTACGACCTTGCTATATCTTGGCCCCTGCTATACCACCAAATCTCCTCTCGCTAGTTGTGGAGATCGCTAGGAAATAACACGAAAGGTGGCGCTCTCAGGAGATGTATGCTACGAAATGCATGTATACACACGTTTGCATTGTCTCTTCTGTCAGCTGCGTACAACTTAAAGGACGGTCCAATTAACATAATCCAGATAACATAAAGAGAAACTCCCGCTGTGGCACATAACGCACTTGCATAATTTACGGAAACGGGAATCCTTTCGAAGACAGAAAAGAAATACTTGTTCCGTTTCGCGGATTTTTTACCTTGTCAAGTGCCACAGCTACAAGTCTTCGGGGGTTTTCTTTCGTTCTTAATACATAATGATGAATATTTTATAAGTAACTTTATTGCGTATTTGTAACAATGAAATGGCTTGACGCTTGATATTTAAAAAAAATTTAATATAGCAACCATATGTAGCTTTTTTGCGTTAGTGATGTAACGCGATGGAAATGAGAAACAGAAAATGTTGCCAGTGTTTTGCGAAACCAACAAAGAGCAATTCCAAGATACAAAAGAGATAAGTAGACTATGGATATATACGCATTTACAGCAAATTTATGTTTGCGAAAAAATGCACAATGCACACAATATGCAAAAATATATGAAATATCGAAAGTAAAGCTATTTCCTTCATTGTACTTGTAAAAATACATAATTTGCATAAAACTCCGCAGTCTAGAGATAAATATCCATGGAAATACTATTAATACAATACACCAATGAGCTAAACGTGATGCCATGAATGGGGGTCCGATCTTGGTGACCATTCGACTCTCGAGTTGATTCACGACACGCGTCGAAATAACGTAGACTTTAAATGCGTTCAACGAGCGTACAATGCAAATCCGTCGTATACCCATGGTACACGTAAGAACAGTCGGTTACAAATAATTTAAGTTCGTGGATTAATGAGGATTCGTGATTTACTCTAAGTAAGACTCGACACCCCTTGCGGATTCGCTGTTATACTTCAACAGGGTTTCAACATTGCTACCCTGAATTTCACCTCGAGTCTAAAAATAGAATCATGAAGGGTGTTCACAAAACGAATATCGTTCCTTTTTCTCTCTTTATTCGGCAGTTCGGACACCAAAGATCGACCGGATACAGATTCGAAACCACGAGCGAGAAGGGAGTGAAAAAAAGTAGGGAAAAAAGAAGAAGAAGAAGAGATTCACGGAGGAGTGTATCTCGTGCGCTCACGGTTCTCTGTGTTCTCCACCGGCCGGACTGGCAGCGGCAAACTCGTTACGAAATCGTCCCTAAGACGGGGTGACTAATTGCTAAGCGGCTTGTAAAAATTTGCAGGACAGTCTGTCGACATCGTGGCGCAGTCGTCTCATCGTCGCGCCGTTATACTTTTTGCCCGTGCACGGTTGACTAGAGAACGAGACGAAGAGAGAAAGGGATCGAGCGATGGGAGAAAGTGTAGAGAGCGACAAGGATAGAGGGGGTGGGGAGTGGTGACGACGGGGCGCTAAGGGGTGGGGGTGCTGCAGCTATGCTTGGGAGAGTGGGAGGGGGAGGGGCAAACGGGCGAGAGAAGCGTGTGCGTGTGAGGCCTTAAGGTGAGAAAAGAAAAATGGCGAGGAGAGACCGAGGCTGCATCGTCCCGCGTTCGAAGGCGAGAGGGGACGACGCTTTCGCAGATTCCACGTGAGATACCTGCGGCATTCTTCGTTCTGCAGCAGGGCATTAAGCCGGATGCACATTCGTCGTGGACGACGCTCAGTGAATTCATTTCCAAGAAAAATATCTTCCGCCTCGAAACGAATTTTACGGCAGATTTTGTTCGCGGACAGACCGCCGCAGACTGTCACCCTTCCGATCTCTGTTTCTTTCTTTCATCACGCGTAAACGGGGGATACTCAAATACGCGTCACTTTTATTCTTTTTTTCACTTTTACGCACCGTCTTTCGCAACTGAGCACAAATAATAAAACATCTAATCCGGCGATAATCCGCATCAGTGATCCTTCCGCGCGACGTTTACGCGTCTCTGACACGTTTCCTGCGCGCTACTGATGCGCACCAAATCGAAGGTAATCCTTCGCGCGTGCATCTCGCGTCGCTGATTGGCTGATGCGGCCTCAGGCGACGTTTGGAGGAAAAGCTTTCAATTTTTGCGAATCGTCTATCCTTCTTATCGAATTTACTTATTAAGTATTGTACTTAATGCATATATGCAAACAAGGTTTTAGAGGAATTCATTATGAAACACCAAAAAGGATTACGAAGTGTGAAGAGATTCCGCATTTTGCAAATAATTATGGAAGATGATTCACTAAGAATCGTGTCATTGTCAGCAAGAATACTCGTGCCGATTGCGTCATGTCTACACGAATGCGAATTGATATCACAACTTATTATCACAATTTTAATGTTTTTTTGGTAGTCCGCAAGTTTAATGAACACGCTGTCTCCGGCCCCGATACAATCACCGAAATAAAGCTGTAAAGGAGCGATGGATGCCACAAAGATCCGCGTATCATCTGTGTTCCTTATATCTTTGATGTACTGTGATGTCCACATTAAAATTATATCGTTTAATATTTAACATTTAAAACTATCCAAATTTTGATTACTATTTATATGTCGATATCAATCTTTACCGTGTTTTCTTCGCGAGTTACAAGATAACTCTACGATCATAAAAAGCATACAGGTGAATATACCGATCTATAAGCCAGCCAAAGATCAAAACTATAGATAGGAATGAAGAAAAAGTAACGGGATGGCGGATTGTTGGTGGCAGACAAAAGGGTACGAAATGATTTATTTCAATTCTCTATCGCGGCGGCTGCGGCGTGTCGCCTACGGTGGCGCGGCGCGAGAGAGGATCATTTGCGCGGACCACACGCCGAATGAAACAAGAAGAAACTCAATTACTTCGAGGAATCATCGGAGAACCTTTTGTGGCACGGCTTTACGATCGAATTCTGACGCTGCATCTTGCGTTTTCGCAGGTACGTGGCTGACAGAGAGTGGAAAAAAGGAGGTCGACGACGAAGAAGAAAAGAAGCGGGCGCGACCGACGATGGACCACCGGAAAGAGGGAAAAAGAAAGCAAGATAGTAAAAGAAGCGAAGAATAAACGAAAGAGAAAGATAGATGGGTGTAAAGGGATCATCTGACCGACGACTATTCACGGTATACGGCTATGACAAATCTAATAGATTCTTGGCGACTTAGGATGCTCCATAAGAGGGACTATGAGATAAAGAGAAAAAAAACGAGCATAGTAGGGAGAAGAGTATTTCTATTCAACGCTCGATGAGCGGATGTAACGCTTCGTAGACCCTTCTGCTGTCCCTTCTAACAATGATATCCCTTCTCGTGGCCAAGCACAGAGGAGAGCCGAGAAATAAAGTTAAATCTGCCCTGTTGCTCACCTATAACGCGCTGGAGACACACAATGCTCATTGTCGACTCGTCGAGGAATGTGGGGAACGAGGTATTGTCAGCGCACGCCAAATGTGGGCTCTCCTTTTCCAATGGCACCAGCATTCGCGTTAAGCTTCATTTGATTTCTTCTTTTCGTTCCAATGTTAAGATTTATTTTTCATAGGGTTGAACTTAAGGTATATTAATTTGTTTCTATGAGATTGAAGAAGATAGATAAATTATTTATATTTATAAGATGTTTGTGAGTGGCGTTAATAAACTGATAGTTGAAGAGTTAACAAGTAAGATCCTTGAAGAGGTGAAATTAATCTGGCATTAATTCTTTTCCACTTTCACTGATGGTATAGCGGGCGAGCTAGGCTAGGTTAACTAGTTTGTCAACATTTTATTGGACACTGATCGAGACGCATGAAGCGCCATTTATTCGCAATGGGCTTTATATATCTTGCGCTTACGTGCGTTTCTAACAATAAGTGTAACAAAATGTTTCTGCTAGATTGGGTAAATTGTATACGAAAGTAACAGACTACAACGTATGCCCCTTGTTTATCCTTTGCATTTAATGTACCAGTACAGTTTTGCTATTATACATATTATTAATATAATTCCAATCGATTTTTCAAAAATATTTAACCTTACAATAAGTGATACAAGCAAGTAACGTCAAATGGAATGGACAGGTCAGACCAAGGATAGAGTTATACTACTGTACAAATAGATTAATACTAACACTATCGCTATCAGAACTACATTCAATTTACCACTATAAAACAACTTACTAAAATAGGCATATTATAAGCTATAATCCTATTGTTAATGTTCTTTCAAGTTTTTATCGGTATCATTTAATAAGAAATCGGTTAGGATTGGCATTAACGCTAACATCTATATCTTATCGACCAGAATTTAGGCAAAGTTTGAGCACCCCAGAGATCGATCTTTCCCCGGAAAGAAATATCAGCGGTAAAATTATTTCATCGACTGTAAACATTTATCTGAATCCGGGCCAACAGCAACACACGCGGTTTCATGCAGCGCTGTCGCAGATCATAGATCAGCCGACTGAGATATGGCGAATTAATCGTGCCTGTTGCCTCCGGACTATAATAAATGCCGGTTTAGTAATATTTGCCTGTCGACACGCGCGTCTCCGCTTTTACGCGCTGCTTTTTTCTATAAATTTTGTGCCTTGTGTTGTCGATCACTTCCATTGAAACACACAAATTTTAAATAATATATCATACACAGTTGGTTACAAAAGAACTCGATCAAGTTAAATATTCAGTAATGATTATTTGGAATTATACTAGATCATCGAAAAGGTAACGTCGATTCTTGACAATTCTACGGTTGTTCAAGTTTTTATAGACATAACATTAAAAAGTTCTCTGAACGATTAACTATGATCATATTATAAAAGTAATGCACGTTATACGATCGATTAAATAAAATGCTGACATTTAATTATCAAAATTTAATGCAATATGATATCTAAAAAATAAACATTCTTTGTCGAGTTTATTGTAGGTTTAAAATGCGATAGTGATTGCGTATAACGTAAGATCAATATATCCTTGGCGAAAAACGGGGTGACCTTTGGTTTAAATTAAAGCGACCAGTGCCGTCGGTTTCCGTCCCGACGTTAGTATTCAAAAACACTCCCAAGCGAGAGACGATCGCATTATTTCGCTGTCCGATCGTTTACGAGACAGATTGCAGCGTTAATCTCGGCACGTCAACAGCCTCGAGTGTTACTGGCGCCGAGGAAAAGCAACGATTGCAACAAAGATGGCTAAAGAGACCCGAACAGAAGCCTGAAACTTTGTACTTTCACTTCCACTCACGCGAAAATCGAAACATTTCCCCGTTCACTTTTTATTCTAATCCATACAGAAACTGAAAAACTAAACTGTTTAATCTGGAAATTGTAATATAATTATTGATCATCTGTGTATTTTACATGGATTCTAAGTTTTTTGTATATCGCCGCGTTAATGCAAAATACGAACCTATGCAACTAAATTCCTATTATCTCCCTGTTCATATGAACAATACCTATTTATAAACTGGAAATCAAAATATAGGTAACATGTAACCTTGAATTTTCATTCGGTAAACTACTTGTTTTTGTCTGCATAGCAAAGTTTTCGTTCCGCAATCTCGGTATTCAAGGAATTGAACAATAAATTCAAGTTTAAAATGCATCCTTTGAGTTTTCATATCAGTAATATTTTTCTTATAGGAAACATCGTAAAAATTTCAACAAGAAAGTGATTAATGTGTACAAAAGTTACTCACCCCAGGAGTTATCGACGCCATAAATTAGTCTAAAACTTCAGCAAGACCCTGTGGATGCTACGCCACACCAGGACTTCGTTCTGACCAACTTCACCCACCTTCGCAGCCTCCAGACTGTGTGGAACGCGTTAAATCGACTGAATCGCGAGCGCGTTGTATACAAAAGAGCTGCTGAGGTCAGGAGATTAATTTTGTCCGGCAATTAAGAAGTCCCCACAAGCGGGCACGCGCGTGAAAGGGCCTCGAAAGCGAGCCGAGCCGACGAGATCCACCCTTCGAAGTATCACGTTGAGCACGGCTATTGAATGGACCCGAAACGAGGCCGACCACCCCGTGTTCTCCATTGCTGAAGCATCGTCGAGCAAAAGGGACAAGGGGCAACATGGTGGTGGCACAAAAGAAGCGAAATCTTTCGGGTCTCCGTGCCCGCAGGATGAACGGTTTCCGCGGCACCATTAATCTCCAAGACAATGGTCGTTTCTACGAAAAACTGAGCTGGTCCCGCAGACCCGATGAATAAAGTTACTACTACTGTGAGCTCGTAGTTTCACCTGGCCACCCCCCAGAATCCGTTCCCACCTTCACGAACCGGATAATCCGGGCGACGAGTGCGGAAGCACGTTTGATCGCGCGAGGTATATACAGGGGTCCGAAATGGTCCGCTTTGTGTAATTTAAATGAACGCGTTCGGTGCGGACATGGGGGGAACACGAGTGTATACGCAATTTTACAACGCGCCACGAGGTGTAAATAATACCCCACGTTCAGTATCCGCCTTGACAGAAACCTCGTGGTCCGAATCGGTTTACGACCTTCCGGCGCCTCAAGACACCTGCCCGCACACCTCTGCCCCGGCACGAAGCAATACACGCTGGCGATTCTTGAAATACTTTCCCCCCTTGACGTGCTCGTTCATTCAGGTAAACGCTGCGCTCGGTGAATGCAGATGGTGAATACTCTTCTGTGGTCTTTGATCAGAACGCGTACCAGGATCTGGAATTTTTGAAAACAAAAAAATTACATGACAAAAATTCTTTGGAATTCGGATTACTTTTATTGAAGGTAAAGACTGCATTTTAATTATCAACAATTATTATTATAATTGCGTTAAGACTAAATAATCATAGGATGCAATATTTCTATAGATTTACTACAGGCAGCCTTTGAAATCCAAGAAACCAATAGAGAATACCGAGAGTCTACTGGACACAATAACACCAGGATATAGAGTTATAGGATTCTGGAGAACGTTGAGGTCTCCAAAGACTTTGAAAAGCTGAGACGCTTCGAACAATCTTGGGATCTCAAAAGTTTCTAGTCTCTGAAATCCCCCTAGTCTTTCGATTTTCTAAGGATCAATATCATAATGTATGAAAAATCCTATTGAACTCTTGATACTCCTGGTATCGATTGCATATACCAACACTATCTGTTTTCATCGATACTACACTTTGAATATTATTCTATTCGTATTCTAGAAACTTGAAATCAACTGTATCATTGCATGTATCTGAAATCATCTTTACTGCGAATCATTGATTCAAAGTCTTCTATATTGACTATCATAATACTTATAACCTCTATATCGTGTCTCCAACTATTTTGCGACTGTTTGCACTAGCCTTTTCGGTACTACCGACGAATATATCTGTCAGACAAAGGTCGTGCCATCGAATCGACCGTCGCATTTTTCCGATTTCGTAGATCGCTTAAGTAATATCAAGAACTATGGGTTTAAAGACATATTCCGATTGTAGCGAAAAAACTATTTTTTCACATACTAAATCTGAGTATACTAAATGTAAATGTAACATATAAAATAGTAAGAAATGAAACAATATTATTGGCAACTTTCCACCTACAGCTCATATGGCAGCTATTTTATATTAATTCTTGTATATTTGTATTATATTTCTATTACTAATTCTTATACATATGTATTTTATATTCATAGTTCTTCCTTAATAAAAATTGAATTAAAAATGATACAAAGATAATATCCATTTCTTCCTTTGATATTTAAACTAATAAATATGAATAAGAGTTGCGGTATTTTTACTAGCAATAAGTGACGAAAATAGTTCGGTTCAACAACTCGACTTCTTATCTTACTACTCTGTACCGAAAAGGTTAATTTTAACGTACTATCATTCCTATTACATTTAAACATAGAAAAACTAGTATACATCATACTTCAAAACCTCTAACATAAATAAAGGCAAGCTACAATAATTCATTTTGTGCACTATGCAATCCCCTGTAGTTCACAATATACGTTATAATAATAACTAAAAAAAATTACATAGCTAAACGCGTCGTGATTGACATTTGACGACATCAACTGAATGATTTATCGGCAGAATCCGCATGCACACCGGGAAAATACAAATGGGTCATTCCACGCCAAATCGATCACTTTTTCCCCTCGATGTTTGGGATTTTGTTCAAATTAAAATATGTTGTAGTTTATACGAAATTATGGAGGATTTGAGTCATCATTTTGCCAATAATGAAATTGTTTAAAAAATGCAGGCCATTGAAATTTGCAAATTTTAGCGATTTTTACGAAAAGTACCTTCATAAAAGTATTTTTATCTTCGAAGCTATTAAAGATACAAACTTCATCTTTTTTCGTTTTAATCGTAAAGGTACGGCCTACTCGGATAAATTTTTTTTAAGTTGTAGAAATTTGTTTTTAATACTGCAAATTATAAACAAACTTTTATGTTGCAAATTAAGGTTCAAGGTCACGATTTTAAAAATCCGAAAAAAATACTATCGTATTCCTTGAAATTTTCTCTATAAAATAAGCTTCCCTCTACTTTGATGCGGCTATCTAATAACGTCGAAATAATTTGTTAAAGACAACGGTGCGCTCCAATTTAGGTAGACCAATATATTTTTACCGTAACGAAGCGATAGAAGTGACCATTCGATCGTCGCGTCAGCGCGCGGTACGTCTACCTGAATTGGGGCGCACCGTTGTCTTTAACAAATTATTTCGACATTATTAGATAGCCACATCAAAGTAGGGGGAAGCTTATTTTATAGACAAAATTTCAAGGAATACGATAGTATTTTTCACCGATTTTTAAAATCGTGACCTTGAACCTCAATATGCAACATAAAAGTTTGTTTATAATTTGCAGTATTAAAAACAAATTTCATTAACTTAAAAAATATTTATCCGAGTAGGCCGTACCTTTACGATTAAAATGAAAAAATATGAAGTTTGTATCTTTAATAGTTTCGAAGATAAAAATACTTTTATGAAGGTACTTTTCGTAAAAATCGCTCAAATTTGCAAACTTCAATGGCCTGCATTTTTTAAACAATTTCATTATTGGCAAAATGATGACTCAAATTCTCCATAATTTTGCATAGACTACAACATATTTCAATTTGAACAAACTCCCAAACATCGAGGGAAAAAAGTGACCGATTTGGCGTGGAATGACCCAAATGCAAAAGCACCGCGATGGGACGCGATCGACGCGTGTTTCTCTTTCGATCGAGCGGCTGCATCTGTTCCACTGTAATAACCATGCGCCTTGGATCAATGCCAGTTGCGCAAATTTCTGAAATTGAACCCACCCAAATCCAAAGGACTCGACCGGCAAATTTAAACAAACAGGAAACGACAGCCTCGATTGTTTGACTTGTGATGCAATTCTAAAAAGATGGACGTCGAATTAGCCCCTTGGTTTTGGTATGCGAAATTATAACGAATGATAATTCGACAGTGATCGGTTGCATACGAGAAACACCTATAACGATCATTTATGAAATGTGTTTATCTTTGGATAAAGATTGACATGATACAAGGTGCTTTTCTTGGAATCCAGTTGTAAGAGTAATATTTTGGGTGATGGTCGATATATTATCTAACAGATCTTAGGTAGAATTCTCATATTATTTTCTAAAAATAAAATCGTGTGAAACACTCCAAGATAAATACCAATTCTTGCGGACTACTTAAGTTAAGAACTAACTTACAATTAAACAATCAATTAAGTAGTACTGACAACATTTTATTTAATTATCTTTCCAACTAATTGAAAAACTTTAATATTAAAATAATGGATTTCTTAACTTCCGTTTTTTCAGCAAACTACCAATTAACTTGATTTAAGAATAGTACAACAGTACGATGAGGAGGTTGAAACACGCTGAAATCCGATTAAATATATTCTCAGCGTAAATCCAACCTACCATTAACAGTGTCGATCTCATTTTACGCGCTGTCACGAAACTTAGCGTAGCGACGATGAAACAACAAACGCATGAAATAAGTAGCGATTCACTTGTTTATATTCGATCAGCTGCCGCTTATTACGTATTCCAACAGGCCACCAGGATCGGCCGATTTCAAGACTGAGATAACGATTTATTATTACTCGTTGCCGGCCTATTCGCAGACCAACGACTGGTTAGTTAAACCGGATCGAGGGCGACGCCGTGATCGCTATATTTCGGCGATCTCTCGCGATCATACTTAAAGTGCACCATACGGTGCACTTTAATCTTTTCCAAGGACCTTTAACGATAAATCCAACTTGGACGCAACGAAATATCATGAATATTCCCTCTTCAAAAAAGTAGTCGGTACGTTAAAGTATAACGGAGAAAAATCAACTTGATTTAAACGGGATTTGTTTTGTTGAGCCCATGTTGTGTTACGGTCAATTAATGCCAATAATATAGAGTTCGAATAGAAGAAAAATTCACATGACGATAACGTTGTTTTATTTACGACGTCCAGACAAATTCATTACCGATAAGCGATCAGAATAAAAACAGTCGCGACCGAGCCGCTGCCGGCAATGAGGTCAATTAATTACGGCGCCAAAGAGGAAAAATTCAAATGAACACAGACCTGACGTGGTGTCTTGTTAATCCTTTTTTTCTTCTCTTTTTTTCCTTTTGATCGATAGTAAACTACCAGTTTCTGTCTGCACCACCTAACTACACCATCGCGAACCCATGTCACCATGTAAATCGACATCTTCACCGAAATACCTAAACCGCTACGTCCTTGGAAGTTCTACGTTCATTCTTTCGTTAAAGATCTTCTTCATTTCGTATAATCTCGGCCGTGATAAATAACAATAAAAACGTGACGATTCATCTCTTATCGATAAAAAGATATCGTCATATTCGACCCCTACATTAATCACAGGACCCAAATACGCATAATAGACGCTCTCCACTTGTCGCAATAATAATGTTTCATTCAAAAATTGACGGCTAATAACAACCAGTTATGTGTTCTCGACCAAGAATAAACGATTCTCGGGGCCGCATGATGTCGGGCGTCATAACGCCAACCATAGCCTCGTTCTATACACGCTCTGAAAATTTTGGCGCACATCGCTTATAACCATAAAGATTTCCCCCCAGGGTAGTGGTTGAGGAATCTATGTCATATCGTGCAAACATACTATAATAATAATACACTATAAATACGCTGCACTGAACCGAGAGACAGAGAAGGACGGGAAATGAAATACCGCGAGACAGAAAAAGAGAGATAGAAAGAGCAATGCATGCAGGCGCCGGCGCCGTCGGACTGGTATATTACATGCGCCAAGGAAGTATTATCCCGTTCCACGTATTCAACGTACTTGCTTCTTCCTTCTTTTTCTCACCGGTTTCCTAGCCAGTCTACCTCCTTTCTTCTTTCTATGTTTTTCACTCTCTCGTCTCGTTCGATTCTCTACATCACATTTTCCATCTCCTTTACACGTTAATTTTCCGTCTTTCTGACACCTTAGTCTTCCTTTTCACCGCCACGCGCTTTTTCTTCTCCTCTTCCTTCCTCGTCTGACTCATCAGCTTCATCCCGACCATTCGTTGTATTTTCATTTGTTCATCCCTCTCTATTTCTCTATCCTTGGTGCATCCGTCTATCCCATTTCCTCGCTTCAGGAGCAACTTACTCACACGTTCCTCACCAAACTGACCAGATCATGAGCGCCATCCGTTGTAACTGACTCCATTGAACGACCAACCGCTTCAATCTCATCTTTCTGTTTGCCCGCCCTTCTTATTTGTCCTGCGACACCCAGACCAGGGCGACGCTCGTTAGACGTGAAATCGATCTTAATTTCACGTGGAGTCGTGAATGGCCGGCGCGAAACCGAGTTTCATATCGCGTCGCGTCGTATCCACTTGTCACGCGGGTGTCTCCGTTGTCGTTCAATTTAGAGGTTCAGTGGTAAAGCTGGTTTTTCAGGGAACCTTAACGCGACGGGTTTAGAAAGCAGACGCGATATTTATGACAACCATGTCTCTTTTTGTTTTCTTTACCTCCCCATCTACCTCTTCCTCCTCCTCCTCCTCTTCCTCTTCCCTCTTCTCACTTTCTTGCGGAAAGATTGCGTTACGTGTAAATCACCGACAGAAGAAAGATAACATAGCCGTTTGTTAAAATTTAATTTTTCATAAGCTAGTTCCGTATAGGATTCTTTTTATTACTTATTCAAACGTGGGTTTTCTTTATTTTGTTCTTTATAGAATTAGCGTTTAGAATAGATAGCCGGACTTACGTTTGTAATATATCGTTTGGAAAGGGAGGATAAGAAAATATGGAGATATGTATAAATACATAAATGACGTTAGGAGAACATAACTGCAGTGGAGACGAGGTATATATAGTATACATGGACAAATGTAAGTATCGTTCTAACTTCTTCCTTTCTTGTTAAACTCGTAGAAATTTTATTATTTATAACTAATCTAAGATCCAAATGTGCACCGGTTTCGTCTACGATATGTGGTACAAGATCATCAGTTAATAGATTTGTGCAGATTTGTTATTCTTACACTATCCAATTATGCACCTTCTTTCTATATTTTTCTCGTTCCAATCAGTTCATTACATCACAAAAATCTTTTTACATGCAATACTTTGTACCAGTTACCTCGCAAACCCAACGTACAAAATACATTCAAGAATACATCAAATGCTCTATGCGCCATAAAAATTTTTAGTAGTGAATGATGTCAGGCATCAAGCTTTAACTGTTAGTAGTCGTGTAGCTCAGGGACGTTTCTTCCCGAAACTGCCAATAAAACCAACTGTCTACATGTTGTCGTTCGATAACACAGTAATTTTATCGTTTTGATCATTGAAACGACCATGAGGGAGTAACTACTGTCTTGAAAAACTAATTTTGTTTACTGAAAACCTGGGGGGTCTAAGTGTTTGTTGCTGCAAATATAGTAATTTCTTTTTGCAGTGTTATTCTGTCTCTATAGTAATCGCTCAGCTGGTAAAACACATAGTGAAACATGTAAGCCGAAAAAGGGAAGAATGAAGAAAAAGAAAGCTCACGGTAAGCGTCAACTCGTTATGATCAGTTTACTTTCACCAGCGTTCCACTCGAACAATTAATTAATCATACTTTCGTGCGTTTCCACACCATGACATAGCCGGAAGCCTGTAATTGGCCATAAATTCTTGCGTCGAGGGTATTGTTACGTGTCTGTTTCCTAACCATTCATTGGGTCTGCAACGTCGTATCGCGACATTATTAGCATTAAATTTTAAGTAATTGTCAACAACAAACCCTCATGAAAACGACTACAAATTGCATTCATTGAACTGTGAATGCACGTTTGCAATCAACAAAAATTTTTCAAAAGAACGAGGAAATAGAATTTTACTGTCGGAATTTCACCCGACCAATTAAAGTTATCGCTAGTAATAATTAGCAGTCCTCGCGTTTCCGGATAATGAATCAATTATCTAACACCTAATTATAGGGATATCTTTAAATAGATTAATCGCACGAATAAATGACCATCTAACTATTTTTAAATCTATTATAATATTATAATTAGACTACTGAAGTTTATGCATTCATAGGATATTTAAAAAGATGTAAAATGCAAATATGTAAAAATATTTAGAAAATGCAGTATATGTTATAACATTTATTAATTGGGAGAATTAATTTAATGGCTTTTAACTATCGTTTCTGGTATTTCGAAGGTATAACATCTATTTCTTTGTAAAATAGGAAAATATAAAAGTTTAAAAAAGTTGTTACAAACAGGTAACATTTACGCAGCAAAGAAATGATGAAATAAATCTTTATTCAGACTACCGTTTCTTAGTTGTACTTATAAAAATATGAATTTGCATAAACATTCATAATCTAATTATAATGATAGCGTTATGAAAGAGAACTTTAGTCTCTCTATTAAGTGCATTAGAAAAAAGCATATTAAATATTCTTTTGGTTTTCTGACCTCAACCACTGTCAACGACTTCTTCATTATGCCTCCAGTACATAAACATGAAATACATGTATGTAAATAAAGCATTCTTAATATATGAGCATAGTCAGTCTAAGTACACACCAGGCGATTCCCAGGCCTACGTATTCGAGGCAGAAATATTCGCCCTTCTTACATCTGCAAATATACGTTCGCATGGATCTATTAGTCCACGCCTCTGGCCGCATATGTATTCGCGTATTCGTAATCGTTCCGATGAAATTATCGCACGCATTCGTGCCGTACAGTAACACCAAAACACTGAACTTTTCGTCCCGCCCTGAATCTTCTTAGAATCGAAATCATATATCCTTTTAACATAAATAATTACACGATATTCAAACTAAATTGTGTACAAAGATATGATCTAAAACAGTTGATCGATCGATAAAGCGGATAATAAATCATGAAGAAAATTGACGGGGGTTGTTAGTTTAGCACCACTAGTAAATCCTCTGATTTTAACTAACTTACTACCATTTAACCACTTTGACAATATAAACCTGTTATTTCACTTGGCTTGAAATATCCTTCCAAGTTCTCAAATAAATTTAAGGTTTTTCAAAGTGTTCCATTTTGAATAATTGCGAACTTCAAACAAGCTGACATATGTGCATTCATTATAAGTATCCACTACTTAAAGACAGATTATTTAAATGCAGATACTTTCAAGAAACAAAACTAAATTTAATTCAAAGTAACAAAACTAAATTTGTGAACGCGAATTCGATCCATATGCAATCGCAACAGCAAATTTCCTTATGAACTTATAAGTAGTTTACCGCGACCATTTCAAAAGGAAATACCTAATAACAAAACGGGCGTGAGTTACGAGCGGTTCTTGAAACGGCGGTGTGTCTAAAATCGACGTTATTGCAGTCGACTGTACGCAGAGTGTCGGGGTATTATTCGTCCTACACGCGCACGGTTGTTACCGCGCCGATCCTTCCTCGCCATATTGCACCGGATACGTTTTAACCCTCATGTGTGCACGTGTTTATGTAAATTTATCGCGTATATGCACCGAGTGACTTATATCTAAGTAGCAGACGCGCATCGAGACGTTATTCACGTTATACGAACATTAAGATCTCCGACGACGAAAAGTTAGTTCGAAGTTTTCGCGAAGGAAGTTATCTCTCGAAGGATTCGCCGGTTTCGAACGCACGTGCAAAATCGACGGGTCATAATTTTCGACCACGTATGAGAGGAATGTTGGAAGATCGCCGAGTTCACTGTAAAATACACACCCGAAATTGACTGCCGATATTTCAGGAACCGTCGACAGGGATTTCGGAAACCTCCGCAAGAGCTTTATCAAATGTTTCATCTGCCTTGCAGATTCTGTTTATGGGGCTTCCAGTACCCTTTGAATCATTCGACGAAGCAGAAGATGGTTCATGGAAAGAGACTTGATTGATGATGGTATCACTCAACTAAGAACTTCACTGTGTTCTTCAAAGATCTACTCTCCTTTGGAATAAAATTTAGTTCGTCTCGGAGTGAACAACCAATATCAGTAAATTCGAGCGGATGACGTGAATTATGAAGTTATAAATAAATTATGCATGGCTAACACGGCGAGCACGATCGGTAAATCACGCTGCCTAAGTTCGATCGTAACGCTTGCGAAATTGATATGAAACTCGTAAACCTATTTCCGCTTTCTGCGCTCGTGAAAATACCTTCGTCGTAAACGGCACACGATTATAAATAGTTTACTGTTGCCGTGGCGCCAAAGGACGAAAGAAAGGCCGATTTTCATCGAACGAACAACGACGTTGAAAATGTCAAAGGCGATAATTCTAACGCACAGCCGAGAAACATTTCTTTCTCGACGATCACAGTCTCCATTAATCGAATTTGCATGAGTGGCAATCAAGCGTCAATTAATAGCTAAATTATGCGGCATTCCTGCACGCCGTTAGAATTTACCTACATTATACGGCAGGCTTGCGTTCTCCGCCACCGAATCAGCCTTATATTCCCTATGTAGCACACCACCTACACGCACAACGGTTACTGGCGCACGAGTGCGTCGCGATCCAACATTTTACGGTACATACACGTCGACAGATGGGAATGTTGGCGCCATTCTCGCGCTATTATGCGTGTGCACGTTTCTGTTCGGTACGGTCAGCAATAACGAAGTAAAACGAGTAAAATCTCACCCGAGATTTGACGACCGTGCATGGCTATAATCTTGATTGGTTGCGATGGAAGTTTTACGATGTCAAAAGTCTAACGTGTCGCATTAGGTAGTATTATCTAAGATTGGAAGGGGACAGAGTTTGGCAGAAAGGGAGGTTTGTGGGCCTTGTTATCGTTATAACACTACTTGGGGAAATACTCGGGAGTACAGTGGCCAGTTGTTGATTCACTCACAGACAAATCAATCGAATTTTGGAATAAAAATATTCAATCCGATATTACAGGGATATCTCCACAAGTGTCAGTTTATAACTACTCTATTACTGATAGTCGCCGCCTATCCCTAATAGGCAGATCTATATCGTTTTATTTGTCAGGCCGAAGAACCAGAGTTCTTTTGTTTACATGTATACATTTTAGCTCGAGAAGCTCAATCGGAACTGCGATTCGAAAATGTCATACTTTATAAGTGATGCTGAAGAATCCTGAAGCGATGCCACTTATAAAGAGATTCATGTGTGTTTTCATCCTTTCCCGTATTTCTTTTGAATCATCTCAGTCTTGACCCATCCTTATTTAAGAGTAGTGGCAAATTGATGTGTCATACGATATTCTTTGATTCCAACAACGATTACAATCTAGTTTATTTAACGAAAAATTGACTCGATCCTTTTGAAGTTCTAAACAAGGGACTCCTACTTGAAGACCATCCCCTCGGAATCTCGCCTGGTGGAGTAACAACAGTCTGGCCTCAACTTGGAATAATATTTTTCCAATGTCCGAGGGAAATTGATAACCGTTCCCCGTCGAAGGGAAAACACAGACGGTCATGTAAACTCAAACAGTTTATCGTACGGTACATAGAGTGCCCTGATCAAGAGGCCCCATTTTTGGCAACGTCATTCTGCGCGAACAAGATGGCGTGGTGATCGTAAGCAAGCGTGAAAAAAAAATATCGACTGGCATTATCCTGAGATGCATTACGTTTGCACGCTTGCAGCTTTCATGGGCGAAGACCGTCGAAATGTTAACGCGATCTAAATATAAAGCGCCACCAATAACAATGATTGTACATGTAGATTTTTATATTCAACGCTGTAGAATCCTGTTTCCAACATCCCTCCCTTCCCCAAGTGTTGAAAAAAAGTCGACTTTAAGGCACCGGAGGAAAATATAACTGAACAAGTTTTATGACTTCCCTTCCTACATACTGAATGCAGGACTGAGAACTCACGTGTTATACTATTTATTTTTAAGTCCCACGTCGAAGAATAGTTGAATAACATTTTGCAGTAGCGCTGCAAGGTGTCAACTGGCGCGATTCTTAATGTACGCGCTAATTGACAGGTTGCGGAACGATATTTCATCATACCGGCAGAAAACTCGTAGGTAACGTGTACAACTGCACGTACATATTTTCTACGATTTATTTTTATACAATGCAACGTTTTTACTCGAACTAAACAAAGAAAAAATTCGACCAAAAAATTGGTATCCAGTCTCGTGACTCATTGCGTGTACGTACACGCGTTAACCTCGAAGTTGAAACGACAGTGTCGGATATACACACATAGTCGAGCGAGTAATTATCATTTTGCGAAGGATTTTCGCTTACCTTGCTGTCCGCAATCGACGAACTTTTCACTTGCTATTTCTTATTCGGCGACCAACGATTTACATGGAGGTTGCGAGGTGTGCGCGCGAGCGCGCGATCTGAAAGGCCGCGGTGACGAGTACCGAACGCTTCGTTATTGCCAACGAAGAAGCCTGGCGCCGTCTGCAAGGCATATCTATCACAAACAGCTTCGTCTGACATTCAATACGTGATCGTTACTCTGCAGGTTGTTAATAATTCTAAAAATACGAGGGGCACCGGCTTCGCGCCGTTTCACAAGCTATATCCACGTTCCGAACGCGGCGTACGGGAACCATAAACATGATGGATAGGAAGTACGTTGGATAGATACGAATGACGGCTGGCCCCCATTTGATTGATAGCGCCATCTTTTTTTCGTAATTGTAGCTTCCGATGAAATAAAAAGTATCAAAGAATCGTTGCCGCATCGATATCGTAGTTTATACATACTTATGAAGTATGATTTCCGTTTCGATTGATCGAAGATCGATTCAAACGTAGCGGCAGTTAATCGTAGCGTTGCTGATGAAGCATAGGTATTCTTTTTTTTATTTTCTTTATGTCAGAAGAGTTGTTTAATCGATAAATTTACTTTGAAACAAAAGTAAGCATTATATAATACATTCGTAATATTTTTAGCTGCGTTTTCTTCCAATATCTTTATATTAAATGTGAATAAATTTGCATTGCGTAGGAAACCAACTTTCCATTAGCTTTCACTTTATACTGTAAATACAAATCTTCGATAGTTTGATTGGCTTTATAGATCACAAATTTTCACCAATAGAGATACTTGTTTGATTACATGCATTTTTCTGCTTATTCTAAATTACATATAAATGCGGTAATTGTATGTGAAATATCACTTTTTCATATAAATATCGATGCAAATAACTGAATAAGAATATGTCAATCTTGAAAACTACGATTCATAAAATTTGACGACTATTCTTCAAGGTTGAAATGGTTTTATTTCGTTTATTTACCAAACAAAGACTTAATGAAACCGGATTCACTCACACTCGTGCACATAATGTACATTTGAAGTTAAATGACAATGCACCGTATGGAGTACTTACTCATACAGCGAAGGTTACACGCGAGAAAATGTCATGACACTGAGGTCATGCACATAGGAGCGATGTCATAAATGCAACTTGTAAGTATTTAACCCATTTATCGTTGTCATGACGATAACACACATATAAATCTATATATAATAATTGTAATATCGATTTTTAATTGATTTGATCGGTAACTAAAGTAACGTATTCTGGTAAAACTGACGAGTAAGTTAGTATACATTAAAATAAGTAAAAAAGAAAACACTCATCTGTTTACAGTTCTACAAAGTCCTATGCGTATATGTATAATAAATAACACAAAAAGTATGCAGTGGTTCTTGTATATAGCTTTTTGTACGGTTCTTTATGGTCGTTGAATTATAGGAATTTCACTACTAATGAAGATAAATGAAAGTTAAAAAATAGCCGAAGAAAAAAATAAAAAACGTTGATTTACGACAAAAGCATGCCTTATTTAATAATTAGTCGATTATCTTTAGCATCAGTAAAAGATCGTATAGTACACTTTAAATATTACGTTCTTTATTTTTGTTCTGACAGAGCTGGGGCAAATAATATCCTCGTTAAAATTTATATTATTTCTAAAGTCGTTAAATATGCACACGTTATTAGAAGTCGAAAAAATTTGTTACACACAAATATGCTAGTATTAAGAAAAATATTACGCCAATTTTTTCCTTTTTTTTAAAAGGAGAAAATAAAAATCTAAAAATCGTAATTTATCCGTAACTACTCTATAATTAATCGATAAAAAAAGGAGAACTTAAGTTGCTAAATGAAACATGCGGTACAGGCGGTGCGCAGTCTTTAATAAGTAAAATGAAAAGTAATCGTGCTTGTGTATCTGAAGTACCATGGTCTGCAATAAAGGGATGCATGCAGGCTGAGTGCGAACTTACGAAGATAGAGGAGTTTTTCGTCCAATGTAAACAATAATAATTTTTACGATAGCATCAGTTACCGCCTTTATCTTTGTCATTACCTACCCAATATACATGCATCCCAAAAGGAGCACTTTCTAAATCAACACTATTCGATAAACCAGCCAGAACAAAAACAAATTATTTCAACGGCAAATAACATATAGACTACATAAAGCACAATTACAGTATATTTCACAAATTGTTTAAACATTCATATATAATTATACGAATCTTCGCATATGACGGAAAGGCGATTTGATCAATTAGGGGAAGATTATTTCGTAAAAACAATGTATTTTTAAGGACAGGAAAACATTAGGAGATTGAAGGGCTTTGCGAAAATGGCTTCATCTGGCAGACTGCCATTGCCAGTTTGGATTGCTGGCTTAGAAATTGCGAGGCCTATCTCTCTTTGCTGCGAGAGGTTCTTTCCTAATCTTTTTTCATCTTTTACGTTTTTTTTACTTTATTCCACATTTTTCCCATCTTTCGTATTTTTTTCATTCAAATGGTTTTTTATCTGCATTTCCCGCCACGATCGATGCATAATTTCGGAATGTTGACAATATTCTAATTTTACCTTATCAAGGTGCAATAAATAAATGATATCTCTTTTACACTGAGATATACATGGTTGACTGACTGTTAGCTTTATCACAAGCAGGTGAAGGAGGGTGCAATTACAACACCTGTTGATAGTCAGAAACAGTAAGACAACCATTTTGCATAGTTTTGTTTTTTTAATTTTTGTTTTTTTACCGTCGACGAATACCACTGAAAACTTAAAAAAATAGAAACAAACTTTTGTAACTAGAAACAGTAAGTCATTGCACCGTCAGTTACCACTCACTGCATTTTTTATGTCAACTGATGGGCCGATGTGACACATTTGTAATGTAGTGGACAGAGCAACATTCTCTCATCTATTGATCACATTTTTATCATCGTATTTATATAATGTAATGTACAATATGCAGCTACATTATGATAATCAGTATGTCCAACGCATTCAAACTGACAACACCGTGGGTACTTCACTTTTTTGTTCTTAATTTTGTTATTTTTTTTTTTTTTTTTTTTTTTTAAAGATATTCAAATTATTAATTAGTCAATGTGTATTGTATGTTTCAGAGTTAGGTACTTTAATACAATTACTTCCAAGTTTTCCACTTTTCTCGTGGTATCTCTGTGTAAAAAGTGTAACTATAATGCTAATATAATAATAATTATAATAATAAGTTGCACAAGGCAATAGTCTTGTGTGGCCGTTCGAATGTGTGCTTCCGGCCGGTTTCCCCACTCCCCTCCCCCCAGAAAACTTCCTGGCACAATGACAATTTTCGATAATCTCCACCCTCCACTTCAAGATCAAAAAAGATCCAGCGGTTTGCACTTAGTGTTACATCTTTTTATATTATTATTCATTCATGGGGGGGATAGGTGTGCAGCTGATTTTTATGATGTTAATATAGCAACTGAATGTTGACAGAATAACGTTCCAATTAGCGATTGGCATTTTTGAGCTGATTGGAGAGCCAATCGAGGCCCTCATAAAGTCCATCTCCACTTGTGGCACACGTTGCTTGAATGTACCAATTACGATTGCGGAGAGAATGCAGCCCCAACTTGTCGGTAATCTCCGCTGCATTCATTGCATTTGGGAGATCCTAGAATATTAATCATTACTTAATATACACGGCCGTAAATGCGTGAATTATTTTTCCGATTTAATTCTTTTGCTTTCATTATTAAAATTCCTTGGCATAAATCCATTTTACATGGATGACAAACATAATGTTTACACAAAACATATTATATGCTTTTAAGATGACTTGTACATTAGCCTATCAGAATAAGCAAAATGTAACTCTAAGTATATTAATATCCCTGAAACTATACTCACTTGTTTGTTAGCAAATATAAGAAGTACTGCATCTCTAAGTTCATCTTCTGCTAACATTCTCATCAATTCTTCACGCGCTTCACCAATACGTTCCCTATCATTACTATCAACGACAAATATCAGTCCCTGAAAATAAAATAAAGTACGAAATTAATTTCCAAGTTTGTCAATATGAATTACATCGATAAAAATTGAATGATATAAAACGAAATTTTCATCTTTGTCAATAAGAATTATATCAATAAAAATTGGATGATTTAAACGAAATATAGAATTAAATTTATACTATAAACGGTAATTAGATCATTGAGTTGCATACTTGTGTATTTTGAAAGTAATGTCGCCACAGAGGTCTGATTTTGTCTTGGCCGCCCACATCCCATACAGTAAAACTTATATTCTTGTATTCAACTGTTTCTACATTGAAGCCTAAAATTTATAATATACAATTAGTAAACTGTATCATTTGATACACAATATTTCTGTCCTATATACATTAAAATAAAGAAATTTCATATTTACCTATAGTGGGAATTGTTGTAACAATTTCCCCTAATTTTAATTTGTACAGAATTGTGGTTTTACCCGCTGCATCAAGTCCTACCATTAAAATCCTCATCTCTTTTTTGCCAAAAAGGCCTTTGAATAATGTTGCAAACATATTCCCCATGGTTAATGTTGATTATGTTAATACCTGAAACAATAAAACAATAGACTAAAATCTTATTATTATATACATAAAAATAAAATGAAAAAATTTTTGTTTAACTTTATTGAAATTAACTACAATTTTATCTGGTATATATAATATGATTTAAATCACATCAACAATTTACTAATGTGTCCTGTAATTAAGTCTTAATTTTTTCATACAAATGATTTTATAAAAGTAAAATTAATTTTATATATAATAATGAAGAAATTTTAAATATATACAAAAATCTACCAATATTTCATTCAAGAACTATGTGTGAATATTTGCATGGATAAGTTATCAAAAAATTATTAATATGGGCAAGAGCATCATTTCGAGAGAAAAAAAAAAGAGAGAGAGAGAGATATGAAGGTGTAGAATATGTAGCTACGAAATTACAACATTAAAACTTAATTATCGCAAATTCGATATTTAAAATTGGCCCGGAGAGATACTTGTCGACATATGCAAAAACAATGTACCATACAATCAACGTGCAATAATACATATTGGAATCAAATCGTTTCGAAATAAATGATAACTTTCACGGAACAAAAAGAAACGTCGAAAACACGGTGTGAGTGAAAGAAGAATTTCTAACGCGTTTACATTCCTGAACAAAAGGCACATTTGGTGGATGGAAAAAACTGAAATTACACGGATGGAACTGACGAGCAGAAACATGCTTAAAGTATTGCTACGCTGATACAGAGACCGAAAAGCTAACCTGCACATTTATCGAGTATCCATGATAGAGACTGAATGTTACAAACAATATAAATGATAGATTTTAATTGAACTGAACGAGAAAAAAGAATTAGCGTAGAAGCACGCACGAGATGCTCACGCTGCCCGCTATTGATTCTCATTTTAATATATCGCTATGATTATCGGACTAGCATACCGTTAAGGATCACTCTAGAGCGTTTTGCTGGTGATCTATGCACTTTTAAAACGTGATCGGCTACCTAAAACGCCAATACCGAAGTATTGCGAGCAAGGCGGAAGATATTGTGCGGTTTGCGAAGCCACTGCGTACACCCGGTTGTCTGTCACCTTCGACCTACTCCCCAGCAAATCGTCAAAGGTTCCCCGCTCAAAGTTCCATTATTTAGAAACGTTGTCTGATTATTGAGACTTTCCCGTAATGTCACGTTGCCCGTATAAGCCACTTGCGTTACTTACGTTTCAGTAAAAAAGATTATTTTCACGAGAAACGATAAAACATAAAACCAACACTCTCGAAAAGTACCGTATGTCAAAATGGCGGACGTGGAAAGGATTCATGCCTTATGCCACGTATAGGGCCCTCAAAATTCCTCGATTGGCTAAGCCGATCACGTGACGGAGAAAATCTTCGTTGATTCACGTTTACATCGGTAGGTGGCGATACAGAAGGAACTTGGTAAGCCATCAAAAATTCTGAAAGTGTGTAGATGAATAGACCGTCCATATCGTTCATAGAAAGGCCCACGCTCATGAGAGCGAAAATGCATTTCTTCCCCCTCTAATTACAAATTCCAATAATGTAATTATACACGAAAATGAAGTATTTTATCAATGACCGAGATCATGTAGTACAAAGTTATATTCATGCTCGTAGAATCATTAATTTATCGTGAATGAATTTCATTATATCGCGTTAATTGAGTCGCTGGTATAATCGTAAATATGAAAAGTAAATATTCGTCGAACGAACAGGATAGCCGCAACCGAGCAACAGTAGAACTCGAAGTGATATATTTTGAGCTAAAATTTTCCGATTTTCTTGTTCTGTCGCGTTTTCTCTAACATCCTGGAATTATGTTATTGGTATGAATATTTATATTCTATTTTGCGTATTTACTATTATTTAGCGTATAATTTTACTAATAATAATATGTATTATTTTAGTTGTTTTTATCTCTTTATTATATTCACTAAAAGAATTTTGTTCAGTAGATTTATAATCATTTATCCGTTTATACACCCGGAGTATGATATTTTTCATCTAATGTACCTTCTCCGTAAAGTTGACATTCTTCTGTATTATATGGAATATCTGTTATTATTTCCAATGTTTCAGCAGATTGCCCTGGGCATCTGTATACATAGTAGTTACTGAATATATAATGATCAGTATGATTAGAATGTAATATTTGTATAGAATTGTTACTTTGGTTGAAAGGAAACTATAATTGTAAAACTCCAGTCTTCACTACTGTATTGACTTGGTAATATTTTGTCTTTCTGATCAATCATAAAGTCTTTGTTCTTGAACTTTTTGTTTACTGTGAAGTTTAAATGGCTTGCTGTTAAAAGTCAATCATTTAGAGTTAATTAATCATATTAGTACAAGTGCTAAGCTATACAATTACTGAAGAAGATAACAAATGTGATTATACTTGATAAGTTTTTGATAGTCAGTGTTAATTTTTTGGTATCACCTATGTAAACAAGACCAAAGTTTAATGTGTATGATGATAGCTTTAAAACAGGTAACCATATTTGCAAAATTAATTCCATATGCTGAAAATACATAAATTTAACATACACATGTATTTATTTAAGCAAAATAACAAAGGCAAATGAATAAAACCTGATGTTGTTTATCAGAATGTTTAATGTGTAACATTTCTTTTAATGTGATCTTTGAATCATGCAGATCTTGAGTAGAACTTGCATACATTAAGGTTTGAATTAATTCTGTTTGTATAATGCATATTACCTCTACCTATAAGAACAATATTTCTTCAAAGTTTATCTTTATAACAAACAGAAGAATAAATTACTTCAGCACATCCATTTGGATTTATACACATAATCCCAGGCTTGCATCGATTTTCATCTGCATAAATTGAAACAGACTTCACATAAAATGGGTCATATGTTTCCAAAGTTATCTCTACTGCCTTGCTCTCATTGTTATATAGGAAAAATGTTTTACTTAGTCTAAAATTAGAAATATTAGGTGTAATCCAGCAAAATAACACGTGCTATGGGTTTTGAGAATAATTGCATTTTGTAATTTTACATACTCCAATCTCTTTTTTTTACTTCGAGCTACATCACTTGCATAGCATACAAATGTTCTATCAAACTTAGAAATATTGAAATCCAATTGAGGTTTAGTAATGTTTGCAGTGACATCAATTTCTATGGGAGGTAAATAGTTCCCAGAATGTCTTACATAATAATTATCTTTATATCTGTATCAATATAAATTATTGTATGTGTTTCTTATAACATTTTAAATTATCACTTATATATACAAACATATCACTTGGAGCAATGCGTAGAAATCCAAGAATCTTGCAAACAAATTCTCCTTCAACAGGTTCCTTTGTTTTATTAATGGCTTTATATTTATCAAGTTGTATATTAATATTTAGAGAAGCATTGTCTTTAGGCAGAATAAACATTTCTTTGGGTGTTACCTTGGGAAATATTAAATTATAGAATATATAATTAATTATGGTATAATATATAGTATCATATTATAGTAAAATTATATTAATAATTATAGAATATATAAACTTCTTTGCTTACTGAACAGATTTTCGTGTTGATTGAACCATGATAAGGAATTATAGAAATTTTCAATTCAATCTCTTTTTTCTCTTCAGTATCACTTTGATCAGTTACATTTGATTCTGTGTATATTTCATCTGAATCATAATTAATTTTTGAACTGCTAATAAGATTATTGTCAGAGCACTCTAGTGAAACTTCAGTATTATTTAATGTTTCGTCATAAGATGCCCAGGATGTGTCCATGAAAGAGGACCCACTAAAACGATTTATTAAGTACCATTGCATGCGTTTAACAGTTAATTCTTATACTGTTACATAAGAACATTTACACATAATTACTGTCACTGATATCCATAGAATCACACATATGCAAGCCCTTTGATAGTGAAGAATTTTTATGTTCTTCTAAATGTATTTGACTATCATCCATCTCTTTACTGGCTCTTAGTTTTAATGCTAATTGGTCGGTAAATGGAGTATGGAGACCAAACACGACATTAAAAGGTAATGTCTCGATAATTGGTTTAGTTACAAACGTATGCCAATCAATAATTATAGGTAGCACACTTGTATTCTTTAATAATACTTTTCTATCCTGTAGACGGGTACCTATAGCTTCAATCCCGTATCTATAAACAATTTCTTTCTACTTTTAAAAATGTCAAATCCATATTGTTTCAAACAAATATTATACTCCTCTGGGCATACCTGATAACAGGAATATTAAATTCATTTCTGTCAGAGATTGATAAAGAAATTGGTGATCCAATTACATGTAAACATATTCTTATACTATACTGTGGCAAACCAAGAATATTTATCTCTAATTCATCCACATAAATACCCCATGTATCAGCAAAAACATAAATATCTACAGGTATTGCTTGGAAAGGGCCAATATCTGAATTTAATGGGTCAACATAAATTACAACACCTGCTCCAGGTTGTTTCATCTTATATAATGTTTGTTCTGGGAAGGAAAAAGATGTTACAGAGACAGTAATATGTTTCGAATCTAATAATGCATGGAGAAATAATATACCAATTAATTGCTTCTGATGACTAAAAACTCGTTTGTAGATGGATTTGATTCGATTTTCCTGTGTTTTCCATTTACACGAACAGGCGATGGGATAAAAGTTCTTTATACAAAGTTGGAAATTAGTTGGAATCGCGGTCTCGTTCTTTACTATGAAAGTCTTCTTCTGTACTGAAAGTTATAATCGTTCAGTCTTCTTATTATCTTTCTATAAATATTTGTTGTTAAAATACCTGTTCTTAATGATAGATTCAAAAATTCTATTACAATAGGCTGTGTAGGAAATGGAGGAAATTTGTCAAAAAACGGAACGATATTTCTTGAAGAAGCGACGTTTTTAGAATAGTTCTCATTTTCCATTGTCAGATCGTTTATCTATAATCATTCGATGTACAGATTATGTGATTAGAATGGTTCGTTTAGTATTCCTTTCTTGATGGAGACTGTTGGGAGGAGATTACTCGAATGATTTCTGAAGTACGGGTACTCGGAGAAGATTGCTCGTCCCATTCCTCAACATCCACTTTCTGCATTGAAGGACCCGCGAAAGCATCTTTAAGAACCAGCCCTTGATCCAGATTCGTGTTCATTAATTCTCGTTCCTCTTGCATTCTGTACTTATCCAATATTTTCTGCAAAAGTTGCATGTTAACGTTAATTATGCATTATGTTTTACACGATGCACGTGCCGAGTTTAGTATAACCGAAAAGTTTTCCGGAGAAAGGGTCCATGGATCTATTAGGTTCTTTTACGAAATACTGTTGTTAATTAATTGCCATACCACCTTAACTAATGTTCCCCCTAATTTTGTTCCAATATACTGTCTAATTAAGTGTAGAACAGTAGTTATTATTGACTCGCGAAACACATGAACTTGCGACGCACTTTACTCAGTTCCCTATTTTGTCTTGTGAGCTCTTTTTACGAAAAGCTCTTCAATTTATCGACGGAAAATAATTTCAGTAATCTTTATTTTTCGTTGAATTTTGAGCTTTGAAATTGTAAACATAAAACCCGAAATTTTGAATATTCCAATGATCGAGTCTTCAAATTTTTCCCTTTGAACCATTGAATCTTTAAAACAATTTTTCTATTTGTAATTCTTACTAAAATTATAATTTAACGCACCATGTGCTTTCGTGATTTCCCTGCCATATCTAGAGCCAGTTTAAGACTATCTACCCGCCATTTAACTCGAATAAAATTATTCTTCAGCTGTGAAGGCTCCTTGTCGTCTAACGGAAAATAAAACGTAACATAAAGCGGTTCAATAGAGCATTCGATTCCCAACATTATGACTTTTTGCGAATCTCCGACGAAGCACGGTATAAATAACGACTGCACAATTCCCTAAAAATAAAAAAGATAAATTTTTACGCGTAAATTTTTTGGAGAATTAGTCGAATGTTCAACCTCTTCTATTGGTGTGATAGTTATTTCCATTCTTTGAGTATTTCCAGCCGATACCTCTCCCTTTTTAGGGCACACGCAAAGCTTCATCTTTGTTGAGTCTAAACCATTAACTTCTCCCCACGAATAATCTAAAGATTTCTGTGCCAAATTTTTTAACATTAAAATATATGTTTCCTCGATACCGATGAATAGAGACCTGTTATATGTAATAGGTTCAATAAGAATAATATTTTTAAATTAATACGAATTATTATTAATTAAAATTACAAGCCTTGTAGGTCTGATGATACCCATGCTTATTATACGCTCCCACTCTAGTGGCTCGAATTGCCTTAAGTTCACCATATCATGATGAGAGAATAATTCATCTGTTACCTATAATGATGTGTAAACTCGTATTATTTTATATAAAAAAAGTAAAAGTAAAAAAAAATTAGAGACAAATCTTACTAATTGACACGTAGATTTGTACTCTACTGAATCTTCGATTTCATCTATAATTTTTCCTTCTTCTTTTTCGTCTTCGTAGTAGTCCTGCCAAATATAATCGTCGTCTACTGGTCCTTCCATGATGCGTTTTAATATTTCCTCGGTTGTTCGACGACTGATCGAAAAATCAGTTGTAAATACATAGAAAATGATTCTAAATTAACTGAATATTAAATTCAACGCACGTTTCACCCTCGTCGTTCATCATGTATTGCAACCAAACTTCAACATCAGCAACCCAAATATCTACAGACTAATATTTTCTAAAATACTCCCAATTATTCATTATATATAGATTAATAAAAACAAGTGGAATGACTTACAGTCGAACATTTTCGACGTTTCGTGGAACATTCTTGGATCTGTAATGACATTTTTTGTGAAACGGCTTCGTGCGGTATGTCTTCCACGTATAATCTAAAATACTTCAATGTCAATATTTAATTTCGTGAAATATTCTAACTGTATACTAACTCTAGAACGGTAAAATAATAATTCGGTTGTAGATCTTTGTATTCAACTGTTAAGGTAAAATAATGAGAAGAAGTAGGAGCGAATATCCCTTGCTCTGGTTTAATATGGATAAGCTCCAAAGGAAAATAATTCTCTTCGTTTATTTTATCAGTTTTCGGTTGCACGTTTCGTTTCTTCCAGTGAAAATGCATGCTTATTTCGCTATAAAAATGTAAAGGATAATTGCTTTGCATGTATACGATTTTGATTATTTCAAGGAAGTTCCATTTTAATAGTGAAATTTATAGTGATAGGGGTATACCTAACATTGTTCACTATAATAATACATTGCCCGATTCCATCAGGGGTATTAGTGCTTAAGTTTACGTAATATTTCGCACGTTCGTCAATATTTCTCTTGAAAGGCCATATCTTTTCAAATTGCTGCAATTTTACTTACTTTTTACATCTTGCTTTATCTTATATCAAAATAACTAATTGTAAGAAAAGTTTCCTGTATCGCTTACGCATCGAATGCTACTGAAAAATTATCAAATGTTAAAATTCCGTAACTTTTTATTATGCGGAGACTTGAAATAATCGTCTGCAAGGAGTAAGACATAAAGGTTCAAGCTGTTCATAGTATTGTCTCAATAGTTTTCCTTGAATTTTAACAAAGTTATGGAATTTTGAAATTCGACAATTTTGGAGTGATATCCTTGTAAGTGACCCAATAAGCTTTTCTAGTAGTGTAACTTAGTAGATTCCATTCGATGTCATGTTAATAATATATAGATACTACAGTGCTATATTTTTGTTAAAGTGGCAAATTATAGTATTTCACTTTGAATTCATAGATACTTTACTAAGACGAATAAAATTCGGCTCGTACACTAATCCATCCCCAATTATTTCCGTTGCCAGTAGGGTACAGTTGTCGCATAGTATGTACAATTTTTCCACCTAACAAAAATACATATATCAAGAATAAATAAATTAAGTGCAATTAAGGATTTTAGTACACAGATGTATATTTTTTATTTACATGAATTCCATAACACTCCGGCTTGAAATACATGCGAAAAATCATTTCTTCGTGCATTTTTAGTGAAAAATACGCAGGCTGCACCATAAAACAGGGTAATTTTAAAATGTTCGTATCTTTAATATCCTTTAAATTTAATAATTTTGGTAATTAATTTTGAATATGGAAGCAAATATTTTTTTAATGAAGAAACATTTTACCATGATGTCCATACTGAACCAGTCGGTTTCACTCATAATGAAAAATCGACCGTTTCCACCGACGTTCTTGAATTTTGTGGGTATATAAACTTCTTCTCCTACAAAACCCTTCTTGCAATCGAAAGTCATGCTCACGAAATCTTTATCTTCAGATTCCCAGCTGAAAAGGGTTTCAGAGCTACTCGACACAGTAGACTGTTAAACAAAATCATGATCGTGTTAGGAACATTGATTCTTTCTTAGTTTTTCTTCCATTTAATACCACTCCCTCTACTATCTTTCAATCGTTTCTTATTTTATTACTATTTTATCTTTTATCCTTGCTTCACAAATATTAATGGAAAACAGGAGACAAAAAAATGAAGGAAATAAATGAAATTTACTGTTGTGAATCGCGGGTATTTATGTAAATTTGTATTTTTGTAAATACATTTATAAAAATGATACTTAAACTAAAGTTTATATCATAAAGTGCAAATGTTTATGTATTTATGAAAAATATGAATACTTTAAAAAATATAACGTTCACGTAATAAACAAAAATATCTATAAAGTATTAGGAGTAACGTATAAATTATGATGTAGGTGTCCCTCCTTAAACAGACCATCCAATTATTTACAAATTTAATTTGGATCGTACTATAAGTTTAACACAAGAACTAACGACCATTTAAGTATATTTATATCTACCAAAGAAATTAAAACGATAGATAGAATAACTTTGTAGACAATAATGCAAATTTGTAAAAATGCATAGATCCGAATTCATACAATTTTTACAAAAGATTACGAATGCGTAATTTTGACTTCTTTAGTAGTTCTAGTGTTGATATACTACAGACTAATTATTTCTAGGACATTTTAAAACTCGTCGCTGGTTTTGCAAGTACAAGATATCGAAGACAGTTAGGTGGCCTGTTTTAGGTATGGCGTTTTATATAATAAAACGTATCATACACCGAAGCTATCAAATGATGTTGCCATCTCTGGATACCAAGTCTGATCTAGTAGTTTCGCGTTTGTGTCCGAATATCTAAAAACTATCTCTTTCGCCAGGCAGGTTCCTAATAAAAAACAATATTAAAAAAGACGTTATATCATATTTCTCCACTTTTTGCTGCCTTACTCTTACGTTTCTTTCTTTACCTAATAAGACTGGTGGATCTTTGTATCCGTGCATCCGGATGATCAACGAATTTCCGTGTTGCACGTTGAGAACCAACATCTCTTCCGGTGTATCAATATCATCGCAACGGAACGAAATGATCAATTGCAAATACATTCCTGGAGCAATAATGCTTCTGTTCTCCACAACAGGTTTCATTATAACTCGAAACTTGGAATGATACGGTCTCGCTCCCATTTGAAATCTTGCTGGTATATCGCTAACATTTCGTAACGTAATTCTTTTCTACAATAATTTGAATTAGGAAAGAGTTGCAAATTTAAGGACTTGAAATTCGAAGACTTACAAGTTTGAATTTTAGAAACTAACAGGTTGACCGCCACGGTGATTTTACTTGTTTCAGTAGGATACATTATAATTGTGCATGTATTACATCTACTTTATTAAGAAATTAGTTATTTAATTTTTCTACGATACTTCCGATATTATATATTGCTTCTGTAACATAAAAATCAGTGAAATTTCTCGAAATGTGATTGTTTATTTGACTTGAATGCTTTAGTTAATCGCAGTATCACCGGCCTCCGGTGACCACCATGGTAGTCAACGTGTTAAAGTATTTAGGCATTCGAAAATTTTAATCGAATAAAATAATTCGAACGCAACAGAGGTCAATTTCATATGCACAAATTAAATTGTAGGCTACGAAAGAGGCTGAATCAAGACTCACTTTGTACATCTTTTTCAGTTTAAAATTACGAAATTGCACGTAATTCATATTTGGTACCAATATCTTCTTTTGCACCTCTGTTCTTATTATACTTCTCCTGATCTGAGTGCTCATACGTTGTCGTAACTTAAATTGTCCTCTGATTTAGACGATTCAAAGTCAAAATTATGACAAAAAAGTAGCTATATTGCATGGGAGGTAAATTAATTTTTAAATTTGTTTTGGAAGGTACCTATCGATTCGTATTTTTGGCAAAGATGTTATGTGTGTCAATGGTGGTTTGAAACTAGGATCTGCTTTAGGTCTTAATCGAGATGCTTCTACTAATCTTTTGTATTCATCCCAAGTACTCAGTTTTGATCGTTCCATTGCTAGATTACTAGAACACGCATCTACCATATATTTTTTTTTTTATATTTTATTGATCTTTAAAGGACCGATTTTTTAAGTCTCGTACCTAAGTTTGCTTCGTATTCTTCACAATTAACATCTTCGAGTTTGAAGTCCTCGTATGTAGCTTTTGAGTCTTTCTGAACGCTGTGTTTTAACATTTTAATGTCAGCTGGACAAGTACTTTGTAACTTATCTTTGTAGGTCTATAAAAAGTATTATTGTTGTTGATTGATTTTATTATTTATTTTACTGTTCAGAGAGGTGAAAATACTAACACAGACTAAATAGGTTGCTTTACGTTGCAGAAGTACATTTTTTTGACCCGATTTAATAAAACTGTACGACATTTTCCAATTCTGATTCCTGTACTGCATCATGTTTTGAAGTCTTTTTTGAACAGACTCCGCGTATTTGTTTCTATCATTCTTTTCCACATAGGTAATGCTTGCACGGTTCATTTTGTAAATATAAGTTGTAAATGAAATCATTCACGTCATTAATATTAACAAACGAAAGTACAGTACATTGCACGCCTAGTTGCGGGATTTTCGCATGTTCAAACAAAAGATTGTAAAAATATACAATGACTACAAAAAGTATTAGCATACCACTGTTAATACAGTTGAATCTAATTATACAGTGCTTAAATGCAAAAATACAATGGTGTGCCAATATCTGTTGTGGCCACCAACATATTTATACGATCATTAAAGAAGAAAACTTTATGGGGTGATAATCAGAAGTGTAATAAAGATAGGTCATACAGATCAATTTTAAGACTATGATTTATTTGGAAACAATTTTTTATATAAAGGTTTAGAGAATGAAGTTCTATGTACAAAAGGATTACGTTAGTAAAATACTAGGATTTTATATTCCTGGCCGTACATCGTGCAAAATAGTTTCTTCTTATACCAAGATATAATTAATTATCGTTCACCTCTCGTGCGCTTCCTTTCTCTTTAATTTATTGCGAGTCTCAGACTGCCTATAATTAAACGCTTGAATCTAGTTTAACTCTATATATTATTCAACGTCCACGAAAGCGCTTGATTTCGCTTGATCGTAATCGCGATACAATCACAATAAGGTACACTTATTTATATTAATTATCATAATCCGTGTAATTTGTGAGTACAAAGAATTCATGTTTGACTTCATTCCTCCTTCTTTATCTTCTGAATTCATGTAACGTATGTATATGAATAATTGATTTCAACACATATGCACAAGTATGCACGTTTTCATTTCTTTTACGTATATGACGTATTATTATAGATTACGCTTTGTACAGTCTAATAATACAAAGAAGCGAGAAGAAAGATCTCACGAGTTTAAATGTCGTTATAACGCATATGTTGTGAATAACGACAATCTCATCGTTTACACAAGTTTCCCCATCTAACATATAAAAAATGAATACACTTTTATTCGATAGAGAAGCATATAACATAGAAAGCGGTTGTTTACGTGTCACGGTAAATATTATAGAAATTCGACAAATTCTCTGATCATGCGTATGTGTGTGTAATTATCGAGCAACCTGAAAGGGAATGGGCTTGATAATAATGAGACGCGCGAAATGTTCCATTAAACAACACTGTATTTTTATGTTTTTCACTTCTTTCTTTGTTAAAGCCTTATAGATTTAAAAATTATGTGTTTATTCCTTTTATAAGAGTGCACTTATTTATTTAGTTTATTAAGAGTAAGCATACACAGTCCATGAAACGCAAAAAAGAGAAGAAATACATTCTTATTTTTTTTGCGCTTGTGCAAGTGATTTACAGTGTACGAATTCATAAAATTCATACGATCGTCAATTTGTATAATTTGATTTAGAAATGAAAAGAAGCTATTAAATTATGATTAATATACATCTTGCAGGATGAAAGATATTAGCACGGAATACGGAATCAAACTAGGTTCAAGCTGTATATAGATTCTGATAGGAGTAATTTTCGATTTTTCTTTCTTTCTTCTTTTTTTTATAATATTTACAAACCGAAGTGCTGATTTCTCCATTGAATAATTCTAGGTACACTTCTTGTAATTCCTTTAGAAGTGGTCAAAATATTATCTCGTCATGTAAGCTTGGACTTTGTATGCAGGGCAATAAAGATCTTTATTAAAAGCCTATTACTGTGTGGAAAATATAAAACCCCAGATTATACTTCACTATCCTACAAATACAATGTTTAGCTCAAACATATAATGGTGTCGTTTTCATAGAAGATGCTACATGTTTTCTTTAGCATTCGCTTTCTCTTCTCGCATTTTTATAAATTAAACAAATAAAAATTAAAATTTCATCGGATTTTACACTGAAACATGAATTTCTAAAACATAGTCATGTATCCATTAATCTAAATTCTAGATTTCTGTATTTGCGGTCTTGTTATTATTTTTCTGTTTTTTTTTTGTTTTTTTTTTACAGTACACCAGCTATGTGTGTGTTCTTTTCTTTTTCACATTGTATCTGTTTTAGCTGGAAAAGTCATTAACTCATTGCAGTTGTACGAAGTGAACGTTCTTACATATATACAACCCACGGTCACCCCTTAAGCGTACAACTTCCATTGTAAAGTGTATAATTCGATGCGTGATCGTTTATGTTTTTCGCGTGATATCAACATTAAGTGTCCGTTCACTTGCCGAGTCCGAGCGCAGCGTACTGCTCTTCCGTTACTTCTGTCATCATCAAGTTTCCATCAGGTAAGAGTAGAACTACTCTTCTGGTGCCACCTAACATAATATCACAATAAAATTTCAATATAAATTTTATAATACAATTACCTACATTTTATTACTATTTTATTTTTATATCTTTTATTATACTAATTAAAGAGACTTGCCCTTACAAAGAAAACTCTACATTTGGTATGTTACCTGGAGTAGGTTCTTCCGCTTGTACAACTTGAGCTACAACTTGTCCGTGACCATCGCCGTCTTCCTGTCCCTCCGTTACATCCGTTGCATTCGTGTTATCCATGATTGACATCACCATTGGGTTTTCAGTAGGTTCTGTACCACCTTCCTTTACGTAAAACTGCGAAGCCAGATTCACTTGATCGGGTATCAGCTGAGCCACAGCTTCCGCCACAGCATGATCCAACGTTAGTACAGATCCTTCGTCCCCTTGCTGTTCCGTGGTAACATACACACATTGTTGCTCCCCATCGGCGTCTCTTGTGACCAATAACGTTTGACCGTCCTCAGCTTGTCCGGCAACTTGGTAAACAACTCCGTCTTCTCCGGTTATTGTTACTAAGTTCGACGTATCTTCGGTTACCTTCCTTTCTTCTGGTATTTTTTCTTCAGCCTTGGTTACATCAGTCGATGCAATTGCTATTGTGCTAGTCGAAGTAACCGTGGCTGTTGTCAGTCCTGCTGCAATAGAAGATTCACTGGCTGGTGTTGCTTCTGTCAAGGGTGCCGTTGTGCTTGTAGTTGGTGTAACTACGGCGGGAGCTGTATCGTCCAAACAGGGAAGATCCGGAGCAGGACCGGAGACGTTGGTCAAATTGATCTGTGCTGGTTCACTAGTTTGAACGATCGTGCCTGTTGTTCCACCAGGACTCATTTCGACTCTCATTATTCCACCACCTTCCGTAAGAGAATCAAGGGAAGGTAAAACTAATTCTGTGGTGGTAGCTGTAGCTGTGACATCTATACTCTCAGAGGTGGTTGTAGTTGTTTTTACTGTGGACAACGGTGTTCCGGTAGGTTCGGGTTCTGGTTCTGGTTCGGCTGGTTGTTCAACGGGTTCACCATCCGGTCCAATGATACGTCCCGTCAACGGACAGAGAGTAAACGGTCTAGGTGGGCTATCAGGTTCCGTAGTGGCAATGGTATCGGCTTCGGGAGGCGGAAGTTCTGGTTCACCCTCGCTGCTACTTTCTTCAGAGCCTACCTCGTGGAATTCCATGTGAAGTCCATCGCCCTCTGCTAATTTACTTTCTTTCGGTTTGTTACCCGGTGCCGACGCCGCTGGTGCTTCAGCCAATTTCCCTCTACCTCGTCCGACGGTAGCACGTGCAGCTGCTAGGAGGCCACGGCCACCTGGTTTAATGATACCCGCTGCTTCTTGAGCTTTTCTTTTAGCCATTAATAACTTTTGCTGCGGAGATAATAATGACTGTGGCTTACCAACTTGTGTTTTCGGCGACTGTTTAGCCTGTTGCACTGGACTAGTTCCAGACTTTACCACTTGCTTCGGCTGTGGACTAAGCACCGTAAACTTCGGTCTAATCTGAGTAACATTTCCAGGACTCACCGAATTACTTTGCGTAGTTACAGCCGTCGTACGTTTTTGTAGCACCTGACGTGTTTGCTGGGACTGAACTTGTCTCGGGGCTGGCGCCCTAACAGGTGTGCGAATTGTTGATCCGATTCCGAGTACACTAGTCGGTGTCGTCGCACGCAGTGGAGGTCTTGGTAACAAAGGGCGACCGTCCGCACTGCGTTGGCCTGTAACAGGTCCAGGACGTATTCCTGTACTTATTCTTGGCTGCAAAGTTATGGGAGCCGGCACCGCGGTCACGACATGTATCTGCGGTAACTGTGTCGGATCTGGTTTCGGCTGGATCTTTATAGGCTCTGTTTTCTGTGTACCTCCTGCTTTACTCGTGACAGGTTTAGAAACTACTTTCATCTGGGTTACTACTTGACTTCCATCCATTTTAGAGACCACTTTTACCGGCGTGACAGAATTCGACTGCGATGCGGATATTACTTGCTTCCTCACTACGTTAGTATTATCTCGATTTTGAACCATCAAAACACCTTGTGTAGTCGGCGAACCTTTTACAGCTAGTTTCCCGCTAGGGGACGAATCCAATTTAATGATACCATCTTTCCGTGACATTACATACACGCCAGACGTTAAGTTCGGCATTTGCTTCGGGTCAACTTTAACAACTCCTTTGGCGTTCGCGACTAAAACCGGTGGTTGGTTAGATTTTGCTCCTTCGGGAGATTGAAGTCCCAATGAAGTTGCAAGATCTGTAGACGAACCACTTGCTCTGTTAGAGCCGTTCGATTGAGCATTGGCACGATTAAATGCGCGTTGAATCACATCGCTTCGACCCAATAGTCTCTCCTCCTCGGACTCTCCAGTCCAGTCTTCGTCGCTACCTGTATCGCCTTTTGCTCGTTTAGCAACACTGCTGCCTCCGTCTTCAGAATCGCTCTCAGAATAATCCATTCTCCTTTTTCCTAGCACTAAACAGGATTATAAATCTTAATATTTTTGGTCATCCATATAAAACTAATAAAAATATTCTGAAAAGATACAAGTATTGAAATATATAGGGATATACGTACAGTCATTATCTTCGTCTTTCATTGAACCACACCACTGTTTCACTTGGTCCATTGCTTTTGATTTACTTGAGCGCATGGGTCGTCTGCACATAAGAGTTTATTATTTAAAATATTGTGTTTTACTAAATGTATGAAACACGTGAACTATTTTAAAAAACAGTAAGCAAAACAGTTGTCTTACCCTACATGAGCTGCTGTACTTGGTCCAGGTTTGGCTTCTGTTTTTATAACTGTTTTTTGAGCAGGATGACCTCCTCGTCCTGCTGCTTTTGCATTAGCTTGCTGTTGAGCTGCTTTCAATTCTTTTTGTTTAGCAAGATTTCTTTCGAATTCCTCTAGTAAGTGTTTACATGTCGCTACATGCTCAGCAGGTTCCCATGTATTATGCTCACTGTAATTATTTGCATATTTTTATTTTAAAATATTCGTAACAATTTCTTTAATATAATTTGTTTTTTTTTTATTGAGAACACAAAACTGTTTTATCAATTAAACTTACTGTCCATAACCCTCCCATTTTAGTAGATATTCCGAACATCTTTTTTTCGGATTAAAGCGTTTTGCCAATATCTTTTCTACTGTGTATTCTTCGTCACTTGAATCTCTGTCTTCATCTCCAACTTTACTAGACTTACCCTATGACAACGAGTAAATTATTAATTTCTACATAAACCAAGAAATTGTCGAAGTGTAACAAAACCAACCTTAGGTTTTACCGACGGTTTCAACTTTGGTTTCTCCTTCTTTTCTACTTCATCAAAAGTTTCATTACTCTTTTGAGTCTTTGTTTCTTTATTATCTTTTTTACTATCGTCTTCCGGTTGTCCGTTCCTAATAACTTTACGAACAACTACTGGTTTACCTATAAAAGTACAAAATAATTGCAGTATACTCATTTGAATAATAGTAAAATTATTGCTCCAGAAATATCCACCTTCTGAATTGGTGCTTATTTGATTTTGTCTTGGTACATCCTGCATTTTTGCATTACTAATTTTTGTGAATGTTTGAATGGTTTTCCCAGCTGCAATCCAGGAATCTCTTATGTGCGTATCCATTTTGCACCATTTTTGATACAGTTTCCACGAATTTGTTGAATCTCTGTCTGAACCTTCCTGTTGAATTTGTGAATCTTTCCATAAAAGGAAAGCCCATACTTGTGCTTTTTGTTCGTTCTATAAAAAGTTAAAATGAATCACACTGTTGTACCATCATTTCATGACATTACCATCATTTAATATGCTTCATGTGTATGACACTAACGTTACTATTTTCACGAAAATGTGAAACTTGAGTACAAGCGCCTTCTTTTGTACGATGCTCTTGAAACTCTTCAATAAAATGAAAAACTGAATGGCACTGTCCACACACAAGAACATCTAGCCTTCCCATTTCTTCTTGTGCAGCTAATAACATAATAAAATACATCATTCTAAATTCTGGAACCAATTTATTTGTAATAGCATATATTCCCAATAAAATACCTAAAATGTATTTTAAAAAGAAATATTCTTTTTATAGCTACAAAAATAAAAAATGATCAGTATGTCAGGTCCATTATTTTTTTGTACTACTGACTACTGCTTTTTACTAATACAAGTTATCTATCATGAAACTGTTCAAAAGAATACATATATACAAGTTTCAAATTTTAATAATATCTTTTATCTTGTAGAAAATTGGACTTCTAAACATTTTATGTCATAATTAATATTGTCAAGTATATACAACGAAACTTATCACCGCAATATTTCTCTTTATATCTTCGGTCAATTCTAAAGGTTTTGTGGAAATAATACAATTAATAACAAATTGTTTATATAATGATCTTACAACAACAGTGACAAATTATAGACATTACCTTTAATAGCAGTAGGATTACTACTGATGGCCGAAGGGCCATCACCTCCCTCCATTTTGTTTAATAAAGTATTTGAGTCTCTATCCACAATGTTTCTTTCTAAAAAAAAATAAAAAACAAAATTTCATTTTATTTTTAGTCGGGAAAAATTTTGTTTACCTTATTCGGAGTAAGTATAGTGGAGCAAGTAAATAATGACAATACACTAATCACAGAATAATTTTCTTATTTTATAATTATTCAAATATTACATTATAAATGTCGAATTTACTGCTCATTCACGCATTTGAGCATGTATCAACATTAACACGTGTAAATTTGAATGTTAACTATAACATTCATATTTTCCGTTGATTAATTAATTAAGCGGCAAGGAAAATAAAAAATGAATTGTAACAACGTAATAGAACGTATCATATTCATTCTTTATGCAATAAATTTATTTGATACTCTTAATTTGTACTAGTTAAGGCAATGCATCAACGAATCTTATTAAATTATTAAACATCGAGCTGTGAAATTTTTCAACGGTTTATACAACATATTCGACGAAAAAGCTTAATTTTCTTTAATAAACAATCATAAAATATTATCACATTGCTTTTGTGGTTTATCGTAATGAAAAGAAAAAAATATCCGCAACATTCGGAGTTCGAAGTTTCGCGGGAGTCAGAAAAATTTACACGCAACATGCCGGTGGAAATCGAACTGCGAACATTTTTTAACAAGACACCACTGCCGTTGTTACGGTGACCCAAAGGTTCACTGCACACACACTACTGTTATTGGTAATTTCGTAAACCGTCTGCAATCCCAAATGCGATGATCGAACGTATTTCGCGAAACTTTTTATTTAAACTAAACGAATTCCCGCATAAATGGTAAGACGTCGGGGACACAGCATGGAGTCATTGTAAACGCGGCCAGTGGCGTAAGTTACCAACGAATAAAACTCACAGATAATTCGATCTTGAAATAGTAGCCGGCTCACCGTGTAAGATCGTTACCGATAAAAGCGACTATTCTAATTGCGGATAACACGAACGTTTAGAATTTACAGAAACATTTAGAAACGATGCCATTGCCGCTGCCGCCGCCGCCACAAACTCGTCCTCTGTCTATCACGAGCAAGCCGATGCTCGTCAAGATGGCTCTCGTCACGAAAACTCTCCTCGGCTATTCACTTCCTGTCTATCCATGAATATTTTTCGAACACACTTGTCCGTTACCGATTTCAATGCGATCGACCCTCAAACCAATGATATCGACTTACGCCCGCTAAACCGTGGAAAAATCAGATTTCCTTGATCTGGATAATTGCTGTTGCCGCACGAGATGGGATGAAAACAGTGATCGCGTCTGACTACAGTGGCGCCATGGCGCCTGCCCGCCACGGCAACAGCTTACCTTTTGGCGGGAAAATATTACTCGTTAATTTCGCTTTATCTCTTTTTATCGGCGATACTTTCTCTGAAGACTCCATCTTATGATACAAATATTATACACGTGATGTATCGTTGGAGGAAATGAAGAAATTACTTTCGAAAAAGGCACACAATTGTAAATGCTTCGTTACCTGTTTCGAATGTGCCGCTTTTCTTCGTCAAATTCATCTATGTTCCGGCTCTGAGTCGAGTATAGAAAAGGCAAGTTTATGTTAATTGATGTCAAGACGATTTTGTAAATAGTCATTGGTTATTATCTACAAATTTATGAATTGTGTATAATTAATTGATCCTTGTCTTAATTATACCTTTACTTAGGGATACTCACGTTTTGTCTTCACGTTAAATACATCTCCTCTATATTATGACGAAATATTTAGAATAAATAAATCTTTATATTGACCCGGTACTGCATCAAAGTTGTGCGATATATCCATATTTTTGTGTGAATTTATTATGTTCTCTTGAGATTACTTGTTTAATTATAACTCTCTATTATTAATGTTTTAAATGTACTAAACAAGTAGCGTATCAATTTTTGCAGTAACAACATAGAAACGTTATTTTTAATATCTACTATATAGTATAAACAACATTAACCTTATCTCCTCGTAGCATTGAGTAGTCACTTAAAGTAAATATTGTTTCAAGTTTATTTATAAAAAAGTATAGCACGTAATTTTTTAAATAATGAATTGAATGTTTAACTATACAATTTTTTTTAGAAGTTAAAAAATGGCTGATGAAGAAGAAGAAAAGGAGTACAGATGGGAGACTGGTTATGAAAAGACATGGTATTCTGCTTTTTTAAATTAATTTTAATCATTTAATTATATAAATAATTCACATAAATAATTTCTTATAAAGGGAAGCAATTAAAGAAGATGATCATGGATTGTTGGAAGCATCAGTAGCAGACATCATTCACAATGCTAAAAGAAAACGTCAGATGGATAAGAAGGTTGGTGCCAGATTAGGAATGATGAGGCACCTTTATGTAATTCTTGATGCTTCCGAGTCAATGTCTATTCAAGATTTGAAGCCAACACGCTTCTTATGTTCCTTAAAGGTACTTATTGTTACACACTATAACGGGGCTATTTATTATTATATGTTACTTACAAATGTGACTTAATTCAAGCTTTTAGAAGATTTTGTTGAAGAATTTTTTTATCAAAATCCTATAAGCCAGTTAGGAATAATTATAACAAGGAATAAAAGAGCAGAAAAAATTAGTGACTTAGCTGGAAATTCTAAAAAACATATTAAGGTAAATTCTTATGAAAACATTAAGATTTTATGTGTGTATGTTTAAGAGTTACATATTTCTGTATATTCCTATAGGAAGTACAAAATTTGCAGCAAGTTGCACCTGCAGGTGAACCCTCATTGCAAAATTCTATAGAGCTAGCTTTAAAATCATTACGTCTCCTACCATCACATGCTAGCAAAGAAATACTTATAATTGTAGGAGCACTTACCACATGTGATCCAGGAGATATTAATGAAACTATACAAGTATGCATAATAAAAAGTAATAAAGTATGTAATACAATTATTACACCAAAATATTACAATTACTTTTAATTTTAGAGTATGAAATCAGATTGTCTCAGATGTAGTGTGATAGGATTGGCTGCTGAATTATATATTTGTAAAAGAATGGCAACAGCAACTGGTGGAGAACATGGTGTTGTGCTGGATGATAAGCATTACAAAGAACAGTTAAATATGCATATAGATCCACCACCAGCTGCTACCAGACTAGATGCTGCTCTTGTCAAAATGGGTTTTCCTCATCATGCATTGCATGCTTCTGCAAATGATACAGCTATGGCAGTTTGCATGTGGTAAACACTTTACAAATTACGCATTTCTAGATTAACCGTTAATTTAAGAGAAATAAATAATTATTTTATGTAACTTTTTTACAGTCACGCAGAAAGCTCTGAAGAATCTGTTAAGCTTCTTAGTACAGGATATCTCTGTCCTCAATGTCTCAGCAAACATTGTGAACTTCCTGTAGAGTGTAGAGCATGTGGACTAACTTTAGTATCTGCTCCACATTTAGCTCGATCCTATCATTATTTATTCCCTGTTGAACCTTTTAAAGAAGTTTTGTACAATGGAAGTCCTTCAACTTGTTATGGTTGTCAAAAAAGTTTGTCGCAAAAAGATAAAAAGGTACGTTTTGATATGTATAATTTGGTAAGAAAGATATGTAGTGGTGTAAGGTGGAGTTATATTTGTTTTCAGGTGTACATTTGCAATAAATGTAATCAAACATTTTGTTTAGACTGTGAAATATTCATTCATGAGTCTTTACATACCTGTCCAGGCTGTGCTACAAATCCAGAGACATATCAAAAATCTACGGATAGAACTTAATTTATTTAATATGTGTAAAATAAAACCAATAATTTTAGTTATTTCGAACAAAATATTTTAATAGAAAATACTGTAATTTAAGACCAGTTTTATACATGAAAAATTTTTATACCATAGAACTGGCCAGCGATACGTTTTTAAGAAATATATCTCCTTATTAAAGGGGCATGAATCAATGAAAAGACAATAATATCAGTAACGAATATTCGTTCATCTTTTCGTTACAGCCACCATCACTTGTTAAATACATTTTTACATAGAAAAAACTATTCTCGAAACGCATGTATTAAATGCAATAAATATATTTACATAAATTAACATTGTAGATAAAAAAAACTTTATGCAAAAGAAATTAATTATCCAAAATATTTCAAGGATTTTATGAAATGATTTAAAGTCGTAACGCCCGGTTTTGTTTCTTACTGACGGATTTTACATTTCAATAGTATAATTGTGATGAACATCGGTTCGTTTAGGCGAAAGGAAAACAAAAGAGTAGGAATTATCGTACATGTTTGAACGATACGCGAACTTATTTCCCCCAGGCCAGAATCTTGAAATTTTTGAGCGGTAACGCGGCCTCTTTAAAATCCGGTAGGAGGTGATTGTGGTTTATTAGCTAGCAGACAGGTGGAAGCGAGCATCGTGATATTAGAGCACGTTATTAGTTTGCGATCGTCCTCCAGTGCGACCGGTTCTACAGTGTCGACCTACTTCCGATTCAATTACGTATGTCCATCCTGCCCAGACTAAGTGACTTTATATGTGAGAAATTTTCCACAGACTTGGTTTCCTTTCTAATACGCATCACCGAAGTCAGGTAAGGATAATTATATTCACGTGTTTCACATTTAATCCACTCAAGAATGAGCAATAAGTCTTCAACATCCCTTTTTGTTTCCAATTAATTTGTTTAAATATTTGTCTGTGCAAGAGGTACGGAATACATATCTTCTAACTGTATACATACGTCACTTTTTATCTTCATTCAATATAGTTTTTGTATCAGTATTTAAATATCGGATCAATTCTTTTCTTGATTTTGGATCCTTTTTTTTAACGCTAAACGCAACGGTAATTAACGTAAAGGTGAACATCGACACGTGAACGTGCGTTGCGTGATTTATCATAAATTCCACATGCAGAGGCAAATGGAAAGGTTGTCACTGGTTCTTCTAATGTTTCCACATGATAGAATTTATCAGTATAAAATTAATTCGCATATAAAAATGGATTGATAACTTAATTTTTTTGCGGTACTTTATACAAAGGTCATTTAAAAATTTAAATATAATTAATTATACACTAGTATTCACTAGTTTTAAAGTTTCAATATAGAAATGCATTTTCTCAAAAAAAAATTACAGGTGGTGAATTGTTCGATAAAAAAAAATAAAAAGTTTAATGATAATTTGCTGTTACTGTAAATAACGGAAATGTATAGTGATCTTTTGATTAATGTTCCATACCTCGATTTACAAAATATTTACCCTATAAATTGCCATTATTTACTTTGAAGTCACTATGCATAATTACATTACATTTAATCGAATTATTTCAGTTGTCATTTGTAATTTAACATCTATACCATAACTGCTTTCAACGTCAATTTTACAAAATAATTGATACTGTCTAGCGATTATGGCAATTTGAATAACGACGACTGTATTATTGATAAATTTAGCTTATTATTTTTACAAATTATAAACCAAAATCTTCGATCAAAATCTGTTTTTGATCATTTTTCCAGATTATTCTCAAAATACTTCAAAATTTAAATAAGATAAAATATTGATTATCTGATATTGAAAATAAATACATTCAAAAGATACTTTATTTAAGTATTATTTATTGACGTGTGTTTAATAGCAGAGCCAATAATAAAAATTCACACAAATCCACTTTCATTTAACTTGATTAATGTCCTGCATCGAACCAGGCGATTTTGTTTTTACGTATATAGTTAGCTTTTAGATTTCTTATCCAAGCTATCCAAGAGAAGCGGGTTAATAAATAAAAAACAAAATGTAAGATATGTACGTTAATCAACAATATTTAAATTTTAATTATATAATCAGATAATTTGTCATTTTTCCAATTAGAATGTTAATTCATCTTATCGATCAATTGAGTTTAAAGCTAAAAAAAACCGATAATTTAAAGGAGTATGTTATTTCGTAACTGATGAGAAGCATTTCTTGATAAAAAGAAGATGAATTTTTGTAATGATCATATTTCCTATCATACCGTAGTGTTTACCACGTGCTTGATTTCCTTTTTCATTACAATTGTACCGTACGAACACAGAAAGAATTCCTTTCTCTTTCATTAGTGCTTTCAACCCGCGTAGCAATAAACTGGTTGCGTGCGTAACATTCAATATCCCAGTTAAGGATACGTATCCACCTTAAGAAAGAAGTCTTGCAAGAGATTAGTCTTACGAAATATCTCGGAGACTTCGTAATTTTTCGTCGTCATCATGCAACGATAATCCCCTTTTCGCGGAATATTATTTATCTCTATGCTCGTCCATCCGTGATACGTTTCGAAGCGCGAAATACAACTGACTTTCTTTTTTTTGTTACTTTAAAGTTGCGTTCTATACGGTTCTTTGTCTGCTATTGCATTTCGTTTTTATCGTTTGGAAATTGTCTTACGCGTCATAGCATTCACGAAAGAGAAAATATTCCTGTTCCGGCTTTTAGCCGCGAACGTTGTCAGACTTGTTACGTTTCAAGGATCTACGAATAGCAACCAATACACACATAATACATACATTTGAATATATACTTCAGGTTTGAGTTGAATCAATTCCATATACAAAGAATCGCCATTAAAATCGCTAATCAATGTCACGCTATTTACGGTTACACGCTTGTTAATCGCTTCAGTGTTATTTAAATATTACATTTTTGCCGGGTATTTGTTTAACAAAAGACTGATATTATGTTTGTATACAAAATACAAATGTATGTTTTGTCAAGGCGTTCAATTCAAGGCGCTTTGTCGAAGAGTGTATTTGCGCTTCATTGGCAAGGTGAGATTGAATTCAATCGAATCATGGTAATCCGGATATCTGTTTAATCCGAATGAATTCTCTTTTAAATTATAGTCGAACTAACGAGTTCTCGATAAATAATCATCCTTAAACTCATTTCGTAAACAAAAATATTTTTTTATTCGTGTACTTTGTTAATCTAAATTTTCCTTTCTTCTTCTCAAAATTCATAACGCTTCACCACTGTTTGCTCCAACACAAGTGACATCAGCCCTTAAAAATACTTCTGCCGACCTGTATTACTTTTCCCAAAATCCGATTTGAAACGTTACAACTTAATACGGTTTATGAGTAAGCAGTATTCTATGTGTAAATACGGCATTACAGTGGCTTGAAGTAAAACTTGGACACTTACATTTTTATGCTTTAAGTAGTGATTGTTATCGTAAAAAAGAATATTAAACAAAAAATAAAAATATTTGTATTAACTTATATTCAAGTCCCTATAAATTCACGAATAACAAAGGCAGCATTAGTTTATCCCGTAAATTATACTCCGTAAATTAAATAAACTAAACTAAACTTTGACAACTGACCGACAATAGTTCTCCGGTATCCTCGACACTCATAGATCATGCGTATGATCTATACCGATGCGAACGTATTACCAATCTTCGATTCGCGATCAAGACATATGGGACGGTTCTTAGCGCGGCCTTACCCGATGTCATCGGTGGCCTGATTGGCAAAATTGGTAATTGGCCCGCGTATGAATTGAAAATAAAGACATTACGCCGGGACTTGTACGAAGGGGAGCCTGCAATGGGGACACAGTATCATGGTGCCTCGCCTTAATTGGCCTGTAACCTTGTCACGTTGACCACTCTCGACAACACACGTTCTGTTTGGCACCTTTTGGTGTCAATGTCATCCGAGATTCCAAAATCCTAATGGTCATGAAATTTACCGGTTCAACCGGCCGACACTGCGCAATGCTCGATCCAGTAATTCTTAATTCATGTTGATACGCGCCAAGATAAGATACTGAAGATTAAACGAATATCTCTAAGAATTTTAAAAGATAGGATAATCTAGATACAACATTGGAATACTTGACGTGATCTATGGAGGCTTTAAGACATTTTTCTTTTTCGTTGTACATAATACCCCAATTAATTATTTTGATTATTGGAACAAAAATATTTTATCCGTTATCTGTAACAATAATCCGATAATGTTAACAACTGCTAATTTGTAAAGCTTGGAAGTAATTTGAGGATTTTTTCTTCAATTAATCGGTCGTATATCACTAATATGTGTTCACACGAATCGAATAATCGATCAAAACCTTAGGAGATGGATTTATATATGGTACATCTCCGTATTTCGTGTTTGTTTCATTCTTTTCGAAATATACGATTATTAATACGATGAATAACGATTTTCAAGACAGTAGATATTAGCGTGAAACTTAAGAAATAAACTGTAGAAACAATGACTTCATTTTCCCGATTATTCACAATTCCGATAAAAAAAACTACCGCAGTAACGGAGATGACGAAGGGGAAAACGAGATATAATCGCCACATCTTTTCCCGTCCTCGGGGATTATATTTCTGCCATTATAAAAAGTTTTTATCGTTAGGAATCTGTGAATATTTAATCGCCAATTCATTATGTACTTGTATGCACCGATGCGCGTGTTGCAGGTGTAAACATCGTGTAATTATAATAATGCTCATAGAAAGTTAATTCGCCGGTGACAGAAAATGAATATTTCCGATGCATTTCACGTATATCCGTAAATACGTAACGATGAAAGGACTCCTATCATTTTTTTTTTTTAAAGTTACCGATCACGATCGTCGCTTAAAGAGATCAAGGTGATTGGCAAACACGTAAATGATCGAGAAGCCTTGGAATTTCTTGTGCAAATAATTCAAAGAAAAATACGTATTGTACATACACTTGTAAGCATCTATTAACGTATTTCCATTGTTGGAAAAAGCATCTCCGACAGTTTAACGAGCCTGTAATTATTCTTGAAATCCTTGACGTCTCGCTGCGAGAAATTCTTAAATGTCCGGAAATAATATCGATAATGCGTCTGTAGACATGCTCAAAATTATGCTAATAGTATGGTTTACATTTTATTTTTGTTTCACGATGATTGAGCGGAACATTTCGTATGATTTCTACGGAGATCGATCTTGTTTAGTATGGTTCATTATACTCTTGTAAACGCTATTGCGCTTCCGATCACGTAGAATGAACACTAAATGCTATTTCGTCGCATGGATAGTTGTAGAAACATAGTTATGCAACAGACATTTATATATCGTGGTTGATAGCGCAGTGTATAAATCAATCAGCAGGCAATTCTTTCACGCGTTCATAGCTCTGATACTTTCTTGCAATAAACCAAGCTTCAAGAATATTGAAACATGTTCGCTCATTAGTGTTGACACGAAATGACGGGTATAAAGAGATGGTTACTCGTGCAACAACCACAGAAAATCTTGCTGGTCTTTCTAATGCGTGTCAGGTATTAAACATACAAGTTACAAAGTTGAATTTCCTATTAAAAGTTACATATATGGTTGTTGCAGGTTTTCTAAGATACTCCTTGAAACATCCTTGAAACTTGAGAATTACGAATTTAACGCTTTTAGACTGCAAAAAGCTCTAATATTCACGGACATAGTTGTAATAGATAATTACAATTAATCATCATTGATCTATTTTCGAAAAAAATTGTTTCGAAAGAATTTAGTGATAATTGCTAACAAGTGTTAGTTTCCATTGTGAGAATCAAGTAATCTGTTTCGTGCTATTCAAGTACCTGTCACGGGCATTACACGACAACGCAATCATAGTTCTTCATCTACGATAAGGTGACAATATTACCATAGAGCGACGACTGATATTCATACGCTTGGAACAAGGAAAAAGATATTTTTGTTTCAGTTCTTATTTTCGTTTTACGTATGTCGTAACGTAGAAACCTATCAGCACTTCAATTAAGAAATATGTGTTCAATCCATGAAAAGTACTCTTGTATCTCAAGATATTGAAGAGTTATCTGCACATAATCAGCAATTGCTTTTCTTAGACTTCATCTTCAGGAATTAATACTACCTTATTATCGTGCACAATTGCTTATCTATACACTGATCTTTGCGATACATTGTTTATTATCATCATCAGATACAACTTTGTATATCTGTCTTCTACTTGTAAGTCAGTGACGAGCAACCTTAGTTCTGCAGTGTACGAAAATTGGGAACTTATGTTCCATACGGAACGTAATAAACGCAAGATTAAATACTTAAATATATATTATTTTTACACTTCAACTAAACGAAGTACCAACATTTTGGACAGCCAAAGGTAGGTAAATAATTGAAGGGCTACATGCTGTTCGCAGTTTGCAAGTTGCTAATTACTGTGATTCAAGTAGCTTTATCGTAAACCTTGAAGGAGAGGAAGGTTTCCGAAAAAAAAAAACATTCGCCGCTTCAAGTAGTTAGCATCACAGTATTGAGAGTCACCTTTCACATATTTCAATCACTTGTTTTTGCATAAGTAAACACGACGAAAAAAACGACTTTAACTTCACAGTTACTTGGATATACGTGCAGATTCTTGAATTTCAGGTAAGGAATTAACTAATTACCTATTTCTTTCTCATCTTTTAACGTAATTTACAAAGAACATTTCTGAGACACTTTTCCCATCACTGTGTGCTCGAATAAATTACCGCAACTTTAGTATAAGTAACTTCAACATTACTAAAATAAAATCTTTAAACCTTGGGTGCTTGAAACTTTGAAAAACTTGTTAATTCCACGTTGGAACATTAAAATCTTACGGTAAAATACATAAAGTTGTTTATGTTTCACTATTGTACTTTGTTATAGAGAATAAAAGATAAACGATAGAAAATTTGTGCAATCTGTTTTAGGTAAAGGTCAAACAACCGGAAGTGAGGGAGGCTCGGTGGCATGGCGAGCCGACTATGGAAGGCGCTATCTCGAAGACGGATTGGCGAGAACGAGGAAAGCAAAGGCGAGCTGGCTCGGGTTTTAGGCTTGTTCGATCTCACGGCACTTGGTGTGGGTTCGACCCTCGGTCTCGGCGTCTATCTCCTCGCCGGCAGTACCGCCAAAGAGACGGCTGGCCCAGCCGTCTGCATCTCCTTCCTCATTGCTGCAATTGCTTCCGCATTTGCCGGTAAATTAGGATCGCGTCAACTATCCGGATATTGGCAATTTGTTCTTATCAAAAACATTAATAACCTAGTTAAATAAGCCTCGCGGTGTTTTTCATCATAACACCTGGCAAACTGTCTTCCCGCTCAAAGCGGGAAGAAAGATTTAAATGCTTTTTTTACTAAGTTTTTAATTATACAATATAGTTTGTTAAAACTCTCAGTCTCAAAATACCATGCGAGACAATAAATTAATGATTTGAAAATATCGTATGTTAATTATTTTGAGCTGATTAAAGAAGGTAAATGGTAATTTGCAGGAATGTGTTACGCAGAGTTTGCCTCGAGAGTCCCTAAGGCAGGATCGGCATACGTTTACAGCTACGTGACAGTCGGAGAATTTATTGCTTTTATTATAGGATGGAATTTAATTTTGGAGTATATAATTGGTGCGCAAATAAAGATTTTAATTCTTTTATTTTTCGAAACATCGCAACTCTTAAAGGATTATTGCTTACTTATTGAAAAAGCATCAATTTTATCCAAATATATTAAACTGTTTTTTCCTTTTTAAAAATTACAATTAGGATATATTTTATATTAAAAAATATCTATTACACGATAGGCTACAGAGATTACTGGAATTAATGATATTTGTATATGTTTTTCATAATTAGGTACGGCAAGCGTCGCTCGAGGACTTAGCAATTACTTGGACGCACTAATAGGAAATGCGATAAGAAATACATTGCAATCCGCGATGCCAATTCACGTCTCGTTTTTATCAGACTACCCAGATTTTTTTGCATTTAGCGTAGTATTACTTCTCATAATCCTATTAAGCGTGGGAGTGAAGGAGTCGTCTCTTTTAAATAACATATTCACCGTGATAAACTTGATCACCATTTTAGTAATCATAGTAGCAGGATCCATCAAAGGTAATGATTGTCATTCGTTGCCTAAAGTCGTATTTAGTTGCCTAAACTTACTGTTTAAGGTCATATAAGAGTAACCCTCCTCCAGTTACTTATTGTCATAGCATATTATTTTTAAATTGCAATTTGTCTAAATATTCATATTAAACACAATCTGTAAATAATTTACAAGGGCAACAATTACTTGTGATATTTTTTATTGTCAAATAAGTGACCTTGGGCGCGGAAGTGAAACGAATAATACACACGATAAAAGTTAATTTTAAACGTTAACTGCTTTTTGCGTTGTAGCTGATCCAGAAAATTGGAAGATACCGGTAGAAAGTATACCCAAGAATGTAACAAATCCAGGAACAGGAGGATTCATGCCCTTTGGTATCAGTGGAGTGATGGTGGGAGCGGCGAAATGTTTTTACGGTTTCGTTGGATTCGACGCTGTAGCAACCACCGGTGAAGAAGCTAAGAATCCTCAACGCAATATACCTATAGCCATTGTTGTTTCATTAGTTATAATCTTAATGGCTTATTTTAGTATCTCGACCGTGTTAACTATGATGTGGCCTTACTACGATCAGGTACCTTCGCTTAAACGCGAGCTAAATTTTGTCAGTTAGTCCTAATTCTTGCATTTAATCGTTCTGTTGTAATTGATTAAAATTTATTTTACATCTCTAGAACGTTGACGCTCCATTTCCGTACGTATTCGAACAAATCGGATGGCCTACCGTCAAATGGGTTGTTAATATTGGTGCGGCATTTGCATTATGCACCAGCATGTTTGGTGCGATGTTTCCTTTACCACGGGTACTTTACGCCATGGGTAGCGACGGAGTAATTTTTAAGCAACTTGCAGATGTACATCCGAAAACAATGACACCTATTTACGGCACAGTAGTCTCCGGTTTGTTTACGGGAATGATGACACTTATTTTTGATCTTCCACAATTAATTGACATGATGTCTATCGGGACACTGTTAGCATATTCGATAGTCGCAGTATCTGTTCTAATATTGAGGTAAGAACGATAACGTGCAAATGTAACATTGAAATATATATCCTTTTTAAACGCATTAAACATAAGGTGTTTATTATATTTTACGATTTAGATATCAAGGGAAGGAATATACATCAAACAATCAGAGTGTAACAACAATAAGTGGCTACAAGTTAACACCACTCAGTATTTTAAAACAAATATTCAATTTGCAGAATCAGAAAGAGATAACTGAAATCTCTAGTAAAATTGCGAAATACAGTATTGTAGTTTTATGTAAGTCTTAACCAAAATTATTTACAAATTTTAAAAGTATTGACACTGTTCTTATACATCTATTATTATTATTATTATTATTATTATTACAGGTATTGTTACATTTGCTACTGCGCTTTTTATAAAAATTGTGGGTGACCGAGCATTTGGCAATAATTTAGTAGAATCTATAATACTAGTCGTACTTGTAAAAATATTATTAATGAATATAGTTATTATTGCGAGGCAACCTACTGAAAAGGTTGATCTAGCATTTAAGGTACATATAATAAAAAAACCAATTGGAATATAACAAAAATTGCGAAATATTTTATAATCATATTTAACTATCTCGATTATTTACAGGTACCATTAGTGCCCCTTCTTCCATGTTGCAGTATTTTCATAAATTTATATTTGATGGTGCAGCTTGATGCTTTTACATGGATCAGATTTTCCGTTTGGATGCTTTTAGGTATATGCACATAAAATATATATATCGTACTTAAACGAAGAAACCAGAAGCATTATAGCTATTGTATCTTATTAATCATATGCATTTTACACAGGCTTTGCTATTTATTTCTTTTACGGTATATCTCACAGCGAACAAGGAAAAAGGGATAAAGCGGAAGCGGAAATGTTAAAACGAAAATATGCAGATCAAGTTAGAATCGTGACTAAATTCTAATAATGATCTCGTGAACATGTGATATTGTTAATCTTACCTTGTAAAAATCTACTGGGAGAAAAATCTTAAGTATTATAACGTGTGATTACTGCAACGATTTTAAAATACAAATGTTACATCCATTGCATTCTTTAATAGCCATAAAATAATACGACAAGTACATCAATTTTTTACTGTATAGAACATTTTTTATGCATTATTATTGCAAAACGAAATAATTTATAATATAATACTTTAAAGTGCCAATACATGTTGAAAACATTTTTAAACGCAATAAGTACATGTATAGCCATAAGCTGTTGTACATTATATAGTTAATGCATTAAATATTATATATCTATACACGATATTATTTCACTAAGAAAATCTGACCTATTTAGTATATATGATAATGTAAAAACATTTGTTCCTTTTTGTATGTATATATTATAGCGTGTCGACATAATGTACATATTTCATAAAGATTTTACCATGTTTATTACTTGTTTTAGTGCTACTTGCACTGATAAAATATATTGTTTTATACTGACTTCTGTGTATTTATTTTAAAAAATAGTTTAAAATTACTTTGGTTCCAAAAATACAGTTTCGAAGTTTATTTTCAAAAATAATATAGATAGACGTATATTTAGGCGAATTTTGTAATAATATTGCAAAGATACCGTCAAACTCCTATCTTAAGAAAGTCAAATTTATTATTTCACGTAATTTAATTAAATATCAAATTATAATACATATTTACCAATAAGCTGTATAGATTAGTACAGATAATTACATGATACAAATACAATCGTCAACTCGTTAATAATTTACAAGAAAACAAGATTTAACATTCATAATACAAACAGATTTAGAATTACTATTAATGACGTATTAAAGATACTCAAACATTACAAACCTGTACACTCTATAAAAATTAGTAATACATAATATTGGAATTTTTTAATTTTCTCAATATTCTAAAGCAAATATATATATATATATATATATATATATAATATGAAGGGACACTGTATGAAATTTATTTATACAGGAACATTTAATGCATTTACGAAAAGTCAGACATTCCTCTTAAAAGAAAAATACGTTATTTATGTTTGGCTTTTTTAAACATTTATACTATAAAACATTTATTTTAAGCGACTTTTTTAAATATGTATGTTTTAGTAAGTTGATTTAGAGGATAAAATATGTGATACCAAAAAGATATATTTATGACAGTTGTAATTAATATTAAAATAAACAGTTGAAAAGAATTTATTTACTTTATCATAATTCCGGCTCTGCAAATATTTGCATTAACAATCTCATTTTAACTGCCTCACTTTTATTACTCTGCAATGATCAAAATAATTTATATCTAGGCAAGGCATCTCGTGCAAAACAGTTGACTTCTATCAATATTATATAATTATTAAAAAATAAAAATAATTCTTCTTGTGTTTTTCTCTCCCACTCTGTTATTACGAATTATGTGTAATAGTTACTTAAATGCACACATTTGGAATGTTCTATCGACTGTTTCCATACAAAATTTTATTTTTATTCACTGATGTATTTGCTAGATAATCTTATTAATAATCAATCGATTAACTGATTATACATTTAATCAGTATTATTTTTGGTACATCTGAGATAAATTAATACCTCCGCGTTTTAGTAAGTACATCGTAGTGTCAAGCTTGTACCATAACATTGGGTCAATTGCAAAAGCTAAGCTGTATATGTATATGTAAATCATACATATTTTATACGCACACGCTATGTCTTTTTCTTATTTGTGAAAAATATATGGGAATCAAACGGTAGAGCATCGTATTTTTCGGTAGTAAATGCAGTAATACGTTGCATATCTGATAAAATTAAACGTCATTGATCTAAAAGACAATCATTCATTTGCTTTTATTTACAAGACCTCCCACGCTTATATACTGCCAATTTGCCTGTTAACGATAATCGCAGATATAGATGCGATCAAAAAACTACAATATTATATAATTTATAAAATAATCGACTCACCCCTATGCCGGTTGCCCAACCAGTTCCAGCTGGATTCTCATCGGTAATACCTATTCTATGGCAAAGTATACCACCTCCAGAAACTGCCCATACTTGACTCCCTTCTCTGGCAACAGCAATGTGTCGAAAACCTTGCTTCGCATTTATAACAGACATATCTGAAATGTACGAAAAAAGACTACATTCTGAATACGTGTCAAAATTATTCTGCAACAAGTAAGATAAACAACATGAAATTTGCAAATACGTAGAAAAAAGAAACAAAAATTTGTAAGCTCGTAATAAATTCGTAATTAAATTTTAATATACGCTATCTACGTCGCAATCATAAACCCAAAATATACCTATACAACAAGGATCAGAGAGCGTGTCTAAATTAACAAATACGTTGTCTATATCAGCGTTTCCTAACTTGGGGTTCCTTTTCAAGGGTACTCTGAAGAGTTTTCCAAGAAATACAGCCTTTGGCGATTGCATCATATATTTTTCTGGAATTTTTGTAAAAAGGATTAAATGAATTTCTGATGAAAAAATTATCCATTTTGCAAACCAAATACGAATCATTTACTATTCTTAATTATCGCCTAACTACACATTAAAGCTGGCGCAGATTTATAAATAATTGCTAACACTGTTAGTAAAAAATTTAACATAAGTTATTCAGCTAGCCAAGAATTATTTAAGGAAATCACTAAGGTCACTCTTGGAATCTACAAGGTTGGGAAACGCTGGTTAATTCGGTATATACAAATTTAACGAATACCTATATGTATAGGGTCGTTTGGCATCACAGGAAGCGTTTGCCAATGTGTTCCTTCTGGGAATATGTTCACCTGTACTTCTCGCCGTACAGATAATCTACCAGTTGTATCTAAAGCCCATACCATGTCTTTTCCAACAGAGATTTGTTTCAAATGAGCGCCTGCTGGTGGTTCAACGTTCTGCCATTGTATTCCTGAACGATCAAGCAGTAAATAGAAACATCTTCAATGATGACATAAATTTGCATATCATACTATGTTATTTGTACCTGTAGGTTTTGCAACACTAATACCCAATCTCCAGCAAGAGGAACCATTTTTTCCAACAGCCCACACTTGTCCACCTGGACCGCACGAAATACCTACTAAAGCTTGATCGCTTGGTATGTGTTCCCATGAAACTCCCTACAAATATTAAATAATATTATAACTTAAGTAAATGTTTATTGTGTCTTTGTTGATACACGGTGTGTGCGATCCTGAAAAGATTCAGGATTCCGTGTTCGGGAAAAAATTCTCATCTCGTCCCGATTTTATATTTTCGGATTCTGTCTCATCTCCAAAAATTATGAAAGTATTTAACAAAACGAAGGAAGTATCGAGAATTCTGAAAATGTCGAAAATCGTGGATATATTCGAGAATCCCGAAACTTTTGAAAACCGATCCTGATCCCGAGAAAAATTCCGGTCCCCATCGAGATCCCGCGCACCCCGAATTGACACTGTAAATGTTTTGTGTACATACCATTGGGCACGATTCTGAAACACCTCTCCTAAACAAAGCCTCACCATTAGAAGCTATTGCCCATATATATACAGGAGCATCTGTACCCGGCTTTCCGGTTGCCTAAAAGTTATACCAATTTAAAATTATTCCACTTTATTTGTGTTTTAGGGATATACTTTTAAAGTTTCTTACATATAACGAAACATCAATCAGTTTTGTGTTTCCTAATTCTTGCCAAGGCCCGCTAGTCGTTAACTGACACCTTCGAAACCAGCGTCTCCTTCTAACATAATCGGTAAATTGTTTTTTACCATGATATTGGGAAGGAAAGTCAGTAGCATATTGCCAGCCATCTCTGTCAACGCCTCCGGGAGTATGAAAATCTACTATCCAATCTGACACCTGTTACAAAATAAAATATTTGAACATAAAATATCCCAAACACTAATCTCATAAGAAATAAAACTCATAGTTTGTTACATCTTTCATATGCATTCTTACCCAATGCCAATGCATCGATAACAACTTAGTGTGTTCTCGAGTACGTTTCTGGCGTCCTGTTGCATCACTCCACATATAACGATCCGTTGGAAGACCATGAGACGTGTACCCAGTTACCGGGTTCCATCGTTGATTCTCATAAACGTAATAATTGTGAGTATCTACCATTGTGTTTATACCAGTATTGCTATCCAATCCTATAGGAAACAAGGTTTAATACATTTCAATACATTTTTTATATTATGTTGTTTTTCTTTGAGCGTGAATTTATTTATTTTAAAGAAGTATTACCTTTTAAGAATAAACCACCCCATCCACCAGTATATGCCCATCCAGTGCTATCATATCCTATTCCCCATGTTACACCAACGGAACAAGTTTCAACCTTTTTTAAATGTCCGCCCATTTGTCTCCAAAACATACTAATCGGATCAATGATTACCTACGGAAAATTTGTATTGTAGCAAAGTTACGTAAAACTAACGTCAGTATTAATATTAAAGTTTTTACATACAGACGTAGATTTATAAAGGACGCTACATAATGTCATCAACCCTTTGATTCGTAAATGAGTAATACTTTGCGGTAATATTCTGTGGCTATAAAAAGTAAATTCCGTCTCATCGATGTAGATTCTATATCCTCGTGCCTCGCAAACAATTTCTAACGTGCAATCAGAGCCAGGTTTTAACGGACTACCTCCGTTTCTTTCTTCGTCACCCCATTGTCCATTTTGATATGTATTCCGTACAATTATATTTTCTTTTAGTCTTGGATTAAAGTGTAGCGCTACGTCATGGCTTTCCATCACAGACTTTTGCTTCAACGATATCGTTGAATAACAGACGAGATTAAGTGATAGCCTAGTAATTATAGAAACACCAACACAGTTGAAAATGCATGAAACTAATTTCGATTGTAATCTAAAATTATCGTTTTTACCTGTCAGCATCATCGTAAATACAGACTGTCATTTTTAAAGAACTACCACATCCAAAACCATTTTGTAGTATACATTCAAACGGTAAATCTTTCCCAGCAACATCTAACTCTTGTACGTAAGCACCGTCGGCAAGTTGATTTTCCTAAAAATAATTCGCACGTAAAACACTAATCGCAAAATATATCGCATAATATACTGCAACTTAGTTATGTGAACTTACTTCAAGAGTAGCGGGATCATATACATACACATCTCCTAACGCGGTAGTAGCCCAAATTGAATTGGGTCCTGGTTTTCCATAAACATTATTCATTTGGCAAGACACTAAAATAGATATATATTCTTTAGTATTGTTTCTGTACACTCTAAACATACAATTACATACCTGACGTTAAATGCGCCAACCAGTCTTCCATTTCAGTGTCACTAGAAAACTGTAATCTAAGAACTTTAGAACGAGGCATTCGAGGAGTATGAATCGCTATTCGCGGATTACCCGGTTCATTACAACATACTACACACATGATCTCAGATACCGGGAATTGCATCTGAAAAAAGTATTCGTTAAATGCTAATAAAGGTCTCGACAAAATGCTCGTATATTTGTTATTTAACTTACAATTGTTGTCGCTCCATCCGAATTTAAAATAGTTACGATTCCAGAGTCCAAAGAACCACTATCGCTACTTATCCATTCTAATTCAATAACACAATCTTCATATGAATTACTGCCTTTAACTTTGCATTTTGCATCCCCATTTTTCACCCAGGAAGATCTGCAATCGATAATCAATTATGAATAAAACCAGTTTCGATACATTAGCTTTAATTTTATATATCTATCGAAATCTTACTTTTCAACTACTTTTTCGTATATCGATGGATCAAACTCCGCTTTTTGTAATCTTTTCTTCAATTCTTCTAAAATATACATTCTCCATGCCTCTGCTATATCTCCATGGCCTGCATTGCTACTATCTGCAATCCTACAAATTTCAATTAAATATGTAGCTGTATTTTATTAATAAAATAAATATTATTTCTAAGCAATTTATGTTGGCCCTGATTGATGTAATAATATGAATAGTTATCCTAATTCAATATTCTTTCTCCCCCGATTCTGTAATACCTATTTTTCCTGGAACCCATTAAATTATACAATTATTGTATGTAAATCTAGTGTTCAACATACCATTTTGGAGGATTAGATATATCCACAAAACATGCACCAGCTTCTACTTTATACCAAGAAGCATCACATTCGGCCCAATACATTGCGCCCGAACTCTCATCTTCACCATAGACTCCAGAATCACTTGTCAAATCAGGGTCAAATATACTTCCATCCGTTTCTGGATGAAGTTCTACACCTACCATAGAGCCAACTGAATGAACAGGACTCCATGCAGCTGGATTAATCTACATTATTTTAATTTTAAATTTTAATCTCATGAAAAAATGATTATGATATGGAAAAGTGTGTATAACTCAAGCTTTTATTAACCTTCACAACACTGCCCATTCCTTTTCCAGAAACTACAATGGATTCTCCAGTTTTAGTCAACGACTCGTTCGATATAGTTATATTTGCAACACTAGCTTCGGTTAAATCGCCCATATCTAACGAATTTGCAGATCTGCAATTTTATTAAGCAACAAATAAACAGTGCCATTATATTACTCCAACAAGAATGTATATAATAAAATAATATAAGTTCACCTTTTTTTGCTTTCATTGAGATATATGTCCTGAAAAGATGTTTGCTGCGGATTTTTAACAGATGTACCATCACTCGTGCGTTGCCATAATTTCAATGAAGTTGGTGTTGGTGCGGAACGAGATTGTTCTTCCCATTCTCTGATCAATGTAGTACCTTCGCTAGTACTATGTGGTCGATTCTGTAAATAAATATTACTTTTAACTAGATGAACATCACGCAATTAATTTTAATATTCAATATGTTCGTGACCAATACCAATGATCCCCAACTTTGATGCCTCTGTTGCTGTGGAGTTCCGCACATACTATGTCTATTACTCGATGATAAACTAGCGTTACTGCTTGCACGGCTAAGTTGAAGGGGCGCGTTTATTAATCTCCATTTTTTACCCGTTAATTCTGATTGTGTGATACCAGAACGGTAATATAAACATCTATCCTCGTGACCGATAGCCCAAACCTAAAGAAATATTTAATAAACAAATGTACGTGTACGAACAACTTATTTAAACTAAATATTTATTATTTTTATTATTAATTAAATTACCTGATCGTTAGGAGCAACGGATACTAGTGACATTTTACTTAACATTTCAACCCATCCAGTGCCAGTAGCCATCTGTTCACAAACGCCACTCATTTCACCTTTAATACCTTTCCTAAACCATACTCTCCCATCGTGTGTTACAGCCCAAACAGCATCTGTACCTACACTAACTTGTACTAATCTTAACTCTTTTTGTGGAGGATCAACTTCTACCCAATCTTCACCTATAAAATATTATTATACTAGTTAATATAAAAGACTATATATATACAATATTAATATGATAATATTACGAGCTACACACCCATTGGATTTTCTCTAGTAACACCTGTGCGTACGATTGCTTTACCCATCATTAATACAGCCCAGACAAGACCAGTCATTCCAACACTGATTTGACACACTTCATGTCCATTTGTTAATTTTATAGTACTCCATCTTTGACCTTCGGGACACGTTGTACTTGTTCCAACACGAAACATTACCTATACAACGCATAATCGCTATTACATATATAATATATAAAACAAACTTTGTCAATTACGATAATTTTATAATTATTTACGATAATATATAACGATAATTTCATAATTAGTGCAGTAACCAGAACTGTACATTATAAAATCTGTTGTTATAAATTTTCTAATATTTTATTAAACCGATTCAAAAGATTTTTTTAAATTTTATACCCTCCCATGAGCGGTTACCGCCCAGACTATTAGGCATCCAGGATTACCTCCAGGTATTTGATTTCCACCCACAGATATGTCAATAAATGGTTCCTAAAATACATTGTATTATCTATTGAGTAAGCAGTTGTACAAAATATTATGTATAAATTAAAAAATCTTACCTTTGTTGCATCTTTATGAAGAGGTGCAATAGCACACCATGAATTCATGGCACTATATCTCCTGTATCGTACCCACTTCCTTCTTCTCACACAGGATTTCCATTGTTTTTTTGTTGTATATGTAGCTGGAAAATCAACTGCATATGTCCATCCCTACCAAAATATCAGATTCTCTGTGATCATAACGCTTTGTTTCGATGTTGACAATTGACAACAAATCTACATGTAAACAGAAAGTTGTAAGAAATATAACAAAGAGAAAACTTAAAAATTAGTTAATCCACTATAATCACACTGATAACTACATATTGCAAAGATATATTAGACACATATAAGGGTAATATTACAAAGGTAAAAATTTATCACAGATTAATCCACTATTCATAAAATGAATATAAATGTTAATATAAAAATTAAATAACACAAAACAGCAATAAATAAAACTTGAAATAATTAATAAACATCACATAAAATAGAAAAAGTCAAATAGAATTAAATATACCAATTACTATGACATAAAAGTTTGATTATATTTACATCATGATCTAGTGGTTGACCATCTAATGTAGTTTCTATCTGCCAATCACCTTCCCATTGCCAAGCCATTGATGGTAAGCTTACTTTATCTCTGCTCCTGTCAACTGTACCATCTTGATTAGAAAAGTTATACCTATCAGTAGGTAACAGTCTTCCACTAAATCCCTCCAAAGGAAGCCAACGCTGTGAACATTTTACATCATTAAAATTTGTATAAATGTTATATACAATGACTATAAAAAGTATTAACACATCACTGGACTTTTACATTTAAGTATTGTTTAACTGGATTTAATTGTGATAAATTTAGTATTGTTTAATAGTACTTTATGTGACTACAGTTACATTCAAGATAAAAAATTTAGTATGGTTGAATCTAACTTAGTGGCACTTATCTCTTTCATTATAGTTTCTTGCAAACAAAACAACTTTGATTAATATGAAAATCGGATAAATATAAACATTTAGATACTTTATATCATCAACTATGGTCTTATATTATTGTACAAACAAACTATAAAGAAACTATAAAGAAACAATATTGATATTCTTAATATATAATTGTATAATTTTTCAGGGTATATAAATATAGTGGTATGTGAATATTGTAGCCACTATAGATAAATAATAACAATCATCCTCAAACACACCTCATTTTCATATATTTCTTCTTTGATTCTTATGGGTACATCTAAGCCATGTACATGAACATACACTTGGCGATCACCACCTATAGCCCACATAAAATGTGGTACTGCTGATAATTGTTTGAATTCAAGACCTAAGTACATGAATTCTCTCCACATATTCCCAGATGTTGATAATCCAAATACACGTCCCTCATTATTTATAGCATATAAGTATGAGCTAGGCATCTTAATGCTTTAATAACAAAACACTTGAATTCACCTGCAAGATAAATATAATATTTATACTAATACTAGTAGAATTATGTTTGCCAGCAATGGTATATCAACAGATAGATATATCAGTAAATGTTAATAACTATAATCTTTATTATATTAATTTATATTAACAACGTGCAAATATATAATACCTCTACCTACTCAAAATAGAAATAAGTTACTCTTGCTGCACTGAAATTAATAACAGATAGCAGACATGACTTTTCCTGTATCAACCTCGGTAAGATAAAACGATAATCACAGAAAAAAAATCTTGGTTAGGTAAAGTGTAGTTTACATTTTACACAATTTTACATTACTAATGTTACACATCATTACCAATGTTATAGTAATTAAAACACAGAGAAGATTAAACTATGTTATTCTAATAGATAAAATTCAAACGAATATATTGTTAATGTATGAATAAAGAACATGTTTTGGAATAACACACAGCCAACTGTCATTAATCGCTATCATTGACAACGAATGACTAATGGTCAATAAATTTATCGTACCGAGTGAATTCTTATATTAAAAATTGAAACATCCATAGATATGTAGTCTCTATTGGAGGAATTAATTGTACATTATACTGTAACATGATTATGCTAATATAAATGATGTGATATCATAATTTATTTACTTTTATTTCAATTAATTTGCTTGATTAAATGCTTGGTAACACTGCTTACCGAATTCGGCTCTTACAAAATTTTCATCAAACCAGAAACGAATTACCCGACTCGTTTATCAATTATTTGACTAAAACACTTTGTCATCTTTATTGAGAATAGTAGTATACAAATTGTCAATTATCACTAATTAATCTATATGTAATTTTCAAAGTATATTAAAAAGTTAAAGAAAATGTTAAATAAGATATATAAGTCCCTAATGAAATAATTATTTCAATATTTATGGGACAAGGCTGTTAAATACAATCGTACTTCGTGCATACAGAATTCGTAGAATTATGTTACAATTTGTATTACAACTATACCGTAAGTCAATTTATTAGTTTCCATGAGAAATTCAAATATATATGATAGATCTCAAAACTCAAGAGATGTTACACCAATGTAAACATGGCTTAAACGAAATATTTAGTTGCACGTGTAAGTTGCACGCAACGGTGTAACTAATTGATGGTCGGAGCGTTTAGATTAAAACGTCGTTCATGCGGTCTGTTTATTCCATTTCATTTCGTGGTAGTAATCTTTATTAATTTCATATAAAAAGTATTATCGAAAATGGTTGTATTTACTTGCAATAATTGCGGAGAAACTTTACAAAAACCAAAAGTCGCGAAACATTATGAATTTCAATGCCGCACCGCGCCGTTTGTAACATGTGTCGATTGTTTCAAAGATTTTCGGTAAGTACTGACCATAGCAGGTATATTTTTTCACAATACTCGCATTAAGACGTATATTTAATTATTTTAAGAGGTGAAGAATATGTGGCGCATACGAAATGTATAACCGAAGCGGAAAGATACGGAGGGAAAGGCTATGTTCCAAAAGCTGGAGCAAATAAGGGTGAAAGAAAGCAACAAGAATGGATTAATGTAGTAAATAATATATTAAACAGTGAAACAGATTTGCCAAAGACAGAACGAAGTTTCTTAAATATATTATCAAAGCATGAAAACATTCCACGGAAGAAAACAAAATTTCTAAACTTTGTAAAAAGTGCTATGGGTAACAAAACAAATCCAGGAGTAGTTGAGAGTGTCTGGAGTAAAATGGAAACAGCTTACAAGAATAATACACAAAGTGATAACACACAAAAGGAAAATGGTAAACTTTTAATATTTAATTTATTATATGAATAACTATAACTATTAATTTCCAAATTACTTTTTATACAATAATATATATTTTAATTAATTTTACACTTTTTGTACAACAGGTAAAATAGATGAAAAGATAAATGATGGAAAAGATGTAAATGCACATCAGGAAACTAACATTATTGAGAATCAAAATAATGAAAATATTGATAGGGAAAATCAAAATGATCAACAGAATAAGAGTAATGAATTAAATAGTACAGAAAATGGTGTTGATAATGATGTAGTCAATAAAGTGAAGAAAAAGAAATCAAAGAAAAGAATGTTGGCTGAAACATTGCAAGAACAAGCAGGAGAACCTGTTGTCAAGAAGAAAAGCAAATCAATTGGAGAAGTTACAGAAAAATCAGTTACTAAAAAGAAGAATAAATATACTGCTGCAGAAGAATCAATTCCTATAAATGAAAGTGAAAATACATTGGTTTCTGAGCCATCAGTTAATGCATGCAATGATGGCATTGAAAAATCATCTTTTGATTGGCAAGATACCATTTTAGACATAGTGAAAAATAAAGGAGAAATCTCTTTGAAGAAATTACAGAAAAAGGTAATTTCACAGTACATGAACTCTTGTTCAAATACCATATCACATGAAAAAGCATCTAGCAAATTTAATAAGAAACTAAAAAAGATATCAGAAATAGTAGTTTCTGATGAAAAAGTAAGGTTAGCTTAATTTGACTGTTCAGTTATATTTATCACTGTATGATTTTTAAAAAAAAAATACAATGAAATCACTGACTATTATTTATACCATAAACAGTCACCATTGTCACAATAAAAGATGAAGAATACTTTGAATCATGCAGAAAAGTCAATTTTTAAGGTATTATTAAGAGAAAAACGTATTGTAGAAAAAAATTTATTTCTTCCTTTTGTAATAAAATGAACAGATAGAATATGTTGACAGTATCACAGAATTTATTTAAAATTATTTGTTTATCAATAAACAGCTATAAAATGTATGAAACATAACAATAAATAGTACAACAATGCTCGTGTACAATGTAAAATTGTTATATAGAATACATACTATTGAAAATACCTCAAAATAAAATTGAATATAGACTTCTGTAAATAAATGTTTTCAAACTAAAGATCTGTTTTAATGAGTTGTACTTTGATATCAAGTCTTCAGGAATATTTATAACCTTTACAAATGGTTGTTGGTACTTTATAGGAAGAATGATATAGAAATATATTTTAAAAGTCAATAATAAAGTTTGAAGACTTAGTGTTTGCATTAAATATTTGAAAATTTATCTAAATACCAAGCATGGTTGCTCATAGTAGCTAAAAGACCCCATGTAAGTACTTTGGAATCACTGGAACCAAAGCTTATTAATTGTTGGTCGAATAATTGTGTGACTGTACCACCAAGGGCAGTAAGAATTGCAGTGCCTGCACATATGTCCCATTTTTTTATTGCAGTCATATGAACGTATGCAGTTGCATTTCCATTAGCAACTTCTAAAAATTTGTAACCTAAACATAAAGAATTTTTTATGGATTTACTAATCCATAACAATGGAAATTAAACTGAAATATAAAATTAATGAAGTTACCTGCACCTGCTGCAGAAACAATCTTTGCATCTGTGCCTAATGCAATCTTGGTAATATTGTGAATTTGGCCAGCATGTGATCTTGATACGACCAATATTGGTGTTTTCTCATGTTCTAGCTAATTTTAAAAATATAATTTATATAATATCTCTTTTAATGCTTCCCTGTATAAGTTACCTTATGCAGTACTTGTAAATTTCTTGAAATTGCATGATTAGTCCATGTCCAAAATAGACTAGAATTCTGTTTTGTTTCAAATGGTTTATATATAACACCTATTATAGGTTTTCCTTTAACAGCAACACAGACCATAGTTGTAACATATTGTAACAAATTTTCTGTAATGAAAACAATAATTAATTAAAAGATTAATAAACACTATTTAATTACATATAATTTATAGAACAAAAATACCTGTAAACTCTTTTGTTGCATCAAGAGGATCAATCCAAACTGTAATGTCATCTGCATTTATAATTTCATCTTTAATATCATAATCATTTAAGTTATTAGTGTTATCCTTTATATTTGATATTGTAACTTTGTCACAATCTTTTGATGTTTCCTCTGATATTACAGTTATGCTTGGAAATGCCTCCAGCAAAGAATGATACATTGCACAATGCGATTTATAGTCTGCTTCTGTTACTGGATCATTTATACCTTGCAAATGCAAAAACAAAACATAGAATTACTTACAATCATATACAATGTTTTAGATGGTATTTAAGTGCACACAAAACTGATATGCACGCAACTTCATAATATTCATTAACTTATTACCTTCTTTTGTTTTTCCTTTACTTTGTATTTCAAATTTAGCTTGATCATGAACTGCTATTACTTCAGAGCCACCAAGTTCAGCTGCCCTTATAGCAGCAGCGAGAATTAATTTAAGAGAAATATTCTTATCCCGTATATTTGTATATAAAGTCCGGTTCGTGTACAAGTATAATACACTTAATATTATTACGATACCACAAAAGACTGTTTTTCTTGTTCGGACGCTCATTCTGATATGCATGACAAAATCTTACTTTATGTTAATTTGATGTTTATGTGTTACTTCGATTTATTTTATACAATGAGATATTTTAATTATTCTGTACGTAGCCATTTTTAATTTATTTGAATTTGCCAGTAACATAAAATTTTATTATTATATACATAAGATTGACATTGTATCTGAAAATCATGCACCGCATTCGATCTATCTCGATTTTTTTATTATTTACTATCTCGTAACTATCGTCCAAAATTTGATCAAACTATTATTTCGATAAAGTTTTGTAAATGAAACTGTAATGATTGATTTTTTAATACGCGTGTAGTAATTCCATAGCTAGGTTAGGTACGGCTATGTTAGGTTAGTTAACGTAAATATATTTCAAACCTAACTTAACCTACTAGCGTAATGCAATTTAGAAATTTATTATTAAAGTACAACTGTATTGAGGGTAAATGAAATTTATAACGAGTATTAATTACGTTTTACTTAATTTATTTTAAAATGCATTGTACATTTAATTATTAGTTACAAACTCTTTATATCGTATACATTATTTTCGATATCAACTTATTACAGAATGACACGAAATTAAAATTATATTAGTAAATCTCATTCAGCTCTTTGTATAATTAAACTCATATTTCTTAGCGATGTCAATAACGACAAATCAACATTTTTCTTTTCTTTTTTTTCTCCTTAATTACTATTCTATAAAAGGATGAATTTTATTTATCAATAGCAGTACATGTCAGAATAGTACATATGTTAGGTGCAATTTGTCATATTTCAATTTGAAAACATTCTTATCGCCTTCAAACACAATTATATAAAACTAAGTAGTATCATATATTTCAATGATGTATTTATATTTAATTGATTTAGATTGCACAACAGAATATTTGAAATAATTGCTTATCTTTTTATATAAACTAATACAATGAAATGAATATTAAATAAGCAGGATAACAAATGTGATAACATTCTATATTTTTAGAGATACGATATTATTAGTGATTGCTATAATATATTAATTTGATATCATTTTACAGTGCACTTTCTACACAAATAAGGAAACACTTTTATCGTGTCTTAGTATTATGGCGTGTCCATTTCTTTGCTGCATATTTGTATTGTTTAACTTATGTTTTTTCCTATCCAACTGTGGGACAGTATGTACCATTTGTAATAACATTGTAATAATTTATAATTGTATAACTCATGCATTTTATATTGCATCTTTATTGTATTAATAAGTAATATGCAGCCTTTGCTTTTTTGTTTTCTAACTTATGCATCTAATTCATTAAATACGTGATAAAATTATTTCAGCAATTTCATCTATGAAATTTTAATAATTACTTTAAGACACAGAAAATGTCATTCCACTTGGTCCAGCAATAACTGCACACTGACAAGTTGTTAATGACTTTCAGCAGTTGCTGTTACACACTGTCATCTGTTCAAAACATAACAGAAAATGCTACATAACTTGCTTTTAAAACAAATATTTATTAAATAACTTAGGTATCTCATATCTTATAAAAACAAAAAAGAACTTAACACAGCCATAGTTTAAGTGCATCAATTATAGATATAATAAAAAACTTACCATGATACCACCACTTTGTTTTCTTTGGATTTTTACTACATGTTTTCACATAAAAAGAATTATCAGGTGGCCTTTTCTGTATTTAAGAAAGAAAAACGAATTATTTTAAATATTTCTTTGTATAAGTTTAAACAGAAAATGTTCTGTCATACCTTTTCTTTACAACTGCTTAACATTGACACAATACTTAAACAAATGCTTTGCACGCTCAGAGCTGGAGACCAATCTTCAGTTAAAATGGATAAACAGATATGACCATTGCTATAAATGTGTGGATGCACTGGTATATTTCCACCTATGAAAGTCACTTCTGGTGAATCAAATGGATATTTGGGGCTGAATTTAAATTGCAATTGAAACTGTTCCCCTTCATACAAGGTGCCCTTTGCACCTTCCATGTGAACAATCCATTGGGTTAAATTTTGACCAGCAACATCTTCATCTACATGTACACCAGGTGGAGGTTCACGTATCAAAGACGTTAACTCTTTCTGTAATCTCCTCTGAAATATTTTACAAATATATAATTACAAATATATGATTTTTCTTAATTATAATACATATATAGATATATTAGTGACAATACTTAAGGATTATCCTAGAAGTTTCAATTTTAATTCCATTATATACACACACGCGCACGCACACGCGCGCGCGCGCGCACACACACACACACACATATATAATATATTGATGGAAATTATTAGAATATATATCTTAACAAATTCTCCTAAATAAGAAGCAATATACATAATGTATGTATACGAAATAAATCACAATGGGAATCATTTTTAGAAGCATGAAGTATAATCGATTAAACACGATCGAAATATAAATGAACTTTTTATTATTTATGCTTAAATGGTACAAAAGTACCAAAAAGACGGGAATAGTTTTCAGTACAGGTAAATACTAGCGCGTCTTACTTGACGCAAAACGTCATCCAAATTTTAACGAATTATACACGAATGGATTCTTCCTTTAATAATATATAATACGATGTCTTTTTTCTTTTGTAAAACACGATAAATATCGAATAATATAATTGGATACTTTATTATATCGAAATACAAAGGTACAGAGTCAACCGAATGCATAATAGGAATTTTGATATTAACTTACCTTTGACGGGGACATTGCCGCCATTGTCGTTATATCGCTCTCCAATGAAAAACATAACCGCTGTTCATTGCAATATACATGAATTACTTGCTTTATTTATTTGCCGACACAATAATGTAAAGCTACCGAAACGATAGTGTTTTGCATTTTTTTCCTTTTTCAAAATTTATATTATTTCGTTATGCGTAAAAAAATAGCAACAACACGATCACCGCGAAACGCGCAGAGAGGACCTACGTAAATCAGTCAAATTTGACAGCCATTACCAGGTATACTCAGGCGAATACGCAACATACGGTTATTGCCGTGTTATGAACCAATATTTGATTAATGTACAGTGTAACAACAATTTCCTAATTTTTATTATCGTTTAAATTGAATAAACGCAAAAATCTGTGATTAAAAGACCGATTAAAATTTTGCAATTTTGTACATATGAAAATTGACATAAGAAAAAATAATTGAATACACGTAATATAGATCGAATTGAACAGACAAATAAAATGGTATTCTAATTTTTTATTTCCTTTCTAATTATTAATATTTATGCTAGACGTTTGTATAAAAGCTAAAAAGATAAAATGAACATTACGAATGGTAGAAAAAACCGTGTAACTATCTCTTAACTTTACTTACTCAGTTCAAGCCATAGCTAGAGCAGTTTTGCGAACGTTAGTTAATATTAGTCATTACTTAAATTATCAACCAGAAAATGGATTATATTGCAGATATCGCATTCTACTTGCATGCTACAACACGATATAAAAACTACCGCAAACACTGGACTTGCCAATGATATATTTAAAATCATTGTAAATAGAATAAACATAAACTTCATTTTTTGTATTTTTTAATTTTATAATTTACGGTTGTGTTATGGCATGTAAGAAGACAGTAAAATTTATCGTTTAATTCTTTCTAATCATAATATTACATTTCTCAAGGGTTTGTTAATGAATTATATTAACAATATTTAGGTAATTATATTTGTATAAAAATATAATATGAAATTTTCATCATTTTTGTATTTTTTTAACGTAATATTTAAGTTATATAACCAGTTTTATTATAATAAGAACTTTTTGTTTTAGTGTCAATATAATTGAAAGATAAATTATTCATGACTTCAGCCGAACATTTTATAAGTTTAATTACTGTGGCAAGTGCTAAGAAGTTAGCTACTGCACTTGTCCTGTGTTTTATTTTATACCATGGATTAATGCACGTTATATATGGTAAAGATATTGATGTTTGATTATTTATATTTCTTATTTTTGATAAATTTTTAATTTGTATTGTGTTTTGCTTAATAATTGTAATTAAATTATTCATCCAGGTAGTGATTCCTGTAAATGGTTATTAACAGAAGGAAGGTATAAAGGAGATAAAGAATGGCAACCTTATGGGTGTATGATGCATTATTACACACAAACGTAATAATTTCAATTATCTTGGTGATATTATGTATATATAAGATATAAATATTTTTTACAAAAAATATTTACTTGTATAGAGACAGCCGCAGATGTTTGAGATATCTAGCTTTCATGGGCCACCGTAATCACTTTGTATTTATTGGTGATACTAGAATTAGACAGCTGTACAAGTCTTTTATATCACAATTTATAGTTGATGGGAAAGCATCAGATCTAACAGAATTACCAGAAAATTCTGATTTAAATTTTAATGATGCACAATTAAGATTGAATGTACAGTTTTTGTGGAGACCTCTATTAGATAATTCTATGATAGAAGACCTTAGAGGCTGGATGGTAAATGTTCACTTTGAAGATAAAAGTTTGAATATGTGTACATACTCATTAATGAAATGTTAATGGCTATGATGCTTTTCAGAAAACTGATGCACCTAGCTTAATTATTTCAGGCTGTGGAGCAATGACAATTCTTGCTAACAATAATAGTGATACTCAATTGTATTCTGAGTATTCTATGGGATTAGTAAGGCTGGTGCAACCAGTGGATTTGTTAGCTAAAAAAAATACAAAATACTTATGGATGCTACAGGACCCTGTACTAAAAGAAAGACTACCTGCTCAATTATCAAGTATAGACAATAGACAGATCAATTTATGTAACAAAGCAGCAATAAAGGTAGGATCTGTTTAATGAATATTTGAATAATCATTTAAAGAATAAAATTATGTTGTTTATACACAGTTGTTGATTATGCACAGATACTATCTCATAGTGAGGCTCATATATGGGAAAGCAGTAAACTTGTTGGAGCAGGGGTGTTAGAACAAAGTCCAGATGGATACTTAGCTAGTCCTTTATCTTTGAGACATAAGGTTCAAATATTGTTAAACACTTACTGTAATGATCACATGAACTTTGATGATGGTAGTTGTTGCAGTTACCCAGAACCAGCAACAACATTGCAATTATTAAGCTTGTCTGCACTTGCTCTATGGTAATTGTTCACACGTTATTATATTACATATAAAACAAATAGTGAGTAACAGTTTATTACAGTATAGTAATTGGTGGTGGAATGTGGTTGTACAGAAAATGTTGTCGAACCGAAATATCTTACTCACGCGTTTCCACTGAGGCAAACGATTCCGAAGTTGCTCAAACTGAACAACAACAACAACAACCTGAAGTACAAGATTTCTATTCTTTGATGACATCATTGGCTCTGTTATCGATCATCTTAGCTTACTTTTATTTGTGTGATAGGTACATCAAAACAGTATTTATCGTTTGATAACATTGACAGTTGTTATTAATATATTTTTATTTGTATTTAGAACAAATTTCTTCATGAAGGAGAACAAATATTATAGTGAATTTAGTTTTTGGTTACCACTTGGATATATATTAGCTCTCGGATTATTTTTTACCGAAGATAGAGAAAGAGGGCCAAGGACTTTGAATCGAGAACAAACAGATGAATGGAGAGGATTAATGCAAGCTGTTGTATTAATATATCACGTTACCGGGGCTAAGAATGTTTTACCTATTTACATGTACTTAAGACTGATCAACTCTGCTTATTTATTTCTTTCTGGATACGGTCATTTTTGTTACTTTTGGCAGACAGGCGATGTTTCTTTAGTAAGGTTTGCTCAAGTATGTATCAAGGAAAACAAAAATGTTAAATATCGTGTACACGAATCATATACTGTATCTTTTCCTTTTTCAGGTAATGTTTAGACTAAATTTCTTAACAGTATCCCTATGCCTTTGTATGAACAGGCCATATCAGTTTTATCATTTCGTTCCATTAGTCTCGTTCTGGTTTTTAGTCATCTATTTCTTAGCCTGGCTACCACCAAGAATATATTCTGGTAGTTTGAACGAATATGGGCCGAGAGCATTACTTTATCTCGCGTTGAAACTTCTAGGTCTTGTATCGATGATCACGATACTATATATGTCAGAGGTGACGATTTATAGTATATTATATGAAATGGAAATTATAACAAACATATATATATATATATATAATAGAAGATTGCATAACAGGTCTTCTTTGAAAAAGTATTTGTAACGAGACCTTGGAAAGCATTATTCGTTACGACCGACGACGATATACGAGAATGGTGGTCACGTTGGAGGGTGGACAGATATAGTGTGGCTTGGGGTGTAACTTTTGGAGCAGGTCTTGTAGCTTTGCAGAGGATAGATCATATTCCAGGAACCGCGTTATCCTCTTTACTAGCGCTAATTTCTCTGACCGCTTACACCACGTTTACTATATTATGTCATTCGGTGTCCGAATGCGAGGAAATTCATTCATATGTTGCTTTTATACCAGTAATTATCTAGAAATTGTAACTCGTTTCCTGATCTATTTTCATGCAATTAGATTTTATTAAATTTTAATTACAGATTATAGGATACATAGCGCTCAGAAACGCGTCGTTAGCATTACGCGGTAAACATTCGGCTCTTTTAGCTGGTTTAGGTCGTATCAGCTTAGAAACTCTAGTCGCGCAAGGTCACATTTGGTTAGCAGCAGATTCGCATGGCGTGTTGGTTTTACTACCCAGATTTCCAGTATTAAATCTTTTAGTCACGTCATTTATCTTTATATGTGCGAGTCACGAAGTAAGTATTTAATTGCTTTTATGTTCAACAGTTATAACAAATTTGTCTCGAACTTCGTACGTACAAAAAGTGCTACAGTCTTAATTTACTTTCTTTACAGATACACAGATTAACCCAGGTGTTAGCACCTTATGCAGTACCAAATGATTGGAGATTGGTAGCTCGTAATTTATTATTATTTATTGCAGTTCTGGTACCTATTGGTATTCATGATGGAATGTTTTAAAAACAACTTCTTTCTTATAGTTCACTGAATGATGAACATTTCTTTGTTACATGTAAATATTATGTGTAGGTAGTAGATGTGTAAGTTTGTACCATTTTTCACGAATGATTTGCGAAAAAAAAAAAGAAGAATACAACAAGAAGTCTTGTATATTTAGTTTTTTCTTATATTATTGATTTTCATAAGGAGGAAAGTAAACAATTAGAAAAGTAGAATTATTTTAACTGCTTCTGATATGCTTGTATATTATTTACAAATTTTCATAATTTATAAATAAGGCAAGTACAATTTACAGTTTTAAGAAAAGTCAGTAATATGAGTACAACATCACATGTACAGTAGGAATCACATTTTTTTGAGTTAGAGTTCTATGATACTATTTACGTATTTAATTATACAATTATCCTATTTAAAAACAGTCATCAATGTTTGTTACTTTTTACATTGCACATTAGTTTGTCATGTTTCACGTGACTAGTGTATACATCATAGCCAAGAGATATGGTATTATCATAAAGAACCCTATATCTGGTTGGCAGGAAATAGAAATTAAAAATTTGAGCAGGTGGCCAAATAACCCATTCTGCTATATATAATCTGTGTGCTTTCTTAATAATTTCATCTTTCAATTCAGGCCAACTACTGCTTTCTAAAATGCTTAATGTTAAAAAAAACATTGCTATGCATAGTGGAGAGCAGACTAATTGATCTATGATAACCTTTTTAAAGACAATATTAATAGTACGACCTGGTACTTTTGCATCTAAATATTTATACCAATAGTGACATACTATACCAATAGACATACCAGATACTGCCATGTTCCTTGTTCTATTTAAACTCCATTTATCCCACTCACCCTACAAAAAAAATTATAATAGGAATTCCAATGGGAAATTGAAATAAAGAAAAAATGATTTGAGAAAAAAGTCACTAAAATAATACCTTTAATATTTCGTAATGTTGTTCTAATACATCTCCCACTGCAGAAAGAGAAATAGATATTGTTACATTTGTATATAGTAAATTTTTAGAAGAAAATAATTGTTCTTTAATTGCAGGTATTTTATTAAAAATTGAACTTATATTTCTGGTAACATTCATTATCTGAAAAGAAAAAGAAACAATTTTCGTAGTAAGAGGATTGAATAACACGTTGATGCATAACCTATTAAACGCGCGAATGTAATTTTATTTCGTTTTAATTAAATATTATACAATTGAAACGTAATAACGAATATACTTACTGGCATTAGTGAATACTTAACATAATATTAAATACTGTTACATATATTTTTGTTAATATTTATAATAAAAAGTTTTTATTACTGTCCCCATATGTACACAAGTATCACAAAATTAGTATGTTAAGTACTAATTCGATAAGTTAATTAGTTTAAGGTTTAAGTTTCTTAGTAAAATAATTTTATTCGATTAATTCTGACGGAATTAAGTTTAAAGTTATTTTTAAAAACGAGGTAGATAGCCAATTTACATTTTATTCTATAATGTAAAATATTTTAAGATCTGGACCCCCGTAATGCAGGACTATATACAAGTATAGTAGAGATTATACGGCTTATTTTACAAATATTTACATATAAAATAGCGTAAGCGCAATTATAAAATGTCAAACTAGTACCGGAAAATACAAACAAAATTTAAACATGCAAATCAAGAAGTATTACATATCTTTTTATTTAAAAATGATTAATAGACCATTTAACTTTACTTGTCGAATCAATTTCATTTTTTTTCTTTATAGATAATTAAACAGAAGTGACAAGTTTGTAAACTTTACATTGCTAATTTTTTTCATAATTATACTGTAAAATTAAATTTTTTATATGCAATTGCACTACTTTCGCTATGTACTTTGGGATAGCTTATTAATATTATTATTTAATATTTTATATTGCTTTTCAATAGCGAAGACATCAAAATTATTTATCTTATTACATGTTCAAATGACGTATTTACCATAATTGTATTTGCCTAGGAAGTTTCTGTTTACAAATCGATGATTCAACGTGATCTGTCATATTTCATGTATTGATTTTAATTAGATAAACTGTTCTAGCAATAGGGTAAAATATTTTGCGAATAAAATATACTATTGTTATTACAATTATTTATAATCATCTGAAAATATCTGTTATAATAATGAATTTGGAACAACCAATTATATTTCTATGTCTATGCACTTTGGAAATATTTACGATTGGTTAACGTCAATTTTCTATCATTTCTGTCATTCCTATAAAATATATTTCACGTATTTTTTTTTAATTTGTAAAGATATACACATTTTCGTTTGTATATAAATATTGCAAACCATAAATAAATAAAAATATGATTATATAACATAAATTGTGCGCAGTATTTAAATTTCGCGCACTAACTGTACAGATAGCGATCTGGCCTTTCTGGCTTGCCGCCTAAACTGATAAAAAGGCGGGATTTTATTCCGCTTCATGGTTGCTATAGTTGCTCTGGCGATCTCGAGTCCGTAAGTACTGCATAAGAATTTTGAAAATTTTAACGGATCTTTGGCAGCCTATACATACATACATATATATATATTCGTATATAAAAAATGTCTCAGCCGTCAGTAACGGCGTATTTTAATACGCGTAAACGACAAGCGACTGATGATTTGCGAAACAAGGCAAAAGTTTTACTTCTTGACGAGCAATCGAGATCAGTAAGTAGTCGAAGTCACACTCCCGTTAATAAAGATATTTCCGAACCATCCGGAACATTAACTCCGATTCAAGAAGAAAACACAATGGGAACAAGTCCGAAAGTTGTCCTCGTACACGGTAAAGAATCAATGGGTAATCGTGCAAAACCTAACACAGCTGTGCGAAACATTCAGTTCGATTCTCCCAAGGTAAATGCCCAGAAAACACCTAAATCGAATTCTCGTGGTCGTTCTACGCGTGTACGACAATTATCCGGGCAAGAAGGGTTGCCTGATATCAGACAAAGCTTCCAAAAAATTGCGGAAGATTTAGATGCTAAAAAAGTACTCTTCGAGAAGAAGGGTGCTTTAAGTCCAAAGAAAAAACCTCCAACAACACCTACAAAAGAGAATACTTCTAATGCAAATGCTTCAAATGATCATCTGTTATCTAATTGTACAACTCCAAAAAAAGGGTCAACCATGGATACATTGGCAAAGCAAAATTTGTCCTTGAATGAGATAAAAAATAAGATTAACAAGTCTAGCAGGCTTATGGACTTGAAAGCCTCTATTGCACGCTTTAAGAATTGTGAACAAAGATTAGAGCAACTGCAAAAACCAATTGTGAAAAAACCTCAGATACAGAAATTCGAAAAGATTCAGCTTGAAATACCAGTTAGGTAGGATGTTTATGAAGAGAAACTCTCTATTTTCTAACATGCTTTGATTTAAATGCATTTGTCACATGTTAAGTTATTATTTGCAGCCCACAGAAAGGATACAAATCTCCAAGCAAGACAATATTAAGTCCCTTGAAAAATAAGGAATTAATGAATGCCAGCCCACAACGTAAAATTTTATTTGAACCCAAGGAAACAACTCCAAGTCCAGTGAAAGGCAGTCCAATTAAAGCACCAGCTTACCAGCAATATTTATCTCTTGCTGAAACTGGCACTCCTGCTTTATCATTGCCATATCATTATAGATTTTTGGCAGAGGCATTCAGATGTGTTGATACAGTATGTCACCATTTATCTTGCAAATATTGTTCTGTTCATCATTAATTTATTATGTATTATTCATTATATAACTACATTGTTAATTTTATAGGTGTCTGCAATGCTATTCAATCGTAAAGAAACAATAACTTTCAAGAAGTTGAAACCTGCAGTTCAAGAATTATTGCGTAAAAATTTCACATTGGAACACCTAGCACAGATCAAAACTATTTTCCCAGATGCATACAATTATAATCAGGAGAAACATCGTACTTTTGGTTCCACATCTAAGCAGGATAGATACGAGTTAGTTCTTATACCTATCGTCGACGAAACCAATGGAAGAAATACACCAGATGCAGATGATGTTTTGAAATCAGCATCTAAAGTTAGTATGGGACCAAGTGTGTTACTTGATAGACGAAGGAAATTCTATAATACCTTGCTTGGTAATGCTTTTTTTAAAATAATAATATCGTTGAAAGAATTTTTGTATTACATTAAAATTTTACTGTATCGCATTTTTCGATTGCAGATAAAGTAAAGGATGAGCATGAGAAATTTTTACTTAGTTTGGAAACGCCAATGCGTGTACCCAAAGAAAAGATTTTGCGCTGGCATCCCGAATTTGAGGTGGAGAGTTGTAAATCGATTGAACAAGCTGATCTGCCACAACCACCAAATGTCGAAAAAATTACAAGCGCGAAAGATGTTCTTAGTAAGAGCAATGCAATATGTTTCTTCATTATGAGATGTTCTGAATTTAAACTAATTTCTATTGATCATTTTCAGATAAAGCAAAATCACTGTTCAATTGTGGTACTCGCATGGAAAAGGCATTGCAGCGGCTAGCCGAAGCAAAAATGACTTCGAAAACGCTTTCTCCAGTGAAGAACGAAGTAGATAATTCAACTCAAACTGAAGGTGGTATGCGAAAAGTTAATATTACCGTCGTAGATACACCACCTGCTACACCTACAGTACAAAATCACCTTACTACTGCGCTCAAAGGCATACCAAAGGCCCTTCTTGAGAAGGTAAATGTTTTTCACATTAATATCTTTCGTAATATTTTGTCGTTTCGTAATGTAATACTTTGTTTTACACGCTAGGTTCGAGCTAAGCAAGCTGCTAAAGCATTAGAAGTCATGACGCGTTCGCCTAACGCAGAAAAGGAAGCTATAATGTATTCTAGGCTACCCGAGTTAGTTAAAGTTTTGCGCAATATTTTCGTAGCTGAGAGAAAAGGAGTCTTAACATTGGAATTTGTTATTACGAAATTAGAAAATTCATTTAGAACGAAATTAACTCCCGCTGAATTAGAAGAGCATGTACGCTTGTTGTGTAAATTACTACCCACGTGGAGTAGCATACATTATGTGCGGAAAATAGATTACTTGAAATTACAAAGAGAAAGCGATCTTGGAAAAATAGTGAAGAGATTAGAAATTATGGCTAATAATAAAGTATCATCATGATACATATTACATGATGATTGATTTTCTTTCTCTCAAACTATGATTTGTACACGAATTATATTATCTATGCAATTTAATTATAATGACAATTTTATTAATATTTTGCAATGTATTTGTTGTCAGTTATTGTTGCACTGTGTTCCCAATGATTTTGTTTCTGACAGTAGTTTAGTTTTGATGAGGAAAAAAATAAGAAAAGCTGCATTTCTCTCAACTTGAGACATATTTGATTTACTATATGTAACACTCGTGACTGACTAGCTGTTGCGTTCTTTAAATAAATTTACAGATTATAAAATATTAGTATTATAAACAATAATACAATTTTCTACACAATAAGTATACTCGCTTTATTTTCTTTGTTAATTTAGAAATGTACTAGATCATACTATATCAGTTATCATTATGCATATTGCACTGCCAAAAAAATCATAATTATGCACAATATCATATTATGTATTATGATTAAGTATTAAAAAGATTCGGTACAAATTATTTGTTTCTTTATTTTTGTGTACAAAATTTTGTTTACTATAAAAGAAGTAATTTCAAACGGAAAGCATGTTTTGATATACTAATCATGTAAAAAATGATAGATGTTAAACATGTTCGATAAGAAAAGAAAAATAATAAGAAAGGAGTGCTAGTTCGTAAATTATAAACAAATTCGTGTGACGCGTGAAGACTCCATTCTCAATAGGATTAGAAAAGTAGCGGACCATTATGGGGGGCCCGTGTATCCACGTGTTAAAATATTTAAATTTCAGCTTCTAACCGTCCGAATTTGATTAATCAAAACTCAAATTGAACAGGAAAGTCCCAAGAATATTACCTTGTAGCCTTTTGCCACTGGCCCTGGCAGTTCATTTGTTATAAACAAATATATTGCGTCATGGTAGACTATTCGGAAAGTATGTGAAGAAAAATATTAATTTCTCGGCTCCTAAACATCCGATTTTAATGCCCTTTGGCTTAAATTAAAGGGGGAGGTCACAGAAATGTTATCCTCTTACCAATTTGCCGATAAATAAATCGTTCCTATTTTTTGCAACTACTCAAAAATTATACTCGGCGAGGCTTTAAAAGTATATGTATAGCATTCCTTGGACCTTCCCCTTTAATTTAAGTCAAGGGGCAGTGAAATCGGACGTCTAGGTGCCGAGAAATTAATATTTTTGTTCAGATACTTTTCAAGTAATCTACCATGACACGATATAGTTGTTTATAACAAATATACTGCAAGGTCTTGTTGCAAAATGCTACAAGATAATATTCCTGGGACTGTCCACTTTTATTTAAGCCAAGGAGCATTGAAATCGGCACACTAAAAGCCGAGAAATTTGCATTTTCTCTCAAGTCCTCTTAAAGTCCAGAAAAGACTTTATATAGAATTGTACGTACATCTTACGAATTGGCAATACATAGTAGCTACACCTGTATGTACGTACGCGTTCCCGAAAGATTGTTAAGTGTTTATAGAACCAAATTGTTTTTGATTTTCTGCTCTTTTACAATTTTCTTTTTGTTTCGGTCGTTCCGATTTATGAGTGATATTCTGTCAGATTTCAGTCTTGCGATCATGTTAGTAAAGACACGGCAATACAGAATATTGTTAATATGGATGTTTAATTGCATAAAATTGTGTTGTAGGAAATGTTACAACACAGATGAGGTACAGGATTGTACAGGATCAGATATCCCTCAATGAGTGCAACATGGATATGCCAACAATTCTATAGTTTGTCTATAATAACCTATCCTACATTTCTCTTGCGATTCCATGGCTAAATTTAGTTTCAATCTTAACCGCTATTAATGTTAAAACCGTATTCCGTGTTAAATTGGTAACGTCGAGAGTGACGCAAGAATGGGAACAGAGCATGCGAGCCCCCAAATCCCAGGACAAAATATGCATTAGGTAATATGATAGGTCTATCCTGTACCCCGTCTATGGTGATAGGTGTCTATTCTATACCTCGTCTATGATATGAGTTTATAGATAAATCATCTTATGGGACTTCTTTTTTTTTTTATTAAGTATCTTTATTCAAATAAAGATTACAGGAAAACCTTAGACTATATACCTTATGGGACTTCATGTCTCATGTTCTGAAATACCGACATCTAAAAAAATCACAATTTTCGGAAGAATATCTTCTTTGTTTTATTAGCTGAAAGGGTATTTACACACTTCGAAAGTATTTTAATATAAAAAATTAAAGGCAAACACCAAAATTATAGATTTTAGAGCCCCAAATTTGGATGACAGAAAATCGTATTAGATAAATAGTCTATACTGTACTTTGTCTATGGTACTAGTCAATACACGTCACATGTCCATGTTTTTCCGGCAATCATACGTGTTTACGATGAAATAACATTTAAACAATACCATGTAATTATTTAAAAATTAAAGCGGAGTGTAATTAACGTATATAAAAGACAAACGCTTGATTTTAGCTAGTATAATTATAATATTGAAAGTCAAGGTATGCAATTTAAAGCAACTTTATTTACATTTTTGTTATCTTATTTAATAATTTCAAGATGTTAAATTTCGTAGCATAATAATATGACAATAGTCAAGTTTAAAAAAGATTAGTAATCGTTTATTTACTTCAAACAAAATTACATAAGTATGTTTTAAATTTCAGATGACAAAACTAATGGAGTGGCTTTTACTTGCTACTTTATTTTTTAGTGTATGGATTGCTGCAATTACTGAAAGCGTTAATTTATCTCTTATCGCGGAATGGAAACACGTTATTCTCTTTCTTCCACTCATTGTTTTATTCTTGTGCAGTATGTATGCAGCTATTGTTGTTTTATATAGGGTTTTCACATTCAATAATTGTGAAAATGCAGCTATTGAATTGCAGGAAGTAAATTTCAAAATTAAATATTACTTGTTTTATCCAAATATTTAAAAACTTATAAATAGCCATTTAATAATATTTTTGTATATATTTTTTTTAGCAAATAGAAGAAGCTAAGAAAAATCTTCAGAGTAAAGGTGTGACTTCAAAAAGCAAATGAATTAACATATTTTTGTATAATATGAATCAAATAATGCATTAATATATGGTCATCCTATTTAGATAGGTTATACTTGTATATAATTTTTATACAAATAAAAACAATTAAAGTTACAGAAATTAATAGATGTATAGAAATACTTTTTGTTTACAAAATTTATGCATAAAAAACTTGCGGCGTTTATTGAAAGAAATGTAGTAGCTATTTCAACATTTTTATGTAAATTTTAATGTATTTATTTATTAAAACACAAGTAAATGTTGCTAACAAGAAATGCGATCTTATTTAATAACATTTTTATTTGCAATAGTTAACTATTCTTACTATTTGTTAGCATAATAAAAATTAAATTATATCCGTATGACAAAAGATTCGCGTATTTCGACCCTCTGTAATGGTGGAATCTTTAAGGCAGTTTTCAATTGTTATCAGGAAACAATAAAAATTTAATGTTACAACAAAACGTTAAGATATATAATTCAATTATGCGAGTTGTTATATTCTTACATACATATGTATAATAAATCGAAAGAATATTGTAATCCTCAAAATTGAACTTGTCTTATGTATATACTTATGCATAGCAAATCAGGGAAACTAATTATATTCGTTTGTGCCTAGACTCATAATTTTTATTTATTAAATATGCAATTTTATGGTATATTTTCTTTTACATTGTGTTATATATCTAATAAAATTTTAATATCATTACTAGTATCTTAAAAATTCGAACGATTCCTAATAAGTTACATATTACTATGTTAAGGCTACAACATATTGAATGCATTTTTATAATATTAATAATCTCATTGCCTTCAATTTTTACTTCGATAGTAAGTTAATTACAAATTTTCTGTATAGATTCATACTTCTTGTAAGTCACCTTTAGTTTTTATCTATTTCAACATATTTCATGTATGATTATCTCTTATTAACTAGTTATAAGTTACTCGAGCTTCTTTCAGATGAAAAAATGGATTGATATTGAGGTCAAAGCAAATATAATACATACATATATATATATATTGTTATATATGTATGTTACTTAAATTTTCATTTTCTTTCTGTTTTTCTTTCAATTAAAAATTTCTTACAAATTTTGTTATTTTGTGACAAATGAAATGATTTGTAATGTGTTGTTAATGAATAACTATCTTTACCACTTCTGTTTAAAAAATACAAGACTTTTTTATACATACATACATAGGCGCAAGTTATACGCAAGTACACACATATATACATATGCAGTCATACATATACGGATGCACTTACATAATTTTTATATTAGAAAGCCTATTAAATGTACAAAATATGCCTGTCATGTACACGCATGCGTTTCGTATACACATATGCCTTTTTAATTGTGTATACAAAGTTTGTATGCATGAATTAATTGTACAATAGCTTCAACATACAAATACAAAGAAGTATTAATATTCTTTTTGTATATTAATTCATTAAACAAGCAGGCTTTCTTACATAAAAATGTAATTACACTGCTCCATATATTTAAAGAACAAAAAGTTTTTTGCTGAAGAGTAATTTGCAGACTGTAAGGATGGATTATAACACTTTTTATGCAAAGAATATTAAACCCAAACTTTCAAAATACACATAATAAAAGATGTAAATATATATATGTGTATATATATATATTTTTTGAAATGAGTAATTTAAAATTACAAAAAATTTAACACAATAAGCGTTTTGGTATAATAATAGTTGCAGTAAATTTTTGTTATCATTTACCAAATATGCCGATAATAAGAATTTACGCCTAAACTAAAATAACATAAATATGTGTGCATACTTATATACAAAGTAGAGATGACCAGTAGAAAATAACATGGCGCCTGTGTAATTACCCACCCTACATCAGTCCTTTAACTCCTTATTGTGTGAATTCAAAGTGCGTTACTTCAGTCATCAAGACTTTGCGATAGCAAAAAGTTAGCAGCAAGGTTCTCGTTTTTTTCACACGCAAAATACGCTTGTACGACCAAGTGTTCCGGAAATCCTAGTGCCTTCAGCCTCTCGATAGCTTCTTTATCTTGTGGTGTTACCTGAATTACCGAAGTTTCTACATCCGATCCTGTTCCTATACCTGCGCCAAGTCCTCCGCTTATACCACCGGGAGCAGTTGCCGGCGCAACATTAGATGCAGATACAGGTGTAGTTCTTCCTCCTGTACCACCGGTAGTTTCTACTGCTCCAAAAGAAAATACAACATGTAATTACATTCGTATACGTATAAACAAAATCGCGGACGAGGTACTGTGCAGAGATGACTTGTCGGCGAGGCAAACTGATTGGCTGTTGCAACACCTTTATGTATTCTTGTTATTGGTTGAATTAGTCACCACCACAAGTTTATTGCGTGGCGAAGAACGCGAAACAAAGCGTATCGAGGCAGAGTGATAATATGTAACTGTGTAAGAACCGAAAACTAAGATTTTCTTCTCTGCCCAAAACTTTGTAGCAGCCAACAAGTTATTTTTGCACAATATATACACGGATAAATAAAATCACTGATGAGGTACAGAATAGATCTAACATCCAATATATATTTCTCTGTCATACGGTTTCGAGGCTACGTAGTTTCCGTCACTATCTTCATTTTTACATTTTCGACTGCATTAAAACTATAGTTTCACATTTGCTTCTACATTTTCCATATTAACCCTTTCCACACTTTGCGCAGATCAAGCGATAAAAAATATAAAAATATTGGCGTGATATCTAAGATCAGAATGTAAAGCGTATTTTTAATACGCTATTAAATCAATACTGGTCGATACAGAATCAAAAGATGTGCTCTTAATATAACAGAATTTATCATTACCAGATGCAGACTATAGTCAATGCTCAGATTGAAAGGGTTAAAATACTTCAGAAGTGTTTACATTCCTTTCCACGTAATAAAAAGAAAGGTATTCTTCCGGAAATACTGCTTTTCTTAGATGTCGGTATTTCAGACCATGTGATACGAAGTCCCGTAAAACGATAGGTCCATCCTGTACCTTGCCTGTGATAAAGTATTATCTTCATTTCAACAGATAATAAAAACTAACCAGGTTCGTTAAGCATGCGTACAAATGCTTCTTGATTCTGTGAAATAAGCTGCAACAATGCAGGATTGGTTTGACCAATTTGTTGCAGTACAGCATTCAATAGCTGAGGATTTTGTTGGATAACTTGACGCATTTGTTGAAATTGAGGCTGCATCCTCAAGAATGCTAATGGATGTTGGCCAGCATCTTGAAGTTGTTCTTGCGCTTCCAGTTGATCTTCCGGTAAATCTTCGAAAAGTTGTGCCGGTATACCGGTTAAAAGGTATTCAACAGCTCTATCAGGATTGTTGAAACTTGCTCTTAATGCTTGTTCAACTTGTTCACGCTCGTACCTGGATAAATAGATTATGTTAGTAAAATATAAATGAAGAGAAATATTAGCTAAGTAATCATACATTTTTTTTATTTTTTTTTTATTAAACATATATCTACCCCATATCCACAATATTGTTCACCATTGTATTGTAATCTTCACCCATTAGCAAGGCACTTTCAGCTTGACCCCCAGCACATGCAGCAGTAGTAGTACTTGCTCCAGATTGCTCTTGTACAGTGGTAGCAGCAGGGTTTGATGCACCCTGAGTAGTAGGATTTGAACTAGGTTGTGCTGCTGAGCTACGGCAAAAAGCATATATTAACAATAACTTAATATAGCACAATCAAAAGAGTCGTTTGTCGAACTAGTATAAAACATTCCAAAATTTATCGAATTGTGTTTAATTATTAATAAATAAAACTGTAATGAAATATATGTAATTTCTGTATACAGTGGACCCTCGAAATTCGAACTCAAATTTAAGGTCTATTTGAAGGAAAATTCAGTTTCTAAATTTGAACGAAAACTCGAAAGTTCGAACAGACAACAATTAGTTCTCCTGTGACTCTTTCAGTAAGTGTTCGTGGTTGCGTTTTTCAACATTTTACTTATATCTCATTTAGTTATTTTTTTTAACAATTTTCATTCCTAATAATTTCGAGTAAGGATGATAATTTGATGATGATTTTTTTCGGAATCAGGACGGGATTCCGAACGTTTCAGGATTCTCGATATTGTCAAGATTTCGATAATTTTATTAAGTACTTTCATGATTTTTGGAGATGATAGAAAACCCGAAAAAGCAAAATTGGGACAAGATGAGAGCTTTTTCCCCATCCCAGAATCCTAAATATTTTCGGAAATTCACGAATCTACTTCAGGAATAAACTTCAGGGGGTTTAGAATGGATTAATTTGCATTATTACAAATGATAAAATTTAATTGAGATTTCGAACAACTCAAAGTTTGAACCATGTCCTGAATTGGATTTGAAGGTCCACTGTAATTAAATGTAAATTATATATAGTTGAATTGATTTCTTATTGCGGTATTTTAAGTCAATACCTGGTTGTAGTAGTAGTAGTAGTTTCTTCTTTATTTTCTGCACTTGCAGTATCTTCTTCAGCTGTATGGCCATTACCTGTTTTAAGTTTTGTTACCATAACAACTATAAACTTCTTCTCATCTATATTATACTCTGCTAATGGATGGTCATCTGTTAATATTTTTCCTACAGAAAAGCAGCATAATATTATCATACGGCTATAAATTATCATCGCACGATAACCACAATATTTATAAAAAGATAAAAATGTTCCAATGCTTTATAATCTCTAAATTTAAACTCTCGTAAACAACGGCTACAAAAATAAATTGAACAAAAGAGCGGATCGCTTTACGGATACATAAAAACAGCAATAAATTTAAAGCAAGTGAAAATAAGGTTATGTAAGTCATATCGCTCACCAGCATATATTAATTTCTGGTATTTAGCAGGGAAACCTTTCAGAGTTTCGATCTTTTGTTTCAAATCTCTTACCTGCAAAAACGTTTCATTAAAATCTATTATACTTCAAGCGAAAAGCACATACTTCACGTTTACTATATTCACTTACCGTTTCCGACGGATCAATTATTACTGTAAACGTCTGCTGCTGCAAGTTTTTTAATGTTACGATCATGTTGAATGATAAAAAATTAACGGTACGTTGTTGATTGACAAAGGAAAGTTTGAAGGATCTGGTGCAACGAGGATATAGAGATGTTTTGGTAAAGATCTTTTCAGCGATGAGTCGGCACTGCTTAAAGCAACTTACAAATGCTAACTCAGGATAGTATGCAGCTGAAAACATATGATGACATAAAGCAGTATTCTCAATTATGAACAATTGAATGCGCAAGGTGTGTACTGAAATACGGCCACGTCAGTACAAATTAATACTCTCACGACGGGTGCTTTCAGTGCCATCTATTTCACGCATAAGTTTTGTCCCTCGTGTACTAATATCCCTAGCATAAAAAAAGGAAGAGGGGGAAGCAAGTGGTGTCGTTTCTGCTATGTTAGTGTCAGGTCACAAGAAATCGAAATGGATTCCAATGATTCTTGCACCCCAAGATTTGAAATATTCTCAAACAAGTATATATTCTCAATTAGTTCTACACAGAAGGTATTTAAATTATGTAGTTAAAACATATAAGTACTCGATACCGCATATATCAATACAAAATGAAAAAAATACTATATTCATTATATACCGATACGAAGAAAAATAAATACTAAATAAATATAATATAAATAAAAAATACACACTGAATAAATAAGATTATGAATACCATACATACAATAGGTTTTTAAAAGATATATACACAAGAAATAATAATGAAGGAATATAATATTATTTATTCAATAATATGCCATAATTGTTTTTTCCGCCAGGCAATAATTCTGAAGATTATTTGGTCTTGAAAAAATAGGTGAAAGTTGACTAGAGCACAATTTAGGAGAACGTAAATATTTACTATCTATTTCTCTACATGTACGATAATGTTAAACGGGATTCTCGCGATACTTCGTTTTAGGAAAGACGATCGTCACAACAGCGTTTGCACGGATAATGCTACTACTAGATGCGCTTCTTGGTCAAAGTTCTTGGTACCGTGATGTCCAGCCGTACTACAAGACTTGGTGCAGTTTTGTAGCCAATTTGGTGTCAAGTCGTGCTACAAGGCTTGATGCATTTTGGTATAAGCATTTGTACAAGCCTTGGTGTATTTTTGGTCCCAATTTGGTACCATGGTTTGGTAATCAAACATTTGGTGTCATTTTGGCACCAATTTGGTGACACAATTAAATCGCAGATCGACGTACGTGAATATATTTCCAATTCTTGTTACGAACCTGAGCCGCGAGCAGCGCGAAAGGCTGGCGGAGTTTTGTTTAGGAATACCGTACGAATTTGTTAGTTAGGAGCGCGAACAAACCTGACGCGAAACCAGGGAGGGAGTCGCTGGGATTGTTGACGATGAGGACGAACCCGATGCGAAATCGGGGAGCCTCTAGGAGTGCGCTTTAAGCGCGGACGAACCCGATGCGAAATCGGGAAGCCGTAGGAGGTTGAAACGTCGTAGACGAACCCGATGCGAAATCGGGAAGCCGCAGGAGGTTGAAACGTCGTGGACGAACCCGATGCGAAATCGGAGAGCCACTAAGGTTGGAATGAGCTTCAATTTGGATATAGAGTGTTGAGAACGAACCTGATGCGAAATCAGACTGCCCGCGTCTCGCGCTCGACTGCCCGCGTCTCGCGCTCGACTGCCCGCGTCTCGCGCTCGACTGCCCGCGTCTCGCGCTCGACTGCCCGCGTCTCGCGCTCGACTGCCCGCGTCTCGCGCTCGACTGCCCGCGTCTCGCGCTCGACTGCCCGCGTCTCGCGCTCGACTGCCCGCGTCTCGCGCTCGACTGCCCGCGTCTCGCGCTCGACTGCCCGCGTCTCGCGCTCGACTGCCCGCGTCTCGCGCTCGACTGCCCGCGTCTCGCGCTCGACTGCCCGCGTCTCGCGCTCGACTGCCCGCGTCTCGCGCTCGACTGCCCGCGTCTCGCGCTCGACTGCCCGCGTCTCGCGCTCGACTGCCCGCGTCTCGCGCTCGACTGCCCGCGTCTCGCGCTCGACTGCCCGCGTCTCGCGCTCGACTGCCCGCGTCTCGCGCTCGACTGCCCGCGTCTCGCGCTCGACTGCCCGCGTCTCGCGCTCGACTGCCCGCGTCTCGCGCTCGACTGCCCGCGTCTCGCGCTCGACTGCCCGCGTCTCGCGCTCGACTGCCCGCGTCTCGCGCTCGACTGCCCGCGTCTCGCGCTCGACTGCCCGCGTCTCGCGCTCGACTGCCCGCGTCTCGCGCTCGACTGCCCGCGTCTCGCGCTCGACTGCCCGCGTCTCGCGCTCGACTGCCCGCGTCTCGCGCTCGACTGCCCGCGTCTCGCGCTCGACTGCCCGCGTCTCGCGCTCGACTGCCCGCGTCTCGCGCTCGACTGCCCGCGTCTCGCGCTCGACTGCCCGCGTCTCGCGCTCGACTGCCCGCGTCTCGCGCTCGACTGCCCGCGTCTCGCGCTCGACTGCCCGCGTCTCGCGCTCGACTGCCCGCGTCTCGCGCTCGACTGCCCGCGTCTCGCGCTCGACTGCCCGCGTCTCGCGCTCGACTGCCCGCGTCTCGCGCTCGACTGCCCGCGTCTCGCGCTCGACTGCCCGCGTCTCGCGCTCGACTGCCCGCGTCTCGCGCTCGACTGCCCGCGTCTCGCGCTCGACTGCCCGCGTCTCGCGCTCGACTGCCCGCGTCTCGCGCTCGACTGCCCGCGTCTCGCGCTCGACTGCCCGCGTCTCGCGCTCGACTGCCCGCGTCTCGCGCTCGACTGCCCGCGTCTCGCGCTCGACTGCCCGCGTCTCGCGCTCGACTGCCCGCGTCTCGCGCTCGACTGCCCGCGTCTCGCGCTCGACTGCCCGCGTCTCGCGCTCGACTGCCCGCGTCTCGCGCTCGACTGCCCGCGTCTCGCGCTCGACTGCCCGCGTCTCGCGCTCGACTGCCCGCGTCTCGCGCTCGACTGCCCGCGTCTCGCGCTCGACTGCCCGCGTCTCGCGCTCGACTGCCCGCGTCTCGCGCTCGACTGCCCGCGTCTCGCGCTCGACTGCCCGCGTCTCGCGCTCGACTGCCCGCGTCTCGCGCTCGACTGCCCGCGTCTCGCGCTCGACTGCCCGCGTCTCGCGCTCGACTGCCCGCGTCTCGCGCTCGACTGCCCGCGTCTCGCGCTCGACTGCCCGCGTCTCGCGCTCGACTGCCCGCGTCTCGCGCTCGACTGCCCGCGTCTCGCGCTCGACTGCCCGCGTCTCGCGCTCGACTGCCCGCGTCTCGCGCTCGACTGCCCGCGTCTCGCGCTCGACTGCCCGCGTCTCGCGCTCGACTGCCCGCGTCTCGCGCTCGACTGCCCGCGTCTCGCGCTCGACTGCCCGCGTCTCGCGCTCGACTGCCCGCGTCTCGCGCTCGACTGCCCGCGTCTCGCGCTCGACTGCCCGCGTCTCGCGCTCGACTGCCCGCGTCTCGCGCTCGACTGCCCGCGTCTCGCGCTCGACTGCCCGCGTCTCGCGCTCGACTGCCCGCGTCTCGCGCTCGACTGCCCGCGTCTCGCGCTCGACTGCCCGCGTCTCGCGCTCGACTGCCCGCGTCTCGCGCTCGACTGCCCGCGTCTCGCGCTCGACTGCCCGCGTCTCGCGCTCGACTGCCCGCGTCTCGCGCTCGACTGCCCGCGTCTCGCGCTCGACTGCCCGCGTCTCGCGCTCGACTGCCCGCGTCTCGCGCTCGACTGCCCGCGTCTCGCGCTCGACTGCCCGCGTCTCGCGCTCGACTGCCCGCGTCTCGCGCTCGACTGCCCGCGTCTCGCGCTCGACTGCCCGCGTCTCGCGCTCGACTGCCCGCGTCTCGCGCTCGACTGCCCGCGTCTCGCGCTCGACTGCCCGCGTCTCGCGCTCGACTGCCCGCGTCTCGCGCTCGACTGCCCGCGTCTCGCGCTCGACTGCCCGCGTCTCGCGCTCGACTGCCCGCGTCTCGCGCTCGACTGCCCGCGTCTCGCGCTCGACTGCCCGCGTCTCGCGCTCGACTGCCCGCGTCTCGCGCTCGACTGCCCGCGTCTCGCGCTCGACTGCCCGCGTCTCGCGCTCGACTGCCCGCGTCTCGCGCTCGACTGCCCGCGTCTCGCGCTCGACTGCCCGCGTCTCGCGCTCGACTGCCCGCGTCTCGCGCTCGACTGCCCGCGTCTCGCGCTCGACTGCCCGCGTCTCGCGCTCGACTGCCCGCGTCTCGCGCTCGACTGCCCGCGTCTCGCGCTCGACTGCCCGCGTCTCGCGCTCGACTGCCCGCGTCTCGCGCTCGACTGCCCGCGTCTCGCGCTCGACTGCCCGCGTCTCGCGCTCGACTGCCCGCGTCTCGCGCTCGACTGCCCGCGTCTCGCGCTCGACTGCCCGCGTCTCGCGCTCGACTGCCCGCGTCTCGCGCTCGACTGCCCGCGTCTCGCGCTCGACTGCCCGCGTCTCGCGCTCGACTGCCCGCGTCTCGCGCTCGACTGCCCGCGTCTCGCGCTCGACTGCCCGCGTCTCGCGCTCGACTGCCCGCGTCTCGCGCTCGACTGCCCGCGTCTCGCGCTCGACTGCCCGCGTCTCGCGCTCGACTGCCCGCGTCTCGCGCTCGACTGCCCGCGTCTCGCGCTCGACTGCCCGCGTCTCGCGCTCGACCGCCCGCGTCGCGCGCTCGACTGCCCGCGTCTCGCGCTCGACTGCCCGCGTCTCGCGCTCGACTGCCCGCGTCTCGCGCTCGACTGCCCGCGTCTCGCGCTCGACTGCCCGCGTCTCGCGCTCGACTGCCCGCGTCTCGCGCTCGACTGCCCGCGTCTCGCGCTCGACTGCCCGCGTCTCGCGCTCGACTGCCCGCGTCTCGCGCTCGACTGCCCGCGTCTCGCGCTCGACTGCCCGCGTCTCGCGCTCGACTGCCCGCGTCTCGCGCTCGACTGCCCGCGTCTCGCGCTCGACTGCCCGCGTCTCGCGCTCGACTGCCCGCGTCTCGCGCTCGACTGCCCGCGTCTCGCGCTCGACTGCCCGCGTCTCGCGCTCGACTGCCCGCGTCTCGCGCTCGACTGCCCGCGTCTCGCGCTCGACTGCCCGCGTCTCGCGCTCGACTGCCCGCGTCTCGCGCTCGACTGCCCGCGTCTCGCGCTCGACTGCCCGCGTCTCGCGCTCGACTGCCCGCGTCTCGCGCTCGACTGCCCGCGTCTCGCGCTCGACTGCCCGCGTCTCGCGCTCGACTGCCCGCGTCTCGCGCTCGACTGCCCGCGTCTCGCGCTCGACTGCCCGCGTCTCGCGCTCGACTGCCCGCGTCTCGCGCTCGACTGCCCGCGTCTCGCGCTCGACTGCCCGCGTCTCGCGCTCGACTGCCCGCGTCTCGCGCTCGACTGCCCGCGTCTCGCGCTCGACTGCCCGCGTCTCGCGCTCGACTGCCCGCGTCTCGCGCTCGACTGCCCGCGTCTCGCGCTCGACTGCCCGCGTCTCGCGCTCGACTGCCCGCGTCTCGCGCTCGACTGCCCGCGTCTCGCGCTCGACTGCCCGCGTCTCGCGCTCGACTGCCCGCGTCTCGCGCTCGACTGCCCGCGTCTCGCGCTCGACTGCCCGCGTCTCGCGCTCGACTGCCCGCGTCTCGCGCTCGACTGCCCGCGTCTCGCGCTCGACTGCCCGCGTCTCGCGCTCGACTGCCCGCGTCTCGCGCTCGACTGCCCGCGTCTCGCGCTCGACTGCCCGCGTCTCGCGCTCGACTGCCCGCGTCTCGCGCTCGACTGCCCGCGTCTCGCGCTCGACTGCCCGCGTCTCGCGCTCGACTGCCCGCGTCTCGCGCTCGACTGCCCGCGTCTCGCGCTCGACTGCCCGCGTCTCGCGCTCGACTGCCCGCGTCTCGCGCTCGACTGCCCGCGTCTCGCGCTCGAGTGGCCGCGTCTCGCGCTCGACTGTCCGCGTCTCGCGCTCGACTCCCCGCGTCTCGCGCTCGACTGCCCGCGTCTCGCGCTCGACTGCCCGCGTCTCGCGCTCGACTGCCCGCGTCTCGCGCTCGACTGCCCGCGTCTCGCGCTCGACTGCCCGCGTCTCGCGCTCGACTGCCCGCGTCTCGCGCTCGACTGCCCGCGTCTCGCGCTCGACTGCCCGCGTCTCGCGCTCGACTGCCCGCGTCTCGCGCTCGACTGCCCGCGTCTCGCGCTCGACTGCCCGCGTCTCGCGCTCGACTGCCCGCGTCTCGCGCTCGACTGCCCGCGTCTCGCGCTCGACTGCCCGCGTCTCGCGCTCGACTGCCCGCGTCTCGCGCTCGACTGCCCGCGTCTCGCGCTCGACTGCCCGCGTCTCGCGCTCGACTGCCCGCGTCTCGCGCTCGACTGCCCGCGTCTCGCGCTCGACTGCCCGCGTCTCGCGCTCGACTGCCCGCGTCTCGCGCTCGACTGCCCGCGTCTCGCGCTCGACTGCCCGCGTCTCGCGCTCGACTGCCCGCGTCTCGCGCTCGACTGCCCGCGTCTCGCGCCCGACTGCCGGCGTCTCGCGCTCGACTGCCCGCGTCTCGCGCTCGACTGCCCGCGTCTCGCGCTCGACTGCCCGCGTCTCGCGCTCGACTGCCCGCGTCTCGCGCTCGACTGCCCGCGTCTCGCGCTCGACTGCCCGCGTCTCGCGCTCGACTGCCCGCGTCTCGCGCTCGACTGCCCGCGTCTCGCGCTCGACTGCCCGCGTCTCGCGCTCGACTGCCCGCGTCTCGCGCTCGACTGCCCGCGTCTCGCGCTCGACTGCCCGCGTCTCGCGCTCGACTGCCCGCGTCTCGCGCTCGACTGCCCGCGTCTCGCGCTCGACTGCCCGCGTCTCGCGCTCGACTGCCCGCGTCTCGCGCTCGACTGCCCGCGTCTCGCGCTCGACTGCCCGCGTCTCGCGCTCGACTGCCCGCGTCTCGCGCTCGACTGCCCGCGTCTCGCGCTCGACTGCCCGCGTCTCGCGCTCGACTGCCCGCGTCTCGCGCTCGACTGCCCGCGTCTCGCGCTCGACTGCCCGCGTCTCGCGCTCGACTGCCCGCGTCTCGCGCTCGACTGCCCGCGTCTCGCGCTCGACTGCCCGCGTCTCGCGCTCGACTGCCCGCGTCTCGCGCTCGACTGCCCGCGTCTCGCGCTCGACTGCCCGCGTCTCGCGCTCGACTGCCCGCGTCTCGCGCTCGACTGCCCGCGTCTCGCGCTCGACTGCCCGCGTCTCGCGCTCGACTGCCCGCGTCTCGCGCTCGACTGCCCGCGTCTCGCGCTCGACTGCCCGCGTCTCGCGCTCGACTGCCCGCGTCTCGCGCTCGACTGCCCGCGTCTCGCGCTCGACTGCCCGCGTCTCGCGCTCGACTGCCCGCGTCTCGCGCTCGACTGCCCGCGTCTCGCGCTCGACTGCCGCGTCTCGCGCTCGACTGCCCGCGTCTCGCGCTCGACTGCCCGCGTCTCGCGCTCGACTGCCCGCGTCTCGCGCTCGACTGCCCGCGTCTCGCGCTCGACTGCCCGCGTCTCGCGCTCGACTGCCCGCGTCTCGCGCTCGACTGCCCGCGTCTCGCGCTCGACTGCCCGCGTCTCGCGCTCGACTGCCCGCGTCTCGCGCTCGACTGCCCGCGTCTCGCGCTCGACTGCCCGCGTCTCGCGCTCGACTGCCCGCGTCTCGCGCTCGACTGCCCGCGTCTCGCGCTCGACTGCCCGCGTCTCGCGCTCGACTGCCCGCGTCTCGCGCTCGACTGCCCGCGTCTCGCGCTCGACTGCCCGCGTCTCGCGCTCGACTGCCCGCGTCTCGCGCTCGACTGCCCGCGTCTCGCGCTCGACTGCCCGCGTCTCGCGCTCGACTGCCCGCGTCTCGCGCTCGACTGCCCGCGTCTCGCGCTCGACTGCCCGCGTCTCGCGCTCGACTGCCCGCGTCTCGCGCTCGACTGCCCGCGTCTCGCGCTCGACTGCCCGCGTCTCGCGCTCGACTGCCCGCGTCTCGCGCTCGACTGCCCGCGTCTCGCGCTCGACTGCCCGCGTCTCGCGCTCGACTGCCCGCGTCTCGCGCTCGACTGCCCGCGTCTCGCGCTCGACTGCCCGCGTCTCGCGCTCGACTGCCCGCGTCTCGCGCTCGACTGCCCGCGTCTCGCGCTCGACTGCCCGCGTCTCGCGCTCGACTGCCCGCGTCTCGCGCTCGACTGCCCGCGTCTCGCGCTCGACTGCCCGCGTCTCGCGCTCGACTGCCCGCGTCTCGCGCTCGACTGCCCGCGTCTCGCGCTCGACTGCCCGCGTCTCGCGCTCGACTGCCCGCGTCTCGCGCTCGACTGCCCGCGTCTCGCGCTCGACTGCCCGCGTCTCGCGCTCGACTGCCCGCGTCTCGCGCTCGACTGCCCGCGTCTCGCGCTCGACTGCCCGCGTCTCGCGCTCGACTGCCCGCGTCTCGCGCTCGACTGCCCGCGTCTCGCGCTCGACTGCCCGCGTCTCGCGCTCGACTGCCCGCGTCTCGCGCTCGACTGCCCGCGTCTCGCGCTCGACTGCCCGCGTCTCGCGCTCGACTGCCCGCGTCTCGCGCTCGACTGCCCGCGTCTCGCGCTCGACTGCCCGCGTCTCGCGCTCGACTGCCCGCGTCTCGCGCTCGACTGCCCGCGTCTCGCGCTCGACTGCCCGCGTCTCGCGCTCGACTGCCCGCGTCTCGCGCTCGACTGCCCGCGTCTCGCGCTCGACTGCCCGCGTCTCGCGCTCGACTGCCCGCGTCTCGCGCTCGACTGCCCGCGTCTCGCGCTCGACTGCCCGCGTCTCGCGCTCGACTGCCCGCGTCTCGCGCTCGACTGCCCGCGTCTCGCGCTCGACTGCCCGCGTCTCGCGCTCGACTGCCCGCGTCTCGCGCTCGACTGCCCGCGTCTCGCGCTCGACTGCCCGCGTCTCGCGCTCGACTGCCCGCGTCTCGCGCTCGACTGCCCGCGTCTCGCGCTCGACTGCCCGCGTCTCGCGCTCGACTGCCCGCGTCTCGCGCTCGACTGCCCGCGTCTCGCGCTCGACTGCCCGCGTCTCGCGCTCGACTGCCCGCGTCTCGCGCTCGACTGCCCGCGTCTCGCGCTCGACTGCCCGCGTCTCGCGCTCGACTGCCCGCGTCTCGCGCTCGACTGCCCGCGTCTCGCGCTCGACTGCCCGCGTCTCGCGCTCGACTGCCCGCGTCTCGCGCTCGACTGCCCGCGTCTCGCGCTCGACTGCCCGCGTCTCGCGCTCGACTGCCCGCGTCTCGCGCTCGACTGCCCGCGTCTCGCGCTCGACTGCCCGCGTCTCGCGCTCGACTGCCCGCGTCTCGCGCTCGACTGCCCGCGTCTCGCGCTCGACTGCCCGCGTCTCGCGCTCGACTGCCCGCGTCTCGCGCTCGACTGCCCGCGTCTCGCGCTCGACTGCCCGCGTCTCGCGCTCGACTGCCCGCGTCTCGCGCTCGACTGCCCGCGTCTCGCGCTCGACTGCCCGCGTCTCGCGCTCGACTGCCCGCGTCTCGCGCTCGACTGCCCGCGTCTCGCGCTCGACTGCCCGCGTCTCGCGCTCGACTGCCCGCGTCTCGCGCTCGACTGCCCGCGTCTCGCGCTCGACTGCCCGCGTCTCGCGCTCGACTGCCCGCGTCTCGCGCTCGACTGCCCGCGTCTCGCGCTCGACTGCCCGCGTCTCGCGCTCGACTGCCCGCGTCTCGCGCTCGACTGCCCGCGTCTCGCGCTCGACTGCCCGCGTCTCGCGCTCGACTGCCCGCGTCTCGCGCTCGACTGCCCGCGTCTCGCGCTCGACTGCCCGCGTCTCGCGCTCGACTGCCCGCGTCTCGCGCTCGACTGCCCGCGTCTCGCGCTCGACTGCCCGCGTCTCGCGCTCGACTGCCCGCGTCTCGCGCTCGACTGCCCGCGTCTCGCGCTCGACTGCCCGCGTCTCGCGCTCGACTGCCCGCGTCTCGCGCTCGACTGCCCGCGTCTCGCGCTCGACTGCCCGCGTCTCGCGCTCGACTGCCCGCGTCTCGCGCTCGACTGCCCGCGTCTCGCGCTCGACTGCCCGCGTCTCGCGCTCGACTGCCCGCGTCTCGCGCTCGACTGCCCGCGTCTCGCGCTCGACTGCCCGCGTCTCGCGCTCGACTGCCCGCGTCTCGCGCTCGACTGCCCGCGTCTCGCGCTCGACTGCCCGCGTCTCGCGCTCGACTGCCCGCGTCTCGCGCTCGACTGCCCGCGTCTCGCGCTCGACTGCCCGCGTCTCGCGCTCGACTGCCCGCGTCTCGCGCTCGACTGCCCGCGTCTCGCGCTCGACTGCCCGCGTCTCGCGCTCGACTGCCCGCGTCTCGCGCTCGACTGCCCGCGTCTCGCGCTCGACTGCCCGCGTCTCGCGCTCGACTGCCCGCGTCTCGCGCTCGACTGCCCGCGTCTCGCGCTCGACTGCCCGCGTCTCGCGCTCGACTGCCCGCGTCTCGCGCTCGACTGCCCGCGTCTCGCGCTCGACTGCCCGCGTCTCGCGCTCGACTGCCCGCGTCTCGCGCTCGACTGCCCGCGTCTCGCGCTCGACTGCCCGCGTCTCGCGCTCGACTGCCCGCGTCTCGCGCTCGACTGCCCGCGTCTCGCGCTCGACTGCCCGCGTCTCGCGCTCGACTGCCCGCGTCTCGCGCTCGACTGCCCGCGTCTCGCGCTCGACTGCCCGCGTCTCGCGCTCGACTGCCCGCGTCTCGCGCTCGACTGCCCGCGTCTCGCGCTCGACTGCCCGCGTCTCGCGCTCGACTGCCCGCGTCTCGCGCTCGACTGCCCGCGTCTCGCGCTCGACTGCCCGCGTCTCGCGCTCGACTGCCCGCGTCTCGCGCTCGACTGCCCGCGTCTCGCGCTCGACTGCCCGCGTCTCGCGCTCGACTGCCCGCGTCTCGCGCTCGACTGCCCGCGTCTCGCGCTCGACTGCCCGCGTCTCGCGCTCGACTGCCCGCGTCTCGCGCTCGACTGCCCGCGTCTCGCGCTCGACTGCCCGCGTCTCGCGCTCGACTGCCCGCGTCTCGCGCTCGACTGCCCGCGTCTCGCGCTCGACTGCCCGCGTCTCGCGCTCGACTGCCCGCGTCTCGCGCTCGACTGCCCGCGTCTCGCGCTCGACTGCCCGCGTCTCGCGCTCGACTGCCCGCGTCTCGCGCTCGACTGCCCGCGTCTCGCGCTCGACTGCCCGCGTCTCGCGCTCGACTGCCCGCGTCTCGCGCTCGACTGCCCGCGTCTCGCGCTCGACTGCCCGCGTCTCGCGCTCGACTGCCCGCGTCTCGCGCTCGACTGCCCGCGTCTCGCGCTCGACTGCCCGCGTCTCGCGCTCGACTGCCCGCGTCTCGCGCTCGACTGCCCGCGTCTCGCGCTCGACTGCCCGCGTCTCGCGCTCGACTGCCCGCGTCTCGCGCTCGACTGCCCGCGTCTCGCGCTCGACTGCCCGCGTCTCGCGCTCGACTGCCCGCGTCTCGCGCTCGACTGCCCGCGTCTCGCGCTCGACTGCCCGCGTCTCGCGCTCGACTGCCCGCGTCTCGCGCTCGACTGCCCGCGTCTCGCGCTCGACTGCCCGCGTCTCGCGCTCGACTGCCCGCGTCTCGCGCTCGACTGCCCGCGTCTCGCGCTCGACTGCCCGCGTCTCGCGCTCGACTGCCCGCGTCTCGCGCTCGACTGCCCGCGTCTCGCGCTCGACTGCCCGCGTCTCGCGCTCGACTGCCCGCGTCTCGCGCTCGACTGCCCGCGTCTCGCGCTCGACTGCCCGCGTCTCGCGCTCGACTGCCCGCGTCTCGCGCTCGACTGCCCGCGTCTCGCGCTCGACTGCCCGCGTCTCGCGCTCGACTGCCCGCGTCTCGCGCTCGACTGCCCGCGTCTCGCGCTCGACTGCCCGCGTCTCGCGCTCGACTGCCCGCGTCTCGCGCTCGACTGCCCGCGTCTCGCGCTCGACTGCCCGCGTCTCGCGCTCGACTGCCCGCGTCTCGCGCTCGACTGCCCGCGTCTCGCGCTCGACTGCCCGCGTCTCGCGCTCGACTGCCCGCGTCTCGCGCTCGACTGCCCGCGTCTCGCGCTCGACTGCCCGCGTCTCGCGCTCGACTGCCCGCGTCTCGCGCTCGACTGCCCGCGTCTCGCGCTCGACTGCCCGCGTCTCGCGCTCGACTGCCCGCGTCTCGCGCTCGACTGCCCGCGTCTCGCGCTCGACTGCCCGCGTCTCGCGCTCGACTGCCCGCGTCTCGCGCTCGACTGCCCGCGTCTCGCGCTCGACTGCCCGCGTCTCGCGCTCGACTGCCCGCGATTAATAGACGCCGCGTGGCTATAAGACAGCACAGAACGCTCAACTGCATCTTGTCTAAAAGACACCCCCGAACGCTCGTTCATCAGTCCGTCAAAGAACGCGACAAGCCAGAACGTGAAGTCGACACGAAGTCAAAACGATATCAATACGAACTCAAAACGATTCTGCCATGTTAGTGCTGGGTCACAAGAAATCGAAGTGGGTTCCAATAATTCTTGCTCCCCAAAATTTAAAATATTCTCAAACAAGTATATATTCTGAATTAGTTCTACACAGAAGATATTTAAATTATGTAGTTAAAACATATAAGTACTCGATACCGCATATATCAATACAAAATGAAAAAAATACTATATTCATTATATACCGATACGAAGAGAAGTGAATATTAAATAAATATAATATAAATAAAGAATACAAACTGAATAAATGAGATTGTGAATACCATACATACAATAAGTTTTTAATATATATATATATACACAAGAAATAATAATGAAGGAATATAATATTAATTATTGAATAATATATTCTTTATTATCATCGTATTCATTTACTGTTTATTTCACTTCCTATTGATACATGCGGTATTAAGTACTCATTTGTTTTATTTATATAATTTAAATACCTCCTGTGAATAACTAATTGAAAATATATATTTTTTGAGAATATTTCAAATCTTAAGGTGCAGAGAGTGAGAGTGTCAAAGGATTAGGACAGGTCATTAAAGGATCGTTTGATTGGCAACAATAATTGTTTAAACAAATAATAAGATTTAATTTGGTGTTTATTATACTTTTTGAAGTACAAATTACAAGAATGCTGAAATATGCTTAGAAAGTAATAATTGCTACAGTTTAGCGTAAAACTAATTATAATTTATAATGAAATAAAGTATAATATAACTAATATAAGTAAGTAATACAATAAAATACAAGTAAGTAACAAATCCATTTACGAAACATTTGATAACTAAAATTTGTATAACTCATGACAAAAATGTGTATAATAATGTCTGTTAAACTGTTCCTCCGAGTTCTTCTTTCTTCCCCCTGTCCCCATTGTCCTCGATTAGAACTTGCTGACCAATAATTCAGGAGCAAGGAATATTGTTAATTAATCCTTGTTTCAATTCCCTCTTGAATTATGAAGCGCAATACGTGCTCTTCTAGTTGATAGATTTGCCTTCGCCACTGATTGTATGTACTAAAGGAAGCAGTTGCCGCAATAGTTTCGCGACCAAATACATTTGAGTTGGTCTGTAAGACTCGTTACGACAATAATTTTCCGGTATCCTCATCTCATGGATCCATGTAGGCATAAATATTATAATATTCAAACGTTATTAATTATGTTTTTAATCGCATAATTTCTGGCAGTAAATATAATTTCAACCTGCAATTTTACGATTATTAACTCTAAAATTAATTCTTGCTTACAGTTCCTTTATTTTATTAAATTTGCATTCCAACCATGAAAAACCAAAAGCGGAATTATAATCTAGCTTTAAACTATAAATTAACCGCTTAAAAATTATAAATCGGTATATTGTCTCATTTTTATATCGATATACAACATTTTTGAAATCCCATTGAACACATTTATATGAAATTTATTACTATAATAGTTCAGTAAGGATTTCGAAACTAAAAGTTTTCTGTCATTATACAGCAAACTTAAAATTTTAAGTTGCAATGAAACGCGTGAAATAAGCGATGACTATCATTCTTTACGTATCAATATTGAATTGCAGATTGCTTTATCGAAGAAGTTAACCTAGAGACTTTTTTTATATGACATCTTTCACGTGGCTTCAGCAGATCTTACGTGTTTTTGAATACTTATGAGGTTAAGCGTGTATCATGTATTGATTATTAAACAAATATTAAATAGTTAGATACAATAAACATTTTTTAAATCACAATTTGCAGGCAAAATGACGGTAAGTTATCTATTATATTATTCAAAATATCTTCCTTATTTTTATTACTACTTAACCATCTTGCAAATGTAATTATTTCCATACGATTTGTTATATGTATCAATGACTAATATTCTTAATTAATAAACGATCTTTTTCTGTGTGAAAATTTGTGTTCCTAACTCTAGTAATAGCAAATAATGCTGTTTGTTACATTTGTAGATTAAGAAAACTAAAGCAGCGACAAAGGGGGCAAAACAGATAGTGGAGGAGAATAAAACAACGTTAAGCTTCTATCAGAATATGATTTTAGGAGCTGTAGGAATATACTTTATTGCTATGATGTTATTCTTTAATTTTACCACATTATCGATTGTAAGCTTCATGCTCAAGATGTTTTTTACACAGACAAGTTACAGAATAGATCTATCATCCAATGTATTTTTCTGTCACACAATTTTGGGATTTCCAGACCCCATTACCCCATTACATTACATTTTTACCTTTTCACGTGCACAGAATCTATAGCTTTTATATTTCGCATATTAAAATATTGTTGAAGCATTTATATTCCCTTTAAAGTAATAGAAAGAAAGATATTTTTCCAAACATTCTGATTTTTTTAGATGTGGGTATTTCAGACTACATGACAAAGTCCTATAAGATGATAAATTTATTAGGTACATATAGTGACTACAAAAAGTATTCATACATCACTGTATTTATTTTGTCATTTAAGTACTTAATTATTAGGTGCATCTAAATTAAATTTCTCATCATTGTTTGACAGTGGTTTTACGCGATCATAGAAATTCGTTGTAGAGAGACTAAAATATAGAATTCGATTAGAAAATCCCTAATTGAAAAATATAGATGTGTATAAACATTTTTTGTAGCCACAAAATTGGTCATAATTTTGTAGCGGAAAAGCATTTCGCGTTCCCGATCTCTGATCTTATTCTGTATCTCGTTTGTGCTTTTTAATGTGCAGCATATGCGGCAATATGGATTTCATTACATATTGTATATTATTACAGACATTAACTATATTTTCTGCAATTGTATATATAGGAAGTTATCAATTTATGAAATACATAGCGCATGCAACGTTCTCGGAATCCGGGCAGCTTTTAGATTCCGGAATCGATCTTAACATGGAAGGAGGTATAGCAGAGTAAATATCGCCAACAATTCTAATCATTTCTTTAAATAATATAACACTTTATTACATCGTAACAGGCTCGTTAAATATAACAACACTTTCATTTTATTCCAGACATGTAAAAGATTTAATTATATTAACTTCGGGAGTACAAGTACTCTCCCTTATATCAAATTATTTTTGGTTATTATGGCTTCTTGTAAGTATATTTAATAAAATAAATATAATATATTATAGAACACTTTGATATAAATAGAATTTGAGGCTTTCACGGCGCGGTTCGAAGTAATTATCACTAATTGGGTATTCTAGTTCAACTAGTGGTCATTATTTGGATATAAATATCTTTCATATTTTTATACTCCCCTCAATTTCTTACTTACGTAACGTGTTTAAAACTAGAACCACCCGCGATTAAAGTATATCTATTTGTAGCAAGATAATTATAATGATAAGATACTTGCGAAAATAATTGGTACAAAGAAAATAAACCTACATTCACACGACTAACGAAAAATCTCCGAAAAATCATCCAAAATTCGGTATGGTAAATTTATGTAATTTTTTATTTTATGATAAGTTACGGATGGATGATTTTGATCGCTTTGGTAGTTCTAGTGTTAAACGAATTGCAAAATAATTTGCATTGTATGGTTACAACAGGTACCATTGAGAGGAGGATGGATGCTATGGAAACAAATATTAGCTCCATGGTTTTTTGCCCCTGCTCAAGAACAACCTGAGATCAGCGAGAAGAAACAACGGAAGTTAGAAAAAAAGATGGCTAGACGGCATTGAAATTTTTATGCAAAATAAACATGCATTTTGAACAAATATTTAAGGATTTTATGGGTGTGGAATATAGTTGAGCAATATTGCGAGACAAAACTGCATATTTCACCTTTGTTTTAGCCCTCATCGCTTCGCGTACTTCTTACGAAACCGTTTTTACGTTTCTGAGAAAGTTACTTCCATGTCTTTTATATAAATTATAAAAATCAATTTCTTCGAAGTTGAACGATATTCGTTGTCCTATCACATTAATTTTGGCAACTGTCTTTCAGCGTTCAAGAAAGAAAGCTTATGAAAAGAGTAATATAAAAATAAATTTTTTATAATTTTTAACGTTATCTATATACCGTTTACTTTCTAATCAATTTATAATTTCGTATTAGTTAAGTTCATACTTTCAATAACTTACGTAAGAATTATTTTTATACAACTTAAATGTAAATAAACAGGACATTCGTTTTATATGTACATATGTACATACATACACGTTTACATCTACACGCTAAGTGCATGTAGAAACACCAGAGTTGGGCATTTTTCGAATTGTTTCGAATAAATATTTATTTAAGATACGTATCCAAATAAATTCTGTTTAGTCAGTTATTTTATCCGCACAATAAATATTAATTATCCGTAACAAATAAATCGTTCGAATAAATGATTATAATCTATTCGAATAATTTTGTATTAATTATTCGAATAAATCTACCTAAGAGCAATGAATTCTGTATTTTTATTCGTCATCTAATTTGCGAGTAATTTTGCCCATCTCTGATAAAATCGAATTATATTTATTGCATTAAAAAGAACAGTATTCTATGTGTAAACAGATAACATAAATTAAATACTTTTATTTGGCTTTGAGTCATATTAAATATAATACTAAATGGAATGTGCTCGTTATCTTTTTTAAATTGCTGTCCTCTATGAATCTCAGAAGAGTGCATCACAGTTAATTGAAATACAATGGTTTGCATTATCACGCCATGCTAACTTCTCGTATTACTGTTATTCATAATTACAGTTGTACAATTTTTGCAATGCAAATCGCACATGCTGCATTACCAACTATTACACGATCTATCGAATTTTAATTTTCGCCCAATGATTGCACGGCAAATAAAAGTTTTCTAGTTTAAGAAATACTGTACATCTTTTACAAAAAGCTATTGCTACATGCGGTAACATTATTCGGAAAGAACTCTTTTCGTTTTCATAATGTCCCAACAACGAAATAACTATGTGATAAAAGACTTTTTATAAACTTAAAATAAATACGATTTAAGAAGTGTCTACGTCTAAACCTTTCTTTTTTCTGTAATCGTGTTCCGATTGATATCCGGGTGGATGATTATGATCGTGTACACCCGTAGGCATAAATCTTTCAGCGATAACCGCACATTTACCTTTACATCCGCGATGTTGCTCGGCACATCTGTAATGAGATCTATTCAAACCCTCTGAACGAGATGTCAAATTGTAAACGTAGCCCTCGTGTACCAATTGCGGTCGGCCCCGTGCGGAGAGCCTATAAATTACTGGTTCAACATCTGTAATTTTAATATATGTTTTGTTGTAACATATCGTCATTAGGCGGCGGATCTTTACGTAAATTCAGGCCAGGTCCACACTAAGAAAATAAGAAGTAACTATTTGAGATCATTTACTTCAGACCGTTATTTTCAACATTGTTAATTGATATATATTTATACATTGATATACTAATATATTGATACATTGATGAAATTAAAGATAACATCGATTCACTTGAAATAAAAATATTTCAAATAATGAGTTATTTCTTTATTTCACATTTAACAACAGAAATAATTCTTAATAACATGCAGAATTGTATAGAATAAACAATAACGGTAAACAAAAAGAGTGTTAGTATAAACTAGGAAGACCTAATTTTACAATTACTTCGAATAATTATTTCAAATAATTATAAAATAAATTAATATGTTATTTGAAATAATATTTCAAGTAATGTTATTTTAGAAGTGTCCAGATCTGATCTAAACAATGGAATAATATTTGAGTTTTAGATCTTGCCCCACTGTATCATCCATCATTTTGTTAATTTAATTGAAGTCATTTTTATAGATAACAGTTATACTTTATACTTCAATTTTTTACCTTGCTGAGCTGGATTTTCTCCTGAATTCTCAAAATCAGCTATCTTTGGGACATCTTCCTTTTCATTATCATTGCTTTTTACAGTTTCTTCTTCCTCATCTATGGAATCTGTCTTTATTAATGTGTCTTTATTAATCAAAAACAAAACATTTTGATTATCATTATCCGTTTTTTCATTGGGTACATCATAACTGTTTTCTGATGTTAAAGAGGTATCTTGCTTTTTTCTCTTAGCACTTTTTTTTGTTATATCACGAGATCTCTTTCTTCTATCCATCATTTCCACATCTTTGGAAGTTTTATTTATCATACTTAAATTGGATTGAGCAATACTTTGTGTATTGGAATCTGCATTTGATTGATTATCACAACTAGAGAATGATTTTATATTACTTGTGTCTTCTGTCGCGAGTCCCCTTATTTGTAATGTTTGTGCCACTTTTAGGAAAGTAGATAAATCTTCTTGATTAATGTTGATTTCACCTTGATACATGAATTTCAACAATGATTCAATTTCTGTGTATTTCATATCTTTAAGGATAATTACTGGATGTTGACAAGGATTTTCCTACAAAACAATTCTAACAATTTTTTATCTGATGAATTGGGGACTTACATGTATATTAAACTCATAGAAATAAAACAATACATTCTATACCTTAAATATATTTTTGAAATAAGGACTGCATACTGAGAGGACCAATTTGTGTGCCTGCAACAATTGACCCTCTACAGCAAGTGTAACATCCACTAAATCATTCTCAGTCAGGTGACTTAAGAAACCAGATGTTAAATTGCTAGAAAAATTATTCCACCTCAGGGAGAATTGTTCTGACAATGCATTTGTGGCCATCTTTATCTACAAAAAATCATAATTTTATGTTAACAAATTTTATCAAACCTACAAGGTAAAATATATTATAAGATGTAACTACAAATATAATTTTCTCTTATGAAATAATTATGCATCTACGTATACAAAAACTTTTAGCTCATTATGATTATCAAAAGTTATTACTGTATTTTCGCTTTTGAAATATATAGAATGATAATCCACAGAACCTATAAAAGATGTTTGTTAAGTATCAAAGAATACAAGGAATGGTAATATTATACTATGTTTTGTGTTATGAATCATCATACCATGATGACAAACTATCGTAGTATCGATTTCGAAACAATCGCAATTAAAGGTTTCAAAAATTGACATTCGAAAAATACTCTCCGCAATAATAATCGCATATAAGTTTTCGATATTTATATATGAAATAGTAACGTTGTGCTACATTCGTAATACAAAAAAATACTATATAAATGTATAACGAAGGAAAGGAATTTTTACCAAAAGCGGACTTACCTTCGACAGATAAGATATACTTTTTCACAAGAATAACATTTTGTTATACAAAGAGTCTTAAGGTTATATCGAATTCCGTAATCGCACGACTAGTTATATAATTATGCACACACAAAAATTGTTAATTGTTACAATTACTGGAAGTGTCACCGCGCGATAAAAGATTCGTGATTAAAAAATGTTGACTCCCATATTATGTAAAATTTACTTTTCACAAATCATTTTTCCATTCGCACCGGCATGGATCATATATGATTTTTGTATGACAAGCTGCTGAAAAACTATTGTCGCAATTTGTTGGCAATGCAAATATATACGCATTGGACAAACCTTACGCGATGAAAGTAGCCTCGCTTTAGAACTCCGCTATTGTATTTTTTATAACATTGGTGAACGATAAATGAATAAATCGCGTATTATAAATAGTATTTAATTCGTATTTTATAAGACTGTGAATTTACTGTTCTTATTTTTTTCTTTTTTGAGAACTTTAGGTAACTTAAATTTTGACTATTGGCAGCTAACTTATATTTACCTCTTCCATGAATCTGTATTATACTGAAGTCTGCAGCATACAATCGCACACTTGCCGCTAGACGTGTGTTTTACGTGTCTATCAGTTAAGCCACGTCAAAATTTTGACCCGATACAATGGTGAGTGCAACATTAATTTTACAAAAACGATTTACCTCAATTATTCGTTATTATTGTATAATGTTTCATGTTGCGACGTAATTAAATTTTTTTTAAATATCATTTCAGCATTCTTTAGCCGCAGAGTTACATGTTTGAAAACTTGTTAACATTACAATATATGCAAATTAAATAATATATACGTGGATATTTAATTTATTTGAATTTTTTTTCCTGAAACACTTCATTTTTATACAAAAACGCAAATAAATTATAACTACCTTTGCATACATTTTCTGCAAACTTGAAAGCTAATTGCACTACTGAGAGTACTGGTACACTACTGTATTTTTTTCTTTTACATTTAAGTGTTATTTTATTGAATTGGGTTCAATTATATTTAATTTTCTATAATTTAATGACTAGAATTATCGACAATTAGGATACACTTATTTATACCAAAGGAATTAAAATTATAAATACCAGAAGAAATATATAATGCAATGAAAATAATTTCTGATGTCCTCTCTTAATAGAAAATCATGGTAAATTTTTAAAAATTTATCAGCATAAATATGTACAATTCAATAAAAACTTACTAGTGAATCATTTTGACCACTTTGGTAATTCCAATGTTAATAGCTACAGTCACATAAACATTAAATTATAAAAGCTTTAATATTGTTGACCCTAATTAATTTACCAGCACATAAATGCAAAAATACAATGGTGTATCAATGCTTTTTTTATACATACTATATAGATTAAATAAACAAAAACTCAACATTCATTATTCTTATACATTAATTCCTTTTTGTTTGACTTTAGGTGGAAATAGAGTCTATGACAAGATATGTTTCTCCTATAAATCCTGCAATTTTTCCACTGTTAGCAGTGGTGTTATTAGGGATTGGGATATTCTTTACAGCATGGTTCTTTGTATACGAAGTCACTAGCACAAAATTTACAAGGGATATGTTCAAAGAATTATTAATTTCTCTGGTGGCTGCAATATTCTCTGGTTTTGGTGTACTGTTTTTACTTCTTTGGGTTGGAATTTATGTATAGGTAAATTATTGTACAGAAATTTGAATGCAAAAATTCACTCTACTTACATTATGCTTACAAGCTTTACTTTTCTTTGTTTCAGATTAATTCCATGGACAAAAGAGATTAACAATAAGACTATGTGTAATAGCGTTTAAATATTCACATTTCACGTCACAAAAATAAAAACAATGTATTTTTAATAAATCGTGCAATGTAGTGATTAATCTATACACTTATCACACACAGTAAATAAGCATTTATATTTCTTAATATCTAGAATCACTATTTGAGGTACATGATTTTTTTATAATAAAAAAGAATCGATTGAAAATGACATATTTTTTACACATTTTTAAATACATTACATTTAGAAATATAATTTCATAACACAAAGATATTTATTTTTAATATAATTGCGTAAACCTCCATTTGTTTGTTATGTATATATATATATATATATATTTTCTGTTTCATTTTATGTATAAAAGTCTTACGTTCAAAGTTCTTTTTATGAACAAAATGTATATAACATGAAACAAAAATACATCGCTATATATAATATAGTATTCAATTCATAAGAAATTCTCTCTTTTACAAAGAGGATGCCTCTTTTTCTATAACGTATTTCTATCCCTCTATTATTGTGGGATTTATAGTTTGTTTTGCATACACTGTTTGTAATAAAATAAAATATTGAATGGCGCAACTTTGTAAAACTTTAGTATATTTTAACCAGCCAATCCCGCTTTTTGGCGGCAACGTTGCATAAGTGCCCTGAGCATGAATTGCCTGCGCGAAAGTTGCCGCACTTGTTTTAAAAATGCATCTAAATCTATGACGCTGCAACGTAAAGCTTCACCCAGGTAGTATATAGCATCTTCCGTGGCTGCTTCTTCCGCGAACGCGTTTAACATTCTAAAATTGCACGAATAATGGTAATATTATTAATTACGAAATCAAAATTTCGAAGTTTCCAGATTTCGAGTGTGTTCCATTTCTAAAATAATCCTTTAAATGCTTACTGTTTGTAAAGCGGTGCGATAGTTGTAACTGCTTCATCCACGTCTATCGACTGGTTATCGGAAAGTTTTGCAATTTCCTTTTCCAATTCAGCTTCTTTATCTTGGAGTATAGTTATATTTTTCTCGAGCTCAGCTTTCTCCTTCGTTAGTTTATCGAATAAATCTTTAAGATGGGCGGATCCACTTGTAAGTTCCTGCTGCGTTCGGCGTAACGTTTCTAGTTCGGCTAACAATTGCGAGAACTGTTCTCTGAGTCTTCTTCTCAACTTGTCTTCCACTGCTGACAATAAAGATGCTCTGATATGTTCCTCTGTGATTGTACCTGATGCCCCAGCAGTAGCAGGTACCGTTGGAGACTTCAAAATTATACACGATAATCATTGAAGGAAAGTTAAATATTTATTTTTTTACTTGCTAACGTTGTAACTTACTGGTTGCGTTGATGGAGGATACGGAAAAGAGCCGCTAACACTTTGCCCCGAATAACTCCAAGTGCCACCACCATATGAACCTGGGTATGAGAATCCAGAAGATGTTGTGGACATGTACGGTGTATAGACGTTACTTCCACCTGCATATTGTGAGTTTTGTGGATATGGTGGAAAATTGGAACCTGGCATATGCGTTCCTAGCATATGTGAGTCTGGCATATGTGCTTCTGGCATATGTGTTCCTGGTATATGTGTTCCTGGTATATGTGTTCCTGGCATATGTGCTCCACTTCCAGGCACAGGCATGAAAGCTGCACAAGTTTACACTTTGTAGCATCAGAATTTTCCACGAGAACATTTACAAGTGATATATGCTTACGTTGGACAGGATAAGGCGTGGAATTTGCTTGTGTACCTTGCCGCGGTTTAGCATAAACTGGCGGTTGCTCACCAAATGTTACAATCATTACTTGAATTAGACTCATTAAATCAGACGAATGCTAAAACGTAATCGAAGTACGATGTAAAGATATTATACGGTAACAGACAATAATTATTAATAAGGGTGTGCACGATCCCAATAAAATTTGGATCCCGAGATCGGAAAATAATTCTCATCTCTTCTTCAATTTTACATTTTTGGAATCCCCTTCATCTTCGAAAATCATCAAAGTATTCGACAAAATAAATACCAAAATAGCTTTTGGATTCTCGAAGTTCTCGAAAGTATTGAGAATCTTGTAAATGTCGGGAATCGCGGATATTTTCAGGATCTCGTCCCGATCCTGAGAAAAATTCTCGCACACCCCTAATTATTAACGCATTGACTGCCACACGATGATCGTGTTACCAAATTTTTATCTTTCAATATTTTCTTACAATTCTAGTTCTGGATAGAACTATGTTCATACTGAATAAAATGGTTTTTGGTTTGTTCATTTTGGATGAGCAGGAAGGCTGGAATCATGGCACCTTTTTCAGAAAAGGATATCTCAAAATAACTATAATCCCCTTAATATTCGTTATTTTTGTATGAAAAAAAAAACTCTATACTTTCGAAATATAGACCCAAGTTATGAGTTCAAACATGATATAAAAATGTGTTACCATCTTTTTTAAAAAAAACGAAAAACAATCACTTGACTGACTGTGGTCTAGACAAAAATACCCCCTTAAAACATAACATTTTACACAAATGAAATATTATAGTGTATTGTGTTTAAATATGTTAACTTCTATTGTGGTCCACATGGCAAGGCATATAAAACATGCATGGCAGTCAATACATTGACTATATATAAATTACTCACCGGCAACCACTCATGGAGATATGGCAAATAAATCTTTCCATTATGATCAACATACATGCTCACTTTAATAGTCATGTCAGCAGTAGGCTTGACATAGCACATAGGTGCATTATAAGGATGAGTATCCATTAACCATATACATATAGGAATGTTATAATAATTACCTAAACATATTGCAGTAATAAAACCAAATTCTCTTTTCATTTGCACAATTATTTTCTACTTATCAAATGGATTGAGTTATGTTACCTTTAAAAGAAACAGGTATCGTTCCTTGCAGATTGAACAACTCTTTGTGAGTTCCATCATTAAATACTTGTACAAAAAAAGAAATACAGTTAAAATAAATAAATAAATGCATTCACATCTCTTTTGAATTTAATTTAATAATAATGTATAAAGAACAAAAACATATTTGTAATATTTACCAAATGGTTCTACTTTATATTGTAAACCCTTGTAGAGATTCAGAACCTTGATGACATGTTTTTTGGTGATATCAGAATGTTGATACTAGAAAGATAAATATATATTATAGAAGTGATAAGAAACAATTGCCACAAAAATATGGAAATGTGTATGAAGGTAAAAATATAGTACATGCCTTTGATAAACTTTGCCTTAATTTCCCTTCATCCAAAGATGACATCTTCACCATTTAATTGAATCTTTTGAAACAACCGACTGTAAAAAAAAAGAAAATAAAATGACACGTTTGCCTTTTTAAACGCAATCGTTTTTATATGAATAACTGACGCAAAACTTTTGACAACTCTTTAGAAGCACTGCGCGAAACGATCATTTGCCATGATATCTTTCGCGATACGTAATAATTTCAGACTTACACTTTTTTCAATCTCACATGAACATAACCAAATATTAATTACGACTTGTCTCCCTACTAAAACTTTCCCAAATCGCGATTCAATGAGCTAACTACCTTCATTCGTCTGTCACTTAAGACGTCTCGAAGATTATAATACTATGATTTGCTATGAACTTTAATCGAGGAACACGGAAACTTGTTGAAAGGAAGTTGCGATGATCGTCGGTACCTCATTTACTAACTAGTGCTGCCTTCTAACCTTTAGCGCGTATTTCGAAAGTACGTAAAGAGAAATTGAGGAACTTTCTGGAAAAAGTCTTTAAAATTAGAAGAATGTGCGCGATCCCAAAAATATTCGGGATTTCGGGTCCGGGAAGAAAATTCTAATTGCATGAATTGCATCGGAAATGCACGCGTTATGCGAGTCAACAATAAATACTGTTCTAAACTTAATTTACCGAAATAGGATAGATTTAAGAGTCCTTTTTCCAGAAAACTCCTCAATTAAGGATATAATAAAGTCAGCGCTATTTATCGTCACATACGCAGAGGGTAACATTTATAGTACAAAATTATACGAGATAACATTAAAATTTAGATAATTCCAATATAATTTCGATAGGTGATATAATAAGATAATTCAAATACAATTTCGCTAAGTGATGAAATCGTACTCGGTAGATGTTATAGTCAAAATAAATTTTTAAACATTCAAGAAAACTTTGTGTAACAATTACAATTTCTAATCATTTACGTGCCATTTAATAAATTTCTACATTAGTGAAAAAAAATGTATGAAACGTGAAACATATTAAAGATTGAGTATAAAACATCCGTAGTATTACTTATTTATTACCCATTCCAGTAAAGATTAGGCAAGGAATTAAAGTATAGTGATGTAGATATTTGCATGATTTATATTATTACAACTGTATCAATATATGTATTTTCCTCATGTACATACAAGCTAAAGGAATCTTCGGAAGTTTTATATTCATGTATCTTTTATTGATCAATACATTACGGTATATCGTAACATTAAATTAACAAAATGATCAGGAGTCGTAAGTTGAATTTTTATAGACCGTAATTTGACAAGATTTAAGTTTCAGACTCTGTTTTCTCCTTAGATTCGCTATTTTCAGACGTATTCCTATTCTTCTCTTCAGATTTCGATTCTTTCTCCGATTTCTTTTCTTTGCTAGACTTCTTCTCGCTCTTTTCCTTATCAGCTTTGTCACCGTCACTCTTTTTACCGTTATCTGACTTATCTTTGCTTCTTCTTTCCTTGTCCTTATCTCTCGATTTCTCGGAATACTTCGATTTCGAGGATCTGGACTTGGATTTCGATCTTGATCGTCTAGATTTCGATTTCGAACGTTTGCTTCGAGATCGCGAACGGCTTCTACGACGAGGAGATCTTTTCTTGCGATCTTTCGATCGGGATCTGGATCTACGAGATCTAGAACGCCGAGATCGCGAACGGGAACGATGTCGGCCGCGAGAACTGCTTCTTCTACGCGACGGCGACTTTCGTCTACGATCTTTAGATCGGGAACGTTTCGATCGAGATCTTGATCTTCGCCGATGACGAGATCGCGAACGTCTGTGACGCGATCGTGATCTTTTGCGCGATCTGGATCGTCTACTGCGTCCTCTCGATCTAGATCGAGATTTTCGGCTGCGAGAACCGCTGCGACTTCGTTTATCCTTCGATAACATCCCAATCATCGGATCTATTGCAGCCGAAATTAAATTATGGGCCTCCTTTACTCGGGACATAGCTTCTTCTATTTCTTTTTGCGCCGCCTCGTTACTTTTAGCTTCCGGTTTTGCTATTGCTTGAGTCGAATGATAAATTTTAATCGGTCTATCCATAAGCATTTTTCCATTGAGTAATAATGCAGAAATTACAGCTGCCTGTTCAGAGAGTTCTACTAAAGCATAGTGTTCTGTATCTGAATCTCTGGTACACATACGCAAATACTTCACTTCAACATTATTACTACTAAAGTAGTCTAGTAGTTGATCTGTTGTCACGGAAGGTTCTAAGTTAGCAAGAATAAGCGTTCTTCTTATTTCCTCGATTCGTCTGCTATCCAAATGGCCAGGTAAGTGTGGATATGGTGGTAATCCATTTGCCTCTAATTTTGGGTCCATAGTGGTTATAACATGATTTGGTGGGATCCCTTCTATTGCATTCACCACATTTGGTGGAAGCTTGGGTTCAGATGGATAAAGTCCTATAGAAGAAATTAATGTAATTATACTTTTGCTTTCATACAAGGTGTTTCACAGGAAAATGATCTTGGATTAATAAAGGTCTCATAAGGAATTTATACTTCAATATAACTGTAAATTTCTTACATTCAAAAAGTAAATGTAATCCAAGCAAAATCAAATTTTTGGCAATTGCACTCAAAACTTTAAGCAATGATATCTCAAAAGTGAAAATATGTGATTTACATCATTTTGTCTTACAATTACAGATATATGTAATGAACTGGAAATAAAGTTTGCGAAAGAATTAATGACAAACAAATTTTGGTAATGCTTACCTGGAACAACTGTACCATTATTAGTCAATTCAAGAGCTCTTTGTTCATCTGGAATATCTCCATTCTGATAAGGAATCACGATTAAAGCACGGTCGATAAAAACAGTATTCGTCATGTGTTGGGCAACGGAAACGCAACCTTGATCGTGAAATTTGATATAGCAAATGCGAGATTGAACAGGTACCGCGACGTCCCGTATAGTAGGATACAATCTGATATCCTCTATTTTTCCAAGGTACCCGAACAAAGTTTGCATTTGATCTTTCGTCGCTTGAGGTGCGATATTAGTCACCTGTACCACTTTCGTCGATCCAACCGCCATTCTTTTCGCAATTTCCTACAAATCTTCTCAACGTATCGCAAAGAGGTTAAGTTACCGAAGAATAGTTTTGTGTGCGAACACGGTTCACGCACGCTACGCAAAATAGTTAATTTAATTGATGCATTTCAGCGAGAAACGGACAAACATGCTATCAATTGCACTGTTTTCCTTTGCACAACGTTTTCACACGAAAATCAACGTTCCAACGCTACCGCGTTCTTTCGTTACACATAACTCATACATCTTTACGCTTCTTCAACAATTTCAGAGCAACGTTCGAACATGAACTGTGAAACTTTAGATCAGGTATCGACTGAATATAACGCGCCATCTTTTCTCGTATAGCCAGCGACTTGAAAATAATTTTTATAAAAAAAGGCAGATACACTCCAAAAATTATTGAGATATTTTTACGTAATTTGATAAATTCCAAAAATTCTGATATTAGTCCTGAAAAGACATGATAGAGAAAATTTTGTAATATTGGCATAAGGGAGACTGCACTATGATATATCTTGTTTATGGCAATCACATGCGGAACCATTTCACGTGGTTGCAATTTTACTTGTAAATATTCCGAATGAGCCAAGGTGGCCCAAAATTATTGGACCTTAAACTTTAACGTAAGAGATATTCGATACGAAGAATCTAATATCAAAAAGCGGGGAAATATTTGCGTTGTTACCTTTTACACAACTTTGCGGCAAAAATATTTGTTGAAAAGAAAATACGTATATTATTTCAGACATCTGTTCATCTCGATTGAAGTAAAATTTATACACGATGAACGTTGAAAAGCGGAAAAAGAATTACTTCCATAATCATGGGAGTAACCAGAAAAAACGTAAACAATTTATTTTGGAGCCAGGCATGAAGGGTTTCTTGTGCACGTGCAATTTTTCCGAGAAAGAATGCATACGCGATGCGTATAAAATACTTAACGAATTTGCCGATGAGATTTACGGACCTGACACCGTAAAGGTATAGTGAAATTTGACAATGATAAAAACATGTGTAAAAGCATGAGGATATTAAAATGTTTCTAATTCAAGGACTTAGACACTCAGAATACCAGACTACCAGTAACAAAAAAAGATGATACCAATGAAACAGAACAAAATGATGAAGAAGAAGAAGACATTTCAACTGCATTAAACAAAGAAATCAATGAACTAAAAGCAGAACATTCAAAGCCAGTAAATGCAAGAAGGTTTCAGGTAAATTTTTCATATATAGGATGAACTACCTAATGTGATTATCTCAGTTATCTTTATTATTAATAGATCAATCAAGATATTTTTATCACAGATTATATGATTTTAAATGATCATCAAGCTGATGAAATTTGATTGTTTTCTATGTCTGCTTTTTAAACAGGAAAACATTTTGATTGATTTACCAATAATGAAAATAATTATGGTGGTCAAATATTATGGTCCACAAAGTATATTTTTATCTCCTTCAGAAATTCAACACTCAAATAATTGTAATTTTTATATTAGGTGGTTGATACTGGGGTAAAAAATGTGGTTTTTATAAGAAGTACCTTAGAGAATCCTTTGGAATTAGTCACTAAAATTATCACTGAATTGGACAAAACAAAACAGCAACGTACAAGATTTTTATTAAGGCTACTTCCAATTGAAGTTGTTTGTAAAGCAAACATGAATGACATCAAATCAAAAGCAACTGCAATGCTTGAGAAATATTTTGCACAGGAACCAAAAACATTTAGTATTATATTTAAGTATGTTTTTCAATTACCAAATTGTTTACCATGTTACTATTGTTTAGTTCTAATATAAAGTTCAATTTAATTGCAGTCGACACAGTAACAGCAATATACATAGAGAAGAAGTGATCCAAGATTTGGCAGAAATAATAAATAAAAAAAATCCCGGGAATAAAGCAGATTTAAAGAATCCTGAGCTTCCAGTGGTAGTTGAAATGGTACGAGGCGTTTGTCTTATGTCTGTTGCTCCGAATTATTATAAATTCAGGAAATACAATTTACTGGAAATATGCCATTCAAAGGATCATACAAATGACCAAAAGGAGAAGAAGGAAAATGCTCCTTCTCAGAAAAAAGAAGAGACAAGTTTTACTAAAGAAGATGAAGAGAAAGACAAAAATTTGGAAGAAGAGAAAGAATCTAGTAATTGATATAAATAATGTTATTACCCGTGTTAATAGAAGGAAATCGCTACGTTGCATTTCGTAATGACATTCTATATTGTTTGTAAAATTTAATTTTCTGTGATTTTTAGTTTATATTAACCAGAAAGTGGTAATACATATTTGTAAAAATGTATGTAGTATATAATTTTTGTATCAATAAATACTTTGTATTATGTCTTTCGTATCTTCTGATTAAATCTAAATTGTATGGAAATTATTCGAAGTAGAATAAAATGTTAGAAATATTTGATTTTATAAATTATCCTTTAACTGTTCCTCAAATATTTTGTATTAAGATAAGGTCTACAAGGTCCCATGGTGTAATGGCTAGCACTCTGGACTCTGAATCCAGCGATCCGAGTTCAAATCTCGGTGGGACCTGTAACTTTTTATTTTACATCTATTTAGTTAGCATAATAAAGTAGTAATAATAACATGCTATTTATTTCTAACAAATTTTGTATCATTTAAAACGAATAATGCATGAAAGAATTAATATTTTAAATTCAGTGAAACTTGTAACTTTTATTTTGTATTTAGTTAGTTAGCGATACTAAAATAGTAATATTATTTTAATTACTACACTTAATTTTTCACTTACTTAACAAATTTTGTATCATTCAAAATGAATAATGCGTGATCGAATTAATATTTTATATTTGATACCAAAAGAGATTTGAAAAACATATTGATAGAAATACATGTATAATAAAATTGGCAATTGATAATTTCTATGTTTTTGATCATTATTTTGATTTGCAACTGAATTATATGATTTTATAGAGTTATGTTACTTTAACGTAAGATTAAATTGTATAGCGCGCCTTTAAAAAGAATAGACTTACAGACGCGTTTACAACAACCAAATATTGGTTCGCTTTTAAAGATGTTACCTTTATATGAGATAATGTGAATGACGTCATTTTTTCAAAATTATTACCTGCACCAGTGTTAGGGAATATATTAAATAAGTATAGCGTGGAAATAAAGTATAAGTATGGCGGCACGAAAAAACGTTCAAGGCGGATTTCAGCCGGTAAACGCAAACTCGAATTCCTTTTTTAGTTGCAATTTAAATGTCAAAAATTGAAAACTAACCTACATTATTATTTATAGGATTCCGATGTTTATATTACGTACGAAGATCAACAAAAGATTAATAAATTCGCGCGACAAAATGCTAAAATGGATGACTTGAAAGAAGAATTAAAAGTTAAGCAGGTATAAGCGAATTTATCGATAACAGTTAATTCATTCTACTGGTAACCTTATTTGGACATGCACAGCTTTAAATACATCGTAATGCTTTCTGCAGAACGAATTAAAAAATTTAGAAGATGCCTGTGATGAAATAGTCCTTTTGGATGAAGACGCGAAAATTCCGTACTATATCGGCGAAGTTTTCATTTATGAAGGTTTGGAAAGGACTCAGGTGTTTATATAAAATTTAAAAGCAATAAAGTATTTAATCTTCTTCTTCATTCATGATTCATTTGCCCTTTCATATTTGTAGAAGTACTTAGATGAGATCAAAGAAAAGAAGAAAAAGGAGATCTCAGAGTTGGAAAGTAGATGCATTGATTTGAAGAATATTATAACTGAGTTAAAAACACAGCTGTATGCAAAGTTTGGTAGCCGTATAAATTTGGAAGCAGATGAGGATTAATCTAGTCAATTATGCATTGAAATTTTTTATAACACAAAATAAAATTTTTATACCATTAATTGCTTTGAGTCTTTTAACACATATGGTATGTGTTGCATTACAAATTTGTGATCTACTTCTGTTACATTGGGGATCATAAGCATTTGCACATGTTAATTAATTGTTGTTGTGTGATAAGCTCTTAATAAATTAATTGCACTTTTTTCACATAACTTTTCTTATTGTTACTTTTACCTTCCTGTAATTTTGTTTCAGTATTGTAATTATCATATGATAAGATGCTTTATAATGTATGAAACATATTTTGATATTGTACCAAAAATTATAAATCAGTTTTAGCATATGCTATATGCTAAACTTTGATTTTTAATTGTACGAATATTAGCATTCTTATAGTATGTACCTATATCTGTCTAATTAAAGATTGTACTTTAACTTCAGCACTTCAGACGTCGTACCTTTAAATTTGGACCACTGCCAAATTGTTCTCATTATAAAGTGCTCATGCAACAGACAGAAAAAACAACTTCCAGGATCTATATATTCATTAAATAACTACGTATAAATGTTATCCGAAATCGTAATTCTTCATTAACATAATTCGATTATGTTTTATACATGTATTTTTTCAAGTAGGATTCAATGAGTTTAATGATAACAGAAAAAGGATTATAAAAAAAATATGACCTATCTGAAATGTTCATAAGGTATATAATACATTTACTTCGTTCAAAATTTCAATTGTTGTTTCAAACATTCTTTGCATCTTTTGCATATTATATAAAAATTCCGGAAAATTAAAATATTCCATGAATAAAATATTGATGACAAAGTATATATTATTATAACTGTTACATAGTTTGCTTTTTGTCTAATTTAATGAGTGATTTACAAGCTAGTTACATAGTCATACAGTTTCTGCTTCCCTCTATCAACTTACTTGAGGTAATTTTAGTTTCACCTCTCAGTTTTGCTTCAGCCAGTACATAGTTAACTACAGTCCATTTGGTACCTTCATATCTGCTACCCAAGAAGTATGTTAACAATCATGCTTTCTTTCCCTTTTATTTAAGTAAAATATTCGATATATTTGCGTAAACGAAATTGCCGCAATAAAATAGTTTCTATACATACGTGTACATCGTAATTAATTTAATAAAACATATTTCGGTATAAAATATTTTTCTTTATGTAAGATCTCATTGACTAAAACATGGACATAGCAAAGGAATTGGTATTGAATTTAAAACAAAGTAACAAGTCACATGCAGGGTATGGTTTGCAAAAAGAATGCGAAGCTCTTATTGAGCATATTTTGCAAAATATGGTGAAGTCCCAGTTACCAGAATTATTTCCAGAAGTGAAAAATGAAGATGATTCCATTCAGTACAGAGAGGAAGGTAATACATGTATTTTTTGAGTACCGAAATTAAATCTATTTTTGGAAGTTACTACAGTTGAAAAATTGTACAGGAAACCAGCATTTTGTAATGGGTGACGATAACGAAGCTATAAAGTGTTATACGATGAGTTTAGCGTATGCGAATAATAACGAACTTATGTCGTATGCTCATGCCAATCGGTCTGCTGCTTTGTACAGAACACAAATGTTCAAAGAGTGTTTGATAGATATAGACGCCGCTTTGAGTCTTGGATATCCAGAGGAAAAGAAGAAGAAACTAAAGGAGAGAGGAGCCAAGGCTATTGAAGAAATTAAAAAGAAGCTACAGCTTAAGAAAGATGATCATATCAATACAGAAGCATTTACCGATATGTGTTTATCAGACACGATGAATAATACACCCGCAACCGTGAGATATAGAAACGGAAATATTAAACTTTCAGAAAGCAAAGATACAAATTTTAGCGTTAAGGAAAAGAAAGATTCGATTAATGGTAGCAATAAATCATCTGAAGATAATGTGGAAGAAAAACAACCAAGATACTTAGCGGATGAAGGTCCCCTAAACTTAGCTTATGGTCCTAGCAAAGAGGCTCCTGCTACTAGCGACGGTGTCGAGATTTCCTTTTCTCAAAAATACGGACGTCATTTAGTAGCTACAAAAGAATTTAAACCGGGAGAAATAGTAACTATGGAAGATCCGTATGCATATGTTATTTATACGCAAAGGTAAATAATTTGTACAGTGTGGATCTTTATAAAAAATTAAAATTTTATAAACACATTTAAGGAAGCTACTAAGGCAGTTAAATTGACTGGTTGTAAATTTACTATGAAAATTATATACATTTACAATGGTACATTTTGTTTAGAATATTCCATGATTTTCTGTACAAACTGTAAGTGAAGATTTATTGTACTTCATTTACGTGCGATTTGTAACCGTCTACCATTTTTATTTCTTTGGTGCAATATCTTGCAATATCTATTGTGTTCTCGACGTTTTATATACTTTTGCGTACTATGGGTATTTTGCAATTTTTTGCGCGTTCAAATTCCCCGTAAATGCATAAAAATCCACTATTTAATAATTTCTTAATACTAGTTTATTAATGATGTATTAGTATATTTACAGATATTATACTCATTGTCATCATTGCCTATCGAGAAGCTATAATTTAATTCCTTGCCAACATTGTCCCGTGGCTCAGTATTGTTCAGAAAACTGTAGAAAATTAGCTTGGGAAATGGCCCACCAAATAGAATGTCCAATTATGGCAATAGTGGGAAATTTACTTAACGTGGATAAAGATAAGATACGTATGCTTACCAAAATTATTAGGTTTTTGATTATGGTAACAGCAAAGGGTAAAAAGATCGATGAACTGCGCGCGGATATGAAATTAGCTGAATCTAATCCAGGTAAGGAATAGCATTCATATTACTAAAATAAAAATATAATAGAAGATTTGAATTATAAGAAAATAAAAGTGCTGCAGTCAGTCACAAAAGTCTGCATCGAAATTTTAAATTAGAAATATTCCTACATTTTAGTACATATTTTAAGATAATACAAGGGTTGCGAAAATTTATAAAATATAAATATTAGAAATGGGAAAGATTCTTAGGTAATGTTTCATAAAGTGAGTATCATTGCTCACATGAATAATCGTGCTCTTAAAAATGTAAAAGATGTTATTTTGTTTATACTAAACAAATTATAGCAGTCACAGATGCATTAAGAAATCTAAAAATGTACAAATGTAGTCGTAACAATAAGTTATATATGCATTAATACACGTATGTAGAATTTTGTGAAGTTGTGTCTTTGGTTCACATATATTTTTTTCATAAAAAGAAAAGTGTAAAAAGCTTAATCGCTTTTCTAGAATCTATCCAATTTTAAATAATGAACAAATTGATGTTTACGAATTCGTCGAACCTCTTGTAATTTTTTAGACATTCGAGATTCAAATGTGTATGTAGACTTTTGCGATCGACTGTATAAGAAATATTGTGATTAATAGACCGCGAATTTTTATGTATTTATGGGAAATTTAAATGTACAAAAATATACGAAATATGCAAAGTGAAGTATGTTCCATTTCTTTTATTTCGTAAAGAAAAATATGAATTTGCATAAAGATCCGTGGTCTACCAATAAGTAAAAAACATACTACCAAACTATAACATACTGTTCGTTTCTAGTGTTTATGAAATATCTCTCTTTTGCAGATAATAGGACCGCGGGATTTACAGATGAAGGCATATTGGACAGTGGCAGTGCACGATCTGCTCTGAGTCTTGCTACCAATATGACAATGAGGCCACTCATTGGAATCAGTGCTTTTGCTTGCATCTCGGCCCTCGCGGTTATTCTCTTAGCCACCGAGACTAATTTCTTCTGCAAGAAATACCAAGTCGACCAATTAAAAGACCTTACCAACTACCCTGAATTCAAATTCTGCGGCAGCCTTATGTTTCGCGGCTGTGTTATAATGTCTTCCAATTGCTTTTCAGTAACTTATTTCACAGACGATACATTTTACAAGCGATTATTAAATTTAACCCATTAAAGACCAACGTTGCATCAACGCAACATTTTATTTGTTCAAACTTTATGAGAGAAAAAATTATAGAAATTTCTGGGATGCCTTTCGGTAAAGCCACCGCAAAAAAATAGAATTCAGCGATGTAAATTAGTTGGAAAAAATTGCATATAGAATGCCGGATCGAAACGCGTTGGGCATTAATGGATTAATAGAGATTATTGTAAAACAGTTACGTATATCGTATTTCTTTTTTAGGTGCAACAAGAGCCGGGAGTTAAAACAGGATCAGGCTTATACGTAACGCATAGCTTGTACAATCATTCTTGTGCACCAAATACGTTTCGTCATTTCGAAGGGTTGACGATGATTACGCGCGCATTAGAACCGATATATCCTGGAGATCAGATATTCACGAGTTATGGTGCTGCATACGCATACATGACAAAATCTGAAAGAAGAGAGAAAATAATGCAGGACTATTTCTTTGAGTGCGACTGCGTCGCGTGTACATTCGATTGGCCTTTGTACAATGACATTTTACAAAACCACATCGGTTCTATTAACAAGAACAAGAAGCTTGTGGAAAGATTGAAATCTTACAAGCGGAGATTGGTGAAAAATATGTACGACATTGGTGCCGTGAAGTCTGTTCTCGAAATATTGTACAAGGAAGTGACCCAGCCATGTGAAGAAATTGTACATGCAGAGCAATACCTGAAGAGTTATTATTTAGGTAAATTTAAATAGATCTACAATGGATTCGCTTGTACTGATTTTATAGCTATGCTTACCTACGAGTTCTTAACATCACATGCTTACTTACATTCTGAGAACCACTTTTGTTCAAGTACTTCGCCTGGTATATAGATTTATTTCTTGCTTATTAATCTAATAAGGCTGCCTCTAAATCCATAGCTTAAACTGCTTTATGCAAATCGTACATTAATCATTTGGCTGTAATGGTATGTAAAAAGTTAATGCATTAGATGCTTGAAGTTGGTGATTAATTTCATAGATGTATTATTTATTTTCTTTCTAGATCCATAAGAGAGGCATCGCGATATTGTACTAAGTTACTAATGAAAGACATGAAGTATTCCTAAAAACGTTTTATTGAAGTTACACATATTTAGCTATAATTCCTAAAAAAATGTGTATAGCTCCTTTTACACAATACATTTGTGTAGGTATCCAGGTATATATAATAACAGAAATTTAAAGAACACATATAACACAGGTAATGAATTTGAAGATTAAATGGAATTAAGATGGAAACTTTACACCTTGGTAGGAGTACCTTTAGCAATATATTAGGAAAATTGATATATTATGTTGTCCATACATTTTATTGTACAAAATCAAATGCTTCATACTCATATGTATGTATGTGTGTGTGTGCGCGCGCGCGCGCGCGCGTGTGTGTGTGTGTGTATATACAGAGTGTCCCGGGATTTTCCAGCCAAACTGCGACAACTTAATCTAGAGACCAAAAGAAGAAAAAAGTGTTATATAAAGTTCGTGAATAAATGCTTTGTTACAGAGTTGTGAACAAATATTGTAGTTCCTTGTTTCCTTTTGGTCTCAAGATTAGATATTAGTAGTTTGGTGGGTAAAACCTTGGAACATTCTGTATATATATATATATATATATAGTGTACCATCTCATTACACAAAGCTACTGATTTTTGTTGCTAATCTCAGTTGAAAATATAATTAGATGTCACATTGTAATTACATTGTGACTATAAAAGCGATAGAAGCAATTATAGCACGCCATTAAAATTACAATGTAATAAATTCTATGTATTTAAGCCCAGAATAATATACGATTATAATAAACAATGGAATTCTTTCGTTTTATCAAACTGTTAATTACTAAGTCAATATGTTACACGTTGAAATGTTCTATCACAACAAACTATTTAGTTATCAATGAAGGATAGCATATACGTGTGTGGATATCCCAGTTGATATTCAAACTTTATCTAGTTTTATTCTAATAAAAGGAAACATGTAAAAGGAATATCGATCTTGCAGTTAAAATTTATTACATTTCTCCAATGTTCTCTGTGTTTCTCCGTCTTTTAATATTACACCAATCTCGTTTTAAGCTAAAACGTTCCTTTCCTACGAGCGAAAAGATCTCGAATCAACTTATAAACAAGTATCGGCATTATCTATTCTTGTAAATCATACAAGTAACATTTATATAGAATTTACAATCCGTTATATAAATTCTATATTTAAAAATGTGATTTTTTAATTACACATAAAAAGCATGTCAACGCTTTTAACGAAAGCAAATATCAAACTTATCCGTTCAATTGCATGTTTGTCGGTATTCATAATTTCATTTCTTACACATTAAATGAAACTCTTCCGGATGATAGTATGAACATGAAAAAGATAATGGAGACCCAGATCTCCGTTAAATTCATTGTACAGTGATAAATAAAATTGAAACGAATTAAAATCGGCCGATATTCGAAAAAGCGGCGAACAGAGGTGTGGTAGTTGTAGCTGGTTGCTGATCGCCGATGCTTTTGAGCAAATTGCCTTGCAACAGACTGTCAAGTGCCTTTTGAACTGTTGGATCGTTTAGCAGAGGTGACGGTGAAACTCCCGTAGTAGTTGTAGTTGTGGATGCTGTTGTGGCAGTTGATGCTGCTGGCATAATATGATGTAGTCATGAAGTTAGCGGTCGTAATACCAGCAATATATATATTCGAAGTTCGTTCGCTTTGATCACTGCATTATACGATAAGCGGCACAGAAGCACTACACGCACGGAAAACTCGATCAGAAAATTCCAAAGCGTACGAAGTTCGTTTGTGTTTTTCGATCACTCGTGCTCAATTAATATTCTCCTGTAATATTTGTCTAAAAAAATTCTTAGACAAAACATGCGCTTTCGTCCCCCCGACAGTAATTATTAGGAATTTATGGGCCGCGATTTAAAAAGAATGTTTCGTTGGATATGTTCATGAAAGTTGCATAAACAAATCCAGAATGATAAGAGATAGGCGATCCAAAATCCGGAAGATACGCCTATACGACGACCTTTTTAAAAGTGCAACGGGATGCAACAGGTCTATGTTTCACGTTAAAACCGCGATACGTCTTTTTAGTTTTAATACCGTCCTTTTTGCGTAACGAATAAACCGATAGCAGCATTCGTATAGTAAACGAGAACACGTATCATGATGCAGTAAAGATTATGGATGGTACGTTCGAAACTTCTGAAACCTCGAAACTCCTTCGAAGTTCAAAACCTTTTGAGTTCTTGGAACTACTACTTTTACTACTTTTATGATTCAAAACTCTTGAAACCTAGGTAAATAATAATTCATACAAATAAGGAGAATATTATCAAGATACGAATGTATTTAACTAATAATCTACTAGAATTTACGATTCAAATTTAGATTTGTTTATACTGAAAAAAACTAAAAATTAATAATTACGTTACCAAGTTTTCCCGCTCATTCAAATTATGACTAAATTAAAGTTTCATTTAATTAAATTCGATAAATAATTTGATTTTCTTTTTAAAATGTATTTGTTAGGATTTTAATTTTGAAGAAAATAGATACTTCTTGCAAATAAATGAACAAAAAAATAAGGATTCAAGATTTCGAATATTTCAAGGTTTCGAAGGTTTCGAGGTCTTGCAAAATTTTTGATTCGAGTTTCGCGAATCTAAAAATTAGGTTTCGACCCATCTCTAGTACTGCGCTACGTATCGTGATTTAAATGCTCAAAAAAATCATTGTGAGAAAAGCTGATAACAGACTTCTATGAAATGTAAGGTTCTCCTAATTTACAATAACGTTAGAATAATAAAAACGTGATATAAAAATCATTGAATATTTAATGTTATGTACATACTGTTTGTGCTTAAATAGTAAAATCGCATAAATGTTACCTGTTCCCCAAGTAGCTGGTGGGACGGGTGCTGGTGTCGAAATTGGAGCTGGAACTGGACTAGGTGTTGGCGCAGATGAATTCGTTTTATTACTATTCAGGATATTAAGTATCCTAGATTGCAATTCTGCCTGTTTCGGATCGCTCACTGTTATCGTGGTCGTCGTCGTGGGTATATCTTTCGCGTCTCCCAATTCAACTTGCACTTGCTCTTCTCGTTTAATTTCGAGATACTTTATAACGCGATCGTATTGTAATACCGTTAGCTGATGATTATCGGCTAACATATTTAAAAGAACTTGAATAGCATCGGGATGACGCTCATTTGCAAAAGGTGTGTTCAATGGAACCGATCGTCCACCGGCTTTATAATTAGCAAAATCCCGCGATATTAAATTAATAGCATCTTCAACCAGCATATTTCTATGTTCTATATAGAAATAAAGAAGTGTGTTCATACCAAGAGATTATAAAATTTGAATAGCATTGTTTCAAGAAGTTTACCTTGGGGCAAACCATGAAGAATGTTTAAAGTTAGGGAATGGTGTTCTTGATTAATAGGTGTAACTACAACTGCATACAAACATCCACGACTCGCAATATTTCCTAAAACTCTACTTAGAAGAACATCTTCGTTCGGAAACAATAAATCCACTGTTAATCCAATTTTTTTCAACCTCATTTCAATGCTCTCTGCATATTCCCTATTTTGAAATATAAATTAGCAAAACGCTTAATGGTTACAAAATATTAGGTGTACCAACGAATAATCCACTTCTTTGATTCAATTCAGTATTTATTTTTAACAAATTAAATACTTACTTCAACTTAAATATAATTATCTCTGTTATTTATTATATTTTTCGGGCAAGCTATAAATTCTTATTCAAAGGGAAGCTTATTCTCATTAAACCATTTAAAAATAATGGATTACTTATTGATACACCTAATAAAGTAAATTACTTTTACACTTACGTCAACGCTTTGTTAACAACGATAATTTCACAATCGTTCTTTTCAGTGGTTACATTCGAGTATTCGCTTGACGTACTTGTATTGCTGATAAATAAATTATTAATGTTAATAATAAATCACCGTAACGAAAGGAAGCATCCAAGTGACTTTCTTTTACTCACTTGAAACTCATATTTAAATCCCTAGGCGTAGAACTTTTAAAATCTTCATAGCGATTATTGCTATCATTAAATGAATCTCTGCCAAAATTGTTGCCTCTTAATCTCTCTCCCTGTTTGTGCTCCCAATCTCTGCCACCTTTATCATCTAAACGTGCTCCTCTATTAATGGGACTGCGATCTCTGAAGTTATTCCCACTGGTATTATCCCTATTTTTATTTCGATTTTTTCCACCCCTGATACCCCTGGGCCTGCCACCCCCTGCAGGGTTCATTCCACCTGCTCCACCAGTGCTGCTTTGAGTCTGGTTATTTGCATTGCGATTCTGATTGACACCAGGTCTATTTTGAGTTCCACTCGGTCCAAATTGATTGCCAACCCTGTTTTGATTAAACTGATCCCCACCACTCCTATTCTGATTATTTGGATTAAAGCTATTATTCCCTTTATTTTGCAGCAAATTGTTGAACTGATCATTCGCATTATTACGATTTTGATTTCCAAACTGATCATTCACACTGTCTCTGTTTTGATTTCCATCTGGGAATTGATCATTCCCACCACCTCGATTTTGCATGTTGTTTCCTTTTTGACTATCATTCAATTGTGGTTCAGTGGTAAAACTTTGGTTCGCGTTAAAACTTGAGTTTCCACCATAACTCTGGTTCCCACTGTTAAAAGAATCATTGGCAGGATTGAAGTGATTGTTACCAGGATTAAATTGATTAGTATTAGGTCCTCCTGGTGGTTTTCCTGGACCTCCACCACCCATGTTAGACTGATTGTCCTTTTTTGCTGGTCTAACATCTAAAAGTTATAGAAGGCAGAATCTTAATATATATACCATTATAATGATTAGTAGACTACAGATCATTTTTTAAATTTATATTTTTATCAACAAAGTTCAAGAAATGCAACCCAAATAAAGAGTTGTTATATATACAACTCGATATACAATAATTTGTACTTTAAAATGAATGTTTGATATATTTTTGTATATTACATGCAGTGTTACTAGAAATAAAAATATTAGCTTGATGCATATGAAATGTCGTTTTTTCAAAGTAGAAATGTTACAACACAAGTAGTTTTATCACCAATTTAGTTACAACAATAATTTGTATATGCTACTATATATTTTCTTCAGTACATAACTAGTTTTATTGTTATTATATATTTATAAAAATCACCAATTTCTGATTTTGAGTGAATTGTTTGATCTTTTGTCCAATTTACTGTTTAATAAAAAATTATCAATTCTAAATTTTGCAAATTAATGTTGCACTGTCCTACCATTTATGTAACCTTCTCCATACCCCAATTTCAATATCTTTCATATTATATTCTTACCATACAATGCTTAAACGTTTCAGTTATTTATAATGTCAAACACTGAAGTTTTTACAATTTTATTATGATACCATTAATTTGTTCTTCTATAATATGGTTTATTACAATGAAAAATTGTATTAGGTGTACCAAGCAGTAATCCACTATTCTGTTAATAAATATAGTTTAAATTTAAAATATGCTACTGAAATACAAAAATAGGAATAATGCATTTATTTGATCAAATATGCAAGTCTATATTTTATTGAGTTTTTAAGACAGATATTTTCATGTGTTAAAAATAAATGCTGAATTTGACAAAGAGAAATGGATCATTCATTGGTACACCTATTACAAAATTAAAAGAATGCTATTAATTTGTTAATTTCTCACTTCAGGGAAACATTTCACTTGCATCAATTTAATACAAGAAAAATAAACCAAAGATTCATACGATTGAAAATACCTATTCTTCTGCCTTTAAACATTGCACCATCCTCATTTTGGATGGCATTCTGAGCAAATTGTTCTTCTTCGAATTGGACAAAGCCGAAACCTCGATTGATCAACGAACCAACGACAGTTCCGTATTTTGAAAAATGCTCCTCCAACTCGTGTTTGGTCATATCATCTGTTTGTAAATGGCCTACGAATATACGGCTACTTACAGTAGCAGGGTCCTTCAAAAGCCTTATACTCATTTTCGAGTACTGTATTTTTGATAATTAATATTTATCAAAGGGTAATATGTATAGAGCAACAACACTGATCTCATTTAAATCATAAAAACAACTGAGGTTATGAGACTAGACTGCTGACGTTTACTTCTGAATCTGTTTCATTTAAGTATGTTTGAATCTGTGCGAAGATAACGGTAGTGTGCAGCAAAGAAAAGTCTTCATTCACTTGGTACTCTGTTTCCAATTGTTTTGCACTACTCGTATCGATGGACCGATGTTTGAAAACAGGATTACTCAGTCAACAATTGAAGGCTGAATAGATCACATACGATGCCGTGCATGTACAAGATTTACTAATTCGGTGCGTTCTGTTTTCATACTTGTAGGAAAACCTTAAACCTGTTCTATGTTTTCAATCAACTTTACTATCGAATATTTTCAACGGATACAAATGTGCATATATTCCGTTCAACGAGACGAGTCAATTGAGGTAAACAAAATAGGTCACGTGGTACGTGTAGCGATTTTAGCTATTGGCTAACAATCGCTAGTGAATTATCCCTTACAGGGACGCACATTATTCTAAAAACGCGTCGAAGTACAGTAATGCATGGATAATTTTCATAAGATTTGGGCCCCTGCAGTGAAAGTATTTTTTCTAGAACTGAATTCGAATATTGACAAAAAAAGAGAATGGCTATAACAAGAAAAAGCGAAATGGACCTTTCCTGTTCTACTGTGCTAGGCTTCGTTGAGTTCGAGACGCTGACTGATCGTGAGCGGATGGGATTAGCGAGATGAATCGTGGAAAATTAACCGCGACCGTGCATTATTGTATTGTTTTAACTTTTCCTCGAATTACGGGGGCTACAAAGGCTCCGCTCAAATTCGGTACATTTCGATGAATGTTGATATATTCATCGACGAAGCATAGAATAGACTATCCATTTTTATATAGAATCATCCGCGGGCTACCTGGTCCCCTTACCATTTTAGTGTTACATGCGACATTACCATAGTAATTTAATGTACCGTATATACATACGTATGTATAAATATTAAATATTATATATATTCTTGGATTTGAGACCTTTGTTTAGACTTTCTTTTATATTTAATATTAATTTTTTGGTACATAGGTACATAACAACCTATAAAACATGCTGCCGGATTAACCGTCCAAGGTCTGGTCCAGCAGGATACTGAATAATCGGGGGTCTACTGTATTTTAAAATTTGTAAAGCGTCCCTGTCTCCCCTAGACTTTAATCACGTGGTTTTGTTTACCCCGATTAAATGGTCTCGTCGAATGAAGTATAGAAATTCGTACATTGAAAACGCTGCCGAAGATTATATAAAGAGAGACAACTTTTCATTGACAAATTCCTTGTTTGAATAAAAAAAAAATTACGTAGTATGTTCGTTAATCGTTTAATATATTCCCTCTAAAAGCCGATACGCATTCGTTAACAAACAATTCGAACTGTTTCGAGTTTCGCCAAGCGTTTCGAATGTTAAATCCACCTCCGGTATTGCCACGGACTGCGAAACACTGGAGAAGGAAATTATTTTTCAGCGCCATCTTGCCTCGTAACTTCTAATTCGTCCAGTGCCTGTGAATGGACTTGTCATAAGTGTTTTATGTTATTTTGTTCCTTGTTTCGGTTCAAGTTAGTGCGTTATATTTCCAGTATATACTACGGTGAGTAGAAAGTTCCACGTTAGATCGTACCATCAATTTCTACAGAGAAACGGATGGCTGTTAGTACGTAACTGCAAGTGGTATAGTCCGTAGAATAAAAAGAGCGCAAGTTTGGTTCCGTTTCGACGGTACAAATAGTATTCTTAGACGTTTTAATCGTCATGTACTGTTTCGTTAATTCGTTCCCTTTATCTCGTTCTATGTTAACCTGTATATGAAACGGATCGAAAAAAATGCAGTATTACGAAGTCACGCCCGAGCATGAGAAAGCACAGATAGAGTTTCGAAATTGACATATCACGTATTTTCATGGATTAGCCTTGCACCTAAGCCAGTGTACGTATACCTATTGTGTTAGTTATATTTAGGAGACACTTTACACACAGTTTGCATGTTCCAACGATATATTCTTCTTTTTAAATCTAGCGGAAGAAAATATTATTTAATATTCGCGTAGCGTACAGTTGTCATTTTAACGCACATATGCATGTTCACGTCTCGGAGCGATTTAAACGTCCAAACAATGCGAGGAAGTGTTCAGCGATGAGTTTCTTTTTATGCGCGACGGGGGAAGTAATTTATGCAGATTTAAGTAAGACGAATAAATAATTACAAATACGAAAGAAGAACCAAGGCATTGTCAACGCGATAACGATGATAGTTGTTTGAAAGATTAAGAAGATTCGGTCGTAGATCTTATCACAATCATTTTTTTTTGTTATTTACTTGTAATTTGTTAAAAATGTATACGTGTAAAAAAAGAAAAACAAATCGATAGTTTCATGGTCGTTTATAGATATAATACCTATTAAATCTTTGAAAGAAACCTTACAATGATAATCCTAAATAATTCTATTAATATATATGTCTTATGATATAAAACGATCTGTTGTTTTAGTATCTTTGTTAAATAAAACGTAATCGTATATTTGATATAATCACAACAAAATGTTGGAATAAATATATGGCTGTTATTTCCTTTGAGGAAAGAAGGTATATTGTACGTGTGTAGTGATAAGATAATACACCAACACAATCATGCTAAGCAATAGATAATAAAGGCTCTTTTCACTTTTCAGTTTAATAACACGGCTCTTTTGAAGAAAAATTAGAATTCCTCCATTTTATCAATGTAAGTAATCATACTTTTTTTTCTTACTTTTGCATGCAGCCTATTATTTTGTTTAAAACAGTAGTTTGGTTTAAATTCTTTTTCCTTTTGATACAAAAACATTTTTCCTCTTTTAATTTCTATTTCAATTTCTTTGATTAAAATGCTTGCAAGAAGTATTGCTATTTAAAAAAAATAATAAAAAAAAAGGAAAAGTAGTTTCTCATGATTAACCAAGTACTTCATATTTTCCAAACAATTAAAGTTGAATAATTTTGATAAGTGTCATTAATATTGCACAAAAACTGCAACTCTGATTTTTGTCAGAATGCTTTATTAAAGGGGCATGGCTTATATCTGGAAGCCTATAATAATTTTAGATACAAAAAAAATACCAACTATGCAATCTTTCAAGATTTCATTTAATTTCTAAAATCATATTTCTTTCATAATTGCATTTGTCTTTAAAAGGAATTGAGTGATTTCGTATTTTCCTTTCACAATGTTGCTTCTTGTAAAGTCAGATTTGTGAATATACAACATAGTTCTTTGCAGATAGTAATGTTTTTCCTCTCACATTGAACAAGTATTTCCTTTAAATCTGCTTCATTGTTGTATGTAGGGTGTTCTGTAACTGATGGTACAACCAAAAAGGAGGGAAATGAGGAAATGAAAAAATTAGTCGGAAATGTAAAATAACATTTTTTCATATGAGGCTTGGTTTTCAAGAAAGTCCACTGTAAATATGGCTATAAAACAATAGATAATAAATTGACCACCATAATTATATAACTTAATTCCTCTCAACTTTTATTGGTGGAATTATATTAAATTACCTGTATATTTTGATGAAATTATGTGTCAAACAATTAGAGGATAAAATTCGTTTAGGATAAATTAAAACTAAACTATAACTAGATAAACTAAAACTAAGTTAAAACAGCAAAATATGCTAGAAACATTCACAGAAATTTAGCTTGCAAAGCAGAATTGTATATTTGGAAGAATGGGCAACACCTCCAACATATTATAAAATAATAAAATTTATTGTACACTAATGTCTTGGTTTATTGTGTATTTCTAACTATCCAGTACAATAAATAAAAACCTGAGTTAAGACTTATTTCTTTATATAAAGTTACCTTTTTTCTAGCTGTTCCATCAGTTACTGAACACCCTGTATATTGTAACTTTTCATTGTTGCTGGTAAATTATGATAGGGATATTAATTGCTGATGGAGTAAAGTTATATTTGTGTAACATTTCAGCTACATGCCCTGTGTATATAATCTTAAATAAACTGTTTGAAAATTAAAAAGAAGTGTATATTCCACATAATTACATACACGAGTTGTGCCTATTTAGTTTATAAGCATCTTTGAGATATTTTATTCTTAATGTGCAGCATAATTTAGTAATACTGTATATGAAACTACTATTATTGTATACGTATTTAGTTTAGATTCGTATGCTTATAATATGTAATGCATCATGAAAAGTAAAGAAGAAAAAAAAAATAATTAAAGGATGCAGTATTCTGTGCAATATTTATTTGCATAATAATTAGTAAGATCGTTAAAGTTCAGTTTTGAAGTGGCCTCAGTTAATTGTATTATCATTTACACATTAAATAAGAATTCATTCACCATTGACAGGTAAATGTAATGAATATTTCTTATTTATTTATCGAAATATCTAATAGTCTAGGATTTTATTGTGATTCGAAAAGTGTTTGGGAGTTTTCTATATTTGTGGACAAGAAGTAGCTTCATCAACAACACCAGCCATATTTCATATGCCAACAATGGCTATGCAGAAGGTAAATTTCATTAACTGGTCACAGTTAACAAAATAACAAATGTTATTACTTTACTAATCAATTATATTGTTAGAAAATGTTTAAAAAACGAAAAAAAAGTAGATCAATGTTTTGTCAATCACATTAATGAACAATATACAGGGTGTTTATAAGGATCATTTATTTTGGGAATCACAGAGATTGTATTTTGAATTGAAATTCACAGTCGATTCGAGGAACATAATTGACGTACTTGGAACGATTTACGAATAATTAATCATAATAGCGTAACACCCTGTATATAAAACAAAGAAAAAGATACGAGAATTATAGTGTTTAGTAATCAACTTTTTGCACACACTTCAAATCATCCATGTTTTATTTTTTGCAAAATTATGTAATAACGATAAGTTTTGCACATTATGCAAGTCAGTATTGCATTAAGTATTATTTTCAAACAAATCGTTGATGTTAAGTTTTTTTTTTTCTTATGGAGGAAAGATTTTTTTGGTATTTCTTACGAGGAATGTTGGAAAGCCATGGTAACAGTTTTCTTTTAGAAAGGATTATTATGATAATACAAATTACGATTTTTTGCATAACAACGAATACATAAATGTATATTAATAAAACGTACTGGTTTAGTTGAAACTTATTATCTTGGGTACACATTTATAATATTTATATAGGCACATCTCAAAAATATTCGATTCTGCTTTGGGGCTTTATTATACATTATGAAAAATAATTTATTATGTTGCATTATTTTATTGCAATTTTATTTCTTGTATAATTTGCAAATTATACAATAATGCCATATATATAGAATAAAAGGACAATACTAAAAGAGGATTTCTTTACTTCTGTATTACTTTTACTTTAGCTACTTTCATCCATCTTACTAATAATCAAATAGAAAGTAGTAGTAATAATGTGTTGATTTGGTAAAAGTAGCATAGTATAAAAACTTCACAATGAGTTCCCTGCTTTTCTACTAATGCATATTTAGTCGCATGGCTTTGGTATGATAAAATTGCCCATATTTATTAACGATTTTTTATCTGAATCTCTCTCATATTTTCCCCTAAATACATATAATATAACAGAGTTAGATTATTTCAGTCCTGTTGAAAATTATTAGTACACGTTACGTCTAATTGACATAAACGCGAATCGAATGCACATGATGATGATAAGTATGGGCTTTTAGAAGAAACATGGATGTTACTATTTGCTTTTAACATACAGTGGTAATATTTTAGATGAGGAGACAAGGTCAGGACGTCATGCAGGTGAATTTAGCAGGTATTAGGCGAGATATTGTTAATCTTGCTCACAATTACAGTAACGCTCAGGTAATTAAGCTAAGATAGTTTAATCATCAGCAAAGCATACGATAGACCATCCATTTTTGTATAGAATCATTCGGGGACCACCTTACCATTTTAGTGTCACATGCGACATTACTAGTTTAAACTAGAATGAGACAACAGCGTCTTCAAAATGATGACAATTATAAATAAATACTGCGCGAATTAATTGTTTCCGATATACGCGATCTGTAACAATCAGATCTATAATAACGTGGATAGAAGTATATTTTTATATGTATTGGACTATTATCGTATAATCTTCTATAACACGAATTTAATTTACTTGTACGATATGAGCAGTATTATAATTAAGTGACGCGTTTCATTTCAACTGGAAAATCAGTAATCAACAATGTTAAGTCATGGATAGATGATTAACTTTATCAACTTTGATGGTCATATTAAATATAATTCTTATAATAACCGTTCTAAATTGCAAGGGACGTAAAAAACCTCTGCTTTTTGTTTACACACGCCGAATTTCAGTTTGAAATTTATGATGTTTCTTATAAATGGATGGTTTATCCTGTACTTAGTCAATGGTTTAATATTTGATTCTTATCTGGTACAATTGTTACGAGGATTAAAAGGGCGATGTTTATGGTGTATGTAGAAAGCGGTACGCAAAGCCACCAGCAATGATCCTTGGGGTCCAAGCAGTACACTAATGGCAGAAATTGCTGACTTAACATATAACGTTGTGGCTTTTACTGAGATTATGCAAATGTTATGGAAGAGATTAAACGATCACGGTAAAAATTGGCGGCACGTCTACAAAGCTTTAGTCCTTTTAGAATACCTAATTAAAACGGGCACGGAGAAAGTTGCACAGCAATGTAAAGAAAATATTTTTGCCATCCAAACGTTGAAAGGTAAACGAATCTCGTATATCGCGATGTACATACTACAGTGGTTACAAAAAGTATTTTTACAATATTTACACTTTTCAGGCAGACATTTTCTAGTTAAGTTCCACATTTTATTTCCATGATACCAAATTTTTATAGCCGCTATATTTTTAAGAGTATTGTTAACATAACAAGTGAGCTAGAATTAGAAAGAATTATGACGAAGTTTAATCTACAGTAATTTGAAATGTTTTACAGTTGCGATTCGATAGTTCAAATTGATTGATTTATGATGAAATTAAACCATTGAAGTTAATGCACAGATTGAGTCATCGTAAGCAGCGGATATTTTGGCTCTGTCTGTTTAAGGAGTTAACGATAGGGGATTTAACGTAATCGGGTCTAATTAGTTGGTACTTAAATATCGATATAAATACGACGGTGTACGGATACTTTTTGTAGTCACTGTAAAATTTAAGCGCAAAATTGTGGATGATTTGTATAAAATCCAGTTTACGTTTCCTCGTTTAGATTTTCAGTATATGGACGGGTCCAAGGACCAGGGCGTAAATGTGAGAGAAAAAGCGAAGCAACTAGTGGCCTTATTAAAAGATGATGAAAGATTAAGAAACGAAAGAGCTAGAGCACTGAAAGCAAAAGAAAGATTCGCACAATCGGTTAGCGGATTTGGTAGCGACGGATTAGATACTATGTCACCTGTGAGCAGCGATGTAAGTATATATCTTCTACGACAATTAACAAATTTCCCAATATTAAATAAAAATTATTCCTCTCTTGGTACAGTTCCAGGATTGGATCTCAGAACCGTGTGATTTGCGATCGAAAACTGCCACTAGACGTAAGAGTAACTCGTTTCTAGATGCTAATGAATTACTATTCCACTGCGGGTTTTTATGCGAATTTATATTTTTACAATTGAAATTAAAGAAACAGGACTTAAGCCTTTAAGTGCTAAGCAATTTTGCAAGCTCGGCGAATTTCTGAATTAAATTTGACGAATGACGCGTATCAAAGGAAAATAAAGATGAATATGTAATTGTTAGCAGTCCCATAAACGGACAATAGTAAGTAAGATTAACCAATAAATACAGATAAATAATGCACAAACTGGATTAACATTTTCACTACGGATTACGTAAATTAAAAGCATTCTCGATTCTTGGACGAGGTTAATTTTTATTAACTTAAGACTAGTATGAGTACAAATATTCGCCCGCCCTATTTAATTAATTAAAGTATAATATATATGAATGAAAATACAAATAATACTGTACCATAGCAAAATCTTACGTATGCTTTTTGCTTATTTTTTGAGGATGCATTTATTCGTCCGTGGTAGCGAAGGGGTTAAACAGTACTTTATTCAGAAAAGTAGTCATCTTCAACTTCTATTGCCCCTTCCTTATAATCAATCAAATTTTCTATTTCTTTTTTTATAGTAGATACGTATACATTTATCATTTTAATAGACGGCAAATCCTACGAATACAATGGTAATGGTAACATATTATGTGCATTTTGTACCTTCTTACAAATTTAAATTTCCCGTAAACGCATAAAAATCTGCAGTCTATACCTTGTTCAATGAAACGAGATTGCAGGCGGATAATTCTGTCTTCATTCATTAACTGTTGATATTGATGCCCGACCTGTTTCATCACTTGGGCGTTTACTTTTGTTTCACGTTTCGTTTCCAATTGAATAAATTGAATTGAACATTATTTACGCTTGGGGTCTAACTAGGTCCATAATGAAACACTATTTAGCGAGTATAAAGATTTCTTAAACGGTAATTGCTTAAAATAACAATGGTATTAGTAATAGGCAAAAAGATTATGACGTTGGTGACAGTATATACAGAACTTATTCCTTAGAAAGAAAATATGAAAACAGAAATTCGCTTAACTTATCCTAGGGACATCTTACAGATTTGCTTACCATCTAAGTTACTTGTTTCGTTTCATTGGACAAAGTGTAGCTATAAATCTTTCAGCGAACACACGCGTACAAAGATATTGCGTTTAACGCTCCGGCTAATTAAATTTTTAGCCGAACTAGAAGCTGCAAGGCCGCAAACAGTGGGGGAGGAAGAATTACAGCTACAATTAGCTTTGGCGATGTCGAGAGAAGAAGCAGAGCAAGAAGAACAAAGAAGACGCAGCGACGACGTCAGACTGCAATTAGCTCTTAGTCAAAGTCAACAGGATTTTAAGTTAGTAGAAGATTACTTTAGGTTTCGCTTCCTCTAATTACGATGCGTTTCATTTTCCTTTTTGCCTAAAGAAATGAATCATTTCCAGAGCTCCGCAAACTGAGAAACAAAGTCACATGGTGGATTTGCTGGACGTAAGTTTGGAAGAAGCGTGCGGATACAGTGTAAAAACCGATCCATGGGGCGTACCAATTACGCCGTCTCCGCCTAGACCACAGGTATGGGTGCTTGAAATTTATGCGTTTGCTTTATTGCATGATAACACGACATCGCATGTTCTTTGCACGTTGCACAACAGTCTTTGGATTTATCTCAGTTTTATTTGTACAAGGTATGTTTGACTAGTGCCACGCACGCTACAATTAGAGAGCATTATATAATTGTATTGCAAAATTAACGAAAAGCTATGTTCGAAATTAATATATTTTTTTAATTGTACAGCCACAGAATGATCCATGGAGCGCTCCTACAACGAGCAACACATCACCCGCAATAGATCCATGGACTCCCGTTCCAGCTCAAAGACCGAGTAAGATTTACCGAAGAAAAAATTTCAACGCGTACTATAGAGTAAAAAAAAGTCGTTTTAGAGGTCAATTATATCGAAAATAATTGATTTTCGCAATATTTAGTTACAATTTCCATCGTTTTAAGAGCATTGTCGTCTTATCCTGGTTCAGTGTTTCTCAACATCGGGCGCGCGCTCGATATATTTTGGGGCAATAGTAAAATTGTGTTGCATTCATCAGCTTCATCGCTAGACTGCGCATTTTTATGCATTTATGGGAAATTGAAATGTGCAAGAAGACACAAACTGCACGCAATAACATGCAAAGAGGCACTTTTTCTTTTGCTAGGGGGCAACGAAATTTTTGAGGGGTCAAAGCGGTGTATGATCTAACAAAGGTTAAGAAACACTGTTTTAGTCTGAACTAATAATGTCCGAAGCCCGAGAATGATTCTATATGAGAATGGACAGCCTATCCTATGCTTCGTCAGTGATAGTACTAAATGCTGTTTTTTAGGTTCATCACAATTAATCTTTAATTTGGTTTCAGCAGCTGCAGTCGATCCATGGCGAGCACCTCCATCGTCGCCTGTAACCGTTACGACTTCACCTAGCGCGGATCCTTGGTCACCGATACCTGCCGGTGCTACCACTACCGAAGCTGCTGATACCAACAAAAAACCGGTAAAATGTTACTCTATATTTTTTATCTACACATTTATCTATTTCTATTTCTACTAGAACTAGAATATGTTCAGAATCCGGAGTTCGGAAAAAAAATTCTACAATTAATTCATGCGTTTATTTGTAAATTATTTAGGCTAGTCGGGAAGGCGTGACATCCGTTTCTCCATCTTTCAACAATCCGACGTTAACGCAGAACATCGGTTTCGCGGCGCAGTCGCCACAAAACATAAGCTTTAATTTGCCTACAACATCGAGCGCTACTTTCAATGCAACTAGTAACGGCTTCAACGGTACTGGGCCTAGTCTTAACAATTTCCCCATCGGAAATCAGAACAGTTCTGCAGCTAGTCCGCTCAGCGATTTAGACGAATTTGATGTAATTACTAACAGAAATAAGCCTGGAACTAGTCTGCAGACTGCGAACAATGGTATTAACGAGATTCGATATTTCGATGTTACAAAATCCAACGTCGGCTTAATATTCTATTGTTTTAGGAAGTACGCTATCACCGGATCCATTTGATTTGGGGAGCATAGGCGAAAATCTTCCTTCGAGTACAGGAGCTGTTAAGAAAACACCGCAATCATTCCTCGGAGAGAACTCTGCTCTTGTTAATCTTGATAATCTTGTCAGTACTTCTACGATCAAATCTACAACACCTACACCTGCAGGTATTGTCTTCATCAAAGTATCATTTTTAACCCCCGGAAGCTCGTAGCGTGTCTTAGAGATACATGCAAAATGTTCTTATAAATATCTCTAACACTTCTTTGGACTTCTAGATTTAGTTTGCAGATTCTTTTTTTTTTTTTTTAATTTTATTACAATGTTAATAAATGCAAACTAAATGCGTAACGATACTTAACATTTGGCGAGTCAATTAAAAATTAAATAAATTTTCAAATAATTATATCAACACCCATTAAAACATGAATTTGAATCTGTGCGGTGCCTTTGCGGCCCTAAAAATCCGAAGAAGGATTAAATAGACGTATCGTTGAAATTGCTGACAAAGGAGCTGTTATAATATACGTTAAGATCCTAATTGTTTATAATTTCCCGTCAGGCAGAGAATAGATTTGTATTACACAGCGAGAATTGATTTCAAATATTTGTATCTCTCAGATGCACCGCAAACTTCGGCATAATGTTTAGGACCGCGAGCTCTTGAGGCTTGATATACCTTAACTATAAACAGTAAATTACAAAACATCATTTTAAATCATGAGTATCGAAACTTGTGGGACTTACTATCGGTTCACAAAAATACAAAACTATTACGATCAGATTGGATTACTATAATTTCAATTATTATACTGTCTACAAAATAGCGTTTCCTTGGAAGTAAATTCGTGAGTACGTACAAAGTGATTAATAATACTGCATGACTGCATGATTCGAATATTGTGTTCGATTATGGTATCGAAATTATATTTTGTACGGATTTGCAGCAAAAAAGGATGGTGCATTAAGGATATTATTATAATATACATCGTGAAAGTTAAATTTTAATCATGCTTCCGATCGCAGTTTAACATATTCCGTACCGCGCCGTTTTTACGTTACATTTCTTTGAAACATAGTTTGTTCATTTACTTTTTCGAGTTTTATAGTTACATTTTTTATTTGTTTATTTATATTAGGTGTACTAATGAGTAATCCACAACTGTTTTAATAGGAACAACGTAAAAACTATAGTTTATACTAGAGCTGGGCATAAGGTCCGGATCTTTTTATTATCCGGATAATCCAAATAGTTAAAAACAATCGCATAATTTGGATACTAATAAGAAAAAACCCGAAATACGTAAAACTATGGATTTAGTTTAAATTTATTGCGACATTAACAAAGATGGCAAATCAGGAAAAAGTGGATTATTCATTAGAACTATGTGTCGCTGGAAAGAAGTCTTACGGAAGGAATGCAAATCTGATTGAATACAAATTCATCTTTTCCGACACAATTATAAGAATAGATCATTTGCGTTATTGGTCAATACCGTACGATGTGGAAAAGCGAAAAGGCACACATTTTTCTTTCTCTAGTGTCGTCCCAAGAAACTTCTTATGAGCGGTGCACAGTACAACTAATATTCTCGATTTTTGCTTGCATTTAAAAGTCGATCGCTACGTCGCTTATCGATGAGATGCGGATGCGATAGAATATGTTAACTGCAACGATTCGGCGGCTCGAATTAATTGATTTATGATAACAATTTTGCAGCAACCGTTTCATACTCAGCAAATCCGTTTGCGACGGCAACACCACCACCCCGTCCTACGATCAATCAGATTCGACAAGATCCTTGGGCAGCGAATACAACTACTACAGCGAATCCGTTCCTCTCGTAGCTTGGTGATAATTGTTGAAAATGTCAGTCGAAGATCAAGAGCACTGTGGTCTAAAAAGTATTTGAGATTTTTAGCGGTAACCCTGTACGGTATAAGTTTCTCGCACGATATCAAATGACTACAATTTAAAGACACAGAGAACAAATAGATACGGTCGAAGAGTGTCTGTATCGAAGTAAAATATTTATTACGAACATTTTTTAGTTTCCCTTTTTCTGATCTTAGTCGTTGACGAGAAGGAAGCTCGAGAAAGGTACGCTCCGATATTAAGCGCGCCTAATCCCATTCGAATCGGTGGTAAAAATTCTCAAGGACACAAGCAACATTTATTTCCTATATAATATAATAATTGAAATCTTTATGAAATATTTATTTCTATTTCTCTTTACTGTGTTGTACGATAAATGTTTGTGTCCGCTATGGTTCTATTATTATTTGTATTTTATTGTGTACCAATGATATACGAGGAACTAATGACGAAAGGAAAGGTATAATATATAATAAATGAGATATAAAAAAAGATCCGAAGATAGATGATATTTGAATTTTCGCGAACGTTTAAGCGCTCCCAAGGTATAACTAAATTTTATAAGGACTTTTTCAATTGTAGTATATTTTTTATGTGCTACACAAATTGGTAACGGAAGAGATCATTGAATAAGATGTTTATTGTGCTGTAGATCATGAATTATTTTTGTTTTATACACACAAACACATACACACATTCTCACACACAGAGACACATACACGCGCGCGCATTTTTCTGCACCTAAACGAGATCGTGAGACTGTAATCGTGGTTTGCAAAAAAAGTATATATTATATCGAACAGGGTTCTTCGATTTCTGTTATTACGCTTAACGTGATGTACATTGATTGTGGTTCGTAAAGTAATTATTCGTGTCACAGCATGGCTTCTATGACTAATACTCATCTTGCAAAAAGAGATGCGTATGCTAGTAATACGATGTGTCGTTCGCTAATTCTTTATTATGTGTTTGATAACACCTTGGATTACTTGCAGATGAGACACGGTTCAGCAGCTTTATGGCTGCATAAGTAATTGTATCAACTTCTAATCTCGTTCAAGTACACACGTACGTACACTACCGTTCATAAGTATTCGGACATTTCATGCAGTCCGATGAAAAGTTTATATCTCTGGATATATTGTAAATATTCCCAAATAAAATCAATGTGAGTCAACTGCTATTGTCATGTAGAAGAACTAAGATACATTATACGTTAATAATTTAATAAACATAGACGAAATTGGTAAATTCGAACTGGAATAAATATTTATGTATCATTAACAAATTAAGTTTAAAGATACTTCGAATCACGGCTTTTGCAAGACCAGTCGAACTCCAATTACTGCTTTTTTATTTATACTAATCTACGTTATTGTTTTCAGTCGTTACGATTAACTTCATGGGATCACGTAAAATAAGAATAGTAGCGGAAATTACATTTTGAAGTATTACTTTACGATACACTTCATGTATTTCCAATCATATAAAAGTGTCCGAATACTCATGAACAGTAGCGTACGATAACAATGTTGAATTTAGTTATCAAATTTTTTGCGCATTTAGTTTGGGCGATTATCGAAAATATTTGCATAGGCTTCACGCACTGCAGAGAACCAAACACAGCCGTAGCTAATTATGCATTTCCCTATGAATGAACAAAAATCAGTGCATTATACCGCTTCACGGGAACTTTATCATCGAACTTCCGATGATTTATGTTGATTTTCATAAGCGGTGTTTTAGAAATTTCTCAAAGAAATTCTCTAACGCGGTGTCTTTATTCATTCGACTGTCAGATTTAATGAATCAACATAATCTGATAATGAAGGGTAATGTGAAGCGCATTAGCTTTCTTTATACGACAAAAAAAGGAGAAAAAAAACAAACAAACAATTTACAATTGTACCTTGATTTATATAAAGAAACGAAAATTGTAAATATGTTACAGCATATCGTTCCCCAATTGTCAAATCATTTTCCCTCTATACTCGTTCGAAGTGTGTAGAATATTCTAAATAAAACTTGAAAGTGTTTTTTAACATTTTACTAGTTATTTCCTATTTTTGGAGGAAGCTTTTGCTGAGTTTATTGTTTTATATATTGTGAATACTTGTCAGAGGTTTAAGGCTATCATTGGCGATACAACACCATAGAACAAAAAGTACGATTCACTTTTTATTAAGATATGGTAGTCGATAATCGATACGTATTTATTAGTAATTTTTTAAGCAGCTACCACCACTTTACTGATAGTCTTACATCTTAACTCAGCATTTCCTTTTTCAAGAATAACGATGCATTTTACAATTTTATACGAGGAGAAACGGCTTCGTACGTTCGAACGGTTGGCAAAGGGGAACTGTATTTGTCTGCTTATCCTAAGTAAAATCAGACATCAGTTGCACGATTTAAATTTCGTTAAATAAAATATTGCTTAAATAATTCCATTGTATTATTCTTCGTTAAATTAATAACGTTTCTTTCATTATGCATTTTCAACATACTTGCTTATATGATTGAAATTGTATATTTAATGCGTATTCATCCGGATGTTCGCGGAACAATGAAGTTAGAATTGCACTGCGGCATTTAAATAATTTAATTTAACATTAGAATTATTAGGTTGGCCAAAAAGTCTTGTTGCTTTTTTGCAATGTGGCTTTAATATTGCGATGCAGTAATTGCTATGCAACTTACATTTTTGTTCAGGCAAAAACAATTGATCAAGAAAAAAATGATTAAAACTACAATGAAATATTACGTGTACTAACAAGTAATCCACTATTTTTAAATGGGTTGATAAATTTCGTGTAGTATAGATAAATTACGTATAAATAACGCAAAGCCTTACGAAACAACAGCAATTATTTTTAAGATAGAATAAGCATTTAATTTGATTAAAAATGAATGCTGAATTTAACAGGAGGAACGAATTATTTGTTAATACACCTAATATGTTAATTAAAAAACAAATGGAAGAAAATAAGATACATTTTCGGTGCAATATATTGTAATACGACCATAAATGTAGAAATGCGGTATAAACCAAGAAAGAATAATGTGATTAATGGAATATATTAAAGCTGATTGATTCTCATCTTTTAGGCCCTTGGTACATTTTTTTAATTGCAAGGAAATTAGAAAATCTCTGAGAGCTTATAGAACTCGCTTTCGAAAAATATAAACATTTTTTAAGGGTGAAATGATTGACAGAAGGTTGTTAACAAAAATTTGGTGAAACATTATTTACCAAAGTTTCGTTTCTATGCGAGCTTAAAATGCGACAGAACTTTTCGACCAACCCAATATTTTGTTTTTATAAATAAGAAGCATGGTTTATGGAGTGCAATATCTTAATATCATTGTACATGTTTATCCTTTTCTCATTCTTTCTGTTTAACGAACGAATAAGATGTGTTTTGTTTGTACTATTGTTGACGAAAATATTTTATTACGCGATACAATGCACGAGCTTCATTTTTACGCGAACGATGGAGCACTGTTTAGTTTTTAGAATTGGTGTAAGCGAAGAGAAAATTTAATGAACATTTATGAATGAAGCTATATATTTTAGTAGATTATATTATTATTAATATTATTATAATTATTATTATTATACAAATAAATGTAAAAAATTTTTAATTTTTCTGATTAAATATTTAATTTGAAGATCCCTCGTATATCTCATTTGAGTGCAATACATTCTAATCGATAATGCGTCCGAATTCCGAATGCAATTGTAAAATTCTTTTTCAACTTTAATACATTTATGAAACAAACTATTTATTTCTGTTCCTTTTTTTTAAGTCGCGGTATAAAACGTTAAATTAAGTTAGTGGTAAATAATTTGTACGTTTTTATGTAAGAGGAAAGAGCACAAAGAAACTAAGATATTTGCACATGGGAAATAATTTATTTTAAAGAGATGCTTCGGTTGAAGAACTTATAGTAACTGGCGGGAGAAAATACGACCGAACTTGACTATGTAACTGTGCTACTTCAGGATCTTCCCTTTCCAAAGCTCTCAGTAATTGTGCAAATTGAACTGTACCTGTAAATTAAAGAATAAATTATCTACAAACAAGATCACACCATGAGTAGTTTCAATGAAACAAATGTAGGCTTAAACAAGCTGTACCTTCGCGACCCTCTGGGAAACCATAGTTTTTAATAACGTCCATTTGAATTTGTACAACAATCGGAAAGACGAATTGCATCATTTTCAGCATTTCGTTCCCGGAATTTTCCTTAGCTTCTGCGAGCTTCTGAGTATTTTCCGGATTATTTAATGCTGTTAAAACGTTGGTCAAAACAGCTGCAAAGCATTGTGTCTTCTTTAGTGTACTTTTTAGAAAAAGTATTAGGTCATCCCATAAGTAATGTTGATATACTTTTAAACGGATCGAATTTCGGCTCTTGTACAATCTTGGTATATACGCGAAATATGCATGCAACTATTCAACGCTAAGTATTTTTATCAAAAACTGATTGGTATAATTACGGATGATGCCGATAGTTTCTTTTAGTGTGTATCTTTTTAATGCTAATTCGCGTTTTTCGTTTCCGACGCTCGAGAAATGAAAAACGATGATTCGCGCCTGCCGTCGTCAATGAGTTAATTTAGGGTACAAATTATTAATGTCCATTTATATTTATTTTTAATTGCCGATTTATTAGACATTGCTTTTTATAATTTCCCGGTTTCCCAGAAAATTTTGGTATTCTTCTTTTAAAAGAAGTTGCATGTGCTTATTTAAGCCTGCTGTAATCTTCGAAATTCTACTAAATTCAATCACAACTGTTTTCTTCAAAACAGAGTTTTGTAATTTTGAGAAGAAAAACCTTCGACGTAAATACTAAAATATGAATTTATAAATGTGTTTGCCTCAAAACTAGGAAATATTTTAAAGAAATAAGAACATAATTGGGTCTAAAATGACCCGAGGACCGCAGCAAGGTCAATGAAATCTGAGAAACGATGTTATGAGATGACCCAATATATCAAAATTACAAGCAATGTATCGTAAATTTTAAATACCTTTCGCAATTTCCGGAGTAAAGGCAGGTAAATCAGTCATTGTGAAAGCAATTTTATTTCTTTCTTTGAAAGAATAGAATAAAAATACACAATGGTAATTTTGTAAAATTTTTTACAGTTTACGAAACCGATTCATTTTATAAATACTGTAAATAAGTATCTATCTTTTCTTTTGAATAACTTCTTTCAATTTTAAGGATACTTGAAGTCTACCTTTCTGTCACTGTTCTTAGAGAACGTCAAAGCACGTAAAAAATACCATAGACAAACTATAAGATCTCATTATAATTTGTATTAAATGGACCAGGGATTACGATGTCCTCGTTATCATTTTTACATCACTTTTAACGTGGTAAGTTTACTCTATATCTCGTCTATTTTTATCTGAATTCTTATCAGAATCTCTGATTTCTTGTACGATGTTTACCGTATCCGTAACAATACAGTATATCTAATCGAATCTGCCTGTACTACGTACCCTACGTACAGGAAGGTAATGCCTACTCCAATAAATTGTAATACCTACACCACAGACGAGCAACAGAATAGATCTTTCGTCTTACAGGACTTTGCGTTCCAAGTTCTGAAATACCGACCGCGAAAAGATCCTACTGCTTTTACGCCATCTATAATTTAGAACGATAAGTGCAGATCGATTGGATCACCCGAGATGATAAAAACCGCTATTCTATCGGCGAAATAGTATTGCCTCAGGAATAATAGCAGAGACGAGGTACAGGATAGACCTATCATCTCATGGGACTTCGTGTCATCATTGACTAAGAACAGGATAGACCACTCATCCAATGCTTTTGTTTGACACACGGTTTTGGGACTCATGAGCCCCATTACCATTTTCGTGTCACGTCCAACGTTAACGGTTAAGCATGAAATAAATGTGCAGCGCTGCAAGTGATAAGAATTAAAACTATAATATCAGTAACAATTTAAATACGATTGGATATACAGTTTTATATATACGTTCGACCATTTACAATATCGGCGAATTAAAAAGCATTAACAAATCAATCTCATGGTGTATCTCGTATACTCTTTAAATTATTTTAATATTACGCTGTTACACATGGCATGAACATGTGACACCACAGACGAGGTACAGAATAGACCACTCATCTTATGGGACTTCGTGTCACATGCTCTGAAATACCGAACTCGAAAAAAATCCGAGTGTTTCATACGCCCTCTGTAGTACTCATAGTTATTATAATTCTTGCATTCACTCACTTAAAAGTAAGCACTCTAACTATATATAAATTTATCTTAAAGTAATGAGGAGAAGGGAAGCAATCGCGAATGAACTTTAATTTTCGCATGCCAATTCCGAAAATTTGTGAAAACTATCTGTAGTACGAAACAAGGAAAAGATACGATTGCGAATTTTAGATAGAAGTAATTTCAATATCGAAAAATCATAACATACGTATGGTCTCTAAAAATGTTCACCAAATTTTGAATTGACATTGAAATTTTAAACAAATTAATCTTTCACTCGACCCGTATTATTCTGTATATTTTAACTTTTACTTATACTTTAAATTATTATTACTTTGCTCCACTAATTGTTACTCGAATTCTGTTCTATCGAATTCCCTTAAAATTTTAGATTGCTTTAAACATGTTTATTTCAGATGCAATTCTATAGCAGTATTTTCCTATAACAAATGCTCGACAAATAAAACAACCATAACAAACAAATTCAATACGAAATTAAACATTGCCACAAAGGGCACTGAAAAAAATGGATGCGGCCTCGAAGAGCGCTAAAAGAAAATAGAAGCAGCCCCGAAGAGCGCTAAACAAACAACTAGAACCATCCATTCGTTATAAACCCGATCAACCCGCGGAATGGAACATTTCTTTTTTTGCGCAACACTAATTTACTAAACTTATTTATCAAATAGGAAACTGAACAAATCAATCACGAAAGGTGCTTCATTATATTGCAAACATTAATCTACTCGATTTAACTTTAATCAGAAGAGAATGAAAAAATGGCAAATTCCCGTTCTTTAACGCAACACTGATAAATATTAATTTATGCACCCATTATTTATTACAACGCAACACTAATAGCGGATGTGCAACTTCCACACACCTGCCGTTGAAAATCCATCAGGAGCAGGAACTGTGGTTCCACTATTTTAGGTGGAAGACATTGGGCTTTTTCTTACAATCGCAACACTAATAGCAAAACGCGATCATTTGTCAACGCAACGCTAAGAAGAAAACTAAACACGAGCGATGGAATTGTCGCAATTCTACCTTTTTAATTAATTAGATGCAAGCTACTGTTATTGTGTAAGAAAAGCTACTGTAAATAATTGCAAATTAATACATTTATAATTCAAAATACTATTAAGTGTAAATTAAGAAAACGCGATCATTAGTGTAGCAACGATAACAAATATATTACCATGTTAATTTCAAAGAAACTATAATAATTGTTACTAAAGAATACTAAAAGCATGCGCGATACTGCATAATTCGTAACGCCAAATCAAACGCGACAATATTTTCTTCGCAACGCTAATACAACCCGCAGTTAATTTCTCGTAACGCTAATTAAAAAGCCGCGCGTTGCCCAATGTGGAAGTTGAAAATACTACGGCATGCATGACTCTACAACGAGTACAGTGACAAAGTACATGATATAACCAGTAATGACTTATCCATTCTTTCTTAAACAGAAAAAATGGATAGACATTTGTTGCTGCCCTCTTCGCGACAGTTTGTCGGGCCTCTTCTTTTCTTCGGGCGCCATGCCCGCAGCGACATGAATTTAAGCTCGAGGTTCTCGAAAAGCAACCCAGGAAGAGACTCAGAAAAATGGAGTAAAAATGCATATCGAAGAAGTTAAATAGCACGCAGACGACCAAAGACTCTAAGAATTCTAAGAAACTAATCTGAGAATTCTGAGCATCCTTGTTCGTGCAAACGTGTCGAACCTCGAGCTGAGTATATACGTTCGTTTCGTGCAGATCGCGATCGCGTCCGCGTGACGATTCAAGATCGCCGGATTCGAAAGATCGACATTGGCAAAGACCGAAAATGACCTGCATTCTCCAGGTCAGATCAGCTCGCCGTCGATGTTCAAATCAGATTCCCTGAAACAGGTTGACACGCGCACCCCCCGTTAAATATGAAACTCGCGACCCGAGACCATATGTCAACCTGCCCGGCCCTACCTACTTATAATTATCACACACATTCCAGAGAGTATGCTACCTACCTACCTAATGCTATATTTCAAAAAATGGCAAACAGGCACACAAACACACGCATACATCCCACCCCCCACCCAGCGGATCACACGCATACCACCCGGGTGCAAAAGCCTACACTAGGGAGTAACGTCCCGGGACGCATCCGACACCCGAGTTTAACATACAACTCATACACACTCTAAAGTACGTACCAAATGCTGAAATCGTCTGACATGGGTAGCGACCATTGCGTATTGTGCGATTCGAAGCGCATGCAGCTCGGTATTTCAAATATACTTCGAGCATTTATTAAATAAATGTAACTGAATAGCAAACGTGTAAAGTATATGTATTTCTGATATTTATCAAATATATAATTCGACAGCAAAATTGTAAAATTTACTTCTGACGTTTATCGAGTCATTCAATAGCGAACGCGTGAACTGTAGGTACTTGTAATGAAAGGTTGATTGCCATTCGGACACGTGTATGTACGTGGCATTATATTTGGTATCATTTGGTTTATAATTGGTAATGAATTTTGGTACCATTATGATAGAGAATAAATTGAGTGAGAAGTTAATCAAGATTATGAAAAACGACGCAATTCCACAGCCTAACACACACACAATGTGGAAAATACGTCGCGCACGATACGCTACCCACACGCAGCCGCCACACAAATATTAAATATCAAAATATGAACAATAAGCATCGTGCCACGTGCCTCTCACCCGCTCAAGTAGCACCTGGGCTCGTGAGCGAGATCCTGGCAAAACAGCACGAAGAGTCGCTGAAAATCCTAGCTAAAAAACGCTATTAGCATACGTAATCGACTAACGGACTGTGATTCTACTTTCTGTTCAATTTTAATGCAAACGACTTTACTAATTTAATTGAGAAAAATTAATGTATTTATGGAATAAATAGGCAAGGGATCTCTTATGCAAACTGAACTTAAATCGAAACTACGTGTATGATTAATAAAATGAAACAAGTGACTCTAGTTAGAAATGGAGAATAATAAAATATAAAAGGTGACTCTAAGTTGAAATTTTAATTACAACAATACCTTGGGCGATTTCCTTATGAAAGCGTAGTAACTCTAACATAGTCATTGCGCTAAAGTTTGCGACTTTGATTCGGAAATCTACCCATCGCGAAATGTTTTCTTGCGCAGTTTATTCAGCATCGTTTTTATACGAGAAAAGGAAAAAATTACCGTGTCTCTATATCTTTAATTAAATCGGAGTTACTGGGAAAATTGAAAGGCTACAGTTATTTAATTCTTTAAATATCTATGACTCGAATACTGAATTTTTATAAAGTATTCTTGTGTATATATCTGTGAACATATAATAATAATAATAATATTCATTCTCATCACGATCGTGCAACGTAATTATTAGATAAAGGAACGAAGTCGGATGGTGTCCGACTTCATCGCTAAAAATTGCAAATTACAAGTTGCTCAAATAAAATCATTCTATAATATTGTATCGCATATTTACACCTACAGATAGTTGACTTTAATAAATATCCATGCGAAGCTTCTACCGACTTTATTTTTCATTACGAAACTATTTAAAACAATATTCATACTGTTGGACTCTACTATCGACTCAAATTATTCATGAACATATCGTAATATTGAAAACCGCGATGCGCAAGAAAACCTAGCCTGGTCTAATAAATAAAACACACACAATAAAAATGTTACACGGGTATAATGTATACCGGTGGTCACTGTACTCGTTTCAACAAAACTACGGATACAACCAGTCACCCGTGCCGTTTCGGACCTTTCGTCCTGTGGCATGCGTGAGTGACCGGAGGGATTCAAAATGCATGCCACTCACCATTAGATGACTACGCTGTCATCTGCTACAGCCAGGCGGATGAAAACCTGCTGTCATCATCGTCAAGTGAGGCCGTGAAGCCTTGAGAACATAAAACCATGAAAATGATGTCGTGAAGTCGTGAAGCTGCTATGCCATGTCCAGTGGCCGCATGGACAAGGAGATCTGTGGAAGATCTGTAACAGAAAAAACGAGAGCGAGAAGATTACAATTTATTCTTAAAGTTGTTGCTCATTCATTATTTGACACTTTTGAAATTACGAAAATTGGAATTTTTACGAACTCCCAATTAAGTGACTACCTCTTTGTTTCAACAAAAACACTGGGAAAAGATATATGTATGTGGAAGTCTTCAAATTTTGAATAGATGGAATTTAATAATAATTTATTTAATGAATTAGTTAAATGGCTTCTATATTTTTTAATTACTGAAAATGAAAATAGAATGCAAAGATACTTACATTGAGGGCTTCGGGAGCCCAGCGAGATCGTCTGCCAACAGCCGAAGATAGACTCTAATCCCGAGTACGAATATTGAAAAACAAACAAAAAAATGAAAAATAAAAGACTACGCTATTATACGAATTATATTTGGCGAGCAAACACTGACTCTATTCCGCGAACAATTATTAAGTAAAATTGAATCTACTTGGAGCAGCTGTGCTCCTAAAAAGATTAAACTCGTTTTATCGAAACAAGCACTGACTTTACAACCGCATTGCGCGCGGTCAGAAATTCTGAAAGAACAGCTTAATTAGCAGGAGGGGGTGGGTAGGTAAGAAATAAACAACAATATTCTTTTATTATTCTCCTTTCTCTTTTCATCGAGCATTTGTTATCAAAAAATACCCTAACTTTGCATGATATATATATATAATAAAAATATATACATATTCATATATTCTTATATATGATATATTCTATTCTTATACATGTATAATATAAGAATATTATATTATGTATAAGAATATAAGAATACTATAGACGTAATAGAAACGAGCAAAAGGTCAAATGATATACGCTATGAATGTTCGCAATAAAAATTCCCAAGTATTTACATTCACCTAATAAAAACAAATTCGGTCGAGAGTCGCAAATTCTCGGAACCAAACTGCGGGCATTAAAGTTCGAGATGTAAACATATTCGAGTGGTACGACGACCTCGCGACATGTTTTGTGTATACAAGTTAGACCGCTATGAGTTACCAACCGAAGTTTTTCCGGTTAATTTTATCGGTTAAGCTAGCAAACAAGACGCGACTGAAATACAGCAAGATACAAAGGCAGCTTCAATTTTTCGTTCGATTTAATACATTGTAGCACGATCCAATGACTCTATTGCAAATAACCGATTAGTTGAGAATTCTTCTTTAGAAGTAAACCAAAGAAACGATTTTATCCCTCCCAATTTCGATCGGTAGTTGCAAACGAAGTACGAATAAATTATAAATTTTCAAAGACGAATTAGAGACGATTGCATCAAAGACGTAATAATACGTCTACCAACGTTAGGATCAATTACTCATACCAAATCTGAAGTCTTTTGTCTCGTCTCTCGAACAGTTGAAGGTATCTGAAACACAAAAAACAGAAATCATAATTTAAAACAAATGTATCAGAGAAGAAGCAACTGGTGTCCAATCAACTATTAAACTCGTGTTAGGTAGGCAAGTGTAAGCAAACGAGAAATGAGAAATACAGATTCGAATTCTATTGAATTAGCAATAGGGAAAGGGCGTATGTGGATTAATATACGTGTCAATAAAGGAATACTATAAAGGGTATAAAAGAAATGCTTGAAATGCCGCCAAAATGCGTGAATAAGCGAAGAATACGTACCACGCATGAAAGCGAACGCGTCCTCCCTCAATAACAGTTCAGGTTCGACTGACGCGACGTCGACACTTCTCGGCGCCACTCGGCACTGTTCGGCAGCTGTGGAGAGTAGTGGGGAGCTAGTCGGCCGTCGTCGGCTCTCTACCATATGATTGACAGAAAATTCTTGATTTGTTCGATATAATTGCACTTTAATTCAACATTTATTGCAAGAAATTTACAACTAAGAATAATACAAAATACATAGATTTGTAATTAAGAATATATTGCAAAGTGGCTGTAAAAAAACGCACTGTGTATTTTGCAAGAAATAAAGCGTAATATTTATGTATAAATTGAAATTTCGATGTATCGATATCAAAGTAGACACGTTCATTGTTTTTTAATTTCATGTAAGATTTGTTTATAGCGTTATAATTGATAATCATTGTAATCATTGTAATTGAAATTGTGGGAGATTTTAAGGAATTTGGATGTACTTACAATAATAGACGGAAAGGAAATTAATCCTGTCATTCTTCTTATTTTAGAGATGAGTTTTGTACATAAATTGTATTGTTTTTAAAAATGTTTCCATTTAAAAAAGGCGATACCTTTATAAAAAGGTGCCACAGAAATGGGTATAAAAAATGTTTTGTACGATTTTCTTCTACAAATCTGTAAGTATATGCAACATGAATATGTATTAAAGATAATCACAAAGAAATAATGAAATAATTTTTAAATAATTTAGGAATCAATGGAAACCTACAATAGGTTTGGAAATCCACGCGCAAATTTCCACGAAATCTAAATTGTTTTCTGGGGCTTCTACAAATTTCAATAGCCCAGTTAATTCTAGTGTAAACCTTTTTGATTCCGCGATACCTGGAACAATGCCAGTAAAGTATAATATAAACATTTCTAAGAATTAATTTGGCAATTTGTTCATACACAATTTTTATAGGTTTTGAACAAAAAATGCGTAGAAGCTGGAGTGTTAACTGCTTTGGCTCTTTCTTGCAATGTAAATGCTATATCGATGTTTGAGAGAAAGCACTATTTTTATTCTGATTTACCTGTAAATATATTTTTTATATTGCATATGCAATAACATGTGATAACTTTGCATATGCTTTATTAAAAACTTTTGTACAGGCAGGCTTTCAAATTACACAGCAAAAGAAACCTTTGGCTAGTAATGGAGAAATTAAATTTACTGTATTTAAACCTGGAGTACACAAAGAACCTTATTCAAAGTCATCTAAAATTAAACAAATACAATTGGAACAAGATAGTGGGAGAAGTTTTCATAATGAAGATATTGGAAAGTACTACTAATTTTTTTTTGTTTAATAAGCGACATTTTTAATTATTCAGATGGTAAAATGTGATACTTGCTTTTTTTGATTTTACAATATTGCAATTTTAACACTGTTGCACGGATAAAGTTCCAAACAGCCACTATCCTCTTCATATTTTCATTAATTAAATTCAGTTCCTTTTGCTTGTAATAAGATTATTCAATAATGATATTAAAGGTATGACAATTTATTGAGCACTGGAGGATTAAATATTTAGCTATGGAAAATCATAATATTCCTAAAAATACAATTCAAGAGTTTTCTGTAAAAAGGGCTTATGAGATAAAATGATGAGCTGAGTAAATTGCATTGGAAGTTTACACATTACATAAATCCAATCATATATGATTCAGCAATAAGTATTTTTCTGACTTCAAGAATGCTTTATTTTTTGGTAAAACAAACTCATTGATCTATTTAAAAATAGTGAATTACTTATTGGTACACCTAATGGTATAGAAAGAAAAATGAATTCTAAGTTCAATTTCAACAGTTGTTTTACTGCTATAAATAACTGTATTCAAATATTAACTTAAAACGTGCATAAACAATTCAGTCATTCATTCATTGGTTGGTTTAGCCAATCTTGATTTTAATAAACGTTAAACATATCATATTTTGCCAACTGACCACAGAAATATGTTAGAATTAAATCATACGTTATTTCGTTTCCATTACGACAGGAATTTCATTGATCTTAATCGTGCTGGAATACCTTTGATGGAATTAGTCTTTGAGCCAGATTTATCGAACGGAGAAGAAGCAGCGGCTCTTGTAAAGGAACTATGTTTTATTTTACAATTATTAGGCACATGTTCATGTAAAATGGAAGGTCATTTTATTTTTAAAACATTTCTCTATAAATAACCGTTAATCCTTTCGCTACAACACTATAAAATTAAAAACATTTTCAGCGCACAGACGGGGATTATTTTTATTATTACAAAAGCAGTACGGCTATAAATATTTGCAAACTTGGCATAATTAATTATGGTAGAATATGTATAGTTTATAATAAAAATAGTAGCGTGTTACAGAAAACGAATACGTATATTTATATGAAACGATCGCTCAAGTTTTGGGCACGTATATATAAGTCTTTAGTAGCGAAAGGATTAATCATAAATAAATAGCTTATGTCTCGCATTTATAGAAGGGGCATTACGGGTCGACGCAAATGTTTCTGTAAGCAAACCCGGTGAACCTCTCGGCACTCGTACCGAGTTAAAAAACATCGGAAGTATATATGCCATCAATTATGCTATAGAATACGAAATAAAGAGACAGATTTCAATTCTTAAAGAAGGCGGTGAAATTACCAATGAGACTCGCGCGTGGAATCCGTTAGATAAGAAGACAATTCTTATGCGTGAAAAAGAACAAAATCATGTAATCACAATTATAATTACTTCGTTTTTGTAATGATTTTTTTATCTACAGAGAATTATTAATTTGTAGGATTATCGTTTCATGCCTGAACCGAATTTATCATCTCTATATTTGCACGTTAATAGAGATTCGGAAAATAAGTATAATCTGATCGATGTTCCGTCTTTAAAAGAGCAATTACCAGAATTACCGGGACAAATACGGAAAACGTTAGAAGACAATGGTCTTACGCCGTATTCGTTTATAGCAATAACGGTATGTTCCACATCCAAAACATTACAATTCATTGCGTATTAATTAACTTCTATTTTTAGAGTGATTTCGATTTTTTTCTATTTTATCGCGATGTATTAAAAAATGGGAAACATCGCGAGCCTCAGTTGATAGCTAAAATTTTTATTTCTGAAGTATGGCCATTTTTAGAGGACCATACTTTGAATGTTCCATTCTGGTAAGTCAATTAGCGAAGTGATTAGTAATGATAACTTATATTTATCGTACGAAACCGTAATGATGTAACGTATTTCTAGTGTAAATAATCAGAAGTATATCGAGGAGCTGATGGATTTATTACAAGACAAAGTAATAAATCAGTTAACGCTAAGAAAGCTATTAAATCACTTACTCAAAGAACCAAATAAAATGCCGAAGCAGGTAAAAATAGTTACTAAACCGCGAATCTTTATGCAAATTCATATTTTTGTTAACTATTTTCTATACAAATTAATTCTGAACCTTTAGAATTTTATAAGATCTAATATTTAATCACAACAAATCAAACACAGTTTTAACATAAAAAATTTGCAACATTTTCACATTTACGAAGCAAATTTGTCGATTAAGAAATAGAAGAGTAGTGATTTTATATTAACAAAGATACAAAGAGTTTAAAGATAAAGGCTCTGAATTAATTTGCGCACTTAACAAATTGTCTAATTTTTTCCGTATATAAATTTGCCATAATTACAAAAAATTCGCAGTCTAATAATTACTAGGAATATAAATCGTTATGAATAAATTTTAATAACGCTTTATTCTACGTAGATTGTCGAAGAAAATAATTGGTTCTTAATAGCAGACGAAAAAGAATTAGAAACGATATGCTTAGAAGTGCTCAAAAAAAATCCTAAACTAGTCGCAAAATACAAAAATGGAAATAAAAAAACATTTAAGAAATTTCTACACCAAGTGGTTCTACTTACCGAAAAGCGAGCAGATATGCCAAAAGTTTCAAAAATTATGACAAGGTTATTGAGTTAACTTCAAAATATTTTGATATCATGTTTCTTGTAGTATAAGTATTTTAATAATAACTTTATAAATAATTAAACGTGTCTATTTTTTTTAACATATTTACACATCACCACATTAAAAATATCATACGAATATTGTGTAAGCAATTTTTCTAGCATATTTATTCTTTATAAACTGCTGTCAAAAATGTAAAACCAAACGAGAAATAAAATATCAACGTGGTTTAACAAATCGGAGATTATATAATCTTCTTGTGTAACTTCAAATTTTTTAGTTTCGAACCAGCACAAAATTTTATTCTTTAACAGTGTTAATTATAATTATAAAATAGTTCACAAAAAACGTCAGACCACATTCAGTGAGACTACGTAAAATACCTGAGGGTGGGACATGTTTATTATAATCGTACAAAATATAACAACAGAGTCAATCTTTATCAAATCGATAAATTCCACAAAGATTTATTCATTTTATACCGTTCATCGTGAAATGCTAAATATAATTTGTAAATAATATTACGGAGATGCGTTAGTACAAAATGAATAGTAAAAAGTACAGGGAGAAAAAAGTTTATAGATAATTATTAAGATCGTTTGAACGTTAATTAGCATTGTATAAACAATGTATTCGTTTAAACGTTATGCATATGCGTGTAACATTTTAATCGGTCACAAAATAAAAAAAAATAATGTTTGATAAAGATTGTACTGCTTATCACAAATTGTACAAATGAATAATTTTTTTTTTTCGTTTTCTTTATATTTATACAATAACGAGCATTGTATACTGTGATGCTAATTTCATCCAAACATTTTTCAAATACAATAAGCACATAGCTATTATATAATACAACGAAAGTATCTATATACTAAACAGTTACGCAGGATTGTTATTCTGTAACAAACATCATTATGAAATAACTATTTCAACTTATCTTTGTACAATTCTTTACAACAACATCGTTAAAAAACATGTCACCCATACATTGTCATTTGTCCTTTCGTCATTACCTATAAATTCATAATTTTTATCAAAATTAAAATTTCATTACAAATATTTTCTATCTAAAAAGTAAGAAACCTTCTTCTTTTTTTTCTCTCTCTTTTGTCTCGTTTCAATCAAATACATTAAATTAGTTTATTAAACGTAATAACACAGTTTCCATCGTAGATATTCACTTACTAGAAACTATATTATTTTCCAACACTTTTTGTTTCACGTATTAAAAAATTTCACTTGATTGAATTATCATATATATATATCGTTAACAACGAGCTGCAAAATAATATTGAAACATACATTTTTCTATGCACGATGTTTCTGCTTTCCGCAAAAAATGGCAATGATGGAAGGATTAGAAATTGCAGTCTTCCAGGAAAGGCCACTTGAATAGCATGAAAATCATCCTCTGAATCCACGTGTTTTCTTTTCTTTTTTTTATTGTTCTACTTAAACTTGTAATACGTTACGAATGCTTTCGTCTGCATTACAATTATGGAAACAAGTTTATACAATAAATTTGATATATACTTCTGATGAGTTTTTTTGAAAGTAAAAAATTTTTCTTATTTAACTCTAAAATGCCACGTTATCATTACCTATTACATATTTACAAAATGTCCTTATAAAGAGTCAACATTAATAACGTGAGTTCTTTAAAAAAAGAATTGTCATAAAGAACATTTGCTTTCTTTGTTTCTTTCTGCTTTTTTTCCCCATCATCAATTTGTTGAACGAAGTACATTTTTGCTTTAAAAAAGCGCCGGCTCTAAAATGAACCACAAAATTGATCTTCGAGAGGAAGAGTTTAAATGTGAGAAAGTAAAAATTCTAAATCCTTTATGTCAACTATTCACAATTCTAAGAATAGGAGCAACGTCTCTCTTCGCTCTTGGCACAGCCACGCGAGTAATTTGTTTGATAATAAATTAAATTACTAGCATTAAGGATAAGTTCATCAATAATGTGATGATGTAATATACATTGTAAGAATACTAGCAATAATGATCATGATACTTTTATAGCTAAAAACAATTCATTCAATGCAATTGTAATGCAACATAAGAAACGCTATACAGCCTTCTTTTTAAGACCATTGAAATTATTTGGATAGTTTGCTGATTACTCTGATCAAGGCACCATTTTCATCTTTTAGCCTCTGGTTTTCGCATTTCAATTGGTCCATCACCTAGAAAAGAAGAATGTAAAACCATTTTATGACACTTTTTAATTGTATTTTACTCTTACGAAAAAACGGAGTAAATAAAATGAAGAAAAAGAAACAGAAAAAGAGAAAAAAAAATACAAAGGCAATGCCATTATAGAGTGGGTCAAATAAATGCTCACAAATTAAAAAAAAACCAACTTAAAATTGAAACATAAAAAAAGAAAAGAGAGAGAGAGAGAGGGAAACAAGCGAGTAGAGGCAACTAGTTTTCAAAATAAAAAAAAAGGTATAACGATTAGGTGCACTAAAACCAAAAGGAGTATTATATTATGGTACGTAACAAGCAGATATAATTGTAATGCTATATAAGAATCTTACATATATAACAAAACAAGGATAATTAAATTAAAATATAGAAATACATTCCATTAACTCTGTTAAACCTTTTTTCCAATTTATGCACTTGTGTTTCCAATAGTATCCATAGGCATAAATAAAAATAAAAAGCGAAACAAAAAGAATAAGAATTGCGTATAAGACTGTTTTTGATTATACACCCCAATATTTTTACTTGCGCCATTTATGCTTTTTATCTTCCGCTTTAAAGTTAATGACTTTTAATGACATTTTCGATTCACACTGCACATCCTTAAATAATATTTAATGTGATTTTATTACGATATTCATGAAATTGTTATGTCTTAATTGTCGATCTCCTTTCATGCATCCTATCATTACAAAACTACTATCATACAATAAATGAAGAATGATATATGAATGATATACTGGGCATCGAAATGAGAATATCAAACAATGCATAGTGCAATAAAATACGATTTTACACTGAACATGCTTTCTTAGGAAAATGTGTACAGCGATATTAATTTTTAAATATTATTTTTAAATGATATCCTTTTACAAAGATCAATAGTAGCATTTAAAAGGTACAAAATTGAGCAAAGAATTCAAATTATTTGTAATCTTTTTCCTTGTCGATATGGTATGGAATTCGAGATGGAACACTCGAAACCTCTCGAAACCTAAGTAAACAATAATTTATATAAATGTATAAATAACGAGAATGTTATCATGATATGAATTTATTTAACTAATAATCCAAATGAGTTTGTGTTTAGATTTTAGATTAATTTCAATTGGTACAATTTTATTAATTTATTTCAATTATATCTACATTTAAATTTTATTTAATCGTTATTCAAAAAACGTATTGTTGGGACCTTAATTCCTAACAAAATGGATACTTTTTAGTAACAAAAAGAAAACAAATAAGCATTTAGTTTCGAGTTTCGAGAATTTCGAGATCTCACAAAATTTCGCGAATCTAGAAATTAGGTTTCCATCTCTATATAGAATATAATCGTTAATATTTTACATCTGACAACAAATTTAGTATTTCATAGTACCTTAATTTATAAAGCGATATCATGGAGAGAGCATAAATTTAATCGAGTATTATTAACCAAGTATTAAAATGCTTTAATTCTGCTGAATCATTAATCAGAAATGCTTCTACAAATAAAACAAAGGACAGACTGCGTTCTTGAATTTTTGGAAACACTATAATTATTTGGTACTTCGACTTGTATTTTATTAACACTTTAAACCTATTTTAATCTGCTTTTTTCTGCCAACGTTTATTTACTATATTTCTCTATTTGAAAAAACCATTATATTTAATACACTGAGAAAATACAAGTCTAGAAATGGTGCTAATATGAAAATTATAAATAATAATGAAATCAAAATGCCGTTCAGTGAGAGAGATTAAACTGATATAATCAGCACCTCTAAAATTTTGATCCAAAAATTACAGAGCTTTAGAAATAAATGCATAAATTTCTATATGACAGCCAAAACTAAGCACAGCAATTTAATAAAGTGTTAATAGAATATATGTTGTAGAATATCAATGAGATATTCGTAACTTTCGTTAAACAATTATTTTTGTAAGAATTTAGAAGAGCGATTATTGATAAAAGTACGCATGACAAAATTGTAAGTGTCATTAGTAAAATAGGGTAAAACGTAGTCGTACATAATTATAGTGTAATTTCCATTAAGAGACATATTTCATATAAGAAGCTTAAAATTTGTGTACCATAAGCTGTTATAGATTTTTAATATGAGACTATATTTTTTAATGATCACAATTACGCGTGGTACATTTTGCAAAGCTGTATTGTAAGATAAGTCAGTGAGCGACATCGTTTCAAAGTTTTAATGTTGCGATCAGAACGTAAAAAAGTCGTAATTAATCAATTAATTAATTAATGTTGTACGTGAAGTACGATGTACACTGTTAACGCAGATGCTGTCATTATGTCCTTTACCTATTTAGTAGTATTGGTGAGTTTGGATACGACGCGGGTAAGTGCCCGATTTTCGGCTTTCAATCTCTCATTTTCAGCTTTGAGTTTTTGTAATTGCTGTAAACAATGAAACGATTAGCCCAAAAATTCGCATGTCTTGTAAAAGCCCCACCAAGTCAATACTATGTACTCTACCATCATTTATTACACTAAATAATACAATTTTCAATTATTCTCGGCCAGAAGTATAATAGATAATGTAAACCACACAGAATATAAATAAAAAATGAAGTACAAAGTGCCAATTAAAATCATTATATTGCGTAAATAATAAGCGTGATGACTTAATAATAATCAGAATAATAATAATAATAATAATAAAAAAAACAGGAAAGAATACTCAAAATAAAAGCACCAAAAAAAAAAGAAAAAAATAGCAAATAAAGAAGCAATGCATTAAAAGCTGCTTGTACTTTTTTTGGTTTTCTCTTAAAATAACCACTCCAGAAATGCTGGCACCTTCCTCTGTATTTAGTCATAACAATCAAAACGTAATTGAAAAAATTCTCACGTGCATTCTAACTAAGGAATATGTAATAAAAGAATGTATAGAAATATAATAACGCATAATAGTGATTAAAATCAAGGTGTCTCAAATAATTATTCGATTAAAATCAATGGTCCCTTGATTCACGTATGTTGCGTATTTCTTCAAATATTATTTCCAGGGAAAAAAAAGTAATGTACGAAAATAGTTAACGAAAATATGAAAGAAGAATATTAAATTCTTACCTTCAGCTCTTCTTCCATTTCGGACAGTTTCCTCTCCATTGCTCTCCTTTCCCTTTTTTCAGCTTCAGACAGGACTGTTTTATTTTGAGCACTCTGTGCTTTGTCCAATAAATTTCTGGCTTCCTTTAATTGCTCGTCTGATCGCCTAAGCTTCTCTTTAAGTCTTTCGTTTTCTGCTTGAGATTCTTCGTACAATTTTTTATAATCTAGTTCACCGTTCTCAGAAGTTGTAGATTTTATTCTAATTGACATAGAAGGTGCTTCTGATGATAACGATGATATAGATCCTAGCCTGTTGGATCTTCCGGAGCGATCGTTTCCACTCTGTAAAATAAAATCGAATAAATACCGCGATGTCTAAAAACGAAGTAAAAAATGCTTCTATCAAAATTTATTCATAAATAACCAAGAGAGGAATGGAAAGTAGTGTATAAGTCGTTGACAAAGCGATAAAGGTTTAATGCGATATTAAAGAATGTTATTATTTGTAGTTTTGTTTATTATAAAAGTATATGTAACACTAGTAATTATTTTTATTCTCTTTTATTGTGTTATATTATTTTATTATTATATTGTATAAGTTCTGGTTATCGGATAAGTTAATTTTAGTTAACGTAGTTGATATTGCAGTAGGTATAACGAATGTAAGTGTACGTGTGTAGTAAAGAATAACAGTTTGAAAGGTCGGGTTGAATGAAGAAGATTGTAAGTGTGTGAGGTAGTTTAAGTCGGAATTGTATGAAACCTAGGCGGTTGCGGAATTCATTGTACTCCAATTTTGGAAACAATGAAACTCTATTCTATTCTATTCATAAATAACCAATGAAGGTTTTCTTTTTTAATGTATTTCCCTTACAATGTATCCTTCGGAACTGGCTAAGCTTTGCAAACTGGAACTTCTAGATCCAATTTGAATATCCGGTTTTGATTTCGTCTTTTTAAAGCTATCGGTTCTCTGTAGTTGCGAGTGTGTGCTCGGACTAAGATTTAAATAGTTGTAACTCGTGGAAGGTGGTAAACGCAAAGAGTTAATATTTATTGGTAGAGTTATGCTTCCATAGCCTGACGAAGTTCCACCATAAGTAGTGTAAGGATTTTGATAATTCAAATTGCTTGTAGAATTCGAGTAAGGAGTCTTTCTAAACGACTCATTGCTTTTTGTAGTTTTGTTCAAAAAATTTGGTAAACCGATAGGATTCCCATTAATGCCAAGTAGGCCTGAGTAGCTATTTTGATTCAAAGGGAATAATCCACTAATACTCCGCGATCTATTTCCAAAAATCGAATTTCCATTTGCCGAAGCTTGAGCTCTTAATCCCGCTGCTGTTGTTGGCTTTGTTTGAGATCTTTTTCTATACGATGACATCGTGCGTCGAAGCGAATAAAATTACTTCAAAAACTGTATCGATTTGAACGTTTTTCTTTTCTTTGAAACAGATGTAAGCTTTTTACATATTATTATCGTTTAAAGAAATTTCTTGATTACTATTTACTTGATTGTTAGATCACTTTGTCACAATATACACAGGTATAAAACGATCTAGTTCTAATGACAGCAAGTATTTGACTGACGTAGACTGGGTGGAGGAACTTAAGACATCAGCCAGTTTACTCTAAAGCATCAGTTTGGTATGCTATTTATAAGTCACATGCACAAACCTACACTAATATCAAGGTTGTGTGTTTTGGAATAAATATATTTGATGTTTCACACTTAACGCATTTTGTACGTTTACTAAATATTGCGAAATATGCATAAATTTACTTTTTAACTTATATAACTGTAATTAATATATTGAATTACATTAGTAAAAATAGGTTTTTTCAATAAGAATATTTCAATGTACCGAAGTTTTGGGAGCAAGACATATTTGTGTACTCTAACAAGGTTCTAAAATAAATGATTATGGATTGAAATAATTACAATAATTAATTGTCGATATTTATAGCTTTTAAAATTTGTTACATTATGTAATCCGTGTATAATTATACGGTTAAATTTACAAGATTTCTTTTCTACACACGTGTGCACGTGTTTTCAATACCATAGAAACAATAAATAAATTCCTTTCCATCTACTCTAAATGTCAAAGTGTCACATCGTTCCAAATGTCGATAGAATATTTTTAGACACCGTCGGGCTACGTTCATGATCAATTTTTTTTTACTTTTGTATCTTGCCCTGCTATTTCAAATTAGTCTTTAAACATTATTAGGCATGCTTAAATATTTAATCATTCATATTTCTATATTTAATTTACTATGCACCTATACAAGCTACTATAAAATATATTTCCTTTTCAATATAATAATTCGAATAAATTTGCAAGTATCTTTAAAGTTATTTATTTGTTAGATATAATGTAATAAATAAATTGATGAATGATTGCAATAAATTATATGAAGACATATCAGAGTAATGTTCGATTAAACGTGTAATTGTAACTAATAAATTTTGAAATCGATAAAGGTGCGTAACTTTTATTTGCGCATTTGGTTTTAATATGTGGCCTGATGGGATATAGGAGGATAAGAAATGGAAAACTATTTTTAACGAAGCATGCACGAATAGAGGTTAATCTTCCCAGAGACTAACCCAAAAATAACACAAAGCTTCTGTGCTTCATGAAATTGCGTACATATTGTAAAAGTTATATATAATGATTACTAATTCAAATGTAAAAATAATGTAAATGTACGATACCCATATTTATATACTTCTGCTAACGTTACTTTAAATGAGAATTTTATTATAATAAGAATATAAATTAAAACACATTAATTAGAATGAAAATTTAAATTTTTTAGGGACGAAACTTTTTCGGGACGAAAATAAAACCGTTTTTTTCTACGAAATAATGAAATAAAATTAGATTACTTGCCTCGTTATGGTTGATTTTAGACTCGTCGCAATCACCACCAGCAGTTAAGTCTTGTTTCTCAGGATCGATCTCCTGCAAAATATTTCATCCAAATTATCGCAAGTAAATGATTTCGTATAAATAATTCAAATATCCGAAGTGTAACTTAAAATATATCAAAGAAAAGTCGGATAACTGAAATCGATAAAGAAAGAATTTTTCGATTCATCTTTAATCAACGATCGATACTAACGTCCATATCAACGTGGACAACACCAGTAGATCGCCTCTTAGGCCTTCGCCTCCTTTGTATAACAGCTTGGGTAGCTTGCGCGTTTCTACTATCATTCTCCTTATCTTGTTCTGCAACGTATCAGTTCGTGAACGAAATAAAAATTTACTTTTATACACTTAAGCTTATATAAGTAATTTTTAATTAGTACGATCTATACCTTTATCTTCGGGTTGCTTTAACGATCGTCTAAGTGGTAATGTTACCGTTGTTTCCGCGCTACTTGTTGCAATAGTTTCAACTGGAGCCGACGATGGTCTTGGTACATTAGTGCCTGTAGAAGGTCTTCTCATATATGCTGTAGTAGTATCTAGCGTAGTAGCTCTGTTATTAGCATCTTCTAACTGAAACTAATCATATAATACAATTCTTTTTTCCCCTTTCCAACTCCTTTGGATTAAGGAATATATCAATATATTAGGTTGTAATAAAGAGTCGCTAGCAAAAGTATTCGCACACCGCTGTATTTTTGGGTTTTAATTAGTGCTATTGTTTTGAACTGGGTATTCGAAACACCCGAGTACCCGGCTACTCATGAAATGCTCGGGTAATAAAAAATTACACGGATACTCGAGTATCCTATGAGACACACGGATCGATGAAATAACTGTGAATTTTGACCCAAGAATCGATCGTCATCTCTCATCATTACCGCTATTAGTCGCAAATAATTGAAAATTTGTATTTTTCCAAAATATTTCTAAATTTAAGTTCCAATTTTTATGTCAACGGTCTTTTCTTTCAAAATAGTAAAACTTTTCTATAAGATAAAGAACGCGATTGAATTGAACAGAATCTCGAAAACTGCAGTAAGATTAATCTTGGTCCTAAACTTGCAAATAAATAATTTTAGAAACAATAAAGAAACGCAACATATATAAAAAATATGTTGCAACCCAATATTATGGTTAATATTAAAATATGATTATTAGGCTACGGATTTTTATGCATTCATGGGAAAATTAAATAGGTAAATAAGTACAGTATATGAAAATATATGAAATGGTCAAATTAGAGAGGATATTTTAATGCTTAGAGGTTGAAATTACCTTCTGTTTAACTTCCACTTCTTTATTGTTGTTTATAAAGAAGCGAATTTGCATAAAAATACGCAGTCTAATTATTACGAAAGTTATACGAGCCACAAACCTTGCTTCCATTATCCACTTTCAACCTCCAAGAAGGTCGTCTCTCAGGTAAATTAAGTTCTTCGGAAGGTTTATTTGCAGTAACAGTAGTAGGAGTTGCTGTTGTTATTGTAGCTGTAATGGAGGCTGTATTGCTGGTAGTGGTTGCAGGCTGAGTTATTAAAAAAAAAAATATGAGTAAACAGTTATAAAGCTTTCATTATTACAAGGAGACTTAGTATAAGTATTGTAAATGTGCAAATCAAAGCATACACAATTATTCTAGAATAGCGGTGTGGCGTTATTTAAATATATTTAGAATATAGGAAATAAATATATCGCCGTATAAAAAATTTTACCTGCGTAGAAGATATCGTAGAAGGAATTTCATTGTTCTGCTGTTTTTTCTTCACTAGTTGCTCTGCACTTTTGATTTCATCTAAAGTTACTCCCTGGGTAGATCGCCGAGTTTCTCTTACCCTCTTTGCATGCGCTTTTCTCTGTGTTTCGCTTTCCTCGTCGCGAACAGGAGGAACAAAGGATCTAGACAAAAATTATACACGCTACAGTAAAAGTTTGCGTCGATGTATGTATGATGATTTCAGGATTTTTGTAACATGTAACGAAATTTGATAAAAAGCATTGAAAATGATAATGAACATAACTTACAAGCAGCACTTACAAGTATCACATAAAACAATTATGGATTTGTTTGAAACATAAAACAACTATTTTGTTGTTATTTGGTGTAACAATTACAATCATATGTAAATATTACAGTCCTAAATGTAATATTTAGGAAATAAAAAACATAGTTGGATCGTTTAACAAATGTATATCTCGTATCGCACAGATAAAAATATATTTCCAGGTGTGTACTTGAAACATGCTATAACTTTATGTTTTTTGTAAAATTAAAAACATATATAGTTTGTTAACGATGCACATATTCTTTTTAACGTCATTCAATGGTAACTTCGTGCATTCCGAGTCATAATATTTTTGTGTTAACACCAGGAACTTTGCTGAAGTAGGTATACAGTTCATAAAAAAAAACGTATATCGTAAAACGTGAATCTACTTAAATGGCTGAGAAAAAATGAACTCATATAATTTCAGTGGCAGTATTCTTCTACTAAACATATTATTTTTATTAGCAAAAGACAAGGCAGTGGTTATTGGGACAAGAAATATCTCGGGGCAAATGTATGCAACTGAAATAAATAATCACACTGCAAAGCAAATTGTTCATGCCACTGCCAATATAAATGAACGGTTGTGTGTAGATTATCATAGAATATACAAAATCACACATTTCAAGAGAATCTTCCCAGGTCAAGCATTAAGTACCCACTTGAAGAAATTCTTGAAGATATTTCCTGGACTTAGCTTGCTCCCTCCTGGTGTAGTGGGAGTTCCAGGAACTGCTACTGAATTGTTTGTAGTCGTAGCTTCCACTGGTTGAACGCTACTCAGCCATATTAACATTGTACGATGCAAATATGAATATATAAAAACTTCATATCTTAAATGTACTTTTATATATATATTTATACGCTAACTTGTACTTTCTGTTGCAATTGAAGTTTAAAGTACCTATGTACCTGTTTCTCCTATATTTCTCAGATTTCTCTATCGAATCTTCTAATTTTACTAACCAATATTGAATTGGTTAAGCATAGATTTGTTCTCTTCTTAATATTTACCTGCGTATTTGATTAGTTGGTATAGGACTTGTTGTTGTTGTAGTTGTTGTTGTAGTGGCAGTTGTAGTAGCTGTAGCTGTAGTAGTTGGCAGTGTACTTGACACTATTGTTTTAGATGTAGATGTTGGTGAAAGTGTTGTATTGCTTCCCTGTGGCAGTCTTGAGAGTTCCAAGTTTAATTTTGCTTCTTTTCTTCTAAAGTTAAAACAATTTAGTTGTTACATCACGGAAAAATACACAGATTTCATTTCAGTTAGGTGAATTTTATGAAATTAAAAAAGTAGACTCTAACGTTAAAAAATAGTTTCAGGATATATCGTAAGAGATATATATAATATTTTCATATACACGAACACTTGTTAATTAACATTTAAGCCAAGCGAAAGCGAAGAACGAGGAAAGCTTACTTCGTATATTAATGACCACAATGTAAAAAAAAATAGAATGTATAGCGACAAAAAGAAAAAAAAGAAAATTACAGAAAAGCTCTGTCACAATACTAGATAAAATTATAATAGAGTGGCCAAAAAGTTTTGTCGTTTTCTTTTTGTAACATGGCATTAGTATGATACATAAATTAATATCCGAAAGTAGAACATTTGAAAAAAGATCGTAAAGATTGATTATACTTATCAGGTTTAACATTATCTTAAAATGGATGAAAATATGATGTATTTTCGACACGATATGTTATATTACTATTGTAAACGTAACAATGTAATATAAACGAAGAAAAAAATGATAGAATATAATAATGCCGACAGATCTCACTTTTTAAGCTCCTAATCAAATTACTTAATTCCAAGAAAACTCAAAAATCTGTTTAAACGAGTTTTTCGCTGAAAAAAAGATGGAAATTCTTCAAGGATGAATTGTTTAACAATGTTTCGCTTCTATGCGACCTTAAAATACGACAGAACTTTGTGGCCAACCTAATATGTATACAGTCAGCTACGAAAGTCTACATACACATGTTAGATTTCAAATATTTACCAATTTAAGGATATATATTGGAATAATAAAAATGGTGTGAAAGTTCATAAAATATAAAATAGCAAGCAAAGAAGATTTATAGATAAAACGGGTGTGATTGATTACATGAGTACACGTGCTTCTAAAATTACGTAAGATATAGCTTTCAAAGATACATATTTTACTGTAAACAAATAGGAAAAACACTACTATTTTTTAGCCATTTGTCTATTTTAAATTAATAAATAAAGCATCATTGTTGAAATGGTCGAAACTTCTGTACTCTTGAAATATTTGGAATTTAGAGGTGTATGAAAACTTTTGTGACTGAGAATGTATATGTATATATATTGAAAGCATTAATACATATTATGTACGAAACATGCGCACCTGTGGGTTTCGCGTAGAGATGCAGAACGGGTCGTAGTATTGGTGTGAGTAGGAGTAGCTGCGTTGCAGCAATGGAGAGTAGGGCAGGAAAACGCCTTGATGCGAGCTCGTAATGCCAAGTACTGCTCATAGAACCTGCATAACATGCACCATGCCATGCATACAACTACACTAATATTCTATACGCATAAAGCTCAGAAGCTACTGTAATTGAACTTTTCACATAAACAGGTAACTTGTTAAATGCTCGCAACACTTGCTATATGAAACGAAATGATATTACATAAATATAAAAATGCAGAATTGTAAATAATTGCGGTGTAATAAAATGTAGTTATGTTAACGAAAATCGATATATGATGTAAGAGAAATTGCAAAATTGAAATATTACGAACGATGTGTATGTTGAACTTTTTCTTTTAACTCACTTTTCGTCTGTTTCAAAACTATGCGTTCTCGTTAATACGACATCGGGTTCTGTGTTAAGTTTGTTTGACATGGTTGGCGATTTAATATTTTTATCCTTTTCTTCGAGTCCTGTAAGAATATCAAGTAGAAGATAGTGTAATCGTGTATAGTGACTGTGTAGACTTATGTGCATGTACTGTTGTGATTAGACTGCGGAGTTTTATGCATCTATAGGAAACTTCGATGCGCTAAAAAGAACAAAATCCATATCACACGTGAAAATATACAAAATATACAAAATAATGTGCATTTTAACTTTTTCTTTTAATTTTCTCAAAAGGCAAAGTTTAGGCTTTTTATTTATTTCCGTCAACTCAATTTTCAGAGGCAACCCTTTCCCTATCCAAAATACGGAATAACGCTTTGTATCGTCACAAAAGCCGGAAAAGGGCGTTTGCAGTGCAAAATCAGCTATATTCACGAAATGATGAATTTTCATAAAGATCCGCAGTCTAATTATAATATTCGTAACTTACTCGTGGACAAAGTGTGTGTTGTATCTGTATTCTGTATCCTATTTCTGAAAGAGCCCGAACGCCGCCAAGATGGTATAACTCCTTCTTCATTATTATCAGTCTGTTGTTTTGGAGGCAATATTGGAGCCTAAAAAAAGTTTATTAAATTACGAACATCGATATTTAACAATGAAATTTTATTGTTAAATATCGATAAAAATATTACCTGATTAGGAACTTTGCTAGCTTCAATCGGGGACGAAGTATTACGCGGAGATGTTTCCTCTCTATTCGCTCTATTTTTCTTTTCTGTAAAGTTAAAGTGAAAGTAATGTAATTTACGGAAACCCCATTTTGCAAAGTCTTTTTAAGAAGGAAGGAAATCAATGGAATGTGTGCCCATTTATTTCAACGGATTAATGTTTTCTAGTGAACCGAATTTTCGAAGTGATACTTTTCATTATGAGAAGGAAGAAAAGGAGACAAATGTATCTTATAATACATGCAAGGGAATGTAATTTTAAGAATATAAAAACAGTCTTACAGACAAAACTCACCATCATCTGTAAGACATGGAGAGTGGTTTGATTCGTTAGACTTATCAGATTGATTGGAGTAAGTGGAAGAATGTGAGTCTGAGCTAGTCTCAGATTCACCTTCACCATCACTCTCTTCCATATCTGTTTCACGTGTCGCTTCTGTCCATGCAGCATTGTTACAAGAAATACAAATTGCTGTTAAGGTAAGTAAAATAGACTTGCAAAACTAAACAGTGTGTAATATATGTTTCATAAGAAACTATTCCTACCTATATCAGCATTTCCCAATCATTTGTAAATAAGCTTCAAATAAATTTTACAATCTTTCAAAAGAAAATACTTAAGTTTTATTCTTATTTTTTTTTTTTTTTTAAATAGGGGCGAAAAAATGATTGAGAAATACTAGGTTCATTTTCTTTAATTCACAGAGTGCCCTGGTAGTATTACTCTGTCACACATTTCTAAATAAAATCGTAAGCAACAAACAGTTATGATATTTTTTAAATATATTTTTCCTATACAATATATATCATGAGATATTTGAAGTTTAAAAATTCATCACCGTTCAGTAACAAACTCAAGTAATTTACCAGAATATTTGAATATAGTCATGCAAATTAGCAAACCCGTCAATAAATAATATAAACAAAATAGAACATACCGACATCACTATTTGTTCCAGTACTGGAATCTTCTTTATCAGACTGAATTTCTAATTCGACCTTTTTAACTTTATTTGGCGTCTCTTCTTCAAATGTTTCCACAGATTCTTGCGTAGCTATAGTATTTTCATTACTCGTCGACACGCTGTAATACGGTAATCGATATAATAAATAAAATATACCGTTAACAAACAATCGTTAACCACTTATATTACAAACCGTTTCTTTGGTATAGTTGGTTGTTTTTTGTTAATAATTTGCGGGTGATCTTTCATTAAGACCTGTTGTTTTGCTTTCAGTTCCTTCAGGGATTGTAATATATTTGTATCAGCAATATCAAATGCAGTTTGATCCTATCAATGTAAAATTATGAAATGGACAATTTTGGTTATTTCTAATATAAGACAATTGCAATCTTACAGCATAATTCTTAATGTCCATATTACAAAAATTTTCTACTAAAAGTTCACAAGCTTCCAATTGTCCCCAATGAGCTGCAGCATGCAAAGGTGTCCAGCCATCAAAATCTTGAGCATTAACATCACATCTAGCCTGTACTAATATTCTGAAATATAAGTCCCAGGTATAGTAAATAATTATGACAAGAACTTCATTCTCTTCTCCCCTCGATTTTGCTTTTTTCTCCAGTAGTTTATTTGAATAGAATTTAAAGGTTCTTACTCCATAACATCGACATAGCCTTTAGCAGCAGCAACATGAAGAGCAGTAGCTCCTGATTTAGGGTGAATTGCATCCTTGCCTGGTGCTCCTGCCTGCCATGATCTGGCATCATTTAACATTGACCTTTCTTCTTCACTTCTAGCTTGATCACAGTCTATACCTATGAGTCGAATTGCAAGATACACATTTTTTATAACAGCAACTGTTTACAATGTGTTTCTTTTTTTCCTAAGAGAAAATTAATAATATATACCTGTTTTACTTATGTGCTGTTGCAACATATCTTCCATGTCAACACCTTCTGCAATATCAAGAGCCAATTGACCATCATAGTTAACTGCTGCCAAATTACATCCTTTTTCTATTAAATATCTATAAAATTGTATTCCTTCATTTATACAGATTTCTAAAGCTTATTATCGAGTTATAATAATTATTCACACGTGTAAAAGGTGCCAGTGTTTTTCCTAAGAAAGGAGAAATAATACTAACTTAGCAATAGATACAAATCCGCAAGATGCAGTTGCATGCAATGGTGTCCATCCTTCATTATCTCCACAATTGATATCAGCTCCTTTTTCCACTAAAAATTCGACCATATCCAGATCATCATTGATACATGCCTACAATTGAAATATTGTGATTCCCTTTAGTTATAAAATACAATGGAAACGGTGAAATACCTTAAAACATAATATTTGTATATTAATGAAAGAATGTATAAAAATTCGTAAAAATTTGCAAACATAAAAACGGAAAAAGGAAAATTAGTATTAATGCGTTTAAAAATTTTAATTATGTTTAAGTGCTACATTTACATTGAATAGTTGAGGGTACCTAATACTAAATACATGTGAAATGATGGAATGTTTAATTGTGTCATACATTTGGGTATCAAAAAACCATAAATTTAAATAAATGATATTTAAAGTATGATGTCATATGTGGGTTAAAAAAAGCATTATGTATAATAACATTTTAAGACAGAGGACATAGAATACAGATGCTGCAGCCTCTGACTTCTAACAGAGAACTATAAATAGCATTTGATGCCTGATGTATTTTCACATTCTATTTTCGCAAATCCATGAAATACCTAAACTTCCTCTTACTATCACACTTAAATAACAGTAAAAGTTATGATACATTTCATGTAAAATAATTTATTTGTACATATTTTTCTGATATACGTTATTCCAGTTACAAGTGTACATAAATGCTTTATGAATGATTTTGGCTGAGTTTAGTAATTACATAACTATGATACAATTCATTCAGTAAAGCTTGTAAATGAATAAAATTCGATTCAATAATCATGCAAACAAAAATTAAACATTTTTGCAAGCACACAACTAACACTCTCTTTTGTGACTATTACATTTTTTTCCTTTCTTGGTCAAATATATGATAGAAGCCATTTCTTGAATAATTGACATGTTTTTTATTTAATTTATAAGTAAAAAAATTACATTTACTTATATTTTTATTATGGTATTGCAAATAAGTTGAATTTTAACTTATAACTCTGAGTTTGTGTAGTGTTTTAATGGAAATGTTGGTTTATCAGTCTTTTATCTATTGCACATGTATATGCTAAAAATATATCAAAATGTTAATGAGGTATATATGATAAAATAATGGTTTGTGTTAAGTCCTACAGCAATTCAAATATTTTTATGCCTAGAGCACTACCAAAATGGATATCTTTTGCAGAGTTATTTTTAGCTTTATCCTAACTTCAATCTATTTCAGCAGTCTCAATAGTTTAGGTATTATCTTAAAACTTTACTTCTTGGCAAGCTAATAAATTAAACATTCTGAGTAAAATTATTTAGTTTATGAACAGTAAAATACTACTATTATTTAAAAAAAACTGCTAAATACATACCTGATAAATAATCATACAAAAATACATGATACATATAAGAGATATTTATAAGTATTAACATGTGAAATTACATTCTTTTAAATGGGTACCCGTGAATATCTTTGTATTTTATTTACATATAATTAAGTAGTACAGTTAATATCAATTAGAATATTTAAACCTGTGAAAGGGAAAAGAAATAAACAGCTAACTTAAAACTGCATATTAATTTCATATTATAGTATGAATCTTGTAGATCCGATTTATGACATAAGCGCTAAATGCAACAAAGTCGATTTCGTATGCATTATATATGTTTTTACGATAAGATTAAATTATGAAGCAGAAGTAAAACAAGTGTACAACGAATGTATCTTAAAATCCTGTTATTGTACCATTGTTAAGGTGCGTTTGATGTTTGCTAAAATACACCGCATTTTATTAATCAGATAATCGAATAAACGTGTAATATTCGAAACTTCGTTCGCCCACATATATAAACAATAATCATAAAAGGGTGGGGGGTTGAACAGTTTTGTCGGCTGTTATCAGAGGGAGTAGTTGTATGGCTTGAAAAGCTCAGAGATAGTGGAACTGTATACTCTGTGGCGGAACACACCACATCTGCATTTTTCTCATCGTTAAAATGTGACATCGACGTCGCCGCGAGTATGAAAGAAAATTTGACTGATCGCAGTTAAATTAGACAGCTGGAGCATGCAGTAGCCATCTTGCGATACGAATTACATCAAGGATCGAGGGAGGAAAAACATAGGGAGAAAGCAAGCCTGGAAAAACTTGATTGGGTTTGTTGTGTTATGAATATACATACACATATATATGTGTGGCTGGAAATTGCAGGATATAAACAAAAGTGGAAAACGGGGGGTATTAAAGGGATTGTACCTGATGTAACGCGGTAAGACCGTCAACATTTCCGGTGTTGATATCCGCTCCTTTTTGGAGTAAACGTACGACCTCCTCCTTGTCGCCTGCCGCGCATGCTGCCAGGAACACACAATCCGCAGAGAATTTAATCTTCCGTGCGACCTGACGTGGTTGGGCCGGTTCGCGATTTGTTTCGGACTGTTCCCACCGTTTGAGCTGTTCAGCCCTTTTAAATAGGGCTGAGCTCGAACGACTCTCGAGAGACATTGCCCGAGAACACGCACGACTGCACTCAAGAACCTTATAACCACTTCGCACGGTCTCTTCTTCTCTTTCTTTCTCTTCTTCTCACTCTCTCTCTTCTCTACGCTTTTGGATCTCCACTTCGCCGAGGCCACTTCACCTTCAGTTCACTTTGCGTGATTCGACACGCTGAAACGACCGTTTCTCACTTCTTACCTCCATATACGACTTAATCGCGGGTCGCGTGTTTTTCTACAATAAAAATATACGTTAATTTTCGTTCTGACGGACCACGAAGGGAGCGGTCGGTTGCCTTCACCAGACTCAGTTACAGGACGGCTAGATTCGCGTGCTCTTTGCTATTCTTGGCCGTCCCGTACCGTGCGAGCTGTGTCGAAACCAACGAAACAACCTGTAGTGTAGCCAACATTTTACGTTGTTAGGTTTCTAGCGTCCCAGTCAGTCTTCTACCGCATCTAATTTATCATTAATCTTTCGAATTTTACAAATAACAATCTTAAGATATACTTTTGTACCCGATAAAATTAGTTAAGCTAAGAATAATTGTAGAATTTAAGTCAAAACAGTTACACATTTATGCGAAATATATTCACATATTTTATCGATCTTATTGGCTCTTAATAACAAGAAGATCTAATGTAATGTACTAGCGATAAAAAAATATTAAATATGTGTATTAATTTGTTCATATTGTACAGTGAAATAAATAATTAATGTATCCCCTATCCTCGTGACTTTTAAACCCGAAGCAAACTTGCATAGGTACTTTTCCTGTTACAAAGTTGACCTTTGTTTTTTTATTCTCTAGGACCATGAAATCATTTAGATTTTCATGAAAGTCATTCTCGGTTGAGGTTAATAATAGTTCTTGTTAAAAATTGTAAAGGAAGTAGTTTGAAGTGGTGTTAAAGTGTTAATTCGTGAACAATGAATACCGAACAAATTCTGAAGTACGACATTAAGCAATGTTTAAATTTGATATTGGTCGGTAAAGATGAGGACGTTATCGAAGGGTGGACCAGACTTGAAAAATTAGAAAGCGAACCCGTATATGGGCAATTAAATAATTATGAGACTATCCTACGAGAAATACTCAACGATGAGATAAGAAACGTGCAAGAAGTTCCAAAAATCATGATCTGGTTCTCGAAGTATTTAGTGGAGAAACCGTTTACCGCGAATCCAATTTCCATCGATATCGCAACAATGTTGAGAAATACAGAAATAAGTGATATGTCTCACCTGACAATGATACTTCAAGTATTATTAGAGCACAACGTGTATTTACCAGAGTTCATGAATCATTGGAAACTATGCGAATCGGTTGTTATTAGTTTGTCTACTTTTTCGATGCCGTGCGATCCGAAAAAGATTTTAGAATTTAACGACAATGCTACTAAAGTTCAGATCTTTTTGAAAACTATACGATCGAGGTCTAAGAACAATGAAAATGATAATTTAATTTTCGTCTGCCTGCAGACGTTATACAAAATAATATCAGATACTAAAAGAAAGCAAGAACCAGGACCTGGTTTGGCCGCTGTATTACAAGTGGTAGAACCTTCTATTATACCTCAGGCTGTTAATTGGATTCTTTCAGAGTCTCATTCTGATGCTCAGTTACCTCAAGCTTTAAAAGTTTTATGTAGTTGGCTTCCAAAATGGAGAGGGGACCGACTTAGCATTTGGATCATGGAATTTATACATGGCTTAGAAAAACAGCACAAGTATTCCATACTTCTTGAGGTGACAAAAGCAAAGCTGGATGTAATGTTTTGTGCTTTATCTGTACCTGTTGTTCGTCAAAATGCTTCCAGAATTATATACTATATTTTAAAGAGTCAAGGATCTCCAGCCTTGTTTCAAAATATAGTAAGAAATGCACAAATGGTGATATCTTGTTTCCTAATTAAAGATGATTCAGAATCCAGCAAAGAATGCATACAAAATTTGGTGGACATCATGAAAATACTCATGTTAAGATTCCCAAATCAACGTGTCTGCAATAATTTGGAAAACAGCTTTCCAGTACAGCCAAGACCTCATATCATTAAGGAAATATGGAATGAACATATTTGGCTGGATGAAATGGAAGAAATTGAACCATTAGTTGAATCACCAAAAACACATTTGGGAAAAGTTGGACTATCCAATCTTGGAAACACCTGTTACATGAATAGTGTATTACAAGCACTATTAATGACTAAACAATTTTGTTATGAAATATTGATGTACAAACCTTCTAGTAAAGTAGATGACCAAGTTGTACTTAAAAAGCTACAAAATCTATTTACATTGTTATTATATTCGAAGAGGATTTCCTTGGCACCAACTGAAATTTTATTAGCATCGCGTCCTGCTTATTTTCTACCTGGTCAACAACAGGACAGTTCAGAATTTCTCTGGTTAATATGTTACTAGTATTTTAATGCTTATTGTTTACACTAAAATATAACATTTAACAATTATTATTTATTAATTGTAACTTTGCTGGAAGAAACAATCAGTTGACTGTTTTTTTGATAATATACATTGTTATTAGGGGTGTGCGAAAATATCCGAAAATTCCGAGAATATTTGGGATTCTAAAAAGATCTAGGATTCCTGAGAATATTCGGGATCTCGGGTTTGGAAAAAAACAAATTTTCATCCCATCTCGATTTTATATTTTTCGATTCTCTATCATTTCCAAAAATCATAAAAGTATTCAACAAAATGAAAATGTTGAAAATCGCGAATATTTTTGGGAATCCCAAAACTTTCGGAATCCCTTCCGAATTCCGAAAAAGATTTCCGATCTGATTCGGATCCCGCACATCTCTAATTATTACTATTATTAGTTAACAAATATTTGAAATGAATTATTATTATTAAATCTCTTGTATTTTTGAAATATTAGCAGTATTTTTTGCGATTAAATATATGCAATTAAATTACTATTTATTGTATATATTAAATCTTTGACCTCTTTTGACAGTCATCTTTTAGACCTGTTACACGAGCAAGAAAAGTCAGCTGCTATTTGTGAAGCTAATAATACTACTTTGAAGTACAAAGACGATAAGGAAACAAACGATATTTCGTCCATGAGTGAGGAAGGAGCTAGTATCAAGCGCTGGACGACCGAAGAAGATTTAAGCGGAAGCATCGTGTTGGAAAGGAAGACGCAATCATTAGCAGATTTTACTCAAGGTGAAATTCCCGAAGATAATTATTACGAGGAGTGTGCAGGACCGCGGTTGGGACGGAATTTTTTCTCAGGATCGGGACAGGATCTCGAAAGTTTCAGAAATTCCCAAATTAGTCGCAATTCCCATTTTCAGGATTCTCGATACTTGCGAGAATTTTAAGAATCCGAAGGCCATTTCGGTATTCGTTCTGTTGAATACTTTAATGATTTTTAAAATTGAGGGAGAATCCGGAAATGTAAAATTGGGACGAGACGAAAATCATTTTTCCGAACCCGAGATACCGAACATGCTCGGGATTTTCGAATATTTTTGGAATCCATTACTAAATTAGTACTTACTAAAGATTCTGAAACCGGATGTTCGGAATCGGAACGGGATCCCGAAACTTTCGATTCTCACGAAAATGTCGGTGTTCTCGAGAATTTCCGGCATTTCCGAAAGTGCCGAGATTCTTAATATTTGCGAGCCCCGTATTCTTCTATAAGATATATTACTGCAATGAAATTATTGTACATAGATACTTTATTAACTTTATATTGGTTTCTTTTATTGTAGGAGAAGATTTGGCACAAGTGCAGCATCTTAGTGATTCACATTCGGATTCTATAGACAGTGGAATCCAGTCTGTTGGTGGAGAAGACACAAATAGTACACAAGTACCTCTAGTACACAGAGTTCTAGGTGGAAAATGTAAAATCACTTACCAGTGTGCTCAGTGTGATACTAGTTCTCATAATACCGACAAATTTCGCGATTTACAACTATGTTTCCCAGAAGAGATACAAGAGAACCAAGAAGTTTCCGTACAAGATCTCATTAATTATTATCTCACTCCAGAAAAGTTGACTGGAGAAAATAAATATCGTTGCGATAAATGTATGAAGCTATGCGATGCACAGAGGTTCATCAAAATTCTGCACGCGCCCACGTATTTAATTTTAATATTGAAACATTTTCGCTACGATTTCGATACCAGACTACGAACGAAATTACGGCACAAAGTGATGTACAATGAAACTATACAATTACCGGTATCGACACCGCTATGCACAGCCACAGAAAGTTATCAATTGTACGCCGCTGTTGTTCATTCGGGTTACAGCATGGATTACGGTCATTACTTCACTTACGCGCGTGATTCCAAACAAAATTGGTACAAATTCAATGATAGTTACGTTTCACAAACGAGCTTTAATGATTTTAAGGATTTAAAGCCGCCGGATACACCTTATATATTGTTCTACGAGAAAACTGTACCGTTCGAAGGACTTTACGACGAAGATAAGCCTGAATTGACAACGTTAAGCAAACATTTGCAAGAGCTGGTGGCGAACGATACCACAGCGTACATCGAGGAATTAAGGCACCAAGCAGAAAAGTCTCAGCGCGGCCGACATTATTCGATATTATTACGAAAGAACGAGAATTCCGACGATGAAAATCCTCCACCGAGCAGTTGTCGGGGTGCAGTTAATATGCCTGCGAGTCGTTTCCTTTATTAAGTTATTTTTAATATTTAAGTATAATATTCTTTTATAAAATTAATCGAATGCTCCAAGTAAATTTGTAATACATTTTCCTTGTATCAGTAAGGAAGACAGAGTTCCTTTGTGTGGTGAGTCACGAAAATATCTGAACACTTGCCAAGCAGAACAATTTTATCAATATATTATGCGTGCTATGAAAAAATTCTGAATATTAAAACTGTATTTAATTTTTTGTCCGATAAATATTAAGTTGTATAAAATCCCGAAGGATCGAAATTAATATGTACACCTAACAATTGCATTTTATAATATTTGAATTGTGAAAATAATCTGTATTTAGGTTTTACTTCTTTATCTATATTTATAAGAGTATGAATTTGCAAAATGATCAGCGGTCTACATGTGTTATATTCATAAAAGTTCTATATGGTAAGCGTTGAAATATTTTTTTGTGGATCACTGTAAATACAGTGCTATTACGTCAATTGGTGTAAAATGCATTCAAGAGCAGTATTGTTCGGAAATTTGTTTGTTGCAATTTAAACACTAACTTTCCGATGTGCATTGCTACTGTACATTATTACGTGTGTAGAACAAATTTGTATATGATTGTATATTTCACGATTATTCGTAATATTTGAATAACATATTAAAGAGAAATTGTTAACATTAATCGATGGATATTAAGATGTAAAGTATAGTAACGAATATTCAGGAATGGTACTTAATACTTGTTTCTCGTGTAAGCTTTGATCACCATTTTTTATTTTTTTTTTTTTTTTTGTTTAATTGACACGATATATTTTTTGTTTGTAAAATTAAAGAAAAATCACACTGTCATTATTTGGAAAGTGTATTATAAAATTGTAATGGACAGATACTAGAAACACAGTATTTTATAAGAAGTTTAATATAATTGGCTGTGTTTTTACATAGTTTTATGCACATAAAAAGAAAAAGGAACAGTATTTCCGTAATATCCGAAATATCATCGATTTTATAAATATACTTTTTTTCATGTTTTCGCACACAATGATTTGATACCCGTTTAAACAAATGTCTTTTGTCATGTGAGAAAATATACGTGTTATTTGTTAAATAATTTTGCATTAACGCCTACTTTGGTTTTTAATATCCAATATTATTTATTTGCAAGTTGATGAATATAATGTATATAAATTTGTAACTTACTCAACAAATGGTAGTTGTATTTACATAACTGTTACTAAATTGGCCAATAATTTTTAACTTTCGTCAATCGCGACGGGGAATTTTAAGAAATCGAAAGAGAATTGAATGTAAGAACGATAGCAGCTATTTAATGTAAATAGATATACATATTTTAATTGTAGTTATCTTTAACAAAAACTCTCCAAGCATTACGAATCTGTGATAAATTTATACTGTCAAATTGATAATATTAATTTCTTAGCACAGCATTGAACAGATGAGAAAAATCTATCTTAATTTATAATCGAAATACCGTAGAATACAATACTTATTATGTCTTATGCGCAGGGCTGGGTAAAAAATAGTTTGTGACGAGATATTAAAAACTACTAATTCTATAAGCAAATACTATTTCATTTAGTGTTTACATCAAACACTATTTGAAAATACTAAATGCTCAAATCACGAGTCAATTAAAAAAACCATTAGGTGTATCAATAAATAATTAACCTTTTACTTTAATTTAGCATTTATTTTTAACAAAATTAAATATCTACTCTGTCTTAAATATAATTGCTATTATTCTATAATACGTTGTTGCATTTTTCGGACAAGTTATGGATCCATGTTTGAAAGAAAATTTAATCGTTTGATAAAGTAAATTCGTCGATGCATTAAAAAATAATGGATTACTTATTGGTACACATAATAAACCCGGATTTGAATATAGGAAATAGTACATGGAAAATGGGAGATATAAACAAAAAATCTATTTGTAAAATATAATACCGCAACACCATTTTTAATACCGTAACGGCCAACATTAACATTTCGAAATTCATTAACACTAGAACTACCGGCAATTTACATCAAGGCGATTAAAATGATAGAATGTTTGCAAAAATTCATAATGCATGGAAAATATAAATCTTCATTCATACTATTTACAGAAAATCTTCGGAAATCTTGAAGAATGCGTCGTTGTACATTTATAAAATTTTTATAAGAAATTACAGATCCTTTTGACTGCCTTGATAATTCTAGTGTTAAAATGTGTTCCGTTTAATGCAAATAATCGATAATGCGTATAAATTACTTTTGCGCAATATTTACAATTACTTATAAACAAAACAAAAGTCTATCGAAAATAAAAGTTTATCGATAAAAGTATATCGTAATGTAAAATGTTCAAGTTATTCTTGCTATGTCTTTTTCTTATATTTTAAGGGAATATTCATTTCAATATAGTATTTGTACGAGTTAAATGTATATTTGAAATATTTCTTTATGTAATTACTATTTCAAACGAAAGTTTATGCACTAAATCTTACATCGCTTGAAGAAATAAAAATGATTTAGCTTTATTAACCTATTTTAAAAATCTATTTTTCTCCAGCCCTGTATATGCGTCTATAAACCTCTCTAGGGAGTATGTGAATAAATTGTGCAAAACATTCTTTTTTTAATGGGGCTGATACATCTTATTTATTGCTTAGCTGGCACAAAAAGAACACACGAATGCAACGCCTGATTACAGGGTATAAAACATACACATTCGACTAATATTTTATTATCGCATAATTTTATTGTTACTATTAATGAGATTACGTATGAGCGGTGCAGTTGTTTTTTGTTCATTAGTTTAACAGTACTATAATGTAAACTATGTGTGAAAGACTTTAACTAAAATATAATTCGAACGAATAAAACAATAATACATGATAATTCTTTACCATTGTGCATAATTTCTTATCATCTTATACTTTCGATATTTCTTTATTATTTTTCATTAACCCTGCAGTTATATAAGGCAAGTTCGCCTAATACCGGACAGTAATCATATATTAGAAATCTAAGACTGCAGTTGCAGCTCGGTAATACCGCGAAAATTGAAAAAAAGAACATAAAGAACAGGGAAAAAAAATTAAAAAGGAAGACTAAGAAAATAAGTGGACTAGGAAAAATAAATAAAACTAAAGCATTGGTACCATAAACAAGACGGTTTGCGTGGTTTACTTATTGTTAGACACTTATGATGAAGATTGGATTCAATGTTCAAGCTATATCATGTTGCTCGTTTCGTTCCTTTATTTTTAATTTTATTAATAGGAGGAATAAAACAACTTTTTCATTTATTTAAAGAAAATAAAATATAATTATTATATTATATTATATATTTATATATATATAAAATTAATATAATTATAATATTGAAATATTCACACGAATATTCAAAACATTTGCACGCACCTAATTTATGAATAAAAATTAATCTTACAGTACCGCAGCGAAACAGCTGATGTAAGCTCGACGCGATGCTTTATCGGTTTCCTATTTGAAGTTAATTCGATCACTCCGGTATGGATCACATATGATCTACAAGTGGTGGGGTACCGCAGAGTTATTGCCGCATGATTGCCAGTTAAAATACACACACCGAATATACACGTTGGACAAAACATAGGCGCTGGAAACTCGCTTCGGAATTCCCGTGCAAACGCGTTAATCGCTTCTGCGGTATTACAAGAGGCGCACATGCATATCGTCAATATCCACTTAATTAACTGTAATAACCGTATTGTAATGTTTTTATCTTGACGCGTCGGGTCGTAATTAAAGATATCCCACTTGATAAGAGTACGGTTCATTCAGTGATCATCAATATCTAACGCAGATTTGACAAGGAACCATTATCCGCATTATTTTGATTGCTTCGTCATCTTCTATTCGCGAGAGTTTCATCGAAATCATGAAGAAAGTGTATTTAGCTGCCTTTGCTAGTAAGTTGATTCAATTTTTTTTTATTATAAGCATCTTTACATAAAACTTTCACTGCCACGCGAGTTTTGTACGCTTTACCCTGTGAGGGCACGGTATAATTTTTTATACTTTTAATATTTTGATTTTAGAATATTATCTAGTTATCTTGTTGAAATCAATGTGGCCTGAGCAATAATAAAACACACAAATCATGAAACCACAATTTTAATATACCTATGTTGCCCGAAATCGTTTAGTTGACGATATTCATTTTACTTGAATTATTCTAAACAATTATGGTACTTCGATCACAAGTGACCACCATTGGCCCTCACTGAGCAAATGAACTCCGTGGCAGTTGACGTGTTAATATATTTGACGCTGGTTTATTCGTTAACATAGCAAAGGAACAACGAAGATAGGAAATTTCGTAAAAAATGTTCTCCGTCGATTCCTACTAGGTAATTTAGGCATGATGTCGTACGGCCTGTTTTTCGGCTGGTCATCGCCGTCGCTGTCTCTTCTTTTACAAGATGACAGTCCGATTCCTTTAACGTTGCAACAGGCCACATTGGTGTCATCTATATTCCTTTTGGGCGGAGCAGTGGGCGCCTTGATGTGCAGTTACGTTGTAAATTTAATCGGCAGGAAATGGACTATGCTTTTCACCGCGGTGCCAGGGATAATAGGATGGATGATGATCGCTTTCGCGTCATCGGCATGGGTAATTACATCTGTACTTTGCACATATCAAAGTAATAGGTAATGGGGAATCCCACGTCAAAGTACATCGTTTTTATTAACACTAGTTCGAAGGTATGTCGTGAATTGATTGTTTGATCTTGGCGCGATACGGCAAATACTTTAGGCCTCTCAGATAGATATCGACTACTGGTTTAATCACAAGTCTATCGTAAGGCACACTTTTGATGATAAAGATCGCGCATCGTGGAAAATAATTTCGTATACAACACAAAACTCGATGCCACAACTACATATTACGCGTGTTTCTGATATCTTGTAGACATGGTTTACCGTATTTAATTATTTACAATATACTTGGGTTATCTATAGAAGATTTACTTTTTTTTTTTGCGATACTGATATAAATGTAAATATAAGATTACAACTGATTGGGGGATACTTCATCTTAATGTGATTATTCCATCAATCATTTTGGGCATTAGTACACCGACCAAAATTATTTATCATAGATCACGCGACTCTGAAGAATTTTTAAGTTGATAAGATTTGATTCTTTTGTACTTTTTTTTTCAATAGTAAACACTTTGATCGGTTAACTAATAACGAAGGTAATTGAAGTGAAGCACCTCGCGTGATTACCTTCAATATTTTGGTTATTAGTAAACTGATCGAAATCTTTTATCATAGATCATATGATGCCGCGGAATTTACAAGCTGATAACATTTGATTTTTTCTTATACCTCCTTTTTAATAGAAAAACAATTTTGATCGGCTAACTGATAACGAAAATAATTAAGGGGATTCTCCCAGGAAAATTATGCACATGTGTTGATATATTTCATACCTATCTAACGACATCGTCCGCAAAGGGTTAATTGTCGATAGTTCTAGCGTCGATAATAAAAACTGTAACATTTACGAAAAAATTCTGTCTTGCTCTTTAGGAATTAATCATTGGCAGGTTCATTTGTGGAATAAGCAATGGACATGGATACGTGTCTGCCACCATATACGCGGGTGAAATATCGCCGGCAAAAGTACGGGGAATAATAACGTCTTTGTTGACCGTGGCTGCGAAATTTGGCATATTCGTACAATGGGTAATAGGACCGTTTCTCTCTGTGAGGGATCTCGCATTGGTGTCTTCGGCGTTTCCCGTTGTCTTCTTTCTAACCATGGTGTCTTTACCGGAGTCCCCGTATCATTTGATGCGCCGCGGGAAACACCACGAAGCAATAACATCCCTCGTGCAATTAAGAGGAACTACGGATGTTTCCAAAGAGGCGCAGATCATTGAGAAGTTCATAAAAATGGACCTGGCTAACAGCAGTGGATTATGGGAGCTATTGAGCGTCTCGGGAAATCGCAAGTGCGTCTACATTTGATAACTGAAAAAGTTTTAATGAATTTTAACAGTAGCTATTTATGTTAAAAAATGTATGTAGTAGTAGTATATATTTCAGCCTCTTTGAAGCCTCTTTTCGGTTTTCTTATATATATATATTGCATATTTTTTTATGCTTAACATAAATTTATATATATAATATACTTTACTTTATCTTATACCTATATTTATCTTAACTACAAATTAAGCCATACTTTTCCTTAATTTAATGTCCAAACCTAATTATTTGACTTGTTTTTGGCATTGCATATTTAGTTTATTGTTTTCCTAGTCTCACATTAATTCATCTTCCCCCACGCTCTGCCTTTTTTTATTCTTCTTTTTCCTTTGTATTCGTTTGAGCCAATTTATTGCTTCTTTTTTGCTATCTTCACTAGGAATTTCCTCCAGAAAAGTTCATGTTATATAAAGAAATGTTACAACAAATATAATATATATAACATTTTGTTTCCTATATTTTGCAGAGCGTTGACGGTGGTGTTGGGTCTTCTTGTGGTTCAACAATGGAGCGGAAGCTTGGCGATTCTTTCCTACGCCGAACTCATTTTCAACGCGACGAACGACAGTTTCGAAGGGAAATACGTGACTATGGTATTGGGCGGCGTGCAAGTAATATGCGCCACGATCAGCGCATCCGTCGGAGATTACTGCAACAGGAGGACGTTGCTGATGTTTTCCATATCCGGCGTGTGCGTCTCCAACCTCATCGTCGGTTTATTTTTCTTCCTTCAATGGATGCAAATGAACGTCGATGCGATTACATGGTTACCGGCCCTTGGATTGATTCTCTACATTGTCACGTACGCGTTCGGTTTAGCCGCGCTTCCGTTCACCATGATGAGCGAACTTTTCCCTACAAACGTTAAAGCATTGGGCAGCACGTTTGGATTGGTGTGCAGCAATTTCTGCGCCTTCATCGTTACCATTTCTTATCAAAGCATCGCCGAACAATATGGCATATTCGTTGCGTTTTGGCTGTTCGCAGTGGTTGCTCTTGTAGGAGTCATTTTCGTGTACTTTTACGTGCCCGAAACGAAGGGGAAAACGTTGCAGGAGATACAAGAACACTTGCACGGATACAAAGTGTAAAGTTAATAATTAAGGAATTTTTCCAGAAAAAGAGTCTATAAGACAAAGTTCACGCGTTCCGCGAGTCAAGGATAATTACTGTCCCAAAATTTGGTTGGTGCAATTTTAAACTTTTGGGGGAAAATTGACTTTTTTTAAAGCGGAAACTTTAAACCCATTTTTCTCAAAACTGCATCTTTCAAATTGGCGTACAGCATAATTAAAAAACAATAGTCAATCGATTGAGTTGATCCAAAGCAGTAAGAGTAAAAGCTTTCTTAGGTCTGGGAATATCTAAGTGTCCGCGAAAGGGTTAGTGTTCGGGAAACATTGAGTGGCTCTGCAGATTTATGGCTTGATGACGGGCATTTACGCTATTTGTGACAATGAGACCAGCAAGACGTCAAAATCCCTTGCTGGCAGGCTAGAACCAGATGGTAACCACTTGAAGGTTCTAGCCGAACGCGATGTCAATAGCGGAAGGCAAGTCATAAACCATGTGGCAGCCACTCCTAAGAGAAAGTAGTGTCTCCGAAGGCGAAAGGCGACGCTGAGAAATCCCGCCAAATTTTCTCCCCCACCTTGGACGAGGGCCCGCGAGCGGATGGAAGGGGAAGGAACATCGAAGGAAAGAGGCTTTCCGACCGCTCGCGGGCAGACAGAGACTTTTTTGAAAGCTAACGGAAAACACGGAAACCGTAGCATTAGTGACCGCTAAGAAGGGACCGTCCCCTTGGCAAACAGAGACAACGGGATCGTGGTTCGACCAGCGGACACGATCGGGAACTCACGATAGAAGGGACATGCCCTTAATAATCAAGCGTCTGAATGACAATACTTTATACAGTCCATTATTATCAAACATATAATCGAAACACAGTTCATTCACGGGCACGCGCAACCAGACAGAACATTCCGGGCGCGAACAGTTAGCTAGATATTTGTTAAAATCCATGGCAGCAAGATGAAGAGAAGGTTATTCTACGCATGTCTCGCAGCATAGTGCAATGTTACACGCCAGGAACACGTCTCGTATACACGATCGGTACAGAGTACTTCGTTAGCGTGTCACTTTACAATTAAATTGCAACGTATAAACAACGTCCGCTTCTCCCAGTAACTTTAATACCTTCCATTGTAAGTTTCATGTATACCCGGAGAATAATAGGAGAAAGATTTTGCACAGTTCGTTAAACAGAATTGTTGGGTTGTCGTTCGTGACGAATTTTCTATTGAAAAGGTATACTTGAATAAGCATTATAAGAATGCCACTAAATGAAATTCAATTTGTGACATGTTAATAAATAGGTCTTCCAAATAAAACGTTTTCGGGCAAGTTTCAGCCCGTCGTCATCCTAATATATTAGCGTAGTTACAGGCGGAAACGTAATTTACAGTTTAAGCTCCATTTTTTTCGATCTCGCGCGTAAAAAGTAAGAAAAATCGGAGATGTTTTATCCAGTGACATACAATACATCTTGAAATTTTCTCAGATTTTTCAACCGCATAACCCACGTTTGAAAAATTTCGAAAAGCTACGTGTTTATGGAAATTTTTACGTGACTGTATTTATATTGTTATAGGTAGCTTTATAGTTATAATAGAAGCATTTTGTTATCCCAAATGCCTTCCGTAAACTGAACTTGAACAGCTAAATTAAGGTACATTCAGATCTACGCGTTGGATATGTAATAAACATTGCGAAATACAATATTAATATATCGCGGCACGAACCTTCCGGACAACCTTCCAACTTTGTAAGTTCGCTGCATTCGACATTACGTTACACATTGGACTAATTAAATTAGCGGGAATACGTGGCAAACAGATGTGTGTAACTTGTTGGAAATATTAGTAATAGATTGATAGCAGTTTATGTAGGTTCCGATAATTACGAGTCTCGGTAACCAATTGGGTTATTAGATTGCGTAAACCACTGTCTGATCCACACGGCTCGTTACTACTGCCGCTAAGCGCATATAAGCTATTACTACTGACAGTGATCACTTGCCGACGATGATCGGATACAGAATACGTGCCTCACGTGTAGTTATATAATCCGCGAACAATTGTGTAACAACTGTATGTCCCGTAGGGATTCTATTTCCCATTAATTTCATTGTAAATAAATTCCTTTGTACAATTCGAAGCGTTGCGTTTATTCGAGCATTTTTTTTCTCCATCGTAAATTGAGATTTATGCATGTTATTAATAGGACCCGCATTATTATGCAAATTCACAGTTTTATAAGTAGACTGCCGATTTTTATACAAGCCTGTATTTTCATCAACAAAGTTAAAGAAATGGAAGCTAAATGGAAGGTTGCTCTACTATGAGAATAAAATAGTTTGTAATTTAATTGAAATATTTTGTACATTTTTGCTTATCACGCATTTCGAGCCTCTTAAATTTAATTTTAAAATATCCGCAGTCTATTTGTAACCATAATTAAAGAAATCAGACTGAAATAGAGATTAATTGCACCCTTTAAATATTGTAACGAATGTCTTGTTTTAAATATTGTAGATATTTCTACACACATATATTTATGAAAACTGGACAATGTGAAAAGGCTCTAACTGTTATATTAGAATTAATTGAAAATGTTAACATTTTCATTCAAATCCTGGTTATAATTATTTCTCACACGTGTCCCTGTTTAATCCTTTCGCTATTAAAGACGTATATATACGTGCCCAAAAATTGGGCAATCGTTTGGTAAAAATATACGTATTTGTTTTCTGTAACACGATATCATCTTTACTATAATCTATATTTATTCTACCATAATTAATTATGCCAAATATGCAAATATTTATAGCCGTACTGCTTTTGTAACAATCAAAATAATCCTCGTCCGTGCATTAAGAATGTTTTTAATTTTAGATTGCCGTAGTGAAAGGGTTAATCGTGCAACATAGAAGCATCGCTTAGAAAGAAATAGCGTTGCGCGTTTGCTGGAAACTTCATGAAATTCCAACGAGTCAACTGAACATAATGGGATTAACGTTTAACGTGAGAAACGGGCGTTCGGTTGCTTGTGTCCCGTATTAATTAACATCCAAGTAATCAATGCTGTTACCTGCACGGTAAACTGTGAATAAATGCCGGTGCATGTGACGTGCGCGTAAAAGATGATTATACCGGTGGGTGTTGGTTCACTTGTGTTTCACGCGTGCACACTCATCCATTAACTATTATGTTGTTATTAATTTTTCAAAGACAATGCCGAACACTCGACTCGAATATCGAACAAGAACGACCATTGAGCCATTGTAAACGAAAAAAATGCCAATTGTTCCATATTTTTTAACAATAGTCCGTCAAGTTGCAATTTTTCCATGCAAAAATATTTAAAATCCGCGCGTAGATGGATGAAATGTATTTTGCAAAGTAATTATCATTCTATTATGATAATAGTTGGCCAACGACTACGCTTCGAGAAACACTTATCGCGGTTTTACCTTCGAAACGTCGACGAAAGAACGTTTTATCAATATAATTGCATTTCTTGCAAAACGTAAGCCTACACATATTCGCTACTGCAAACGTTTCGTCAATATTTCGTAGCTTTTGTAATTGCAAGCATGTCAAATACGAGACTTTACTTGGCGACGTTTGTGGGTAAGAAAGACTCTATAAAATAGATCGATCGAAGCAAGGAATTCCGAAACAGTGCGAGTCTACTTTTTGACTTTACACTCTCGTCCACGAATTATTAGACACTCATTAGTGAACTGCGGATTTTTATCCAAATTCGTAATTCTACGAGCGCGAATAAAGAAGTGGAATTTTTATAGAAATCTATTTGTATATGCATACACATATTTTTGGGTCCCTCTGAATTTACGAGGATTCGAAAAGTTAATAGAGAATTAAAAAAGATACTAATATCATAAAATGTTGATGGATTTATACCGTTTTGGAATTCATCGCTTCGATTATTGTAATATTCGTGACTTACAATATTGGTAAACGTTGCGATAAGACAGTGTGCTTGGGCCAGCTTGCCGCGGGCATGTTTTTGGGATGGGCGTCCCCGATGATCCCGAAATTACTTCTCGATGACTTTCCCTTCAAGATTACTACGGAAGAAGCTTTATGGACGGTGTCCTTACTAAAACTTGGAATGGCATTCGGATGCTTCCTTTCCATATTCATCGTTGATCTCTTAGGCAGAAAGCTGGCAATATTGTTCACTATTATTCCTACCTTTCTGAGTTGGTTGCTGGTAGTATGGAATCCATCCATTTCGGTAAATACAAAATTCTAAACCTTTTAAATATTTACAGTGGCACGCAAAAGCTTCCGGCTGAATTGCTTTTTTAATAAGCTTAAGCAATTTTCCTTTATATCGTGTACAACGACATATTATAATAATCGTTTCGGAATTCCTAGCTTCAATATTCCTTTTGACACTTTACGATATTCGATATTTTCGAATAGGTATATTTCTAATTACTAAGCTGCGAATATTCATGCAATTTCTCGTTTTCATAAGTATAATTAAAAGAATGGGATTTTAATAGCTATATGTTTCAGCCTCTAAATCTTCTGACGCGTACTTTAACCCATTGCGCTACAATAGCGAGTCGCGCTCGTTCTTTGAATTACGATGTTAATTCGACGAAAATGGGCGCCGTTAACAGTAAGATTAAATTTGAACTCTAATATTGGCTTTGTATTATAATATTCGGAATTATTCAATAAGAATTATTCATAACATTCGATTAACTAGTACGGAACACGACGCGAAAGCAGTGATTAGTTAAAGCTAGCGTGCGTAGGTAATAATATAATCGTAGCGCAACGGGTTAATTTCGATGTTTTCCATACTTTTTGCACATCGTGTGCCAAATTGTATTTTGTTGAAAACATCAATTCACTGTAAACGCGTAAAAATCCGCAGCCCGTTAATTATTTTCAGGACTTGTACGTGGCTCGTTTCATAGGCGGCATCGCGAGTGGCATAATGTTCACGAGTGGTTCGATGTACGTGACAGAGGTTTCTCCTTCGCATTTTCGCGGAGCTTTGTGCAGCTGCTTCGTATTAATGGATTATTGCGGCAATCTTTTGGGCTACGTAGTCGGCTCGTTTGGCACTATGCAACAATACTGTTACGTGGCGATGTCGTTGGCGATACTGCAGTTCGGCATGTTCGTCTGGTTCCCCGAACCTCCTTACTACTTGTTACGCCACAAGCGATTCGCCAACGCCCTGGACTCTCTGATGTTTTTCCGTGATTCCGGCGACGTTGCCGAGGAAATGGATTCCATTATGAGATCGGTCGAATGTGATCCTCGAAACAACGGGATGATGTCTTCCGTTTTTCACCTGATTTCTCAGCCCGGTAAAAATCTCGAATAACTTCGTTAACACTTCGAAACTTGAGCAGTGGCGAGCAGACGAAAAGCATTTTCTTTCGTTAGTTGAATTGTTATCACGGTAATTAGGTTCGCTAACAATTGTATTATTTACAGCATTAATATAGAATTAAGTTGATCTTTAAGTAAGCATAAACATTGTGGATGTTTCGTTAAGTGGTAAAATTTAGTCCGAAGTAAAGTTTCGTACAAAGAAGGTAAGACGGAGAGGTCATCGTAAAAGGATCAAGAATAAATGACGATAATCAGGTTTCTATTTTCTGAGAAAAAGGCGTTCAATATTTGCTGTTTCAGGCGGAAAAGGCGCGATCCTAATCGGCGTGGGTATAATGACGGTGCAAGCGTTCTCGGATTCGATCGTACTTATCGGTTATGCTCAGATAATCTTCCAGAAGATTCACGACGCGCAATTGCACGGGGCCTATATGAGTATCGTTTTAGCAACGGTTCATCTAATCTCCTATCTCGTGTCCATCATCCTTGTGGATCGTCTAGGAAGAAAGCCTCTGATGATTATATCTACCATAGGGGTTGCTACTTGCAGCTTCCTCTTGGGCGTTTTCTTCTGCCTGCAGGAAAACGCTGTGGATGTCACGAATTTGCAAATGTTATCATTCGTCGCGATATTATTTTACGCGGCGAGCGTCTCCTTGGGATTGGTGTGCGTGCCTTTCGTTGTTGTAAATGAAATATTCCCGATGTACGCAAAATCCACCTGCGTCAGCTTATGCTTTTGCGTGAATTTCACGTGGTCGTTTATTATTCTACGCGTTTGGAGTGCGGTTGCTTTCGAGCACAACATTTACGCTGCCTTCTGGTTTATTTCCGCTCTGAACGTGTTCGGTATCTTACTATTAGCGTACTATCTTCCGGAGACCAAGAGGAAATCATTTTTGACGATCAGGAAAGAATTCGTTGAGAGGACGAACGAATGATCGGATGGTGATTTCGGGTGAGTGGAACAGCTAATTAAAAAACCACATAAATTATTTATTGAAAAGTTTTGAACAGCCTTTTTTAAAAGTCCCCCTCGGAATCTATACAAACAGGTACTGCAACACGATGGAATTTACACTTAATTACTATTTCGCTACCGTCCATAAGTAATTTAATCGAAAGGTTCGTGTCTCTATTACATTGTAAATGTGTCTAGGTGGAATTTACATTAGCCAATACCGGTGAATTGTATATCCGTCCCGTTTTATCAATGTCTTTCAGATCATTTGCTTGTAAATTCAGAAGTAAGTTCAATCAATTACGCGTTTCCACGTTAACCTTTTCGCTGTTGAGCTCGTAAGTGGTACGGGAACTTCTTTAGACCTTTAGATTCCTTTAGATCTAATAAACGAGTTCCAAGAGTGTTTATGTTTTCCTTCTTTGTGATGCGAACGTAAAGAATCTATAAACTATTTATTCCAAGTTGTGTACCACTTAGAACCGCCTGTCATTGTAGCATATCGCCATTTTAATCAACAGTGAAAGGATTACTCCGACTCTCCACTTTCTTCCACTTTTCGCTCAGAAGTATAACTACTTAACTATCTGATAAATTAACCTTTTCCGCTAGACAGGCGATTTCAGCCGCCGAAGGAAACCAATTTTTAAAACTTTCGAGTGCAACAGATTAGATTAACTACTGAAAAATTCTAGCTTAATTATATACATGATATGAATAAAAATAAAATTCAGATATATAAAAAATGGATGGAAGCTGATTAGTTTGACTTCCAAGAAATTCATTTGCCTTTCAAGAATAAAATTAATTTGAAAGCAATAAAGTCGCGAAACCAAGATAAAATTGTTTGCATACGCTTAATATTGATTAAATATTGAAGATGGTCCAATACTTTTGTAACTAACTGTATTTTATATATATATAATATATATTTCCGATAATATAAAAGGGTTGAAATACTTATGGATGGTAGCGTACGTAACCGAGAAGTATGAACTATTCAGAAATCGATAATCCCGCAGTTTACACGAATATTGAATCAGAAACACTTATTGTAACCATCGACGAAGCATAGGATAGACTATCCATTCTTATATAGAATCAGTAGGGGGCTACCTAATCCCCTTACCATTTTAGCGTTACACGCGATATTACTGTAATAATTTAGAGTAGATGAAGACGACAACGCTTTTGAAAGGATGGGAATTGTAATTAAATATTGTGATACGCAGTTATTTTCAACATACCTGATCTTTAAAATTCAAATCTATAATAATTTATATAGATATATACTTGTGGAAATCATTATAAGATACCTTGAAAATTTCTGGGATCAGGGCTTAATTTTATATTTATATTAAAGAGTGTACCATGTGAAATAAAACTATTTATCGTTAAACGATACCTATGTAAATTAAACAAATGTTACAACAAACACATAATTTAAACCAAACAAATGCACGTTTGTTTGGACAAAATTATAAGACGCTATCTTTGGTAATTAAAAGAAATATATAATTAATCGGAAGTAGGTTTCACTTCTTTCCGAATGTTAAGAATAAGTAGATTCCCCCTTTATTTTATACTACTTTACGCATTGGATTTGGTAAAATTTTGTACAATCTTCTTCTATAAATTTGGTCCTAGTCTGGCCAGGCACGCACGCTAAAATGTTTCCTACAAATGGGTAGTCTATCCTGTAGTTAGTCGATGTTGTAACTTAAATAATAAAGAACGAACAAGTGTGGTGGTTCGTAATCCAGTCTGTATGAAATAAATCGTCTTAAGAGAAATCTTATCACGTAAATAAGGCTAATAACTTTTGCTTCCCGCTCGAAAATACAGATCTGTTCGAAAATGTACAATACAAAAATACGCTTGATCACTTTCACACTTGTCAGTCACACGAATTACAATTTTACGCATGTGCAACGCGCTTTTGTGTCTGTACACGAATAGAGAGACGTTTACAGTTAATCTTGAAGCTGTTTCGGAAGTTGAATTAAATTGATCGATTGTTAACCCTTAACTACTATAGACTTGAGACTCACGCAACTACTGTAGCCGATTTCGCAGAACGTTAATGGTTATTCGCAATCAATGACGTACTGGTATGTCAAAATCAACGTGGGCCATTTCCGTATATAATGTACTAGTATGTCAATAGTGGAACTGGACTTTTTGGCTGCGAATTAGACTGCGGATTTTTATGCACTTATGGCAAAAGTACAGGGAGCGTATAACATGCAAATGTATATAAAATATTCAAAGTAAAGCACACGTTGTTACATTTAGAGGGTGTTACAAATGTTTACTGTAGCTCCATTTCTTTAATTGTGTCGATGAAAATACGAATTTGTATAAAAATCCACAGTGCACTAATAATGTACTTCTATGTTGAAAATTATTTTATATTATGGATTCCAAGAATAAAAATACTTTAATCTCCGAAATTTTCCTTCTCGTTTGAAATATTATTTTATTCCAATTGCGAAGAATTTATTATGTCAAATGGTACTTGAAATGTTTTCTCTGTAAATTTCAGCCAGCTCTGCTTAGAAGCAGTTTGACAGACGTACTGTAGTAGTTAAGGGTTAAAATACAGTAGCGTCTTGTTAAGTAGTTAGAATATTACCTTGCTAACTGTTCGTCGTTATCCTCATCGTTCGCTGCAAATGTTTTAGCCTCATTTTCACGCCGAGGCAAAATTCCCGTAGACATTCCTTCCTAACTAGCCAAATTCGATCTCGACCTGAGGCCAGTTAGCAAGGTACTACTCTAATTCAATAACTATCGAAGCGTTCATCTTCGACTGGAAGATCGATGCGCGTTAATGCTACGACTGAATCGTCAGCCAATGGTGTCATCAATATCGACACCCGTGCAAACGTTTATCATTACATTCGAATCGATCGCCTTCGACTCTGCCCTCATAAACTTTTTGGTTCCCACGATAATCGAAACAATTTAACATCTCGATTTACTACACTTGCGTAGCATTAACGCGTTTTACGTGGACGTAGTTCTGAAACTATGGGAGAGATCAAGTCCTAGCAGAACTTTTTACTCTGAGAGATTATTCAGATGGGGTAGTATATTGTAAACCGGGCGGATTTTCAAAGCTTCGAATTTCATAGCTTTTGGGTTTCGAAGCCTTCGAATTTTCAAGTCTATGAATTTCTAAGCTTTCGAATTTTTAAGTCTTTGAATGTTTCAGCTGTCGAATTCTAAGATTTTGGATTTTGCAAACCTTCGAGTTTCCAAGCGACCAAATTTCCAAGCCTTCGAATTCTAAGTCATCAAATTTCCAATTCCTTGACTTTCCAAGCTTTCGAGTCCCAAACCATCCAATTTCCAAACCTTTGAATTTCCAAGCCCTAAATTTTCCGTAGTATAGAAGAATAAGGCTTCAGCTATAGGTTTGCCTCCCTCTTGTTCCCATACTACACACCAATGATTAAACTTCCGCGGTAGAAAAGCTTCGCGATCGTAGCCCGCATCGAACGTGTTAAGACACTTCTATCTTACAAAATTTCCTTTCAACTTGGACCACAGACGTCGACAAAGAAGGAACGACGATTTTTCACGGAACAATGCTGCTCTTCGATCGATCCATGCCAATTCTCAACGGGCAAATAGCTCGGCTAAACATTATCGCGAGTTTGCTAAGTATGTTGCGAGAAACTCGAACAATCGTCGGAAGATCGACAGATTCTATTAGTTGGAAGTAATTCGCGGAGCAAAGCTGGCAATCGACCAAACTGATGATACGACTGCTCTACCATCGCTTCAAGCGAACTAGTACAACGTCGTACTGTTCGATCACTCGTCTCTCATTGAGAAACTTGTACACGGGGACATCCTTTACGAGGATAAATTATTCATTGCTGGTGTGGGACCATCACACAGTTACTCGGAACTCTCCGAGGGCAGAGAAAACTCGTGGCAACTGGTAAGAAGAACATCTCGTCATTAATGTACACGTCAAACACAGACAAACTCACTGAGCCGTACTCTCTCTTTTCTGGGCCTCTCAGGTATGCTGGCCACACTCATTTTTTTGAGATTGAAAAACCTGATCGATCGTCGTCGTCTCCTCGATCCTCGAGGACGTAGCGTATTCCTCCACTTCCATTTTAGATATCAATACCGTGATCGAAGTTTCTGAAACAGATTCCCACGCGAGCCGTAAAAATTTCATGCTCGGAGATTCCTGTTAACCCTTCATCGACGACGACGCGGTTTCTTTGTTTCGCTTATGCGATCGGAAGAAATTTTCGTATCCTATTAGATGTAGCAATGAGTAATCTACCTTTTGATTTAATTCAGCATTTATTTTTGACGAAATTAAATATGTACCCTGTCTTAAATACAGCTGTTATCGTTCTATAATACTTAGGTGTATTTTTCCGACAAGTTATGGATTCGTGTTTGGAAGGATACTTGATCATTTGATAATGATCATTCGTCGATCTATTGAAAAATAATGGACTACTTATCGCTGCACCTAATAACAAATTTGATGTTAATATACTATATTAAAGTTTAGAAGGATAACTATGACTCCGTATAGTTTGCGCATTTTTGTCATTGTTGCAATCGGTGATTTTACCGTGCTCAAATACATACGACGTTGCACCAGGCGGTAAAAAATTGATTCTGCAAATGATCGATTTGCCGTAGCACGAATATAATGGTTTACAAGCACCATGGTAAATCGGTTGATTCATATGTTTAATACGAATTCAGGGACGACGTGGTTTTCTATTTCGTAAGTTTACTACATTATGCTACTAATTTAGATCACCATTTATAAAATACGGAGACTAATAACGCATCGTATAATTGCTAATAAATAATTCTACCTGTTCCAAATAATTATTCATCATTTTGTACCAATCATAAAAGCTACTACTAATTTAGTTCACTATTTATAAAATACAGAGACTAGTAACGCATCGTATAATCGCTAATAAATAGTTCTACCTGTTCCAAATAATTATTCATCATCTTATACTAGTCATAAAAAGAAACTAGGGTCCGTACACCGTACGGATACGGTCTTTGAAGGGTTAAAAGCTGGATGCGTGACAAAAATGCACGAACTATGTGAACGCTGCCTTCGGTCATTATCGATAGCAAAATTACTGAATAGGTGAAAAAAATTGTGTCGCGCGAACGAGCTGTAAGCGGTAGGGACAAGACACGCGCAAAGGGAAAAGCATTAAAGCAGACATTATGCGAGGACGAGTATAATTTGAAGATCAAAGGCTGAGTCACCGAGAACTCGGTTCGCGTAAGTAGCAAAGCGAATTTGTCCACATAAATTGATAGCGGAATTCGTGAATGGTCGCTTTGCTTTATCCATTGGACGCTGGTCGAAATAACGATCCAGGCATTCCGCGTCCTTACGTTCACCTGAAATAACCACACTTCGCTTCGATCGATTTCAGACCGGCGAATGCTACGAAATTACTCGCCGATATAATTATTGTCCGATCAATTTCCGACAACGCAATAAAGTGGAAATTTCACACTGCCCGCCATCGTGCCGAAGTTTATTTCCATTACGTAATCGAGCTTACGGACACGCCTCCGACGATTTCAAACAATTGCGTAATGCCTGTAGTAATTTATTATTGGCAGGCTGTGCGCGTCTTTATGCGAATTCATACTCTTGTGGAGAAGAACCAAAGAAATTGGGAAATTTGAAACTGAAATTCGAGGAATTGCAGCAATATACCTAGAGACCTATTTTACGTTTTATAATTTTTTTCATGTTAGAATGGGGCAATAAAAGTTGAACAGTTTCTCGAACAAGGAGAGAGATAAGAAAAATTTCAAATAAAACTTGATTGGTATAAGAGAGGGCCATTAAAGGTATAAAATTTTTTAAATAAAGAGAAGAGTAAGAAAAAGTTTACATAGAACTTATTAAGTATAAAAGAAGCTTCTATACTTCTAACAATCTTTTTGGAAAAGATCCTAATTATTTTATATTCAATAATTTTGTCTTATTTCCATAGCTATAAAAATATTCACATCGATCATTTTTATTGTGTCGGTTTGCATATTTTATTTTATTATTGGAAGCATGGATTTAATATTCAGCGAACAACTTGATGACAACCAATATTAGTTACCTATAAATTTATAGCAAGTTTGAGAAAGAACTTTTTTTTGTGTTCAATTAAATAAAATGCCAGAAAGTGGAGCTAATTGCTAGCCGGAATTTCTTCCACTTTTTTTATATTTGTTAATTTGTCCCTAAAATTGTTTAGTCATCGATCAACTAAAAACAATAGATACTAAATGACGTTTATTTTACGCGAATATACAGCTAGAAGTTTACCGAATTTAACGCGATTGATCGATCGTTCGTTGCTTCAAAATAAAATGGCAGATCGCAGATCGAAATCGAATTCGAATGTTTTTCTAAAATTATGAAACAAATTAAACTTCACCGTCGATAATATTCATTTTTGTTGAATCTACAATACAATTTCTAGAACGAGTGTGACTCGTTATCGCATGGCAAAGGATTAAACCTAACTTCGCAAATATTAGCAACGATTCTTGTATAGTTATATAAAAACTAGGAAATGTTTAAAAAAAAAAAAATGAGAAAACGATTCTATGGAAAATGAGCCAAGGGACGCAGCAGGGTTCAACATTATTATTTCACGTTCGCAAAGGGTTAGTTATTTCCCCTAATACGAAGGCGTGATATCTTTGCGCTAGCAACCGCAGTCTAATTGCTATTTATTCGGCACACAGGGCAATGCGAAATGCTCAAGAAATGTGGCGAACCCCGTTGCAAATTAAGACGGAGTTGCGCCGAGTTGCACGTGTAAAGCTAATATATACCAATGTATAGTTACCAGATTTTCCATTCTGGGTCTCGGGTGCCGTGTCAGGGAATTGGACGTGTTTTCTGGACGTTCGCCCGGTGACAGGACTTTTCTCGGAGGACACAGCGTTCTGACCAGCTGTAGGACTTTGCGTAGGTGTTGCGGTGGCTTTGGTTTCGTTGTTCGTCGCCGCCCTTCGGGAACTCAGGCAAGACGTGGCCGTCGTTGTCGGTGGTTGCGTAGCGTATCTCACTGCTGGAACCTTCAAAGGCCATTTCATAAGATCCATTTTATAATTGAATTTTCGCATGATGCTGTTTTCGAAAGTTGGCGAAGTTTCTCTTTGACGTTTTAGCACGACAGCATGTTTATCTTTAGCTCGCGAAGAAAAGTTAATAATTTGCTTTGTAATTTTTTAAATTTCCTATTTGACAACTTAAACACACGGCGATGAAATATTGCGAGTAATTATTTTAATTAATTTCGATCGTTCAACGATATGTTTGAATATCAAATGTTTGGCGATTCTCAATCAAACGAGTTCAACTCTACAAAATTACAGTTGGGATTAATTATAATTGAAAGCAAATTAATACATTCGTTACCTTGTAAAAACAAAGTAAATTATTGCGATAACAACTCTATCGAAATTCAAATTGTTCGCTATAATCTACCGTAGCTTAATGCCTCTCAGTTTGACAAGAATGTTTACTTTTTTAACTTTTTTAAGATATCTCGTACGTGTCGTTACTTTGCATTTTGCGGTCTGAAGAAGAATTACCAGAGGGTTCAACGTTAACCCAAAATTTTCTACGTGTCAGTCATTTTGAATGACGCTTATTTGAGAGACCTTTGTTACGGAGGACGTCGAGACGTCGGGCGCCCTTTGAAGAGAGAGCTAATAATGCGAGTTCGATCTGTATAGCAGCGTACTATGTATAACATCATCAGCAACACAATCTACATTAATCAATGTCTAGGAGCATGATCCAGTTCTCTGTTGCATGTGCACATGACTGCTTGGTGTCACCACAACTGAATAAATAGCTTTAATACGAGTCCAATCTATACACAGTGGCTACAAAAAGTATTTCTACACCACTGTATCAATTTTGTCATTTAGGCACTAATCAATTAGGTCCGATCAAATTAACTCTTTCGTTACGAAGGACGTGTATATATAAGCCTTCGAAAATTGTACAATCATTTGTTAAAAGCATACGTATATTTTCTCTATAGTACAATACTACTTCTTTGTCAATTCATGCAAAAATACCACAACCATAATTAATCATATACAGCCTCCAAACATTTATATTTATACTATTCTCATATAGGTTTACGGACATTAATTGTATACTTCGACAAGCTTCAGGAAAAACGCGTATACTGCATATAAATATTCGAACGTAGAAGCGTGAGGATGAAGAGAATCACGTAAAATACATATTCATACCATTGTATTAATTAAAGTTAACATAAAGTACTGAAAAATAATATTTATGGATTCTATAATTTTAGGTATGAAATCTGAAACGCGTCAAAGTGACGCGTTCCGTAAACCTAGTGTTAATAAAGGCGATATAGAGAATCCGATTAGAAAATGCCTAATTGGGAAATGTTGATGTGCACAAATAGTTTGTATAGCCAGCGCAATTATTGCTTTACGGTCTTTAATGAATCATCCAATCCGATTGTTTTCAGCATTAATTTGTTACGTATAGTTACCGGTCTTTGACCAGCAATTGTTGTAAACGCGCGAGTTAATAGAATGTTAATTTGTTTCGCGGAAACCAAAGCTCGTTAGCGTTTAACACTCATTATAGAGATAGAATCATGTACATACAGTGTTGTATCTCGTTACGAGGGAAAGCAGGATCCCCTAAATTCTAGAGATAAGGATTCAGGAGGGTTTGCTTTCGCACAATTATGCTTCCATTTCGATTTAGCATCCCGATATAGATTGCGTTATTCTCCCACAGAGTTCGAATATTCAACACTTGATTTAGATCGATATTAAAGCCGATATTTTATCGAGATCTCTCCGATACCATTTGCCCTTTTGATTGCATTAGGTGTATCAGCCAATAATTCTCTATTATTATCCAGCTCAGCGTTAAGTTTCAGCGAAATCAAATATTTATTCCGTTTCAATCGGGCGTTGAAAAGGTTGCAAAAATAAACTGTTATACAAAGGTTCCACTTGAAACAGACGCGAAGAATTTTTATTCTAAATAACTGTTACGAAGAACTGAAATTTCTAAGTAATATCTGCTCTATAATTGTCGTTATGCCGGTTTCACATCCGGGTAAGCAATTGATTTCCGTTCAATAGAAGCTTTGAGAAGATAAATTTATCGGCGGATTTAAGAATAATGAATTATTTATCAGTACACCGAATGTGTAGCGTTTATTGCGGAATAATGGGACACCTAAGGCTCGTCTGAGAAATTCTGAGAACACAGGGAAGACGATGTGACGGATAAGGATCGAGAATGATTGGCAGAAAGCTTCCATTTAGATAATAAGATTGCCGGTTATCGATGCTGTCGAGACCTTTTCATGTTCGAACCCTAGTAATTTTCTTAGGAAAACAGAATTTCCGGCACGGCAAGACGCAATCGGATTTCCCTCGAAAGCTTCTCGCGCCCTACTCTTCTTAACCTTCGTTAAGATATAATGGGAATCTTCGTGAATCTTGCAAAATTGTAACAGTGACAATATTCCGCCCTCACGTCATTTCAAATTGTAGGATGGGAACAAATGTTATTCTTTAGTAATAAATTAATCACTTGCGCTGGCAATTATTTAACGAGTACTCGTGATAAACTCATCCATAGCAATTTGCAACGATTTAATTTCTAAACAATTTTCAAACCGATTTTTAACGTCGACGCATAAAATCGTACTCGTGAAAATTCTCCTTAATCCCGTATTATGCTTTTCAATTTCCAAAATTTCACAGTTTTTAGTAGATCAGATCGACGTGTATAACAGGTTATTCGAGCGCAAGTGGTTAATATTCAATGTAGAAAACAATTTTACAGAAAAGAAAAAAAAATGTACACGTGATGGCTTTGGTTGGCTTCGAATTCGTGATATATGTAACATAAAGTAACAAAAACAGGAGTTTGATAATAACTTTGTCTTCCATTCATAAACAAGGCAGAAGATAATATTTCAGACTTATTATAATTGTATTCGGAACGATATTCTCTCGTTAGTTGGAAATCACTCAAAATTTATATGTGCGTTACAAATGTGAAACAAAGTGAAAGATTTTTCAAAACAGTATAAACTTAATTCGAGTATAATAATTTCCATATGATTACGTATCTTTAACCCTGTCACGGTTGAACCCGTACGACGTACGATCATTCACAAAAGTAGAAACTCAATAGCGAGATTCAATTCTCAAAATTGAAATTCAATAAGGAAACGCAGGCAACGGGATTTTTTCTAGACATTAACGGAAAAATTTCAGCAGCGTTTTATACTCTATTTATTTTCTATGAAAACGCATAGAATTAATAAATTTTGTTTCTCAAATTTGATACTACCCAGAACCGTCTTCTATTGCAGCGCATCGTCAGTTTAATCAACAGTGGAAGGGTTAATATCCTATAACGTTTCGTTCCTAAACCTGTCGTTCGATATATGATTTTTCTCCGTCATTTTTTCTCGTGAATAACGCGATAAGAATTGGACAATACAGTTAATACACTTAACTTTTCGTCCCTTATCCCCTTCCTGTTTCCGTTGAGAGACTCTCAGAATACTGACCCTGTATTCGTAGTCGTCCGCGGCGGTGCCTCGACCGGCCACATATTCTTGGTACTGGGAGATCACGCACAACACCGAATATATCTGAAGTAAAGGATACGTGGGATATAGCCCGCGATTCGGCGCCTGGTCATCTGATAACGTAACACATTCTTTCTACCTAGGTTTTATAATCGAAAACAAAAAAGAACCGAGATAAGAATGATGAAAGGAAAACTGATAAAGCTGAGACGAAAGAGAGGCGATAGAATTATGCTGTTGCATTTTAGAGGAAATGTGTATCTTGCATATCGATAAACAGTGTGTCGAGGGTTGAATATAATTCATAATAATTCAAAATCTTTCTCAATTTTTGTTCTTTTACGGAAGAGTAAAGAAATACACTAATGTATCGAATTTTTGATCAATAATATTATCAGTCAATTTAATCGATAGTTTTCTTATTATTGCTGTCAATCTTATTGGCACAGCCTAGAAATTATATGCAGGACACGTATATCGAAACAATAGATCTTAATAATATTTTTGACAAAATATTCAGGTATCTTTCATCAAATAATTATCGTAACGTTTATTTGCAGCAACAATAATATAATTAAAACATGAAAATATTTCGGAATACGAAATGTTTCGAATCGTTATAACTTTGTAAGAATATGATAATGGAATTATTGGAATAAAATTGGTGTATTAATATTAAATGAACATACAAGTATTGTAATTATATTGTCATTTAATACCGCAGATTTTGTTTTAATTTATTTATTTATTCTTTTTATACCAATGATTAAAAATCGGTTAATTAGGAGTTGTCATTGTTGCGGCAAGTGAACGATATAACATTATTAATTATTACAGAAAATGAAAAATAATGAAAGGAAATAAAAGAACAATTCTGAAATGAGTATTAATCGGAAATCGTGCCTTAGGATCCAAATATACTCACGTTCAGACAGAAGAGGAAGAAGTTCAGCGTGTATAGCATCACTTTTGTCGGGTCAAAAGTAGACTGAAACACACAGAATCGCGACAAAATTAAATCACTCAATTCAATGAACATCGCGTTCGAATATAACACGAAATTTCCTTTACTAAAAATATATCTGCCGAGGAGTTTCTATTTTTACAAGCTTTACCATCGAGGCTTGGAAATTTTGAGCGAAGGAAATTAACCGTGTTTTTACGCTCAAACGATACGTTCACCTCCTAACATATATTTCTAAATATTAAATATAAACATATATGCAATGTCTATGTGCTGTTACGTGAAAATGAAGTCCAAATTTAGTACCGAAATTTTGTTAGTCTCGATTCTTCGTAAATTCGTTCGCTGTTAAATAAAATAATTAAAGGGACAATTATAGAGTCGTTAACGGTACGTGGGACATCTACCCTACGCAAACATACAAAAAACTGCAGAATATTTGTTACTTGTTAACACTAGATTGCCGGAGCGACTCACGTTGACTCATTTCAGATTTCATACCAAATATTATAGAGACCACAAATATTATTTTTCAGTACTTTATGTTAACTTTAATTAATACAATGGTATGCATATGTATTCTAATTTATTCTCTTCGTCCTCACGCTTCTACGTTCGAATATTTAAATGCAGTATACGTATTTTTCCGGAAGCCTGCCAAGTGATGCGATTAACGTTCAGTAATCTAGTGTTAAAAAGCAATTTTTTAATACTTTTAGTAATTGATATCGAAATATTATCATTGGAATGACTACGAGTAATACGATATGCGATCACGTGGCTTGACACGTTTATGTTAATCACGGAATTGCTTAATTAGTACTGAACCGTTGCATCGGTAACAGGAGCGGCCACGTTCGTGAACGTTGAATGTAACGCTGTTATATGGTATCGCGTAATAGAAACTGTTGCAGTGGCACCCTTTTTATTTTAACTTGCCGTTTCAAAGTGTGCATCGCCGTAGTTTCCCTTTTTCAGGCAGCTTTTGCATCAGCGGTACGACCGCTCGGAATGTAACAAAATTTCCGGCAAGCTACCAGGGATTGATAGGAATGCTTTCGATTCCCTTTGTACAAAGACCATCTAGCCGGTTTGCAAACTTCGCAATAGAATTTCACTGTGAAGTGGTCCAAATGAGAAACAATTCCACGCGTTTCAATGAACGACTTTTTGACAGGTGTCACTCTGGATACTTTTCAATTATAGCATTGGTTTTTAACATAAATTCGTCCCGGTTTCCTATAACACTTTCTAGGTCATACTAATTTTACAAGAAGAGGAACGCCTTAGCTATTAGAAAAGTGGAGAAAAGGTAATTATTTAACGTAGAACATACACAACAATTAAACTAAACTTGCTTCTGAATTTACAAATGAGTGACATTAAAGGACCAAATAAAATGGGACGAATATACATAAAGGGTTATCCAAAAGTACCTTTAGGATGTTGAATGAGAATATCTGTCAAACGCCATGTTTGTTAGTAAAATAGGGGAGGAAAAAAATAAAAATTGAAACGAGAATGAACGAAGATAATAGAAATAAAAAACAGAGTAGAAAAGGGTAAAGCAGAAAGGGAAAGAAAAAAAGTGAAGGTAGGTGTTCCTATAGTCTATTTTGGATAACCCTACATGTTACAACCTAATATAATGTTCACGTACTGAAATCGAAGCCTGCAAGTAAAGGTAAATGAATAATTATATTAGCGGCCTTACAGATGTAAGTTTCAACAGGTGTAGCAGTTAAGAGTTAAACGAATACCGAAGCGGAAGAAAAGACGACGCACAGCTATAAAATGGCGGAGTATTCGAATCGATCAGTTACATATCGTCCACCCTGTATAATCGATAACGTTACTCTGCTTTAAAGAGAGGGGAAAATCGGTTGCTATTTTATAGTTCGAACGTTGTTAAAATGTTAAAGAGATTCTTTTGGATGCAATTAAAAAGACAACGAATACAGAATGCAAATAACGTACAACGCGCATATTTTCCCTCCGATGAAAAGCTTTTGCGTTAACTACCACGCGTCCGCCGCAGGAAATCGAATAACGTTTTACAACCGGTCCATAATGGATGTACATACTTGACGTGAATGATAGTAAACATCAACCTTTATTGCTTCCCTGTAATCGATTCCCGGAATCGCATGCGATTGCTCAATCATCCGGGAAAATCTGCGTTATCACAGTGCATCGTTTAAAGCAACGACAGAGGAAATAAACAAGCCACGATGCAATAGTGGAACTTGCAAGCATAGAAATGTTCTTTTCAGTGTTACACTTTAACCTCTTGGAAACTCGAAAGCGTAAAAATTCTCGGGTTTAAAATTTGAAAGTCTAGAATTTCGAAGACTTTGCCGCGAAATCTTTAACCATAGAAATTCTAAAACGGCTGCAAAATTCTTAACCATAGAAATTCTAAAATTTCAACATTAAAAGGGTTTCGTTCTAAATTGGCAAGTTTAAAGATTCCAAAGTTTATAAAGACAATCATCTGTAAAATGTCTCCGACATAAACTTCGCGAACAGATCGCGGCATCGAGTGTTCCGAAACGCGTCGTTAACTCAAAGTACAGCCAGAGAAGGATTTCTACTAGCTGGAATAATTACGAGAAGCACTTGGATGTTACAATTTCCGGTAGCGAAAGGGCAATCGGGACGGTTTATACGCGTTTAAGCGAAACAAAAAAAAAAGGGTACTCATCCGGTTTTTTTCACTCGATAACGATGGTCATTTGACGCTGATGCGAAAAAGAAGCGAATAAAAAAACGGAGAAAAAGGGTGCATGAAAAATACTTCGTTTCCCCTGTTTCTGCTTTACGAGGGTAAAGCTCGACGCGCAAACGGTAAGAACGTTAATGAAGATTGCGCGTAGCATCGTGCAACGTCGTCGGATGTGTAGTTATTTCTAGAATGAACTTTTGCATCCGCCCGCTACGGAGTAGCGAGAATACTTGCCATGCGACTCGCGTCGGGTACATCATTTCCTTCTGTGCATCATCGTTTATATGTTTACACCCTTTTATCAGTTTCGGCCATTTCCATGTTCCGCGTCCCTATGCTTTGAGACGCGTTCCACTTCGGCATTTTATTTTTCCGCAGAAAGGGTATAACGTAAACTCGGAGGAGGAAACAACGTTTCAGAAGAGACGCAGATGCATCTGATTTTATTAGAGATTCAAGATGGGGAGAATTGAGCTCTCGCAGAAATGCAGTCGGAATCTTTTAATATTAGGTAGAGTCTGTAGCAAAATTTAATATTAGGAACAGTCTGTCTACATACCGGTTTTAAGTTTCAAGTATTTACATATTTTAAGACACGTTTTGGAAGAATAAAAGTGGTTCCATAAGTGTTCTAGTAGAAGACGTTATTTTTCTTACGCCGAACAACTTGTGGAACGTCAAAAATGTACCAAAAGATACGAGAAAGTTTCGTGGTACATTTTCATTAACTAATTTTACTCCGTGTAGCCTATAAATTCTTTATTAGGTTTTATATTTGGACAATAACATTTTGGGCCACGAGAACCTTGGCGTTCTAGCTAATTTTATATCATCGCGTTTCATCGAAAATTTTTTGCCAGGGATAGTATTCTAAGTATAAATTATAGTTTTTACCTTTCTGCTATTAACTTTTCGAGTGCTGGGTAATGTTAGGAGATTGGCGCATTTCTAGATATATTTTCACCGATCACGCAGATACATGATATTTAGTACGAATATTGCGATCTTCGTTCACTAGCTTCGTTCACTAGTTTCACTAGAAGCATCACTACGATGCTTCTAACCTCATGTTTGGTAAACATTTTGCACTAATTATTTGTCGGTTTGAAAGACAGGAATTTGTAAACTTTGGTAAACATTGGTACACCAAATACGCGCACTCTGTACCTTTTTGCAGATTTCAGTTTCCCATAAACGCCGTCTAGTTGTCAGTTTGAACTTAAAGAGGACTCCGTTTGAATTACGTTGATCGACTGGTTTTCAATAGGTCGATTATGTGACCACGTGGCTTCTGTGTGCAATGACCTAACACGATTTACTCAAGGATTGATCTCCACTGTTCACAGGTGCTTATAGGAATGTCAATTAAGGAGATTCTGATAGAATAAGATTGTAGGTAAGCCAATTATGATACTGCAACGACGTTATCGACGACCTTACCGCGAACACAATACCACTTGATTGAAATTCTAGTCGTACAAACGTGTATATCTTTCAATATGGATATTTCGTAAAGTCGTATTAAATCTGTAAATTTTTTTGCAACAAATAAAACGTAAATTACGATGTCTAATTAATCATTTTCCAATTAACACAACGGGGGATCGATTTTAATTCCTAACGATTACGATAATTAGCTACCTCGGCGGGCGTTTTAATTGCTTCTTGGCAGTTTTAGAACCCGTTGCGTCGAACTCGTCAAGAATCGCTTCCGTTCAGCAAAATTCCGACCCGATACAATTAAATCGGTGGACATCTGTAGGATGCATTAATTGCGCGGCCCAGGTACTTTGAAATCCCTCGTATCCTGTGTTCCGAGGCACGCGCGTTTTAATCCTTTATACAGGCTGGGCTTTAACTGGACAACTATTAATTCTATAGATTCGACCAGATCAATTTTAAGTAGAATCGGACTCAGCAGCGCGATCAGACAAATGTTAGTAGAATAAAACACGGTAGAACAGATCAGGCGAATTTTAAGTGGAATAACATGCTACTAGTTAGACAAAGTTTAAATAAAATATGAAAATAGACTGGCTGGGCAAATTTGAAATAGGATAGGGAAGTGCTAGTCAGGAAACTTTTAAGTAAAATAGAATGACGGTGTTAGCCAGACAAATTTTAACGAAAACGGAACATAACAGTATTGAACAGATAAATTCTAAGTAGAATCGGGTAATGGGAGTTAGGAAACTTTTAAGTAGAATAAGATAACAGGATTGGCCAGACAAATTTTAACTAAAATAAAACATAATACGACTGAACAGATGAAGTTTAAGTAAAAGGAGTAAAAGCAGGAGTCGGCAAAGTTTTAAATAAAATTGGATAACGGTACTGGCTAAATCAATTTTAAGTGGAGTAAGATACAATAGCACCGATCAGACGAATTTTAATTTGCGTATCGTGCTACCTGTTAACTTAATTGTGCTACCTAATTAATTTTAAGTAGAATAGGAAAATAAAATTTTATGTAGACTACGACAGTACTGCTCAAGATAATTTTGATTAAAATAAGACAACGGTATGAGTCGTTCAATTTTGAAGTAAAGTAAGACGATACTGTTTAAAATTTTAAGTAGAATTCAACAATATTGCTAAGTAGACAGTGGATTTTTATGTAAATTCATTTATTTATAAACAAAAATAAAGAATTGGAAGCTAAATTCCTTATTCTCAACCTTTCTATTCATGTGCTTCTAAATACTGCGTATATTCTGTACCTTTTTTACCTACTTAATTATTCTATAAATTCATAAAAATCGACAGTGTACTGATAATAAATTTGAAGTAGAATTGAATAGCACTGATTGCGAGAAACCAATTTTCAAGTAGAATAAAGCAGGAGCGATCAAATGAGCTAAGTAGAATAAAGTAACATTCGGCTGCCAAGACCACAATAGCGGTAAGTAGTATAGGTCTGACATTGGTCAGACAACGGAACGCTCTACTTAACGAAATGACTTGTTGCACGCTGCTGTACTCATTTCAAAGACGAAGAACAAACTGTTAAAAACTATTAGATGTACCAATGGATAATCCACTGTCATTTGAACAGAAAAAAGGCAAAAACTATAGTTTACACTTTGAATATAATATCATCCTTTCTTTTATTTATTGGCAACAACTTATGGCCCCATTCAAAATATACACCGATAGATTTTAGCCTGCAAAATCTGTTGATATTGCATCATCAAAGATGGCAATTTAATTACTCATTGGATTCCAAATTCTTTACGAATCCATATTTCATCGTGTCCAGCTAAAATAGACAGCTTCTACGTTCCAGACTATTTCGACTCGGCCGATTTATATTTCTGAATTTCCACACCATCTTTACCATTCCCAAATATACCCTGAAGTAAGTGAACGTTTCAAATTCAGGATATATTCGTAGACGTTCGTGTCCGCCTATGAATGCGAGGTAGATTGCCTCTCCGAAGACGCGCCCAAACGCTTCGCATTCACGGATCCAAACCGAATTCGTTCGACTACCTCGACGCATTGTGCGAACTTGTACAATAGCCTGCCCATTTAGAAACATCAAAATACCACGAATATACGCGAGGTATCGTCTGACCCAGTTGACTCGAATACGTCACGCGGCCTTTTGCTAGCGCGTGTGGCGGCTCTCCAGCACCCACCACTAGAGGGACATACGAAGTAGGCTTTCTCGAAATTACTCGCTCCAACTACCTCGTCCATATATATACCGCCTTTAACCTTCCTTCCAATATCCCAAGTCTAAGGCAGGGCCTGCTAGGTAGCCTTACTGATGAGTCCACTAGCAGGCCCAGGACGAAACGCAACACCCTTCCTTTTCCTATTCTATCCCCTCTCTACAGCTCCACACGCGGAACACTTTCAAGAATTATAAAATCTTCTAAATGTACGAAGAACTTTTGTTATGAGTAATGATAATTGTTCCGATACATCTCAAATCGTTTGCAAACGTATCGTACATGAGATTAATACAAAAATATCGATTCTAAATACAAACGTATGAAAAGTATCAAACAGTCCCATTGCTAGTTATGAGCAGGTGGACACGAAGTGTGTTTGCTTCTTAACCCTTTGCCCTACAATAACGAGTTACACTCGTTCTGCGAATTATGCCACAGATTCAACCGAAATACCTATTATTAGGGGTGAAATTTGATCGGGACTCTAGTCTTCACCTTGTATTATAAGATTAGGATGTTATTAAATAAGAATTGCCTAAAATAATACGATATAAAAATAGTAATCGAAAAAAAAAGAATCGTAGGGCAAGGGGTTAAGAGACGTCGAAACGTGAGCAGACGAGTGCACGATAAACCGGTTCTACAAAGGCATGGAAATCGAGGAAGAGAAGTACTCGACGCTCAACCCTTCAATCCCCTGCAATGGGTAAAAACAAAAATGTGGCAGCTGCGGGAAACGCGTTCGCGAAACGGCGCAAGAGAAACATTTGAAAGCTCGCATCGCGGTTCGTTAAACGCTCCCTGTTCCTTTTTATATCGCGGTAGAGATTCGCCTCGGGATAAAAAATTCGCAGCCAGTGAGAGCGGTAATTGCGCGGAGATGTGTCGTAGGAGAAGTTCTCCGCGTAATCCTCGGACGGCATTAAACGTGTGCCCGTTTGAAACTCGAATGCCGTATAAAAGTTGCAAGCCATGGTGGGATACGGTTTTAAAAATAGGCGAAAGTTCGCCGTAGAAAGCGATGGAGAACTTGGCAAGTGGTGCAGGGAAACGAACAAAGTTTCTCGGAGACGTTTGAACCGCGATCTTATCGATCGATTCCGATATCGAGCTTCTCGAGTAAAAATTACTTACGCCAGACGAGTAATTCTTCCCAACTACTTGCTTGTTAACTCTTTCGGGACAAGCAATCTTATGCTCGCGAACATGTTTAACCTTTGCACAGGACATGTGGGTAACGTTGCATAAGTAACTCGAATAATAGCACGAATAACTTTGATAAATTCAACTAAATTTGAGGGATAAATTAAGTTTGAATTTGCTCGAAAGTATTTAACACGTTGATTGCAACAGTGGATTTAAATGCCCTGGCCAAAACTGTCAAATCGTTTAAATCACCGTATTTTATAGATTTTGGCCAATAATTAATAGCTTGGTGGTTCCAATGACAATACATTGTCATACGAACCTTGTACAAATTCCCAACGTAATTATTTACATTGCATATATTATAAGAAGACTCGTAGTTGGCAGTCAATGTGAGAATATATTATTTTGTATATTTTTGCATTATTGTATTATTTACATATATTAATTTGAGAATATATTAGATTTCAAATTCAATTTAATTTTGTATCTGATTTAAAATGAAATTAAACATTTGGGAAGGAGTAAATTAAATTCTTTGAATTCATTTAAAAATATACATAAACTTTGTGGGTGTATTTTAAATTTAATCCAAATGATTGTAAATTCGACAAATGAAACTAAATGCGAGGGATAAATTAAGCTTTAATTTATTCGAAAATATAAATTTCAAGATAATTCAGATTAAAATATAAATTTGTAAATTTTGAGAGGAAAATCTTCAATTTCGATAGCTTCGAAAGTAAATGACTGTTAAATTGGCGACAATAAATATAAAACGTATGCAAAAATTATAATTTGCTGCCATAGCAGAACCAGCCAGGAGTGCAAAGAGTTAAAGTTGAGATTCCCTTACATAATACGGGTGTGATTCAAAATTTCTTGTCGCGATAAAACGGTCAAATAAAGAGCGAACGCTCTTCGCCGCCTGAGAAGATTCGATCGTAGTATTCGTTTTCATATTCCGGGTTCCAAAGTTTGCGGAAGTTCTCATTATACGTGGGCCGTAATTTAAAAGTGGGAAGTTAAAAACGGAGCTTCCGGAACTGGGTCGAAGAATTCGTAATCGAAAATCTCTACGGCGGATCGCATCGACGAGTTGCGCGTTATCGAAGCGCGTAAAGCTTATCCGATGCTTATCCGAGTCTCCCAGATGCGATTTTCTTTGAGATTGCGTTCTCAGTTTTTGCCATTTCTCCTCGTACCGTCACGAGATATCTGGCTTGCGTTTCGTGCCACCAAAGAGGCATCCGCGTAGTTTTCTTTCAGTTGAAGAGTCTCAGGAGGCGGAGCAAGCCAGCAATTATCGCAGACGTATCCTTTTTCCACGCGAGCGAGAGAATCATACGGTTTGATCTCACGAAAACCGGGAACAAGTGAAAGGAAAATGGGAACACCAGAAGTTCGTGACCGTTTTCACCAGGAGAGCTTAGATCGATACGAGATTTCATCGACACGAGACAGGCAGCGATGTTCTTTCGAGCAAATTACTTTTTAATTACTGTTTCGTATCGCGTCAAATAATGGTAGATAATGGAAGAGGTTTCTGTGGTTTTTCCGTCGAATTGAGTTGCTCGGAAAATTCGCAGCATTTTTGGACAAGTGTAGAGAAAGTGCAACGTATTTCGAATACCGTTGTGGCGAAAAATATTTACCTAAAACGATTATCTCTATGCTGTGCTTTTTGTTTTCGATTAGATCATAAGAGAAAATAATTTTATTATCTACTTGTTTTATTTCATAATTGTATTCCAAATTACCTGCACCGTAGCCAAATCGTTACTTCATCCCATGTTTCGGTTAGCCCAAAATTTTAGACAGTTTCTGGGTTTCATTCTTACCGAGTGTTTGCCTTTTTCATTTCCACTCCTCAATTATTATCGTTCCTTTATAAATTAATCTATACCTATCTATCTATATAAGATTATAAATTGATCTTATTATCGTCTCTTTATTAATTAATAAAGAGGGTTGTACTTACAGCGGAATTGAACAGGTACAGAGAATGCGCCACATCGACGAAGCAGATGGTGATGACGATAACAATCCAAGGTACGAGGAAGACACGTTGATCCTGCAAGACATCGGTCATAAGTGAGCAAAGATAAATGATAATGAAAGTGCCTGACTTCGAGTGTGCCTCTTAATGGCCTCCATCTTAACTCGAATATCTTTCTTTGCTCCCCCTTTTTTATTTCGGGTTCCCCGGTAATATTCGACTCGACTCGTTACACCTCGCCAAGGTAAAACGAGGAACACTTTGAAAGTAAAGTCTACTTAGTGGGTTAAGAGTTGAGACGATCTCTTAACGGTGAAGGGTTGATAGTTCCTTTTTCTCGAGGAGTAAAAGGACACTTCTGTGTTGCCTTTGCTTGGAGTCACGAGATCTTAAGCATTGACTAACAATAAGTACAGGATAGACCATCCATTTATAGGAAACATCATTAATTTCAAACTGAAATTCGACGCGTGTACAATAGCAGAGGTTTCTTTTTACGCCCCTTGCGATTTAGAATGGTTATTATAAGAATTATATTTAAGCCGACCATCAAAGTTGATAATATATGTATTTACGTTGTTGAATTTTGTTTCATTAGCATATCATTGTACGATTCCCATTTTTTCCCTTTCCAGTTATTAATACAGTATACGTATTAATTCCTGATTTCGAGGTTGAAATGAAACGTTTTACTTAATTATACGTTTGTTCGTATCGTGAAAGTAAATTAAATTCGTGTTACAGAAGACTTAAATGATAGTAGTCCAATAGATATGTATGAAGATATACTTCTGTACAACCTTATTATAGATCTGGCTGTTATAGATCGCTTATATCGGAAACGATTAATTCGCGCAGCATTTATTTATAATTCCCATCGTTTTAAAGACGCTGTCGTTTTATTCTAGTTTAAATTAGTAATGTCGCATGTGACGCTGAAATGGTAAACGGACGATTCTATATAAAAATGGATAATCTATCCCATGCTTCGCCGATGTCTTAAGTTAGAATAAAGAGAGGAGTAATAGGATTATGCAAAGAGAAGAAATAATTTGCTGTTACTACGTTACGTTTATACGCGTTTAATCCTAAATCCCTAGGAAGACGTATTATTTCTCATCGTTTCAGGAAGATAACGTGAAAGATTTTACAATGACATTTTTTCAGTTAAATGGATCCCTTTGCGCCACATTTTTAGCCTTTTGATGTGTAATTAGTATGCACAAAAGGCTCGTAATACACAGGAACAAAGGTTACCAGTGTTTACCAGATTTAATTAGCTTTCAGCGCGGAACTTCATTATATTCTTTGATTCACCGTGTCACACTACCGTTGCTTAATTCCTAAAGGAAATTATAATTTCATGTTTTGCAGGAGCCAAAGACGATTTTGGTAAAGATTGAATTAGGTCGGGACTACGATTGCCGATCACGAGTAGCATAACAGATTTGTTTATCGAAATTGTAGATATTCGTTTAACAGAACAGATAAGAAGCTAAAAGTATGAAAAATACAAGGGTATGGGAAGTAAAAAATTTGTAACTCCGAAAGCTTGAAAACTCTAAAATTTGGAAAGTCGTAGGTTTGAAAATTTGAAGAATTGGAGTTCGAAAGCATGGAAATTCAGAGGACTGGAAACTCGAAGGTTTGGAAATTTGAAACTGTAGAACTATTAAGGGTAGCAATTCGAAAGTTTTAAAAATACGAAGCTTCGCAAATTCAAAAGCTTAGAAAATCGATGGCTTGCGATTCGAAAGCATAGGATTTCAGCGCTTGGAAATTTGAAAGCTTCAACATTCAAATGCTTAGAAATTCGAAAGCTTTGGACGTTCGAATGTTTAAAAATTCGAAAGCTTGAATACTCGAAGGCTTGCAGTTTCAAAAGCTTGGAAATCGAATGCTTAGAGATTTAAAGCATGGAAATTTGGAGGCTTGAAACTTAAAGCTTGCAAATTCAAAAGCTAGGAAACTCGATGGCCTGAAAATTCGAGGAGTTATTCAATCGTTTCAAAGAAATAAAATAATCTCAGAGCATAAATAAATAAATGAAACATTTCACGCGGCAATTTCATACGCGCCGACTTAATAAAGTGAGAGGAGGAGAATCGATTGCGAAACAAACGCAACAAAAAGGGAAATAGAAAAAGTAGTATCGTTTCTAAGGCAGTAGCAGCCGTTCGTATCGTTCTTTTCACAAACTCTCGCAAAAATGCGACACGTGAGGTTGTACGACGCTTATGCAACTCCATAAAGAAACTAAGATTTCCCGCCTTCGACTGTGTTCGTATAGCCGGAGTGTCTAGAAATGCAATTCGAATGGGGCGAACTTCCCACGGAAAATTTCGTTACGTACGCTAGAATATTTAAACATACGAGAGCTTTATTTAACCTTTTGATCATTAAGGGGGATTCCTCGTATAATAGCATTAAAATTAAATAGCCTTTACGAATCCTTTTTATACGGAACTAGAAGTTATATTGTACTAGAATTTTCAAGGCACAAAGAGGGACCCTTGAATCGTAGGAAAAAGATTTGTTAGTCGAATACTTATTTCTTTCCGGCGTTACAGGGATTACGAAAGTGGTGTAAGTAAACAGAAAAACGCTTCCATATTTTTGTAATGCAAATTAATGTAACGCAAAGTAAGCTAGAAGCTTAAATTTTTTCGCTCCTTTAATTGCACTGTTTTCATAATTACCGGCACAAATATGTACACGTTTAATTATTATTCCAGCGTCAAGCCATATTCCGTCCAATAAATTGCTAACTTTTTTATCACGCGTGTGCACGCGTTTGCGATTAACGATTATTATAGCGAAACAGTTGCAAAGGGTGAATCGCGTAGATGTACGAAAGCGTTGAAATATTTTGCATAAATGGAACGAAAGCCGTGCCTTTTATAAACGATCGTGTAATACAATGGGCACTGGGTGGCAAGAGTTTTTCTTACAGGACACATTTCATCGCCCATAGGGTCTTCATACATTGCAACGAGCAAACGATTAATCATTTCACCGAGAGCGGTAAACAATAGGAAAATTGGGGCGTCCATCACGGGGGCGCGATGTGTTAAAGACCCTCCGAACGTTTTGTTTTCGCTCGCTCCGCGGCACGAACGTAATATGAAACGGATAAAGAGACGGTAAAAGGAAACATTATGGCACAAAGCGGCCGTTAAAAATGACGGACGTCGGATGACAAATAGCCGCGCGAAGAGGGCGAAGGCGTGAAAACTTCGAATACACGGGGATCTCGGTGAAACGTAGTCATGGTTATTCATGGTTGGTTACTATCGCGGAATATAAACGCGGCAGTTTTGCCACGGTGTGATTAATTGACGGGAAGATCGATAAGAAGGTGGAACGTTGAGCAAAGTTGGTGGATTTAGAGGCCCGCGAATCGCGTGTTTGAATCTGCCTGAAGTTCTCTGCTCGGCGTTGATAAGTACAACGTGCTGGTTAACGCCTTAGCCACCGCCAAGTAATTAGAGAATTAATTATGACGACGATACACGAACCGTGTTAGGGAACCGCGTGGCAACGTTACATTTATTTACTTGATACTTCGTGCGTGAAAGAAAGGGTGCATTTTTCTATGAAAATTTATTCCTTTGCGTTTTGCATATTTTTTGATACAAGGGTAGATGCCCCGATTACTGACACTTTAACCTTATCGCTTTAAGCAACTTCGTTTAATTATTTTAGAAGTTATTTTACCTACGAATCGTTTTGGTTTTAGTGCGCAACATTAATTAATATCTCTTTTATTTGTAATGATTTTTTTCGTATGTTAAATATGACGTAGTAATTAACAATCCATTGAACATGTATAACAAAGTCTAATGCCCTTATTGTTGTCACTTGAAAAGGTGTCGCTTAAATGGAAATGATCCTTTCAAAGAGAACACGCAGAGCTAAACGTAGTAAAATAAAAAAACCACGGACTTCCCGTCAAACCCAATATTTATTCTTTATCAACAAAGGACTCGAAATCATTAAGCTTCTATTGAAAGCGAATAACGTCGCGGAAGGGAATATTTTTCACGTTCTTTGGCTGTCATCGTCCGAGGACGTGCAAGCGCGAATGAATGCACTTGCGAGCGATCACGTTGCGCCTCTGTTTTACGTAAGAGAGTTGTTGTCGACGTGAGTGATAGCCGTGTCGATTGCACGTGAAAAGCGTCGATAAATCAGCGCATCCCAACGAAAATTGATATTCCTGTCCGGATTTACCAGCGGTTCTTTCGCGATCCGTCAAAGACGTATCAACTCGACCAATCCACGTTGCGTCGTTTCATCCGATGGATGCGCCATTAGGCCAACGTTGGGATCAACTCGCAGCGAGCTTAATTGCGTTAGCGTATCACGGATCGAACGGAATCCACTTTGAAAACTTAGTCTCTCTCTCTCCGAGGGGTAGCGGAAGCATTTCATCGTCGCTCTGTAAATCCCGTGCTGTGTACTCGCGAATTGATTGGCTACTTTGCCACGCAGAGATGCGACACCCAAGTAACCAGCTTGAACCGTCGGAAAATACGCGCAAAGTTACGTTCTTTTTCCGCGTTTCATCGAAAGCACCCTTAGGGGATGTGCGGATCGTTCACAGGGGTTGAAAAGCCTCTCGAAAGACTTCCGAGATTGTTGCTCTTAGACTAACTTTTACTTTTGCATACGAAAGTGGCCTAACTTTCAAATGATTCTCATCTTAAGGCGTTTAAAGTGAGCGTCAAGATTTAATGCGCCAGGCGATGGAAGATTTAACCATAGATTACGATACTTCGTTACGAATTACGGTCAGTCGTGGAAGTCTATATATGTATGTACACGATTTAAATTTCAATTGTTCAGACGTCAAGCGAGCCTTATCTCGATTTGCCTAAATCACAAATAATAAAATTTATGATTTTTCTAACTTTAACCCCTTGCCTTACGAATTTTCCGAACACGATTCACTGGAATATTTACTATTTTCTACTACAACACAGCGTTGAATGTAAAACACTAAAATATTACGCGTAATTTGTACTAAGTAATCTTCAATCTCACACGCTTACGAATTGAAATAAATTGAATTAAAGTTTATTAAAAAATACAGCGTGTTTTTATTGTACTCAGCCCATAGCTTAAACCACGAGTGTAATTCGTTGTTATAAGGCAAGGGGTTAAGGATAAAATTCGAAAGTGACCGTATTATTCCGTAAATCTAGCGTTAATCAAGATTTTACGAGCCATTATCCATTTTATTCGATCTCTCCGTTTCATTCGGCCGTCAGTCGCCTTCTTTCTTTCCGATCTTCACATTCTTTTTTATCTAATCGCATTAGGAACATTTCGAGTGTAATAGTCGCGGACGATCAATGAAGACGTTAAAGGTGTTACATCGAAGTATTTGCGTGAGATAATCGAACGAAGAAAAGGTCGGATTTTACGGAACGCTGTGTTTTGATAGGCAGGTAACGAAGATTCAATTCGATCGTGGGGGGGAAAGTTGGAAAGAAATTTCGCGGTTGGCCGATGTTAGTCCCGGGGTGTTGCCTTATCTCGCTCATAAATTCTGTGCACCCTCGTTGACTAGATACGACGCGAAGCATTTCTCTTCCAGCATTTTTCATTTTTTTCAGATTTCAAGGGTTGCTACGGTAAATCGTTTCGTATAGCCGTGTATCCTAATTATCCGTAGCCCTTGTATTTCTCTTCACGCGTGGCTTCCAGTACTGGGAAAAAGTATCGCAACATCTTAGCCGCTTCCTCGGCCATATTCTTCAACTCGTTTCGTACGTAATTTGAACTATTTGCGGTCGAAATACGGAATACATGCGGCGGAGCATTTTTACCGTTGCCGTCGCAAGCCGTGATAAATGTCACATTTTACAGGAAAGTGATAAATAGAATCGATTAATTTGGAATTAACTCAATTTACGGATTATTAAAGCAATAATTGATTGAACTCATATTTACCATCGCATAAGCGAAGATCATTTCTGTACCCGAGAGCCAGACTAATCCGATTCCATTCTATTGTGATTAATAATGAACGTTAATGTGAATTATAGCGTATATACGCGATCTTTATGTTATCTTGTAACTTTATCGGAGTTACAAAAATGTCCATACGTTACAAAATACATAAAAAACGTTTAATTCGGCGAACTATAATACTTCGAATACAATGTTAACTTGTATAGGTAGTTTTTAATTTTTGTTTTCGTTTTAATATAAATGTACGGTACAGGACACGGGTCGTTCCGACTCTGAGATACAGATTTGGAGGAACGAAATTCTCGTGGTAAAGGTAATATTACGACCGGAAAGAGCTGAAATACTTTCCTCTATTTTCTACTTATGGGTGTTTAAATTCACGTGCACCGTGCAGAATCGCGTACGGAATAGAGACGGGGGAAATAGGAATGAGTTTCGAAGGCAAGGGGCAGTTGTGAAAACGATATCTTCCTCGATCCGACATGCCCAGAACTTCGTTTCGACCTTTCGATTTGCCGTGATTTTTCCGTATCAGCAGACTCGTGCTCGCGGTTTCTCTAAGGACGATGATAAAAATTGCATCGCTCTGCCCCGGAGGGCGGATTTGTCTGTCATTTGGGATCAACTAACTGAAGGTCCGATACGAGACCGATAAGACGTCGGTTACGAAGGACACAAGGGTGCTTAGTCGGATTACACATTGTACGTTAACATTTAGAAACGACAAAGAAACAAAGAATACGTAGAAATAATTTAGCGCTAGAACTATCAACAGTGTTTGAGCATCATTGAAATCAGATTTCATTTGAATAAGAATGACGAATAAATAATTAATTGTTGGTCCATCATTTATATCATTTGTATTATTCGATATCCCAATTATTCGCTATTCGTTTGGTGAATTTTTATTCGTTAGTTATAATTCATCATTTCTATTCGCGTTTGTTGTTTATTGTTTTAAGTAGAGGTAACGCTACGAAGTGTTTACCGCGTGCAAGCCATATATTAAATTCATAAAGTTTGCTGGTTAACTCCGCGAAGCTAGTTATAGATGTAACGTAGTAGTTGAAAAAAGAAAGTGCTTAAGTTAATGTATAAAAATCGTAGTCTAATAACGACTCTCTTAACGTTTTCGCGCGACAGCGTACTTCGAGTGGCTTCGGCTTAAAAAAATACAATGCGCAACGTTTAGCTAATTTTCTTTCGAAAAATCCGAAGTAGATAAAAGCGGATCGTACCAGGCAAAAGTAATTCCAATTTAATTGAAGATTATTCAGACTCGTTTCTACGGGTTCCCTTTTAAATTCCATCCTCGATTCCCTCTTTCCTTTTATAATCAATGTTACGAAAAACAATTTCCAACTAACCGTGCTTCTCCGTCTACGAGTGAATCTAAAAGACGTGAAACGCGGATTCCAATTCGTTCCCTTCTCTTTCTCTTTCTCTCTCGTCTTTTCTATATCCGTGATCCCGTTTCGTTTACATCTTCGCGGAACCCCTTTCTCAAAATTAGACACGACTATCAACAGGAATTGTCCGTCTACAACGGAATTAATCTCATCCGACCGGGTAACTTCCATCGAAGTTGAATCACAGGAACGAACACTACGGCTTATAATGAATACTGTTGCGCAAGATTCAGATGCAATTACGCACGCTTCGTTATTAACGCTGCGTGCGTGCAAGGATAAATATATCCCCAGTGGAAAATTAGAGGATGAAATATTGGAGAAGCATGCCACTGGTAGATTGGAGGAATTCCATTGGATACCGTGAAGCTTTTAAGGGGTACGTAATTTATTATTAGACATACGGATATATATAGAGATTATACAAAAAATGTATAGGGGATAATGTATATAGATTCATGGTGAACTTAAATTTGTAAACAAGAACCGACTGCGTACAAAATGCGAAAATATTCAAAGTAAAATACAAATTATAACGCAGCCGAATCTCTTTAACTCGAAAATCCCTGTATGACGAAAAGTTGGTAATTATTTAGAAGTTGGACTACCCACCGATTTCGATAATTTTTGAATGCGTTATAGAGGATAAGCTTTGAAATCGTTGTCTCTTCTGCACCAATATGGCGGTCAGCTTTAGTTTCCGAGATATTTACAAAATTCTGTTGCTACTATTTCGTTGAATTATGTTGCATAGTGGCGTGACAAGAGAAAAATTAACCCAACTCTAAACCATTTTACAGAAACTAATACTACCAAAACAGTATATATTAGTTTTTATGAATTGGGTTAAGGTTGGGTTGGTTTTTCTCTTGTTAGCGCGATACCACAGCAGCTCAATCAACGCGCGAAGAAAGCGAATATCTCGAAAACTAACAATAAGTCTCGGCGATGGTTATTCAATTATTAGTTTTATGATTAGTTATTAAATTTATTGAAAGGACTTGCAGCGATCTCGAATAATACCCAGCCATTTTGTATCCATTTATTTTGATACCAAATCCACTTGCACCGATGCATCGTTACTCTCTGCGCAGTTTTTGTATTGCACTAAGTAGACTTTTCCTAATCCTATCCCATTCGAAGCACACTTTACACTTGACATTGTCTTGAGATTTCACAGGTTTCCACTTAAACCTCGGCAAAGATCTAAATTGTGAAGAGATCCAAAAGCTCTCCAGTTCAAAAGAACCCATGCAGCGATCTCGGGCAACGTCCAGCGTAATGAATCGTAGAACCAAGACTTTAAAACCTTTCGCTCCGTTCGAAACACACGTCCGTCCACGATCTAATTGCGAGCGTCTCTGGACACAAAGGTTTCCCGTCCTCCGTTGAAAGCATTCGCGGAAGAATGAAACGTTTCGGGATTACATTAAAGCGTATGTTTGAAACGTCTTACCTTGCAGAGGCCATAGAGAAGCAGGATACTGCAAATCACACCGCAGCACGAGCATATAAGCAGCGTCACGTTAAACCGTACCGTCGCTGAAGCAATAGAAGCATGTTGAACGTGAGACCTTGTTGTTGCGAGTTCGCAACCGGAGTAGTGTGATCTCAAGCAATTACGCGTGGGGGGGAGGGGGGGGGGGTGGTGAGTTCTCGTGTATACTGGGTTAGCGACTTATGCTACAGGAAACGGGATTGCCAACTTCGTCTCGATGCATCCGTACGTGGACATTGTTGTTACAGTCGAATACTCACTGGGGGATATGGTGTCCGGTTCTAGAAAACTGGTCGACTCGGGCAACGAACGATTCCCCCGCAGATATTGACTCTCCCCTTGAAGCACTTTGCCCGTGGTTAGCGCCAATACGGTAAAGTAAATCTGGAACAGAACAAACAACGGCACCGACAACTGTTATGAATCATTGTGATTACGAATTTATCAGGAAAAGTACACGCGTTCGCTCTGGGATATGGTTTCGGTGGAATTCTAGGGCGATGATTGAATGTAGGACACGAAAGAGATGATTTGGGGTGGATTAAGGGTGTATCAATCGTAGCTTTGCTCTGGGGCTTCTTTTACACTACTCGTATTAAATCTGTACGCGTAAGGGTTATCTGTAAGGGTTATCCAAAAGTACCTTTAGGATGTTGAATGAGAATATCTGTCAAACGCCATGTTTGTTAGTAAAATAGATGTGAAAGAGATAAAAATTGAAACGAGAACGAACGAAGATAATAGAAATAAAAAAACAGATTGGAAAAGGGTAAAGCAGAAAGGGAAAGAAAAATAGTGAAGGTAGGTGTTCCTATAGTCTATTTTGTATAACTATTTAGGCAAGATTCGCTAATTGTTACCTTTTTTAAACTACTTATATTAATCCTTTGAACTCGAGAGTTTTCAAAGTTAGTTCATTTTGGCTACTTAGAGTTGCCTGTCCTGTGCAACAGGTTAATATTAGTTATGAATTTTTAGTGAAATAATTAGTCTCCAAATTAGAGCTAAAGTAGGAGCATCATTTAGATATTCAATATAACTCGAGAGATTTTAAAGCTAATTCATTTCGGTGACTTAGAGTTGCCTCTCGAGTGCAGAGAGTTAACGCATTATTTACCAGGAGCAGATTAGTAGCTTTTTCCTATAAGTTTCATAAATTTCTATAAATCAGCCTTTTGTTCCCTATATCGTCAATAATAATTCTACCGGTAGACAAAATGATACTTTGAATTTTCATTTTACTTCTTGTGTTTCTACAAGATTAAAGTTATCCGGTATTACCGATGTGTAAACTCAAATTGACCGGTCTTTTACGTGTCTTAATTCTTAATTGGTAGATAATGTGTTAAATATATCTACAGTGGGCTATAACTGGGGACAATCAACTCCTTATTAAATTCAATAAAAACAATATAAATATTGCAACTTGAATTACAATTTACAAAATTACAATTAATATAAAAATTGCATGTTCACAGATTATAATTTATGAAGAAAGTACTTTTTAACCCCTTTTCTTGGGAATTTTTCAGTAGCACGTGTTAGCAAAAGCTTTGATCTGCTTCAACACCGTGCCAAATACGAAATATTAAAGTATTACACAGTATTTGTATTTGCTATAGTGATTATAAAAATCTTGAGAATAAAAGAGATGATTTAATGCGTTAGTCGTAGCAATGTTCTAATATTTAATGTCTAATTTCCTCTTATTTCTTCTGCTTTTTGTTGTTGCGTGTGTGTGTGTGTTTTTTTTTTAAATGGAGACTAATTAAGAATTTGCATGGAACTGTTTTATGTAAGTTGAAGGTTCGTTTCATGTTGGAAGCTGATGTTATTTTGTTGTTGAGAATTCGGTGTACAATTCGTGGGATTCGTTAGAGTTATTACTCGTACAAACTGAAACTTTAGTGCTCCGTGCAATACTAATTGAGTTTTACTTTCAACTTTGAGCAATTAATCCCCAGAAATTTCTGACGAACGTGTAAAAGTTCATTTGATATTCTACGTTAGAATGAACTTATCAGAAGCTGTAATTGAGAAGTCGAAATGGTAAATAAGTGGCAGAAGTAAACATTCTCTAAGTAATGAAGAAATAGGGAAAAACATGTATTAAAGCCTGTAGAGTCTATTAAAGGAACTGCAGAAACATTCTTAGCTATTTTATATTATTCTACAATTCTTTAATTATTTTTATATTTTCCATTACACTTTAATTATTCCACACTATAAAAATTAGCTGAGAGATTCTCAATTATTCGATATTAATTAATGATTAACCTTTTCCGATTATTATTATAGGTCTTATAGAGTTTGTCACCGTATTCAGTATGTATGAAATTCACGTCTCTTTTCATTAGAAAAATCATCCTTCGTTTCTTTGGTGCCTGCAGCGTTTAGTATTCAGACTCGACAATTGCACGTACAATTGGGTTATACTTCAATTTAAAATTGAAGTTCAAATCTTGCTGCTTCCTGCCCTAAGATTGCTTTCCTTTTTGCTCTACCCACTTTAATCGAATCGCAACCAGATCTCCTTGCCGATTGATTTATTCTTACCTCGCTACCATTTTTTCCTTTTATCTGTCAGCTACTTTCAATGGAAACGAGGTATTCTGAAAGGAATTAGTATTTTTAATCGTGTCTCTCGAACAGAGGAATTCATATATATTTTTATGTCTATAATAAAATTTAATAGAGTGCATTATTTCATGACTTCAAGATTTTCATTGCACGTGGCGCCTTCTCGCAATTAAATTCGTTTATTCCGCATTATTCGTTTCCTTAGGTATTTAATATTTCGTGGACGGGACATAACTTTACCCGATTATTAACAAAAGTGGTGACATTGATTTATTGGCTTAAGTTTAAAACACCGAAAACAGTTGAATGGTTATCTATCGGAATCCGTTTCGAAAGAATTATAAATCGCTATTGCTATCTTGAAGACTATAAATCTAGTAAAAGTATTTTTTTAACAGGATGCAATTTAATATTTCAACGTCTACTCCGCACTCTTTGAAAATGATTCGCCGAAGGAATATTTCGTCGCCTATAAGCGTATTGAAATTTGTCGCGGCGAAATGGTTAAATTGCCATATCTCACTTTGTTTATCTTAGATATTTCAACGTCAAGCTAAGTACGAAACATGACTCTAAGTCTCTTTGCATTTCGCGAGTTAATCTCCGAGGAGATTGCAACTCATTTTCAGTCCCAACTGATCCCTTCGCTAAATGCACGCTCATCAGCCCTGCAGCTTAAGTAAATCTTTACAAAATTAACAATATACAGCGGCTACGAGAAAGTATTCGCACATTTTCGTATTTAGTTTCGCGTTTCAGTATTAGTTAATCAGGACTACAAACATGTTTAACCCCTTGCCATACGAATTTTTCAAAGAATACTTGCAGCAATGTCAGCTGTTCATTACTTTGACAGTGCGACGAATACAAAACACTATAATATCGTGCGTAATTTATGCTCGTGATAATCAACCTCACAAACTGAAATTAAAGATAGAATTAAAATTGTAATTAATCAAAGGATGCAATGTACTTTTATCGCAACCGAACCATAACTTTTACCACGAGTGTAACTCGTTATTGCAGGGCGAAAGGTTAATTTTCTATCATAAAATAGTACTCTTAAATAGTACCACTTTGTAATTTAAGTATACAGTCGAATAAAGAATCTTCCTGTAGAAAGTTTGAGTTATTTGCGAATACTTTTTACAACCACTGCACGTTTTTTCCTCTCTCAAGATTCCTATCCATCACACTGCGTCTACGCACAAAAAAAAATCTACTATTTCGCGACAGGATAAAAGACTGCACGCATCGATCACCTTTTGCAATAATTTCCAATCGCGCCGAAGGTTGCAAGAGGGAAAAAATCTTGCTCATTCGAAGGGGCGATTTTATTGAATTTATTATATTTCGTTGGTCGCGCATTTGTCAACATTTATCAATCGCCGTCCAATTTGACACGCGTTACGAGTCCTCCGTTAAAACGCGAGGACAAAAGCGCGCACAGAGGCAGGAAGCAGTTGAAGAGGATAGATAATCGTTGAAAGGCGTGCTTCTCGAATGCTGGCCGTCTCTCTTCTCGTCGAACGATCGATCGTTCGTGACGAAGGTTATTGAAATTGCTTGCCCCCTCTTATTGTCTCTTGTTGGATAGTTACGTCGACCTTGGACCAATTTCGACATCTTATAACGGTGACTCGATGTGTCGTCAATTTTACGAACGCCTACAAACGCATCGGAGCTTTTGCTCGAAAACCTCCCGTCGCGATGCTTTGATCTTCTACGGCTACCTGCTCTGTGTAGGCAAAATCCATCGATTTGAACAGACAGTAGCAATATATGTGTATCACTTTATTTCAATCTCACCGTTCCCGAAATAGAGCTCTATTTTATCATTTTTCTACTCTCGCGCATACGACGTACGTTAATCGTTAGAATGGAGACTTTTATGCCGATTAATACTTCTGCGGATAAATTAAAGGAGATGGAAGCAAAATAGAAATACAAAAGGTAGATCTTCGAGATCAACATTTTGAACAACTTCTTCTCGTACATACAGCCGTTGCTCGGTAATAGTTTCCAAGATTTTAACGAAAAACTATTGCTACTATTAGGTTGTCGCGTATGAAGTGGCTGATTTTACGTAGCTTCAAATGTCTTAGTTACTAATTAACTAAAAAATGCGCCTATAATTCTTGTAAAATAGTTCGAACATATTAATGAGCATCAGATTGAAGAAAAATTATCGGTTTGTTTTATTTTTATTATTAAATTAAATTATTCAATTTTAAGGTCAATTTTTAGCGTGAAATTTTCCAAACTAACGATGAGTTGTTTATTGATAAATTGTATCTCTTCATGCATAAACAAGATTAACATTAAAGAAATTTCCATTGTATGCTAGCTAATATTTAATCTTGAAGGACATTCGAATTCAACTTGTATGCGTGGTTCCTTTCATTTTATTATTTGCTATTCCTCTTTAAAATAATTCGTGATCTATTAACAGTGTTAAACTCAGCAAGCTCCAAGTTTTATATTTGTGTCTCGTTTAGTGTTACTTTTAGCTAAGTAACGATTAGAAAACTTTGGGTTACATAAAATCGGCCAATTCATATGCAACAGTCTAATACTACAATGAGCATTGCCTCCATTTCAGGTTTTAAATACTATAACGTGTACTTTGCCTTGGATATAACCGTACGCGTATAACCTTTTCGTTTCAATTCAACAGCAGTCATTTTTCCTCTTATCGGAGAAAACACAACGACCACGCTAAGATTGCATAATACAAAAGTCAAAGCGACTCATAGATGCACGGCAGAATTCTACCCTTAATGAAAACACGTGTTCTCTTACGTAAAACTCGCAGCAGATGTAAAGAAGCTGCTTTCAATGAGCCGAGCGGAGCCGATTATTCCAGCTCGCTCGAATCCTGGCGAACTTAATCCAACCTTAAGCGGATCGTAATATAGAATAGTAGCTAAACAGTGCCAATTAGCGTGCCAGGTTTTATGGTCGCCGGTTAACAAAGATTAAAGTAACGAAGTTTCGGAAAGATCCTTTTCTTTTTCCCCCATTTTCGGACGTGACGGAAAATGGATGGGAGATTATCATTGCCGGGTATTAATGGCGAAGGCAGCCTTTCACTATTTCACCATTATGGTTAAACGCATGAAACGTCGTTCATCCGTGCCACGATACAGTTATGAATTATTGCCGGCGTATTTCCATACGCGTGCGCTTCGACCGCCGTACGTTGCGTTGCGTTGTCGAGTTTTCGATCGATAAATCGAGGGGATTCAGAAAATGTCGATGTTGCGCGGCGATCTCGAATATAAAACGCGGCTGGTATTTTGGTAACATGTGTATAATCCATTCACGGGAGAATCCATTGAATTCCATCGAACGCTATCATAGGACGTATACCTATGCGTCAGTTTATAACACGTGACAAATGTTCCTACGATTTTATCGGAAATATTTTAAACGGTCCAGATTGGTACACTGGCTTCGAAAAGCATTTGTGCAACGCTCTACGCTCAATTTTGCATGGCACGTGTATTCGTTTAGGCAATCGTTGATTATGCTTCCAATGAACTCTTTCGCTATGAAAGACGTACGTATATGCACTGGTACAGAAAAATTAGGATCTTAAGATTTAGGATCATAGGTTTGTGCCGAAAAATAGATAAATTGTGAATTTCATCAATTAAACGATAACGAAAGAGCAGTCGTTTTTCTCTTCACCTATTGAATGATTCTCTTATTTATTTAAGAGTAGCATTAGGCTCGATGTAGACAAGTGAGTTATCGCCCTATAATCGTATATCTGTCTTCGTCGTTATCAATTGCAAAAACGAGGAAAAACATACGTCACTGTGCGACGAAAAACCGCTTGTCTGCACAGAGTCTTACGCGACTATAAAAATGTATTCCTATGCAACGAGAAATGTACAACTTGAACGCAGTCAATAGATTGCGGAATTTTATGCGAATTAGGGATTCGAAACGAAACGCGAATCATTGTATTAGGGGATTTTTTGTGTTGCGTGAACTGTAATCAAAGCGATATCCCGCAAATGGAATTCTCCCTTTGAATTCAATAAGGCATCGAGACTGGTGCCATACTCATCGTGTGAGAGAAAAAGGGGAGGATTCCTGGTGTAAAGAAGACGATCCACGACGAGATGATGGCCCATTCGGAAGAACCGGAGGCGAATTGTTGGCTCTCCCAACAGAATATGACTTCCTGGATAGAGAAACTCGATAGCGAATTTCTGTAACGCTACACGCCGCACTATTGCTTTCACCCTTTCTTCTAATGATATCGGGTGTCCAACATATAGCGGAGTGTAAAATATCGAGCCAGCGATTCCTTTTTCCGATATACCGGGTGGGTTACCTAACTCTATCTTTTAACCCTTTGATTGTTAAAAACAGATTTTATATAACGCAACGTCAATTAAGTTCCTTATTTACCATTACATAACAATATTTGAAGGTTTATTTCTACAGCAGTGTAACATTTTATTATTTCACACTTCATCTTAATTGTTTCGTAGCAAACTCGATGCAAACCATGCGTGTATTTCTAATTATGTCAATTCTTCGTAGCGGCGATGATTATTTTAATATCGCGCCACAGTCAAAGGGTTAACTCTTTGCGGGTGAGACATGGTAACACTTATTAACACTTTGTGGGCGAGAAATGCTTAGACTTAACGCGAAATTTCGTCCAATTACTAACAGTAATGTTTGTTAATGATACTAATTGAAATTTGTTGCTTTAAAGAGCGATACCTGGTCAGAAAATTAGAAAAGCTTGAATGGCAATTTGTCCACAGTGTCGCGTGTTCCAAGTGATGAATTCTAAATGATCATAATAATTTGATCACCATAATTTGATCATAATAATTTACATCCATCTGAATTAAGGTAAATCATAAACTGTTTATCGTGTAAAGTATAAAAGATAGTCATGTCTCGATGAAAGAGCAAAGTGGCAAACCTGACAACTATGTCATATGTTTTCTTTAGTACCATTATGTTCGAAACAGGTTTTCATATAATAAATAGTTCACGAGTAATCCGAGGTGACGATTCACTTTGTATTTTAATACTAGGTTTACGGACATTAATTGCATAATTCGACAGGCTTCCGTAAAAATACGTATACTGCATATAAACATTGGAAATTAGAAGGTTGAGGATGAATAGAATCAATTAGAATACATATTCATACCATTGTATTAATTAAAGTTAACATAAAGTACTGAAAATCAATATTTATGGTCTCTATAATTTTAGGTATGAAATCTGAAATGCGTTAATGTGACGAGTTCCGTAAACCTAGTGTTAAATACGAAGTTGCGTAAGAAAATTTCTAATCCGAAAAGAATAATTCACAACAAATCATTGTTCGACAGGAATAATAAATTTTGATAAAGTATTGCGTGATAGATTCGTATTATTACTAAATATTCTTGTGCGTGCCATGGTTCGATACTTCTGTACATCACTGTAGATATTCCCCACGACAATCCTTTTATTTCTTTTATTGGTACGCGAACCGTTTTATATCTTCCCAATAAAGCGGTCATAAAATTCCAAATTGAAAAACGTCGCGGAGTTATTCAGCGAATATTCGGTATCTACTCTGTTCTTTTTCCCATTTTCTCTTCCTTTCCGATTTCTCTCATCTCTTATCCAGTATTCTTGATCTCCTTTTCGCCAAATATATCAAAGGGTTGAAGAAGCAGAAATCTTATTCCACCAAGCAAATGCAAGACGAGACGAAGTCCGTTCCAAGATATGTTGAAACCGTGGAGTATTTTCCTTTTCGAGGATCTTGTCTTGGGTTATTTCATTTGTAAGTATATACAGTGATCGTACACCGTAAATTTATTAGTTCCATCAGTATGTTACATTCGCTACGGATGGAATTTCCCATAAACGCATAAGCATTCGCAATCTGAATTATTAATATATGCACTGCAAATTGGTGAAAGAAAACGCGCTATAAATAATTTAGAAAACGATTCGGTAGAGGTGAAAATACGAAAAAAGAATATTGCAGCAATTTTAATATAACAGTTATTTTGTCGAAAAAATACATGCAGTATATTTTGTAGTTTTTTTTTTGCGCGGTCCACAGCGAATGTGATATTCTAAAAGCATTTTTTTTGTGCACAGTTTGATTAACTTTTTCACTACGAGAGACGAATAAATATGCTCTCAAAAATTGCGCAATGATTTGATGAAATACTATAACAATGTTAGGATAAGACTACGATACTATCATAATTATACTATTATACAATGCTAAGATCCTATACTAATACAGCGCAAAATATGATTATAATTGATACTACTGTATAATCATAACTATAATACTGTTATTAAATTATTATATTATACGTAATAATAAACAAAAATTATTATTACGTTATAATATATAATTATAGTACTATCATTAAATTATAATCATTTCTTTATTAAACGCAGAAACTCAAACGCTGATTTACGAATGAAATTTAATATTTTTATTATAAATGAAAGGAAATAATTAATGGCTACCGATAGTAGGTCACAAGTTAATCAAAGTTTTCCAATTAACTTTGCAAATTTCATTATATCGAATGGAATAATACAGCACCGCCTAATTTTTAATTATTCATCCGCGTTGCGAAGTTGCGAAATTTGAACCGAGAGGCGAAAATAATATTTTAAAGAGCCGTTGCGTAAGCGGGGTACCCAATCGTATCCGCATCTCGCATTTCTCGCGGTTGATTCAACTTTGTTCTGAATTAATTTAACATAATCTCGATGATTCCGCGAGCACAGCAATATTAAATTACCTACCAGTTGTGGGAAGTGTCTGCTTTCGTGGTTATTCAACGAATTAAACCAACCGTGTGATTTTCTACATTGATGTTTCGATGAAACGTGCCGTCCATAGACACAAGCATCCCATTATCCGATATTTTAATCCTCTTTAGGTGTGACCCGGGTCGACGTAATGTATAGTTGAAAGAATATCTAAATTTGCACGAGCTTTCCAAAAGATGTATACCGCGGAAGCTTTTAGCGTTTCCTCGATTCGCCATTGCTCTTCGCGAATAATTAGTAGACATATAAAAGACTCTAATAATAATTAGTAGACATATGAAAGACTCTAATAATAATTAGTAGACATATGAAAGACTAATAATAATTAGTAGACATATGAAAGACTAATAATAATTAGTAGACATATAAAAGACTCTAGTAATAATTAGTAGACATATGAAAGACTCTAATAATAATTAGTAGACATATGAAAGACTCTAATAATAATTAGTAGACATATGAAAGACTCTAATAATAATTAGTAGTCATATACAAGACTCTATATCTTTAGACACACAAAGACTTTATATCTAATAATAATTAGATAAAAAATAATACCAAAATAGAGATTCGTTTCAACCCCCAAATGTACATCTGCCATCAGATGGCAAAACGCAATACGTGCAATTTTCTAATTTTACAATATAGCAACTTTACAGGTCGTTCAATTAGGAAAAATCACGACATTCTTGAAAATTCAGTTTCTCTCGTTAGTAGCTGTCGAAACTTGTTCTTAACCATTTGAGTGCTTGAAAATTCAGCTTTCTCAAAATGCTGAATAATTAGTAATTATAAATTTAGAAATATTGTAAGGATTAATAAAAATAACGATATTGATATTAAAAACTATACTTGCATGGTTTCCACAAAATAAATTCAGATTCGCGTTAATCTCCCAAAATTCCTTAGCATTCAAAGCTACATTGCTACATTGCGTTTGCGTTACTTTCGCATCTTCAAATTGCACTTATGCTACTTAATACACGCTTATATCACAATTATGCTATTCATCCCCTAACGATGCTAAACTACAATAATCTAAGAAAACAATTGAAAATGAACGAATCGTTCAATAAGACGGATAACAAAGCATAACAAAAATAAAAATAAAAAATTCTATTTTCCAAGCAAGAGTGCACTATATCTTTGGTTTCCTTATGTTTAGTCCAATTCTCGTCTCTGCGAAAGGGTTAAGCAAATTCGCGTGTTTACGAAGATATTTTTCACCGTAAGTGGAAACGGATACGTTTGGAATCGATCAAAGTTATAATTTAATCTTTCGCATGGTTATTCCGGATCGAGTTAGGCAACTTTCTAGACAAGCTATTTGCCCGAAAGTACACGTTTCATTAAAAGAGATGCTACGTGGTCGTAGTTAATTATTCTATTACGAACTTTCGTGGAAGCTCTTGATTAAAGAAAATTTCACTCATATCCAAGAAAGAAGAAGAGAATCTTAAGCTCTAAAGTTTAAGCTCATTTATTGCCGCGTAGCCTGTCACGAAACATTTTCTTGCATCAACGATTCTCTTTCCTCTTTAAGTTTATCCATTTAGTCAGGAAAAAAATCACGAATATTATTCTAAACTCCCCCCCCCCCCCTTCATCATAATTACTTAATGCACTCGACAGTTGGCGGGTCTAACAACTTTGACTTAATTGAAATAAATTACACTTTGCAAACTTGATCATTAATTCTTCGCAGCGGCGAGCATCGAGCTTCTTCATCAAAAGTTTTTTCATTCCTATTTTTTTCTTTCTTTTTTTTTCTCTTCTCTTTACCCTCGTTGGGAAACTTCAACCTCACCGCGAAAAGAATGTCAAGTAATAAAGGTTCAAAGAAGCTCTTTTTACCGGTATTGCACTGTAACCCAGTCGATTCAAACACGTCTCTACGAAGCATCAAATGTTGTCGATACAGCTGCTTTACCTTACCTCCCCCCCCCCCTTTTATGCACCGTAATTCCAATATAAATTAAATTTCGCAGTTCGCCGGTCCGATATCTTCCGTTCCGTTTTAAAATCGATGAAGTCGCCCCCGCGCGAGTTTAATTCGCTCCTCGAGGAATTATCATACGTTCACTTAAAATTGTTAATTCCTCTCTGGCTATTCGAAATTTAATCCTGTTCCAAGTTTTCGTCGTTACTCGTACGTTTCGTTACTAGACTGTGGATCTTTACGCGAATTTATATTGTTATTTGTTTGTTATCATTTATCATAATCATTTGGCTTGCGGTCTTAGGATGGCTTCCAGTTACGCTACACCGTCCTTACGCTACTTAATTACGCTTACGTTGCTTATTATACACTTATACTACGCCTATATTATTTGTACTCTGACGATAAGGTAAGTTATAGGGTTATCCAAAAGTACCTTTAAAATGTTGAATGAGAGTATCTGTCAAACGCCATGTTCGTTAGTAAAATAAAGGTGAAAAAAATAAAAATTGAAACGAGAACGAACGAAGATAATAGAAATGAAAAATAGATTAGGAATGGGTAAAGTAGAAAGGGAAAGAAAAGAAATGAAGGTAGGTGTTCCTATAGTCTATTTTGGATAACCCTTTATAAGAAACTAACATCTTATTCGATTCGAAAACAATTGAACTCGCTATGATTTAGTTTGAGAAATGACAAAACCTAGAAACGGAACCAATTTTCTTGGTTGCCTAATATTCAATTTATATGAAACGTTATGTTTCGATATAAAAATGTTTCATCATTGAATAGTTGCACTTTTAAATTTATAATATTGCGCAGCAATCCGTGCTGATTAAAATTTGGTCGCCTACTAGTAGCGCGGAATTTTTGCAGACTTTTGGTACATCATAAGGATCTTTGATAGACTTAAATAACCCAGATTACTGTTGAAGTTACTAGACAAACGATTCCTGACGAAGGGCTAATAATGTTTGCTACGAGTAATTACATATTTTGGAGTATAATGTTCTCGCTTAAAGTATGTAGTTGCAACAGTAATGAATATTCGAGAGATACGGAAAACGCAAGGGATGCGTTGGACGTGTCAGTAGCTGTTTAACCCAACATTTCATTTGAAATATGCAATATTTTTCAGCTAATTTACATCGTGAAATTCTCCTTTTTAATACGCGAATATGAAACGATATTCCAAGAATTTTTCGTAACATCCTTTCCGTTACTGCAGCTGGTGTAATTGCGTTTGTTCGAAAATATTTACAAAATTTTCAGCCAAAATACATTATCAAACTCTTATTTTTAATATTGCGCTTATGAAATGCATTCCAGAGGTTTGTGAAATACTTTTTCCATTGCTACGTCATTTTTCATCTAAATCTAGGTTTCACAGCTTTGCAAAAATTCAAGGAATTACAAATGAAACGTTACATCAACGCGCTGACGTAATCGCGATTTCTTGAAAAATTCTACCGAAACAGAGGTACTGCTTTGCCCAGTCGCAGTTTCATTCACGTTTAGCGTGTAAAATCTGTCGAAATTTGATCAGCAATCCGGAGCAGCTAAATTTCTCGAAGGGTACGAAAAATTTGCAATCAAATTCGCCGCTGGTCGTTTCTCAATTCAAGTCGATTCGGTGCGCAAGCTTTGCTATTTGATATCCTGATTGAAGACATTCCGGCCTCTGTATTTCATATCGCGACGTAGCAGAAAACGAGTTTCCGGTATGATTGTTCCACGCTGCATAGATCAATGTGTTGTCATATCGGTAAAATATGAATTTATTAGTTTCGTCCTCGCCCTACCTATACGCGCGCGTGCAACTGTTGAAAAGTTTGCCGATAAATATATTTCGTTGCGAACAGTGTCGCTCGATCTGGGAAATTAAACAACAAGCGATATCGTAAACATGAGACGTCGCAAGAGGAGGGAATCGTTGCCGACGGTGGCGTGAAAACTAGTCGAAAGCGACGCGGCAGAGAAATATCAAGAAGTTAATTTCATTCCGAGCCACTCGTCGTAATTAATTCCAATTAATACTAATTAACGCTTAAAACAATAATGACAACAGCGGATGAAGCAACTTGTAATTAGTTTCGCTAATAACTTTGCGACTGATGCGACGTAAAATCGCAAGGAAGAGAAAAATGAATTCCGTTCCAGAGTTATGCGCTTTCGCAACTGCACCGGAAACATTCCAATTCGGGATACTTCGAACGATGAATTAGTATTGTTAATAAAGGTTTTTACGTAGCAGAATTATTAATACTTTTAAACTGTTCAAATATTTTTCAATCGTTACGTAGAATATATTAGTGAGAGTAATTATATTCTGCACTCCAAATTTTGAAATAAAAACAACTGAAAATATAGGTAAGCATAATTCGGTTGCTTATTCAAACCTCTTTAATCAAATATAATGATAAATCCGTTAAACGTTTATTTTATAACTATAATTTGAAAATTAACGCGATTGTGTATTATTGCGTCAAATTTTGAATACTGCTAAGCATTTAGCTTCTTTTACGTAATAAATATCCATATTTGAAAACTGTTTTACTTCCACTCGTTTCACGATATATTCGCAAATATGGTTCTTCAAAATCAACTAAAATAGATACGCCTTCCTGTTAGCTAAGACAATTAACGCTCTACTGTATTCTGTTCGCTTCTTAGAAATTAGCAAACAACTTTGACGTTAAACTTATCCCCCGAATAACTTTGAATCTTGCAACTTCCAACACTTTGAGCGTCCTACAGTTACAATTTCCTCGAATTTTATGCAGGCTATCGTTGTTGGAACACGGAAATTTACGACGCTAAAGAGAGGTAGAGTTATGCAGCCGCATGCATCGTCCACTTACAGAAGGGACAGAGAAATCTGAAAGCTTGTCCGAGCTTTTTATCGGAAATTCTGCTACGTCGAACATAAAGTTACAAGTTACAAGTTTATTCGAGCCACTGCTGCAAGCAGAGCGGACTAAATCTTTGCTCGCGACGCGATGCGACGCGACGTGATGTGGAAGTTTATGTAAATTACGTTCTCGATGTTGAAGAACTACGAATTGGTCGAAGGGAACGGCGAAGAAGTAAGTTTCAAGGAAATAATTGTGTTAATTTTTCATCTACTTCGTCTTTCTATCACACGATGTTCGATAGATTATCGAAGTTACTGGAAAACACGTTTTCCGATCTTAATTATATAAATCGTGCGAATAACTTAGAAAGCTCTTGAAAAGGTGACTTTTCGAAACGAGTGTAACGCGAGCGAACTATATCTTATAGGATTTGCTAAAATTTAGTTGAAATTAAACGTTGCGTAGGGTAACTAGACTAATTACCGTGTCCACGCCCAATTACCAGACAATGAATATATTTCTTTAAAATTAAACAAGAGATATATAGTATGTAATTAAAGTAGTATATTTTTTAATGAACTTTAAGAATTTATTTACGAACGTAAATGAAAAGTATTGCAGTAGCTTTTGCTATTTGTTTAATTTTTCAGAAAAATATTCATTGTTAGGTAATTGGGGGTAGACACGGTAATTAGGGCACTTATCACATTCTATTAAAATAACAAAATAGCAATCACTTTTTACAATATTCGGAGTATGATTCACGAGTCAATTTAGCGTCTAGACAATAATAGAAACACACGCATAGGTTCTTTACGATCCTATGTGAGTAAGTATCTACAAACATGCGATACACTTCATTATGGTGCAATTGTCTATAGTTGTCTTTTACGATCGCCACGGTACAATAAATTCTATCGACTCACGAGTGTGTAAATTTCATTTTTAGTAGAACTTTTCTCGTATTAATGCTAGCGGAAATAAAACGGACCACGACTATTTTATTAGGCGGCGGAAAAAGTTCGTGCGAATTTCTAGTAGAAAAATTCAAAGTATCTAAACTTTTTTAAAATATAATTCCATTTAATGCGGAGCATGCATAAAAAAATCTATTAATTAGACTGCAGATTTTTATGCGCTTATGGGAAATTTAACCCTTTGCAGACGACGAATAATAAAACTTAAAAGAGTATTTTGACTTTGAATTGCAAACCTTACGAATTTCTATGCTTACGAATTCCAGGTCAACAAATACCCAAAACTTTGAAGCGTTTATCAACGATATTAATTTAAACTTTCTGCTTTAACAGTAAACGTGCGTCCACAAAAACGAGGAAAGTGGCGATTATTTGCAGACACTCGTCCGCAAAGGGTTAAATGTGCAAAAAGACACAAAATGCACGTGATATACAAAACTGTACAGGGTATTTAAAGTGAAGCACGAATTAGTGTAGTTCGCGGGCGAAACGATCTTCCGCTTAGCTTTCATTTCTTTGACTTTACTAATAAAGATATGGATTTGCATACAAATCTGCAGTCTACGAATAATACAGCCATTGTTGCATTATTTTGCCGGATGCTGTATAAAATTTGATTCGTCATATATTTCTGATAAAAACATTACACAATCTTTTTCCGTTATCTAAAAATTCAAGTTATCGTTGCTAATTAAAATATGCACGTTTGCAACTGAAATAATCAGAAAACTTGCATAATGAAAATCTTGTTCATTTTACCGTCGCATATTTCTATGTTTTCCTCTAATTAACACAGTAGCTACATTACATAAATTTCTCGTTGCAAAAGCCGCACAAATGCGATTCTACATTTTTCTGTTATTATAATTCTTCGTTTAATTACATTTAATTCTTCTGTTACACAGTTGCAGAAAAGCTTGGAATTTTTAATTTTAAATATTATCTCTGAACGAAAACTACTTTTTCTCTCCTATAATTAATTAAACGTGTCTTGCTTTTCAGCGATACTAATTTTCCAAATGATACCGTCTTTATTATACTCTACTGAAACTAATTGAAGGAGTTCGGGACTAAAGAGTCTCAATCAAGTAATTAAATAATGCTGCTTATGTTCACTAAAATATTTTCGTTTAGAAATTGGGGGATTCATAAGAAAAACAACCCTTGCCAAGGCTTAGAGCTTTGATCACGAGGACCGAAAGTTGACGAATTAATTGTTTAGCAGCGTTGAACGCAATATTTACCCAAACTAATTACGAGGCTTATTAAAGGTACAACCCCTGGTGCTAAGTACCTTAGAATTGTTAGGAATCTTAATCGTCAACCCTTTGCCTTACGAATTTTTCAGAGATTGTAGCTTGTAACATTAGCTACTTGTTACTTTAATACTGTGTCAAATACAGGACACTAAAATATTATGATTAATTTGGACTCGATAATCCCCTATCTTGCGTATTGGAACAAAAATTATTATTGAAACTAAACTTTATTATAAACACGGTGTGTTTTCGTTTTACTTAAATTATAATATTCTTCACGAGTGTAGCACTTCATTGTATGGCAAGGGATTAATAGACTGCGGATTTTTATGCAAAATTAAAATTTTACAAACGCATTCGAAGAAATGAAACATTGGAAGAGATTTTTTTTTCGTCTTATAAAAATTATATTATATATTACATCTGCTGCAGTTGTGATATTTTACATATTTTTGCATGTTACGGATATTCTGCGATTCTTTGCGTATTCGAATTTCCCATAAATGCGTAAAAATTCGCGGTTAATGGTAAGGTTCGCCGCTTCACGAATTAATTAGGTATAGTCCTTCTACGATACTTTATTAGGTTGTTGCATAATAAACGTTGCTCCAACGTAATGGTGAAAAGATATTAATTCGAATAGCTTTTTCTTTAATTAAAAATGTTCGTTTTGAAACAATTTGTATTTATTAAAACTTTTTATCAGCAAAGCAAAATTTATTAAGCAGCAACTTAGCAATTGTTAGGCGTAGAAATTAATTCGGTGTCTTTATGTTGACAGTTTTTGAAGATTTTATCGTTTTTAAACCGTTAGTTTTTTTATTAAAATGGAATTTATAAATCACGTGGAGATTGAATAATAGGTATTCTTTTGAGTATCAAAATTGTCTTCGATTTTTCGCAAATGCGCGCTGAATATTGTTAAAAGTCATCAAATTAATTTGTACACCTAAAATTACACCAAATAATAGTTGCAACAATTTCGTAACACGGTGTTGCTAAAAAGAATCGTTCAAAATGTCGAGCAAAAATTAATGCGTTTAAAATGTTCAATTTTTATTCTTCCAAGACTGTTTTCTTTTACGAAGTCCTTCAATTTCATTTCGAGCAACATACATTTTTTAAAGCTTGGCAATTTTTCAAGTTTCAACCGTTCGTTGTAACGAAGACCAGCGCATTGCACCAATAGCGTGTTAATGGAAGTAATAAGAGAACACAAAGGTGTCATTTGTCGTAATGAACTCTTATTGCAAAAGGCAAAAATGTTTTATCGCAGCGGCGGAAGCTTGTGTTTATCCCGTCCACAATGATTGCCAATATATCCCGTTTAATCATTTATAGTTCTTTAATATCGTACATATTGCTTGTTGCCAATAATACGCGCACGTATCACGCGCAGCATCGTTTTTTATCGTTTTTCTCACTGCTCCTTCGATGCACTCTTTCATATTGAAATATTTAGCGTTTTTCCATAAAACGTTGCAACGTTTCGTATAACCTCTTTGCGATCGTAATATTTTTGGCACAACTTTCACATTTACAATAGCGAGCAGCTAATGGCGGCTAATGTAGCCATTGAAAAATTCATATACCAATGGATTAACCATTCGACTCAAAGTGGTTACTTTTTTTTACTAACGCCGCTTCTACAACGGGTCGTTCAGCTCTAGCTCTAATTTTTTTTATTGTTGTAGACTTTAACCCTTTGACTGTTATGGGCGAAAGCTATCGACGTAAACTATAGAAGCATAAACCGAGTCACAAAATTATTCGTTTAGTTGAACGCGCGATGAAATAACTACGTAACAAAGCGATGTTTAACGTTACTTCGTTTAGAAATACATAGCTTAGACTCTCACAAAATTCGACTACAAAGAGTGCAAAAAATGCTTCGCGTTAAAATACACTGACATTCTTTCGAAAACAAACTTGATTTGAAGAATAGATTAAAAGAGCAAGATGATTATTTAAAAGCAACAGGAGGATCGTTTTTAAAGAGATACATTGAAGTTGTAAGGCAAAGAGTATTATCAGATACTAATTTGTTTCAGAATAATAATTTTGATCAAATATTCCAATAATTTCGTGATGTTATCATATGTTGCTTTTGCATAATTGCGAAACCACATTTGTTGTTTAAGTTTCTTTTATGGGTTCGTTATATCCAAGTCTAAACTGTGTATTCCAAAGTAAAAGAATATTAAAAGGAGCTTTGTTGCCTCATTATTTGATGCATTCTTGTTTCTCATTATTTCTGTGACTCGCTGTATTCTCGTTTGAGAATTTGACGAGACACAAACGAAAATTAGTGTTTAAGATGAACACGCAAACAAAATTAGTAGTTTAACAAATTGTAGTAGTATATGAAGTAGAGATTTAATTAATAAAAATAAATGGTAATTTAATTACGCGCTGTATAATAATTAATCGGTAGCCGAATAAAGAACGCCGAGTTTAAAAGCGAGCATTTAAACCTGGAGTGCCCTGCAGTCAAAGGGTTAAATGAATTCGGGAAAATTCAGAGATACTTATTGGAGTCCCTAATTTAACGCACAAGTTCTACTTAAGCGAATGTTTTAAGCCTGTTTGCAATAAAAGTCTCGAAGCAGGTCAACGACACACTGTGACGACCGAGGGTTAGTGTTTTCTGTCTTTATTGTTGCGTAATCTGCAACCTATAACTTTTAATGGAAAAGTATGTTCGCGTGAGTTTTTGGTAGGTTTCTAACCTCAGTGATTTTGGTATTCCGCAAATCTTATTGGTAGACTACAGATTTTTACGCAATTTTCTACTTTTACAAGCATACTTAACCCTTTGCATAATACAACGCATGTAAATTAATTTCCCAACTTATCATTTCATAACAATATTTTTGATTATCGAATCATGAAAATATCGCACCGCAGTCAAAGGGTTAAAAGAATGGAATTTCAGTCGCGATTTGTTTCTTATGTGTTTATCTAATACGTTTATCAATGAGTCCGTCTTGATTACGATGTTATTCGCTTTTAATATGCTTCACCCTCGATTCCAACAGATAACATTAATACTTTGAAAATTACGAATCGCAAAAATACGCGTCATTGACCCCTTAACGCTCAAACATTTCTTCGATTTAGCGACCAAAGTAACCAAATTTTATGGTATAAATTTCAAATTTTCAGTGGCGTGCCGTCAAAATAGAATAACCTCGAATAATTATTGTGTTACCGTGTATAATTAACTGTGTTATTTTCTATAATTAATCGTGTATAATTATACAAAGAAACACAGTCCAAGTGAGCCCGTGATGCTCACGGACTTGCGCGTTGAAAGGTTAGGGCAAGAAAAGGTAGAAGAATTACAACTCCAATTATACTTCGCAGACCCAAAACTATCACTTTGAAAATAATTACGAACCGCAAAAGGGTTAAGACAAGAAAATACGCGTAAGAAAAATGAAAGTTTGGTAAGTACTTACCCCGGAATAAATAGCGCACGCGAAGCTACCCCTCCTCACGGACCGCCAGCAGCAACAGGATTGCATGAGAGCCATGCTTCAGACGCGTGAGCGATCACACATTACACGCATTCTCGAGAAAATGCTCAGCGCGATATACGAATCGGCGTCAGCTACGCGATCGAACGTTATTCATGTCGAAGGGAAATTCCGAGAAGCAAAGCGGACAAATCACCACACCAAAACATTGTATTTCGATCACGGAACAAGTTACACAACCGACACGTGCAAAGGTTCGATTTCGACTGCCGGCTTCACGCTGCTTGCGGCGCGAAAACTCTAGCCGGCGCATGCGCACTACTCACCTTCGGCAAGTTTGTACCATTGCATTGACGAAGAACAGGATAGACTATCTTATATAGAATGATCAGGATTAGATAGCCACAGAAAGAATTATTGACAAATTCCGTGATTATTTATTCCCTTGCGAATTTTTTCACATATGTATTGGTCATTGTTTAACTTTCTTCCATTCGTACTAAATCGTCGAGTGCAGGATTTCGCACTTCTTAGGGTACAGATAGGGATGAAAAAAAGAATTCACTTGAAATTGCGATGAAATGTGTTGAACAGCAAGAAGATTCATCAGAAATTGATATATTATTTTTGAGAAAGTAACGTCGCGTCGTGACGTCGCATTAATGAACGAAAGAAAATAAAAGAAAGCCAGAAAAAGATCAGCAACCTTTTTGTGAAAAATGATATTCAACAATTATATTTTATTATCATTGACGAAGCATAGGATAGACTATTCATTGTTCTGTAGAATCATTAAGCGGCTACCTAGCCCCCTTTCCATTTTAATGTTACATGCGACATTACTATAATAATTTAGAACAGATGAAGACAACAACGGAATTATAATTAAATATTTTAATACGCAGTTGTTTTCGTCATACGTGATCTCTAAAACTTAAATCTATAATAATGTATATAAGTGTATACATGTGGACAAACGTATAAGACATCTTGAAAATTTCTGAGAACGGCGCCCAATTTTATATTAATATTAAAGGACGTAGCATGTGAAATAAAACTATTTATTGTTACCCAATATCTTTGTAAATTAAACAAATATTACAACAAATATCCGCGTGAAATCAAACGAATACGCGTTCGCTTGAACGAACGTATAAGACGCTATCTTTGGTAATTAAAAAAATATATATAACTAATCAGAAGTAGTTATCACTTCATTTCGAATGTTAATAATGAGTAGACCCCCTTTTTATTTTACACTACTTCACGCATTGGATTTGGTAAACTTTTGTACAACTTTTTTATATAAATTTAGTGTCCTAGTTTGGCAAGGCACGCACGTTATGATGTTTGCCTATAAATGGCTAGTCTATCCTGTAGTTAGTCAATGTTTGCACTTTTCCAGCTGAATAACATGCCTTTATATTAGTTGACACACATCGCATTGCCATGGTGGGAATACAGGCATGCACTCACGTGGAAAACAGGATCGCATTCCCGCGGGACATGCATAGAAATTCACTGAATGTTAATGGAAAAAGTTACCCCTTGAGATGCGAGTTTCATTAGGATCCAGCGGCGGCAGCGCACTTCCACCTCCTAGTATCGTTTGTTTGGATTGTCGGGAATTGGTTTTCGTCAATGCTTCTAACATTCAAGTTTTAATAGAAGCTTGTTGTGATATTGTTGCAAATGAGCAACCGCGGACAAACAAATAGAATTATGTACGGTCTCTGGTCATGTTGAGTTGGGAGCATTTAACATTTTCAATACCTTGCAGCTGTTTAATAAACGCGCGAGCAGTGAGAGAAAATTAACTACCAGCAAAGTTTATTAATCAATAGACTGCGGATTTTATGCAAATTCATTTCTTCGTAAACAAAAATAAACGGGTGGGAGCTAAACAGATGGTAGCTTCACTTTCGAAATATTAAAATATGTTCTCTTAGTTGACTATTTTATATATTGTTACACCCTGCGTAAGTACTGAACTTTTTTACCTATTTAATTTTCCTATAAATGCATAAAAATTCGCGGTGTATTAATAAGCAAAGTGTGATGCACGTACATGTTAATTTGCATGCATCGATTTATTCAGTTGTTAACATAAATTAATACAAGTACAGCTCGCAATATTTTTTCACTTTGACTTACTTAAGAATTGCAGTTGGATTTTTTTGAATAATTACCGACTAGCAAGGATTAAATGCTTCAAAGAGAGGTAGTACTTATTTGTTTATTTATCGATTTTTGAACAACGGGAATAAAATATTCACTATACACTTCGATCACTGGACACTTAATAAATTTAGAATAAAGAAAAATTGATATCATGATTAAAAAACGAAGCTGATATTCGCTAATTATTTACTTCGAGAAGAACATTAAACGATGCTGGATTTTTAAGATGCTACCGGAAGTCTAATTCAAGATACATTTTGTTAACGATTCATGGAAAACCGAACGATAGTAATTACGCAATCGGCAACTACTCGAGCGTTAAATTACTTCCAATGCATACATGATCGTTCGCATAATTTGGGTAAGCAAACGCAATTTGCCCTTTATGAATTAGAATCGTAGTTACAAAAATGAAATTTTTATTGCATGCGATTCCAATTCGATGACCCAGGACATCAAAAGTTACAAAGATTTCTTCGAATGGGACATCAATGTGAAACGAACATTTCTGGCTGAAGTCTGAAAAAGTTGTTGCGATTTTTATGTGATGTATTAGGTCTATTTGGGATACAGGAAGGTAGGCGAATGCAAAACGCAGAACCCTAGCAGAGCGTTTTACGATGCCGCATCTACTTTCGACGATCGTAAAGTTTCACGAATGATTTTGCCGTTTCGCTGGGGTGGAGATAGAGCGGCGACGGTTCCTTTTCCTGTTGCATACCGAGGAATTTTTCGCGAATTCGCTGCCTGAGAAATGGGTTTCCGTTACAAGGTCGTAGTTTCGCTCGAGCGGACCAAGAAAAGCATCGATCGATTCGGGAGCCTTCTTACCTTTTGCGGTAACGTCTACCATCTCATACATATTCAACGAATTTCGCTTTCTCACGATTTCTGTAGATTAGCCGTTCGACTTGTCCAACCGGAAACTCGGCTGCGTTGAAAAATTAATCGATCCTGAAAGCTATTACGTTATGCTACTCCAGCGACGAGCAATCCGCGATCCTTTAACTACTTACCTTGCCACTCGCCGAAGCATTCATTTAATTGAAATGTAAAAGCGACAATATATATGGAAAATAAAGAATTCGACCGCATAAATGAAAATTTGATTATCAATATATATTATATAACGTTATTTTCAAGCAAACTCGTCTTCATTGCTATTGAAATGGGTTATCTCGTTGTGTTGAAGCTTTACAAAATTGCTTCTTCCAATTTGAGGTTTAACAATCCCTTCTAAAATCTACTATCTAAAATCTAGTTGCATTCGACTCACTGTTCCATTTAATTCCGTGTAAAATCAAATGACGAGTGAGAGTCGCTTTACGAGTGCGAAGGGTTAAATATTTAATATTTCGTTTGTCGTTGTCCGTACGGAATATTTGCCTTCCAATTTTGGTCCACTAAATTGCAAGGGTTGCTGATCGCTGTTCTACGCGTTCCTTTCGTGTCGCAACAATTCACGACTTCGTTTTATACGGCAAATTATTGGAGTTTATTGGCAGCCGTGTATGAAAGTTTTATGTAGGAGCTGTAACGCTTTCATCTTTACCAATGATGTTCGGGTTACGACGCTCATATCTGGCCAGTGATTCCCGTTAAAGTCGCTAACAACCGCTAATGATATTCCGGGGTGTCTAACGTTTACGACGTACTATAACTTTCCAGTTTGCGGCCGCGCATCTCCCGCAATTACCACGGGTGGAGAATTTTCCTAGGGTTTCGGTCCTCGGTGTAAATCAGGACACCTGTAGACAGCAGAACCTATTTCGTAGAATTTATTTCGCGACCACCGGAGAATTCGTTTTCAGGAAGGGACGACACCTTAGGTAATAGCGTTCTCCATCGCAAGGATGCGTGAACGCGCGATAAATTGCGGTGACGGAAGCAACACGGACAAAAAGTGGCGAATAGACGGTGAGAAAATAGATGCAGTAGTTAATTTTACACACCGCGTGTTTCATTAAGCTGAATTCTTAACTTTTCTCTGTTACACGGTGTGTATTTCATGAACTGCGAATGTTTATGAGCATTTATATTTTCTAGGCACAGTTAGACGAATATCTAGATCCTAAATGGAGATCTGTTCCGTGTTTAAAATGTTACATTTTTTTATACTTTACTTTACGTATATTGTGTACCATTAAATGCCATTTGCATTGCGTATCTTTTTGCACTTGCAAATTTCCCATAAATACATTACAAACTCGCAGTTTGTACCCCTATATTTTATTTACTTATTATTATTATTTTATTAACGAGTTCTAAAAGCTTTTTCGAATACAGGTGTAACGTAAAGTTCGAAACGATACACGTATTAAGTGATTAAAACAATTTAGTTCGGATAAGAGTGATATTAAAGAAATTGAATCGCATAAGAAAATTTCCCATAAGTGCATAAATAGTCGCGGTCTAGTAATAATAGTCTATCTAATTTAATAAATTAATGTCCTCGAAGCGACCCAAAAGTTTGGTATTTTCTTATAAATACTTAAAAATTGGAGGTGTAGGTGCGTAGATGTTGGCAGCAGATTATACATTATTACACTTATTATGCGTACACTTCGCACACGTTGGTTAGCCATTAAATTTCCGGAATCGCGGCAGACTTTTTATCAAAATAATCGTGTGGGCAGGTTAATTCTGCCGCGAATTTAACGAATAAGAATATGCAGAGCAAACACGGAAAATTAATATGGATTTGCTATTTTGTTTCGCCTCTCTACCTGCAGTTTAGGAATTTCGGTAAAAGTATGAAATACAAATTCTCATTGTGACAGGCTCAGCCCCAGTGTTCTCGTTTTAAATTTGCCTGGAACGTGTTTCGCTCTTTTGAGGTACAAAAGTGCTTTTAATATACTATTTTCTCTCGTTAAATATATCTGTGAAATAAAATATTCCCGTTCATTAAAATCGGAGCTTCCATATCGCGCCCTTAATCCTTTCGATTCACGATTATACTTTGTTCTACATCGTAATAATATTTCAATAAGTTATTCGTATTATTTTACAATTTAATCAATAATGCCAAGTACAGTTATGTATATACGGTACATATATAGAATCACATCATCCAAATATAATATAATGCTACATACGTATGTAATATTTATTGCACGTATTCTTTTATAAAAAAAGTCGGTGATCTCTTTCTGTTTTCTTTTTTCTTTTCGTTTCGTTTATCGATTGCTTAAAATGAGGGGAGGAAGTGCGAAATCCTGTACTCGGAGATTTAGTACAAATGAAAAACACATTAGTAAGAGGAACATTATTTAAACGATGACAAACGCGTACGACAAAAATTACGCAATAAAGTGAAGAATTACGGAATATATCAATAACTTTTCCTGTGATTAATAATGTTTATGTCAACAAAAATGTGGCCTATTAAAACATGGCCGGATAATCGGGAGTCTACTGTATATAAATATTTACCCTTGCGCTATTCCTAAATTAATAAATATTATCCTTATCCGTGCATTAGAAACACTTTCGAATTTTAAGCTTCCGTAGCGAAAGGGTTTAATTGAACATACGAATCAGAATTGTCCCCCTCCCATTACGCGAAGATTCGCAGTTTCGTATTCCTTGCGGCACAGGTCGAATATCCTAAGGATGGAATAACAATTGGGACGGTTTACTACACTGCCAAAAATAAAAGCTTTTCCTCGTCCGCTTTGGCAGAAGTATGTGTGTCTGTCTCGGGGTGATATAAGCCGTATACATGTGCCGTATGCGTATCAATAAGTAACGGAAGCCTCTGAATAAATTCGAGATTCGCCCTTTCTGCCATTGCCTGGTATAATATCGCAACGCGTCATCTATGGGGGATAAATAAACGAAGCCCCAGCCAGTTTGCTGGATGAATGCGATATTTATAAATCGAGCTATTTCTCGGTGGTTTGTTTCTAATATTACGATTCCCTTCGGGACAATTGCTAGGGGATTTCCGATGCGAACCGTTGTAAAAATGCGAACCTCATTTTCATAATACCAGTATACCGAATAGATTTGGTACGCTGTTCCAAACAATTAGGGGATCGCGATCTCGAAGGGTTTTATTGCACCAATTGACCGATGGGGAGGGAAGATTTGGTACAGATTCGACAAATTGACGGGATATTTGCACGACATTGCGAAAGGGGAAGCAGGATTTGAAAAATGCCTGTGGACAATTTTGCAACAGAATATCTGGGGATTACGTGACATGTTTAGCGTTGGTATATCACTACAATACACGTGTAATCACTTAATTGTTTTTTGGTATTGTAGTTCTAAATTCCGTAGAGGAAGGGAAAGTGGTACAGGTTTAATAAATTGGTGGGTTATTTGCCAGGCATCGTGAAAGATGAAACTGGAACTATAAAAATAGGTACAAACTTTTGCAAAAGAATTTCCGGAAATTATGTGGCATGTTTAGCGTTGGCATGCCACTACAATACACGTGTAATCACTTAATTGTTTTTTGGTATCGTAGTTCTAAATTCCGTAGAGGAAGGGAAAGTGGTCAGGTTTAATAAATTGGTGAGTTATTTGCCAGACATCGTGAAAGATGAAACTGGAACTATAAAAATAGGTACAAACTTTTGCAAAAGTATTTCCGGAAATTCTGTGGCATGTTTAGAGAGCTGGCATACTTCTGCAATACGCGATTTATTACTTTAATATTTCTCAATTTTATAAATATAATTTCGTCCCTATATAACCTGAGTTTGATTTAACTTTAAGATGAAAGTAACTAAGATTAGGTGAAAAGTTTCATTTCGATCCGAATACCTGGGATTAATGTAATTGGCTAAATAATTAATATGGCTGCTTGGCATCGATACAATGCCTAAGAGAGATAAATTACAGAAATCCAGCGATATGCAAATAAAATAAAATTCAATAAATTCAAATGTATGGGTAGGTGACTTTTAAATTACACGACGTTACGGAGGATTAACGATATTATTATTTATAGAGGGTTAGAAGGAGATTGAAAGGTTGTCCAATATGTTTGCGATTGAACAATAAAGAAAGCAAGGAAACGACAGTAAAAGGGGAAGATGCGGGGGAGTAAAAAAGAACAGCAGCAGAACACATGGGGTCCAGATTAAACTTTCGAGTTCCCATCTTTTCAGGTTTCTATCAATTCGCAACAACAACATGGGGGTTACTATACCCTAGCGGATAAGTTAGAAGCTCTTTTGTGACTTTTTAATTTCATCCCTTAGCGTAGCGCGGTTTGCTTTCAAGCGAAACGCGGAAAGGAGCGGAAATTCACGTGCGGAAACAGAATTTAGTGGACCACGATACCCTTCCATTCTGCTTGGTATACATTTTACCCAGGAACACACTGACGCACGAGGACAGTGAAATTTATATACCTCGTAACATTATTAACGACCCTCAAGAGTCTTCTTTCTGAATGTCATAACACGTTCAAAATGAATAACTGCTTTCAACGGAACAGCATAATATATCTCCGCTATACAGCCATGCGTATGTTTAAAATGTTAAACTTTCTCATTGAAATTGTTGCGCACGTTTCTTTGAACGGGTAATTTCCACTTTCCAATACGAGTTAACCATGAAACAAGCTGTTTCGTAGCGTGGATTATGGCCCGAATAGAATCAATATGCAGAATATTTACGATAAAGTTTAATTTAACTTTCCTAACTCCCTTAAACTTTTCATCATAGTATTACAATACAGTATTTAAAGGCTGTGAAAAGTATTCATATGCCGCATCTTTACATTTAAGTATCGCAAATGCTTAGAAATATTGAAGCTTAGGAATCCAAACGTTTCGGAATTCGAAAGCTTCGGAATTCAAACGCTTGAGAATTCGAATGCTTAGAAATCTAAAGTCAAGAAAATTGGAATGCTTGAGAATCCAAAAGCTTGGAAACATGAACGCTTTGAAATCCAAAACCTTGGAAATTCGAACGATTAGGAATTCGAACGTTTGAAAATTCAAAAGCCTAGAAATTGAAACGCTTAGGGATCCTCTTGGGAATTCGAATGCTTAGAAATTCAAACGCTTGGGAATCGAAAAGTTTAGAAGTCCAAAAGCTTGGAAACTCAAACGCTTGAGAATTCGAATGCTTAGAAATCTAAAGAAAATTGGAATGCTTGAGAATCCAAAAGCTTGGAAACACGAACGCTTTGAAATCCAAAATCTTGGAAATTCGAACGACTGGAAATTCAAACGCTTGAAAACTCAAAAGCCTAGAAATTGAAACGCTTAGGGATCCTCTTGGGAATTCGAATGCTTGGAAATTCAAACGCTTATCAATCGCTTATTGAAATGAAAATAAAATGAAATGAAAATGTAAATGTACGAGTTTGACTTTGAGCCACTGTATATAAGTAGATCTATATACACACATATATGCACCTTCCTTTAACTTGCATCTCTTTCGACTTACATCCGTTACTCTGAAACCAATTTAGACGCAAATACAAGATACGACTGTATTTTTTTGAAACCTCGTTGAATCGTGCAATCGATGTCCGAAAATCTAGCGTTAAACTTCTACGTTACGTTCTATTTACTGTCCTTTCCCTTCTGCTAACAGAAACATCCCAGCTTGTTTCACATGGACCACCGTAATTTACGGTGGCCGAGAAATTTCCAAGTTGTAGCTGCTAATTTCCCTCTACTGGAAGTTTCACACCTTCGAGAAAACAGTACACCGTCATTGCCCTATTTCCAAACAATATGGAGTAGCAACGAGAATTTCATCAAGTTCATATTTCGCAGAGAACGTTCAACGCGTTCTGGCAACGCGATGGTAAAAAGGTGCGAAAGAAATTAAGCATGGAGAACAATAGAGGTTGAAACAATCGCCAGGGAAGTTTTTGTCGAGTTGAATCAAGGCGGGATCAAAGGAACGCGGTAATAAGTTTGTTTAATATGAAAGCGAGTGGCACGTAATAAGACAACTTTTGCGAATCTTCCAGCTTATTCGACTTATTCTTGTCGTACTTACAAATTAACGTCCCGTAGTTTGAAACTAGTTACACCAGGTAATTTACGATCGTTGTTGTTCCAAAATTCATGACCAACATCAAGCCTGGCTGCTGGTGTAATATGTTTAATTTGTAAGAGGCAAGGAGGACTCGATAAATTGCAAATTAATCGTTTGCAGAGAATTTTAGGCGAAGAGTATGTATGGAGAGTAAGTTCATAGCCAATTTTTGGTTATTTCCTGTTATCCGAGCGACAAAGAATTGCAAATGCTTCGAGGTACCAGTATCGCCGAATAATCGAAATTAATCGACGGAAAGTGTTAATATCGCACGCTATTGCGTGACTTTTTTGTACGCCTGTAGCTGCTAACAACAGTGAAAGGGTTAAAGTATATTGGGTTGTAACATGCAATACTGCTAGGAATTATTGGAACCACTTTAAAAATTGCCGGATATCTCTATGAATTCAAATCCTTTGCAATACAAAGGTTTGGAAAACTAAACGTTCGGCAAGTCGAATGAACGAGTATCCAAAATCTACAAACTCTAAAAGCTTGACAATTTTAGAGTTTTCTTGTAGATCGTATTCTTGTAGATTTCCTAAAACTTGAATAGAATTGAACTGCGTTACGATACCGTTCGAAACTTCAGGATTATTGTAAATTCCAAATCGAATTATACTAAAAACACCCTTGCAGTACGAAGTTGTCTCATTAGCTAAGTAAAAAGGTTAAAAGTTCCCTTGCAAGTTCTTGATAACGAATGGAACTGGTGAATTCGATTTCCCGTTTATCAGAGCAACAGACTAACTCGACATAACAGCTGATCGATCCCAAAGGTAAAGCTTTCGGTGACGGGGACATCTTTCCTTTATCGAGAAATTTATTGACATAGACAGACCGTAGAAAATCAATATCATCGTCGGACCTTAGGGTGTCAACGTACCGACCTACCCCACATCTCTAAACATCCACTGTTAAACGGCAAAGGTAGGAAAAAAAGTAGATCTTGTGCATCGTGTAACACGGTTACTTATGTACATACAAAATTATTCCACCGTTATAGATAAATATAATATGATACTAGGGTAGATGTATCAATTACTTGATACAAATATACATATACTTACTAACTATGCCACTTTAAGGTTCGCGTGTAACTTTATTTAACTATTTTAGAACGTCGTTAACGTAAAGTTCGTTCCAGTTTGAAGGATAATATTGTTCAACCGCTCTTTTATTTTTTTTATCATGTTCAATATAATAAATTCATTACTACGTAATTGAAAATGTACAACAAAGTCCAATATCTTTATTACTGTTACTTGAAAACTTTTCATTTAAATAGGAACACGTTTTACATATGAGCAGTTATTTTTGAAAGTGGTATAAGTCCACTTTTGGAAAAAAATGAGTTAATGGTAATTTTAGTAACATATAGATATCCTCTTTTTATTCCCTTAAATATCTCGATGTACGGAAAAATGGACTTATACCACTTTCAAAAGTAACGGCTCATATATTAATACGTCAGTTTGCGTAACAAATAAGAGATATATAGTAAACGTCGCGCCTTACTGAATTATCACACGTTCCATACTTTATAATTATATTGGTCACGTTTCAGTGTTCAACAGCACATTTACCTCCTAATAATTATTTATAAATATTAAGTGTAAACGAATACACAATGTCTATGCGTTGTTACGCAAACCGAAGTCCAAATTTCGTATGAAAATTTGTTTACTTACGATTCTTTGTACATTACTTTGCTATTAAATAAACGAATTCAAGTGGCAGTTATAGGAACAGTGACAGTACGTGGGTCATTTACCCTACATCGGATTTTATAGTCGTGCCTACATTATTCCGCTACTATGTAATGCTGATGTATACGAAATTTACTACTCCTCCACTAATTTCAATTGCAAATACTTCTCCATTATTCTTATGTCATTATGCTTTTACACTTTGTTTTTTCTGTTTGCGTACTTCTTGTTGAATGCTGTACTTGTACTTCTTTATATCGTTATACTAAAGGGCGTCAACGCGTTGAATAAACTAATAATAATAATAATAAATTTCTATGCATAATTTTATTATATATTGTATGCCGAAACTAAATTCGCAATTTATCGTAAAAACCGCATACTATATATTCTAATATAAAGTAATGTAAAGTAAATGTTTAAATCCACATTCCGTGGATAGATTAAATGAGCAAATAAATAAATAATTGTATTATTTATAATACTCATAAAACCTCTACCTTGGTAATATTATGAAGCGCTATTTTTAAATACATTGGTTTGACCGGAAAGTTCGTGCATTTTTATTTCATTGCATTTATTAATTTTCATTAGTATCGCCTCTGAATACTAAAGGGAGGTGTAAAAATAGAATGGCAATTGCTGACGAATTGAGTAGTAGAATAGGAACTTTGCGTTCAATCCCACATCAATCTATTATAATTAAACTACGATTGTTTACGTATTTAGGAGAAATATGAATTTGTAAAAATATACGAAATATCCAAAATAAGATATTGGATATAAAATTTAGGGGGTTGAAATTAATCCCTATTTGCACTATTTGCACCACTATTCTACTCTGGTGAACGTGTTACACCATTGGAAAAAAAAGAAAACACGATACATTATGCTTGAATTGTACCTCTGTGTAATCAACTTTGGTAATTCTCGATCGATAAATCCGAGAATAATTTCGGCGCTAAGAAGTTAATTACAATCGTAAAAGTTTCATTCGTGCAACAATATTGCATTACAATCATTCATATGTAATACTTACATTTATACTGTTCTCATGTTAATCAAAGCATCTCTTCCTTATGCTTCGAGTTCTCGATTTTAAGTTGCTCCGTCGAAACAGTTAAATCGTCTTGAAGACTGTCTCCCAATGGTATTCATGATTTTCCAACTTCAGTACCGTCTGTCATGCTGGCGCGACGAATTCGCGCGTCACGTGAAGGAGCCTGAACAAAATCGCAATCAGTCACACCTGACATGGCTGCGTACGCCCTGTGTCCTTTAATTTCCATGTCCGTGATGGAATTCCCAACAGGCCGGAGTACATCAGAACACCTTTAGCCGGATTTGGGTCGAATGGAAATTTCCTCCCGGCGAATTCCATTCCACCGCGTATTATCCTTCGGTATTCAACTTTGATAAAGTTGTAGGATAGCGTAAGCTGATGCTTCCATTTGCTATGTAATTCCGGCGTTGATCGTTAATGACTGCCAGATCTCTCGACCCGCGATACCGCGCCCCGAAAATATAGGGGAGCTCCTGCCGGAAAGCCTACCGGATCCTTAATTTCCTTTCCCATCTCCATCTTCTTTTCTTTTTTAGCCCTCGTAAATCAGTTTGGGATGACACGCATTTAATTACGAGGGTGTTAGAAGAAAGAATTTTGGGAAGTTACATAAAGGGGACGATGGCATTACGCATGTTGTTCGTGGACTGCGGATTTTCATTCGTTTGTGGGATGAAATTCCAAAACTATTTTAATAATATAATCTACCGGTAACTCGAACACACTTTTCTGATTTTTATGCGAATTTCAAGTGTTATTCCGAACTTCAAAAATAGGAAAATAAAAGTAGTGGTCTTTAATTTGCTCTGTTTTGAGAGAAACAGAAATTGAGTTATTGGAAATAAATAAAAACCTTAAATCTTGAATTACGAGAAAATGTATGTGTAACGCCTGTACCAACACCAATGGAGTGCAAAGGGTTAACCCTTTGGCTGCAGCGTAATATTCGCGTGATCGTCCCTGTTACGCATTGGTATAATAAAAAATACGGACATCTGTATGGATATGCGAAACGAAGCGGGAACACATTATTTTCATCAGACGTGACAACAGAGTGTTTCTGCCTATAGTTACGTAGTTGTAAATAACTTAACTTGAGATGTAAAATAACAGAATGTCACGTTGTTGTTGTTATTAAAATAAACCTACAAATATTTTTATGTAATGGTGTGCTAGGAAATTAACGTTTATTATATTACACAAAAAACTATTCGGCGCATATATACGCTTTTTGTAGAGATTGATAGGCATTTAGAGCGTATACACTTATTGACAAAAGTTAAAAAACATGGTACGTATTTGCGAAGCTTTACGTCGTCTCTATCTTTTGAGATACATGGATTTGAAATAAAAGTGGAAGAACTTATTGTTTATCGATGTATGTAATACTATATTTTTATGCTATTGTAAATTGTAAACTGTGAATCTTAGAAGCGAAAGGATACACAAAAATTCGTAACTGACTACTTTGTTTCTTAACTTTTGTCAATAAGTGTATATACGCCTTTCGCAGTCAATGGGTTAAATATGCGAAAATATTTGCAGTGAATATAAAAGGTATTTATTTCATTAAAATCACATTTTTATTTGAATTCAGCACCTTATCGTTTAATGGCAACTGCTCGCGGCTATAATCATTTTTTATTCCAGAAATAAAGTTCGGAAATAGTTCGATACATCTGTGAATAGTTTTTCCGACTCCAATTTGCTACTTATCATTAAGCAAAATATGGATTACGCTAAGCGTACCGTAAGCTACTAGACGGTACCGTGGATTATACGTGATAAATAATAATTGTACCTTATACAAAATACAATCTCACTATTTTGATTGTGTACACTAAATACAATATACCTGCAACGTTGTGTAACAAATTTCTAAAATCTACAGTGGCTACAAAAAGTATTCGTATAGAAATGTATTTATTTTATCATTCAAGGACCAAGTAATTGAAGCTAACTGAAATAAATTTTCCATCATTTAATAGTAACGTTTTGTGATTATAAAAATTGGTTGCAGTAAAATTGGAACGTAGAACCTAATTAATAAAGGCATAATTGTAAAATGCGGCTGCGTACAAATACTTTTTGTAGCCATTGTACGTTTCTGTAGATCGAACTTCAGACTCTGCGCGTGCAAAGCGAAAATTGTGCACCTTCGCTCAAATATCTTTGGACACGTATCGTTCCTTAATTTGGAAACTTAATTTGGAATAAACTACGGATCTTTATGCATTTATAGCAAATTTAACTCCGCTGCAGTCCTCAAAATTCCACAATATTCAACCACATTCTGTTTCCTTCGGAAAAATTTAATAATCTAGAGAAGCAGAGCCTTCAACGTAAATACTGAAATACGAATTTACAAATATCGATAGCAAACCTTTTATGTTCGTCCCAAAACTAGGAAATATTTTAGAAAAGTAAGAACACGATTGGGTCGAAAATGACACGAGGTCCACAGCAGGATTAAGTATGCAAAATATTAGAAAAAGCGCGTAATGTATAAGAATATACAAGATATGCGAAATAATAATCTGTTGTTTCTTTGGAGAAACCGTAACTAACTTACTGACCTAAGACTTTCGAACAAAAGCGCAACCCTGGCAAAATATGCATAATCACGTTCACGATTCGTGTCACCATTACGCGTAGGTAATTGCGGGCTCGTTTGATGAATCGATTAATCGGCGATTTATAAGATGCTAGAAGGGGCAGGGAAACAGATGAGAAACGGAAACTAGGCCGAATAAATTGCAGCACCTTGGTTGGGTTCCGTAGGAAAGACCAGATCGTCGAGTTTGAATCCATCTTTTATCCCACATCGAGTGAGCTCCTCCTTCAACGCGTCCACAAATTGGGAAACCTTGTCTTTCGTTGTGATGGCCACTATGCAACCGCCCCATCTGCGTTCAATAAAATCACGGGGACGTTTTTTTCTTTTTTATTAATCCTGCGACGAATTGCGGGAATATATATATTTGACGCGTTCGACGTTGAACGTTAAATTGCAACATTGAAATCGACGGCAATGATTTTGTACGTTGAAAACGGGTGACATGAGGAGTCGGGTAACATTATGCGCTCAGGTTGCGTGTCATCGTGTTGTAAAAGTAATTTCTTTGACTCACCGGCTATTGAAACACACCCATGGATCGATTTGTTTTCATCGAGGCTTGTTGTATTCGCCAGCGAAAGTTCACCAAAATTTTCCCGTTATTACTAACGCGGTGATAACGCGCGATAAAAATAGTGAATGTTTTATCTTTTATTCCGCGAAAAGGAGGTACAGTTGGTCACAAAAGTATACGATCTCCGTACGAAATTCAGAAAACTATATCCATTTATTATTCATCCTATTTATTATATTTATTTGTTTCGTTTCGTTTCACGAGCTAAGGCCCTTTTTGAACAAAATTGATTACTAACGATAATGTTGGATGACCAACACAACCACTCACACTGTAAACACCGTAGACTCATCCTAAACTAAATGCATCTGACAAACACCCTAATCTCAGTTCCTAGTCATCCTGTACTCCGTACCTTCCCTTAGTCAACCTCTTCCTCGATCATTGCCCTTACCATTAGTCACCCCCAACAACAGTACTTAAAAGCTCGCAAAATCATAGAACGGTCAAATTTTCGTATTCACTAGTCGAGTGCAGTAGCCGTACTAATAAAGCCTCTAGTAAGAGTTATCTTCCACGGGTTGTCAATTCTCCCGGAATCCAACAATAAAATAAAAACGTTAACGAAATGGGAATGGCGAACAAGAGTTACATAATATTGTAAATCAAATAAAAGCAATTATCGAGAGCTTCAAGTTAAATTCTAAGTAATTTAAGTAGGTTTTAAAAGTGTCCAAGTTTTTAGTAATAAAAATCAATTTTCGTAAAATAATTATTCGCCCGGTTGAAAATCTGCTTATCATTATTATTAATAATAGCTGATTATTATTACTACTTATTTATTATTATAATACATGTGATTTTAAGTAACGTATACAATTTATACGTTTAAAGATACCGTTTCATAATTTTATTCAACTGACTTTTCGTCGGTATTAAGAATATCGAATTATGTTTTTCTTTGTCGACATATATAAATCTAAAAAATATTGTTAAATGTCTAACGTAGCGAAGTATTTTTGTGATCAACTGTATATATGTATTTTTAAAGTCATTTGGAATTGCTGCTTTCTGACATAGAACGGAATTCATTGGATTTTCATCGTAAAACGATTAAGCCATTTTCTCGATCACGTTTCTCCTATTCCATCCTATCGGATCGCGCAATTTTGCGCTTCCACTTCCAATGAAAAGCAAAATTGTCGTTGCAGTGGATAGAACTTAGGGATTATAAAGGAAGTTCGTAACTGGCGGAGTTCCTAGGTGTGTCAGGAACTTGTCAACAGACGTATATTCGGAAGTTAATCGACATTATCATGTTTGGGGCGATCAAAGGAAAAGAAATAATCCATGCCGAGAGAAGCAAATTAAAATCACCGTGGGAGAATAAATGGAAACCCAATGGAATATTCGATATCTATCACACGTAAACTTTTACTTAACCCTCTATAATCGGAACTTTGTTTCGTTCTTTATTCATTTTATTAAAGGTTCTTTATTTTGATCCGGAAAGTAGGGAATAATGGTAATTAATTTCTATTGGTATAATAGTGTACGAATCGAATAGAGCTGTATAATAATTACAAAATAAAATATCATTAAAAGTTAACTCGTCTTATGGATTACCAATGTTTTGGATATGCTACTTCACTTTCTCAGAAATTCAAGCAGAAACGTGTTATTCTACATTTATATTCGTGGCAATTCAAATTTCCCGAAGCAGTAGAATTATCAACTCCTTTTTATTAATTGTTATTTCTGCGTATAAAGAAGATTCCGACTAAAAAGTGACTCGGTCAACAGGTTAAAAAGAAAATAGATATGTGGGTATGAGAGCTGCAAGTTACATCGTGTTATAGAGAATTAATTCTCAATAATAAAACACACTCGACTAATTATTGTACGATTTTAGAAGATTTCTCTCTTCGAATCGCTTTTTTTTATTATTTTTAAACCTTCGCTGTCACGATGCCTTTTATCTATCGCGACTAGCATTACGAGTCTTTCGAGTCCAAGCTTGGCTTTTTATTGTTCTAGGCATTAAAAATATCCAAGAATTGTCTGAGATGCGCATTAAGGACTCTGTTTTAACGTACTTGTAGGCACAAGTCTGTTTACACGGGGGATCCACGTAATCCGACCTTTTCACTTCGGAGAAAATAAACGTAGAAGCATTCGTCTGGACTTAAACGACCCGTCGTGACGGCGAAGGATTAAAATCATTTATTTGAAAATTCAATTTTACCCTATACTGGCTACAAAAAAGTATTCGCACATACCTCAATCTTGTAATGAGTCAGGTCTTTTTTCGGACGGGTTTTATAGTTCACTACCACAAGGACAAAGTTTTATAGTCGCGTTAGATTACTATTAAATAATCTGAAACTTAATATATTCAGTCTTAATTAATCGGCTCTTGAATACCAAAATACGGTAAGGTGCGAATACTTTTGTAACCGCTATTAGGGTAGATATACCACGTACTGCCACTTTAAGGTTCGCGCGTAACTTTATTTAACTATTTTAGAAAATATTTAACATAAAGATCGTTCCAGTTTGGAGCATACGATTGTTCAACCGCTCTTTTATTTATGAACATTTTTTTTATATGTCCAATATAATAAATTCATTAATACGTAATTGAAAAAGTACAACAAAGTCCACGGTCCTTCGTACTGTCACTTGAAAACGTTTTATTCAAATAGAAACACGTTTTACATATATTAACAAGTCAGTTTGTGTAACAGATATAAGATATATAGTAAACGTATCGTTTTACTGAATTATGACACGTTCCATACATTATAATTATGTTGGTCACGTTTTAATGTTCAACAGCATATTTACCTCCTAATATTTATTTATAAATATTAAGTATAAACGAATATACAATGTCTACGTGTTGTTACGTAAATCGAAGTCCAAATTTAGTATGAAAATTTCTTTACTTACGATTCTTTAAACGTTACTTTGCCATTAAATAAACGAATTCAAATGGCAGTTATAGGGACAGTGGCAGTACGTGATTTATTTACCCTATGCGTCACTTTGATCATTGACTCTCTTTCTTTTTTTTTTGGTGGCTGAAGAATCTCTCTTAGAATTCCTGTGACTTGGAAAATGTCTTGGGAGAACCGGTCGAATACATGCATTATACGTTACAGCCGAATGGAACAGGTAACTTCTCGAGGTTTTCTCCATTCCATTCCCTTTGATCATCGAGTTCAATTGTCTGGAGTAGGTACATACAAGACTCGTCGTATTTATCCCTCTATACCAGTGTTTCCCAACCTTTTCTTTGAGTCACGATCCCCTTTTGCAATAGTTCAATCATCCACGATCTCCGAAAACGCATTAAAAATAAGTATTCCTATCTCTTGTTTATAAGATATCAGTGATATAAATCAGAATACCAATTCGACCGATTTCCAGAGATTCTGTAGGGTAAAATACTCAACGATCGACACTTTCTATGATGTCTACGATAAATTAAGGTCCTATTTTAAAATTAATGTAATCTATGATTTTTCTTATAAACTGCACCCGATTATGTTTTATTTAGTATCTGCTGTGCAGAGATGACTCGTTGGCGTGGCAAACCGATTGGCTGTCGCATACCAGTAACACCAATAGTCACGCGTATTCCTGTTATTGGTTTAATCAGTCGTCGTCACAAATGTGTTACGCGTCGAGAAGCGTATCGAGGCATAGCGATGCAATGTAACCTAGAAGAACCGAAAACTAAGATTTTCCAGTGGCATTCTCTTGCTCCTCCGCCGCAAAATTTGCACGAACCTAGCCAACGAGTCATCTCTGCACAGCACCACAACAACGACTTATCTTGCTAATAAACAAGACCATAGAAAGTGTCGATTATTGAGTACTTCGCCGCGTATAACAATTAAATCGCGTGGACGTCGCGGTGATTCAAAGATCGCGGAAAACGCGCGTAAAACCCGAACCGCGTTATTCCAGGACCGCGTGTAAATAAATACCAAAGATCAACGTTTAAAAATATTGACCACGAGCCTTTGAAAAGCGCAATCGCGTCCTTTTCGAGGGTCACGAGCCACCGGTTGGGAATCATTGCAGCATACGTCGAAATTCAATTTACAACGACGCGCACGTGGCGCGATTGTAATCGAAGTCTCAAGTTTCGCTTACCCTGCTCCCGTGAGTCTTGCCCCGAGTGCTCCGCAAGCCATAGCTTTGTCGACAAGAGAGTCAACGCTGGGATGACTGCATTCGTACAGCTTACGCAGGCTGGCGTGGCTGGCTGACATCAAGTTGCCAAGCTGTCGTAGCTTCTCGTTCTCCATGATGGCGTTTTCCTCGCTGGTACGCCGGAACTCGACCACTCTGGCAGCCTCTAAAACACCCGATCGTTCGGCCATTCGATCGATTGATATTTAACAATCGCGCTAACGGTATACACACGCGGGCGCCTACGGGTGTGTTCGTTCATTTATAATCGAGCGTTGCACGCTATTCGAACGTTTATGCGTATTATCTTCGTGCGCAGGGGACGTTGAGAAAAATATAGCGGCACTCTGCTTGCTGTATCGTGTTCGAACGGGTCACCATTTCTCCCCCACTGAACGCGTGCAATTCAATCGTTTTAAGTACCTCGCTAAAGAGCCGCGCTATTATTCATGCAATAGTAACGAGCTTACCTACGAAGCGGAAATTTGGTTAAATTTCGCATGGAAATTTGAACCGGGGGCTAGGTTGCCTTTATTTCGATGCAGCGGGTTCCGATGCGCGTATCGATGACTTACTTTATGCATATTATTAGGGATACCGGGAAATAATGTTATTTCTGTGACGTATGCCTTTTCAATTTTTTAATCTAACCTTTTTAGAAGGTTTTACGACGTGATATTTCTAAATTAGCTACCAGAAATTTACATGGTACGTCAGCTTAAATTTGCTATCATTTTTCTTCGTTTTCATCTTGTTTCCGGTATTTAACTTACACGCAATCCTGTTCCAATTTTCGCGGCATCGTTTAGATCTAATTACGACGACGCGAAAATTGGATTAACAGAGATTTTTGCTGGAAAATCCGGTAAATTTGATAAAAAGCAAGGTAGAATTGGCAAATGATTGCCAAAAGGTATGTGAATTATTCGAATAATTAGCAGTCAGCGGGTTTTTCTGCATTTACGACAAATTTAAATAATAAAACACGACATTAAACAAATATTAAATGACGATTAAATAAAATACGATGACGTACAGAAGTATCAAAAATGAACAAAGCGAAATGCACGTCACTATATTTAGGTGGTTGAAATAACTTTAGGTCTCGTTTCATTACTTTTCTTTAGAAAAAAAATGGTTTTGTATAAAGATCCTCGGTCTGATCGTAAGTTTTCACGTACGAAATGTCGTCTTACGATTAGAGTTCCACACTGGCTCGCATAATGCCATCGTTGTACTTCGTACGTATAGAAAATGGAATATCATCCCTGGTGAATAGCAATCGAATACCGCGGAGTGGAATTTTTATATTGAAAATGACTCGGCTTCGCGAGGACGTATTGTGAATCTGATCCCATCGCTATTCAGACGGAAATTCAGGCCGCCGTTAACGAGATCTGACATTGATCACGAGACGAGCGGAAGCGAGGGTAAAAGGCCGAATGAAAGGTTGCGAAGGGTTTTCTGCTGTGCGCGGTTTTCGTTGCGTCTCCGGGGCAATAAATTCCACGGCTCTAACCGAACACGGCTGGTCGCGAACGAATAGTCGTCGCAATCGATGAACTGTCGCTGCGAAAATTTATTGCTTCACGAAAGAATGAGTGCGAGTGACTGATAAACATTACTGTTCCTCTCAGTTACCTCAAAGATGCTTCTTTTCGATCCCTCGCTAGTACGAGAGAGAACATCTGTTTTGTCCTCTGCGTGACTTTGCGAGAAATAAAGAACGCTTGAGAATTCTCTGCTTTTCAACGAGACTTAATGTTCCAAATTCTTTCGCCGTTTATACGAACGGTTAAATTACTTCTATGGCAAATGACGTCGTCGATGTTTGCATATATGAATTATTCCGCTGAAAACGCGGCTGAAAACGGACGCGAACTTTGCCGAGAAAAATATCGCGGCGTAAATAAACCGTTGTTTACCGTGGGCAACTTTACATTTCACGGTTTTTGCAAATTGTTTGAATATGGATTGCATTAGGAGCGAGCGAAGGCAAATATTTTCCGCTGCTTCGCGCTGGTCGCATAAACGCGACTGAAAATGCAGGCGAGTGTTGAAATTTGTGTAATCGACGAACTGACCAACGGGACAATTTGCGATTCCCTTTATAATATCCCCTTTCATCTTGTTTAACTGGAACTAAGTTATCGCCCTCCCTGTGTGCCGATGGAATGCAATGGTCCAGATTCGCGTTCAAGCTAACTTCGAGGCTGTAAACAGCGAATTCGTATCGTTTTGCAACTTTGTTGTGGATTTACCTTGGTACACATGGAGGGCTCGTTGTTTCAACTTGAACGTTTGTGCGTCACCGAAGAACTGCAGTAACGAGATCTCTTTGAGCTTGTCATTTGTAGTCTGCAGGCTTTTAACGATCTGAAAGAAGTCGAAAAACATATCGCTGATTCGTTGCAGCGCCGACGAAACTTAAAAGTTGCGCCTTTGTATCGCTCTAATGGGACGCGTGTGTCCCGTTGGAACGCTTAAAAATTAATCCCAATTTAGCATTCGTCACAGATTTAATAATCGTTGATGAAAAATTTGTTCTCGAATGAGTTAATCGTTTAAAATCAGCGTAACTAGACTCCGGATGTCTACGCACATTCATAATTTTATTAAAAATATTAGAGAAAATTGAAACTCGAATAGAGAGTTGTTTAAGCAGTCAAATAAAGTAATATGTGTTTTCGTTTTGCGCGTAAAACAACGATGGGATCTTTTCTAATGGCTGCAAATACATAGATGGCTATTCGCTACTTCAACGCTATAATTAGTTTACATTTAATAACCTTCTGAAGTAGTGGATAAATTGAAATTAAACTCAATTGCAGATACAGTGTCTCATTATTGTATTTAGACCATAAATTCATCACGAGTGTGCCTCGTTGCTACAAGTCAAAGAGTTAATGCAATTGTTTGCAGACGGGACGCAACATCTCTGAACGAATTTTCGTCCAATTATTGACAACAATGTCTATTAAACCATTTGCAGCGTAACACTAAATACGTGACCAACTTTATAAAAGATCCTTATTAACTTTACTTCGTGTGTTTTGTATATTTTCACACACCACGCGGATTTCCGTCTTCTTTGCATCCCAAAATTGTCCATAAATGCAAACAAATGAAAGCCACGCAAATTGCTTTATTTTTCACCGTTACGCGTATCGAACGTCGAGCAAAAATAAACAATATTTTTTTATCCAATGGCTTTTAATTAAATCGCACGTGAAAGGATTAAAGTATCGATTGTTCGAAACACTAGAAATTATTGAGTGGCTATTTGATGACACCGTACAAAAAAAAGGGTTATAAAATGGCAAAGTAGGAGTTGCGTCACGGTTGCAACTGTAACTCTGCAATGTGTTGGATTTATTGTATTTTTTCGACGATTAATAAAGCTTACTCAGCGACACGGTGTTTAGAAAGGGATTTCAACGTTATCATTATCGATGTTACGTCAAGTGCATACCTCGGTGAGAGTGTACGGTTCCTCGTGAAGGTCCGCTGCTACCACGGAGACCATTTCGTCTACGCTGATACCGAGGCTTTTCTGCACGTCGATTAATCTCTGTACGTGTTCCCATGGCTTGTTCCTTTTCTTTGCTATCATCTGTAAACGAGCGGATTAACCGTGTTCAGAAAACGCTGAAGGTTCTATGTTGTAAGTTTAGATCTTTCCCGCACGAGAACGTCAACAGGATTCTTAATTTCCTCTGCAAGCAATATTGCGAAGCATTAAAACCTTAAAACAGTAGATCGTCCGATAAATATGTCTAATGGGAGTAAGTAAATATTAAATAAAAATTAGGAACGATGTAAAAAGGGAGATTGGAAGTTTAATAGAAGTATCGAAAATCGTTTGACAAATATTGGAAAATGTATTGATAATAATTATTTTCTGTATATAAATTACTTTATTCTATAATTTTTTTTAGAAAAGACAAGGGTTTGCCTTGTTTATGCGACGATCTAATATATACAGGTGGCTGCCATTTTGCTTTCATTTAAATTGCACCTGAATAAAGTTCTTTTCACAGGCGATTTAATAAGATGATAATTCATAAGCTATAATAAAACAATGTATCGCATAATAGGCCTTTATTATCAGGTGTTCTTTATCTTATCAACATATTAAATCATGCCATAAGTAATGTCGTTTTTCAACATAACAGTAAGCTAAAACTATTATTACCTAAATGCGTTTTTAATCCAACGTTACGAAACATTGCTTTTTATAATTTAACCGATATCGCGAGAAATTTTCGGATTTCTTTTTCGCACAATTTTGGATGCGCTTATTGAGACAATCTATCAAACGACGTCACTTATGCGATGACCTAATAGTAAAGTTGTATCTTATGGCAGCCACTGTAGAAGCAGGGATGAAATTGCTATATTTTAATTTAACACATTGACTCCTAAATTTCTACGAATTTTCTTGTAACAGATGCAATGAAAATTATCGTGTCGAGTGTCTCTATAAGGTTCTTATAGAAACTATAATCTTCTGTACCGAATATCTAATAGAAAACTAGAAAGTCACCAACGCAAATTACACGATTTGGCAGCTTTGGTGAGATTCGCCAAATCCAAGTTGGCAGTTGATATGTAGAAGTGGCCGGATTGTTCTACAAAGCTTGGCGTTGCTTCTGTCGAAATAGTTAGATCGAGTTTTACATCTCTCGAAGACAAATTTGCAGTGCGAAGATTAAACTTTTGAAATATACGGCGGCAAGGGTGAAGGTTGTTGCATTTCGTAATTTAACGTAGATTGCATTGGGAAATCTGTTGCTGTTGTTCGCGACGAAGGAATTCTATTCCACGTCGATGAAAGTCACTTGTTTAACAACCGTAAAATTTAATCAAAACGTAATCTCATTAGTCCCTTTGGAACTTCATGTTCGACCGAACGTTCGAGTGCCTCGCCGGAAAGCAGCCAAAATCGAACGAACGCGTTCCCGAGAGCTTCTGTAACTCCGCCACAATCCTTCATTATCGCCATTGTATTAATTACTTAAATATCTGGTACCACGGGAACTGCTCGTAACGTTATTCCAACATTAAACTTCGTCTACTCGCTGCGATATGTTCGTTCGTTTCGTGCAAATTCAAGCAGACATCTTATTTGGATCTAATTAATCAGATCGCGGAAAATTAATTAATCAGATCGCTACCTTGCAAAGTAAATTCGAGAAATTATAAGAGATTAACAGTATGTTCAACCCTTTTGCTACGGTACCTTTCGGATTAAAGACCATGTTAACGCGTAAATCGATACGATTTTTATTAGTATATAGAGAAATAATGTAAATTGACTGAGAAAAATTGCAAATAAAGTGCTGCGTTCACTGGCATTAATTTTTAATGGAGCAATAATTCACTATAATTATCTTATCGGATCCACGATTGCATAAAGAATGGCGGAGAAACTAAAAAAAATGGCTATCCGTAGTATAAAAGCATATATGAATATTAAAAGACAGAATTCAACGACGTAAATTGACCGAAAAATATCGAAGACGAAGCGTTACGTTCAACAACATCGACTCTTGATCTAGGGATAATTCACTATAATTTAGATCCACGATTGCGTAAAGTATAACGGAGTAAACGCAAAGCAAATCGCTGAAGTGCCACGGACCACAGTCGCGATGATATAAATTGAGCGAGAAGAAAAAAATTGCGAATGAAACGTTACGCGTTCAACAATATTGCCGCTTAATGGAGAGCGAATTCGCTGTAATTTTAGATGGACGATTGCGTAAAATGGCACGTTACCTGTGCAGCCAATCGGCATTCCGCAACCCTTAAATTAAAATCCGTCGTGGATGCTTTGTTGTGACAGGCCTGGCTGTGCGCTATTACGAACACTGCGGTTTCCGGTAACGTCACGTCGCTGCCACGCAAGGGGTTGAATTCGATTAGCATTGCGGAGCCTTCGAGAATATCAATGAACATTACCGTAAGTAAGGATATCCGTAAACGTAAATTATGCAATACCAATCAAAGTATCGATCGAAGCGTTAACCCTTCGTAGGTAATCCGGCTTCTCGGTGACCAGAACAAAATGGAATCTTCGCGAACTTATCCTCGAATTTTGATTTTTATTGAAGAGAATTTCAATCGTTTTACTTTACGAATAATTGTATCATATATTGGGTTGCAACATATACGTATGTACATTCGTCCCATTTTATTAACGTGTTTAAGATCAATTATTTGTAAATTCAGAAGTAAGTTTAATTAATTATGTATGCGCCACATTGACAAATGATTTTTTTTCCATTTTCGTAGCAGACGAAACGTTTCTTTCTTGTAGAATTTTTGGAGTTTAAAAAACGTCCGAAGAAAGCGGGACGAATTTATGTTATTTACAACCCAATAATGTGGTAGTTAGATAGACATTGTATTACGGACGTTGATAGTTAGACCGCGCATTTTTATGCAGTTGTGGGAAATTGAAACGAGCAAAAAGATACAAAAAAAGGCGCGTATGTAATATGCAAAAATATACGCGGTACTTAACCCTGTCACAATCTAATAAAACAACGAAGAATAGGAGAAAGGCGATACAGAGAATGTTTATCTCCTCTTCTGTATGATTTTTTGTACTTTAATTGCCGAATACAAAAAAAAATATGTATTTTCACTTATTCATACGTAATACATTTGAACAATTATGTTACGTATAATACAACTTAAGATCTGATATTTATAATGCCATATTCGACAGTTTGCCCGAGTCTCTCTCGTATTAAACTGTGAAAGGGTTAAAATAATAGACAAATTATTATATTCTCAACGTAAAACAATTGTTAATGAAGATGCGAATTCGCATAAAAATCCGAATATAAAAATATAAAAATATGTTTGCCTACGGAGGGTTAAGGGTTAATAAGTACGAACTCAAAAAACACGTGTTTGAAATTTTCCGAATGCTCTACTAAATTTGTTTCTATAGAAATTTAATCCTTCAGTGACGGCTTGGTTTTTTATTCCGCCAACACAAGTAGAAAAGATTTCCGTATTTTAACAAACTTACTCCTTTATACTACCAATTTAGTTCACTATTTATAAACCGTGAAGACTAATTATGCGCTCTATAATAGCCAATACATAGTTCTACCTGTTCTAAATAATCGTTAGTCGTTTTATACTAATCTTGAAAAGGAACTAGAGTCCTTACATCGTACGGATGCCGTCTCTGAGGGGTTAACATACATTGGTACGGAAAACAGAAGACGAAATTATAGAAAGTGTTGAGCTCGCTCTTATTATCTGCAATACCTTAATTATTTCCCCTGAAGAAAAAGAAACAATTACCTGCTTTTCCAAGAAACGCGATGGCCTGGTCCATGCCGCCACCCTGAGTTCCAATGTATCTTTCAGCACTGGCACTGATGGTGGCCAACTTACGTTTGGACAACTGTGCCTGAAACCGAAACGATTCGATTGCTCAAAAAGGTTGAATTGCAACCAAGTTCCACTTGCTATACGCACAGTTCTCTAACCTCTTTTACCCTATCTTTTACCCTCATCTCTTTTACCCTTAATGAAGGGGTAATTGCGAAAACGGGGGAAAGCCCGGAAAACGTTTCAACTAGAAAAGCAAACTTGCCTCATTCTTGCCAGCTGAAACTGGCACGGCGACGAATTGCTAATTAAATTTGTTTTAACCCAGGGCTGTTGTTTCACTCGCTGAAAATATCGAAATACGTTCGAACGGAAAACCAAGAATATCGCTATATTTTTGGCATCCGTTTGGCCAAAAAGTGACGTCGCAATTTTCAATAGGAAACGTTAATTAAAGTCGTGAATTAAAAAATGACGCAAACCCAGCCGTCAACGTTTCGAACGAAACAGTTTTCCGTGTATCCATCATCGTTAATTCTTTATCGACTTCTTTTATTCTTGTGTGTGTTGCAAGAGATATTAAATTATTAAGGTTATTAATATTATTATCATCTAATTATAATGGTTAAATTTTGCATTGCTCTAAATGTTATCGATGAATTTTAAGCGAGCTGAAAAGAATCGTATCAATGTAACGCATAATGTCAAATAGCGAACCTGTGCTGTTTTGAAATTCGTAGCATTAATTATTTTTTCTCAACCTTTTCACGCTCGCTATTGCACACGCGATACGTCGTATCTCGTTTCGATGAAAGTAAACGATACATGATTTTTTATTCAGGCAAATTGCTTGCAAATTTGTGTATTGAATCTTCTTTAAGAAAACAGAGGAAAGTGCGCTTCGTCTGCCTTAAATTTGAATTTTCGCGAACCAAAAACATTTGGTCCTTAAAGTGTTAAATCTAGAAAATTTCAATAAATAATCCATTGGTCATTTTAATCCGCGATCTTCTGCCGTTTAGTGGTTTGCTGGTAATTCTACTCTCTCAAAGCTGGCTACATTTTTCTGCTAAAAATCTTAATACCTACTTATCGCAGAATCACAGAGAATCCAATATTAATTTTTGGCCAGCGCTATAATTCCTCTCGAAGTACAGGGATTCGCGTGAGTACTTTTGACATTTTTGTACCACTTTACCGAGCTTTACTTTCCCGCGAATTTCTGTCATTTCGATTATCGAATCCCTGGAACAGGAAGCGGTTGAAAAAAATGTTGTCGAATTAATGGCACTTGCAATTTTTCAACATGCAGCGGGTCAACCTATTTTCCCAAAGTGACGCAAGAAATTCTAACGGGATTATATACCTAACAGGCAAACCATAGTTCTTTTATTGGAGGATGCTTTCAACCCTGTGAAACCGGTGGACTAGGTTTTTTGCGAATGCCACGATGATCGATACAGGAAAACACGCACGAGCGGTAGCAAAAGAATTCCGCAGAAAAACGAACGATTCTTCTAAATCCACTCTGATGGGAATAAAATTGCGTTCGTTTTCTCTTATTACATCGGAGTAGTGTACAACGTTGATGATCAAATGCCACTGGTCCTATTCATCCTGCGGGCTAACGTGGATCAAATTCAGAGGATCCATTAGTATAGTTCGTTCGAGCAAATATGAGATCTCCAACGCGCAGGAACAAAAAGGTAAACAAGAAAAGGACGCGTTTGCAACGTCCTCATTCTTTTATATCTTACCGAACTGCGACCGCTTAAAATTTCTTTGCATTCTAAAGTCTGATGCACGATGCCCACGAATTATCTCATTATTATTCTACGACTGTATTTTATTTCTTTGCCATTGTATCGTTACCAAGCAATCGTGCGGTAATTATTAACTCATAGTTTTAAAATTAAACTGAAACCTCTAACTTATTATAGTTTCCTTCGTCGTAGAAGTAAATGGAACTCGGGCTATACAGAATTATTCTAATTGTAAGATGAAAACATATGACAAATTGCAGTTAATTAACGACCGAATAAATTCAACCTACTCGAAGAATCGATGATCGATTCGAGTAAAAATCGGATATGTAAGAATCGATTCGCAATGGAACATGTCTACACTTAATAAATCGGTAGCTGCAGCTATCTGAAAAATGCATTTGCCTTCCACTTTTTTATCCCAACTTCGTTTGAAGATCTCAAGTTTACTCATAATATCGTTCTTACAAAACGACGACGTTAGAGGAATCGATTTTACGAAGCAAAGATGCACTGGTCATACAAATCTGCATTTCCTAGCGAAAGCAAGGGTAATGGACGGGAAGGTATCAGAAATTCTTGAGATCCCATTCGAAGGCATTTGATGCATAATCGCGAAGGCCGATGAGCACCCCGTGCTCGTGACTCTGTTGAAAAAGACATTAGGGTCCAGCGAACTTTTCTCATCGATCTTAGGAGCCTCGGACGAGAAAACTCCGTTTCCCGACGAGGGAAAAGAAGGACAAGATTTTACGTAGGGTAGGTGTACCACGTACTGCCATTTTAAGGTTCGCGCGTAACTTTATTTAACTATTTTCGAACATCGTTAACGTAAAGATCGCTCCAGTTTGGAGCATAATATTGTTCAACCGCTCATTTATTTATGAACATTGTCTTTATATGTTCAATATAATACATTCATTACTACGTAATTGAAAATGTACAACAAAGTCCAATATCTTTCGTACTGTTACTTGGAAACTTTTCATTTAAATAGAAACACGTATTTACATATATTAACACGTCAGTTTGTGTAACAGATATAAGATATATAGTAAACGTATCGTCTTACCGAATTATCACACGTCTCATACTTTATAATTATATTGGTCACGTTTTAATATTCAACAGCACATTTGCCTCCTAATATTTATTTATAAATATTAAGTGTAAACGAATACACAATGTGTATGCGTTGTTACGTAAACCAAAGTCCAAATTTAGTATGAAACGTTCTTTACTTACGATTCTTTATACGTTACTTTGCTATTAAATAAACGAATTAAAGCGGTAGTTGTAGGAACAGTGACAGTACGTGGGTCATTTACCCTATTAACAATTGAGTTTGTGTAGTAGATGTAAGATGTATAGTAAACTGTGTTGTTAGGTAAACCGAAGTCCAAATTTAGTATGAAACGTTCTTTACTTACGATTCTTTATACGTTACTTCGGTATTAAATAAACGAATTAAAGCGGTAGTTGTAGGAACAGTGACAGTACGTGGGTCATTTACCCTATTAACAATTGAGTTTGTGTAGTAGATGTAAGATGTATAGTAAACTGTGTTGTTACGTAAACCGAAGTCCAAATTTCGTATGAAAATTTCTTTACTTACGACTCTTTATACGTTACTTTGCTATTAAATAAACGAATTCAAGCGGTAGTTGTAGGAACAGTGACAGTACGTGGGTCATTTACCCTATCTCTGGTGCAAAGACGGCCCGAGAAAATTTCTTATTTTTTTTTCGCACTATCTCTAACAAACGGAACAGCTGCGGCGACAAAGCGTCGGAATATTATCCGCGTACGTGTGTACGTGACTTACAATTAATCACAACGAAACGGCTGCACCCGGAACGTGACGCTGATACTCCGTGGAGCCTGTTAACCCTTTCGCTACGAAGGACGTATATATATATACGCCCCCAAAAATTGAAGAATCATTTGCAAAAATTATACGTATTAATTCGCCGTGATACAGTATTATTTCTATCACGAATGATACATATTCTACCACGGTTAATTATACAAAGTATGTAAGTATTTGTAACTCATACTGTTTCCATATTATTAAAACATACTCCCACCTATGCGCTGAGAATGCTTTTAATTTCGAACTGCCGTAGCGATACGGTTAATCACGTAGCCGTACAAATTGCGATTCTCGGCTACCGAGCTTCGACTCTCCGAGTTCCTGGTTTGTTTTCTAAAACACCCTCGCTTCGGAGTCGCGGGTCTCCTCCTTTGTCGTTTGTTTTGTCTTCGTTTGGTATTCTTCCCTCTGCTGCATAACGTAGAAGTTATGTTCTCCTTTGTGCGGGTTATTTGCTGACTATTTTCTGCGGTTTCCTACGATTTCTTCGTGTTCCGACGCAACGAGGGGAATGATTTCTCCTCGGAGCTATTCGTGCTCGTTCTTTCCGCGTTTGCCTCCATGGAAATGTTTTTTTACACGATGATAAAAGAATTCCTAATGTGGAATTTTTTAAGAGAACGCGAGTACCAGTTTCATTACTGTCATTACTGCCACTGATCCTATAACTGCCACTTGAATTCGTTTATTTAATAGCCAAGTAACGTATAAAGAATCGTGAGTAAAGAAATTTTCATATTAAATCTGGACTTCGGTTTACGTAACAACGCATAGACATTGTGTATTCGTTTACATTTGATATTTATAAATAAATATTAGGAGGTAAATGTGTGCTGTTGAACATTAAAACGTGTCCAATATAATTATAAAGTATGGAACGTGTTATAATTCAGTAAGGCGCGACGTTTACTATATATCTTTTATTTGTTACGCAAACTGATGTATTAATATATGAGCCGTTACTTTTGAAAGTGGTATAAGTCCATTTTTCCATACATCGAGATATTTAAGGGAATAAAAAGAGGATATCTATATCTTACTAAAATTACCATTAACTCAATTTTTTCCAAAAGTGGACTTATACCACTTTCAAAAATAACTGCTCATATGTAAAACGTGTTTCTATTTAAATGAAAAGTTTTTAAATGACAGTGCGAAGGACATTGGACTTTGTTGTACATTTTCAATTACGTATTAATGAATTTATTATATTGAACATATAAAAAAAAATGTTCATAAATAAAAGAGCGGTTGAACAATATTATGCTCCAAACTGGAACGATCTTTACGTTAAATAAGTTCTAAAATAGTTAAATAAAGTTGCAGGCGAACCTTAAAGTGGCAGGAATTAGTACATCTACCCTATATGACTGTAGTTCATGGAGTTTGCAGTTCAAGACGAATATTATGTGAATTAATTTGTTTATATACGAAAATAAAGAAGTGGAAGATAAATAGAGGGTAGCTTTGTTCTCTAAGCATTAAAATATCATCTCTGATTTTACTATTTCGTGTTGCTTTACGCAGTGTATATATTTTGTACCTCTTTACCTATTTAATTTTCACATAAATGCATAAAAATCATCAGTCTACTGATTACGATTGCTTTTGGGAAAATTGTATAAAAGTTATAGCGATTAGAAAAAGTAGTGTTTACGGTTAATATACTGCAAACGTTTACGCATTTATGTGAAATTTGAATGCGTTAAAAAGTATAGAAATCGTGCAATATGCAACGGTATGCAAACTATTAATTTGCATACAGATTCGTTGTCAAATCATTACCTATTCTTGAATTCTATTAAAAATATTTTTCCTACTATAGTAATATTGAACTTATACGTCAACTTATATCACAATATTAACTTACTATAATAGTAATAATTTCTATGAATTTGGATACAAATTTGTACTGTAATCGCGATCAATCCTAGAATTCTATTAAAAATATTTTCCTTGCTTTAACGATACCAATATTAATTTACTATAATAGTAATAATTTCTAAGAAGCTGTCCGCGTTTTTTATGGAAGCATCCCGTATAGAAGAAACTCTTTAACGTGAAATCTTTCTATGCACGTTTCGTCGACGAGATGATTATTGTTTCTAGAATTTGTAGTTCGAAACGATGCGAAATATTAGTAATAATTGTTACGCTTCGCTTGGCGAATTTCAACAGGTATGTGATTACGGCATCCTTAGAGACGTGCAATTATCGTCCATTTCACACCAGCGTTTGAGTTACTCTAACAAGATGGTAGACTGGATATGCACGTTAAACGCAGCAACTATGCGCGTAACAAGCATAGTCTACATTTCCGGTCTACCACTTGCATTCCGAATTAATTATCGAAATACGACACCTTTTACCAATTACTCGTCGAGCTTTATAACGTTAAATAAATTATTCCCTTATCTGGTTATCCGTTCTTCGACGCGATAAAACCTTCGCAAGAGTACATTTTTCCAAAGTAAATCTTTCCGTGTAAACCTTTTGCAAAAGGTATTTTCTTTTCAAGCACGGTTAATATTAGCTTCGGCTTAAATCATTTCAAAAGCAATGGATCAATTCTTCGAGGGACGTAAGCAATTTTTTTTTTCGTTGGTACTTTGTAAACCGACGTTAACCGCCGTGATTAAATTGGTAGACAGAAAAAGAACTCGTCCGAAGAAAATTACGGGTAACGCTGAAAATGGCGATACGTCCCTCGTTAATCACAAGTTTGTTAGGTAATTAGTCGGGACCATAAAGTGCACGTACTCATCAATGAAGAATTATAGTCGTGTCTAGACTGCAAAGTTTTTTTCCATTTGTGGGAAATTTAAGTGCGTTAAAAGGTACGCGATACAAACATCTCATATAACAAAATTTCTCGACTTCTAGTGGGTCGATTTCGATGCACGTTGGCTTAAATTAAAGGGGAAAGTCCCGAGAATATTATCCTACAGTCTGTTGTAACTAGCAATTGTAGTTCGTTTGTTAGAAAACAAATATATCGGCCCACTAAAAGCCGAGAAATTTTGTTACAGATGTTCTAACACGGACGAGGTACAGGATCAACTATCCTTCAACGAGTGCAACATGGATATCGAAATTATTATATTATACGTTATTAGATAGTCGTATGAAAGTAGAGGGAAGCTTACTTTATAGAAAAAACTTTAAGGAATACGATAGTATTTTTTTCGAATTTTTAAACTCCTAACCTTAAACGAAATGATAACTTAACCCCCCCCCCCCCCCCCCCATAATTTCGCATAGAGTACAACAAATGTATTTAAATTTGAACAAAATCCCAGACGTCGAGGGAAAAAAGTGATCGATTTGACGTGGAATGGCCCATAAGTTATTTTAAATATTTAGATAGTAAAATATGTATCTGCTTAAGTTCCAATTTTTTAACCTTTCGCTATACAAATAAAATAAAGCTTGATGCGCATGGTGCATTAAAAGCGAATTTAATTAGCATAAAATTCTTGTCGTCTCAGAGACGTAAAAGTTCAGAATGACATAATTAGAGTGCGCATTTTTATGCACTTATGGGAAAATTAAATAGATAAACGCGTACGGAATATACGCAAGGTGTAGAAATGTATGAAACAGTCAAACTGGAGAAGATTTTTAATACTTAGGGGATGAAACTACCCTCTGTCTATTTTTCTTACAAAGGAATGAATTTGTATAAAAATTCGCAGTCTACGCATTAATAAACGGACGATGCATTCTAGATATCTTTATGCGTTAAAGAATTAATTACAATTTGCAAACAAATTATTTTGCACAAAAGATCCGCAATCTACTAATAGCTCGCGTTATAATTAGCAAAAGCTCTGCCGTGAAACTTTTTAATTACTTTCTTTTTAATACTCGGCTAAGAGAAGTTGCAATCAGATAATTATAAAGTAGTTTAAATATAAAAATTGTAAGTTTACTTTCTTATTTCAGATAAATAAACTTGCTTGTATAAAAATTTGTATAGAAGTAGGAAACGATTCTTGGCACGGTTCCTCGGTTGTGTTAAGTGCTGTTTAAAAGTTTCCCTGTTGTCCACGAAGAGTACCAACGAGATAAACTTGAGGTGCGACTTCGTTCACCAAAGAGTACCCTCCAAAATTTTCCCCTGCCGTTCATCTTTCATCTTGAAACTTACTTAGGAACCCTGCTCCTTCAAAGTTTCAACCAAACACTCCTCAATTTATACAAACTATCTGTTCTTTTTAACCCGTTAGCTACGGAATTTCTGAATCAGGATATTTTTCATACGTGGAAATAAAACTGAATAAACAGGAATTAATATCGTTTAGAGTACGTTTAATTGCTGTGAATGTAAACGTAAAAGAACGTGTCTTCGATACCAATATAAAGATGCTTTAGAAAATAAGGAATTTCTGAGGAAGTAAAATAGTATACCCAAAGCATTAGTAACTCATAGGACGAGTTAACTCGTCATCTGCAGTTAACAAGTTCAGATCCCTAGAGATAGAGTTAATTCGCTAAGTAAAAAATATAATTATAATATAAATATAATATCTTGTTATTTTTTCTTTTTGTTCCTATATTTCCCTAATTTTATTTATATACTTATCTATGTTTTATAAATATACTTTTTTCACTACAGATTCATCTTTTACTATAAATTCCAACGGTAGCAAATAGCAGCACACAGTTGAATTTTCCCTCGCGTTGCAATATTATATTATAGTACACGTGTATAGTATATTGTATCAATTTTCAAAGACCAATTTTCGATTTGGAGTACGAAAACTCCGTGAGTTTAATCAGTAATCGTTAGCATTATTTTCCGAAACAGTGGTTAAAATAAGACATCTATTTGCTCAATTGTACCTTGTTATATATACTTCAAATATAATTAGATAATTAAGGATTACCATATAATGTCTAATAGGATTAATATAGAATTGGTATATATTTCCAATATGATTAATTTGGAGTTAATATATAATTAATATATTCCTACTACGATTAACATCGAATTAATAGATATTTTTAATATCGAATTAATATACATTTTTAATACGATCAATATATTTAACCACGCAATTACAAATTCAAATTACATCTGTTTAAAACAATTAATATGGGATAATTTGCATACTAACGCTTTGAAGCCGGGCTCGGTATCTCGTACTGACCACAGCCTTAATCACAACAACGCAAACTATTTATCCGATCAATTTCACGACTCACTAATCCAAAATCAAAGCAGCGAAACGTTTACTGTCTGTTTTGTTTATGTTATCAGAGATACGACTTTTCATTCTTGTATTAACACTACATTTACGGAACACGTCAATTTCACGCGTTTTAAATTTTATGCTTAAAAAAAGAAGCCAAAACTATTATTTTTCAGTAATGTTTGTTGATTTTACATAATGTAATGATATGAATAGGTATTGTAATTCACCGTCACCCTTTGATCTTATAATTTCGAGTATTTAGATACAGCATATACATATATTCGTGGGATTGAAAGGCTTGCAAAATCAAAGTCGCGTATAATGTAATGTAATATATATATATATATATAAATATATATATATATATATTATTATTATATATATTATTACATATATTATTACATATATTATTACATATATATATATATATTACATTACATTATACGCGACTTTGATTTTGCAAGCCTTTCAATATATATATATATTTAACTAAAGCGAAATCGCACTAAACTGAGCTACGCTAAAAATCCTAAATACGTCTACTCGATGCCACGCTATCCTACGCTATATCCTTCCGCTCAGGTCTCTACTCTCTTCGACTACTCAAAACACACTCCTCTCTTTTCCTTCGACGGCCGTCTTTGTCGCCAACCATTCCTCTTTCTCTCTCTCTCTCTCTTATTCGCACCCCAAACCTAAACAATAAACTTAGCCTAACTAATACTATCCTCGAATGCTTGGAACGCGGTTCCGCAGGTCATTGTCGCTCGCCTGCAAACCGTCCGCGTCCCTCATGGCCCGGTCTCAAATTACATAAACTGTTGGGTCGCGTTCCGTTTCTCAATCGGTTCGGAGCTCGCGACTTAGAGAGAAAAGTGGACTGTATTTTAATGCGTGTTCAAAGTACGAGCAGCGGTTACAATTAACTAATAATGTATATGTTTCTGTGATCTATGTTGTGTGACTTCTTTTGTGTGACTATACTAGGCGACTGTTTCTGTGTAACTATTTTGTGTAACTAACGAGACTGTCTCAGCCCCACTCTTGGAGTTTGCAATTTCCCACTGATTGGTTCCTTCCAATTTTTGGGCAGTTCCAATCAGCGGGCCTAGTTTGGAACGACACACCTTCCCTTACGCTCGCGGCGTGTTTCCCTGAGGAAGGGGTCGCGGATTTCTCCAAGGGGGGCGAAACGTTAGAATTTGACGGGGGTGGGCGACACATCTGGTCAACACCTGAGACGGTTTCCTTGCCCCTTGCATAGGCCGCGGAAACCGTTGGGTGACCGATGGTTCTCGAAGACTGCTCAGGCCGTGAAGGTTTACGACAGGGTAACAGCTATTGAGGCTAACGAAAAATATGCGAATGAAACTAAGGGCTATACAAATGCTATAACAAAAGAGTAAAAATCCGGGAATCGTACCATCTGGCGAGTGTCGTCCAGATGGCAGAAAAACTAAATTAACGAATCCTCAAAAATAGCGGTACTTCTAAACCTTGCCATAAACTTCCTACAAAATTGGCCCGAACATAAACCTAAATGCTCTTAACCCTAACGTTATAATTCTATTCGGACCCCACATATTCTTCCGATCAAACCTGTCAAATTATACGATCAATGTCCGTAAAGCTAGCGTTAATCGTAAAGTGGCTGGCATCGAATCTAATTCTACTTACTTGCGAACCTTTCTTCTCTTTATTCGTTCGTTCTTCAAAGGGTTAAGGAACGGAAAAATGTGTTGGAAATGTACGTAGGCAAATAGTGCTCACCTGGCTTGCATGCACAGTCAAAAGGAGGGCAGCGGAGACAAGAGCACTGGAGCTGGAGAGCCCTGAATTAGGAGGGATGTTACCCCAAACTGCAGCCAAGATTCCCGAAGGCACGCATTCCTCTGGGATCACTTCGAGAGCTCCTTTCACGCCGCAGAGGAAATATTTGTACCAATCCGGTCCACCGGCGCCCTTGATACGAACGCTGCGCAGAAAACATTAAATTTACTTTTCCATCCGTGATTATGTCCTCGTAGCTTCCATTTCCACGTTATTTCTCCCTGGACAGCGAGACACAAGAATATCAGAGCAAAGGAAATGAAAGCTCCTATTGGAAGCGAGGCGAAAAATTAATAAAGAGGATTTATCATTGGAATTAATCCCTTCCCTTACAACGACGAATTTGTGACCTAAGCAGATTATTGCTTAAATACGACAAATGAACGCTACATTTCTGATAAATTGTTATTGTAACTCCAGAAGTGTAAAGATGTTACTTTTGTAATAATTCTATAGTATCAATTTTATATAAGGGGAAACCCGTTGATGATAATAATAATAAATGAATAATAAATAAATGTATTATGAAGTGTATTATAAAATTAATATTTAGGGAATGCAAATAACGTGTCATGTATCAATGTTTTGTATCCGATACGTTGTTAAAGCAGTAAGTATCCAACTTAAACTTCTCAGCAGTCGAAAACGTAGTAAGGCAATGTGTTAAAAGAAATTAAACGTATTTAAAATACCATTTCTTTGTTATTCTCCATTAATTCGTTGCTATTGCAACATGGAAAAATTTGCTCGATATTTTCGCTGCGTTCTTTATAAAATTACCATGCAAAATTACTAATTTAGTAAATTGTATTCAATAATTTTGTAATCTATATAAATGTAAATAGTAACTGTGGTTTCTAATGACCTTCCAAGATTGAAGCAACCTTAAAAATTAAAAAAGAAGCATATTTAAAACATTTCAAATTATCGAATAATATTTTTCGCTAGCTAGCTTTATTTTTATTCCATCAATCTTCTAGCGTTACAAAAAAACTTGCTCGATATTTTTTACCGCAGGTTTTGTTACACAAACGCACGTATAAATAGCTGTACATACCTAATCCGTGTATATTCCAGATTTTACGAGCGCTCTTTTTTTTTTTTGGTTTTGTGTTCTAGGATTACTTTCTTTTACAACAGGGCTCGCAAATTTCACGAACCGGCGCGCATACATATATTCGCGACGTAAAGGCCGACACGGAAGTATAACGCAAAGAACAACGAAACACACAGTCGTAAAGACGGAGGACAATTACGGTTCTTCTTAACGTTATCCATTTTTCATTTGCATTACGGCGAACTTTATTTTTCTCCACTCGCTCGGAGGATCCACGCTATTATACGCGAAAGTTACTCCTCCTCGGTGCTCGACGTCGTTGTCGATGGGAAAAAGATTAATCAGAGGCACTGCAACAAGTCGCTTCGTTTCTTCCGTATTCTAAGTCTTGTTAAATTCAAATTCGACGTCATTAAGGTGAAGTGTTCCTCCGCCGACGACGAAGATTAATTCTGCCATTGCACGAACCGTGAAATCAATTTGCTTTAAATGCCATTTTCCAGTCCCCCTTAGTTGTCCTTATTTCTATTCATACGAACACTACAATATTATTTCAACAGCTGCGTTGAAATGCTCATATGCTTTAGTTACTTTTTCTTCTTTTTTTTCTTTTTCTTTTCAATCGATGGAACGTATAGAAGACGGCCCGATAGTCGAGAGATCCTCGAGGAACCTAGTTTCTTGGTGACAGAGTTTTAAAAACATCGAGCTCGTTGGTAATGAGTTACGAGCATCTCGATTTGCTCAAACAATTGCATTTTCGTAATACAGAGAGCCAGCTGCGGGTAACTGGTAACAATTCTTACGTAATAGACGACACAGCCTTGCCAGACGTTCGACGATCAATTTATAGAGTTCATTATTTTACTCGAATATTCCCCTTTCAATATTTACAAGCGCAAACCTATTGTTACAACGTTCGAGTGCATTTGGAAATTAAAATAGCGATTGTTGGGAATCGATTGATCGCGATAAGCTAAGAAATGCTTCCGGAAACACTTTTATCTCATTCCTCGTCGATTGTTTCTTTCAAACGTATTAGGACACTGACTGATTTTAGTACGTATTCATATATCGATATGTAATCATTCATTTGCTCGTATTTACAACTGATTAAATGCTTTTTGGAACAAATATGTGCCGGTGATTATGCGAGTGCTGTAAGTGAAGAAAAAAAGGGAAAAAATATTCGGTATATGTATTTGAGATATAAATCAATGTAACGCAAAATAAATGAAAAACTTATATTTTGTAGTTCCTATACTTATGTCGCTTTCATAATTACCGGCGCACAATTATGGGAGATTTCAACTCGTACAAAACTGGAGAATGCGTACGGTATTTAAAACGATGAAAAGGATCCAATGTAAGATACAAATTGTAATAGGTAGGAGGTGCAACTGATCGCTGTTTAAGTTCCATTTCCTTAAATGTGCTTAGAAAGATGTGAATTTGCATAAAAATCCGAAATGTAATCTTAATTAATAGTGTACAGTATTTAAATATTTATGGTTACGCTTTTTATAAACGATCCCACGTAAAAATAATCCTAATAAAATCCTAATAAATAGTAAATAGAATCCTGATAATAATACTTTATTGGTTTCCTTTCGGATTACACGTGTTCCGATTTATTACCATTTACAACGTAATCTTATTATACCTCTATATATATGCACATATCACACTCTATTTTCTTATCCTAAAATTAACAAAACGTAGCTTACAACCTATATGAAATATCATAATGTTAAGCAATAGAATCATAATAAAAATTGCCGCTTTCATATTAACAAAGCTGCATCTTTAGCTTTCAATTCTAGGACGTCGTAGCGAAAAATTTAATTCATTAAAAAGTAGAATTTCTAAAGATAACACTAAAGGATTGATCTACAAATTCCACCAATTTGTCCCCTATTTTCATAGAAGAAGTTTCCTTTCGACATCGAGTATCAATCCAATATTGCCCCACGAATCACCCTTTTTGCCTTCACCTGTTAATCTAAAATCTAATCTTTTACCGCTCATTCTGTCCACGCTTTGGTGTTTCACCGATTTCATTCGTGTCGCGTTCGACGAAATAATTCCTCACATCGGCCGACAATCGAGAAGGCATTTCGCGAACACGGCTAATAGTTGAGTTTCACGATTACCCACGAACTTCTTGGGGAGGGCAACGGGGATTTCCAATTGACGGCCGCTAAACACGTGACGGCTAATGAAATTACGTGGCCGACTTTATCGTCCCACCTTTCATTTTATTGCAACCTCTTTAATCCGACGCGGTCGCGTTTGCCAACGTCATAGTGCTTTTCCGGCAAATTAGTTCCACGTCAGGCTGAATACCATTTATTTTTGCTCCTGCGAGAAATACACCGCGGAAATTTCTTACGGCGAAATTGCATTCCGATGCTGTGTACGGAATTTTGTATTACGTCGCGGCGGCTTTGCGTCCCGCGACTCGTGTCCGAATCAATGTGGTGAACGTGGACGTCGTCAAAAGTTTTTAATTTAATTTTAATATTCGCTTTTGGAGAATTAACCCTCTGACGAGTACGGTTTTATATGTACGGTAAAATATTGTTGAGCCCGAAGGATATACGGCTTATGTTACGTAACCGGTACTGTTTTTTTGTTCTATTCGATGGAAACTATAGTTTTATAATGCTCCATTATTATCTTTATTATCTTTGTTCACCTTCCATATCAATACATGTAATCAAATATACGTATAAATATATACAATACGCACATTTTGATATTGCGAAACACAGTTCTGTATCCGTCAAAGGGTTAAAGGATTCAATGCAAAAAATTGCTTTCGGCAAAAAACGATTTTTCAATCGGTTCTTTTAAACGTCCTATATTTTATGTATTTTAACTCTTCGATTGCTGACTGTTTCGAAACAAGATTGCAACAGTAATTGTTTAATATACTTCTTTGGTTAAATATTTCTCATCCTTGATTTGTGAAAGAAAAATGTATTAGTAGGTAAGGTACTAATTAAGGCCACCTTCAAATTGATTGCTATAGAAAGGGAAGCAAGCATTAAATGGTGCCAACAATATTCAACGTGCGATGCGCGACAATTGTAAATGGTTCTGAGCAGTCTAAAATTTAGTAAAAAAATTTATAAGCTCTACGCTTCTTCAACAGGCATTTCAAAGAATACAACAGACCGGTTTTTCTATTGAAACTTTTACACTAGAACCACCAAAGCAGTCAAAATGACTTCGTTACACAACTAGAAAAATTAGTTGTGTAAAACTTAAACTAGATTTTCTGTGAAAAATATAAATGAAGATTTTGCAAATGTTTACCATTTTTATTTGTTTGGTAGAAATACGTATACTTTGATCGTTGCTAGTTCTAGGGTGAAATTACAAATTTTTCCTTTAAACGATAGTCGCAATTTCATCAGCAATAACAGTGTAAAAGAGAAAACTCATTTAATATCTTCTTATGTATATTTTGTGCAAATTCGGTACGCGTAAGTTAAGTGGAAAACCCTGGGGAAAGTGCGGTAAATTTGCAATCCAACCCTGGATCGCGTTACCGGAAGTGGAGTATAGCACGACACTCCAATTACTTACACACTCGAAAGCTGGGGTCGTATTAAATTTGTCCTTGGTAATTGAACCTCACGATATTTCTCATCAGTGGACTCGAGTGTAAACAAATTGCACTTTGAGGTCGACACTTCAGCCTGTGTTAAATTGCTCGCCTGCGACACAGGTAGAAACCTGCGAGAAACTCGAGCAACTTCGATCATTTGTCACGATGTTCGCGAAACTTTTAAAAGCGGAAAACGAGGTAGGACTTTTCGAAAATTCTTATGCAGAATTAAGGCATTTTTTTTTTATTGAAATCTACTTGCCTAATCTGCTTGCTGAGCATCTGCTAAAAAATTCGAGAGCTTTTAAAGACGTAAAACGGGGAGAAACTTTTCGAAAGTTCTTATTCGGAATTAAGGCACTCTTCTTCGATTGGAATGCGTAAGTTCTATTTGTCCAACATCTGCTGAAAAATTCGAGAACTTGTAAAGGCGGAAAAGGAGGTAAAACTTTTCAAAAATTCTTCTGCGGAATTAAGGCACTCTTCTTCGATTGAAATGCGTAAAATCTATTTACCTAACATCTGTTTGAAAATTCGAGAACTTTTCAAAGAGGAAAATGAGGTAAAGTAGACCGAAACGAATCGAATCAAAATAAAAATACGGTTCATATTTGTTACATCGTCATAGAAGCGAACATTTGAATTATTCATATTACCCCATGCTTCTCTTGCTTAGTTAACCCAATAACCTATCAATTGCTTTCTCAGTTGGACTTTTATTTTGTTCTATATTTATTTTACTGAAATATAGAATGGCCGATTTTATACAGTTCAAAGTTTTCCAACCATTAATACATTAAAAATACTATCGAATGGTTCTTTCTTCGTGTGAGTATAAAGCTCGAAGCTCGCTGAATTTAACGCTATCGATAGATCGTCAATGTTTTAAAAAGAAATGGCAAATAGCAAAGCAATATGAACCACGGATGAAAGTTAAATTCGGAATATTTTTCTTGCACGAGATTAAACTTAAACCGTAATACAATCGAAACTCCTATATTATTGATAAATCGAGAGATCTAGTTTGTGAACGAAAAAACTCGATGTTAGGTCGACAATTTTTCTACGGAAAATATAAATCTTGAAAATGTCCTATTTGGTCGTCCAAAGGAAATGCTGGACGTTAATGAACTAAAAATTTTACCAGGTTTTGATACTCGTTGATGTATATGTACGAGAGATTGCACAAAAATTAGAAGTGCGTCTTTTAAGTAATTAATGACCGAAGAACTGTAAGTTACGCAAAGTCGATCTCTACGTATGCAACGACTTAACAAAGCTTCTATATAATAAATTAATTAAACCTTTATATAATAAATCTTCCCGACTTTCATCATTTTACCTTTATGTCGCTTGTATTAATCCTTTGGCTTACAACAACGAGCTACACTCGTGGTTTAATCTATGGATCAATTACAATAAAAGCATGCTGTATTTTTTAATAAATTTCAATTCATCTTATTTCGATCTGTAGGATTGTGAGATTGGTTAAGTATGAATTACGTATAATATTTTAGTGTTTCGCGTTCGATGTAATGTTACAATAAAGAATTGTCAAAATTTCAGTGAATAATCATTGAAGAATTCGTAAGCCAAGGGGTAAACATTAGCAAGTCCCTTCGTAACCAATTAGCACGTAAATCCAGAGGATGGCTGTATTTCGTGATTTGAACTCGTACATTCTACTTACCTAACATCTTTGAAACTGCATTGGAAATCTTTGTATTTGGGTTCCACGTTGGTGAGGCGAATGTCATTGCCCTTGGAGAGCGCCACGGCAACAAGTACGTCTTGCTCGATGGCCATTGGGAAAACAGCATATCCGCAATAATCAATGTGCTCTCCAATTAAATTAACTCTGCGAACAGATGATGAAAACGGACGCAATTACTCGAAGCAATGAAAGCTGGACAACTCTTCGAGTAGCTATTAAAATTAAATAACGAGTGCATCTTCCTTTCATTAAGATCGAGCTACTTATTACTCTGTACAAAAAGTTCCAGCACAAGTTCGTTCATAAGAAAACGGGAAAACGTTATATCTACTATCTTCGTTTTGTCAATACTTTGATTGCGACGCGATATTCGCCATGATCGTCGCTGTATTGCATTAGTATAATAAAGAATGCAAACATAGCTTAGCACCTTTCGACTCAGCACTCAAACGATTAAAATATTATGTTTATATAACGAAAAATTTACCTTCCTGGAACTCTGACGAAGAACGAAGGCCTGACGTTGTACTTCGACTGAAAATGATCAGACAACACGTTCAGCCTCTTCAAAAGTTTTTCATCCGGTTGCAAAATAGGAACTCGCTCTTCCGGTTCCACGCTGCATTTTCCGCTTGCGCTGTCCGACATGCCTGAGACAAATTCATCGCAAAAACCATAAAAATAATATTTTCTATATGAATTGATCCACTTGATTGTAATCGAATCAACTCCGTGGAAAGTTTTCTCTACGCGAAGTGTTTCGTTTTTGCGCGAAATTTTGGTCTTTTCTTTTTTTTCATAGAGGGGCTGGTAGGTTTTGCGAGAAGCTCGACGGGGTTTGCGGCCACGTTGCGGCGGAGAATTTAATTTTCTAGCTATTCGATTGCGCGTTGGGGATTACTGACGGATTGTCATCCGAAATTCGACGTGTAAATCGCACCGAGACGAATTCCACCGAGAGCAATGACGTCCCGGATGAAAACGGCGAATCAGGTCACCGCCATTAATGTAATTACGCTGTTGCAGAAGATGGCAAGCTATTCGAATCGCTTGATTTAGTCCTAAACGGTTAAGAGATTTCGTCAGGAGCCACGATTATCCGTTGGTTAAGTACACGATCATTCGATCGAGATGAAATATCGCAGGGAATAGGAAAAATCGGAAGCGATTCACTGTTAATTAAAGTGATGATATGTAACAATCGCAGACAATTTTAAGTGATATAAAACTTAAGAAGGAATGTTTACGGATTGCGAATTTTTATGCAGTTATGGGAAATTTAATTGTGGCAAAAGATACGGGATGCGTACAAATATATAAAATATCGAAAATAAAGCGCGTATTATTATGCTTAGATAGTGAAACAAGCCTCTAATTAGGTGCCAATTCTCTAATTGTGTTTTTAAAGATACAAATCTGTATAAAAATCCGCAGTCTAGTGGTAACGACTGTGTTGTAATCACTTGTGATACACTGAATTGGAACATTTAAAAAATGCGCTACTTTATTACGAAATAATACCTTGAAATGAATAAATCCTTCTTTATTTCAATGTTGGAGATTTATTATTAATTATAAATCGCTGAGAAAGGTGAGTTGAGTAATCAAAGGTGTACGAAAGAAGAGTTTCCAAACGACTATGCGCACTCAGTGAATGACTGTATACGGAACTACTATTTTTATCGGCACAATAAATTGCATAAACGCATTTAGTCATTCGCATATCCAACGAGGCGTTTTCCTCTATCGTATTACAAACGTTTCAAAAGCGCAAACGTATGCAAACACGTTTATCGTTTCTGTCGAACTGAAACAGCAAGACACTTTTACCTTTTATATAAATCCATTCTGTCCGCTCGGATTTTATTAATAAAATCTCATAAATGAACTTTGAAGTTGAGATAAATTAAAGATAGATATGAAATGTCGTATTTTGAGAGAATTAATATACAGTGTCTCGTAAAAGTGACCAAATGAGAACATTGTTATAAGACGGTTTCCAATACGGTTTTCTTAGAACAATTAAGTCTTGAAAAAGGTCAATACAATAACTTAAGTTATTAAGCATATTAGGTACGTCTGCAAAGTTTTGTAGTTACGGATTACGATTCGATCGATCGAGAATTATAATGAATCAAAAGTGAGTAATTGTTAGCATATTGTGTAAGATTCTTTGATATACGTATAATGTAAACACATGTTTCTTTTTAATTCTTATCAACGTAAAAACGTGAAAAGACAAACATACAGTCTGCGATAAGTAATCAACTTGAAATCTGCAAACATTACCTTCGCTGAAGGTAATCAAAAGAATATCCAAACCTTGTCAAGTATTAATTAAATCCTTGTTAAGAATGAAAATCTATCATTACATATATCGGCTATAGAAAATCTTTATATACCACTGTATTTATTTTTTAATTCAATATATCTGTACAATGAATGTTTCTCATTCATTTCCAAACAGGCTTGTTTCCCATTATTCCAAATCAATGTTAACCAATATTCCACGATTATTTATTTAGAGTAAATTATTCTTCGTTATAAAATTAAGGAAATCGAATTACCAAAATTATTCCGCCGTACGTAGGATCGCTTCGTGTTTTCCTAACTGGACACAGAGTGGCGCCAAGGTATGAAGGAATTTCGAAAGATTCAAACACAAGAGATAGAACTGTTCGATCTGTTTCACCATCAAGGGATCCGATCGATAGTAACGCGGTATATACATCGAATGTTGAGTGATAAATTTGAAGCGCGAGATCGAGAAGAGTCGGGTTATTTCGTATGTTTTCGTGTGGCGCAACAGCACTTTGGTATTATCCACTATCTGTTTCGAATCTGTGCGAATGAGCTTCGTAATATTGATTAAAGTCAATTCAATCTCTCGCGTAGCGGTCAATTAATCGATAGCTCAGGTAAATTCTTTTTTTCGACTCTAACATTATTTATCTACGATACTTATATTATAAATTCCTATTCACGCCAATATTAAATTTCTAGTAACTAGAAAATGAAAACAATACCCGCTTAGATATTCACTAGCGGTTATAGATTCAATTTGACAAAGGGTTTTGCAAAGAAAATTAGGCGTACAATTACCGGTTTAACTTGTTTTCGAATCATAGGATGTTCATAGTAGTTTTCGTTTGTTCTGCGGAAGGCACCACTATGCAGAGTGTTGATTAAAACGCGTACGTCGTAATAAATTCATGAATTATCACGCGTAAATGCTATGCTTGGTATTGCAAACATAAAGTAAAGCGATAAGACGCAGTTAACTAAATCGCAATAAAAACATTTTCTTTATCTATTAAGCAAAGCTTCGTAGCGAGTATGTATGCGTCCGGTGTGTCTATCTATGCAAGTGTATGCTTGTGTGAACGTAAACGAATTAGTACCGGCCGTTGCCGCGTCAGCTTTTCGTGCAGAGATGGAAGCGGAATGTTACAACGTGTCCTTATGATAAAATTACGGACAAAGTTGCGAGACGTTATTGAAATAACAAGACAGACATACCTGTTGCTGCACGAACGAGATTTAGGCCTCACAATGGCGATATGTCACGTTATCGCAGTCGCACCGTTAACGTTAACCATATCAACGCCACAGAGGAACGCGTTAAGTTTTTTTTGGTCGCGCGTGTGTGAGAACGCGGAATTAGACGACTTATCGATCAGAAAGAGAACTTTGTACGGAGTACGATTCGCTGCCACGAGTGACGCGTGGCGTACAGTGCCAGTGGATCTTTCTAGCGGGTAATTCAAATTTGTTTTAACACCTGTTGCGATTCTCGTATCGTTCTTGATGCAAACGAACGGCGAAGCATAGGATAGACTATTCATTATCATATGGAACCATCCGGGAGCTGCATGATCCCTTTATCATTTTAGTGTCACGTGCGATGTTACTAATTTATGGTAGAATGAGGCAACACCTCATACCTTGTACCTTGATAAATAAAACAAAGTTTCAATTTGTATGTTATAGTTTTCTTTTCTTCGAGTTATATAATTTATCGGAAGAAAAACGGACGTAATTCGGAAATCTCAAATACAAGGTAGCGAACTGAAGTATAACGTTCCTATTGTTTATTATTATGCTACCAAAAGTAGAGAAAGATAGTTTGACTGAGTACATTTGTATCAAAAACAATGTACTATATGTTTGCATTTGCAGCAATTAAAATTCTTCTAATCAATATCAGTTCACAAACATGACATATACATAATGTACAAGGTTTTAAATACGAGATAAACAAATGATTGACAAAAGCCACTACAATGGCGTACCATAGTTAAAAGGTTAATGTTAGCAATATAGTGCGTTTAGCAAATTAATTCCAACATCAACAGATAATTATTTAAAAGCTTATACAAACATACCTGTGAATACAAGTGACACTGTTTCCAATAGATCACGTTAATACAACGGATGATTACTATTTCTTTTGTACAATTTCGTTTGTTTTCCAGTCATAGTTCTGTACCGTTCCTGATACAGAGCAGCAGTCAGCTAGTTCGTATTTAGACCCTAGCCCATATTTCGGTCAACTCCTTTATAATAAAAGTATAAGGACGAATACACTGTCAACTTTTATAATAGAAAAACAATAGCGATGTTACGAATTCCTAATTTGTTTGAAAATGTGTCCAACGGGCCTGAATTCGCGGTTCGGCTTACGAATCGGACCGAGATTCCCCCACTCCTGAAATTTGGTTGGCGAACGGTTGCGCGAGCAGCCATTCCCCCCTCGGACGTCGTCAAGAGCACACGTGTCCGTATTTCAAGGTGCGTATCATTTACATTTCATAGCATACTAATTCCATAGTTTTGTTGTATCATTAGCACCGTTTCATTAACATAGGTTTTGTTAACTATGACTTTTACTTTTCGGATTGCTAATTGAATAGTTCTCGCGATTGCGTGCTCCATTTCTCGTTTGGTTACTTTCGTTTACTTAACGCGAAGTTGATTGATAGTTTATTAGGCATCGTGCTTGGAAATTCAATTAGTTCTTAACTCTCGTTTTGCTTTATCTTTTTATTACGAATTCGAGTGACAGTTTAAAGTAATTGGTTCTCCTCTAATACGTTTGTTTTAAATATAATTATGATTTTTATCTTGTTTCAGACGGTTGACTATTGAGATACAAGACGAATTATAGGGCGAGTCCATATAGACAAAATGGACGTAATGGACTGGTTCCCGCCAATTTCGAGCAGATATGGTATGATAATATTTGTTGTAACATTGATATTCATACAAAAACACTTGCTGATAAAAATTAAGAAACAAATGCATTAGAATTGAAAATAAGATAACTTGTAGTTTATATGTTTTTAATTTAATTTAATTTATTTATGTCTACGGAAAAGAACGTATTATTTGCAAATTTCACAATAAATTGGAAAACATATAACCATTTATTTTGTATATTTTTTAAGTAGAATTTTCGGTAAATTTTGGTAGCTACAGTAAATTCATTAAATCGTATTACGTTGTATTTAATGTAGTGGAAAATTTGAACAGCTTTTATATTTTTCTGTGTTTCGAGTGTAGCTTGCTTCGCAGTTTAGCTGTTTCACTTAGAAAAACTCTTGTTTTCATCGCGTCGCGGTCGAGCTAGTAAACAAAAAACGCAGCACGAGCTAGTCTTACAACGCGAGCGTGTTTACACTTGAAGTTTAATTATCACGGGCTGTTCCGAGAATTCGTGGCTCGCGACTGTGTTTACAATTTGGTGAGTTGAACGTACTTGAGAATTTCGTTGGCCACATTCATACTACAGCCGCTTTACACAATTACGTAGCTTCTATTCTATCTCTGTAGCTTCTTTCACGATTACATTTCGCACTTTATTTCTATGTAAGCGTTTTACAAAGTTTATAGTAACAATATTTTTAACCCCTTGCCTTATAATAATGAGTTACACTCGTGGTGCAACTTGTGTGCAAATTACGATAAAAACAAGCTGTACTTTTTAACAAACTTTAATCTACCTCACTTCAACTTGTAACACTGTATAATTGAGCACTACCGAATACAAATCGAGTATAACATTTTAGTGTTTTGCATTCGACTCGGTGTTATAGTAGAAACCAACTAACACTCTAATAAATAATCTTCGAAAAATTCGTAAGGCAAGGGGTTAATAACAAATGTTCGATATGAAGAGGGGGAATATTAGTAACAAGAAAAGATTGTTTTATTTCTTACATTTTTATTAATAAATTGTTTTTTTCTTCTTTTTCAGAGAATTTTAGTGACCGCGCGCAATGCGGTTCTAGAGTCAGTTTTTGTTTCGATAAAATGAGTTTAATTTTTTTAGGAGCACAGCTGCTCCAAGTAGATTCAATTTAACTTAACAATTGCTCGCGAAGTAGAGTCAGTGTTTGCCCGCCAAATATAATTCATACAATAGCGTAGTCTTTTATTTTTCCTTTTTTTTTCTATTTTTTAATATTTATAATCGGGATTAGAGTCACGCTTCGGCTGCCTCCAAAGAATTGCCTGTTGGGCTCCTGAAGCCCGCAATGTAAGTAGCTTTGCATATTATTTTAAACGTCAATTATTAAAACATGTAGAAGCTATTCAAAATTTCTAAATCTCCAATTCATTACTTCTTTTGTTCAAGTACGAAGTAGAATCATTTAAAGATTTCATATTTATTAGGCTTTCGAGTTTCTTAATCTGAAACGTGTCAAGCAATCGACTAGCAACGATTTCAAGAGTAAATTATAATCTTCTCTTTCTTTTTTTTTGCAGATCTTCCACAGATCTCCTTGTCCTTGTGACCACAGGACATGGCATCACAGCTTCACGGCTTCACGATATCATTTTCATGGTTTTATGTCCTCAAGGCTTCACGACTTCACGACTTCACGGTTTCACTCGATGGCGATGATCAGCAGGTTTTCTTCCGCCTGGCTGCAGCAGATGACGGCGAAGTCGTCGAATGGTGAGTCGCATGCTTTTTGAGTCCCTCCGGTCACTCAATCATGCCGAGGACGAAAGGTCCGAATCGGCACGGGTGACTGGTTGTATACGTAGATTTTGCATAACGAGTACAGTGACCACGGGTGTATACATTATACCTGTTTTCATATTCATTTCTTGTGTGTATTTTATTTATTAGATCAGGCTAGGTCTTCTTGCGCATCGCGGTTTTAAATAATTACTATATATATTCGTGAAAAATTTGAGTCCATAGTAGAGTTGAATAGTACGATTATTATTATAAACATTTATGCAATAAAAGTTGGGCTAATGTAATAAACGTTCCGTATAAGAAAAAGTTGAATAAATATTGGAACAGATATATGATATGGTGTTGTAGAATAATTTCATTTGATTAATTTGTAATTTGCAATAATGTGAAGTCGGACACCATCCGACTTCGTTCCTTTTTTTAATCATTATATTTATTGCCCAATCATAATGACAGTGTATATTAATATTATTACTATTTATATGTATACGTAGAGATATACATATAAATAATGTTTTATAAAAATTCATTATTCGAATCATAATTATTGAAAGAATCAAATAATTTAATGTTTCAATTTTCGCGGTAGCTTCAATACAGTTAGAGATATAGAAATAATAAATCTTCCTTTTCTCGTATAAATATGATATTAAATAAAATGCGTAAGAAGACGTTTCGCGATGGGTAGATTTTTAAATCAAAGTTACAAAATTTAACGCACGTTTGATGTCATAGAAAATGTGCTTTGACAAGGAAATCGCCCAAGGTATGGCGATTAGAATTTCAATTTAGAGTCACTTGTTTCATTCTGTTATTTTTACCTTCAAATTAGAGTCGCTTATCTTATTACGTCGTTCTTAGCTTCGGATTAAACTCACTTGTTTCATTTTATTACTCTTGGTCTCAATTTAAATTGAATTTGCATCAAAGTTCTCTTGCTTCTTTGCTTCATAAATGATTAACTTTTTCAATTAAATTAATAGAGTCTTCAGCTTTAAAGTCAAGTAAAAGATAGAGTCACAGCACGTTAGTCGATTAGATATGATATAATCAATTCTTTTAGATAGGATTTTCAGGTTTTACTCTTTCCGTATTCACTGCCAGGACCTCACTCACGTGCTCAGGTGCTACTTGGGTGAGGAAAAGGCAATGAGCACGATGACTATTGTTTATAAATTTTGTGTAGCGGCTGGCTATGATTTAATATATCGTGCACGACGTAATTTTCACATTGTGTGTGTGTGTGTTAGGCTGTGGAATTGCGTCGTATCAATTCAAATTTGCATATATCGCGTAATTTATTTCCTAACATAGCGCTACCAAAATATATCAATGTATTACTTACTCATAAAACGGTACCAGAGTTATTACTAATAAATATTCTATCGCTGCAAACAAAGCGCTTGTACCCGTAAATAAATCATTATTATTATTAAATATATTTCACAATTTTGATTACGAATTATTTCGTATAATTACTGAATGATTTCACAAATGTTTCAAATATATTTTGATATACACGTATTATATCGTATAAATACGCAATGGTCAATATTCATAGTCAGCCGATTTCAGCGAATTGCTACGTATTTTAGACTGTGTCTGCCTGATTGTTTGCTAAAAACTCGGGTGTCGGAGGCGTCCCGGGTTGTCCTCTCTAGCGCAGGCTTATTGCATCTGGGTCGTACGAATGAGAATCGTGGAGAGAATGTGTTGGTGTGCCTGTTTTGCCATTTTTTAGATATAGGGCTAAGAAGGATAGGTAGTATACTTTCTGGTGTGTCAGCTAATTATAAGTAGGTAGGGCCGGGCAGGTTGACACAGTCTCAGGTCGGGTAGGCATTTTTTCGGTGTCAACCTGTTTCAGGAAATTCGATTTGAATCATCGACGGTGAAGTTAATCTGAACGGAGAATGCCGTTCAGTTCTGGCTTTATCTTGTCGATATTTCGAATCTGGCAACTTAACCCTTGACGGTCGAGAGCCGGGATATTTTCGGTATAGCAATTTTATCGTTTTCATAAAAAATCTGAAACCCGACACGCACTACGATCGTATCTATGCTCTAAATTATCTCCATTGTGTCTCATTCCATCGTGCTCCTTTTAAACGTCTCCTGTGCTAGAATGCTTTCAGTTTTCGAACGATATTGTTCTCACTATTTAAATAATCCCACCAGTCATCGAAGCGTTAGATTTTCCTTTATACTTCTGTGATACGTTGTATTTTCCATTCTATTATAGCTCTGCCAGTATCTTTTTGCCTTTGATATACTTGGAGAACTCCTGCATTCTTCTTTCGTTTCCTTCCTTCTTCTACGTTTGTCACAAATTCGTGAGGATTTGGTTAGCGTTCATTTTATACTGTTCCCGTTCCTCTTCCTGCTATTGTTTCGTTTATCGCTAGAACTACCGATAATCAGGGTAAACTTATTTGCAATAAAGAAATTGCAATTATAAGTACCCGAAGAACTATACACCGCAATGGAAATAAATCTATACTCGTTGCTATTGGTGCCTAAAGGCGTACGAGACATTCACGAATAGTGTCTTATTGACGTCTTCTGCCAATTAATTTCACCTATCACACACATCACCGTCGACTTGAAACGATTCAAACTCTCTAATCCGAAGAATAAGGAAGTACTTTTACGGCTTCTGCATATTCTTCGATTGAAATTCGCCGTAGAAAACGATCAATAGAAAATCGTAGCAAATGTACAAAAATGTATCCACGTGAATTTATACAATTTGTATAAAAAAAACCACGAATGGATCATTTTGACCACTTCGGTAGTTCTAGTGTTAGCGTTCCTCTGCGATTGAAGAGCACGTAGGCAGAACGGTTTCTAAGCGTTCGTGTCCTACGATGCTCGATTTGTTGCAAGGTTTTACGATCAGTGCGCGTACGTCTCCGTTCGTCAAGGGTTAACGTTGCAACCGCGGTCATGGTCGCGAGGAAAAGTCCGAAACGAACGTAACTCGAGGTTTAACACGTTGCACGAGCAACGATTGTCACAATCGTTGGCCGTCTGCGTGTACGCTTTTGCTGCAGCTTTCACGATTTCCATCTTCTGGTTTGCGATTAGAGAACCTCGAGCCTAGATTTAAGTTTCTGCGGCATCGCGCCCGAAGAAAAGAAGAGGCCCGACATCTTGTCACGAAGAGGGCTGCAACTAATGGCTATTCATTTTTTTTTTCTATTAAAAAAGAATGGACAGTCATTTCTGTTACCACATTGTCACTGTACTCGTTGCGTAGAGTCTTGCATGCGTAGAAATTTCAGGTCTTCGTTTTGGGCAAATCGCGGTTCTTTAATTAGCGTTGCGAGAAATTCATTACGAGTTGAATTAGCGTCGCGGGGAAGGGAAATCGCGAGTTGTTTTATATTAGTGTTGCGAGTGAATTTCAGTTTTCACGGGTTTTCGTTAGCGTTGCGAAGAAATGATTGTCGCGTTTGGTTTAGCGTTGCGGATTACGAAGTAACGCGATTGATCTTAGTATTCTTTAATAATAATTGCTGTAGCTTCTTTGAGATTAATATCGTACATTTATTAGCGTTGCGATAATGGTAACCGCGTTTTCGTAATTTATAATAATATATTGAATCATAAATGCATTCATTTCCAGTTAACTTTATAGTGTTGCGTTTTCTGAATATCGCGATTATTCGAAGCATATTTTGCCGTATAAAGATGATAATTTCTACGAAGTTAATTCAGTTAGCGTTGCGACATTTTTCCATCGCGATCATTCAATTTTTCTAGTTAGCGTTGCGTTTATAAATGATCGCGTTTGTTAAAGTAGTGTTGCGATTACGAGAAAATGCCCAATTATCTTCCACTACGATAGTGGAACAGAGTTTCTGTGTTCCTGATTCTTCAATTGCGGCTATGGAAGTTGCACCTCCGTAATTAGTGTTGCGCATTGAAAAATAACAGGTGCATTGATTAATATTTGTTAGTGTTGCGTTAAAGAATAAACAAAGCGTCCCAGCGTGGGCGCTTTCAAGAGTTTGCCATTTTCTCTTCTTTTCTCATTAAAGTTAGTATTTCTCAGCGTAACGAAGCACCTTTCGCGATTAATTTGTACAGTTTGCTACTTGATAAATAGACTCAGTAAATTAGCGTTGCGAAAAAGAAGCACTGTTCCACTCACGGGTTGATCGGGTTTATTACGAGTGGACGATTATTATCCCTTCGTCTGCAATCTGGTTCATCTACGACTCGAATGAAATTCTCACTATTCGTTATTTTCCATACGAAAGAACCCTTTCCTTACCCCTTTTTTGGCCTGTATTTTTGCCTTTTTATTTTGTCTTTTTACGGCAAAGAAGGTAAACATTTTGCTTAAGTTTCACTTGTACGTTAAATCAGAAACTTCAAGAAGTATTTCAGAATTTTTACAGATTTTTTTTAATGTCTAAAACTATAATATAATATGCAAATAGCGTTTGTAAAAATACAGCTTGCAGGCGAAGGGTTATTTTTGGGTGGCCCTTCTGGTTACTCGATTCATTTTCATTTGACTGCTGCAATCCATCGTCGTTACTGCAATTCATCGTCGTTGCTGCAATTCATCGTCGTTGCTGTAATTCATCGTCGTTGGTTTTCTACACTTACGTAGTTCGTCCAATATTATATTATTCTCTCGAGAATTTGTACGAATATTAAAAGCGATAACTTATACATTTCTTAATCTTTTCGCTACGACACTCTTAGCACTAAAATCATCCGAGATGCACAAGATAGGATAATTTTTGTTCATGTAGAAATAGTATGCATGACAACATTTCGATACTACAATCGAGCTATTAATTACAATTTAACACGTCTGTGGTTGCGAGGCAAAACTACATAAGTTACATGTTTCCACTTACGGAGATATTTCTGCTTAAAGCTTTAAATGTAGTTGTTAAGTATCGGACTTGAGTCGAATTGCATTCATTCTTCGATCATAATACATTTATTCTCGTGCATTTTTGCCTATATTTTATATCTGTTTTGTCTATATTCTATAACTGTTTTGTCTATATTTTATTTATATGATGCGTCGTTTTGCTTTACAACCACGGACATATGAATAATAATTGCTAAAGTGCCGTGCTACGCGAAACACGATGATAGCAAATGGTCGTCTAATTTCTGAAAGTGCGTATACGCGTTTTCTGTAGCGAAGGGGTTAATTAATATCTATTTTTATCAAACCTTGAATATCCGCGGTATAAAAGATACCTGCTTCACCGACAAAATGGTTGCCTACCAATTCGTAGTTCCTGAATTATCACTCTAAATTTCAAGGGGGCGTAAGAAGCATTGGAATTTTTTTCGAGATTGGTAAATCAGATCGTGCGATACAAAATCTCGTGAAACGAAAAATATAGTTTATATCTTCTCTGTGGTACACGATAGACCTCCAATGTACTTTTTTATTTCCAAAATCAGGATGAGTCCTTTGCCATTTTAGTGTCGCTTCCAATGTTATCGATTCGAGAGAATTTCTGCCGGTAATTCAGTTCGCGTGATGCGAATAATTCTCGATGATTTACTTCACTCGGATGAACTATCGATACAAGGTAACAAAGTTTCTCGCAGTACTCTTCTTCAGATGCTTCTACAACCCCCTCACAGATGTCCAGGTTGATTTTCGCAACCCTAAACTAATTGCAAGCGTGGTACATTGCAAATTATAAGACGTGTTCACAAAAAAGTTATTATTTTATTACACTTTCACGGAAAATCTATATTCTTAACACGCAAGAATAGGTCATCTGTGTTTCGTATCAAATTTGCACGCGTGAACTTCGCTCCATTTTACTCGTGTTACAAAAATTTCACCTTCAACATTATATATGCCTTGCCGACGGTACTCGTCTTTCAATCCCGCGAGTTTCTTTCCAACATTCGTTACCAACGCTCAGCCAGAGTAGGGACGGACGTCAGTTTAATTCGTATTACTTTCCTCATAAATCCGTCGGGATTCGCGAACGTAGAAGGGGTGTATAGGGAAGGCAGGTCCACGGAGGTAAGCGATATAATGTCGCATACAACGCGAAAGGTCTACGTATGTATATACACGGTTAACTTTGGTCCATAGGAAGCCGGAGGAAAAAGGGAAATCTCTCTCTTCTTTCTCCGGCTCGTTTCATTCTCTGCCCCTTTTCCTCGGTTCTCCTTGAGCCGTGGCTGTACCGATTCCAGACAGTTTTTGCTGAAACATCGCGCCGTTGATCCGGCATTTTCCAGGCCGCTTGGTTTATCGCTCGGCCTGATCCCTCTGTTCGTACCGCGGTGTTACAAGCCCCTGCAATCGATGTTTTCATCCCATCTTCCTTACTCGACTCCGTCTCTATTCTACCCTCTCGCGTCCCCGCCTTCTAACCGATTCTACTGTCCTCTCCGCATTTCTCTTTATCTTTCTCTCCGCTCCAGCGGCCCTTCCGAGATAACCGCCGCCATTTGTCTCTCGGTGGCGGCGTGTACCGAAGCTACACGCGGCGATGTAAAGCTACCTACGATCTTCTGACCGTACACCAGAGACCTGGATTTTGCCCCCGGAAAAACGGTCGATTTTCCGCAACTAGCGCGAATATCGAGGCTATAAGTAACCGAGTTGAGAATATCTGTTCCTCGTACCATTCGTACCAGATGTACCAGCAAGTAATCCACTGTTTTTTTAAAGAAATATAGCACATGTTACTCAGATATGAAAATAGGTTAATGAATTTATTTTACGGAATAATCAATTTTGTAAGAATTTTTAAGATAGCTATTTCATTGCGCGAAAAATACATGCTGAATTTGACAAAGGAATTGGATTACTCGTTGGTACATTTAACAAATTCTCCAAGAAGTGGCGATCTTCCGATGCAAAAAATAAATCTACCCCAGCTTCGATAAAGTTCCTATCCATAGTGAAGCAACCGCTTGGAGCGGCAGAAAAGTAGAGTACTACTGTCGTACACAGACAAGCTAACCCAGTAGCGTAGGGTAATTCCCAGCGCGCGAAGGGTGGCCAAAAACAGAGGTTGACTTTATACACCTATTTTCAATCACGTTGAGCCGCGATAAAAGACTTTGGCGCGTGATCGTGTACTACCCTTCGGGCACAGGATTTTGTTTCCTGTGCCTCGCGCGGGTTCGCCGCCGCGCGAATAAACACGCCGGGGACACGCGATCTGATATTCAATATCCTCGGCTTTCCCCTCGGGAGAGTTTGCCGGGATCTCGAACTAGCATACGTCGTATCCAGTTTCTGCGTGTCTCCAGCCCGTCCGATATAATAGATACATTTTTCGATCTTTCAATATCGCCGACTACGGAATGTTCCGTCCAGCGATTGCTAGAAGTTTTACCTTCTTGTATCTCGTGTTATTGGCTGGGATCAATCGAGGCGTTGACGGTAGCAAGGACCAACTCAACGCTCTCAAAAATATTTTTCACTATATTAAATTGGTCCGCAACACTTAACGCGTATTCGTGTTGGTCCCTTTTTAATGTTGCCCTTCTTCCTGGTATAAATAGTAAATTTTTGTAGGAAAAAGAAATTGTTACAACGCTTGCGGTGCCAGTAGAAGGCATTTTTTTTTAAACATATGGGCAAATTACCTAATAATTGACACTATACCACTCACCGATACTTTTTATGATTTTAATTGTAAATTAAGGTTCTAGCTTACGTTTAATGTCATCTGTGATTTTTCCTATAAACTACAACTAATTGTAGTTTGTCTAGTATCCATCATAACAACAATTTAATTTATTAATAATTAAAATCATAGAAAGTGTCGATTACTGGTTTAGTGTCGATTGCTGAGTACTTCACCCTACATAGGGATGTCAGATCAGCTATGTTCGAAACCGATTAATCAGCGGTATTATTATTCGACAATCGGTTATTAATATTCGGTAATCGGTTAATTACTTATTTAATTCATTATACAGAAACAAAGTTGAAGTCATTGCTTCACTTGTTGTTTCCTACATGTAACATATTACAAGCATTTGAGTTGGACCGAAATATATTTATTTATTTTTGTGTTTCTTCAAATCATTCATAATACTAATACAAGTACACGTATTGCAATTAATTGAGTCGGTAGAATTTTGCTGTATGACTTTCCGTAAGCTAAAAAAAGCGTCGGTTAACTGGTTAATCGGTTATCTGGTACAGAAATAGTCTGAAATCTGGTTAATAGAAAAATCTAATGATTCGACGTCACTGTTACCACTCTCGAACAAAATTAATCCCGAATCTCTTCGGGATCACGCGCTCCCCCCTTATATTTCGTAACAAAATTCTCCAAAGATCCCTGGTCACTCGAAAATTCATCCGCATCTCACATATGCGTAGATCGATTTCTTCCATACGGTGCGTAAGCGAAGCGTCCATTAGCTTCGTTCTCCGCGACATATCCGAACAATTCCTTCGGGAGCAACAAGCATAGAACAAAAGTGGCGGACCCGGTGGATCCCAGTTGTCCATTAACTCGCCGCCCTTTAATGCATCGTCCAGACTGGCAAACCTCCACGGTGTTTTGACACTCGTCGATGCGTGACGCCGCTCGCTGTACGTCGCCTGATCCATTTTGCAACGCGATTTATTCGCGTCACCCCTCTTCTCCACCCTCCTATATGCTCGCCCCGGCGAAGAATCGTCGTGGCGCGACAGAGAAACGTGGCCGTATTTCATCGAAGACAGTGGAAAGAACGGGGAGGAGGAAAGACGTGATCCTATGGTACCGGAAGCGAACGAAGTGCTGGGATACCGCAAGATGTGCGGCCAGCGCCGGAAACGCGCGGCCAGAGGGTATAAATTGAATCGGGGCTGCGCATCCGACGCGTAAATGCGACTTCGCACACGCCCTTTAAATTCCCCAATCCACGATCCTCTTCCTCGTCGTCTACTGCAGCGCTGGACAACCATTACCCACCGGAAAATGCCAATAATTTCGCCTGCCAGACGGCAATCTTACATTCGCTGACCCTATACCACTTTGCGGTTTCTAAACCAATGATTTTGATCGAGGTGGAGGTTGCGTTGGGTTTTTCGACCGGTAACTGTAATTCTTTATAGGGGCACTTTAATCCCCCGAACGTGTTTCTCGTTGGTTTTGGAAGAAATTTTGTTACGTATACAATAAAGAAGATAGTTGTAACCCATTAACCAGTTAACTGCGTATGACGAGTTAACTCGTTCTACGAGTTCCCAGTGGTTTAGTTTCTACTGTAATACTCTATTTTCTCAGAGAGTCTTTGCTATCTAAGACATCTTTACTTTTGTATCTAATACATCGTGGTTTACGCTTGCATTCGTAGCAATTAAAATCCCCCCAAAACAATATTGATCCTTTTCCATTAATTTTGATATATCTGTATAAAGAAGCTTCTCCCCGAACGATTCCTTAGTTAACAGGTTATTAAATATTTCGGTTACACAAAACTTTAGATACGAGACAACATAGAACCGCAACTTATTTCCGGGAGAACCCAAAGCTTGTTCCCCATTTGCCATTGCGGAATTTAATGCCGCTTAGAAAGCAGACACGCGTCTATCAAAATTTCCCCAGCAAATGTAATAGAGATAGAGGCAAGGACGAGGTAGGAAGGAAGGCGTGGAGAGGATGATTCGGACGTTTATCGGACACGGTGGTCCACGGGATCAGGCCTCAAATATTCTCGTCCGGGTTGCGGTAACCTGTGGCTAGCTCTCGGCTTAGATACACGGAGCTTAGATCCGCCTTGGCTTCGCTTCGGGACCCTCGCGAAGGCGATACGTCAACGTCATAATGGAGGCCATAAATCCGGCTCGCACGCGCCTAAAGCTTGCTCACGGAGACCGCACGCGGACCACGGTCCGCAACCGTCCATAATCCATCCGTGTGTCCCAGCTACTGCCTCTCTATATGCCTCCAACTTAGTTTGCACGCTGACTTTGTTAGATATTGCCGCGTCCATCCATCACCGCCGATCGGCTTGGATATCCACGAAACCCGACGCGTAACGTGGGAATACTCCGAATGCCTCGTGTTACCGTGCAGTTTGGACGTTGATGATCGGTGACGGTTGTTTTCGCGTGATTAAGGAGCCTGTGGAAAGGACTGATCATGCGTTGAACGATTTTTTTGGGTCGCGGGGAGTACGACGATTTTCAAGAGGTCGTTAAAATGCGGAAGAAAAATCGAAAGAGGATCTAAATGATCTAGATTCGCGGGGCGAATGTTAACCCTTCCGCTGAGACGGATTTTAATCGCGGAATATGGAGAAGACGGTAAAATATTAGATTATGCAATTTCGTATTTTTCTTCCACACTTTTGCAATTCTTTCGGATGTTTCAAGACGCCAATAGTGCCTCTGATAGTCAAACTTAATCGACAAAACGCGTCAATAATAATGGAAAGGTTTAATATTTAATTATTCGAATTGCTTGTTTTTTATATTAAACTAAAATACAGCGTAGTTAGAAATCAATTAAAAAGTCGTTCTTCGCCGAAAGTGGAGCTAACCGGTTTTTGCACCGCGCCCTTCAATTATCCTTCTGGGAGGGTAGCGTATGTATCCGAGTTAGTATATCATTCACGACTTTATTTGCTCCATTTTACCCTTGCAATTACCCTTCCGTGGCCAATCTTTTCGATCGAAAATAATTTATCGATTATTGGGTCTGTAATGGGTGTGCCAAATTGCGATTAATTTCGAACCATTCAAATAAAACATACGCCACGGTCCCATTACTCGCGAAGAGGTAGAATACCTTAACCCTTTCACTGTTGATTAAACTGACGGTGCACTGTACTCGAGTACGGTTCCTGGTAGTATAAAACTTGAAAAACGAAGTTTACAAATTCCATCCGTTTTCATAAAAGGTAAACAAAGCATAAACACTTTTGAAATTCGTCTCTTGAAGTTCAAACGAATCCCGTCGCCTGTATATCGTCATTGAATTAAACTTTTGCACTCGAAGTACTCCTCACAGGCACTGCCAAAGTTTGACGTTGCACTCGAAGCGTGCCTCTCGCTGCCCATTTACAAAACGTTCGCATTACGATAATAATGAAATAACGTTAAAAATATCGTGCCTTTTAAATTTTGCCTTCAAATAAATCACATACTAAAGCCAAAGAAAAGTTGGTGCTGCTGAAAGCTTTAACCGAGAAGAAGTTCTAGTGCAAAGGGTTAATAGTTTCTACCTTTACGAATGGCCACGCGACGTAGTACAAGCTCAACAGTGGAAGGGTTAATTCTGTCTTCCTCGATGGCTCGAGTAACTTCCATGATTCCATACGATTTCCCTGAACCGTTCACTCGAACCAAAAGAAGGAAGGAAACTGCTCGCTTCCCTAGCCGGTAGGTCTAGCGAAGTAGCAGTCGTAATTCGCAGGAAATCCCTCGGAGAGTCCTCATAACACGCGCGGTGGTGGAGTTTAAGCACGAAGGCCGTATATTTCCCAGCACGCTATCGCGATTCATTACATCGTGTTTAGATAATTAATAAAGCGCGGTCTACGTAAATAATGCGGCCGGGTATCGCGAGATCGGCAGAGTAGAGAGGAGTAATTTCGCTGGACGGTTTCCTTGGCCGGTTTTATCGTCTAGCGGCGAGAAGGGTACGTGTTCCGTGTTTCATTCGCAATCAGCGACAGTAGCCAGCGGACCGAACGGTGTGTCGTTCATGGCGGAGCGTAAGCGGTGGCAGTAACCTGAAAGTTATCGCGCGGCCAACAGGGTCGTAACGAGCACACCGCGTAGAATGCAGCTTACTGGTCGAAGGGACGACATTCTGCCGTGCTGTTATGGCCACTAAGGCTTGTTTACACTGACGTTGTCCACCGTGATAATGCTTGGCGTCGCGATCGCGATACTGCTTACCCTAACTTCGACTTACCGCGTTTTCGTTCTTTCTTCCTCCTTTTCTTGCTCACTTTTGTTCTTCTTTTGCTTCCTTTCTGTTTATTTTAGTTTAATTCGAAGATAATTGAGCCACTCGTTTGCCAAGTCGGCTAATTCCACAAAAGGAGAAGTGGAGAAATCGATGGGGTGAATATTCGCTCTTTTTCTAAAATTCACGTGGGAACTTAAATCCAGGTAAATACTGTAGAATATATTATTATAGGCAAAGGTTTTATAGGATAATGTATCCTTGAAATAAGAATAAGTTATTATTAAACTGCGGACCTTTATACAAGTTCGTATGTTTATTAATAAAATTAAAGGAATAGGAGCCAAATGGAGGATTGTTTCATCCCTGAAATACACTGATTTTTACTCTATTTCGTTTTGCATATTACACGTATTATAGAACATCATGCCGGTGGAGAGTTAACGATACATTATAGCAGAGCTTCTTAAACTGTGGGACGCAATTTTTAATATAAAATGGATCAATGATATCGCGAGTTAATTCCGAATCAGTTGAATTCAATTTGTACTTTGAATCACAAAATTACTGATTGCGCGATTGTTTATTTGGTATCTATTCAAGGAACTTACAATTAATTACAACATGTACAGTTGAAAAAATCGTGAAACTGTATCTCTACAGTTATAATCTTCTGCTTGTAAAAATGTTCATCCTACACGTTCGCCTCCTACTCTGGTTTGTAGTTTCACTTGTAGAGTTAAGGATTTGAGTACTCCTTAATTTAATAGTCTCTGTATAGGATCCACAATGCACAGTGAGAACGTTCCAAAATCGCAATCTTTTCTTCCTACGAATTTTACTTTCGCATGGCCACCTCTTCTTTTTAATCTTCCACGCCTCTTCACCTGAAAAACAAAAGCAAATCCTCCGATTCATCTCCGATTATCAACAAAGAAACAATAAAGTCTAGGCCCCATCGTGCGATAAATTTATTCGCCAAATTAACGCAGACGTGAAACGGGTTCCAAATTGAACAACGTAAAGAAAGGGAGGGTATTAGAATGAAGCGTATTTTAAAAGGACGTGCAACCACTGATACGTCTGCTCGGAACGATCAGGGATGCCGTAGGCGTCGCTCGTAACCGTGTGAATATTATTTCTGTCCCGGGAGTTTTAAACCTTTTTAGTATGCAAACAGACGGTTCTCGAGGCAATATAACAGCGACGTTAAGGGTTGAAAGTCGCGGAGAATGTAGATGCGGACCGACCGGGGTACAGTTACACGGGGCGGCGCTTTTTACACGCGGCCGTTTAAATAAAATCGCATTAGTTACGACGCCCACAATTTCCACCTGTTCACACGATCCTTTTTTCCCTTCCTCTCCCATGCGAATAGCGATAATTATTCGAATTGTATTTCAACGAACAATTCATTTATTGGCGAGGGCTGAGTTTCTTTTTAATGGAAGAAGGAAAGAAAATGTGGAGATGGCTACTACTAAATTCATTAAGATTGTAAAAATATTAGTCGTAAAGGGCAGATATTTATTCATATTTTAAGAGTTTAGTAGCAGTAGCATTGTATTGTAGTATTATAGTACGTTTATTAGTATTGTGGTGATGTTAGGTAGAAGCATACTGCTCGATAATAGGATGTATTTTCTCAGTAATTTCTTATTAGTAGTTCGGTATTCAAAAGTAGAGAAGTGCAGCTCTAATCCAGCTGCGGTTTTCGAGACGCTATTCAACTCTATCATAGCTTTTTTAACAAACGTAGAGGCTAAATTGACGTTAAATGTAATTGCTCCTCTTTACTACATTTTTTGAGCGAGCTATAAATTCCTATTTAAGGGGTAGCTTAATCCTTTGATAAGATAAATTCAGAAACTCATTTAGAAATCGTTGATTATTTATTGGTACTCCAAATAATTCTACCAACTAAAACAATTCAGATACCGAAATCAAGAATAAAAAATAGTTGCGTTTAAGATTTAGCTTTGTGGGTGGTAATAATTTCTCGCCCATGATCGGTCGAGTAAGCAAACGTTTCGATTGCTCGCAAAAAAGTTGCAAACACCCAGTATATCGAAAGAGGGGAAATGATGGCGATTCTGCAGATTTTTCGTTCTGTTACCATTACCGCGGTGTCGCCGGAGCAGAGCATCGCGACGCCGCTGACAGATGCATAGAATTTTTCTCGAGTCCTCGCGAGCCAGCAGCATGCGAGTAACGGATGCCATGATTTCCCAAGGGTCGCGGGTTCCCGTATATTTTCATACGAATGCGTTGCGGTCGCCCACCCCGCTGTCGTAGAACAGTGTAACTAGGCGACTGACCGCGGAATTTAAATGCCATTATGAATATTTTTTCGCCGGCTTCTGGTATATCTCGCGCGACGAGAACCGAGCAAACGTCGAGCTCTCGATTTTCATACGAATTCGCCTTTATGCTCGGGAACATCGTCGCCTCGTGAAATTCGTGCTTCCAGTGAAAGAGAAACCGTAACGGGACGTGTTTTCTGAAAAACTACAGCTGTTCGTGCGAAACATAATTTTTCTGTGTGCGATGCTAGGTAGTAGATTTCGAATTGGAAAAGTTCCATTTGGGTCAGTCCGACGATCATTTTGCGGTAATTTCTCTAAATCCACTAATTCGTATAAAAACTGCTTAAAGTCCAAATATAATTTTCGCAACGCAATTTCCGTTTATTATTTTTTCGTTTATTATACTTTTCTTTCTTTTTACTGATTTGCTCGACAGTCGACTACAGGCACTTCGATAAATCTTCGACTACATCCAGCTACGGTGTTAGGGTCATTTTTCCTCTCTTTCAAAAAATCCCTTGATCGGGAGAGAACGACAAAAAGATCACTATCAATACATACAAATCTTATTTCCAAATCGACCTGCAAATTTCAAAGATCCTAGCAGGGTTGAATGTTTGAATTTATCACGAACGAGAACGTAGAACTTCGAGAGCACAACTCGAACACGGTTATCCACAATAATCGTGAACAACAATTCACCCGACTCGCTTACCTAAAAAAATCGAGCGAATAAACGTTCAATCATATTCGAAATCAATGGGAACGTTAAGGGGTTGGCGAATCTAGTAGGAAGAACACGAGAGGTGGGGAGCGTACAGGGGAGTGTCGCCTCCTCAAAGACGGTGACAACGTCGACGACGAGGACGACACTTGCTGGTCGCCAAGAGCAACGTAGCAACAACCCCGTTTAGTACTCTCGGCGTGTCTGCGCCGTAGAGAGTACAGAAACGCCGAGATGGTAACGACGACTACGACGACGACGACGACGATGTTAGTAGTAGTAGTAGTAGAACAGAAACGTCGGCGACGTTAGTGGTGGTGGTCGCAATGGTGGTGGACGAGATCCAGAGAGGCGCGAGTAGAGGGTGGAAAGAAGGGTGGCTGAAAGGTGAAGAGTGGGGTGGCAGGATGCGGGACGGCTGGTTACGGCGGTGTTGCGGGGTGTCGAGGGGGTGGTCGAAGCGGAGGGGCACAGGAGGCAGCCTCGAAGGACGGGAGGGAGGGTAAGGAGGTGGAAGAGGGTGGCCTGGGTGGTTGGTTGGTGATGCATTGCGCGAACTCCCCGCGGCGAGGTCACGTGACTCGTACCCCCGGCCTATCATTGATCGCTCCCCGGAGAAACGTCGGACACACTGTGCCCACCAAGCATTGTACCTTGCACCTTACCAGTTTTCCTACCGGCACATCTTCGCCGAAGGCTCGAGGAGGATGAGGAGGAGGAGGAGGGATCCGTTCCATCAGGAGAGGCCCCGGGCTATCTAGCCGCTCTCTCCGTGATCTTACGCTTTGTCCTTCCTTCGTTGTTGGATGTTACTGTTCCTTTTTGGCCTCCTCTGGTACGGACGGCTACCACTGGCTGACCTATCGCGGAAAAAAGGGGATGAATCGGCCTTTCTCTGTGGAGCAGAGTAGTAGTCGGAGATGGTGTCTCGTTGGACAGGGTTATGGGCAAGTTGTCCGGGGAGGGAGGAAACTTTAAATTGGTAGGTTTGTTGAATTGGGGATGATGGAAGGAAAAATTGAAGAAGCAGCAGGGATAATGTATACGTATTTTATGTATGGGAGGATCGTATACCGTAGTACAGATGCGGAGTCTTTATGCAAATACGGTTTTTTTTTCGGAATAGAAATGGAGAAACAGAGATGGAGGAAGCGCAGATTGATTTCGTTTGTTAACGCGTTCCGTGGTATATGTGTCATTGATGGTGCGTGGTAAGTATTCCATTCAGGTCACGCGTGTCACTGGTAAAACACAATTACGAAGTAATAGATTTTATGGTAACTTTGGGACTGAAAAATATATTAGCATCGAGAAAAGAGGCAACGCGTTTTTTTTTAGTTTGCTTTTTATTGCGACATTTTTCTTCTATAAGAAACAGTGAACGAATTACTCGATGCGGTCAAGGTGTAAGACTCATCTTGTATAATGATAATGTAATGAAATATTTTATGATAATATGTCAATCTTTAATCAAAACCTCAATTGGCCTGAATGAAAAGTTGTGTAAATATCAGAAATGGCTCGGCACGAAATGTGTTAAATATTATAACGTGTATCTAGTTTTGGGTATTTGGCATGTTTTTGCACATCGCGAGTATTCGGTACTTTTTTGTAGTACATACAGTGGCTGCTAAAACTTTTCCAACTTAGAATAGTTGAAGAATACTTGAAAGAAAAGGTCCATTGGATAATTATTGCATCGCGTGTTTTAGCTTGTAAAATATAATCTTATAGATATAATTAAAATTTGAATAGAATTATAGTTTGACTGGGAACTTGTGGCAGCCACTGTATGTATCTTGAAGTACCTTACAAGCTCCTTATTAAAGGATAAAGCCATTTACCTTGAGCAAGATGTAAACGATGAATCATAATGAATTATGCGCTACGTTATAACGGGAAGACTTTGCGCATGCGAGTATTACAAGGAACTAAACAAATTAACACCTTATCTACTCTATATCACTTATAAAATCAAATCCACCAAATCTCTTTTGCAAAAGGATACATTACTCGAAATCGTCTTCGCTGTAATCCAATAATTTTCGGAAGTCAATTCGGTTCATTTTGAGGAGTCGATTAATTTGGTTATTATTAAACGACTCTAAATTCCATATCACCTTCGCATTAAAATTTCGCCCTCAAAAACCAAAGTGCTAATTGGCAGTATAATTTTGTGGTCACATGGCAAAATGACATGCGTGTGTTACAGAAATTGCAAGAAAAATTACATAAATTTTTCAAAATTCCATCGCTTTGAATTCACGTGTATACAACTTTTAAGGAAAATTACCAATTGGTTATTTTGGCCACCACGGTAGTTTCAGTGATACGAGTATTGTGATTTGCATAGCTAAACAATCTTTAACCCTTTGCATTCCAAAACCAGTTTGATAACATCATCTATCGATTACTCCAAAACGTTACTCTGACTCTTATCAAAACTTAAAGCGTTACGTATTTCGAAAACCGGGGAGTTTGCCTTTAATTTGCCTCGTTTGGCAAGGGATGAAAACCAAATCTGTGAAAATAAATAGAGAACCATAAATTTCAATTCTTGGAACAAATTTATGCGTGTCGTCATAGCAGCGTCAACGGAGTTCAAAGGGCTGAAATGTTTGTACCGTAAAATTAAGAAAATTACACGTGTCACGTTTCGCCATCCGACCACAGAATTACCGTGAGATCTCCCCTAACGAAAGAGGAGCGACAAGCGGCAAGAAATCTGCCATATTAATTCCTCTAGTAGACCTAACTCGACTCGACTCTTTACACTCGACTCCCGTGTTCGATCGTGTTCGTTGGCAGGAAAAAGTGGTGCACGTGCGATCGGTCCGCGTGCCACGGCAATGCTCGTGAGCCCGCAAAACCGTCGATCCGTCACTCTAAATGCGCGTTCCTTTTAATTGGCCCGCGAATTCGTGGAAACGCGAGAACACCGGCACGCCACAGGCTACCGTGACTCGTAACCCTTTCCTAGTAAAACCGGCTACGAGTAGGAATGGGAATCGATGCTGGCAGCTTTGCAAGAAGACCCACGCTTGCAAGCAGTCTCTCCCGCCTTCTTGTCAGCCACTCGCATTTTCTGCAAGTGTCGCACGCGATCCTTTCCGCCGGCATTCTTCTCAAATGTGGCAAAAATTGTGTGGCGAAATTTTGCAACAAATTCGCGCGCATCGGTTTTGGAAGAAGCAATCATGCAAACCTTAAATAGCCATTTGCGATATTAACCCCTTGCCGTACAAAATTTATTGTCACGCTTGCTGTTTTCTATTTTAACGACGCGTCGAGTGCAAGCCATGAAAATATTGTACATAGTTTTTATTTAATAGCCTTCGTTCTTACGTATTGAAATTGTAATGGAAGTTAAAGTTAAAGCTTATTAAAAAGCACGGTATATTGTTATCGTAGTTGGACGATATTTTGCATCACGAGGATTAAGTCGTGATTATACGGCAAGGGGATAAGATGCGTTTTCACGTGACATTAAAGGTCTAACATTCGTAACCATTATGTCGTAACGCTTTTCTGTCTCAGATGTTTTCACGCAATTTAATGTCGCGACACTAGTCACGAACAAGTGTTACGCAAAAACGTACACTTTACCCTGTCTACATCTACGCAGCAAACATACGCCAGTGTTTTCACTCCTTTCTAACCGCATATGTTTACATAAATACAATATTCTTCTTATCAGCTGTCAACCTTCGTAGATTTCGCGTCCACGCTCTTCTTTCACAGACTGTATCTCCTGTTAATTATAATTGTTGCAACTCGAAGAAAGGAAAGACAATTTGATTGCGGCAGATAAAGATCGATGGCGATCGGGTAGACGTATTTTTGAAACTTAATGCACAGCGACGACAGGATAATGGTAATACTGTTGCGTGTAATATCCTGCAGTTTGCGATACGGCCGTGTAAGTATCTGAAACTGGTCTACTTCATTTTGCAGTTTAATTAGTAAACGATACTTAACGGGCTGTAATAACGATCTCGTGTGTCTGTCGTTCGACGTGAGCCACGTTTTCGCATTTGTCCAACGTGTAATTATGAAAATTGCGTTTGCTTTACGGCTGCCGGTGATCGTTACACGTGTGAACGCCATGGCAAGATTCCTACCGTGATTGCGCACGCTTTATCGACGTAAACGCGGCGATAACGGTGCTGCCCGCTATTAAATGACGTGGCGGTGCGTTCGTTACTCGAATAAGGGGGAAAAAAAAGGAAAAAGAGAAAGAAGCGGCTGGGAAGAAGTGGTTCTAAAAGAACAACGAGAAATAGGGTAACGTATGCTGCAGCTGTTGACCCTTCTCTCAGAAAAATACTAACTATTAAGAAGTATATCCCTCTTTTGTCCACAATAATTTTCGATGACCAAGACAGATTTATTCCGAATATATTTATTTATTTATGCTTTTTATTTTTATGTTGCCCCATCCATACATACATAGTGATGTCTTTGGGTACAATATTATGTTACGTAGTTATCATGTTTACTACTTATCGGTTAGTTAATTTATATTGCTTACATATTACTTCTTATGTCTAGTATAAACTCTAATAATTTGCAAGTCTTTGGTGGAGAATTTCGTAACATATCACAGTTTATTTATTTATATATATTGCTTCACGCATGCTGTTGCGCAAGGGTTAGAAGATCGCTCTTAATTTACGGGTCTCACTCTCGTACCTTCTTGCAAATTCGCACATATTCATTACTCCGAATATAATTACGTTTTATAATCATTCGTATGCAACTGAATCAGACACGATACGTAGTCGACAATCAGATAGAAGCAAAGCAACTTGATCAGAAAATCATAAAGCGATAGGCAATATTTTTTGTAGGTATTCAATTAACCTAAGGACGCTTTAGGGAGAATAAAAAAGTGTCCATGGTATTTAAAGCCATGAATTATTTTTTGTTCTTTCTTGCACTATCCCTTACATTAATCTATTACTTTCTTAATCGGAAAAATGTAAATGCTTTCCATTACTTTACTGCATAAATAAATGCAATAAGCAGGATAGAAAAGATACAGTCTTAGTATTTTCTCTTCTGTGGTCACAAAATAACTTCCCAAGACCTCAAGTGTCCGAGGGTTAATATGAAATGTGGCAGCTCGTATAATCAAGATATATAATTCATAATTAACTGGATCAATCACCCAATTCCTGCAGAAAACCCAGTCAATAACTATAATTTGGGGCTCTCACTAATTACTAATGATTTCTAAATTGCTTCTTGTGTGTTATACTCCATAATCTGGATTTATTGACTACCTTTATCGCGATATCAACAACAATTACTCTTCGATTTTAACGACAAAGATCTTTTTTTTACGAAATAATGTGACACTCGTGCTTAAACGGTCAACTACTGTACACTGTTACCCCAGAAACATGAAAGAAGTAGTGCACCCTAAAGCTTGACTATTTTTTTTTTGCAAGCCGAACGAACTTTTTCCCGCGTCCAATTCATCGTCGAAGCAATATTTTATTGTGTTAGCGAGGGTTGGGAATTCACAGACCCGAATCGGAGCGTGGAAAAGCAAGTCACGCGATTCCTTCGAATCACCACTTGGGGGAGATAATTAAATCTGTCAGGTAATTAATAGTTTCTTCTCCCGCCACCCGGATGAAGTTCACTCTGTGTATGCTCGGAGCGGGCGATGAAAATTTATAAGAGAATAATTTCATGGAGATTCCAGGTGATGCGTTCCGCTGCGACGATCAGCGAAATCTTTTTCTGAAACGGTGCAGAGTTCGTTGCCCACATCCTGACCGATTCGCAACGTATCAATTAGAGATTGAAGAGATTGCGCACGTTGCCTCGCCTCGGAGAAGGCTGCAAACGCTGCTACAAAGTTTAACGTCGGTGGGACAAAGTAGGTACAGTACACTACCGCTCAAAAGTTTGGAATTACTTTCCGGGCTATGTCCGCGTATCACGCGTGGGCTACAAATGTGACGCAACTCAAAAAAGGTACATTTTTCAGGACAAGCCAAATACCGTTAGCGAGCTTACGAACAAATTATCTACTAATCTTAAAGCATCGAGTAAAGGGATAAGCCCTAAAACATATTTTCTACATTTTTCATTCTTTGCCCCACAAATTCCTTTTCTTTCGAGTTATGGCAGTTTTTGATGTTCTTCTCAATCATCCGAGACCGAATTATTTTGAGTTACGATACTTTTAACACGTTCCGTGCCACGCGTACCACCGGTGGTACACGGCATATTTATTTAAACGCGTTCAAAGCAGATATACTTTAGCATATCTAAGTTTAAGACTGAGAAATATATTAGTACTTAAAAGGAAGAAGCAATATCTTCCACGCATGGTATACGATATAGTTACTATGTACAAGCTAATTATTATGTTAGCTAAAAAGTTTTCTCGTATTTTCAGTTCTCGTCGGTTTGGCACGGAACGTGTTAATATTTAGTTATAAATTAGTAGCAACGCAGGCTAATTTTGCGCTTCAATTCATAAAATTTTTCAGTTACGTAAGTCGACAGGGAAAAGGTTGAAATCTGTAAAATGCAGGTCTCGTTGCTCGTATATCGTTCCTTGTTCGATAGCTGATACTTTTCGATATGCCTGTTCGACTCACGAACTTAACAGTCAAAGGGTTATGGACGGTGACGTTACTTTTACAGTTGCAAAAAAATTACAAAGATCCTATTGGATAAAAAGAGGAGAAAATGGAGGAAAAGTGATGTTGGCGATCCGAGGGTGATGTCGGTCGACGGGAATCAGAATTTCCTGCGGTTCCTTTGTGATGCAAAGACGAGGGGGGGAGGAAGGGGTGGGTAGGAAAATCCTCGGTGAGGCGAGCAAGGCGTCGTGGTGTCCTTTGAAATTAAGTAGTTACGCCACCCTCAAAGGGTGTCTCTTTTCGGACCCGTTGCTCGCAGCTTGCTTCTTTCCCGCGAAAACTCTTTAAATCGTGCCGGCCTCGCAGCCTCCGGCGGCAGTTTATTAAAAGGGTGAAGTTGGAAGACGGACACCCCGCAGGCGGACCCTGCTTTTAATATATTTTGATTGATAGGATTAGCAGCCACTTAACGCCGGGACGCTTCGGAAACTGTGTTCCAAAGTGAAAAGAAAGAAATAAGATTGGAGATTCTTAGAGGGTTGCTCCGATCTTGCCTGCTTAATTAGATTGGTATAATTCCTTGTGGACGAACGATAGCGGAGTAAATAAATTGGAAAATTGCAGAGGCAACTGTTTTTCTGTATACGAGAGAATTATTAGCGATGTAGAGATTGCAAGGTTTTTCATACACATGTAGGAAGTTTAAAGTTTAACCCTTGGGCTGAAGGTGGATCAACTTAAACCGAAGTTTATGCAAGTAAAAAAGTTAATAATATTAACATATCGTATGCGAGGTCTGGAACGATGGTTTGCCGCATAATTTCTGCCAAATTTCGGATTCCATTAACAAAACAATGAAATTGGTTTAGAGGCAACAAAGTCGTCAAGCCAAGACTTAAACTTTCGCATACATCTAACAAAAGAATTGAAACTTGAAAAGACTGTCAACGACAGATTACGACTGCATCGCCATGTTGTATACCTCTAATCCAACTCTTTTCCAGTCACCATCCCCGAAAGGATCCAATTAATCGGATCTTGCCACAAAGCGTCATCCGCGTCGAGTCTCTCCAGATACGTTTCCCTACATACATACATATATACGCGTCGCGTTTATATACGTTTTTCAGGCATGCAAATGAATTCCGCCTTGCCTTTCGTAATTCCATAAATTCGTTGTTCGTCTGAACTGGCTGACAGATGGAAAGACGGCTAAAGGGGGGTTTATAGAAGAGGAGGAGGAGGAAGAGGAGGAGGGTGGACGAGGGGGTGGAAGAAGAGCGAACCGGATGGTGGCGACGCGGTGAGCCGTGTTCGTCGAGAAGGAAAGAGAGAGAAAGAGAGGAGAGACTCGCTAGAGGACGAGTGGGGGTACAAGAATAATTGAAGACGAGTTTCCTTCGGTTCGCGGAGTGGCGTCAGGGGTGGGTTGTTGATGGAGGCAGCACCAGATGTTATCTTCCTCCTTGGGGTGACGCCATCAACTTTTAGACAATGCGAGGACTTTTCGGCGAAATATCAAACTTCGGTCGCGTCTTGTCGTTGCCAACCACCCCCTTCCCCTTTCACCCTCTCTTTCACCGCCTACTTCTTCCGCGTTGCACTCGACAGCGCTGCGAATTCGCCACGGAGGACGATTGTTATTAAAATGTAAATTTTCGCGGGAAATTTGCTGGCAACCGCGAACCGGTGCGCGATTCGCTTTAGTTTTAGGGGTTGGAAATACCGTCATAACGTGTCACTTTGAAACTTGCTCCCTCTGCCTTTTAGCTGCGTATAGCCAGCACTGATTTTTTTCTTCTTTTTCCCCTTTTCGAATTTTCTTTTCCTCTCTCTCTCTCTCTCTCTCTCTCTCTCTCTCTCTCGCTCGCTCTATCTTTGACATCGAGACACCGAACGAAATCGCTCGCAATCCAAGTTTACTTTTTACCTTGCATTCTGAACGATTCCGATCGCCGACATCGACGCGAGCGTAACAAGCTCTCCTAGTGGCCGTTCAGGCGCGAGTTAAAAGAGCCATCCGATTCATCGCAGAAGGAAGAGACAGAGGATAGAGGGTGCGGAGATAGCAGCGGCGACCCTCTTTTTCTCCCCAGGAGAAGAAGGTGGCTGGCACAGCCCGGCGATTATGGCCGTTCGAGTCGTGGAAAGGAATCGAATGATTTGATCTCGGCCCGATAAGAGGCCGAAGGTAAGCCTGCACGAGGACCAGAGAAGGAGAAGGAAGCAGAAGGAAGAGGGGCCAAAGGAGAGATGGGTGAAACACGACCACCTTCGAGAGGAAGCTGGATCCAGGTAGCTCTCGAAAGTTGGAAAAGGAGGCGCGGACATTTCCGATGCGGAGGCAAAAGAGTTGGAACTCCGTAGGAAAGAAAGAGGACGAAGAGATTTGGCGTTGGAAGGGGAGCGGGTCATGAGGTCGGGTACCTTTATCGACGCCATCCTGACTCGTAAATTGAATCAAAAGGAGCGAAATGAGCAGCCGGCCTTCGGGGGTGGAGAAGTTGACTGGAAGATCGAGCAACGACGACGACGACGACTGTTACGGGCAGGGGGTATTTTAGCCGGAGTTAAAATGGCCCTTTAATCAATGTCCCTTCTTAACTACAAGCCATGAGATAAACGACCGGAAATGACGGCCCGATAAGAAAATTGCTTACCCGACGTCTCCCGAGAATTGCCTCGATTTTCCAGCATCCAGGACGCTCGCGTTCGCCTTGGCTCCGGGCTTCGTAAATCGTTATCAAAATGGATATCCTTCTCCCGGTGTCCTGTCGCCACTTGCTTCTCCACTGCTCGCAACTCTTCTCCGGCGCGCAGTCAGACGTGTTCTCCGCACGCAAACGAGATTTCTTCGACCGTCATCGTCTTATCGAGTGGGGGGGTCGTCGTTAAAGCACGATCCACGGAGGCTTCGAGGAAGAGAAAGAAATGGTCGCTCGTTTTTCCTTCCTTCTACCCTTGGTTCTCGGGGGAAAGCTCGACCCTACGGAGGGGTACGCGAAAGCGTATTCGTCGGAATAGCTTGTTAACCGTGCAGCAGGTTACACCCTCGTTTACCGCGGCGACTTATTGCAGATATCAATCTCTGGTATGCGAGGCGGCTTGCATTTGCATGCACGTTGGCCCGCTTCCTCGGTCGCGACAGGTGCAGCCGCTGCTAAGATAACTTGGCATTTTTGCGCCAATTATTGGCATTTCGCAAAGTTTCGCCGGCCTGGATAAAGCAACGGCCTTAACGAGCATCGTGGCATAATGCGTTCTCTTTGTTCGAGCGCGTCCTCTACTTGCGCCAGTTGCAGCTGCCGCGTTCTCCGGAAGACACGCAGCGAAACTGGACATCGCCGGCAATAACTCATCGGTGAAGGGTCAAGTCGTGTCTCCATTTAACTTATTTCGCACCGAAACGTCTTTATAACGTACCAAGTCACTGGCGTCGTAAATCAAACGCGGACAATGCTTGTCCTTACGCCTCGAACACGGTGTTCCTCTTGGATAGCGAAGCATCGACCTCGAAATTGAAACGACAAGGGGTCCGGTGGCGTTCGCCGTACGCAATTGTACAGTCCGCGACGGAAAGATAGGTTCGCTAATTTTTGTTTATTTAATCTTTCAACGATAGAGCAGTTTCCTGTTCGTCTTGTACAGATTTGGGAGATTTATGCTTTTAAAAAAGATCGATCGAGTATTCCAACAATTTAATTCGATACGATGTACCTTGAAACACGAATGGACAGCTTTTCTATCTTAAATTCGTTGATTTTCGTACAAAGAAACGAGAGTCCATATGGTGCATGGATGTCGTCGTTGAAAAGTTAAGGCCTCTTAGCCTTCGCAGAAAGTGTAATTTTGTAAAATGTAGATAATTGCATAGTAAATATTACCAACAACCGTATATACGAATTCCTGATCGACAATAATGAAACGTACAGACGATTAAGCGTCTCTAGAACACGCAGAATTGAAAAAGAAACGTTTCTCTCTTTTGTGCTGCGCAAAAATTTCCGAAAGACATCTCAAATCATTCGAATCGCATTACGCTTAACCAATTAAATAGGATTACGCGTCACTTTCTTCGTCCAATTGCGTTAGTCTTATTAAAAAATATAAATTTCTCTACTGTTGTCAACCTTTAAAATCAGGTGTTACCAATGTTTACTCTACTCTTCTTCTAAGCAATGCCAATATTCTAATCCCAATTGACTACTTTTGTAGCGTTCTTATTGCACGATTATTAAAAAAAGGACACGGAACCTATTGTTGTATACCTACCGATTCCTACTCAATCTTTTGCAAACAGCGCATCAGCATTAGTCAGCAACCGTCTAATATTTTGTTAGTTCGTCATGATAATCTCGTCAGTCAGTCATCGCATCAGTATCAGTTCTTTTGTACAGTAGTCATCCAAAACCTTTATCCTAGTACTTTGCGCAGTATCCCTTCCCCAGTCCCTTCCATGGCTCCTAGATTGTATATATACATAACACAGGCATCGAAAAACCGGACAAAAGTTGTACGACATCACCACGCGTTCATACTAAAATAAAGTCTCTTCAGTAGATTTCAAAAGTGTTGCACTCGATTTCATTACCCGGAATCCAACGCTACGTTTCTGTCGCGGAGTGTATATGGTTGTGGGTATTCATCCGTTCGATGCAGCCGGCTATCGACGAGCTCATCGAAACCGCGGACCGTGAGAAGAAAACGCGCGAGCACGCGCGTTCCGCCATGGGACGGTTATCTAATCTGCTACAAGTGGCAGAAACATTGTCGGTTGCGTATCTGGAGCAGCGTAGCGGGTGATCCAGGCTAGACCACGCGGCAATTATCATGCAAATGGCCGGTCGTTTCGTAGCCGCGAAATCGCGAGGAATTGAAATTCGCCGCTGCTGCGAGCCGTGCCAACGCTCGGACGCCGGAACGAGCGCGAGGGTTGTCGGCATTTTAATGCACGTTGAAACACGGTGCAAGAGAAAGGAGGATGAGGAAGAGGAGGAGAAGGAAGAGAGGAACAGTCGAGACACTCGGTGGATGAGAAAAGGGGAGAATGGAGAACTGGAGGATAGAGACAAAACGGAGAAAATGGGAAAGAAAGAGAAGATCGGAGTGAGCGGGAGGTGAAAGGAAACGATGAGGATGGAATGGGGGGTGGAAGAAGGGAGAGACTGGTGCAGGAACGAGCGGCTCGACACGCTGTTAAGTATGGGTTTACGGCAGATACATATCGCGACGTATATATCGCGTCTCAGCCGAGGAACTATGCGCCGCTGTCGAGGAGGTGTCGGCATCGGGCACCGCGTCTACAGATGCCTTCGATCGCTTGCACGCTGATGATTTATGTAATTACTGGCCGAACGCTGTCGATACGTTTCGAGTAGCGACTCTGATAAACGAGCTAGCACGGTGCTTTGAAAGAATTTAGTTTGTCAATTGGGGAATGTACGGTATTTTATTGTTAGGGTTGAAACGGAGGCTTGCGAATCTTAAGGCAGGGATACGTTATTCTCGCGTCGCGTGAAATCGCATGAGTAACGATCGTAGAGCGAGAGAAAGATACGGCGAAAATAATTTGCGCTATCATCTCTTTTTCTTACTCTACGATTGCCAACTGAAATCGTGTGATTTCGCGTGATTGGACAATGGTCTGTGTTTCGAATCGATGCTGTATAATAGATATAATTTTCAGTTACAATTAGGTTGTGGATTTTTCTGCAAATTCATATTTTTAGTGGCCAGGCTAAAGAAGTGGAATGTAATTAGAAGGTTGAATCACCCTGCAAGTATAAGATGATATTACTTTACTTTCCACGTTTTGAATATTTTTGCGGATTTAAATTTCCCGTCTTACATCGTCGATTATTTCGACTGTGAATTGTTAGCTTTTGGAACAGCGGTTTCCAAGCGATAGATCGTGAGATGATGTTAGGTGGTTCGCGTCAAATATTCAAACGCGAGAATAATTAACGTGTTCATAAAGCTGAGTTTACATCAGCTAACTTTTGATTGGACAATTGAGATGATAAACTTCAACTCGTTCAAGTAAAAGCTTTATAAGTTGCGTTTACGTTAGGCAACTTTTGGTCCTCAAGCCAAATTAAAAATCGATTCGATTTAAACGAAGTCGTGCTTACACGGACAATTTTAATAGATTTCAGGTCCACCAACTCGATTGTCCGTCCAAAAGTTGCCTAATGCAAATGCAACTATACTAAAACTTTGATGTTGGTCAGTCCTTGTAGTATTTCAATCGCCTGTCGACTAGCGTTATCAAGTTTACAGGAGTAACTGCAATCCTTCGGCAAAAAATAGATGAATGATGATCTGTTACAGCCGTTTCGCATCGGAAAGTTTTCGTCATCCGGTTCAAAACAAATATTGCGATCTTTTTCGGTCAACGAAAGCAACGAAAACAGGTATTCGACGTTTCATTTATTTTCAACGGAGTAACGAAAACCGGACAGTGAAATCCGGATAAAAAGGGCGCTTAATTGAACGATTAAAAGTCATTCCAACTTAATTGAAACGCTGTCTTCACGGACAATTTTGATCGACCGCACGTCGATCGACTCGGTTGTCTCGTAAAAAGTTGCCTAACGTAAACGTAGCTTTAAAAACAATTTCACTTATCGAAAATTCTCAGATGCAACCCGTCTGTCTTTCAAAATATACTTCTACGTTATAGCGTACTTATACTTCTATATTATAGTATACTTATACTTCTATATTACAGTATACTTCTACGTTACAGCAAAGTATAAATCGAAAGTGGGTCACGGGTGGAAAGAATTTGTGGCCCATCGTTTCAACCAACTACAATTCGTGCAGGTCGCGTTACCTTTTTTTTTTTTTAAAGCAACCAACGCGAACGCTTACAAGTTTCTGTTTTACAAGCTCCCTCGAGAAACGCTGCAATCGAACAATCGGCCTCGGTGATGCGGCAAGCAAATTCTCCCAAAAGCCAATATGAACAATAGTGTGAGGCAGGTTGGATCAGTCGGTATCGGTATACGTTAAGAAGATGCCTGGTATACGGTCTATCGCGCAGGTAAAGCGTTGCATTCCCCCGAGATTTATACTCCGAAGAATGCCGTGGAGAGCAGCTTCGGTCCTCTGCCGTGAAACCATGGACCAGCACAGGGGAAACGTGGGAGGGGATAAAGGGTGAAGGGTTGCGTCTCCGTATATATACAGCGGGCATGCGGCAGGAACAGCGACAAATATATCGAGGTATTCCAGAGGAATTGAGCCGCGCGCTGCTGCGCTTTTACCGCGGGGTCACGCGAAATATGCTCGTTCCTTCTTCGACAATTTGATCCCACCGTCGAGATAGCATTGTGGTCCCGGTGAACCGCTGGCGCGCGCGCGAGCGCACAACCGAGCGCACGCTACTTCTCCATGGCTGTGAACCACACGGTACAAACGGCCACGGCGACGGTCGCCAACGTTTCCGTCTCTTTTCTTCTCGAACTTCCCTTCTATTTGTTTCTCCGTTCGCCGTGGATGTATTTATATACCGCGACCGAGAACCACCGATAGCACCCCGTGCTTTTCGGAGTCCGTACTTACGTTAGTTGTCGGCACTCGAGCTTCCATGTTTCTGCTAGTCCTCCTTCCCCCGTCGTTCTTTGCAGTTCCTTTGAAGAATTTCCAGCGTCGTAACGTTGCTTCTATTCTATCGTTTATTTAACCCATTCGCAAGCGAGGACGTACAGGTACGTCAAATTCGGCCTGGGCCACTTCTACCGATCGCGTACCGGTACGTCGAAATCAAATTGGGCTATTTTCGACGATTAGGTAGATTAAGCTATTAACGAGAGATTATAGTTATATTCGCGATCAAAATATCATTGTTTCAAGCAATATTGTTTTACGCGGTTGGTCGATTGCGCGATAAAATATTACTTTTGCTTTCAAAATTGTTTATTTCATTTTACTGTGTTTTGTGATTAAGATATATCACTGAACAACTTGTTACGTTTAACCATCTTTTACGAATCGTGTCAGGTTACGCGACAAAGCCGTGGGTGCGAATGGGTTAATATAAACGGATTGCAGGCCCTTTTGGTGCAAATAAAGTACGAAGGTTCGGTACAATAGGCTGTGGTACCAATGATGATGACGATGACGATCGTGACAACGATAACGCGAACTTGCAATAATTATCTAGAACCGAGTCGTGAAAGTATCAAATTCTTGACCTGGAATCTTCTTTAAGCCTTCGTTATTCGTACCCTATTGTTTGAACACGTGCTCGCATGGGGTCTTGTATAACTCCAACGCGATGCGAAGTTTCCTATCAAATAAAGCAACCGTTTGATTTCAGGACACTTTAGAACAAAAAATTGAAATAAAGTTTCATAAATATCGTAAGAACTAGCTTTTATAAAAGTAATTAGGAAACAGGAGGCAAGATAAGCTCTGAAATTGCAACGACCTCGCGCGAGTAATTGAAGGTTAAATTAACGAAAATTTAATCAAAATTTTAATTAACCCCTTCCTCGCGATCTTCGACAACAATCGAATGTTAACAATTGCTTTTCAGTGGCCGCCGCGGCGAAGAAATTAAAGGCTTTGAAAAGTACCACCGTACGTTATTGAGTGGAAGTCGGTACTTATTCCAATTGGAAAACAAGTTCTCTTTATAGTGGTTTGAACCGCGGCTCAAACATTCCATTAAATTCCACACTTGTAGCACTCTTGGCTGCACAGAAACACGTCATTAGAGCAGCTGTTACACGAGCCGAACAGAACGGTTACCTTCTCCGATCTTCCCTCTGTGTTGCACGATCCTCGAAACAACTTTCGGCTACGGCCTTCTTCGTTCCGTTGTGGTGCTCGATTTGCCGTGCGATCTACGCGACGTCCGCGCATGTTTTAACACGTGTTTCGCGCAAAAATTCACTCCGCGATCCGGCGATAAGGAGGGCCGATCTTGCGGCCCGGCAGGACGCAGCCATTATACTCCCGCCGCGATTTTTCGATCCTCTTCGCTGTAAATATTCCCCGGCCACGGCCACGATCCTCCGCGGCAGGAGATTCCAATAGTTTCCTTCCCTTTCGCCACGCCGTTTCGGGAATGTCGCTTTCAGATCGCTATCGGGCCTCACTTCTGCGTGAACCGAGCCTCTCCGCTTCGTGGTTTCGCCAAACTGCTGCTTCTTGTCCCCGAACGACGATAAAATTAGCTTTCCACGAGCTCCGGTAATTGCCGGTCATCGTAATATTGGTAATTGGGTTTTGATGAACGTTTCGAGGTGTGAACGGTCGGATTCCTCGGCTTCTTGTTCCCTCTGGGTTTCCGAGTGGAATTTTAAACCTTGGGCGTATCCTGGGTGGTTGAAAGTTTGCGAGATCGAACGTTTCTGAAGCGTAACATTTACTTTTTTTTTGTTGTTGTTGTTTCGAAGTGAGGCATAATCGAATTTTTGATGGGGAAGTTTTCAGTTTCGATAGCGTTGAATTTCAAAGCCTTACATTTTTAATGTTAGGTATTTTCGAAGCCCTGTATTTTAAAATTTTCGACTTCTCATGGCTTGCAACTTGTAAACCTTTCAATTATTTAAAGCTTTAAATTTCTAAACTCTTTCATTTTTAACGCTCCGAATTTCCAAAGCATTGAATTTTCAAAGCTTTGAATTTCCAAACGGTTGATTTTTCAATGCTTCGAGTTTCGAAATCGTCGAGTTTTGACACTATCGAATTTACAAATTTCCCAATTTTCAACGCCTATACTATTAACTTCGAACGTTCGTGAAAACTTTTAGCCGCGCATATTTCACCGCTTCGCAGCCTGAATCATCGAAGTTTTAATGCAACACGGCTGGCAATTTTTTTCATTTTCAAACACCAAATGTTCCCGTTGCTTTTTTATTTGCAACACAGATTCCGGCTGCTAATGTAGCGAGCAGGGCAGTTCGCGTTACCATAATTCAAACCGCGGCAATCCCGATCTCTGGCGCGACGCTTTATCATCGCCGCGTTACACCATTTATTTTACGCCGGCCCCCTTCTTTTATTTTTCCTTTTTTTTTTTTTTTTTTTTTTTTAATTCCGTTTCGTGTCCCCGCGGTTATTTTTGCAACCACGCTCATTCGGTGCTCGCTGCTAGAGACACGTCATAAAATACATGCGTGTCGCCGTTTCAAGTGAACTCGAGCATGCAGAATCCATAAAAATGACGAAGACACAGATTGCCAGACGGATACGTATTACCTGGCGTGCTGTAACGCATCGCGCCCTTTTCCCCACGATTTTCAAGCATTTTTTCCCCTCTCGTCGATTCATTCACTGTAAACACCAGCAAGTTTTTACATCAATTACGCAACCGTTCCAACCAAACTCTTTTTTTCACTCGAGTTTTCACGAGTCTCCCATTAGCCACGCAAATATTTCCATAAATGCATCCAATTTATACGCGTTGTTTTTATTCCGTGTATGAAAAATTGTCAAAATAATTGCACGTAATAAAACAATTATGAAGCGATGTTTGCAAGGTAGCGTTAGAAATTTATGTATCGGATTGGCGGGGAAATAATGTTGGTTCTGCGAATACGAAAACGACTTGACTTAGCATAGCGTTGGTATTTCAATTTTCTATAGGCCATCTCATTTCTCATTAGGCTCAACTAATTCCCAAAGCTTCGGATTCTCAACATTTCGAATTTCCAAATTTTTGAAGAAGCAGAAGCAAAAACGTGTGCAAAAAATATGGCACTCAGTACCCCATTTTTCCCAACTCTTCTCTATGAATCTGAACTCGTATTTAATCTAAACCTAAACCTATTCTTCTCCTTCGAATTTCTATGTCGAATCATTCTACGTCTATTCTTCAATTTTCCCTTAAATGCACCCAACATTTATATAAATCTAAGCTATATCTAATCTAAACTTATCCCGAGTCTAATCCGAACCTAATCTTCACAATTTCTCAATCAATTTACATCTGCACTTCATTTTCCCTTAAATACACTCAACATCTGTAATATCTAACCCAAATCTAACCCAAATCTAATCCGAACCTAACCTTTCCAATTTTTCAATCAGTCTACGTCTCTTCTTCAATTTCCCCTTAATTAGATATAGGATAGATGTATCACGTATTGCCACTTTAAGGTTCGCGCGTAACTTTATTTAACTATTTCACAACGTATTTAACTTAAAAATCAATCCGGTATGGAGCACAACATTAGTTAACATCTCTTTTATTTACGATGATTTCTTTGTATATTAAATATGACGTATTAATTACTAATTCATTGGAAATCTATAACAAAGTCCAATGTCCCTCGTACTGTCACTTGAAAACTTTTCATTTAACTAGAAACACGTTTTACACATATTAACGCGTAAGCTCGCCGAGCTGATCGTTCGAATTTCTCAATTAGCGCGCGTCTACACTTTGAATTTTCCGTGAAACATGGCTAACGACCACGTGGATCGCGGACGGGAGGCAAAACATAAACGCGTGGGCGCGTCTGCGTGATATAATGTTACGCAGGACGCTACTGGCCAGGATAATACTGCTACACGAAGGCATTATGGGTAGGCAAGCGTACGATCGCGCCTCGATGAGGAGTGGGTTGTTAGGTACACACAGGCTAACCGCCATAATTCACGACGGGCCGCGAATTATGGAGTGGTTGCACCGGCATTGCACGCTGCACCGCGTACATACGCTTGCACCTGGAAAACGGCGACCGTTCGAGATTCAACCGCGATCATTTCTCATCGCGGTACTTAGCGCGTCCAGGAAATATTGTCCGACTTTGGGATTGCTTTATTAGCCATGTACAACGATAAGCGAGCAGTATCTTTGATATCGTTCTTGTTCGATCTTATAGATCGTTACGCGCGCATCGTTGATGCGTTAAATAATGATACCGATCAGCTTTCGCGCGGCGATAAACAACAATAAGATTAAAATGTTAACGTGGGACGACGCGTATAAAATCTTTCACGGAGGGAAGGAGTGAACCACGGAGGGAAAGATAAACGGTATTATCTGGAGTTAAAATCGGTCAGATAAAAATTCATAGGTTGGCGATGCGACATTGTAATTATCGATGGCAACGTTATAATTGCGGTAGAACACCTGTTATTATCCTGTGGAAAACACAGAACGTATCGCAATTAGCATACGATTAACCTATTGCTGAAGGACAGCATTGACAAAGTGATATGTTACGCGAAGTGTAATAGGGAGAAGATAAAAATTAGAAAATTGAACGCGTCGCGCTTTTCAATTTACGAGGAATGCACTTTTAAATAATATGTTAGCCGAGCATGGACGTAATTTATAGCAGTAGGTACATTATCGACAAAAAGTAGTAGGTACTCGTCACAGTACGCGAAGCGAAAGATTAGAGAACAGGTAGATTCCGCCATCGATGCGTACGCAAGTTGCGCGTTCACCTGGGCGCTAATTGAAAACGAATAGTGCCCGTGAACGCGAGAGGATACGCATACGCACTGCAAACTCGTGGGCGTGCGCAGAATCGCGAGTTAACTCGAGCGAGTCGCAGCTGCAAGAAATTCGCGCCGTAATTCACGCCTCGCGGTGCCGCGATGTCCGTGCATGGCGACCGCATTCGCTCACGTCGACGAACCACGTAGCTTTCGCCTTTTTCAACGCGGCCATTCCCTCGAACGGCCGACTAATAGTCTAATTAGTCGCGGCGGTCACCGCCTTTTACAGCGGATCGCTTCAAGGTGGCCTGCTACGAAACTCCGCCGATGATGCATTACGGAGGAACGTGCGCGTATCTGAAACGAGATACGCGTCGTCGCGACTTTGTCCCTCTCGTTTGCGAATACTTGAAAAGGCGGTTAATTGGAATGTGGTATTCACTCCATTCCGCGGTTCTTTATTCAAATTTACAGAAACGGGAGCAAAGGTGCAAAGATGCGAAGTCGAAGGTTAATCGTATCAGTTGGCGCGCGTGAATTTCATGTTCCAGCTTCGAAGGAATTATTTTCTTGGTCTAAAATTGTTTCGTTGAATTGCGTACCTAGTTTTCTAACTTCGAGCTCTGCGATTTGAGTTGAGAGTTTCTCGATCTTCGAATTGTCGAACTCTGCAATTTGTGAGTTGAGAGTTTCTGTATTTTCGAATTTTCAAGCCTCGCATTTCTAAGTTTCCAGGTTTTCAAATGCTTGAAGTTTCAAGCTATGCAAATTCCAAGACGGAGATTTTTCAGATCTTAAATTTTTAAGTCTTTAAATTTACAAGCCTTCGATTTGGCAAGCTTATGAATTTTCAAGCCTTCGAATTTCAAATCTTTTGTATTTCTAAGCTTTCGAATGTCAAATCTTTTGTATTTCTAAACTTTCGAATTCCAAGTTGTTAAATTTCCAAGCACTGGAATTCGATATCGGTTGAAGTTCCAAGCTTCTGTATTCCAAGCCATCAAATTTCCAAGATTTTGGATTCCCAAGCTTCCGAATTCCAAGCGATCAAACGTTTAAAGCCTTCGAATTTCAAAGCTATGAATTTTCCAAGTCTTACAATTAGATTTCGAATAACTCGGGAAGAAGCTGAATCGCTCTAAAAAGTTTCAACGAGTAGCAGTGCCATAGTTTGACTTTGATTTTTCTTAGGCCGATTATGTTTCTTTAACAAACGAGTAGGTTGATATTTCAGTCCTCGGTATTGATATTTCAGAGTTCACAATGACTATTTTTCGCGTTTCTTTGCTCGAGACGACCGGAGCGATAGAAGCAAGTCATTTGATTAAATTGAAATCACGCACACTAGGCTGGTAGCCTGATTTATCAATATTTTCCGTCGAGTCATCTACGATGTATCCAACCTTCCTCTTCGAGGCATCTTCGATGATCGAATAAAATATCTTACAAAACACACTCGGAACCGAGAGAACGGACCGAGGTGGCCCCGCTTTTTTGTCGCCTGTTCAACAACCTGCTGCTTGTCCAACGAAACTCGGGCAAACCGAGAACGAATTAGAGGAGGAACACAGTTTTAACGAGTAAACGAATTTCTTCACGATTCTAAAGGGACGTATATAAGTCTGCGGAAAGCATCCGCATGCTCGACACGATGCTTCCCTCTTGAAATCACTTTCCGGTAAAAAAGGTCGATCAATTTCAAATTGATGGTCCGGTTACGTTAATTAGTAAGTGGAGGTCCGCCACGGCGAGAAAAAAAAACGGCGGGTCTGCGTTGTTGGTGGGTCCATGAGGCGGCAAGTTGCCGGTTTTATATTCGGCCGAACGGCGGATCGGTAACAGGTGTAGTTCCGATGCTTTGAAGTTTTTGCAGCCAGCCGGGATCGAACCTTTACCTCTTTCTGGCGCGCAGGATTTCAAGACAAAAAAGACTCCGGCTGTGCAGAAATTTTGCCGAGAAAAAATATTACAAGGTAACGCATAAGTTACCCATCAAATGCAAGCTGAAACTTTCCCTTAAAGGTGACGTCTACGAAACAAGTGCGGATATATATTCGTCTTCAATTGGACGACGAAAACCGGACATCGTGAAAATGCTCTTAACCCTTTCATTGCTATCGGGTTAATTCGTAGCGCGTTGTTCCCAAGAAATTCGGATTAATTAGTAGTGCGCTATTTGTGACTTTTCTTCGTTAACTTTGGGTAATTAACCCCTTGTCCTATGATTATGTTATTACCTACGTATGCTAGCATCAGCTGATCGCTCGTTTCTTATAGTGTTACCCACAAATCGTTTGAATGTTAAAGGCAATATTTGTTTAATAGCTTCCAATCTGACAACGCAAAGCCAAAATTAGTGTTCGAGGTAAATTTCATCCTCCATGCTATGCGTTCTTGTTGAATCTGTGCCATAATCCGTAACACGAGTGTGACTATTGTAGGACAAGGGATTGAAAACACTATTGATGCATCGAAGCACTCGAAATTTCTTGTTATCCGAAGAATAAAAAAAAATCTGGTTAAAGAATACAAATCCAATTCTTCGATTAAAATCCACCGTAGCGAAAGGGTTAACCCTTTGAATACAGTTGGCAATTTCACATTTTTATAAACTAACAGTTAGCGCCAATGGACACTCGTCAAACGTTATCAGAATTATCGCGAAGCTCCTTGGTTCTATCAGACGTAAGCGAGTTATGACTCGAAACGCGTTGACCATTTCCGTATAAAAAATACACACATATCAACGAAAAATCTCGTCATTCATAGCGTCGATCACCGTAGATTACGCGCGGTGCGCGTGTCAAAAAAAACTGCCGTAGCGAAAGGGTTAAGCGGTCTCCGTCGAATTACGGCAGGGAGCGTATTTGAAATACCTATTAGCCGTGAAATTACCTTTATACGTTAACCGAAGCAAGTTTGGAAACAAGACGACCCGAGAAACATAGCGATGGTTCGCCAGCGACGCCCATTATAAACTCGGAAGAGGGTATAGGCGAAGGTGGAAGCAGGAGATGGTGTGCACCCCGCTGCGAGCTGTGGATTCGCGCGCGTGTTAACACGCCGGTTTCACGCGGGCGCGTGTAAAAGCCGCGTGCACACACGCCCCACACCTGTCCGGCGACACAGGGTGTGTATCGTATAGGAAAGTGTCGCGCTAACTAAGTTGCTCTCGCCTCGAAATTCCTTCCGTCTCTGTATCCGCGCACGATGTACGCGGCCTCTCGGGGAATAACGGTTCACCGAGCACGTACCACCGGGCCTCCGCCTTATTTCACAGCACCGTAGCTCCGTTTATGGTTTTATTGGACTCGTAGCAACGGCCTGTGCGTGGGACGCGAGCGCGCGCGCCGGAGCTTTTCGAGCAACGGGAACTTCTTGCAAACAGGTTCCCGGTACGTGTATCACCGGATGGGTTCAGTTTCGGGGTGTTTCGGGTTAATTGTGCAACCTACGCTGGCTGGCAACTTTGACATTTCAATATAAAGTTTTCTATAGCGCTAGCTTGCGAGATTTATTTATGGTACAGAGCGATGCGAGAAGGAACCTTGGAATTGTTGTTAACAGGGGAATGAGAGATGAATAAGGTGTATTTATAGGTGCTAATGTAATTAACACTAGAACTACAGGCAATTCAAGTGTATTTATTGGTATCGAAGAAATTAAAGCTGTAGATATTTGGAGAAACGTATAATGCAATATAAAGGAATATTTGTTCATCCTTTTTATATAAAATTATGGCTTTGCAAAAATGGATAACAGTGAGTTTATACAACTTTTATGAGAAATTGTAAGCAAGTCACGTCGAGCTCTTTGGTAGTTCTAGTGTTAAAATAGTAGGTTAATCATTGAATTTTAGAACCTATTAATTTTCAAACTATCAAAGTTCCGAGTCCTCGAATTTCCAAGCTATTGGATTTCCGCAGTTTCCAAGGTTTTTAATTCTAAGCTTACCAATCTCAAGCTTCTAGATTATCAAGCTTCCGAATTTCCATGTCTTCTAGTTTCCAATAAGCCTTTGCATTTCGAAGGTATTAGATTTCCACGTTCTCGAATGATCAAGCTTTGGAATTTTCCAAACGTCCGAAATTCCAAGCTTTTGAAAAAAGTAAATAAAAATCCGGGAGTCTACGAATACCTAAGTATCAAGAATATCGACTGGGAATATAGCCACCTAAATTCCCGAAGATTATCATAGTAAACGTTGTTTGTCGAACACCTCGACGCACATAAGAGCTGTCGATGGTATCGTTCGACAGGCGAGTACCAGCCCGACTTCCTGCCGACGGAAAGCACCAAGCGAAACGACGACCCGCTCGAAATATCGCGACCTCGATGGCGGACTCGTATCTCACCCTTGTTTCGAGGGACAAGCCTGTGTGCGTGTCCTTATTTCCTCCGTCTCCGCCCCCGCGGACGCCATCCTTCGAATTATGCGTCGGGACACCTGTGCACACCGCACCTTAAGCCTCCGACTCCACTTCCACGGTATATCATTTTAGAATCGATTTCGGGGAAACCCGTCGGCCGATATTTTACGGAAATCTGAATAACACGTGTTGCGTTCCGTGTCATTGTTCGGGTAAAGTAATTCTTTTCTAAAGGGTTATCAAGGGTTCCGTAGGCAATCGAAGCGTTTACAATTAGACGGTTGAAGAATTTTTACTATACAAGTCGTTTATACATTTTTGTCTTTAATCCATTGCCCTACAATAACGAGTCACGCTCGTTCTATGAATTATGGTACGGATTCAACAAAAACGACTATTATCACGGATGAAATTTAATTTGAACTCTAATTTTAACTTTGCACTATAAGATTGGATGTTATTAAATAAAACGTGGATGCAATATTCAAACTGTTTGTTCGTGACGTGATATAAAAATAGTAATCCATTAACGCTAGCTTAAGTAAGTAATAAAATAATCGTAGGGCAAGAGGTTGAAATAGTTTTTCGTGAAATCTACGTTTATTATTTATCAAGGGATCGTGTTAACCCTTTGCACTTCGAAATTATTTTAATACGATCTATCGGCAACTTCAACGCGTTCTTTTGCGAATAATTCTGCGTTCTTCTGAAAAGGCCCATTGCCTTACTTTTTTAACCCTTTATCTTATACGTTTTTCGGATACTATTCATTGGGGTGTTAGCTATCTTCTAGTTTAATACTGTGTAAAATGTAGAGTACTAAAGTATTATCCATAATTCGTTTACTTCGACCACTAATCGTTTTTGTTCAGGTTGTATTTGTAAAATAGATATTCTCTAACGCATACGCTATCAGGCAAAAGTTTGGAACCACTTTCTAGATTATATCTATAAGCAACAGTCAAAAAAATTAATATTGTACACCTTAGTAACCATTTTTTTTACATTCATAAATTTTTGATTAGAGAGTTTTCAGTAGGTAGCATTTCTCTAAGTTCTGTTGCTATTAAATTCTTACATTCTTTGCGACGTGTAGTGGTTGCAAATAGCATTCAAAGGGTTAACGTTTGTTTCATTATATACCAAAGGATCTTTTATACCCGCAAGTAAATAAATTATTATTATTCCATACGTTACTGGTTAAACAAAGCGAATAAAGAGCTGCACTTACTGACAATAATTAAGAAACAAAGTAATCCGTTCCATATTTTTGTGTACTCTTTATTTTCCGAAGTATATAGATTAGAATTAAAAATAAGATAACTTATTGTTTATCGGCATATGTAATTTTACCATTTTATCTTCGTTTTCATTCTAAGCTATTTATCTCAATAGATGAAGAATATACAGAACGTTGCGAATGATTACTTTGTTCCTTAACTTTTGTCGGCAAATATTAAATCGCGAAGCTTCTACAGTGAATCTTTCGCTGTCCAAAGAGAGTGCTGTTGTCGGAGAAATTTCGAGTGGCGAGCAACAGCCCGCAATCTGTTGGTCGCGGAGATCGGCTGAAACTGGCGTGTCGGGACGACGATGTCTTTCGTCTCGCCCTGTTGGCCCACGGGGGACATAATCCCTGAAAGTTGCACAGCCTGCAGCCACGGGATCGCGCCGTTCACGAACATGTGTCTGACATTTTTAATCGTCGGATTAAAATAACTGATGCCAAGGTGTAGCCCTGGAATCCATTATCCGGCGGATGAGCGAACGGCCACCCAAAGTGTCGCGTGTCCCCCGGGACCTGCCAGCCGACGTGGACCCAACTCTAAGCCCCGCTGTATCCCTTTTTGATTTTACTCGGGGGTGGCGCGAGCAGACCGATCTCTCTCTCTCTCTCTGCCTCTTGGAAACAAAAGAATCACGAGTAGAGGCGGAGAGAGGTAATCTGCCTCCTCGAACGGAGAATATTAAGCGGTATAATCGATAATATTATATACAGCCCCGATAGCTGCAATAAACCTCGAGTTCTCGTTCTTCTTATTAACAGTTAGCTTTTATTCTGAAAGATCACTAGTACGGTACGTTGTTGAATTCGTCTTGATATCGTTTCCAATGCTGCGAAGTTAAAAAGTTAACAAACGGTTCTACTTGAGACTATTATAATAATTTTAATCCATCCTCGAAGACGATTTATTTTTGCTATTTCGAAACGTGCCATTTTGCCGAGATTGGGGAATTGCAAATTAATTCTAGGAGAGTTCGAAGATTCCCTATTTCAAGAATCTATTCCGTGATTCTAGATACAAAGGATGTAGTAGCGCGTTTCTGTTTTACGCGTGTGTACGTCGGAAACGAGGAGAGTTCGCCCACGGCAACACTGCGGTTGAGAGATTTCTTTACTGCGAAGATAATAATGATCAGACCCTCGGTCGACTTAAGAGTTGCCCGGGGCCTCGGTTTACTGGCAAATTACTCGACATCCTGCACCCACCGGTGTAACAGTCATAAGACTATTTTAAATAAGCACCGGCTGCCTCGTTAGTCCATGATCCAACCTCGTTTCCCTTGCCTAAAACTCATGTAAAACTCCTATCTCCTCATCCTCCTCCTCCTCCTTTGATCGAATCGTTGATCCGTTGCCTTCGAACAAAAAGCGTGGATCTACAAGTAAGCCTTTTACATGGACAACTTATTTATCCAATTGCATGCGATCGGATGTAAATCAGAGGTGGACGGAGACACGCAAAAACCTTTTACCGCGGCGTTAAAAACAAACATCAATCGCGCGGCGGAAGTGCAATGAAAATGGCCGACGTTGTTGCGAAACGGTACAAATAGATTGTTGACTGCATTTTTATGCACATTTGTATGCTTTCGAATACGATTAAAAATGATTGGAATCTTGGTAAAAACTTGTTTCATCTTTTCAGTATTGCAATGGGTTCTTTATGTTGGATATTTTGTAAGTCTGTAAGTTTTGATATTTTTAATTTTGATAAATGCCCGCAAAGGGGGGGGGGGGGGTAAGAATAGGCCGATTTTAGACCAATTTGTCGAGCAAAAGTTTTTTCATCGTATGCTTCCCTGCTTCCTAAGAAGTATGAGATGCGCAATTACTTATCCGGCAGGTGATGGGATTAATAATAATAATTTACATAATAATTACATAACATTTACGAAATGAACGAATTTCAATATTTTCTCTTTTGCATGGGGATCCATCAGTAAAATAAGCATTATGCACTTTATACTCTTCGGAAGCTACAGAAACGTACCTTGATAAAATGTTCGTAGACAGAATGATCCAAAACCGACCTACTTTTACCACCTTCCTTTACAGTCAAATTAAATTTTCTAGGTTTTCAGATTTTTACGTCAGAATCTAAATCTAATCCATTCCTATTCCAAAGCGCTACATTACATAATGAACGAAATAAAAATAATTCGTCTTGCAATCTCTTTCTCTCATTCTTTCACACGATTGTCAACTTGAAATCATGCGATTTCACGCGACGCAACAACGGATGAATAACAAATCGTCTCGCTTTATCGCGCGGTCGCTGTTACCTCTAAAGTATCATCCTCGAAACCTTTAAATCGAGATGGCAAGAAAATCGGACCGGCTTGTAAACGTGGAAATCGTCGAGATCTACAAGGTTGCCCGAAAAGATCATTATCCAGCTGTTGAGCACGGCTCCTTTCGCGAGTCATTAGCCGCTAAGCGTTGATCTTTTAACCGGTAGCCACGGCCACGGAGCGGCGTAATTGCGCCGCTGAAACGCGGTTGGCACCTTGGGAACCGTGGCTAATATTCATTACTGCTACGAGGCACGGTCACGCGAGAACATTTGTCATTGATAGATGTGTACACACTGCCGCCCGTGTTCGCTTTTGCAACAGAAAAAGAATGACGATTGCCGTGGGGAGGGAAGAGAGGGTTGAGACAGGGCTGTACTTCCGGAGGGCGGTACCTCGTCAAGACAGCCCGCACGACCAATTGACCGTGTGTGTACGTGCGTGGCCTACCTGCGTGCACAAGTAAGTATTCCAGGTAAACCCTATCGTCGGCGGCCATGTTCCTTGCACTTTCTGCAATTCGCACGCACTCGTCGCTGCCGCCTTGTCCGCGATAGCATGCGGAAGGTTGAACGAGGATTCCTCGCTTCTCCGTTGACCTTCCACTTCTTTATTCATTCTTTTTTTTTTATCGAACGGATCTTTTGCGGTGTTACGCGTATCGAGCCTCCTTTAACCCTGCAACACACAAACGTTGTTCGGTAATAAATCGGTTGGCAGTCGAAATATATTGTTTCTTCGCGTCGCGATGTTTTGCGAATTTTATTTCTCCAAAAGTTCGTCGATGAAATATCGTTATGTCCTTTATTTTGTATCGTTGTTTTCGCTGATGTATAGTTGTTTAAATACTGGGATTAGAAGTTAATTCGTGTATTAATTGTAGATTACGATACTTCGCTATGAGTTATGTTATTACGAAACTTTCGTAAAATGTACTACTCAAAGGAAACCCTGTGTAACTTAAAGAAATGACGAGTTTATTGTCGTTTTGGAACAATTACACCCTGAAAGAACCACGGTTTCAAAAATGATTGAAACAATTGAGGAACACAGCTAGAATAAACCTTAACATTACGTGCACGGAACTTTCGTAATCTAGGGTTAAAAGTAATAAAATATCGCGAGTTTCAATTAATCTTCAACAGGGGGCGGCTGTAGTCGTCTACAATAATGAAAGGGTTAACAGTTTGTGCAGTCTAATTTCGTGCATTCGATGCTTGGATCATTTTGAACCCAATTGTGTTCTAATCTCTGCTAAAAATTGTCTAACTTTGAAACAAAGATTCGCGAAGGAATCGTAATTAATAAGTGCAAGTTTCAACTTCCACGCAAAAGAAGATTTTTCTTTCTCGAAAATATGAAACGTTCCTTAAGAAAGAAGGCTGCAATTAACTCGCATAAAATCTCGAAGACCGTAACAAGGTTGAATTCGTTTTAAATATAGACGGACGAGAATTTTAAAATGGGCGATGTTTTCTTTGGGTTGGCCGTTTTTAATTAACGCGAAGATTGAAGTAATAGTTGTTAGTACGAGACGCGAAGCGTTAAAATAAATATTCAGCATGGTCGGTAAGCCGGGACTCGATTTCAACGCGACGACACGTCGGAACTTTCGCCACGGGGAAATAAGTACAAATAGAGAGTAAAGGTAAACGGCGACTAGTGTCGACGAATGCCTATTTTGCAAGCTGGTAGCCGTGTTCTTCCTTCCAAGAAACCACTTGGACGTTTACCGTGAGCACACTTTTGCTCTGTAGGGCACTCAGAGGCTCGGTTCTTGCCAAAGAGAAGAAGCAGAGCCTCGCCAAAGGCGGTGCACCGCGAATGCGTAAAAAATTAGCTCCGCAAATTCACTCCGCATTACCTCTACCTTTAGATTCTTAACGTTAATATTAGGCGTACCAATGAGTAATCCACTGTTGCTTCAATACGAAAACAGATAAGAACTATGGTTTACGCTTAGAATATTATGCCGCTCCATTTCTTGTTTGCTGGCGGCAACTCGTGGCTTCGTTCAAAACGTGAGCTGATCCGATCCTCTATTTAAGTCCATTCCTTCAATCTTATTTATTGAAATACGAAATATGAATTTGCATAAAAATTCGCAGTCTAATCGTCGTAAAGGAAATAAGAGGAAAAACATGTACTTTCCACTTTTATTCTGGTTGGTTCGACTTGAAGAAAAATTAAAATAATGGAAAACAGTTGTGATTTTGCTCATCTATTTTCTCGTGCCTAGTATAAAATTCATGCTACAAATTCAGTATGGTTCAATGCACCGAAGCTTCTTCTTTCACAGGTAAATGAAATATTAACCCTTTACAATCGAAAGGCGTCTCTCGGTCGTCAAAATGAACCAGTTTCGATGACTCTTGTATACAAAGGGTTAAAGATTGGTTTCCTCGATAGAACTATTTCGCGAACTTTCCCTGTTTTTTTCTCTTCCCCTTCAAATTTACTATTTTCCGAAGATAGGAAAGTTTTTCGACGATAGCAAAGACACGTGTCTGAAAGTTTACTATAAACAAGAATGTAATATATCGATACAAAATTGTTACAAAACTCCACACGCGAGAAGAAGACCGCCAAAGAGTATTTTTATTATATTCGGTTGTCGAAAAATATCGTTAAAGGAATTCTTCCAACAAAGAGCTCCCGACGGAAAAGTGTCCAATGAATATTTCGAGATACGTAACGTTGAAATATTTCTCGATTGCATCGTTAAAAAAATAAACGTTACACGTAACAGGCTCGATGAAGGATCGCGGGGCGAGCGATAGCAGCGAACAATAGCAATCGCGGGCGATTATCTCTCCCCAGGAAGCAGCGCGGTAGCAAAGTGGCAACGGTGTTTCATAATCCATAAGTTCTCCAGCAATTATCGTATTCGATTACAAAGCCGCGATACCGCGTAATCGTGGAAACGCGAGGGTGATTGCCTGGGGGCACGCTTCCCCGCGTCGCGTCGTCACGCTGCGAAATTTGCCCCGCTCGCAATCGCTTTGGTATCGTTTTTAAAATAAACCGACGGCCCTGCACCGCATTCCCATAAATACGTTCCATCGTCGGCGTCGTTTGGCGAATTCGGCAAACAACGAAGCGGCGCCTGGCGTCGCGCTTTTTACCGGTTAATCAAAATTAAAATTCAGTTGGAAACGCGAGCAGAAACGCGCGACGCGCGCCGCCTCGCGCTCCCGAAGCGGCCGCTCTGCGGCCGGGCGTATCCAATTAAAAAAATGAAGTGCTTTTTCATATTCATCTCTGCCCGTTCCGTCTCTCTTCGCTCCACCCATTTGTTCGTAAATAATAATTAAAAATACTCGTCCACGGTTCCGCGGCCGCTCGTTTCACTCGCTCATCGTGCGCTAATATTAGTCGAGAGAGAAAGACAGATAGAGAGAGAGAGAGAGAGAGAGAGAGAGAGGAGAGAAAGAAAGAGTGGCTGTGTGCTCGAATATCCACATTTCCATCGCTTTTCCATCCCTTAGCCCCGCGGCCGCCCAACCAACCCCCTTCAGCTTCCGCCAAACCTACCTCCTCGTCATTCTCCTCTTTTGCATTCGGGACAGCTCGCGCTCGCGACGAATTTGCAAGCTTTTAATATAAACGCGACGCGTATACCGTCGAATCCGAGTGTTGTTGCCCGTCGCTGCGCTGGCTGCCTCGCTTCTCTCTTTTTATCCTGCAACGCCGCTATCCGCCTCTGTCTACCCGCCAGTTTATCCCAGTCGGGGGGCTTTCTCGTCAGTCCCTTTATGAATAAATCCGGCGCGAGTCGTTTTCACCTGCAATCGCCGCGGTAACGCGATATCCTGTCTCGCGACTGGATATCTTTCGAGCTTGCAACGAATACGACGCCCCATTTCATATAGGTCGCGCATTCCTCTTCCTTTTTGTCACCTGCAGTGGTAGTAGATATATGTATTTAATATATACTCGATGCGAAGACGGGTTAGGCTTGACGTGCACATCCTCGTGTATATATATATAACGTTTTCGTAAGAGGGACAAGCTGTCGCGTATCCTGTAGTGGGAATATTTCCTGTCTTTTTGCGCTCTTGCATTCCGCGTGTCCGTCAGGGCGTAATTGAATGGAATACATTCGATGCAAACGGGACACAAAGATGTAGCACTTTAATTCCTCATCCGAAGAGATACGGTCGTTTGGACGTGCTTCGTTTCGATGATATCGCTACGAGGTGACAGGAACTCCCCGATCGTAACAAGTAAGACTGGTTACAATGATAGTTTGTTAATTTCCAGACCTCTGCGTGTTATGAATTTCTTGTTTCTTATCGTTAGCGGTGTCCGAGAACTGCAGTGCGGTTGCCGTTGCCAGTGCGTGAGGTGACGAGCAAAGTGCAAACTTTAGCATTTCTTCTTGTAATCCTGGTGTTTTATATCCTGTGTATCCCTTATTGCTGGCATGTTTTAATTATGTCCCGTATTTTTATAGTATTCTCATTGTATCTCATATTTCTCATATTTCTATAGCATTCTTATTGTATCTCATATTTCCCATATTTCTATAGCATTCCTATTGTATCCCATATTTCTCGTATTTCTATAGCACCCTCGTTATATCTCATATTTTCCATATTTGTAAAGTATTCTCATCGTATCCGATATTTTACATATTTTCGTAGTGTTCTCATTGCATCTCATATTTTCCGTATTTGTATAGTATTCTCATCGTATCCCATACTTCACATATTTCTGTAGGATTCTCATTGTATCCCATATTACTCATATTTTTATAGCATTCTCATTTTATCTCATATTTCCCATATTTGCATAGCATTCTCGTTAAACTCTATATTTCACATATTTCTATACTGCTCTCATTGTATCCCATATTTCCCATATTTTTATAGCATTCCCATTGTATCCCACATTTCCCATATTTCTATAGTGCATTCGTTCTATTCTATATATCGCATATTTCCTATATTTCTATACCATCTTCAGTGTCCCGATTTCCTCTAAAATCGCAGCGTTGCAATTTCTTTAAAATTCGCACTGCGTATCTCAATTTCTTTGATTCCCGATCGGTTGAAATTGCACTCGTATAAAGAAACGAACATTGCAGCAGGTATATATATATATATAATTCTTTTCCTAATGTTTCTGCACCGTGCGTTCGAAACGCCACGAAACGCAGATTTATATTAACGCGAGGCAATTTGTCAATGCTTCTCTTCTTCTGGGCAGACGTAAAAAAAATCCGTTCCGGGGCGCGGGGGGAGAGAAAGATTGATTATTTCACGACATGTGTACGCGGCTTCGTCGAGGCGGAAACGTGGGCATATTTTGCCCACGGGCCGTTTTAATGAACGGAACGGCGAACGAAAGGAGCAATAGGGTGCGTGCACGCGGATTCGATGGCCCTCAAACTGGATGGGCGGACGCGGCCACGTGCCGAAAGAAAACTCCACCGTGGGTCGAACACCGTGCCCCGTTGACCCACGTGGCCACTTTTCGTCTTCTCTTTCTTCCGCGCGATTTATAGGGTAAATGTACCGCGTACTGCCACTTTAAGGTTCGCACGGAAAATTGTAGTTTTGGTTCTCTGTGTTAACTTGCTGTTACGCAAATTTAAAAATTGGATCGTCCTATTATTAGATGCACGTGAAATTGTCAATTGCGAGTTTTAGGGCGGTTCCTTAATTTACCCTGGAAACACAATATATGCAAATATATTGGGTTAATGTAAAAGTGTTTGTCGTGGCTCGATGACTTTGTTGCTTCCAAAATTAATTCCGTTACTTCGCGACGAAGTCTGAAACTTGACGGAAAAGTGGCAGATAGTCGTACGGAATCAGTGAAAATATTAATAAAAAGATACATTTGTAATACGTGTGTATCGCGTATAAACAAAAGAAAGATTAAAACGTTTGCATGCTTCGTCTTCAACTACTGATTCACAATTTTTACCGAGTTGACGAATCGAATCTCCTTCCTTCAAAAATGGAGTTACTATGGTTTGCTGATGAAATACTACAAAATATTACATTTTAATACAGCTGTATTCAAAACAAGATAAATATTTGGTCTCGTTAAAGAATATACTGCATTTAACGCGAGACGCGAATTATTCACTAACACGCCTAATATTTTTCCCAGATTAGTTAAAAAGCAAAGGAAACGTTCCTTCGAGCTTTCCTCTTCGAAACGACAATTTCATACGCTCTATTCCGATAAAACTGTCGCAGATAATTAATCTATGCTACTTCCGAAAACAGATAACACATGATTGATACCCTCGAACTTTTTCTCTTTACCCTCGAGCTACCCTCGACTGACGCGTCTCTAATTATTCCTTCTTCGTTATACCAAACAAATGACGTCCGTGGTATACGACCCACGTATACGCGAATGATCCTTCCCGAACATTTCTCTCGGAGCTTAAAAAAAGACGGAAACACCTTTTACACGAGGCATCGTCAGCCAGGTCAGAAGGGGTCAGAACAATCGTCTGTTTCTCGCTATTCGGGGGAAGAAGACTGGAGCTAGAATCCGGGCAAAGTCTAGGGTCGAGGGTTTAGTGTGCGCCTTCTCTCGTTGGCACACGACATCTTTGCTCCGACTGCTCGTAAGCACCCTAAACAAAGGGATATTGAGAGACTCTGGAGAGAGATAGGACTAAGAGGAGGATAAGACGAGGCGAAGAGGTGGCCCAGCGACGTAGGGAGGAAAAGGGTAGGGAAGACGAGCTAGCACCTTAGGATCGGGCTGACTCCGCCACAATGGTGCGTCGCCGGGAATCCAAGGGGTTTATTAAAGCCGCGGTTGGCGATACAGCTCACGTTCCCTGCTCTTCCACCGAGGCACCCTCGTCCTCTTTCCTCGTTCACCCTCTTCCCCTGTCCCTTACTCCTGCTCTTGCTTCGCTGGATCTCGTCCCTCCCTTCCAGCCCCGTGGATACGCTCTTAAGCGAGGGTGTCCGAAGTCGGGTCACCTACGTTCTACATCTACTCGGAGTTTAGAGGAGACCGCTTTAAGCTTGATCCTTGAAGCTCTTTCCAGAGAACCTCGAAACTAAATTTGAATTCACACAACGCGTATGTACGTGTGTCCCTGTTCGCCGCTCCTACTTTTAAGGTTTTTATTCCTCGTCTTCATTCTGCTATTGTAGTTTCGTGACTTACGCCCTCTCAGCTTGCATCATTCCGCACTCACGTAGGTTTTATCAGCGACGGAGTAACTTGATTCGAGGATTTAGGTTCGCGCCCATGTGTATAATTTCGTAAAAATAATTAGGATAAATTACTGCTACTTTAAGGTTTGCGCGTAACTTTGTTTAACTATTTTAGAACGACGTTAACGTAAAGATCGTCCCAGTTTGGAGCATAATATCGTTCAACCCTTCTTTTATTTATGAACATTTTTTTATATGTTCAATATAATTAATTCATTACTACGTAATTGAAAATGTACAACAAAGTCTAAGGTTCTTCGTACTGTCACTTGGAAACGTTTCATTTAAATCGAAATAATTTTTACATATATTAACACGTCAGTTTGCGTAACAGATATAAGATATATGGTAAACGTCGCGCCTTACTGAGTTATGACACATTCCATTCTTAATTATATTGGTGACGTTTCAATTTTCAACAGCACATTTACCTGCTAATATTTATTTATACATATTCAGTGTAGATAAATATACGTCTATGTGTTGTTACGCAAACCGAAGTCCAAATTTAGTATGAAAATTTCTTTACTTACGATTCTTTATATATTACTTTGCTATTAAATGAACGAATTCAAGTGGCAGTTATAGGAACAGTGACAGTACGTGGGTCATTTACCCTAGTATACAATGTTGGCTGACAAAAAATTCGTTGCCTCACCGATCCTATAATAATTGTATTTTAATTAAAATTGTACGTTAAAGAAATTTTTTCTACGAACGCTTTAATGGCATAATATCTCGTAACTTATAATACGTAACGCGTTTACGTAAAGAGCTGCTGTTGTTAACTATTCTTCGTTTTAAGAGTGTAGACAGAAATGGCATTAATTAGTACCGTATTTAACGAGCAACTCGCGGCACCATTTTCATTTACCTGTAACGTAAAACCGATAATAATCTACGTCGATAATAACAAATTCGACTTCGTAAAAGTTAAAATTTTTCTATTGATATATTTAAGTATTTAATATTACATTCGTCGCGACCTATACCAAATAGCAGATTCCCCATTTTGGTCCACAAAGGAGCAAAAGTTGTTCACTGCTGGTCAAAACCATTTGGTTGATAACAAATAAGCATCCAACGATTTACGAACAAAAGAGACTATATACGAAGTATGACCCGATTTACATCTTTTGGTACCCAAGTCCAAAACTATCCAATTTTCTCGCGACTTTCCTCGTTCTATTCGGTTCCCTCGCCTCTCTCAGCGATTCGAAACAGCCGACAGGGGGTTGTATTCATATTCACCGTTGCATAAATCAGAAACACGGTAGTCGCCCGAGGCTTTTATCGACGCGGGGACATTACGCGAGCGGAGCGACGTACGCGTGTAAGAAGGCGACGCTGGGTAATCGGCACCCTAGAAACACGTGTCTCGCATCCCCCCAACCCGAAGCCAACCAGAAGCGTAGCCCGTTGGAGGAGAAGGAAGCTCTCCTCCGTCGATGAACGCTTCCTTTTTCGTCGCTATACGAGCCGCCCCGTCGACACGGAACGCGCATTAGGCGCGACTGCATCCTCACGCCCCGCAGCTACTTCCACCGACCCTGGGCCCCGGTCCCAGCCATCCTTCCCATCGCACCACTACGCGTTATGACGCCCCTGACGTTCACCAGTCATTCCCTCCACTCGACATTTGTCTTTCGCTTGTACGAACCGTGCAATCGCGAAGGGCTGCCCTTGCGCTGAGCTTCGAAGAGGATTAGCTTCTGCGGTTTCTTCCTCTTCTGTGTATGGTTGAAACGACAGAGTCGAGACGAGATACCTTTCGAAGTGGATTGCAAGGCAAAGAAAAGGACAAGGATAGTTGAGGATATTACCATAGGTTTGTAGCTTTGCGGCGCGGCGGTGAGCAGAGAGCGTAAGAAAAAAATAGAAAAGGATAAAATTTGCAAAAAAAAAACTAGAAGAGATAAGCGGCGAGATAGGGTAAAATAATGTAACACGAAGTAATTCGTGTGCATCGATATCCTAAGTTGCATCGTTATTGCAGCTAGGATAAATGATCCACGTGTTGTCGCTGTCCCTATAACTGCCACTTGAATTCGTTTATTTAATAGGAAAGTAATGTACAAAGAATCGTAAGTAAAGAAATTTTCGTACCGATTCAATTTAGAACAGTATTCCCCAATTTTGTCTCTCAGTTCCTGCAATAGTATCGTCGAAGTCAAATATTTCCTTGTATCGCGTGGAAAACTCCACATCCTAAAATATTGGAAGAAGCGAGTTCTTTTCTACAGCTCGTTTATGACACGTCGGCTAATTAGGGTTTGAGGGTGCCTGCGAACAGCCCAGGTATGAATGCGCACACTGTCGCCACGTTTTTGTAGCCAGTTCTAATCGCGCGTCCGTCTCGTGAACATAACCGAGATTTTTTTCTTCCACCGTCTTAAATATAATTATTTACTTACTTTACTCCGTACGAGTTATTTACTTAATAATATTTCGACAAGTATGCTAACTAAACGAAATCTCGATGCTCATTTGTTGGTATCCTTAAGACTTCCACCCCGAAAGTGGACGGCAGTCACCCCAAAGTGACCCGAAACCAGGACCAGCCGCGAAAGGAGCAAACTCGGATGTACTTTTGCAATCCAAGGGGACATCCGTGCCTTTCTGACGGCGAGTGCTCCATAAGATCTTCATCTTAAGGTTCGCAAGATCGAGTGGTCGGTTTCTTTGAAATAAGACCACCCCCACGCCTCCTTTGGGATCCTCGTTCTCAAGGATCGTGTCTTTATTAAAGGATCCCGAACGGCCTATTTCGTCGTCTACGTTCTCTTAACTCTCGCCTCGGTCGGTTACGGGGCGCAGCGATGGCTGCAACAGCAGCCAGCCCCGCTCGTTCGAACTTTTTATCGGCACTTCATTGGTTCAGTGGCGGCATAATTAACGATATTCGCCGTAGCTATCGAGAGTGGTACGAGCGCCTTTATGCTCCACCGTCTTGGCCAACTCCTCCAGGATGAAACTTTCTTGGGAAGAAATTTATCCCGCAAATGCAGCGAGCCTTCTTATCCGAATCCTCTCGTATGCTTTTGCAAAATATTTTTTTGCGAGTAGGAAAACGTAAGACTGCAACATATTTTTTTTTTTATGGCGACTAGAAAAGCTTTGCCGATCCAAAATGAAGATATGCGTTTGGATATATTTTTGCAACTACCGAATCTATTAGGCCATTGAAACAACGTCGAGTACTATTATTATACGATTGAGACATTCAAGGTAGCAAAGGTAAACTCGATAAGCAGTGTTTAGAAAGAAATACTTTTACAAATACTCTAAGAAATTTTGATCTACAGAAGGTTAATATCTATACGGAAAAGAAGGACGAAATCAGCGAAGCGGACCAACAAAAATATGGCACGAATCCAGTTTAATAAAGTAAAAAAATATTTTTGAAAGTATCGAGTTCGCTCTTGCTACCATCAACGCCTCAATTTGTCTACCGAAATTCGCCAAGAGTTACAACGTCGAACAGGAAAATTAGAAAATTCAGCTCCCCTTATCCGACTACAATGACCGACATTACAAGGAATTTATTGCGCTCGTCAGAACGGCGAGAGAAATCTGCGGATCGCAATTGAGCAGGCTGGAAGTAATTGCGGAAGCGAGCCGTTTGAATATCGTTACTACGATTTATATTAAGCCGCCGGAGTCCATTGTGTCCCCGCCGCAAAGCCATCACGCTCGTTTTCCTTCGGTTTTCGCGATCTTTGTCCTCTTCGTTCCACCCTTACCGAGGGAGAGTGAAATTAGACGAATACTCGTGTACGTCGACGCTCGTAGGCAGAAAGAAAAGAGGTAGTGCAACTATTGTTAGCATTTAAACCAAGAAATTGCAATTAATATCGCTAATGAATGACATCGTTAAGAGTAGGTTGAGAATTCTTTATGTTCCGTACGCAAGGAGTTAATATATAATTTGTTGACAGCTGTGAATTGTGAATTTATTCACAGAGATAGTTTTCTCAAAGGTATTAGCTCCTTTGAGGTATTTGCAAATTACGTCTTTTATGCAGTGGCTACGATAAAAGTATTTGTACATTTTTCGAGCAAGCGTTTATTAATCGGATTCTATAATATATTTCAGTTTCATTACACCAAAATTTTATAGTCGCGTAAGAATGCTGTTAAATCATAGGAAACTTAATATAATCGAGTTTAATTAGTTAACACCTAATTAACAAAATAAGTATGACGGAGTACGAATACTTTTTATGGCCATGGTTTATCTTCTTCAGTTTACCATTTGCAAACTTCATCGAACGAACGAACTCTCAAAGGAATTATTTTTATTTATTGTTCCTAACGGGGAAAAACCTCTTTCCAAATATAAATACAAACTAAATTGATACAAGGAGTGCAAACTAATATCAAACTAGGATTGCAAAAGAGTAGTACATAGATAGTAGGGCAGATTAAGTGACGTAAGAAATAAAATATGGAAAAAATATATATAATAATAAGACATATGCTAGTGGATTCGTCTATAGCGAATTGAACAGGAAGAACGCACGCTGGGAGTCTATTGTGAAATTCCTCGATAAACAAATTTAAAAAGTCAAGTGAAAATATTAGCGAACACCCACAAAATAGATAAAAGAAATATAATAACGAGACAGCGACAGGAAAAAGATACGTAATAGCAGATATGCTAGTGCAGGATTAATACAATTAAGAACTGGAAAAAAACGATTAACACAGGCTGCAGAGAGTTGGATTTCCAAAAGAGAGATACAGAGTTTGAAAAGGAGTTGCGTAAACGACGACATATGTTGCCATCGGAAGTTCGAAAATTTGGCAAAGGAAAATTGTATTTTGGATTTACACGTACATATGTGAGACCACAACTTTCGGTGGATACCGTAGAAACAGGCTGTAAAACTGTTCCTAATACACGCTGTATCCCCGTCTCGTTTCCTCGAGGTTCGCCGGAAGTTGCATTAGCGTCTGGTGGCTGAAACCAGTGGGGTGAGGAAGCGGTGGTGCTATACTTCCTGGACAAAGTAACCGCACCATTGTCGCAACAAGCCACCCCCTTTCGCTCTTGCCTCCTTTTCACCCCCAACGGCGCGCACGTCCATTGTACTCGCATCGTGTTAACTTATTTGTGCAATATACGACGCGTCCCTGGTTAGAAACGCGCTCAACATTCCTTCGTTAGAATTGGTTCCGTGCCAAGGAACAGTTCCTCAGGAAGAAGTTATTGAGCTAGTTTATATGTTTGTTGGACATTTTCTTCCTACTCTTTGAAATCTTCGGAATGCTTTTTTTGCTCGACGTGCTTTTTTACAAATTAGGTAGGTGTACCGCGTACTGTCATTTTAAGGTTATCGCTTTAAGTAACTTTATTTAACTATTTTAGAACGTATTCAACGTAAAGATCGGTCCAGTTTGGAGCATAATATTGTCCAACAGATCTCATTCATTTATGAACATTTTTTTGATACGTTTTAATGTAATAAATTCATTGCTACGTAATTGAAAATGTGCAACAAAGTCCACGGTCTTTCGTACTGTGACTTGAAAACTTTTCATTTAAATAGGAACACGTTTTACATATATTAACACGTCAGTTTGTGTAACAGATATAAGATGTATAGTAAACGTCGCAGATTACTGAATTATGACGCGTTCCATACTTTATAATTATATTGGTCACGTTTTAATGTTCAACAGCACATTTACCTCCTAATATTTATTTATAAATATTAAATGTGAACGAATATACAATGTCTATGTGTTGTTACGTAAACCGAAGCCAAATTTAGTATGACAATTTGTTTACTTACGATTCTTTATACGTTACTTTGCTATTAGATAAAACGAATTCAAGTGGCAGTTATAGGAACAGTGACAGTACGTAGGTCATTTACACTATTTATTAGTAGATTTGTGGCCATCTTTAATGTAGATTATTTGACCTACTTTGATATCAGAGCCCATATTCTTTAGTATCCTTTTATTTTAGTGGAATATCTCGGTAATCTAGAGCACTCATTTTTACCTCTTTTAAGTCATTTCTGATTGAATCGTGTTTTCAATAAATATAATAGCAATTCAAGCAAGTCTACCCCTCTTAAAATATTTCTGGTGAAATCATACTTTTCGTGAAATATCCTAACAGTTTAAACAAATACACGCATGTTGAAAAAATTCCAGTTAAATCACAATTCTCGTGAAATAGGCTAACAATTTAAACAAATCCTCTGTAGAAGCCTGTAGAAAATTCCTAGTTAAATCTCAATTTTCGTGAAATATCCCGACAATTTAAACAAATCTATCCCACTTAGAAAATTTCTGGTTAAACGACAGTTTCGATGAATACCCGAATAACTTAAAAACTTCCGTAGAAGATCCCGATTTAATAACACTTTTCGTAAATACTCCAATAATTCGAAAGATCCCGCCCCTTTTAATAAAATTTCTTAACCGACGCATTAATTCCTCGATTACCCTCGTTCATCATTTATTAATTATCATTTCGGTGGAACCGTCAGCGGCGGAAGTCAAATTCAATGGGGTAAATGAAAGCTTAACGACTCCGGGCCGATTAATAATGTATCGAACTTAAAACGACAGTTGTGTCGTTCCGGGGTAGCATTAAAATACAGCGGTTTTGCATGTAGAAATGGAGCTGGTGGCGGCGGGGAGCGTCGCGAACGTTTCGGGGGGAGCAAAAGAACAACGGGAACACGAAATTACTCTCGCGGTATAAATTTCGATGTTAAAAGGTGCAGCGCACCTGGCCGCGTCACGACCGTTCGATCCCGGCGTTCCCTACGGGAAGGGCGGATGGGGGGGGGGGGATATATTTATTGCTTAATTTGCGCTTCTTTGTTTCATAAAAGTGAGAAACAGCTTTAATAACTGGCTACGATGGGAATATAATGAGGGGTTGCTCGAATAGAGGAGATGCTACAGCACGCGAAAGAAAGCGCCATCTTATAACCCGTTTCGGTTTCACGAAATTGCCGGAGCAGCGGTTCTTTATCGGGAATACTTAAGTGCCCCCGATTATAATTCAATAGCACCGCTTTCTGCTACGGAATACTAATTCCCGCCAGATAGAAATCCGTTCCACTACGCTGTACATCGAATCTTGATTAATTATCGTTGTGCATCTGGAAGCTTCACCGTGGAAAACGAGTACTCCGGTATTATTCGCCCGAACATCGCGAGTAACAATCGCGTAGCATTCGATTACTTCGCAGTCTTCGTTTCCCGTTTGCTGGAATAAACAATTATTCGAAGGATTCGACTCGAACATTTGCAAGATTTTGGGCGCTGCGAGTTTTAGGGGTAGTTCGACGACTGATTGAAAAGTCGTATTTTGACGAATAAGTATTTTCAAACCATGGTTATAGCTCGTAGTAAACGGAACAGAGAACTATGAAAGTGGGTTGCATGCAAAGAGGGTGAGAAATTCACCGAGAAGAGGAATACTCGGTATTCTTAAAAAAAAAAAAAACCATTTGAAATAGCAATTGCGTAAGACTCGAATCATTGCAATCTTCGTTTCCCATTCGCTGGAATAAAAATGCAATCGCTAGACCGCGGATCTTTACGCGATTATAGACACGTTAAACGTGCAAAAGCTTGCACAATGCGCACAATACACAAAACTACTTAAAGCATCCGAAGTGTAATGCATTTTGCAATATTTACAAAGTGAAACTAATCCGTATATTTGTGTTCCCCTTCTGTCATCTACGTTTACGAGAATATAAACTCGCATAAAGATCCGACAGTATAGCGATCACTGTGTCACCGCGAATCGAAAGTTCCGCGGAGCTCAAAGCGCGACGAGTCCAGGGGGTGGCGACGACGCGCGATTCAAAAAGTCATCATTTCGCCGAAATACTTTGCGAAACGCCGCCGCGAAGGTTTTATCAAACGATGCTCACCGCTTGCCGTGAACGGAACACTGGGAACTGGGAGGACGGGGGGTTGGCGAAGAGGGTGAGAAAGAAGAGGAAGCGGCAACGAGGCGATTGTTCGAGGCGTGGAAGCGCGCCTTAGATGCGACAATTGAGGTTCCAGACTGTGAACCTGCAATCAATGCTTCGTCGTGGTGGAAAGAGAATCGCGGAGAAAGGAGAGGGTGCGGGGGGAGAGCGAAGGAGAAAGGACGAAGAAGGGTGATGTTGTTGGAAAGAAAGAGCAAGACGAAGAAAGGGGGGAAGGGCGGAAGGGGGGGTTGGGCGATGGTAAGGAAGAGGGAGAACGCGGAGGGTGTGAAGACCGGCGGAAAGGGCTGGCTTTGTCTGGCTGTGAAAGCTCCCGGAGGGTGCGCGAGAGGGAGGGTTCCTCGAGGAATACGCCTCGAAGGAAGTCGGCTAGCATATCGAGCTCCCGCATCGCGCATCCTTATTTCGCGGACGAAGCCTGGGGAGGATCGGCTAGCCACAAATCTGCCGATGTTCGAAAAAAGCGCCCGGCATAGGGAGAAGGAGAGGGTGGCGCTGTGGGCGCCGCTTCGGAAGAGTCGCGGCGGTTTCACCCTCCGTGTTTTGCTCTCTTCTCACCCGGAAGAGATATAGCGAACGTTGGCAATGAAAGTTATTGTAAATAATGCGGCCGGCGAGTGCTACTGACGACGAGGAGATTTGGTTAGTCGGGAGTCAGACATGGGCGTTTTGAGGAATCTTCGAAATACATTGGTTTAACGCTAAACTTACTGTACCCGGTTAAATGATCGGTTTTAAAATGTTTGATTTAATAGTACACGATCGTTGTTGTTTCTTTCGGTTATTCAACTTTGTGACAATTCTTGTTGTATCGTTCGATCAATCGGTTTCTCGCATTTTGTCGAGAAAGATTTATTCAACGGGTATATTTAAAGTGCCGGTACTGTTAGGGTTAAAATAAGCTTTCAGAGTTATTTGAAAAATAATACAATTGAAGAGTTCATATAAAAAATGACCCTTGTCAAAAGTGGAAATCATGGTTATAAGGTACACAATTGACTATAATTTAATTGAATGTAATTGGGTCTGCGATGCAGTTACGAATAGCATCCACAACAATAGTGTGATGTGTTAAATGTTTTGTTAAGAGAATTGAAATATATTAGAGAAAAGTTAAAGATCTTAGAATACCCTTTTGCTGTTCCGGAAAGAGATAAAAACTGACAAGGTTCGTTTTTTTTTACGAACGCTTCAATTATTTCAGAAAGTATTTCTTATAAAAATGAACAAATGTATTTTCATTTAATGATTTAATTGGTATTTCAAATAATGAATTATTTGTTATTCGATATACGCTTCGTTTCTCTTTACATTATTACTAATCCTTACTAACAGTATAAATAGTTATATATTATTGTAACAAACTACTTGTTCTTGTATACTATCCAACGTTTTTTCTAAACGTTATTTGGAACGGTACACAAATTTTCAATCAAAACAAGTTATTTTCTCAAATAACCGGTACCTCGATTTGCTATTGGTCGACCAAACGAAGACCGTAAAATCAATTGAAATACATTATTCTTGAAGCGCCAATTAACGTTACTCGAAGTGATTATTTTCAAATTACTGTTTCAAACAAATTTCGCCGGGGTCTGCCGAGACTGCTGTCCTCGGTGAACTCTTCTTGGCTGTAAAATTTTGTCATGCCACCACGCGTGAGTGTGTCTTCGCTAAACTTTGACTTCAAGAGAGATCGGTTTCAAGATGTCAGGGTAAATACGGGACAAGAGAAAGCAAGAAAAGTGGTTGTTGTTTGAAGAAGGAAGCCACGTTCGCGAAGATCAAGAGGGAGGACTCATTTTTCGCTGCAACCATCGCCAATAATAGCCGATCGTAATTGAGCGATCGGTTCTTCCGCGTTATTGTAACTTTTGGTTGCCGGTGCAGCCGCACTCGGCCAAGCCGATCTTTCTGATTACACGGAGCACCGCGTAATTACTGTTTTTCGTACACACGAAAGCGAGTACATGCGATTATCCGATCGCACCCATGTCGAAAGCGTATCTCGACCGATTATATGCAGCAGCCACAATCTCGAAATGCACCTGCCCTTGAGATCGCCGGAGCATCGGTAGGCGGAAGTTTCCGATGGAACGCGTATAAATTTTATCGAACAAATATTCGCTTAAAGAATGATACAGCTGATAATGTATCTCGTTTCAATTTACCTGGTAAACGATGAAACACTGATCGTACTTTCACCATCGATATGCAGTTGCATTCACTTTGGGCCCATCGCTGATTATGAGTTACGACTATTGAACGACGAGTGTAATTCGTAGCAATTTGCGTGCGTTTCATTAAAATGAATCCAAATCCATCGGAAACTACATTATAGTCTTTGGAATCGCGGTAGGATAATTACAGAAAAATGTACAATAGTAATTAGACCGCGGATTTTTATGCAGATACATATTATTAAAAACGCAACTGGCGAAATGGAATCGAAATAGAAATTAGTTTCATCCTCCAAACGTAAGTATGTACGCTTTGCACTGGATACTTTATATAATTTTGCATAGTACGTTATATTTTTCTTAACGCATTTGCATCGAAGCATTAAAGACACGACCAACTTTGTACATCGGAGACTTTCGATATTACTTGGAAATTACGCGTAACAATCGAAACAAAAGATAACATTATATATATGCACGGTAAGTAAACTTGGAGCAAATATTATACCTTTCAATTAGTACGATTATTTCGCTGGCGAATGCAAATGGGTTAAATACATAAAAATCCGCAGTCTGATAGCAATCGTAATCGACCCTTTCGAGAATTTTCTGTTACTAAAATCTGTGCATCGTCTACTTATTTCATTCGTCCAGCATTTATTTCGTACTCGCTACGAACGCTACGCGTCGAGTAATTTTCCGTTAGACGAAGACGCAGCGATGTAGAAATAATTCAATAACCGCTCGAAGCCTGGATTGACGATACAGCATTAAAAGAGAATCGATATTTATCAATTACCGTACTTGTACTTAACTTATAATTGACGTATTTATCATTGAATTAGTAAGGTGGGCGCGTGGCAGACGCAGTCGCGTCGAAAAACGCACCGCTAACTTTTACTCAAAGTAATTGCGACTGGTGCAAGTATCTGACACGAAACTGCGCATTTTTACTTTCCTCGTGCAACGTGTCTCTATTGCGTTATTATGGGCGAATTGGCTACGATCGGCTGAATAATTTATCGATAGCAGATGTTTACGTGAAACACGCTTTGGACGATCAGCCGATTATCGTACGTCGAAATTCACCGACATTTACTTGTACGACGAGACTTATTTGCAACATAGTAGCCAAATTTTAACGAGACTCGATAAATTTATCTGCTTGACTGCTGCTTGCAACTGAACCCTGTTTCCTTGCTACCTCCTTTTCAGTAATAACCACACATTCCTATCCTTTTCTTTTCCAACTTATTTCACATCACATCCATTCAATTTTCCCCTACGTTTAGCTAAAAAATCCGTATCTTTAATTAGTTTAGTAAGTTAATTTTCCATATTATCGTAGTTTGACGAAAAACTTCACGCCAGGTGTAGTAGTTCGATTCCTCATAAGTGCGTCGAAATCTGCAGCTTAACTCGAAGCCCCGCGAATTATGTCCAAGATGGCCAAATAGCAACCCGTCTATGGACTAAGAATCATTCGTATTTTATTCGATATTTGTCCCGCAATTCGCAATATCCGCGCGAAACGTTCGCGCAGTTGCATCGAAGGAAGGATCGACGCGGGGGATGCGATAAAGGTACACGTGTCTATCGAAGACGGAGCGTGTCGAGCAGGTGGAAGCTCACGTGTGAAAGAGAGGCGACGAGAGAGCAAGCGGAGAGGGAGAGAGAGAGAGAGAGAGATTCCGATGACGATGCGGTGGGATTACCTGTGCACCGTGAGCCATTAGGCAGGCGTGTGTGCAGTGTACTCGAGCGGACTTGTAGTCGCTTCTGGGTGGGAGGAAACGCGATTGTGTGTGCACGCGGGCCGGATAAACGCAGAAACACATCGGGGAGGATCCTCTGCCGAAAGGCTTTCCTTTCGATAGCCGATCGTCGGCCAAACAGCCGCGCGAGTTACACGGCAAGACGCTGAAACCGCCTGTACGTTTATGCACGTACGCGCCATATTAAGCGTAAATGAAGCGGCCGCGTATACCAGTCGCATTAAGCGGCTTGCAGCCTAATGGAGGTAGCGCTGCCGATGTTGGCCGAGCAATTAAGCCAGTCAGCGGTCGAACAGAGAATAAATAACGGATATACAGGTGGTTGCGTCGAGGAGACGCGAACCCAGGGAGGCGGTTGTTGTGCTTGTCCGTTCAGCCGGTTCACCGCTCTAGGATCAGGATACCCAGGCCTTATCCGAACAACGATCGGCCAGAAATTTCGCCGAATTTATGTATACGTTATTTATACGCGCGAGAGGCGAACAGCACGGAGGAAGAAGATTCTTTACAATGATTCTTAAATTATGCGGTACACTGTTGCTCGAAAAGATTAGGAAATCCGTTGCGAGGCGGACAATATCGAAAGAGCAACGACGCTACGCGGAATAGTAATCGCTGTAATCTTATAATAGATTAAATTTATCCAGAAATCTTACGAGACTTCGCGTCACGCGTCCGAATTGCTGGAATCTAACAAAAATTAGACTTCTCGGGAGAATATCTTCCGTTTCTTTACCTGGAAAGGAACGTAAATGCTTCTCAAGTACTTTAATACGCAAAATGTGGAGGTTAACGTAGAAAGAATAGATTTTACATTTCACAAAGATGCATGGCATAATTGGTCTATATACTTTTACACCTAGTCGGTGGTTTCTTATCCCTCTTATGCAACTTTAGGAAATTCTTGCATTTTAAAAAAGTCGACACGTTATTTTAATAATTTAATCCAACGCGATGTAACTTAACCCTCTATCGCATGAATTCTTACGACGAGTTAAAAAGCATATATACAGATGTTGTTCTATTTAAATGTTAACATGGTAATGAAATAAATAACAAAATATCGATAAACAATATTTGCTGGTCCCAAATGGAAACTTCGTACATATACCTACAGGTATAAAGAAATGTTCACTCTTACCGTTTCCACGTTCGAAGATAAGTTCCCAATCGGGAACGGAATGCAATAGAGGGTTAAAACGTAAAGATCCACGTTGCGTTGCCATAACCGCAAGCGGATGGTTATTCCGTCATAAATAATTATCGATTGGTACCCATATAAAGAAATCAAGGTGCTCGTCGTCGAACGATTAACGTATAAATGACATTTTACGATTATTCAAGCCGATTCCGACACGGAGTTCTACGCTACACGCGTTGCTTAGCTTAAAGTCGCTGCGAGTTTCGTCACGAGTAATAAAATCACTTTCCCCATTCGGAAGCGATTACCTCGCTTAAGCCGGCCCCATGTATGTTCATGCGAAGCTCGGGGGATAGAGGCGGATTTTCATCAGCGATTTAACGTCTCATCGGAGCGCCGCGAGCAAACAACTTGCAGGTAGTAGAATCGCCGTGTTAACGGCGCAGGGTCAATTGCCGGGAGAACCGGACCTTCCGCGAGTTTACGACACCTCAAGGCCTCCCTCGTTTCATAATCGATGCCGTGCCATGCCGCTGTGGCTCGAATACGCGACCCGATCTCTAACCGAAACCGAGCACCTCTTCCTCCGCTTTCGCTCTAGCTCGTCCGACAATTTCCGGCTTCATTCGCGTTCCTCGCTTTTATGGCCGCCAAGGTGTACCTACTCTGTCCTTTACGACTATCCACCGGCAATTTTCAAGCCTGTTCCTCGTCACCTTTACCAGGGAACCCGTGCTCCGTTCGACGATTATACCGTTGACGAACTCGGCAAACGTGTACCGTCGAGTAATATTTTAATTGCTTTCCTTCCTGCTTCGTTTCGTGGAATTTAGGCACAAAGCAACGAGAGTGTTTCATTGACGAACGTTTGCAGTAGAAAGTACTCAACGTTCCGGTAAAATGTATAATAACCATCGACAAAATTCGTAAGCCAAGGTTACGTAAGATTAATCGCCCCGTAGTGGCAACAAATCGCCTGAACAAAGATCATTCGTCACGAGGAAACGGGCTACGAACCCCTAGCCTGATCCACCGCCACGCGTCGCTAACAACCACCCATCGCTAACTCGCCATCAATCGAACTTCTTCAATTTCCAGTTCCGTTGGCGGCGGTTGAAAAAGCGCTACACACGCGAACGATGCCGGAATAGAGGTAGAAAGGATGACTGGCGGAGGGTTGGGGGGTTCGATTCCACGAGACGAGGAGCAAGTATATAAAAAGGGAACGGGGAGGGATGAGACGCGTGGGCCCGAGGCCGGCATTAATGACGGTAGGTTCGCGGCACTCGTTCGCCTCGTTACCGTCGCCCTGGGGCACCCTGGCTGCCTCCCTCGCCCTCTTCTCGCAGCCTCTCCATCGCATCGACTCGTTCGCGTAATGCGGCCAGGATATTATTTGTTTCCACTTGTTTGTGCGCGCACCAGAAGCTCCCGACAAACAAACAATCTGCCTTTCCAGCTGGAGTATCGCCGCTGTCGACCGACTGGCTCGCGTCTCTCTTTCTATCCGTTGGTGCTTTCTTCCGTGACTCGCGATGAGACGCCCTTTGTATCGTAAATAGATCACGGAGAGAAAAAGAGAGAGAGAGAAGAGAGGAAGGTTGGAAGAGGGGAGGAGGAATAGGAGGAACAAGTGCGAAGCTTCATCCAGTAGCGACACACGCGAGGCTGAATGTGTACCGGCAATGAGGCATTCGCCAGCCAGCCAGCCAGCCAGCCAGCCAGCAGCCTTTTGTGTCAATGCTACGATAATTATTTCTGTAGACCGGCCCGTAATGGCTCATTCAGACGGTGTCGCCAGCTTTTTTCAATGGTAAATCGCGCCATTAAGCGGCCATAATGAACGCCATCGCCAGCAGCGCGCCGCCGATCATATTTGTCTACCGCCGCGAAAGAGAGCCGGTCACCACACCTATCGCGTGCCTTTTCTCTCTTTGCGCGAATGCCGAGCAAGCAAAGGGCTATCGACCCCTTTCGAATGCCTCTGCAGACGGCAAAGGAACTTTGATGGGAAATTTGTGGCAAGCTTCGTTGCACGGAAGGCGAAAACTTGGAGTAGAAGCGTTTGAAACGTCATTCGGTGGTCTACGGAGGCTAGAGATTCGATCGTGTATATTGCAAATATATTCGAGACTCTACGAGATTTGGTTCGAATCTTCTATAATTAGTAGAATGTCCTGAAAGTTCCTCTCCTTCTTTCAGTGGATATTAAGTGTACAAAATCTAATAAACGATACAACTTATCATTAATAGAAGATGCAGAGTTACTCTGGTCCTAAGACCCTTCGCGATTTTTTATAAATTCTCTATAAATCTTTCCTATAAATTTTGTACAAATTACTTAAATGATAACTTATGAATTTCTTGTAAATTAAATTTCGCTATTTTCTATAAATTCTGCGAAGCCATTTTGTCAAAAAGAGGTAAACATAAGGAAAAGAACTTTTTGGACAATCTAATACTTGGAGAAAAAAATAATTCATTCAAATATGCTCGAATCTTCGCGAGCTACACTACGCGCCAGAATTAGGCACCGGTAATTTTGCGCCGAAAAATTGTCGATCTTTGAGCTGGTGTAACTTTCCGGAAAAGAAGCGTACAACAGAAGTGAACCTTTGCTAATTTTAAAGGGTGAGCCTCTAACTTTTCGACGCTACGTTGAATTTTTTGAAGACGCTTTTATATTCGGATGCGGGGCGAAAAAATTAAGATTGTTCTTTTCTTCTAAAATTGTCTAAATTCAAACGACTTCGCGAAGATTAATAAATTTTTTACGCGACTCGTTTTGCAGCGAGCTTAAAGGGAGAAATCTCCCCTTTGCAACGACCCCCGAAAAGTTGCTGCACGATTTTTTTTTACCGAGATATCGCATTTTTAATGAAAAGTGGCGATATGAAAGAAGCGATCATCGGACTTCTACGATAGATGTGCGAATCACTGCGACTTTAAGGTTCGCCCGTAACTTTAACTATCTTAGAACGTCGTTAACGTAAAGATCGTTCCAGTTTGGAGCATACGATTGTTCAACAGATCTCTTTCGTTTATGAACATCTTTTTTATATGTTCAATATAATAAATTCATTGCTATGTAATTGAAAATGTGCAACAAAGTCCAATGTCCTTCGTACTGTCACATGAAAACTTTTCATGTAAATAGGAACACGTGTTGCATATATTAACACGTGAGTTTGTGTAACAGATATAAGATACATAGTAAACGTATCGCCTTACCAAATTATCAAACGTTCCATACTTGATAATTATATTGGTCACGTTTCAATGTTCAACAGCACATTTATCTCCTAATATTTATTTATAAATATTAAGTGTAAACGAATATACAATGTCTATGCGTTGTTACGTAAACCGAAGTTCAAATTTAGTATGAAAATTTCTTTACTTACGATTCTTCATACGTTACTTCCCTATTAAATAAACGAATTAAAATAGCAGTTATAAGAACAGTGGCAGTACGTGGGTCATTTACCCTACTTGTCGCGCAACTCGCAATTTCAATTTGCACTTTGCTACCAACCATCGGTGAGAGGAAAATTCATCACCTGCGTCGATGTCCACGGTCACTTAAATCCATCGGATGCATCGATGCTTGCATCGCGAAACGTGACAGCGTCTATAGGCGGTTTTACAGGTGTCAAGCGCGGAAGCGCGTTGGCCGATTGGAAACCGGAAACGCGGCGACATAAAGCTAGTTTAGAGCACGTAACGTTTGCGCAAATTAACGATACCGCGGCAGAGGAGTTGCAAGCAAATTACCCGATGCTCGCCCGCCACTTCCGTTTCGGGATAATTGTATAAATCCATTCTAAGTGTGATAGAACATATTTTACGATCGTTAGCCGACGTTTCAACGGCTTTTAAATTATCGTATGCACGCCACTGTAGAACGAAAAAGGGAGAAATGGAGAAGAAGGAAATAGTAGAACGGAATACCGGTAGATTTTATACGACGTGGTCGTTTAACGGTGGCGCGTTAAGGATCGTAACGAGATGGCGTTTAATGGTGACAACGCAATAATTTACAGCGGCAGCTTTTAATAAGACATTTATATTAACCCTTTGCGGACGAGTGTCGGCAGATAGCCGCCGAAACTCTCAATTTTCTGGGTAAATGTCGATTTTCAAAACAAGAAATTTGTGACACTAATATAAAGACACTGATAGAAACGACATAATAAATATAAGAAACTAGTGATACTAATAAGCACTTTTGATAATAATTCGGTGAAAATTGGTTAAGTATTATTAAGTTCTGTCTGTAATTAATTCATAACTGAATGGAAATTTGTTAAGTGTTATTTTTTTCTCGTCCGCAAAGGGTTAACTCTAGACGACACGATAGCCACTTTCTTTAACGTTTTTAAACGTCGCGATTGAAAATTTGATTCATAATCGAATCTTCCCAATTTTATTTAGTCCTTCTCCTATAGTTCAATTCTACGTAGAGTTATCCAAGATTTTACTTTCCATAAATGTCTACATTTCGAATCTCTTATCGATCGACGAACTTGCAAATCTATTTCCTAATAAACGATAAATCCCCTATGCCAGAAATAATGATAAAACATTTCTAAGAGGTTCAAAAGTGCTCCTCTAAGTCCAATTTTATTTGCACCTTTTCGAATAGAATTGTCCAATATTTAATTCTCGTCGAATATCCACGATTCGAATTCCGTATTGGTAGACAAGCTTATAAATCAATTTCCCAAATGAACAACGATCCCATGCTGTCAAAAATAATTACAAAGCGTCCCTAAAGGACTGAAACCATTTTCGAATACTTCGATCGCGTGCAATTATCCAAGATAATTGAACGACAGAGAATGTATTCTTTTACGCGTCTCTCGCGATGCGAATCCTCCCCTTAATTAGCTCGTTTTGTTTAGCATACGGAACGTATCATCGACACGGAACACAGGATTGGATCTCTCCCTTTCGACTGGGAACGAAAGGGTGTAACAGAGTAGGAAGAAAGAAGCGGAGGGAAAAAGCGATCGGTGGAAGGCGGCTAGTACACGAGTAGAAGTACGTTTAACGGGCGCGACGCTTAAAATTCCACCTACTCGTTACTCGCGGTTGCTAATTAGAAATCGTGGTAAGCATCACGGTTTATTGTTGCAATCGGACGAGGAGAAGATAGGCGATAGTTGCCGGTTGCCGTTGTGTTCCCTGTCAGGAAATCTAGCCGCGGGATCTGAACGTAAAACGTAACGCGGTTTTGCTGCGGTTATTAGAAAAAGAACGAGTCGAGGCTTCAGTTTCCAAGGTATGCCTTCTTGTCACGCGTACCACCGAGAGATCTCTTTCTCGATAACGATCTCGATCCTAAAATCTAATTAGAGCGGTCGAGCGAGGTACGAGGAGCAACAGAAAACGGGGAGGAGGGAGAGAATGGGGGAAAAAACAGAGAAAGAGAGAGAGAGAGAAAGGCAAAGGAAATAAATTTCCATCTCGTTTCGAGCGTATTAATTTATGAAATGGGTGAATCTCGAGAGTTAACTTCGTGGAACGCGAGCTAGCTTTTACGTCCGGAGGTATTACAAGTTAATTTTATCGTACAGGTTTGACGACTAAGCCATCGGGCCTGTGTAAACTAAAAGGAAACTGCGCGCCGCGCCGCCCCGCGTCGCGCCAGATGGAAAAAAGTGCCTTTAATATCGTTTAAAGTGATCTCGTGGAATTGTACGAGCTGTCTACGTTTACCAGCTTGTCGCATCGCGTTTCAATATCCTCCGCTCGCCTGGCAGAAAGTCCTTCTTACATCTTTAATTCCGTTTCGAAATCGTCGGACGCGATCGCCGGGCAGCGCGTAGAAAAACAGCAGGGTTGGTTTCCATCTGTCAGAAGTATCTTAATCGTCGCGTGGATGTTTGCGAAACATTTTAACATTTATGACTGAGAACTCGAAAAAAATGGACGTGTAAATTGCGATTAAGTGGAGCGCGGTAAATAAATTGATACACAGTCTTGCAATAGGAAAGAGGTCGGGAGTGGTGGGGAGAATTTTTTTAATCAAATGCGGTTCGAAGACTCGATAAGCTCGGTAATCCTTTGCCTTGTAGCGACGTGTCGCATTCGACACGAATTTATGGTCCGAGTACGTCTAAAATGCATCGTATATACACTTAAGTTTAATCTTAATTTTAATTTAGATGCTGCTAAAAGCACCGGATAAACGCACCGATACATTCAAAGCAAAGTACAAGTCGTGGTATTTTATGGGTGATACAATCCATTTAGGTTTAACTTGTTCAATTTTGTTAAATTAATCCTTCAAGGATCTTCGTGGTTTTATTAAACTCAATCATATTCTATTTTTTTTCTTTTTTGGAAATCTTTCATAATTATATTTATTTTATTTAATCCTTTGTTTCATAAATTTTTTTCATCTTTGTTTCATCTTTCGGTTTTCAAAGACTTCCGGTTACATCGAATCTTTATCCTAACTTCTTACGCAACCTAACTATATAACATGGCTTAAGTAATCTAAATTTGTAATTTGTAATAATTTCTATTGCTGAAAACTAGGAAATTCTTTACAAAAATAAAAATACATTTGGGTAAAAAATGATTCAAAGGAGAAGGGGAGTTTTTATAGCAAATTAGCGACTCGTCAACTTTGTCGGATTTAGTAGTTTCGGTAGTGTTAAATTGATAGAATGTAGAGGCGTGCGTGGACTGCGTGATGCGCTCGTGTCACGGTTACCATCGTCGACAATGGTTTTACGGCGGCAGTTGGAATCCGCCGATTCGACGGAAGGAAAAAGCGACAGGCGGCAAAAAGGCCGCGAACTCCAGCACGGCGGAATTATAGGATTGACGTTTTCGCGTCTCGATCCGATTAGCCGTCGGAGCAAAGTCACGCCGCTTATTCGAGGCTGCCAAGGTGGCTGCGAGTAGCCCGATAAGGGGGCGACGACAGGACTCCGTATCGCTGGAAAACGTGACGTTCAGCCGCCGAATCCGAGACGACATCCGGAACAATGAAGCTTCCAGTGTCTCTCGCGCGGAATCGAGATGTTACTTTGCTCCGTCACTCTGATAAAGAACCAGCCTTCCCTTTAACCTGTTAACTGCCAATGACGAGTTAACTCGTCCTACGAGTTGTCAACAATTCCAGAAATATCGCCACACGTAAATTTCCCGCAATCGGTATTGATTCCGTTTTTTATCCATTCATTCATTTCTACGCGCAAAAAAGCCATTTCATATAAACAAAGATAACATAAAGAGCATACAGTGAACGAACACAGATCGATTAACGTAAAAAAGAAAAAAACATCGATAAAGATCAGACATATATTATATTACAGACTACTATATTATGCTCCAAACTGGAACGATCTTTACGTTAAATAATACCTAAAACAGTTAAATAAAGTTACTTAAAGCGCGAAGCTTGAAGTGGTAGTACGTTGTACAGTGAGGATGTAAAGACTCGTCTGGTTTCTTTTCGTGGACGGACAGTACTAACTGTATCAAAGCTCGAAACATTCTTCAGAAATAGTAACACTTTAACACTTGTCACCTATCGTTCACGCGACTCGGACTACCCGAACCGCATCGCCGTTCGACGAACATTCGATATAAGCTGTCATCGCAACGCTGATTGCTCATAACTCGGAAGAGGTCGGAATGCCAGGCATCCGTGGAACAAGCCCGGACAATGCGTATAGTTCGAACGGGACGCGAACTTGCGTATCATCGCGAGGTGATCGATGATCGAGCACGAGCGACTCGAGCAGGAACCGTTCGATCGATCAACAACGGAGACGAGGCTCGAATTCCATCCTGTCGTATTAACGGAACGTGTTTTCGGCGTGGGTTCGGGCCGCAGTTGCGCGAGGAAACGATCGAGAAAGCTGCCGATTGGCCGATCGCTCGGATCCAATCGTACGGATACTTAACGTCCGTTAATTAGGCCAATTAACAGTGACGTCGATTGCCACCTAATTAATTCAGCTATACGTAAGGAGGACCTGCTGATCGCGTATGTATCCGGCGACTGATCGGCCGGATGTCAACGGATGTCTCGCGTACGGCGCTGCACACGCGTGTCCCACTCTCCGATGCGACATTGTAGCAGGAATACTTAACCCTTTCGTTGCGGTACACGACGCGAATTAAAATCGGGCTGGTTACGCTTTGTTCGTACAGGAATAGGGTGCGAACGTTTACGTACTACAGTTATGTAGTTAATTGGAATTTAATATATGGATGTATAGCAATTAAAGTATTGTTGTACTTGTTAAATTTCAACGACGCTTCACAATTGGAGCTACGAGTTTTAATCGTCACAGTTACTTTATTGTACGTCGTGTACAGTATTGCTATGCTACGCGAAATGCTACTTTTTTTTTTAGCAAATTAGCCTAACTTCTGAAGACGTATATATACGTCTTTCGTAGCGAAAGGATTAAGTTATCGAATTGTTTCACCGCTATACGTTGATGCGAATCATCCGAGAGACACTGGTGCGTTGTTTCGAAATCGAAAAATCTTTTCATTCATTAGGTTCACAAATTAGTTCATCGTTAGTACTTTTATGTTTGAAGTCTTAAAGATTTCATTCGCTTAAAATCTTTACTCTATTTTTATTCAAATGGATCTTACAGGTCGAGTACGATGGAAAGTGAACCATGGAAATTATTTCGAGCACCACCGTTGCGTTTCAATTTCCGTAAATATGCATTAAATATTATTTATTTATTTCTACGGGCAAAAACCTATTTCATATAAACAAAGATAACATAAACAGCATCCAGTGAACGAGCACAAATCGTTTAACGCAAAAAAAAAAAACGATAAAGATCAGTCTTAAGTACATTAATATTCCGAGAAAAAAGTTAATATTTTAACAAATATTGTTAGCAGATGTGCATACGCGGCAAAACGGATCGCGTTGTCTTAGATTGGAAGAGTATAGAATGAAGGGTGAAACAGTAACGGATGTTTAGAGAATCTAGAAGGGGCATTAAAGTTAATACAAGATGTAACCAGTGGATTATTCACAAGACCACGAATATAAAATTATAACCTTATAAAGGAAACATAAATCTGCTATAGTTCTCCTAGTACATAAAGAAATAATATTTACTGCATTCATTAGGGATTAATAAAAAGAAATTTTGCGAAAAGTCCCGGAACTAATTTGTACACCTAATATTTACCACAACCCTCCAACAACTCCACCTTAATCGCGCGTCGACAGAGAGATAAATCCGACCAACACCAACAAGATGAAGAAGAAGCGCGTTTATAAGCCGGCGGTATAAATTCCGCCAGGAAGGTTCAATAAGAATCTGCGGAGGGAAGATGAACGAAGTGGCTAGTAGCGCGAGACAATAAAGCTTGTAGACCGTAAAGCTGTCGCTCGGACACGTTTTCGCGCAGGTGTATCGCGATATAATTAATTTGCGTGATTCACGGTACACCCTGTGGACGCGTATAATTTTATACGCGGAGATAGCCGGGGTCCGTACGCGTACGGTACCCCTTTTTTTAAAAGGGTGTCCCGTAGCTCGTGCGGCGAAATGGCCGAAGGAACGGGCGCGCGATGCTCGACGCTCGCGATACACCTGTGGCGGCCAGTGCAGTGGCCAGGGCAGAGCAGAGAGAACGCGACACACGATAGCTAACGAGCGCCCATGGTTTCCGGAAATAACGAGCTTTTACAATCGCCAGCTGCCCATTACGTTTCCACTGGACGATCCTCTCTACCCTCTACGCTCTCGGAATCTTGCAGACCAGGAAAACCGTATTCATTACCAGAACGCGGTTCTAATAATCAACAAATCTCGTTATCGAGACGATCAGAAGAATTGTTTCTCATTACGCTTTATTGCCCCGCTGTAAAACGGGGCCGGGAAATATACAGAGATCTCGCACGCCCATTCCGAAACCATAACATCTTTCCTCGTTAATGCGATCACGCTCGATAATTTGATAAAAATTGCCGGTAATTAGCGCACGATCCGCGAGCCGCGCAAAATTTACGACAAACCGACGGCGATACAAGACGGCCCATCCTGTGCGATTCTGATTCTCACTCGTGCCGATACACCGCCGCGATTTCGCCCAACAATTTGTTGCATTCAACGGGTAGAGATCATGAAGACGCTTCTGGTTTCGGAATTTATAGACTGAAACTTCAGATTGTAGTTTTTCGTATGCTAAGCGAGTGGCTAATTAAAGGAATTTAAAGTTCGTACACGATTGTGAACATGCGAAGGTTTTACCATACATGCATGCATATATAACTGCGCCGCGCTCGGCTTACGAATTCTTGGAATACAGGTAGCTTTAATAACTGTGCATCCATATACGACGGTTGGCTGAGTTCATTTGATTGAAGGCAAAAGTTCGCAGGAAGATATTAATAAAGTTGTTAGTGGTTGCATCTGTAACGCAGAAAGTAGTACAAAATTAAATTGCACGATATTTATAGTACACGCGTACGCTTTGCGTATTTTTGCGACGCAGCCTTAAAATAGCATCCCTCATCTATTTGGCCGTGTTCGTTTGAACGGAGTAGAAATTTGCAAGAGGAGATTAATGAAGTTGTTAAGAAAATAGAAATCGCGATACGATCTAATGTGGAAATTAAGTACGACGTAACACGCGTATGTTCTGCGAATTTTTATAAGACAGTCTCTTTCGTCTATTCGACGATGTTCATTCGAACGTAGTAGAAAGTTACAAGTCGAAGTTAATGAAGTTAATTAGGGGAACAGAAATCGTGGTAGGATTTAACGTAGAAGTTACAACAAAATTAAAATACGTAGCGTAATGCGCACGCGTGTCCTGGGAATTCCTACGATACAATTACAGGATGGACTTTAGATAAAAATGACTAAACGTTTAATGTAGTTAGATATTTTTCCGACTAACTGTACGAAAGCTTCAAAAATGTATCATTTTCGCCTCTTGCGTCCGCATTGGCGACAATACAACGACGCGATAAACGACGTAAGCGTGTCAATGAAATTAAAAATTATTCCTCCGTCGAAATAGGATATAAATTCCATGCCGATCGCAGCGGTAAATGCCCTAAGTTGCAAACTTAATTAAGCGGATATATGTTGCTGTGGCGGCTCTCCTGCACCTACCACTAGAGGGACATACGAAGTAGAACTTTCTCGAAAGTACTCACTCCAACCACCTCGTCCATATATACATATACCGTCTTTAACCTTCCTTCCGATATCCCAACATCTAAGGCAGAGCCTGCTAAGTAGCCTTACTGATGAGTCCACTAGCAGGCCCAGGACGAAACGCGCAACACCCTTCCTTTTTCCCATTCTATCCCCTCTCTAGAGCTCCACAGTTGCTAAATTATTATTAAGATAGCTACTAACTACCCTGCGGATTTTTATACATTTACAGTAAAAAAAACTTAACAGGTTAAAAAGTACAGAGTGTGTACTAAGTGTACTAAGAATTTGACTAAAAAAAATCCACAGCCCACTACTAAATAACATTTCCTAACTTCTCCATTAAAGTTTCATTTCCATCGCTCGCGTTGTATCTCAATTCTAAAGCCTCGAATATTCGCGTTCCCTTTGCAAACCGGTAGCGATTACTCTTTGGAAATGAGGAAACGCATCGCGAATCGAACGGGGAGAGATGGTGCGACGTCTGTAGAGAGAAACATCATCGTGACAAGAAGATATCGACACGGTGTGGAGAAAATATCTCATTTTCACGCCTGGCTCGGTGTATGTCGCATGTGATCTACTCCGATGTTCAGACTTGTTCTGCAAGTTAATCGTATAAACGAAGTTACCGCGCGAGAGATTGTATCGGGGCGAGGATATGACCGGCGACTAATTAGCACTTGGTTATCTAGCCTCGTAAATATATGCCAGGGACCGAACAACCGCGTCGTTATCGCTGTACGTGAACACAATACACGCGCGTACATTGCACGGTTCCCTTTGAAAACCGTTTCCTCTCTCTTTCTGCACGGTGTTCCACTGTTTCGCGCCGTTTCATATAAACCGTGGCGTAGGTACGGGATGCGGTGCTCACTGTGAAGGAACTGGCATCTCTTTGCCGAGCGGAAGTTATACTTTGCTGGCGCTCGTGAACTATACATTGTTGTCTATCAGCAGAAATGAATGTGTGAGAATCAGACAGATACAAGACGACTTTAAATGATTTCCTTCGAGGCCATGACGCAGCACAAGTATAACAATGTTTAAGGATGTTATGGAGACTAATTTTATGTTCCACTTCCGCCATAAAGCATTTCAGCTCCTGCGCGTCTACCGACGCATATTCCTCTTTATTTTCCCTACTGCTTTTCCCTAATTGAGTTCATAACTGACTTATTATGGCCATGCTGCGCGTTTAACAATGATCAACTTTTTAGATTCGTAGAAATGATAGGTGGGTTTATTAAACTCTGGAATTAAAAATAAATGGAGTCTCTTGTATACGGTAATAATCCTCCGCCGCGGTAGATTTAATTCCTTCTTAAGATTTCTACTTTTGCTTCCATATTTTAGCATTCTTTTAATGCCACCGGTTGTGCGTTTCAAAGGAAATGCCGATGCTTCGAAAAACTCGCTCAAATGAGATTACTTAAAATTTCGTGTAACTAACGTAAACCGCGTATTATACGTAGAACAGTAGCCAATGAGATGCGATGCTATCTAGTTAATTCGAGCACTACGTATGTCACATCGTAAACTTTCGAATGAATTCTATTCTATTCTATCCCAGTGCAGAGTATGTTAATACGCGTACATAGAGTACAACTAATTCCAGGACATAATTTTGGATAGGATTCTTAAAACACCGAGAACTTGTTAATTTCTTTAAAATCGTGACAGTCGGGATAAATTGTATATAGTGGGGGATACTTTTGAAACTTGCTTGGTTATGCGTAACTAGGGTACATGTACCACGTACTGCCACTTTAAAGTTCGCGCGTTACTTTATTTCACTATTTTAGAACGTCGTTAACGTAAAGATCGTTTCAGTTTGGAGCATACGATTGTTCAACCGCTCTTTTATTTATCAACATTTTTTTTATATGTTCAGTATGATAAATTCATTACAGTGACAGCACGTGGGTGATTTATCCTAGCTATCGAAATTCGGGACTGTCCCGCGTGAATCGGCTTCGATCGGCAGTGTTGTTCCACGGTCAACACCAGAGGTATCTTACGCGACACCGGTAACCCGGATCGCGCAATTCCTTATCACAACGATTAATTCACAGACGTGGTTAAAGATACAAGTTACACGGTGGCGAAAAACGGGCGAACAAATTGTGGCATCGGCTGGTACCGAGAAAGGCGTATCGCGCGAGGAATCTCCGAGCGAACGCCAATTACAGGATATTAAAGTCTTATCGAGCGAGCACGGTTTTTCGTCCCGTTCCACCGCGACATTAAATTCAGGAATCTAGTCGCGGAATGCCGTCACCCGATTCCGTTTGGTAGGGGAACAGCAACGCGAGAGATCGGCATAAGTAGACGATACTATTCATGGTAGGACATGCGCGACATTCTTCTGCCGGTTAAGATCCACGCAGCGTTCCTCGTTCGCCGTTCGAAGGATCGATCGCGAAGGTACCGCGATCGGTTCAGCTTGGCCGATTCTACCGTTCGCCAACCGTGGAATGGTCCCCCCTCGATCTCGTTTTATGGGGAACGCAACGAGATTAAGGCGCTCCTTTATACGGCGAAGTTATTTGTTAAGAGGCTCGCGGTTGCTGGATGCCAGCTGCGTGTGAACTCTTATCTGGAACTCATAATGCACCTCTTTGGAATGAGAGACCCTCGCAAAACACGGGCCGCGTACGCCATTACGCCTGTCGTCGCCTACCTTACCTCAAGGGGAGGAAAAAAAATGTACCGTGAATTCTGCTTGTCGCTGCGCTCGCGCTGGTGAGTTACGCTGCCTCGCGAACACCGTTTAGCTCTAGGCTGACCAATTCTCCTCTTTTTTCCCCGGCAACTCCCGTACTTTGTACTAATCTTTCTTTTTGCGTTCTCTCGTCCGCCAGTATATCGGTATCGATCTTTCATTTTTCTCGTAATTCCCGTAAACATGATACAAAGTACGAATTAATTGCTTTGTTTAATACTCATCATTCGTCCTACGAATGTACATACTCGTTGCAATCACGCCGTGTAAAAAGTCCCTCTTAATCTCACGCAAATTCGTACCAAATATTTGGTCACTAATACGAAAATATTTTGCGTGAAAATATAATCCACGAGAGAAAGATACAATTAGAGTACAACTTAGGATTTCGCTGTATCGAATGACGGGTCGAGAATAATTCAAGTGGTGTAAGTCAACATTTGGAGAGTTGGAATTAATCGTGCTGTTCGATGTCTGAAACTATCGCTCGTCTAATTTCATCGTTAATTGACTTACTAATTCGTTGAGACTTTACACGTGTTCCCATAGCTTCGAAACGAAAATATATTGCCTTTTTGATAATAGACAACGCAAAAGGACTGTTCTATGAGAAGCAGTGGCAAATTGATTTACACCGGTGTAACTTTCAAGCCGCCAAGTATGAATTATGGAATCGAGAAGACTTCGCGCGGCTCACAGTAGATTCAGACGCGAGTCTCTCATGATCAGACCACCCAAGTGTTCCGATAGAATCTTCCGCTTTAAAGTTCCGCGTTTTTCTATCGCCAAATTTAATTTCATTTAATTTATTCTACGGTATTAGTTATTAATATTATTATTATCAGTTTATTCAGCGGGTTGAAACCCTTTGGTATAACAATGTAAAGGAGTATTTCCAAGTACAGAATTCAACGAGTAGTACGCAAACAAAAACAAAGTGTAAAATCATAAAGACATAAGAATAATATATATATAATTAGTTGAGTAGTAGTAAATTACGTAAACATTAGCATTACACAGTAGCGGAATAATGCAGACACGACTATAAAATGATGATAACCCATTCAGTACAAGGAGAATACGAAATTCAACTAAATATATAATAGTAAAACATAAGAGAGAGTTTGAAACAAACAAAATTAAAGATAGAAATAAGTTACAAAGAAAGAGATGAGTGAGATGAGAGATATTGCAGCTCGATCGAAGGAAGCCAAATCTGTTTCGCTTAACGTTTCTCAAAGCTTCCCAAAACCACATTTACAAGGGACCAGTTTCCAAAAACAGATAAAATGGAAGCAGATCAGTCGATTTCTCGTTGCATTGTGCGCGATCAGATAATTGGATTATTACGCTTACGTTTACCTCGAGGCGATCAGCTCGCAAAAATTAACTGCTTCATTCGGTATCTCTCCCATCGGCCGTCTACATATATTACTCGTTCTCTTGATAAACGCGCGTACAGTATCGGCCACAAGTTTGCAATCACCAGCGAATTCTTCCATCTAGTTTTCGAGTACCTAGCGATTTTCTACCGCTCCGTATACTAAACTCTGTCTACTCCGTCCTTATACTAATACTCTTACTCTACTCTTCCGTTTATACCAAAGGTTCTTTAAACTCGACGTTTTAACGGCCCGTAATAATAAGCAAATAAATAAAATTGCAAACTTTTGGTCGTTAGTGTATATAGAAATTATTGCACGGTCGTACAATCGGCACAGGCGGCGTTACCAGCCGAAAAAGTGGACCAGTCGATGCACGAGCCAGAGCTCGGCCACGTATTGCTCGCTCGTACATTACGTTTAATGGCTCGCTCGTAATGGTGGCGAGCCCTTCTCCTACGTTTAAGCAATTTTACGCGATACTCGCTCGCGTAATCGCCACGATCGCCGCTGCTGTGTGTTACGGGTCGATCGCGGGACCAGTATATCCCTCAACGAGAAACCGAAATTGCTTTGAAAGACGCGGGTCAAGGGTCTGAATATCGTGGTCGTAAAAAATGTATATAGGGTGGATGTACCGCGTACTGCCACTTTAAGCTTCGCGCGTAACTTTATTTAACTGTTTTAGAATGCATTTAACCTAAGAATCGTTCCAGTTTGGAGAATAATATCGTTCAAAGTCTCTTCTATTTTAAGTCTCTTCTAACATTTTTTCGTACGTTGAATATAACGGATTAATTGCTACGTAATTGAAAATGTACGATAATGTTCGATGTCCCTATTACCGTCACTTGAAAAGTTGTCATTTAAATAGCTACACTTTTTACATATATCAGCAATTCAATTTGTGTAATACGTATATCGATTTTTGGTTTACTTGTACCCTCGAATAGCTGCTGTAATCGGGTTCCTCAGATTTGCGTCTTCGTAAATTTCTAATGTCGCGGCAAGTGACTGTTTATCACCGAGAACATTAAACGTACATATAAGCAGTGACAAGAAAAGACAGCTACTATTTCCGCGACCGAAATGGCGACAATAGGGGAGGATATTAATAACCGGAAAATTTAATCTGTCAACTGATACGTAATTTTGGAACGGAGGGATGCTTTTAGACGGCGATATTATTTATATTATTAAACGAATGTAAGTGACGACCAGTCGTAGGAATACCAAGACGTTAGCTTATAATCCCCCCCTCCCTTTCGAATATGAAGTATGTATTCAGAATTCGAACAAAGTTACTCGAATAAAATGTTACTTAAAATGTTATTGGATTAATGACCAACGCTGACTTTTCTTCGAACAAAATCGTCATTAGTGAATAACGAATCGTTTCCCTTCGAATACAATCGTTACCCGTTATTCGCGAATAAATTTGAAAGGTTTGTTCGTTGCTCGAACAAAATATACCCAATTTTGTAGCAGACAAACCTCATGCATGTTGCACGGATTGATACGCTTCGATATGAATTAAACGTATAAAAAGAATCTTACGAAACGGTTAATTATCGGCAGTTGCAGCTAATGAACTTCGTATCTGTACCACCGATGATAAAATACGGACACCTCTCTTACTCTCGAAGCTCGATTCGCTTCGTCGAATTATTTCCAACCGTCACATCCCGCTAATCATTTCCGTCGGCGTATTTTTATAAATATACTTTCAATATACGTTGCTCTCGTTGGCGATCAATTTTCGTTCAAATATTATCCAGGCAGACTTCATTAGCCGCCGTTATAACTTATTAAGAATTTATTTAAAACGGTAACGGGCATGACTTGCAAATAAAGCTGCAAACGGTGTGTAGCCCGAAAACTTTGGAACCGGTTCGCATATTAATAACGACATATCGGTATACGCGAATATATTTTTATTCGTTTCCAATTTCACTCCCTTCTGACGTCCAATTCCCGGTTAGTAGCGGACGCAGCTAATAAAAAACGTCCATTAGCTGGCCATTTCGTATTAATTTTTTCATTTTTGGGAGGAGCGTACTCGCCTTGTTTAACCATTAATGCCACTACTGCGTGAGACGCGTTTATCGCGATAATCCCTGCCACTATATTCTACATTCAACCATATTACTCGCCCCGTTGGCAATATTAAACGGCAAAAAAAGGAGGGAAATCGAACGGGAACTCGGTATTTCTGGTCGAACGTTTCCTAGATAATAATCCGTTTCTACGGTTATCGCGCTGCTTCTACGATTTATTGATTGCATCGAGCGATCAATTTTTGTCCGTCAATTGCCGTTGCAATTTGCATTTGTAATTATAATGCGGAACGGTTGCGGAACGACGAATCGAAAATTGCCTCCCCGCTCGTAAAAGCGGAATCGGCCACCACAATCACTGTCGTCGTGTATCAGCGATAATGAACTAAATGTGCGAAACATAAACGTTGTGCCCGCTACACCGCTCGCTGGATAAAGAAATAATTGCCGTGCCAAACGGACGGGGAGTGTATTCGCGTCGCGTCTCGTGTACACACTATAAAAGTCCTTTAAGAAGTAATTAGGCCCATCGATTTACGCGTCGGCGATCAACGAGCCAGATAATCGAATCTTCTACGATAATTTTAATTACAATAAAGTCATCTTTTCGATGCTCGAGATACTTTAATCAGTTAACCGAGTGGTTTCTTAGTTTACCATTCGTACGCGGAACTATAAATTAATAAAACGATATTAATATTGATTAGGGGATCGGTAAATTGATAATCTTGAATTATAGTTAAGATAAGAATTATAATTGTAGGTTTAAAGTTAAGCGGGTACACGAGCTGCCGAAATGTTGTTTCAATGAAACACGAACAAATTTATTACTCAATCTAATACGATAATAATCCGTCTAACATTGCATGCGATAGCCATCGAATAAGAAATTACTAAAGAACCCATCGAGATTTTTCAGGCAATAAAGCTTGCAATTATTAGTCGATGAAACAAAATAACCGATCTCTTTTATAAGTTTGGGTCTATTTACACTGACGACCGAGTACAAGCCGAGATATTTCTTTTTCAAAACAAAATAAAATTAATGTTATATAATAGTGATCAATAACATCATATATTATTGAATCATAAATTCCATTTACTAGAAAATTTAAAAACAAGACCAATACAAGTAGCTTCAAGAAAGTTAAAGAATCCAAAACTAAATAAAAAATGTATCCAAAAAATGGAGAATTTATTAAGAATTCTTACGCAAATTTTTATGCGAACTTCTATGAAAATTCGTATTTTTATGGTTCGCTAGAGGCTAGAGGCTTAGAAGCTAGAGGCTTCGATAGATATTTGGTTCATCTTCCAAATATAGCACCGTGTGCTTTACTTTGAACATTTTACGTATTTCTGCACGTGATGTGCATTTTGTGCCTTCTTCCTCGTATAAATCTCCCCTAAATGGATAAAAATTCGTAGCCTACTAATAAAACTACTATTTTAGTCCTCGATTATTTAATCGTGCTAAAGCGAATCCTTATTGCAAGGATGTCGCGTTACAGCTGGAAATCCCGCAACATTTCAATCGTGTTACAAAAGTATCGCGTTGTACGGCGATCGACTGTACGCGTTTCATTTCTTTCTCGCTCCGCTCCATCGGTATAAACTAGCCTTTAATCGGCACGACGACGCTTAATGGAACGTAGAAGCAAACAATTAAGTCGCGAGAAGGTTCCAATACGGCGCGATATACGTTGGAAAGAGGATCGATGGAGGATCAAGGGATAGAATTTCTCTAGCAATGGCGGTGTTATCCCCTCATCATCCATCGGCTGGATCGGCAGTTTGATAATCGATCCGGACCAGACGCGTTAATTATTTATCAGGTGGCACGCGCGACTGGCGATCGTCCAATTAAATTAAAGCAGGAAGCCGGATCGGAGGCTATCGGCACTTGAGCGACCCTCTGTGTCCGCGCGTTTCACCGACGCTATCTGATTGACGCGACCTGCCAATGCACCACTCCGCCGCGCCAGCATTCGGACCGAGTCCATTAAAACTCGTTAGTGCCCGAGCACGCACCCCCTCTAATTGGATGTCGCCACTGACGTCCTTCTTCCGCCCTGGCTTCGATAATCTCCTTTACAGTTCGGCGAATTTTCGACCTTAAGGGTAGAACCGATCTCGGTAGATCGCGATTTCGACTGGAGTCGATGCGTGCACAGATAGGAAGTAGGGTAATCGATCCACGTGTTGTCACTGTCCCTATAACTGTCACTTGAATTCGTTAATTTAATAGCAAAGTAACGTGTTAAGATATTTTCATACTAAATTTGGACTTCGGTTTACGTAACAACGCATAGACATTGTTTATTCGTTTACACTTAATACTTATAAGTAAATATTAGGAGGTAAATGTGGTGTTGAACAATGAAACGTGATCAATATAATTATGAAGTATGGAACGTGTGATAATTTAATAAGACGCGACGTTTACTGCGTATCTTATATCTGTTACACAAACCGACGTGTTAATACACTTACGGACAAAAGTTAAGAAACAAAGTAATCATTCGCAACGTTCTGTATATTCTTCATCTTTTCAGATAAATAGTTTAGAATAATGAATGACGTAAAAAGGTAACATTACATGTGCATATAAACAATAAGTTATCCTATTTTTAATACTAATCTATATACCTCGAAAAATAAAGAGAACGGATTACTTTGTCTCTTAACTTTTGTCAGTAAGTGTATCTTATATCTGTTACACAAGCTGACGTGTTAATATATGGAGAACGTGTTTCTATTTAAATGAAAAGCTTTCAAGTGACAGTTATAAAGACATTGGATTTTGTTGCACATTTTCAATTACGTAGCAATGAATTTATTATATTGAAGATATAAAAAAAGTATTCATAAGTAAAAGAGCGGTTGAAGAATATTATGCTCCAAATTGGAACGATCTTTATGTTGAATACGTTTTAAAATAATTAAATAAAGTTACGCGCGAACCTTAAATAGGCAGTGCGTGGTACAATTTGGAGCAGCGAGTGGACAGCGTATAAGCGCGTGACACGATGAACGATGCGACGATGCGTGCTTGTAGAGAAATATTAAGATATATTGTGTACACTGATGAGCATAATTAGGGGATCCAAAAATGTCGATCGAAAGATTGTCGATCTTTAAACTGCCGTAACTTTGTAAAAAAACATCGCACGTTGATCGATTTGGACTCGTTTTAAAGCTTGGAATTTCTACTTTAGTATAGGTGAACAGATGTTCTTCTGAAAATTGTGTTACCTCGAAGAGTAGACTGAAAGTTGAACTAACGAACTTAATTTTGCTCACAGGTGTGTAACGAAGCTACTTTGTTTACTAGAGGGAAAGCTAAAGGATTGGGAATTCAAAGGCGCGAAGTTTGAAGGTTTGGAAATTTAAAAGTCTGTAAAAATTCGAAGGTTTGCTAATTTACAAACTTGGAAACGTAAAGGCTTGGAATCTCGATGATTTGGAAAGGCGAAAACTTGACAATTCGAAGCCTTGAACTTTAAACACTTGCAAATTCAAAAGCTAAGGGATTCAAAAAAATTAAAAACTCGAAAACTTCGAAACTCGAAAGTTTAAAAATTCAATAGCTATGGAATCCAAAAGCTTAGAAAATTCGAAAGCTTGCAAATTCAAAGTCCAGGAGATTCAAAAACGTAGAAACTTAACGCCTTAAATTTCGAATGCGCTCATTTCTAAAACACGCGATTATTAACACTAGGTGTACGGATATTACGTGTATACGTTGACAGACTTCCGGAAAAATACGTATACTGCATACAAATATTCGAACGTAGAAGCGTGAGGATGAAGAGAATCAATTAAAATACATATTCATACCATTGTATTAATTGAAGTTAACATAAAGTACTGAAAAATAATATCTATGATCTGTATAATTTTAAGTATGAAATCTGAACGGCGTCAACGTGACGAGTTCCGTAAACCTAGCGTTAAATACCAAAGATGGACCATTTACAATAATACACCAAGCAAAACCATTGGTCCAAACGAAAATACTTTTACGTAAAAGTAATATTCGACAACTTTCTTAAAACCTGTTATAAAGTCAACCCATTTTCTCGCAAATTCCCACGAGATCGAAGCTCGGATTTCCTTGCGTACACCTTACAAAGTCAGAGACCCCGTACGATCGTCCCATCGATCACAATTATTAATGCTAATTGCGAGTTAAAAGCCGGCTGCTCGAAAGATAACTCATATTGGGTCACTAGCGTTTCACAGTCGGAGGCACGTCATAAATTCGTTACGCGTCGAAACGGAATTGAGTTTCCATTGGGTCCGCGACAAGTTGCTAACGGTGGATCGATGATGGCTCGCGTGCAGGATTCGAGCGGCGAATCGAAGAAAGTGGGCCCTTTCGTGTCGTCGTTGGTCGTTTCTCGCAAACTTCGCCGTGAAGCGAAAGAAACGCGGTTCGGGGAACGCGGGACGCGATGCATATTAAGTATTCCGTCTCCTCTTTTTGCCGGTCGAAGCTGGCCACGCAGCGAGCGGGTTTTTCGATCCGGTTCATCCACTCCGGACGAACCGCTTGGCGCTTTTTACAGAAATTTTTGGCTTCTTTGCAGAGAGATTGCATCTAAATTGGCAAATGGCTGGATGGGACTAATCCGTTGAATCGTTCGTGTCGCCGATGCGAACGGATTAGCAGACTTTTAATACGGATGGATGTAGTTATTGACGAGATCTGGATGTGTTTTTTTCTTTTCCTTTTTCTTTTTTTTTTTTTTTTTTTTTTTAACACAAATGGGCTTTCATCTGTATGCAAATGGTTGGAGATTATTAGCGCGAACGATGGATGCATTTGTGTCAATGATACGAGGGAACGTCGGAAACTTGTTTGCGATCGATCCAATTTTTTTTTTCAATCGTGAGTAGACTGCGCGCCTTTTATACGGATACATACTCTTGCGAATAAAATTAATTAGGATGGAAGCCAGGGGCCGTTTCACTCTTCGAGTAGAAGCATAGGTATTTTATAATATTTCAAGTGCCTCGCATATCTTTTGCATATTACGCGTATTTCCTAATCCTTTGTATTAGACGTACGCAGAAGTTGCGGCCTTTGTTTTCAACTTTCTATAACTCATATATAGTACAGATATTACGAATTAACTTTTGGAGTACGTTTCTTCATTTCGTCTAATTCGACGCGTTAAAATCCACCCGCCAAGTATTTCTCACGTTTTTTAAAACACTATTGGCGTGTATTTTTATAAACGTGTCTGGATATTGGTAATGCTGAAATTAGTTAAAATTGGCCTCGTTTAAGCACTACGAATGCTTTTAGCTCTAAAATACCATAGGGAAAGGGTTAATATTCTATCGCTTGCACGACGAGAGACGGAGTCGTGTATCGACAGCCTTTTCTTTTCGATATTTCCGAAGTATCACAGCCTACGACACTTGACGGAAAAAGGTAGAACGCGCACAAAATTAAAATTTCACCCGCGATATCGCGACATCTCGATATTAACCATTTCGCTGTGTCACCGTTAGGACTAAAAAATAAACGCACGTCCCGCGGATCCAAATTTCAAAGGAAACAGTTATAGTGCGTGCACGTGTGTGTTTATTATATTTAATATCCGTTTAGAAACGATTATGGTTGCGAAAGGTTGGCAATATTTCTATGAAACATCAAACAATTCGTAAACCTTTTACCTACCCTTGTTAATTACTATTAACACTTTTGCTAACGGGACTTAAAAATTGAAAACTTTCCGAATGCACAGATGAGGACAATTTTTGCTAATATGGAAACGGTGCGAGTATAAATATTTGAATACTTAGAACAACTATAGACGAACTATATACGAATGATAATAGAAATAGCACTAACTGCAAGTTCTAATAAAGTTACACACTTATTGACAAAAGTTAAGATACGTGGTACGTATTTGCAAAGCTTTATGTCGTCGTTCACTCTTGAGATACATGGATTTCAATCAAAAGTAGATGAACTTATTATTTATCGATGCATGTAATACTATATTATTATGCTACCGTAAATTCTAAGCTACGAATCTCAGAAGCGAAAGGATACACAAAAATTCGTAAAGTAACTACTTTATTTCTTAACTTTTGTCACTAAGTGTATGCATATTTTTAGCAAATCGTGGCCATCTACGAAAATAATGGAGAAACAGAGAAAAGGTTAAAAACATAGCAAAGCTGTTCGTACCGAAATAAAAATTCACTTCAAGCGCACTTGTAATTTCCATTCTTCGTTCGAATCCTTCAACCGATAACGTTGTCGCGTTCGTAATAAATTCTATCGCTCGCCGTACACCGTGAAAGGGTTGACAAAACAATATCCTACAACTTCGTAGCGGAGGAGAAAGGGAACGGCTGGCAAAAGTAGAATGCGACACGCATTTCGCACAAAAGTTTCGAAAGAAGAGACGAATGGAGGAGAGGGATGGACGAAGGTCCTAGGAGCTGTGAGAATTCTACACCCCCGCAAACATATGGGGCCCATTGTGCAACCTTAGGGGCTGACACCCCGTGGCGGTTTTACCGGGGCCGTGGAGATACGAGTCGAGATACGGCCGCCTTTATAGAGCGTACACCATGTTTCTTCAGTGAAAAGCTGCACACACGAGGTAGCTTGAAAATCGTCGGCTTGCTTGCAAGCTCGCCGGGGAAAAACGGGGCGAAAGGGGGTAGCGGAGGAGGGTGAAAACGGCCGGGGTGTACACGGCGTGTGTGATTCGACAAGGAAGGTCGAATGTTGCGAGTTCCGCGAATACGCGCCGGCTGAATAGATTTGCACAAATGAAGTCGGAGCTCTCTCGTAGCAGCGAAGCGATCCAGCAGCTCTACCGTTATTTTTTACACTTATTCCCATCCCTTTCGCTCCTGTCCTGCTCGCTATCAGCTTCTCCTCGGTTTCGAGGTCTTTTCATTCACCTTTGAACGCGCTCGCATTAGAGTTAGTACAACAGTGTGTTTGCTTTGTTACCGACATTTGGGATAATCAAGCCGTCAAACGGACTTGTTCGAAAGTTACCTTCGCGTAGAATATTCTGCTCGTTTGATGGAACGGTGCTGGGAGGGTAGAACGAGATCGGGATGGTAGAGTTTTCTTTGGGAATTTGCTTAATTTAATTTGCGAGGAGAATAAAGCTGCTCGCAATCGGAAGGCGAATTGATCTTTAATTTGCTGAATTACGCTGACTGCTGAGAATTTGGAGATTAATATGAACAATTTGGGGAATTTGTAAGGGGTAAAGTTGATCGCGTTGCCTTTTGGGAGGGTCGGTTATTATATTAATTTTAATCGTGAAATGGATTATTTTCCACATATTTCTTTTATTCTAAATATATTTTCTAGATTTAGATTATCTTCTAAATACCCCCAAATCGAGGTGGACAAACCTGTCTTAAATGATGGAATGGAGGAATAATCAGTGGATTCTTTAATCGTTCGCAAATTCTATATCAAACACAGAAAGCAAGAGAAGAACGATTTTCCTTAAATTCCAAACAGACGGAAATTGTTCAACTAATTCTTAAAGAATTGACGAACCGCATTTTCTCAACCTACTAAAGAAAATCCGTGAAAGAAGCAGTCGCCATTTGGAATCTCATTATTCACCCCAACGTCAAAAATAATATATAGTATATATTACGTATAATAATAATAAGGTTACAAAATACCTCGACGCTACAAAGGATTTGTTTCAAGTATCAGAGATACAAAACCAGACAAAGCGGACAAATGCTAGCAGAAGAAAATTTCTCGATACTCTTCAATAATTTATACGTACACCTCTTCGATGATCGAGGTTAGCAAACGGAGACGCAATCGACTGAGTGAAAACAAAAAGAGCGACAATATATCCCCGGCTCTCAAAAATCAGTCCGAGTTCGACCTTTGCATACACCTCGATAAGGTTGTAAAACACAACTCGACTCTACGCAGGATTCGTTTCGAATATCATCGATACAAAACCAGACAAAGTGAACAAATGCAAGCAGAAGAAAATTTCTCGATACTTTTCAATAATTTATACGTGCACCTTTTCGATGATCGAGGTTAGCAAACGGAGACGCAATCGATTCGATGAAAATGAAAAGAGCGACAATATATCCCCGGCTCTCAAAAATCAGTCCGAGTTCGATCTTTGCATACACCTCGATAAGGTTGTAAAACACAACTCGACTCTACGCAGGATTCGTTTCGAGTAGCAGCGATACAAAAAGAGTGAAAGCGAACGAGGGCTATCGTTCATCGGTGATGTCCCCAGGGAGACGAAGATCCTGGGGGTTGTCGAAGCGGGAAGTGGTATGAGAAGTCAGACCACCAGCGTTCCACCTTATCACCTACCAAATAATGGAGGCATATCGAATAGATAGGCGAGGCCGAGCGATGTGTATCTGATCGCAGATGTCTCTGGGGGATATTAAGGAATCGGGTCCTTTTCCACGCCCCTCGAGTATCACGCTCGCGGAACGCTATCGCGAGTAGAAGTGTTTCAAGAATAAATCCAAAGTCCTCTCACGTACCACGCCCCCCCCCCCCCCCGTGCAACGTTGTGGATCGCTGGGTACCGGGGAAAAAGGTTTCTCCTCCGGGTCTTTCTTCGGATACAAACAAATTCCGTGTCGCCGTGAAATCGATCCGTGACACCGACTGATTTCCATGCGGAGAACGCTACTTCCTTTGCTTCGAGCAGACACGCTGACGCAAAACACGAGCGCAACCGTGTTACGCGTTTTGCGATCCGATGCTGGAGAATGGAAAACACGGTATACGTGGATTTGCTGCCGAGGAGAACCGAAGCGGTTGCTCGCGATGTCGTACGCCATTATTCTACTCTTTTTCTTGGCGGAACACGTAAATGGGTTCCGATAATTTCGGTCTTATTGGAAATCACGTCTTTGATTGATACGGGTGTGAATAGCTGTTCCGTATCAGTGGCGCGAATCATAGGCACTGTATACGATGCAATGGAAGCTAAACTCTGTTAGATTGTTTTAAAGCGAACCACGGCAAATTTGCAAAAATACGTTGGTGTAAATTTTTGCAGTTTTTACGAGAGTTAGAAGTGGATCCTTTCAACTCGCAGCTTAGAATCCCGTAGCTTCGAATTTCCAAAGTTTAGAGCTCCTAATACTTCGAATTTCCAACCCTTTAAATTTTGAAGGCACCGAATTTGCAAAATTACGAATTCGTAAAGCTTCAAATTCCTAATATTCCTCATTTCTAACGCTTCAAATTCTCCAAGCTTAGAATTACCAACGTTTGAGTTTCTCGAAGCTTGGAATTTCCAGTGCTCTAAGTTTCCAAACTTTTTGATTCTCGATGTTTTGAATTCTTAAAGCTTTCAAATTCCAGTGCGTTAAATTTCCAAACCTTCCAATTTTTAATGCTTTGAATTTCCAAAGTTTAATGTTCCTAAGGCTACAAATTCTCAACGTCCCAAATTCGCAAAGCTTTGAATTTCCAAACCTTCCAATTTCCAATGCTTTGAATTCCCAAAATTTAAAATTCCCAACGCTTGAAATTCTCAAAGCTCCAAATTCTCAACGTTTTCAATTCCCAAAGTTTATCCACTCCAATGCTTTAAATTTTCAACACACCGAATATTCTCTACAACTTACGAATGTAATAATAAAATTACCGAATCGGTTAAAAATTCGTATCCCCTAAACGAGCTCTAAACGATTCTTCCCCGTTTACCGAGCATCTGCATGAAGGAAAGCATCCTAGAAGCTCAAATCCGACAACGAACCATCGAATACTATCACGGAACACTTGGATACGTGCAACACAGGTTCGCAAAATAACCGAGAGCCACGCGGATGTTGTATATATCCTGCACGTAAACTGTTCGTACATTTTCCCTGAAAGAAGAGGAGAACGAGGTAGCCAGGCTAGCGTAGAGAAGGAGGGTTCGATCCGAGTAAAAGGAGAAGAAGGGAGAAATACGTGTGTTCGGTGGCTGGCAGCGTATTGGATTTGTTGGCGGTGTGTTGAACAAATGATTGCGCAGCTACCGCCATGGAAAAACTTGGCTGGAAGCGGCTCGATTCGACTATTTCTACGGTTTCTCTCGGTTTCCTCCGCCTCGAGACCAACCGAGGGTTGTCGAACCAAGAAAGTTTACGGGCTACAAAGCGCTGCCGGAGAAAGAGCCAAAGGCGAGAGTGGAAAAGAGAGAGAATGAGAGAGTGGGAAAGAGAGGAAGAGAGTACAATCGTCTCTCGAACCTCGCCCAACCCCTCTACTCCTTCGACCGCCCTCTTTTCCGCTCGATCCACGGACGTACGTGTACGTGTTACGTGATCGGGGGTGGTTGCGCGCTGGTGTGGCTGGAAAATTCGCAGACTCGCGTTCGATCGAGAGTCGCCCGGCTGTTAGCATTTTCCACGACAAGTTGGTTACCGTGGTACGTGTAAAGAAAAACCCGGTGAAACTTTCACCGAGTTCTTTCTTCTTCTACTCTCTTGGATTTGTAGTTGATGGAAGCGATACACCGTGCTTCTGTACGCGTTGAAATACAAAATGGAGATGGTGTAGGGGATGATAAGGAGTCTGAAGTTCGTCAGACCTGTAGTTTGATCGCAGGTAAGATACAGGAGTTAGACGAATCGTATTATGGAACGTTTGTGTTGCGCGATGCGTAATATCGACGTCTAACGGAATCAGATTTTTGGGAAGAATGTCCTCCTTTGTGTTACCTGAAAGGGGATTTAAATATTTCTATGGTATTTTAACACTCTATAGACTGGTCACATATTACTTATTTAATTTTTTTTATTGCTAAGTGACATACATTCTACAAGTAACCAATAAATACACTGCGGATGTTTATTACGAATTCGTATTTTTGCAAGTATAATTACAGAAATCAGGCTTCGGCAGAAATTTGCTTCGTCTTCTAAATACAAGGACCTGTTCTTCACTTTGGATATTTTCTATATTTTTACGTATCACGCGGTCTCTGTATTTTTTTCCATAGTTAATTTTCCTATTATTTGCACAAAAATAAGTACTTAAAAATTCGTGATCTATTAGTAACATTTTCGAATTTATTATATTGAACGTATAAAGAAGATGTTCATAAATAAAGGAGCGGTTAAACAATCGTATGCTCGAAACTGGAACAATCTTTACGTTAACGACGTTCTAAAATAGTTAAATAAAGTTGCGCGCGAACCTTAAAGTGGCAATACGCGGTACATCTACCCTAGTTTAATTCCACTTTAAGCGCTATTCCTTAGTAAAGGGTTATCCAAAAGTACCTTTAGGACGTTGAATGAGAATATCTGTCAAACGTCATGTCTGTTAGTAAAATAGAGGTGAAAAAAATAAAAATTGAAACGAGAACGAACGAAGATAATAGAAATAAAAAAACAGATTAGAAAATGGTAAAGCAGAAAGGGACAGAAAAAAAAGTGAAGGTAGGTATTCCTATGGTCTATTTTGGATAACCCTGTATAATACTGAAACAAGAACATCGAACACAGGCTCGTTATAATATTCGTGCGTTTTGCGTTTGATATATCGTTAAATCAGTGAATCGTTAACGCTGTTACGTGCAGCCGCTGAAAGGATCATAAAGCAAAGTGGTAGTTCGCAACATTTATCGCTTCTGCCAGTTAGCCTACAACTTTGAAGCCGAACGAAAAGAAGAACATCGTTCAAGACGAATTTATTGCCGAATCAATTTGTAACGGGTGTTCACCGAATCAGTGGAACGATGCAAGATTGCCGGTGATCGTGTTACCAGCGAAACGATCGCGAAACACGAGAAGCTATCTGGTTTACGTAAGAATTAAGAGCCGCGCCGATTATATACCTACACGTGAAAATATTGCCGTGCAAGTTGGAAAGGAGACGCGGCCTACCCGCGACGAGGACGGGATCGTGTTCGGCGCAAACGCAGACGACAAACGGGGGCTCTTTTGCGCAAGCAACGGGGCCGAAATATGATGTTTCGGCAAACAGACGAAAGTAGAATACAAATATGTAAAGTCTGCACTCGAAAGGGCGGGCTCTTTGCGTTTCTTCGCCGCTTCTATCCGCCCCGACGGACGTGCCGGATTTGTCCTTCTGCCTCTCGACGTGTTGACGTTTTCAATCTCTTGTCCTGGCCGCGGCACACGTAAATCTAGACATCTCTTTCTTTCAGTGAACCGTGTAAATTGTGCAAAAGAGGATCTCTCGTCTCGTCTCGTCTTGACTCGTCGCGAGCAGCTCCAAAATCCCAAGGACCCCTGTGTACTTTATTTCTTCTCTCTCTCTCTCTTTCTCTCTCTCTCTTTCTCTCCTTTGCGGAGACGGAGGACTGTGTTTTTGATCTTGGCAAGGCTTTGGTGCTTCCGTGGGTCGAAGCGCATTGTGTGCTCGGAGGGAATTATTCAAAGTATAAGAAGCCATGAACTTTCTCGGCATGCGAAAATTGCTGGACTTTAAATTCTAGAAAATGCAAGGCTTGAAAGCTTTGAATGAGATCGACGGTGAAGATTAACTTATCGAAGATTAGATACTAGGTGAGTACTTTTAGAAGTGTGGTTTGAAGCTTCGAAAAGAAAAGATTTATCAAGGATCTCAATTTTTAATGAAAGAATCTCAAATGTCTCGACTCAAATTAATGGAATAATTCTTTTGATACACGTAATAATGATAACGATCATTAATTAGTAGGAGGACGATACATGTAGAAGAGAAAAAGAAAATGAATTGTTAATAGGTTCTCAAATGCCTCGGCTCAATTTAACGGGATAACCTTTTTGCTATACATAATATGACAACGACCATTAATTAGTAGAATGACGATACATGTATAAGGGAAAAAGAAACTAAATGTAATTGCAACAAATTCTGCTACGATAAAATAGAATATAAACTACGCCTAAAAATGTTTAAGAAGCTGATGAAATCGACTGCTTGACCGAATTCGTTTGCATAAATAAAGAATCGGTTGATACAATTAAACTTTCCATACGATGTATATCACTGCAATATGATTATTTTGTTTAAATTGCGTTGGTGCATATAAAACGTTGTTTTTCGGAGTAAGATGGTTAAATGTAAGCAAGTTCTTTAAAACTCTACACGTACGTTTAATTAAAATAATTTTTACACGATTCTATACACTTGTCTCGATATCGGAAACTGAAGTTTTCGCAATTTTATTGTAACACATATCTACGTTACAGTTAACTCCTTCTTTAATGTGGTCTACATACTACAATCGACGATTTTGCAACATTAAAAGAATACTACTCTGAGAATACTACTACTAGCGGGACGTACGAAATAGGACTTTCTCGAAAGCACTCGCTCCAACCACCTCGTCCATATACACATATACCGCCTTTAACCTTCCTTCCAATATCCCAACGTCTAAGGCAGGGCCTGCTAGGTAGCCTTACTGATGAGTCCACTAGCAGGCCCAGGACGAAACGCAACACCCTTCCTTTTTCCCATTCTATCCCATCTCTAGAGCTCCTACAGTTGCTAAATCATTATTAAGATAACTACTAACTAACCCCGCAGATTTTTATGCATTTACAGTAAAAAAAACTTAATAGGTTAGAAAGGTACGGAGTGTGTACTAAGAATTTGACTGAAAAAAATCCACAGCCCACTAAATAACTATTTCCTAGAGCTTATCCATTCAATTTTCATTTCCATCGCTCGCGTTGTTTCTCTCGTTTAAAATCCTCAATTCTAAAGTAGTAGCAGGCTCAGGACGAAACGCAAGCACCCTTCCTTTTTCCTATCCTATCCCCTCTCCACAGCTCCACAATTTCAAACCTCGAAGAAAGCGAGATATCGTATGGAGCAACCTTAATAGCTTTCTCAGAATAATCGAGTCTCGGAACAGAGTCAGTACAAGAACTGAAATTGCGCGTTAATTGCGTCCCTAAAAATTTATAGTTTCGGATTAAGCTTCCGTTAGGTAAGAAATATACCGAATGGAGGTATTCGATCAATTTCTCGAGTCACTGTAATCGCACGCGAACGATTTCGTGCCGCTGAAAAGCCGCGCAATATTGAAAAAAAACTACCCCTTTGCCGCGTCGCGAGATATTACCAGCTCAAAGCGGTACCGAATATATCCGAAAAATTCTTCGAAAGCAGCAACGGAGAAAGAAGAAGCCATACAGCGGCGAGTAGAGCCTATTAAAGCGTTCCCTGGCGGGCAAAACGAAGCCGGTTTACCGGGTAGCCGTAACATTAGCAAAAATTTATCGTTCCTCGTTGTCCCGGTCCATTCATAACGCGTGCAAACGCGAGATCGTAACGAAGAGCTGTGCAATCGAGATGTGCGATCCTGCCCGAACTCTGCAGTCTTGAAAATTCTCCGATAATCGCTTCGCGATAATTATCTTTGGCCAGTGATTCGAGACTTGGTCCGATATAACGCGAACAGAACGAAAATTCAACGTAATGTTAGTTTAAACCGAAGATCGGAAACAGTTTTAGAAGAGCGATTAAATTCGTAGGACGAAGCGAATCGGAGATGTTGATTTGGCAATCCATAGTTTTTAGAGAACTAAGCGTTTAACCCTTTGGCTACGGACTACGTAAATTGGAAGCATTCTCGATTCTTGGACGAGGTTACTTTTTACTAATTTAAGAACAGTATGCTTGCACGCCCTGTTTAATTAGTCAAAGTACAGTAGATACGAATGAAAATGAAAATAACACTTTACCGTGGAACAATTTTGCGTATGCTTTTAGCAAACGATTGCATAATTTTCTAGGACGTATTTAATCGTCCGTGGTAATGAAATCGTTAATTACCAACACTGAACGAAGGGATAAAGAATCGCAGAAAGGAAGAAAACAAAAGTTATCGAACAACGTACGACAACATAATGGAAAGGCAATTATTCCGCGCTAAAACAATAACATGAAAGCCGCGCCAACTTATGGACCATCTCAACGTTAACAAACAAATGCTACTTTACGCGGTCGAATTTGTTATATTCGATGTAGCTGAACGAAACGCGATGTTTGGGAGGGCAGTCGAATGGCCACGGGTTGCTCATCGCTGCAGTACACGTTCGTGTGCCGGAACCGGCGATAAGAAGAGGCGGACGGAACCGGAATCGCGGCGTTCGACAATTTTAATTGACGAGAAGAAAGAGCCGAAGGAGCGAGGACGTAACTTCGCGGAGACCGGCAGATTTTATGACGCGAGCGACCTTACGAATGCCTGAAAGCCTCGGCTGGAGTAAGGGCCACCCGCCACGCGGTAATTAAGCCTCCATGGTTTGTCGCGCTAATGAGGAGTTTATCTTACGAAGCCGGCTACGCCGCTCCTCGCTCGCGCGTACCTCGCAGCTTCTATTCCACGCGCGAGGAAGAAAAAAGCTACGGGGAAGAACGCGAAATCACCCTGGTTACTCTCGTATAATTAACGAGGACCTGCTACGGGGGCGTGCGACGAGCCGTCATGGTTTTGGGAGGATTTGAATTGTCTCGTTATTTGCAAAACCTTGGGTGTGACGCGTACTCGGTAGGGTAAACGACTCACCTACTGTCACTGGTCCTATAACTGCCACTCGAATTCGTTCATTTAACCCTTTGCGGACGAGAATTAATGACACTTGCGAGAGTACTTTAAGTTTTGAATTCCACGACTTTGAGTTTTCACGCTTTCCAGTTCGAAACCATTTTCATTTCCAACGATTTCAAACGTTTATTATTGCGTTAAGTATTCATTGCATTAAGTTCTGCGCTTTACAAGTCGACGCGGTTTCGGAAAGCCAAAAAATGATTAGGCGACTATTTGTCGACGCTCGTCCGCAAAGGGTTAATAGCAAAGTAGTGTACAAAGTATCGCGAGTAAAGAAATTTTAAAGAAAGAAACATTTTAAAAGAATGGAACTACATAAATTTGAAATCTGTGATGAACTGTGACATCGGAGCACTGAACGTAAAATTGAATGAGCAAACGAAAAGTATCATTGAGGTTTAATATGACTCGGTGTGTTGATATAGAGCGCACTAGTCACCCGAGTACTTTTAACTTACGTTAACGGAGTGTGCCACCGTAATAGTTTATGTTCATATAATTTACCAAAAAGCGAAACAAATGAGCCGAAAGAAAAGAGCCAAATAAGCTTGAGATAGTAAAGATCATCCCTAACTACTCAACGCACTACAAATGTAATATGGCGGTCCTCCTGTACCTACCATTAGAGGGACATACGAAAAATAGGGCTTTCTCGAAAGTATTCACTCCAACTACTTAGTCCATATATGTATATACTGCCTTTAACCTTCCTTCCAATATCCCAACGTTTAAGGCAGGGCCTGCTAAGTATCTTCACTGATGTATCCACTAGCAGACCCAGAAAGAAACGCACACCCTTCCTTTTCCCTATCTTTCCCTCTCTCCACAGCGCCACAGTAACACCGGTACCTAACGCTAAATTGAACCCACGGAAACCACCCCTAATTACTCCACCCGTTTACTAAAAATATAACCCCGTTGTATCCAATATCAAATTCCTACCGCGACACCAAAGCACCGATAAACATCGCCGTGTCTCTAATCAGCCTGGAAAATAATTCGCGGCGGTGGAAAATGGAAGGAAAAGCGTCTGCTCGGAAAATCCGGCGATCAAGATGCGACGCGGGATGCCGGCGAGGTATTCGGAAGGACGACGAGGCAATCGGATTGCTCGTACGGCACGCATACCCGATGAACCCGACGCCACCACCGCTGCAACCGAGGTAGGATGGCTTGGCGTCGTTTATATTAATTTGCGGCGTCGGCGTCGCGATGCCCGGCGTCGCCGCCGATGCCCGATATTCCGCACGTGCCCCGTTTTTTGCCTCGCCGCATTATTAAGTTTGATCCACTGGCATTCCGCTCGCGGTACACCGATTGAATAATGCGGCCAGATTTTATTCCTCGCGTCCCGGACCGCAGAATCTCGTCTGCGATCTTTCTATACCGGCTGCCTCGCCCCTCTCTGCGGTCGTTCACGCGTGTATTCACCGGCGTGTATCGTCCTCGTGTGCGTGGGCAGCTGGACCGAGCTAAAACAACGGCCGCCCGTTGAATATTGAATCGCCACGGTCCTCTTCGCGACTCACGGAACTCGCAGGATAGCTTGCCGGTTGTACGGCGGGAATAGATAACGATTAGGATAGAGGAAGTGGTTCAAATACGGGCTGCCACTTTTGTTTTAACGTTTATTAGCTAAACTGTTGAAGATACCTAGTCGTTTGCATATCTATAATATGTATATCTGTTACTAATATGTACGTAATATACTGTAGACCGGAACTCGGGGAGGCGAGGAAGATACAATTCTTTCGACGAGCGATAGACGCAGACAGACCTTTCGTTGCCTGGCGTACCATTTTATATTTTTCAATATTCGAATGGCGGGGAAGAGTCCCGATGGAGAGAGCTAAGGGGTATGTTGCCCCTTAGAATTTCCTACTTCCCCGTCAACGGTCACTCGGTCTTCCCCGTTACCTACCCGGAACTCGGCAGCCAGCAATAAAAACCAAGGATCGCCTCGACTTTGAAATCACATGCGAAAATAACGAAATTACAACTATCCCAAATCTTGGGTTCACGTGCTGACCAGCTGCAAAATTAACAAGTACTGGTTCCTCGGGCTTTATTGTTGCTACGGCAGGCTCTTACCCTCTAACACTCGCTACGCGACCATATAATTAAGCCTACGGGTCTACAATACTAATATGTGTATAATATATTAATATGTATATCTATAACATGCTAGCTTTCCGACGTGGAATTGAAATGTGTCGAACAAAAGTAACGATTGCTACAAATTACGAATTTAAAGTAGCGGTGAGAGAGTTTTCAATTTTGAAAACGCGGTACAAATACGGGCCACTGGTAAGGTCATCTGAAATAAAAATTAAAACTGTATTCTTCTTATTGGAAATGGGTAGGAAAAGCTCTCAGGGTTAACGATATAGCGCTCTTAGCAAATTGATTCTTACTTCAACGGATAACTATTACAGCAATGAAACAAACATTCCTGTGAAAACCTTTACGATCGTGAAATTCGTAACAATGACGCTGTATGCAACAAACGATGATTACTATTTCTTTTGTACAACTGTGTTTGTTCTTTAGTCGTGGTTTTGCACTATACTTTGGCTAGCCCATATTTGGACCACATCCTCTACTTATGGATATTTATGTACGCTTAGGGGGAGAATTCTTACGTGTGTTGTGAATTTGGGGAAGAATTCGACGACAGGTGTCGATGAAACGCGAAGTTCGTTGCGATTTAATTTGGATCGTTTGCTTTTGTACGAGTGGCATTTGTAGATAGAATCTTCGGTGTTCCTGATGTTTCGGTTCTTGTGTCCGATTTGTATCGAACACAGTCGATTTCGGTAGACCGAAAGCATTCGGATTCGAAGTTAATTAGAAGTGATATGAGACACGAAAACCCACGCGGCAGAATTTGATCGCTTGCCAACGATATGTTACAATTTATATATATTTCCTATTATATATTCAGGCAACCTGTTAAAAGACGCATTCGACAAGGATGTTTCGACGACTAAACAACCTTTTAACTAACTTCACTTTGCGATGTTTATATCGAAAACGCCGTATCTTCAGTTTGCATTCGCAGCAACTAAAATTTACCCAATTATTATTAGGTCCGTTTTATTAATTTACAATTCTGTGCGTCCGACTAGGAAATTACCCAGGTAACGAGTTAAATAATGTAAGTAAAATTAGCTATATAACGGGCAAACACTTGTCCGTATATTCAAATAATTAAAATAAAATTTTGAGAAGAATAACGCGCAGCGGAAAATTCGATTAAATCAAATATGTCCGGAACACAAGTTAGAGTTTTACGGTTTACTATAGAAAATTTGGTAGTATTGTAATATGTCCAAAAGCAGTAGCTTAAGAATTGAGAGTCGCAGTGTGAGAATCATTTGAAACAATTCGCGAGTTTATCTTCAAAGAGAACGTTGAATAAGGGAATGCACCTATAAGCGATAGAGCGATAACGCGCTCTATAGTAAGAGTAATGTGGAGTACCGTACAGTGGCGCCATCGTTTCAGTAAGAACCCACTTTCACCCTCGGTTACAAAAAGGAAGAATGACATGTACCGCAAGTCTTCCAACAACATTCTATCACCTCTCAGCCTACTAATCTTCGCAAAGGAAACAAACCGCGAACGATCAAAATAAGCAATAACTAATCACTCTAAGACTGTTTCTTCCAATCCAAACCCAAAGTTCGTGGAATTTGCAATTTGCAACCCTAGAAGAACGTCATGGTTTTCTGAAACCTGTGGACGCCACGATCTTTCGAAAATATATGGAAACACTAAACGCTATAATTTTAACACGCTGAGAGAATTCTGGACCTCGTCATTTCCAAGCATTGCAAGAATTCTAAACACCACAATCCTCCACGCAACACTTGCGAACATTAGAAAAGTTCTAAGCACTATAATCTTCGAAGAATTGTTAAGGCTCGCAATTCTACAATCTTAAAACGTTACAAGAGCTTTGAAACCCACTAATTGCGAGAGCTACTAAAGTTCTGAGCTTTACTATTCTTATACTATAAATACTCGAACCTCCCAAATTTCAAACTTTATCAAAACTTTGCACTTCGCGCATTTCAAAATTTGCCAAAGCTTCGAATGCCGCGATTTTAAAAAATTACCAAAGCTTTCAGCTCTACAAGTTCCAAGCATTACGAAAGCTCTGGATTCCACAATTTTTAAACGCTACAAAACTCCGAACTCCCCAATTCCTAAACTTTGCGAAAGCTCTGAACACCGCAACTGCCAAGCATTGCTAAATCTTTGGACTGCACAATTTCCAAAGATTACCGAAGCTTCGAGCTCTACAATTTCCAAGCATTACAAAAGCTCCGAACCCCGTAACTTCCAACCATAACTAAAGCTCTAGTCCCCACGATTTTTGAACACTACAAAACCGCCAAACATTGCAATCTCCAAACCTTACCGAAGCTCTGAACTCCACAAATTCGAAATATAGCTAAAGCCCCGATCTCCGCAATCTCCAAATATCACCAAAGCTTCGAACTCCGCAATCTCCAAACATTACTAAAGCCTCTGCAATTTTCAACGTCTACAAAAATCGAAACTCTGCAATTTCCAAACATTCCCATATCTCTAATACCACAGCGAACTCCGGATACACCTGAATCCCTAAACGCCACAATTCCCAAGCATTCAAAAATCTCTGAGCACCGCAAGCATCCAATCGTCGCGCGTCGTACCATCGTTCGTCATCCTCTCTAAAATTCATCATCGAACAATCTTCGCACTCACCCTACCTGCTAATCCTCGTCTAGACGCACCTCCATCGGATCTCTACTTCCGGTCGCCGATCGAAGAAGAATCCATTAGCGATCGAAGGAATCCGAAGGCGCGGAGCGTTTTGGCCATCGGTGGTAGATGAAAAATAGGCGCGAAAAGGACCGGCAGAAATTCGGGAACGGATACGAGCGGATCGTACGCGTGTCGGTTGCAGCAGGTAGCATCTGGGCACTGAAACCGCGGCGGATCGGGCGCTCGAAGGTAGAACGAGTTGGTGCACGGGTAGAGGAAAGAAGGCGAGCAGGAAGGAAGGCGAGCGAGAGAGAGTCCTTTATGGTGGATGTACGGGGCTGCCTTCGGCTTCTCCTCCGCTTCTTCTTCTTCTTCTTCTTCTTTCGGGCCCGCGATATACACGCCGGAATGTTAATGAGTCGTAGCATCGAAACAACCGGCGAACGATCGAATTATTCGCTTCTGACCGGACCCGATCAGATAAATCTCTCGTAGAGCGGGAGCAGGAGAGAAAAGTGGAGGTTTTGCTGCTCCGATTGGGAACACCGGCCACCGTGAAACGCATATTTTCGTACGCGAGATCATCCGTAGAGGGATCACGCGAAATTATGTGGATCGATCGACGGGATATGATAGAGGAGGATCGTTAGCGGAATTCGTCGATGCAAGGAAATCCTTATTGGAACCGGGCGAATCTTTTTGGCGCTCCGCCGCGCCGGCCGACCGATTTCGCATAGCGATACTACAACCGCTGCCCGTTTCTTTCGAAACCCGGGACAAGTTCGAAGTTAAAGATATGCACTCGATATTATGACCCCCGATGATGCTACGAAGTGCATTCGTCTCGAGAGACCCGCTTGGCATTCCGAACTCTTCGCTGAAACCCTTTTTCCCGCCACTCTGATGGAGCAGTTGAATTTGAGAGAAGAAGCGAACCTCGGAGGCGAATTTGAAACGATCGCGATCGAACAGATTGGCCGATGTAAGGGTACTTTCTTGTATTGTAAAAGGTTCCAGTAAAATATGTCTCTGTTGGGAAGTATCATCTTGCGAATAATCGCTAGAATCCCTCGCGAACGAGTATAAGTACTCTTTCGCGCAACATTTCTCATTGTTTCCCCCTTGGAGGATTCTCGGGATCCTGTCTGAACGTCGTCAAAATCGTGTAACGTTCGCTAAGTCTGCCTGACCGCTCTTAACAGCCGGGCAGAAACCTGTTCTCGGCGTTAAGCGCCTCCGATAAAACGGTTACAGGAAACTCGAGCCGAAATCGAGAGGAACGTCGCAAGGAACGCGTTTAACCTTTTGCACTCGGAAGCTTTTTCGAGAGCGTTGCATTCCGGTGGTTTGGTAATCGAAGGGCTCAGCAGAAAACAGTCACATGCCACGTGTACTGGGTCGGAAAAAAAGTTCCTGGCGTTTTCTTAAACAAAACATAATAATAAAACCCGTACAATTGTACGCATACTTTTATTCTGCCACGCATTTGCCATTTTGTTGCTATAGTTTAATAGTAGCCTTCATTTGGTAATTTATATATCGTGCTGCACTTTCTTTGAAATTCCAAGATATTGGTGTGGGTATAGGTAAAGAAACTAGGATCAAAACCGTGGTGTACAATATATAAACCAAATACGTGTATAAAATGTACAAGACCAAAGTCTACTTCTAGGCCAAACGAGGTTGAAATAAAAAATGCCCATGTCTACGTCTATAAAATTGCAATTTTCTTCGATGTGCTCTCCACTAAAATTATAAAATTGTGACACGTGCCTGTCTTCCACCGAGCCCCTCAATCAGAACTATCGGTACGAAAATTGCTCCGCTAGTGCTGCTGGAATTTCGAGCGCAAAGGGTTAAATCTGCCGCACGTTTCCCTTTTTTTTAAACGTTGATCCGACTTGTCCGCGATCGCAGAGAGAACACGCATAGTGCTACGGACTTCTCTTTCGCGTCGTTGCTCCGGTAGCTCGATAAGCGACGACGGATTCGCGAGGGGCATTAATATGTTGGTGCAGGGCTGCGAATCGAGTAACTCGGTGTCTCGCGAGCAAGGAGAATTTACATACTAGCCTGGAGCGAACGGGAACGAGTCGGTTCTCACGTGACGACACGCGTTTCGGTTCGCTTGCTCGTCCTCAGGATGACGGACGTATGCGATCGAGCGGCTTTTCTTCTTCTACCTCGTTCCTGCGTGCATTAATTATCCGTTAGCGGAACGGATGGTGGAAAGAGGAGCAGGGACCAAGAAGTGGAGAATATTCAAATTGGGCATCGCAAAGAAGTCAGGGGGAAGTCGCAGAATCCTTAAACGCGAAATGGATGGTTCGGTGTGGTTGAATGTTTGCGATAATTTATTGCGTAGGGATAGCTTTTGGTATGGTAGAAGATTTGCAATAAGTTGTTGCTTACGGATAATGTTTGGCGTAGGAGAGTATTTGCAATAATTCGCTGATAACTTATAGATAGTCTTTGGTAGGATAGGATATTTAGGGTAAATCATTACATATAAACAGTTTTTCATGAGATAAAATATTTGCGATATTTCATTGCTTATGGATAATTTTTGGTAAAATACAATATTAGCAATAATTTATTTCGTAGGGGTAGCTTTTGGTATGGTAGAAGATTTGCGATGAGTTGTTGCTTATGGATAACGTTTGTAGTAGGAAAATATTTGCAATAATTCGCTACTTATCGAAAGTCTTTGGTAGGATAGGATATTTAGGGTAAATCATTACTTATAAGCAGTTTTTCATGTGATAAAATATTTGCGATATTTCATTGCTTATGGATAATTTTTGGTAAAATACAATATTAGCAATAATTTATTTCGTAGGGGTAGCTTTTGGTATGGTAGAAGATTTGCGATGAATTGTTCCTTACGGATAATGTTTGGCGTAGAAGAGTATTTGCAATAATTCGCTGATGACTTATAGATAGTCTTTGGTAGGATAGGATATTTAGGGTACATCATTACTTATGGGTACTTTTTGATGTGATAAAATAGTTGCGATATTTCATTGCTTATGGATAATTTTTGGTGTGATAGAACGTTTGCGATATTTCATAGCGTATGGATAATTTTTGGTAAAATTCAATATTTGCAATAATTTATCGCGTAGGGATAGCTTTTGGTAGGGTAGAATATTTACAGTAATTCATTACTTATGGTTAATTCTTGATGCGGTAGAATATTTGAGGTAATTTACTATTTCTGAATGGTATTTAGTGGGGTAGAATATTTGGGATAAATCATTACTTATGGATTTCTGATGCGATCGAATATTTGCAATATTTCATTGCTTATGGATAATTTTGTATTTGGTAGTAGAATATTTGGGATAGTTGAGGATCATAACTTGTCACCTAGGTAATTTTTTAGTCAGAATCCTCTTCGCGCGCAGAATTAAAACTGGATGAAAAGAAATTTAAGATAATATTGGTTAGAATAATTTTAACGATCGCGAATGCAAATATAAAGTAACATATTTTCAATGCAAACATAATGATACTATAGAAAGTAAGAAATCTCCCAAGAAACATTGATATTTCATAATGAATTTATTTAGCAAGTTGAAAACAAAATTAATCACCTGCTCTTTCGGTAAATTTTTCAATTTCATTACTTCGATACAATTTTCGAAACAAAGGAACGAATTACAGTACCTTGTTTCAAACTTGATATCATTCTGCATCGTTCATTTCGGATATTCGGTATGTCTTTGCATATTACGTGCATTCTGCGTTATTTTCCATATGCAAGACTTCCAATAAATGTATAAAGCTACGCAACAATCTATATATCAATTTCCTTTAAAGACGCATGCGGAACATTCAAAGAAACTCCAACTACCCGCATTCGTATACTAAACGGTAATACTTCTTGACGTAATCCATTTGCGTATTATTAGAGTCATTTGGTGGACGAATATCCGTAGGATAAACTAGCGTACGCGTATTATCGAATTCTAATGGCGGAAATCCACGGTGAAATAGTATGATATTACCATGCGTCGCTACTAATTAGGGATATCATAGATACCCGCATTATTGACATTACCCGCGGTTGTAGACGGGGTCGTTACATCTATCTTGTTTGCCAGCGATTAGTTTAACTCGTAGCTGGCCGCGGGTATCCAGGTACGCGTGTTAGCGTTACACGCCAGCGTTAAGTACACGCGTTACTCCGCTTTCGCTAATCGAACAAATCGAACGATCTACTGCGGGACGCAGGGAAATTAGAAAGTCGCGGTCAGACTAATTGTGCAATTCCCGGCCTATACTACTCGCGGGAACACAGTCCTCTGTTCTTTCTCTTTCCACGCGTCGCGGATCGACTAGAACGCCACTTATACTTGTAACGTTACAACGGTACCGATTTATAAAAATAACGACCAACGATTTGCAAACGTGTTATTGGTTAGGTTCTTTTTTGCAAGTTAATGGGATATTCTTGGTATACATGGTACCAAACGCGTATGAAAATAATTTGTACGTGGTATTGGTAAAATATGTTTGATGTCGTCTCGTGCAGTATCGATTCAAAAGAATTGCATGATATTTTTGGAGATATCAATAAGACGAAGGAAATTAAATATCGGTGATGATGAATCTGCGGCACGCGGGCCGCGTATCACTTGCTGTAATTGTTTAACTAATTTCAGTAGCCAAAATAAAAGAATTTTCTAATTCACATCAACGTGAACTTATGAATTCATTTTCGAAAAGATCGGCGAATTTCGGTATAAATAATAAGTACGATCGAAACGATATATACGCGAGAATAGAGTATAAAAGGTTGATAATCGCTGGCTTATATTATTACATGTCTCGCGATACAGATTTTGTTTGAATCGTATTCGGGTCTTCGTAATTATATTCAAATAGGTATCAAACTTAACCCAATTAATACGCATCGATACGATGGTTACGCTTTTCAATACATTTCAAACCGTTCGCAAACGTTATCGTACACGAGATCGATACGCAAGTATTAATTGCAAACCTAAACGTATCAATAGTATCAAACGTGTCTTATCGTTAATATAATATCCCTTAAATGATTTCTACAGCTGTCCCGATATTTTGACCAAGTTCTATTTAAACACGTCTCGGACCTCACTAAAGCAGAATTTAATAATACATCCTGAACTTTATAGAACAGATTACGGTCAGTCCAATAGCCTCAATAGAATTTTGACTAATGTTAATAGATTCAGCGGTTCTCTAAACATTTTCGCTTCCTCTGTTACCTTCAAAAATAATGTTACGCGACTGTTGGCCATTTCGGACAGCACTGTACAATTTCGTCTCATTTGTATTTTCATGTACCAAAGGGTATTAACCCGTCTACAACTAAATAAATAAATAAACAAATCCCTATCACCGATAGTGCCGATATTTATCCGACCGTTAGCTACGCGTTTACAGTATCCATCGTACAAAATGCACCGCTAAGCCTCCGAACCCTGCCTCGGAAGTTCATCAGAACCCCCGTTCCCGAATTCACCGGGACTCAGAGCACTGCCAAAACGTCCTGCCCAACTTTCATCGATCAATCACCATAAGCATCGTCGACGCGGAGCAATACGTCCGATAATGGTTGGAAGAACGATTGAAAACAAGCCTGGAAGGGCATAAAAATGGCTGTGTTTGGAAGTGGACGGAGGCGCACGTACGCAGGCGGGAACACGTGTAACGCATGATCGCGAGCGAGGAACGGGGGAATGCGAGTGATGCGAGGCGAGGTGGGTTTTGCAGCGACGATTCGTCGTCGTCGCGGCCGTGCTTGTCGTCGTTGGCATCGTCGCGAGCGGGACACGCGGCCGCGGGGAATGTTATCGCGCCTGTATCGTCCGCCGGTTTTCATTACCATTCGTGCCTCGGAACGGACGTTGCGCTGAAAAACAGGATTTGATTTATTGCCAGTCGCATAGCGAACGTCTCGCCACGTTTACCATTCTTCGCGTTTCCAACGCAAAAGTCGCCACCGCCGCGACATTTCGGATGCGATTTGAGCCCTTCGTTCGATCGATCGAATCCTTATGGTAGCAAGAATTCTGGCTTTCTTGCGAGGAGAATGCGTATAGAGGTTGCGGTTTCTTCTCGTTAGCGGTGTTCCGATATGAGAAATATAATTGGACGGTGGTGTAGAGAACTGAGTAGAAAGGGGTGGTGCTTTGTATTGGCAGTGAGTACAGAGCACTCGTTTACGGGAAATATCATAAATTTCGAAATTAAATTCCACGCGTGTAAAAAAAGCACAAGTTTTTTTTTACACCCCTTACGATTTAGAATGGTTATTTTAAGAATTATATTCAATTGGACCATCAAAGTTGGCGACGTCAACTTCCTACAATGCCATCGTAAAAGTAAATTAAATTCGGGTTATAGAGGATTAAACGATTGAATTCCAATACGTATGAAGATATATGTACTTCTATCCACATTATTGTAGACGTGGATTTTACAAATCAACTATGTCGAAGACAGTTACGTATAGCAATATTTATTTACCGTAACAGGGTTAAATGGCGTGTATCAAGGAATGTAATAGAGGTTTTTCAATGCTCGCAAATATGAGCTCGTCTAAAATGAAATTTGTAGGGAAAAGAACCCTTGTAGGGTGAATATGTCAAAGGGATGGATTTAGAAACAGGAGCCGAGAAAGGATTAATGCAAACATAGTAAGCCAATCAAATATTCTTCAATTACAGTCAAATATAATCTTCGATCCTTTCATCCCGTTAACCCTTTCATAGTTAAGTCCATACGTCTCACGAGCACGTCAAAAAGCCTAAATTAACTTAGCTTTCATTGTAAATCACTCTAATTAGCATAAAGCTTAATAAAAAAAAAACTAACAAACCTTATGCCTTTCGATTATAAAATAGGAGGGTATAGAAAATGTAGACAATCTTAAAACTCGTCGCTTGAGATCTGAACAGTTTTCGTTGCCCATAGGGATACGAAAAGCTTGGACAATTGTTGAAAGCTTGAGAATTATTAGAAACTTGAAGAAAAGCTTAGAGACAGCTCTGAGAAATATTTGACAATGGGGTAAATGACCCACGCACTGTCACTGTTCCTATTACTGCCACTTTAATTCATTTATTTAATAGCAATGTAACGTATAAAGAATCGTAAGTAAAGAAATTTTGGACTTTGGTTTACGTAACAACATATAGACGTATATCCGTTTACACTTAATATTTATAAGTAAATATTTGGGAGGTAAATGTGCTGTTGAACATTGAAACGTGACCAATACAATTATAAAGTACGAGGATCGTCATAATTCAGTAAAAGCGATACGTTTGCTATACATCTTATATCTGTTACGCAAACTGACGTGTTAATATATATGTAAAACGTGTTTCTATTTAAATGAAAAGTTTTCAAGTGACAGTACGAGGGACATTGGACTTTGTTGTACACTTTCAATGAATTAGTAACTAATTCATTATACTCGACATACAAAAAAATGTTCATAAATAAAAGAGCGGTTGAACAATATTATGCTATATACGTAAAAATGGTTTCTATTTAAATGATAACTTTTCAAGTGACAGTACGAGGGACATTGGACTTTGTTGTACATTTTCGATTACGTAGTAATGAATTTATTATATTGAACGAATAAAAGAAACGTTGAACAATATTATGCTCCAAACTGAGACGATCTGTGTGTTAAATACGTTCTAAAATAGTTAAATAAAGTTACGCGATGGCTTACTTGGCAGTACGTGGTACATTAACCCTACTCCGTCACTTTTTTTTAGCTTACACTTTTTAACGCACATCGCATACGGTACAGTTTTTCAGCCACAATTTAGCCGGCGATAAAATCACTTTAAAGCCTTAATGATGGAAGCCGTTTCCTTCGAAACGAAGGGAGGGCTTTTTCCGTTAGGTCCAAAGAAGAGGCCCGGCTCGATTCCATTCACGTTCGCCAGGAAATTGATCGTTTAACTGCTCGCAGCGTATCGTACGGTCCGATATGAGTCTATATTTATATTCTTATATAAGATATCAAGGTAGATAGACGCGAGGGAATTATACGCAGGGTGTACGGCTGTGTGTTGCAACCTGCTCCACAAAGAAACGCCACCGTTGATATCGGGGCAACGAGCGATTTCGAAATTCTTCGATTCGGCAAAAATTTCGCCTGACCCTGGCCTCGTGTTCCACGTTCGATCGATAAATCCGTCGATACGTTCGAACTGGAAGCGTATCAGATCGTACCCTTAAATAACGAGGACAGGATCCGAACTGGAATTATCGGCACTTCGGACGCGCTAAACTTCCCTCGCCGGCCATCAATCAGCTGGCCGAGCCACCACCTGGCCTACCTTTATCGGCCATCTCTTGTGGACCTTCGATCAGAGATTTCGCGTAATAATAGGCAAACGTAACCGTAAGGCGGTCCCTTTTTTTCGGTTATGATACCTTTTGCTTTACGAGTGGTTAAACTGCTCCGAAGGATTGCTAAATTATAGCGCCGTATGGACCGCGGTTGCTCGTTTTACAGTGGCGCTAATTGTTTGGGCGTTTCGCTTTTTATACTGCGTTTCCGATACAGTGGAAGAAATCTGTGATCGCATGGAAATATGCTCAATTGCTGTCAAAATTGAAACAGATGTATGATGGCTGCAAGAACCATTTGCACATCCCTGTATTCATGTTCTCATTTTATACAAATTTACCACTTTGTAATTGAAATGCAGAATCCGATAAACAATGTTCTCGTTGAAAAATTGAAACTAACTTGGCCAACGCCCAGGGAAAATTCGCTCTTCATTTGTTTCGCGGAACGCCCCGCGGCTAATGCGATCCTCGAACTAATCGATCTCTCGACCGATCGTATCGACTACTACAATAATAATCCTATTGCAATCGTTCGTTTTTCAACCCTCTCAGCCTTACCTCGCCCGAGAAACATTTTTTCTCGCCGAACCGCGCATCTCTCGCGCGATTAAAAATGCAGCAGTCCCCAGCAGCTATTCGATTAAGTTCTTCGTTTGACATTTTTTCGCAACGTCGAAGAGAGGGTGCGAGGGGTGGCGTCCCCGGCGTCGCTAACTCTTACATTTGTCACTTTGTTAATCCCTATTAGATCAGGCCGGATTTGAAACCCAGCCTACCCCCCCTACTCCCCTTCCCCCTGGCAACGTGCTCTTGCGTGGCGAAGAGTAAGCTCGTTTGAAAAGTGAGCACGCCCCGCGGTGTCGTGTCGAACACTCGCCGGAAGAGAGAAGGAGCAAACGGGATGGTCGCAGGACGAGCGAAAGAGAATCGACACCCTCGGGCCCCGCTTTGCATCGAAAACTACTGGAGATCCATCGAGCTTTCCTGCTCCGACGTGCGCGACGGCTCGTGCGATAGCTTGAAAAAGCTCGTCGAGAGACGATCAAGTGCATGCTCCACGGGGTTAATCTTGTAAACAGTCTGGCCTGAAAGGGTTGTCCCGGGAAAAGGAGGCAAACACGTTCTAAAGAGCGATATTGCAATAATCTGCAATCAGATTCAAGGAAGTGTATTAGGTTGCTGCGTGTAAAATGTTGATTTAGCAAAGCTTGAGATTAGTATATAGATACGTCTCTTTTAGTTTTGTAAAATGATTAATTGCAATAAATTGCATTGAAGGAGAAGAATTTACAATCACATTCAAGAAAGTATATTAGGTTGCTGCGTGTAAAATATTGATTTAGCAAAGCTTGAGATTAGTATATAGATACGTCTCTTTTAGTTTTGTAAAATGATTAATTGCAATAAATTGCATTAAAGGAGAAGAATTTACAATCACATTCAAGAAAGTATATTAGGTTGCTGCGTGTAAAATATTGATTTAGCAAAGCTTGAGATTAGTATATAGATACGTCTCTTTTAGTTTTGTAAAATGATTAATTGCAATAAATTGCATTATAGGAGAAGAATTTGCAATCACATTCAAGAAAGTTTATTAGGTTGTCGCGTATTAAATGTTAATTTAGCAAAGCTTGAGATTAATATATAGATACGTCTCTTTTAGTTTTGTAAAATGATTAATTGCAATAAATTGCATTGAAGGAGAAGAATTTGCAATCACATTCAAGAAAGTATATTAGGTTGCTGCGTGTAAAATGTTGATTTAGCAAAGCTTGAGATTAGTATATAGATACGTCTCTTTTAGTTTTGTAAAATGATTAATTATAATAAATTGCATTATAGGAGAAGAATTTGCAATCACATTCAAGAAAGTATATTAGGTTGCTGCGTGTAAAATGTTGATTTAGCAAAGCTTGAGATTAGTATATAGATACGTCTCTTTTAGTTTTGTAAAATGATTAATTGCAATAAATTGCATTGAAGGAGAAGAATTTGCAATCACATTCAAGAAAGTATATTAGGTTGCTGCGTGTAAAATGTTGATTTAGCAAAGCTTGAGATTAGTATATAGATACGTCTCTTTTAGTTTTGTAAAATGATTAATTATAATAAATTGCATTATAGGAGAAGAATTTGCAATCACATTCAAGAAAGTATATTAGGTTGCTGCGTGTAAAATGTTGATTTAGCAAAGCTTGAGATTAGTATATAGATACGTCTCTTTTAGTTTTGTAAAATGATTAATTGTAATAAATTGCATTATAGGAGAAGAATTTGCAATCACATTCAAGAAAGTATATTAGGTTGCTGCGTGTAAAATGTTGATTTAGCAAAGCTTGAGATTAGCAGATGGATAGTTCTCTTTTAATTTTGCAAAATGGGTAGCTGCAATAAACTACGTTAAAGAGAAGAAATTTGGTACCTATGTTGATATGTCTGTGTTATATTAACACACTGACAACTACGAGTCTTCCATGTAATGTAAAGAATTATGTTGCAAATCTTTCTTTACGTTTGCATTAATTTTACGAGAAAACAGGAGCAGAAAACGTCAATCTCTCGAGTGCTTGCCAAATCTATAAGATAAAGCGATTCAAACGATTCGGCATTTTTTACTACGTTCATCGAATCCACCGTAGCAGTCAATGCGTTTAATTAAATTCAATTTAATTTATTAATAATCAAAAACCCTTTAGTGTCCAAACGAGGAAAAGCGTGCAAGTGTTAAAATTGTGAAAACTTCGGTATTCGATATCGCGAATACTCGGAATATTTTTAGCTTTATTCAAAAAACGCGAAGAAAAAATTCAATTACAATTACTTAATCGTTCCCAAGCTCGTAACTTACATTTCTTCGCGCAACGGTTATCGATACGCGCTTAATTACTTTCCGACGTTCACCCTAACCCCTAATTCGTAAACTAGCTCCTCTAAAATTGCCCTCTGCCCCTTTCTTGAAAGCCGGGGGACACGCTTCACCTCGCTTTTAAAACGCGTCACACGGTGGTCACCGGTAACAGCAGATGGAACGTCACTCGAAATCCAACGTCCATTTACGTCACCCCCGAATCGCCAGCGAGACGTGTCACGAGCGCGAAGTAGGGCTCGTTAACGCGGAGCCCACGACTTTCGAGCTGGCAAAAATGATCGAAGAAATGTTCTGCGGGAAAGGGACGAAACGCAGGGGTGGGCCGTGTCGAGTTTCGCGATGCGACAGCAAATATGCGCGCCACTTGGCGGCCGCGTCGTATGGGTGCACCTAAGCGCACCCAACCCTGTTGAGATTTGAAACGTTACACCGAAAGCTGCGCGCAGAGATTTCGCCCTTGCATGGCGCTCCGAACAACTTTGCTTCGCCCGTCACAAAACTATCCCCTCGCCCCCCGTCGGGGGCCAAACTTAGCCTCGATTCCCCTCCCCCCTTTCGGTTCGTCGCGCGTCTCTCTGCGAAACAGGGCGACACGTTTAATTGGTAATCCGTTTAAAGGATTAGTAACTCACGATGGGTATTAGGACGTGTCGCTGGTCCGCCTGCAGCTTGTCCGTTTCGCACGGACAAGCCGAAGGACACGATCCTGGGCCGCGTCCATGTACGCGTTCTTCGATACTGCATTCCCTGACGACGCGTTCCTCCAGGTCGGTGGCCCTGTTCCCTTCCACCGATTTCTTCCGAATGCCAACGGATCACGGTCGTCGGATAATACGCGATCACGCCCAAAGGACGCTCGCTTTTTTTTCCTTTCTTATTCATGCGAAGCGAAATTTTGCATTTGGGGTGTTCTTATTGCCAGATCGGACTCTTTATCGAGAACTCGAGAGCGATGGAGAAAATCTAAGGTTCGAACTCGTCGAACTTTTAAAAAGGAAAGAACCTATCTTTTGGTTTTCGCTCTACTCTTCGAAGTCAGCAAAATTTTCGGAAAACATCTATTCGTCTACGGGTGAACGTAGAGACTTCGAGTTTTAACCTTTCTTCGAATTATAGGGGCCACGAATCGTTATTTTTGTTATTAACCCTAAGGACGCTTAAGGTTTTGGAAGGCCATTTTGTGTCTACGTAAGGAGAAATGCTAGAACTGTACTTTTTCTGTTCTTCTTTTCTATTTACGTTCATTTACGCGGTAAATCAATGTAAAACATTTACATGTCTCTTATGAAGTATATAATATATCAACGTAAGAGGATAACGCAAGGAAAAGCAACAAATATTTCATGGTTTCAAATACCATGCACACTTTTTAACCGTGCACAACGCGTCCCAGGGTTAATAATACAAAATGTACCCCAGAGTTTAATTCTACGTCGAATTTCCGCCTTCTAGTGCCCGTCGTCAAAGGGTTAACAGCTATTCCCATTCTCGAATCGTTTCCGATACGTGAAATTACGTTTCGAACTATTACTCAATATTTCAAAACGCAAGATTCTTCGCCCCCCCGTCGGACATTTTTCCGCTTCCGAGATATCTCCGCGATCTCTCGAATCGATTCGAAAGCAGCCACGGGCATTTGTATATAAATGTTTATACGCGGTGCGCTGCTAGCTAGCGGCAGATTCCCAGCAGCGGATCGTAAAATGCCGTTACGCGGATCGAGCGGATCCCGGCGAGATCGTCGGATTACGCGGAACGCGAGGGGGTGGCCGTTGGCAAATTGGTCGGCGTCGAAAGTCGAAACACGCCGACGTTCCTTTCTCCGCGAACACGACAGGGAAAATACGTATACGTACACTGCGGACCAGTCGCATTGAGAGCTTTATGCGAATATCCGATCCGGTCTTCGCTTCGCCCGGGATGAATTCACCGCGGAAAATATGTCAATCACTTGGCGCGACCCTACCGCGTGCACGCTCTGATTGACATCGTTTCGCATCTGTTGCCGAACGTATACGGCTTGGCTTTGTTAACGAGATACAGCTCAACGCTTTCTCTGTATCCCCCTCTGTGTCATTCATGCTATCTCCTTGTCTTCGTCGTCTCGTCGCAACATCGCGTCGCGTATAATACCGTTGACACGATTATTCGAGTTGCTACTAGAACCGCAACACGGAGCAGTTCGGTTATTGTCGAGGTTGTCTCGTGAAGCTGTGCTCTCCTATACTCGACGCTCCGCCGAAATCGAGACGCATTTCAAAGACGTACACGAGCGGTTTATTACCGCTACGCGGATGCAAACGTGATCGTAAAAGATCTGCGCAAGGGTGGATCGACACGCGACCCCGCTTCCAAATGAACTGCGCGCAAAAGCGAATTGAGGATCTTTCGAGGAGGGTCTTTTAGTGATAGCATTTGGAGAATGTAGTTGAGGTTCCTGATGGCATGACGTTACACAGGTATTCCACTTTGGTTGGATACTTTGCTTGGCTGTTTACAGTGGTTACGTAATTTTCGATGAAACTAGTAGTAGAGTTTAGACATCGACGAAGCGAATGATAGACTATCCATTATTATATGGAATCATCGGGGGCTACTTGGTGATTCTCTTACCAGTTTACCATCGCATGCGATACTACTACATCGGACTAATATAAGGCAGCAGCGTTTTTAAAGCAATGAGAATAGGTGCCTGGTATCGATACAACGATAAAGAATAAATGGAAAATAAGATAAATACAAATAAGAATATGCTATTGAGATCAAATTTAACTAGCTTAAATATGTTGGTATGTAAAAAATATCGCTAAATTTTACACGATACTTGACTTCTTTTCCGCCAGCAAGGTTTCCTTCAAAGCTAAATTATACAAATAGTTAAATACCGCCTAGGATACTGTTTCGTTTTCGTTTTCTTTTGTGCAATTTTTCTCGTTCGTTTCCTGAATGCTTTGTTTTTGTACGTTTACAACTTTGTATATATTAAAGGGCTAGCCCGTCAACTACTAAACAAATAATTAAATTAACGCGTTTGCATTTCGCTGCAACAATTATGGGTAAATTACTGAAACGCCACTCGCATCCGTGCGATTTTCTTCCGCAACCATTTCGCAAGAACAATGCGGAACCTCTTCCCCATCCGATAAGGAATACTTGACGCGAAAGAAGCGTTCGACGAGGCTTACGAACGCGAAACAGCAAACGAATCGTATCGCCCGGCGTTACTACGTACAACGAGTATTTTTTCCATGGTACGTACAATCGGCAAAGGTACTCACCGGGTTATAGGGTGGATGTAGACGTCAGATGAAGGAAGATGGAGGCAAACGAGCGACGCGTGGAGCAAGCTGGAAAGTCACGTTGAATGACGAGCAATACGCTCCTTATCGTCTTGCTGCGGGCTTTTTCTCCGCGAACAATGCGCCAGGATAATCGCGATGAGTCATTGCGTGTCAGCGATCAATCACCTAACGCTGATCGGTCCCGGGACCGTCGCTACAAAACCGCACACGTGTACCACGCGCGCGGCCCCGTGTTTTGTATATCGGCATTTATTCCGTGAATTTATCGCACGCTCGTTCGTCCCGAGAACACCGACGTGACTCGCAACATACCAAGCCTGACCGTACCGTTCGACCGGTTGGTCCGTTCTCCGCTTCCTCCGCGAACTGTCTAACCTAAATGTGCCGAATTTCATTTCGACAAACTTTTATAAGCCGCGGTCATATCGTATCGGGGATGAAATTGTGAGCAGGCCGCGGGTTTTTAGGCAAGATCGCGGTTTTGTTGACCCTTTCAGCGACAGGCTGATAGTAATATAAATCCTTAACCCTTTCGACGGTGTCTTGAAACACTTGGAATTATTCTTTGTTATGCGAAGAGTAGGAAAGAATTGCTAGAAGAATATGAATTCAACGCAATGCAATTCGGTATTTTGACGATTTCTGTGTATTCTTTGTACAGTCATCGCTGTAACATTGATAAGAGTCATCTCGATGTACACTCCCGTCCATAGTTCATTGGACACTAGATCAATCGAGAATGAAAGAAAGTTCGTTGGACACTAGATTAATCGAGAATAAAAGAAAACGCGTGCTACAATTGCCAAACGATGCCACTACTCGCCAATCATTTAAGTCACGGTGAACATTAAATTATACCATCTTCTAAGATGTTACCAAGTGTCTCGCTTAACGAATATTCTACTAAAAATTTGCAAGTATCCGTAGACTTACGAACGCTATCGTATAATACGTCGCCAATCGAAGTATAAGCGTGCACCTATCCTACACCCATCGTCACGAATCGACAATCCCAGCGTCTGGAACAAGAAAAGCCTATTCACGTATATCTACGACGTCAAAATTTCCATCCTCGGCAACAATACGAGGCTGGATGAAAACAGTAGCTTCGTCACGGTGCATTCTCAACGCGTTACACCATCGCGCCAGGCCTTCTTCCTTCTATCCGGTCGAAGACGCACGTATATACGCGCATGTATATACGTATATTCCGAGCATCGTCCGCCGGGGGAATCGCTGGATGATAGATGGTGGGTTCACCGATATTATCTCAGGTGACGAAGTCACGCATGCACAGGCTCACGCAGTCACGCGTGCCAATGTCGTAACGAGGTGGACCGAGGGTAGAGCGTAGGTGGGCCGTACAACCGGGAGGTTAGTTATCTCGAGGCTCGCACCTCTGCCGGCCGCTTCATCGGCCGGAGGTGAGACGCGAGAGAGAGCAGCCCTGAAAGAAGCGCTTAACGAACTGACGACGACATTATTGTTGTTGCTCGGTCCCGGACGCATTCGGTCGGCTACCCGTTCCTTTTATCGGATGAAGCCAGAAGGCAGACCCTGTCCGATGTCCCGACGATTTCCTCTGTCCCTTGGTTCGCCTGGACGGAAAGAAAGGGTGCAAGAGGAGCGATGGGGGCAAAGAATACCGGTGGGGTGAGGAACAGAGAACACAGGGCCGGGGGGGCAGAGCCACGATTTCGCTCTAATGCCGACGAGAGGGTTTTAATTAACTCGCGCTCCTATCTACCCCTGCTTTCATCCTGGTATTTACGTGTGTCAGCGGCTTTCGCCTCTGCCACCTTTGCCGGCGTGCCCCGAAAAAGTCAAATTTTCGTGCGAGGGACGGTGAAACATTGCCGGCAAGCGTCGTGGATTAGTTGTTGGGAACTTAGCAGGATTGGGATTTTCCAGGGATGGAGTTGAGGAATCGTTACCGGTTGGAGTTTTAGGGAATTCGGTGTAACTGGGATTTGCTGGAGACGCTAGAAGAAGAATCGTAGATTAGCGTTGGAAATTCATCGGGAGGAAGAGTTTTCGAGGATTGCGCTGGTGAATTGTGGTCTAAGCGTTTAAAAGTCACCGTGATTAGGATTAACGTATGAGATGGCATAGAACTATTGTGATTTAGATGTACAGTTTTATCGTCGTTTGGATTTTCGAAGCACGTTACCGAAGAATCATTACGGATTAGTATAGGAAATGAATTGTGATTGAAAGTTTTGGGGGATTGCACTGGAGAATCGTGGATTAGCGTTAGAAATTCACTGTGACTAGGATTAATAGAGGATTGCACTGAATAATTGCGATTTAGAGTTACAAATTCGATGTGGCTGGCATTTTTGTGGAATGTCACAGAAGAATCGTTAGCATTCGAAGCTCACTGTAATTATGATATTCGGAGCGTATCGTTAAGGAATGTTGATTTAGCGTTTGAAATTCGCTATAATTGGAATTTTCGAACGTCACTGCTGAGAAATCGTACTTTAGCATTTAAAATTCACCGTAATTGAATTTTTCAACGAATATTACTCGGGAAATTGTGCTTTAGCGTTCGTAATTCATTACGATTGGAATTTTTAAGAAATACCGCCGAGAAATTGCGATTTGGCACTCGAAACTTACTATCACTTATTATAATTCACTATGAATTATTAACGAATACCGCTGACAATGAGAAATCATGGCTTACCGTTCGAAAGTAGTCAGAAATGGATCCTCGAATTATCGAAGGATGTCACCGCAGAATCACGATTTAGCGTTGAGAATGAACCGTGATTGGGATGTTGTTAGCGTAATTAGCGTTCATTTCTCCATACCGTTTGCAAAGGATCGTCAGGGGTAGTAATTAACGTACGGTTGGATCTCCTGGGAACCGAGAAGTACATTTCCACGGTTGGTATACTTTGTATGTTTTCTCGTGTATCTAAGATCGATTCCAGAAAAAAAATTGAGTTAATGCAGAGGCATGGATGGAGATACGCATCTCTGTTGGGCATTGCGTAACCTGCCAGATGCCAGCGCCTTCGTATCCCATGAAAATTGGGGCCAACCATCGCATCGCATGCGAGTCATCAGCAATTTCCAACGTTTTGCATTTCAACGATTTAAAATGCAATATTCTATAATGCCAGACTTCGCGCATCTTTATGCATTTATGGAGAAATTGAACGCGCAACGAACTACGGAATGCACGTCGCTGCGTTGAAAATACGAATTACAATAATTAAATTAGATAACGGATACCTCGATTTAGGCACCGCTTATTTAATTTCGCTTCGGGGAATATGAATTTGCATAGAGATCGCAGTCTATGCGTTACGTTACTCGTTACCTCAAGAACGAATTCGAAATGCAATTATATAGAGGCTACAAAAAGTATTCGTACGTAGTTTCGTTTTTTAACAAAGCGCTTCCGAATTAGGTTCTATATTTCTGTGTATTGACGTTAGCCGAATGTATAAAGATTAATAATTGCAGATGAATTCGTTAATAGATAGATATATTTATTGTTTTCCAAAAGAGAATTACAATGAGCACCGCTTCCATGCATGGATACATATAAACTATACCTTATGCTTAACTTACAATACTTGCTTTCTTACTAGTAGTCTTGCAATTCTAAAAAATTTTACTCATCCTTAAAGGGTTAATAATTCAGCGAAAAATCCATAAATATTATTTCGTTCCGTTTGCAAAAAAATTGCTACGTAAACATCAAGATAATTATAGCGGTTTACCTTGCAAAACAAACTGCTACTCTAAAAGAACTCCTTTTTTATATCAATGCCACCATCAACGCTTTTGAGACCAACGTAGACCTTCCACTTTCGAAGAGCATCTCGAATAATTCATTCAGACTAAAGCGATAATGTCAACTGTAAACGTGTCCAAAAACAAGTGAATAACCGCAACTAGTCGATTAGATTTCATTGTCAACCAAGTTTCCTCTCACTATTTCGCCAGCTGTCACTTTGAAAACCAATAAAACGAATTCAACCATTGAACTGGTACAAATACTCTAGCTTTCATCTTTCACGGTCGCTACCCAGTCCCAGGCACAGTCAACAGCATCGCTTTTACACTACGAATGAATCGTTCGATCATTATCCACGATGCGCATCCAAAGTGTAACCTCTAAATTTATCCACATCATCGTATCGAGGTTTTATCCAAAAACGGGAGTCCAGCAGCTCTTACTCGAGCAGCGATCCGAGTATCAGATGGTTACAGCGGAAAAGTAGCCGGAAAATGATTCATTAAGCAAGCTTATTACGAACAGCGTGTCCCGACACCCGCGTGTATCGACAGGTTGTATCAAGCGTAAGCGGATAGAGTGTATATACATATATCTGTATAGGGGTACGCATAGGGAACGCTATCGCGGTCGTGCCGGGGCCATCTTCCTCCCGGATTCATTAAAGACTTTTATCGGGAGAACACAGCGCCGCCTATGTACCAATTCACTTAACGTAACCAATCTAAAAATGCTCATCAGCAATTTAAAAGCGTCGAGGGCTCCTCGAAGGACAGCCGCGAGGGCTCTCCCTCGAGTTGGAACGACGACGAGTGCCTTGCATGCGGGAACGAGGGAAACAGACAATGAGAGAAGGATCGACTATAAGAGGCTGGCAAAAAGATACGACACGGCGGGAGTAGATAGAGGAACGCGAAAGAGGAACGAAGACGCTCTCGACTAAGAGAGAGAGGCGATAAGAATGCAGAGAAGAGAGTACAGAAGAGGGACCAAAAAAAAAGGAGGAAAACGAAGGAATAAGAGACATCGGTGGTGAACCGCTTCCACCGCGACGCGAGCGAAGAGAAAAGGGGGGGAAAAAAGCTGGAAACAAGAGAGGGAAGGGCGATGGAAGAGGCGGAGAAGGGAAAGGAAAGAGAGACAGATCCATTTGCGAAATGCTCATCGACCGTCGTCTGCCCTTTTCTCGATAACCTTCCTTCAACCCCCTCGGTGACTTCGCAGAGGAGGGGGTTTTTCGAGAACGCGTCGAGGAGGATTACTCTGATTCGTTTTGGCTTGCAGATTTTCCCGACCGCTCCTTCCGTACGATTTGCACACGCGGAAACAGCAGCAGGGATAAAAGCCGGAGAACAGTATGGCTGAGACAAGCTTGAAACACGACCAATGATCCAAATTGCTACGCGTTAGTTTCTTTGAGGTATACGGTAAATTACCCACTTACTGTCACTTTTCCTACATATAACTGCCACTCGAATTATGTTATTTAATAGCAAAGTAATTGTGTAAAGAATCGAGTAAGTAAAGAAATTTTCATACGAAATTTTGACTTCGGTTTACGTAACAACGCATAGACATTGTATATTCGTTTACATATATCAATTCAATCAATCTTTCTGAACGATGAAAGACGCAAAACGAGAAACGAAATGAGAGCACCTGGTTAATCGGACGATAAAAAGATGTCACAAAGTTAAATAAACGAAAGTAATAACGATGGATGTAGAATCTTAAGTGAATTATTTCGAAAATATTGAAACTGAAATACACCTGACGATACTTTAATGAAACACTATCGAACTTATCGCTCGACCCGATAATTGCCAGCTAAACGCCAGAATAGATTCAATGGTACGCAAATACGTTGCGCGACCATTATACAATTTCTCCGACATCAATTACAAACCTTCCGCGACAAAATTTCACTTTAATTCAACGACCAGTCCCAGGCGAGATAGCCGTGTTCGTCACGCGGCGATCATATCGCTGTACGACTTTATCGAATAATCGCCAGGGGGATGATGGCGAAGTAGAAGAGAGGATCTCTGGATCTCGAATCAAGACGTAATGCGATTCGTCACGATGAAGCCGAGCGATAAAACCGTTGTCGCGGCCACGGTTATCGGCTGCTCGCAAAAGGCTAGCCCCGTAATGCGTTCGCGTGGCCGTAAATCATGGTGTTTGCATAAAATATTAATAAGTGACACGAGTCAATCCGGGATTAAGTAGAGAGAGGGTAGTAGAACGCGGAGGCCACCCTCGAACGATCCTAGCGCCACTTTATCTATCTCTATTTTATTTTGTTTGTGTTGGCTTTTCCCACGAAGGGTCGCGTCGCTGACCCTTTTCGACGTTGTCGACGATGCGACCACGCTGCTCTTCGACAAATAGTAATAATGCGAATTGACACGTGACGCCGTTGTCGCAACAACGGCAAACACTCGGACAAGGGGAACGTTGCGAGGGGGCAATACGACTCGAGAGAACGTCGTTTACAAACCAAATGCTCGACCAACAACGCGTTTCCTCGTCGCGCGCCATTTCATCGCCGATCCACTGCCCTTAGGATCCCGGAGACGGGAGGGTTCGCTTCTGTTTCGAGTTCCTTGCGATACTTAATTGCAGAAGGCTTCTTGCGTTGGAATCCTGCTTCGAATGGCAATGGAAATACAGCGTTACAAAGCAACGAGTTCGGTTGGTACGATTACACCGATATATTCGGCGCAGTGCGAAGCTACGCAATATTTTTATAATACCGTACTAAATTGTAACTTTATTCGAAAAACGTTACACGTCTTTGTAACGTTTTCGACCCAAATTTCGCATTAACCAAAATTATCTTCGCTTACGTACAAGAAGTTATACCATCGGCCAATTATTATTTTAAAAAAAGCTTACACAGATTACGTTTAAATGAATTCACTCCGTATATCGGGTTCTCATTAAAGGAGCAACAATTTGCCCAGCCTACGACAAGAATGATAAAGCTACTACGCCAAGGATATCCCGTAATTCGACGGCGAAGAGTTAATCGTGTTCGCGAGGCTACGTATTTGCTTAAACGCCGGCAATCTACTCGTCGTATACACGTTTAATAAAGAACCTACTTAGAACTCGCTAATTTATCCCGACTCGACAAACGTACAATTATCCTGTCCCTGATGCGTGCAACTCTTTCTCTTCTGTTTTCGACAAAATTATATTACAAAGTTATCCGACGGGTATGCCCGATGCAGCGCGTAGAACCTCGAAGCGGCGGTAATTAAGGAACCACCTAATTCTGGTCTTGCCGGAACCGGTGAAGATTATCGCGGCGATTGGCTCGCTTTCGTAGCGACGTGTGTAGGGTAATTGCGAACGGCTGTATCAGTGACCCGCAGCCCGTTCGACACGTGTCGACTCGTGCGCGTTCCTCTTATCTCGCAACTGCTTTACGTCGAACTCGCTGTTTCCATTATCCGTAATAATATATTCTTCTTATAAGTTCAGCCCGCCCTCCGCAAGCCCGTAGGCTATGAAAGCGAAGGCAAGAGAGAGATAGAGAGAGAGAGAGAGAGAGAGAGAGAGAAAGAGAAGAGGGAAAAACAAAGGGGAAGTGGGAAAAAGATAGGACGATTGGGCGGATAGGGACGAGGGGAGACAAAGTGGCTGCTGCACACGCGTTTGTCAATGTTTGCCGGTGTCGACACCCACCTACTTATGCAAATCATTTAATTTAACCCCTCCATACCGCGGATCCCGAGAGAGATCGTATCTCGAAACCTATTCGTATTCATTGGCTGAGCGATGGGGAGAACAGAGCGGCGCTCGATCCGCAGAGCAGCCATACGATCGCGTTCCTCTTGTCCCGATGCTACCACCAACCACCTTTATACCCGCGTAAACCTTACGACTGGCGTTCACGCTTTCACGGAACCAAACCCGTTAACCTTGCTCCGGGAATCTACGTGTGCACGCGCGATTCGGTATTTTGTTGCGGCCAACCGGTATCTCTGATACGTTCAGACTGTTTTCTGACACGAGACGCGCAACGGAACGACGATTATGCAAAATTGATAAAGGAGCAAGAAGGAAGAAAAAAGACAGGGATGATTTCTTCGGCTCGCGATGCGTTTTCATACGCGCGATCTCATCCAATTCGTCATCTTATATTTGACACGTTAATAATACTATTGTTTATATTTGTTGATATGTTTATGTAAGCTAACGGGTATCTACCCGTAGATGAATAAATAAAAGAAAGTTTAAGGGGCGAATGATATGCAAAAGTAGCACAATTTTATATAGAAGAAGCTATAATTTGCAATAGGAATAAATTTGTCATAAATTTACACTCTTTCTCAATTTGTATCCAATCCTCGATCGTATTTTCCCAATTTGTATCCAATCCTCGATCGTATTTTCCCAATTATGTATCCAATCCTCGATCGTATTTTCCCAATTGATATCAAATTCGTTATAATTCTTTCCAATCGTTCCACATTTCCAATAATACTTTTTACTTTCCCTTCCGTTTTACACTTTTAAATTGTGCCGGAAAATATTGCCCGCGAGTGAATCCATCGCGCTGTGCCCCCCACAGCACGGATCGCGATAGAATTATCGCGCGTCACGGGTACCCGTCGATGGAATAACTCTTGCCGAGATGAAGTATAGCAAAACGTTTCAATTCCTTGCATAAACGGACGACCGCCGCGCCGAGGGAGGGATAATGAAAAACTGTACGATCCTCTAATGGAATTTATTACCCGCGTCAGTCTGCATTAATGCATACCGGGGGCAGACACGATGATTGCCAGTGCGGGACAATGCGATTTCAGGCTGTGAACAGGGAAACGAGATCCGGCGTTTAGGTTTGATGCTCGATGTCGACACCCACTGACGGTCGCGAAACGACACGTTTTAACGGTTTTCACGGCAAGTGGACAACCAGTGTCGAAAGCGATTTCGATGATCGATCAAGATTGATATACCACACGATTCACGGGGAATTTACAAAAGCGTATTTCGATGCGTCGCATCAAAACGATTGGATGATTTGCCCGTGAATGGGCGTTTGAAATGAAAAATCAATTTCGCTGATCGCTACATACTGCGAGCACTTTAATTGATCTCCGTGGTATCCCAACATGGCAATTCTGGTCCTAATATTGCTGTAAGCCTACAGATTTCGCTCGAGTAACGCCGTCAACCCTTAACCCGTTCGCTATGGCACTCTAAAATTGTCAATATTTTTGATGCACAGATGGGGATTATTTTTATTACTACAATAGAAGCAGTGGGGCTATAAATATTTCCATGTCTCGTGTAATCAATTATGGTAGAATAAGTATAGATTATAGTAAAAATAGTATCGTTTCGCAGAAAACGAATACGTATATTTCTACCAAACGTTTGCCCAACTATTGGGGACGTATATATACGTCGTTAATAGCGAAATGGCTAAACGCATCGTTCGAGTTAACTTGGCTTTAGTGCTACACGCGCGTTTCTTTATTTTAAATTAATTCGACCTACTTCGTCAGCTTAATTTATTTGTAAACGTGTATATTTGTGTTTTCGATATGGTATCCAAACTTTAGCTCGTTGATTCCGGTATTTAATCACGATTTATAATTAGGCACATTGAAGCGTATGGTAAAACAATTCGGTCCCCAAACAATTAATTCCTTAACTTAAAACCGCAACTCAAACTCCTAACATTCTTACGAGTTTACACCGTACGTAGACGATATATTTCCATCGGAATCTGTTTCTCAAGTAAAATGAAGAATTCACGATCGGACAAACGAATCCTTATTCGCTGCAATCGTGGCCCTAATCTTCGACCGTAACCCCGCGGAACATCTTTTGAAACTATCTAACCTATCCAATTCTAATCGAACACGAATCGCCCATACGTGTCCAAAATCGCTCCACTCCCGCGAATTACGTAAACCAGAAACAAATAATAAAAAAAAACACGTCGATTGCAAAGAGGAACGAAAGAGTACAGTAGCGTGGTACACGGGTGCGAGCAGGCAGGTTGGGAAACATATAAAACAGCAGAATAGAAAGCAACGCATGGAAGCGATACAACACGGGGCATATCGAGTAAACGCGTTGATCGGGGCGAACAAGGCCGACCGATCGGCCGGGGGAAGGGTTTGGCGCAGTTTCATTACGGCGCGGCGTGGAAATCGGGAGTCAGCGATTACGATTTAGCCGGGTTGGCGATCGTGTCGGCAGCCCGTTTTCGGTGCACGGCGGTCGTGAACATCGCGGAATGACGTATCGGTCGTGCGGTCGTTTTAACCGTTTTAACGGGCAGCGGAAAACGAGTGTCGGCAGCCACGCCGAAAGCCGTGTACACATAGAGAGCCAGAGCGACTGCCGGGGAGAGAGTTCGAGAGATCCGCTGCTCGTCGCTGCAGCGTTACGATATCGATTCCAATTCACGCCCGGCGAATCGCCGGAGTGCCGAGAGCAAGCGAGAGGGGGGACACGGCACGCTGAATTAGTAGCATTGTTAATGCAGTAATCGAGTGTTTCATCGTTCGATGATTCGCGCGGGGGTGGGTTGCAGCTAGCTGGAGAGGAAGCAGCAAAAGGGGAGCGAAGAGAGAGAGAGAGAGAGGAGAGGGTGGTAAAACCCACGGGTTGACGAGAGGGCGCAGGTGTGTGTATCCAGCATGTGATACAACGTGTTGTCATTCGGCCAAACGTGTATATTGATGCCGCGCGGCGAAATTTTTGTCGTCGCTACTCCGGGTGTAATTGGCCCGTCGATGGAAATTTCCCGCGCCCGCGGCCCCGTTATATTCCGCTGGCACACGTATCGCCTATGTATGTATGCACATACATATATACGCGCGCGCAGGCCGGCTGGCAATGCTGCAACGATGCAGCGCGAAACAATGTAAAATGTTAATGGCACGCTGTTATTATTTAGCCGGTGAGGCGGAATTTCGCGGAGGGTAATCGTAGTATAAATCCAACGCGGAAGGCGAGGAACGCGGATATTAAAATTTCATAGCGCCCGCTTTAGAGGCTGTAAAAAATGGACGCGCTTGGCTCGCAGCTGAATCCGCCACGCGGCCGCGAAATTATTTCGTCGCAGAACGATGATTTGTTTAAACGTTCGCGTGCGCTCCGCGCGAGTTTCGCTAACCGTGCGACCGAAAGGAATTCTCTGCGCCAGAGTTACGCGTATTCCACGTTTAACCCTTTGATTACGCGGCGATATTTGCATGACCGTGGCCGTTAGAAATGCGAACATTGTTTATACACGCGAAACAGTTAGCTACGAATAAGATAAGCCGAAGAGCGAAATAGTAGAATGTTACCGTTTAGTATGATAGTGAAAATGCAGTATTCTATCCAACTTTGTTATCGCGAATTACGTTAATCTATCCTCGGTTAAGATATTCATTTCTAATAGTTTACTGTCGTCGGAGCACAAATAATGTAGGGGAAATATAAGTGGACAACGAGCAACGCAAATGCAATTAAGTAGCGTAAAGAAGATGTAGCGTAAGTGGAAGCCATCTTAAGTTTCATGGCAAAGGATTATAGTAAATAATAATAATAAAATATTACGTTGGTGTTAAAATAGATCTCTAAACATTGTTATAGATTGGTAAGTTAGAAAATTAATATATGTTGCCCTGTACAAAATGTACTTACTATATATACAGGCATTTTTCGTGGATATTGCTAAACGCTTGGAACGTATATACGCGTCTTTCGTCGTCAAAGGGTTAAGCAGCGTCTATATTAGGTAACCTTTGGTTGAACGATCGATTTGTTCGACTTCGAGTCGTTTAAGCTCGTCCGTGTAAACGCAATGTCGAACCAAGTCGAAACGACTTCTAATCGGTCAACTAAAAGTAGCCCACTCGCCTATTTTTTATCGAACGACACGATCGTTTGAATTAAAGGTGATCGTGTAAACGTCGAACATTGGCAAGCAACTTGCAAACTATCGTACGCGACGAGAATAACGTACGCTGACCAATTGGAAAGAATGATTTACACGAGAAATATTCGATTCAACGGAAGACACCATATGGTGCGAACGATTGATGTTTTAGGAAAAGGTGCTAGGGTGAAATCGCGCAATCTATTCGATTTCCGTATTCAAACCAAGGGAAGAAATCCTTTGACACGAATTTAAAAGGCCTCTGAAGTAACTTAAGTTTGAAAATATTTGACTCTGTTACACGTTTAGAACTTGCATCTGGCTAAAATTTTAAATCTTGGACTCTACTCGAAAGAATTAGCGGATCGCGTATCGCAACCATTGTTTCCATCAACAGAAATATGAATTTGCATAAAAATGTATAATTTAATCATGAATAGGATGTCAATCTACCTTTATACAATTTCCTTCTCGTTTTTCACTTAGAATTGGTTGGTGTAATATAACCTTTCAGATTTGCAATCCCCTAATTACTTCTTGCAGTTTTGGTATATATTAGATCCTCTACATTTGCATATTCGATGCCTGAATCTTGTATAATTGGATATTTAAATCCTAAATCCTAGATATTTGGATGTTTGAATTCCATATCCTGCATCTTTGTACGTTTAAATCCTAGATCCTGTATATTTTATCTGAATACTCTAATAGTTTAATAAATAAACAAGTAAATATTCGAATAGAGTTGAATCGAATGAAAATAGAAACCCGGTTGACAAAACGATTGCCAGACCGTTTGATAAAGTATACGGAGAAATGATGAGGTAAACGAATGATTAAAAATATTCATTTCCACGGCTACGATACAACAAATATGGACTGAATTCTCATTTCGATGCGATTCGCCACGCTCTACGATACTCGAATACCGCGCATCGCCCTCCGATCGGCGAAGCTTCAAACAGATTCCTCGATTGGCCGAAATTTCCGCGGCGTCCCGGTCCACCGATGTCTCCGCGTCATGAATTATTTTGATCGTTGCGCGGGAATAAAACGCGCAAACTGGCCTCGCGTATTCGTGTAGCAGACGTGTACTCGCCGTTTGTCGACGGGAGCGACGTTCATTCGTTTTTCCGAGGCAAATGAAAAAGCCTGGCGATGCATGGCGGCGCGCTGACTCCACCAACCCCCGCTTTCACCTTCCCCCCCTTCCCCCGGTTTGTCAAAACTCTTTATTGCCGTTCCACGGACGCTGTATTCAAAGCGAGGACTCGAATATACACCGCGGCCGGAAAAGTGCGCCGCTTCAGTTTTATATATAACGCGGCTGGTTTCGGTTTTATTATTACCCCAGTTCAACCCCGCGCGCCCCTGTTGGAAAAATATGCGACGATGCGCCAACGCTTCTCCAACTGGCCGGAGCTTGTTCCTTTCTGATAAAGCGCGATAAAAGCTAACGTGCGCGCAATTGAATACCAAAGAACGCCGTGCTATGGTTACCACCAAACGGCCAGGCGAATTGAATTTTAGCAGACCTCTCTTCTGCCCGGATAATAGTGTATATTCGAAGTCGATCATTCTGCACGACGATCTGTCTCCTTCCGGTTTCCGGAAGCGCAATTTGTTTAGGCGTTTATTAACGGGCAAGGCTTATTTCGGATGAAGAAGAAATATAGTAAAGGAGAACGACGAGAAGTAGGTAGATGTACCACGTGCTGACACTTTAAGCTTATCGCGTAACTTGATTTAACCATTTTAAAACGTATTTAAGCTAAAAATTAGGTTCCAGTTTAGGAGCATAACATTGTTCAACCGCTCTTTTATTTATGAACATTTTTTTGTATGTCGAATATAATGAATTAATTACTAATTCATTGAAAGTGTACAACAAAGTCCAATGTCCCTCGTACTGTTACTTGAAAAGTCATCATTTAAATAGAAACCGTTTTTACGTATATAGCATAACATTGTTCAACCGCTCTTTTATTTATGAACATTTTTTTAATACGTTAAATATAATGGATTAATTTCTAATTCATTGAAAGTGTTCAAGAAAGACCAATGTCCCTCGTACTGTCACTTGAAAACTTTTCATTTAAATAGAAACACGTTTTACATATATATTAACACGTCGGTTTGTGTAACAGATATAAGATATATGGTAAACGTCGCGTCTTACCGAATTATCACACGTTCCATACTCTATAATTACATTGGTCACGTTTTAATGTTCAACAGCACGTTTACCACCTAATATTTAGTTATAAATATTCAGTGTAAACGAATATAGAATGTCTACGTGTTGTTAGCTAAAACCCACGTTCAAATTTAGTATGAAAATTTCTTTACTTAAGATTCTTTATTGAATAAAATAATTAAAGTGGTAGCTATAGGAACAGTGACTGTACGTGGGTCATTTACCTTACACATTTACATTTACATTTCGCCTTGCGATTCTACATTGTTCGAAAAGGTCGGGACGAAAAGCTTTGCTTCGATACATTGCTGTTTCAACCCCTTGCCTTACAATTTTTATACTACCGTATTTACATAAGTTATCATTAATAGATCAGTTTCCATATTTCCTCAAAATACTAAAATACTCTACGCACGTTGTATTTAGCGATCCTTAGTCTTCCGAAGTGAAACTAAAGCTAGAATAAAAGTAACACCGTATAGCAAACAGAACTTACGTTTGATAAACCTATTTATAATTCGTGACACGAGTGTGGCTCCTCATTGTAAGCCAATGGTTTAAAACAGCAATGTATCGAAGCAATGCTTTTCGTCCCGACCTTTTTCGAACAATGTAGAATCGCGAGGCGAAATATTATTGCTCGCGTGGAACAGAGGCAGCGGTAATTTCGCTGAATCATCGAATCATGATAACCGAGTAGCATCCGAGTTCTTATCCCCGTTATTCATTAACGCCGATGCTGTTTTATGGCAGGCGCAGGTAGACTGTAGTATGCAGCGGGCATGTATACGTGGATAGCGGCAAGCGCCTCGCGTGTTCATGAATAAAAGCGCAAGTAGACGGACAGAGCACGAGGCATTAGCGGAATAAAACGGCCGTAATACCGACTATGTTCAACACGCTCGCCGGTTGTGCGGAATTTCGTTTCTACAGCGGTCGGTTAGGGGCCGTGGTAAATTTTCATTTTTTCTCTCTCTCTCTCTCCCCAATCTTCGTCCCTCCACTCTCTTGCCTTGCAGCGCTTTTTAGCTGCAAATAACGCGCGTTCGTAACCCCGTGACAGCCCACTGCTTTAAATAATTCGCGATATCCGTGGAGGAATAGCGGCCCAGTATGGTTGAGCACACCGATTAGAGGATTCTTTTCCTTTTGCGCGGTTCCGCTGCAACGATGTTAAACGCCTTTCATCGACTCGTTAGTGGAAAATTGAAAGACTCGTAACAACGGTAACCTTTGTCAAAGATCGCAGTCGTAATTGCGAAGCTTGTAACTTCGTGATTTAATTGGGTACGATTCTTTTTTTTTTTTTGTCCGCGATACAATTACGCAGTGGAACACTGCATTTGTGGAGGCTTCGTTTACGGTGGCTGACAAAAGTTTCGGATCAAAGTGTAATCTTATTATACGATATTAATACGATGAAGGATATTTTAGAAGAGAATCCCTCTTCTATCTAATCTCAAATGAACGTCATTGAGTAAATGCATTGTGCAGTATAACGTTTACTATTATTATTTAGTTACAAGTCACGTTTCAATTTTCCAGAGCACATTTACCTCCCAATATTTATTTATAAATATCAAGTGTAAACGAATATACAGTGTCTATGCGTTGTTACGTAAACCAAAGTCGAAATTTTATATGAAAATTTCTTTACTTACCAAATTCTTTATACAATTACTTTGCCATTAAATAAACGAATTCAAGTGGCAGTTATAGGAACAGTGACAGCACGTGGGTGATTTACCCTACATGGCGTTTCATTTATCTTCAAAAACCGGACGACGAAATCTCGGACAACGCGAAGAGGCTCCGGTAAGAGCTGCCCATAAGGGTGCACGATTATTCAAATAAATTCATACCACTCCGCTCGTCTCGCAAGAAATAGTATCCCAACCGGAGCGCCAATCTCGTCGTCATTTTTTTACAAAAGGGTCCCGGGGAACGACGGATCGGACAATATTGACACTCGAGCTGAAATCGCCGAGGACGAAACACATATCCGAGGGCACGTCACGGCTGGTGACTCCTTCGTAGTCGGCGTCGTTTCAGTTCCCCTTCCCTCTCGAGGACGCGCCAAGGTTTCTTGTCGAAATCCTTTCAATATGTACATACACGCGTACCCACACGTAGCCGAAACGAAGAGTCGCGATGGGGGATGAAAAACGAGGGGGTCGAGGAGTTGGAAGCATCGAGAGAAAGTTATAGGAGTCCGAGTGGCGAGGACAAAGGGGCCATTTTATTATCGAGTGCCACTATCCATCCCTCGAGCTTGCGCGAAAACTTCTCCGTTGACGCGCTGCAATAATATTTTCCCGTGTCTCGACCGTTCTATCGGGACGCTAATTTATGTCGCGCTGCACTTAACGGTCCTCCCCAATCTTAACTGTCAACTTCCCGCGCGCGGAAACGCTTGTCAGCGGAAACACTGTGTATTGCTTTCGTGGACGCGGCTTTTGCGCGTGTCGCTTTGTTAGTGGATTATTGGATACTTCATCCAGGGGGGAGTTGAGACGTCCTTTTGGTAACGTGGCTCGATGTCGAGAGTTGAGAATGGCTGTCGAGTCAACCCTTTGACGACGGCCAATCGAGGGGAAAATGTTGAACGTAGCATTTAATTGTGCGGCAGGCTATTCTACGATCTAATACAATTAATCGCGATCAAGACACGACGAATTGTGATCATAATTATGAAAGTGGTCTAAGCGATATATTTCTTGTTTCGAGATAATAGACCACTTTCATAATTAACACTTAAACGAATTCCGTGTAACGTTGAACGAACGAGCGCTGTCTAACGGTTCATTTTTGAACAAATATTCGATCCAATACGATGAATCGCGATAGAATCGACGGCGGCAGGAAAAGTGACACAAAGCAGCGCAACAACGCGTTGAGTCGCGTCGCAGCGTTGCTAGAAGTGCATACAGAGGCGAGGTAGAAACTGCGCTGGTGATCCTCCGGCATTGGGGTTGGCGCGCACAATGGGCATGAAATCCGAAAAAGGGGGAGACTGCAGATAATTGGCCGGTGCGTTTGCACAGCGTCAAATCGCGAGGTCAATCCGCTCGCACGGCAATCTCACCCTGCTGCTTGCCGACATCCCCTTTCCAAATTCACGGGGATGAAAATCGAGGTCGAACGCCGGGAATACGGACGATACTCTCGCTCGTGAACTCGTCCCTTTTCGATCCTGTGCACGAGCGTACACGTGCTTTCGCGTGTTGCCGGATCGACGAAAAATCTTTCGCCTTTTTCTTTCTTCTAGTCCGCCTTTTGTAAAAAGAGCGCAGCCATTGTCGGCTTGCATCGCAAAAGCGTGCGAGGTAATTCTGAATTCAGAATTGGCAATCGCTTTCGATTCTTCGTTTAAAATGTGACGCAACTCGAAATGCGGCGAGTGTTAAGAGAATGTTGCAGAAGCGTTTAGTCCATCAATCATGAAAATCTCACGTGTTAATCTCGGTAATTAGTCCGCTTGGGGCAATTACGTCGTAATTCAACGTAATTAGAATTTATGTATCTCGCGAGATCGTGAAAAGTGTGGCAACCTAAAAGGGAACTTGATTTTTTAATATTAAACGTTGGAATAAAAAATGGGAATTTGATTTATGATTAGTATTCTTATTATTTGTGCCGGTGATTATGGAAGTGGTGTAAGTTAAAAGCGTGAAAGGAAGAAAGCTTCCATATATTTGCGATACAAATCAATGTAACGCAACACGAGTGAGAAGCTAAAATTATTTATTTTTACTCACGTCACTTTCATAATTAATATCGCAATTGTAACTTTCATTGATCAAGTAGCGTCTGATTACGTTCAAATAACCAATCCTTCGCTTCTCCAAAAGAATATAGATACTTTTTCGGGTGAAAATGCAACGTACAAAGAAGAAAAAAGTCAGCTCCTACTTGGATTCCACACCTTTACTAGAGTTTGCAAAAATATAAATTTGCATGAACACGTGCAGTTTAGCGATCGCGCACGTTTTCACTTTCGACGGCGGATGTTAATTTTTGAAAATTTCGAAAGCCGCTAACTTCGAGGTACGCGAAACAGACTTAAAGCAGATAAACGAATGGGTGGTTTTCATAGGAGGCAGAGGAGAGCGGATCGCACGTAGTCCACGCATTATTTATGAGATTACCGGAGATTATGGGAAACGTGATTCTGATGCCGAGTGGCTCGCTCCCAAGAGCGATTACTATGCCGCACATAATAATGCACGCGCGTACACGTCGTATTAATGGTCGAACGCTGTTGCGTTCGACTTCGTAGAGCGAAAATCAAATCACTTTGCTGAATAACATTACGTATCGGCCATCGTGCAACTTTGTTTATTAATTATTCAACGAGCAGATAGAACCAAATTGATCTAAATTACAAATACAACTAACTCCCTGTTGAATCGTTCCTCTGAAATTATTCCTCGCAAGTTTTCCACCAAATTCACACAATTGTTTTATTAATACAGAAAGCTTACCCATCGGGAAAACGATGAAACTATTCGATTCGGCTTTGGTTTCGGTTAGATTCTATTAGGTTGACTAAAAAGCAATGCCGGATTCTTGCAGCGGATGATATTGATTCGATTTTTAAGCAGAGCTCTGGGTTCGATCTGTAAAACATAGAATATGCGTATTATAGAAACTTGCATCCCCGTTCGTCGTTTAAGAAATAGTTATTAATTGAGTTATTATATCCCACATTTAAAAGAAATACTTATGGTTACCTTTTTTAATTATGCAAATGATTCTGAAAGTGACGTAGGTTTCACATTTTTGCGATATAAATCAATTTTAACGTATCATCGTCTCGATATAAGTATCACATCCTAATCTCTGTATATTTATATCTATTTTCCTTTTCTAACTAAACTTATTTGATAACAAATATATACGTGAGAAAATAATCAATTCTTAACCCTCTATTATTGCATTCCGTTCCCAATTCGGAGCATAGTTTCAAATGTTCAAAAGTGAACATCTCTTTATACCTCTATAAAAACGGAAAAATTATAAAATTCAATAAATAACATTGTTCGTCAATATTTCGTTACTTATTTCATCACCGTGTTGACATTTAAATAAACCAACAGCCTTATACATTTTTTTAACACGTTACAAAAATTCATTCAATAGAGGGTTAATTAAACATTCATATTTTCATATACGAACTTATATTATAATGACTTTTTCGCGCTATCTCGTTCTCCGTGTTCCGATAACAGTTTCCAGGAGGCAATTTATGACTCTCCAGATTTTACGTTACACTAAGGTGGCAAACATAAGTGGGCTCGTGGCGAGGGTCTTAAGTATCGTGTATGACTAAATAATTACACGATACCGCAGCTACTTCTCCTTAAACATTCCCACGTTACCTTTCCCTCCCCATCCAAAAGTACCAAAACCTGAAAATAAAGTCCATCAGCGTCGCCTAAAATTCGTTTCCCCTCTCGAACGCAATAACTCTTGCGGACAGCATACTAGCCGTGTATCAACAACCATAGTATACGTGTCGAACTCGTATAAGTAAATATTAACAGAAACGTCGTTCCCCGCGCACGTATCGTCACGGTCTCGGATTCCTCGTTATATTCGTCGACGTTATATGGGCCACTCGCAATTCCGCGCGTCGCGACACACGCGCGTAGTCGTTCTCTCGTCTATCACGCGTGTCTATTATGCGTCCATAGTGCCGCGAGAAAGATACACACAGGGGCTCGGCTAATCTGGCATGCTCTTAGGGTGGATTCGTCGTGGTATTGCCACTCCGATAAATAAATCAACTCGTAAGCAGCCACCATTAGGGTCCTGCGGTGTGTACGCAACTCACGCCCCACGCACTCTTCTTCCTTTCCGTCTTTCTCATCCCTTTACTTCGTTCTCTATTTCCTCTACGTTCTCTTTTCCCCATTTCGAATCTCTCGCCTCTCGCTGGACTCGCGTAACCTTCGTTTCGGTACAGTTTAACGACGTCGGTTTTATGCACGCATAAAAATCAACGGGGGGGAACGTATGCGCGTCTTTACTTACTTGACGCACGTTTTAAGGGTGTAACGCGTTCGACGAGAAATGGCGGCCTGTTGAGGGAAGTATAAACGTTAAGTGGCACCTAACGAGTACGGAAAGATCGTGAAGTTGCAAACATTGTTTACCGTGCTTCGAGGTAAAGTTCGCGACGCTTGAAATCGTCGCGTGATTCGAGAAGAAAAGACGGAGGTGAACGTCGATACTTCGGTCGACTAATTAAGAAAGAGATCTGCGCTTTTAACTAGTTTAACGGAAACAGGTCGAGAAGTAGCGTGAATTTGGTTAATTAATGTACTACCGTTAAACGTCGACTAGCTAAACTAGCTAAGGAACGATTACGCGAATATTGGTTATCCGAACAAAAGAAATAGCGCGATGCATTGAAGAGGATAGCGTTTATTAATTTAGGAATAGTTTCCGTGCAAATATTTACATATTTAGCGTCGTTAATTAAAATCCAACGCATACCGACGACGATAAGAATATTACTCCGATTTAAAAAGAAAGGTATAGATGTATTTTAACAAATACGTGCCGAGTATTCCAGGACGTATATATACGTCCTTTGTTGTATAAGGGCTAATCCGGATAATCGACGTTCCACTAGGGTAAATGACACACGTACTGTCACTGTTCCTTTAACTGCCACTTTAATTACTTTATTTAATAGCCAAGTAATGTACATATTCATTCATTTCATACTAAACTTGGACTTCGGTTTACGTAACAACGCATAAACATTGTATATTCGTGTACACTTAATATTTATAAATAAATATTAGGATGTAAATGTGCCGTTGAACATTAAAACGTGACCAATATAATTATAAAGTATGGCACGTGTCATAATTCAGTAAAGGCGATACGTTTACTATATATCTTACATCTGTTACCCAAATTAACGTGTTAGTATACGTAGAACGTGTTTCTATTTAAATGAAAAGTTTTCAAGTGACAGTACGAAGGACCGTGGACTTTGTCGTATATTTTCAATTACGTGGTAATTAATTCGTTATATTCAACATATACAAAAATGATCGTAAATAAAAGAGCGGTTGAACAATATTATGCTAAAAACTGCAACGATTAGTAGGTTAAATAATTCCGAAAATAGTGAAATAAATAAAATGGCCAGTAATCGGTACATCTACCCTGTAGTACGGCACCGTAAAAAGGATTGTTCCGAAACGAGGAAAGCGAAGTAAGTTCATCGTCCGCGAGTGTCCAGGATTGCTTCATCAGAGGTGGCACAAGAAGTAGGAAGAAAAGCAAGGAAGAGATTGGTAAGCAGAAGATTTGTTACAGGGAGAAAAGGAAGATCCCGAGGCGGTTCAAGCAGAATAATCCCCGTCACCGTGCCGTCTAGCGTCGTCGACAAGGGTGGAAAAAGTGGATAACCTTGCTGGAAGCTGCTCGGCTAAGATGATGAATCTAGCGCGGAAGCACTTATGACGTACGACTCGGAAAAGCTTGGTAGGGTGACTCGTCGCACCCTGCAGCTTTGTTTTCCGCATCAGTGGCGCCGCCCCTGGCCGGATTACCCGGGGTGATCAGCTATGAAATTAACTCGCTCGTCGTTTCTCCCGCTATCTTCATCTCCTCCCTCCCCCCCCCCCCCCCCTCACTTCTCTCGCCCGAAATTTTACATTCTTTGACCCGATTAATCGGATCGGCCTGCTCGTGGATTAAGATCGCGACGCGCTGAAGCGTGCGCGACTCTAAAGAGCCTCGCGATTCGACAAAGTAGTGCCCAAAGGGTTTCGAAGTCCGGTAAAACGCGTCCAATAATATTCCCTTTCACCGCGATCGAACTATGTATAGAACCCGCGTGGCAGCTTTTCGAGCCGATTAACCTCCGCGTCGATTCTATGAAATCGTGAGAACCCGGATTACGAAGATCTCGAGTGGAGCTCTATATCGTTGCATAGGTGTCTAGAAAACTGTCGAGGGGAGCAAAAGCAGACAGATTCGCGAAGAAAGGCGCAACAATGGATCGTCCGGGTATCCGCACGGATTCCGTGTTCGATTATATTGGAGCGTCGTGTAGCAATCGTCCAGGATTCGTCCCCGTCAGGATTCTTCTCCGCTCGCCGCGGCGCCTCGTTACGCCGCGTTCGATCGATTCATCGGCGGAGTAGCGGCCGAGTATTGTGCGCGTTTAAGCAAACAAGCCGGGAAACATTCTCCGCGTCGAATTCCGTTTGAATGGCCGCTTAATTTATCGGCCAGCACGTTCGCGTTGCCAACAAGGGCGAAGAGAAGCGAGGAGGGGGAGTGGAGGATGGAACGAAATAACGCGGTTAGAACGAAACGAAATAGAGGGGAAGAGCGAGAGCGAATAACATGGAGATCCTTCGGGGATAGAAAAAGGTCCCGTCATTCTCGAGAAGAGGGCCTCCTCGATCATCCCGTACGTCGGCTGTATAAATATCTCCTTCCTGCCTATAAAAGATACCCGTAATTACGGCGCCTTCGGCCAGAAACACGTCCGACACTTCTGCCGAGTCGATACGTCCCCGGTGGACGTGGCCGTTGCCCCGGACCAAACGAACGGGGTTGCGAGGGGCGCATCCTCCGACAGGGGATGTTCCACCGGCAATCTCGTTCGAGAGCGTTCCGAGAGCCGCTGCTGCGGTTGCGTCACACGACGAGATCCGCGGATCAGAGCCGGTGGCACGTTCGGCCGACGCAAAAAGCGACGAGAAAACGGCGGAATAATGATACACGGGTATATTCTATAAGGAATTAATTCGATCGAAAGCGTGGCTGGTTGCGGCAGTTGTTCGTTGCGGTGCACGGGGGGAGAGATACGTATGTTAAGGGGTAAAATTTTGGGCTGCGCACGTGTTTGGGAATCTTACGCGCTGTTTAACGCTTGGTTTACGAACACTGATCGTATAGTTTGATAGGTTACTAGCAAAATATGTAGGTATACCGCACTGTCCGTTCACGAAAAGAAGGCAGACGAGTCTTTACATACTCACCGTGGATATATGGTCTACTGTCTTCCCTATCGCCACACGCCGTCTTCCTTACTAACACTAGGTTTACGGACACTTCGTGCATAATTTGACAGGCTTCCGGAAAAATAGGTATACCGCGTATAAATAGTCGGAATTAGAAGGTTGAGGAGGGAGATGATCAATTAGAATACATATTCTTACCTCTGCATTAATTAAAATTAATATAAACTACTGAAAAATAATATTTATGGTCCCTATAACATTAAGTATGAAATTTGAAATGCGTCAACGTGACGAGTTCCGTAAATCTAGTATTAAACCACTGTCGATCTTTAACGTCTTCGGTTAATAGTGAACACGGCATGTGATTCTAGGGAGACTAGTAGATTGCAAGTAGAACGGGAATGTAAATACTTGCGTGCCTTCTTGTCGCGGACGAATAGTACATAAATATTCGAAATTAGTAGGTTGAGAGGATGGGAGGTTAAGTAGAATGCCTATTCGTATAACTCAATGTAAATTACTCAGAAATAATATTTATAATCTCTGTATCCTTAAGCGTGAAATGTGGAATCCGTCGAATTGGCGGGTTCCATAAATCTAGCGTTAAATAAGTGTTAGGGTGTTGGGAAAGTTCGTAGCGATATTTGGGAAATTTATTCAGAAGCTATATACAGAATAATGACTATGTTTTATATCGCTGTATAGTGTTATACTAACGTTAGTAAAACTTTGATAGCAACCAGGATGAATGGTAGCGTAATATTGCTACGTTTAAAATATCTATCCTAGTCATGGTTTAATCAATCTCTGGCCATTAACAAAGTTTTAGAAACATTACGATAAATGATAGTAGTAGAGTATCGTAGACAACTCTTGCTATCTCATTACAGAAACGTTAGGTTGTCCAGAGTTGTCCAATGAAAAAAGTTACCTCTGATTCTTTTATATTGTCCATTATATATGTCCTATATATCGTCCATTAATTATTGGATTTCAAGTAGCCCGAATACGAAAATGATTTGCTCAAATAAAAAGGGCTATTATTTAACTAAACTTCATACAAAATAATTCTCCTTCAGCTCACCAGTTACACGACAAAAGTGAATATTATCAAAGGCGCTAGAAATTTTTCGATCAACCCAGTACATAGATGAAGTTAATACGACAAACTGTTCGTTACAGCGTTTATTCGTCATAGCCATAGTTAGTAGTAATTGTAGTTATAGTTTGGTGTGTGAAAGTTTAAAGAGGAGCGTGACGCGGTTGGAAGCGACTCGTAGACGCACCTGGAGGTTAGTCATCGACTGATGAGATTAATAGCGTGACGGCGTTGGTCGCGAGAGTCGCGCCTGGAGCGCGGATTTCGTATTTATGGCTACCATTTCTGGCAAATGACCTGGCATTATCGACGAGGAGGTTACTGCGAGGGGTGAGTCGCTTAACTGAAACCGCTTGGCACCATAAATATTGATTCCGCCATAAATTGTTGCGGCCGAAAACGGCGCTTTTCGAAGGGGCTATGAGATTTGTGTTCGATTTAAATGATTTTCTTCTTCGTTATTGCTTGTCTTGTCGAAGTTGCCTTGTTCAATAGCAAAAAGTATCCGCGACTCTTTTATAATAACATTTTTAACAATAGCGAAAGACAGAGTCGCGAGTAGCAACGATGCTTAGAAAAAGTATCAGCAAATCACTGTATTTGTAGTGTTTAAATACTACTTAACCCCTTACCTTAAAACCACGAGTCACACTCGTGGCGTAGATTATAGACAAAACAGAACAAATACTTGCAACGTTAATAGTCAAAAATTTACTACCTTCAATTTCCTTTGGAATTATTATAATTACAATACGAAATGCAAGTATTTTATTGTACTTGAATATTTCGTATCTGGTATAGATACGTACTAGTTAAAGTAAGTAATAGTTTCAGTTAACAAGGGCAGCTACTGAAAAATTCGTCAGGCAAGTGGTTAACTAAGTTTTCTATCAATTAGCAATATCTTTACGTAGCTACAAATTATTAGACGATGTAGTTGAACCTAACCAAGTAGTACCAAAATATAAAAGCATAGCAGAGTGAAAATACTTTTTGAAGCCACTGTAAATTATTCAGAAAAATCGTAGCAATGTTTATGGAACGTTCAGAAACGATGTCAAATAATAAATCTTATATTATTGTGTAACGTTATACTCGAAAATAAATCCCATCGAACACTTAAAATGTCTATCCAGAGACATTGCATTCGTGATATCTGAAGATTCCACTGTTTAACGAATAATCGTCATAAAAACTTTTCGGGAAAATTCCAATATTATACTTACCGAATGTTACGCAGCGGCTACTATTCTGCCGCGTGTTATGCTAAAATATTTACACCGTACTCTTATTGACAGCTCTGCGGTGGACGGATTACCGTGACAGCTAATTGAACAACAAAAGTGCACAATAGACGACGATTCGTGTTCTTTGGCGTGTGAAAAGGTATAGGCAGAGGACCTGTATTTATTCAGATCGTTCCAGAAAATCGGTAGATCCCCGCAGCTGGCCTTTCCAGGCCCGTATTATGCGGACGCCATCTGCATCTTTTTCGGTGCGCGAATGCATGAATGCGAAATTGAAGTCGTAGGTACCCATGTGACACCGGTATCAAAAGTTTCACGATGGCATCTCAGGTGCGGAACACGCGAGGAGAATGTCGTTTTCCCCGAGATCGTCGCGCAATTTGGTGAACTTCTTTAAAATCTCTTCTTCGCCCTCGCCTGACCCGGCATCCCCGCGAGAAGAGGCAATCGAGGCAACTTTCAAGCTTCGATCCTTTCGAAAGCCAATTTTGCGGTCCCTTCGACCTCGCAAACTTTTCGATCCGCCATTTTTTCAGGATCTCGGAGGATCTCGGGGATTGATCGCGCTATTTAGGAAGCGGAAGAAAAGGGGAGAAGAGACGAAGTCTCTTCAATCGCGCGTTAACGGTATTTAAACGTAATACAAACTTTATCGCTAAATGATAAGACCGGACGAATTATTCGTCTGCCTTGCGTTGGCTTCTAATTTGCGACTAACGAAATCATCGAAACGTTTACAAGGATCACGGTGAGGATAATTTGAGACGAAAATTGCAAATGTAAAGAAAGAAACCAAGGATATAAGCGAAGAACCCATAGGTGGAAATTAATGCATCAAGAATGGCAATGAGGGAAATATGAAAATTTGATAAGCGAATCCGGAATGGAAATGAATGACAATGCAACTGAATAGGATACGAATTTTCAAGCGCATACATTGAATCGACAAATGCAATCGACAGATCGGCAAATAAAATACGGAATGTCCCGGTATTGATTATACAACTGTTCCTTCGATTTCCACGTTTTTCTAATACGGGCGTTGGAACGCGAGTCGCGAGTGGCCGTTAAATCGAGACAGAGGTTACTTACGACGCAGGTAAGTAGCGATGTAAGTGGTTGTAGACAACCGGGTCCCGGCGTCATAAGCAGCAGCCGCTGCCTAATGAAACTACAAATCTCTCCGCCCTTTAGGCACCACCTGTTCTTAGCGCAGCTAACACATCCGTTGCCGCAACAACGCGCTTGCATGTGACACGCTGCTTATGAGCCCCGGGGATTATTTCTTGGCCCGTTCCGCGAGCTGACGGCGACGACGACGGCGCCTTCAAGAACGGCTTTCTTCCCTCGGCCGATCCCTGTAATCGTGCTGCTCGACGTGTACTCTTACATGGAAATCGCGCACCGGGAATTTGTAAGAGAATTTCTAGGCGCACGAAAAGATCCACAAGCGTGACGCGGAAGCAAATTTTCCTATTATCGAATTTGAATATAGTCGAACGCACGAGAGCGAAGATTACGGAACGAAGTAGTAGAATGCGGCGAGCAGATAAATAGGGAAACAGCAACGCGTATAATGTACATAATTTCATTTGCATTCATGTGGGTAACGAGTAACAGAGCAATGACTGTAGTTTTTTCATCTATGAAATAGGGTAAATGACCCACGTACTGACACTGTTCCTATTGCAGTCACTTGAATTCGTTTATTTAATGGCGAAGTAATGTATAATGAATCGTAAGCAAAGAAGTTTTCATGCTAAAGTTCGACTTCGGTTTACGTAACAACGCATAAACGTTGTATATTCGTTTACGCTTAATATTTATAAGTAAATATTAGGAGGTAAATGTGCTATTGAACGGTGAAACATGACAACTATAATTATAAAGTATGGAACACTTTACGCTGTTCAAAACAATTAGGTGATCACATTTTGGTCTTAAACTCAATCTATTTCACGCTGTTGTATAGGGTTATCCGAAATAGACTATAGGAACACCTACCTGCACGTTTTTCCTTTCTCTTTCTGCTTTACCCTTTTCTAATCTGTTCTTTATTTCTATTATCTTCGTTTGTTCTTGTTTTCAATTTTTATTTTGTGCACCTCTATTTTACTAACAAACATACCGTTTGACAGATATTCTCATTCAACATCCTAAAAGTACTTTTGGATAACCCTTTACAAATAGCGTATCAATCTATCAAGCTCATATATCGAGGCATGCGTAAAAATGCACGAACATCCGTAGTCTAGTATCAGGTCTACGAATAATCAATGCCGTCTTTTTATCGTGCGTTTGCGAAATTAAAAAGCCTCGTCAATTATTCCTAGACCTGCTAACAATACTCAGGACTACTTTGATGAACCGCGAAGCCGAACAAAATCGTATAGAACCGCGATTCCCTGATTACTTCGATCGGCGTACAGCAGAATAACGAACCGGATGGTTATTTTGAAAAAAAGGTCAATAACGAGGAACGGTAAAAGCAGCAGCAATGCACAGAATCGCAGCGGAATGCGGTATTTAGCCCTGCGCGGGTAGAAGAAACAAAGTGGTAGGCATAAATCGCGAATGAAAAGCGAAGACAACAATCGGCGAGAATTACGTATACACGGGCGGGAGCATCTGTTGTGTTGGTTGCATCGTAGCCGCGTTTTCCCAGCGACCTTTCGATTCTCACGCAATCGTTCCGCGTCGCTGCAACGCGTACCCCGTTGCATATCTCGTAAACAACCGGTTCGATGCGTCGGACAATAATAATTATTCGCGAATGATCGCATTCCCTCTTCCACCCGCGCCGACGCTCTAGCCCGTTCTTTCTCTCCGCCCGATCCTTTCTCTTCCTCTCTCCATCTCTCTATCCAGTCGCGTTTCCCGTCTCTTTTTGCCGTTCAGTTTGAAAAGGGTGTGTAGGCGTGCACACATGCCGCTGCTCGCTGTTCCGAGAGCGGTTTTACGTAGCCGCATACCTCTCTATCGGCAGCGGCGCCGTTGTAAAACAATTATACGGTGTCGTCGGGCCGCGCAATCGATATATCATCAATTCCATTGTCATTGCCGGCCAATCCGGCGTGTCATGATTATTGTTTGCAGCCCGCGTGTACAATGAAAGCGCTCGAACGCGCCCCTCCGCCGCGTCCACCGATCCCTCTCTTCCCGGCGATGGTAGCCGCGTTTCTCCGTGGAAAACTGTGGGTGGATTTTACTCGGGATGGATCAGAGGACCGCGAGGGGCGAGGGGCTGATAAACTGCGTCCATTATCAACCGACGATTTCGTACTTTTCACGAACACGCTCGTTTCGCGTTTGTTCTTCCCTCCAACCCCCCCATTTTATCCACCTTCTATTTGTCTCTGTCCGCCATTGTTTCCCTCGTTCGCTTCTCTCTGTCTCGATCAACCGATGTATACGTTAGTTTCGCGATCCTTCGTTAGCCCCCTTCCATGGAGATACGTACACCTATACGCGCGTTCGTACAAATGCGGCGGCGGCGGCGGCAACGTTGAACGTTTCGCTGCGAAGCGGCGGCGAACAACTGCACGCTTCGCATTAATATGCATTAATATCGGATCGCGGCAACGAGTCACGAACGCATTTGCCAGCGCATCGCGGTCGCGTCGATTCCTTTGGCTAAAGGATTTCAGTATTCTCCTCGAGCCTTTAGCCTGGGCCTGGTATCAGTGACGTTCTAACGAAGCTTCCGAGATTGTAAAGTTTCCGATGCAACTGTGCGTTAGTTGTTAAGTGGTCGAACAGCGCGGTGCGAATATAAATCAATAGCGGCCGAAGGTAGAATGGAGCAAGCTTGTTTTCATACTTCATCCGCCGTGGAAAGGCGACGGCGAAACGAGGAGAATGAATGCGACCGGTGGGCGTGGCAGGGCCGAGAAAAAGCCGATGGATCGTAAAATGATTAATTGGATGAGTTCCGGGGACGAGCGAGCCGCATAGCGCGAGTTCTGTTTGCCGGAGGGTAGTAAAAGTCTGTTTGCACCATTTCGAAATGGACCTCGGGATGATCCCGTGGCTCTGCTTTTAAGACGCTTAATTCAATCGTCCTTCCTGCCTCGGCTCTGTATCCTGACAGAATGAATCGTGATGCTGGGACGAAACCCACGCGCGTCGTAAAAACGCTCGCGCGCGCATTGCTATCGACAGTGCTCGTAAATGACTCATAAGTGGAATTGCGCCGCGATGCGTCGTTTTCGGAAACTGGACCACAGAAGTCTTTATCGGATCGTTAACCGTGCAACGGTCTTTTATTTTCTTTCTACGAATGTTTTATAATTTTGCGAAGAAGGAACTTCGATGTTAATTACAATTGCTTTGTGCTTTTCCTCGAGGCTAAAGATGTTTCTATGAAAATACATGCACGTATTGCTTGGAAAAATATTACGCACGCTTGCAATAATGTACTATCGGCATACCATTGCTGCGTATATCGTACTGCGGTAACGTAGTTCGTTTAAAATAAGTAGAGGAAAGGTGGATAAAATAGGATACTCAATTCTAGAATTTTTACGCGGGCCGTATTTTGTCAACACTGGTAGAAATGACTTCTATACGTAACGCAAACATATCGGAAACGATAAAAGACGGTAAAACTATTCTACCAAAAAGCAAAAGCAAAAACTAGCACGTGCAAAAATGATCGCATTAAATATCCCCCTTTTTTTGTCTAACTTTCCCCTACTATTTACGTCTGTTATCGCTAAATATGTAACTATATTTTTGCACCATTAGTAGCGAAACAATTTCTCGATCTCCGTATCCGAAAGACTCGAGTCACGCTTCAAAACTCCGTATCGGAAAACGAAGCCGACTGCTATTACGTGTGAAATTCAATTCTACAAAATCCGCAGCTTCTCGCTCCGCCGCGTCGCGTGTGTTTAAATTCTGGAATAATACCAGCGGAGAGGAACACGATAACGAATAATGCAGAGAAGAGAGTAAAACGCGAATGGGGCGGCGGGAATCTTTTACATCCGCAGACGCGCGATTTCTCTGTGAGAGCAGCTGATGAGACTCCCCCCGGTGCGCCGCGTTGAAAGCCATGAGAGCTCTCTTTATCTCGTCGTCGGCGTCGCGTCGCGTCGACTCGCGTCGCGTCGCGTCGGTGGCAAGCAGCTAGCTAGCGCGACGAGACGCGGGACATCAAATATTCAAGATTTCGCCGATGGCGTCAGCCACGCCTGTCACACCTCGCGTTACACAGGTTTCCATCCCCCTGGCTGCCAGCCATTTAGCTGATTTAGCGACTCCGAGAGTGGAACACCCTCCACTTTTCCGGCTCTCAGCATGTTCCGCGTGCCGTGACACGCGAATCGAATTTGTCAAAGATGCCGTCTCTGCCTACTTATACCCTACCCCTCTTTACTCTCCTCTTGCCTTTCCCTCCTTTTTCCCATGCTCCTTCGATCGTTCGCCTATCTTTCTCCACCTGGATCTAGCCGTGTCGCGCCGCGCCGCTTTCATTCGACTTCTTCTCGGGGAGTACTGAAGGAATCCGAAGAATAAAGCAGCTGTCGGCGACGTACACTCGTCGGGACGGTGAACCATCGAGTTCCACGGGATTCTGTGCGTTCGTGGTATGGCGAGCAACGACGAATGGCATGCCACGAGAAATAGAGAGGGAAGTTCATTAGCATCGGACACGTAAAGACTCTTCCGAGAAGGAAGACACGCGTGTCTGGCTACCGGACCAACTTGATAACCGTACTTTAGCAGCGCGTTTAACCTTATATCCCACGGTGCGATCTTCTGCATGAATATCTTCGGCGCGAAAGGTAGACGAACGTAGCTCGTGCAAAAGGTAAAACCTCGTAAGTTTACTTGCTTAGACGAAGCTTGGGGGATTATTATTTATTTCGCGGGAATATCTTTTGGCGTAGAATGCGCACGTTGCAGGGAAAAATATAAGTAGAGGGTAAATGATTCACGTACCGTCACTGTTCCTATAACTGCCAATTGACTTCGTTTATTTAATAGCAAAGTAGCGTATAAAAAATCTGTAAGTAAAGAAATTTTCATACTAAATTTGGAATTCAGTTTACGCAACAACATACAGACATTGTATATTCGTTTACGCTTAATATGCACTTAACATTATACATTACACTTAATACTATAAATGCGACGAAAAATGCTTCTTTTGAAGGGTCGATCACCCTCATCGTCCCCTTAATTGACGTATTATTCCTCCGAGTGGAATAAAATTGAAGAGCGACGACAGTCGTTCGGTCGGCGTAAACAGGAATCCGATAGAGTCCCGCAAATGCGACACCGGTGTTATATTTACCCCGTATTAATATCGAAATAGAATCGGTATGGGGACATGAATTTATGACGATAGCCTGGCAAATAATATCCTGCCCGTTTAGAATAGGATGGAAACGTTTAACTAATTACGAAGACAGGAATACGACGCGATGGAGACGGTTCTCGAATTGGAAACGGTAAAATTGTTTCTTCTTCCATAGCGTGCAGTGTATATACACGGTTGATCGATCGGGAATACCAACGCGTCGGGGAATTTGCATTCACCGCGTCGACAGGGATTCCTCTTCGTATTGTACGCGCAAAATCGTCCAGTCACGATCCTTAACTGGAATAATTGGATGAGTGTAATCCGTGATAGCCGTAAAATCGCGAATACGCGGCCATTATATTCTCAGGCTACACACGTAAGACGGGTCGAGTTCGAATCACGGCGCGACCTCGTGGATTCTGTTCGACGCTTCTAAATACCCTTAATCGCGATCTCTGCTTGGAAATACGCGTCGAGGTGAGCCGGCCCGATTCGCGATCAGCTCTCCTCTTCGTGGACCCTGTCCACGGGACAGGAGACGAGATTAACGTTCGAAGGATTTCTCGATCGCAGATATAATCGGATCACCAGGCCGGTGACAAGCGATCGAGCCGGTATTAGCCGCGAATTAAAAACAACCTCGGCTGACGTGTAATTAATTTTTTAGAGAAAAAGACCCAGCACGAGGACGGAGATTCTTATTTAAAGCTTCGCGACGTGTAATATGCCGGTTGATTGCCATTAATTGCAAGCTTTCTTGCTGCGCTATGTCTATGGTAAGAGGATCGATGGCGAGCTATTAGCTTTGTTGCACGATAAATGTTGCTTTGCGACGCGATCCCGCTTCGGTCATTTGAAAATCACGTACCGAATTAAGTATTGACTTGTAGCGCTATGATAGAAATGCATTGATTCGCGTGATCGCCGGTTTGATTAAAAATTTGTGTTTCTAAATCGGTATTGCGTATCGAAATCTATCGTTTCGAGCGCGATATTTATTACGCAACGATCTGCTACGCGTCAGTACAACAGTTACAAAAAAGAAGCACTTACGAAAGAATGTAAACGCTTGTAAAATATCTCAATATACAAAATGCGAGAACAAACGCAAAAGTTATACATTTTACACAATAGAAAAGGTAAAAATGAAAACGGATTAAGGGCTCGCGAGCCTCCAATCCGGGTAACAAAGAAAAGCATCGAATGAATGGTCTATCCTTTGTTCTCAATCAATGCTCGTAGCCTAATGTATTCATTTCTCGCACATCGATCACTTATCGACTCATAGAAGAACAAGTAAATAAACAGTTCCAAAGATCTCTAAACTACTTAACAATCGACTCGACGTTAATTCAACCCCTCGACGCGTCAGCGAAACGGGACCCAGCCCATATCCTATGAGCCCAGTGATATTTGTATGCACTTGCGCTCACGGGTGAAAACGAGTTCTAAACGATGGGTAATTTGAGAAGAGACTGATCCAACGAGGCAGAGCGCCACCCCCGTGGCCTTATAACAGAATGGAGTATTATACGCGGGACTCTCTGCGTACATAAAAGGGGGCGAGAGGACGGGCTACGTAAGTAATATAGGGGTTCCCGCGACCCTTCCGCACAAGGGTTGTATTCTAAGAGGGCATGAATTTGGTCGAGCCTAGCCTTACCCCTCGCCCAACCCCCGCGTCTTCGTTCGCGTCGGCCCGTTTTGCGTTGCATAAGTAACGTCGTCGCGAACCCCTCGACCCTCGACTGTAAACCGTGTGCTTATTTGCCCCGGCAGAAGCGAGAGAGCTCGGCCTGAAAATAGGCGGTCGACCATTTGTCGAGCGTGCGTCACTTGTTCCGTTGCTCGGTGGCAGCTACTCGTGAAAAATGTCCCGAAGCACGGACCTTGGGCTGGCTTAAACGTACGAGAGCATTTCCGACGAACATCGACCAGCGCGAGTAGAGTAGCTGGTAGAGCCGATTAGGTTGGTTCGGTGGTAACGGGAAGTTATAAATCGAGAACGGTAGCCCTCGGGAATTTTAATCGCAACGAAACGAAACCGGAGCGTTAAATGAATCTTACTCCTTTTTTTTCCCCCCTCCTCCGCCTTAAGTAGAAAAGAATGCCGTTAATTGGTACGTACACCTGTTAGAGCGCCGCGTCGCGGCGGCGAGCATTTGAAATTCCGCGCCGAAGAAGAGGTGCCCTCGGCTAGGGGAAAATAGGAGAACGAGAACGTGGAACTGGTTCGTGGAACGGGAAAATATTAAAAGCACCGATTAATAAGGATCTAATTGAGGTTTGAACGATGATACGATTCTAGACGACCGTCGATCGTTGGTAATTAGACGTTTTTCATGCGGCTAATGAGAAACGATCGGATGTTCGCGCTTCGATGCGAAAGCAGAAGATCCTCTCGTGGGTCGAACCGCGAAGGCCAACTTCTCTGCGATGCTTTATTTCAGCCTCGTCGCGACAGCGAATAAACGACCTATTAACACAAACTACATATAAGCGTACCGGTATCCAGTTGAAATTTTAATCCTACCGGGGAACGTCTGCGAGAGAGCGTATGATAATTCGACGCGACGAAATACAAAACTCATCGCATCCGGCGAGAATACGAAATGACCTGCAACGGCGATTATAGCACGTTGTTACCGGCATCGACAGGCCTCGCTCGATATTAAACGAACCTCACGCGCCGTGTTTCCTTCGCGCCACGATAATTAGGTCTGGGGAAGGGTCCATCAATTTGCACCGTTTTTGGAATCCCATTGAAACGCGGTGGAAACTTCGGAGAAGTAATATAAATGCGAAGAAGCCGATATTCATTCGCGACTGAATTGCCAGTTACGATTAAAGACGTTGCAGCCTTACAGCGGCTGCAACGAGCGTTTGCGCACATTTGTATTTATTCGAATATAATTTCGGTCGAGATGATCGCAAGTCCTTAACATTTTAGCACAGTTCAGAATTTTTCCTCTCGGTCTGAATTTTTTTAACGAGCAATTCGAGGCACCTGTTTTTCCTGAATTGAACTTTAAACAAAAAACTGTCGTCCTTTCGTCGTGAGCATATTCGACGTTAAACATCGAAGGGGTATAAATTGTATCGAAATGCTGCTTCGAATGGCAACGGAAATCCAACGCGATACAGCAGTAACTTCGGTTCGCGCAATTATACCGATATATTTGGCACGATATGAAACCGCAGAAAAACACGTCTATACTGTGAGAAACTCGCAACGAGAAGAAGGATATTAATCGCGAGCAGGTCGCACGCGACAAGAAATACAAAACTAAATATTCTAATAACGCTGTACCGCGATAGATAACGCGATTAGGTTTATCGGTTTTCAAAGAATTGACATAGAATTATAGTCTGGCTAGTAACTTACGCTAGCCACTGTAGGATTGATGACCCAGATTTACATAATTACGTCTTTAAACAAAGATACGACTGTGCAGATCCTATTCAACAATCATACGTTGGTCTATATTAGTCATATTAGGTACGTTAATTGCATAACTAGTCGTCTTATGCTACTTATATTATAATAGCTGCAGGTGTCGCTGAGGAGTTAAAGAATTCTTTTATTCCGAATTGCGCCCATAAAATGTATCTGCCTTACCTTAAAACGGCAGTACGTAGTACGTCTACCATATATACCTTATGTAGCCTGTACCACCTATACTTCTCGATCGCCCGTTACATTCACACGTAACATTCGAGAGGAGGCTGTCGCAGGTAAAGGGAAGGTTAATTCCTAAGTCCGGATTCGAAAAAGCCAAATAGTCGACGAGCTGCCCGTCCAATTTCGTTCCTCTACGAACGAACTAGACTGCAGAGGACGGGCAGTGGAATCGTGAAACATGGGTGTCGAAAAAAAAAAAAAAAAAAAAAAAAAAAAATGAAACGAGCATAAGGAGGTACGAACAAGCTCAAAGAGGCGGGAGGTGATGCGAGACGAAAGGTAGAGACGAGGTGAAAAGCGTGGTGGTAGCGTGTAAACATGTTTTTAACAGATCGATCCACGGGACCCAGGCCGGGGTACCTCTGACAGTCAGACAGTCTTTCAGGTTCCTGAGTGACAGTCTGCCTTCTCCTTGACAAGCTAATACCAACCTACGTCCGTACGCACAATAAAAGCAACGCGCGACGCGAGAAAGAGAAAGAAGGAGAGGAGAAGGGGTCGCCTTTTCGCGAACCGATCTCTGCCTCCTCGTCTTTCTGGCAGAGACGTGTTAATCAAAATGTTAGACAAGCCACTTACACGGGCACCGTGACGTTCCCATTTAGCCCCGCAGGCTATGGCCCCCTCCGTGCGCGCATCGTGATTCCGTGAGTGACGGAAAGATAACGCCTGCTAATTAATAGTTATTACAATAGCGGGCCGCGGGGCCTCGACTATTTCGCCGACCGAAAGGATCGTGCACGGGGAACGCGATCTCGTTCTACTATTTTTAACTTAACTCGTGCTTCGAGTTAAGGCGCGATCCGGATATCGCGTCGCGCGTAATTGATCTACAGCTGTACGGCGACGTGTACTGGTTGCTCATCGAATTTTAATTCTCGAGGCCGCGGGCTGCCTCCTCGGGCACCGTTTCTTTTGCCATGTAAATTTGATCGAGAACACTCGGCCCGGAGACACGGCAGATACAGGTCCGTGCAAAAGTCTCCGACCGCTTATTGAAAATTATGCTTCCTTACTTCGTTAGGTAGACGCGCAAATTCGTGCCGCGAATACGTTAATGCTACGTTTCCACGCTATTTTTGAGACACTTAGTAATTAGGGGTGAATGAATCTTAATGCAGCAGTTCAAGTTCGATTTAAGGAAGCATTTCGGATAGGAGGAAAAATATAAACGTAGTCGCTTGAAAATTTCAATAAAAATTCGCTGCTTTTGAATTCTTTAAAACGTGTTTCTGTGACCGTAAAAAATCTGAGCCATTCTACGTAATTCAATGTGGGTTTTACGATACTTCAATCAGGGCTCATTTTGTCGTAGCATGAAAGAGGACTAAGGTAACGTAGGTGATATTTAAAACTTTATTTGCGTATAACATTCGGCAGCGCTTCACGAGAGAACGTTTAATTGGCATTGTAAAACTAGTAACGCGGGTGGCCTAAGATTTTTGCAAAGTACTGTACGCGTTCCGCGACGCGTTTCATTAATACGAAGTCTTTTCAGCTTGAAAGGAAATTACAATCTATTACCTATAACGCGTCTATCATTTTACTAAACTTCTACAGGGAAATACCCTATTACGAACGACATTATAACGAACGAATGCTATAATGAACAATTTTTCTCGTTAAATCAAAATGCTACAACGAACGCGTGGAAATATAATATTAATTATATATTAATTTATATAATAAAAACATTTTTACTCGTGCTTTTTATTTCCTATTCAATTTATCCCGTTTAAATCATTGCATCGCGTGATAACTTTGCCATAAATTGCAGACTTAAAATATATTAGCCATAAGTATGTACACTGCTTCCTAAAAATCCGTAATCACGTTCTAGATTATACTCATATTAAACTTCTTGCCAATTTTTGTATCAACTTGAAATTGCTGGGTGTTCCAATGAGCGAACCATTACTTTCATCAGGGTAAATGAATGTATCCGATTAAAAACGCGAGCTTTAAATTATAAAACAACAGTAAGGTACGTATTTGATTCCACTATTTTTCTAACTTTGCGCATTCGCTACCGCAATATCGATTGATTTTTCCAACCAAAATCGATCAGCTTACGTTCCAAATGAACCAACAAGCTGATCCTAATAAACGAGAAATGATTGGAATGATAATTTCAATGTGAACTACGCTAGCCTATTAAATGAATATCGAACTACCGATTGACACACCTGATAAATAAATCGCACGTTTCTAATGCAAGACAAACAAACTCGCTAAGCAGAGATGAGTCGATGCGCGTGCAATATCCCGCGGGCAGAGGACACCCCTTTCTCGCCGGGCAAACAGCAGGAAGCGAATAAATAAAATTCAACGCGCCAGCAAGGGGAAATATAACGCACAGGTGAACGATAAACAGTGGTTGAACGACGCGGTCTGGTTGGAGGAAGGGGATGGGTCGGCCAATAACTACACGAAGAGACACACGAGGTAGCCGAGAAAAAGAATGGACGACACAAAGCGCGCAAAGAGAGAAAACTCTGACAGGAAACGGTGGAAAAAGGGGTTGGAAAAAGAGTGAAGCGCGGTGAAGAGGTCGACGAGGCGAACGAACGCCCCAAGGTATGCAGCCCAACGAACTTCGGCGCTTGGATAGTAGCAAAACAAGCATCCCCGGTTCGTCTCTTTCCCTCTTTTTCTCCGGGCGTCTCGGTTTCGCTGTTGTTTGCCGAAGCGACAGAGTTGTTTCGGCCGAGGCAGACGGCGGAACGAGCCCGACCGGGACAACGAGTGTTTGTCAAATGTTTGAACAAAATGTTTGTCGTTTCCTCCTGTGGACGCCGCCAGCCAGGCCAAATTAAATGCGATGCCCCTGATTGCCAATATTCGGAATGTGTATGCAACCGGCACCGTTATTTGCAACGCTGGAGACAAAGTCCGGGAGTGGCTGTGACAGCAGCCAACCGGATATAAATGCGACGCCGTAATCATGCCCGAGTATCGCGGCGAATGCGTGCGCGGCCCCGTTTCAAATACGTACGTGTCGGCTAGAGAGAGTACCCTCTTTCGACTTACCTCCAGCCATCCCTGCCGCGCACACAGATATCGCAACTAGAATGCTACTTAATTTCCATTAGCACCAAGAGTACCTCGAGAGTACCAAGTGTATACTCTTCTTTATCGATGAACCGTGTAATTTTACGTATCACGAAGAAGTCGCGTGGTCATCTCTAATGTACCCATTCGTCCGTTAACAAATAGAACCTAGCAATATGTAATTATCCGTTGCGAATAGCAGACGCTTCGTAGGCGAAGATACGCGTCGCGTCGACATACTCCTTCTCGTAGATATTCGGTCAAAGGGTTAATCGCGCTAGCAGTTCAATCCTAGGTGTAATTTAGAAATCGATAGTATATTTTGTTACCCGTCACTCGGCCATCTTCTTCGTCGTACGTCCATTACGCGCCCCTTAACGAGACCATTTGCACGTAAATAATCTTTTATACGCCTCAGAATGGAGCTTCTAATAAGCAACGAAGGGCGTTACCAAATACCCTATCCATTCGTAGAGAAGAAAAAAAAAAAATATTTTCCACAGCTTGTAAACTTGTCCCGAAATTAGCAAGTCATCCCCCCACTCGAGTCAACGTCGTGACATCGTTGAAATCAATCGATCTTCGTTCGTTGCTCACGGTATATCGACCACGAGTTGATCCTGTTCCCGTCCAAATTCACGGTCCCGCGGGCAGTATCCGAAAGGTCGAGAGCTGGATGCTGTCAGTGGATAATGAAGACGTTTGAACGAGACGAAACGCCGGTGTTGTATCTCGGTTCGAACCGGCAACCCTCGCCACCGCCCCCTATTCCTCGCAATCACGCGTATACGTGTATGTATACCGTTATTACTCGTGGCAGCCAGCCACTGAAACGTTCAATTATCTACGCTGGCCGCGTCACGGCCCATTGGCCGGCTTATTCTGCCGCTGAAAAGAGGCTGCCTCGAAAGGTTAACTCGAATGAACGTCAAAACTTAGACGACGAGAAGATCGGCCGACGCACCTCCTACCTGTCCGCCCGCGGTCCTCCTCGCCCTCATCCCGCCTTTCAGGAGCTTCGAAACGATTGACCAGCTCCGAGAGACCAGTACCAGATCCACGTGTCGCTAATCAGATCCTTCAGAAGCTCCTCTCTACTTTCCTTTTGTCCGTCCACCTTCCATTGGACGGGCGCGTGTATTTTGACGCGATCGAAGAATGACGGACCAATTACGAGGGCGCCACGGCGAGCTGACGCTTGAATGCGAGCATTCCTGGTTGCGGTGATTATTCGAGCGGAGAAGGAGAGTCCCTGCATGTTGGACCGTGGACGCTTAACGAGCGATAAATCGCGAGAATCGGAAGCTTCCTTGGGAACGAGGCGAGTGCTTGCATCGCATCGCGCGCGCACACCGGACGTGCCCGCGATCGAGATCTCTTCGATCGCGAATGCCGCGCACGCGCACGCGCTGCGGTAATGCGTCTCCGATGGACGTGAGATCGATAATTGGCTTTAATTGAGGAGGACCTGTCATCCGACGCTGGATAGCGAACTCAAGAGAGCCGCTTCCGGGTGTTGTAAGAGAAACTTCTATTTTTCGTCGTGGATAGATCTATGAGCGATGTTGACGTGCAAGTTGAAGGGGGAGGATTAGTATCTATACTTGGAAAACACGTGGGAGATACGACGATGTATGGAATGATTAATGTGTCGAAGTTCCTAATTATGGTTAACGTCGTCTTAGAACTCATTACCCTCGATTCCTTTCTACAAATATATCTCGCGCTACAACGAAGCCATTTATAAGAAGCACTTATCGAGTTCCATATACGGTACTATTCGCGTTTATATGTGAATACGTTACACAGTTTCTCATAGTTCTCGTAATTCTCGAGTAACGTATTTCGAAATAGAAGATCCGTTGCGGATGTGTCATTTTTGCGTAATACGGTTTGTCTAAGAAGAGCGTGTTCGAATATATCTACGAAATGCATCGTCTATTTTTGAATTCTCTAATACCGTTTCTATCGTTTCTAGTTTCTACTTCGAAAAGCGAGCAATGACTCGAGCAAATGCAGCCAACTTCTGCTAATTCACAGGAAGTGATTAATTCGAAATTGAGATCAGGTATTAGAAATTATATTAAATAGGGGCGCGTATTAGTCTTATTATTCAATTAGTGCGTGATATTTCTTTTACACATACCTCGAAAACGCGTATCGATTTCTACGCAGATTAACAGATTAATTTTTACGGAAATATCCCGATCGCGTCTCTTATTGGACCAGCTGTATCATCGAGAACAGGACAAACGAGGTACGGAATAGACCTGACTTCCTACGTCTAATAGTTATTGCCTGCTACTCGGATCTTTTCAACTGGCTACTTTTCATGCCGAATGACCGCGCGAGCACCGTTTGACAAGGTCGAAGCACGGCAGGCTGAAATATTGCGCGGTTCAAGGGCTAATATCTACTCGCGCCGACGGCGAACACACTTTTAAGATGGCAATAAACGCAACATGCGCGTATAACCACGATTCTTCGTCTCCAGTGTTTTCTACCCGCGTATACTGCCAGGGTGCGCTCCTTCTCCTTTAGACCGCGGATATCCGGCAAAGTTAGGCGAATGAAAAAAGTTGCCGGGAGCCCTCAAGGGAGCTCGCCGAGTAGTTAGCAGACTTCGGAATAATCTTCATTGAAAAAGTTTGTCTAAACCTTAGAACGCTCCGGCTTGTGTGCTCGGCCGGATATGAAGGGACCGAGGCAAGCCAGGCTAGGCTGATCTTTGCGCTGAAACGCGACAACCTAACTTTCTAAATACCCTAACCACGATGCGGTTTATTCGAAAAATTCCCTCGAAATCGAAGGAGAAGAGGAGGAGGAGGAGGAGGAGGAGGAGGAGGATTACGTTGAGAGGAGTTTGGCGGTCAACACAGCTGGGCCATTTGCATTCGCCTTAATCTCTAAATCCATCGCAAGGAAACATTATCTGAGAGTTCTACGGTTAATAACGCGGTCGAGTTTGGAGAGGCTCGTTTTTCACGGGGTGATTTTTCGGTTAACTTCCCCCGTGTCGCTTTCCTCCAGGTAGAAAATACGTTTAGCTACGCGGAGAACTTTCGTTCCTTTCGGCGAGAACAAAGGGAAATTCCGCTCCACTTATAAACACGTTCCACTGGCCCTTGGTAAACAAATATGCGAGCCTCCGCTGGAAACCGTAACGCGGAATTCGAGCATCTGCGCTGTGGGTCTTCCACTTGCAGGTGAAAATACCAGTGTCGGGAAGAACTATGTAAGGACATTAATTTGCCGGGAAAATATCGCGAGGAATATTTCGTCGTACTGGAAGCTTCATTTTTCATATTCAAATATTTAAACTTAATTATTCGTGTTCACATATTCAAATTCAATTACTCGTGTTCAGATATTCAAATTTAAATATATAGGTGCAAGTATTCGGATTCTAGCATTCGGATTTAAATATTCGAATTGAAATATTGGAATACAGCGTTTCAAGTTCAAATACTGAAAATTGAATATTCAGATTCAAATATACGAATTCAACCGCTTAAGAACAAGTATTTAATTTGAAATATTCACATTCAAATATTCAGGTTCAAGAAATTACATTCTGATATTCAGATTTAAATATCTAAATTCTAATATTCAAATTCATGTATTTAGGTTCGAGTATTTAGCTTCTAACACTAGGATTCGAGTATTTAGATTCGCATATTCGGATTCAAGTATTTAGACTCCGACATTCAAATTGAAATGATCGAACTGAAATATTTAAGTTCAAATATTCAAATTAACGCTTTTAGATATTAATTTTCCTTCGCCGTTCGAGTAGAATCCATTCGCAATCTCTGATCTTCCGACTAATTTCCAAGTTTCGAAACTCTCCGATTAACCTAGGTCGGATGTTCGCGTGAAATATTGAAAATCGGAGACGACTGAAATGATCGATGCGTTTAAAATCCGTGCATAATCGTTCCCGGTTCCGTCTCGTTAGGACGCGGCGCGATTGCCTGAGACAAATAACTGGCTGGTGATTGACAGGCATTATATGAAATTTCGAGTGGCTGACTAATAGCTAAAACACGATATACGAGGCTGCATGCGTCGCTGGCCGCGTGCATTCACATCTGCTTCCACATTAATGAGAGAGCGGCTAAGTGCTTGATCCGACCCCGTTAAAGTCAAGGTCGTAGAACGTACGAGCAACCGCATAATCAGGAATAACGCCAAACAAGGGTGTATATACGTACATTTCGCCTAACTACTGGTTTCGTGTTTCCAGCTATACGAAACGAACGTTATAATTGCCGCAATAAAACTGCGAAACTTTAATCGGAATTGATCGTTACAAATTAACAGGCCGTTTTAAAAGTGTAAAACTTAAAAGGGTTGCGAACTCGATAAGAATTCCCCGAAGAAACTGGAAGAATTTATTTACAACAAGCCCTGGTTGAAAGTGGGGCGGGCAACTTACGACGTTTAATAATTTGGTTGACGCCACGAACATCTGCCGCTCTCTCGACAACCCTTTGCGAGTCCCTGAACCTTCAACCCATCGCCTCCCACCCTGCGTCACCCACCCCCTCTCGCGATATTGTTTAATTAATCATGTTGTATTAATAAAAGCACGCCTAATTGAATTCGCTGATTTCACACCGTTAATACGAGTTTCATTTAAATTGAATGAAGTATCGTTTCACCCTAGCAAGGCCCCCTTACTACCCTTATTTTGTCCACCCTTCCTACACCGCCACCCACCGACCCTGCCATCGTCGCCTTGAAACTGGAGCCACCCTCAAATCGTTCTTTTTCTCTCGCTGTTTTATTGATCTTCATTCCCTCCGGCTACGGTCCTCTAAAACGGTTTACTAAAAGGTAACCTATTTTTCATTGCCGCTACGAGTGGCATACCGAAGCTTTGCATCGTCCAAACGATCGTTTACGTTCTATGAAACGGAATCTCGACAGCCGGTTGGATATCGATAAATATTCCGCTACGTCGCAGCTCCGGTTTTACGATAAAATGAATTTTATCTTTTTTATTATTTTTGTTTTTCTTCGCTATTGCGATCTTATGAAAATTTAAGCAAAGTATAGTGGCGGCACAGACTCCTGAATATTTTTGATAACATCTTTTCCTATGCAATGGTAAAATAATACTTCGATATATTTTGAGTGCATTTGCAATCGATAGCTACACAGTTTTACGGATTATAATCGATGTACAAACACGTTTTAACTGGCTTTGCTTTTAATAGAAGTTATAGGTTTTTAGTGCACGAATACTTTTCTCAAATCTCTGTATTTTGACTCCCTTGGAATTAATTCGAAGAAAATGTGACAAGAATTACATAAGTGTTTTGCGAAGAAGCACTTTTGCTATTATAATCTTGAAAAAGTTTAATCAATGTAACTATTTCGAATCCCTTATAACTATTCAGAGGAAATCCGATAAGAAAAGTATCTATACGCCGTTCTATTTACTTTATCATTCAAATACGCTCAATTACAATCAACTAAATTACATATCTTGTCATTTAATAGTGGTCTTATGCGACTAAAAATTGATTACGATAGGATTAAAATATATAGAAGCTGATTATGAAGCGTCTAATTGAGAAATGTAGGTACATACGAGTACTTTTCGTAACCATTGAATTTTGCGAAGAAGAATTTTTCCAATTACCTATAATCTTAACAAAAAACGTAAGCAACGTGACTATTTCGAGTCCCTTAAAGTTTATTCAAGCCAAACGTGATAAGAGTGAAATACGTATTTCGCGAAGAGACAAAAATCCTTTGCGAAACGAATGTGTAAATATTTTTTATAAGAGTAGAGTGTATAACGGTTGCGTAATGATTCAGTAACACGTGTAAATTGATCCAGTGGCACAGGGCGCGATCCAGCGAGAGCCAAGGGAAGCCGAGTAAGATGAATAATAGGCTAAGATGGCGTAGCCCTTAATTAGCGTGATTAAGTTGCAGGTGGTAGTAGTAGTGGTAGGCATCTATCACGGTAAACGCGGCTGACTGTTTATAAGTGGAAAATGTAAGACATCGAGAACTGTAGCGAGGCGGTGGAAAAGCACGCAGCATTTTTACGCGATAATAACCGAGCCGCATCGTTGCATTCACTGCAAACCGAGTAATTAAATTATTGCAAAAACAACACCAGTGTAAACACAGCGTCGAAAAAAAAAAATTGTACGCATGAATCGCGTGTTTCGCGGTACGATGCATGTATCAACAGTGCGTAATTTCAAGCGTATTAATTTGTCCAGTTTGAAACAATGTTTTTTTACCGTTCGACCGTCGTCTGTCGATTAAGCGACGCTTTTATGTTTGCCAGACGGTTCGATATAAAAATGGCTTTGAAACTGTATTGTAAAAAATAAATAGTAGCAATCGGGTAATTAACGTAACAGGAATTCGAGTTTATCGATGATACTCGCAGCGAATCTACGTTCACACTTTTCGCTTTATTACTTTTTTTTTATAGGCTTTTTATATCGATATTGTTGACAATATCGAAAAGTATTGGTAGTACATATTATTGATTAAAGAACTTAATATTTTTAAGCAATTTATGCTTCTTAAAATGCCAACAACAATTTGCAGGTGCTTAGAAATATAAGCAGTACCTAACTAAACTTAATCGCAATAAGGCGCCGATAATTATGCGCGAATTTTAAGAGGAATGAACAAAAGGGTTAAAAGGGTCAATAGCAATGAAAGGGTTAAATGAGATAGACATTCATTTCCTTAACCCTTTGCCGTATACCGACGAGCGTCACTTGAGATAAGCATTATAAACTATAACTTAAATAGAAGGAAGACACACTGTGCCTGTAATAAAGTTTAGTTCCTATTGCGATTTCTGTTTCCATATGCAAGATAAGGAACTATCGAGTCCAAATTAACCCTCTTCAACACTGTGTAACTTACAAGTAACATAAGTATGTTCCTATATTTTAATAAATTTATTTCTTTTACCTATTACTTTGTCATTTAAGCAAGCAACATATTCACAGCAATTATTAATTCCCGCTTTTCGTATACAACTTGCGGGAAACCAGAATCAATTATAATCTTTGTTCTGAAAGGCAAACATAGGTCTGGCTATAAAGGGCTACTTCTACTGTCTTAACGTCCTATACTTGACACGGTATTAAAGTAACGCCTAGCTAACGTTACAAAAGAAATTATCTCTGAAAAAATCGTAGGACAATGGGTCCAAAACATATAAAGCCATTTCGAAAATTCGAATCCCAGTAAATTTGCAATCGCAACTCGATAGCAGCGGTAACGTTTCCCGCGCCATTTCGCAAGACAAATAACACGTATCGAGTACAATACCTACAGCTCCGAAAACTACAGGAACATCCCAAGCGGAACATCTCGGTATCCACTGCGTTGTCAACTCCGGCATCTCGCTAATATAGGATCCTTAATCGAGGCCGTGAACACTCCGTTCACTCATAATAATAGTTAATCGAGGGAAAGGAAATCGGGAGGAAAGAACCGGCACCGAAACAACGACAGGTCCGCGGCTCTCGGCTCCTACCAGTGGAATAGATGCCGGTTCGTTTGTAAAACGCGTCGCCAGGGTGCGCCACGGTGTCCCATCGTCGCGTCGTGTAAGTAAGCTTCTGAGATCCATAGGCGCCGCTCGACGTCTGTACCATGGACAGCTTTCGAGCTTATGGGAGGAGCATGCGAAGAGGCCGCACCTCGAACTCCGCCTCTATTGAATTTTCCTTTCTGCTGGAGGTGGCGCTGCGATCGCGAACTAACGCCGAAGCCGCGCGCTGCACTCGATTCCGGCCTTTTGCCACGGTCTCCTCTCGTACGGATCTTCTTACGATCGCCGTTTTACGATATCCGATTTGATTGACCCCTTCGACTCGAATGAACGAACAAATTGTACGAGTGTGTAAATGAAAGAACCGGAAGCATTCCGATTGTGGAACGCTCACCCGGGGAAGGCAAGGTTAGTTCACTTTTACGCGTTCTAAGGGAAGGGAATTGCGAATACGACAATACGTTGCGTTTCGATAGCGTAATATTGTACTAGTTGCGAGACGATGAATACGGTGAACGCTTACAAAGCTCGATGTAGAGAGAGATATAACGTTATTACGATAATGCTAGCATGCATATCGCAGCCGGCACCTTGCGTATCAATTATGTACCGTCTCCTTGCTATTATTCCATTAGGTTGTGGTAGCCATAACCTACGCCCAACGTCTCTCATCTATGCGTCGTAGTGAACGAGCAATTTTTCCTCGCAATCTTCACCCCACGTATATCATTTAACCCTTGGAGGGCGGAGCTCTTCCGATTTAAAGGTAATACTTTTACATAAAATGCCGATTAAAGTTACTATTATGCATACTTATTTACTTGCGAAACGTTAAATAGAATATTTATACCTCTCCCAAATATGTGTTTATTTTGAACACTGATAATTTTGATTCGTGCCGCGTTTATGAAATAGATACGTTCGTTGACGCATATATGCGTCCATAGCATTTAAAGGCTTAACCCTGTAAGCTCGTTTCTAGTTTATCGGAGCATGCAATCATTCGCTTTAATCTTTTCAATACTATCGACGCCTAGAAGCGTCGTCAAGAAAAATCGATGCAGTTAAACATTCCGTACCAAGTCCTACGAAACGGAGTATGAATTTAACGCAATGCAATTCAATATTTTGACGACCTCTGCATATTCTTTGATTAAAATCCGTCGCAGCGAAAGTGTTAAAATGCTCCTCTCCTATTACATTAAAACTTTGCGGATAGAGGGCAACGGGGTTGGGGGGAGGGGCGGGTTGCCTCTTAAAAAGTCGAAGAAGGTTTCCTCGGTCTTGTAAAAGGCGGAAAGTATCGAGCGTTAATACGCGAGGTATCAAGAGAACTTTACTTTTGACTATCGAACAAACAGCTCCGGCCCCGGTTTCCCCGATGGTAGTCGGAGAAAAATATAGCAGCCGGTTTCGATGGAGGGAGGGATTGCGTAAAAGAGCCACGAAGTATCAGACTGTCCGCGGCTCCTCTCGCAGTTCTCTTTTATTTCCGGCCAGCCGAGGCTTTTCACTCCGGCTTGTCCGGTTTTTCCAAGTTCTCCGAGGGTTGGCCGCCAAGTTTATTCAGTCCGCCAAACTTTGTAGTACAGCGTGTCGACCGCCAGAGGGCAGAACGCCGACGGACAAGAGGTGGGAACCGGAACTGAACGGCCTGGCTCCGGACATAACCACCTCCACCGACCTTCTCCTTGCACACCGGCCTCCTCCGGCTTCACCGGTGGTGAGCGCTCGCGCGCACACATACACGAGTCGCGCTTTGTCCGGTCTCTCGGACGCAATTAGGGTGGGTCTCGGCCTTCAACCCCCTTGGGGGTGCCCGTTCGCTAAGTAGAAAAGCGTGTATCCACCTCCGACCTCGAAAGGCGGTGGGGTTTGTGTCTGCCTGTAACGGACTGCGGACCACGACCGACCAGGAGAGACAGACGGACGGATGGACTGACAGCAGCTGACTACCACCTCGGCCAACCTACTACCCCTCACCGAACCACCTCCGGCTTGCTCTCCTTTGTCGTCCAGTCCCACTTCCTGGACTTAGCCACGGCTCTCCTACATTGGTTCCAAGACAAACATCCTCCTAGGGAACCTATCTCTGCCCTCTCTGTCTCTCGACGATTTGTCTTGGTCCTTCTCCCTGGATTCTCCTTTGGTCCTACAGTTTCGTTACATTCGATCGGTGTAACGTTTCCATGCTAGGTTTACGGAGTGAACGTATTGGTAGTTTGAGATGGGCTGAGAAGTTAAGCATGTTAATCGACTGGTCTATTCTGGTGTTAATGGCCGGGGTAGTTAGAAAATGTAAATCGACGGGACACGAGAAATTGAACGTAGATTGTTAAAGAAATTTTGGTTAGCCTCTTGGAGGATACCGATACATGTACTCCCGTCAATGAATTTAGGTTTGGATTAGTCGATGCTCTAGATCCTTTGTGCCGGATCGCGAACCGTTACTGTACTTTATTAGATTTTTTTGATCTCGCTCAAAAACAGTGCATCGAAACTCGGTTAAAAGTTTAAAACTATATTTCTACGTTGTTTACCTTGCCTGCATTTAATGGGTAAATTCCCTTGCATGTTTATATTAGTTTCATTTGTTCTACACTTAACGCTAATGGGCTTATGCCGTTTGAATAAATAAATAATTCATGCGGTAGTTAATAAATTTGCGGTTAGAAAATGGAAGCTGCTAATCGTTTATTATTTGCTTCGGGAAGATCATTAAATAATGCTTTATCTTTAATACTCTACTGAAAGTCTGATTCGACAAACATTCCGTTGAAAATGTACAGGTGTCCGGTGATTCTTTTTGTCCTTCAAAAGTTCGTCTCTTGAGAGGTTTAAAAGAGCAGTGGGTTAGATAATTTTATGTAACGCGACGGAAAATATTCGAATATAGGATGCTAGACGCTATTGAAGATCTTAACACGAGCGTATCCTCGTAGTCAAATTGAACGTGTAATGGAGGTAACTCTCGCTCGTCATTTCCCTCGCCAACCTAACGGCATAGAAACTGCAAGCGGCGTGTAATATTACGGAATACCTACATACCATTATACGTCCCGAGTTATATAAAGTGGTGAGCTCGCAGAACCGGCGATGCTCCTCGCGGCCGTAACACGTTTATACCCGCAAAAGAACCACATCGAAGGCTTATAACGAATATAGTGATTCCAGATAATTATTTCTTACTCAAATTACCGGTAAATAAATTGGTAACGATAAACAGATATTACCTATAAGGCAGGAAGTTATCTACGCAAGGCGCGCATATAATATTACCGTATCGTAAAAGATAGTACACATTTATCGCTAGATTTACGGAAGCCGTCAATTTGACGGGTTTCAAATTTTGTGATTAATATTAGAGAGATTATGAATATCACTTTTTAGCAACTTGGGTTGACTTTGATCGATGCAATGATACGAATACATACTGCAATTTATTCCGCCTCTTCCTCTGCTAACTTCCAGTAGTTTCCTAAGTTCTCTTATTTTTAATTTTGACAACGTTAGCTTGAAGTTAGTGCAAAATACAGAAAACGAAACACCATTTTTTTTTTAATTTATTTCAAGGAAATCTTGATAACTGAACTTCCTCCTAAGTATATATTCCTTGTTTTTAGGAAAGTCAGCAAATTAGATTAGGGTAACTAGTCTTAATTATTACCGAACAACGAATACGTTTACTAAAACATATACAAGAACCATGCAGGAATTAAAGTAACGTATCTGTTCAATAAACTTTAAAGATTTATTTTTGAATGTAAATGAAAAGCATTGCGGCAACTAGGACCAATTGTTTAATTTCGAAGGAAAGTGATCGTTGCCCGGTAATTAGGGTTATACGCAGCAATTAGGCCAATCACCCTATCAATTTCCGCAAACCTAACATTACTCGAGCGTATTTCATTGTACTCATACGCGTCCCGTCTTCTTCGTCGTTTTAATAACCACAGAAACGACTCGCGTATACAATTCTCAACCCTCGCGTTGAACACGCACGGAACGTAGTAGCGGCCGTGTTAGATCAACCCCAAAATTGAACGAATAACAGAAATAACTCTCGCTAATCATTTCCCCCCCGCGCGAATAACTGGTCTGACAAACTGCGAGGGAGCTCTAATATTACGCGAGTACGTACATACTATTACACATCCTGCAGGCAACGGCCAGGCGGCGACGATACGCTCGGTTGGTAGGATATCCTTTGGAACACCCCACAAGGGGCTCGTTTGTCTAACCAGCCCCCCTTCCTACCCTCGCCACCATTGCCAGCGTATCCACGGGCACGCGGTTATGCCCACTTCGTCATCGGCCACGGAAGGCACGAATGGAAGAGAAAGAGGGGTTGTAGTCCGTGCTACCGTGGCGCAAGCCACCCCTACGAGTTACCACCACCGAGCGGCAACGCTATCTTCTCGGTGGGCCATTCCGCCCCTAAATTGTGAGTAATGCTGATTATGTAAAAAGACTTTACGAGACGTTATTACCGTCGTTGCGATTACGATGTTATACGAGCCGCAGGGCGCGCGCAGCCCCGTGGCGCTCGTAACTCCCAACCACCCTCTAACGTTGCCCACCTTCGCGCTTCCCGTCTTTCGTCTACGTGCGCGTCTCGAATTGGACCTCGCGAACGCGGCCGCTACCTTTGATTCGATCGAACATCCTCACGCGTTCCTCGACTGGTCGTTCGTTACGGAGCACCCGCAAAAGTATGGGGTGGCTGCTTTAAGTCCCGCTTTCACGCGAGCTTCTCGTCGCTTCGAGATCTACGAACCTTTCGCTGCTTGTAATTTGTGGCGAATGTTTTTTAACGCGTTCAGCACGGCTACGGAATACAGTTTTGGTCCGCAGCAACGAATATATGGGGTTTTTTCGAGTACAAAGGGAACATAGAAGTTAAAGATGCACCTGTGCAAAGCGGTCGTCATCTTTAGGTGGATGAGGCAATTTCTATAATTACCGATTACCCAAAAGAAAAGAACGGAACATGGAACATTGCAAAGGGTAAAACACGCGCGTCAAAGATACGACTCTATCGAGGTGCGAGTAACTAAATTTGATAAAAGAATAATTAGGGGCTTAAATAAAGCGATTTGATCGGCACGGTTGGAGTCCTCGAAGGGTGATAAGCTATCGATCGTGGCAGGTGACAGTGGGCAATCTTGTCCGCACAAATATACGTCGTCGGTGAAAGCCTACCAGGAAACCGTTCCACCGTCAGTCCGGCTTCTGAACGGCAACAACAAGAACGAGCACGACGACTCGCCGGCAATTACGTTCTGCGCGCGATGGATAGAGGCTGGACGAAAATGTCCAATTACACGCAACCTTACCACCTACCGCGGCGATCGCCACCGGTGAAGTTTCGTTATCGATCCCCGGCTCGACATAGTCGCGCGTTAATGAGGAAATCTGTGTGCGCGCGCGCTGGGATCGTGGGAGTAAAGCGGTGTTGACGGTTCGACGCGTTTCTACCGATGAAACACAGAGGAGGGACAACACGAGAGGGTGGACAGGGCGAACAGAGAACGAACCACGAAAGAGGAAGAAGAGAGGATCCAGGCAGAGGTCGAAGCAGGTTCGAGGGGAAGACCGGTAACTCTCTCTCTCGGTACGGCACTGGCTGGAGCTGCGGACGATGATGCGCCAGCGAGATAGGGTAGATTGCAGGCCTGCCGCGCGTCCTGTTGGTATCCGTTGGTATCCGTGCGCCTGGCCAGAGCTGATACGGTCAGCCCCAGGATAAAGTAGATATTAACACGAGATGATCCGTTAATGAAGCGTATGTTCTACGCCGCGCACACGCCTAGTTCTCTCTCCTCGTTCGCTCTTCCGTTCTCTTCTCGCGCTCTCTATTCCGCGGCAACCCCTCTTTCCGCTGCCTGCCTCTTTCCATCGTCCAACTCGCTTTCGCGTCCCGTCGATGCACGCGTCTCCTTCTCTTTCCGTCCTCCATTGGCGACTACCACCTATTACCAACAGCCTTTCCTGTTATCTTATCCGAACACCGGCGACCCAGCCGCGAATTATTATTAACCCGCGACCGCGTCGCACACCCTCTTCCCCTCTCTCACCCCCCTTCGATGCTTTCGTTCTCGTGTACCTAGCTACTTCTCGCCTCTGTCCCGCCCTGAAATCCCTCCGACAAGGCGAGTCCTTGTCACGCGATAGCCGCGATAGCGAAACGAGTCTCGGAGTAGTGGGAATTTGGGAAAAATTTGGACACCAGGTACGGTAATGATAAAATTCGCGTACGTTGGTAACCGGAGGATGCTCTTCGTAGTAATCGTGTTTGCTTTGAGAGGAAATTAGGGTTGCATTGGCTACATGTGCAGCGCTGGTATCAACCAGTTCCACTAATACCCGGTAACCTTGTTACCTTAATAGACTATTAATACGAATCGTCGCTTTACAGGCTTGACTGGTTTCAACACGATCTTGGATGCCGCTCAACCGTCACCTGCCAACTATTCTAAAGGTAACAGTTTCCTCCGTGCCTACTTATATCACTGTACACCTCTGTGTCCGACATCGCAACAGCGTCGTTGAACGAACTGGGTCGAAATCGTAGCGAACGGAATGCATATTTCCTGTCAAATCTTGGTTAATCGGTCGCGTGACAAACAAGCGTAACTTGCGAATGGATAAGCTATTAATAATTGCATCGGTGAGCATTAGCGTCAGTGGTGAAACTGGCGAGTGACGAGATGCTCGGGAACGGGGTGACGAGGAATTTCACGCGGGCGAGAACACGTTGAACGGATTGGAAAAGACGTAGGAAAACAAGAGTATCGTGCACGAGAAAATGTTAGCGGGATGATAAATAGGGAACGTCTCTTGCGAAACGTTTTGGCCGGAAAGATTTGGCATCGATCCTCGGGCGAGCAATTTTATTTCGAACGATAATTTGTAGCCGTGCAGTGTCGGACAACTTGTGTACAAATAAAAAAAGGGGAAAAATATCACGGAGAGAGGTTCTATACGTTTTTGCGCCCGGCTACATTGCTCGGCAGCGAATAAACGTTTCGAACGACAACGCCGGCCATTTGTGTAAAACTGTTTGCCAACGTTGAAATAATTTTTTAAACGTTCCGGCAAACAGCGAATAAATTTGCATCGAACGTGTTACGATATCGAACACGTTTTTTATCTGGCGTAATGATCGCGTGTCCGATGGCCGAACGGTGTATATCGTGTCGGTGCAATCAAAACGATTAAAGAATCAATAATTTACCGTGGACGTGTAATTTCGCTAAATGACAGGTTGCGCTTGGAATTCTTTCACGCGTTCCCAATTTCGCCAACCCGGTGCCCCCCGGTATCTCGACCGTAGATTTTAAACGAGCTTCGTAAAAATTGGAAAACCTTGTCGTCGATACTATCGATCATTTTTCCCGATGGTCCGATCAAGATACGGGCACAATCTTACGCGCGATTGTTTTCTTTCCGCTTGGGACCGTTTCCTTATCGGCGGGATCGTTCGCCGCAATCGACGCTCCGGTCGAATTCATAAACGGCCGGAACAATAAATGGTTTTTGCCGGAGCATCGAAGCTCGGGTCATTCGGATATTCGCGTGTAAGCTGATAACGACCTACATAAACGAGTCATCGAACACTGGACTCATTCACACAGCTGTCCTCCGGCTGTTGACCACCCACGACATCGATCATTCAACCGTTCTCGAGCTAGCCGCGTCCCGACTGGCTGAATGGAGATTTCGAAACTCATTGAGCAAATATAGAGCAAATGGGAGCCCGTGTATCGTCCATCGATTTAGCTCCGATACAACCGGATACGCTGCGAACGTTACAAATATCCAATCGATTCGATTGCTTCGCGCCAAACGTAAAGCTGACCCCTTTTTTTCCCCCAAACATTTGCAACGCTTATCTTTATTATTGGCACGACGATGTTCCTTTTAAAAACTCGACCGGAGAGGAGATCGATAACAGGATGCACAATTCGATGGAACGTAAAACGCCGTTTCTCTGCAACCAAAAAGTCAACGAGAGGAGAGAGAGAGAGAGAGAGAGAGAGAGAGAGAGAGAAAAGAAGAGACGAAGGTGAGAGAGCGGCCACGAGCCGGCTGGAAGTTTTCAGGCGCGATATCAAAGCGGGCATCTCGAACGGCGCCAAGGCCATAGTTAACGAGGTCCTCGTCTGGCCATTCAGCAGCAGGGTTCCCTTGTCGTCCGAGTCGTTGTCGTCGTTGTCGATTCGGTACGTACCTGTGCGCTTACCTGGACCCCGTTCATTGCATCTTGGCCCGGCCAGAAACGTACGCTGTAAATCGGCGGGTCTGGTCCGAACTAAACCGCCCACTCGACGACCACCGTGCTACGCTTTCTCGTTCTTTCTCGTTCGACCACGCTCCAGACGTGTAACACGCCCTGGGAAAAAACGAACAGGCTACGCGACTTGTCGCGCCGATGTTCCCGACCATTCGAGCACTTGGACGACACCGTTCGTGCTTTCGATCAACTTCAACCTTCCATTAGCTTGGAAAAATTCCCGTCCGGTCTCGCGTAAGAAGAGATTTTACTAAATACAGTGATGCGTGTATTGGATGTAAATGGATCTTAGGCTCGTTTCCAATACAGGAATACCGAGTAAAAAGTTTCACGGAACAGAAGTTACGAGTATTCGTCATACGCAGGGTGAGTCACCTAACGCTGGAAGTTGAAATATTTTCGGAAGCGTTGGTTATATCTTAGGAATGATAGGAATGAGATCTCGCACAAAGTATTAGTTCCAACATTTGTGACGCAAACGGTAAGACAAAAGAACCAAACTATAACGAATTGCACATTTATCCGGCTTAAATTGTATGGAGTTTGGGTGGCTACTCCTTATACTTCTCACATAGCAATTGCTTATCATAGAAGGTAACCCCAAATTGCGTCTAGCTCGAGACTTTGAACGATGAGTCTGGGTCGTTGCAATTTAGGTCAAATACGGTTCCATCGTAATTTAAGTCCACGTTACCGTATTATTCTTAACTTCGGATGTATCTGGAGACGAATAAGAGAGGAAGAAATAAAAAGCAAGGCGAAAGCAAGGAACTCTCAAGGGAATTCGAAGAGAAGAGACAACGATCGCGAAGGAATGAAAGAGAGAGAGAAAGAGAGAGGGCGAGAAAGGGCAGAGAGAGCAGTCACTAAACCCGCCATTCACACGAGGATGCGGGCCCCCGGAGTACCTGGAAACGGTGCTAATGATATGCCCGGGCCCAGGCTGGTGAATGGAACCTTTCGGGAATTCTCCGACGGTTTCGTAGAATTAGGAATTCCGAGGACGGATCTTCTCCCCTGGTCCTCTTCGACTCGCCCTTTCTTTCTGGTTCCCGCGTCTCGCGGATCGGAGCTGACTCCATAAAGAGGTGGTTTGCAGTGGCAAAGAGGCGGGTGAAACGCTTTGTGGGAAACGCTTCTCCCCTTCCTTCATCGCGCTTCTTTCTCTCGTATCTGCTTCTCCCCGTGCCGTCTCTCTATTTTCTTCCTCGTTTATCCTCTATTCGAGCGTGGCGCTTCTTCGTCGGGCGACGCCACCGCTTCGGGCTGAGATTTATAAGCGCGAACGAGCCTTTCAGGGACGAGGGCTGATCCTCGAATGGGAACAATTTAGAGAATAAGGACGCGGCAGCGCGGAAACCGCGAGGGAGGCGAAACGAAGAGTCGTCAAACCGTCGCAAAAATTGCTCCACGCGATTGTGTTTGCTCCGCCGCCGGAGAGATCAGCCAACGAGCTTGCCTGAGTTTATGAGATCCGACGCCTCCGACAGAGTCCTTTGTAGCGACACGTATTCCCACTGCCATCGCGGTCACCTTTTATCCCCCTTATTTCGTCCAATAAGCATCTTCCATTCTTCGCGATTCAACCGCCAATTCGCTCCACTGTGGCTTTATTTTATTAATTTCTACGGAGGCTGCGGAGTCTACGAATGGGTTTTAGAGAAAGTTTTACGAACAGAGACGCGTCTTTCATTCAGTCCTCGAAGCGGCTCGGAGGATTTGGACGGTGGCGAAGTAGAAAACAGGTTTACCGGATGCTTCTTGATTCCCCGAGCGCGTCAATTGTTTTATAGCCTGTTCCCTCTTTCCACATCCCCCTCTGGCCGTGTCCCCATTGCCAGGCCCACCGACACTCTCGATTTCGTCGCTTTTTACGCGGTTGTTAGTCGCTACCGCCGCCAGGGTGGCGCCACGCTGTACCACCTCCCCCCCGAAGAGCAAAAGAAAAACTTCCCCCCTAGCTGGATTATTTTACGTACCCCTGTCCGACCGCTTCTGCGGTGGACGAATCTCGACGAAAACGGAGAAAGAACGTTCCCATTCCGATCGAAATTTCAGCACTCCGAACTTGATTTGTACCGGAGTCCCCGAAGAAACGATCGAGTCCCTCGAGAGCCATTGCTCGCAATCAAATATAATCACAAAACTAACTGGGGAATGTATTATGTTTGGGGTACGTAAGAAAGAGGAATTCTTTAGATTGCGATTAGACCGCGGATTTTTACGCATTTAAGGAAAATTTGAATCCTCAAAGGGTTGTAAATTGCAGATAGTATGGAGAAATTTATTTAAATACGAGTTAGTGTGTACAGAGGGTAGGATAGATTTCTATTAAAATTCTAGTTCTTTATAGATATTACTATTATTACGTAATCCTTACAATAGCTTCCGGCAATCTCTTCCTCAACATTTTTCTGCTCCAATTATTCCGATGCTATACTATCATGTATCTGTATGTCTTAGCGTCTGCGACGCTAACTTCGTACAAATATGAATTATCATAAAAATCCGCAGGCTCATTATAATTCACTTAGGTTGAGCGAATCGACATACGTATGTGGCTAATATTCTCAAAAGGGTGGAGAACACTTTAACTCTTTGGGGACGGTACATGTCTTCTTGATTACACTAATGCATTACGCTAATTGTGTCGTAAGCTACGTTACAACAATTTTAATGCAATCTATTATAATTTCATATCATAATATATCTTAAAATACTGTTAGATACATTTTTATGAACCAACTTTGCTCCGTCCTAAATTTTTTATCAAGTTCTACAATTGTACAGGTAGCAATTGGCACCGGAAAAACCTTGGCGTGTTTAGCTACGTTTATATTATCGGCGTTCGACCGAGAACCTTTTACCAAGCACAGTATTTCGGTCTTTTAAGTACCACCGAAGCGCGTATAAATATCCCCTGAATGTATCCCTCTGCGTCTTCGCGTTCATAAAACTGCGAGCAATTTTTCGAAGCCGTGTTGCGCGATTGCATAATGCAATCGTTGCTGAAATCTATCTCTCATCCGCGCGGCACGCGCTGAAAACGCGTCGAACGTCCGGCTTCCCAGAACGGAAGCGGTAAAGGGACCGGGTCCCGTTAGATCGCGGCGACATTCTCCAAGTATATAAATCGCCGAAGACTTCGCGGAAATGCAAAGAAAGAAAAAGCAGCGTAGCCGCGAAGAAGAGAGAAGAAGCTCGCGATTTTTCGCGGCTTCTTTCGTTTCCTTTCCCCCGGCTAACGAACCTATAAATATGCATCGCTTTGAACCGGCGTGTGACTGAGTGCGCACGCGATTGAATAACCGGAAGGGCCCCGCAGGCCTCGCGAAGCGGGCCGCTTATGCGCGCGGTGCGATGTCCCGATAATTATAAAGGCGCGGAGGGCCGATAATGAGCACGCTTGTTCCGCGAACATTAATTGAGTGGGCCACGCCTCGCGAAAGTAGCAATCTTAACGCGAACTTTTTTATGGCCAGCTCTTAACGAGATCGAAATGAAGACACTCTGTGGAGGGTTCTTTATAGCGGGGGATTTCGCAGCGTTTTCTGTGAAGTTGTTATAATGGGAGGTACCAAAGGTGCAAGGTACGGGAGATACTCATCGGGTACTTCAGGTACAATCTTAACGAAACGTCAGTTTCAGTTTCAGTTTAATACTGTAACCGCGTTTTCTGAGTTTCTTCATACATGACGTTTACACGAATTCTACTTGACAGGGAATACAAGTATAACAGCAGTTGGAAGATAGCTACCTCGTTAGCGAACCCATTCTCCCGTAAACTAGCGGCCTCCATTCTTCGCGAACCCTTCTTTATATTATCTATCGACAGAATCAAATTAACCTTTCCTGTTAGCAGCAGGATTACAATTATATCCATAATTTTCTGCCACGATTTCGAATCTACCAACGCGATTACCGATTTCTCGGATTCCTCTTTCTTCTTATTCGTAATCTAAGATCGAGCAGCTTTCTAGAAGAAGGATCCATATACCTATATAGATCCTACTTTGGTAAATTGCCTTTAACCCTTTAAAGACTGAATTATTTAGTACGAAAAATAATAAAACAGTTTTTAGTGTGAAACAAATATTGAATGTTTATTGCAAGGTGATATTTCGCGATAAAGTATATCGCATATTTTCGCGCTTGCAATTAGCTTTTCCATGCACCAGCCAAAATTGCGTATAAACGAAGGTCATTGCAACAAATCGTAGTGTTCTTTCCATCTTTGAATAGTACATCGATTTACCACTTATCGCGCGATACCTCGATCACGATATCATCCCCTCCGTCACACGTCAAATGTCCCCCCCTTTAATCGCTTCGACGTTGCCATGAAAACTTGAACGCGAATAATTAGAAACGTGTCGGAAGATGGGCGTCAATTTAAGCACGTCCGGGGAAATTTTCGAGCATCGAATACCTATCTGGTAAAAAGGCTCGGGGGTTCGCGCCCCTCGCGGTGCTAGCTCGTGTTTACCGCCCTCGTTCTCCGCTCGTTGGCGCCGGATGAAAAGGAGAGGCACAGAGTCGGTTTTATTTTATCAGACCGATGGGAACAGCGTGAGAATTCGTTTACCTTTTTCCCATTAAGGAACGACGGTGTCGGGCGGGGTTGGGCTTTGCAGAACCGGGCTTGCCGTGTCATCAACGTTTTATTTCCACCACCGCCAACCCCTCCTGGCCGTCGCTCCGGCAGCCTCCAGGAACCAACGCAAAAGTTTAATTAATTTCGAGCCACGGCATTAAGTGGCGGTATCGGCCGCTCCCCGCTTTCCTGCCAAAGAACGCCTCGGCTCCGGAACTTTCTTTCTTACGGGAGCAACAGAGACCTGGCATCCGTGTGGTCTTGCTCGATTAAAAATTAGCTCGCCGACTACCGTTGCCACTGCGATAAACTCGCATTCTTCGTCGTAGTCGCGCACCGTGCGACACTATAAATAAGATGGGTGTAATCGGTGGCGGAAATTCTTGCGGCGAATAGCCGATCCGTGGTTTCATTCGCGTTCGCAACGATGACAGAATGTGGAAATGTCGTTGATATGCTAGAACTCGAAATTGTTTCGTTGGGGAATTTTTCTTAGGGTTCACTAGGAGCTACGAAGATATCTTCGACTTCGCGTATATCGCTGTATAACTTATCTCGTAAGTAACCTCGTTTCTTGAGTTAATTTTAAGTGCAAGGTATTATTAATTACCGGACTGCGGATGTTTATGGTGATTTATATTTTTATCGACGAAGTTAAAGAAACGGAACCTAAATGAAGCACTATTTCAGTTTCGAAATACGATAATTCATTCTTTACTTCGGTGATTTAAATTTTCCGTATATGCATAAAAATTTGAAGTATAGCAATTACCTACATTTGTTTTTAATCACCATTCTTGGAAAATTTTGTAGATGCTAGCTTAAAAAGATCTAAGAAATGACATTATTTATGAGATCACCTATTGATTGCTCAGCTTCTTCTCCTTTCATTAGTCCCTTGATAGTCCTGAAATTCTGTTCAAATTCTACATTTTTCGTAACCGGTTGCTTACGTTACAATGCGTATCCCGAAATTTCCCACAATTATCAAATTGCCTTTGATTAACCCTTTCGCTACGACACTTAAAAATTGTAAACATTTTCAACGCATAAATGGGGGCACTTTTTATTAACATGGAAATGCTACGAGTATAAATATTTTAATACTCTGAATAATCATAATATAATACATACGAATGACCATCGAAATAATACTAATTGTAAGTTGTAACAATGGTGTACGTACACTTTGAACAAATGATGGTTCATTTATAAGAGCATATATATACGTGTCCTTCGTAACGATAGGGATAATCACTGCACCCTGAAAACCAATGTTTCCCAAAAATTTCGTTTCTATATCGCATCGATTGATTTTTGGCTCGCGAAACACGTGAACTTCCAACACGGTTTACTCAAATTCACCGCTTCGTCTCTTCGATTATCCGTATTTCCTCTCGCGGAGAAGTTTCCGTTCCGCAGCCTCAGCTGTCAAAGAGTTAATAACATTTCTCGCCTCGAAAGAGTATCGCCCGCGTGTTTGCCATTATCCTCGAGACGACAGCGTGTTTCCGCATCGAATTCGTCAAAGTTTCGACACATCGTTCGGGATCCTCCACCTTGGTCAAGCCCCCGCGTTAAGTTTGTTTGCTCTGGAATCGGAGGGCACCGGTGACTGATCACCTCCGAAACCGAGAAGGGTTTTCGCGGCAAATCCTCGAGGACAGGGGTCGCGGTCGTGGCTTACGTGGCATCGTGGTCAAATACCGCCCTTATAGGTCGACGACAAGCCCTCTTAAGTGGCGAGACTTTAGCTTCGAAGAAGCTGGCAAATATAAATCGGTAGGGTAGACGTAGCGCGTACTGCCACTTTAAGGTTCGCGGCGTAACTTTATTTTAACTATTTTAGAACGTCGTTAACGCGAAGATCGTTCCAGTTTGCAGCATAATATTGTTTAACATCGGGTTTATTTACGAACATCTTTTTTATACGTTCAACGTAATAAATTCATTGCTACGTAATTGAAAATGTACAACAAAGTCCACGGTTCTTCTTACTGTCACTTGGAAACTTTTCGTTTAAATAGAAACACGTTTTTACATATATTAACATGTCAGTTTGTGTAACAGATATAAGATATATAGTAAACGTATCGCCTTTACTGAATTATCACACGTTTTATACTTTATAATTGTATTGGTCACGTTTCAATGTTCAACAGCACATTTACCTGCTAATGTTTATTTATAAATGTTAAATGTAAACGAATATACAATGTCTACGCGTTGTTACGTAAACCGAAGTTCAAATTTCGTATGAAAATTTGTTTACTTACAACTTTCTGTACATTACTGTGCTATTAAATAGAACAATTAAAGTGGCAGTTATAGGAACAGTTACAGTACGTGGGTCGTTTACCCTATACCTGTGTAACTCGCTTACGTAACGTCCAGTGGCTCAAAGATAAACTCGTGCTCATACATTTTCATGCTTCGAGAAGCGATTGATAAGCGTTTGTATTTACAAGCTTTTGGATTCCTAAACGTTTCGATTTCTAGGTCTTTGAATTTCCATACTTTTGAATTTTAAACCGTTTCGATTTCTAAGCTTTTAGATTTCCAAGCATTTCAATTCCTAAGCTTGTGAATTCCGAAGCTTTCGAATTTCCAAGCTTTTGTATTTCTAAGCGTTCCAATTTCCAAGCTTTCGTATTGCTAAGCATTTCAATTACCAAGCGTTTGGACTTCTAAACTTTTGGATTTCCTAGCATTTGGATTCCTGTGCTTTTGAATTCCGAAGCTTTTAAGTTTCCAAGTTTTTGGATATCGAAGCACTCGAATTTCCAAGCTTTTGTATTTCTAAGCGTTCGAATTTCCAAGCTTTCGTATTGCTAAGCATTTGAATTTTCAAGCGTTTGGATTTCTAAACTTTTGGATTTCCTAGCGTTTTGATTCCTGTGCTTCTGAATTCCGAAGCATTTAAGTTTCCAAGCTTTTGGATTTCGAAGCACTCGAATTTCCAAGCTTTTGTATGTCTAAGCGTTCGAATTTCCAAGCTTTCGTATTGCTAAGCATTTGAATTTCCAAGCGTTTGGATTCCTAAACTTTTGGATTTCCTAGCGTTTGGATTCCTTAGCTTCTGAATTCCGAAGCATTTAAGTTTCCAAGCTTTTGGATTTCGAAGCACTCGAATTTCCAAGCTTTTGGATTTCTAAGCGTCCCAATTTTCAAGCTTTTGGATTTCCAAGCGTCTGAATTCCTAACCTTTTGAATTTCCAAATGTTTGACTTTCCGAGCTTCTGTATATCCAAGCTTTCGCACTGCTAAGCTTTTAAATTCCCAAGTCTTAGGATTTCCAAACATTCCAAATTGCAATCTTCTGTATTACCAGGCGTGTCCATCAACTTTTGAACTCGTTCGAATAATTACGAGCGGTACTCAAAAGTGTCCAAAGTTTTACCATTGACTAAGGACAGGATAGACCACTTATCCAATGCTTTTTTTTGCGCTCATGAGCCCCAAATCCGTTTTCATTTTTACCTTTTCGATTGTCTAAAATGTATAACCTTTGCGTTTACTCTTACCGTTTGTATAATAAAATACTTTAGAAGTGTTTACATACTTTGTCAGATAATAAAACGAAAGTTATTCTTCCGAAACGACTGAATCTTTAGATTGTCGTTATTTCGGAGCATGTGACGCGAAGTCCCATAAGATGATCCGTCTATCCTGTACCTGGTCTGTGGTTTTACATCGAGTCACGGTAACTCGGTAATGAACTAACACGTGTCCCTCCGATCCCCGCCTTCGACGCTTATTTCGAACGGACAAAAGCTATCGCAGCGGCTATTCGAACATCAAAGAATCGCGAAACCGGTGAACGTTTGTAAATGCTCGCGACGAAAGCACGCGGCCAAAGAGACTCGTCGCTCGCGGAACGCGAGTACCAAGATCTCGGAACACGTGTCTACGTCGCGACGCGTTTTCAACGAGCGTTCAAGAGAGGAATACGACGGGGGAGCACTGCGGAAAGGCATCGAGAAGCATCCTCGGCTAGGTTTCACCTTGCTTTCTGCGTGCTTTTCGCGCGTAGATCGAGCGTGAGACGGGCTCACGCCTCCGAGGCACGCCTCGATAACAAATCATCGGTAGTCGGCGAAGAGAAAGCGCGAGAGCAGCAGCAGCGACGGCTCGAAAAGCTTACTTCGGGCCGAAAGAGAGAGAGAGAGAGAGAGAGAGAGAGAGAGGACCGCGCGGAAGATTCATGGGACCTGTGGACGGGAATAGTTTCGTCGACGTGAAGGCATCGTCGACGGCGACGCCTCTTGGTCTCTCTAAACGACGCGGAATGCGCTCTCGGCCTCTGAACCTCTGATTAGTGATGGGCTTAATTCGAGGATTAAATCTTTCGACTATGATGGATCCTTCGATTAACGGCTTCGTGCTTTGCTGAATTAGAAGCTCGGCGAAAATTCCGGTTTTCAACTACATATTCTACTAATACCGCTAGGCTTATTATTATTATTAACTTTATTTATTTGTTCGCGGGATAAGAGAGACCCATTAGCGAAGAAAGAAAGGAAAGAAAGCAAATTGCATCTCTCAATATTTGAACGACTAAGCTAATCTGCATTTATGTTACGCTGTTGCAAAAGTGTGAATCTGCATGAAGATCTTCGCAGTCTATTAATCGTAATTGCGCGAACTTCTTTGCATCTACAATTTTGCTGCCATATCAATGGCCAATGCTAAGTAAAGTTTTGATAATCCAATGTAAATGGACCGATTTCCAATTCAAGGAAAGACAGCGTTTGATCGCATCGTTAGCCAAGGCGCTTTTATTTCGACTTGCGTGCGTAGTTGAGACGCAAACCAACATGGTAAACCGTTCCTCGGCCGACGCGAACGCGCGCGAATATTTTACGCGACGTCGGTGCATCCATCAAGCTCCGGGCTTTGGCTTGCGAAGCAGAGGTTAGAAGTCAGGTAGAGGAACGAGCGGAGGAACGGCGCGTCGACGAATTGCCAGCCCCGAACAGTCGGCTTAGAATACTTAAAGATCAAACGGCGGCGCTCGAAAAACCTGCGAAATTTGTCCGACCAGATTCAGACTTCCTTTGCGATCTGATTAATCGAGGAATTAATTATGCTTCGTCGGGGCTATAAACGTATGAAGACGATAGCGAGAATGGATAAGGATAATAATTCGTAGAATTCGGTGAATTTATTTAGCGAACGAATGTTGAAAGAATGCGAGGAAATATTTTGGGACGAATGATTGCTTGCGCTTCGATTATTTTATTATCTACGCACGCTAACGTTACGTGCAAGTTATTTAAATATTATGGGCAATTTTTATTTCACAACTTCTATTACTGTAATACAAAGTTCAAATTAGAGCCCATATTAAATTTCACTGTCAATAGTATCCACTTTTGTCGAATCTACATCGTAATTCAAAGAACGAGTGTGACTCACTGGTGTAGTGCATGGGGTTACTTTTTTGAAGATCGAGGCTGCAGCACCATAAACTTCAGTCTTCAGATGAACACAAATAATTCGCTTTAAAAGGGTAATTATCGCGTGGTGGATTTTGACTCTCGCGTTATAAAAAGTTGATGATATTTATGCAAATTGCATTGGCAACCATTTACATATAACGGCTGACAAAGTTGACAATTGTCCAATTTTATCGGTGTCTTGAAGCATTTGCAATCTTTTACCCCGTGAACGGTACAATAGAATCAAAAGAAGAATACGAATAGAATGGATAATACAATTAAACGTTCTTACGATTTTCTTCGTAGTCTTCGACTAACTATAAAATCCGCCGTAGCGAAGGGGTTAATAATCGCTCGACGATTAGTTCAGCTCTTCGAATACTCAAAATACTCTACATACTAGAGAAAGAATCTATTGTTCTAGATACTGTAGAACAAAGGTCGGCAAGCTATGCACTTTTAGAAATGCAGTCGCATCTTCATTCATCGCATTAGTATTAAAGAATTTTCAAAATATACTATTCATGAATATTTATTTCTTTTCGTAATAAGTTAAATTGGCCCGCCAATATTTCATTTTATTTTTGACCCTCTCCTAACGAAGTTTATCGACCCGTGCTCTAGAATACTAAAAAGTCTCTGGCAATTTTTCCACGCTAGATTTACCCTACTTGGTATCTCCATCGTAATTACTCATTCAGTCTCGTACTTCGTTACATTTAATATTCTACAATTGTATTCGCTTTCTTCGTTAATGGGTCTTTTATCCGGCGAATAAAGAAATAAATAAAGTAATAATAATAATAAACCTAGCGGTATTAGTAGAATATATGGTAAAAAGCGCAATCGGGTCATTTACCCTACTACTCGAAGCCTCTAAACCTTGACCACGATATCACGAAGCATAGCCACGAAAGGGGTGCCCTCTATCGTTATTAGTCGACCAGAAGCGAGCACGGTTCGAAGCGATCCCCTACAAGCGGCGGGTACATTTCCTGCAGCGTGTTCGGTCCATTAAACGGCCCAGAAATATCTGGATGACTGATGAAAAGAATCTTTGTTACAAGTTGCACGCAGAAACAAGCCCCGGCACGCCGGACGACGCTAATCCGAGTACATTTCGCGGCCGTTCATTAATCATTCCGTAGCGAGGCTTGGACGCGTCTCTCACGGTGATGGCTCGTTGTAAGGGCAGAGGTCTCGATGAGTTATCGGTACTCGCCGGAGTGTAGCGAACGCGAGGCCCTTCCTAGGAGAACGGGCCGGACCGCGCCCCGCGATCGCTTTGAAGCTGCAAACACACCACCGCGCCGCTGACAACTTCCTTCGTTGCCGGAGCTTGCGATCCATTAGGCCGAGAAATGCGAAACGAGGCGTATGTAGCAGCGTACCTCGGTTGCAAATGAATTGTTTCATCCCTTTGCCGCGATACGTCGACGCTTCTTCCGCGATCTTGTCGCTGGTCGGCCCTGTGATACCCGTGACGCGCAAACAGGCCTCGAATATTCCGTGGATGTATCAAAGGGTTGCAAAATAGTCGCGTTTCAGGGTCTACGTTAACGAAGGCGGAGCAGGCGTTGGAACTGATCTTTTATTCGTGCGTTTCAATGTTATTACCGAAAAACCGAGATATGGTATGCATTATTGACGCGCGATCATCTGACGAGCAAATTTAGAAATACAACGATTGGTTCGCGTAAATGGTTAAAAGGGTTAGCTACTCGATTTATCCTCCATTCTTCGAAAGACTCCGCTCGGGAGCCGGGACTGAAAGGAACACGGAATTTGCATCCGAAGGTCGCTGCTGTTTAAGGAGGGTAGCTAATAATTGCGCTCTATAATTCTCTGAAACGTCGTCGGGACAATACGTCTCTATTTATACAATTGTGAAAAGAAGGAACGAGAGGAGAGCCCATGGCAAATGGATGCCAGCATCGCCGACTAAAATTCTCTTTCACTCGGCGGCTCTGTGTCGCCACCGCGAACACCTGGGAGTCGCATCGAGAAGCAACGGAGAAGACCGAGAGACGTCGGAGAAGACGGGTACGATCGGCGTCGAACGCGGAAGAGGACCCCTTTCGCGCCGTGTTGCCTCGACGGGAATTATTTAAATGGATTACCGCGGCAACTCCGTGGCAAAGTTTTCCGGGGGATTCGCTGATCCGCTCTTAAAATTTAGATGGATTATAAGGAGCGAGAGAGGGGTGGAAAAGGGGGGGGGGGCAGGCTGCGAAAAGACGAGGAGACGAGGAACAGAGCAGCGTCGGCTGGGCGGCAGACTTCGTACTTATTATACTTAACGGGAGACGGCGTCTTTTTAAAGGAGCTAACAATGAGGGATGGTGGTCGCAACTCCCACTCCCCCCCCCCCTACGCCCTATGGCCCACCTTCACCCGTCCACCCGTCTTCAAGAAAATGTTTAATGCCGCGGAAAGTAAGACGCGGTAATTAATATCCATTATCTCCTACGTTGGCGACCTCCATCCAATTAGATCCTCGAATTCTCCGACGCGGAAACGGAGACGCATTAGCTAGGGTTACACTGGCAAGTGTCAAGTTCGGTGTGTCTATGCCGATGAACGGGGTTCTCCGGGTCTCTTATGGATTCTAGTCGAAAATAATAGTGGACGGGTTTCGAGTGATTGGCGCGGAATCGAAATGTTTACGGTGTAAACTCTTATCTGGAAGAATTGCGATCATTTCATTTAATTTAATTTTATTTCTCATTTCAACGGGATAACCCTTTGTTACGAGAATAAAATAAAGGGACACGAGTAAGGTAAAGAAGTAAAAGAAACAGTAGAAATTAATATACTTGATATAGTATGAGGAGGAGTTATGCACCGTGATAATTGCAGAGTTTTTAAATGAAGATAGACAGTTATCAAAAAGATCAATACTTGTTCCCCATATCCTCTAAATTTATAATAGGGGGTGGCTTTCAGAAGTTCGCGTAAAATTACCGTGATAAAATTTTGTGCGTCTTTCGTACGATTCGTAGTATAAGTAGCGTATAATTCGAAATTAAAAATTACCTAAAATTTCGCATTAAAATAGTAATTAATATTAAAGATGTTGGAAATTTCTAACGTTTCTATTAACTCAGATATGCTTGTATATTTTTCGTAACTTTCTTCTCTATATTCCAATTTTAAAACAAGAGTAAAACATTACTATAATGTGTTTAATTGATCATAATTTTTACCCCTATAGTTCACTTTCGTCGAAGAGTACAAAACTACTCTAACATCTTTAATTCCTCTTCGAGGGATTTGAATGTTTTCCAACCAAAGAATTTCCTCAAAAATATCGTCTGCAATTATATCGCGGAAAAAGTGTATCTAATTAAGTCGTAAAGTTGCGAACTTTACGATTAAAGTTCTTAACACCTTGAGTGCTGCGCAGCTCACAAGGGAAGGCTCTCAAATGATCGACTTCGATTTCAATGTTTTCGTAGGTACCTAGACTATGAGCTTCTACTCATGTGTATGAAATATTAAGCGTAGTTACTTAATTGTTTTAAAAAAATACACACGCGAAATTACATACCTGTTGACATACTATGCATATAGGTGCTTTCTGACAAAACAATCGCGGTGAAATTGGAATGACATGTGACTTCTAATGCGGAGTTCATTGGGTCACGTGTGTATTTCTTTAAAACTATTAAGTAACTACGTTTAATATTTCATACACATCATTAGGGGCCCATAGTTTACCATCCTACAGAAGCTTATTAAAATCGTAATCGACCAGTTGAGAGCCTTTCCTTGTCAGTGTCGAACCACGCTAAATTTTCCGCTGCATCGTTTTCGTTTTCTATAATTCCTTTGTCTCCTTGCTAACCCTCGTTTCTGTAGTCTTATGAATATCATAAAACATCCTTCAGACTAACTAATTTAATTCGCCAAAAGCGAATAAAGTTATAAATTCGCTGCAACGCTCTACGTGACAACGAGAATAGCAATTTTTGTATAAAACCGATAAGCGTCATCTCAAAATTGAATAGAGACTTGGCGATAGTTACCGTGGAACTTCTGATACGTTTCATCTGGTAGCGTAGGAGCTATGTTCTTGGCACGGAATGTTGAGAATTAATCTAGAGGAGGGAAAACGCGTTCGCGACAAAATCCCGCAACAATACGACAGATCCGACGATCAGCAGTTTCCTCCGGCGTGCTGGCAGACGGCGTGTATTCGCGGTTAAACGCGGTTGTAATCTTAGAAATTGCCGTGACAGGGATCCATCGTTGCGCCGTGTAATACACGCCCGTGTGCCCGCTTAAATGATGTATTCACGTGTTCCCGCGTAAAGACGTAACTCCATCGAAACACACAAAATCCATCTAGCATAAAAATACATATAACGGATAAATCCATATAATACACGATATACAATCCATAAAATCCATCTGTTACGGTTGACCAAAAAGTTTCGTCGTTTTTTTTTTTTTTTTTTTTTTTTTTTTTTTTTTTTTTTTTTTTATGATACTATGGCTGCGTTGCGATACGTAAATTAATATGCCGATAACTTCATCAGCACGAATAAGACTCGAAAGTAGACAGTTCCATGAATCATCCGTAACAAAAATTGTAAAGATTAGTTGTACTTATTGCATTTAATATATCCTTAAATAGAAGGAAAATAGAATGCGTTTTCAACGTAAAAATGCAATACAGTCCAGGAAAGAATATTGAAAATGGGAAAGGTCGTTAATAAAATTTGTTAATTGGAAGACGATTGAAAAATTGAAAGCTTATAGAAGTCGCATAGACAAGTTCTTTACTGAAAACATAAAAGTTCTTGAAGGATGAAACGATGGGACTACTGATACAACTAGTCATGAATAGTTCTACTTACAACCAGTGTGGACCAAGCATAACGCCAACGTATGTTTAGCTGTGTCTCCATACAAATTACGAACCGTATGCCACGGGAAAAGGTGCATATCTGAGGAGCACGGTTGTACCATTACGACTAATTAATATTACTTCCTGTCGCTGGTTCACGGTCCACTTATCAAAGAACATTATTGCCATGCAATATCGATTCGTATTAAACGCGTTCCGAGAAAAGTATGGTTCGCAAGCGGGAAAGGAAGGCTCGCCTCGATCGAAAAACAGAAACGGGTCGATGTTATAATTAGTGTAACAAGCTGGATGTTTGCCGTATTTAAAAGTAACCGGTAAGAGCCAAGTTGGCACGGTGCGGCCGATGTTAACGATTTCCATGCTCGCCTTCCGTCGCGTGATTTGTACGCGAACTGTCCTCCCTTTGATGTGCATCATACGTTAGAATGACTAAACGGCTCGAACGAAAGGCGACCGCGTTCTCCCGCGTCGTAAACGGCAGCGTAACGCGTAATAAGTTTGACATATTCCCCCATTAACGGCGACGCTGAATAATTACGAATCCGCAAATGAACCTGCTTCGCCGTTTTTCTTCCGTGCTGCAAGTATGTACCGTATTTACCTTTAGATTTCTCTCTACTCGTCGCGAATATATCAATAGATATATTCGTTGCAGGAGGGTTGGCTCGAAAGTAACGCGCATTCGTGTAACGTATCGTGCACCAGTATTTGGACACTGGATACGATACGATTAAAAGTTGTATAACTTTATTGCATCGTTATGTGCTCACTTGCAATGAAACTCGGTGAATTCTTGTCGGAGCGTAGATAGCGCCTGATGCATTATAGACGAAACTACGGAATAAATTAATGGAAGTCGTTGAACGTGGATTAAATTATTTTGGTGAAATCATCGAATTTCGTAACATCCTCGAGCAGCTTGCGGACAGAAAACATTATACAATTCGACGGAAAAGTTCAAATAATAATAAAAAGCAGGTGAAGAGCACTCGTAGTGTACAAACTTAAGTGTCTTTACAAAATCAATTTCCCAATCAATTTATTTGTACTATACTTATAGTAGAAGGTTCGGTTAATGGTGTAAGCAATATTGCTATAATAATGCGGAACTCTCCGAATACATATGCACAGTAGTATAGGTTAAATGACCAACGTTCTATCACTGTTCCTATAACTGCCACTTTAATTCGTTTATTTAATAGCAAAGTAATGTACGAAGAATCGTGAACAAAGAAATTTTTATACTAAATTTGGACTTCGGTTTACGTGACAACGCATAGACATTGAAGATTCGTTTAGAGTTAATATTTGAAAATAAATATTGGGAGGTAAATGTGCTGTTGAAGATTAAAACGCGACCAATATAATTATAAAGTATGGAACGTGTCATAATTCAGTAAAGGCGATACGTTTACTAAATATCTTATATCTGTTACACAAACTGACGTGTTAATATATGTAAAACGTGTTTCTATTTAAATGAGAAGCTTTCGAGTGACAGTACGAAGGACAGTGGACTTTGTTATACAATTTCAATTACGTAGTAATAAGTTTATTATATTGAACATATAAAACAAATGTGCATAAATAAAAAAGACGTTGAACAATCGTATGCTCCAAAGTGGAACGATCTTTACGTTAACTAGTTAAATAATTAAATAGTTAAATAAAGTTACGCGCGAACCTTAAAGTGGCAATACGTGGTACATTTACCCTGTATATAACTAATGTCCAAAGAAGCCCACTAGTCACGCGTTCCAATCCCGTCGCTTCTTCCAAACAACAAAAACGATCGTGCATTACTTTTCAGCCGATCCAACGAATACGCGTACTCTCTCTAATAAGGTTAACAAGAGATGTACGTGGTTTCGCTGGAAAGCGGAAACAATCGCCTGTTAATTTCAAGCCGGCCGATCAGCGACTATCTGTGCCCGGTCACGCGCAAACGGTTCGAAAGATAATTTAGAGCCCGACACAGCTCGGCACCGCTACACGGGCCATAATTAAGAGTAGCGACAATTAAACCGTAACACGGTCTCGTCCAATTAACGTAGGAAGGCGGCTCGGCGTGGCGCGAGCCGGCGATATAGCAATAACGCGAACGACACGAGGAACGCGGCGATAAAGGGGGGTGGCTTGCCTCGCGGAGAGGTTTGGGGGCACAGGTAGAGCGCCGCGATAATAACACCGATTATCGCGGTATTCGGGAAATTACTGGTAAGCGGCGGGCCCGGTACATAATTGAACACTGGCCAGATACTACTCCGTGGGCGAAGCGCGTGTGCGCGCATAACGAGAGGCAGCAACAGCGTTTTGACGCGCGCTCGCGCGTGTTGCTTTCGCACTGGTGTGCTGCGATTGTCGTGTGTTCCGCGCGAAGCGTGTAATCGTTGCCTGTGTACGTATTTACGGCGCGCGATTGTGTGCACACGCGTGTCCTATAAGTGTGGACAGACACGCGGAAACAGCGGGTCGCAGCGCGCACATAAACAGGGGTGAACACACCGCTCTGGGCCTGCGTGGTCTCACTTCTACAACGGTACGGAGGAAACACGGCTATCTATCCGGCGGAGGTTTATACGCGTGTTGCCGCTGTAAACTCGCGCCCGGGTACCGGCTACGTAATCGTACGAGATCCCATTGCATGAATATAATTTGCATACAAGTTGGTTATATGGCAGGGGCCGGCATCAGCTGGCTCGCCCGTATAAACGATTATATGGAGCCAACAGATGTAGGCGGACCCGCGACCCCGCGTACTCCGCGATTGGCGTTGTACCTTTTACGCCCTCCTTCCCCCCCTTCACACTTGCGTTATCACTAAATGCCCTGCTAATGGCAACGGCTTACAATTTATGACGCCCTGGCTACCACCGTTTCCGCCACCGTTCCACCCGAAATGCAGCCTCTCCGTTTCGCGATAATTCTTTTCACCTGATCTCGCACCTTGGGCAGATTGCGAATAATTCGGCGCCGGTGGTGGAAATAACAGGCGTCCTAACCTAATCTTAAACGAATACAGGATAGCGTCGGATAATCGACTAGGTGACGTTAGTAATTGGTCACGTTAGCGTCATCTGTTCGTAAATTATATCCGAGTGGAACGTTTCAAGTCAGCGGTGTACTCGGTACGCGTGAATGCGCGGGCAAAATGAAACCCTTAAGAAAATCATTCTAAAATTGGTCGCCCTTTTAGCTAAGGGTCATAGTCACTTTCCCCTCTTCACCCAAAAACCTAGTATATATATACACAAGTAATCTTGCGTGCATTTTTGCAACCCCTTAGCCTAAAGAACGTTCGATCGAAGTTTGTCCGGGAGTAGTAGCTCGCGTATATCGAATTAAATCGTTGAGTTAATCTAAAGTCGTAATACTCGATCTTTCCCACTTTTACTTCGCTACAGCGCGAGTCACGACGTAATCCGTACAAATTTCTTCCACTCTGTCCGAGGTGGGACTCCGAACGGCAACGCTGCTACCGAGTCCGACTACCGGTCTAAAGATCTTTTAAATTTCAAAGCGTTCCCCACGAAGCAAATCGATAGAATTCCAAATTAATCGTCGTCGGATCGTCCGAAGGTGGACGCGTCTGGTTCGTCGCGAAAAGAAATAAAAGGGGGGTGGGTGGGGGGATAAGCGCGTAGGGACAGTAGATATACGCGGATCGCTAGCGCGGCACATCATTAAGCGAGAGTAGTCTTGTCGCGGGTCCGGGACTCGTTCCTTTTTTCCCGACCGCTTGTCCGTGGTTTCGCGTCCGTGTCGAGTTAGGCGAGCCTCTTTTTCGTGCGCCGCGGCATCCCACACCGAGCCGAGAGTCTAATCTAATGGGAGAACCTCGCCGGATAGAGGTGTGGGCATTTTAGGAGAAAATACCACGGCGACCCGATTGTCACCGGACCGTGCGATGAACGGAGACGGGAATAGAAGAAGAGAGGCACAGTGTATCGGGTAGAAGCGAGCGAGCAAGGTGGAAAGATCCTTTGAAGGAGCCGCCACCACTTGTTGGTCGATCAGCGGCCCCCTTTAAATCCGATCGCCACTCACCCGCCCCTCCCTGCGCGGTTGCTGCTTCTTCTTCTTCTCCATCGACAGGATAGGCGCCCTTTTAGGGGAGGACACTGCGTTCCCGTGCACGCCTCGCCGGCCACGCCGGGCGTTACAGATTTTCGTTTACATTTAGAAGGCCGAAACCCGCTGGACGCGCCAATAAATTCCACGGCGCCCCGCGTCGGCCCTTTAGCGCCGTGCAGCGCCACGCACCGCACCGAACATCTCTCCTCTCGTCGTCAGCCTCCCTGTTCAAAGGGAACCGGACCGCCGCCCGTGTGCTCCTCCATCGGAATGCTTCTTCTCCGCTCGAATCCACCACCGATGCTTAATTGTTCTCGGCGATTCGCTACCGTGCGCGCGTTGCGAAACTCTATAATTGCGGGGAATGATTTAGGGGATGATCCGAGCGAGTTTTGAAGAATGGTTTTTTTCGTTCGAACATAGAAATTTACCCTTGCGCCGTGTTCGTACGAGTGTTCCGTTAAATACGACAGGATCAATACTAAAGTAACGTATATGTACTCTTCGTTGCAACTTAACCTTTTGTTCTCGCGATGGGTTGCGTTTGAGTTTCAGGCAAAAATTTGATTAATCGCTTTATTCGTAACTAGGAGTTTCGATTATCCGGCTCTGACGCGTAGTTTCGCTCACTTAAACTCTGATAAATATCTAAAAATTTTGCCGGATTTTTTTAAAACCGAGAACGGTGAACAATTAATACCGGAAGCGAAAAATTCCGTTGCGGTGACGGCATTAGTAAAACATGATCGAGGGGATGCAGAATTAATAGCGGAACGTGTATTTTTTACGTATGGAATTTATTCCTCGAATATTCCTTGAAAAATCCACGAGTTTTGCATGCATAATATTTTTAGAAGGAAATGGTTTAACGTCCAGTTTTAATTCCGAGTTAAATTCACCGGTAACGGTACACGAGGACGAAGAAAGAATCGCGACATCTGTTATATTTATATATAGGTAACGTGTATTGCCTCGGTGACAACTGTTATTATGTTTGAGTCTACGTATCAGACTTACGATGTACTTCTCACTTTCGCGCGGGCAGCGATAACGCGATTTTGCGAAACAAAATCACTCGTCAATCATACGTATTGCAGCAGTGTTTGCCATTTCGTTGGACTAAGTTGATTAGGTAGAAATTTAGGGGATAATTATAAGTTTTGAGTAATTGCGGATACGTGTGTTTAAACTGCAGATTTTTACGTGTCTATGAAAAATTTAAATTAACGACAGATTGCAGAATGCGCGTAGTAGTTATGCAAAAATATGTAAAGTATCCAAGGTAAACCATATATTATTATACTTAGAGGGTGAGACAAAGTTCTGTTAACTCAACGCATAAGCGTGATTGCGTGACGTGGCTTTACCCTTCTTACTTTTCTTCGTACAATTGTGATTAACCCTTTGAGAATTCGCATAAAAATCCGCGGTCTACTAATGTTCGTTAATATTCGGTGCATCGCTTTCTGATTTCCCCGTGATGCGACTATCGAGTTCACAATGAACGCTGATTCATCGAGACAGGTACATCGGTAATCTGTATAATCAATAAATTCACTGACAAGCAATGATCAGCTTGACGCGAAATCGTCACCAGTCGTGTTACCGCGATCAATTTCTAACTCCGTCCATCTAAACTTCCCTTAACGAAAACGCAACTATATCGGTTCCTACATCCGCTAAAAGGCCAGCATCTTGCCGAGAGTGTAACGAAATCGAATGATCGCGTTTGATTGGCAGGCAAAGGTAACCGGCACTCGCGCACGGATCAATAGGAGGTGAAGTTTATTCGAATGGCGCAAAGCGATATAAAGTTTGAAGGGTGGTCATATAGTGGTCGTAAAGCAGTAGGCTTTCTGCCGTTTCCAGCGAACTTGTAAGTGCCACGCTGCCTCGCATTCTTCGTTCGCGACCATAAGTTCTCGCGGTACGAAGCAATTTACATGAGGGTCGACGCGTGCCTCGCACTGGTGAGGATTCGGAAATCGCGCGAATCGCCGCTTCATCGGAGATCAGCTCTTGAAAAGAAAGATAGCTTTTGCAAACGGCAAATGCTACTGTTCTACAAATACGCCACGGTCTTTGCTACGCGTTTACTTTGCACTCGTTAACTTGGTAATGAAATTAAAGGGAAAAGTAAATTGTGAACTAAATACAGAAGTCTGAAGAGGGATTAACAATCGAAATCGCGTCTATGGGAAATCTCGTTGCTTTAAGAAAAGCATCTTAACCATCGTTCGATCTAATCTATAATAATCTAACGTTCGATACGGTAACATTAATGTGGCTCATTGTTCACATACATACATATATGCCCGCTGTTTTTCTCAAACATTTCATAATATTTTCACTATTATTATTACACGATATACACTATTATTTAATCCTTTGCCCTACGAATTTTGTATACACTACACCTTGTTACATTAGTCGGTTATTGAAATATTAGAATCAATTTGGGTTCATTAATCCTCTATTTTGTATATTGAAACGGATCGTGCAACTGAAACTGAACTTTATTATAGATACAGTGTATGTTTGTCTTTTTAAGTTACAATATTCATCACGAGTGTAGCAGCTCGTAATTATATGGTAGAGGGTTAAGACATTCTAAATAAGTACATTTGAAACGTCAAACAAGATAATTGTTTGCGATGCAAAAATGTATCCCACGAGAGGTTGAACAGGTCGCAAATCCAATTAGAAGATTAGGATCACGGAAAGTGCATAAATCTCCGTGTCCGGGGAGGGTGGTAAAAGTTCGCGGCGAGTACCACGCCCGCCATTTGTTTCGTCGCCGTTCTAAGCAGCCGCGGGAAAATATTCCCGTTCGTGTCGTTATTGATACCCGCGGCGTTGCCCGCGATATTTTTGCACCGGGGCGAATATCGGGTGGCTTAGTTACCTGATACGAATTATCAGGCGGCAGCCAGTCGCGTGTGAACGTTGTACTGATTACATGATAGGTTTAAAGGTTGAGAAACACGACATCTAGACATTTATAAGTGGGTCACGATATCTGTATCGACTTGCAGAACGCGGACGTGGAAGAGATTAGGGTGCCTGTAATCTTAGCCTCGGTTTCCACTTAATGGCCACGGCGTACAACATCTAAGAATGTTCGCGTGCGATTTTACTCGCTAATAAAAAGAAAGCAGGAAGGCGAAAGAGGGAAAAGTGTGCCCGGAGAACGGTTTCGCCGACGAGCGAAACTCGCCGATCACTCGAGATTAGTAAGAGGGGTTGTACGCGCCCCCGTTTGCCGTAATTGAGAAAGGAAATTATCGCTTTTGCGCACGACCACCCGGGGAAAATTTATCCTAACTGCCATCTCGTGTACTGTAATTTTCAATTATCGTGAGAATTCCATTGCGCTCAACAATGATTTCGACGCAGAAATATAACCTCTGGTCTCGATGTTGAAACGTGGATCGGTGCACCCTTAGAAATCTCCACTAATTTTACGGAAAGACCGATTGCGAGGAAAAGTAAGAATACGGTGCATAATTTTCACTCGGACGCGCGGTGTAATTGGGAAGGGAAATTAGCGCTTTTGCGCTCGATAGTGCGGGGGCAATTTATCCTACCTGTACCTAGTGTACTCGAAGCTTTTAATTATTGCAAAGAGTCCATTGCTCTCAACAATGATTTTCAACTCAAGAATGTAAGTTGCGAGTCTAGTCTCAATATTCAAACGTAAATCGATGAACCCTTGTAAATCTTAACTCTGACTTTACAAGAGTAATTGCAAGCAAAAGTAAAAATATATATACAGCGACTAAAAAGTAATACATTGTAAACGAACAAATTTTACCAAACGACGCGGGGAAATTATAAAGTGACTACAAAAACTATTCGCCAACCAATGTACTTATCTCGCCTACTAAGTATTAATCGTGCTCGACTAAATTAGCGTTCCTATTATTTAATAATACTCCCCTCGCGTCGATAAAAATTTCGAGCGATGAAAATAATCAACGGAATTCAATTAAAAAGCGTTTCACGAGAAAACGCGACCGTATACGAATCCTTCTCGTATCCGCGGCATACCCTAGCACCGAGTCACCCTAACCCGAGCTTTCGTCTGCAAAACCAAAAAAAAGAGAAAGAAAGATTCCAGTAGTATTACCAAGTATCGTCGACGAAACGAAAGATACCCGAACCACGAAGACCCCGCGGAAGGCCGTTTCGTACAAGCTATCTATAAGCGACGTGTACTCGATAATGTCGGAACAAAGTGTTGTCAGCCGGGGGCCGATTACACGAATGCTCGAAAAGAGCGGGCGGTTAAGAAGAAGAAGAATCGAATCGTTCGAAGGGACGAAGAAGAGACAGGAAACGGGCGAAAGGAACGACGACGGTGGCTAGAAGGTCGGGTGTAAAAGGGTGAGGGAAGTCGGCCATATTGAAAGAGGGTGGACATAGAGAGATAGAAAGAGGAAAAGGAGAGAGGCGCCGGTCGGTCGCGTCCTCGCTAGAAAGAGAGACCACGAAGGAGACCTTGCTCTCCGCGAGCAGGCAGCACGGTGTCGAGAGTGAGCACCATCTTGTTAACAGTCGAGTTCTTTTTCCATCGGCGTCGACTCCGATAGGCCTACGAGGCCATGGTGGGCGTTCTTCCTCGTCTTCCTATTTTGTCCACTCGTTCATGCTCCGCCTCGTGTGGTAGCCTCGGTTCTCCTGCACGTGATCGGTTGCCCTGGTACATACCGGCGAGCATCGGTTCCCTTATACGCTCCGCTGACCGATCCACCAGGATACCAGTTCCCTCGTAACGTCTTTGACCGCGTCCTTGCGCGCCGGAACCGAGTGACACGGGTTCCCGCTGCTACCACCTGCCCGCTAACGAGCTTTGTTAATTCCTCCGGTATACTCGGGCGGAATTGGACAAGTCGACGATAAAGAATCGGCAGGAGGAATCGTCCTGCGTGGCCCTTTTCACGCGACGCAGTATGCAACTCGGCGTGGAAACATTCGGGAACCTCGATCGGGTCTGGAGAAACCTCGAACAACCTTAGAGAAGGAAGCCACCGGATCTAAGTCCGGTTAGACTAACCGAACCGGCAACGATCTCGTCCGCAAAAAAGTCTACCTTGTATCCGTGGTTAAATGTCAAGTTTTCGGGGCTCGAGAAGGATTCGGTGGACGAAGGATAGAGGAAGGTCGAGAGCGGCGCCTAAACCGATTCCACGCCGGATTACCGCGATTTCCATAATTTCGTTACGCCTTAAGTGGTCGCAGGCTTTGGATTCGGCTCTTAATCGCTGGATCGCGATACATTAAAGTATCGTATATCAAAAACTGGCGATCCCGTGGCGAGTCCCTGGCAGCCCAATTACGGGATCGAACGTTCTCCGGAATCAGTCACGCGATCGTCGCGGATCTTCAACGATCCACACGTCCAACTGATCCGCATCCACGTCCAACGCTCGTGATCCGCGTTGACGAGCCACGATCCTCTTTTATCGTGAAGCGACTCCCCGGAGGGACAGGTGCGACTAACCTTGAGATAAGGTGTCCGACCAGCTGCGTTCGCCCGGAACGAGTCCGTCGTTAACGCGAACGAGCACAGGATAGAGAGCAGGCGGCGACAAAAGCAGAGGAATAGGGGAAGATACACATCCATTACCATCAGCATGCAAATTAGATCGAGGATTACCGCAAATCCTTTCGTAACAATCCTCCTGCGGAGCGCCCACTCCGGGGAAAGCCGGCAGCGGGGGATGAAAAGGGGAGAAAGAGGGCGGTGGCGAAGGCGGAGGGATGCTGTCGGGAGATAAAGATTCGAAAGAGAGAGGAACTCGGCCGCAAACTCCTCGCCGGAACTTAATTATCGTCTAGCATCGCTGTCGGGGTTTGCTTTACGAGCGGTGTACCACTCTCCCGGCGACCAGCCTCTCCTAAAATCGCCGGAATAAATATTCGGCTGGGATGCGGTTGTAATTGGCGTGAACGAAGAAAGGAGCTCGGAAATTTTCCATCGATTAGCGCGCGTTTCCACTGTGAAACGTTGATTTTGTCCCGCGACCGTCACCGGCGTACAAGCTTCTTCAATTATGCGCGTCTAGCCTAAAACGTTGCTGAATAATACACGCAATGTCGCCTGGCGAAAGCACGCGTTCGAACCAGCGATGCATTTGGCTCTGAATCGATTTTTCGAAACAGTTGGTTTTTCCTTTTTTCATTGGTTCTTGGATTCTAGCGTGAATCGAACTTCGATTCGTTGACGACGAGCCTCTTGAAAAATTCTACTTAACTCAATCGAATTCTTCTCTCTTCAGAAGCGTTATAATTTCGAGAAAGAACAGAATAAAGACATCGGAACTTAAATCTACGTATATTGGTAACTTTTCTAGGTTTATCTGAAAACTTCTGAATACTTTAGGATAATAGGAATGCGTTAATGAGTTAAAAATGTTCCGACGACTGTAGCAGAGTTAATTAACTGCCACCAGTCGTACGATTTCAATTTGGAGTAAAGAATATTTCGGTTACTCTTGGGACAAAAAGGGGAAATGGTTTGAAATCAGAGTTAGTTGGTTATGGTTAGTTGACGTGAAACATATTTTTGTTAATTTTTCTTTTGTCGTGCTCGAAGACAATTCATTGGGACGTTCACTATTTTCAACTTTAACGCTGCGTCGAATGCAAAGCACTAAAATATTACACGCAATTTTTATTCGATAGTCTTCGATCTTACAAATTGAAGCTGCAATTGGAATTAAAATTACAGATTATCGAAAAGTACCGTGTATTTTTATCGCAATTAGAGCATAGTTTACACCACGAGTGTAACTCGTCTGTATATAGCAAAGGGTTAAATGTAAGTGTACAGAACCTAATTTGACTTCGCTTACTAAAAAATTTCCTTGCTTGAACTTAAGATTATTTCAAGTTTTTTCTCTTAAGATTAAACCAACAGAATTGTTCGTTGCTCCAAGTTAAAAACGTACGACTAGTTGCAATTAATTAATGAACGAATCGATTCAAGACACTCGATAAATCGACGATCGATTTCGTGACTAAAAGAATCGATTCGCGTCAAAATTAGGCATCCAAGAATCGATTAGAAAGAATCGAAAATCCCTCGAAAAAGATCGATTTGGTATGGAACATCCCTAGTTGAAGCGAACGATGGTCACAATACGCGCATTGTTTCGCTTCTTTCCGATTGCGTCGAACGTGGAATCGGCGTTGACATAATTTTCGTTGCACTGGCATATCGAGACAGACTTCTTCTGTTCCTCGTTGCAGCATTTAATCAATGGTGAATCGGCGACATCGTGGAAATTGCGACATAAATATCAATTTTAGCCGCGTTCCCAGGAACAATCGCGAGCATTCATTAAACCTTATCGCTGTTAGCCCGTGGATCGAGCGAACCGGAAGCGGCGTTTCATGGAAAAGGCTTTCATTCAGTCGTTTTTCGAAATATTTCACTCCCGGCGCGCTTCATTCAGCCGTCGATTCCCGGTAAATTACGGTCTATCTTTCAAGTCGAGTCTTCTTCCTCCTCGATCGCGCAACATCTTTATATCCTTTGGTTATCGCCAGCTTTATGATTATTGTTTCTCCGTCGATGTACACGGTTGTCGAACAGTATCAACGGCAGCTGCAAAGAAACGACTATATGTCCGAGAAGTCGTCCGCTTTAATGGGCCTGTTCGATTTGCGTGGTCTAAAGATGGACGCAAAACCGGAATCGCGCGTGTATCATCGCGGCCGAAGTGATACTTTATACGACTGGTGGACAGGAATCGGGGATTTCGGCGTTGATACGTGAAACTAAGTGGATATCCCGTGATACTATGTATCCGATTCTTGTTATCCAATGAAGAAGGCATTTATATCTTATTATTAGACCGAGGATTTTTATACATTTATGGAAATTTTCAACCGCGCAAATGCACGCGATACGCGAAAATATACGAAACGCGCAAATAGAAATATTATTGTTATTCTATATTACGATAGAAATTGCAATATTTAGAGGGTGGAACGACTCCCAATTTATGTTCCTCCTCTTCGTTTTCAATTTTAGAAGTACGAATTTGTACAAAAATCCGCAATCTACTTCTTATATAAATCGTGGAATCGATAACGTTTCGAACAAAAAAAAAAAAAAAAATAATGATACACCTAATATTTAACCCCACAACTTATTTATTTATTTAGTAGTACCCGGGACAAAGCCCTTTAACGTACGTAACGTACAAATTAGTAGGTGGTCTTTACGCTCGAAGCAAGCGAAAGACGAAAAAGTATCCATTCCCTTACACGTGTTATTAATTTTAATCCTTTCCGATTTTCTGGATAAATGTCGACTTTCGGAGCGAGAAATTTGCATTAGTGGCACTAATAGGCATTTCCGATAATAATTGAGCGAGAATTCGTTAAGCTTTATTAAATTCTGTCCGTAATGAACTCATACGTGACTAGAAATTTCTTAAGCCTTACTTTTTCTCGTCCGCAAAGGATTAATAAATACGCGATTAATATAGTTTCGTTCACCAAACGACGTACGATGATTTTCCCGCGGAATTCCCCCGTGAAAATCGAATTCCGCGAAGCTTCGAAAAAACCGCAATACCCCCGAATGCACACCTTCGATCTCGAAAGTGAACGTATCGAGGCCCGAAGTAATCAGTCGCGGATCGTTTATCGAGGAAGCTCGGAGAGGTGCAAAGTGGAGTTGGCTACCAGGCGATAAGCGAAGAAGACCGGATCGGGCTCGATCGGGACCCGATATTTACGCATGTGTTCAGCGAATCGGCATTCCAGTCGCCGGCGAGAAGTATTCGCATTAGAAAGCTGCGGACGATTCCTCCGGTTGCCCGGTTTGCAGCGGACAAATGGCGTAATTAACAGCTGCTAACCCAGCACGGTGCTGCGCGTTAAACAGATAAGTGAAGTACAAAGTGCGTGGCGAACGTAACGCGCGAAACGTTACAGCGCGTTGCCATGCTTTACGGCGGCGGCGTTAACCGCGTCGATACCTGTACACGTATGCGTGTATATATTTCGAGATGGGAAAAGCGGTGAAAGAAAAAAAAAAAAAAGGAGAGAGTCCGGTAGCCAAAAGCAGGGTTGCCCGGTTCGAACTGGATCTATAAAGATAAAAGGGACGAGGGAACGGCTTCTCCGCAAACGGGCTTGCCCCCGGTTTCATCATCGGATCCGATACTAAAAGTAACCGTGCACGCAGGCTAAGTTTGCGCGAACAAATCGCGCAATTAGCGAGGAGCACGGTGGAGCGAAGCGGAACGAAGGAATCGCGCAGTATCGATAACATGCGAATCCTCTCGTTCTTTTTCCCCCTTTGGATCGTGTTGGTAACGATGAGAAACTTCGCGTCAGAATGCGCGTGGAAACACGTTTATGAAAGTATCATCGGGATAATAGTCCTGCGAAGATAGCTCGGCGAGTAGAAGGTGATCTGGAATGTGCAAAGAGAGCATCGCGTGGAACGTTTACCGTTTTGCTCGCCTGTTTCTCACAATAAAGCTGCTGCTGCTGCTGCTGCTGCTGCTTGCTGGCTGCTTCGATGCGTAGCAACTCTCCGCGCTGCGTTTCGCGGACGATAAAGTTCTCGCATTCTGTAAACGCTGGGTTAATTGGAGTAGGAGGAATTTTAATTTCCCATCGTGTAGGAAGTCTTTCGATAGCGATCTAACGATAAGTTCGAAAACGTTCATTTCCATCGTGTAGGAAGTCTTTTGAAAGCGTCGTCGGGACTCGCTCGAAGAACCCCTGGCAAAAAGTTTCCGATCAAACGCGATGCTGTTAGATCGAAACGTGTATTCGTCTCGTTTTATTAACGCGTTCAAGAACATTTATTTGCAGATTCGGAAACAAATTTAATTAATTCTACACGAGATACGTTAATCGCGTTGATGTTCTTCCTATTTGTCTAGCAGCTAAATCGATGTTCCGACTCAATATAAAATTAGTTAAAACGCTAAGGGTTTTGTGATGCAAAGTGCCATTGTATAAACATAAAACCTGATAAAGAATTTGTACACTACGCGAGGCAAAATTAGACAATGAAAGTGTGCCCAAAAGTGAAAACTAGCTTTGAGAAATAGTAAACTTATCGCGGAAAGAAATTCCATTTACGTAGTACCAATGTTACAACGCTTCAAAGCAATCATACGTGGACGTAGAAATATTAGAAAATATCGGATAACGTAAATTTTTTGTTCATTGCTTTGCTATTAAGTAAACGAATTGAAGTGGCAGTTATAGGAACGATGACAGTATCGATCGCAAATACTTTTAGTTATAATATTAGAAAAGCAACATTTTCCGCGAAGACGATGAACGAATTACCTTTGGGAGCTTAAGAAGCCTGTATTATACAGAGGTGGTGATGGGGAAAAAAAGGGTGAATAACATCGAGTGCGGCGTAAATAATGGACACGTTTGAGCGATCGTCGGGTTGACGAGGATGCCAGTGAGAAACCGCGAGGAAGCCCGGACTCCGGGGGGTGAGCTTTCATTAGGAGCAGCCTTGTCAACGACACACCCTCACCGAAGGGAAGAAACAGAGTGCGGTAAGGGTTGCGGCTCGTGCGCGATAAATAACCCAGCCGGTGACTTAATGCCCTTACCGAACTTCTTTCTCGATCCTCTCCGACAGACGTACCCTTGCTTCGCCGTGAACTCCGTTTTGATTCACCTAAATGCCACTTTGCGGACCGTTTTCGTGAAATATCGTTTCCCAATGGGGCACAATCATTTTTTTCTCATTCGAGGGAACAAATCTGCGTTTACATTAGGCAGTTTTTAGTCGAATAATCCTTGCAACATTGATCAGTAACTCAGTAGGTTTTGTAGAAAACAATGTACAAATCTAATTTTGTAGGAGAAAGAAGAAACAATGCTGGCTTTAGATTGTTAACAAAATTGAATCTCATTTTTATCGTTACGCGTGGCTAAGACTGCGATTTAAAGGCTACGCTAAACAATCGCGTTGTTTGTGTAGAAAGGACTGTATGTGCCACATCCTTGTTGCAAGAGAAACGGAAAGTACCATTCGTTTAAATTTGCATACACTGTAAGCGCAAACCTGTTTGCGCGCAAAGTAATTAAGAATATCGGGGCATAGAAAATATATTTCTTTAATACGATCTTTTCATTTTCTATTAGGAGGTAACGCAAGAATTCGTCTTACTATATCTCGAGTAAATTATTAATATGTAAAATTCATTATGCTTAATATCTACGTCGATATCTAATTGAACGACGCTTGGCATCGATACTTATATCGTTTGCCACGAAAGCTCCTTAATTTTAACGAAACTACGGTTCGATCGACTCGGTTGTCAGGCCGAAAGTTCGCTAATGTAATCGCAGCTTAATCGAGTCGAGAATGTTTGTACGATCGTTCCGGAGGAGTTACAAAACGAAGAAGTTTGGCAAGGATACGAGCGGAAGTTAATGATTCTCGAGGATTTTCGATACGAAACGGCGGCGGTGGAAGGGTGGAGGAAAGCGGTGTACGAATGGAGCGGACGTTGGACCGAGTCCAAATGATTCCGCAAGCTATAAAGCAGCGCGGAGATCCTTGAGGTGTATCCATTAAACCGCGGGCAAACAAACCCGAAGAGAGCGCCAACGAGCGCCACTTTGCCTGTAATATATTACCACGTGACTAACGCACCGGACTAAATCGCGGCCTCTGCTCTATGCGCCGCTCGTCAGATTGTATTTTATAAGTAAACAGATCGGCGAGATTTATTCGCGCGCCGCCGGTACGTCTTATCCTCGATATCGTAAATCCCGTCTACTTGATTTATCGGGTTAATATGTAGGGCTCTTTCCAATGGCTTTCTAACGGTTGAGCATCATGTGCTTGGTATAGGTGTTTGCACGGAATTCCGCGCTCGATGCAAGGTGCATTAGCGAACGATAATTGGCTCGAACGATCGGAGGTAGAGTAAATCCCTCAAACTTCGTTTTAATTCGAATGTCTCGTTAACGTTTTAAAAAAAGGTTAGAACGCCGTTGGGTCGAAAATGATCCGAAGATTGCAGCAGGGTTAAAAAATATACTGTTGTAAATGTGTGATATTGTTGGATTCCGGGAGAATTGACAACGCGTAGAAGATAAATCTTGGAGGCTTTATTGATACGGTTACTGCACTCGACTAGTGAATACGGAAATCTGACGGTTTTATGATTCTGCGGGCTTTTAAGTACTGTTGTTGGGGGTGATTAATGGTAAGAACAATGATCGAGGAAGAGGGTGATTAAGGAAAGGTACGGAATACAGGATGACTAGGAAAGGTACAGAGTACAGGATCACTAGGAACTGAGATTAGGGTGTTTGTCAGATGCATTTGGTTTAGGATGTGTCTATGGTGTTTAAAGTGAGGGGTCGTGTTGGTCATCCAACAATATATGGAATATATATCACATATATTCCATATATATATATTATTACATATACATATATCATTATGTATATTAAACTTGTTTCTGAATTTACAAACAAATGGTTTTAAAAGCAACGAAGAAACGGGATGAATATATATATGTATATGTTAAAGTCCAATAAAGTGAACACGAAGATATTGTAAATTTAACTTCGGTAATATCTGTAAACGATGGAATATTATTCTTTTCATTATAGAATATCATTGTTTTATTCTTCTTTAGCATTTTCCCTTATGCGAATACAAAATAACTTTCCAACACCTTAAACGTACCAGGGTTAATAACTTTGGCATTCATTTCTGTTTAAAAAAAAATAACTATCCGAGTAAGGAATTCATGTTTATGCAGTATTTACGCGACTCTAGTCTTCGTTGCTAACGACATTGTTCTTCACATTAAACTTCGCCAGGGTCTTCGCTATTTCCTGTAAACTTGCATTCGTTTCTCGAATATTCTTACTTCGATGCGAGAATAATTTCACTTCGTTGTTCGACGTACAATCGCAAGTGCCAATGAATGGAAATCTAATGCTAACGAATATTCGGTAGCGGCTCTAGTTTACCCCGTTTCGATTTCCATTATCCATTCGCGCGCAATCATTCGATGCTCGTAATTGCGTGCCGCGTCAATCGTCGGTTATACGAAGAAATGCGATGCAAAACTCTTTCACCCGCTCGGCAAAGTCAGATTCCGAAAGTCAAAATGACGTCAGCCGCAAATTCCCGTTTACCGAATACACGTGTAAATGTTGGATGCGATTTGTCGCCGAAATGAAATCACCTCGATGAATTAGACAGAGAATCCGCTTGGTAATTTGTGTATAAATTATTGCGAGCGCGATTTCGCTCGATTAGCATGGCGATTTTTAAATGCTCGCAATCGAACGGACGAGCGGAAATTACGTGTACTTCGTATACGAATATCGATCGTAATTGTACGGTTTTTGTAATGTGAGAAAACGATGGCGGAAACGGTGCACAATAGCTGGCATTCTTTGGTTATTAGATGCGGTACAACATTGTATAAACAAGGGTTAATTCGTGGATCCGATGAAATATTCATAGCAGGAAACGCTATGGTCAAAGATCGTTGAATGACATTAAACAAATTAAAATCTTGCAACATTTCGTTGGACGTTCTTTCTATTCATGGAAATGACGAGTGCAAAACTGCGATATCGAGTTTCACGCGTAATACTTGGAGAACAATGTAACAATCGCGGCAGGAAATGCATCGAAGAAGTGAAAGATCATCGCGCGTATAAAAGCGAAGTCGTCTCTTCAGTTTTTATGTAATTGCCGAATAGTTGAATATTCGAAGGCGATTTCGTATGCATCTACGGTGCACACATACGATACACGAGTTACACGCAATGTAAAACGTTCGATTTAATGCGGTATCGATAATGAACTTGTCCAATGATTGACCTTCTTTACATTGCAAATTGCTATCTTTTCATATCTGATAACCTTGTTGCAGCATAAGCGTTCCCAAGCCTGCGTTCTTGCAACGTTATTACGATTCGTTGAATTCGTTTCGAAGCAAGGAGAATGGAAGTAGAAAATTTTATTCCGCATTTACGACGCTGCGTTTTCTTCGGATATTTTCAAACGGCGCAACGTAAAAGAAAAAAAGGATACGCGCCACACCTTTGCGGATGTTTTATTTATTCTTAAACGTTCAATGCTGCAATGTTTCCCCTCGAAACTTGTTTTCCTGTTCAATTTATAATTTCGATGCAAATTAATACGTTTGTTATCTAATCGTGAGATGGAAGAAATGGAATCTAAATAGAGAATCGTTTCACACTGTGGATAAAATAATTAGGTGCCGGAAAATGTTCCTGCGAATTTATAATATATATATAAAATTTAAATGTAACGTGAATGCGTTGAACGGATCTTGCTGGATTGGCTGTCAAATCTAAGCTACGCATTCGTTACGGTCACAAATTTAGGCAGATTTCTTTTAATGGGGGATAACGAGTTAACTCGTCTTATGACTTACCAATATTTGGCACACGGTATTTTACTTTCTCAGAAATTCTTTACACTTTTATCAACAACAAGTTCCATTTTACAGTTATATTCGCGGCAACTAAAATTCTCCCAAACTACATCAGCTCCTTTTATTTCCGCGTACAAAGAAGATTCCAACTGAAAAATTCCTCAATCAACCCTTTCGCTACGAAGGACGCGTATATACGATCTTATAAACGAACCGTCATTTGTTCAAACTATACGTACACCTTTTTTACAACTTACAATTAGTATTATTTCTATGTTATACTACAATTATTCAGAGTATTCAAATATTTATACCCATAGCGTTTCCATGTAAAACGAAAAACGCTTCCATTTGTGCGCTGAAAAATGCTTGCAACTTTTAAGCGCCACAGCAAAAGGATTAACAGGAAAATACAAAGTAGTCCGTTGCTTCGTTGGCTCGACTTATTTTATATCGGTTAAAATGGCGATCGGACAGTGGGACCGTGTAACGTATGCTAATTTGACAAATTGTGAAGGGAACGCGTGTACACGGGTACGCGTATGACGTGGCCAATGACGAACGCGCGTTATCGATCGTCTTCATCGATCGTCCGTCCTGGCCAGAGGCCAAAGAATCCAAGACGCACGCGCTGCTGGAAGCTGTTCGGAACGTGTACGTGACACTAGCCATCTCTCATCCGGTCGTCGAATATATCTGCGAGCTTGATATCGATCGGTGTGCACGCACGCAATCAGATATCGCACCCACGCGTTTCTTTCCCCGCCTTCGACACGCACCTCGCGATCCTTTCTTCCACCGTACGCGCGATCCTCGCGAATTACGATCCCTTGCAATGGAAAATTCAAGTGAAGTGCAGAAATTTCTTGCATTTCATCCGCTAACGATGTTGGACGATTTCGTTTATTTATTCACGGTTTGGTTTACGTAAATAGATTAACAAATGTGTGATAAGTAGCATTATTAAAGTATTAAACGTGGGATGACAAAGCGGAGGAGATCGCACGTTTGAAGGCGCATCGCGAGTAGAAGAAATCGACTGTTTTGTAATGGTTGTGTTAACAGTTATTGGAATACGGTTTATACGGTTACGTATATAGCTCGTATAACGACCGATGCGATTCAAGGGAAAATCTAGATCCAGCGAGAGCAGCGAGCTGGCAGAACTCTGACCGCAAGATCGCATTCAAAATATGTCGCAAAGTGTCGATTTAGCTTTAACCTAACATGCGTCGAGTGGTTAGGTCACAATGAGATCGGTGTTCACGAGGCAGCTAAGTGCTTGTCCATAATACACGCGACGTAAACGCTGTGCGCCCTAAGTGCTTACACGCCCGTGACAGTCAATCCTCCAGGAAAATTGAATTTAAACCTAGAACCCGGACAAAAGTTGTTGGAACCGTTGCTCCGTTTATAAAAAAAAAAAGGTCGGGGGAGGGGGGACAAGGACAAGCGAGAAAAGTAAAGATCTCGCGAAGCCGGAGCGAAAAAGAGGGGAATAGAAGAGGGACAAGAGTCGTTCGCCCAAGACGGTCTTTCTCCGAGTTCTGGTTTTCGCGTCTGGTTAGTGTCGTCGAGGCTCTCGCGGTCGACTTATCGGTGTTTATGTTAAACCGACGCATTTAACAGCCGGAACGGTTTATCTGGTCGATAAATAACTGCGGGGTGAGGCAGGAAAGAGGAGAAGAGAGAGAGTTCGTGTTCACCACTCCGAATGAGAGGTCGCACATCTCGCGCCGTTATTGTGTTCCCTTGCCTGATCCTGAAGGACTTTTCTTCCGTTGCAAGGACCGTTGCTTCGCGGTATCTCGATGGTCCGTATCGATGAGAAATGTCTCCTTCTAATCTGTGACCCGGCATTCTACCCTATAACCTTTTCAGTCTTTGTTCCGCTATCTCGGCCAGTGATTTTCAGCTTCCCCTAGCCAGAGGCCACAGGTTCGTTCGATTTCTGTGAAATCGTATATTATTTCACGCCTTCTCATTGACCCTTTCTACGAGCGTTTCGAGTGCCTTGGGAGAGTGGTCGTAAATTCGATAGCGAAAGGGTTAGAGGGTTAAACGTCGGATGCTAATCGTCTTCGAACGTGACGTCTCCGGGGCTTGTATTTACATATCGTGCTGGCTTTTCTGCTTCTATCTTCGATATCTGGCGCCACTTTGTTTATGCCATTTGATTGTCCGTGATTCGGAGCGGGCAAAATAGGCGACCACGTTTCGTTGGCAATGGTAACGTTGGCGAAAGTAAGATACTTATATTCCAATAGGGTAGTTTTAGGTGTTTCTACTTTAGATGGTTATGCCAACAATTTTGGACGCTTCGTAAATGTTATCAGAATTGTTGCAAAGCTTCTTGCTGCTATCAGACGCGAACGAGTTCTGACTCGAGATACGTTGATATCCATATACTTTTTAAAAAATGCATATCGATGAAAAATTTCATCGTTCGCAGCATTGGTCGCTGTATGTGTATCAAAGTCTGCAATAGTCAAAGGGTCGAGACCCTGTAGTCGCAGTTATTGTCTTGCTTATGTTACGCCTAAATTCTGAAATCGAGGAATATAAGCATATCAATCATTCTCTAAAAAAAACAACCACCCCTATTATCCGATAAACGTAAGTTGGCTAAAAAAAGGAAATTTTCTCGTTTCGAGTGAAATATTGGTAAAGAACACGGTTACATCGATGAACTGGAACGGGAAAGCGGTCGAAATATCGAACGAATCTATAAATAATAAGTGGGAGAAGGCATTGAACGGGGTGGATGTCGAAAAAAGGAGGGTAGTTTAGAATAACGTCGGCTGCGCGTTCCCAGGCACGGCGCCGAGATGCAATTTCCTTGTAAATCGCGGCAAACCGAGCGGGAGAACGACAAGGAGATAACATTAGATGTCCACGTGTACACGTGTATCGGCGTACACGCGCGTCTCCCCCGACGCGAGTATTTTGAGACGCGCGCGCGAGAAACGTGCGAGCTATTCGTTTGACGGTGGGACATAAATTCGGAACGTGGTATCATTTTCTCGCCTTGTCACCTTTGTCATTTGCTGCTTAGAAATACCACGTCGTTCGTTCCCGTTTCGTTTTCTAACTCGAGTCCTCTATTTTCTTTTCTTTTTCGCGGGAATGCGGCTGCAAATTCGCGAGATCTTCATTCACTTGCAAGTGGAATTAACCTTTTAATATTATCAGTGGTATAATATATTAGTAGTATAGTATTATAATATTGTAATGTTATAAGTGAAATTTGCCTTACAATAACGAGTCACACTCGTGATATAACTTAGAGGTTAGTTCTAATACAAACGCGCTGTACTTTTTAACCCCTTGCCATACCATTTTCTTTATTATCGATGCATACTGTATTAGTTATTCGTTAGCTTTATACAGTATTATATGCAAAGTATTTAAACGTTGTGTGTAATTTTTAATTGGCGATTCTCAATCTTATGAACCGAAACTATAAATCAAGTTAAAATATAACTTTGTCGCAAGTGGAGTCTCTTTTTATTGAACCGACACTATAATTCATGACACGGGTATGACTCGTTATTGTCTGCCAAAGGGTTAATAAACCTTAACTCACTTAATTTCGATTCGTAAGATTGTAAGATTGAAAACTACAAAGTATAAATTGCGTACAATACTACTTTTTTTAAACGAGAAAATAGCCAACGTTCCAGTGAATAATCTTCGAAGAATTCGTAAGCCAAGAAATTAAAGAGAAAACTAAATTGCGGACTTAAAGGTGGAAACCCTAAAAAGAATTTACGGTACCATTACGAAGCTCCAAAATTTTAATGTAGCGAAAGAAAAATATAGAAATGTTTAACACTAGAACTACCGTCGATTAATGTATAATTATTTATACCAAGGAAATAAAAATGGTAAACGTTTGCAAAGTACGTGTGATTGAAGCACAATATAAATGCATCATTTATATTTTCCACAAAGCACCAGTGGATACGTTAAAAAGTGTGCTACTGTAAATTTATATAATTTTCATGGTAAATTTGTATTCGGTCATTTTTACTGCTTTGGTAGTTCTAGTATTAAAAAAGATTTCACGTGGAACGTAAGTAAGCCGCGATTTTTTATGCATCTGAAATATACAGGAAGAGCAGAGACTGCGTGTAACATTGAAAAATATTCCAAATATTGTTGGATGACCAAGCACGTAAATAGCGATAGTCTTGTTTAATCTAAACGTTTTGACTACCGACTCACCGTAACAATAAACACGAAAGCCCAAAACATGTTACTCACGTTCGTCACTTAGTCATAAGGGCTAAGGTCATCTTCCCCCACTAGAATAAGGTTATATATATATTCCCTGATCGTAAGCCCGGGACAGTTCAGAGAAAAAGATCTAACCGACAAGTCAAGTACTTACTACGTTACGTTGCGTTCTATTACACGAAGTTCTGTCAGTTGAGTTCGGCGTGACATAAGATTGTACTTGAATAAACTTTCGTATTGGAAAGCAGTCAGTCTTTCACCCGGATCCCAACAATATTCAATCTAGCGAATATTTTATATGATATTCGTTTCTATTTTCCTATTCGTTCCTATTTGTATTTTAAATTAGCTCCTATTTTCGTTGCAATTCCAAATATGTGTTTATATTAATAGGAATTTGCATAAAGATGCTCAGTTTAAATCTAGTTGGCTCATAATTTCCTCTAAGCAAATATAATAATCAGCGCCAATAGTTTTTGTGGCGCCTATATAAATATAATGCTAGCGGAAAGAGTGATATAGAGGTGACTATTATTAACCGAGGCGGATGAATAATAAAATTGAAGCGTGCACGAGAGTTTCCACTGCTGCGGTAGAGTTAATGCTATTTTATGAGCCCTGTGAATCTACTGCCGCTTATTCGAGGAGATAAATGTCGAGGTGATGAACTTAGGTGACGAAGTTGCGCTTTAATTCGTTGATGCTGCGTTTGTTTGACGTTTCTTAACATCTGTCAAACATGTTAATGCGTGGAGGGTTCATGATCGATGCTTCACTCAAATGCCCCATTTTTACACGAAAGGCGAGTGGAAAAAACAAAGAATGTTGTAAAACATTTTCAGGAAAGTCGATTTAGTATAGTAAAAGGATAAGATTGAGTAAATTTAATTGTTTCGAGTTAAGTTCGAATTAGATTTGGGCTAAATTTTGTACTATTTTTGTCGCGCATTCGTTGCACAATATTATATATATGTATAATAAATCAAACAAATTTGATTCTATTTGATAAATTAGAATATAAATAAGATTCGGTTAAATTAATTATTTCGGGTCAGCCTCGAATTAGATTCAGGTTCAATTTTATAACATTTCTATTTTGCAAGTGTTGCGCAATAATGTGTATAGGCAATGAATTAGATAAATTAGATTATAAATATAATTCAGTGAACTTAATTCTTTCATACTAGGTTCGAATTAGATTTGGATTCAATTTTACACCATTTCTGGTTTGCAGTTGTTACACAATAATAATATGTAATAGTTAATAAATTAGATAGATTAGATTATCAATATGATTCAATAAATTGACTTCTCTTAGGTTAGGTTTGGATTCGATTCAATTACTTTCTTGTGCTAGTAGCATTAACGCAAAATATTTCTTGGTCTCTTCGGCTGTATGTTAACTGTATTACTCGCAGCGTAAAGCTTATACTTTAATTAAGCATCAGAAAGAAAAATGAGCGGAAAAATGACTGCTAGACTAAGGAAGATTTTTATGCAGATTCATATATTTACGAATACAATTAAGGAAGTAGAACCTAAATTCATTCCCTAAGTATTACAACATTTACTTTACTTTCAACGTTTCGTATTTTCTTCTTTTTTTTCATATTCTGTGTTTTTGTACGTACATTTAAATGCATACGAATCCACAGTCTAATGATTGCTTTACGTCATTCTAATTTTTTCCAGGTTGAAACCTGTAGAATAAAAATGCACATTCGCTGGTTTTTCTTAATCCTTTGTATATGTTTTTGTTAGTCAAAAATTGATATTCTAGATCTTAGCAATTTCCTTTACTTTCATAGATTCTTAATAAAAGAATCCTTTCTTTTTTTACTTTATTATTTTTTTAAAAAAAAAGAAATCTTATTCCTCGTAATACGTAAAGATTCCAAACTTCTCTTCGATAGCATACGTCTTCAGTAGCAAAATTGTTAAGCTTCGGGTCAATTTATTCGCAAATCACTATATTGCACGCGTAAATTACGTGCGCATCTTTTATTGTACATCGAACAAATATTTCGCCGCAGTCAAAGGGTTAAAAGGGCCAACTCTCCTCTGTTCGAAACAAAATCTCCTAAGAGTCGAACGTATCTCACACGAAACGTATTCGAAAGCTTAACAAGCTTATCTGTACCAATATTTCCTACAAAAGAAAACAAACTATCGTACGAGAAGTCGTAAAGGAGGGTTTCAAAATTCAGGGAAACAAAACAGAGCCCATCGTTCATCGAACGAAACAGTTTCACGGGTACGAGGAAACATGTACTCCTCAAGTTGGCCCCAAAGTGGAAAGAGGAAACGTGGTTTCGCGTTTTATCGCTTATTTAGCAGAGAAACAGGGACGCGACAGTGTTGGGCGGGTGAAATCGTTGCGTGCGTTGACAGACGCGAAACATGCGCTCACGAATGTCGCCGCTTTTTGTCACTTTTACGGCCCACGGGCCCCAAAAATATGGCCATTAAGGCTCGCGAAGAGAACACGCTTGTCGAGAAAGACCCGTAAACAGGACACGAGAGGCCCGGTCAGGGGCCACGGACTCGTATTACACGAATCTCTTACAAAGAACCGTCGCCAGACCTCCTCTACTTCTTTCGATACTTGGCGAACTAAGCAATACAGGCTGCTTCATAAATACCGTCAGTCACCAAAGCTTTTTCTTTAGTTTCACACCGTTGAATTTGCAATCGATTGCAGTAGGGAATTTTTGGTAAATATGTTGTCTATAAACTACGACATGCTACATTAATTATAGCATAATAGTTAATATACATATGTGTAAAATAACACATTTGAGCTGAAAACGAAAAGCATAGGTAAGAGTAGCATTTATTAGCACGAAAATAATATAGGTACACATATTTCGATGCTCCGCGTAACAAATTGTACCTTAATATCGACGTACGAATAATGCCAGGAATTATAATGCGTAACGGGAGAACTATAAGTATACTTTAGATAAATGTCGGTCCAATTCTTGAAGGCATATATATATATGTACATTCATATTAGCGAAAGGTTTAATTCGGGATCATTGTCTGAACTTTCTAGACTTTCCTCTATCATTTTCTATCTTCTTATCGCGGAATTGATTTCTACCCTTTCGATTATCATAATCACGAGAAAAGGCGAATATTCTCAGGCCACGCTCAATCGCGATGCATTGAATCGGAGGAAGAGGATGCGTACGATGTTCCAAAACGTTAATGAGGTCCGACGAAGGCACGATAAAATTCCGATTTGTCGCCAGGCCGTTTAAATATTCTATTCTTCGAACGAGTTTCCCAGCGACTTCGCGGACTCCACGATGTAAATCGTGTTACGTAATTAATTCGTCGACCGATCCGCAACAATAGCCCGGTCATTAGAATTATGCTTGAATATTGAATACGTCGTTAACTGTGATTCTATAAGCATAAATTATCCCCACCCATATTTTTATTCGGACGAACGAACGTGATGCAGTGCGAATAATTCGGTTCGGGTTTCGGATGGATTTTGAAAGGACTGTACCGATCCGTAGGGGGTTTCTCCTGGAAAATGATTGTTTTCGGGAAAGCTTTCGAAACACGTGTACTCCCATGGGTGGCCAGTATTCTTTCGTGTAAGGAAAATATACCTAGGTGTAGATCGTGTGTCGTTGTCGAAATGAGAACACGTGCGGCGCTAATAGTGTTGAATTTTTTTACATAGGTCACTCGGTTGACTGATATATTTGTTCTGGGATTTCTGGGCCTTCGTTGTGTAACCAAGACCAAAGGTCCTATCCCTCCTTTACGTTTCTTTTTTCTTCTCATTTTTTAAGTGAAACCATTCTCGTTTATTCTATTCTGCCTCTTCGGTGTAACTATTCTCTTGACGAACATTTAACTATCAATTTGTGGAAGTTTCGGATATTCGTTTTGGGTATTATAATTAAGCTGCGGATCTTTCTGCAAATTCTCATACATGTTTATGTACAAAATTAAAGAAACTTAAGAAAGGGACTTAAATGGAAATACCATTGAAACACAATAGTTTGTACTTTACTTTGAACGTTCTGTATATTGTTACATCTAACGTGCATTCTCTGCTTTTTTACATATTTAACTGTCCTATATATGCATAAAAATTCGCACGTTAAATATAACACATCGGTACGTTATATCAATCTAATAACGGTTTAATTATATCCGTAGATATGATAGATCAATAGTTTTATCAATAGTATTAGAATTACAGTATCAGGGTCCCATTTTTTTTTCGTTTTCGATACTCTTCTCTTCCCCATCCGAGTTTTATTTAACTTTATTCCAATTTTCTTGCTGTGTTCCCCTTGTTTATGATTCTACGCGCATACCGGCATTATTGCTAAGAATTGCACGGTTTTTCCGAGACGAATTCCATCGGCGTGTTTTGTCTACACAGAGAGCTGGTCGAGAGAGAAGTTGTTACAGCTCGAGTAGGGTCTAAGGGCGAAACAACACACTCGGCCAGGGCTCGCACGGTTTACACGTACGCGCGATGTTTCCAGCTTTTATCAGCCGGCACACTTGACTCGAGTTTAAATCCGTCGGTTTTCGCTCGAACAGCCAACGAGCCCCGCCTCTGCTCGCAAATAAGACTTCTTCTTAACGCGGCAGAGACAACACGCCGCGGATTTTTCCAGTCGCTTTTCGACCGGAATATACGTGTCACCGGCTGTTTGTCCGGGGATCAAGATATTTGCGCGTCAACCTCGCCTTCTTTGGCTCGTGTGTCTCGCGGACCGGACAAACATCCAAACTTCTTCGGCTGGTTCGCCGAACTCCGGAAAATTCACGGAATCTCGGTCACTGTGGAAAAGCTAGCAAACTTGGCGAAGTTACGAAACTCGTGTACTCTTGTTAGATTCGAGGCAATTTTTACAGACATAGACGCGTTCACGTGTTTTTACGAGCGGGTGTTGAAATTATATTCGAAATATTGAATTCTTTAAAGGGTTGTTCGGTACGATACCGTAAATACAAATATGTCAGTCGGGTCCTCAAAAATGAATCTCAATTTAGTATCTGTCGTGGACTAGATCTAAGCGTTGAAAAATTCATTAGCGCGATATACTAACGATAAGTCCTGAACGATTGAGGTGGGACGTACATTCGTTCTGCTATTCGAAATATTATATAAGGGAAGATCCTTTAGTTATTAGAAAAGTAGAGGAAGATCGTCAATCGCAACAGCCCTTACATTACCGATTGAACATGTTCCCAAATTTACAAATACACGACTTTGAAAGCAATAATCCTCGAAAGACATCGTCAAATATTATGTCAAGTATATATGTACTTACTGTGGCAGGATTTTCCGAGCTTCAGTACCAATTACTATTTCCAAATTTGACTTCGCTCCAATAATTTTGAGCTGCAATGCTATCTGCATCTCCAAATATTGCACTTACCCTTAATTTGCAATATGTAGGGGTTGCTATACTATTTATATATCCAATTATTATAGTTACCCCTAATTTGCATATATCACAAGCATCATCATGCAGAAAACAATATAATCCTCGTCATCGTGAAGTATATTTCACAAATGTAGTAGTTCCTATACTATTTATATTCCCAATTATTATAGTTACCCTTAATTTGCATATATCACAAGCATTTTCACGCAGAAAAGAATATAACCCTCGTCATCGTGAAGTATATTTCATAAATGTAGTAGTTCTTATACTATATATATTCCCAATTATTATAGTTACCCTTAATTTGCATATATCACAAGCATCATCATGCAGAAAACAATATAATCCTCGTCATCGTGAAGTATATTTCACAAATGTAGTAGTTCCTATACTATTTATATTCCCAATTATTATAGTTACCCTTAATTTGCATATATCACAAGCATTTTCACGCAGAAAAGAATATAACCCTCATCGTCGTGAAGTATATTTCACAAATGTAGTAGCTGCTATATTATTTATATTCCCAATTATTATAGGTTACCCCTAATTTGCATATATTACAAGCATCATCATGCAGAAAAGAATATAACCCTCGTCGTCGTGAAGTATATTTCACAAATGTAGTAGCTGCTATACTATTTATATTCCCAATTACTATAGTTGTCCCTAATTTGCAAACATCACGAGCGTCATCGCGCGGAAAAGAATAGAATTGTCATGACGGTGAGAAGTATACGTTGCAAATACAGGATGTCTCAGTAATTTCAATCGGCTTCGTGTCAACGCGAATACCCCTTCGGAGGACGGGGCCCGATTATCGGTGGCTTATCGAAATCAATTATCGAGAAGGGATTCACGGCATGAATCCGAAGCAAATGCAGCGCGGATGCGGCTCGTGCAATACGTGAAATATCAGACAGGATCTACCGTCACGCCGCGCGGTAAATCAAGCCGGGGTTACCCGGCGACCGCGACCGGTGATACAGAAATACAAAGCACGCGCATTCGGATTCAGACCGCCCGTAATCGTCCAGGACAAAACTCGCAGGCACGCGGTGAACTTACGGCGAAAAGTCTTGAAACTATAAAAGTGGTATCATCGACGAACCTTAGGATAGAGTATTCTTATATGGAATCATTTTAGTGCCACATGCGACGTTACTAGCTTAGAGGAGAATAAGAAGGCGACGCTTTTAAAACGATGGAAATTGTTATTCAGTATTACCGAAATGAAAACCTGTAATAATGAGTATATGTATGTATAGGGTTATCCAAAATAGATTATAGGAACACCTACGTTCACTTTTTTTCTTTCTCTTTCTAATCTGCTTTTTATTTCTATTGTCTTTGTTCGTTCTCGTTTCAATTTTTATTTTTTTCACCTCTATTTTACTAACAAAATTATAAGTATAAGACGCCTTGAAACTTTCCACGATGAGGGCCCAATTTTATATTTATATTAAAGAGCGTCGCGTGTCCAATTTGAATTAAACGAATACAATTTCACTGTTACAAAATTACAAGTCATTATCTTTACGCTAGCTTTATGGCACTAATTAAAAGTGCCATTTTTTCCCTATTGTTAATAACGAGTAGATCCCTATTTACGTTGTACTGCTTGCATCCTTTGTTTCGGTAAATTTTTTACACGACTTTGGTCCAAGTCTGATCAACAATACAATTTTTTTTATCCTATAAACGAGTGATCTATCTCGTACTTAGCCAATGCTAATATCTTAAGCTTTCAACCCCATACTCGCGTATCGCAATTCGACCACCGCGTTGCACAAGAACGACAAAACCTCCAAGCCAGACCTAATAGAATCTCGCGCATCGAAAGATAGCGTCGTTTGCCGAATAGTCGAAACCATCGTCGACTTTTGCCGTTGCCTGTAGCCACGCACAAGTTCCACATTGTAGTTCGCTCAGAAGGAGACCGTCTCCGGTGTTGCGAATATCTGGCGGCTATCTGATGGCTATCGGAGGGTCATCGGCTAGGTTCCTATATACGTATACATCAACGCGTACATATCGAAAAGGCGCAGCCCCACAAAGGACAGCATCGTCGAAGAGAGCAGACGAAAGAGCAACGAAGGAGAGGAATATCCGTAGCGTACCGTTGTGTGTACGGAGAAGGAAAAGTCGTAGGGCGTATAGGGAAGTGTGGAACGCGAAGGAACAACGTTCCACGTAGCGGGGCAAAAGAAAGGGAGGTTAGGATAGGAAAGAAGGTGGGAGGCGAAGAAAGCGATGCGCTGGAAGGGTAGAAAGAGAGAAGACAGAGGATGAGGCCAGGCCGGGCTACAAGCTGTCGGGCGACGATAGCATCGCCTATCGACCCCTAGGATCGCCCGAAGAGGTTTTCCATGTTCTTCTTCGTTATACGATCTTGTACGAGGAGCGCTGGTACGAGGGTGTGCAGGTAACAAACACCCCCAATTATGTCAGCCTGAATTAGTAGTGGTCCAACTATTTCGAACCTAACGAGTTGCCTCTGTCCGTGCTCCAGCGGCGCGTCCTTCGTGTCCCGGGCAGAGTCGAAGAAGAGTCGGCCACGGCTTCGGCCGATGCCTCGTCAAACGATTTTTCATTTGTCCCCCGCCAACGGTAGCCGCGCCGTGGCCAAATAAATTTTTACCCTCGACAACGAACCTCGCTTACGAGCTGTCACGGCATTCGCCGCGATTACGCCAGACACGAGCCCCGCTTGTTCCTCTAAGTGGCTCTTTCAATGAATAACGACAACTTCCAGTCGACCCGTTTCAGTTTTTGCTGTTCCGCGGAGGCGTTTAACTTTTTGGGAGAGGCGATACGGCCGGTGGGAATGTTGGTTAATTAATTTCGGGAAGGGTATACAGACGAGGGAAAGGTGTTAGGTTTGAAGCGGTAGGTTTTAGGCTGAACAGAGTCGTATGGCGTTTTTGCAACGCGGCATTGGTTACGTAATGCGTAAGTTAACGCGACGATAATTTCGTAAACACGAATAAGATTTGAAAGCAAACGTATCACAATATATCGTTTGGAAGAAGTCGTAAAGACTGACTGTATTTGTCATGTTTAACATTGTGTACCTCGAAGTGGAGGATAATATGATTAAAATTATGGATACAGTGCAACAGATATTGTATAGAATTTGCGTATCGCAGAATTATGTAAGATAAATAACTGTTAGAATGCTTCTTTAGAACGTACGTGCTGAAAAAGTAATTCAAAATGTAAAAACTCGCCCTCGCTTAAACGGTACAACTACAATCGGACAAAACCAACATTTACTAATCGGCGTTGGTAAATCCCAGCGTTTAAAACTCCAAAACGAAAGGGTTTGCAATATTTCCGGACTTTTACCACCTCGCGACTAGGATTGACCAGTAAAACCTAGAATTTACGGTAACGTATTATCTCGATAAATTAGAGATTCGAAATATTCTATTTCGATAAACGACTAGAAATGAACAGCTGTAAGGTTCGAAAGCAAAATCGAAGGGAAATACTCTGCGCGGCGCAGTCGGGGGTCTTGGAAGGAGCGAAGATGTAGACATAGCTGTGCAGAGACGACAGCTCTTTAGGCATCGAGCAAAAGGCGAACACGACTTTTCCCTTTCAGACGGACGATGCCATTTTACCCCGTACTGTGAACGACCACGGCGTAAAACCAGAAAAGTCGTCCCGCCAATTTGTTGTCCGCCAGCGGACACTTTTTGAAGGTGCTCCCCTCTTTCTCTGCATATCTTTGCTTTGCGCGGCGAGTGACAAGCGCGTCCCCGTATTCCCGTGTGTCGAAGGAAGGGCTAAAAGGTTTTGCCCGCGGGAGGTGATCCCGGAGCAAGGTAGGCGGTTGGTTCTGCTTTCATTGTGCAATCGGGACAGCGAACCGCTGTATCGGCTTCTGTCCTTGCTCACGGACAGTCTCTTTTCGCTTTACACGCGTCCGTTATCTGCTACCATTGTCGCCGTGTCCAGCCTTCGCAGCTTTCTTTGATAGAAAGTTGGGAAAGCATCGGGAAAACACGAGTCTGTCTATGTTTGATGAGCTTCGGGGCAGGATCAGCTCTGAATCTGGAAACTGGTTTTCCTTTACGGTTATGGGAAAAGTGCCGTGGTATATTTCTATCTCGAATAAGTCTGATCGATCAACTCTACTTTTGCTTAGAAAAAACGAACTCAATTTGCTTAATCAGGTGTATAGTATTCGAGATACCAAAAATTAGATCGATTAATTTTAGCATATCGATATTCCGTATGAACGCATAAAGATCTGTAGTCTACTAATAATACTTCAGAATAATAATGATAATAGTCCATGCTAGTAACAGTCCATAATAATAATAGTAATATTCCCTATTAGTAAGAGTCCATAATAATAGTAATATTCCATACTAGTAAGAGTCCATAGAAATAATAATATTCCTTACTAGTAACAGTCCATAATAACAATAATATTCCATGCTAGTAAAAGTCGATAGTAATAGTAATATTCCATACTAGTAAGAGACTGTAATAATAATAGTAATATTCCGTACTAGTAAGAGTCCATAATAATAGTAATATTCCTTACTAGTAATAGTCCATAGTAATAGTAATATTCCTTACTAGTAACAGTCCATAATAACAATAATATTCCATGCTAGTAAAAGTCCATAATAATACTAATATTCCATACTAGTAAGAGTCCATAATAATAGTAATAGTCCTTACTAGTAACAGTCCATAATAACAATAATATTCCATACTAGTAAAAGTCAATAGTAATAGTAATATTCCATACTAGTAGCAGCCTATAATAATAATAGTAATAGTCCATAATAACAATAGTATTCCATACTAGTAAAAGTCAATAGTAATAATAATATTCCATACTAGTAACAGACTGTAATAATAATAGTAATATTCCGTACTAGTAAGAGTCCATAATAATAGTAATATTCCTTACTAGTAATAGTCCATAATAATAGTAATATTCCTTACTAGTAAGAGTCCATAATAATAGTAATATTCCTTACTAGTAATAGTCCATAGTAATAGTAATATTCCGTACTAGTAACAGTCCATAATAACAATAATATTCCATACTAGTGACACTTCATAACAATAACAATAGTCCACGCCAATTATAATCCATAATAATTCCTAAAACTAATCCACGATCTGTCTACAAAATCCAATCCTCTGCGCTTCAATTTAACTCGAATGAAAGCTTCGAAAGGAAGGAGTCCCCAAGTGGGTCCCCGTAAAACGGTCCGTACCGCCGAAAATAGGGCCCTCGATCAGTGCTGCCATCGGATTGACCGGCGGTCAGCTGTGCAACGATCGTTCGGTCCCCGGTCCTCCCACGCGTACCTGTTCTTCGGGATCCCTGCGAGCGTCCTCCGCGAAACAATGGTACGCGCGCAAAGGCAAGATCGTGGCGGAGCATCGCGAGAAGGGGGCAATCTTAAGTGCGCTGCTTTACAAGATAAGGAATTAAGTACGTATACCCCGGCGGTGACCGCAACCAGCGCCGCGGATAAGATAAGGTTCGCGCGTACGTAGCGGCGTGCATACCAGAATCGGTTCCGACCGGTATTGAGGTGAAATCGCACGTGGAAACGCGCTGCTTCGTTCTCCCACCTCGACCACCCTCTCGAGAACCTCTCGACCGGTCTTTTATATCGATTTTAATGCGGACTCGCGCGCGACACGGCCGACTCTCTTTATCGTTCGCCCGGAGCGTTTTGATAAAATGGCCGGAGGCAGGTATTAGATAAGGGTGACGGGGGTGGGCGCGTTGTTTCTGGATAAGACCGATGTAAATTATGAGATAGTTCAACGAAAGGCGATTCCTGATGTATGTATATTGGTTGTTCGTGCACGATTCGGTGGTTTTCGGCCACGCTGGTATAGGGGATCCGTCTCGCTTGTGTTCGCGTGGCCGAAGGAATTACTCGTGTTATGAAAATTAGCCGTTTAGAGTGAAGGCTGACTGGAGTTAGGGTATCGTGGCTGAAAGAGTTTCAATCATCCTTTAACCCTTCAACGACGACGCAGCTTTTTTTTTGCTAGGCAAGTGAAAGACTTTTACGTACTTCGACGAATTTCCTACGTTGCGTTACTTGTTTGGTTCGATTTTTAACCCTTTGCACTCGGGAGCTTTGAAAACTAGTTCATTTTGGGGATTTAGAGCCGCCTCTCGATTGCAAAGGGTTAATATTAGTTATGAATTTTTAGTAAAATAATTAGTCCCCAAATTGCAGCAAAAATAGGATCGTCATTTAAATAATTCAGTATCACTCGAGAACTTTCTAAGCTAGTTCGTTTTGGGATCTTAAAGTCGTCTCTCGAATGTAAAGGGTTCAAACATGGATATTAGCCATACGTTTCCATAAGTGCCGGTATTAATTCCCATAAGTTCACTAATTATTAGTTGTTCCCACAATAAGAAATACATAGAAAGCATATGCAATGCAACGTTATATTTTGTTTCAATAAAAGTAAACGTTAAACGTTTTCTCGTTAACCCTTTACCCTACACGAACGAATTGCATTCGTGATCGAAATTATGCTCTGGATGCGCCAAAAATATATTATATTTTTTAATAAATTTCGATTCCTATTCTATCTGTAAGGTTCACTATTAAATTACGTACAATGTATTGGCGTTTGGCATTCGTCGCATTATTAAAGTAATAAATAGCTAACGTTCCTGTGAATATTCTTTGAAAAACTCGCATGGCAATGGATTAAGCAAAAGTGCTTGCTTAAATGCCGTCTTGGAAAACAGGGGAAAATGCATTTCGTTTGTTCCAAAATTCAAGTTGAATTTAAAGCCCAAATTAAACGTGCTTCTTTCGAGACAAAATCGTTTGATCCCCAAAGGGTTAAAGGATTAACCCTGATGAAATCAGTCGATTCCAATAGCCTTGTTACTCGCAATCTCTGTGTTCCAGTGGAACCAGAAAACTAACTTAACATTCCGCAGGGCTATCGGACACGATTGCTGTAAGACACCGCGAAACGAGGGAACGCGATCGGTGCTCGACGGGTCGATCGCAGGGCGGTTAAATCGCTCGCAGAAACGCAGTCGTTGAAACGTGTAATGGCCGCGTGGAGAACGGAGCAGCTGTAAACAAATCGTAAAAAGAGCGGAAAGTTGCGCCCTGCTTCGGTCCGCGTCTCGCTATTCAGTCTTGGTAATAGTCTCGAACGCTGCCAGAGACCCTTATAAAGTCGCTCTTCGTTTCGGTGACTACTCCTTTTTAACGCGACCCGCGATCGTTACAGCCGTAAAAGTCGAGTCGTTTCGGGAATGAGAATTCTCGTTCGGGGGCCGACGCCCTCGGGGATGGAAATGGCCAACACACCGATCAAACTTTCGCTTTATCGAGCTTTCGGACAAAATGATGATCCAACGCTGTCATTGCTGGTGATTTGTAGCTTTGAAAAAGGTTAGACGTTGGTGAAAACTATATAAGTATCTAATCGCGTCATCTGTGATATTCGCAAGAAATTAGATTGTTTAGCTTTCTAGTTTGATGTCGCCTGCGACCTGTTCGTCGTCTGTATCGTTCTTCTCGTTCGAGCGTCTTTGCGTATGCACGTGTTCTTCTGTACTATCTCGCTTTCCACGTGAATTAAATCGCGTGCAATTGACGAAGGAGACGAATAAGTGTTGCTCTTGAACGAGAAATAATACTATCGATAAGTACAGACGCATCTTTCATTCATAATTACGTTTAATGATGTGCCAAGCACGTGCCGCATTTTACGAGCACCTTTCGTTGCAGCAAAGTTTAACATGTTCGTCGTCTGTATCGTTCTTCTCGTTCGAGCGTCTTTGCGTATACCCGTGTTTTTCTGTAATGTCTCCCTCTGCGAAATATAACAGTATACCTAGTTGAGAAAACTGAAGGTACAATTGTCTCTGCCGAATTTCCACTGCTCTTCGATAGGATTTCAACAGACGTTAACTCTTAACAGGTGTGATCATTATTTTGTCAAATATACGGTACGGTTGGCTCTGTAGGACCCTATATAACTATTTAAGTATATGTTGGCATTTTTAAGAAAAAGAAATATCATGCTGTGACTTACTCTTACTAATTTATTAGGAAACTGAACGAATTGAATTTTTGAAAATAAACGAAAAAGGTACTGGGTACGTATATGGTCGCGTATTAAATATTTTTCAAGTTGCAATAAAAATAAAATTCGCTAGGGTTTGTTAGAATAAAGTTACTATATTTAAAATGTAAGTTAACGTGATTACATTTCTCAATCGGACAATTGTATTCATTTCACCAGTGAGTTCTATGTTCGAGTATATATATACTATCGTTGCGATATTAAATTTTTGCAGCCCCATAAAGGTGCAGCTAAACGATAGAAAATTGAATCTAATCGACGCCAAAATATCGAGACGATGACGTGATGACGGACACTTGTTTTTTTTTACTCGCCACGATTCGATTCCAAATAAATATATCTAAATAATATAATTCGCAGTTGAAATAAACGAAAGATGCTAATGTTTAATTTGGCATTTCTCGTCAAACGCTGCTCCAAATATCGTTGGATTTCTAAAAAATTCAAAGCGTCCCGCGTAACATTTATTCGCCCCAGTCACGTTATTTTCGAAATGCTACGACCTTTCTGCAGCCGCAATTAAATCGGAACAGAATTAATTCCCCGTAGCTGCGTTACGCGTTCATTTCCGCACGTACGTCCCGAAGAATTTCCGTCTGAGGAGGAATAAAAACCGATACATGCGTGACTGAAATATCTGATCCGCGGCTCTTTCTAAGCCAATATCAATAGAGCTCCGCTTTCGTGGTAATAATGAAAGTTAAATATCGTCTCGTCAGGCGATCGCGAGTGAGCCGAGTGGTCGAATCAGTGTTCCATGGATATTCGTGCCGCGAGCCATCCTTCTAGGATTAATTAAGCATCGTCCTCCTCCAAGAGGCACGAGAGTAAACACCTGTCGTGTGTTTTAAGCACGAATCGCAAATAACCCATTCTCTTGCTCCAATACCGATACGTAATTGTGTCCCACTAGCCCTCGATTTGAAAATAATTACCGAATTGGTGTATTTATTTATTTATTTAATTTGAAAAGCTTTCGAGAATCACTCGTATCCTTACATTGCATCTTAATACTTAGAGACTATATTACAAATAACAGCAATACAAATGAACAAAAATATATAACACGTGTAATAATTTTCTTATTATTTTTCAACTCAGGGTTGGCTTCCTTGATAAAGGCTGTGAAACTTCTTAATATCTTCTGTTTATGCAAATTGATGAATCGTATTGGCGCGAGTAAACGTTGGATAAAACAGAATACTCAATTGTGCAGCTTTTGAACGCGTCGCTGTTTCGTCGATAGGGATGGAAATATTTTTTATACAGAATTAGACGCGACGCGGTGTTCGAATATTCGAGTAGCTCGAAATTCAAACCAGGCTATAACTTCCGTTGAAGCGTAACATAACAGTAGTAATCGCAACGTCTTTTGTAACTAGGTATATGGATGCAATAGGCTAATTACAGTTAACTGCCATTTAGGCATTTCGAGTATGCCTGCACACTGTTGCATCCGCAGTCAGAGCTAACAGATTGTATTGCGCTGATCGTAAAACATACGTACGTTGAATTCGAAGCGTGACCACTGTCTTTCTAAGCCATTATAAAACAACTTCTATATTCGAACCGAACCGGGAAATCGAATGGCTCGAAAAGAATCAAACGATTCGAAAGAAATAGAGCAGCTCGAATATATTTCGCTCGAGCGTTTTAATATCTTTGATGACTAAATTTATTTATTTATCTATTAAACGGGAAATAACCCGTTGGTTATTACAGAGAAGACCATTACATTTGGTCTTTCTTTACAGAAAGAAAAGAAAAGACAGTCATGACTTAACGCGAAGAAGAGTATCAAAAATAAATCTATGATAAGAACCATAGAAATTTAACTGTCGATACTTGGTTACGCTAATGAAAATTCTGTTCAAGCAGTTGAATCGGCCGTATAGAGTATGATGCTTTTCTGAATTGAAGTACATATGGCGATGGTACGGGATAGGGTATAGATATGTGGCCGATTTGAAGTAGTACGTAACATCGAACATCGCAAGAGGTACATACACGAAACGCATATACTTTGACCATTTACCTGTGCTTCTTTGCGTAATCGTACGCTACTGTTATTAATCATTCGTGTCTCCGCCGTATTTCATTCTCAGCTTCGTCTATTGTTACGCCGTTTCTAAATCGTTAACGTGTACCGTAAACCTGGCTCGCGTTGGTCCGTAAATTACGGAAAAATTTGACCGCCAATGGGTTAACCGTGAAACATAATCGTACAACACAAGGTTATAAGCGAAATCCATAGATTTAGGATACAAAAGGCTGTCCAACGAATGGAACGCGTCACGATCATCGATACGCTATTGTCCACTTTCGGTACAATGTCAGCGAAGCTCTGGCAGAACGAAACAGATGCTCTCACGGCTTTCAGACTGTCCACGTATAATTGATATCCCCTTTCTTAGCCGGCGATTAATCATTTCCCAAGCGTCGCTAACACCGCAGGCAACGGGTAAGCGACGCCCATAAACAGCCGCAACGTTGACACACGTTGTATCAAAATATTTGTACACATCGGTCCCGCGTGAAATCCTTATGGAATCGCGTTAACCTAGAGCTCCGCTCTTAAATCTGCAGCGGGAGAAAAGATCGGGAAGGAAAGGGGGCCAAGCTTTCGGGGGCTCGATTATCTCGTAAAATACGTCTGACAGGAGTCCTTAGTTATTGCCGGAAGAGGAGGACGTATGTACCTCGAGGAACCGAAGCAGCTTACGATGGGCTCGCAGAGGCCCGTGTATGTGTGCATAGGAAAAGCCAGTGCGTGGGTAAACACGCGTTAGTTACGTGACCAGTCTTTATCTCTCCTCTAGAGAGACGCGACGCGGAGGAGCTGATTCGAAATAAATCGGCCCGGTTCCTTTCCGGTCCTTCGTTAAGCCTATTACGCCCCTTACCCTGCTACTCCGTCTCCGGAGGACCAAGAATGGCCATTCAGTGACACCGGCGCGAGTCGCGGGAGCATCGGTAATCCTCGTGCGTGTGTATTTACAAGCTACGAAAAGGTTCGCGTACAATGCCGAGCCACTCTCCGCTTGGCCACCGCGAGGGGCTCAACACGATCGCTTTTCTCTTTCCTTGCAACGCTGTCGTGTATTTTTTTTTCCTTTTTTTTTTCTCCTATCAACGGAGGCGGAGGAAACGAAAGGGGGAGAAGCAGGTCCAGAGGTTCCGGGAATGGAAGGACTCCTTCTTCATTGAGGATATTCAGGACGCGGCTCCTGCAGCCTAGCTACCTGTTCCTTCGACCTTCTCCCCCTTCCCCTTTGTCCCCCCTCTGCCCCCGAGGAGATGGCGTTGCTCGTGGTCATCAGTCATCCCGGATCGCTTTTCTCGTACATCATGCTGCGTTGAATCCTGGAACGAACGGTCCAGGAGGGCCCCATTATTCGTCATTACACGGTCACTCGTGAAAACACATTTCGAATGACTCCCCACCAGCGGAGTTTCGCCCTTTTCTCTCTATGGGCTTCACGAGGTGACTGTGCTCGTGTTTCACATTCACGCGAAGCATTCGGGGCAGCCTTTCGAGGAAGTTTCGGCCGGATTGCGGTGGGCCCCAGCGTCAATATTTGGAATCCGCTTGTCTGCGGATGATCGAGCGACGATCCTTTTGTGGAAAAGGATCCTTCGCCGTTTCTGGGGATCTCTGAATGACAGGAGAGGGGGAGTTAGAATACGCGTAGAGATGTTGGGTTGCGAATTTTCGGATGTTAATCGTTGGGCAACATTGGTCAATCGGAGTCGATAATCCGACAGTTTTCGTTCGGCGAGTAAATTGAAGCTCCATTATGCTAGACTTCTGAAAAGCTGTAAAATGTTGTGAATAGAGAGGTTGAAATTGACCGTTGAATTGTTAATAAGGCGTCTGAAAGGGTAGGTTTTTGCTCCGATTAGAGCTATGGCTCTAGTCTAAAATCGTGCCAATGAATGAAACGGTTCGAGGACCTGTTAATCGCGTTACGTCAATACAAGGCGCCATTCGGTACGAATGATCCCTTATAAATTTCTTACACCGTTCAACGATTTCAAAACGCGCCCAAAAAGAATTTTTGTCGTTAAACTTTGATCTGTGCTCCTTCGGTTGCCCTAATTTTTGCTCCTCGACTAATTGTAAGCGAAGTTAGGATAACAAACGAATAGAAGTATATACGAGAAGTATTTGTACATTCCCACATTTTTCGTGTACTTTGCAATTCAACCATTAATTGCACCCTTCATAATTTACCACATCTTCTTATTCATTATTGTACCACCTTCTTTTATTTACTATTATCTGGCCATCCCATAAGTTCGTGTCGAATTAGTATACAGATTTGAATATATTAAGTAATTTGTATATATTATATTATATTATACGTTATATTATATTAATAATATTATATTAAGATCTGTGTATATCTAATTGCTAAATATTTGCTATACAAATTTACAAGAATATAGTATATTAACCCTTTGCACTCGAAGTATTCACAGGCTTTACCAAACTTTGACGTTGTACTCGAAGTGTGCTTTTCGTTTTGCAAAACGTTCGCATTACGATGATAATAAAATAACGTTAAAATAAGTTAATTTTAAGTAAATTAGTTAACGTTAAAATTGCCTTCAAATAAGTCACATATTATATAGCCAGGTGGAGTCAAAAAAGGTCCAAGTTGTAGAAAGCTTTAGTCGAGAAAAAGTTCGAGGGCAAAGGGTTAACGCATTGCAGCACGAATTTATGGACCTACTATTGTTCCTTTTGTGGGAGGCAAGTGGGTGGAGGGTTGCTAGAGATATTAGTATTAACGGTCTATTTTAGCAGCGTAATTTATTTTTAATATATATATATATATATATATATATATATATATATTATTGTGATAGACTAGTAGACTAAACGTTATACTATATTATCTAAACTAATAGACTAAACGTTATACTATACCATTTAAACTAATAGACTAACCTATATACCATACTATCTAAACTAATAGACTAAACGTTATACTATACTATCTAAACGTTATACTATAAATCTCGCGATAGACTAACAGACCAAACGTTATACCATGCTATCTATGCACGTTCGTGTACACGCTTGTACGCTGGCGTTGTTGCCTCCTTTCTATCCTACACATTTTATCGCTTTCATCAACTTTCACCCGCCCCCTCGACGTTTCAACTAATATCCAGGTTAATTCAATCGAGTATACGACCCCGTTAGGCTACACCGTCGCGAAATTATGCGAGCAATGATCGTCCGGAGGATCTCCGGGCGTAATTGAAGTCCGGCCAAGTTTCAGGATTGTCGGAAGCCAATGCCCAGTCTAATCACAAGTTGCCGCGGAGGGCACGCGTCGAGTTGATGGGTTCATTACGCGTCGGGACGCCAGCCGCATCCAGATCTCACTTTTCTACGCCTGGTTCGTCGCTATCCTCGCGGGATTGCTTCGACTTGTACGCGAGCGGATTGCTTATCGTGTTCGTTCCTTATCGGAACCGTGGGCGGAGGAAATATTCCCGCAAGGTGATCGAGACTGATTGGCTGCAAGCTGTAATTCGTAGACGCTGGATGAGAACGCGCTGTGGCAAGCGGAGGTTTATATTTCGGAACGGTTGCGATATAATAAACGGTAGAAGTTTATAGCACGGTTGATTGAACTTTGGCGGTTAATCATTTACTCCCTCAACCCTTTCGTTACGGCTTCTTGGAAGCGAAAACTAGAACCGTAGATAAGGATTACGTTTTTATTAGTATGAAAATCGGGCAAGTGTAAACATTTAGTTATTTTACGTTATCGATTATAGTCTAATACTATTGGACGACTGAGAACAGCTACAATAGTACGCTATAGAGAAACGATACGGATACTCTTAATAAATAATTGCGCAATCTTTGAGAGCGTACGTACTTAATATGCTCTTAGTAGAGAAAGAGTTTAGTAGTTCTGCTATGAGCAACAGCTGGAAAAATCGTAAGGGAATGGATTAATAACGAGAAGCGTTATTTTTCCTATAAGCATTTCGAATCTAATCAAACGCAATTAATTCCTGCAATTACTACGGCAGCCACCGTGGCATCGTATCGAGTAATTGTAAATTTAGATTCCCCGGAAAATTCTTCGCATCTCGCGCACGAATATCGATTTCGTATTCATCAATGAATTGCCAACATCTGCTAAAATAATCTTCAGGCAAAAAGGAAAGAAGTCTGGCTAGCGTTTAGATGCCAGTCACCGAGGAAATTGTCGTAATTCGAATAGATAACGAGGTAGCGGACGTTTAAAAGAGGTGAACGAGTGAACGGGTTACATTCCGAGGGTAAATTCGTCCGATAATGGCTTATCTTCGTTTAATCGTTTCCCATCGATGGCAGACAACATTTCCATCGTGAATTTTTCGGCTTCTCTCCGAGTCGACAGTGGCCGCCGCGCAGCGGAAGATTGGCAAGCCAATAATTGCGCTATTTTTCCCACTAATTTATTTCATTACGGTTAGAACAGCTTCGGCACTCGCCATTCGTCGACTTCGTCCCGTAATTGAGAAAACCATTAAGGATTTCTCTCTTTCTTTCACCCTGCAAAGCGTCGCCGCTGCCCTTTAAACTCCTTAATGAATTGAGCCTAACTGCGATTATACCATCTCGCTGGTAACGCCTTTCTCCTTTGAAGGGACGCCAACCCCTCGGAGAGTCGACGTTTAATTTTCTCGCGCCTCGTCCTCCTTGTCGTCTTCTTTTCACGGCTGTAAAAGTCGCCATCCCGCCGACAATTTACCGATAGACTATTATTCGTCGAAAATATTTCGCGCCTGGCTATCGCGAATAAGTAAAGAAACTTCCCATCTGAACCCCGTTAACGCCGAGTTCTTATTTCACACTAATCGTACATTTTGCGCACGGTAACGCGAATTAGTTGCCCACGTAATTTTCTAACTTGTCAATCTGTAGTGAAATCGTGATACTGATACGTTTCATGCAGACAGCAAATTGCCACACGTCTTTTAATCGTAGAATAGTCACCATAGAATTCTATTCCGCGATGAGCTTGTGTCTGTTAGCGCGCGTTGTCAAATGGTTTATCGTGATCGACACTGAAATTCCTTGACAATCATCCACGAATGCATCGCGTATCGACAGTTCGCGCAACAGACGAAGAAAAATCGTCGGAATAAAAGCAAGATCGCCTCGCCTATTCCGAAAAAGAAAACAAAGATATCTGCCTCTACCAACAAAAAAAAAAAAAAAGAAGATACAAGAATCCTTGCGCTTTAACCGCGACCAAAACTAAAATTCCACGATTCAACTCGTGCAGTTCACTCGCGAGGGCAGCGAATGCATCGCGTATCGACAGTTTATGCGACAGAGGAAGAAGAATCGTCGGAATAAAAACAAGACCGGCCCCAACTACCCCCGAAATAAAAAAAAAAAAGAAGAAGTGGATCGAAAGAGAAAAGGAGGAAAGGCGGGTCTAACAAAACAAAAGGCAAAAAAAAAATTAGCGGAAAAAGAGCGGTACGAGGAGAAAGGTGGGAAGCGGGGAAAAAAGGGGAAAAAGGGTAGAAAACAAAGGTGTAGGTACGGTCGGCCGTGCCGAAAATCGGTCGGATCGGGTCTGGTAGCCGTCGGAGCGGCAAGCGACGCCCCGGCGGAATAAATAATTCGCCTGGTATGCACGTATGGGCCGCGGCGGGTACAGTACGAAAGAGGAGAGAAGTAGCTGGTTGGTTCGTTCGAACCGTGCCTCTGCTCCTCTCATCTGTGTACACATAGACACGTATAATACGGTAGGTGAACGAACGTAGGGAACGTATAGCGATTTCATTGCCGGCGCGGAGTGGCGTTTGACCGACGTGTGATATGCAGCGACGAGCCGTGATGGAGGCGGCGGTTCCAGGCGAGGCACAGGTGGCGCGAGGGGGTCGCAGGGGGTGTGTGACGCCAGCCAACGTTACACCCTAACCCCCTGGCCCGTGTGCGTCCTCTCTTTTTCGTTCTATGCTTGGTCCCGGTTGCATCCAGCCACCCGATTCCCTCATACCATTCCTCCTCCGCCTCCTCGTTTTCCCTCCGACCTCCGCGTCGCTCACTCGCCGTTGCAGCAGCCCTTTCAAACGGCCGATGCAATATTCAGCGGCTCTTGGCAGTCGCCCGTGGGGGAGGCTCGCTGGGGTGGCTGCTGCCCGGTTCTCGTTGCCTCTCCCCCCCGCCCGAAAAAACAAAAAAAAAGAGTCCCACGTGGCCGGAGCCTCCGACCGTCAAATTGGCGCCGCTGTCCATCAACCGGTGCGCGAGCACGCGCCTCTCTTTCGCTCTTCCCAGTTTTCGTTCCTCCTTCCTTCCGTCTCTCCGTTCTCCAACGCGAAGCTTGTCTCTCTCCTTTTTGCACCCTTTTGCTCCGCGCCGCGCCGCGCTACGGCGGCCATTCTCCGCCGCTTCCATGCGAATCTCTCGCGACTAGCTGCAAACTACTACTTGCGGGTCCAAATGGAACGACGAGGACTTGGGTTTTTAAATTGCTTTCGGTGGTTGATTGGAATTATTACTCGATGCACGGAGTAAATAGCTCTGGGTCGCGTTAAATCTAGGGGAACGGTAGGCGTAAGGCCTGCGTTTATTAATTGGGAATTATGGAAGCGTAGGTAATTTGAAACCTCGGCTCTTAACGCGTTGCCGAACACATTATTCGATATAATAAGTATCTATACGAATAGCTTCGAAACGATGTTACTATATATATAGTAGTGAAAAAACACGCCTATGTACAGACAATTGTGCTCACAATTTGAGCGATGTTTTAAAAAATTAAAAAGTCACGATTAAAACGATGTAAATTAAAGTCGCCTACTGCGAACGATTCAAAACCGAAAGACGTCTCTGAGTTTCACCGCTTCAAAGATAAAGAACGTCTTTCGACGTCTCCGGTCGTCAATGCGTTAAGATCCGAATCCTTTTCATTACTCCTGTGCCATCGTTAGCTCAATCCTTTACACTTTTCGGCGCGTCGCATATGGACTTAACAGCGAAAGGGTTAATCTCCCGAATGATGGACACTTCAAATGAATTCTTCGTCGAACGAACGCAGTATCCGCGTTCGAAAGTAACACTCGTAACGACAAGGATTGTCGCAGTGGCGACTTAACTACTTCGGAATTTCCAAAACAATATTGCACAGTGGTCGGAGATGATTACACGAGTAGAACAATGTCGCGGTTGGCCGTTTGCCAAGCCGTCCTCCGTCTGTTCCGAATTCTCCGAAGCGGGCAAAGTCAATTTTGTAACAACGCCGCCGCTGTGTCGTCGACGACAAGAGGGAGGAGAGGTTCGACGCCTGGGCCCTGGCCGCGAGCAAGCATGCGTTCGCCTCGAAAGACCTACACCGAAAGGAGCGACGAAATAAGAAGAGATCGCGGTCGAACGATGGAGAATCCGTGGCCTCCACCCTGGCGACAAAGCCGAGCAAGAGCGCGCCGCGTGTATATTACCACCTCGAGTAGAGCGCGCAACGCGACGAAAGAGGAAACCCTGAAGGAAGAAAAAGAAGAGGGTTCGGCGGTGGGAGGGGGGTGGCGGAGGGAGCATAAAAGACTCGACACTCCGTTATAATAAAGTCCACCCTTGGAAGCCTTCCGCTCGCCCTGCGCCGCCAACCCTCCTCCGCTTCTCTCTTGGCAGCAGCAGCATTACGCCATTCAACTTACTTTGTTCCTCAACTTTATTAATTTTTCCCTCGGTCTTGGGGGACCCGGAGCAGTCCCGCCCCTGCACCCTACCCCTCGCCCTTGCTTCTCGGTTATATCGAGAACCTAGCCCCGCTAGGGGTTGGAACAAGGAAGGGAAGAGGGGGAGTAAAGCGGGAAAGAAAGAGAAGGAAGGAAGAAAGGGTGAAAGAAGGGAAGGGGGAGATCTGCCGGGGCTTTCTTGTGACGGGAAATTTAAAAATCTGTCTACGCGTTGTCGAACCACCCGAGGAAACTTTATTATTAGCGCCCGCCTCCCCCCCCCCCCTTTCGCCCCTGCTTCCGCCTTTCTCCTGCCATCCCTTTAAGAAGGGGTGGCGAAGACGAGGCGCGGTTCGACGAACTACACCACGAACGAAGATATTGCCTTTATAAACTCATTTGCAGCCACGACCCGCTATAGAACGGGGAAGTTTTGACCTTATGCCAGTGCTACGCGACCTCGAAGTCTTTAGACAAGATTTGTACGGCCCGGTGACAAGCTTCTGGTGATTGATGCGACTCACGGACTAAAGACTCGGCACTGATGCCGAATAATTAGGGGGTGGCTCTTCGACGCTTCGCCTGGAGGTGTTGGCTTTTTTTTTACGCCGCTTTTGAACACTCGCCCCCTCTCCACCCCCGGGAACTCTGGCTTGACAGACTTTAGAAGGGCGAGTCTCGTGAAAGTCGCGAGCTACACAATGGCGATTAAGCGACAAAGTTCGCGATTTCGCGGTGACTCGGGGTGAAATTGGAGCGAGGCAAAGATGCCAGGCGATATCTAAGTTTTTACTTTTAATGGTGATAGCAATAAGTTACTCGTAAATTAGCATGCTGATTTTTTTATTCAAATTCATATTTTTAACGTATCGGGAGCCATATTGGGGTAAATTGAATTGGAGGTACGAATAATACGGTTAGCGAACTTTTAGAGTAAGAAGGTAATTCTAGTTTCCTTTCAACCCTTATTAATTTATCGGTTGGGGGAAAATTTGGGTTGGCTATTTACTGCTTAAGTCCTGAGTCGAATGTAGAGAACTTTTGAATTATTTGCATTTGATAATTCTAGATCTTATAGTTTGACAATACCGTTAAAGTTCTTATTGCAATTTATTACTAGACTGCGGATCTTTACGCAGATTCTTTCCCTTGTAAGCAGAATAAAGTAGTGGGATTCAAATAGGGGTAGTTTCATCTTTAGGAGATTAATATGTTTTCATTCATTTGATCACTTTATATATTTTTGCATATCGCGTATATCTGACACCATTTACAAATTTGATTTAGCCATAAACGCGTAAACATCCGTAGTCTATTACAAACACAGCCCACGTTTATCGTATTCGGATCGTAATCCGCATCACGAGTTAAACTCGTCGTTCCAAAGCAAAGGGTTAAAGAAAATCTCTCGTCTTTCATCGCTTCGTCGATGATACTTTCCGCGTATCTGTCAGACGAAAAATTCCTTTGTCATAAGAAGTTTCATTCGAAAAACTTGGCGCTGCCACTAATACTCCTCTTGACAAGTAGTCAAGGTTTGTCGCGATCCCGAGTACACGTGAAATTCGCAAGGAACTACAGATCGGCTTTGTTGGAGGGGGTTGAATCGAATGGTCTCCGAAAAGGATCCAATTGTGACGACATTCGTGAACCGATTAGCGGTGGCCGCGCTTCCACACGGCCCTCTGCTGCAACATAAATATTTACGACTCATTCACGAAGCTAATATAAATGCGATTTGGGCGTTTGCTCTTTTTAGTGCACGCTCTAATCGGATTAGGCCCGGATCGCTACAATGCGTCGTGGCTGCTCGCGCATTGTGCGAGCCCATCTTACCCCCTCTGCGAAAGTAAAGCCTCTACCCTCTGTGCACACGGGACTATACTCTCCCCTCGTCCCCTTTATCTCGCTATTTTTGACCGGTGACGCGGATTTAGTCGCTTTACGACTGCTCCATACACACCGAAACATAAGTCGACGCGCGTTGCTCCTGTGTCAGCCGCGATGCTCTTTTCGTGAGACGCGAATCTAGGGGCTGCCATTGTTAACCCCCCCCCCCCTTTCCGTACACTTAAACGCCCCGTTGCACGCGTTTCCGCTGTTCACCGTTGCGGAGTGCGGAGGATGTGTCGTGCCTTTTTGTGCGTAGCTGATGATGATTGATTCGTGTTGGGGCATTGAATCGGATGTACTGGTTTGCAAGACGGAAGCGTGATTTGTCGCAGGGTTAACGCGGTCATTGAACAATTGTGAGCTTGGTGTTAAAGTTGGTCAACTCTACTCCCTGGCAAAATAAGACTTTTTAACCGTTCTCCCGATTTTCAGGGCCGCAAGGCTTCGCGCACATTCGAATTCAGCGCACTTCAATGAGTGTTGATATAATCACTTGAACATTTGTTTAAATATATAATGTCTCGGCAAATTTTAAATACTGCTAGAAGGTTGTTTTGCACTTATTCGCATGGTGATAAAATTAAAGAGAAAAGTAAATTATGAACTAATTTCGAAGACCCGAGGAAGGGTTAATTGGTTTCTAAATGGGCTATATTTTATATACTTGTTGCCACAAGTTTCCAGCTAGGCAATAATTCTGTGTTTCAATTTATATTATATTTACATTAACAAAATTCTTTTTACAAGCAAGGTAACACGATGATATTTTATAAACTGTAACAAAAAAATATATACGTATAATGGGCCTTTGTTATCAGGTATTCCTTACCTTATTAACATAATCGAGTTATACTTTGGCCGGAAACATTTGTCAGCCGTTGTATATAATGAAATTAACTCGTCAGGAATGGAATGGATTTTAATATCGTTTCTTATATTCGAAATTATTGTACGCGTCCATTTTATGGAAGTTTATGCTAGATTTCATTTGGAAGAGTTTCAAAATCTGTCAGGTAAAATTAAGTTAAAATAACTTTCGTTGGATTATTCGTTCGTAAAGTAAAACGACATAAGCAACATCACAAAAAAAATCGGAGTTATGTTTAAAAATAAATTTCTCGTGCTTTAAAACTGAACGCAATCCGCCCGAAGATCGATATTCGCCAACTTCAATTGCAAGTAGTATTCAATGCAATAACTCATCCATAAAAGCACGCGACTAACGATCGTTTTGCGTTTCACAGCGCCCAAAAAAATAATCTCAAAGCAGAGTCAACTGCGTTGATCTGCATGCCAATTCAGTTTCGCGATTCGCTTACTAAAGTGTTGCACAATTTTCTCTTCGCTTCGACGATCTTCCGGCAGCCAAGGCACCGTGTCATCGCTCGTCTACGAAACGGCATTAAAAGCAACCCCTTCTCGTATCTTTCTCGTAACCTCGAGTCAGCAACGAGCTCCTTAATTCGAGCTTTCGAGCGTCCGGTTGTTGATCGCGACGAGTCGGTGGTTCGAAAAGCAGTGGAACGCGAGCATTCTCATTACACGTTGCGCTGGTTCTCCGTGAGACGCGAAGGAAAACGACAGAGAGAAGGGCTAGGGGAGGAGGCGACGGAGAGGATACAGAACGGCCGGTGTAAGCGACTCTCCACCCCATTGTCAGGCAGAGCCTTTTCAGAGACGCATTTGTTATCCTTTGAATGAGGAGCAAGCTATTATTTATTCCATTCTTATTTTTTGTCAGCCGCCCGTTGTGTAGTAAATGGATATAAGTCAGCGCGGGCGAGCAGTGGCTCTGTCATTTTTATCGCCTCTCCCTGAATTAAGAAGGTGGAGCCGCGACTTCCTCCTCCTCGTCCCTGTCTCTTTTCGTTTCTAGTTTCTCCGCTTACTCTCTTCCTCCCCTTTTCTCGCCGTTCAACCTCTCTAAGCGGGCCACCCTTCTCGCTCTTTCCACGTTTTCCTCTTTCGCCCTCTTTGCCCGCTATCTCTCGACGAGCTGAATCGAGCAGGAGGACCGCCATATTTCTGCCTTCCCGGTAGGGTACACTCTCCGCGTCATTGTTCCAATTGTGACCAGACCGAAACGAGCTGGGCGTTACTACTTGCTGAACGCACGATTTATAGGATCGAGTTAGCTCTCGAGAGCCGGGAAGAGTTGCAAAACTGCTGGCTTGTCCGCTATTGGCTCTCCGTTACCGTTTTTCTTTGACGTCGAAGAGACGGCAGGATGCTGCGTCCGAATCCCGATCACCCAATCGCGCATTCCAGTATTTCAATCGCTCGCTATCCGATTGCCGCTTAAGCTCGTATATACTTCATCCTGAAGTTTATCTCGAAATCTATCTTCGTTGTCTACGTTATTCTTCGTCTACGATAAAATATCATATACAACGGGATGGGCCAATCCGTGAGCCGTTCTCAAGCCAAAATAATTAACTCCGGTTCTTGAATCTTTTTTCAAATTTTAGTTGTCAAACCACTTGATTGACACTTAGCTTTCCGCGTTTCAAATAAATTTCCTTAATACGTGGATTTAATATTACGAAACGTGGCAAATGTTTTTCGATATAGAAGAGAGGAATGATTTATCGCGTGGATAATTTGTTTCGTGCATTTTAAAGGCTTCGCCGGTAATGATATAGTGTACAGTGGTTATTCGTATTTTGAATTTTGTACATTTGCTTTATCATTTTTTCTACTTTTCATTTCGTGGAGTTAATCGATTTGACAAATGAGCGGATCAATAATCGGCAATAGAACTATATATAGATTTTTACTCAAATTATACTGCGAATTGCGTTTGCATCTTAATAGCTCACTCCTTTTATTTGTTTCGGTTACACTACGATCACCGCTCTATTATCAGCGTGCATTGAAAGAGGACAGCAAATTCTGACCCGATTTCCACGGTCTGAATATAAATTAGGATCTGCAACACATCATCTAAGGTTGCACAGCTGCAAAACACTGTCTATTAATCGATCCACAAACTCAAACCAAGATTTTCTAGCTTACGTGAGTAACCAAAGCAAGCCACGCATACTCGATCTACCTTCGATCAAAAATATATTTTCTTCGCAAAGTAAAGTCTACTGAAAAAATAGTATCGTGCAAAAGCTTTCGCCTTTACTGAATTTGATAAACCCGTTTAATAGTTGCCTTCCTCTCGCAAACCATTTCCCATCGATCGCAAGGAAATGGTACAGCAACTCTGGAAGACAAGTTCAAGACAAGACGTTGCAATTTGGCGTGAAATTTGCATGGGGCCGGCTTTCGTGAGGTGTTGGCGTCGAAGAAACTTGGCTGGACAGAGGAGGAACCAAGGAGACGGCTGACCAGCGACTTACAGCGATCTCCACTCCGTATCGTCAATAATAGATCGCGCCTCTCGTATCACGGTGCACGTGGAACGCGGCTACGCGTCGAAACAGTGTCCGAGATATCGTTGGCCGCCGCTAAGCCTCCTTTTTCCCCCGGAACACCAGCCGGCAGCCTGGGATCCCGTGTCCAGACGCGAAGCTAGTACTTCCATAGCTCCGATATCACACCGGCCGATCCTATAACATATTTGACGGTCGACGGAGGGTCCGTGAAATCGGATTGACCAGTGTCCATATTGGCTTTTCTCTTCCTGACCCGCTACCGCTTCTATTCACCCTCTACGGATAAGGATTACCGCGGCGGACAGACGCGGCGCGATCTTCGCGAGAAATATGGCATCGATACCGGATCGAAGGGTTGAAAATTTATCGCTACCCTAAGCTAAGACCGCTCCGCGTGTACAGTTCTCCTTCCGAATTCTCGAACGCAACGGACGCGCTCCGAACGAAGCCAATTTATTCCCGCTCGAAGCGCAACGCACCCCAATAGCGGAGAGAAGAGCGTGCCTGGCAAACGCGACTACGTTTTAAGTGGCAACTTGATCGTCTGGTTGAACGACGAAAAGATATTCTCCTCCGTCCTTCCGGGTTAACTACGCGCTTGCCGCGGAGTGAGAGAGAGAGAGACGGGAAAGAAAAAGGCAGAGGGAATCGAGCGAACGAGCTCGGGATTAGCCGGTGGTAATAACCGTCTCCGCGGTTTCGAAAGCTCGCCAACCAGCGGCCGCAAGCTCTCGTCTGTGTTTCGGAGGGCCGAGGGAACGTGGAACGGTTTGCGGGAGAAAGTGGCGAGAACGCAAAGGGATAGGTGGAAAGGGGACGCGAAGAGGGTAGGTTGACGGGGATGATTTTACGTGGCGAGGCACAACTCGTGGGCCTACGCGGCAGTCGGTGGCCGTGTCGGTAGGCGGTCTGAGGCAATCCTGTTGATTAAAAGGTGGGGCATCGACCCAAATAAACTCACCATTAAACCAGATGAGTCTCCGCGCGATCGCGCTTCAACCACGTTCCACGTTTCCGCAAATGTTCCTGTGTATATACGAGCAGAGGGTATCCGAGGTTCTCGCGTATTTGTATGTGTACACGACGTGCACCACCCTGTTTCGACCTACCCTCTTTTTCCCTTCCACCGAGTCGCTCGACGAGCCACGGGAGCAAAGGAGAACCAAAGAGGGGTGGTACCGGCCGCGGGGAGGGGAGAATAAATTGATTTCGTTGACTCAACCAGCCGTAACGCCCCCTCAGCATGATATCAACCCTAAGCCTCGGTTATCTTTATTTAAGCTTTACGAGAGTCTACGCTGGCGAATCGGGGGAACTTCTGTGGGAGGCTTCTTCTTCCTTCCCCTTGCTTCTTCCCAGCGGTTCTTCGGGTTATAAGCGGGCGTATATACCGAGGGGAGAGGAAAAAATCGCTTGAATTCCTTTGCGGTTCTTTCTTACCCGCCGCCTCGCTACTCCGGATCCTGCGAACGACTCTTTTGCGAGCAACTTTTGCGGGTTCGACGTTGGATAACGCGGTTGGAATATCTATTCGGTTATTTATCTATTTGCGGGAGTAAATACTTATCGGCAAGGGAACGATATGGGCGCAGACAGCGAAGAAGTAGAAGAAATAGTTGCGTAAAATTACGAAATTATGATGTTATGAAATTTGGAGGCGGATTTTGACCACTTAAGGATCGAATTTTCTTACTAGCTATTTTAATGCACCTACGTATAAATTCTGATTAGATGCTACAAATGGAAAGGTAAAACACGCAACAACAGGAAGTCAGAATACTAATTGCGAGTTCAGAAAGTAAATATACGTGTTTACAAATGGGGAAATGTAGTGAAGTAGGTATGAATTAATTCGTGATGAAAGAAATGACGCGTTATATCAAAGTTAACTCTGGTGATATCCTTAAGGGGTTAACGAATTGTAAGTTGCAAAGAGATGCCTAGGAATGAACGTTTAAACGAGTTGATCGAATGGTTGGAAACACAGCGTTTCTCGTGCAATGAATTTTCCTTTCTTCGCGCCAAAACTCAACAGCGCCCCTCAAAATAAACCCCTATACATCGAGAAGTACCAATTACTTCGCCTTGTAGACCCCATATTACTCTACCGTATCATTATCCAATTGCTTTTCTTTCGTTCCATCCCCGAATTCTCTCATCCGGCCCTCAACCTCAAGTTCGTAAACTATCGTCATTAACCCTTTCATCCTTAACGCCGTCCGCAGTCCACGGCATCGTAATTTAATTGGATATAATTGGTTCTGCAATGCAATTGGAAGTAGCATTCACACGTTTTGTTAAATGAAATGAAATTCATCGAAAAAAATTAAACATCTCGGAGTGTTCTTCTGTTCTTCTGGAAGAAGATATAGCTTCTGGAAGAAGACAAAGATTGATATGGGTTATTTTACGACGAACGCTTCAAGTTAACACTAGAGATACCAAAGCGATCAAAACGACCCATTTGTAATTTCTCATAAAAATTGCTTAAATGTACACCTGTGCGATATAATTTTAATATAATTTTCTAGTATAAATATTGTAGAATTATATAGAATAGATTATATAATAGATTATATCTATGTTATATCTATATTATATAATATTATAATATTATATATATTATATATATGTTATAGAATAGATTCTCTAAGTAATCTAATATAATTTTCTATAAACAAAATGAATAAGCATCTACATATTTCCATAGCTTTACACTTTATTCGTTCAGATGCCTATAGTTTTAATTTCTTTGGTACAACTTATCGTACCTTCATTGCCGATACTCCTAGCATGAAACATACCAACAAATAAATTATCTCTTTCCTCACCCGTCAAAGGACAGAAATCGACAAGGATAGCTTTCCTCCTTAACCCTTCGCTTGTTTCTATCCACCGATGAGCTGCGCCCTTATTCGCCGCTTATCGTTAGTAAATGATTCCGCGAGACTGCGCGCACGTGTTACGCTCTACCGTACATCGTAGTTAAAGAGTGTAGTTGCGGTAGATTCCTCCCCGGTATAGGAAAATCATTCTCGCGGTCGTGCTCGCCGTAAAGAAAGGGTTAAAGCTCATTGTCGTTGAGCGCGAGGCAGATTCGCCATGTACGGCGAGCTACCCGCCGTCAACGGGTCCTGGAACGATCCTGGAACACGGAATTCCACGCGGAGGGCGTTTGCTAATGAGTACGGTACGCGAAACGTCGTGTGTACACACCTGGCCGATGTAACGCGTGGGTACCGATGACACCTCGCGGTGTAAGTATGCCGATGGGTTATCACGCGGCTGGCGTACACGCCCGCTACGAGTGTATTCAGGTATTACATCTAGTAGACGAGTGTTCGCCGCTGGCTTATACAATCTCTCGCCCTCGCGCCCGGCAAATCCCGCCGACTAGCGTCCCTTTCGCCCTATCCGACTCCGAGCCCGCGATCTCTCGCTCGCAGTCCGACACGCTTCCAACACAGCTTTAATTAATCGTGACCCCCGACGCCAGTTTACCGTAATCTGCTGCCTACTTATCGACGTCTCTGCCCCCGGGTCTCGTTCACCGTCCTCGGCCATGGATTTTCGCTTACCTTTGATTGCAATTTTCGACTGAATCGCGGGACACCGTTCGAAATTGACTTTAGTTGGGAGGGAGCAGGGGACGAGTTATTGTATTTGGGAACGGGGAAACGTTTGGCGGTTTTGGAGAACGTAGGTTGTTATAGAAAATTCGTATTTATTAACCGAGCGAGTTCTTAGTCGAAATCTCGTTCGTACGCTGAACTATAAATTAACGAGGTGGAAGTGATATTGATTAGGGGAATTTTAATTGTCGCAAAGGAAAACGTAAGATACAGGGTTTTTGATACGAATGTAAAGATGCTTGGAAGGTGAAGAATTTTTTAGCGAACAGAATATTACGTCTGGAATATTGGTAATTTGTAAGACGAGTTAACTCGTCACCCCCAGTTAACGGGTTAACGCGTTGAATGCCATGGAATCGATTAAGCGATAAAGATTTATGTCGAGCAAGAGTCCATAGTTTGCGTCAAAAGTAACGTTAAACGTTACGGAATAATAGAAATTATGATTGATCCAGGACCAGTACCTCGTATTCTTACAAATATTTATTTAGATTTAATCAGAGTTTATTTGTTACCGGAATTTAACCAAAAAAGTGGATTATTCACTGGTGCATCAGTAATAATTAAACTACGTATCTCTGAATTTGCAGATCGTAGAATTCTGCATTTATGGGAAACTTAAATTCGCAAGAAACTACAGAATGCGTGCAACGTATAAAAGTACCCGCGTAAAATATTCAAAGTAAAATTGCCCGTATAAAACTAACTCGTACCCCAATTCTATTTCATTATTTCCGACGATAGAAGCCGAATTTGCATAGAGACCCGCAATCTATTAATAATATCCGACTTTACCGTCGCTTCGTTCGACGAACACCGCGCAAATTGCCCGACCAATGCGCGCAACATTCGAAACGAATGCCTCGTTAGTTTTGAAAAACTTCCAGCAGGCAAACGACATCGCGACGTGCGCAGGGACACAATGAGATCGCACGTACTCAGTCAGAGGATATTACAACAACGCTGCGAGTCATTTCTCAGAGTGTCAACTGCATTGAATCGAAGGAGAGAGAGTCGGTGGTGTCCAGGGAAGAGCGATGCCGCGTCTAACATCCCCGAGGGTGTCGTGAGGCCGCGTTGGGGGATGCTGTGCAGCTTCATCAACGGATATTAAAGGATTTGCATGAAGTATTATTATCGTTATTGCGAACGTATCTCCGGCGGAATGGAGGGGCAAAGGGGACAAGCATGTGGGGACGAAACGATAATTTTATTCGACACTCGATCCGCTTGTCGGCTTTCCACCAGACGAGAGTGCGATTCCGTGTTGGCCGCTGCTAATTTTCACGATATTTAATTGCCGCGGTATTATGATTGATTCGATGATTTATTTTATTCGCGTCGTTCGCGCTTTTCCTGTCCGCGATCGTTTCGTAGCGTAAGAACGGAAACGAAATCGCGACGGCACGTTGTTTCGCGACGAAACGAACGAATTTTTGTAAATCGCTGTCGACGCGAGTTTATCAGCGGAAATGAGTGGGGAATCTTTAGGATAGGTGTTCTAAGGTTATTAGGCGTACGGATAAATAATAATCCACTTCTTTCTGATTTTGTAACTTCGATCACTTTTTTAAAGCTAAAATCGATCGGCTTGTGTTCCAAATGAAGCTACAAGTTGACACTAATGAACAAAGAATTGGTAGGGGTGGGATGCTTATTTGTACACCTAATATTTGTAATTGTGGCACTCGTTATGATAATTTTTTAGCTGCAATAATGAACTTACCGTTAGGTATTTTATTTAGTAAGCGATCATTGTAATTTATTCCAAATATTAAGGACTGGGCTGATAAAATTTGGGTTCGGTTCGGATTAGATTTGGGTTAGGTTTAGATCAGATTTAGCATAGCTACGTGTTATCGATAAAATTAGATTTTCAGGTCCAACTAATAATTTAGAATATAATATTTAATAGGAAGAAAAAGCCCGAGACCTAAGAAAGATTTTCAGGGTTCCAAAATATTCGATCAAAACGAAAATAGTGTTTCGCGATTAAAACAATCCACGAATCGCTACTCTATATAATTCAACCTATTCGAATACTAAACTTTATATTCTTCTAAATCAGCATTCTATTTTCCATGATATATTTCGTTCTATTCAGATCAAAACTACCATCGACTAAATTCGTCTAATCTATATCCAAGAAGTGAAAATATACTTTAACTTTATACTAACTAGATACTTTAACAAAATATTTTCCAAAACGCCTTGCAACAAGTTTATACAATTTTCATCTTGAATCCTTCGTTCGACAATCACGGTGATTATAACCAACTTCGTAGCGTACCAGTGTTAACGGAAATTAATTAACCTAGAAACTAGCAATCGTTCCATTAGATTGTATCGCGTGGGCGGTATTTTTAGCAGATTTTAATAGGAAGCAACGCGTTACAGGCGATTCGGATGAATGACATTAAATTATATGGGGTGGTGTAGAGTAAGGAAAGGCGAGGGGGTCGCGAATAGCAAGCCACATCTGTGGCCCCGCAGAGGGTGTAACTGTTATAAGGGACGAGGGCGCCGACTCGCCACCTTCTCCTCCCCCCCCCCTCTCCGCCCTCGCCACTGTTCCCCTCGGCATCTCTTCACTGTACTTGGCGCTAACTTTATTGCGTGGCAATTTGCTTATTAACTCGCAGTTAGTCTCGGCTGCGCGTCGATTAATTAATACGCGCCGAGTCGCCAGATGGAGACACGCCCAGAATCCACCCTCGACACCCGGCCGCTCTGATTTGTGCTACCCTTAAAGATTTGCCAGTTCGCCAGCATCATTGAGCTGCGAGATTGTTATTCAAACAGTTTCTTTGCGTCGGCCGGAACGATTGCACCCGAAGAGTTTCGCCGAAACGTTTTGCGCTGCTTCGGAAGGGTCAATGTTAGGCTCGATGTTGAGAGGGATTGAATCGGGTCGCGATGCGGGCGAGAACCTTCCAATTGCTTATGTATGTAAGGTTCGTACGGGGTGTATTCGCGTCGAGATTGAAATACGAGCACGTTAGAGTCATTATGTAATTGGTTTAAAAATGTATCGGTATGTCACTGTGTTTATCTTTATATTCGTTTGGGTACGATGTCAATTTTAAGTCAGTATCTGGCGATAAGTCAGATCTGATTTAACCCTCTGAGTCGTGAATGAAATCAATATGTTTTAGAACTAGCGTTATAAATAATGCACATTATATATAAACTTACTAATCATTGGTATTTTTAAACATTTATAGGTATACATTTGTTATTTTGGATTAAATTGGTTCTTGGTCGAAATGATTCGAATTTACAAGCTCTACGCAGAGCAAGTACTTGAGATTCGTTGTACAGGTGTTGATGCAAAATTTGAAGGGTTAAAAAGACACCAATAGATACTTGGAAGAACGAAATAAACTTAATTAGTCCTTAGCGAACAAATTCTCCTGCTTCTCCTCGTGGGATTGTATTTTATCGAGAGTATATTTCGTTTATATTAAACTTTCCGTCTTTCAATAATAGCTATACGTGACTGCAACAATTCGTTATCGTAGAAATTAAATCTGCATTCCGTGAAAAAAAACGTCGCGTCAAAAATTACGAAAATTTGTCAACATTTGTCGCAACCACTCCGTACATATTAAACAGAATTAATTTCCATTGCGTAGACATAGATGCATAAAAATAATGTTATCCCTTAATTATAAAAAAATTCTCGCTTATCAAAATTCTTCGTGTTTCTCTCGAAAGAAAGGGATGAACAATTGCGAGAGAAATGCAGTGATCGGGTCTCGCTTCTACCGATTCGATCGTCAATATTTGCACGGTGGAAAGGTCGACCGCCACCGTGCGCGTCTTCCATCAATAGTTGCCCGTAAAGAGTGAACGTGTAAGCTCGTCCGGCCAACACTGTAGCCCTTGTCTTCACCTGTGCTCGGCCGATTTATGTATACGCGACCTCGCAGTTAATATTGAGCCGCGTAAACGCGTCGGAGGCAAACATTTGAGCAGGTTCCTTGGTCGGCAAACTCGAACGGAGAATTCGCTTGACGGCTAGGCCACGAGCACACAAGGGGCTGCTTTGTCATTACCGATCGCTCTCGGATCGATCGCGTTGCTCGTTTCGCGTCTAAGGCCTGATCTAAGGGAGCTCGCTTGAGAACCACCTTTCGCGATATACGTATCCGATGTTAACAACTTACCGTACCATTTTTTTTTTTTTATTAACGATAGACGCCACGTAAGTCATTCGTTAGCTTTGTACATTGTTGTGTGCAAAGCATTCGAACGTTACGTGCAATTTTTAATTAGCGATTCTCAATCGTGCGGTCCGAAACCATGAGTTAAGTTAAAATTTAGCGTCGTTGAAAGTAGAATCCCTTTTTATTGAACCAACACCATAATTCGCGTTATTATATGTGAAAGGTTAAGTATTGTATGTTAAGTAAATTATACAATTCGTCTTTAATAGACTGCGAATTTTTATTAGGCGTACCGGTAAGTGATCCGCTATTTTTCTGATAAATATAGTTTTTGTTTAAAATATGCTAGCCAGATATGGAAATAGGTTAACGAATTTATTCTACCGAATAATCAAGCCTCCATTTTAGTAGGAATTTTTAAAGCGGCTGTTCTATTGTGTTAAATATAAATGCTGAATTCTGGATTTGATAAAAGAAATGGATTATTCATTGGTACACTTAATAAATGTACGAAAATGTACAAAATAGGAGTAATGTGCCAAATTTTTAAAAGAGTATAGGATAGCTTCAACGGATATTCCTAGATTGTTATATTAGGTATATATACAAATTTTAGTCTTGGCTCGACGACTTCATTGCCCCCAAACTTTAATAAACTCATTCCTTCGCAAAGGAATTTGAAACTTACCGGAAAGGTGGAAGAAATTCACGCTACAAAATGCGGAAAAACTTAACTTGCGATGTTTATATATTACAACACATAAGTAAAAGAACGCTAAAAATGAAGACTACAATTTTCTTCATCGTACACCCAATTAATTTTAACGATCGCTGGCGTTGCAATTCTCCTTTGTATCCGGCTACGTAAAAAAACAACCCCTGTCATCGATTCTTTATTGCACCGAACCGTTTCACATTTCTATGCGACCGTCGCGCTCCTCCGTCATCGATAAGAAGTACGCGCGAATGGAAGTTTCGGTATCACCGGTAGAAAACAATAATATATTTTATCTGCATATATCCGAAGTCACCCTCGCGAGGATGCAGAGCAGGGCGCAGGGAACAATCGGCGAAGAGAAATCGTATTGACCCCAAGCCATACACGCCTCGACTTCGACGGCTACGAATCAATAAAGATTTCCCATCGCGGGCTTCCCAAGTCGAACGGCAGAATATTTCAAACATCCAGAAACCCTCCGTTTCTCGCCGTCCCTTCCCACCCCACCGGTTATTCGCACTTTTATTATCTCGGCGCGAGAAACATTTTTTATCGACTGCCCCGCGCCACCAGCCTTCGGACACGGCCTGTAAACTTTCCTCCCTTTTATCCTACAACCTCTCTCAACCATCTTCCACCCCCGTCCTTCTCGCCCCCGGTTTTTCGCCCTGTCGTCGTACGTTTTTCCCTTCTCGACGCGTTGCACGCGCATGAATACGTAAGGGCATACGTAAGGTTTATTCTCGCAAAACGAACGAGAATTCGACCCGTGGAACCTTACGGACTGCGTAATTTAAAGGTTGCGTAGATTTTCGGGCTTACTTTTGTGGAAACGAGTTACATCGCTAATAATTCGAGGCTTCGTATTCTATCGAATGAAATTTTTGGTGGAAGGGTATAATAATACGAATCCTTTTCTAAATTTGAGAAATTTTAGAGGGTGGGTGTTTAATTGGGGAACTTTGTGGAAAAGTTCTTTCTGTGTTTCGTTTCACTGTTGTAGTAATTAAGTTAATACTAGTAGCCTTCCATTACAGACGAATCTCACCCACTCTGTTTCCCTCGAGAGTTCTGACGTATGGGAAACCAATCCACAGGGTTAACACCTTGTCCTACGATTACTTTATTACCTACTTAGGCTAGTATTAGTGATATGAAAACTGATGATTAGCTAACACTGGCATACATAGGTAATAGAATAATCGTGGCGCAAAAGGATAAACCAATTGCACTCGCCTGCGCTTCGGATTTGGCGCAGGGTGAGCGGGTTGGCGCGCGAAACGAGATCGCGAACAATTGTTCTCGCGCGATACACGTCTTCGATATTGTCTCTCGGGTTGGCAATTCGCTCGACGTCGATATTTTCGCCGGCGGCCTTCCTATTTACGGTTCCGCGCGGCAAATTGCCACACGTTCGAGCGCCGCGTAATTGAATCGCGCCGCTCCGCGCTCGCCTCGAATAAAAATTAATCGACTGACATTTATTTCCACCCTCCCACCCTCGCCGTGCTCGACTCTCCACCGTGCGATGATAACGCGAAAATATCGCGTCGCTGTTGCAAAATAGAATTACAACGGCCAAAAATGGAGGTGTCGTCCGGACAGCAAATCGATTGGGGGACGAAAATGAAATCATTTAGGCGGCGTTAACCAGTTGCGATAGATTGCGTTTTTACGGCTACAAGACGAGCCGCGTTCGCGAATACCGCCGCAGATTGATTAACCGTGGCCCACCCGATGGAAGGAATATTCTTTTTTAGACGAGCAGCGATAAATCGCTCGATTCGCGGACGGAAATACGCGGCTAAAATCAGATTTTTAACACGCTATAGCTGTTCCGTTGATAATTGGGATTACGATGCTGTCGCCCGAAAAAATACATTTTTAGCAGCTCGTTATGCCGCCGTTCGCTGCAATAAAGGTTCTTCTAATGGTACTCGTTATTTCGTGTCAACGTTTATTTAGAGTGCTAATGGAAGCTGAATTTAAAGGACCGGGAGATAGGTTTCGATTAGTCTTCTCGTCGGCAGCTCCGCGTCATCAGCTGCCATTACGCTTTCGCGATTAAAACATCGATTCCTCTTCGATCTTCTTCCTCTTCGGCTCGCCATTCCTTGTACGAAGACGAAGAACGCGATATTCTTCCACTAGAACGTTGTTCGACAACGCAAGTACATTAATCGTAGGACATGTAACAATAAGCTGTTAAGAGATGCAACAGTTTTCGTGTCGAACTATTGATATTTTGATTAAATAAGTAATTGTAATTGGAGGACTGCAAATTCATACTTTTATAAATGAAACAGAAAACATGGAATTTAAATAGAGGATTGGTTTTACCCCCAAAATAAACACTGATTCGAATCCTATAAAAATATAGTATATTACATACATACTACTTCATACTTCTTCTTCTTCTTACATACTTCTTCTACTTTTAATTCAAATCCATGCATCTCGAAAGACGCCGACGACATGAAGTTTCGCAAATACGTACCACGTTTCTTAACTTTTGTCGATAGGTGTATATTACCTTGCTACTGAATAAAATAATTCAAGTGTCGGTTATAGGAACACCGACAGTAAATCGTGCCAACTACCCTACGTTACGACCCAACATTAATCTAAAACGTAACTTCAACAAATTCTCTTGTTCACTGGCTAGTTTACCCAATATATCTCCCATCTCCAAACAGCCCTAGCTTTCAAACCTTAATTCTTCCTAAATGCACAATCGAAACACAAGCACATACTCGACCAATAATTGAACGACGTGCACGCGCGGAGGAAGGGTGACTCGACCAGGATTAGGTTTGCTGGTTCCCGCGCCCCGGGTCCGAGAGTGGCTCGATGGCGCGAGTTAAGGGATGACTGCGGCCTCGAGGAGGATGCCCAGGGGATGCTCGAGACATTTGTCAACGAGACGAGCGGTGAGTGGACCGGACCTCCAGCGTACCACGGTGGATCGTACGTGTATCCCGTCGAGACCACGAACCGGAGAGCTGACCTTTCTCTCTCGGGTCAAGCAATATTAAACCGCATACGTCTTCGGCGTCTGATCAAAGGACTGACCTTTCGTGGACATTTCCCCCCCTTCCTCCCTCTCTCTCTCTCTTTACCCCTCTATCTTCTTGTGGTTCGTTGGTCGAGTGGACCAGAAGACGACTCCCACGTAGCTTGGCAGAGGTAATCCAGAGAGAAGCACGATAACGTGGCCTCACGTTCTCCAAGATTGATCCCCGCTCCTGATGGAAACGTATCGTCCTCGCCTGGTTGGCGAGGATGCATTTTTTATCGTTTGCCCGATGCCACGCTGATGGATCCTTCTACCAGGATATACGAAGATTGTCGTTTCGCTAGGTTGGACAATGTGATTTTGATTAGTTCGGTTTATGGATTTTGGGGGTGGAATGGACCACGATGGGAGACGAAGGGAGGTATAATCCAGCGTACGGAAGCGTGGAGTTTTTCAACTGGTAGTTGCATAGTTTCGATGTTTGAAAGATTAGTTATTGGAAGCTTTGGGAATTGAGAGCTTTGAAGATTGGATGCTTTGTAAATTCGATGCTTTTGGTAGTTGAAAGCTTTGTAGATTCGTTGCATTGAGAAGTTGAAGCTTCGCGAATTCGAAGCTTTGACAATCTTATGCTTTGACAATTCGACGCTTTGACAATTCGACGTTTTGACAATTCGATGCTTTGAGAACTCGAAGCTTTGAAAATTTAATGCTTTACCAATTCGAAGCTTTGGAAATTGCGTGCTTTGACATTTTAGAACTTCGAAACTGCACAGCATTGCGAACTCGAAGCTTTGAAAGTCCATCGCTTTGGAAATGTAAAACTTGAAGTATTGAAAATTCGAAGCTTTAGAAATTCAGAAATTCGAATACTCAACTTTTCCAAATGCCACTCATTGTCAGTGGCTTAAACTTATATAGTTACTCAATCGATGGCTACAATCGCGCAGCTACTGCGAATCCCCGACTATACCTAAACAAGGGTGCCACGAATCGCGGCCGTTTTCCCCGTTGCCGTTATTGCGGATTAACAACGTTACAAGTCGCACATTAATTAACCGGCTCTGCCGGGCGTGTTTGCGTTTGTAAACTCGGCCGAGTGAGACGCCGGGACGCGGGCCAATATTATTACGAAGACAAACGTACTGACGCTATCTACCATCGGGAGCTTCCTGCCTCTGCCCCGTGACACCCGGTCTTCGGGGAATATTCATCAGGATGAGAACCGAGCGTTGTGAACTTCTGCGAACCTCGTTGAGGGATGTATCAGACCGATGACTTTATTTTTCCTACACCCCACGTGTCCTAACCCCTGCGTACCTATTCGAGGGTAGATTTAGATACAATTGTCTCGCTGATAATTATTTTGCAGCAACGGATACTCTCATTCGCCGAACTTGTTGGACACTTCTGTAGTCGGATGGCAAAATAAGATACGTCGGACTTTTATCGAAGATCTTTTGAATTTTATTGACTTCTTTTAGTGAGATACGCGCCTTGCCTCTTTAAGTTTGCGTAAGAAATTATACGAATCAGTTGACTAAACCTGAATTAACAAACAATTTCTTTGACCACTAATGAGAGATTGTGAAATGTATTTTTAGGAATATTCCGATTGTTCCCATTCTCGAATAACCTTTAAGGTTCTGCCATACGATCACAGACTTATCGTAAAGAAGCTTTATGAATATAACGTGTGTGCAAATTTTGGTTAGTTTGTTGGACGTGTAAAATTTAGGACACCTACTTGTTGACGCTATAAAGTGATAACAGTTATTAATCCTAACATCGACCAGTGAGTTTAGTAAATATAATAGTCAATTCTTATACGAGCAATTAGTCACCCATTTCTATAGTTTCCTTTAATCTCCCGTAGCTCCGTGTAACTTCAAAGTTACCTTCCGGTACATCTAAATGCCTTGAATTTTACCTTACTGGCTAATCACTATACCATTCCATTCTACTTCTTTACTTTTGATTATTAATATCAAGCAGCATACTTGTAGTAACTCCACTAAAAATTAAACATTGTAACCAACTCTACCTTGTTTCCTCCCCAAAGTAACTCAAATTCTCATTACAAAGGGTTAACAATTGCTTTACATTCTTCCAAAAAATCTCAACATCGTTTGAGGTTCCTATCTGTTAAACACATTCCTTCGACTGCCGACTTGCAGAATGCAAATCAACGCTAAAAATTCTTCCCATTCGAGCTTCAAACAATGACGAAATATACGGTTCGATCCCCCCTCCCCCTCCCCCAAGGGTTAAAAATCAGATCTCGAACGTCAATTTGACCGGTTGGTTAACTTCCGAGCTAGCGATTTGGGTTCGCGGTAGGGGGAAGAATAATACGTTCGATCCAGTTTAACCGACGCAATTTCTTCCGTCGCGGTGGACGGGGCACCCTTTAACAAGAGAAATTCGCAGGTTGCTCGTGACAGAGGGCTGGCAGGATTTCTTGCACGCTCGATAACCGTGGTCTCCGTCTTTTCTTCCAGCAACGGAAGCGTATAACGCGGATCAATGGAACGGAAAGAAGAAGCCGCGCGGCGGAATCGTGTATACGAATGCCCTGTAATCAAATAAAGGGGAACAATGTTGGCGAACGATGCGAGTCAGCTAGCTCAGCAGCGCGATTCCGATCCCGCCCGTTCCTTGTCCTGGACACACCCCCACCGTAACCGAGCGAACGCTGTTATCCGCGTATTCTGCGACTCGCCCCTGCACCCTTTTTACTCCCCTCTCCTCACCTCTCCTCACCCTTCGTTTCGATCTGCCGAATTCCGACTGATCGTTGCTCATAGTTGACGTGGATGCGAAGTCGCGCGGCAAGTCGAGAGAAAGGGTTGCATTTAGATTTTCTGTTAGATTTAAAGAGATAGCATTCGATATTCGTGTCGAAACATGGAACGATTATAAGAGGCCCCCGGTTTTCAGAATTACAAGTACACTTAAGTCCGTGGTAATTTTATTTTACGTAACGGGCAAAAATAATAATCGTTACGATTATTCTATGCGTTTAGGTACCCGTTACGTTTACTATATAATTGTTACCGTCTACCCACCCTTCCTTGTTACAAGCAGGTGTAATCGCATTCGGTCGTGTAAGGAACTTCTTTCGATTTAATTAGGATAAGCTTTTGAAACTTCAAAACTTCCCGTATTATAGGAGTCTTGTAACGTTTGTGCGTTTAGACACAACCGAAACAGTTACGCATTTTTGCGAGAACATTGTTTCTACGTTGCTTCTACTCTGATACTTCTATGCATCGTTCGTACGATTTCCAAACCTTGCATTGCGGTTGAATCGTTATTTTTCGAACGCCGTATCGAAGCTCATTATTATTTGAATAAAATACTTCTAAAAATTGATGCAATTAAAAGTCGAAAAGATATGGGGCACATAAATATCCAACTAAACTGCCAATATCCTTTATTTTCGTTGAAATTAATGAAATTTAGTATTGGAAAAATAATGGTGCCATCGTTCTAAAATTTCTTTACCCGAACACTCGTCTCTTTCTATTAGCTTCGATCTTTAATTAACTCCATCTAAATAAAGCAACCCAGTATTAATTTGGCGCATAAGAAATACGAGATCCAAGACAAAGAAATTAGCTGAAACTTAGATATTTAACCAATCCTTTATGGAATTCAAAATTTAGCAAACAACATAAATTTTCTACTAGCTTTCATAATTATATAGTTAGCAATGTGCACCCAAAAGAAAGCTTGCCATTTTTTATCTACGTTTATATCACCGCGTTCGATCGAAAACTTTTTACCAGAGGGTTGTAAAAATTAGCGGGGCTCATCCCACAGTTAATTAATGCTAATTCTATCCAAACAATCCAGCCAAAATTTCGTACCTGCCGTGTACTCGACATCACGGGAGCTTCATCATTTAACATCGCCCAGTGGAATCCCGTATTCCGTCGAAAGACGAATCGCAGACGCGGTGCAAAAACGGTCCAGCTAGCAACGAGGAACCCGCTCGCGTCCGGCTGATATTTCGCGTCGGAATACCGGGGCATCCTGTTCGCCGTGTAAGCACAGTCGAGAGAATATCCTTTCGCTTTATATAAATGGAGCGTTGTAAGCATGCCCCACAGGAGCAGGCCGGATTCGCACGGCTAACAGATGAGGCATTAGGCACCGTAATGGCTCCATTTCCCTGGAGGAAGAAGAACGGGACGAACGGAGAAAGCGCATAGAACGAAAGCTGCGAACTGGACAAGGACGGGGCGCGTTAACCCAGGAACAGCGGGGAAAGGAACGCACCGGGACCAAAATATTTCTACAAATCATTACTTTTAATTTGCTCGCCCCTTTTATCAAGACAAATGTGCTCGGCCGCTGCGAACCCAACAATCGAACCGCACGCACACCGTTCCACCCCACTTTTCCGTACGTGTATCCGAGGTACCTTCCGCACTGGTTTGCGTTTCCCCGCCTCGTGTTCGACTTCGCGTACCGTATATACTCGGGGCTGCTTTAAATTCGCGCGAAACACGCACACGCGAAGTAGCAAGGGGGCATAAGCAATCGCGTATCGTGCAGGAGACGCGTGTGCGACGACAATGGGACGGCCGTGGAAGCGCAATGGCTCCAGCTGGCTTCTCCGCGGGGCGCCACTACCACCAGCATCAGCATCGGCATCGCCAGCATCAGCAACGACAGCATTCGTAGGCATGCCATCGTGTGGTCCGAGGACAGAGAGAGAAAGTATGGAATATCGGGGCCATCGGCAGGGTCGCGACCAAGTAGAAACAGAGATGGATACCCTGGTATAGAAACGAGAGAGAGATAGAGAGAGATGGAAAGTTTCACGGTGGTAGGTCGACACCGTGAGAGGAGCTCTCGCTGGGGCCCCCGAACGCAAGGCAACAACAATAATTTTTCATAGGCAGAAAAGAAAAGGGAGGACGCCATTCATTAGCCCCGGCTTGGTTGGTTCGCACGTTGTTGGTGCCGCTGCCTGTGACACCTCAATAACCGACCGACCGACCAGCCTGCACGGTTACCTCGTGTGTTATACGTTCCTACGTTCGGCTACACGACACCGTACATGTGGATAGGTGGCATCGTACCTCGTATATAACAGATATATCTGCGCCGGCCATTGTGCTCCTCTACTGATATTTCTGTTATTGCTGGATTAAATGCGCGCCGTGCACCCCGCCGTGCATTATTCCGCGACCTATACTCTCTCTGCTCCTTCCCCCCCCTTCCCTCCTGATCTCCTTCCGCCTCGCTTTTTCGACCCTCTACTTCCAGTCGTGTTTTATTCTTTCTCTGCTAATGCTACGTGTTCCCGTTCATCGGCCCTGCTCCTCGATCCACCGTACCGATTCGTACCTGGACATAGGACTCTTGGGGACGAGCTTGTTTCCGGTAACGACGCTTTTAACGGTTCCCCGTTAAGCCACGGCCTTCTCTGGTACAGGAGAGAGTGCGAAAAATTTGGCGAAGCTGTCGTCAGTCCTACAACGCTGCCAATCGTATTTGTTATCCGTGTTCAGTGCTATGGTATATTTCAATCGGACCGAACCGAGCCGATTAACGGGAACCAGCGGACAAATCGGACTGATAATTTAGGGTAGACGTCCAAATTAGAGAAGCAGAGCTCACCTCTGCTTTTGATTAATCGAACGGGCATCGCGGATGGCTCATCCGTAGCGAAGCGATAATGGCAAAGTGTCGAAGAATAAGCGAACAGCTACGCCATAACCGTTTAGATTTCGCGTACTTAACCATTGAATCGGTCTAAATACTCTAAATCTTTCGCGTTCATTGCAGACGAATCTATACGAATGAAATTGTAAATTCGTTTGCTCTAAACGTTTCCTATATCTTCTCTATCTAATTAAATTCTTTATAAATAGATAAAAATTCACAATCTGGCAACAATGCTGCCAAACATTGTTCCAATGAAACACGACCGAACCTATTACTCCACCTAACAATTCCAAAAGCCAAACTTCTCATTCACCCCTGAAGCACCCCTAATCGAAGCCGCACCCCTACACTTGCCAAAAATTCGATCACCCGCAAATCCAAACCACCGGTTCGACGGTAGAAAGCCAACAATAACAATCATAGGGGGGGGGGGGGTAATTACAAAAATGGCAAAGGTCGTGCGCCTATTACCGTTTCCCCGATGGGGTTTCTCGGTCGGTCGAGCGTGCGGATACAAACGTTTGTTTCGCAAAACATCTTGGTCGCAGGAGCGACGGTGCGGCACGAACCGCGCGGGGCCGGAGCGTTCGCCGGACTACTACGTTGCAACGGGGCAGAGAAAGAAGCGAGCGCGCGCGGTAGAGAAAAGGAGAGGACGAAGCGGGGCTGAGAACCAGGGTAACCAAACAGGGTATAAGTCACGGACACCCCGCGGTGTACCATCCGGTAACTCGACACCGTCGTTTGTACTCCGGTGTGGTATAGGAGTGCCTGGCAGCGGCAGCACGGACGCACAAAAACACACGTATGAATACGTACGACAATGGCAAGTCCTACAGAGAACTGTTGGATGGGAGCGTCTGTCCCCCGCGAGCCCCCGGCACGGATAGATCTGTCCGTGCCTGGTGTGACATTAGATACCATTTAAGGATTAATATAGCCATAAATAAGGCTGACTTCTCCGGCTGGCAGCGTCTCTTTCTGACTGCTGCCAGTCGGACGGACACAATGAGCGACCAGCAGCCCCAGCCACCAACGAATCCCTTTCTTTCCACTACTTCTCTTCTTCTTTCTCTTCTGGGCTTCTTTTTGTTCGTGCTAGGCTTCGGCGAGTTGAAGTTTCGGTAAGGAGGAGAAGGAATGTTGCGCGCAGCCAGAGTTGTTTCCTAGGGAGATTTGTAGGCCCTTTGTTGAAATCACTTAACGCTTCTTTAGCTTCGTTTTTGATGGGTATGAATACGGTATTTAGAACGGGGTCCTGGTTGCCTTTTAAATCTTCTTGTTATTTATTCGAACCTCTTCGGAGAGGACGTCTGGTCGACTACGTTAATTGTAATTTTGATCGGGTCTGTTAGATGGGTACAAGATTAGGATTCAAGATATTGGAGTTCGCTAGTGATTCGATTCTACTAATTCGATTCTGTTGAAATTTCAGGTTATGAAAAGAGGGAAACTAGAGAATTATTCTTTGATTTTTCTTGTTGAATAATTACAGAGTTTGCTTCCAAAAGCGAATATTTATTAAAGTAGTACAAAATAGAAATAAAGCTATGTATAAATGTTCAGTTGTGGGCGACGCTGTCAACTCAGCAACTGTTCTTTTTAAATGCTCGTACAGAATTGGTAACAGAGCGTGGTTCGGTGTATACTGTGCCGAGGGAAATTTTACCTACGTACCCTTCTGTGGGGGAAAACCAGCAATTACACAGGTAAACGACGGCAGTGGCACGAAATGCGGACTGACTATTTTTTTTTCTTTTTGACACTATCCCTCGGTAATGCCAGAGCGTCATCGAACGGACGTTTGTAACTTCGTGTGCTATTTCCCCAGATTTACAAAAGAAAAAACATACCAAAGAAAGCGTTTAACATTGTTTCAAAATATGAACTATGGATTTGTGCAAAAATCCAACAGTTCTTTATTTCTTTCGGGAAGGTGTATCCTTGCAATGTTCGTTCAACTCGAGATCGGCTATTGAAACTAAACCATTTACCCGCCGAAGAAGAGCAAAGGAAATCGCCGTTCGCCCTGGTGACGAACTCTTATCTATGTATAATAAACACCATGGTTCGTAGAACTCATGGTTAAGAGAAACCTAAGAGAGTTCCCGGAGATGATTTTTGTATCATCATCGGACGGTTTCGAAATTCAACAGATTCGATGCTAATTGGTTTCGGTGGCCAGTTTCATGCGCATAAGAAACAAATACTAAATTAATTTCGTAAAGCGAGAGACGAATTGCGTATGACGCTTTTAAATCAAGCGATCGACTGAGCAGCACGGCGTTCTTAAATCGAAGTATGGAATAACTGCAAGGGTCTAAATATCCTTGGCGAAGCATTTAGTTTAAGCGATTCGAGAATTTCCGGACAGTAGGACGCGTAGCCGTTGACGATTTTAAAGAGAAAAATAGCATCGGATACATATCTACGCTGTTCCAGCGTAAGAAACCCAAAAGTTGTTAAAATTGAATCACAATTGCGACGAGCCGATGAATCTGCTACTATGCTAATCGAAGTAACGCAACGAATGCTACGCATCGACAAGTTTCGCGATTAGTATTGCTCCAACAAACTCTTCAACTCTAGAACCACGTACTTCTCCAACGAAAGAAAAACAAACAAACAAAAAAAGACACGTTACTTTGCGCTACAAATAATCCAACAAGTTTCTCAAAGCTCATTTGCGCTACAAATAATGTATTAGGTTTCTCGAAGCGCAAGAACTTCTTCGATAGCTGCTTCTTAGCAAGAAGTATTCGTATTAGTTAGTGTTCGCTCGATGCACCTGTACAGTGGATCGCGGAAGAAGCATTAACGAGCGAAAGAGGAGCTGCAGCACGGCTGAAAAAGGGCATGGTGTCGCTAGATGTTTTCCCGTGGATGCAAAACGGTGTCGTCGACGTCGTCGAACACGCGTCTTGCACGATTCCGTAAAAAACGTTCGCTCCTCGTCGTCGTCGTCGTCGTCGTCGTCGTCGGCTGGCTGGCGCATAAATGGGCTGTGCGCCGCGTCGAATATAATATTCACAGTTTGTCGGAACAGGAAGGTGCCGGCGTTTAACATGCCGATATAATATATAATATAAGAAAAGGCGAGAGTCGCGACTCCGGGAGCGCATAAAACACAGCTGCCGCCGTGCAATCAACAGCCGTATAACCGAGGCTCGCGCGAGCGGGAGGCCTCTTTCCCTTTCCGCTCGCCTTCTTCGCCTCGTTCGCCCCGGTTATATATTCCTAGAAGCGAATAATTTCATTCATACAAACGGCCTGTATGCTCCGGCTGGCACGACTGCTATTGTTACTACCGAATAACCAGCGACCGTACACCCTTCTCGCGCCGCTCCGGCACGTCGCTCGCTATATTTGCCCGCTTCTCTCTGTTGTGCCGCGACACGAATGGAACGCAATCGTTCGGGTGCACCGACCGATTACACTTTCCCGAATGCGATCATCGCTTATTCGGTACGCGTCTCTTCGCGAAACGGTCGTAGACTTCGCGGGATTGAAGTACGACGCACGAACAGTAAGCAGCATTATTTTCGGAAAGATTTCGTTAACCCCTTTCGCTGTTAATGTTTGATTCGAATGCAGATTTATTTGTTCAAAGTAGGGGGGTTCATTTGGAATTTGTTTAATGCGATAGAAGAGGATGATTCGAGTATCGATTTATTCGTTGCAAACGATAGAGCAAGATAATTTGAGTATAGATGTATTCGTCCTTTAATGGTAGGGGGATTAATTTAGAATTTGTTTAATGCGATAGAAGAGGATGATTCGAGTGTAAGTTTATTTGTTGCAAGCAATAGAGGAAGATAATTTAAGTATAGATGTATTTGTCCAAACTTTGCAGGGGGTTGGTTTGAGTATAGCTTTATTTATTGCAAAAGTCAGAGAAGAATAACGTATGGATATGGATTTATCTAAATATAGATTAGGTTTCTTTATTCAAAACGATATAGGAAAGACAGTTTGGATATAGATTTATCAATATGACGAAAACGACAGAAGGATGACTTGGACGTAAATTTATTTGTGTAGGAGATTTCATAGGAGATGATTCGGATCTAGGTTTGTACACTGAAAACGATAAAAGGGGATGATTCAAACGAGAGGAATAAAAAGGATTAATTTGAGTGCAGATTCATCCGTAAAAAAAAATGGTAAAAGAAAATGATTTGTCGAAGAAATCGTACGATATGGATGATCGCAATTTCGAGAAGCATTAGTTGCTTCCAAAATCGGAACCATACCTGTCCATAAAATAATTACAAGAGCCACGTTGCACGACGAACACTCGAAGTCTACAAATCACCGAGTAGAAAGTTCACCGAGGCAACAAATCTACGACGGAGCACCTCGGGAGCGCGAGGAATCAGCAGAGCGACGCCAGCAGACGTTCGAAGCTGGGAATTTAGTTCACCGGTCTAACGAAGTCGTTTTTAAGCAGACGGTTGGACAACTTTTTAGAACGACACGGATGCAGACAAGTATGGAGTTTGTCGGCGACAGCGCGATATCGGCGACGTACAATTTTCTCCGCGCTAAAGAATCTCCTTAGCAGTAGATCCGCAGGGACGACGCTCGCGTCAACCTAGATTCCGCGAGCGGCGTCGTTTTGTTTCAAAGTTTCGAGCAGACAGCCGCTTGACATCGTTCCCGGCGAGCTGAGCTCCATACCCGCCGGGGATAATGTCCCGGGCTTTCCTTACTCTCTTAATTTTCTTCCGTCCCTCGAGCAACTTCCCCTTCTCGTCCCCAACCCCTCCCCCCCCTCTTTACCCCCTTCGTCGTCCGCCTCTTCTTAGTTTCTCCGTGTTTCTTGCCGCGGATTTAGATACACCCTCGGTCGCTTACGCTGGGCGGCGCGCGGCCGTAAGCAAAACACTTGTCGCCGGGGGTCACGACTGCGCGAGTTCTAATTTCATTGCGGAAAGTTGTCGCTTGAATAATTAAAACACGTTGAAAACACGCGAGTTTTTCCGCCTGATTTGCATAAGAAGCGGCGAGGCGCTGCGCGGCGGCGTCGCTCTCGTTGCCTTTGTGTTTGTAATACGTATATGTATGCACGCAGCTTGGGTCACTTACTTATGTACCCGGTGCCTATGTATTTTGATGTTCTTCGTTGAAGCAAAAGGGGAGAGTGAAAGAGAGAGAGAGGAGAAAGTGCGGCGCGAAATTAACTGGTTCTCCACCCACGCGCCATTCAAATTGCACGAATCAGCCTGGCTGGAACGCTGCGTCCCACACCTGCGGCCACTGATCCTGCCTCTTGTAGCTCTTGAACAGGTCCGATCGCATTTCTGCGCATCATACGTCCTCTTTGTCCGCGCTGATCTCTTAACAAGTTTACATTCAATAGCAGTATGCGCACTCCGCGGATTAAACAGATTTATTTGTAACACGCGTATAAGCAGCAACGAGTTCGAACTTTTTGCCGCCCCGCAGCTAAACGTTCGCATTATTCTAATAATAAATTCACCTCTGTCTCTGTCTCTCGCTTCCACGATTGTCAACCGAAGTCACGCGACTTTCGTCGCAACAGTGGAAACGTTATACGCGATAAAACGCAGTTCCGTCAAAGCAAAACAGATATCGTTCGCCGCTTGCCGTCGTCTAGAATCCGATTAACACCGATCCATCGCGGTTGCGGGATAACGCTATCCACACATCCGCCCACGCCTCTAACAGAGACGCAAACAAGATACCGGTAGCGGGAATCCAGAGGCGAAGGAGGACGGGAAAAATGTGTGGAGAGGGTGAGCGAAGTCACAGATGGCCAATTACCTCCGACAATAAACACAATTTAATTTTCTATTCATTCCACTTAGCGCTTAGGCAGGGTAATCCATCACGCGGGATTATTTCGGCTATCTCGTAGCCGGCCCACAGAGCACACCCACAGGCGAGATCGTGCTCGTTGCAGCAGGCCAATGCATTACCCTCACACGTGCGCTGTTGCACCGGCACATCGCGTCCTACGTGGTGCTGGCCTGGCGGTGCTCGCACGCACGATATCCGGCCGGCTAATGCGTTCGTGCGCTACATATTTATGCCCCGAGATGGCTGATAGACTGGCTACTGGACGCGATTGCTCCTCCGGTGGGCCCTGCATCCAGCCTCCCCCTGATCCTAATCGTTTCCATTGTGCCGGAAAGTCAGCCGCAGAGTGGTGAAACGGCAACCAGCCACGCGATTAGAATTTCCTGCCAGCGAGGTGAGAATTACCGGGCGTCGCAGTCAAAATTGACGAGAGACGGATGCCGGGCTTTAGAATCTACCTCGGGGAAAAAGCGAGATACAAAAGGGGAAGAGTGAATCTGGATATAGATAGGAACGCAAATCAGTTTTCCCATCTACGTCTCGCGCTCCGCGATTGTCAATTGAAAGAGATGGCAAGAATAATTCGCGTTTCTAGGATAGATGTACTGCCACTTTAACCCCTTGCCCTATTCATTTGCCAATTGTCGAGAAGTTTATGCTGAACATCTACTGCTTCAACACCGTATCGGATATAAAACATTGATACATTACACGTAATTTGCATTCAATAAACATCAAACTTATAGTTTTGTAATACATTTAGAAGTAATACTCTAATTCATTAGAAATGCAGTATTTATATTTTTTACGTATTTACATTTTATTCCAAAATCTGTTCCACGAGCTACATATTATAGTAAGTAAGTAAGTATTTATGTGCGCAACCGTGAGTAATTAGAATTAGAGTGACCGTTCGTTAACCATCGGCCGATCAGCAATTTCAATAAACCCCATAAGGTTGACACAAGGTTATCTCGATCGTAACGTAGACCAGGCCATAGGAAAGCCCCTTGGAATCAATTGCCGTTCGCTCGGCTGATGGCGAGGGTCGCAAACGAATTCTTATCGCGTTTAATTATTCCCCCCTCGGAAAGTGCACACCGGAACCCCACCGATGGATGAGTCAATGAGCGTTAAACGCGCGAACTATAGCGACTATCGGGCTGACAGTGACCAAGCTTGACCGATAGAAGTGCCAAGTCGCTACGATCGGCACAGTTTGCTAATGCAGTCATTAGATAATGGACGCAGACCATTGGAAACGCATTCGACGGTAATGCATCGTTAGAACTTATCTGTTCCAACAACTGGCAAACATCCACTTCCGCCTTTTGACAAGGTTTTCCGTGTCCTGTAATAAATTTCACCGATAGCTCGTTGATACCGAACATCCATAGGCAATTCTCTGATTACTGGTTCCCTAATTAGTATCGGCGCGGTTGTTTCATTTCTCCAAAGTAAGCACGGTAATGAAATTCCCAAGAGAGAGAAAGAGAGAGAGAGAGAGAGAGAGAGAATGGGAGTTCGCTTAAATTATCCTCAACACGGCAGAGTGAAAGTCAGTCTCTGCACGGATACTCCACGCAACGTATTAAGGCTGCCGTTTAATTACATTTAGCTTATTGTTCTGCGAACAGATAAGCGGCCACATGGCGAACGTAGCTATTTTATATGGCCACCGTTAAGCTCGATTTATATTGTTCGTTCGAACGCGAAACGTTTGGGACGCGTTTCGTTCGAATCAGACGAACATTGTTGCAAGCAGAGGCAGATTTAGATCTTACGATTAGAAGTTTGATCCGAACCATTGAGAAAGCCTTTTATATGTTACTTTATTTTCTTTTCCTTATTTCGAAAATGCCAGCATTCGTAAGGGTCCATTTGTAGCGATCCAGTATAGCATAATAGAGAGAAATGAAATACGATTAACAAGATTTTTAAGATTTTTAAGACCTCTAAAACTGTCGAGATATTCGAGACGTCCAAAGGGGTTAAAATTTTTTGGCTTCGAATCATATTCCAAGTGATTCGAAGCGTTCGAAGTCTCGTCGCTATTAACAACCGATGACCAATGACATAAATACGATATGCTTTTGTCCGAAGCGAATCATGGCCAAAATATTTCGTGTTTGAACGAATAATATATTACGCGTACCAATAAATAATTCACTTGCGCATAATATCGACTGATTTTAAACGTCAAACTCGATCAGCTTACGCTCCAAACGAAGCTACAAGTTGGCTCTAATAAACAACAAAATGGTGGAATAATAATTTGAACGTAAACTACGCTTTCTTATTAAAAGAACGGCGGGCTAGTTATTAACGATAGTAGTAAGTAATAGTAATACTTCATTTTCGTTTTCCACATAGGAATACAAATAGATTCGTTTTCTTAACCCAATTCTCTCATTCCATCCTCGTTCCTATTATTATTTTATCTATCTTACGTCCCGTATTATATGATACTTCTTCGCCACGCGCACTCTATGCTATAAAATAAATCAATAGAGCAAATTAGTGGGCTACTTGTCAATATACATTATAAATCGACTTTTAACCCTTTCGCTACGAAGAACGCGTGTATACGGCTTCAAAAATTATACAACCATTTACCACAAGTATACGTATAGTTCCGTTGTCGGTTCATGCAACAATACGACACCACAATTAGTCATATAAAACGTAATGCAAATACTTACGTTTATACTATCTTCGCATTGATTAACCTGGTCCACCTTTACGCTTTGGGTTTTCAATTTTAAGACGCCGTAGCGGACGGGTTAATCGTTAGTTCTGCAAACTATCTACGATATACGTAAGTAAGTACTTCCGATTCTCCGGTGAAGATTTTTTTTATCGCTTCTATGCTTTCGCTAAGATTATTCGACGGAGCCACCCACGTGAAACAGAAATACGTAGAACGCGGTAGCGTGACGAGTGTGGCTGATAATAACGCTTCTATACTAATTCGAGCGAGAACATCGGGCAATAACCGTAAATCCTCGACGGTGCTCACGTGCTCCGATTGTAAAGGTGACCGCGAAGTGGACGAGGAACTCGGTTAGAACGAGTAATTGACCTCCGTGAACTATGGGAATTGCCAAGGGAATCGGGGGAATTTTAAGGGGAAGTGCATTTACGATTACACAATCGTCAGGAAATACAAAAGACTCTCACCTCGCATTAGCTTTCTTATTAGATTACCGACCTTTAACCACTTGCCCTATTAACGTTACACAACCACTATAAATTTAAACAAAAAAATCAATCAGATCAAAGAATCATTGACATAAAATTAACGAATAAAAAGTAAAAAATCAATTGTTCTTGCTTAGCACGTCAATAACGATGGAGTCCAATTAGAATATCGTATCGTAATTGAAAAGTGTCCGGAGTGACAGAACTAAAGATGAGTAAGTAATTATAATTAACGATCTCACAGTTCGAAGATAGTAGTTACAGTTTAGCTTTTATCATTAGCTTTAATCGGGCGGATATTTGCCGACAACGTTCGCGAATCGTCTCGAATCTATATTTCGCACAATTTTCCACTAAATTAGCCAACCTCTGAGAAACACAAATTAATATCCTCCATCATTACACAACCGGCAGCTAAATAAACTCCGATTACTCTCCCATCGTAGTTGGATCCCACCTCTCAACTTTAATTTCCATCTTCAAACAGAGCCCCCCCCCCCCCCTTATTTCTCAATTTCACCCCCAAGAAGAATCTTCGAGGGGCATCGGATAATTATGCAAAGGGGGGGCTTGTTAACACGGCCCCAGAAGAGGAACGCGCGATTATACGTTTCCGACTGTCGAGCGGAGCTCGAGGAATATATAATTACGCGGGTATCTGACGCGCGTCATTCGCGCTGTTCTCCGGCCGGGCTATTTCGATCTTGTAGGCCGGTGTGTTACGAGCGCAGCGTTATCCCGTCGGACAGGGCAGTTTAGCTACGAAACCGTCGCTAACAGCTTTTTAAGTAAGTAATAATCTGTTGCTCAGTCCCGAACAGAGGTGAACACACTCGGCTGAGCGATAGGAGGACGGTTAAGCGGCGACCCGCCATAGCCGCCAATCAACCTCATTAAAGCCACGAAACGCATTAGCTTATCGCCGCGCGGTGGCCTGGGTACCTGCTTTACCAGTAGCCACCTAATATACACCTAAAGTCCACCTCCTGCCACGACTTGGACGCAACCTTTCTCCGCTCTTTCGCCGCGTCTCCTCGTCCACCTTCGAGTTTGCCTTCGTCGTCGTTCCGTTCTTCGATGCGTCGTTATCGCGCGCCCTCTTCTCCGTTATCCAACCGTCTTATGCGTATCGCGTAACTGTGCAGAAGCAGGAATAGGTGGGAGGAATTTAGGGATGGAAAAATTGGGAAAATATTGGGAAGAGTGCAGCTCCGTTGCCACGTTTGCAACACTCATTAGCATTAAATCTGTCATACGACGAAAACGATGGAAGGATGACTTGGACGTAAATTTGTTTGTTTGGAAGATTTCGTAGAAGATGATTCGGATCTAGGTTTGTACACTGAAAACGATAAAGGTGGATGATTTAAACAAGATGAATGAAAGGGATTAAACTGAAATTAACCCAAACTTAACCCAAATCTAACCCTTTGCACTACAATAACGAGTCACACTCGTGCTACGAATTATGCCGTAGATTCGACGAAGTTCGATACCAGTGACAATGAAATTTAATTTCAGCTCTTAATTTTAGCTTCGTGTCATAATATTCGAAGTTATTAAATTAAAATAGCCCATAATATTTAATTAATTCGTACGTAACATGATATGAAAATAGTGATTAATTAACTCTACCATACGTAGATAATAAAATAATCGTAGCGCAAGGGGTTAATTTGAGTATAGATTCATCCGTAGAAAGTGATAAAAGATAATTATTTGTCGAAGAAATCGTACGATATGGATGATCGCGTTACGAGAAGCATTAATTGCTTCCAAAATCGGAACGATAGCTGTCCAGAAAATAATTGGAAGACGTTGTACAACGAACACTCGAAGTCTACAAATCACCGAAGTCTACAAGTCTACAAATTATTACATAACGACCGTACGAATTTAACCCTTTGCGGACGAGCGTCGACAAATAGTCGCCTAAACATTTTTTTTGGTTTTCCGAACCCATGTCGACTATTAAAGCACAAAACTTAACGCAATGAATACTTAACGTAATAATAAACATTTGAAATCGTTGGAAATGAAATGGTTTGGAACTATAAAGCGTGAAAACTCAATGTCGTGGAATTAAAAACTAAAGTACTCTCACAAGTGTTACTACTTCTCGTCCGCAAAGGGTTAATTGAAATATAATCACTAGACTGTGGATTTCTATGTAAATTCAATTCCATGCAGTAGAGGGTTGCTTTACCCCACAAATACAATAATACGTGTTTTATGTTAAATATCTTACATATTTTTGCATATCACGCGCACTTTCCAATTTTTCGTATATCTAAATTTCCCATAAATGCATAAAAATCTGTAGCCTAATAATCATTAATTACAAATCTTTGTGCAATTTGAATTCTTATATTAATCCTGTTCGAGACACAATTAATCAAAGAAACCCATTTACAAAATAAGATTAGAACAGTGTCACCATTTAATCGACATCGTGAGTCACTCTACTCGCTATTCGTACTTAACATACAGCATACCATTTCAAAGCGTAGATGCCGTAGTATAATTCTACGCTTTACCTTTCGCAGTTCATTCGTCAATAATTTACTCTACAAAATTGCGCATAGTGGAAAACGAAACGAAACGAAACAATTAGTTAACGATCCGATAGTTAGAATTAAGATCGAAGTACATTAAAAAGCACAGCGCGTTTTTACCGTAATTAGATAAACGATTAGCAACGCGATGGTAACTCGTCATCGTTAATCAGAGTACCTGTTTAGTATCGCGTGAAAGTACTTACATAAATCTAAATTAGCGCGGGTATTTAATTTTTCCGGGACTTCCTAATTCTTCCCCAATTCGTCGAAGTCGAATGGCAGAAAAAGCGGATAGAAGGAGGCGCTGTTGCACCACGGGTGACCCTAATACGAGCGCTAACGGGATTGCCGACGACAGCTTCCGTCCTCGCTTTTCCGCGAGCCGTTCGATTGGTTTCTGTGCCGGTCTAATTAGAGTGTATGAAGCCGACGCTTTCGTAATTGCCCGACGTGTCCTCTATCGATGGCTAATTCCGGGCCTCGGGGGATGAGCCGTAAGCCCCGCCGCTTGAAATCCGATGACACGTTCGACCGGCTTACGAAACCGACGGTTTTCCAGCAAATTAATAGACCTGATCAACGAAAATATTGTCGCTTGCTCGATCTCACCTTTGACCGCGATTCTCGGATAATCGAAGCGCGATCAATCAACGGACTCTTGTCACGCTTGTTTTCTGCGAATTTCTCGATACTGGTACCGAGGTTCGCGATTAGCTTTCGACTTCAATTGATTGTAAGAAATAGAATGATTTCATTTTACAGGTAGAAGCTTATTAATTTCGCTTCTGACTGCTTGTATAGATATTTTCCTATACCTTCTCAATTCTATAGAAACTTTCTATAAACATATTTCACTATTACTTCCTTAATTTTGTTACCCAGATGCACGATTAATGTCCAGCTTCGGTAAGCTTCATTTCGACTTCTATAATTTCCAATTTTGTCTAACTGCATCGCGTACCTGTTACATTTATCCATTAGTTTTTCCCAACGATAACCACTCCTGTATTAAATCACCCTATTCAAATAAAAAACAAAAAGCGTGGCCGTGAAATCTGCCTGACACGTTCGCTCTCAAAGGGGAACGTGTTAATGGACAACTTACGCTCGCGCAAATCATCTCTTCCTCGTCGGCGCAGCCTAACGTAAATACACGAGTGCGCAACCGGTACGGGGTCTACCAAGAGCGACAACCATGCCTAACGTCTTAACAATCGCTTTGTCTATCCGACGATCAATTTAGCCGCATCTTTAGCATCGCCGGACGTACAACAAAACACTTGCACGAAAGCAATTACCAAGGAAAATGCATGCATCTCGCGCGCAATCGCTGGCCAGCAATCGCTCAAAGGTGTTTACAGAGGGAGGATTGCGAGTTTGCGACTAAACGTCCGTCGCTTTCGGTGCGGCGGTAACGAGCAACGGGCTTGTATAATCAGCGAGGCATGTCCAGCTTGATGAGTCCATCCACGACGATTTAGAGGCGGCCCGCGTGCACGTATTGCACGCGCACCGCAACAGGCAGCGTTGCTAGCGTTGGCCAGCTCTCGCCCCGGAACCCATTAATATCCATTTTCCATTCGAATGGAAAAGGAGCAAAAGGCTAAAAGCGAGCCATCATTTATCTCGACCTTATACCTCCTCCCGCATTAATACCAATTGTGTTTCACACGCCGATCCTCCCTTGTCATCCCTCGCGTTCGCGGTTCCCTGCGAATCGCCAGAGGAACCATTTTAGTTTGTCGTTCGGTCTTTCGTCTGCCGTTTTCTCCCTTTCGCATAGTGGAGATCACGTGGGACGATTTTGGAGATTGGAAGAAATAGGCTGGTAATTAACGCGTTTTATCCATCGCTCGCGAATGAAATAAGCGTTACCGATCGTTTCGATCGGACGCGGAAAGCTAGTACTTATTTAGAGCGTGGTGTAAACATTATTTGTTAGCGATATCGGGCAATATTAATGTAGATTTTTCGGAAGCCAAGCAGACGTAAGAAGTAAAACGCAGTCAATTTATAGGTTTGCCAGAAAAGACTTTCTATTATGTTATAATATTTTTCTATATCCTTTCTAATGTCTTCCTATTGTGTAATAATTTCTTGTTGCACGGATAGTCTTGTTCTACCTTTTGCCGTACAATGTTTTTAATGGCTGCATTTGACAGTATTGGCTTTTCGGTATTTTAAAATGAGTTGCACGCAAAATATAGAATTATTGTACTACATAATTTTTATTTGATACTTCTCAACATTATAAGCTTTACCTCATTTACAGTCAAAAATAATTTCTCCTTCATTTTTCTACGATTTTGACCGAAGAATTCTCTGACAAACAATTTATTATATTGAAAATATAAAAAACAAATGTTCATAAATAAAAGAGAGGTTGAATAATATTATGCTCCAAACTGGAACCATCTTTACGTTCACTACGTTCTAAAATAGTTAAATAAAGTTACTCGCGAACCTTAAAGTGGCAGTACGTGGTAACTATTCGTCCGCGACAACAATGCACGCAAGTATTTACATTCCCGTTCTAATTACAATCTACTAGCCTCCCTACAAGCACATGCCGTGTTCCCTATTAACCGAAAACATTAAAGATCGACAGTGGTTTAATAAGGAAGACGACGTGTGGCGATAGGGAAGACATTAGACCAAATTCACAGCAAGGACGTAAACACTCGTCTACCTTCTTTTCGTGGACGGACAGTACGTATTATTGTATTCTTCCAAAAATGTTTCACCACCGTTACACCTTACGTTATTGTCCAACGAACATCCGTTGAAATTCCATGGAACATATTTCCTCCAGCAAAGTATGTACTCCCAATCACGATCGTATTACGAAACGCAGGCAATGTTGCGACAACGTTGCCTACATCCCATACCAGGCCAGCCATTTTTCATCCATCGGCAGACTTCGCGGCTTTTTTCTTCTCCATCGCCGCTGATACAGGCCAGGCTAGTAGCGAATAGATATAAACGTAGCGGCAACCAGAAGATAATAGACGCTGGCGGGCCTCCGGGGTGCCGTTAATCATCGGGGATGAGGCTCGGTACAGCACGACGCGAAACCGCAGGGATACGACGCTGCCATCGCGTGGGATGGGTGAGTGCCGGGAGGTTATGGCGTTAGATGGTCAGTTCCAAGGGAAACGGAAGTGACCGCACGCCAGCCCAATAGGTATCCCGTGGGGCTGGCTGATGGACGTGGCTGCCGGTCGTTTCTTCCTTCGTCTTGCGCGCCTCTGCGCTTCCGCGCTTAATTAATCACTACAAATCGCGTTCGAGACGCGCGTGCCTATTCATGGGGCCCCATCTTGATTTAATTATCGAGGCCTCCGGTGATTATCTCGTTGACCGCATCGTTCGAAGAGAGGACTCGTGGCGGGATTGTTTGTAGAACCCTTTTGGAGCTACTCCTTCGTGCATCTGATCGATATTGACGCGTATTAGCGTATTATATATTTATTATTGCGCGTAATAACATATCTAAGGTTTCATATCTCATTTATTTCATATCTTATTTATGTTTCATATTTATTTATTATCATCATCATTTATCATCATCATCATTATTTATTTTATTTCATATCAGGATAACATATCTCTGATATCAGAAACCTTTCTGATATTAATATTATTCTATTATCTTATATTAATATAACTCTCTAGTATATTGTATTTTATTTTATAATAACTAGACTGCGGATTTTTTTGGGCAATTATGGGAAATTTACGTTTGCTACAGAGTGTAAGCTTTCGATCTTGGATCTCATTCGCCCTCCGCTCGCGTCGATTTTAGTCGAAATTTTAGGCAACCGGCTTCGATGGAAACACGTGTTACGCATTATCGAAGCGTGTCAATGGCAAACGCACACCGGTTGTTTATCTTCTCGAATGCGCGACTATTTCCGTAATTCGAGGATGGGACACTGCCGAGGACGCACGCTGCGCGAATGATTTCCGGCACGCGAACCACCTAACGAAAACAAGGAAAACCCATCGATTCTTTCCGATATCACAGATAAGAATACGTTTAAAAGAAACACACACACACACAACGTGTCCTCGCAAGAGTGAACCGTTAACGTTTCTCAATAATAATTCAAACGAACCAACGCAGCTGACATCGACACGATTGTACCAGCTAAGCGGGAAATCATTGGAAACGTGCAACTCCTTTTGCCGGGAGCTTCGCGAAGCGCAAGAAAAGCTCTCCTCTTGTTTCTTCGCGAAAGTTTTTCGAGCCAACGGTCAACAGCTGCGTCGCGAGCCACGCAGGGACAAGGTAAAAGGGCGTGAAATTAAATATCAGATGTTGACAAATTGCGAGGAGGCGTCGCGGCAACGGATATTAATGACGCGCGGTAGAAAAACCGCGTAAACCCGCTCCGCCCTCTCTTTCTTCGGCTTACAGCTGCGGATGAAGAGAAACGATGCGGTCGTCAACCCCCTCCCCGTGGACGGCCAACTTCTTCCACTTCGTCGAGGGGTTACGCCGTAGAAAGAGGTGCGGAGACTGCCGTTATCAACAGCCTCGCAGCTGGATATCCGCGCTAACTCGATGTAAAGATCCTGCCTGCGAATATGTGCTCCTCAACGTCATGCTGCACCTTGTAAATTATCGATTACGTTTTATTTTCACCGGCCCCGATGAAGACTCTATCAATTTCGCGATAGCCATTCATTGGCGTGAGCACGGATAATCGTGTCGAGATGGAATTTTGTTGTCGGATATTGAGCTACACAGTTGCACAAGATTACTCGTTTCTTTATTTATTAACGAGGATGAACCCTTTAGAGTACGAAGAAAAATATTAAGATTAATCGTAAGAGTTAAAGGAACGTGACACGTGAGATTTGATGCTTGCGGGAGTGGAAAAGAAGTCGATGGATTTACGATACGCGTTAACATTCTTTAGAATCGAGTTGAGATCATTGTCAATAACGTATAGCGTACTATGAGCTTCTTCGAACGTAAGAATTTAGTGTCGAGTAGCTGTGAAAGAAGTGGCGAACTTAAAGGACTCCAATACGTGAGAACACGTAACAATACCGTTAATTACATTTTAAGCGAACGGAAGTCCAAGTACGATACGATTGCCATAGAACGATTCATACGACGAGCACATAAACGTAAAGATCGGTGCTGAATACTCTCGATTTGTTTACGAAGGTAGTCATGATACGGAGACCAAATAACAGAGCAGTATTCTAAACGGGATCGAACAAGACAGATGTAAAGATATCTTAACGTATTAACATCTTTAAAATTATGGAATTCTTCGGTGATGCTTGTCGATCTCGTATCTACGATGCTGAATTCTTTTGGTCGCGAAATTTTATTCTAATATTCGCGTGAAAACGCGCAAGAGTATTGCAAATAATTATGTGCTACGCGATCGACATTGATTATACGCAACATTGCATTTCATCTTACCGTCGGCGAAACTAAACTAAAGATACAATAGAAAACTCTTTTCCTTTCGAAACACGGTTAATCCGTAAAGCGCCGTTCAAATTTGCAAGACCAACGAGCGACGCGCTCCATTTCGCATCCGAAATAGACCAGCCAAAAGGATTCTACTGACCTCCAAACCGATAGTCTCCAAAAATACCATCGGTAGTACGTCGACCCATTCAAAGAATTTCCCCGATTCAGGGTGAATCTCCTTTCCATCCCCCAAGCAACGCAGAGCACTTAGGCGGTACGCGCAACGAGCTCGTCGAAGAGGAGGCGAGAAGACGAAGAAGTCTGTTAAAGGGTGGAGGGAAAGAAGACGCGAAGGAAGGAGAGGTAAACGCGAGAACGGAGGTGGAGGTCGAAAGAAGTCTCCATCAATAACGCACGTCCGCGCCTTGAGACGTGGAAGACCGCAAGATTAATCACCCTTCTTCTCTCGCTTTCTTGCCTACGTTCATACCCGTACGCACGACAATCGGGAGGAGTTCTCGTCCGCCTCTTCGAACAAACGTGGCCGCTCGCCTCGAAACTTCGCCTCCTTTTCTCGCTTTTTATCGCCAGCCCTGCTTCTCTTCTTTCCTTGGTTTTCTTCGCATTCCTCGGCTCGCTCGGCCGCGAGCGTAGCCCCACGAATAAGGAGCGCCTTCGAGCGCGACCACCGACACCAGGCGCGCTTTTTGCGTCTACCCTCCGGCGGCACTGCACCTTATACGATGCTTAATTGCGAAAATATAAATGGCTCTTGTGAATAATTGCCCTTCGACGAGGAATTATCGGTGGCGTCGATGGGATCCTTTGTTTCGAACGGTGCATCCCTCTGTGATTGCGATTGAACGAAAGATACACGGGCGGGAAGATTCGCCGAGCTTTTTATCCTTCCGAATGCGAGAACGCGATTATATGAGGAATATAGGAGGCGTTGCGGGTTGGTAGGCAGAACTCGAGGAACAGGTGTTTCGAGAAAAAGGCATCTCTTCTTCGGCACCATAAATGCTCTAACAATTTTTTTTTATCAAACCTCAACCCTTCGCTATTGACGGCAAGTTTTTTTAGACACAGTGGTACGGGCGCGGAATCTATCGGACGTCGATTGAAATCTGCTGTTAACCCTTTCAATAGCTGGCAAACAAGAATATACCTTACGTGCCATAAGTGGACCGTGGATTTTTACGCATTTATGGGACTTTAAAGTATGCTAAAAACTAATATCCAAGAGTATTACTCTACTTCGATCCCATTTCTCTAAGTTTGTTAACCCTTCTTTGGATTCTCAATTTTAGTCGCATTGTTTAGCTCTCTCTTTAATTCTACCGCCAAGCTTGTAACTGCAAACTACTTGCTTCGTAGCTTTAACTAGATACGACGAGATTACATAGATTTTTAAATAATTGTAATAGTACGCTTCAAAACGTGCTTACTTTGAAGTTGCGCGGGCCTTTGCAGCCCCCGTAATCCAACGAAGAGTCAATATAGCCGTCGATGGACAAAATATTTCGTAACCCAGCCATTAATTCAACAAACCAAACGATACTTTCAAAGCCGTCGAATTCATCCGTACCACTCCCGTCGTCTTATATTCCACGCGGTATATACACCTTTTCGTCATAAACGATGCGGAAAATCGGTACGGCGATTCTCGCAAACGGCTTCAGCCGATCAAATGAAATCATCGGGGTGGTTTAGCGCGTCGGGAAATTTATAGCCAGGCCTGTGCACGGATCTTGGCTCGAAGAAAACCGTTCGTCTGGCTTCGGTATTCGGTTGGCCCGCGCGCAAAAATACGTCCCTCTCCGCGGTTGGCTGCGATACACCGGCGGCGGCGGCGGCGTCGGCGTCGGAGTAAATTTATCGACGAGCCGCTACTGATAGAGGCGCTCATGAATAGATCCGCGCTTTTCGGGGGTGGGTTATACGGAGGAACGACGCGCGGGATATCCGGCTCAGCCGTAGCTCGATGGTCCACGGAGGAAAAAGGGACGCGTGGAAGGAAAGGCGAGCGAGAGGAAATATAGACGAGAGAGAGAGTGAGAGAGAGTGAGGAGAGGAGTGGATCGGGTGTACGGTGGTGGACAGAAACGGGGCAAAGGGGGAGGGAGATGGGCGAGAGGCAGAAGGACGGTTTGGCACGGCCATGAATATTTCGCTAGCGCACTTATTTATGCAATACTTTGCGCTGGCAGCTTTACGGCGGCTCCCTCTTTCGGCCAGCAACGCGGCAGCGTCGTCGCTACCCCCTCGCTCGGATAAATACGCCGCTGCTTCGCATACGTCCGATAATATATTACGTTTGAGCGTTTTCGAGCTGTTTAGAGGGAATCCACGGCACAAGCGAAGGACGCTGCTCGAGGCGCGACCGGGACGAAAGAGGTGGAAGCATTTAGCTGCGAGCACACCGGATACCCTCTACCCTCTCGTTTCTCTCTTTCCCTTTCACCCCTTTTTCCTCTTCCTCCTCCACCTCTTCCTCCTCTTCCTCCTCCTCCATCCAGCTGTTTCTCTTCCCTTCCCCGCGGAGTATATACCACCGTTTCGCAACCCCTGTCCCCCTAAACTTGCCTCTCCACCTATTTCTACGCCACCTACACCTACCGCCCCCTCGTGCAATAGTTTCCGAATAAATCCCCGATTCTCGAACGCGCCGGGCTGCTTTCCTGTTCGGATTTACCCGCCCCCGTATCTACCTACAAACCTGCAGCCGCGCGGAATGCTCTGCCGTAGAGGGTAGATCGAGTGCTTCGTTCCCGTTCCCTCCTCCTCCTCCTCCTCCAACGACCCCACCTTCTCTTTCGCCTCTTTTCTCTCTCGCTCTCTTTTGCTCCGTCCTTCTCGCTCTTCGGCTAGGTGAGCTCCAGGGAATGCTCGGGGGGACGGGGTGGGGACGGACTCCGAAGCTCGACGAAGGGACAAGGGAGGGTTACCTCGGCGGCCATTACTCCGGCTACAAACAACCCCTCCGCGAGCCGGCAGCGCCTTTGTTGCGGCAATTGGCTAAACGGTCCGCAGAAACAAACGATCCTGCCCGCGACGTTTATATACGCGTATAGCTATACACGTACGTACGTATGAACGTACGTACACGCGCACGCCTTTAAGATCTCTTCCGGTTCTTCGGTACGCGAACCTCCGCGCCGGTTGGTAGGCGCGACTTCGTCGTGGAATTTACGAGGGAACGCGAACGATCGCTGTAAGAGCGGCGAACGTGTCTCGGGGAAATTCAACGAATCCCGATAGCGATAGTAACGCGTCTGTTTCTGTTCCCTCTATTCCCTGGAAGCTTCAATCAGCGTTCAAAGTAAAAAGGTTTCAATTATCCAAAACGGCGGTTGTTTGTTTCGCGAGGAGGAGGGGATCCTTCGTCGAGCGTCCGGCAATACGTTTTATTGGCCACCGCTTCGGTCCACGACCTAGCTTCTGTCTAGCAATCGGAGCAACGGAATTCATCGGAATTCGAATAAATCGCGACCTGGGTTGCCGAGAAGGGAACGCACGGAGAGAAGTATCCAATCGGTGAAATTGTCGCGCCACCGTTTCGTTTCCTCCGCAACGCGGAAGGGTTCGGATAGGCGAGGGGTGGTCGAGCGTCACGCGGGTTGAGTTCTCGTGAGAGGGGTGGAAATGGGGGTGTGGGAGAGATGGCAGGAGAGAAAATTCGAGGACGCGCGGCAGACGAGACGCGCGCGGCCGTTGTGATTGACAGCAGGCAATATGGCTGTGCGAAGTCTCCCTTTTGCTCTTTGTTGGCCGCGTTACGCAAGCTGTTGCACCCGCATCTGCGCATTCATGCAAAGTCAAACCGTCCGTCCGTCCACTCTGCTCCATCCGTCCGCACGTCCGTACGTCTCTCGTCTCCGATAATCGCTCGCCAGCGCTGCACCGCTGGACCGCTGCATTTTTTCGTTCGCCACCGTCGAACACCCACACCCCCGACGCGGTATCGATTCCCCGGCTACAACTTCTCGTTCCAGAGGTGCATCTGCCCTCGAGATGCGTCTACGTTGATGGTACACGGCTAGGTGGCCGGGAAATTACCTGCGGATTCCACCACGTTAGATTCGTTTTTGAAAATTTATTTTCCACCGTTATTTGAGGATAGAAAGATTCGATATCGTATTCGGTCCATGGTTTTTGCAGTGGGATGAATTTCGCGTACAGTGGATTCGGTTTTGATAATTACGTTGGAGGATAATTTGCGGTTGGAGAAAATTGGCATACGTTAGATTTGTTTTTACAAATTAATTTCGGGGTTGATTTGGGGTTGGATAAGTTTCATATTGCATTTTATCCATAAGGATGATATAATAAATTGGCTATTCTTGCTTAGGAGTTAAGAACGCGTTACGAGTAAACTGTAAGAATTTTTATGCACTTGCAGGAAATTTAAATGTCCAAAAACATATATATGCACTTATGGAAAATCTGAATCTCCAAAAAGGTACACGATACGTACAGCGTGTAACGATATACCAAATACTGGTTACAATATATAAAGTGCGAAGTATATCTCTATCTCGGTTTCATTCGTCAAATTCTGTTTGCAAGGAAATGAATTTGCATAAACATTCGCTATCCACTTCAGGTACTCGCAGCAGTAGCTGATCGCGTTAAAATCTGCCTCAATATTTGGACACCAATGCAAATTATACGGATGTGCAAGTACCGCATTAGATCTTAGAGCATCCAGTTAATGGTACGATTATCCGGTCAGAAAATCAGCAATTACAACTACGGTTACAATTTGTCATACTCGAGCACCGGCTTAACACGTTGACTGCCATGGTACTTTTCTGGATTCCGGTGTAAATGGCTTTTGATTTTGAATTAACTTTGTATGGTTATATTTTCTGTTCGTTTATTAACAAATTTTCGGTTCATGTAAGCCAACCTTGATCTTTTATTCTCCTCCCTGAGGCTATCTATTCATATTTACACTGATACACTACGAATTTCACTGTAGATGTACAAATGTGGCAAGTAAACAAACTACGAGTTATCTCGTAGTTGGCGTCCTAAACAATAACCCAAACTACGAGTTATCTCGTAGTTGGCAGTCAACGTGTTAACTAAATTTCCTTTACCTTGATCGCGCGATTACGCGTTCGTAAATGGGTTCTAAAAAGTGCGTAGCGTCTCGCGAAGATCGACGGTTGGTTCGATTCGCTGGATTCGGAGAAGAGGTTTATCTTTCCGCGGCCGATCGAACGCATCCGCCGAGCTTGTCCTTCCGGTGACGAGCTCGCGTTGACCGGATACGCGGCGTTCGCTATTCTTGGCAACGCCTCGCGATCTCGCAGATGTGCGATACACCTTCCCCCTTTTTTCTGCTCGCATTCATAGCGAACGCAGACGTTTCCATTTTCCGGATTTGCGGATTCCGCGACTCGACGAGTGGTCTGAAAAGCGCGACAGTGGCGGAACGAGGAAGGGAAGAAAGGAAAACGTATACGAGGGAGGAGGACGAAAAAGGAGCGGTAAGGATCGATTGACGAAGGGACGGACTTTGGAATTATTCGTGAAAGGAAGGCAACGCCGACTGATTGACGTCTCTATGGAGCTACCATAAAGGTATACGAAAGTGGAGTAGGCAGAAGAGGGTCGCTCGTAACTCGCGCATAAATGCGATTCGAGCAGAGAGAGAAAGAGAGAGAGACGCCGGTTGGTGTTGGAAAGAAAGGAGGTAGAAGAAGAAGAAGAGCCCCTCTCTCCTCTATTCAACGGATCGTCTACGATTCCAACGAGCAAGAAGCGAAAAACTCGCTGCGAGAAAATGCCACCCACACCGCGCCGCCCTTGGATCCTCGGACGGATGAATGGAAACGTCTCCTTCTACGGCACAATACCGTTCTTCGGAAGCGCCTGGTGCAACGGCGTTTAATTCCGAGTGTGACGTCTCTTTCGTGGCAAAGTAACTGCAGACACACGCCAACTTTCGTTCTGCTTCAAATTCGATTTCGATCGAAGATAAGGCGAGACGAGATCTCGTAAGAAGCGCGAAGAAGGTGTAAACCTTCTTTGCGGTCGGTGTTTTTTTTTTACCTTGTATCTTGTTTTAAGGAACGAATGCTGCATCGAACCGATATATTAGGTTGAAACGGAATATATATTTGTCCCGGTTTGTTAATGCTTCGAGCATCGTTTATTTGCGATTTTAGAAATAGATTTAATCAGTTCTACGCGCGCTATGTTCAATCAATGATCTTATTTTTTTTTTTTTTTTTAGTAGCCTGAAACGCTAATATTTCTTTCCGATAGAATTTTTGGGAGTTAAAATATGTCCTAGGAAAGAGGGTTGAATTTATGTTCCAACCCAATATTCTAACGCTAAAATTGCCAAGGTGATCAAAATGACCATAGCTGCTAATTTATCTTAAAAATTGTACCTATAAACTTTTTATTATAAGCGGTGCATTTTGGTTTCCGTACAAAATATCAGTAACAGTTCAACTCGCTTTCATCGCATATCTTTTTTTTCAACTGTCTGCAATGGTTTTCAGCAACAACAAAATCTCAAACGCATTCCATTAACCCTTTGCGGACGAGAAATCGTAACACTTAAAGGAGTATTTTGCCGTTCAATTGTGCAAGCCTTTAAATTTACAAGCTTTCGAATTCCAAGCCACCAGATTTTCAAAACATTGAAGCGTTTATTAACGATAGTGATTTAAATTTTTTGCTGCAAAAATCGACGTGCGTCCGGAAACCCAATAAATGATTAGACAACTATTTTACAGGCACTCGTCCGCAAATGGTTAAACCTCCCGCGTTTATACGAATAATCACGCTTCTATATCGCACCCAAATAAATAGGATCCAAACGAAACCTTATTCGAACTCGCAATTTACCTCAAAAGCTTCGCAATGCCTTAAAAAGACAGCTTTTTTCTGCCTTAAAAAAGATTCGAGTCGAAAGCTACGCTTGCCGCCTTGCGCACGCGAGAGCTCGTCATTTCTGCCGAATCACACTTAACCGCTCAATCCGCTGGCAAACGATCAATCAAAACGCTTAATCGAGAAGCGCAATCGTCCCGCCTTTTACTGTTCTACCGGTTCTCGGAGCGTGGCCGATCAGCGACTCGTTAAGCGAGCAGCGGGAAGGTAGGGTTAATTAATTGGCCACGATGGTGCCGCGAGCGGTAGGTGGTAATGAATGAAGGCGTTACAGGTATATCCCAGGGACAGGCTTGTAATCGTTAAACGGTAATCGCCGTGGGCCACGGGCGAAATAAGACGTCACGAGCAGGTGGTCCATACACGGGTTTCCTACGCTTACAGAAGGGACGGACCGCAGAGGACTTCGCATCGTGACGTTTCACTTTTCCCGAGTCGTTCGACCCATTATTATGCGCGCCCACCGTGTCCTTCGTCCTTTATTTTCACCCCTCAGAAAGCTTCTCCATTTTTCGTTCTACCTTGCGTGGCTGTGTTGCCTGTTTCTTCGTCGACTTGCACGAATGAAAATGTTTGGCCGGTTCTCCGGCCGCGCACAATCGGGCACCGGGCACAAATATTTTCTGTGAGCGGTGAATCCGCGCGCTATTACGACGGCTGGCCATAAATCATGCCGCACCAGGGTGGCCAGCCGAGCCCGTTTCGGGATCTCCGAGGCGCGCCTTTTAAAAAAGAAAAAACCGTACGCGTTACCCCGTCCACTGTAATTGTCCGGGCCACGACGAAAAATGACCGTCTAATGTGTCTACACGCGTCGTGGCTTGAATGGAGCCACGGCGACACTGCGTCGTTTTGTTCTCCTTCGGGAAAGGATTTGTTCTTTCTTCTTGGAAGTAAACCTTGTGGCTGGGATTTTCAATGGGACGCGGCTTCGAGCGGTGGACAGGGGAATTGAACATTTAAAGCGTACGGGTAACTCGTGAAGCTACTCCGGTGCAGCTGTTTCTGTTTATAAATTTTGGCGCGGTCTGTTGTTTCCTTAAACTGTGGCTAAACTACTGTCCGTCCGCGAGAAAAGGTCAGACACAAATCTATTAGACGCGCCAAGTAATCCACTTGTTTTCTTAAATTCTACGAAATCGAGTACCGATTCCGTCTTAACCATACGTTCTTTTATTTAACGTTTAACGTTATTCCTTTAAACCTTCGTCTTTCGATCCGATTAATTCAACGGCGCGTTAAATAACGGTGGATCATTTATTGGTATATACACCTAATACTATACGATCTAAATTTCAGATCCTGCTAATGCTTGCCGTTCAAAATGGCTTCCGTTCACCCTGTGATTTCCCGTTACGTTACACAAAGTACTCGCAGAGCCTTTAGCAAACCAACACAGCGAAAGCGGCAGCTCATAATGGTACACAATAATAATTTCGGCGCCTAAATCGGCGGACTCTCCGTTGGAAATTGCGGGGCGGCATCGAGACGCAGTTTGCATAAGAGCTTTAAACGCGCGATATTTGATCGCCAGCCCCGCGGGGAGTAGCCGTTTCCGTCCAAATGGTCGCGCGAACGATTGAACTTTACGAGAATTACGCCAGTCGAATTACACCGTGAACACCTTGCGGAACCGCGTGGCGCCCTGCGCTTCCGATAGAGCGTTCGGTGTGCCGCAAACAGCTTACGATTTAATATCGAATCGCAACGATCTCCTCTCTCTCTCTCTCTCTCTCTCTCTCTCTCTATTTCGTCAGCTTGCGAATTCAACCATCTACTCGCAAATTCTACGCTCGACAACCTTTTAGACGCGACAAACGCGACACTCCATTTCTAATGCGATTCAACGTTAACCCTTTCGCTGTTGAACTAAGAAACAATTTGCTAAGATCGAAAGCTACTTTTATCCAGTTTCGATAAAGAGGACAGCCTTCCGGAACGAAACAATAGTTTGCGTTTTTATTTGAAATTATTTTACGAGTGACCCATATTTGGATCGCACTTTCAAGAAATGGAAATTTTCCACTGCTACTTTAAATTCGTAACTTGTGGCAAACGTTTACTTCTGTTTAACGTATTTCAATTTTACATCGGAAAGGTGATGTGTTATAGGTATATATTCTATATGTGAAAGATTAGCCATCTTCAACAGGTTAGAAGATAAACGTTAACCTTCAAGCGGTGACCAAGTTTTTGATATCGATTTGATGGTAACTTCTTAATTCAACGAGAGTAAGAAAATTAAGCGAAATATACGTGAAATATATCTAATATTCTCATTCAACTACGCGTACAATTAAAATACAAGAAATTCAGTGAGCAGCGAAGAATATGCAAACATTTACAAAATAATGACGCGGAATTAATTTGAGGTACGTCACCGGTTGAAAGTTAAAATAAAAGTAGCCCGTATTTCGACTACCTTCCTCTACGCGTGGGAAATCGAATGATACGATTGCAACGAAATTCGCGCGGAACAACTTAACTCGGGTAACTCGAGCCAACGGGGAAAAAAAAGAGATGTTGGCAAATCGAAAAGTGAAAGCGATTACGCAATCGCGCGCATGAATGAAGCCCACCCCGAATAGAGTCATCGTTTTTCTGGCGAGAAACGGTGTGACAAAGGAGAATCGAATTCCTCTTTCACGACGTTGGTGGAGGGAAAGCTAAGAAGCGTTCATGGGAGAAGCAAAAGGAGTCATCAGCTAACCTCCCGCACGGAAGCGTTTACACAGCGTGGCTGTTGAACGGCAAAAGGTCCTCATTGTGGCGACGGTCACAACAGATCGTCCCCCGCTGCCACGCTGCATTCAACCTCGTCACGAAGTTAACGGGGAAACGTGGCTTTTACGGCCAATTATTTCTTCCTTCGCTGTTACCGGCCCGAACACGAATCATCCTACGAGCAGCTATGCTGAGAATCGGGAACGCGACCAATGCGCTCGTGCTGGGCGACCTGGTACCCGCTACCTGTCTCGGCCAATGCGTTTAGCGACATTCCGGGCGACCAGATTTTGTAAACACTGCTTCCTTCGTGGCAGTCGAACCATTCTTGTTTGATGAGATGTTTACCAGCTCGAGTTTTGCTGAATGAAACGACGTTTTAGGTGATCTTTCCTTTGTTCCCTTTTATGGACGGGGTTTCTCGGGGTTCTGGTGTTTGGCAGATCGGCGATTGAGTTCGAACTTCTTCTTCTGCTTTTGTGCGCGCAATTTTTTGGCCCAGCGAGAGATTCGAGGAAGGTTGAAGTTAAAAATTCGGGTGGGAATAATTGCTTAATCTTGCTGTTCTCCGCGTTTATTTTACGCATTTGTATTCTTTCGATTTACAGTAAAGTAATGAACAAAGTAGCGACAATTTAGGAATATTATTGTTTCTGGTTGGGCTAGTCCTAGTCTTGAATCCAATATTATTGCTTGTATGGGACTTACGAGAATTTTAAGTAGGTTGAATATCATTTAAAAACGGAATACCAAATAAAACATAATCTTTATAATGAACAAAAGAGTTACACGCGTTCAACCCCGTGCCATATAACGAAGAGTGAGACTCGTAAAATATATTACGACCTAAATACCGCAAAAAACGCTGCATACTTTAACAAGTTGCAATTTTAACTCTAACTGTATTACGAATCTGTAAAGTTAAGGTTTATTAAACATAAGTATGGCGATGTTTTTTATTCGACAGAGTGTTAGAGTAGTAAATGTCGAACATAAACTTTCCAGCAGTTAGAAAATTAGTAAGGCAAGGCATTTTATATTCGTCGTGCAAAATTGTTTGACGATATACTTACCAAGTCCAATTTGAAAGGAATCTCGAAGGACACAGCAATCGTATCACTAGAACTACCAAAAATACGCCAGTCAAACTAGTTACAAATTTACCACAAAAATAATATAAATTTACAACGATGAGCTTTGTAGAATATTTCGCGATTTTCCGTGCAAAATATAAACAATGACTTATCGTACTTCAATCTCAAGTTCTTCGCAAATACCTACCATTTTTATTACTCTGGTGCACAAAGGTATACTTTAATCCAATCGTATGCGTGTTTAGGTAGTCCTAGTGTTAAAATCTCAATCGAAATAACAAGGAAGCGACAGCAATATTTTCCAATTGCGATCCCCTAAAACAGTTTCACGCGGCGTATCATTCGCATGATCAAAAATTCCAATAAACTTCTTCGTCGAATCGCTCGCGTACGAAACGCCGGCAACCGTAAAACCGACGAAGGCAGCAAATTGTTTAATCCTAGAGTGACTACGGACTTTCCTTTTGTGCGATGGCAACGATCCAGCCAGTAAAAAGTACACGCATTCATCCGCCCCGGGGATTTTTTTTCCCTTAATCCCTCTATAAATGAATCAGAAGCATCCGTCGTTTGGTGCGAAGCTGAAACGAGGTTCCCAACGCCGTGCATCTCCGTTGGCCTCTTAATCGCCATTCCTTGCAACGCTTCCTGATGCAAAGCGGAAGGTAGGAGAGAACCGCTTGCCGGCAGAGCACCGGCCATCTGTCAAAAAGTCAAAATATACGAAGGGTCTTGCATTGTCCCGCGGCTCCTGCGGGATTGCTACTTAGCGTGCTCGTATAAACCTTGTGTCGCCTATTATGAGCGGTGCCGTAGCTCGGCTGTTTTGTAGAACATCTGTATCCCGCGATGTCCCACCGATCCCCGTGTTCCCGTGGCGCGTCACGATGCCGGGTACCAGGGAACCGGGACCTCCTGGGCACGATTCGTTCATCGTTTCCAGCTAACGTGTCTCCCGGTGTGCTCCCAACGCCCCGATACAATGGCCAGTTGCGACCTCGGTTTAGCAGTCGCGATCTGGAAACGTCCTTTGCCTTTGGGAAAGCGAAAGAGACGACTTTGGAATGGGGATGGTCCCTTTTCAGCGACGAATAGCAGCGGAGAGGAGAAGCACCTCGTTTCACGGATTTGGTTAATCGCGTTTGGCTCTGTCGAGGACGACGAAGCCATCGCGGAAAGCGCGAAATTCTCAGCCGGAAAGAAAGCTACGTATTTCACTGTGCAAGACTCGGGTAATTTGTACGAGTCGAGAGTCTGGACTGCTTTGAGTCCATTGTTGTCGAAATTGAGATACGCGCAACGTTGTATCGTTCTTTTTTTAATCCTCGAGTGCTGCAGCTGTTAACCCCTTGCAATATATGTAACGAATTACACTCGTGGTGTAAACTATGATCCAATCGCAATGAAAATACACTGCAACTTTTAACAAACTTTAATTTGAATTCTAGTTGCAACGTTAATTTGTAAGAGCGAAGATTGTCGGGTAAAAATGACGCGTAACGTTTCAGCGTTTTGCAACGTTAAAATAGGAAATAGCGAATGCATTGCAAACTCATTGCTTCGGGACGCAAGCTTCTTCCTAAGGAAACCTCTTAACGCTACGGAAAATTCCGGCTATACCGGAAATAATAATAACACTATCGCTAGCCTTAATCGTTTCAGCCAAGAGCCAAGTGTCCATCGCGAGTAATCGCGATCGACGATTGCAGGGGTGGTCAGCGGCTGCGAGAGCCTCGTATGGGAAACTCTATCCGGCTCACGGGAGAGATCAAAGGTCCGAGAGGAGGCGGAGATCATTGGCGTGGATGTTTTTAAACGTAGCCGATCTTGAGAGGAGGCAGAGGTGGCTAGAGGGGGCGAAAGGGTTGGCGCGTTCGGTCGTCGGCTGTAACCCAATTTTATGTCCCTCCGGTTTCCGCCACGGGCGACCCAACCCGATCCACGGTGGGAGGGGATAATTACCGATTAAAGAGATTAAATCCCGCGGCGTATCGATTGCCGGGCCTATATAATCGAGCGAAAGAGGCCTTCGGAGAGGGCGATGGCGGAGAAAGAAGAGCCGAGGCGAGGATCGGCGAACGTTGGGGGAGGGCGAAGGGCCAGGGGGAGGGCCGCCTTTGTTTCTGATTTGAGGGGCATCCTTACGAACGGGTTAGCCGCACCAGTGATCACCAACGCTAATTACAGCGGATCAGTCCGGACGAGTTTAAAACTCATTCCCCCCCGTTTTAAGCGGCGCGAAAGGGGCTTCCCGGCTGGCTGCTGATTGGCCGGCCGGGATGACACGAAAGTGCCCCAACATGGCGTCTTATCTGATTTCACCGTTGCCCGGAGGGAGGCTGGCGTTGTTTCGGGAACGCGCGGAACGTTATTACGACTTCCGTAACGTTTTATTCGATTAATCCGAATTCGTGGAATTTTCCTCGCGGTGGTAGTTCGCTAATCTTCTCGAGCCACTTTCGTTTCGCTCGGCTTTGGATCGTGGGCCGCTTCCTACCGGTAGCTTCGTTCTTTCGATATTTTCCTCGTTAACCCTTTTCGAACCTCGACGTTTATGCGGGGGATTCGAGGAAGGTTACAATTCGGCCGGATAGCGCGGTACGTTTCTCGACGAGGCGAAGATTCCGAGAGAAATTCAACGCGGGAACGGTGATCGGCGTAAAAAGCAACGACGCGGAGAGAAGAGAGGAGGGCGTCGGGGTTAGAGGACGCGCACGGGGAGCGTATAAGTTGGTAAAGGTGCTAAATCAACATTTTTATAAACTGCTTAGTATTCATAGGCTCGGAGGTGGTGGAATAACGCGAGAACGAGAGGGTTCGATCTTCGCGACGAGGAACCGAGCAACGCTCCGCCAGAGACGATGGCGGCCATAATTTTACAACGACTATATTATCGCGGTTGGTTCTAACGTGGAAAGCGGTCGGCGTGCACGATCACGGGCCAGGGGGTGGCGATCGATAACGTTTATCGTTGAATTCGTGTTATCGTTTCGCGGATATATATATATACTTTCGAATATAACCGGTATCGCGCGTGGTCCTCGAGAATTACCGTTTCGCTATTTATAGCTCAAAGTCCACCGAAACCGTATAATAGGGGAAAATCGTGAACCATATTTTTCATATAAATAATTACGGTTGAAACCTTCGGAACCTCGAAACTCGGAAAGTTTCAGGAACTCGAATAATATTAAAATATAGTACAGTACAGTGTAATATAGTAAAACATAGTAAATTATTATTTGCACGAGTGACGAGAGAACATTGTTAAGAGTACGGACGCGTCTAGCTCATAATCCAATTGAGTTTGCGTTTATATTTTAGGTTTATTTCAACTGAAATACCGTCGCCGATAGACTGCGGATTTTTATGCATTTACGTGGAAATTAAACGTACAAAAAAATACAAAATATCCCCGACATGCGAGAATGTGCAAAATGTTTAACGTAGAATGGAAATTGTGATATCTAGAGAGTGAAACAACCTTTGAATTAGGTCCCATTTAATTAGATTCAATAGATACGTTGATTTTCTAAACAGAATTTGTTGCAATTTCAATTCCTAGCAAAATGGATACTCCTTCGAAGCAAGAGGACAAAAATAGATCCTCGCACAACTTGTACCTGCAAGTACATCGAAATAGAGGTTAATACGTATCGCAAAATGTTCTCGAATGCTTTTATCGCCTAGGACAATGAGATATCAGGCCTGGACCTAAAGAAACCCTCAACACTGGTCACGATAGCTAAAATCATCGCGGCTGCGGAAGATTAAATACCTATACAGCTATGGCCGAGTTTCCCCTACTTCCAAAGAAACTTCCCCCGCGTCGCAATAATAAAATAAAAACGAAAAAAAAAGAAAATCACCACGATTATCCGTGGAAGCCGAAAAGCAATTTCGGCCGGTATCAATTGACGCGTCGCGTCGCGTCGCGTCGTACAAATTCCCTGCAAAAGTTCAATATGCACCGTCACGCTGGAGAGCGCGTGTCCCTTCCATTGGCGCGATAAAAATTTCGTGAAAATTACCGGGGCTCGAAATTAGCCCCGGCGCGAAATCACGAGAGCGTCGCGCAAAAAACTGTCAACAACACCGGGGAATATCGTTAACGAGCTCGCTCGCATCCGTTTCATCTCCGCGCGCGCGCGCCCGCGTACACAGCGTCGCGACGCGACGCGACGCGTCGCGTCCATTGATATTCAACATTAAATTTGCATTGGGCGCACGCACAGCTAGAGTTTTCGCGAGGCCGGCAACGATCGCTGCCTACTCAGATTCGAGGGCGAGCGAGGAGGGGTTTGCGAGCGGGTGGAGGAGGCAACGGCGGCGGCGGGTTAGGGTAAAACAATCACGCAGGCCTCATGCATGTTAATGCGTTGTTAGGGGCGCGTGAGAGAATCGGGGTTGGCTAGGATTGAATGCCCAATATCAGCGAACCGCCCTCCAAGCCCATACCGTTTTCCTCGACTCGCTCAGGAACCAATATCAATCTCGTCGCTGCTCTGCTGCATGCGATCACGCAAAACCACCCGACGAATCTCTGCCCTCGTCGCGGCCTCGTTTCGTCGTCTTTCGGCTACTCTTGGATCACCGAGCGTGGCTGAGCAGAGATCGATGGGTTAAATTGTGCAGGGTTGCACCCGATGCCGATAAGTTTGAAAAGTTTCGAAAGAATTCGTGGGGAGTAAAATTTCGTACAAATCTTTATGCATTTGTAGGAGATTTGAATACGTAGAGAGATACAGAATGCGAATGGAATTCAAAGATACGGAAAGTATTGAAAGTAAAGTGCAAATTGTAGTGGGTATTTCTAAAGGGCGAAACAACTCCCTATTCGGACTATTTGTTTAACCCATCGGGGACGGCATCGTTTGATATCGTTCCTCGAGTTCGAAACTGGTATACGAATCCATCTTATGGATCTCTGTGAGATCGAATTTTAGTTAATTTTAATAATAGTAACGCGTAATATGTCGCGTAAAGTTAGATACGACGATAAACAACATCGCACCTGAAGTTCTAAAACAGCTAAGATAAATACAGAAAAATGTTACATCTACCCCCGTTCTCCTCTACCCCTACCTAAAACCGCGAATCTTTCTGCAGGATGATTCGCGGTGGATAAGACAGCATCGGAAACGACGTGGAGAACGCTCGAAAGGTACCGCAGCAACATCGATGGTAAGTACAAAGGCTCAAAGTATCAATCTTCGCTCGGAGAAGCCGCAAGCGCAAACAGAGGGGGGTTCGCGGAAAGGGGGGTTGGTGCGGCGCGTGGAAACTCGGGAGTGGAAAACAGGTTCGTTTACAAGAGGCTTCCTTCCGATGCTTCAAAGTCCCGCATCGTGAACGGCCGGGGGAATGGAACGTTATTACACCGGCGACCAGTTAGGATACAAGGGCGCGTCTGTAAGGTCGGATCGAGGAGTTAAGGAAACTACCTAGCGCCGAAAGGCAGAGGCAGTTGATACGAAACTAGTTTCGCGGCCTAGGATACACGCTGAACGGACAGGAACGGAGAGGAAGAGAAAGATAGACAGAGAGAAAGAGAGAGAGAGAGGAATGGAAGGTAGAGAACGGAAACGTGCAACGAGGGCGGCGGAGACGAAAGGGGGCGGGTCGACTGTTTGCCCTTCGAATGGAAGTTCTGGGGGTTGAGGGTGGCCGTTCCCCGGGCTCGAGTGGTACTTACCAAATCGACACGGGCCAACTCAATACATCAAAGACCTTCTCTGGCGAACAGGGCAGCGGTTATATGGAGCGGCAGTCCGCGCCACCTCCGATGTCCATACATAATCATGGCCCCGTCTTTGTCCCTCGAAATTGATTTATTATTCAAAGTGACGCGTGTTTCACAATGTGTATTTACCACGATACGGTTTCGGGCGTGAAACACGTCCGGAGACCCCGGTGGCCACCTTTGTACCGTATACACGTAACCCGCATACATATACGATGAGGCGAGCCGGCGAGCGAGCGAGCGAGAGCGCGAGAGCGCGCGCGGGCGCGTCATCGAGCGAAGAAATTTACCGTCGCCTTACATAGAGCTCGTCGGGGACCCGCGGCGCTTTCGATGACACGCGGTTTGGTTAGAGGCTTACATTTTTCGATGGAGGAGGCCTCTTCTTGCAACTGATCGTCGGATGCGCTTTGATTGCGAATGAATTGTTTCTGGTAGTCGTGGCCGGTATAATTTGTTGCTTTAAGCGGGTAATTGGTTTCTTGAGGACGCTTTTGTTTGGGGGTTATTATAGGAGGACAAATTAGTCATTTGGGGTGGACTTTCTTTCGGTTGATTCGGTGATTCTATTATATTTTTGTTTAACCGATTGGACGTCGTGATTACGCTGCGGATGGTTATGCATTTGTAGGGAAATGGAAGTTGTCAAGAGGCACAGGATGCGCGTAATGCGTAAAAACGTACCAAATATCCAAAGCAAGATACTTCTTGTAATATTTAATGGGTAAAGTCTATCTCTACTTTCGCTCCATTCCTCAAATTGTAGTTATGAAGATTTCAATTTGACTAATGATCCGCGGTCTAATTATAATCTGTAGCAATTAAGAAAAGTATAATTTGGTATACTTTTACACGCTACGTGCATCGTGTTCCCTCTTGCAACTTCAGATTCGCATAAATGTACAAACAACCGCAGCCTATTCGCGATTAACGTTATTAATTTTGGGAAACAGCTGTTGGGAAACCTCTCAATTGTCCTTCGGTGGAGTGCACGTTTCGCTTCGAAAAAACACCGTTTTAAAGGTTTAATAGGTGTAACAGTTCCGAAGCGCGTTACGCAAGGGATACGGTCAGGGGAAAGTTTGCCGAAAAGTATCTCACGGATCGGGAGATCGATCTTGGCGCGTGTGGACGCTGCGGTAAGGAAGAGGTTGCAAACTGCGGCCTCGGGAGCAAGCGAAAATATTGACAGAAAACAACCGTCCGAAGTTAATTAAACTCGGTGAGCTGTGTTTCCCGGTGCCTTCGCTGCCCTCCACCGGCATACACTTCGAGTAGTAATTTCCTGATGGTGTGTACGTGGATCCTGGCCGACCGAACGAAGTGGACAAACAGCAAGTTTCCCCAGCGGTACGTGTTTCTGATCCGAAATTGTGTTCTTATATATATATATATATATATATATATATATATATATATCGCCTACACATCCCCTTTCTGCGACTTTGTACGAGTTCCTCTGGGTCCTCCACTTCGACACAATACCCTCTTTTGACCTCCAAATGTATCCCGTTAAAATTTACTCGAACTAAAGTGATTTGATCGGTTTATCTAACCCTTTCGCAATTTCGTACGAGAAAAACTTAGATAAGCAGCGTGAGTTTCGTATCTTAAGTTGTATTGTACTACCCTTGGCAAAAGTTTTCAATCGAATAGGATAATATAAAATTAGCTAAAACACTAAGGTTTTCGTGGTGCAAAGACCTTATCGGATAATTGTAAAACCTAACAGAGAGTTTGTAGACTGTACGAGGCAAAATTAGGTAGCGAAAATGTGGCTAAAAGCGAAAATGAGCTTTGAGAACTAGCAAAATTACCGTGGAAAGAAATTCCGTCTACCGATTGCGGAAATCTCGTAACACTAATACCACGATGCACCAAAACAATCATACGTGGATATAAAGATGGTAAAAAATATTAGGTAATGTAAATATTAAGTGGGGTATCGTTTCATTTTTTCTCGCTTATTTCGTATTAAATTTAACTATTTTTCCGTTGCAAAATAGCATTTCGCGTTTCAGAAATCTTACCGTCTTTAGTTGCTTCCTTATCACCGTGTTCGACCGTAATTTTGTTTGCCATGGGTAGCAGTACCATACGCGTGTTAATATTAATCTTTACATTCGCAAAACGGAGTATCGCAACGTATGGACCATTACCCAAACGGTTAAATCTCTCTTACGCAACGTTCTCCTCAACTTCGAAGGTGGATCTCGTCGCTGTGAAAAGCTTGGTATCGAGGGAACGGAGACGCCATAGTCTGCATTCCCGTCGACGCCGGCAAGCGAATTCCTCGGCCCTTATTACACATGCTCGCGTTGCACGCTGAAAGCCACCCCCTGTTTCGCCCGCTTGCTTCTGTCTAGTCCTAGTCGTTGGATTTAAGGCGTATTTTCACGGGAAGAAGCCAGTAAAGCCACGTCACGCTTGCCCTTTCTCTTCGACTCGCTCCGGAATAGACCACTCTTTCAGATACCCTTCCTCTCCTTCCTCTTTCGCTCTTTCCACCGATTCCTCGCCGTCTCTTTTCCCCGCCGTTTGCTTTCCCTCCCTCAGGAGCAAGGCTGTCTCTCAGGCAGCCTTATAATCCTGAGATATGAGCGCGTATTATGTGGAATAGTAAGTTGCCAGGGACATACTGGGGGGTCCGCGAAGCTGACGCTGAGAACCGAACGTGTAACCCCCTATGGAACGCGTACACTGGTTGCAGGGGCGGACGACGGCTGGCCAAATTACCGGAGAAATCTAAATCAGGATCAGAGCTGGCTGGACTTCCGGGCGAGCGAGCAACCGACCCGCAGATGTTGTCTCCGTACTCCGACTGACCGTGTCGCAGCCGAATTTCGACGCTGTTTTCGGAAGTGTCAGCTTGCGGATATTAAGTGGATCTGCTACTACGATTATCCGACACTGCAAAATTAACGTACTGTCGCGAACACTGCGCGATCGCCCAGTGGAAGAACGCGGAGGTTTAGTTGGGTGACGGTGGAAATTAACATTAAAGCGGTGACGTGCGTATGCACGTCAAATTGACTTCTTATCGCTAGCGACGACGTACGTTAAATTGAATTGGTATCGCTACAATAGCGATGGCGTAACGTTAAACTGACTCAGCGTAATCACTGCAAATATGTGCGTTTTCTTCTCTTCTCGTTGAGTTTCGTGTAATTTAATCGTATTTGTAATCCGCTGCGAATATCTTTCTCTTACTTCGGTAGTTGAACCAAAAGTTACGTCAATTTGACGTCACGCTGTCACTGCTGGTGATATAAAAAGATGGTCCACGTGGAATTTCTTCAGCCACACACGGTAAGTTATGAGCAACGTTCAAAGTTCTCGCGTCGATCGAATATCTGTCGAATCGAATCACAGACAATGAGTAAATCGATAATGCGAATTAGACCTAAAAACGATCCGATGTACTCTCGCGTTAATTACATTTCGTGTCGTTAATACGTAATTAACCAACGTAACACCCGAAGAAACACCCGGACTTGACGGACACACGCGATGAAGATATTTCAGAATCCGCAATAGGGTAGAATTCTCGAACGAAGCGAAATGCCTCCAACGACGCGTTCCCAATAGCGGTAAGCACGAACGCGAAGCAAAATCGCGGGTAATAAGAGATTCCTGTTAAGCGGAGATTCCACGATACGGCGCAAGCGACACGCCATTAAGAGGAACGCGGCGGAATCAATCGCCGGTAATGATCTCTCGGATCCTTGTATCCCTGTGGATCGTATATCTGGCGGATATCTCGCGACTAGCCGCTATTAGAAACTACGCGGTGGCCCTACCGATGCCTTCCACTCGTTGCCTCCATCTTACCTCCCCCAAGGCAACATCCGGCCGGTTTGAAGAGGAGGAAGACGCGGCAGAGATAGAGTCAAGTCGGTAGGCAGATGACGCGCCGGATAAGACGTCCTTAGGCTTAGTTGAGAAAGAGGCAGCTACCGTGCTGCGTTCGCGGTCGCGCGAGGACCACCCGAACTGGCCAACGAATAATGGAAGAATATTCGCGCGATGCCTCTACTAGGATTTCAGGGGTATCGCGTGCAACTGGAATTATCGCGGCACAATAGGCCGAAACTTGCCTCGGCCGTTCTCTTTCCCGGTCAGATTCCCGCGCAGCTCTTCATCAAGCGCGGCAATCTCTGGACCGATTCAGTAGCAGAGAAGGCGAGAAGATGCAAAGGCGGAGGCTGCAACCGACCCGTTTGTTGGCGTTGTGTTCGGGTCGTTGTTCGTCGGCGAGGAGGTAGGTAGTTCAGCGACACAATGAGTCCCGTGGTATCGCGTGTGGATCAAGGGCCACGCGTAAGAGAGACAAACGGAAGGAGAGGGTGAAATGGGCGCGGGGCGTCCGGCTCATAACTCATCAGTCGAGGAACCCCACCCTCCCTAAATCTTCGCGAAACACACTGGCTTTGACGTTTCGCCCTGGCGAAGAACCGTTGTTACATTATGCAGTAGCAGCAGCGCTTCGCGCTTCGAGGTGGGACAAAGTACGAGAGGAGAGAATGGCTCGAGAGGAAGAGGAGGAAGAAGAGGGGGCAGAGGAAGAGATGCCAGGATGGATAAATCCTTTTTCGTCGGACGGACAATAACGCGGCGGCCACGCGGCCTGCAAAAAGGGATCTCTCTGATGCCTCTGATGCTACTCGCCGTTACAGCCTGAACTGGATCGTCGTATCCTGGCTCCATTCATGGTGTGGTCTCCGCGACCGCCACGCGCGAATACGATATCTCTCGCTGCAGGTGCGCCCCTTCTCTGCTTCTACTCCTTTGCCAACGATTACGCCGGAATCGCGCTGATTTCGCGAGATCCTTCGAGATTAGGAAACTTTCCATTCGAACCGTATCGATCGACGCGCCACTCGGGTGAAAAAGTTTCGCGACGAGACGAATGAAGCCCAAATTATTCGTCGCTTATCTTTGGCGATTGAAAAGTGTACGTAAACTATGGTAATAACAAGTATATCCCCCTTTATGTTGCACTGATTCCGTACAGTTCTTTTTTATATAAGCTTGGTCCAAATCTTAGCAGGTACGTAATTTATAGTGTTTCCTATGTACGAATGATCTATCCTGTAGTTAGTCAATGATTTTACTATCCGGTTAATTAACCATTTGCACTCGAGAGGCGACTCTAACTCGCCGTTTAGTTTCACGCGAAATAGCTGAGATTTTTCAAGAAGTAAAGGAAACGTTGAGTCGAATACAATTCGATTTCTCGATAGATTTTAGAAGCAGTTGCTAAAACTTAAATCGAAGAAGCAACTATTTTTGGCAAAGCTTCTGTCCAACGAGATAACTTTTCTAATAACATTGAAGAAGAGTTTGCTTAAACGCAAAGTTGACAATATTATAAATGAAGTACTGTAGCGCAGCGAAGTAGACAACGGGAATGGTGACGGTAGTCGAACCATTGCTCCGAAATGCCAGAAAATTAAAATGATAGATTGCAAACTGTGCAAGATAACAAGACTTGCGATTCGCTATTACATTTTCTGCAATACAAAACACATCATACATTGAATTATATTCCTCGATATATGTACGTTCGTTTAAAGAAATCATCGATTATCTACTAAATCAACTTCCAGCTGCTAGAGCGTTTCGCAGGGTAATAAAAGATTCCGGGTGCAAAGGGTTAATCTTGCGCCGTTTCCGTACCCATCCGAGCACTCGTAGCATTTACTTCATCCAGCACTGGTTCCAATCGTCCAGTCCAAGCATCAAGCGTCTCGCGAGCTTGGGACATGGAACTCGTGACGATCGGATTCGAAGGAGGCCCAAAGGAAGAAGGAAGCCGAAGTAGGCGGCTCGATTACAACGGAGCAGGAGCCGGTCGTCTAGAAAAGCCTCCTCTGGCATAATGTCCCTGCTCCGTGTCTTCTCCTCCGGCGTTTGCTGTCTTCTGCCGGCTTGACCCGCGGGCCCGCCGGGTTAGATTCCTACGCGGGGCCCCTCGCGTACACAATGCAAGTTATTGCGGCATCCGCGGGCCTGGAGGAACGGCAGCGGCCGCCGCTGGCGCCAGCGCCGACTCCAACTTCGGCCCGCATAAATCCTACCTGGGCCCCGCGACTACTCTCCTCCCTTTTGTCTCTCCACGGATTCCTCTTTCGGTTTGTCCCTTTCTTTCGGACCACTTTTCAGCCCCTACGAAACGCCACGATCACAGCTTTGCTTCGGATGATTTCAATTCGATGCAGCGATATTAACCCTTCGCAATGTACGAGTAACCGTAGTTTAACGATTTATCGAATTATTTTTATTTAATATTCGAGCGACGGTAACTGGTACAAACAATGTACGCATTTATACGTACCACCGTGGCAATATTTGCCGTTGGAAACGAACGCGTGTACTATTACAGGCACCCATGGTTACTATATACAAGGAATATACGTAACCATAATTCGGCTAGTTTAAGTCGAGGTTTTCAATAAATGTTTTCGACAGGTGACGGTAAATGGGGTTGCAGTACGTGAATTAGGGATAACAGTATTAGCTCGGCCGTTGTTTTCGTTAACGTATTGAATTTGTAAACAAAAATAGGAGTTTTAAGAGTCTTGTTATATTCTTCTCTCACAGTAGAGACCCTGGATCGTGACAGACAAGAAAAAGAACACGTGATTTCGATAGATAAATAATAAAAATAGTGCAACAAAGTCATAGTTGATCATTCGGATGGCGGTACTATTCTTCCATGGAAAGAAGGCATAACGTGTTTACATTCCTACTCTAGCTGAAGTCCGCTGATTGGCCTATGAACACAGGCAGTGATCGCTATTGGCTGAAGACGCTGTACGAATGTAAACACGCTGTGCCTTCTTTCCGTGGAAGAATAGCACGTGGATCGTTTACTCCGGCTATCGCAAGATTTAACTTCGCGTTACATGTTTGCCAGTCGGTGGCCGTTGCGAAGGTTTCAAAGACGAAGGAGAGAATCGGAAAGGTATCGCGGCATCGGCTTTCTAGGCTGTCAGTTTGGCGGAGTGGCTCGCCTTAACTTATGGCCGGAAGTATTATCCTCTCGCCGACACCGTATTGTTTTCATTTAAGGGTATTAAACCGGCTTATATCTAGTCGGACACCGGTGCTTCGTTAGCAGCCAGGACCCCGCCTTTAAATGACTGTCGATACGTGGATACACGCGAACGCCGCAACTCTGGAATGCAATTATCCTCGCCAGTTGCAGCTTCTCGCGAAATTGAAGAAAAGAACACGCGCGGAAGGTAACACGCGCGAAACAGGATTTTCTCTTTGTCGGCGATAAATAAACCGCTATTTTATTGCCAGTCCAACACCGTGCGAAAGAATTTAACGAAAAATTCAGCTCGACTCAACCCGGCCGAGCAGCTATTAATCTACAAAAAACGAATGGGCAAATAGCGTTAAGATTTAAGGCGAATCGTAAAAGAACGGCGAATCGATAGATGAATGGGTTTTAAGGGGAATCGTTGGCGCAAACGATTAGATGCATCGCACTCTAAAGATCCATTAACCGGATCGAATGAACGGCCACTAATTAAGGCTATTTATATCGAGGTAAAAAGGAGAGGGATGTTCAACCCTCCGGGAGTTAACTTGGCTACGCTCGAACATCCCCTTCGGAATAAAAACTGGAGAGTTACCGCGCCGGTGGTCCAGTGACGAGGCAAAGATCGTGCACTTTGACAAGCGTCAGCCGAGCCATCTTTATCCCATGAAAATTTATGAATTTGGAGCTTAAAGACCAGAAGCAATTCAATTAAGGTCTCTCGGCATTGAACTATTAGGTTGGCGCATATGAAATGTCGTCTTTCCGTAGTTCGAGATTGAGATATATTATCTTATTAATTTTGTACAATGGTTAATTGCAATGAATCACGTTAGCTCCTTGGCCTACGATAACGAGCAACACTAGTTCTATGATTTCTAGAGCAGATACGAGAAAATTAAATATTGCTGAGGGAAATATTTAATTTGAACGTTAATCTTAGCTTCGTTTTACAAGCTTCGAGGCTGTAAAATAAGACTTGCCTTGAATATTCCTACGACTTGTAGTTCACGCGATATAAAAGTAGTGATCAATTTACGCTGGCATGCGTAGGTAATAAAATAATCGTATGGGAAGGGGTTACAGAAGAAGTTAGCTGCAATATAGATATAGGTATGTATTATATTAAGATTGTAAAAACTTCGGTGCTTGACATTACGAATAATCGGAATCTTTAAGCAATCCTTTATGGAAACCTAAATTTAGCACTCGTATAATCATAACTATTGAAAGTGGGATTTGAAGAAGATTATATAAGTAGGGAAATACTTAAACATTGATTTGCAAAGTTTAAGATTAATAATTTTTCATTCGATAGAAAGTCCAGGAGGAAGATTAAGCAATCCCGAAATTGACAATTTTTATAAATATATCACAATGAAATTAGTTAAATGCTACAAAAAAGTGTAGAAAATTACGCCGTATTATTTGAACTAAATACGTGTGCTGCGTTTTAAAGGATTCGGTTACCTCGTTTGCTTTCGAGTTCGAAGAAACGATATTTTATTATATGCTACTAACCTAATAGTACAGTAGTATCAATATAATACATCATATTGTAATACTAATAGTGTAGTAGTATCAATGTAACATACTATATTGTAATACTAATAGTATGGTAGCATCAATATAATACATCATATTGTAATACTAATAGTGTAGTAGTATCAATGTAACATACTATATTGTAATACTAATAGTATGGTAGCATCAATGTAATATATTATATTGTAATACTAATAGTGTAGTAGTATAAATGTAATATATTATATTGTGATATTAGTAGTATGGTAGCATTAACGTAACATATTATATTGTGATACTACTAGTAGTATGGTAGCATCAATGTAACATATTATATTGTGATAGGAATAGTATGGTAGCATCAATGTAATATATTATATTGTGATACTACTAGTAGTATGGTAGCATCAATGTAACATATTATATTGTGATAGTAATAGTATGGTAACATCAATATAATATATTATATTGTATTGCTAATATTATAATAACATCATTGTAATACATTATATTGTAATACTAATAGTATAGTAGTATCGACGTAATATATTACATTGTAATACTAATAGTATAGTAGTATCGACGTAATATATTACATTGTAATACTAATAGTATAATAGTATCAAAAAACGCTACAAACTTTCCAGAACGACCTACTAATTTATTACAATGCGACACAATATTCTTACGAATGATTCTCTTGATGGAGAAGGGTAATCACCCCCGCCGAGTTTACCGCAACAATCCGATAGCCTCGAATAGCCAATCTCCTAGCATCCTCTTTGAAGCCTGGCAAATCGTTCAACCCGCTACCTCCGCCTCTCGAATAATAGCTTCCCCTCAAAGAAATAACTCTGTGGACGGATCGCGGGCAAAGTCGCGCGTCTCACCCCCTCCGACGGTCCTATCCTCGGCGGAAATCACGTTCGAGTGATTCCCTGGAGAGCTCGCGGGCCACGGGAAGGCATCCTCGGTTGGTCGCGAGCAAACTCGGCCAAGGCGGAGGAGAGCCTTACCAAGGAGAAGGTGGAACAAAGTCTGCGAAGAGGAAAGAAGGGCTGAACGAGGTGAAGAAAGAGGTCTCGCCGGATAATATACTTCGCGAAGTACGCTCGTCAAACACAAGCGCGAGCAAGCGGGGCTTGCCGGATATATTAGAGGATGCATCTCCATAAAAGTTGGAGCCGAGCAGCGAGTCAACATCCCTTCGTTTCGCGTAAGAAGGAGGTTGGAGAGAGGAGAAGGGAGGGCGAGATGGGAAGCGGAATCCCGGCTCCTTTTTCCGCTTCCAAGCGTTCTCCGCGGAGGCAAAGAAGCGTCTTGCGGCAGCAATCACCGATATTGAGGGTTTCATTTCGTCCCTACGGTAAGAGGCTTCGCGAGGGGGCAGAGGATTGGTGGAAAGTGGCGAACCGGGAACTGGGATCCGGATTCGAGGGGGTGGAGAAGAGGGAAGTGCAGCGGCCGCTCGAATCGAGGGGTCTCAGGTCGAGAAGAGTTGCCGGATGCACGAGCCACCTCCGCGCTTTTATTCCTCTTTACTATCCGCCGACCTCGACCATGTTGCGGATTCTGGACGCAAACGGGGCGGGTTACACGCTTGACGCCATTCTTTCTTTTTTTTTTTTTTCATCTTTGTGACCTAGAATAATATAGGGGTGGTCGGAAAGTAGCGAGAGAAACGGGGCACTTTCTTTGGGAAATATACTTACCGACGAAAGTTAAGAAACAAAGTAGTCACTTACGAATTTTTGCGTATCCTTTCGCTTCTAAGATTCACAGATTTGAATTTACAATAGCATAAGAATATAGTATTAGATACGTCAATAAACAATAAGTTTTTCTACTTTTATTTCGAATCCATGTATCTCAAAAGATAGCGGCGACATAAAGCTTCGCGAATACGTGGCATGTTTCTTAACTTTTGTCACGAATTGTATATTGGGGTAGTGCATATGAAATGGCACGTTTTTAATTTTGTGAAATGGTTAATTGTAGTGGACCAAATTGAAGAAGAAGTTAGCTGTAACGTAGGTATATACGTATTATAATAAGGTTTTGGAAACTTCGGGATTTAACGTAACGAATAAACGGAATATTTAAGCAATTCTTTATGAAAGTCTAAATTTGGTAAATATACTATGAAAACTATTGAAACTGGAATTTGAAGAAGATTATATAAACAGAGAAATAGTTAAACTTTGCAAAATTTGCTAAATAAGATTAAAAATTTTTCATTCGATAGAAAATCAAAATTAACGATTTCTATAAATATATAATAACGAAGCTAGTTGATTGTTAGAAAACAGTGTACAGAATTATGTTCAATTATGTGAACTAAATAATGTGCACAGTGCCGTAAAGAAATCGCTTACTTTACTTGCCTTTTAGTCTAAAGAAACGACATTACATATGCGTCAACTTAGCAGGAAACTTTTTTAACACCAGAACTGTAATACTTACAAACTTATCGTAAAAATTATATGAATTTGCAGCAGTGCATTTTGTAGAATATTCCGCGATTTTCTATAGAAAATATAAACGAAGCTTTATCGTGCTTCATTCGCATGCATCTTGCAAGTGTCTACAATTTGTATTTCCTTGGTACAAATAAGTATATTTTAATCGTCGGTAGTTCTAATATTAAGTAGCATTATACGAGAGTCATTCGATAAGTAAAGAGGCAAACAGCTGTTACAATGGCTGCCAAAGATTTCCAGCGAAAGTATAACTTTATCATATTAATAAAACGAAGAACACCTAATAATAAAGGCCATTTCCACAAATATATTGATTTATTCAAGCATATAAAGTATCTTATTCAATTGCTTTTGAAAAGAATTTTATTAATGTGTAATTTAAATTGAAGTAGAATTATAAATTATTAAATTATAATCGAAGTCTGGCCAGAAACTAATGACAGTCACTGTATCTCAGTGTTCTTTGATTTACAAAATTCATAATTTACCTATTCTTCAATATAACCCATTCCTACAATTATGCACTAATTCCATTTTTCTCGTAACTCGTATGTACCTTTAACAAATCATTCTTTATCTCGTTGTCGAAGTCAACTTTGCACACGAATTTCTTCGTTAACGCCTCGAAGATAGAATTGCGTGCTAAGATTTCAGAGTAAAATGTTCGACCGCTAGCGGTCGGTTGGCTGTTAGCGCATTGAGCAGTTTCCAAAGAGGATTGCAGGGTGGAAAGGTCCGAAATCCTAAACAGATTGCGAATGTTTACGGAAGATTTATCGGTGCCTCGTCGAGAAGTTAATCCGGCGTCGCCAAACGTCGTGAATCGTCCGGTGAATCCGAGAACTCCGGGTACCAAGGATTATCCGCAAATAATTAGTAATCCGTCCTTTAAATAAAGCGTGCTCGCCGAGTCTCGGCCTTTTTCTCAACTGGAACGGAGAATCCCAGCCAGTGTTTATCCGGAACCTTGCAAAGTTTGCCTCTAAACTGACGCGACGACCGGTGGGAAACTTTGCGCTTCGAACCTGCGCTCCTGCTAATTTACTCGAACGTTTCAACCGCGATACTTTCAACGCCCCACGGTTACGATTCTTGAACCAATTAAACCGTAAGAGTGCGACACATCGAACAGGACGTGGATCGATCTTCCCGTGGATAAATTTTCCATAACTTTCTACAGCCTTTCTACGTCCTTTCGAATTCGAGCGAACATCCGCTTCGCGGAATTCACAGCGTCCACTTTCATTCTACAACTCCGGTACCTGAATACGGGCAGAAAGAAAAAGAACTCGCAGCTTAAGAATCCGCGCTTTCCTGTGGTCCGCAGACACCGGGTGATTTAGTAACACGCAGCACAGTAGCGACGAACAATTTGGCCCGCTCCGCAATAATTCTCCGCGCGTCCACGAGCGAAATTCTTGCATTAATTAGACACAGCAGAAGCAGCAGTAGCAGCAGTAACAGCAGCAGTAGCAGCCAGGAATCGAGCAGTCGACCGTCGTGGACGTTAATCTGGAAGTAAGGAGTGTTTGGTCCTGCAAGAGGGATTAACGTGCTTTCTTCGCTCGACGGAGGAGGAGACGAAGAAGAAGAAGAAGAAGAAGAAGAAGACGACGACGACGACGACGGTTTTCTCCGTCTTTTCGGGGGGGTGGAAGTCGAAGCTGGAGTCGCGTGAAACCAGCAGCCTTGCACTCGGTGCACAGCCAGTGCTCCCTTAATCCGTATTCATCAGCAGTTATAGGCACGAGCTAAGGGGGTAAGGGGCTAATCCGGCTGATCCGCGCTCAGCCGACACTCGCCCCGCCTTCACGGTACTGGGTCATCTCTAAAACGCGTTATACACCGGTAGCTGCGAGTAACACCGACCGTGCGAAACCTTCTGCTCCCCCCCCCCCCCCCTCTAACCCTCGCTGCCAGCCGCCCTTTATAATTTTCCGCAGGCTTAAGGAAACGAGAAAGAAATCCGCGCGTCTAGGAAGGATCCTCTTGGTTTATTTCGACATTGACGTTTTTCGACGTCACCGGTGGTGGCTCGATTCGTCGTAGCATTTTTGGAAAGGTCTGACATTATTTACGTTTAAAGTACCGACGATTAAAGCGTTAGGTTGGCGGATACTATTCTCTCCGTTTTGTACAGCGCTTAATTAGAATGAGCCACGTTAAAGGAGAAGTTAATTAGACAAGTAGTTTACGTTAATGTACATACGTGAATGCATGGTCAGTGTGAGATACCAAATTCCTCGTCAATGGGTTATTCGCGCAATTAACCCGAATTCTGCGTTTCGTTGCACTGTTGTTATTAATAATTTGCTGATAAATAATATTTTCTCCGTTTTGCGTAGTGGTTAATTATAGTGAACCGCATTAAAGGAGAAGGTGGTATTTAGTTAGCATTGTAATAAGTTAGAAGTTAGTATTGTAATATTGTATTACACAGCATATTATGTCATATTGCGGAAATGATTAATTGTAGTGAACCACGTTAAAGAAGAAGTTGGCTGTAATATAGATACGTATGCGTTATAATGATAATGTGAAATCTTCAGTGATCGACATCAAGAATAATCGGAATATTTAAGCAACTCTTTATGCAAATTCTAAATTTAGAAAATATTCGATGAAAAGTATAGAGACTGCAGGGGATATTTTAAAAAATACGCCATTACAGGTTCGTCTAATTTTTATAGTAAATTAGCAACCGGTCATCTTGTACACATTGGTAGCTTTAATAGTTAATAAATCACTGGTGAGTTTATCAATGCTTTCCGATGTTGAGCTTCTCAAAGTACACTCAAATGGACACACGAGATCCTACCAATAAGCATTCAACCAAATTTCTAATCATTTTCTACTACTTAGAAACCTAAGCTAAACAAGGAACCAAAGAAGAAGATTCTATCGTGCGCCAAATAAAGATCATCGGTGTTTGAAACGAACGCAAAGAAGAAATAACTAAATGGTAACCTAGTTACACGTTGTATCATCCAAATAAAAAATTTCCAACTAAACAAAGTATTAATGAAAAAGATTACATGGTGAGCCGAATAAAAATCATCGGTGTTTTAGAAGAACGCGAAAGAGACACAACCAAATAGTAACCTAGCTACGCGTTGTATAATCCAACTAAACAAGGAATTAAAGAAGAAGATTACATCGTGCGGAAAATGAAGATCATCGTTGTCTTAAAAGAACGCGAAAGAAGCCCAATTAAATAGTAACCTAGCTACGCCTTGTACGATCAATCGGAATAATACAGTACAAACATTTCGTCCTAAAGTAGCCCAATGAAAAGAACAAAGCTATCAGTAGTAGCGAAAGGGTTAAATTCGCAATCTCCGGTTAGAAATCGTTCCATCGGCATCTCGAGGCTTGGAAGATGAACTCGCCAACGAGAAGGGAGCCGACCAACGCGAAACCTTTCCAAGACGCACCGCAAGTTAAATGGACTTGTCTAGCGGTAAAAGATAAACCGGATATGCCTGCAGACAACGTCGAACGAGCTGACGGGGCTGTATAAGCGTCTGTATTTTCCCCGGTGTGTTACTTGCGTGCAGGATCGCAAGAGGACAGGACGACGAGGGGTATGGAGGAGATGGTACGTAGGAGGAAGCAAGAGAGATGCTGCGGATGGCGTCGCGACGCGAGGCGAGGCGTCGTGCCGATAAATCAAATTGACTGGTGCGACGTCGAGCGCAGCCAGGATCCAACGGTCCAGCTCCTCTCCCGCCGATCCTCCGCACCCGACACAACGGCGACCGTCCATATACAACGTGTCCAATCGCAAATCCCTTTAATTCGTTCCTTGCAGTATAAGTTTAATCCGAATTAAACTGCACGGGACGGCACATAAATTCGGAGCAAAGGCCGAGCATTAAAAGGAGCCTCTCTGCGTCCTCCCCTCTGCTGCTGCTGCTGCTGCTGGGTGCTGCTGCTGCTACGACACCGATGCCCCGATCTCCTTCTCCCCCTGTGCACGTTAAGTGTGTTCGATGACCAAACTCGCGCCCCCGTCCCCGTGAAATCGGTTTGTTATACAAACGGAGAATGATAATCCGACGGGGAATTGCTGTTCTCGCTGCCACGCGATTGTTCGATGGAGAAATCGGATTCTGGACGGTTGCGATTACGCGTTTTGTGAAATAGGGTAACGGTAGAGAGTTCAGGGAATCCGAGACTTTGGATCGTGCTGTAATTTTGCAAGTGTTGCGTTTACTTTACGATTGTTCGACTAATTAACAAACGGCACTCGGAAGGTGAATTGATCAACTTTATAAAGTAGATAAACTTAATTGTTGAGGGAATTCTTTGGGGAATGTAACATTTTAGATTGTGGCGTAATTTTGGGAATGGTTGATTTAGTTCACGATTTTTCCTATGTTTAAGTGGGGAATTTTTTGATATTTAGTGGACTACTTTTAACAAACGTCACTCGGAAAGTGTAAGTATCGATGAAGCTAAACTTCGTAAAGTAAATTAACTTAGTTTTGAAGGAATTCTTCGGTGTAGCTGAAATTTTACATTGTGGCGTAATTTTGGGAAGCGTTTCATTTAGTTTACGATTTTTCCTGTACTTAAATGAGAGTTTCTTTTATGTTCATTGTGCTATTTTTAGCAAAAGTCGCTCAGAAACTGTGCTGATAAAGTCAAACTTCGTAAAATAAATTAACTTAATTTTTGAAGAAATTAACAAATTGAAGTTTATGAGAATCCTTCATTTTAGAGAGAAGCTGAAATTTCAGATTGTGGCACAATTTTGAAAATGCTTGTTTCTTTATTTAGATGAGAATCTTTTTCCATTTAATGTATCCTTTTCTGCATAAACTGAATAAGTTTAATTACAGAAAATGAAGTTGTTCGGTTTGGCTCATATGAAGCTAAAATATCAAAGGAATTATTGACTGCAAAAAAATTAATACAAATTTAACCCTCTATAACTATCACAATTGATTTGTTTCTGATAACAAAAGCCATAAACAATTAATCGCTACAGTTTCTCAAGTTACATATGAAAAATAGAAATTAGTAATTATCACGGATGGATTGCTTGCTTCCAGTACACCGATATAACAATAAAATCAGGTGACAGAGTAACAAGTAAACAAAATAAAATTGTTGCACAGCGTTATAGAACAAGGTTCGGCAAACTACGACCCTCGTCATGCCAGATGCAACTTCTAGAAATGCAGCCACAGCTTCGCTCGTCGCATTAGTATTAAAAAAAAAAATATACCACTACTTGAGTCTTTATTGCCTTGTATAATTAAATTAAATTCGCCTGGCGATACTTTTCTATTTCATCTTTGCTTCGCGCCTGTTATTTTTTACGATCCCTGTTGCAGAGGGTTAAAATATCAACGTTATATAAATGAACGAATGGAACGTGGTATTTCTGATGTTATTCGGTTGAAACATTCGACCTTTCCTGCCGTGGATTTCACGAAAGCGAGCGAGCGCAGCTCGCTATAAAATCGGTTTCGTGTCGACGGGACGGCGCGGCGCGTTCCGCGAAATTCGCTGACGTTCCCGAAAACGATCAAGTTGCATTACACAGGAAGTACAAGTTTCTGCATTAGTACACGAGGCCGTGCCCAGGAAACAGGAAGCAGCGTTGCGAAACGTAGCTAGTATTTGGATTTCGATGTGGTAAGCAGTAGTCGAAAACTCTCGTAGTTCTCCGACGCTGTCGCTCCCGCTACGTCGTATCCAATATTTCAACTCCGAAGACAATTTTCAATCTCTCCATTGAAACAGGACCAGCAGAACAAAGTTGAAACGAGATATTTCTACAAAATTAAACAACGTTTTCTCTTATCATTCTATCTTAAACTGCGTTGCTCTTCGTTTTTCCATTTTATCGTCGTTTTCTCGTCGAAAACGGTTATCCGTACTTTGAATACACTCTTCGATCGTGTCACACGAGTAGAGTCAAAATTTGTGCAAAATCGAGCCACATTTTACGGTTCGATTATATCGTAAACCGTTCTTCTATAATTTTCCCGTAAAGAAATGGGGGAAACACCTGAATTTTTAAAACCATTTGCGATCTCATCTCTGAAATGGAAGCTAAACTTTGTCTAAAATCGAGGAAGCAGTTTCATCCGCATTTCAAATCATTCATCACTTCTTTTTTTTTACAAATCGTTAATTTCTTCCCAATAACTACGAGTCGTTCAACGCGATAAATAATCAGTATGAAATGTTCGCCAAATATGAATTTAGAAGCATCGTAACGATAACTAAAGATCACAATATTCGTGTTACGTATCACGCGTACGCGTGATCCGTGAAAATAAATCTAGAAACGAGTCGATCTTTTCAAATTACTCGACACTCGAATGGTTAATCGCATTCAAATATAACACGATGCTATTACCTTGTCCAACGAGAAGAGATACGGCAGACGAATAGCTCTTTATTCATCCACTGTTAACGCATTACGGTCCGGGCTGTTTGCGCGAAAACTTTTGCGTGTAGCCGAATAACTAAAAGCAAGGAAACTACCGATGCACTGGCATAAAACTCCAATAATCGCATTAAGGAATAAAAGAATAGCTACCTAGCGTAGGTAAGCGAAAACAGTTAGAAAATGGATTTCCCTCTCATTAAATGGAAAAGAAAAAACATATTTCTATGCATCCGGATGGTAACGCGTTAATATTAACGTTCGATCTGTTTCATCGCTCCGACATTTGATTTTGTTTATCGTCTCGGCTCGTCGGACAACGTAATAGGTATCGATCGAAAGTGGAACAAACTCGACGACAAGGGAATGATTAACGAAACGACCCAAGTCATCGCGGCACGGTCCAACACCTTGGACGCGTCCGTCGATGGCAGAGGCGAGCAATAAAACACAGTAACCCCGTGAATAATCATAACGCGTTGTCGAGCCCATAAACTGCACAAAGGACGATCGGGGGACCCTCGTGTCGTCGACGGTGGTCGGCAATGCGGACGCGGGCCTGACCCCTCGCGATCCGGTCGAGGAATCGCGCGCGATACGCGCGTGTCTCGCTCATTACGGCCATTCGCTCCGCGGTGTACTGGCTACACGTTGTTTGATGATCATTCTCCACACGCCGTCATCAGGGGAAGAACACTTTGATCGGCGGGGAAAGGGCGTGTTTGTGTATACGCTATTCGAGAGGGAACTTCATCCCGCCTGGGGTGAGTTTAACAAATGAACAACGACGTTCGGAATGACTATTTCGGATAATTATTGCCTCACCGTGAAAGCTTATTGTGTTTCTTATCGCGGGCGAAATTTTAAACGGAAGAAATGATCAAGAGTAGGGTAGATGTACCACGTACTGCCACTTTAAGGTTCGAGCGTAACTTTGTTCAACTATTTTGGAACGTGTTTAACGTAAAGATCGCTCCGGTTTGGAGAATAATATTGTTTAACCGCTCTTCTATTTATGAACATTTTGTTCGTATGTTCAATATAATAAATTCGTTACTACGTAATTGAAAATGTACAACAAAGTCCACGGTCCTTCGTACTGTCACTTGAAAACTTTTCGTTTAAATAGAAACACGTTTTACGTATATTAGCACGTCAGTTTGCGTAACAGATATAAGATATATAGTAAACGTATCGCTTTACTGAATTATGACACGTTCCATACTTTATAATTATATTGGTCACGTTTTAATGTTCAACAGTATATTTACCTCCCAATATTTATTTATAAATACTAAGTTTACACGAATATACAACGTGTATGTGTTGTCGCGTAAACCGAAGTCCAAGATTAGTATGAAAATTTCTTTACTTACGATTCTTTATACATTACTTTGCTATTAAATAAACGAATTAAAGTGACAGTTTATAGGAACGGTGACAGCACGTGGGTCATTTACCCTATTTAATCCTGCAGTGATAACGTATGAAATTTGGTTGCCGCACGTGAAATTTGTTTGCACTGGTTGCAAACGAGTTCTGAACCGTTCTTCGCGGCATTAAAGGGTTGATCGTAGCAGAGCGATTAGTACGTCTACGATTTAGTACATCATTGTAGTGCTAACGTGTAAAATTTGCTCGGCGCTCCTTGATTTCTGTTCGAAATTAATTTCCCCCAAAACTCTACAATCGTAGAAGGTTTTTTTACAACATAAACTTACAATTTGGATAACCAACGGACTGCACCAGCTACGAAACATTAATCGTAGATCTAAATGAAGCATCCCCTGCGCGCAAACGTCAAGGAATTTTGGAAATAGCGAAGGGACGTCCATTGTGAAGGGCCAACTATGCGTTCGGAATTCGACCGGGTTCCCAATGAAGCGTCCCGTACATCGGACTAGGTAGCGTTATTGAGAATATTGGTATCATATAGTGGAGAAGGTACAAGCAATAATACGGTGGGGCGATCATCTGAAACCTGCGAGGCTGGCATAGCTGGTCTCATTCGTCGCATATCGACGATGTCCAGCGGCCGATATGAGATATCGTCCAGCGAAGCGGTAATCCACACGGCGACGGTAAACGTATATTGCCGCGATATTTCATAAGGCGCAATGGCATGCCGCGTAACATCACACCCTGATGGCGATTTCCACGTTTCCGGCCCACTTCCGGCGAATTTTTTATTTGTTTTTCTTTTTTAGCAACGCGTGACAGAATCACGATGAAATAGAAGTAAGGGGAAAGCGGGCGAATATTTATGGATATTTATACTAAGATTCCAATTCGCAATTGTCGAATAAATTCTGTCTAAAGAATTAGTGATTTATTGTGATTCAACCCGTTGCACTGTAAAACCTCTTCGACTCAAATCTTTGACGACGGACGCTTGGAGACAATAATTTAATATATGATTAAATTCTGCGTTGACTATTCTACGAAATAGTAGAAATTCTATTAACGAAAGAATGACACGTTGCTTCCTTAGTAATATACACGAAACAGTATCTAATATATTTTAGTAGCTTGATTTTAAATTGATACACCAAGAAATTAATTATACGAGTAGTTTACGTTAATGTACGTGAATGCATGGTCACTGTAAGATACCAAAGTCGTCGTCAAAGTTAACGCGCAACCCCGAATTCTGTGTTTCCTTGCACTGTTGTTATTAATAATTTGCGTTCCTATTCCATTTTGCTCTCCCCGTTCTCTATTCTAGCGAACGTAATCTGTACACCATTGGAAGCAAAAAAAAATGTTGAATTCTTGCAACGAAATTTAATCACCTGATTTCGTAATCTGATCCTACTGTTGTACATTTTCAATCACGTAGCAATGAATTTATTATATTGAACAGCTAAAAATGATGTTCATAAATAAAGGAGCGGTTGAACAATCGTATGCTCCAAACTGGAACGATCTTTACGTTAACGTCGTTCTAAAATAGTTGAATAAAGTTACGCGCGAACCTTAAAGTGTCCGTACGTGGTACATTCCCCTTAGTCCACTCGTACGTTCAACAAAAGCGCGATCCTCGTGCGGATGACAGAGTTTCTAGCCAAATTTGGTGGCCACCCAAGGTTGAGCAACTCGGGATACCGCTATTAGCATCGTTGACGAGGAAATCGAAGCTTTCGTTTCATTCCGATGGAAAATAATAGCGAAACGCCGCTTGCTCCACGAAAAGCTGGAAGCCACGAGGCCGAACAAAGTGCTTAAGAGCGTAAGCCAGCAATTAAGGGTTCAACGAGTGTTCTGCTCGAGGGAGGCCTGAACAGCACGGCCCATTTAATGCGACTTAATGTACGATAAAAGATAAGGCGCTTCACGGAGGAGATCGCGGCGAAGAAGAAGGCTCGGGGCCGGGAAGCGCATTAGAATACATTCGTTTGATAAATCGCGCGTCTCGTACGTGTTCGCCGATTAGACTCCTCTTCCTCGTATTATCGCGGATCTACCTGTGCGCCTCCAGGGAAGCTTCATGGATCCTCTTCTTTTTCTCCCCTTTCACCCTCACTCCTTTCTCCTCTTCTTCTTCCTCTTCTCTCGAGGCGTTCCGGAATAGAAATGTTACACCGTGGCCCGATTATGGCTGAAAGGGACTTTATGCGAACGCGCGTTCGTAATGCGCGGCGAGATAACAGGATTTACCACGAGTATCCGTTGATGCACGCTACGGGAACACGTGAGAAAACTCACTGTCGGCTTTCTACGGGCGAAGGATCATCAATTAAATTAACACTGATTTCCAGGAAGCGATAAGTATAACCGGGGGAAACGGTTAGAAATTCTGCTCGCTATGTTTGCATCTAATTTTAGCGCGTTTTATCTGCGATCGCGATTGAAACGGTCTCGTGGAAAGTTAACGAGTTAACGTCAGGATCTTCTTTTCAATGTAATTGCTTGCGATGGGGGGGGGGGGGGGGAGGTAGGTACATGCATAATCATATATCTCGCTGTTAGTTCTAGCGATCCTCTTTTGTGTCGGACGCAAGTCCACGGCCCATAGGACACGCGTGTATAAATAATTTTAATCGACGGCGTTGGAGGATGAACTGGAAAGTTTGACAGGCCCTGATGGTTTAACGCGATATTGATGGACGTGTCGAGCGGAGAACGTAGGGCTACATCTGCATCGTTGTTTCCAGATGAACCCACGCTGCGAGACGTATGCTCCTACAACCACGGCCGAATTTATCTCGTCCTGTCGGCGACAGAGGTCGAGCACTTTCACGATACCACTCGACCGCAGGACCCCCGCTCGACTTTGGGCCCTAATCTTTCCATCCCTTTCGATTCCTTCGATAGAATCCCTAGGGTAGACGTACCGCGTACTGCCACTTTAAGGTTCGCGCTTCGAGTAAATTTCGTTAACTTATTTTAGAACGTCGTTAACGTAAAGATCGTTCCAGTTTGGAGCATGATATTGTTCAACCGCTCCTTTATTTACGAACATTTTCTTTGTATGTTCAATACAATGAATTCATTACTACGTGATTGAAAATGTACAACAAAGTCCAATGTCTTTCTTTCTACCTCTGTAAACGAAACACCCTTCCATTAAATGAACCCCAAGAATTGTGAGACGTGGCACTCGAAGCGTCAAAAGTTCGCGAGAACGCAACGCGGAACGGGTTCAACGATCTTCACCGGAAATCGTTGTACTCGGCGAAAAAATGTGGGAATTAAAGGGTTGACCGCAGCGGAAGGGGTTGGTAGGACCAGGACCGAATACAATAACGCAATAGCGGGGCCTGCTGCACGCGGTCAAACTGAAGACCCGTGAGTGGAACAGGGCGAAAAAGAGATGCGAAGGAAAGAGAGAAGAGGTAACGAACACGGGAAACAGCGGTGGAAGAAGGGCGACCAAGGGTCGGGGGGTCAGTCGTATTAATATCGCATATCGGACAGCCATGGCAGAGGCGGCCAGAGCCGTCCACCAGGCCGATATGAAATCATCGCGCCGGACGAGGGAGTGCTTCGCAAATAGTACGGCATAATTGGAATCCATCCGGCAAACACGGCATCGGCCGTGCTCCAATCAATCTGTCGCGATGCGCTCTCCTTCCTGGCTGTCTCGATACGCCAGGTCCGCTTGTTCGCTCGTAAAAATCGCGGTTGACACGGCCAAGAAGACCCGGCCGGATTTGTAATTAATTGACGGTCCTTAGGAGCCGGCGACTATGAATTTTATGACGGCGCGGCAATAAAGATTGCGCGACGCGACGCCTTTTCGTGAAAGGTTCCTCGGTGGCGGAAGGGTGGCGAGAGGGGGGGAGGGTGGGGGAGAGAAGGGAATTATGAACGCGGTCGTTGTCGAGTCGACAACGATATATCTTTCGTCGGTGGATTCGTGCGAGAGGAACCCTTGACTCTCGCGTCCACCGATCGTGTTCTTATAACGTCTTCCTTTCTCAGCGATTCCCGAAATTAATAGCCGGCTAAGTGGCGGTTAAATTATTGCCTCGTAAATATCTCCGCGCCCTCGAGCCGCCGCGGCCCCGTTTCCGTTGCCCTCTTCCTCTTCTCGTACACCACGAGGGTGCAAACGTCCCCGAGATTCTGCTTACTCCGCCACGAGACGCCTCTATGTTTGTTACGAACGCGTCGGTAACTGGATATCCTCGCTCTTGTCTCTGGACGCGATTATTTGGGGTGGGAATGCGCGGTGGAAATACGCGGATTGTTGGAAACAGGGGTAGTTTCTGGATACTTGTTTGTTACACGGTGGCCTCCCTTTTGAATTTCGAGGTTCTATCGTGGCGATAAGTAGATTGCGGAGTTCTGAGAAAATTTATATTTTTGGCAGCGAAATATTACCCCTTTGTAGACTAGAAATAACAAGCCTTGGAATTTCCAAGTCTTAGAGTTTAAATATTTCGATTGCGTGAAATGGAATCTAAGTGAAGGTTTACTTCAACGCCTAAATGAAGTGATATATGTTTCGTTTTGGATACTTCGCGTCGTTTATATTACTGCTTGACTGCGGATCCATATGCAAATTCACATTTTTACAAGTAATGCTAAAGAAATAGGATCTAAATCGAGGGTTGCTTTACCCTCTAATTATTCTATCTTGTTCTTTACTCTGGATACTTTATACACGAGTTTTTTAGCATATCATATGCACCCTGTGAAAAGAATATTCGCAGCTACATTTGCTATTAATGCATAAACACCCACAGTCCATTGATAAGCTATACGCACGTTTTGCAATAGGCTCTCTCATAAATCTCGCACATAATTTCCCCTAATTCATTATCATCGATTCGCCGATTCATTGTCAACGTACATTACTTCTATCGCGTTTCACATTTGGAAGGCACAACGTCTCAAGCTATACCCGTAGTTAAAGGGTTGATTAATCATTATACCTCGTAACCAATATTTCCCAAAATTGTTGACCAATTAACAATTCAACACGGTAGTTATCGTTAACTCGCGGAACGCGTGAAACTGTCACTCAATTTACTCGATTCGCTATTTCATCTTACGGGCCTTATTTCCAGGAATCCCCTCAACTGCGAGTTGCTGGAAAAAAATGAACGAAACAAAGAGAACTCAGCGAGACATGGAACGTGGAATAGTTTGATCGAGGGAACGTTCATCTGGATCGAGTCGCGAAATGGAAACGTCCCCTCCGGTGCGACCAATTAGATCGAATGCTTCGTAGCGCTCGGCTTAATTATCCCCCCGCGTTTCGACGATGCTTTACAATCGGTTCACGTGCACGCGAGCGAGTGTGCGCGCTACGAAAAGGCTACTCTCACAGCAGACGAGCGCACAATGGCCCCGGTTATGAGCGTACGCCGCGCTCCGAAAGGAAAACCACTTATTATCTTACTGTCAGGAGGGTGGTCGATTGCGCCGCATCGGCAGGAACGGTAACGAGCACAGCAATTACCGCACTCTTTCATAGAGCGATAGCGAGAAACCAGAAAGCCGACCGTCTTGGCAGAACAATGGCCCCCGCGTTTCGAGCTTTCGCGACTACTATCGGGATTATTCCGCGTCGCCGCCATCGTGACCACCGAGCTTCACGATCGTTCCGTGTTCTCTAACAAGATTTGTCCGACGTGACGTAGAAAGTCTAAAGTCTAAATTTCGATATCTTCGCTCCCCAATTTTTGATTTTCCTTAAACGTTCGGAGGGAGTTCTCTTATTACCGGAAGGCACCTAATTCAGAACAGCAATCGTTAGGGATGAGATCAAATTCGGTATGTACTTACGAATTCTAGTCAATTTCAATATCCATGTTTCGTTTCACGGGTATCAAACGCTACTCGGAAGCAACGATGTTTCAGTGATTGCACTTAAGGGGTAGTCATTCTATACAAATATTGTAGCGAAAGGGTTAACCCTTCGGTGCACGGGTTCGGTCTGAAGGACCCATAACGATATTGTTTGCCCTGCTCGATAAATTGTCGTTGCACGTGTAATAGTTCTATACAATACGCAATTAGTAATCTTATTGCAAGCAAAAGGAACTTTGTTCGATTAATACAAACATAAGGAGAACAGTGTTGCTACATGTACGATAGAAGTCATATTTTTCACCTCTGCATTGGAGTGTTAACGTTAATTTAACACCAACGAATACCACGATAACTTTGCTTGCTTCTATCCTGTATTCTTCCGATTCTAATACCGTTAACTTAATACTGATGCAACATTTTCTGTGTTTACTTAAAAAAATCTCCAAGTGTCCGGCAATAAGATACCTGCCCCTAAATCGATACACTCGATCGACGACCAACACCTTTAGCCTCTCTTCCAGTTGGAATACTCGCATCGAGAAGAAGCACCGCGAATGAATCAACCCCTGTTTCAGCCCCGTTCGCGAGCAGCCCTTTTATCCGTCGCCGCCTTCGCCGGTGGTTTTCTTACGGCACGAGCGGGACAATAATTCCAACAATTAGATCGCGGCCATACGTTACGAGCTTTTTTCCAACGCGAGGGTGGCCAGGAGCAAAGCAGCAGCGGCGAGGAACGCGACTGTGGGGTGGCAGCCAAAGGGCGGGGGGGGGGGGAGGTTACGGAGACTCCAGCGAAAGGGGGATGGGGAACATGGCCGCACAGGCTCGACGTCTCCACCTTTTTATTGTGAGCGCCAGAGGCAGAAGGCAGAATGTCTGTCTGCTGCTTTAGGGCACGCGTGTGTGCGTCCCCTGTGTATCCGTGTGCCGCGCGCGTACGCTGGCGAACGGGAAAGAAGAAGAGCGCGAACGGGCAACAGGACGAGGAAGAAGAGGTGGAGAACGAAGCAGCGCGCAACGCGGTGGAAGGCAAGCAAAGGGAAACGAAGGATGGTAGCGAAGAACGAGAGAGAGAAAGAGAGCGAAGAGAGGACTTTGCGGAGGAGGCTGGCAAGCAGCACCTCTGACTGGCTGGTTGGCCGTGGAACAGTCCTCCTGCACACTTATTCGCCTGCTCGTGCGGCGGTAGTCGCGTTTATTTATCGGCGGTTGCCGTTGAGTGGCGCTAGCGCGGCATTTTAATTGCACTCTTATAGCAGCACCGAGCACTCCGGGGGCCCTCCAGGCCGCCGCTGGCCCCAAAGGGCCCTCCTCGCTCCCTTGCAAAATCCCCACCTCACCACCCTCTTTGTCGACGAGCCGCACGCCGCCTCCGCGACCTCCGCTTTGGTCCCCCTTTCCTGCAACCTCCCGTATACCAAATCACCTCCTCCGCCGAGTTCTCCACCTTCCAGCGCGCGTATTTCTCTCTGTGCCCGCCGTTCATCGTCGACGCTCCCTTTTCACCCTACCGATATCCCCCCCTGCGCACCCCTTCGCTGCTACCTTCTACCGTGATGCCGACGACGTGGGAAATGAAGGTGCTGGATGGGCAGCGGACACCGAGACGGACCGAATTACCGGGCCCACTTTTTTCTTCTTACCTGGCGCCACGGCGCTTGTACGCGAGCGGTTCTTTCGGTGTCTTGCCACGGTGGTTGATCCCTGGTGGGATCCGCGTTACTTGCGGACTCGGATATCGTCGATGGATTCGTGCATATGGTGGACAATCCGATTGTTGACACGTTGACCGACGCGTTGATCGCTTGTGATCGGAGTTTACTTTTAAGTGGGGTCGTGCTGGTGGTCGGTAACAGTGTTACGATTGTTTAGACCGATTGAAATAAAATAAATATCGGTGACTAAACAGTTATTGTTAATACGATCGTTCTGATTCGTTCATCAAGGTAGCTAGCTCCTTTTTGGCCACGTTAATACACGTCAAGGGATAATTCAGATCTGTTCAGCAGAATTCTCTCTTTGGCAAAGAGCAACATTCGTACAGTCGATATCTTCTCAACAAATGCAAAGATCATCAAAACCGCTGTTTACCGGCTGTTCAAAGATACTTTGATCGCCAATTTTATTGTACATTATGTATACAACATTAGCTAATGCTAACGTTTAGTTGTACATTATATTAACTATTGTGTGTATTACATGGTTTATATATTAATCTGTTAACCCGTTACCGAACAAGTAAATAAATAAATTCTGAGCCCCGCGCATAACCGGGCGACATTGTAAAGTAACAAGTGCGCTATTCAGCAATGAAACATAATATTTCGTATAAATCACATACCACGATGTGCTGCATTGTAACGCGTTCAATTTGACCGTGACTCGCGAAACGCTGCTAAACTCTTCGCTCGTGGATAATACAACGAAAGAGGAAAATGCTGCATCGCGAATAACAGAGTCGCTGTACGATACCAGCCCCGAGGAGAGAAAGAGCCAAGTGCTTTTAATTTGCCCGTAAACTAAATTCTAGAGCACTCGTTCATCATCCGGCGGCGAGAATACTCGCGTAGGCGGTCAACCCTTTCTTCGCCGCGCGATTAACCATGCACGGCGGACACAGGCGCGTATACGCGTGAGAGTACTCGCGGAGATGCACGCCGGTATAAGCGCGCCTCCCCGAAGGCTTGTGTCCGGCGTATTTCAGCCGAGTTATCATCGCCAGATCTACAGGGACTACGCGAGAAATTATTTATTAGCGCGGGACACCTCCTTCGTCGCCCGCAGCGGGGAGAACCGAGTTCTTCCGCGCGCGGAGGCGCGTCGTAAAAAAGATTAACGAGCGTCTGACCAACCCTGACGCCCGAGGAACGCGAAATCGCGCCGGAAGGGGTCCCGAAAGCCAAACGAGCCGAAGACGAGATGATCGCCGCGGGAAGCACGCGATTCCGCTTTGATTTCCTGGTCCCCCTCGATCAACGATACATCCCCCCTCTCCGCGTGATATTTGAGAAATTTGAGAAGCGAAAAATTGTAACGTTCGGTTGCTTTGAAACCGAAAAGATTCGTCGTGCTTTAAAGGCATATGGTAGGAGAATCTTATTAAACGCTGCATCGCCTACCTTTTTATATAATTTTCTACTATATTAAATAGTTTTATTGCTGTGCCTTAAATATAGTTGGTATTGTTCTATAACACTTTGTTGCATTTTTTTTTGGACAAACTATGGATTTGTGCTTTTGAAAGAAAGTTTGATCGTTCGATCGAATAAATTCGTTGTTCCGTTAAAAAGTAGTGAATTACTTATTGGTACGCCTGATATTGAGTTACTTTTGTTCTACTTGGTTAGATGTTATAAGGGGGATGTTTGGAAAAGTAGTATGTTTTCTACTTTGAGATTGACAGGAATCATCTTGATTAACGTGAGTATCGTAAATCATACTGCAAGATTGATTCTTTTACCGCGTTGACTGATCCATTAATCGTGTATTCGATATTATTGATATTACCACTTTCTGCATCTATTTGCCTGCATCAATTCGGAATCCCCAAATTATTCACAAACCTAATGAACTCTATGAGATACTTTGCAGAACGGAACTCTTTGCACTCTTTACACTTTGTTCAACTGAAAATAAGATATTGACTTTGGTAATTCTAGCGTTAAAAGTAAATTCTTTTATTCCCCGCATGCATTATCATTAGATTGCAAGCATTTATGGCAAAAAAAGAGTATACAATCTGCGCAATGTGCAAAAATGTGCGAAATATTTAAACTAAAGAAGACATAATTTTTAAGGGATTAAACTACCCCTCAATTATTTTTCACTCTTTCATTTTTGTTTATAAAAATCCATACTCCAATTATCATTGCTTACAATCGATTTATGATTTTTCCTAGAATTTCCAAGGTGTTTAATTTCTAGCTAACGCAAATTACGTCCTTTTTAGTTTGTCTTTACATTCTCGAACGTCCACGTGTTAAAAGCAATAGATTGGTTAACTAAATGCGAACGCGCTGAATTAACTCGCCCGCCTGATAATTCTCGAAGCATTCGCAAAGAAAATCATAGCGGAGGGTTACATTTCCAAGACGGAGATTCATCTCGGTGGCTGGGAAAGTTGAACGACTAGCCGCACAGAAAGTTGTTTCACCTTGCTTGGCGAAAGGGAGGCACGGGGGCGAAAAGAGGGCTGTTTAGAACGCGTCGCGGTTGTGCGGCCGGTAATCCCGGTCCCTGGGCATTATCGTCACCCTGGGGACGTTCGATGTCTGGCGAAGAATTTCGCCAAGGAAAATATTTGTCGGGCGTGTCCGGCATCGTGTATAAACAGATCGACGCGTCGCGTCGATGGAAATGCGATTGTGCCGGACAGGTACCAACCCGCTAATGTCTGCACCCCTTGTTCCCAACGCTGTCGTCGCCCGGTCTTAAATAGATTTTAAGGATTTCCATTGCAATCCTCCGAAAGATACGGCAAAAGCATTTCAGCTCCCACGTGAATGGGTTCGTGAATTTTTTCGTAGATGTTTGCGCGCCGGTAAAGTTTGCTAATCGTGTTTGGCTTGATCTGTAAAGTTATTATAGGGTACCTGAGTAATCTGATTCCGTATTGATTTTGCGCAAAGCGACGTACAGTTAATCGCAAAAGTCCACGTATACTTGTGTAAATTTGCAATGGTTACGAGAAGCACAAGAGCGTCGATCGCGTTAAGAATGTGAATCAAGTTACTAATTGATATTAGGTATTGTTAGACAAGATTTTTAATAAGTGGTCGTGTGTTTCCCATTGATTTACGATAAAATATCTACATACGAAAACAAGATTGCATGAAAATCTTCGTATATGTATCAACCCTTGCTGCGATCTTCGAGATTCTATTAAATTCAAGCACATCCTTTTTTTCATTAGAAAAGTTTCATGATTTTGAGAAAGAGCAACTTCGGCATAGAAACTGAAACTGAAATTTACTAATGTTGGCAACAGGTTCTTCTTAATTGGTTAATAAACCAGGAAACGTTTTAGAAAAATAAGCATATGATTAGGACAAAAACAAGAGGGTTAAAGTGTATAAAATTTATTATTATATTAGGTGTACTAATAAATGATCTACTATTTTTAATCGAGTCGTTGAATTCAATTTATTGTTTCTTTTCATCAGGAATCTTTATAGTTTGTCTCAAAGATACAGCAAAGTATCACAGAACAACTAGCATTACTACATTTTAAACAAAATACTCGTTTAATGTTTAAAGTAAACGCTGAATTGCACAGAAAGGTGGATTATTAATCGATACACCTAATAACTATATTTACCTATACTCCTCTTGAACCTTCCGATGCACCTGCAAAATTCCACACTTTATTCGCATACTCTTCCTACCAAACGTCTTCTTCTATTCCTCGGCGAACTCGCATTTCCTTCAACCCATCGCAACCGCCCCCGTAAGAATATGAGAATTTCAATCAGATCTACGATCTCTCCGATCTGCAGTAATTTTTAATCCCCCATCGAACGACGCGAAGGGGGAAACGAAGGCTCGAAATTGCGAATCTCTGATCGTGGGAGCGTCGCAGGAGGATCCAACGAGAGAGAGAGAGAGAGAGAGAGAATGGTTTATAGATCGTAGACGCAGGAGCGTGAGCAGGGCCGGGTGACGAGCCGTCAAACATTCCTAGGCGTTCTGCTCTCGCCTCTTTCTCGTCTCTTTGTGAAGGGGGTGCGCGGTCGCGCTACAAATCCGGCAAACTCTCGCGAACGACGTCTCTTGAATAATTCAGCGAGACCGGTCGCAGTGTCCTACGGGAGCACAGCCGTTGATTGCCTCGGAAGAGCGTGATCGGCTCGCGCAGAAACCGAGCATCGCCAGGAAATTCTCCAAGATCCCCCGGCTCGGTTCGCCGCCGCGTCGATTCAAAAGAATTCGAATTAGGAAACGGGGCGGGAATTTTTCTGACCATCTCATGCAAGCCGAACAACCCGCTATTGGAGGCTACATTTTGAATATCTTGCACTGCTTCGCGCCTTTAAATATCTAACAAACGCATACGAATCCGCGGCCTACCGTCGAGTACACGAATATACCTTTTTAACCCTTTATCCTCTACAATACAGTCGTCCTACGAATTATAAAAGAGAGTCAACAAAAACGCATGGCATCGAGAATGAAATTTAACTCGAACCCTAATTTTGGCTTCACGTTGTAAGCTTGCAAGTCGTTAAACGAGTACCGCCTATAAAGCAGCATTCCACGCCACTTTACTTTGTCTTCAATATCCGCTATTTCATTTTGAAATACTAGGCGATCCATCAGTAATGTTAAATTCAGCAAGTTTGAAGCTTCGTATTTCCATAAACGTAGCGTCGTTAAGTATCATTTTAATTAAAAAATCTTCGAACTTAGAATATGCAGCCTTTCGCTTACATTTTTAACACGATAATGCGCGACGATTTTTTTAGCATCCCTTTCGCGTTTACGATTCTTCGCAATTCTTTCTAAACCCTTTCGATCCAAATCTACGCGACTCGCCATTATTCCGAGAAGAGGAACAGAAAGAATTAAACACGAGAAGAATCGCTATTGTGGCCAGCGAACACGCGTTAAGATATCGTTTCCAATGCGCAACATTCATATAGTCGATTTTTTCAAGCGTTCTTCGAGTTTCCGGCGTAAACTCAGTTGCACGCTACTTTCACGGGGTAATTGTAATTTATCGTCGGGAACGGCGTAGCGGCGTAATAATCGAGGTAGTCGAGCGCATTAATAGGATTCAGACGTCTTGCACACTTCGTACACGGCCGATGCATCGCGTGTGCTCTCGTTAAAACGACGCACAATCGTATCTCGCGCGAGCAGATCCACCGGAAGCGTTCGACGAGCCCGCGCCAACGTCCCCGGAAACGTCTCCGCGAGAAGAATCCCTCCGGTTCGCGAGAAGATTAAAGATTCCTCATCGACGCCTAAGGAAGTCTCTATTGCCTTTTATTAGCATACTAATTGTAAGATTTCTCCGCGCTCTGGACGCGATTCGCGGATAACGCGCGGCGGGTTAGCGGTGGCAGAGAACCAGGTGAAAGCAGCTCGAGACATTTTCGCGCTATTAAATCAGTCCGATCGCGAACGGTAGCTGGTATCGTTGAGCGCTATCGTTGTTCAGACCGTTGTGACGTTTGTCATTCCTTTGATAGCGCTTATCTTGCCGGTGGAATACAACGATTTATGGATCGATTTCATCGCGCCGAAGTGATCCGAATGTACTCGAGTATCGGGCTGTTGGCGAACGCAACGGAAACATAAATTAATTATATTTGTTAGGAAACGGGTAGCTATTTTTTATCGAATACGATTTAGAGGTGCGGTGGTGCCTCGAGTTACGTTCTCGCAACCTGCGTCGTTTTGCACTTACTTTACGTTCCCATCGGCGACGTCGTTATCTTCATTTAGAAAGTTAATCTCACGATTCTTCTGTTACAAGAATCTCCTCCCCTAATTAATCCACCCCTCCACCCACGTAATTCCACCTTCATCGTAGCTTGCATTCTCTGCCGCAATGGTACCGATCAAAACAGCTCGGGTAACCCATATTCAGACGAGGAACCTCTTCCCACCCTAACGAATACTCGGCACCCGAAAAGGAGGCGTTCGCGAAGGTAAACGCAGCTCGCGGAGCGGATTCCGCTTCGCGGAGGCTTGTTTCGCGTGGCAAAGTGGAAACGAACGCCGGTGCGCCGCATCACGGCTCGTTTGCGATTCCCCGGGGCGACGGGGAATCCGCGGGACGCCGTTCGCGCGGCGAACCAGAGGATTTTGCCGCCGCTTAAGCGCGACGCATTTACATTCCGGCTACCGTTAGCCAAGAGTCTCGGCCTCCTTGGGAAGATCCTCGAATCTACATAAATATTCCAAGCTGCAGAGGGCGGGGGCATTTAATTTTTTTGACACGTGTAATTCCATAGCGGGCAGCGGTTAATGGACGTCTCGCGTACGCGTATGCAGATTCTTGGAAGGGAGCCGGATCGCTCGAACCGACGATCCGCTCGAGTTATGCTAGAGCTGCTGTCAGCAGCCCGTCACGGATACCTGTCGATCTAACTAAGCGTTGATTAGCCGTTCCGGGGGAAACAAGGTGAGAGTACCTGTACACTTTCCTGGACCTGTTCCTTTTTGCTCGGACTGCTCGATTATTTTCGTGACGCGGCGCCTGGGTTGGACAACACCTCGGTGCGGACGTTTGAATATTCAAGCGAGCTTATTTTCATAGCTGAATTTACGATTACGTTGGTCGTGGGTGTGACATCCGCGACAAGAGAACGCGGATTTGTCGTTAGTCGAATTAAACGCGGATTTGTCGTTAGTCGAGTTAAACGCGGATACAGTGGTTGGAAATGATTTCTGGTTAAAGTAGTGGGTGCGCGCGAAAGTTTCGATGGATCGTAAATGGATGGATTTATTTTAGTAACAAGTATTTGGTTAATCAATCAGGTACTCGGCTATTGTTTTCTATAATAGTAGACGTAGAAAGCGCTTTCTTCTTAAATGCACTCGAGTAGTTTTTAAAAAACATTTACCCGCACCTAATGTAATTCTGTTTTGATTCGTATTGCATGTTAATAAAATTCTTCCCAAAAGTACTTTATTACAGTTTATACTTTAAATCAGAAGCGAATTTATGTTAAAGCAGCAGCTGCCGACTTTCAAATTTAATACACTATTTATTTCTCCCTTCGATTAAATCGCCACGTTAATAAATGCAAACTAAACGCGTAGCATTGTTCAAAACTTTCGTAAGGCAACACAGGATTAAGTAAATTTTCAAGTAATCGTATCGATACCCATTAAGCCCCGAGTTGAGTTCGAATTTGTGCGGAGCCTCTGATAAAACACAATACGCGAAGTTCCTATTGGTTACATATTGGATACCTTTTGAAGTAAAAATCGCGCAACGGATTACAGCAAAGTGTATATAAAGAGTATTTTTAATACGAATTAATAGCAAGATACAGGGCAGCGCAACATCCAAGGGGGAACGTCGTTGGTACACCATAAAAATATGATAAAGTCGGCTGAAAGGTGGTGGCCGTAAAAAAGTATCTTGCGTGCCTAATGGACTTCCAAGCGGGTCGTTATCTTTCAATTTCAATCTCATATTAACCCGGTAAAGTATAAATTACGGAGGCAATCGCGAACGATCTTCCAGCCTCACGCTTCGCTGGCTGTCCTTCGCGCGTAATTTATGGCGCATCGGCTCGCGATTTATCGCGATTTTATGGTTTACCAAGACGTTGATCGTCAGGCCGGTGAGTTCGAGCCTCGCACATTAGCCGAATGGCAAACAATTAACCTTAATGGTAGCAATAACACCTTACACCCTGTACTGTTCGCCTGGTCATCACCGTTCACCGCTGATTTTATTCGTAACTCGTCGCGTCCTCGCCCTTCCAACACCCTCTCAGCGAAAATCTTGCAATTCCGAAACTGTTTCATCTGTCCTTCATACCTTCTCAAACAAAGCCAAAGATCGCTCACCGTTAACCTTTAAGTCTTTTCAAAATTTGAAAGAGTTTTCAACGCACCGGTATAGAGATTATTTTGATTACTACGGAAACGGTGCGAATATAAATATTTACGTGCTTTGCATAATTAATTGGGATAAAATACGAGGCGTTGACGGCAGGAGGAGGGAACTGTACACTTTTCGTACTTTGTTAAATTGATTTATGGCACTAATCATAGCAGAAATAGGGTTGTATTATAGAAGGCAAATGTGTACACTTTTAGTAAACTAGTGCCCAATTTTTTATGCTGCGTACATATGTTCTTCGTAGCGAAAGGGTTAATTAATCCCTGGCAAGGTTGTATTGAACAGACTGTAATTGCTAAAGCTGTACAGGACAATTCAGCCACGACTTCACAATGTAACGTTTACTTACAAATCGTCCGTTTCTTAACCAATCTATATTTACCGAATACTAAACTAACCGCAAGCTTGAAAAGTCAAACTACGCCACCAGATTTAGCCAGATTTCTTAACTATCGCGACATTTCAACGGACTACAGCCGCTTTTGGTATCGAAAGGTTTAATTAATTACGTAAACCGAGTATTTCACGACTGCCGTTAAATGAAAAGACGAGCACCACCCCTGATCACCATTTTCATACTTCACGCCCGTAAACAGCGGTCGCCCTGTTCCACCCCGAAACCACGACCATAATCCAGCGATCGAAAAATTCTTCGGCCTCCGCAATCTGGCGATCGTGATCTAGCTAGTCGGCCGCTAGTCTCGGAATATTTCGCGCTAATTGTCAGAAGGTTATCGGCGATCTCATTATACGCATACCAGCTGCGTGTATCGTTGCGTTACGGGTGTACTACGCGGCTGAATCCCGCCAGTTGTCCTCGCCGAGGGAAAGAGAAAAACGTTGGAAAAAGAGCGAGCGAAAGATGGAAGAGGAGACGGGCAGGGAGGTTTTACACGGGCGAACGTTCCCTACGCTCGTTTAGTTGGTTCGCGCGAACGAGGGTGATGTCACCGTGCCTGTTCGATCCGCTATCGCGAATTTTAATGATGGTGCAAATGTCTCGGCGGACCGGCGCTATATTATCTTGGAGTTTAGGCCGGATGCGAGGCCGCCCACGCTCACCCCGGCCACCATTCCTCCGCTTCGCTACTTATACTTCGCCGTCTGTCCACGGAATTTCGGCCTTTGTCTCTTTCTCCTCACGGCCAGGCTCCTCGCTAACATCTCGTCTTACGATTCTCTCCCTTGGATGATGCTGCCTCCTCGCTTGATGCGTTTTTCATAAGCTTCGCGTACCCTTGAAAGGCAGCTACGCGTTGCGTGTTGCAGTGCAAATTATTATTAACGGGAGATGCGTTGAAAAAATTTCGTAGCTAATCTAGGGTAGATGTATCACGTACTGTTATTTCAAGGTTCGCGCGTAACTTCGTTCAACTATTTTAGAACGTATTTAAATCTACAAATCGTTCCGGTTTCGAGCGTAATATTGTTCAACATCTTTTTTGTTTATATATATTCTTTTATATATGTTGAATGTAATGAATTAATTACTACGTGATTGAAAATATACAACAAAGCGCTATGTTCGTGTTACTGTCACTTGAAAAGTTCTCGTTAAAACGAAATCACGTTTTTCCGTATATTAGCACGTCAGTTTGTGTATCAGATGTAAGATGTATAGTAAACGTGTCGACTTTACTGAATTATGACACGTCCCATACTTTATAATTACATTGGTCACGTTTTAACGATCAACAGCACATTTACCTGCTAGTATTTCGTTTTCAACATATACGCAATGCCCATGTGTCGTTAAATAAAGATCATGTCCAAATTTGGCATTGAAATTTTGTTAGTCTCGATTCTTCCTACATTTATTCGCTATTAAATTAAATAATTAAAGTGACAATAATAAGGGCACTGATAGTAATTGGGACATCTACCGTATACATTGTCGAACAAGACGAGATGCTAAACAAAAGCAAACGTCCAAGTAATGAAACATATTAAACATCAATATTAACAGTCGACGAACAAAGACACATCAATTTGCTATCGTTGGACAAGGTTTAGCCTGCGAATTTTTATGCGAATTCCTACTGGTTTTATTAACAAAGGAATGGAGTCTGAACGGAGGATTGTTTCACCGTCTAAAGAAAATAATATAACTGGACCCCTGTATCCGAAGTTTCGAGTATCCACAGTTCTCGACGGCTCACGCGATTGCTTTCGTTGCAATTTATTTATTTATTTAGTAGTACACGGGACGAAACCTTTTAATATACGTAACTTACAAACGAATCGTTTGTGGACAAAAGGTGAAGCAATCGACTGAAGTAAAACAAATCACGATTATTTTACTAAATAGTAGTAGACTTATTTATGCGGAATCAAACGGGAGAAACTTAGTATTTGAAATAATAATATAATGCATAAAATAATTTTGTACACAACTGCTGAGCGGATGCGGTAGGCTTAGAGTTAAACGCGCGCACGAATATCCTATGTTTATAGGAATTTGCGTGACGCCTTAAACCAACGTTGAATTAGTTAGCAGATTTGCTCAGGCAGCCTCTCAACATTCGTGCTCCTCCCGTCCCGATCTTGGCCTTTTTTTTCTGTTTCTTCCTTTCTGGCTGCAGTTTAATCTTCTCGCCTTGTATCCACGCTTTCTGGGCCCTGTTCATTTTTTGTCCCTCATTTCGCTCTTTATCTTGCGCGCGTTCTCTTCTTCTTTTCTCTTGTCTTCATCCCGCCGCACGATGTTCAGATCTTCCCCTGTTCGTCTCCTTTTTTTCCCCCATTTCTATCCCTCCAATTCGTTTTTCTCGAGTTTCCTTCTTCATTCTCGTCTCCTTCTTTGTTTCTCTCCCTTATCTTCGACTCGTTCTTCTCGATCTTTGGGCCGTCCATTCAGTTTCAGTATTTCTTCTTTCTTACCCGGAGACCTTCTCTTTTTCTTTTTCAGTATCTTGGACCCATCTTCTGTGGTTTTCTCTCAGCTTATTAATTAATTAGCCTCTTGCCTCACGATTGTTCGTACTTCTTACGCCTAGCTAGTGTTTGTTGCTTTCGTACTGTGAAATTTACAAATTACGCAGGCAAATATAATTGTTCGGGTTGTATTTAATAATCTTTGGTCTCATGAATGGATATTACAGTTGGAGTTAAAGTCAAATTTCAATTTAATACCAATGGCTCTTGCCTTTGTTGAATCTATATCGTAATGGGTATAACAAATGCGAGTCGTTGTTATGTATTATATAAGAGAAGAAGTTAATATTAAAAAGCGACATAACTGTACGAAAATAATAGCAAAATGTAAAAGAACGCAAACTTTATTTAGCAACGAACTTACGAGTCTCCAAAGTTTCTATGCAATAAATTACCTTATAACGATCGTCGTAAAGTTTGTCAGTCGTGAAAATGGCAAACAATTAAATCCTAATAAATATTAACCCTTTCACTGTTGATTGCAACTGAAGACTGTTCTAGGTAGCGTGAAACTTGAAAGATAAAGTTTGTACATTCTACGTGTTTTCATAACAAATAACTTTCGAAAACCATCTCTTAAAGTACAAGCGGATCCTATTGCTCATGTGTCGTTATTAGATTCATAATTTCTACTTTCAGAAATACTGTGTACGCACTTGACAGTGAAAGGGTTAAACTAACTTTAGCCATTATTAAATCTTTTTTAACCCTTCTTCAAATTTCCACTTCAAACACCACAGTTTAATTTCCACTTTAATTTCATCGTCACGCTAATAAGCGCAAAGTAGTATAGAGTTATCCAATAGTACCTTTAGAATGTTGAATGAGAATATCCGTCAAACGCCATGTTCGTTAGTAAAATAGAGGTGAAAAAAAATAAAAATTGAAACGAGAACGAACGAAGATAATAGAAATAAAAAACAGAAAGGGAAAAAAAGGTGAAGGTTGGTATTCCTATAGTCTATTTTGGATAACCCTTTAGCTTTGCATCATTAACAAATCGATAAGATAATACAAGATTAACTAAATTTCTAAACAATATCGCCAACTTTAAATTTACATGGGTCCTCTGAAGTCCCCATAATCCAACGCAGGATTAATTTAAACTTTCCTTTAGCCACTCTTAACGCCTCTTGTATAAATAAATCGTTACCAGTTGCACAAAATTGATACCTTCGATCAACGAGAAGTAAAATATACTCGAAGGTTCTTTCTTGAATCGAGAATTCCTAAGGAGGCGTCCATCCGCGTTTCCGGTGGCGAGGCGCGAAGAGGTTGCGCAACAAGGTGGCGTGAAGGGGTCGAACAACACAATGGGGATAAATTATCGTGGCGTGGCGTAGAAGGTCAGCGATTGGAGTGGCGTCGTGAGGCACGGTGCCGATTACGGGTGACGTTAATTTAGCCGGTGAAACGTACGAAACGAGACTTACGAGGCACGAGGTGGTGAATGAAAGGGAACGAAGGAGGTGTACTCTACTCGGTAGAGATTCTTCGCCGCGATCGTACTGCCACGCCGGCAGAAAAACGACGAACAGAACGGCTGTATCACGCGATTCCACCGGCAACTTCGTAAATTTCAATTTATACCCGTGTCCGTCGGCCCCCTGTTCGTCCGTTTAAGTGCCACGCGAACGGCGCTACTAACGCGTCAACCGAAAGCAGGTGATTTCTACGATTGACCCCTCGACATGCACGTCAAAATATTCGCATCCCCTCTCGTTCAACTCTAATCATTGACTGGAGGACAGGACAGGGCCACTCGTTTGTAAGAAACGTCGTCAATTTCAAACTAAAATTGCGGCGGTGTAAAAAAATTAAAAACCTCTTTGCGCCTCTTACGGTTTAGAATGGTTACTTTAACCCCTTGTCCTATAATAGCTAGTCGCACTCGTGTTACGAATTATGGCACGCGTTCAACAAAAATGCCGAGGGTATCGAGGATGAAATTTAACTCGAACTCTAATTTTGGCTTTGCGTTACAATATTGGAGAGTTGTATTTAAATATCGTCTACAATATTCGAATGGTTTGTACGTGACGTGATACGAAATCAGTGATCGGCTAATGCTAGCATACGTGGAATTACTAGTAGCATAATGGAATCGTATGCTAATTGAATCGTAGGACAAAGGGTTAAGGATTAGGGTAAATGACCCATGTACTGTCACTGTTCCTACAACTGCCACTTTAATTCGTTTTATTCGATGGCAGAGTAACGTATAGAGGAATCGTAAGTTAAGAAATTTTCATACTAAACTTGGATTTCGATTCACGTAACGACACATAGGCACATTATATATTCTACTTTTCTTAAAAGTAAGACGGGAAGTAAAAGTCACTGCAACGCTTTTTATTTGCATTCGTAAATGAATCCTTAAAGTTCATTAAAATTACTTTACTTCCCGCGTGTTTGTCGTACAATTTTTAAGGAGCATACTCGTTGTCCGGTAATCGGGAGTGATCACGGTAATTAAGCTAGTTACCCTAATCGATTTCTAAATGTATTGCATTTCACGAAGCTTGATATAATAAGTATCGATATAACGAAACTAATTAGGTAACTTTTCGATGCTTTCGGGCGCGAAAATCGGTTAATTTCGGGGTTTACTTTTAGATACCAAAGAGTTTTAACCCCTTGCCTTACAATTTGTTAACTACTACAGTTACGTAAGTTGTCATCGACAGATCACAGTTCTCATATTTATTGAAAATATTCGTATATATTCTGCATAATTTGCGTTTAGTTATTCTTAATCTTCTGATGAGAAACTAAAGCTAGAATAATAATAACGCTGTATCGCAAACAGAACTTATGCTCAATGAATTTATCTGTAATTCATGCCGCGAGTGTGACTCGTCATTGTAAGCCAAGGGGTTAACCAATGAAGCTTTTGAATCACGTCCTTCGATCGCAGCCTCTGCAATTGAATCAATTTTCATACAAAATTGAACCGAACTCGTAGTTCATGGTGGTTCAGTGATCACAAATTTGCAACGTTTCATTAACTGGTTCTGTTTACCCTTGGATCCTCGACGCTCCTCAATGTACCCATTACTCATTCACCGTTGCCAGAATGCTGCTCGACAGGTGGCGAGTGTTTCTTCGAAGCGTTAATTATTAGCCGTGCATTAATAGGGAGAATCCGAACACGACGCGCGATGAAAATTTACGGGAATCCGCGACAGTGCACCGAAACGTTCGCAAGCTCGCTGAAAGGTGTAGCCGATTAATGCGAAACTGGTTGTAACGTTAGCTGCGAATGCGGACAACGGATATACACCGTGCTTCTGTTGCAAGCAGCCATGCCTTCGATGTCAAACGGATTAATGTAAGTAACCGTAATATTCCACCGGTGTAAAAGAATAAATATTCGTTTACCAATTTAGTTTACCGCATAAAGATATATTAGAACTCTCTGTCTATTAACCCTTTGTTAATTAAAAATATCTGAAGCTAAGATTGTAGGGGATTACGTATCCCAAATTTTAAAGTATATTAACCCTTTGACGTAGTCTATCAGGAGTACTTATAATTATTGGAATGACTTCAGATATTAGTAAACAGTTTAACTAATTCAGAGGCTTGAAATTTGAAAGTTTGGAGGGTGAAATGTTTGAAAATCCACAAGAGCTTGGAAATTCAAAGGCGTTGAAATCTAATGTCTTCGAAATTTCAAAGCTTGGAAATCCAAACCCTTGGAAATGCAAAAGCTTGGGAATTCGAAGGCGTGGAAATCTAAACCTTTCGAAATTTAAAACTTTGAAAATTAAAACCCTTGGAAATCTAAAAGCTTGGAAATTCGAAGGCGTGGAAATCTAAAACTTTCGAACTTCAAAGCTTTAGAAATTAAAACCCTTGGAAATCCAAAAGCTTGAGAATTCAAACAGCTTGGAAATCAAAAGCTCGAGAATCCATAAGCTTGGGAATTCAAACGCTTGGCAACTCGAATGCATAAGAATCTAAAAGCTTGAAAATCTCCAATAATTTAAATTCGAGACGCGCCAAACTACAATCGTCTAACAATAAAAAGAACACCCGTAACAACTCCAATAATAACTAACTTGTCCTAAAACTCATAAAAAAAATGGTTCACCTATCTTTGATAATAGAATCTCGGTCATTCGAATAATAATCCCAGCAGATTTTGCCTAACGCAACGTACAGTTACTCACAAAATTGAACGTACACTCAATTGTAATCCACAAATTGTATAATTCGTATAATCCACAAAGTGTAATCCACACAAATTGAAATCCAAAATGATCAATTGTACCTTTACGAATGGAGAAGATTTCAAAATGAAATTACAAGAAGAAGGCGGACAATATTTCACCTTCTTTATACAAAATTAATTAATTTCATGCCACAAGGATTAACGGTGATTAACGAAATAATAATCTACATGTATCATATCCCTATAATAGTGAAAATATCGATGACTACGTCCACGTTTGTGTCGGCGAAAAAGTTACACCTTTAAGTTTTCTATTAAGTACGTATAAATAACTTATTTTCGCACAGGAATTTTGTACGTACTGTCCGTTAATATGTGAGACTGAAATACATATATATATTGTGTGTGTTTCTACTTATCAGTATGCGCGTGTATATTCACATTTTAGTTATTTTTCATCGGCGACATAGGTGTACGCTCAATCTTGCGAGTAACTGTACATAAATTTCCAAACCTATCATTATCCAACGATTATTCGCAAATAACTATTCCACGCGCGTAAACTACGATATGCCTATTTGTAATTATACCAATGTTCCGCAACAATAATCACGCGGATATCGCGCCGCGGTGAAAGGATTAACCAGCTTCGCCATGATTCCATTACGCCGGTTCGTTGCCAAAGAGAATACCGAAATTCTCGAAACATGGAAATTTGATGCAGCCGAGCAAAAGAAAAACGGCAACCGTCGATGTCGGATGCGGGCTTTGCGCGAACCAACAAAAGCGCGTCGAGTCACGAACAATGAGAGAAGTTTTAATAGCGGGTATTAAGCAAGCGGAATGGTTAAACATACGAACGATAGAGCGGAGAAATTACGGCGGCATCGGGTTTCATCAAAACCCACACGAATCGCGCGGTAGTGACGGCGACGAAAAATAAAATCTATGATTACTTGGTGCAGGTGCTTCGCAACGACATCGAACCGACGACGACACGATTGCGCGCAACGTCTCGTTTAATCAAGGCCGAATGTTTTACGCGCGATCATTAAAAGCGAAACGGCCCGTGTTATACGCGAATGCATAAACCCGAACGGCGATATTGGCCTTTACGTCGGTTTTATTTAAATAAACTTCACCAACCCCCACGATTCCGCTATTCCGTGAGACCCTTCGCGATGCCGCGAAATCACCCAACCGTCCTCCCCAGTGTTTTACTTTACGCCATCGTACAGCTCGCTGTAAAGTTTCCGGTGGCTGTTCCCAATCATTACTCGCTTTGATTCCTTGCATTTTTCACAGCTACGGTAGCACCATTTACTAACTACGAAATAAACTACCCATCCATGGAAAACATCGTAACTTAAGCGTCTGACCCGACTAGGACCAAATTTATAGAAAAAGATATTGTACGAAAGATGACTAAATCGAATGCGCAAAGTAATATACGTAGACGTTGAAATATTAGGAAATATTAGGTAAAGTATCGTTTCATTGTTAAGTAGATCGATTTTCACCGCTGTTTTCGTTTTCATAGTAAATGTTTACTTTTTATTCTACTCTTTTCTCCCATTTACTTAACGTTATATTTATGTAATCTTCCCATATGTTTTTTTCATTTATTGAGCAGCATTTCGTGCTTCAACAATTTTCTCGTTCTTAAGTGGTTCCACGTTCTCACGTTTGACCGAAAATTTTTTGCCAGGAGTAGTATATGCGGCTGATTTTAAGTACGATACTAATAAAGTTTAGGTACAACAATGGGTACTTAAAACAATGAAGAATTAATACGAAATATTAGTCAAACATGATTTTAAAAACATTGTAATTAATAAATACGACAATATCGATATTAAAGCGCATATATACGCGTCATTCATAAATGCGCAGACTTCCTAAAGCTGCTTAGTGCTCAAAGGGTGAATGCAATGAAGGAATAATTTCGTTTTGTACCACGCTAGATCGATTTACGAACAGCACTAATTTGTATTAAAAACTTCATGTATAAACTTCTGTAAATATGTAAACACGTCTCGCCACCTACCGTTTTATACGTCGTGTCAACGTCATTTTTCTCCGTGTTTCATTCTCAATTTTCTTTCATACGTTTCTTATTATATTGTATTTTTTATTTCTTCCTGCAATGGGTATCTACTCCGTTAAGGTCGCGAGCGATTCTCACTAATTGTAAGTTTGAGCAACGTATTAATGCGAATTTCAGATGCAAACGTAGAATTAGTATCTATAATAACTTTATTCCTTCAACGCATTAAACGTGCAAAGCGCTATTTACCCAGCTAGCAATTAATGCATAGTTAGAATGTTATCAGCGATTGAATAATATCTAGAACTAACTGTGAATGATGAGAATCCATTGCGAAAGCAGAATTACAAGCAGAGCTCCATTCAGGACGCGAGTGAACGCAGAGAGAGAGAGAGAGAGAGCGAGAGAGAGAGAGAGAGATTTTCCGAGAAACAAAGGGTCGTGTGAACGCGTATCGCGAAGTTACACTTTATCCACTGCACCGAAGGAAGGAGTTGAGTTGATCGGCGAGTCGATGAATACGGGACGCGGCTCTCAGGCTCTGTTTCCCAGAAACTTGAAATGTTCCGACCAACTGAATCTCAATGAGAGAAAAATACCCCTTACGCGGTTCGCGCTAATAATGCATCGACAAGAACCCTTATCGCCTTTGCCAATCGACCAGATCTAACACGGACTTGTCGCATAAGTAATCGCTTTAATACCCGTGTTGCGATACAAGCGTTCCATTCACTTGTTTAGTCATTCAGATGATTAAAAGTAGTGGAACTCGCGAAGCGATGAATGCAAGTTTGTTCAGAATAACAAGATAATTTTCAGATAGCTGTCTCAAGTAATTAAGATAATTTCACGAATCCGAGAATTCTTAGAAATCTTAGAAATTGTAACCCTTTGCACGCGAGAGTTTTTTGAAACTGGTTCGTTTCGACGATTCAGCGTTTCCTTTCGAGTGCGTGGAATTAAAAGAGCCAGTAAAGTAATCACCATTCGTTTCTCTTACTACGTTACGAACTGGCCATTTTTTACGTTGCAATAATAACGGCTCCGTAGCAGAATTTTTTAATTTGAAGACAAACGTTAAATGGCTCCGCTGCAGAAGCCTCGAGTGCAAAGGACTAAAATCCTAGAAAATATAAAACGCCTAGATATTCTGATATCTTAGAAATTCTAAAACCCTGGGAATTCTAAGATCCTAAAAAGTCTGCTAAAAAAGTCTAGAAATCCTAGAACGTCTATAAATCCTATAAATCCTATAAATCCTAGAAATGCTAGTAATCCTATAAATCTTTAGAAATCCTAAAAATTATGAAAACAGTTCTGCAATGATCGAAATCCTCGAGCATCGAAAAAATGTGGAGGATCTTTAGACGATAAGCCGCACGAAACTCTTTACCAAGATGATCCGCAAATGAATTTCGATCGAACCTAAGCCTCGTTATATTACACATCTCACCGTACGATTATCCTTGAACTTAACTTTTCAACGTACAAGCACAATTCTCGTAATTTCTCGTCTAGAAATCACTTGTAGGACAAGATAACATCTTTGAAGTAGATTGCCAGCGGTAGAAGCCGTGATTAACGTCGCGTCAAAGGGTGAGAGGATCGCGAAAACGGTGAAGACTCGCGAAGGTTGTTGTCGGTGGCCGGGTGACGGACAGCCGGGCGAGGCTCGTGCACGAACAAGAAGAGAAACGAACGCGGTTAACTCGCGTGAACCGCGTAGGCCGCCTAACGAGCTCCGCCGAGCGATGTGTACGACGTTCTCTCCTCGGTATGCTCTCGTTATCCGCGCTCACCGCTCAGGACCACCGACCTGTACGTGCGTGTGTCCGCGATACCTGCCCCTTAAACAGTGACTTAATCACCCGCTCGCATCTCAGCATCGCGCAAAAATCTCCTGCTAAAGGTCGTACCCCTTCGGCATCCGATGAAACCGATTCGTTGCTTTACTCTTCTCCCTTTATTTCTTTTCGAACATACGTTCCAATTTCTCGTCGACGAATACGTGTATTACTAATAATATGATGGGTAATTGGAACGCATCGTGAAAACTGTAACTGGAAGCTTGAATTTTAGAGAAGGTGATGATTAGACGGAAGATTTATTGCGCAAAGTTTTGTAGGTTTAGAAAGAGAGCGTTAGTTAAGTTGTCCAAAAAGTGGAACACAAATGGAGCTTGCCATGTTTCGTGTATTTTTACGCGTGGGAGGTAAGTGGGTGGAGGTTTCCTAGAGATATTAGTATTAACAGTCTGTTTTAGCAGCGTAATTTATTTTTTATATATGTATATATCACTGTGTGTGGTTTCTATGCGAGCTCGCAATAGACTGATAGACTAAACGTTATAACATACAATCTACGCGCGTTCGTGTGTACGCTTGTATGATGGCGTTGTTGTCTCAATTCTATTCTATAATACAAAACGCAATAAAGTTACGCTATATTTACGACTCAATTCTAAGTTCAACTCTAAGTAAATAAATAATAAAGTAAATATCATAAAAATCCGCGGCCTAGTTGCAACAAATAAATTTGTCTAAAGATCCGCAGTCTAATTATTGCGTACCACGGTGCCACGTGCAATACCGTACTGCCCTTCGTAACGAAATGGTTAAAATGGGGGTCGAACAATTCTTGCACGCATCCAGCTGCGTATCCGAAGACTCGTCGAGAACTTTTAACCCGGGATCATCCTCGCAATAGTATTCCCAGCAACGGAATCGTTATCCAGCACGCGACTTCCTAAATCGATTGCAAGGAAAAAGACGGCGGGGTATCGTCCGCGAGGAGCGGAGGCTGCGGTCGCAACTCGGCAAGGCGTCGGAAACGGCGGTGCAAGGAAGAAAACGGTTCCCCTCGATTCCATCCATTGAACGTCGCCCAGCATCGTTACCGGGCTGCAACAATACGTACGCGAAAGAACTTGGAATTCCGAGTTGACGACGCTCACGGCCTCTCCTCTCCTCTTCGTTCGTTCGTTCGTTCGGCCTTTGATAAATTGATTCCAGGTGTAAGAGTGTCCTCGTCGTCGCGAGTGCGCGCGTTTCCAGCCGAGTAACGATGCCGGTCGGTCATTGTCTCAGATATTATCGAGACGGGCATCTCTCGACGCCTCAGTTGCGGGGGCGAACGGGACTCGTCTTCCATTTTTTCTTCTTCCCCCTCTTTTCTTTCCTTTTCTCCTCTTCTTCTTCTTCTTTTTTTTTTTGTTTGTTTTCGCTCTCGCCTCTTTTCTTTCGCTGGTTCGTTTCCTCGTCTCTCGTCGACGAGAGACCATGGTCGTTGCGCCTCGTCGTCCTGCGAGGAACGAAAACGAACCGCGCGAGAAGAAAAGCTCGTTCCTCCGCCGCTCTTAGGGCTATTCTTTCGAGCCGTGGAAACAGAAGGGTGCCGGCTCGCTAGGTCGCCCGAGCGGAAAATTATAAATAATGACGAGCCTTTACGGATCGCAGATTTCGCCTATGACCTCCGGCTTACCATCCGACGACGATTGCGACGGCTATAATCGAGGGTGACCAACCCCCGGCGAAGAGAGAAGGTTTTTCGGGCGATGGTGGTAAGACGGTGGGTGGTTCGATGAGCGGTTAAACGGTGCAACACCGGTGACCGATATTTAACCCTTTTCAGCGTTCGGTATTCTTCGCGCGAAGGACCGGAATATTCTCGCAATTGTTCGAAGCTTCGATATTAACGGTAGGGTTGCGAAGCCTGGCAATTTATAAGAGAAAGAGGTTTAAGATTTAACGTACGAGACGAAGCTACGTTAAGATTGTGGTAACTAGGCTTGGGAATTTTTAACCCTTTGACGAGTGCAGACTTTTGTTTCGCAATACAAGAATGCTTTTAGTGGGTACATATTGTATACTGTATTACTCGTATCAATATGGAAGATGAAAATACATAATAAAGATAAACTCTGATTGTATCTTTAAAAACACGAGTATGCACAAAAATCCGCAGTCTAATGATAATAATAATATATCTGTACTACGTCAAAATGCAATCGCAAATGGACCGAAAAGAACCGCGAAACATTCCACGATCCCTGACAACGTTAATCGTTTAGAACAGTGCATTCGGGTTCGCCGTTTCTCGCCTAGTAATTTGCATAAAGATCCTCCGCGCCGCCAATTTCGTTTAACTTCTAATTCTTTATCCTTGCAAAATCGTCTCGAAATCGTCGAATCCTCGGTGGACGCGAAAATACGCAAAAAGTGTATCCAATCAAGTCCCTATTTGCAGGAGCACAACTGGAACGCCATAACCGGCGCCTCTATCGGGAGCGGAGCCCGAGATCGTCCACTTTCGATCGGGCACAACTCCATCAAGCGTAATCTGCATCCAATCAAGGAGCTGGTCCACCGTTGGATGGTGTGACTCGACATATAGAGAAGGATTCGTGCCGGGAGAGCCGTTTCCACGAACGGCCGGCCAACATCTCCTTAACGATCGACTCGCTGTGTATCGGCGAGGATAATCGTCGCATCCGGTGCACGAAGACGAGATGCAACGGGTCTCGTTATCGCTCCACGTCCGTCGTTTGTGCGTGCGTGCTCTTGCGATTTGACGCCGACTCCCAAGACAGCGGGCTCTCCATCCTTTTTCTCCCTTATTTTGAAAAAGGAGCCGCCTCTTTTTTCTTTTTCTTTCCTTTTCTTTTTTTAGCGGGCTGTTAAATCGGAGGGGAAGGAAAAGTTTTCGCACCGTGTAATGAGAAGGAAGATTGGCGGATAGATACGGAATGACTGGTCTTCTATGCTTCTTATCGAGCGGATTTTTAATCCGAATGGATGAGAAGATATGTAACCGGGAAGATGGAAATACCCGGTGAAACCGTTCAAACGTTAACGTTGTTGCGAGATTATTTCGTAAATGATGCTACGCGGAGCGAGCGAGTCTCGTGCAAGGTTAACACGCGTTGAATGTCGCGGTGGTCAAAGATAACCGGCTACGCTGTAATTAATTAAAGCGGTTCGAGTCGAAGAAGTAATCGTATTTTTAGAAATATCAACGATAGCAAACGTTCGAGTGCTAAAAGTTATTTTCCGATTACCGCGATCTTGAATTTATTTTGTGGGAACTGTGCAAATATGTCTTCTGATATCGATATCGTTATTTTAATTAATCATTACTAGAAAGCTACTGAATGAGATTGTGAAATATTAAATGATATACAATAATGTGAATGAACGATAAATGAATGAAATTGGAGCGTTCATAATAAGCTCTTATCAATTTTTATCTCCTTCCAAAAGAGCAAAATGATTCTCCAAGTACTTACGTATATTAATTTTGCTTTAATAAATTTCAATTCTTTCAACGAAATCAATTATATTCGGTTAAATTGCGATGCGTTCCCTCGCGACTATGATTGCTAACTTTGTCAAGGGTGCTTTTCGATACGAGCTCCTTAACTCTTCAACCCTTTCGTTACTAAAGGTAGCGTTTATAGTCGCTCTTTGCAAAGTACTTTTTACGTAACGGAAATGACTATAACCCGTCGAAATTTCGCATTTGTAATTAAGAAATCTGGCCAACCAAACTAGCATAATTATAAGCCTCTTACATTACCTTACAATATTTTGTATCCGTTTAATATTCGTTATGCGGTAATCTATTAAAAAATCTCTAATTCGTAAAATAGTAATTGTTACACTATTCGCAACAGCAATTTATAGATACGCGTCGCGTGTTCGAGTTTATAGTAGCAAAATGGTTGAGCGTGTTTAGGCAATCGGATACTTTTAGAAGCGAATGTTGTACGTCGACAGTCGTCAACAGGGACTCAGTCACAACTTTATCGTAAATACCCAGTCAGCTAGTTTCTACTTAACGTGGCAATTATCTAAATTGTAGAGGATATTTTCGAAAAGATCGGACGAGAAATGGATCGTCGGAAGAACGTCGTCGTCGTCGTCGTCGTCGTCGTCGTCGTCGTCGTCGTCGTGGCGGATTTCCATTAACAGCTTCTTGTAACGGTACGCGAAACTCGCATCTCTAACTGATCAAGTATCGTATTAATTAATCTCGACCACTTAGTAGTTGGTACGTGGAGCAGTTTCTCCAGATCGTTGCGCTTATCTTCAATTAGCATTAAAACAGAAGGATATCATGTAACCTCGATTTCATTCAATTGGAGCCAGCTCTATAAAGAGGTCCAGTCTCTCGTGGACAGCTCTCTGTATCAGCTCGCGTCGAATAATCGAGGAACGTACACGCGTAATGTAGTTGCTTATCAAATCGCAAATGTGTGTCGTTCAAGTTACCGTAGATGGTGACACGATCCTGGTATTCCTCTGATCGGGGATCTGGTTATTTGGGCCGCGTATCGAACGTCTCGAATTGTATTTGCAAAAGTACATCATCCCTATACCATTCGATACTTTTCAGCATTCCGATACCAGCTACTTAAAATACTATGAAATTTGTGATCGTTTTTATCGACGCATACGGTTACTGCAACGAGTATTTGTACACCAATGCGTTTAACACTTTCGCGATGACACATTAAAATTGAGAAGTCATCGCGTAAATATGGACTCGTTTAATCAATATGAAATGTAATATAAACGTAAGCATTTGCATGTTCTATATTTTGTACGATTAACGCTAGATTTACGGAGCTCATCAATTTGACGAATTTCACGTTTCATGCTTAAAGTTACAGGAACCATAAATATTATTTTTCAGCAATTTCTAATTTCCGATATGTGGAAACAGTATACCCATTTTCCGGGAAACCTGTCAAATTATACAGTCAACGTCCGTAAACCTAGAGTTAATATTATGGCGTGCTATTGTTGCACGAATCGATTAACCTTTTCCTTTACGATTCGATTCATAAGCCGTCGGAGCGAAAAACACTACATATCTACACGCTTCACGTTCCATACGCGTGATAGTAAAAAATAAAACGATTCGCGTCAATTTAGAATCAATGATTACATTCTTATCCGCTACAAAAATAATGGAGACGTCGTGGTAGGTAACTTGCCGAGAACTTTTATTCTATAAACTAAATCGTTTCGGTTTCCGAGCAGTTCGATTAATACCGACGAGAATCGATAACTGCGGGACCAAGAGGGAGTAAAAATTCCACGCTGGTCTAATTATTTTACAAAACAGAGCTCGAATTTAGGATCTTCCGATTATTTAGAAGATAACGCTACACTAATGAACTGCGAGGGTAGGTTCGGATGAAAAATTAATGAACGGATACGGAGGAATAGGGATGTTCGAAAAGGGAGGGGGGGGGGAGCGGGGGAAAATAAAAGTCCGCCACAAGAGCCCGTGTCATGTAATCTTAATCGGTAAATGAGACATAACCAGTTCGAGGGCGGTGTTTGTGTCCATTAATCGCATACTCGGCCATTAAGCCGTGCCCATAAAGGTCTCCGAAACCTCGGCGTGTTTCCTCGAAACCAGAGACCGAACGAAACATGTTCCAAGATGTGGAAGACCACGTCGACGAAAGGGAGAACCCGGAGGACCGCGTCTTCACCGTAACCGGACCCTGTGTATTTTAACCTGAACTCAAAATGGATCCCATCTCCCGAGCGACACGTCTGTGTATACTAATTTCAAATACATATCCTCTGTTACGAAACTCTTCAACGCGATAGGTGTGTTACCAAATGTGTCGCCGAATAGCCAGCAAAGGTTTTAGGATTTTTTGAGCACATATCATAACATTTGAATGAAGAAATTTCGATCGATATCCTTGATCTATGAATCGCTAATAAAAGACTCCATTCACCGAGTCGACTCGCCAGAGATAAACAAATTTACATGACGGTGTTCTAACAGAACAGAGCCGTATTCCTCAGCTATTGCACCCGATACTTTTGTGGCGAGATTTTTAGATCGGTAATAATCGTACCAAAAGTTTTGCTGCATTTCTGTGTTTACTACTCTACTGTAGAATTATTCCTTACAAATACGAGTATGAATAAGGAGAATGAGGATATTAATATAGAAATGTGGACTGAACTGGGACAATAAATTACATCCCTTAATTCGATAATTGGCTATCGATTGCCAATAGTTACGGCAATCGCCTTTCTCGCAAACTGTAACGCGTGCATACTTTACTCAAACATAGGTAATTATCAAAGTGAACCCATTGAAACCTGTGAAACACCGTCTCCTAGTACCAGACACTCGAACCCAAAGAAAAAAAAACATATTCCAATACAAAAAAAAAAAACAAACATTCTTTGTCCCGCCTTTATCCCGGCCTCTTAGTCATCTTATTGCACGGTGAAAGGGTTGAGATAACAACGCCCGGCAACAAAGTAACAAGAATCTCTTGCTTCGGCAAAGGTACCCGTGGCCAATGATACTTCTCAGCGAGTCCACGTCCCGGAGCCAGGGGCGCATCCTGTACCGGGCAGAAGTCCAAGGGAGCGATGTTTCGCATTTATAACGAAAGACGTCGGGGAAAGCAAGGTCGCGGCTCGGGGCAAGACGAACGAACACACACGGTCCCCGAATACACGGGGCGAAACACAGCCGTGGCCGTGCAGCCGCTCACCGAGAAGAGAGGATGTACCCTCCCTCTTCTGGCACTCGCGGTGATCGGACACCGGGAGTATCCGGAGAGGTATTCGAGACTCTTGTAGCCTGTCCTCGGCGGATGGACCACGGGGAGCACGGCGGTGGGTGAGCACCGGGGCGAAGGTGGAGGGACTCGCGGCGCATCAAAAGGAACCGCCACCAGGATATAGGGTTACCGACTCGCCATAGGCCAGGTTATTCCTCCTAATAGCCTGTATTGGGTTAGGACGGCTGTATATAGCAGTTTCGAGCTTCGTTTCTTCGCTCCTCTCTCTCTTCTCCACCGTTCTGGACCATCTTGGTTTATCCTCTATTCCCCGTGTCTTCTATCGGTTCCTCTTCTATTTTCTTGCCCGTGGACGACTCCGGTGGAGAGTCTTGGCCGCGTAGCTGCGCGCGAGTCCAGCGGAAAGCAACGAAGAATCTTCTCTGCCTCTTCCTCCCCTATTTGTAGCCGGCGAAGCGTGAGCTGTAGACACGACGCGTCGTCGGCTCGACAATGCCTCCTCGGACCCTGAAACGAAAGTGTACACCTACTCGAACAGGCCCTCCTCACTTCGCCACGGATCCGCGGAGGATTTCGGGACGGGATGGACGTTACGGATCGGGTGCTTTTGAAAACAGGTGTCGAGAGTCGCGCGCTCTTTCACCGACACCTCTCTGTCGGGACGGAGAAATGTGCACCGCGTTCTACTGCGGCCACAAACGCGGAGAATTATGGACTTAAGCTGGTCTAATCTGAATGTGGCTAGACTTAGGGGAAATCGGGGCGAAACTGCCACGCTGAGATCTCGTATCTTTGACGTTATTGATGTAAAAATAAAATTAGTATTGGAATTCTCAAGCAATGGTACATGACTACTTTTTGTAAAGTTTGAGTAAAAGCGAGTGCCGTACCAAAAACAGTTAGCTTTAGCAGCTGTAACAGGAAAATTTGTCCAATTCTTCAATTTCTATAAAAAGAATCTTTTAATTAGATAGATTTTAGGATACAGCGATTAACATAATTCGTACGAAAAGATACACGGGTACTTCAACGATATCGAAATGACTGAAGTTCCTTAATCTCTTGCCTTACAATTTTTTGACTGCTATACTTACGAATGTTATCTCGTGCTCGATTGAAACATCAAAATTTTCTATATAATTCGTATTTAGCGATCTCTAATGTTCCGAAGTGAAAGTAAAGCTAGAACAAAAATGGCACTGCAATAGGACTTATCGTTAATGAATCTATCTATAATTTCGATTGCCAGATGCAAAGATACGTAATTTTAGTTACTTGTATGCGGTACATTTTAACAGCGCCGTTAATATCTAATTTAAAGTACCGTATTCGATAACTCGTCCAAGTTTCTGTCGCGTTAAACTACGATAGGGTTAAAAATAATAGAAGAATCCGGTTTTACCCAGGTACCCGATTATATCCTGCTTTCCCCAACGAGAAATCGAAAAAGGACGGGATGAAAATCGTAGACAGCAGATGGATTCTAAATACTCGTCGAATATTTCTTAGGCTAGAGTTACACAAGAATTTTCAACGGACGTCCATACGTCTATGCTTTTAGCCTAATAAGTAAACCGCGGATATTTATGCAAACGTATATTTTTACAAACGCGAATAATGAAACAAGACCTTAATAGAAATTGATTTCACCGTCTAAGCATTGCAATTTGTAATCTACTTTGGTTCGATTGCATATCTCTGCGTAATACGTGCATTTGCCGCATAGCAAAAATGGAATCGATTCAAGCGATCGTTCTCGGAACAGCGGCTAATGCGCCTCGGTACGTCAGGAACGACGATATTCGCAAAGATTTGGAAATTCCGACAGTGAGAGGAGGAATTCACAGCCACGCTATTCGCTATAGGGAAAGAACTGCAAATCACCCTAACAAGTTAGCTGCGAAAGTAAAGGGTTAACCAAAATAGACTATAGGAACTCCTACTTTCACTTTTTTTCTTTCCCTTTCTGCTTTACCCTTTTCTAATCTGTTTTTTTATTTCTATCATTTTCGTTCGTTCTCGTTTTCAATTTTTATTTTCTTCACCTCTAGTTCATTAACAAACATGGCGTTTCACAGATATTCTCATTCATCATCCTAAAGGTACTTTTGGATAACCCTATATATACGGACAGCGTCACTAGAATATTAAGAAGAACACATCCATTGAACTTACTTCCATGTAACGCTTCGCGTACATCAGTTTAAACCACTCGCAATGGCGATCTCAATGGAGGTTGCCATCCACATTTTCTACCCCGTTAGCGAATTTAAATTTCCCCACAGATGCAGAAGAATCCAAAAGCCCGGCTAATAAAACAAAAGGAATACGTAGAAACGTGTGGCTGCTCTGTGCTTAGCTTGAGATCGCATTGCAAAGAGTGGTTTCAAACACGCATAAACTACGAACGAGAGGAGAATCTCCCATCGCAATATAGAATCGATGCTGGGGATCACAAAGCGCGGCGACCGGAGAGAAATTGCCAGCCACCCGCGAATGACACAAGTCGTTCCCATAAACGGCATACGGCGACTACGATGGGATTCGAAGCTAATAAATAGCGAGCGGCGAACCGTAACCGTTGGCCGAGTAGACTTGCCACGATCCAGCCTAATACATCTAATGAGCTTAATCTATTTTTGTCAGTCGTGTAAGGGGCGCAGCGACAAGACGCGGCGCGGCTGATCAATCAGTAGCCTCTATATCGGTAAATAACGCGAACGCCAAGCAAATCGCCGCGAGCTGCGGTTTCTTCCACTGACGTAACGAATTCGACGTACCGGTTGCGACCAGCATCGGTTCACCAGGCGATTCCCTCGCGATTAGCCGTGGAATATTAAATACATTTAATTAAAACGAACCGGTCTCCCTCTCTCTCTCTCTCTCTCTCTCTCTCTCTCTCTCTCTCTCTCTCTCTCTCTCTCTCTCTCGTTCAATCGGGGAATTATGACGCAGGACTAATTATCGGTAAATGGATCGCGCGAGAATACACAAGTTTTTGCGGGAACTCGTAAACGGAAACCGTCAAGGATGATGGACAGCTGACGCGCAAGTGTTGACTGGTTCGGTTGTACCGACGCAATTATTGCGAATTAATAATGAAAAGCATTTAAGGAACAAGATGTCAGATGTGCAACGAGGCTGAAATAAATACAACGTTGCCGGTGTAACGATGTATAGGAGTTGACTCGGTGACTGGTTCAATGTATTTAACGTCACGAATCCGGAATGGGTGGACTCCTATTCCGAGAGACGCGATGGCTATTATAATTCATAGGGTTAATGAGGGCTTCTGACGCCAAGAATTCATTCATAGAGCGTTTCGTAAATCAAAGTGTGGCACGCAGTGGATATTTATATACAGTTGGAAATTGATCGTGCGTTTTCTTTGGTTAAAAAATAATTAGAAACATTTTAGTTTCGTCGGGCTTCCATAAATCCCTTTAAACTAGCGTTCGAATAAAAATAGTTTCCCACAATTTTGTCTTTTTATTTCATGTCCGCTCGAAAGTGTTAAAAAAGACCTACGTAAATTTGCAGCGATTAAAGTGTACCGACTTGTTCTATACGATTCGCAAAGCTAGCTATTAAATGTATATTTAAAGTAAAATATAATTCGCAACGTGTTAAGAAAGTCAAAGGGTTAGTTTACTACTTATTACTCCTTACAGTATAATACATCAACTAAGTATAAATTATTCTTCTAAAACAACACCTAACTACCCTAAACAACCCTAAGCTACCGAAATCTTGCCAAACCCACCATTACTATAACAAAAACTACAAATCGTTAGACTTTAAAAATCCATTGAACTATTATACTATTTGAATTGAAATAATTTACTACAATTGTAGTAATATTTAATTTACTTTGTCTCTTCGCATGATTCATCCCAAATTGTTAGCATGCACCCACATAAATTTGTTTCAATTGCAGTATAACAATATGCTGACCCACAAAATTCGTGACGTATTAAAAATGTTAGATGGTTAACTTTCAAATAAAACTGTTAATTCATCGCTTCTGATTCTCTATGCCACAACACATCAACTAAACCTAAGTTATTCTTCTAAAACAACCCCTAACTATCGTAAACAATTCTAAACTACCAAAATCATGCCGATCCCACCATTACTATAACAAAAATTATAATTCGTCAGACTTTGAAAATCCATTGAATCATTATACTATTCGAATAAGAATAATTTGCTACAATTGTAGTAGTATTCAATTTACTTTGTCTCTTCGCGCAATCCACCCTAAATTCGGAACGTATTAAGAATGTCGAAGAATTAACTTTCGAATCAAAAAGGGTTAATTTATCGCTCCTTATTCTCAATACCAAAACACATCGACTAAGCCCAATGTATTCGTCTAAAGCAACCCTAAACTATCAAAATCTTACCATATATGTATCCATTATCATTCTAACTTCAACCTACGATCCAATAGAAGATATCCTTTCTCGGCATCGGTTCGCGATCCTTTCGAGAAGTTTCGCAGCGATTTGCAAAAACCGGCCTCCGGTCTAAATTTAAATTTGCCCGACTGGAAGCTGGAGTTGGATTTCACGGTGGTCCCGGGGCGGAATTAGTCGAACAATTCGAGCGGGCTGCACAGTTCGCGCTTCCTCGGCGTCAGGCCCGGATAAATTAAAGCGGCTGCGGACACGAAGAGGAGCTGCTCCGTCGGGCCCGATCCATGTGTGTTAGAATGACGGATCCGTTCGAGGGGCCATTTAGTCTATAGATACCGATCTCGACGGGGGCACCGGGTTCTCGCCTATCGCTGGAATCTTAGGCGACCGGAGCTGCCTTCATCCGAACCGCTTCCACTCGAACTAGACTCCGTTTCCTCCGAGAATGGTGTGACTCGAGGCTAGGCTAGCTGGACCTAAAGTGTTATTTATTTAGTCTTCGATTCGATGTCGCGCTTCGGAATTAGGAGACTCCGAAGCCGTGAGCGGTGAGATTCTTTGATTGTAGAAAAGGCCGATTAGCGACTTCTGTTGGATTCGGTGTTTTTAATGGTTCCAATTCCAGGCTATTCATATGGTAATTTTTGTACGCGTATCCTTTCTCGTCTTCCATTCGTGTATGAAGTTCTAAATAATACGATTGCATCGTCGGATATTTCTGATCCCTTTAAAGCTTGTAACTCTCGGTCCGATATTAGAATGCGTATCTTAATACAGCAAGAGTATCATAACTAAATTTTGTATCTTTACGCAGATTCAAAGTTAAACAGAAGTTAGAGTAATTAGTGGGTAAAACAACCTCCAATTTAGATCCTATTTTTAACTCTAATCTATTCTCCCCGCATTACAGAGGCAATTATTCGAGTTAAGGTAAGTTTCATTTCGATTTATAGAGGTTTTCCCGGAGGGGAACTGAAGGGAATCAATGAAATGTTCATCTTACAGAGCTTTTCGAATTAAAGAGGTTCGAGTTATCGAGGTTCGACTGCATTATTCCTGTAAGTTCACAGGATGAAGGAACAGGATGCAGAGAAGGTGGACAACTAAGGAAGATATTAGCGAGACAAATAACTCGGTGAGTGGAGGGTACGAACGTGTGGGTGTAACCAGAATGGCGGATAGATGTGTTAGTTTCAGATTGGTAGGACACGCAAGAGGCTAGCAGAGGAGGCTTCGTGTAGTATAACCGAGTAACCAAGTGAGCGCAGTATGCTTGTACGCGGCTCATGGCAGCTACTATGCGAATAAGCGGAGCTTAGTCCCCCGTATTAGCATATGAGCGCCGCCTAATTAACGCCCCGACCACCGTCGCCGCCCGGGCATTAAATAATGTAAACCTGGAACCTCGCCATTGTCTTACCCAAAGCCGTGCGTAAAACTCGGGTTAAGTCGGGGAGAATCGTTACCAGATTTCCTGCAGGCCCCCGGCTAATCTCTCTCTCGTTTCTGCCAGCCTTTGGATAAATAAGAATCTACCGTGGCTAATTTGTATACCGTGATTGAAGCTGCAACGCGAGATTCCATTGGAGAACACGAGACGCCCGCGCTTCTGGAGACTCGTAATATCGCGGTTCATTCCTTTAACCCTTCTAGCTGCCTAGTTCAAAGTTTCATTCCGATTGCGTCACCGTTTGTTAACCCTTTCCGCTGCTCTAAACGTTTAAGAATATTTACGAAAGGCGCATATTGTGCTAGTAATCCAATGCAATCGCCTCGAATAACTTGTGCACTATTTGGTATAGAAAATTGTACGATATCAAGACAGTCTATGGTACAATATGCTCCCCTCGATACCGCGCAATTTTTATTTCAAACATTTTCTGCTACAACAATAGCGCAAGAAATTAATCGAGACGATCATGCTACGAGACAGCGTTTAAAAGAATGAAAAGATAAGAAAAAATCCACGTAGTCGCAGATATTATCCGCTGCCATTATAACGCGGTTTACACGATTGCGTTGATCGTATAGAATTCGATGAAATCCGGCTGAAAAAGTATACCTGTCATCACCGATGCGATGGAACATTTCAGTTCGAAGCGCTGCAGCATATTTCAGCACGTGTAACATTAATAAAATTGTTCCGTTATTCCAAACGTACGGGACAATTCCCCAAAGAATAATCAATCTTCGAATCTCTGAGAAACAAGCTCGATTAGAGCAGAAATCGGAAGAAGGGGCGGGGGGGGGGGGGGGGGGTCGATTTTCAAAGTTCGTGGCAGCTCCGGTGAACTGGTCGCGGCGGCATATTGTCAGACGATAAAACGAAGCTGGCAGAAGGAAGGCGGCGGGAATAAATTTATGAATGCTGGAACCCGAGGCTGGCTGCATTCCACGCGGCCTGTGCTCGACACACTGAATTGTCGCTCTCATTAGCGACTCGCCCCGTTTCTCTTTCTCCCTCCTTCCACCCGACGTTTCTCTCTCTCTCTCTTTCTCTTTCCCTTGTATTTCTCCTCTTCCTCCGGTCCGGTGTGTCCTCCGTCACCCTTTCTTCCTTTCCTCCCTCTGTTTCCCATTCCTTCGTCTCCCTTAGCCAATTCCCTTCTACTCCGACAACCGATTGATATGCGTCGCGCGGCCTTCCGAGTCCATTTCCAGAACCGCACTAATCTCGTCGGGTTTTAATGAATTTTAATCGGGACCCCTTTGCGTCAAGAGATTGGCAACGCGATCGCGATGAGAACGCCTTGTTAATTGGCTCTTGGGTTGCGAACCGCGTGGGCGGATCTAGTAAATATGAGATCGTAAATGTGCCGTGGAACACGGCTGACAAGACGAAAAGGATTCTGCCGTTTTGCTGCTGATACGTTCGAAGAACGTCGATATTTCATCGACGTATCGGGAAACGTGTTCCTTTGGGGAGTTAACCCTAAGCAGTGGCGGATTTAGGTATTAAGTGGGCTCTATAGCCTAAGGCGACAGACTTTAGAAGGCAACGATTTTTTGGCGAAAATCTCACTTTAAGTTGTTTCATACGCGATACAAAATTGTGCGGTTTTAATTCACCCCTTAAGTAGCGAGAGGATCGTCGCAGATTTTGCTGTGTTTTCAACTCATATTTGCAACCAAAATGTGTTGGAATAATACAGAATGTCTCTGAAAGATATGTACCAGCAAACGCCAGGTGATTCCTCGTGAAAAATGTAGAAAAAATATAGAGTAACTTTTTTTCATGTCGGACTTAGTTTTCGAGAAAATCGAGTTTGAAAAATCGCTTTGTACGTATGCACTTACAACTAAGATATGGTTCATCGAACTCATTTGCAGTATTAGCATTGGTATATTTCCGCCATCCGTGCAATATGTTTTAAGATCAAGTTTTACGTCTAGTTGGACCAAGTGTAGTTACCTTAACTCATTTGTACATACCTTTCAGAAACACCCTGCATAAACGCGATACGAGAGTTCGTATAAAAAATACGAACCTAAACCGGGTCAAGTTAATAGATACACAATTTGCGTATCATAATAAGTGGTATATAAATATCCGCCCTCTCCATTTAAAGACTTAATTTAGCAGTGGTCAATCATCATAAGTTGAACAAATAATCATTTTTTCTTACACCTTGTACCATTTCAACTGAAACGAAAGTTATTTCAATATAACTTTGGGTTATAAACGACAAAGATACAAAATATTCTACAGTGAAAGATGTCATAATATTTAGAGGGCGAAGCGAATCTTTCATGAAGTTTCAAAGTTGTTTCTCTAACTGTGCTTGCAAAAATATTCATCCTGATGTATTTCCCAACTACCCTTGCGTTTAGCCGAGCAAAGTCGAACAAAGTGTACACGCGAATGGTGGAAGCGGAATTTATCCGATCTCGCGAAAGCGAAAACTCGCATCGGCCGAAATTCGCGTATAAAATCGCGCGGAGCAGCCAAAAAATGCGAGAAGCCCGGCCTTGTACGACTATAATTCATAGGCGCGACCATAGAGAAGTGTATTGCACCGGCGTACACGTTCCATGTGGCGGCCAGACAATGGCAGAGATTGCAGCGTCGATGGTTTTCCATGTACGGTGGCTCCGTGACACGAAACATTCTGCGCGTGCCTCTCTTCGCCTCTAAATCGTCGCTTCCGAAGATTTGCGCCGATTCGCCGCCTCGTCGATAAATCTCTTACCCCTGCCGCGCCGCGCCGCGCCGCTACGCGCCGTTTCGTATTTCCCGCGTTCATTTCATCCGCTATGAATCTTTTTTTTCCTGTTTTGAGCACAGGGCGAAATGGAAGAAGAGGAATGGAGAATTAACCGATGAAAAGCATTTCGAGTTATTGCTTCGTTGATCTACGTTTGCGCAGCTTTTAGGAGCGGTAATCGAGAACTATTGGTGTTAGAAAAAAATTCGTATACATCGGAGAAATATTGTTCGTCGAAAAGTCGCTGTTGCACGACGGGAGTTTTGCCGAACGAAACTTTATCGACGCATTATGCACCAGTTAGAAATTAGAACGCGTAGAAGACCGATCAATTTAGGCTTACAATTTGGTGATACTGGTTGATTTTAATCTTGCAGAAACATACGAAGTAATATAAAGATTTAAAGTATCGTTTTGTCTACTGGTTGAATTATTGGCGATGTAAAGAGTAAAAGGCCGATTTGTAGGAATTTATAGGACTTAGAGGGAAAGCCTATTAATCGACTCCCGGTAAACAATGTGTTAATAGTAGACATTTTTGGTTACTTTCGCTATATTCACCCTCGCTGTTTAACCCTTTGACTGCTATATAAGCATAGGTTGTCGATCATATCGTACGCAAGATAGAAATGAAAATTATTAGCGTTTGAGGTGAACACGTTGAAAATGTCGCTAGACGAAAGCTTCGCTCGTAACAATACATTCTATAGGGCGTATTTGAATCTATATTTCCAAAAGAAATTTTTATAAAGAGTAGAGTGTGCATTGCTTCATCAATTTCCCTACTTTTTGTTTTGTGGGGTTAATCAACTTGACAAATGGGCGGCTCATATTTCCATCTAACGCTCAACGAGTTCCTCGCACCGCGTTAACCCTTTCGCTACCGACGCACTGCAGTTAAAGACTAAAAGCGTAAGGAATAATAACGTTTGCTAATATAAAAATGATAAGTATAAATATTTGGATACTCTACGCAACTAATTGTACCGTAATATTGACGTACGAATGATTCCAGAAATTATATCGCACGTATGCTTTTAACGAATGCCAGTCCAATTCTTGAAGACGCGTATATACGTCCATAGTAGCAAAAGGGTTAATTATCAGCACTCAACGCTAACCGAAGACCAATGCAGCTCGAGACGAAAATCTTTGGGGGGAGAATGTTGCACGATGGCAGCCATATTGCCATCGAATATGCAAATGCCAGGAATGATAGCGGGCGCATTGGCTACTTTAAAAAACAGCCGTGTACGAACCAGTTCCGGTGGACTGTGCGTATGTGCACACCTGTGCCGCGGTAGGCGATAAAACTTTCGCTCGCTAAGTTCCGGCTTTTAATTCCGTTACGTATTCGACGAACTCGAAGAGCCAACGCCGCTAACAAGATTAAAAGAATGGTTAAATAGGGTAAATGACTCACCTACCGTCACCGTTCCTATAATTGCCACTTGAATTCGTTTATTTAATAGCAAAGTAATGTAAAGAGAATCGTAAGTGAAGAAATTTTCATACTAAATTTGCGATTCGGTTTACGTAACAACGCATAGACATTGTGTATTCGTGTACGCTTAATATTTATAAATAAATATTTGGAGGTAAATGTGCCGTTGAAAATTAAAACGTGACCAATATAATTATAAAACGTGGAACGTGTGATAATTCGGTAAGCGATATATCTGTTACACAAACTGACGTGTTAATATATGTAAAAACGTGTTTCTATTTAAATGAGAAGTTTTCAAGTGACGGTAATAAAGTTTGTTGTACATTTTCAATTATATAGCAATGAATTTATTATATCGAACATATAAAAACAATGTTCACAAATAGTCTCGATGTTGAACAATCGTATGCTCCAAACTGGAACGATCTTTACGTTAACGACGTTCTAAAATAGTTAAATAAAGTTACTTAAAGCGCGAACCTTAAAGTGGCAGTGCGTGGTACATCTACCCTAGAAGTTTATTAATTCGGTTTCTGACAGCTTTTATAGATATTTTCCTATACCTTCCCAATTCTATAGTTGCAAAATCGCATGATCCACGATGAACGAAGTCGTTCTACTCGAAGATACCGCTTCGAACAACCATGAGACTGTCTTCCAACGAAACGACCACGAAACTCGCGTTATTTTCTAGGCCACCGAGTTACGGAGGAGTAAAAATTACGATACGACCTCTTAGGAAATGGCCGCCGTTTCGGAACGCAACGCGAAGATCGTTCAATGAAGGTTTGATTGAATGGATTCGGAAGACACGATTGAAATGTTTCTTTTCTAGCTTCTGGCAGTGGATCCTAATATGTAGATCGGCAGAGCTATTCTTAAATGAATCGGAGATCAATTACGCGACGAGAAATCGACAGCGTCGCGAACGAATCGCTCGAAGCGTCTTTACGATTGAAACGAACGTAACACTGCCTTTCGGCTAGCAGTGATTATCAGAGTTTCGTTAACGAAGCCCCGTTTCTTCGTCCTGCTCGATTATAACACGCGACCTCGATCTCATTTCTTTTTAGGGGATCGTTTTGGTAAATGCTCTACGATTACCTAGAATTTCTTAAAACGTTGCACAAAGTTACACGCATTCCGCTTTAAAGCTCTTCGTTTCGATTCGAAGCTTCGCGAAGATTTGCCAATTCTATTCGACGAACAATTTTAGCGCGATATGAAAAAGAAATGGAATATCTATTAAGTGCACCAATAAGTATTCCAGGGTTTTTAAATAGGCCGACGAATTTATTCCATTAAGAATCGAAATTAACGCTCGATTCTAATTCTTCCAATTCTAAACATCGAATCGAAAGCTAACTACCAGCAATTATATTTAACACCAATTAAGTATCCAATTTTGTTTAACACGTTCGCGGACCTGAATACAATTCGTTACATTCGAAGTTAATTAATTTGGCCGACTCTCGAGTGCAAGGGATTAAAATAAATGCCGAATTAATCGATACACTTGACGTCTTCCGATTCGAAAATATCCGCATTTTGCTTTCAAGCTTCGCCGATATTTTCTCGCTTACTCGACGAATAATGTTAACGCTGAAAGAGAAAAGATGCACCTAACTGCCATCGGAAATATAGCAGAAGGTTTCCGTACGCTTCTGTTCCAGCGGAATAAAGGTGAAAAGGGGATAAGTTGACGGTGACGGGGCAGTTCAAATTTGGCGAGGAACCTTGGGCGCGGACGTGCGCCACCGCTACAAACAGAGGACACTTCCTCCGCCGCTGCGAACATCGAATACCTAATCGTACGCCACGTCGACACGATCCTCCTCTTCGTTCTCGCAGTGCTAGGTGCCAGCACGCGTTAATGACGCGTGTGTATTAAAAACGCGGTCGACTTAAAATAAACGGGCTTGCGAGCCGCGGTGATTGATGAGGGAACCGTTGCGGCCCGACCCGTTTTCAGCCGCTAGGGATCGCGCTCTCGGCACCATACCGCGCCAAACGTTTGCCCAACCGATACCTCGACGATTTGTGCTCGCCTCGTTTGCGCCGCGAACGCGCAAAGCGACAGAGATTCTTCTTCTTCTTCTTCTCTTTAAAGGAGGGCAACGGAGCGGTCGCGGGTCGTTTGCACGGAAAGTGAGACTGATTTTGGGTTAACGTCGATTCCGTTTCGAGCTTTGCGTTTCGCTGCAACCCGTCTCGAAAATGAAAACTATAATAAAAGATGTTGGAAGTGTTATTTTTTTTTTTTTGCGTAGAATATTTGAACGAAATCGTCCGCTGTTATTCGTATCGTTAAAGTTATTCAATTAATATCGAAGGAAAGTCATTTTAAAGACATATACGACGACAAATGTTTTTTTCTTTTTTTTAAATATTCTACGGTAGAAAAGTAACGTATTGTAATAGTATAATTTATCATTACACTGTAAACCACCGGTTTTAATCCAAACCGTACACTTCTTTAAACTTCGCACGATTGAAAAAATAATATATCTAAATAAACTGTTGCTCAATTTTCAAAAATTGCTCAACATTTCCTGTTCACGCTCAATTTAGAACGTTTGAAGATGCTACCTGAATTTTTGCAGATTTTTCCAGAGGCTTTTACTCACTCAAAATCTCGTATCGCTTACACTATGAAGTGAACCGAAAAACGTTTACAGCGTATGGGTTAATATTACAGAAACGCTTTTGATTTAGTAAAGGTTTAGTAAAGTATTATTTCCTAAACCCTTTTTTGTCTCGTTTGAAACTCGATCTTTCTAAGGTTAACCCTTTGACCGCGAAATTTGTATATATAGCCTCATATATTTCGTGCAACGTACGCGCGTCAATTTTCTAGCTAATCATTTCGCAAAAACAACTGGGAGGTTCAGGTTAATACCGATCCAACATTTCGTTATCTTAAACTTCGGCGTAACTTATTCGCAGCTAACCGTTCCGCGCGCGCGAACTACGTGCGTATTTTTGATTATCGAGTCGCGCAAATATTCACGAGTGAAAGATTGAATTGTCGTAGCTGGTGACCGGAGCGCATTAAAATTCATTAAAAAGAGATTGCAAATAAATGACGGCCAGGCAACGAAGAATAACGACAAGGTTCGAACATCCGTGTGAAATTTCAAACACCAGACGAGCGGTAAAAGTGAAGGGCTGCGAGGCGCCACCACGTGACTTCCGTCGCGAGTCAGAGCCACGAATCCGTCAACGTAACGATCTTGGTGACGCGTCGGTTCTTTCCGTGGCGAAGATGAAGTAGGATGACAGAAAGGAGCTCAGTCGTTTGTCTGGCAGCGATCGTTAAGTTACCCCGGCCGCCTGTCACGAATTATTCCGGTTATTTTAACGAATCGCGTCTAATTATTTATAATTAATTGCCTCCGTTGGAATAGGCGACGATCGAAGATGCGTCGGTGCATCGACGATATCAGCCGTAATTTGTAACGTCGATCGTCAAACGGACCTGGCTCCACCGAACCCATCAATCTTCATCTTTTTGCCGGAACTGAAAAACTCGTGGGAGAGTATGTTCATTATGGTATGGTACTTTTTTCTATACCGGAATTCTTCGTCGCTAGAGTCTTGCCGGTTGGAAATTGTTTCTGTTATTTATGACGCAAAGTTCATTAAGAGAGAGAGAGGAATGCAAGCGTGGTGCTTGATTTATAGAAGATTCGAGAGATGTTTGAAATGATTGCCAAAGCAAATTTGAATGTTGCGATCGATATACGTGTTGTGTTGATCGGGGCCAAACTTTTGCTACGCTTTAACGGGGCCAAGAAGATGAAATGAGTTCATGTAAATTTTTCTCCTAAAATGCTTTATTAAAAGCATAGAAGCGTTCAAAAATTTTTATAACTTATTGTGGCATTTATAATACAATATCTTCAGGCTTCAATTCGACGAACTGATGATTGTCGAAATCTTTCGAATTTTCCAACTGTATTTAAAATAACGAAATAATAGTAAATGCGTTTTGAATACATTCCCAAAGCTGATAACAAATATAAGATCGTAAAGATCTCATTACGTATTGTATCACTAAATGTCTAATACACGTTGAAACAACCAATGGTAAAGATCTTTCATCTATCATTGAATATTAGAATATGTACGCGATTTTGTACAGCAAATTTTAAAACGAATTTTGGCCATAAATCTTGGAACGTTTATATCTGTTCAATAAAGAATTTTCGGACATAAGTTTACGTGAACTTTTTCCATCTACTTGGCCTCGGTAACACGCACAGTAGTATAAGTTTCGCATGTATATGACACAATCGCTGACGAGTTAAATGTTTACAATCTTCGATAATTATTGTCACCCAGTATTATTTACTTCCCAAATTATTCGCAAATGTGAGTATTTACAATAAAGTAAATGGTAAAAATGAATAGTAAACTAAGTAAAATGTAATTATTCGTATAACTAAATACTATAATACTAATTATAATACTAGCTAAATACTATACCAAACGTCAAACGATATGCAACGCCAATTTTTACTCCCTTTAACTTAATCCTTTGATAGAAACGCAATACTGTCTACAGTCGAAATGCAAGATTAATAACGGGAACGTGGCACAATGCTAGGCGAAAATATCACGCCAGGTGGAACGCGTTCCTTTTCCTCGAGGAAGAATACATCGAGGCCACGATAAACTCTTTCCCTCGAATCTTTAAGAATTAAATCGTTCGAAACGACGGATGCTCGATTCGCGTTCGACTTCCATTTATCTCGCGTGGCCGCCGGCCAATGTTGATTTATTTAGCCGATCTATTTCGCGTGGCTCATACATTTTAACGCGTGCATCGTTCACCCCGCGCCGCGCGATCCATCATGATCCATGGATCAATGCGCATCGCCCCGTCTTCGATTCCCTGAACGCGATTCGAAAAATGAAACCATTTACATGCAATACGTGCAGGATGTTTGAAAAATCTTCCGATCAAAGGAGCAACTGTTCACGTTAATGAAACTTGAAACATAATTGCTGTGAGAACGGGAATTAACGAAAATAGATTTGAATTAATATTGATATTGGTCGAAGAATAAAGATTAGAATATCGTGCAATATTCGTGCTATCGTTACTATGTCGTTTTATTGCTGGTACACTGGTCAACGAAATTTAATTTAATTCTTATTACGTAAGGTTCAATTTGTGACTCGCATTCAGCGGCGAAAAATAGAGCGAGTCGTGAAATTATTGGCACAGGCAAAAAGTAATAGAGATACGAAAAATGAGGAAGTATTAATATTAGGCGTGCCAGTAATTAATTCAGTATTTTTTAAATAAATACAGTTTAATTTTAAACTTTCCTACCTAATAACTGCAATTATATTTAATATCGAGTAAGCACCTAACTTTATTACCAGGCTGCGGATTTTTATGCAAATTCGTATTTTCCCAAGCACAATTAAAGAAATGGGACATTAGTCGAGATCTGTTTCATCCCTCAAATGTAAGAACGTATACTTTTCCTATTTCGTATATGTTAGCATACTACATGCATCCTGCAACTTTACGCAAACTTAAACATCCCATAAACGCATAAAAATCCGCAATCTATTTATTCCAAAATACCTACTGAATGAAACAAAACTAGTTGATTATTCATCCTATACACCTGACATCCCTGTTCCTTCGAAGAAACTTAATTCCAACCATCGCAGCACCTGCGTACAAAACTAATACCACAGCAAAGGATTACGCCTAGCCAAAAGGCAATAATCGAGAATCCATCGTTTGATCAACTCTTCCCCAAGCATCTCCATTCATCTTGCTACAATTCCAGCCGCGATTTCAACGAAAGGAGGCCGGGAAGGACTGCGGCAACCGCGAAGGGCGTAACGACGACGTTACGCTGAAAACAGTCGCCGTTCGCGAGCTGATGAGAGGCCGCGCGAAACGGGGAGCAGATCAAAGGCGACCGGAGCTTCTTCACGGCTGGAAGACACCGGTCGGTGGGAAAATATCATAAATCCACTTTGACGGTTCGCGGCTCCGCTCTCCTCGCGACGATTCTCTCATAATAAACGTCATTTATTTATACACGCGCGCGAGGGCGGCGGAAAGATCGACGGGCACGCGGTAGCGGCGGAAAAAACGCGTTTGCCAACCGTAAATCGCGCCGCTGGGACTGATATATATTGCGCCGGGGGTGCGCACGTGGAAAACAAACATTAATAGAACGACTGTTAGTCAAGCCGGGGTGACATACCCCCCGGCATCGGTGTATTACTAATTATGTTACGACGTGGCGTCGAGGACGTGTCACAACAAGCGTCGCCGGATGTAGCCGGCTTTTCGGAGCGTATAAAAGCTTCCTCGTTGAATTACGATCCCCGCGGCCGACGATCAAAGCGACGCCTCGCCACTTTAACGAGATCCGACTCCATTATCTCGCGAATTTAACGTTACTCCGCGAATGTACCGTGCAAATATTCCGCGTGGAATTCTTTGGACGAAGGATCGGCGACGAAAGTGGGAAGAAAACGAAAGCAATGAACGATTCCTGTTGAGCAGAGCTTTTTAATCCGTTGCTCTAGGAATTTTTCAGGAGCTGTGCTTGGTAGCAATAGCTGTTGTCTACTTCAACACTGTAAATATACGAAATGTTAACCCTTTGAATACTGTTGGTGCCTATAGGCTTTTATCTCGCGTTACGCGTTACTAAGGGATGACACGTTTGTAAGCGCTCATTTCACATTTGTGGTAACTAGTGGTAAGCACCAATGGACACTCGGCAAATGTTATCGGAATTATTGCAAAGCATCTTGTTTCTATCAGACGTAAGCGAGCTCTGACTCAAGATGCGGTGACAACCTCCATACATTTTTTTAAAAAATGCATATTGATGAAAAATCAATGCGTGTGTCAAAGTATGCCGTAACCGAATGGTTAATCCCTTGCCTTACTAATTTTTTAGGAACCGCACGTGGTAGCAAAAGCTGTTACCTACTTCAACACTGTGAATATGCGAATTATTAACATATTATGCAGTGCTTGTCATTGCTATGGTTAGTATACAAATTCCTGAGAAAGTTATAGGGGGGAAATTAAATTTCGTTACAAATATTGTAGGTATTTGTTCTGTTTTATCTATAATGTGACTCGTGGTTTTATGGTAAAGGCTTAAACTGTGGCTCACGACTCTGAAAGAGATAGCGTAAGAAGCTTCAAGGGGTCGCGAAGACTGGCAATCGTTCGTAAAAAGTACTTTTTCAACTTGCAATTAGTCTGCGAATTTTTACACAAATTCATATCTTTAGAAATAAATTTGAATAAGTTGGACTTAAATTGGGAGTTGCTTCACTTTCTAAATATCACAATTCCTATTATGCTTTCGGTATTTTATCTAGCTTTGCACTCCGTACTTTTTCGCACCTTTAAATACCTTTCAATAAACGTATAAAAATCCGCAGTCCAACGATGAGATTCTAATTCTAAAAAATCGTCCAATAAAAACTTGACTTTTTCTACTCCTGCTTTATGCATCCATTCGACAATCAAAATTCTAAGTCCCTACACTTCCCCTTCCTCGATATAAAATAACTTCTCGCCTTTTAGTATAATTAAAGGTGTAATCAAGACGTTCGTTCCCCTGCCCACAAAATGAACAACAACGCGGTAACTCCTGTCCAACGAATTACACGCAAAATTACCATTTAACACGAACTTTCATCCTCGATCATCGCCAAACATCCCTGCGCAATTCCTCCGTGCACCGTCTACTTGCTATCGATAAATAAGAGAGCCAGCAGGGTAGAGACGCCATCGCGACGATTGTCAGGAAATTAGCATCGTTGACTACCTCGTTGACAATCGAAAGAAACAGAGGAAGAGGCTAGACGACGAGGGACGTGGATCGTATCCTTTAATTGCGCTTCTTACAGTCGATTATCTCGTTAGACGACGGTACCCCGCTGCTTTCAGAATGTTAATCCACGGCATCGACGCCGCCGGCAGAAGGTGGACGGTAGCGTTTCTTTCGCCCCGATATCGCTGCTCCCGCGCGGTCCCATAATCGAGCCGGAGCGGGGAGGTCGGGCGAGATCCGAACGAGAACTTTTTCACCTGGGCCCCTACGGAACACCGGGAACCCCGCTGGCGTAATTAACATTCGGCACGTTTAGCCAGTCCTCGAAGAGCTTCTTGCCACCGGCCGTGTCCCCCTCTCCCCCCTCGTTTCGTCCTGGCCAGACACTGATTGAGACGTGACCACGAGATGACGTGCCACCGACCACTTATACCTTTGCGCTCTAACGCGCGCAGCTTCGTCGTGGATTTCTCGGTCGATGACACCCGATCTTCTACGATATTCTGCATAGAACGTTAATTGGAAGCCGCAGGTAGCGTTGGGCGTTCGAATCTGAACTTCGAAGCGGATTCGAATTTTTCGACACTGCAAAGATAAGAAGCCTTAAAAGATCGAAGCCTTCGACTGTAAAGGTCGAAGCCTTAAAGTTCTTGAAAGTGTTGATGGTTTTTATAGTATTGCATGTCTTATAAGTCTTGAAAATCTTGAAAGTCTTGGAAATCTTGAAAGTCTTGGAAGTCTTGACAGTCTTGGAAGTCTTGAAAGTCTTGACAGTTTTGATAGTCTTGGTACTGTTGGTAGTCTTGACTTTCTATTCAACAACTCGTAAGTGTTTTGATTATCTTAAATAATATTATTGACACGCAAAAAAATATAAAGACTTTCAAGACTACCGAGACTTTTAAGATTATCAAGACTTTCAAGACTTCCAAGACAATTAAGACTTTCAAGAGTTTTCAAGGCTTCGAATCTGAACTTCGAAGCAGATTCGAATTTTTCGCCAGTTTACAGATTCGAATCGATTCGAAGCGATTGAAATTCCATCACTAGCCGTTAGGTGAAGAAAAATTCTCGTGGATCGACTACTTGCTGCAAACTTCATCCCTTAACTCTTTGAAACGGTGAGCGCCACGGATTCGCTTGAACTGTGCTTTTCTGTATATTTGAAGAGTTCGTAACAAAAGTGAGCTTTGTCAAGTCTTAGCATCTTAGTCACGAGGTTCATAATTGAGTGACTTAATTAGAAATGGTTTAGGTTGCGTTCTTTCGATGTACAGTTACGTATTACACTTAAAATTTGTGTAATAAGATGACTACTTCATTAACGCTAAGTTTACGGAATGCGTTAATTTGACGAATTTTGAAGTCTCTTCTTAAAGTTACAAAAGTCACTAGTATTAATGTTGGCTTTGATTGATACAATAATACGAATACATATGAAAGTTCATTCCGCCCCTTTCCGACTGTACTTATGTATAATACAATTATATGTTAAGTAACTTGTGAAATTACACTGTCAATGTCCATAAATCTAGTGTTAAAAAAAAGAATCCAGTTCTATTGAACAATAATTAAAGATGCCACGATACTCTTGCACTTTTGACGAGAAATAAAAATTGACAGGGATTGTTCTTCTGAACTTCAATTGAACATTATAATTATCATCTTCTTCTTAGCTTCGTCTATTTTAGCGGTACATTATTCAAATCAAAAGAAATATAATACGGTATCCGCGAATTACGAATTTGTGCTACAAAATATCTACTACATTATACGATTTACAATTTCGTACAGTTACATACACAATTTATACCGTTTAAAAGCATTCTAAGAAGTAAGTACTAATTGTAAGTAAAAATTCAGGCAAAGAAATTTACAATTTGGTATACAATCAGGGGATGAAGACTCGCGCCATTAAATCCTTCTTACGGTTACCTTCAAGTTTTCTTTGGGGAAGGTGAGCTGCAAATTATTCGTTTTCTTCAGCATTTTATATGTTAGAATATAGGTAGGTGATGTATGCTAAAGAGAAGATGCGATGTAATTTTCTGGCACGGTTTCAAAGCTGTGCAGGGTTACAAGGTCCCGTGGCTTGACCCGAACTCCTCGATCTCTCCGCAGGAATGCATCCTGTGACAACCGATGCGAGTCTGTTCTTCGTCGATGGCATCCACATGTCACCAATCCTTGTCTGTTGCTACCCAACAGTCCCATGGATCGTGTACTTGGCCTGTTAGAATTGCTTTCGAGCTGTAACTCATGTCTTCTGCTTCTTTCTTCGGATTCCAACATCGGCTACACGATCGCTTCGAACTTCGAATCTCATTTGAGTACGTCAATTAACCGGTTATTCTTTCGCTCTATGCTCAAGGCCAGACATAGGTAACTACTTCTGGTGGAATACCGCCAAGTGCATTAAGACACACCGCTTTGGCTATGGATTTGCATTCTCTTTAGAAGCTGCTGGAAGACATAATTTTTCAACGAATTCGCTGATATTCCAGCCATACGACGCTCCGTGGGCCAAACGACTATTCCAGCTGATAAAGAATCCCACTAGCCGCAACTACTTAAATTGTTTCTTTTTCGGGACGTTGTAAAGGGGAAACTTCACTCTTCAACTTGCGGACGAGGAATAGTAACGTTTAAGGAAGTATTTTTGGATTTCAATTCCAAACGTGTGCATTATTGGCCATGGCCTTACGAATTTCAATGTTCACAGACTTGACAGGGATACCAACACCGGTACATTCTCTAGAGAAGGCGGTGTTCTTATTGCTATCAAACGTTCGTATGGTTGTAACGTAAAAATCTGTCAAAGGTGTGCTACCAAAACTACATCGCATTAACTGAGGCACGTGTTCAAAATCGTATTAAATCTTTCCGGAAATTTATTAATGACGTTAAACGATTTATACTACTCTTTATATTATCATTATTCGTATGAAATGAGTTTTTGCCCGTAGAAATAAATAAATAAATAAACATTGCGTTAAATGAGACGTTTTGAAGTCGAACTGATTTACCTACCAAAAATGAATCAAATTTATCTTTGAAAAATACGAGTCTAATTATGCGTTTGGGTAATAAAACTCGGATAATTGTTTTGGCTCTCGAGGGGCTCGAATATCGACGCGCGCCTGGAAAACCGAAAATGATCGGGGCGGCTATTTGCTGGTTAATCTGTAACCGTAAAGCTAAGCGGAAAAGACTCCTTTTGCTCTTCGTTAACGGATCACCGTGCTTGATTCCTCGATACAGGAGCGATCGAGACAAGCTGCATCGACGACGTTGGACGTCCGGGGGATTGATTCGTCATCCATCGGGGCCACGGCTATCGTGTTTTTGCCCGCGATCCCCCGACTAGTCACCAGTCATCTTCCACGTCGTAGTTTTCGTGTTCTTGTCCGGACGCCGTCGTAGCTCGGTCCCAGTCGTTTAATTAAATACAGTTTTTCATTCGGTAGGCCGAATCCGCGGCCGCCCCGCTGGGACGTAGGGAACCGCGATCGGGGAACGCCGGCAAATAAATCAAAAGGGAAAGCAGCAAGAGTAGACGAGACGAGCCGCTTCGCCGACGGCCTCGTCTTCCTGGAAGGCAAACACCAGTCGCCGATATAATTAGTGGACTCGCGTGTCCTCTTCATCGTGTACCAATCGGGAACCGATCGCATCGCGGCCAGGAATTTGCGAAAAAATCGGCTAAAACGGTTCGCGATCGTTCGAATCTTCGATTGTACGTTGCCGCGATATCTTGCGGAGAAGCGGCGCGCGCTTAAGTTTCTGTACGAGTTCGGGGTTCGCGTTACGAGTAGCGATTTTGGTTTAGGAATATGCAATTTCGAGTTCGAGGCTCGAACTCCGCGACGAAGAGAGGGAATTAGAGAATATAGATACTTTCGCTATTATTATTCACTGTCGGACTAAAATTAAAACTTTTACATACGTTTAATACACCTTAATATATATATATACGTTGTCTCGCCTAAAAAGGGGCAACTAAATTATTTTTAATATTAGATTTACGGAATTCGTCAGTTTGACGAATTTCAAATTTCATGCTTAAAATTATAGAGACGATAAATAGTATTTTTCAGTAGTTTACGTTAACTCTAATTAATGGAATGACAGGGACGTGTATTCTAATTGAACCCCTTCCTTTTCAAGCTTCTAACGTCGAATATTTATACACGGTATATCTATTTATCCGGAAGCCTGTCAGGTTATGCAATTAATGTCCGCAAGCCTTTTGTTAAAATCTATAATTACACGAAAAGTTCTACAAATTTATAAGCGTCGAATACCTTCACTTTATAGTTTCCGTGCCATTTTGCATGCTTCTGAAGGTTCCTAATATTTTTCACGCGTAACTACATAATATAGAAGATAATTAGGCGATCTATTTTAGGTAAACCACCCTTTTTTCACGCGAGGAATTTTGAAAGAGGGAGTAGCATGCTGGGAGGGAAAATTCAGGGGAGTTCGAGGTTCGCGGTAATGGGCGAAAGGCCGATCGAAGGAGTTTATAAAAGTTCGGAAGAGATTAAAAGTCCCCCGGTTGTCAGGCTCGCCTCAAAACAGGGAGCCGTCCCACGGGGTCGTTATAATGATTGATGTCTTTCATATCCAAAACCGTCTCCGACGAATGTTCCAATGTCTCGCTTCGCCGGCCGGCGTTTTACACGCTGCAACCACTCGTATAATGTGTACGAACTAAAATGCGGTAAACGTTAAGCTGCTGGAAATAACGGGGAACACGTAATAACCCCCATAATTTGCATCCTACTCTCCTTATGCTAAGGATGGACCGTCATTCGTGTTATCGCTTATTTATACTCATCCCCTACAATAGTCAGTAATAGACTGCGGATCATTATGCAAATTCGTACCTTTGTTAACAAAATTAAAGAAACGTGATTCGGGTAGAAGGCTGTTTTATCCTCTAAACAAAATAGAATGTATTTTGCTTTGGATATCTTCTATATTCTCGAGTAGTATGCGTACCCCCTGATTTTTTCCGTGCTTAAATTACCCATAAACACATATTATCATTGTCGCAGTGTCATCTGTAGTTGTATCGCAAAACAACTGTATCTAATTAAAGCGTGAAGTCGTGTATCTCGCGGCTATGGTTGCGAACTTTGACGAGGGTTGCTTTAATTTAACCCTGCTGCAATCTTGGAGATCCTGTTCGATTCAAATACAGTGTACAGCTCTGCTTTTTCTCAAAAAGCTTATCAATTCCAGCGAAAAGAACCTGCAATGTAGAAATTTACAGGCGTTAATAACAATTCTTCTATGTTTGTCAGAAAGCTAGATCCTTTAAGAAAATAAGAGCGCGATTAGGTGGAAAATGACTGACAACGATAGAAAGGTTGAACGTTACGCTTTAAGCCTATTTCGAGCCTAGTAAGGCTCTAGTAAGGGTCTAGTTAGTGCCCGATTTTTACCCTGCTTTTGACCCTAATATCAAACCTAGTTTGAGCATAGTTTGAGCTTAGTTTTGAGTATATTTTTGAGTCTAGTTCCGAACCTAGTAGGAAGTCTAGTTTCGAGACTAGTTGCGGGCCGAGTTCGAACATAGTTCAATCGTAGTCCAAGCCTAGTCTAAACTTAATCCAAGCTCAGTCCAAACTTAGTCCAAGCGTAGTACAAGCTTAGTCCAAGCCTAGTCCAAATTTAGTACAAGTCTATTCCAAACTTAGTGCAAGCCTAGTCCAAACTTATTCCAAACTTAGTCCAAACTTAGTCCAAGCTTAGTCCAAGCTTAGTCCAAGCTTAGTCCAAGCGTAGTAAAAGCTTAGTCTAAGCCTAGTCCAAATTTAGTACAAGTCTATTCCAAACTTAGTGCAAGCCTAGTCCAAACTTATTCCAACTTTAGTCCAAACTTAGTCCAAGCCTAGTCCAAACTTAGTCCAAGCTTAGTCCAAGCCTAGTCCACATTTACTCCAAGCTTAGCCCAAACTAAGTACAAGTCTACTACAAACTTAGTGCAAGCCTAGTACAAATTTATTCCAACTTTAGTCCAAACTTAGTCCAAACTTAGTCCAAGCTTAGTCCAAGCCTAGTCTAAAATTAGTCCAAGTCTAATCCAAACTTAGTCCAAGCGTAGTCCAAGCTTAGTCCAATCCTAGTCCAAACTTAGTCCAAGCTTAGTACAAATTTACTCCAAGCTTAGCCCTAACTAAATACAAGTCTATTCCAAACTTAGTGCAAGCCTAGTCCAAACTTATTCCAACTCCATTCCGAACTTAGTCCAAGCTTGGTCCAAGCCTAGTCCAGTCCACTTTGAAAATCTTCTGAGCCTATTTTAAAAATGTAATTTCTATGCGACCTCACGCAAAGAAGTACAAAAGTTCACGTGCTACAGATTCTGTTGGGGGTTCTCTCTCAGCCGGCACGTTTTTCTGCTTGTTTATAAATACTGCGTCTGAAGCACGCGGCCGAGTAGAGAAGGCGCAGATTTCTCGGCAGGCTGGAAGAAAGGAGCAGCAGGAAAAAGAAGCTGCTTCTAGCAGGCCGAGAGTCGCGTCTGACGACGCCGAACGACGCGCGAGGATGCCGCGGCGCTTCATTAGGGACCGCGACGATATGACTTATTTAATCGTCCGGGATCAACCCTGATCCCCTCCTCTGTGTAGTTTTTTTGAATATTTCGCGAATGATTTACGAGTTGCCGACGAACACGTCGAGCGTCGTCAAGTTGTTAATATAAATCGAGAATGGTGGCTTTAGAGGGTTGAAAATGGGAAATCCTTTATTCGAATTACCGAATGGCTACAAAAATATTTATACACTATCATACTTTCAATAACGATAATGATTAGACTGCAGATGATCATGTATTTATGGGAAATTCTAAGAATTCTAGATAAAAGTCTAATAATAATTTCTGCGAAACCTACTGTTTTGTATCTATTGTTGCTCTTTCCATATTTGGATCGAAGCATATTTTGAAACGTTTAATTTACAGTTTGCAAATTTTTCCTTTTAGGAACTTGCCGTTCAACCACACCTTTCGCACCTGTATTGTTCAACAACTAAAAACCATAAACTTCTTAATTTAAATTGCTTAATAATTTGTATCAATTATAGCTTCCCGAGGTTTTTCCTAGATTTTACTGTGCCAGTCAACGCACTAAAATGTTCATCTTGAAACACGTGTTCGTAGAATTTACCCTTCCCACCCGCCAATTCCTAATTCGTACATTTCCAATATAAAGATAACACTTCAACGGTTCACCTTTACCAGACAATTGAGTATTAACACCGCAATAGAGTTCTCCGGCCAACAAATAGATTCCTCTATTCGGAGGCTAACATCCGAACAATTACCATTACGCAACAACGCAAACTCTTCGCCGTTATCGCTGTCGGTCGTTAATTCAGCTTTTAACTATCCACGTGTTACCATCGGAATTCCAGCTCGGAGACAGGCCGTTAACCGCTTAAAAATTGATTCTATACCCGCTGGCACGGCGAAGTCGGTCCTCTTCTCGTTCCTCTCTAAACTGTAGCCGCTTTGACAGACTGGCGGCTGGCGTGAAAACGCTCGCCAATTAACCCGCGGTGAATTATGCACCGCCCCTTACCCACTAATTTAGTAGGTGACTTATGTCGTACTTGCCAGCCGACAAGCCCCGGACGAATTCGAGTACCTCGCTGAACGGTAAGCTTCCCTCTACCTTTTCTTTTTACTCTTCTTCTTCATCTCCTCCTCCTTAGTTCTCTCGTCCGTAGCCGCGGTCTTCGTCTTCTTGTTGCGCTTGATACTACTACTACTACTACTCCCTCTTCTGCCTGTGGCTGCTCGATCGCCCGACGACGAGAAGCCTCGGTGTCGCGAGCAGCCGGACATCCGGCAACTCGCGAGCGCTCCTTTGATGTCTTTGAGCGAGCGAATTCGCGGGATCGTACGCGGCGAATGAAATATCGCTGCTGGCTCTTTCTGTTCCTCGAGCTTCCAGCGAATCCTCTGCCCGGATACAAGCTACGTCCCGCTTACCAGGGATTACTTAGTTTCTCCTCGCAATCGGTTTATTGCGCGACGAAGGCGACGCTCTTTAGTAGCGACCCACCAGCCACTTCCGAGAAATTTCCTCCGCTCTTTTGTCACCGCTATTTTAATCCGCCAATTCTTTTTCTGTGCCAGCAGTGTTTCTTTCGATTCGGGAATCTTGGAAGGTTTAGTGGTTTTTTGGAAGCTTGGGGAAGATTTTGAAAAGTTGCTAATTTTTGGAAGCTTGAAGAAGGTTTTAGTCATCGTTTGTGAATTTAGAGAAGATTTTGGATGTTTGCCCATTTTTGGAAGCTTGGAGGAGGCTTTGGAAATTGTTGGAAGCTTGCAGGAAATTTTGATAATCGTGGTAAAATTTGGAAAAGAATTTGGAAGTTTGCTCATTTTTGGAAGCTTGGAGGAGGCTTTGGATATTGTTGGAAGCTTGCAGGAAATTTTGATAATCGTGGTAAAATTTGAAAAAAGAATTTGGAAGTTTGCTCATTTTTGGAAGCTTGGAGGAGGCTTTGGAAATTGTTGGAATCTTGCAAGAAATTTTGGTAATCGTTGTAAAGTTGGAAAAGAATTTGAAAGTTTGCCCATTTTTGGAAGCTTGGAGGAGGCTTTGGAAATTGTTGGAAGCTCGAAGAAAATTTTGGTAATCGTTGGAGACTTGAAGAAGGATTTGAAAATTGTTGCAAGCTTGTTGAAAGCTTGGAGAAAGCTTGGAGAATTATTAGAAACTCGAAGGAAAGCTTAGAGATAGCTGTGAGAAATATTTGACACTAGGATAACTGACCCACGTACTGTCACTGTTCCTATAACCGCCACTTTAATTACTTTATTTAATAGCAAAGAGTCGTAAGTAAAGAAATTTTCATACTAAATTTGGACTTCGGTATATGTACGTAACAACACGTAGACATTGTATATTCGTTTACACTTAATATTTATAAATAAATATTAGGAGGTAAACGTGCTGCTACACATTAAAACGTGACCAATATAATTTTAAACCATGAAACGTGTCATAATTCGGTAAGGCGCGACTTTTACTACACATCTTATATCTGTTGCACAAACTGACGTACTAATATACATAAAAACGTGTTTCTATTTAAATGAAAGGTTTTCAAGTGACAGTACGAAGGACATTGGACTCAGTTGTACATTTTCAATTACGTAGCGATGAATTTATTATATTCAACGTATAATAACAATGTTCATAAATGAAAGAGCGTTTGAACAATAATATCCTTCAAATTGGAATGATTTTTAGATTGAATACATTCTAAAATAGTTAAATAAAGTTACGGACGAACCTTAAAATGGCAGTACGTGGTACGTTCACCCCAATTGTTAAAAGTACGAAGTAAGCACTGAAAATAACCAAAGTGTCTTATTCCACTTGCCAAAATGTCACGATGCCTTCGATCCGCGAAGAAGCATACGTTTCGCTTGGCAGCGAAATAAAAAAAGGATCGAGGCGTCGCACGGTACAATTTCAACGAGTGATCGGAATATGCGAAAGTTGGACGGTTTCCATTGGGAAGCGGTGGCGAAGGAAGAGAGTGGAAGGGAACGGACACGCGACTTTTTCATGTAATCGCGCAGGAAGTCGAAGAGTTACTGCCTGCCGTCGGTATTCGGCCATACGATGGTTTATTCAGGAACAATAGATAGTCCCGCAGCATCCGGGACCTACGTCGAAGAGGAGCGGCCGCATCAAACATTCGATACCGAGGCCACAAATCGGGAAGCCAGACGTCGACGATATATTATGATCTTCACCGACGTCCCCGGCGTTCTTTACCGATTCAGCTGCTGTTACTCGAGCATTCATGTCGAGGAAGCCAAAAGAAGAAGAAGAAGAAGAAGGGAAAAAAAAGAGGAAAAGATTCGCGATCTTGTTCTCGAAGGTTTCCCTCTGGCCTCTTTATTTCGTATTACGTTCAACGTTCTCCCGCGTGTCCATTCGGGAATCTTGTATCTGCTTTTGCAATTCGTATTATCAATGACGATCAGCTGAATCGGATGCGATACGATAACTTCGTATCCGGTGAACGAATCTTCGTCAACTCATGGTCGTTAGGCAAGCGGATTTCAAGCGGCTGGGTGTTTAAAAAAATGTCTGCGATACGAAGTGGTAAAAATTGTGGAACATAGCTCGAACGCGGTAGAATACGTTTCGGTGATGGAAAATTAATAGATGAACGGACATTATGCTTAGCAACGTTCTTCTTCTTTCGAACGATAAATTAATTTCATTATTATGTAATTATGAAACTCGTCACCTCCTAATTTACTGTCCAGTGGAAAATTGTAAGTCTTAAGTTTCGTAAATTAATTGTCGAACTATTCTACTATTTGTATAATCTTCTCCAAATCCCAGTTTCAACAGCTGTGCAATATATTTGCCAAATACATACTTCCGTAAAGAATTGCAGAAATATATTCCGATTATCGGTGACGTCGCGACATGACACACGACACATTGAACATAACGGTTTTCTTCGAATAGAAAGATAAAATTAAAAAAAAAGAGCCTCGCAATAGGCCTCCGGTAGGTAAAGTGTTAAGCTGCGTGAAAACGACATTACGTATGCACGAACCTAAATACAATTTCCCATTTATCGACGCGTCTAACGTTAAGCTCCATTTCTAAAGCATAGACTCGTCCGTTTCTTTTTCCAGCCGCGTATCTTCGGCAACCGCGTGTGTCGAAAGGTAGCGTGGCCGTGTAGGAGGTGAATAATGAATGGCAACGTCGAAACAACTTGCTGGACCAGCGTCTCCTGGACGCGGATCGGCCCGAGGAGGGGGCGCGAGTTCCGGGTGAAACGACATGAAAAATTAACGGGCTCGCGTTTTGACGTCGCGTCAAAGTTTCGTTGTACGGGTGATAGATCGTCCCCGCGACCGTGTAGATTACTCTCGAAGCGGACAGCAGCGATGAAGAACCAAAGGACATTCGGGAAAAGGTCACCGCGAAGGGAACCGTGACGGGGGCCGAAAGACGGTTTTGAATTTCTCTCTCACACTCTCTCTCTCTCTTAACGACCGCCGGACAAATCCGAATTTTACGAGCCTCGCGCTCCGCTCTCCGCTACCTGTCGCTTCTACGAATCCAGAAGAATCTTTTTTACAAGATTTATCGCCGCCCTAACGTCGCGAATGTTAGGCTACCTGCGGCCGATGCGAAATTATGCAACTCGCGGATTGATTCGTATTAGATTAAGGCGTACGAAATGTCGTTACGCGAAAGGATGGATATACTATTTTAACCCTTTTTTAACGACTATGATAACCGGAAATTAGACACGCTATGCTGGCTCTTGTGAAAATTCAAAGTGTCGCGTATTGTTACCTTTACTCTGCTCCGTTTTGAAATAGATGAATATTGAATTGGCGAAAGTACGTAAAAATCTTCAACTTTAACTATTAGTGATACTTACGCGTGTTACTGTAGCGAACAAAGTACAAGAGCCACAATTAAAGAAAACGAAATTAGCTGTAATCTAGATATGCGTATACTTTAATAAAATTATGCAAACTTCAGTGTTTGACATCACGAATAACGGGTATATTTAAGCAATTCTTTCGATGGTAATTTAAATTTGACAAATATACTACGAAAGCTACTAAAACTGGGATTAGAAGAAGATCGTATAAATTGAGGGACAGTTGAATACCGATTTCGTGAAGCGCATGATTTCAATTGATTAATCGTAGAGCAAAGGAAAGAAACGGCAAAGGTAACTTGCGTTGACGCGAGAATAATGCGTCCCAGCTTTTAACCCCTTGCCGTATAATAACGAGTTACACTCCTGGCGCAAAAGTACATTACGCACTTTCATTCGAATTACAACTTCAATTCGTAAGATTGACGACTTTTAAATGAAAACTACGCGTAATGTTTCAGTGGTTTGTACTCGATCCAGCATTAAAATAGAGAATAGTCAATGTCCGGAAGAATGGTCTTCAAGAAGTTTGTACGACAAGGATTTAAAGTCGCCGTAGGAGCGCAAAGGGTTAATATCTATATTACGGAGAGGTGAAATATATGTAAATACGCGTGGAAGTTGCCCCATAGGGTAAATGATCCACGTACTGTCACTGTTCCTATAACTGCCACCTGAATTCGTTTATTTAATAGCAAAGTAATGTATGAAGAATCGTAAGTAAACAAATTTTGATACCAAATTTGGACTTCGGTTTCCGTAACAACGCATACACATTGTATATTCGTTTACACTTAATATTTAAAACGAAATATTAAGAGATAAATGTGCTGTTGAACATTAAATCGTGGCCAATGTAATTATAAAGTATAAGACGTGTTATAATTCAGTAAAAGCGACATGTATATGTTTACTATACATTTTATATCTGTTACAAAAACTGACGTGCTAATACGTATGTAAAACGTGTTTCTATTTAAACGAAAAGTTTTCAGGTGACAGTAATAGGAACATTAGACTTCGTTGTATATTTTCAATTACGTGATAATGAATGGATTATATTCAACGTATAAAAAAAAATGTTCATAAATAAACTCGATGTTGATGAATCGTATGCTCCAAACTGGAACGATCTTTATATTACGTACGTTTTAAAACAGTCGAATAAAGTTACTTAAAGTAGCAGTACGTGGTACATCTACCCTAGTTCAAAGCGGAAGCTTCCGTACGGAGGCGGATTCGCGGCTCCGCTGCTGTCAACCGAGTAGAGACTTCAATTAAACGGCGTAATAAAAAAAAAAGAAAGAAAAAAAAAAGTTGCAAAGACGCGGAAACCTAATAAAAATCTTTTTCCCGCCTACGACTCACCGTTAATTACCATAAGTTAATTACAACGACGTGAAAGCAGAGCCAACCCCCTTGCGTCGACGTGCACCCTCTGGCCTTCGTCGCACACGAACCTAGTCCCTGCATATTTGTGTACACATCGCTTGCCATCTCCCTCTCTTCCCACCCTCTAACAACAGCCCCGCTATATTTACGAGGCGAACTTTGCTTTAAGCCTGCCGATGTTTTAACTTTATCGCGACCGAAGTATGATTTTACGAGAAGCCCGCGGGCTAAATATGCCCGCGTCGTAAAATTAACGGCGTTTCCATAAAGGAATCCGGTGTGCTTGCGTTAAAACTCGATAAAAGCCAATAAAGCATCGCCACGGAGAGCGCAGTTTAGTATAGTTTATCGCCCTTCCCCTTCACGAACTCTCACGAGTCGCTGTCCACGGCTAACCGCTGCCAACCTGCGCCCATTTGCAGCGTCCTCGGATAAGACTTACGAGGATTCTACGGAACAAGAGTTCGAAGACCTTCGCGACCCACGGATCCCCGATCCTTAAGAAGAAGAAGAAAAAACTCGAGGATGTCCTGCGTTATTCGCGGCCACCACGAGAAGCTTGTTCAGTTTTATTAACACCGAGTTGCCGCGATTTCGCGGTTCACTCGCGTTTCCCTCGCTTGCAATGGTTTCGCGGCGACGAGAAAGGGGTAAGTAAAATAATTTGCGTATTAGGGAAACGATCGATACGATATTGAAACGCGAATACTTTAATAGGGAAGATTAGGAATTAATTGGGAAGGGAATCAACCCTCAGTGTTCGCTTCTTTCGGTACGGAGAACGCTATGGTGACATTTTTTTCGGGTTTAATCCTTTGTCGTAGGATTATTTTGTTATCTACGTATGTATCTATATAGCGTTTTAGTTATTAAGCCGAAAATTGGACGATTCGTCTACGATGAACGCGAAAGAAGAATAGTGGAGAATTTATACCAGGTCGGTAGTTGAGTTCATCTGAATAGTTATCAATATTATTGATCGCTACACGTCGTTCGAAATATTATAGACAATTCTTACCTAACCCTTTCACTACGAAAGGCGTATGTATACGCCCAGCAGATTTTACGTAGTACAACACGAATTCATCTCAAAATTTATCCAATTTACCTAAATATTATATAACAATGATTGAAACTGTTTATTTTAACAGCAATGTAACATCTTATTATTTTACGCTTCGCCTGAAATAGTTTCTAGACGTAAATTATGCACGTACTTCTAATTGTACTAATCTTTCATAGCGGCGACGATCACTCCAATATCTCTTCGCAATCAATGGGTTAAATGATCCCCAATTTTATAAGGCAAAACTAAAAAACTAGAATTCGAATTAAATATCGCTTAGCCGGCAATTGCAACTATACCCAACACACGTGTCAGGGTTTTAATTCATCGTTGCACGGAAGAAGGTGTTTAACCAAGAGTACGCAGAACTGTGTCCACGATGCACGACTACGTTTTTTTTCAGTCACTGTACGTTTAGCAGCTTTAAATTCCGAGACTTCGTAGCCGTGAAACGTACGCGCGTACAGTGTATCAGAAGAAGTAAATAGCGTCGCGCGAGACTCGATGGAGAATTATGCTAATAGTCCATATTAAGAGTTTATCACGGCTTCGAGCATCGTACAGAAAATATTGTGAAACGTAGTCGGTCGGCGTGCAGCAGGTTATTCGATCGTCGTCGAGCCTGTGCACGCACTAAGGGTGTTCTCGCACAAGCATAGGCGTTCGCGCAAGGATACGCGGTCCGATTATCGCCTGTTCGCGAAGTAATGTCACTAAAAAGCCAGCATCCCCGTAGGGCGGCAGATAGCGGTTGTCTCGGTTAGTACTCGGCGACACGATCATTTTACAACTGAGCTACTATACACCGGTAATGGGATGGTTTTATCTGGTGGCAGGTAAACTCCGGCGTCGTCCTCGGTGGAAACGTTGCCTTAAACCTCTCCCCAGTGTTGTATACACCTGCATTTTTGCACATCGGTATCTTTATGGTGGCATAAAACGGGTTTACCGGGCAATTTAAATGCCGTTCACCGCATTAACCGCGCGCCGTAATACATTTTTGTAATTCTAAAATTAGACGTTTACTCGCGCCCCATCGAGGGCGGGAGAGGAGGAGGGGGGGATAATGCGCGCCCCGTAATCGTGTGTTCCGACAAATTAATTTCATTCCCCGGCGGGATAAACTGCCGCTCTCCGGGACACGGTACCACGCGGAATTCATTGAAACGAGGACTCTTTTTTAACGTGGAATCGTTGCTCCCGAGAAGGTGAATCGAATCGAGTATTTGTTAGACAGGAGTAGGGAACTCTAACGGGGCCTTAATCGAATACTCGTGGTTCCTTTTAGCGAGAAATACTACCACGATACAACGTAAGACGTAAGTAATTTGTGCTTGCTTTTTAATCGAATACTAGTGGAAACATGCGAAAGGTGATAAGTTAATGTGGTTAGATCTAGGGTAAATGTACCACGTGCTGCAACTTTAAGGTTCGCGTGAAACTTTATTTAATTAATTTTAGAACGTCGTTAACGTAAAGATCGTTCCAGTTTGGAGCATAACGTTGTTCAACATCCCTATTATTTATGAACATAATAAATTCATTATAACGTAATTGAAACTGTACTAAAAAGTCCAATGTCCTTCGTACTGTCGCTTGAAAACTTTCCATTTAAATAGAAACGCGTTTTACGTATACTAACACGTCAGTTATTGTAACAGATACAAAATGTATAGTAAACCTATCGGTTTTACTGAATTATATCACGTCTTATACTTTATAATTACATTGGTCACATTTCAATGTTCAACAGCACATTTACCTCCTAATAATTATTTATAAACATTAAGTGTAAACGAGTATACAATATCTATGCGTTGTTACGTAAACCGAAGTCCAAATTTAGTATCAAAATTTGTTCACTTACAATTCTTTATACATTACTTTGCTATTAAATAAACGAATTCAGGTGGCAGTTATAGGAACAGTAACAGTACGTGGATCATTTACCCTAGATAGTATTGTTGAATCGTATCCGGAAGTCATCCTAAGCCGAAAGGTAAGGATTACGTGTAATGAATAAAATAAAAGAAGATACAAGTGGAAACACGGTGGTCCGTTTTACGAGAAATACTTTTGCAACGGTACAAGAGAAAAAATAGGTAACTCGTAATACTTTTAGTAAATGGAAAACTTCAAAGTCGAAATCTGATCGTCTACGAATGTGATTCGCAAAGAAGAAGAATATTCCTACGTATTCGTATGATTTCGTTAATCCTTTCACTGTTTAGCCCGTATAAATTACTGATCTACCCATGATACGATAATCTAGGGCAACAAATATTTAAATCCGCTGCTGATAGCATGTGAATACTCATCGTAATCGCTATTGAGATCACAAGAATCGCAGAAATGACAGAAATCACACGCGTGTTGCGTTCGCGTAATAAAAGTGGATCTTAGGATAGTGCAAATTTGTTTCACTCACCATTTCGGAAGCCCTCAAACGCCAACTGTTAGAAGTTAACTATCCCGACGCACCTTACTCTTGAAATGCACACCGTACACGACACGCAACACACGGAATACGCGTATCCAATAGCAATGATTGAAAACTGGAAACGGAAATTTCTAATACAAGATAACACGCGAATAAAGGAAATACTTAAACGTAGAGTCCTTACCGCGCGACCTCTTGTCTAGAACTGACGACGCGGCGTGATCGGTCAACCCTCCTTTGCCCAAACACTCTACGTGTCGAAGTAAACGAGTAAACATTGGAGCCGATGTTTATGGCATACTGGATCAGTACGCAAAAACTGTTACCGGTTATTGTGTCGCCGCGCGTCGATTGTTTTGACTCGGAACGCTTCCCTCAACGATAATTTCGTTGCCATGGAACTTGACCTTTGGGTGACGTATTATAAAATGCTGAGGAAATTTTCGTCGAATATTTTGCGCTTCTCGCGAAGGATTACTCGGTCTGTTTCTAACCAGAATAAGATCTGATCGACCTTCCACTTTCTCTCTTCGTTGAACTGATTCGAGCGCGAACAACTAGTAGGCAACAAATGTATCCTACAAAATCCAAATGTTCCTTGGATCGCGTTGCTCCAGTGTGGACAAAAAATTTCCATAAGTTAATGTCGATTGGAAACCTTTTGTAACACGCGACAAACTGTTGCTCGTTGGCTTTAAGCCTGTTTCACCTCGACGATCGAACAGCAACTAAATAACGTAAATAACCTAGTAATCGACGCTGAACCAGTCGTCGACATTTCTTATGATTTTAATTGCAAATTAAGCTTCTAGTTTACAATCGATGTCATCTATGATTTTTCCTACAAACTTGCCATAATCCTTGCCATAAAACCACGAGTCACACCAGTGATGTAGATTACAAATAAAACAGAACAAATAATTGCGATATTTGCAACAAAATTCAATTTACCCCCTTTAATTTGCTTCAGAACTTTCTATGATTACTATAGCAAATACAAATACCGTACAATATTTAACTATTTCGTATTTGGCGTAATGTTAAAGTAGGTAGTAGTAGTAGCTACTGAAAAATTCGTAGCGCAAGGGGTTAACCCTCGCCTATTAATATTTTGTCTACCATCTACCGTAACAGCAATTTAACTTACTAATAATTAAATCCGCGCAAAGCGTCCGCTATCGAGTATACTTTACCCAAGAATCTTCGCAACGTCTACTAAGAACCCAACTTTCTCCCAATATTACAATACTCGTAAAAAAATTCGCTTGCATTTACCTGGAACTTTGATTCTGGCGATTTTGAAAAGCACGCAAAGGCAACGGACCAAGAGGAAGGATCGCAGCGAGAAGGGATCGAAACGGAATGGGGCAGAGGCGTCCACATAACTCTGCAGGGTCTAGCGGAGCGAGGCACGGAGGCAGGACCCGCACAACAACCCTTTGAAGGTTTATGCCGATTCAGGAACGAGTTGATTCATGAAGACGGGATGGACCTCCTTGGGATCCGCGGCTCGGTGCCCCCAAGGCCGTGGCGGGTGGTCCCGCGGCTTGATTTCTTGTTTCCTCCACCACGCTCGATCTGGCCTGCGTTCTCCTCTCCTCTTCTATTCCTCTCTCTCTCATCCTGACGGTCGCGGAATAAGATAGAGCAACGAATGGAGCACGGCCGTAGGACAGTGACAGAGGAAACCGACGGGAGGAGGGCAAAAGAAGGGAACCAGGCCGGCATTCCCCGCTGCTCGCCGTATACCTATAGCGATTGTCGATTTAAATGTTTACTAATAACCAAGCTTGTCCCGCAACCACCCAGAAGTCGGTCGCTTTGCATTTTTATAAGTACATCTTACGGCCGGTTCCGAGAACGAGAGAACGTTTCATATTCATCCGCCGCTGCCGCCGTCGCCAGACTGTCCTCCGGCTCTGAGATACTCGCAGGACTTCTGGCGCGTATTGTCTCCCGATGCATGTGCTCGCGATTAGCCCTGCCAGCGGCATAATCATTCGCGTTCTCGTTGCTTATTCGTGAGTTCGGTCGTTAGGGCGATCCGTTGGTCGTTTCGCGGTCCTCGCAGCTCACGTGCAACGTGGGAAAATGTTGCGGCCTCTTCGGTTTTTAACCACTTCGCGGGCGACACTGGGGTGTAAAGGTTTAGCGTGGTATATGCTTGCAAATCTCGTGGTAGATGTATTTCGCGATTGACTAAAATAAGTGGATAGCTGTTTGCGAATTAGCAGAGTGGTTGAAATAGTGATTATCAACGGGGGCGATAGTGTTAACCGTTTATGGGGGCGATAAAGTTTTGCAAGCTAGTCTAAGGCAGTGGTGGTAAAGTTATGTATAAATAGGGACCAAAGAAAATAGTTTTCGAAAGTTTACAGGCTTCGGATAGAGAAATGTATCTGAACAATATTTTAGCGAATAGGACGACGAATATACAGGTGACCATAAAACCGTCTTCCTCGCGATATATTTTTGTACTTTGCAGTGCTTGAAAAATCGTATTATATATATTTTCTTTAAATTCCACTTCGTTAATTTAACCGCTACGTTTATTTGATTTTATTTAACATTTGACGCAATTGATAAAATGAAAACAAAGGAACAGCACTGAAACGTGTACTCGAGGAGACGTAAGATAAACCTTCGAGCGGTGACAACTATTTTAATATCACTTGCGGTGATGTGACGTCAAATTGACTCTGTATGAAAAAAAGATATAAACGTTTGCAGTAGTTATGCGAACTCAATTTGACGTCATGTCACCGTTATTGCAGTGATACGGAATCAATTTCACGTCCTACCGATAAGGAGTCGATTTAACGTACGTCACCAGTTGAAGATTAAAAATTACAAAACAAACATTATTGCAAGTGTTAAAGACCCATCATTGTATCCTGTTTACGAAGTCTTCTCTTAATTAAATTTAAACTTGTTGACAAAAGCGTCTATCGGAGAAAAAAAGATTGAGAATCCCCGAGTTCAAATAATATTTCACGTTACTTCCAGGGGGTTGAATTCTAATCGAGTGTCACGAGAACGCAATCGATATTAATAAGAAATTAAATCTGTATTTTCTTAAAAAATTACTCACCTTTTCTCACCGCCGTTGGCTCGCACAGTTTCTTCTCACAGGCGAAGACAAAAAAAGGATCGGACGATCGATCAAAGGTGTACAGACAACAGGGGTAGAATGACGAAGGCTCCGAGAAGATGTTTTTTTTTTATAATGATTCGTTTATTGCGAAAGGACACAGTCTGCAAGCCATCTGCCAATGTGGCATCAGCGAGCTCGCGTGAAATTTTGGACACGAATGACTAAAAGGTGATGGCGATCGTTCACTCTCGACATGACATGATATGTTGACAGTCGCTGCGCCCTACGGCTGCCTCGTCCAACGAGAAACACCTCGAATCTCCGGCATTACAGTACGCGTTCGTGTCTCCCTTTCCCGTTCACGAGAAGGGAACGCACAGCACCCTGCGTCGCGGACAGATCGGGGCGCAACGCGAGTTCCAAATTCTGTCAGATTACGGGCGGAGTCGGGCGCGTTCGACGAAAGCGCGTCGCTCGCGAATCGGTTGCGAAAAAAAGGTCAAAGAAACGTGAAACGGAAACAAAAAGATGAAAAGGAAACAAACAAAAAAAAAAGAAAGAAGGAAAGAAAAAGTTGGAATCACGCGTCGCGAACAATGTTTCGTCGTCGATCAACGGATCCTTCTTCGTTCATTTATCATTATTATCACGATCAGCGACGATTTCTCCGGACTTCGTGGCCGCGCGAAAGCGCTCGAGCAATAAATAAATAATACTTACGAACGGAGAAACTCGGGCGCGAGACATGCACACTTGCAGAACGGAGTTCACACACTGAGTTGTTGCGCTCCACGCGTCCTCCGCGTAATCTGTCACAGCGATCAACGATCCATACCTCGTCATGATCGACCGAGTCGACGTGAATCGATAATATTATAAACATTGCAATAACAATAATAATAATAATCCATAATAATAATAATCATAATAATAATAATAATCATCGTCGTCATTAGTATGAATTATGATCTCAAATATTATAATAATAATATCGTACCTACTCTACATACAATACATACACTGGCCGGACGCTCTCTACTGGGCCCTCTCTACTATTTACAAACGCATAAATAATTATTAATTATTATCGTGTATTTATATATATAGTATTCTTTATGTATAATATTAATGTCGCGGTAGACACGCCTAGGATAGTTTATCTTTTTTTTTTTTGTTATTATTATTATTTTCCATTTTAAACAGCGATTAGCTGCGGTTTTGCTGCTCTACGGAAGAGATAAACGGGTCTACGAATTTTCCTCTCCTTCGTCGTTCCTTTTCTATCACCTCTCACCGTTCCGTGCTCGTCCGAGAAACGGAGAGAGGCAGGAAGGATTACGACGAAGGACCAGAGAGCAGGATATAACAGGGGATCGAAGGGGAAGCGAAGGGGAGCCCGAAATACGAAGAAGACAGAGAGACAGACTAGGAACGGTGGAGAAAGAATCAGGGATCTGGGGGGCAGTATATATCGTGTGTCGTGTGTATCTCCTTCCGACTTCGTTCTTCTCGTTCAATTACTGTACACTAATTACAAGATTGTAGTCTCTGATTATTGTCATCCACACCACACAGCGCCGCGCGAACGCCTGCGCGGTGATCCGTCCCTCGAAACTTCGATTAATTTATATTTTTTAGTCCATCGTCCCGTCGCCCGGGAATCACACGCGCCCCGGTGACTTGAGTTCCTGCGTGGACGGCAGGCTTCCACTCGGATGGGGCGATTGATCGGACCCACCGGAGGACGCCGTCGACGAGGACGAAGGAGACAATCCCGATGTCGCGGTGGTTAAAAGCACGCCGGGTCCACCAGGGGTGCCGCTACCCCCATTTATAGAGAAAGGTTTAACGTTACCACTTGCGGACACCGCCGACGACGAAGACGTGAGTATGCTGGGTGCCGTCGAAGGAGGCATAACACCGCTCAGCCCGCCCAAGGTCCTCGAGTAAGTCTCCAACAGGGACATGTCCCCGGTGCCGAGGTGAGAGGCGCCGTAGAGATTCCGGTAGAAGTCGGGGTGATGCCGAACGAACTGCGTTCCCGAGTGCATTGCCGTGTGAAGGGGATGATGGGGGGGCAAACGACTCGCTAGAGGACTCACCAGCTTTCCGCCTCCTCCACCTCCGCCTGCGACTCCTCCGCCGCCACCGCCGCTTCCGCCGTAAGGGGAGGAAAGGCCAGTCATCGTGGTAGGTGTGGGACTTTGTTGCTCCCCATCCTTGCTCGCCATGTCGGCTAGAGACCAAATTCTTGGCTTCGTGCTGACCCCGCTGCCCGTGGACGACGCGGTAGTGCTCGGAGGAAGATGATGACTACTCGGAGGCGTGCTTTCCGGGGACGGGTGACGAAGCAATCGACCGTGAGACGACGCGAGGTAAGCGGGATGTTGAAGTTGCAGTGGATGCCTGGGCTCTCTTTGATCGTACAGGCACTCTGGGCTATCCGGGCCGCTATCGGCTCGCGATTCGCTCCACTCGCTTTCGGTCCTACCTTGGACACCCGTCGATCCTCCGCTCGTGCCCAGAAGATCCATCCGGTGTGCCGATCGTTCGCCGTCCTCGCTCGATCCGGTGCCCGAATCCTTTGAGTCTGTAGCAGAGAATTGGATTTGTGCTTTGGCGATAAAGGAGCAACGGATTGTTGGCTGGTAGAATTAGGGACTGCAAACGATGGGAAAACGTCGATATACCGGTGTACTAGGTGTACCGATAAGTCATCCATTATTTTTAAACGAGTTAACAAACAGGCACAGGTAATTTCCTCGAAGGATGACGTTAAACGTTACGTGAAATCAGTATGCGATTTTGTTAAAAATAGATGCTTATTTGAATAAAAAAGTAAGGTTACTCAGTGGTACACCAAATAAAGCTCGGTATACAATTTCCGAGAAGAGAAATCGATTGCGATCAAAATATACAAACACGCTATCTGTAATCAGTTCAAATAAAAATTGACTGGACATTTATACCGCAACTACGTTATTCTATGTCAATTCCTTATTATCTCTACTCTCGTCTTCAAGTCAATTTGAATTCCTTCTTAACAACTTTAAGGATATTTTACCGATATTATCGACGTATGAAAGTATCGATAACATTCCGATATTATCGATATCCGCGTCAATAGTCATACCTTTAGTTGGGATTAGAGAGGAGGAGTATAGAAACATAGGAACGATGAAAAATAGGAACGGAGAAAGGTAGGCGGATGTTTGTTACGGTGCATACCTAGCCGGTCTTTCTCGTCCACGCTCTTTCTTCCGCTGTCGTCATCCTCGTTGTTGTTGTCCTCGTCCTCGACCCTATTCCTCGGCTCCCACGTCATCTTGTTCTCTTTCTTCAAGCGTCTCCGCGCGTTCGCGAACCACGTGGACACTTGGGTCAGAGTCATCTTCGTGATGATGGCCAGCATAATCTTCTCGCCCTTGGTAGGGTACGGATTCTTCTTGTGCTCGTTCAGCCAATGCTTCAGCGTACTCGTCGTTTCCCGCGTGGCGTTTTTCCGTCTGGCGCCGTTCAAATCCATGCCGTAACTGAAACAGAACAAGTCGACCACTCGTTCAGTTAAAATATCCACCAACCGTCGTCTAACGAATATATTCATCCTCGATTTCTGCTTCAATTCCGTAGAATTGAAAATTCCACTCAGCCTTAGAGATACTAGCCCTCCCAAAACCGCAAAGATACCCCGACCAACACCAACGGCGGCGAATTGAACGAAGTCTTTAACAGGAAGCACTCAACGAGCGGAGAGAAGTCCATCCTTTTATTAAGTTCCTCGGCGTTGGTCGTTCTCATCGTCGTAGGATGCACGTGACCCGGATATAAGGCGGTCGGGGAGGTACACAAGTCGCGATACGTTATACGAGCGAGCTGAATAACAGAGACACGCGGTGGGGTAAGGAGGGAGAGAAGAAGGGGGGGGGGGGTAGGAGAAAGAGAAACGAAGAAGAAGAATAAGGCTTTGCCTCCGGTGGAAGCTCGTGTCGGGAAACTTATCCAATCGTGAGGCTCGTTACGCCTTCCCCTAGAGCTCGGTATAAAAGTCCGAGTCCTGCTCGGTTAGAAGAACGATATAAGCGGGTAGCTACTACTTTCATCCCGAGAGCAGATCTCTATCTAACGGTTTAAGCTCCTTCCTTCCATCCCAGTCGGAGAGGAGAGAAGTGGAGTGGTAAAGGAGAGTCGAGAGAGAGCGGCCTATTTCCCCCCTCGTCCCTCTGCGCGTCTCACCCAGTCGAAACGGAGCGACCGACCCCCTGGGATCCCATTACTAAAAGACTAACCCTTATCAAAGATTAAACTTCGGTATAACTGCTGAATCGACGGGATCGAAATTAAATTTTCCAGCGGCGAGCGCGGCTTGGAGATGCTTACCCCCTTCTCCTCTTCACCCCCTTCTTGGCTTTTTTTTTTACTTGTTTCAACCCTCGCGACACGCGGTCTTCCGACCTGTACTTCTTTACTTGCTTTTCTTTTACGCGAGCGCGGATGCGATTTTTAACGTTTCGCTGGATTTCTAATTCTGCGACAAATTCAGCCCCAATTAATCTGTGCTTATTCTTCTCCAATGTAGACGTAGACACGGTCATTAATATTTTGGTTCTTGCGATAAAATTCTAAGTTTCTAAGTCCCCTTCGAATTCACCGCCGTAACAAGATGCGAGGAATTTTAAACTACGAAACTATGGTTTTAGTATAAATTCCAGCGGTTCCTTTGCTTGCTGTTCTCTAAACGTGCCGACTACTAACTACGACTCTGTACGTAATATTAAGTGTACCATCGGGTACTCCACTGTTTCTGTAATAAGTTCAGCGTACAATTTAAATTGCAAATATACTACCAAAGAGCAAAACGAATCGATGAATTTATTTTACAATACGTAAATATTGTAGAACAACACCAACTACTTATATTTAATACAGGATAGATCTCGTTAAAAATAAGTATTCAATTTGACAGCAATAAGTGGATTATTCATCTGCACCTAATATATGCACTATGGAGGACTACGTTGAGAGTCTGTACAAAGTTCGTACGATAACGTATCCTCGTAAACACCATCGAGCTACTAAATATTGGTCAAAGTCTATCAAAACTTTAAACAATATTTATACAATTTGGCATTTGGCAGTGCGTTAAACACGTTCGTTTATTCGAGAGAAATCCTAAATTTCTAATTCCGCGTCAAACTCACCCGCACGAGTAGGACCCAAAGTAATCCTAAACCGTGAAATATCTTTGGTACAAATCCCAGTGGAATCGCGCGAAGAAAGCGCGCGTCTTCGCGCCAGGTTCCGTGACGGGCAGCCGCCATTATTGAGCTGTATTTTCACCCTCTTTCGTTGCTGGGAAGAAGAACACGGCGGGAGCGAGGCGTGTGTGTGGACGCACGACTGACGTTGCTGGTGTCAGCGGCACGAGGGGGAGGTGGTTGCGACGGGATGAGATGGGAAATTAATAAAACTGTCACTTATCTACCCTTCCCCGGGGCAGGCCTACACGCGCTATCTGCCCGGCTCTTCTATCTTCTTTCCATCCCTATCTTTCCGAGCCGGTTGTTCCCGAACGTAGCCCCCATCCGTCTCTTTTCCTCCGCGATGGCTGCGCGCGGGATTCGCAGCAGCTGAAACGAGGCGCTAAACATTTCAATTTGGCATCACAGCCGCCTCCTCCTCCTGCTCCTCCACGGACGTGTACACTCCCGGTCGCACACACGCGTTTCCACCCCCGGAATTTTCTATCCTATCCATCCGGTAGAAAGCGTCGAGGGGTCGAAGTCTCGTACACGAAAGAGTCGAGACGGTGAAACACAGGAGGAGGAAATATAGAAGGAATGAGGGAAGGAAGGAGGAGAGGAGAGGAGGTGGACCGGGGCAGAGAGCGGAGCACACGGCGCGGCGGTGAAACAGAGACGAACGGGAAGATAGAAAAGTGGCGAGGAGAGAGGGAGGATAGCTTAACCCCGGTCTGTTTGCGAGGAGCAAATGGCGTTCTGCAGTTATTTTAAAATTCAGCCGGTGGCAGGGGGTGCGGATCGGATTAAAAAATCAGAGTGGAAGCTTGTTTCTCATGATAACAGCCAGCCGCCCCCGAGAGCGGGAACTGCTGCTGCTTTCTACCGATTCCGTCTCCCGTTCCGACCACCCCCGCGATGTCGAGCCTCTATCTCTCCGCCTCTTCCGCGTCCACCTGTCTCTCCCTCTTTCTCTCCCTCTTCCGCCCTTCGTTCATCTGTTTCCTTTTTCTCCTATGCGCCACAGTGCTCCAACTTTTTCCTTCTCTTTTCTCGTTTCGTCTCCACCCTTCTCTTCTCTTCTCTTCTCTGCGCGGTTCTCCCGATCTATCTCTCGCTCGGGCTCCGGTATCGCCGCGCAACCACCGCACGGATACACCCCGAGGGGCATTTCGCTTTAAATACGGCCGATGTACGCGCCAAGCCGTTCCCGTTCGCATATAGAGACGTGTCGGTTTCGTGTATATATATATCTATATACAAATCGTATTATATACGCGCATATAGGCACAGCTATGATCGCACGCGCGCGCCAGAGATCGACCTCTTTCTCCTCTTCTCGCGCACGCACCACGCCAGGCTTGATCGCATCAACTGCTTGTTTCCATGGCGATTGCTAATCGGCCCGTCCTTCTCTTCTCGTTTCCAACGTCGCGCCTTTTGTTCCCGTTCCTCGCAACCCCAAACGCGTCCAACTGGAGAGCCAATCTGCCTAGACGCCCCGATGACTTTATCTGTTTTTTCCATATCGCGCAGCTACCTATTCAGGTCGCATTTGTACTTTACAGTATTGCGACTCTTTTTGTCGGAGAATTTGATATCGATGGTCCGTCGCCCTTTGGCGAATCGGGTGAGTTGTAAAAAAAATGTTTAGATTCGACCTGTTTCGTAGAAAGATATACTACGGGAAGTATGTAAACGCTGATTAGATTCCGAAGTAGAAACGCTTATTCTAGCATTGAAACTAGTCTAGTGTCATTTTTCGAGAACACAATTACACGATAATTGAATTGGGTCCCAAATAATTCTCTAGATAGGAAGAATTTCCTATTTTTAGCTTCCTTTAACGCGACGAATAATCGGTTGAAAATGTTCACCGTATTTGAATTCGAAAACTTTGCAACGATTCCTAAATCCATCTCTGGCTAGAGTAACAGATTTCGATTGCCAAGCGCTATTCGGAGCTCGAGAGCAGACGAGGCTAAGGAATGTGACTCCGATTGGTCACAGTGACCTCTTCTCGTCGCGATACAGCAAACGACGAGTAAATTAGTACAGTGCTGATGCATATCTTTACAATTAAAAACGAAGAAAGAGGAGACAAATAGAGGGTTCTTTCACCCCCTAAATATTTCAACTATACTTGTACGCTTTTGCGCTTACTACTCTGCGCTATTCTGCACGTTCCGCGCTACAGTAATCAGCATCCGTTACGCGCGACACGCGACGAGGAGACAAAGTGTGAAGCAGAAAAAAAAACAACAACAAAGCGTCAAATATTAAGGACCGCTTTTGCAATCTGCACCGTTCCGTTCATCATTCCAGCTCCGAATGGTACCTATCCGAACGCGAGGAGGACAGCAACGAAGATGCCACCGAGAGGCAAGCACCGGCACCCCTCGAAGGTACGATCGGAGCGAATCAACCATTAAAGTTCGCCGAAACGGCCATTTCTCGCGACCCTCGACCGCACGGCGGTTAACGTAAACGCGTTTGTCATGGCGTAGCCTTTAAGGGGGATAAAAACGGGGGTGAGTGACCATGGCCAGTTCGAAACGAGGCAGGTGTGCGGGCTGGAGCGACTCCGCCCCTCGTTACCGCTCGTAACTAGGGGTGATATCCGACTTCTTTCGTCCCTCTCTCTGTCGTTCTCGCGTTACCACCTCTATCCCCCTTCTCATCCCTGCCGTATCGCGTCAACGCACACCTTTCCCAGGTAGGGTCGTGGGCTTCGCGCGTTTTATCAACGCGAAGGTGCAGCCATTTCGGTGACGGCGCCATCTTCCTTTCGTAGATACGTGTGTGCACGCACGAACACCGGATCCCTCGTCGCACGCGTTCACCTCGGCTGTAAGGTTCCTCTGCCTCGTGCTCGCGTTTCGGTTTAATCAACCGCGAAGCCACGCCAACCTTACGCGGCCCCTTTCATCGGCCCGTGCACCTCCTGTGTTTCACCTTCGATTGCTCCACACGCCATTGGACTTCGGCCTGTTTGCCGCGTATTATGACGAAAGTTCCGTTTTCCGAGGGTAGAATTCCAGATGGGTACAGTGTATACCGGTGGGGTGTTGCTGCTATAACGGCGGATGACCTTAAAGGCGGGGACACACGCAGCTCTCGCGTTACGTGGAATCGCGTGATTTCAGTGGAGAGAGAGAAAGAGATAGCAACGCGTGTTACTTTGCGCGTCTCTTTTTCTTACCGTATAATTGTCGACTGAAATCGTGCGTTTTACACGACGCCACGATAATGAGACCGCGTCTTAAACGAACGAGTCCTCTAACTGTGACGATCATACTGGCCGAAGGAAAATGATTAACAAATTTAGGAACAAATTTGTATCGTCGCAAATTTCCTTCAATTCGTCAACTCCTCTTGTATGGATGTAAAAATACGAATACGTCTTCTCCATTGTGGTTTCAATATCAATTGGGTTAATATGGTTTCGATATCAATTCTACAACACAGGTACAAATGTGGGCAACACAGTTAAAGCCATTTTATCGTCACGCGTGCTTTGAATTTTATAGGAAACATTTGCTTCCGCCTTTCCTTAGAGTTCCATCAAAATTGCAATTAGCGGTATCGGCACTTTACTAATTTATTTTTATTAAAGTCATATATTGTGTCGAACGATTGATACGTTAAAATATCTGAACTTTCATCTGATCATTTTTCCACGCGCAAAACTTGAACACCTCCGTCTGACGGGAAACTGTACGAACCGAAAGATAGGCGAAGCAAAAGATACCAATGAAGGTTCGCAAGCGGCGATTCGAGCAAACGCAACGATGTACCGATGTCGTCGGCGTTAAAAGCTCTTAGCATTCGCGTCGCGGAGGAAGTTTTGCGAACGTGGTGACAGTCGGTTGTTCCACATCCAACTTTATTACCAGTTGCTCGCTACGTGACAGATCGATCGTAAACTCGTGGTTGCTCTTGTGCACGCGTGTAGCAACGTAACACGTGTGTTAAAGAGTACGCAAAGCCGAAAGAGAGAGAGAGAGAGAGAGAGAGAGAGAGAGAGAGAGAGAGAGAGAGAGAGAGAGAGAGAGAGGTGGCTAACCCACACAAACACGGTGGTTAAGAGATTATACAATCTCTCCCTTTCTCCGTCTCCGTCGCGCGAGTAACCGAGTTTATATAAAATGATACACGGCCCGCTACTTTGTCATACGATCGTTTAAATCCATCACGAGACACGCTGCCGCGACCCGTAGGGACCGCGATTAAAGTCAGTCGCCGCTGAATTATCGTCGCCCGAGATTACTCCGCGACGCACTGTTATGGCTGACTCGCGAAAATGTACAAAAGCCAAACGACGGGGCACGCTGTTCCACGGTTACACTTGTCTCTCCGTTCTACTGTTACAGTTCCGCGAGTCTCTTTAGCGCTCGATAAACAACACGCTCGGGCTCCGCTGTGTAATTTGCGTCTGAAATGTAAGTAACTACCCTTTCGGTGAAAGAAGACGTTCTTGCGTAAAACATCGGCTTATCTCCACATCTGCAAACTGCTGTTCAGCTTCGCGCGTATAGTATAAACAAGTTGACTATATTATTATTAATATTATTATATAAGGGGCAAAAAAACTCTTTGGTGTATACGAGAATTAATACAATGACTGGTAGTATAGGAAGCCAAGAGTTGTCGGACGCTTCGTCTAAAAGTAGAAACGGAACTAAAGAAATCTAGAACGGTACCGTGGTTGTTGACATTAATAATGATTCTATTTATACAGTTGCGTTGACCGTACTGAGCGATACGCTGTTCTTCGCGTAGAAATAATCGATGTCTTATGGTAGGGTAAGATACATTATGGCAAAATTTGTAACTATTTTCAAGAAATTAAATTGATTCCCATTGTTCAAGAAATTAAATTGATTCACATTGTTCAAGGAATTATATTGATTCACATTGTATCTTTAACCATTTGAACCATTTCGCGGACATCTATAGCGATGCCTCAAAACTAACCGAAACGCCTTAACGAAGTAAGATATCTCCAACCCGGTTTTCATTTGTTACGTATTCCCGTGTACAGTTTCGCTGTTGCGTATCGTAGTTGCAAATTTTGATACGATGATAAATAATTTTGCAACAAGAAGAGATCCGATGCTTGCCGGTTTCACTGATACGAAACTGCGAAACGATAGGAGGATATGTAACGAGTGAAAGGCAGGTTTGAGGATTTCCACACTTAACCCTGCTGCAAATACCTTCTCTTATTTTTCTAAAACGTTTCTCCAGCTTTGAGGCACACACGAAAAACTTATTCATTTTCCTATGTTTAAATACGAATCTCTGCGTTGAAGATGCTTCTTCCCAGAATTACACAACTTTTCTAATGGGAAAAGAATGTGAATACAATCTTAAAGACCGCGGCAGAGTTAACCCCTTCATCTCCTTAAAAACCAAGCTTTAAGATTTTGATCTATTTTAGCCAGTTTAATTTAGATTTCTTTCAAAAACGAAGCAAATTGATCCTAAAACTGCCAACGATTAAAGTATACTCACTTATGTGAAAGAAATACAAGTGATAGACACTTGGAAAAAAAATACGTAGGAAGTGAGGTAAATCTTTATTTATATTTTATGCGGAAAGTCGTGGAATATTCTCAAAAATTCATCTCTGCAAGTTTATATAATCTTCGTAACGAATTAACAACGGGACATTTTAAGGGTAGTTTGAGCGTTATAGACGACCACTTCCATTTCCAAAATACGTAACGCTTTAAATTCTCGCAAGAGACATAAAAGTGACAAAATTACCGATAACTCGTACCATTAAAGAAGTTTCTTGGTCAAGCAAAGGGTTAAGAGAGCCACCTTTGACCGCTACAAAAATGATTACTCGGATGCATTGGAAAAATTCCAAAATCCCACGGTCACGATGACGCAAGTGTCGAAAGGATTCTCGTTACAGGACCGACCTATAAATCGCTGCAATCAATTTCTTGCTTCGCCCATCCCACCGAGCATAACCGCGAAGCACGTCACAAAGCAGCAGGTGACCTTTCGACACGCGTTATCCAGAGAAGCGTTTCACCTGGTCGCCTGCTCTCGGCGAATTATCGAAAGGGGTGCGGTCGAGTCATTAAATCCGAGCTCGGTCGACAGGACTAATCTGCGTCCATTAAGGCTAATGGGAAAAGCGCGAGGAGGCGGCAACTGCGAGTCGACGAAACGCTGTCATCTGCACACGTCGAAGTATAAAGAAGAGGAGAAAGAGGAGAAGAAGGAGGGACGTGTCACCGTTAACGAAAAACGCGTGTCGCTGACTTTTCACCGGCGCAACCCTTGCGGAGCAAAAACCACCCCATAGGACTAAAACCGGGTCATTAAACGGCCGTACATCATCGTGAGACGTGACACGTCCTGAGCCGGGCACCGACTCATTAGCCCTGCGATATTCCCCGTTTGCGCCGGATTCCAGGTCGCTTTGACGAACGAACGAGTCCTCTGGGAACGCTACCGGCCACGATGAATTTTGTTCCTTTCGCGTGCTCGATGCTCGAAGATCGATATACACAGGGCTAGAAATTGTCGGAAAGTGAGTCTGGAATAGTTTTTTTTCCAGCAATTAAAGAGTGTTAATCCCCTAAGCGACAAGATTTGCAATCTTTCCGCAACATTTGCAATCTGTCCGATTCATTGCTGCTCTTAAACACGTTTACTTGTAAACCGAGAAATAAATTTAATGGATTACGCACGCATTTCCCACGTTGATCGATTCGTTCTTCAATTTTTTTGATAGCCGAAGAAGGATTCACCTAGCGTAGAATTTCTGGGACTTGGAAAATGTTCTTGGAAGAAAAGTATCAATTTACTATACGTTACTACCTAATGCGTGTAGTATTAGAATATTGTAAACGTACGTATACGTCCTCAAAAATTGTGCAATCATCTATTAAAAGTATACGTGAATTTTCATCGTAGTATAATGTAGGACGGGAAATTCACGGGTGATGTACGAGTCGGCGTATGGATTAAATAATATAATTATTGAATAACAAAAACTATTATAAAGGAGATCGTGATATTGCTACTACACTAAATCGAAGTTTCCACGCTATTTTCTACGCTACACTTTATGACCTGCCTTCTCGGCGTCTCACGATGCTCTCTGCCAATCTCCAAGCCCTTCGACTTCGGTATGCAATCCTTAAAACTAAACTTAAATCTAGGGGGGGGGGGGTAAGGGAAAACTGTCCTGCACGCTCATATCGGGACGCGTCTGCACAGCGTCGGCTCAAGGGGTCCTGTCATAAATCGTAAGGAACGAAAGTCTAAACTAAAACTATGTCCTTTCGTCCGTTCTCACTCCTACAATAATAATGTTTCTTTCTCGATTTATGCAACAATGCTACGCTATAATATCCAAACGCTGAGATTTATACGCTATTCTCGTATTAATAAAACCGGTCCTTTTTTATACTTCCAGTTTCCAGCTTTAAGGCGACGCAGCGAAGGGGTTAATTTATTTCAACTCTTTCGATACGGTGCCTAAAACTAGAAGACATTCTGAAGATATAGATGAGGGCAATTATTAATCGTGACTAGAATTCCATCCGATTACAGGTGAAGTACGCGTAATCCGCATTTGAAGAGGAGCCGATTAAACGCGGTTTACAAAACAGCGCTATAGAGACTTCAAAATGTAGATACGAAAATGAACACTGTTGCACGCTGCGCATAGTAGATAGCAAAAGGGGATAAACAGACACGCTTGTTAGACGTCTGGCTGGAGAATGAATCAGATGCGCGGCGTGATTCGATGTAATTCCATTGCGAGCGAAGACAGCAAATATTTGGTAGGACTTTCAGAAAGGGGTTGCCAACATACTCGCCGCGTAAATCAAATAAACGATCTTATCTTCTCGAAGCGTACACCGACTGTTGGCAACGCTAAACGTTCTACGATAGGATCGTAGACCCGTTCGTGTACTTCTACGTTTGTTAAATAATGCGCGCACAATACTCGATACGAACGAAAATTCTTTTAGCCGCCAGTACGTAAAACCGAAGAGCAGAACGGAGACACAGGCAGAATGGTTTCGTAATCGTGCAAGGGAGAGACCTTTCCGTGTAAAGGCGACGCTTAATCTTATCGTTGAATTTGTGGAAAAATGACAGGGGCTATCGGTGAAAATCAATTTCACTAAGCGACAATTGCTGTTGCGGTCAAATAAAGGACAGCTTTGGTAGTACGTCGTCGAATAGCCGCCTATGGCGATGAAAATTGACGCGTGGAGATTTGATAGATACGGGATAAGGGATTGGAGCTTGAGAATGACGAACCGGCGAACCTACGTTGCTTTGCCCATTAGATTGCAACTATTAATTCGACGATTCTGATGCAAAAGCATTCCCATTGTTTGAACAGCCGTTAACCTTTGCTCTCCCAACTATTTTTCAATTTTTACTTCCAATAGCTGTCCACTATTTTAAATATTTTGGTTAAAATGTACTTTAAAAAACACTTGGCTGATAGGAACCAATTTAAGTAACCCTTTTCTCATTAATTATGTTGAAATTAGCATTAGAACTTTGCTGAACTTTGCTTTTTTATATTGCAATTAAATCTTAGCAATCATGTCCTATTTAGTATCCAATTCCCACGAGCTGCAACAATTTTTACGCGAACGATTCACGGATACGTTTCTACTCGATCCTTCCAATTAGCGTTGGTATCGCGAACGCTCCTAATTTAAATATTACGACTGGGCCACGGATTTGTATACAAATTCAGATTTCAACTAGCAAAGTTAAAGAAACAGAAGTTAAATAGAGGGCTGGTTTCACTTTGAAAATATAGTCATTTGTACAAGAAAGAATCACGATTGGACTGCGTACTGTTATGCTGCATCACTCTCCACACTGACTCAACTATGACTTTGCCCTCTTGGTCATAGTGTGAATCAGATGTTTTGGCCGCTGCAGACCCTATAACAGCGTGGGCCCGCTTGGCCAGTGACGAAACAATAGAACTAGGACTATTTAAGGGACAATCCGGCAAAACTCGGGTGAACTTCGATATTCGCGACAGTAGTGTTTAGACGTGCGTCGATGTGCAGTTTCTTGTGAACATTCTGTTGGTGACCTATTCAATAAAAACTTCTGATTATCAAGAAGAAGAAGGATCATTTCTCGAGGGAACCCCATCCTTTCCTTTTTCACGGCATAACAGTACTTTTATGCAAATTCAGATTTCGACTAGCAGAGTTAACACCAGGTTTACGGACGTTACGTGTATAATTCGACAGGCTTCCGGAAAAATACGTATACCGCATATAAATATTCGAACGTAGAAGCGTGAGGATGAAGAGGATCAATTAGAATACATACCCATACCATTGTATTAATTAAAGTAAACATAAAGTACTGAAAAATAACATCTATGGTCTTCACAATTTTAGGTATGAAACCTGAAATGTTCTGACGAACTTTCTGATGAAATCTGACGCGTTCCGTTAACCTAGTGTTAAAGAAACAGAAGTTAAACAGAGAGCTGTTTTACTTTGAAAATATAGTAATGTGCAAGTGTATCGTATACTTTTACGTATCGCGTGCATTCCCTGTCCTTCTGCGCGTCTAAATTTTCCATAAACCCATAGAAACTTTTCATCCTCTTTTTCGAAGCTTCTTTCATCCGTTTAAAAATTCCCCCGGGAACACGAAGCGCGAGTTGCGTTGGTTAAGAACCGTTACATTTCGCGCGAAGCGTCGCAGAAATCGGTTTATGGCGCACCTGTTGGTCGGCGGGTCGTCGCGAACGCAATGGAAGTCGCATCACTGGGGGGATGATTAAGATTCGCGGGCCGTCCGGTCGTCCTTAAACGCGCTCGAGGACCGAAGCGCGTGCCGACACATCGGTCGTTGTACGGACACACTTAATAATACGTGTCGTCGATCGAATGATGCGACGAGAGGCGGGAGGAAGCCGAAGCCGGACATAGGAGCAGCGTACGTAAGCGCGGATAGTGCTCGTACGAGCAAGCGAGCTACACATCGGCCGCTTGTTTCTTATTGTTTACCCTATATGTCCCCGGAAGCAGGGCCAATCCGCCGGAAAGACGAGACCGTTAACCCGCACGATCCCGAGACCTCGCGGCCGTGCATGCCAACTCTGCATTATTGGCTTTTTGTATGCTTATGTTAAGCGGCCGACGAGCGCGCGCCCTGGAATAATGCTCTCGGATCCTTGCCACCTCGGCGATATTTAACCGTTTCAGTCTCTCGTAAGTCATCGAAGAAACATTGTCGAAAAATCGGGAACAGAGCGCAGCAACGTTTCTTCTTAACCCTTTGAATACTGTTGGCGCCTATAAACGCTCATTTCATATTTTTAGAAACTAACACATAGTTAGCGCTAATAAGACACTGTATAAATATTAGAATTATCGCAAAGCTCCTTGCTTCTATCAGACATGAGCGAATTCTGACTCAAGATGCGTTAACGATCTCCATAGACTTTTTAAAAAATGCACATTAACGAGAAATGTCGTCACTCATAGCGTTGGTCACCGCAGATTACGCACAGTGCGTATCAAAGTCTGCCGTAGCCAAAGGGTTAAACGCGGTATATGCGGAAAGGGTATTAATACCTCTTATGGATCGCTCGAATGTTCGGACTCTTGATACTAGGAGAACCGTAACAGATCTCTGTTTTCTTTATATCAGTATTCATGGTCGTTCGAATAACCCTTCCGTAACATCCTGTTTAAACTTTAATGCTCCTCTTCGATCTACCTTACGATCGCTACTATTTAGACCTCCCCTTCTTTCATCCAACGTTAAGAATCTTGAGCCTTTCACGAGAATTTGCCTACCAGCTAATAACTATCGTCGTCGCGTTAACTTCTTCGCTGACAATGTCGATATATCTTTAAACATAATTTGTCTTAATCATCGTGTATCTTATTCTTTGTATTCCTTTTTATTTAAGTGGTTTATTTTAATTGTTCAAAAATAGACAAATTAGATTTAAAAAAAAGCTGGTTTTAAGGTACAAGGTCAATATAAGCTAGGGTTAAATGTTAACTACAACACCTATTGAAACTTAGGTAACTACTATTAGCAGTTTGCGAGGCCGTTAACGTTTATTGCCTTATCATTGATATAAAAATGGCGAATAGAACGTTAAAATCAACTGTTTTAGCTTTGCGCATCTTGCAACGCCAATTTCAGTAACTGAATATTGTACTATAATTGAAAGTGTATTCAGAATGATAAGCTTGTAAATCTAACGTAGAAAGAAAAATAGAGATGAATAAATAATTATTAGCGGTCTCACGGATGCGCAATAGTAAAATAGCAAAAACCGAAGTGAAGTGCAATTAAGAACAGCAAGAAAGAGCAGGGAAGTGGAAGTAAGAGATAAGGTAAGGCCAATAGTTAGATAAGAGAGAGTAATTTGGAACGTAAGTTAGGCTGTAATTTAGGAACAGGTACGCGCGAAGAGTTATAATTAAGCGAAATTGTGAGTAACTTTGTACCGGAAGTCGCCTAACGATGTGTGAATTACGAGTAAATAATAATAAAAAATACTAAACTTTACGAGGATGAGCCAGTAATTATTATCTACCAGCGGATCACGAATTTTTACGCAAATTTATATGCCAAGGAGTAAAATTGAAGGAAAGGAATCCAAGTAGGGGTTACTTCAACCATTTAACCCTTTCACTTTTCAGACTAACTAAAAGTCTTCTGATAATACGCGCATTAAACGATAGAAAGACGAATACTTGTAAAAACCGACACGCTTATTAAAATATCGTAAAGTTTACGTTGACACTGTTGACGTATGAAATAATGGAAAGCAATGTTTCGTACTCGCGGCAAAAGGAAACCTAATTTGTAAGTTATCAGGAGTGGAAACTAAAGTCGAACCAAAGTGGCGGTTATTTGGTCACTCGATTCGTGGAATATCGCTTCGCGAGAATCGTCGAATATATGTAATTGTCGATGGACTACAACAGTTGCGCGAAAACGAAAAACTTTACAGGTACACACCGTGTACCGATAAGAGCTTCGGCGTTACGCAAGCAAAAGTGGTTTTCGCGTTAAGCGAAAATAACCGATGCAACAATTGTTAGTCGCACGATATTAGTGTTATCGAGTTCGAGCTTCTGCGCGATATAAGATTGCAAACACGCGAAAAAGAATAAAGGTAAACATCGTTATCGTAGCTACGCGTTCCATTCGGTTGGCCAAAAAGTCTTGTCATTTTTTACACTTGCGAGTTTCAGTAAGTATGCCTACAATTTTCAAACGGCGAACCGTATAAGTGACCGAGTATCGATACAACGATAAAGGAAAAAAGAACGATAAAATTCAATAACGTTAAATACAGTGGCTCAAAAAGTGAAACTCAAACACTTATATATTAAGAAGCGAATTCTAAGCTTTTAAATTCCGAAGCATTTGAATTTCCAAACTTGTCGATTCTCAAGCGGTTGAATTTCCATGCTTTTAGAATTCAGAGCGTTTGAAATTCCAAGCTTTTGTATTGCCGAGCGTTTGATATTCTCAGCTTTTCAATTTCCAAGGGTTTCAATTTCTAAAGCTTTGAATTTCGATAGGTTTAAATCTCCACGCTTTCGAATTCCCAAGCTTTTAGATTTCTAAGCGTCTAAATTTCCAAGCTTTCGAATTTCGAAGCGCTTAAGTTTCCACCGAACTTTTATATTCGTAAGCGTGTACATTTCCAAGCGTTTGTATTCCTGAGCGTCTAAAATTTCAAGCTTTCGAATTTTTAAGCGTTTGAATTTCCAAGCCCTTGAATTCCAAAGCGGTTAAATTTCGACTGAGCTTCTGTATTCGTAAGCGTGTGAATTTCCAAGCATTTGTATTTCTAAGCGCCTGAATTTCCAAGCTTTTGTATCTCGAAGCGCCTGAATTTCCAAGCTTTCGAATCTCGAAGCGTTTGAATTTCCAAACCTTTGAAATCCAAAGCGCTTAAGTTTCCTGCAAGCTTCTGTATTCGTAAGCGTGTGAATTTCCAAGCGTTTGTATTTCTAAGCACCTGAATTTCCAAGCTTTCGAATTCCAAAGCGTTTGAATTTCCAAGTCTTTGAATTTCGAAGCGTTTGAATTTCCATTCTTTGAATTCCAAAGCTCTGAAGATTCCACTGAGCTTTTGTATTCGTAAGCGTGTGAATTGCCAAGCATTTGTATTTCTAAGCACCTGAATTTCCAAGCTTTCGAATTTCGAAGCGTTTGAATTTCCAAGTCTTTGAATTTCGAAGCGTTTGAATTTCCAAGTCTTTGAATTTCGAAGCGTTTGAATTTCCAAGTCTTTGAATTCCAAAGCTCTGAAGTTTCCACTGAGCTTCTGTATTCGTAAGCGTGTGAATTTCCAAGCATTTGTATTTCTAAGCACCTGAATTTCCAAGCTTTCGAATTTCGAAGCGTTTGAATTTCCAAGCCTTTGAATTCCAAAGCTCTGAAGTTTCCACTGAGCTTTTGTATTCGTAAGCGTGTGAATTTCCAAGCGTTTAGATTTCCAAGCTTTTCGATTTAGAAATCAGTAGTCTTATCCTATAGTTAGTCAATGCTAATAGCAACACCGTAAAGTTTCTATCGAAGCACAGCACATAGGTAGATCTATTGCCGAGTCTTTTATTATTGAAAAGAAGACGTCGATAAGGTATCGACTCGGACACGACAAATAGTTTTGCACGCAAAAAATAGGATATAAATGGCAATTACTATTAAATACGATGGTTACGCTGATAGTTGCAGAACAACGATAAATCGCCTGCTATCTGCGACAATGCATGGATAATAAAAACGGAGAAACATGCCAGGCGAATGTGTTCCGCTAATTTGCGTTCGAGTAAGAATTAGCTATGTTGCTCGAACGATAGAGGATCTTGGTAAATTAAATTATTCGAGATGTTACGTGACGCAGCAAGTGTAGCTGTTAACGAAAGAAAATTGATTTCATTAATATCGCGCTAAAGTTGAATTTGATTACGCCGGGGAAGCGAGAGAGCTGTGTGCGTGTGCGTGTGTGTTTGTGTCGACGTAATCAAATCGCTGCTCGCTATCTTCGCCTATCAATTCGTCGTTTGCATTAATCAATGTATTCCTCGAGCAACTGTCCGTTGAAAAAGCGTACGAAGAAGGAGAAGAAGAAGAAGAAGAAGAAGAAACGTTGTGTATCGGTTCGTTCTGTTTATCTTGACAAATGGAATTACGTGCGCGAGAAATTGAGACAAATGTAACTCGCCGTATCAATAAAATTAATTTCGCGGGAAATTTAAACATGCATTTCTTACACGTGCCAATATAACCATAACTTAATCCTCATTTATTATTCCGAGGAATACAAAATTAATCACGATTTTTTTTTTCCCCGTCTCTTCCGCGCAATCATTAGCAGCAGGCTGCGAATGTTTATGCAAATCCATATTTTTATGTCACACGGATAAAGAAATGCAATCTAAATAGAAATTAGTCTCACTCTGTAAATCAGCGATTTTTAATCGCCGCTTGGCGAACTCGTTACAAGCGTTGCCAGTTTTACAAATATCTTGCTCTTTTTTTCTAATTAGTGTTTACCACTTTTTTGTTTTATCGTTACATAATCTGCGATTTATAATTTTTTTTATATCAGAGATTCGTCCGTGTTGTCAGCTTTACGACCTTAACGCTTTACGATCCGAGTTCTATTTAATTTTACGAGAAAGAAATTAGAATCGGTTACGATTTTCATCTTAACCTGAAAAACAGGAATTAGTAGTTCTCGCTGTACGACTGGTTGGCAACGAAACAGCGCTAGAAAAGATAAAATAAGATAGTAAAATGATGATTCAAATCAGTGACATCTAAGCAAAACTGAAAGTCTAATGTTCTTTTACTACCATCTCCAAAATACATTATTAATTAATATATTATTAATTAAAATACATTATTAATCGATATATTAATTTTAAATACATTATTAATAAATATTTTAATTAAAATACATTATTAATTAATATATAATTAATTAATAGTTAACTGCAAATATCTAGCGAACATTAGCTTCGTTCTGTAATAGTAACGTCAATTTTCCTGTTGCAAATAAGCAGCGAAATATTAGCTTCGTTTTATAATCGTACCATCAATTTTCCTGTATTCCAAATTTATTAATTGCTCGACGCATGTACGTTTATGAAGAGCATTATTTTAATTAACGGCTAAGTTGCATAATATTACAAAGAGTTTACGAATTCTTTCCCAAATTTTGTCAAGTGTTTTTAGTTTTTAATGGCAGGTCAATTGACTCGGAAAAAATTGAGAATCACTGCGTGTACGTATTACAACGCGTACTTTACTTCGAACACGTATCGCGCGAGATCTGTACTTTCTTCGCGTACCCTTTGGCTTTTCATTTACGATCGTGAAGCGATCAAAAGCGAACGAGTTCTGCGTTGTAGAGATTCGTTGCCATTAGTCCGGGTTAACTTTTCCGAGTTACACGGAGATAATAACTGCACGTTACGTAAGCTTCATCTACACTTAAGTGCGGTAAGAAAAGTCATTTGTTGGGTACCGTAAACGTATAAACATTACCGGACCGCGGATGTTTATGCATTTATGAAACCGTTAAGCGTGCAACAAAAAAAAGCGTGCAATTTAATGCAAACGATATTAGAAGACATATATAGAATATCGAATGCAGAGTAAGTACATTTTACAATATTCATAAAGCGCACCTAGTCTCCAAGTTCAAATAGCTTAACCCTCTATAATGACATGTAATTTGAAAGTTAAACATCCATAAGAACTGTATTTATTGAAGTTTATCTTATTTGCATATCGTTAAACTGCCGCGTTTTATTCCTTTACCAGTAATTATTAATATCTAGTTCTCAGATTGACATGAAAATTTTAACTTAACCCTGCGAATCGCGAACAAGTTCTTATACGCTCTTTAACATAAACGTGAAATTAAGCCCTGATCCCAGAAATGTTCAATACTCCTTATAATTGTATTCACCACTATATATATGCGCATTATTATAGATTCGGATTTTAGAGATCAACTGTGTCGAAAACAATTGATCATAGTGCTACTTAGTTACAATTCCCATCGATTTACAAACATTGCTGTCTTATTCTACTCTAAGCTATTAAACGCGTATGTGTCGCTAAAATTGTAAGGGGACCAGGTAATCCCAAAACGATTCTATACGAAAACGATTAATCTATCCCATTTGTTAATGTCTACAGAAACTATTCGCCCGTATCATTGTATTTATTCTCGCTTTCGAGTATTAATTAATTAAAACCAAATACGTTTATAATTCCCCGTCATAAAACAGTACTCTTATGCGACTAACCAAACATATCGCTCTGTAATTTAAACATAGAGTAGAATAAAAAAAGTCTCCTCGTTAAAAATTAAGGTACGCGCGAGTGCCCTTTGTAGCCACCGTACGTATCGTCGTACAAGTTAATAAACGCAGGCCGTCGATTCCTGAAATAAGAAATAATCAGAGATAAAAAAAAAAAGAACGAAAAAGATGAAAACGTGTCGTGTCGACGAGGGAGTAAAAACAGGGGATCTAGAAGCTCACAGGTGCATCGCCGGATCTTCCGGTAATTGTTATCGCGCGGAGTAGTCGCGGTTCCGGTGTGGACCGGCGGTAAGTCTCCGTAAAGGGAGACCCGGTGCGCGAAGCGACTAGACCGAATGGATGCTAAGCAAGCTGTAGTACCCGATCGCTTCCTTGCATACGAAGCAGTCTCCGCCGGAAGTGCGTCACGCGCAGTATAGATTCCACGAGGTGACACCGCGCCACGGAGAGCGACGTCGTAGACTCGTCATCGGGTCGCTGGGATACGTGACAGCGAGTCGCGTTTCGTCCTAACAGATAGCGAAACGCGAGAAAAATTGATACGAATTCTTTGCAACTTTATCGGGTCCCCATTAGGAAAACAAAAAGAGGACGAGAAGAATGGTAGGATAAATTATTCGTACTCGTGTAAAATTATTCCGGAGATTATAATAGTTACGATATAAGGGACCCGATTACTGTCACTGTTCCTATAACTGCTACTTTAATTCGTTTATTTAATAGCAAAGAATCGTAAGTAAACAAATTCTCGTACTAAATTTAGTATTTCGGTTTACCTAACAACACAGACTCTACTTAACAACACATAGACATTGTGTATTCGTTTACACTTAATGTTAATAAATATATATTAGGAGGTAAATGTGCTGTTGAACATTAAAACGTGACCAATGTAATTGTAAAGTATTTCAAACGACGGGAATTATAAGAAGACATTGCGATAATCGATTGATCTCTAACATTCGGATTTATAATAATATGTACATATATGTATATATGTTCGTATAACGTAGTGGAATTCCATCATTTGTCCCTCTATAATACAAACTTTATTCACTTTTACGATGAAGTTGTACAAGTATAATTGAATCAAAATTTTCATTTCAACCTGAACACCAGGAATTAATCATTACTGTGCAAGTCCTTCGAAATCGATTGAGTCTTGTCTAAAATCTATTTCGATATAATCGACGGTTTCGAAAATGTTTCAACTTCCAGCTTTCGGTGACTTAACCCCTTTGATGGAATACTTTTTCAGGTACTGTACCGATTAACTGTACGTGCAACCAAGTTACTGTTCGTCTTGTTCATCCAAACACTCATTGGTGTTTGGGATGATTGTTAGTCTCATTGGTGTGCGATACAATCTTCTTATCTGTTTTCTCATTTAATTTAGTTTTCTAAGTTCCCCGCGTACGATACAATCGCCAGACGCATACATGCACCCGTAACACTCAAAAGGATTAATCATTAAGATTTTACAAAGCTACCCTACGTTGTTTAAAAAAAAAAAAAAAAAAAAAAAAAAAAGAACTCGTACGCTAAGATACTGTAAATCACTTGTTGTTGCAGGAAATTTCTACACAACTTCTCACGCAATGATTGATTATTCCGCGCGGCCAATGGGACGAGTCGATGCCCCACCCGGGGAAAATAATCGCTTCCCCGTTTTCTAATTGTTTACACTGAACGAGCCATTAGCGAGTCGTAAAAGCAGGCTTACAAATCGTTGCGAGCGTCGCGCGCACACGGTTTGGCATTCCCCGTTCCTTAGCAGGGACCACCACGGCAACGATAACGGATGATACCACGACGAAGCAAAAAAAGAAAAAAAAGAAAAAAAGGAGGGAAAGAGGGGGAAGGAAAAATTGAAAAATTTAGTGACGCCGAACGAGGCCGGAAATAAGGAGATACGGAGGCTAATTATCGACAGAGTTCGCCGGTCCATCTTCTCCCTTCGAGACATCCGACACTCCGAATATTCGTAATCTCGCCCGGCGCCGATAATACGATTCCGATTTATCGGACAGGCGAGACCTTTCACCGGTCGCGGCGTGACACGCGTTGACCGATTCCAACGCGAAGCGCGAGAATAAAGACGCCCAAGGCGACAGTCTCGGGTCAGCGCAGCGCTAATTTATTGGAATGTTTATGTGTTTCTCCGGCGCGTTATCGGGACCGAGCGCGCGAGAGCTGATCGACACAACGGGCTAAAACTCTGCGTCGAGTCTGGCGAGGAGGACACACGTAGGAGTATAGAGCAGCCCTCCTCCTCTTCCGTCTCTCTATATCTATTTTACATTGTTGAAGATTTCGTGCGGGAAAACACGGGAGTACGTTAAGAGATTCGACGGGGTGAAGATTGGAGATAATCGAACGGCAGGAAAACTTTCCAGCCGATTTTACTTTGCCTCCGCGATGATTACGTGCTCGACTCACGTTCGAATGGTGTTTACGCGATCCGAAAAGGTCCAACGCGGTGCGATGGGAAAGCTCGGATACTTGTAGCAACCCTTGCGATCCGAGTTACTTTCGCCGATCCGTTGCAGCTGATCCATAATCGTTTAGCCGCTATTGGATAATACCGCGTGATTTGCCTTTGTTTCAGTATTTCAGCAAGTTTATTTGTTTACTATTATTAACGGATTTCCCTTTATATACAATTAGTACTATAGAATTGTTAGAAAAATAACAGCTTTACGCTATAAGACCGTATAAAATAGGGTGCAAGTTAAATACGAAGATCTTACTAGGATAGCGAGTAAGACGTTACTAACACACTAAGATATTTATGTTAACGTGTCTTTATTAAGTACAATATTGGTATTCAGGTGAACTCGAAGAGGAGCTAATTAGAAAGAAACGGAATCTAAATAGAGGACAGTTTCACCCTACACGTACGATAATGTATATTTTGTAAGATAGCGACGATTATGCGAATATCGCGGCCACAGTCAAACGATTACGGAACATTTAATGTAAATTCTGCAACACTCTTAAGTAAACGGTTTTACAATCAAAGTTTCCGAACTTTTTCATCGCACCTTGTATTATATCTTTGCCTCGGAGTTATTGGTAGCCGTACGCAATTATCGGCTCAATAGTGTCGAGTTTCTGTAGCGACACCGCGTTATCGTCTTCCATGACTTTTATCGTGAGCAGGCTACTTATAATAATTACCGAGTTACCTTATTCGGACTTCGACGCCTTGAAAGCGTTCCGCCGCGCCGCGCCGCGCCGCGCCACGCCGCGTGTTACATTGTTCGCCCGCGAATCGTGGAACATCTATACTCGGCTATCTTTATCACCGCGTGAAGTATACGGTGCTTAGGTGCCTCCACTTCCAAGCATCGCTGCTTTAAATACGCGGTATTTCTTTCTCAATTGTCCATAAACGTGATCCCCTAATTATTCGCGGCAATATACCCGTCCCGAGCGATATAAAGCGATATAAATTTCGAATTGGACGCAAATATAAATCGCTTCGTCGAATAAGACCGTATATTTTTTCGGATGAAATACAATTCGTCTGCTCGTTTATTGGATCGTGTTTTAAAATATAAGCGCGCGCGCAGAAACGAAGCTTTAACCCTTTTAGCATGTTAACACGAGTCACGCTCGTGGCGTAAACTATATCAAACTCCGAATAGAATAAATATTCGCGATATTTATAACAAAGTTTCATTTGACTCTTATAAATATCCTTTAAGTATATTTAAAATTTGCGAAAATAAGTGGAGGGCTCGGAAACTAAGTAGTCTAAGTCAGCGTTTCGTAAAGGAATAAGTTGTTCCGCGTAAATACATTTTCAACGCCAAAACTTTCACGGGACGTAACAATTTCACCACTGTGTTAAATTTTCATTAAAGGACAATGGCTTTTATATTGACCGCAGAATTGTTCGGAAAATTCTTCAGTGAACAAGTACTCGCAAAGACATTCATGTCGCAGAAATACATACGGAAATTGGGAAAACTGTATCCATTTATTATTCGTGTTATTTATATTACACGTTTAAAGATGAACGATTCATAATTTCATTAAATTGATTCGGAATTATCTTTTTCTCTGTTGACGCATAACTTCGAAAAAGAACATTCCTAAACATTCAACGTGGCCGAACACTTTTGTAACCAATTGTATTTTTCAAATAAAAATCATATTTCGATTGATAATAAAACGTAACACCTTTTTTTTTACAGTCCATTTTCTAAATAATCGATTATCCGTGTTCGCATGCTTCGTAGCTCCGACTGTGACTCCAAATAATATTAATAATAATAATAATAATATTAGTAATAATAGTGATACAATCAATCTTTAGTACTTCTTCGAATGATACTTCGAAACGTCCGCTTCGAAGCGTTGTTTGCGACTGCGAACTTGCCATATTGACTCACGCGTTTATTAATGCCACGTTGCAAAAAGATGACAAGACTTTTTGGCCAATCGAATGTTGAAATATTTATAAGACCGACAGACGGAAATTCGAAGAAATGTTACTTAAACTCACCCATTGAAGGGATAGCTGAAGGCGGGGTCGTAGGGGTGGTAGACAGATGGATAAGGCCATGCTGACGCGGCTCCTGCCCCGAGATTCTCCTTTAGATCGAGGCCAGCAGCCTGCAAGCGAAGCAATTATACTTGTTAATAACATGGCAACGCCTTTGCATAAGTAATTAGCGTATATTAAAGTTAAATATCCCATTTGCAATTAGTCCAGTCATTTTCAATTGGAGCGTTCGTGTCCAATTGAAATTGCACACGGCCAGCTCTCCGCTTTCTGTCAATTTCAATAAAAAAAAAAAATCAAATCCTTTCCAAAACACGCTATACGGTCTCACCAATCAACTGAATACTGACGGTAAGATACTTTTCTACTGAATATTAAACACGTATCTCTTTTTCGCTTCTAATAAATACTATTTACAATTGTAAAAAGCTGTGTAGAAAGTGGAGCTGCCGCTGGTTTTCTTACCGTTGCAGTTTCTTCGATTCTTCGGTAAAACGATCATCTTTAGAATTTAAACCGTTAAACCACCATTTTTATTCGTCTAATTTACATAGTAAATTGGAGCAGCGTTTCTCGACATTTTTGTCGCGTGATTGCGATATATGTATAATCGACGTTTTCCCAAATTTTCACGAATTTTCCTTCGGCTATCAGGAAGATTGAAGAAAATCGTACACGGATAATTCATCAAACTTTGTTTTGAATCGAAAAATAGGTGATTGGATAAACAATAGAGAAATAGAGAATATTTTTATTTGCAATAGTACCGCGACTCAAATGTTTGCAATGTAAAAGTTTTAAATACCCGATCGATTATACATAAAATGATATACATTTAAAAGCAACATCTATACGTGAAAAAGTAACATTCGGTACATTTCCATTGGCAGCACTTCAAACGAATTTTGATTTGCAACAAATATTCCAATTTGCCGAGACTCGTTCGCAAAGACTAAAATTAGAAATCGCACGTATGCGAGCTATTTTCACGAACGTTAACCCTCTATAAGCCTATGCAACCTAAAACTTACATAATCATATATTTGGATTCGTTGTGTTTTACCTTATTTGCACATCACTCTGCTACCGCGTTTCATTTTTCCATCATTGTATCGTAATACCGAATAGTCATACGGTAACTAACTAAATCCTGGTCATCGTAATTCTGACTTAATTATAATATCTTTCGTCGTGGTAATAAGCCACGTCAAAATTCAGCTTATAGAGCGTTACAAAGGGTTGCTGAAAATTTTCGATTAAACCCCGATACCTTCGATAGCCGGTATAAAAGAAAAGCAATCGTGTGTTTCGAGAACGGAAATATCCGGCTTTGTAAGTTTTATAAATAACAGTTGATCAGAGCGGCAGCGCGATCGATCTCCAATTCACCGGAGATAATGAGAAAAATGGCTGGCAAAGCAGCGATAATAATAATTAGAATCGATGTGTGCCGCTGTTGTTTGCTTCTGTAACCCGTAACCCCGACGCGACGGTACGACTCCATATAGCGGCTGCGTTTAAACCTCCCATCAACCGGTAGAATAATAGAACCATAGAACCCCTCACTTCTGCCCCCCTCTCCCGCCATTGCAAACGTTCCGTCCCTCCCTTCCTTCTACCGTATGCATTAGTCTTGCATTAATGGCATTAATTATACATCGTGTTCGAATGGCGCAGTCATCGTCGGGCTGGCGTAATTAGCACTCCAAAAATAGTCGCGCGCCGGTTCTCATGAATTCACCCCGATGAAAGAAATTCACGCGGCGAACACACGATGTTAGCCCAGACGATTCGAAAACGCTGTTCGACCTCTGTAATTTCGCATGTTTAAACTGTACTCAAAAGTGAACGAAATCCAGCGTTGCGCAAGGTTACACGGGGTTACGCGCGATTGCGAGTACGGAAAATGTTCATTCGATTCGAGGGTTTAATTCGCAACGGCGAACATACAAGCTTTTGAAATTTCTTTTTACTTCTATCGCGTTATCGAATCGGAAAAATTTTCGCTTGCAACGGCTCGGGAAAAGTGTTCGCGCGCCAATGTACAGACTTATTTCCGTATTTACATGACGATTAATTAGAGTCGAATACATCAATTTCTCCATAATTTAATTGTGGTATTAAGCGGCTATCAAAATTCACTGGTATGGAAATGAAATAGGCGTAGAACACCTAATCGAAGAACGACTCGTTAAAAAATTGAGGTATGTGTACGCGTGAATACTTTTTGTAGCCGTTGCATATTGGTAACGCAACTCTACTATTACACATACCTCGAAAAACAGTTCGGAATATTTGAATATCTTTCCTGTTTTACATTTCCAACGCTGTAAAGTGATTTTCTGCGGTACAATAAATATTATAATTCCCTATTTAATCGTCGTGTTCGCAATATTGCAAATTATTTGTAAGGCGATGTAAAAAACATTGCAATCTTGTCATGCGATATTGCAAAAATATTCCATACTTTTTTGTAAGCCGTCCAGTTTACAATTTCCATCTATTTAACCATTTCGGTATTAGTTATAAATCCGCAATCTATCGATTACGCTTAGAATTGAAATTAACACTACAGCTACCAAAGTGATCGACAAAACGATTCACCCAAAAATCGCATGAATTCGCACGTATACATTTATTCAAACCCATGATTTTCCGTTAAGAGAAAACCACTAAAAATTTTATTAGCTACGTTGCATCGTATATTTCTGTAGCGTTTCATCGTTTCAATTTCATTGGCGCCTAAGCAATAATTACAGTTCTTCCGCGAAAAGGACGCACGTCGCGTTTACATTCCCATTTTTATTGCAGCCCGTTGACTCGCCTAGGAACACAATTGGCCGAAGACGATGACGAAGAGATGAAACGGCGATCGCTGTTCGTGTTCGTAACGGTGAGAATGCAAACACGCTGTGCCTTCTTTCCGTGGAGGAATATTACGTCTCAATTGCTAGTAGTTCCATCGTCGAAGCGTATTAAAAAGTACCGCGCGTATTTTACCGTAATTAGGCGACGATTTCACCACCGGTTTCGTCGCGAGGCAAAGGATCGAAAGGGGCGTCGAATAGTCTTCCGGAGGCGCGAAGGTATCCGGGATTTCGCGCAACCTGTGCGCGCAATCTGCTGGTTACGAGAGAGGCCGCGCTATAATACGCTCGCCCCTTAAGCTCGATCATAAAGAGCGACGATAACAGGACGGTCGCGGCGGCGACGGCTGGAACACGACAGTGTCCCACTGTTACGGCAGGACGGATTCATAAATTTACGCTTCGCGGCTATTTTCTCGTTGCATGCGCTTTGTGTGTGGTCCGATAACCTCTCTCCGACGCCACGAATACACGCGCGATTGCCGATCTCTCAGCTTTGCTTCTTCTTCTCTCCTCTAACGCCTGTATTAACGTCGCACTATCCCGAGTCGCTCGCAGTGATAACATCTCGATTATTGTGGAACGCGAAAGAAAGCGCCGCTGTTGGATGAAAAAATTCGCGAGACCCGGAGACGACGCGGCGTCCATATGGAAATTGAAAACGTTATAGTCGCGAGTTGGCCAATCGATGACGCGTTATCTGCCCGATGAAAACTTACCGCGACGCGAGATAAGCCGTTTATGCGAATGGTACTTTAACGGCGGTTGGAGATCGCTCGGATTTAGTATACGACGATTTTTGGGCACCGGGAAGAAAGAGAAGAAACGGAGAAAACGCGAGAAGTGGGGGGGAGAGAGAGTTTGGTAAAATATTTTTGGCCAGATCGTCGCTTGGAGATGGAAATTAATTACGACGGTGGTAATAAAGCGAAAAGGATCTTCGAGCGCCGGTGAATGTAATAAAAGGAACTTTTAAGGCTGCCGTTTGGGGACGGGTGAAACTCGCCGGTCGTATGAGCATCGAGCGCGAGCCGCGCATTGCGTTGACGTTTATTACGCGGGAACGGTCGCGCGAGCCGTGATAGCATAATTAAACAAAGCGTGGCGAAATCGGGAAAGTACGCACCAGCGAGTGCGCTATAAAGATCCAATGGACGCGCAGTCCATTAATAAGACAGAATAATTTACACAGCGAGCGGCGCGGCCCTCTATCCTTCTCCGCCGATTATATTCGTCGATTCAAATTAATCGTAATCATAACGATAATTATCGCGGACATCGGATTATCGTTTCGTTATAATTCCCGATATTCTAAGATGAAAGCTATCTCAATTTTAGTTACGTTCAAGCTGGAATATCTAGTCGAAACGATTCTAAAGAATAGACTGTGGATCTTTACGCAGGTAGACTATTATTCGTACCAGCAAGTGGTTCGGTATTTCTGTAAATAGTTTGAATTAGAGAATTTAAACTAAATTAGAGAACAACGTCAATTATTATATTTAATACAGGGTAGATACTAGATCTTGTTAAAAATAGGTATCGAATTAAAGTGGATTAGTCATTGGTACACCAAATACATCAAAATTTATAAGAAATAATTAAAGTATCCTTTAGTTACAAGTATTTCGATCGGGTAATAAAGAGTTGCAAAAGTAAAGAAACTAGAAATCTGTATAAATATCTCCAGTCTATTCGTAAAACAGAAACTTCCAAAAGCTTTCTTGAATCTATATTCGATTAACGCGACATTTGAATTTCTCAACTGTAAACGCTCTTTAGTCCTTGAGATACTAACAATAAGAACGATTACAGTCTCATCCATCTCTAAACGCTTCTTATACTTGTATACCAAAGGTAACAATGGTTACCCTTCGAAATTTCGCGTTAGTTAAGAAGTCAGACCGAGTTACAGTGGTGCAATTTAGCATTCCTCAGCTACGTTACATTGCTCTGTATTTGTTTTACCCTTAGAGGGCCAGCAAATTACGAAACAGCCTCAAAATCCGCATTCCAGTTACGATGAACTACGTCAAATTTATTACACCAACCAATTTCGTTTATCACTACTCATAACAGCTGGGCATTATGAATAATGTCCGTACTAATCGCATAACCCGCAACGTATATAATACATGGGAACCTTAATCGAATCCAACTCTGCCAATAAAAATATCCTTTAGCATATCGACTGTCACGGCGATTTTACTCGTTGCAACAGGATACATTACAATTATGTAGTTATTTAACTTTTCTACGATACTATAGGGTAAATGACTCCACGTACAGTCACTGTTCCTAAAACTGCCACTTGAATTCGTTTCTTTAATAGCAAAGTATAAAGAGTCGTAAGCAAACAAATTTTCATGCTAAATTTGGACATCGGTTCAGGTAACAACACGTAGACATTGTTTATTCGTGTACACTTAACCCTTTGCGGACGGAACAAAATATTATTCCATAGTTTTAGCCTAATTGCTAACGTTTTGTGGGCGATACTTAACGAATACTTGCACAACTATTAACAGCAACGTCTATTAATGGTATCGATTCAAATTTCTTGCTTCAAAACTCGACTCGTGTCCAAGAGGTGAAGGAAACTTGTGCAGTTCTTTGCGACACTCGTCCGCAAAGGGTTAATATTTATAAATAAATGTTGGGAGTTAAATGTGCCGTTGAACATTAAAACCTGACCAATATAATTATAATGTATGGAACGCGTGATAATTCGGTAAGGCGAGACGCTTACTATATATCTTTATATCTGTTACACAAACTGACGTGCTAATATATGTAAAACGTGGTCCTATTTAAATGAAAAGCTTTCAAGTGACAGTACGAAGGACATCGGACTTTGTTGTACATTTTCAATTTACGTGGTAATAAATTCATTATATTCAACACACAAAAAATAATGTTCACAAATAAAAGAGACGTTGAACGATATTATGCCGCCAACTTGAACGATCTTTACGTTAAACGCGTTCTAAAATAGTTGAACAAAGTTACTTAAACCGATAACCTTGAAGCGGCGTCTACCCTACCTACATTGCCTCTGTACCATAAAAATTAAAAGTCTAATTCGACTACTAAAGACGCCGGTCACCGGCTTACCGCCGCGACAGTGAACGCGTTGAATAGCAATTAAACAGCCGAATAAACGAAAAGCAAGGTAACTCACCGTAGGCGTATAGAAGGTGGCCTGTTCAGCCCCCAGGCTGGGCAAGTAGGCAGCCATGCCCTCGGAGGCGGCAGCAGCGGCCGCTGCCGCGTACGGCGCGCTGTACATGGAGAGCGCGGCCGTCGGCAGGGCACCGAGGCGTTGATAACCGCCGAGGAGCTCGTACTGGCAGGAGCACACCGTTTGGCCGGTGAGAGGATCCATGAAGATCGGTCTTCCGGTGTCGCAACACCGTCCGGTCGGCGTTGGGCCGCCGGTCGTCGGCGGCGGATGACCCTGGGACGGGCTGACCGACGTGGTTGGACTGCCTGGCGGCTTAACCACCGCGCTGGTCACCGCCATCCTCGCGTTCGACAGACCGGCAGCTACGCCCAGGGGATGATTCGTGGTGGTACCCGGTGCGCTGACCAGCGACGAACCGCCTGCGCTTAGGATCGTACCGGATACCGGCGAGGCCGAAGAGGACGTCAGCGACGAGCTCACTGTCACAGGACACTGAAACGTGAAATACAGTTCCTGGATTATTGGTTAGATTTATTATTAATAGAGAGCTGCGAGGTGTGATTAGTCGTAAGTGTTGACACGTTAACGCTCGGAGGTTTTTCTTTATACCCTTTGCGGACCAGAAGTAACGACACTTATGGGTGTACTTTTAGTTTTGAATTTTGACGTTCTTCAGTTACCAACGATTTCAAATGTTTAGTAGTGTATTAAGTATTCGTTACGTTAAGCTTTTTTGCTTTAAAAGTCGACACGGGTTCGGAAAATCAAAATTGATCAGGCGACTATTTGTCGACACTCGTCCGCAAAGGGTTAATCCGTGCGCTAAGGTAATCAAATTTTGCGTTACTGATTTATAGTTTGGGGATGTTACGTTGTGTTTGTATTAACGAAACAGAGGAAGTTAAGACAGGGATAAGATAATAGGAATAGTATGCAATTGTATAAAGAGCGTTAAGGGGTTAATCCCTTGCCTTATTCATATTTCAAGTGATGCTAATTTAATCTTTTAGCTACTATAATGACTTATAAATTATTAATATATTATAAATATTTGTATCTCTCGCAATTAGATACACCGCGGGATCTCGGCATTAAGGACAAACGTGCTTTCACGCATTCGCAACTTTTTGTAGCCAATTTATATCGTTGAATTCCGTTCTTTATCAATGCGTTCGCCAGCAGGTATTCCAAGGATCCGTGTAACAATTTTTTTATAGCACTTCTTCCCCCACGTAGGTTGCGCAATTTTGTAAAGTTTGGAAACGCTACGAATAAAATCTTGCGATAACGCAACGTGGGTCCCCAATGGGTTAATTGGTTACTCGAAGTTAGAATGGGTAAATTTTGAGATTAACTCTTTAATTTGTAGATACGAATTACGCATACCTATTGACTTTGTCGTCCTTCATGAGATCATTAAAAAAGATTGCAGGGAAAGGAATTAATATTGCCATTAAGAATAGCAGAGGAAACATAGTATGCGGAAACTCTAGAAAAGGAAATGATTCGAGTTTCAGTAGCTATGAAATATCAGGACACATTGGCAGTGTAACGATCCAACCACGTATAAATCAATACACGGAAAATATCAATGTTCGCATTCTCGCAAAAAAAGTTCCAATCGAAGTGCAATTTTACCGAAACGCGATTAAGCTGAATGCAACGAAAGACAATAAAAGCCTAATCGCCCGATTACTTTACGCGTCGCAGCTTCCGTAACACGCCGAAAAAAAAAAAAAGTTATATCGATGTACAGCTGAATTAAATGGAGAACTTTCGATGGTCGGTGTATGGGAAAAAAAAAAAAAAATGGAAATTTCATAAACATGTTTTTAGATAAAAGCATTTTTTAATTTCGATGCAAACACGACGTGTATTATATTTACCAAACAAACGCAGAACTACGTGATCGATCGCGTGTGTACACGTTCGCGGTGTGTCTGTAACATTCGTCGTGGCTATCGTAACCTAAACACGCGACAGTCGACCAAAAACTGTTTGCATGCGGCGTATCGGTAGCGAAGCTTGCGTCAAGAGTATAAAAGGGGGTGATTCCGCTGAGGCAACGCCGAGCAACTTGTAGTATGCCTCCTGTTTTCAGCTGAATCTTATCGAAACGGTGTCGCATCGAGGCGACACAGCAACGGAAAATTTACAGAATTCCTCTTGCGGTACTTAAATCGGTTACAGTCCTAAACTACGCTACGCGCCGTTTTAACGTCGCTAAAGGTCGTCGCTCGCTTATCAGGGCAACGCACAAACGCGACACATCGGATCGACATCGACGCTTTAACACCTATTTCTCGTTTATCAGAAATAGCGGAACATTGTATTTCAATTTTGTTATTAAAGCGATAGTTTCTAATTTATGATCGTCGTGCAAACAACGTGCGACCATCGCTTAACCCTTTGAGTACGAAGCTTTTATGACCCGAAGATTCTCTGTTAGATTAGATCGACGGCTTCGCTATGAGAAATAAATAAAATCTTGCTCATCGTTACATTAAATATATACTATACATGCATTCATAGCACTGAAAGGGTTAATCAGCGAAACATCCGCATCGTTATCGCGGCGATGAGGAAAAATATCGGTCTTGCACTGCTGTCGTTAAGTGGACGTACTTTCATTGATCATTTAACTACTGAAGACGAGTTAACTCGTCACTTAGGCTGCGAATATTTCGGATTCAATAATCCATCTATTCGAGAAATCCAAGTTTTGTTTAACATCTGGGTACACTTATATTAAAACACATTATAGTAGGCACTTCTGCGCGAACAAAGCAAACTAATCTACCCTAATTAATTGTTAACCCCTTGCCATAGAACGGCGAATGGGAATTAACAAGTCCAAATTCATTCCAATATTTCAGTGTCCTATATTTGACACGGTATTAAAATAATGATGAGCCAATGTTACAAGACGTAGTCTCTGAAAGATTCGTAGGACAAAGGTTTAACCCTTTGCGGACGAGAACTAGTAACACTTGTGAGAGTATCTTTAGTTTTTAATTCCACGACTTTAAGTTTTCACGCTTTTGAGTTCGAAACCATTTCATTTCCAACGATTTCAATATGTTTATTATTACGTTAAGTATTCATCGCATTAAGTTTCGTGCTTTAATAGTCGACATGGGTTCGGAAAGCCAAAAAATGATTAGACGACTATTTGTCGACGCTCGTCCGCAAAGGGTTAACTTCCTCCCTTAAGAATTTTCTGATCAAGGTATGACTCGGTGAACGGGTTGAAATATACATACGTAACACTGTAAATTTGTCAGTGACGGTTTAACGATGTTCACGCGTCGCGCTTGGAAGCGAGCGACGACTTTTACTCGAAACTCTCCGCGTCGCGTGCTACGCGTTGCCTAAACGTAAACGCGTACTCACGAAAACAAGATGTTACGGGGGTCTTTCGACAAAATCGTTTCGAAAACGAGAAGCTTAAACAGCGACGCGTTACAGCGACGCACTGTTTGCTTGAAAATTCCCGGCGACCGCTTCTTGGCAAACAACCCCGAGAGTACGTTTATATATTCCGTGGGTCACCCACTCTTCGTGGATCCCTCTCTTTACCTTCTCACGTTACACGCTAACTGCTCCTCTTTTTCCCGCAATTTTTTATCGCGAGCTTAATATTTCCGCCTCTTGACCCAATCGCGACTAGATTTACGCTCCGCGTTAACCGATTTCGGAGTCGTTAACCATTAACACTCTCCGGGAGGCATTGGAAAAATCTTGTCGAAAAGTGTCCAGCTTCGCTTGTTCTATTTCGTATTGAAAAACGCTATGCAGAATTTATTATCTAACGAAAATTAGACGGTTTAACCCTTTGCGGACGAGCGTCGACAAATAGTCGCCTAATCATTTTTTGACTTTCCGTACCGATGTCGACTTTTAAAGCACAGAACTTAATGCAATGAATACTTAACGTAATAATAAACATTTGAAATCGTTGGAAATGAAATGGTTTCGAACTGAAAAGCGTGAAAACTCAAAGTCGTGAAAATTCAAAACTAAAGTACTCTCACAAGTGTTATTACTTCTCGTCCGCAAAGGGTTAAGGCAGATTTACACTATCCTGAATGATGAACTATCGTTCGGGCACGATTCGGTTTAGACAAATATTGTTGTGGAAAAAACATATACGTATTTATATATAGCGTCGCGGATTGGTTTAGGCTGCAATTATAATGGATGCGTGGCTCGTACGAACTAACATCTAACGAATATGTTCACGCTTGTTGCTCTTGTTTGATAATACGGATCAAACATACTTATGAAAATGCTAGTTCGTATGAACACGCAGAAATATGCATCCAATGTAACAGTAGCCTTGTCGTTAGATGCAATGCGTTTCGTAGGTACGATGATTGTTGAGCAGCATTTGCCCGAGCCGAATCGTGCCCGTAGACGTTTCGCCATGGATAGCATAAATCAAGCTTTACATGGAAAAAGGTAAGGATGCAAAAGGCAAGCACCTATGGGTAAAATTGAGAGGGTAGACTTCGATACAATATAAACGCATCGTCGATAATTGTGGGTAACAAACTGTTAACCATTTGACTGCGAAAAGCACGTATATACGTCTAGTAGTAGATCTCGTGTAATACAACATAAATTAACCCCTTGATGTGCAATGATGAGTCACACTCGTAATATGAATTATGGTGATGGTTCAATAAAAAGGAATTCTACTTGGAACAAAGTTAAATTTTAACGTGATTCGTAGCTTCGGTTTATAATATTGAGAATCGCTAGATAAAAATTACGTATATCTAAAATTTCAATGCTTTGCATGTAATACTGAATAAGGCTAATGAATAATTTACGGAATATTTTACAATAATTGGCATTGGTAATCAGAAAAATGGTAAGGCAAGGGGTTAAATTCCTAATCTAGAATTTGACGCTTCGGTTGAACAGCTTTGCACTTCGCCTTACCTATTTTGTAAATAGTAAACCACGCGCGCATCCCTGATTACACGAATTCTTCGATTCACTCTGATATCGCGGCGCAGCGAAAGGGTTAAAGAACAATCGTACACCACGCGCGCGACGTATCGTCGTTGCCTCGCGCCGCCATTACACGATTACGAAATCCGGAAACTCGTCGATGTTTTCGCGTTTGCGGACACTCGTTGGACATCGTCACGCGTCCTTACGACCGTACGCAACTGAGTACACAACGTGGGGAACCGTATTAACATAGCCAAAGTTTACTCTTCCGCCAAGCTACCGGTATATCGCGCGTCGAAGATTCGCTGACAACGTTGCCGCAGAATCAACCAGCCTGGACGTTTTAATCGCCACTGGATCTCCAGCCGAGTTACGCGTTCTCCGATTGCAGGGATTGCACGCGAACCGGAGTAGCTGGCGGAGCTTCCCAGTTCGCCGTGGATCAACCGAGTCAACGAAACGTTTCAGCTGCTCGCCGGCTCGTTAAGAGCGAATTAATGGTCGGTGATCGCGGGAAAATTGATCGAACGCGTTATGAAACGGGCCACGGTACACACCGTGGATCGTGTTCGGTTGCAGGTCCGGTTAGTTTAGCGTTTCTTAGCGAACCGGACCATCGCATTTGTTAATACGCGCGGTTCGCTGCGTCGATCGGGCAAGCAATTACTAATCGTTTTAACCCTTTCGCGGCGACGAACGTGTTAATACGCCTTCAAAAATTGCTCGACCATTCGTAAACGTCGTCGTATGTCTACGCTACAATACTGTTTCTGCTTTAACTCGTCGATAACCGAAGCTACGCGGTTTGAAAGATATTGCTGCTCAGAAGAAAGCAACTAATTTAGTTGGGAAAATTAGTAGCTATTTAATAGATACCGATTTATACGTCGCAATTAAATACTGTTACTTGTGTAAACGGAAGATCGGTAGAAAAAATATCTGGTATAAAAGAGTCCGTAATTAACGATACGGAGAATCAAAATGCTAAACCCTTTTTCTGCTACTATCGGCGCCTGTAGGCGTCCAAGAAATTGACGTGCAGCGTATTATTGGCATATTCTTGGCAGTCTTCGAAAAAGCTACCGACATCTTGAAAAGACTAAAATTGTTTGCGATCGAAAGAGTAAGAGAGAAACGGAAGAAGAACACGAATTTGATTATAACGCAATTCGGTATCGTGGCCACGTTTCCACGTTCTTCGATTAAACACGCCGCAGCGAAAGGGTTAAATTAAAAATCGCCCTCTACTTTTCAATTAAAAGACCCCGCGGAACGGAAGAAGGATTAAAATGCCCGGCAATCTCAACTCTCCCTCGAAAACTCCAATCTCTCCCGCATAATTTACGCGTTATCTAAAAGACACGCCGATAAACGATGTTAACATTTCCATATCCATCGCGCGACTTTCTCTCTCGCCAAATATCGCGAACGTATATCGGCGGTATTTGCGAGCCGATATATCGTCTGCGCGCAGCCTCCAGGGAGCCATAGGCAACCGGAGGGACTTCCGTTAAACGCACACCTGCCGACGCGATTGTTTCCGATTTACGAAACAATAAACGCCTCCGGTGGGCACGTTCGACGCCGATAATCGGCGACGGGCAGCAACAACGGGGAGAGCAGCTGCGCGAACCACACCCAGAGGCCAACGAATACTACCGCCGCCACCCCGAAAAGGACTTTTCTCCGGTAGAGAGCGTGAAAAGGCAGAGGAGAAGCTAGGGCAACTGCTAAGTCTCTCTCGGGCCACCGTGATTCCCCCCTTTCCATTCGCCAAGGTAAACCGAAAATCAGGCCCGTACATAATACAAGGGGGTCCTCATTAATTCCATATCAAACAGCACGGCTAAATAGATTAGCGGGTTGAGTGGCTTTCGCGCGGCGGAGCCTAAACAAACCCCTGTGCGTGGATCGTCCCCATTCGTCCACATCCATCCATCCATCCATCCATCCGTCGCCTCGTTTCGATGGCCCCGAACATATTGTCGAAAAGCAGGGCCGCGCGCATGCATTGTGTTTCGGGGACGAAAAACGTGACCCGGCGCGCATTATGGCATCGAGAGCCGCGTTAATGCGTGTGTCCCGGTTCCGCTGCTCCCGTCTGACGCTGCCAACTGCCTGCAGGATAACACGTCGTGCGATCATCGCGATTCCACGCAGCCTGGCTGCCGGCCGAATTGCGAGAGAGAGGGCACACACCAGCGGTACGATTGCCGATAAAACTGGATACAGGGCGCTTGGTCGGACAGATACGCAACGCTGCTGTTACCGGCTAACCTTTTCCTGCTAGCGATTTTAACCACGATTTTGGTAATACACGCGGATTGCAAGCTAGAAGGGCTTACACTGGTTGATATTTTAATCGCGGCCGCCCGATGATCGATCGACACGCTGTTTCGCGATTTATTCAGCCGGACTCGTCGATTGTACCAACCTATAACGTACGGCGGCGCTTTGGAAAATGTAGGGTAAATGAACCACGTACTGTCACTGTTCCTATAACTGCCACTTGAATTCGTTTGTTTAATAGCAAAGTAACGTACAAAGAATCGTGTGTAAAGAAATTTTCATACGAAATTTGGACTACGGTTTAGGTAACAACGCATAGACATTGTATATTCGTTTACACTTGATATTTATTAATAAATATTAGGATGGTAAATGTGCTGTTGAACATTGAAACATGACCAATGTAATTATAAAGTATAAGACGTGTCATAATTCAGTACGAGCGATATGTTTAATGACGTGCTAATGTATCTAAATCGTGTTTCTATTTAAATGAAAAGTTTTCAAGTGACAGCACGAAGGACATTGGACTTTGTTGTACATTTTCAATTACATAGTAATGAATTTATTATATTGAACATACAGAAAAGGTGTTCATAAATAAAAGAGCGGTTGAACAATCGTATGCTCCAAAATGGAACGATCTTTACGTTAACGACGTTCTAAAATAGTTAAATAAAGTTACGCGACAACCTGAAAGTGGCAGTACGTGGTACATTTACCCTGTCTAATATAGCGAAAACAATTGTACGTCAAAACAAAACGTCTAGTTTAAAATATTTTGCAGAAAATGGAAAATAAAGGTTTAAGTTCCCTATGAACGTTACCGTTAATCGGCTTTTAAGAGAATATTTCGGTATTCTCCTTTATTTTCACGACTGAAAGTCGCCACGAGAATGCAAACGATTAATTTTGTAAAGTGGAAAGACTGAACTATGGAGACGTGTAAACAACTTCGTTTACGTTTCGATTTACTTATCATAACTATACTCGGAATAATATTCCGCATCATATTATATGACATCATTCTAACATCAGCCGTCGATAAAAAAAAAAATACCATCGTCATTTGCATAGGTTTCCTAGATCCGATAAATATTCATTTACAATTCGACCATTAATAGTTAATTGGCGCTTTACTTTTCAGATAAAGATAGTAGCGGAGTTTTCTCAGAAAAGCCGATAAATCTTCCGGTCCATTTCTGGAAAATTCTCTTCTATTAATCGCCACATTTGCAAGAAGGTTCCCCCAAAAATTTCCTTCCAATATTAAACTAACCGAGGCAAGGAAAATGCCGATTGTTGAATCGTGCATATAATGCGCGAATTTGAAAAAATAATAGAGAAATCCAATATATACCGAACGTACATTAAGCTTCAAACTTTCCCCTCGCAAAATTCAACTCAAAGCGTCGTTTGTCATAAGCCAGTCATTCGGGTTTCCCTAGTTAGCGAAAGGGTTACGCAGCTCCGTTCTAAACGCCCTACCATCGCTACGTTATCCTACCGGTCTTTCGATAACGATTGACAAACAACGGTATCCCCAACTACGCGCGCGCACTCTCCACTGCAGCGCGAATATTCGCACAAGTCCCTGCGTGGAGCAAAAGACAGAAGGACGCAGGAAGAGAGCACAGGGGCGGCAGATATACAGCTTACCGGTTGTTCTCACCGGGAATCGTAAGAATCCACGAGGTCCGCGAGGAAAGGCCGGGAAGAATGCGCTTGGGGGCTCGGGATCGGGCAAGGGGTTAAACGACGAAGCGTGTTGGCGAGTGTCCGGGGCCACGGGCCATAATTCAGTCCTAGGGTCCGAGAAGAAGAAGCGGCCGCCAGTCCCTGAGTTACTCCACGCGATCGCATCGAACGAGAGAAGAAACCCGTGCACTCTCGCAACCGTGTGCAGGAGAACCGGCAACTATATCACACCCTTGGACCCCGTGTGCCCGTCGTTTCGTTGCCTCTCGTCGCCTTTAAAGTAGCGTTCAAGGTAGCCACGTCGTGGTTGTAGCCTCGCCGGCGTGAGTTCGTCGTGGCTACCAACGAACGGCGATAATTATTCGTACGCCGAGGGATCGATATATCGATGCATTAGCCCGATAGGATGGCTCGTTTGTTCCACGGCCGTGCTAATTGCCTGCGCGGCCACTTCTACCGGGGTAGTCAAGGGGAAACGGAAGCTGCGAGAGCATCGTCACGTATCGGGGGGGATGCATTACGATACGATTACTGCACGAATGGTCGAAGCGTAACGTTAGAGGGGACGCGGTGGGAAAGAATACTAGCGTTCGGTAGTTTGATGGGAACTAATGTTCTAGGTGTCGCGGTTTAAGTGTCTCGAACAAGCAAACTCCAGAGGTGTAAAGGTTTCGAATAGGCGCAACGCTAGAGAAGTTAAAATCGTATGTTAGGGTATGCTTACCGTCCGTTTAGGCGTGCGGGATAATTGTACGAGAATTCCATATACCGGCGACAGTAATGGAACTCGTCTCAAATTTCCAATGCGAGCTACCGTACGGTTGACTGGACTCCAAAGATATGGGTTTAGGATACCTTGTACGGATTTTTCGCGATACATATGCTAGAAAATTTCTCGAAGGTTTGCGAGGTAACGAGAGGAAATCTGCGGACCAACCGTGTAGCTTAGAAATATCGAGAAGATCGAGAAGAAGTTAAGAACGGCACGAATGAGTATAATAAACATAGCTACTCTAATCCTTCGCCGGCGATCAATTTTCTATTAACACCATCGGCAATCCCAGTCACTCGAGTCCATTAAAGCTTTTCCTAATGCTCTAACCGTATAAAGTATCTCTCGGTTCTCATTTCCAAGATATCAATATTCATAATTCGTAGCATGCTACGTTAACAACGCCAACTTCTCGTACTTTCTTCCATACTTTGCGCCAATAATATTGCTCGCGTAAAGGTAATAAAAACGCTTTCAACGTACCGAATTCTCGTTAAACTTTCGAAACTTATCAAGACTCTGAAAACTTTCACGACTATCGCGACTTTCGAGACTTTCAAGATTATCAAGAGATTCGAATCTTTCGCCATCTTACGGATTCGAAACACCTCGAAGCCCTCCCGAGTCCCGTCGCTACGATAAAACGAAACGATCTTCCCCTGCGTTCTACGCGGAATTCGCAAAGAATCGAGAGACTGTAAAACAAATAGCCAAAGGTCGCAGGTAGCCTCGGAAATTAGCCGTATCGGCGGGAGCTCGCGCGAACCGGGACGCAAAGGAAGGAACGGTCGAGGATCGAGGTTCGAGGAAGGCCTGCGATATCGGATGACACCTCGTGCGCCGCTTTGCAGAAAATTCTCCGCGATTCTGCTCACGGGCAAGGCCATTCTAAGCTCGGCATACCTGTGTCGGCGGAGGCCACGAAAAACCGATATATCGAACAGGCTGCGTACGCGCTCGGATGGATGATCGATGGACGTCCGATCGCAGCTGCGGAAAAAACTGGAAGTCCTCGTGGAGTAGAAACCTGGTCGTGGAACGAATAGCTGCGCGATCGGGAGAACGGCCTAGCAAACCAGTATGCTGCTCCGCTCCGATCTTCTCTTTCGATCCGGTGGAATCGGTGCCACGGAGAGATCAGCCCCCCGGTGTACACGCGTTTTATGACGCGATTTATATGCACAATGTAACAGTCGCGTCGACGTGGGAACGCGTAACGTCGCGATCTCGTGTCGTTCCTTTCTTCTGCGCGCCCGGACAAGAACTGTCCCTTCCCTTGTTGCGCTTCTGCCGGGGAAAGATCATCGGGGGCCAGATCCGGAGGAAAGGCACGCGATCGCGATGGTAGATTGACCAATGGCTTTTTTTCGCGATACTCGCGCTCGTTCGGATTTATTGCGTATCCATATTCAGCGGCCTGATCGTTTGCTTTAACGCGTTCATTGTCGCCATGGCTGCTCGTTTCCCGCGAAACACAAAGAGGGGTGGCGGTGAGGCTTGCAAAAAGGGGAAAAGGATGGAGCGCGGCGTGTACGCGAGTATTATTATCGATCCTACCGTAAAGAACCTAGCTCGCCGCTCGGACGCTATGAAAAACCGTGACGGCGTAACCGTTTCCACGACTAAACACGCGTTTGCGGGAAAAATTCGAGACCGTTGCTGGCTGCGCGCGTGCCTTAGGAAATCGCGACTAGTCTGCGCAATCCGCCGTGAAAAAAAAAAGCCCGGAGAATACGTAGCAAAGGCTAGGCGAAACGGAGGAATGAACGGCGAGAACAGCCAGCGGGGAACGAGAGAGGATCCAGAAGCCAAGTTTCCACGATTTATAGATCCGAAAGGAGAATCGGTTATCCTGTGGACACAGATGCGCCGCTGTGTTTGCACACGGAGCATTTGTCACGCGTGTCCTGGCGAGAGAAAAGGGACCGGTCGAGAGATGATGCCCTCTTTGCAACGAGGCCCAGCCGAGTCAATATTGACTGCAGGCCAGATTGATGGACCTTCTTCGCGTGTGTGTTTAGGCCTCACGGCACTCACTTATGTTCCCACCCTGTTCTCGTTAGTCCCTGTTTAGTTGGCCCCTTGCTGCTCCGATCCTTCCGTTCCGGGAAACTCGCGAAATATACGTACAGTGGTTTCGCTGCCATCGTTTTGCTCAACTCGTTTGATCCGATCGAAGAAACGGCAATCGAAGCCATTAATTCCGAGACAAGTCCACCGATCGATTATTTTCGGAGAGAGACAGATTTCGCGTTGTCTATCTTCGTTGATTCTTTGGGTTCTTCCTAATTCTGGTTTGTTCGTTGTTCGATCCCATTTAAGAAAACAACGAGAGAACTGTTGTCGTTCTAGGACTAACGATATAAAATCAGTTAAACGTCTGTGCGCGTCAAATGAATGCGTTTGTCGAAGGTTCGTAGCGGAATTCTGGGATTTCGATCGAACAGGGAATTTAGTATTACTTTCGAGTTTATCGAGAAACGCAATTATTTTAATAACACCGATCAGGTTACGTTTGATTTCCGGGAACACCGATCGAACGTTATTTATCGATACCAGTTCTGTATCATTATTGGGCGATACTTCCGCTTTGCTGACTGCGTGACGCTCGCAGAACGAAAGCACCAGCCGGCCATTCACGATCGACCAATCGGCCGATCGTAAAGTAAATTACTTCTCATCGATCGAAACTTTTGCGAAATCGTCGATCGGGCGAACACGTAACGCACGAAACTCACGTATGTTCCCGGAATCTCGTACACCAATTTCACTAAGAAAAGAAATCATCGACTTTCCTGCATTTGTTATCGAAAACACGAAATCGAAGCAAATCGATGCAAAACAGTTGCGAGGTTTCCATGTATTCGTTCGATCTAAGAAACGAGAATTCCAATGTCCCTAAAATTAAACGCACCTCGCTACTTTGGCGGATTCCCAAAAATTCTAACGCAACAAGAAAACTCCTGTACGCAGCTTTTGTCAAGAAAAAAAAAAAGATCGACTATTTTTGCATTTGTTATCGAGAACACGAAATCGAAGCAAATCGATCCAAAACAATCTCGAATTTTCACCGTATTCGATCGAGCAAACAAATATACTCCAATATTGCCAAAATTAAATGTAACTCGTTATTTCGGTGAGCCCTCAAAATTTCCCAATGCAACACGTAAACTTTTGTATCTACGTTCAGTGGAAAGGAGGCGAAAGCCCAGGGGAATCGGAGGGAAACCGTAACACGGCAGAGACAGGAAAGGCGACCGGGTTTTAGGGCCCCGAATGTAAACGAAATCTGATAAACCGTGAAATCGTTCGTTCTCACGGGGTTTCTCCGTGGCTGCGCGTACCTCGCGTATCTGGCTAAATTAATTCGCTCCTCCTTACTAATCGGTACGCTCTTTCACACTCGCGACTTCTATACAGCGCCACCTCCGCCCGTGGATCGTTATCGAGACGTGGAATCGAGTTAGGGGTTGCAAAGGAACACGGGGACAATCGGGATTGCCGGGCATGCAAGGAGGTTAAAGGGCGGCGGAAAAGGTTTTGCACGCGTTTCTACAAAAGCGAGCAAGCAAGAGAGACTCGGGGTATGGCTCGGTGACTCCTCCGGTCCGAAGGATCGGCCATCCGACACCCAAGTTTCGCCGTAAAGCGATTAACGGGGTGAGTGGCGTTATCGGAAGAGAAGCCGCGACGATACAATAGCGCATCCGGCGTCATTTGCTAACGCCGTCAGCCGAACGATATGCCCCGTCTGTACGCATTGTCGCGCGATACTTTCGTCCTCGTCGGCATAATCGTATTCTCCTCCGCGACGGTATACCTAAACACCAGGCCACCGATCTCTATTTATTAAGCATACACACAGCCCTGTCCGGCTATTACGCGATAACGTCTTATCGCTCGGAAAAGAGTTACCTTGTAATCTCCGAGCAGCGTGTTAGATGTTGCGCCGCGAGAAACAAAACCCGAGACACTCTCTGTTCCTGCGACCACTCCGCGCTCCGTTTTTCTTGCCACGAGTCTCGCTTTCCGGTGAAGATCGAACAGGACTCTTATGTCTCTTTGCAGAGAGGGTTAGAGATATGGAGAACGACCGCCCACCTTCGATAAGGAGATTCTTTTCGGTTCGGTGGGTGGTCTTCGTATACTTGCGAAAGATGGGGAAATTTAGATGCACTTTGCACGTATCGTTGAGATTTTATAGAAGATTGGGGGACTCCGTTACGCTTTCTTAACGCATTCTTATTGCGCAGCATTTGCCTTATTATCGATTTATGTAACTTCCTTTAGAAATAGAGTGAAATTCAGTAGGTACTCGTATAAACGGAATTTATTTTATTTTACTTTAACTCTGAAATACCGCGTGCTACGGGTTTCGGACGCTAGTACGAATACCAAGTCTGCCTGACTCCAATTAAATATTTCTAAATTTAGTATCGCGTTAATCGTTGCGCCGAAACAAAGCATAGCACTGTTGGAAATTTTTATTGGCACAAATTTTATGATTTACGCAAAGTATAGCGAAAGAAAAATTTTCGGTGGAGCAACAGTGGTTAGTTTATTAATACAAAATTAATGTTGTAGTATTTAGCGGCAATTTCCTCGATCTTCGTATGCAAATCTTTGACAGAAGAATTTTCCGAAGTAACAATTTTCAATCTTAACGCTTAAAGCGACAGACCATCTTTAACCCTTTAAGTGCTACGACCAGATACAGGCGATCAATTTTTAACGCGATACACGTAGTTTACAAATTCAGGCCTTTTAAAAACAAATTAATGAGTAATGCAAAATCTTTACCCAATATAAATTCAGAAACGTTTCAATGATCAATACGACGACGATACCGATACGAAACATCATTTACAAAGCTCGCAAATATTGCGGCGCCTTAGGTAAACTTTTCATCAAAACTAGCCAGCGCACAAAGCGTTAAGTTGGTTTTCTATTTTCATTCCCAGGTGCGTTGGATCGCGCATCGACGCCGTAATTTTATCCCATAGCGTATCCCCGAATATCGATCTTCGACTTCCAACAAATATCGAATTGTCGCTCGAAAAGGAACCCGCAGCGCGAACACCTCTAACAACGTCAATTACCAGAAAATGTACCTCGCTTCGAGAGCAAGTTTCGCGTTAGTCCTGCTTAACAACCATGACTGTACACACGTGGTGGCCATTCTTCCATTATACAAGCTCCTAGAGTTCGAACCGAAAAGAAAGGAAAAAAGAGCCACGTTTCGACACGAATTGGAGCTGGCGGCACGCGGCTAAGGGTTAACTGGGTACGGAATTCAAAGAGACAGACGAGGAAACCGCTGAAACAGGAAAGTCACGGGACACCGAATTCGTAATGGTTCGTTTACAAGCGGCCCCGCGGAATTTATTGCACCGCGCGTGAACACATACACGCGGACCAAGATCGGTGGTCGCGTACCAATGATTTATACCGTGAGAAAGATTAGGCATTCGCGGCTGAACCCTTCTTTCGCGCACTACCGTTAAACGCGCGCGCGCGCGTCTTTCTGCTCGGATAAAATAGTAACGACTCCCGTAAGGACAATTTCAATAAATTGTCCGGGAATGATCGGAGATCGGTCGCGCGTCGCGCCTTTCCTCGAATGCTTCGAACACCGATTACACGCTGATCTATACACCCGCGGACTTTGCATTCCCTTTGGGCTTTCGCTGAATCGACGCCTCGTTCCTCTCCGAGAGGAGAATGCGTGGAACGACGTTTCTCCAACAACGTAAAAACTGATCGAACTGCGGGAGGAGTCCATTGTTCGAGAGACGCGTTCTTAGACCGAGATTGCGAGGAGATTTTCAGTACAGACACGCGGCATTCTCTGGTAAGTTCTTTTGGTAAGTACTTTTAGTAAGTTTGAATGGGGTGGCTTTTATGCCTCCTTTGTGCATCAATTGTTTCTCGTCTAAAATAATTATCTGCGGATTTTTATGCAAAGTCTTTTATTCGTAAACAAAAATTTGGGCTGGTAAATACAATAAATCGCATTTTGGCCGATTCAAGTTCTCCAGACTGTCGAGTTGATTTTTTTTCACCGGCTCTGTACATGTTTTCAAGAACCAATTGCCTGAGTTTTCTAGCTAATATTAATTCTTAGCGTTGTAAATATGTCCGCTTTTTTGTCACATTATTACATATGTTTACTGTATAAAACGGGCTAATGTCCGTTTACAAATAAATAACAAATAATAAAATAAAGAAGTAGAATTTGAATAGGGTCTAGTTTAATCGCGCAATTCGTTGCCTTCGTAGCGAAAGGGTTAATACGTGGCGATGAAAGATTATACGACCGATAGTGGAAATATGTACTATTACAATGTAAAAGATAATATAGAGTTAGTCACAACAATATTATATTCGGTAAATTTTGCGTACAATTATATGCCAGTGAAGAAGAGAGGATAACCCAAAAATTATTATCAATGTCAAAGGCAATGAAATATTATTCTTAAACACGCGTTATAAAATAGGGGAATAACAAATGGCCGAAGATCCTTGAATACGTCTACATGGCCAAATACTTTTGCGAGCAACCGTAGTTTGACAAATGATCACGCGATTTTTTTACATTTGTAGCAAAAGGGTTAATTTACGACGATGAAAAGACATTGCCGGGATTTCCGTAATATTTCTTTTCATCGTTGTATCGTCTTCCACTTAGAATCCACAATGTTATCAAGCTTGAAGAAGGTGCAAACGAAAAGTTTCGTTAACCCAAACACTTGTCCTTAATAGATTAAGGGAGATAAAGCTTGAGTGAAATGCGAGCGGTCTTCGTCGATTTCAGCGATGAACTCTTCGGAAAAGGGTTCTTGTTTTGATACCCGAGGATCGTTAAGTTGTCAAGACTCTATCCGCCGCGGGAACTCGGTAAATCTAATCTTCGTGAAGCGGAGACGTGTCCAAGATTAAATTATGCCTAACCGGAAAATTAAATACGCCGAATCTCTATTTATTTCGTTCTTCGAGAGATTTATTTCTGAACGCCACCCTTGTTGCAAGGTTTCCTCGAATTCCTCTAATTAATAGGAAGAAATATACGGTACAGTGGAGTACATATTTCTTTTCGTAGCAGTGTTCCAGTTAGAAGATAAAGAGTACAAGGAACGTTAACCTCGCGTGTACAGTTGACATCACGAGTTCGAACCGCGAAAGGTTCGCTTCTCGACCCCTTATCTGCCGATTCTACGTATCGAGAACAGCGGAATCGAAGCGGAAGAGAGAAAGAAGCAAGCAGGTTCCATAAGGCTAATCGCGAACGATAAAGACCAGCCGATTTATCGACCGCGACAATTGGAGCGCTATGTCGAAATGTAATCGGAGTGCCGGAAGTCTCGGAGGCTTGGGGACCGTCACATGGTGATCAACAACAATGTTCCTGTCACAACGCCGTGCGCACGGCTCCTTGCACGCGTTCCACGCGTGTATCCGTTGCACGCGATTGCGCGCAACAAAGTGCACGCATGTTTATCCCTCCGAAGAAACGCGGATCGTCGACTGACAGTTGCAAAGATTATTTATTTAACACGTTTCCTACCAGAGACGCATCGATTTCATTGTGACACATTACAAACTAGATTTTCCACACATTTCATAGATGTGACGCATTGGAATGTTATACTGTTACGTTCCATTACATTCGCATTTATTAGATTTTAATCGCGTGGAAGTAAATTCAGCCCCGTATGTTTTGCTAAAGTTAGAGACGTAAGATTTGCGATGGGATTTTCCCCTACGATACGGTAGAAAACGTGTTAATGGGTAAGGAACCCATTGATATAAGACTTATATTACTATAAATATACAAGGTAGTAAAAAAAGACAATTATTATGTCGAATGGCTGTGGGATGACGCCAATTTGCGTGCAGTCCGCTTAAAGCTTTCGAACGAGCAAAAAAAGTTCATAGATTTACCATACCTATTTACATTAGTAAAGATTCGATTTAAGCTGTTCATTTGCCCATAAAGAATTCTGTAACATTCTTGACTCGGAATCAGTCGATATCTTGTGGCTACCCGAAGTGTAACGAAACTACATTTAGATGCAGGTATCGTGATTCACGCCGACAAAAGCATGGAAAAAACTCCAGAAGAAGAAAGCAAAATCGAGGGGGTGCAAGATAGAAACTCGCGAAGACATTCTCCTATCTTTTTCAAGAGGGTGGCGAAAGAAGCGAGGGAGGAGCGCGAAATCAGCCGCAAAACGAGCACGAGTGAATGAATAGAAGTCTAAAGAACGGAAAGAAAGAAAAAAGGGGTTGGGTGGCAAAAGTGGATGGGAGAGAAAGAGGAAGGAAGAAACGCGCAACGATCGGAAGGAACAAGAGACGGGGAGCAGAAAGAGAAGAGAGAGAGGGGCAAGAGGAAGAGACGAGCGTGCGAGAGTGAATGAATGCAAGGTGCAACGCGGTGGAGCAAGAGACACGGAGAAAAGAAGTGAAAGAGAGCAAGGAAGAGAAAGAGAGTGAAACGTGCAAGAGAGTGAGGGCGGAGGATCTGAGTCAGCTCGATTGGATCGAGTAGCGCCGAGTCAGCGAGCGAAACAGCGCTAACTGCCGGGCGCAAACTACTACCGGAGATCGTATCTATATAGCAACGTGCATCGCGCTGCCAACTTGCAATAATATGGCCATTCATAATTTTTACGCGGCCAGCGTCATTCAGGAATCCCGGTCGACGCTGCCATCAATCGATGTCGCGTTGCTCCCCCGCCCGAGAGCGCATTCCGCGGCGTTGAAAACGTGGCCGAATTTTCTTTTCGCCGGCAACTCCTTCCACTCGGCGATGAAATACGGATTACGCAGGCCACGCAATTTCGCGAATTCCAACGGCGCCTCGCGATTCGACTGAGGGGCGTCACGAGGGGCGGCCACGAAAGTAATTTCGTGGTGAGCTTGCGCTATCATTGTGCTCGATACGGCTGAGCCTCCTTTTTGCGGTTTCGCACACTTGCACGCTACCGTTCCCAAGTAGACGGACTTACCGTTGGTCGCAGAAGTATCTGGCCATTTTAGACCTTCGGTTGTTTTCACTTAAAAGGTCGATTTGTATCGTATCCAAACAAATACAGTTAACGAACAGAAGAACGGTACGCAATCTTTTGGTCAACTGCAGTCGTCGGAAACGGAACGTGTTTCAACGGATATTATAAATCGATCTTAACGATAACCGCACCGACATTTTACACGTATTTGTTCGTAAGATCATCTTGAGCGAAAGAAAAAGCAAGAAAGGAAAACAAAATGTGAGAAACTGGTTAATCAGACGATAAAAGAATTATCGTAATGTTAAATGAACGAATGAGATAACGATAAATGTTGAATCTTAAATCAAACATTTTAAAACTGGTCATTTGATCGGGCATGGTACTGGTTATCGTTAAGATTAGAAGCCAATTATATAGAATTATACATATCGAAGACAATGTTGCTATGCTCGAAAGTTGAGAATGGTCGATAATAGTATGGAATTTTAGCAGGGAGAATATTGATAAGGTTAGATAAGGACTTGCCAAAAATGGGAGCGACGAGCTTGCGCTGTGAAGCTCAACAACGTGGCTGGATCGTCTTTTTGCGGTTTGCGTCGCCTTAGTACCGTGTTGCATATCGAAGATAATATTACTGTTTCTCGAAAGTTGCGAAGACCACGTGGAATTCTAAGAAGAACAGTCTTTTGTAAGGATAGATAAAGGCTTGCCAAAATAGGCAGTGGCGAGCTTGAGCCATCATCGTGCTCGACGTGGCTGAAATCCTTTTTGCGGTTTAGTAACCTAACGTGAACTACAGTGTTGCATATCCAAGAAAATGTTGCTACGTGCAGGAACTACGGAGAGAATATAGAATTTCAAGAGGAAAAGTCTTACAAGCAAACTGCGGATATTTGTGCATCTTTAGGAAATATCAATGCGTTAGTATGGAATGCACATAATTTACCGGAATATACAATGTACTTAAGACTAGAATTGTCACCGATCGAAGCGTAATTATTCGCAATAAAGAAATCACTGCTCATTCTTTTTACAGAAGATCACGGAAATTCTTTAAAATCGTTTAAAATCTTATTAATTCATGGAATTCTTCGAAATTGCATCGCTATAAATTTATGCTACGTTGATGAAAAATAACAAATGAGTCGTGTTAAACCTCTGCACTCCGTTGACTCTGCTACGGTAACAAGTATTAATTTCCTCGGGAAATTGTAGGCAAATTTTTATCTTTTCGCAATAAGGTCTCACGAAAAGTGTTAAAATTAATGCTACATCGGACTACTGAAGAAGTTTGGAGCGCAAAGGGTTAACCACCTTGATAGTTCTAGCGTTAAAGTATTGTACACACTACGATTTCTGAAGAGTCGAACGAATCTCTACTTAGCACACGTCCTCTTAACTGTGCGTTTCAAATTTGCAAAGTTGGTTTCAAAAAATCTCATGTATTAAAAGAAAGGTGGGATATTTTCCGTACCTCTGTGCACCGAAGAGTTAAGGAATGAAACAAATATTCGCCAAAGTCCCATTTCTTTAATTACGTTTGTGAAAATACGAATTTGCATAAACATACGCAGTCTACTGATAAGGATAGATAATCGCTAAAAAAAAGGGAGTGGCGCATGCTTCCGAACATATGTTCGAATTGGTTCATAAAAACGAAGCGAAGGTCGTAGAGGTAAACGTGGATGGGATGATTCATATGTAATTATGAGCCTAGATCAGAGTTGACATTTACGCAGGAGGGTACAGCGACTGAAACGAGTATTCGTCCACTGTGAACTTTTGACGATATCATCTATGCAACGACAAATTAAAACCGTAACTCTTCTAAATGAGAAACTAGACTATTATATTATAGATTGCTCTGATATAAACAGATTTTAATTAAACGCCACCCAAGAAAAGAAATTTTTATTTGCGAGTCGAACCTTTTCGGTGACTGCTAGCGGAAATTTTATCTTTGTCAATCCTAGAATTATTCATATGAGAAACTTTACAGTATCTACGCGATTTCAACAAATACACTCATGTTTGCGATGCAAGAGCACTGTTAACCTTTTATAATCCGAATTTTATTTAGTTTTACGGCGAAAGAAATTATAATTGACTACAGTATCTACGGTACCAATACAATGGAAAAGAACTAAAATATAATGATAGAATAATAAGCAAACAAGACAAAAGTTAAGAAACTTAAGTGTAGGAAAATGTAACTTTTAAGTTGCATGACGCTATAGAAGGTTAGCCAAAAGTTACTCTTAACCCTTTGTCGTATTATTAGCCGGTTAACTTGGTAATTTCTTAATTATAATCTTCTTTATACTACAAACTGGAAAACGAATACAGTAAAATTAATATTGATCGAAGTGATTTTAATTGTTGCGTTTGCAAGTATAAAGTAACGTGTTTATGGTACAAATATTAATAATGTGTAAGTTCTAATTAATTACACAATGGTAGTATCTAAATGTTTTGCATCCTATTTCGACACGAATAAAAATTATCCTGGTTAGTATATCCCGAACAATTTTAATGCACACTGTGCCGTAACGAAAGGGTTAGAATATCTTCTCTAATTTGACTATTTCACATATTCTGTACTTTTTTACCTAATTTCCCCATAAATGCATAAAAGTCGACAGTCTAGTTACAAGATTGGAGGTTATTAATTAAAAATTGCCTATAATATTCGAATAACTTCTACTTGGTGTGATATAAAAGTAGCGATCAAGTAACGCTAGCCTAACTAGCTAATCAAATAATCGTTGAGTAAGTGGTTAAGGCTGACACGTGTGCAACCCTCGAAGAAATAGTAGATAAAGCAAAGGGTTAGTTGAAACAATCCTAACAAGCTGCAACTCTATTCGAACGCGTACAATCAACAGCCGTGATACCAATGGTGTATAATAAATAATTGAGCAGCGATTTTTCGATCTCGATGTCTCGTTCACCGAAATCTCGCGTTCTCCGAGCGGGCTCCAAAAATACGCGACGGATTAAGAAAGAGAGATACAAGCCGGCGGAGAGGAAGGATCGTTATTTCAATTAAATTGAGTGACGCAGATTAGCGATATGAATTCGCGGCGTTCTAAATTTAATGCGCGCCCGTCGTCGGCTCGAGTGGCGGTCTTCATTCTTCGCGAGGGTGCTCAGAATTTTTCAAGCCAAAATTAAAGCTCGTTGCCACACGGACATTCCGATTTCTCGGCGTAAACACCGTTGCACTCGTGTAAGAATCAACGTGAAACACGTACAGTTGTCCCTCGAAGTGAGCAGTTTCGATTGTACGCGGTTCTTTTGCGGTCTTTGAAGTCGTCGCGACTTTGGAGAATCAGAAAGATTCGAATATACTTTCGTAAAGTGTACACGAGAGTATGCACACAATATGTATATAATAAATACACCGTAGATTTTTATGCGTTTATAGGAAATTTAGGTGTTCGAAGAACTGGAGTCGACACGCAATATGTGAAAATATATAAAATATCCAAAGAGCAGTATAAATACTTTGTAATATCCTAAGGATAACAAAAATACTATTTAGGTTTAGGGTTCTATCTACCTTAAGATCGCTTATTCGATTTTCATGAACTTGAAGTACGTTGTGAATATTCAATATTTTGGGGTCCTGAGTGTTCTTTAATAATAGTCTTCTTTTTTTATAGGTATCTAAATTTTTAAAATATAGTATATATTTCTATTATATTTTAGCATATACACAATATATAGTTAACGTTTCCGGTCAACGGTATATAATTATTAGATTGCGCATTTTGATGCATTTATGGGAAACTAAAGTGTTCGAAAATGTATATAATACATGCAATATGAAAACTCTACAAGATATTTAAAATACAGTAGAAATTAGAATACTTAAGTGACGAAACAACCTTGTATTTCAATTTCGTTTCTCTAATCTTGTTAAAAAAAACCCACTGTCTTCTAACTATGTAATACAAATGTGTGATAGGTTTGGGAAGGGGAGTTTCAAAATTAAGCGGATTTTTAATCACGCGTACTTCAAGAAACCACTGCGTATTCGTGTCTTGTCGCGATTTCTTTCTAAGAAGTATCGATTGATCAAGAGTGGTGTAATGCAACGGCGCACAATGCAGGAGAGATTGCTACCGTGATGAAGAAATAAAAGTTGAATGTTTCTGCGTGATTTCCCCGAGCGGAGGATCATCGGCTGGAAATTAAGAAGGTGTACGGCGAAAGTCGATGTCGAACACATCTGAACGAGCTTTACGGTTATTAATGATAAGTTTACACGGCCTGCGTGTCGTACGTATTTATGGCCGGCAGTTTCTTCGCCGAGCGCAACGACTCGTTACATCATCGACGCAACGCAAATGCCAACTAGTTACTATCGCTGCAGCGAGAGAATAGAATAGCAATTAACAAGTTATTGTCCATCGGACGAACCCACACCACGAATGAAAAAAAAAATAGAAAAATAGAAAAAAAGGAAAAAATGGAATACGACGGGACGAAACTAGGCTTCGTGGATTAAAATATGTGGACTTATCGTGGCTTTTTAGCTGGACTATGACATAATTACGATAAGCAGTGTCGCGGACCCTCTTCGAGAAAGTGGCGTCTGATGATTCAAAGTCTCCCCCCTCTCTAGGCTGCTAAGAAAATTGAATTCTGCGATTACGATACTAATACTCTCTACGGTATAATAAATGATGCACGGTGAGTGGCACCGTCGATGATTAACATGTAAAGTTGACGGGCAACGGGAATTCAAAAGAAAAGTGTGTCAACGATAAAACAACAACCGTGGCTAAAGAGCCTGCTTGTTTATTTAACTCCGTTATAAGTGGAGTAATACTCATAGATAATAGACCATTAATTTTTATCGCCACTTAAACAATATGATACGCAAACGATTCCACTCTCTCCGTGTGTGCCCCTCGTGCCACGGTTACAGAAGACACTATCGATTGCTACTTTCAATCATTAGCGTGTGAAAAATTGCTACCTTTCGATTGCAACACGACTAAACGTTCGATTAAAATACATTCGACGCAAGGGGAGTTGAATTTCTAGACGTGAGACGATGGACTAACTTTTACGGTGGCTACAAGAACGATTCGTGCACAGCCACACTTTTCAATTAAACGATTTTTAACTACGCTCTGTATTCCAATTCAGTTGCTATCAATTTTTGCAAACGTATAAGAGTACTATTAAATTAGGCCTATTTAATTTGTCCCTAAATGAGAAAATACATTCCGTGGTGTACAAATACTTTGTGTAGCCACTGTATTTAGAAAAGTTATGGGACTTTGAAAATTTGGAAATTTATACGAACTATCAATCGTTATTTGCTTTACGTTTCTTTCTGCAGCTGCAACAATTATTTACTGCTGCAACTCTGTGACAGATACAAAATACTGAAATATTACCTACATGCTGTCTGTGTTTATTATAGTAAACCGAGGCGAATTGGATTAAAATAAAATTAACTGAAACAATTGGCAGGCTGTTGATACGATGATCATCCGTGCTTTTTTTTCACGTAATCGAGGGTTTCGAGGCGTCGCAAAGTTTCGGATTGGAGTATCGCGAATCTATTAGGTGCAAAAATTAATTTCGAGCTTTCAGAAATTCATAAAATTTAATATTTATTCACAGAAAATCAAATACAATGTTAATATTCGACATTCTCGGTATTCTCACATTTCTATGACGCAAGTTCGTCACTTGAGAAATAATAAAGTAGCGATTTCGAAACGATAAAGATACCAGGAGCTTAAAGATAAGGCTTTGAATTAATTTGTACGCCTAATAGAAATCAGGTTTTCATCCATATCTAGTAAAAATGTTACGGAATAAACGAAGGATTATATGGGGTTGAAGTGGTGCAAAAAGAAGCATTGCAATCGCCATTTGGAAGCGTCGCGGGCAAACAGGGGCGAGGATGATATCGTAGCAAAAAGCTGGTTGATGGTAAGACGGGATAATTATTCTAGCAGGGTGCAAGCTCTTCGATCATTTCGGAACGTTGCTTTAGGCGTGGCAACACATGTTCTCAGCTCGGCGCTATGCACAGCGCATAGGTATGCAGCGTACACCTATATGCTACATGTCAGGACACGTGGTACCGAATCTCTCAGGCTTGCCAACGGCTATCCATTTTCGCAACGAACAAGATCCCACGCTACAAATTACCCGTTGCGGTCACGGCACCCAAATGAATCGGTGCAACGACTAATTGTGCCTTCAACTCGATACAATTCTCGCGAGTAACTCGTTTTAAGTTGAGACCGACTAGTTAGATCGAATGAGTTGAAAAATTGTTGACCGTGTAATAAGTTGCATATGCCACGTAGGAAGTTTGCATGCATCGCGGGGTTTCATTTTATAACAGCGCCATCTCTAAATCTCGCATTTTACACAACGCGTTACACTTTTTGCAATCCTCTGGCTAATAAAGTTGTCGTAACGATTACAATCTATGAACATGAGTTCTCGTAACATTATCGACGCCTCTGATCGAAAAGAGACAATACAGATGGACGGGATTACGGTTAATTGAATATATTAAAAAGTTGCACGCGTGGCAAACATAAAAATTCGAACGCCATATTACGCGAATGAAATTTCGCCAGCGCCTCCTCTAAATCTGCCTGCTTCTGCGAATATATCTATTTTAAAATCATTATTCGTACTTGTATCGATTTCATAGGTACTTGGAATTGCGGGCATAAGTAATCACAAAGATTATAGCTTATACACGATAAACACATTAAGGACATCGGGGAAAGTCCAACAGTGAAACAACTTAAAAACGTATCGCGTGTAATTTCGTTAATAGCCCCTCGCAACAAAATCGAGAAACGGTCGTAAACCGATGGGAACGAAGAAAACAGCTTCCTCGACATCTCGTAAAAGCGCATCCGCAACGACAGGGGCGATATCCGCTTTCGCGGTGAATAGTCAGCGGCATAAACGATTCATTCCCTGGTTAGCCTAGCATATGCGAAGTCACACACGAGAAAGAACAGATAGACACAAATAGGTGAAGCTTTTGACCGTTGAATACATTTGACTTTCAAACGGTTGAAATTATATCCGGATTCATACATCTACCGAACGAATGACAACGGCCATAGTTTTAGAAGCGTGTTCTCCGCGTTTCTTTCAACATCGAACGTCTAACGCTGAAATATGCGCACACTTGTCGCGAATATCGCCTTCTATTTTTCCAACTGCCGCGCTCGTTACTTATACCGCGCATATTTTCTGTTTTTCATTTGTGAGATTTACGTAAATATATTTTACGCTCATTCAAAAATACTCTTTAATGCTCCTAGATACTTATATGATTTCATGAATAAAAGAAACACACGAAACAATGTAAATATTGAAATATGACCAGATTTCCTTTTTCTGTCGTAAAAGATAGTTCTTTAGTGTATTACAAGAATTTTGTTCGTTTAATATCTCTGTCACAACACGATTAGGTGTCCGCAACGAAAAACACGCGATATTCGCTATGTTTTTTAATGTAACGCTAATAAAAAATGTGTTTAAAACGCTCTTTACTAAATGCTTTTTAAATCCTACTTTCATAACACTTGTCATTTCGAGTAAATTAAAGCTCGATAAAACTTTCAAAAATATCCTCGAACGATATCGACAACCAGGTAACGAAATTCACAAACCAAGCGATTGATTTCAGTCACCGCGCGCTGATTGATGTCATTGAAAGACATAGATACGAGAGTACATCCATCACCACGGTAATCGTGTCACTCGGCGGCATGGCAAAATTGCGCGGATAAACGATAGATTTGGAAATGCAAAGCGAGTAGGTAGGTAACAACGAGGGCTCACCTGTAGATTTGGTGATCCACGAAAAGAGAACTGTGACATGATGTGTCGGCCACTCAGGGCCGTGATGGTCGGGCGCCGCTACGCAATCATCCTTTCAGATCGTGGCATCTGTTGCTGCGTGTCTCACCAAGTCACTCGTAACAAATATTAGATCACTTTTGTTTCTTCCCTTCCGTATCCTTCCTTTCAATTTTTTCTTATTCACCACGTAACACGAGCCGAAAAAAAGAGTCGTACGAATCGTTGGTCAAAGGACCAGAGAGCGAGTCACAAAAAGCGGAGAGAAACTTTTCACTGTTGGTGCGTAAACTCGCGCGCGTTTTATTGCACTGTCTAGTACCCGACTGTACCCGACCCTGAAGGCGGTCTCCAGTCGTATACACTCGCACTGTCACAGAGAGACGGAGGCACAAAGAGAGGTAGGGACCAGTTTTCCGATCTCCGACCACAACGAAGTCGTGTAGATGACACTGTCTGCTTCGGGGACTCGTTTACGACTAGCACAGACCGATGACAACCGTAAGTCAACGAAAACAGTTCACACTAGTCACTGCTGCGTACGATTGGGACCGGGGTCAACAAAGGTCGAGTCGATTTGTCCAGGTGGTAAAGAGAACGTGACACGAGAAAAAATTGGTAAACTATAAAAAAAAAAAACTAATTACGACTCGCGAAAGAAACGGTACACAGAAATGCGTGTCAGAAAACGCGCCGGTGGATGATTCGTTCGTGTGACTAACTCACGTCGTTGATCCGATCGACGCGCCAGCTATGATCGGTCGCGACTATCCTCCGAATCGTCGTTTCTTTTCGACGGAATCCAGTCCTCCGCTCAGCGGATAGGAAGGCGGAGGTACATAAGTGCGAGTGCGAGGAAGAAAGCGCGATGTAGAGCGAGAGAGAGAGGAAATGAGAAAGCGAGACGGAATAGAGGGAGGAGCGAGCGAGAGGAAGCGCTAGAGGGACGGACAAGAGGCGAAACGAGAGATAGAGAGGGAGAGAGTGGTAGGTCGAGAACTCGAGCGATGGTGACGGAGAGACGTTCGTGAAAAAGGAAAGGCGAGGATCGACTTGTTCGCGCGCACCGATCTCCTTTTTTTTCCTTCCTCGGCTCGTAGAATCCTTCCACAAGGCGGACTGGCTTTCGCACCCCGTGCAATCACTTCCACGGCTAAACTTGTATTTGTCTTCTTGTTTTTTTGTTGTTGTTGTTGTTTATAAATCGAAAGTTGGCCGATCACGACTTTCTTGACTCACGGGTTGTACAGTACCACTAAAACTGTGCGCGCACTCTAAACAAGTAACTACAAACTGGCACGGCTCACACGTGTATAACGCCTCGGCACTTCTGTCTTCGTCCTCTGCGAGATCCGCGTTCGTGTGCGTCCACATGTATGCATATGTTCTCACTCGTGTTTAGAGAGGGTACAAGAAGGAAGGCGCGTGTCCATGCGACGACTCTTCCCTCTCTCCGTATGAAGTTGGCGCAAATAATGTTTTGCGCGCGCTACAAGGATAGTGGTTGAAATCTAGTAGAGGTATTTCGATTATCCGTTATTAAATATGATGCACACGCGCACTTGTATAAATGGTCACTGACATCCGGTGATTTCAATCGGTGACAACCGAAAATGTAAATAAGATAGGGTGAATCCGACGGTAGACTGTAAGTAGCGCGTTCGTCGAAGGACCGAACAACGCAATCCAAATCCGTAAGTTCTGGTATTCTCGTTCCGCGAGATGACGGTTGATCGCGGTGTAGGAGGAGGCGGCGGTACAGTGACGGTGGCGCTGGCGATAACGATGGTAGTGTGCCGATGGTGGTGGTGGTAGTGACGAGAAACGGTCGGCTCGACAGTGGTGGTGGCAGAGTCGTCGCCGTAGTTCTTTTCCTTCCATGGAAAGGGGGACGATTTTTGCGAGATGGTTTGCCCTCGGTGAGACGGGTGGGAGGGTCCAGGCCGGCACGCCGCGCGGTGTGGTGGGGGTGTTGGTGCCACCTCTGCTGGTGGCTGATGATGCCACTACCGGCACCTCGTACCCACGCGAATTCGTACCGCACTCTGCTAGTAGGCCGAGTGTTCTCTGTAGTTCTCTTCTCTCGAGTCAGGTCGGCATCTTCGTAGATCGGGCACGGAGCCGTACGCCGGCGGTTAGCGTCGGCAAACGCGACAATAAAATATGGTGAGTCGCCCGTGGGGCCAGCTAACGCGCTCCCTGCCTACCCCCTCTCACTCCGACTCCTGCTCTTCCCTCTCTTTCTCTCCTTTTCCTCTTTCTGTTTCTCCGTCTCTCTCTTTCTCCGCGCGTTCCAATCTCTTCTTCTCCCTCGATCGTACGCTCCTCGTCCCTCGTGGCGCCCCACCGTCGCTGCTTTCTTCCCTCTTCGTTCGGCTTTCGTTTTGTGGAGGGGATGGGTGCTCGAGCCAGAGGGGGCGCAACCGGCCGAGATGCTGCCGTTGCCACCGTGTTGGGCTCTGGTGGGGTCAAGGGAGAGGTAGGTTGCGTTAGGAGGGGCGAGAAGAGGAGGCAGAAACTACACGACAATTTTAGTTCGATAGATCCCGAAGTTTAGCCTCGGCGGCGCTGCTTTACTTGCCGCTGACTTCTTCCCGGTAGTTTGTTCGCTGCCCTCTCTCCCGTTGCTGTTCGCTTCTCCACCTCTTTCTTGGACACGACCGCACACTCTGACGTCTCCCCACTACTACGATATACCCACTCTCTTTCTTTCTCTTTCTCTCTCTTCTCCTTTACCGCGGCAATCGTCAACTACTTCGTACCCCCTCGCGATACCTCCAGCCCCCACCTCCTGAGATCCTCCTCCTTGCTCCACACACAACGCGACACTTGACAACACAACCTTTCTCTCTTTCTCTCGCTGACTTGGATTCCGTATCTTCCTTTTCACTCCATTCTACCACGACCACGTCGTCTCTCTCGCTCCGCACTAATACAATGAAACGTACGATCCCCGGCTGACGAACGTATTACACGAGCACGTTTACGCGGCATAAACGCGTACCGGCAGTTTAATGCGCTGATGATGCGTGGATGTCCCATCGTGCGTTTCACCAGCAATTGTCATCGGTTTTAGAAAGTCCCGATGACAAACGACCCCCTTTGATCGTCGAGATTTTCAATTCTATTCACGTAGCCACGATCGAATTTAAAAACTGAACCACGTCGACAGACAAGTTCGGTTGACCATTGTCAGCCGTCAGCCGGCTTCGAATCGAACGGCTGACCAACCGATGTACGCGATTGCGGCAACGTGCCGACGATCACTAACAATATACAAGTTGACAACGACGAGCGACGGATACGATGACGACCAACGACGACTTCGGCCGTGGCGTCGCGAAAGTGTGTTTTGCGCAGTTCTTTCAAGGGAACTCGCCTCCTCGCGCTTACTTGTCGCCCGCCTAGCACGACCGCCGATCAAAGGGGCGGGTAGGGGCGGCTGTAGGTGGCGGATCGCGAGCATAGAGGTTGCGGGGGAGGACATTCGCCGGTACGGGTGGGGGCAGTTGAAGGGGACGATGAGGTTCGCGGGGTGGGTAAAAAGGTGCACTGACATTTTTCGCCGGCCGGTAGATTACCGATATACACACCTACCTACGAGAGTACCTGCCAGCAAAGATATTTTTGCCGTTTCGTGGTGAAACTCACACGCTCGCGCTTACCCCTCGCTTAAACGGATCTCTCTGTAGTGGTACACGGTGGTGAGATAGTAGAAAGGGAGAGAACGAGTGAGAGCGAACTGGATAAATCGTCCCCTTCCACACTTCTTTCGTCTCCCCTCTAATACACCGCGGTGGGTGCGGAGCTCGGCTTTTTTCCCCTCCGTGGGCGCGGACTATCCTTGCCCCGCCTCTACCACCTTTCCATACCCCCTCCCGTGTACTCAAAGCTTCTCGTACTACCACCAAACCGTGCCGCTGCCTTTCTCATCACCCCGCAGTGTGCGCGGCACGTTGAGCTACTACTTCGCGCTCTTGCTCGCCACGGCGACGTCGACGGAGGAACACGTTGCCAGACAAAGAGATTCGCGCAAGTCGAAGAGAGATGGAAATACACGGTGAAGCACACCGAGATGTGAAACATTAGTGTACCGTTTGTTAACACCGCGGTCTACACATAGCCGCGCGCAACTCTCTCACTCCTCTCTCCTTGGCTTCTCCGTACCCTCCTACCGGTGACTTCAAGAGGCCGCTACTATGCGTATATGCTTTGTAAGCTCACGTGCAAGTGTATGAGTCAATATACGCGAGTGTCATTGCAATGTGTGTTCGTAGTAGGTACTGTATGCTCTTACTCCACCAATTCTATCTCTCTTTGTTTTACTCAACATTATCTACCACCCACCCCCCTCGTCTCTGTCTTTCTTATTCTCTCTTCTGCTCTTTGACTCCACCTTAAAACCCCCTTCCCCGATCGCCTTCTATCCCTACATCGGTGACTTTCCGAGAATGCGACACCGAATTTGTCGACGGCACAGAACGTCGACGTTCCGCTACGACTACGCCCAAGCTAAGCCGCTGACCGATGTCGTCGCACATCGATTTTGGATTTCCCGACTCTGTGCGTGTGTTACGAGGATCAACCGTGCGTCTTCGGAATCGGGAATTAAGGAGCCAACAAGGAGTAATAGTGGCTTTGTATCGTGCTCCTTTCGCTATACTCTACCTATACCAGTTACCGATAAATCGAGCTATCGATGTAGCCAGTGAATAAACCGTGTTACAGGATTCCCGGTAAAGGGCCATTTTCCAACGCGTGCTACCACTATACGCATACGTCGTCTAACAAGCATTGAATTATTCATCGAGTGTCCACCGAATCTTATTGAAAATCATATCTTTTGAAAAACATTGTATCCCATGTTTGCTTCTCATTTTTGTGCGTGTTATTTCGTAGGTAATACGTGCCGATGATTACGAAAGTGGTGTTAGTTAAAAAAGAAAGGAAGAGAAAAGCTTCCATATTTTTGTAATATAAATTTAATTTTTTTTAAAATTTTTAACTTACACCACTTTTATAATCACCGGCGCATATATCAATCGGAGAATAGGATATCAATCGTAATAGAGCAATTTGTAGCGAGCCGATCTGCTGGTAGATCAGGGGTGTTTTATTATGACTGTGCTCACTATAGGTGTTTCCGCGCTTTGAATTACTAATGCCATGGATCAACCGACACGTTTAGCCGTAGTGAGATGAGACAGTTAACTGTAGCGCGAGACAAGGCATTAACATGTTAATGCGTCCTACTCTATAGCCTATAGTCTAGCACGGCATGTACATGCAATTCATGTTAAATGCATTGGCTCTACGCATTGTTGCACTTCAATTAATGATTCGCACTTTACCCCGAATTTGAATGTAAATGAGAGGAAAGATGATACGGTTTAACGTTACCATGTACCTTACGCACGGTGTATACGTACAGTACATGGTATTTTGACGAGTCATGTGTGTTTGCATTTGCAAGCTTGTACAAGTGTTATTAAATTGTGGAAGAACTAATTACGCAAAGCAGTGTATTAAATAGCAGGGTATTCTGTTTTGCGATGCGACGCATACTGCACCGTGGCATATTTTCATACATCATTCATATTGATTAAATTTCATGTACTTTCTTACGGTGCATTATGATTAAGTTTCACTGCTGTCTTATGCGTAACTAAAAATAAACATACGGTAAGGTAATTCAATTGTGTAAAACCTCGCCGTACGAGTGTAGCAATACATTTATACACGATTATCGTGTTCTTTATCACCGGATTTCCCTAGAATACGAGAACACACGTTAAGATCTCGTACAGTAAGCGTTACACGGCGCAATAAAAATTCTCACGTGAAGCCCATAAGTTCAGGTATATAATGGCTACTGTATGCGAGCGTAAGTCTCCTCTGTGTATCCCATCTATCACTTTGAAAACACGTAAAAACTGTCACGGCTATAGCTTATAATTACAGATGGTGAACGATACCAAAAGCGCGCACGTAACGCTCCAAGTGCAAGCTCATCCGACGCGCGGGTTAAAGCTTCGCCTGTCCTCGTCCGTTGAACCCGTATAATTATATGCACGATATGTCGCAAACGTGTTTAAATGTTTATCTAATATACATCCATAGGCTACAATTCGTCTAAACTACCCTCAAAGCTTATCTGATGCAGCGACGCGCGTGCCACACGTAATTCGATTTACTCGTGTTTCATACAATTTCTTTGATAACACCCCGTGACTCCGTGTTCTCATGCACTCGCGTTGTTCCCCAAGCCTGTGGAAAGCGAGTCTCCGGAAATCTAGATTCAAACACGAGTCCTCGAATCGATCTAAAACACACGCTTCCCCGCCGATTGTCGTCGCGATCGTCGACTGTCGAATTTCCTCCAGTGACTCACGGAAAGCTTCTCCCGTTCGAATCGTACCCATTGCATGCGAGTTTCACTACAAATCCAAGGCGGTACTATCGAGCCAATTGCACCGGGGGTGTTTGCTTGCACAAAATCGAAGGAAGACGATATCCAGCGACTTCGGTGCGCAAGATCGACGGTCAAGAAGCTCGGAGTCGTACGACCAGTCCGAAGTGGTTGGCAACCAGTCACGGGCAAGGTCGACGAAAGCTGCTGCACAGGTGGCAGCACGACTCGACAAAGGACGGTTACAGGCCCTCCTCGTTGGTACCGTAGCATCGTTGCCAACGAGAAAAGTGGGGGTTTACTTGGCCACGTAGGTGGGGGCTTTCCCTTTCCACTTTCCACGCGACCACCCCTCTCGATACTCGTCCCTCTCGCACCTACAGGGACGGAAGGGGTGGCACGTATACTTTCGACAATGTGTACAGCAACGGTTGTCACCGTGTTGAATACTCGCACTTCGACAGGTTCCACGAGTGAGACGTTTCTAACGCTAGACCGCGGTGCAACGAGGAAAGAATCACGGACGGGTTCAGCCTGCACTCGGTAGAGTGCGCGCCCGATGCACTTTTGAATTCCATCTTTGCACCTTTCTCGCGAATGGCTGTGTGATTTCCGTTCCGAACGGATATGGGCACCCATTGGGATATTCGTGTAACCTGCTGTTGCATTTAACACCGAATCTTATGTCCCGTGTAATCCATGAATTGCAGAGGTAAGGTTTATGCATGTGATTATGGTTTACGAGCGGTAGTAGTAGCGATTATTCTACGATTATGCAGGGTTAAGTCACTGCTTTATGCCTTATTCACGGAGTTACCTTCGCAAGAATCGATCCGAGGTCTCTTTCGAGCAACCGTAGACGCTTAACACTCCGCGAATCGGGTGAAGAAAAGACAAGTCGTGAACCATGTGGGGTTAATTTTACCCGGAACATTATTTACCTCCAGACACAGAATGCTTTTGAACTGCTGGTACAACCTGAAAAGTGGTGAGTCTGTATAAAGATATAAATCGAAAATATAAGGCGATATTTTTTCTTAGACAGTTTCATTTCCAATTAAATCGATCTTAAAGACTCGTAAGTTCGATAATATTGCAGCAGTTTTGAAATCGTTGAGGTTAACTTACAATTAGTATCACATGGCGTGCGGAAGATTAAACAGAATCGTCGCTAATTTTGTGACTACTGCTAGCAATTATTGCTATGCGTGACGTGTTTATTCGTATAATTGAAGGGTTCGTAATAAAAACAACCCTTGTCGATGTTTGTTTTTTTCTAGAATAGCAAAGAAACCTTATCTTCGTTAAACATTTCTTAGCAAAATATTCATTACGTTGCACAATTATTATCGATGTTATCTGTAATGATATCGTAGGGGAACTGTATTCAATTATATCGTGAATTATTGGACCAGATGAATGTCTGACAAGGGTAGCATTTTTAGAATAATGCAATCCGTGCCCCGTAACTGTGTTCCTTCATCGAATTGCACTATTCGTACGATCTTTAGAAAATTAGAACCAGATAGTGAAAAGATTCCAAAGATAACTGTTAGCAACTGTTATGTAAAGGTTTTCACTGGAACAATTATGAACTGTCATGAGTAGGAGAAAGTTTCAATCTATATCTTGGGATTTGTCTATCTATTTATTAAGGGGTTAAATAACCATTTGGTATAGAAACAAACACTTTACAAATAGATACTCATTACAAGAGGATCTCTGCGTTTAAAAGCGTACGAATAACTAAAGAAGTAAACTGAGACACAGTACTTCTTTACATTCAAAAAGATACGATTAATATAATTACCTATATTCTTCAAAAAGAGTACAGTGGTGAGTTTCTCGATTAAGTAACGAGATCTCGCAGATCCCTAATCGTTTTCAGTTTTTCATAACTGTTTTGAGAACTGGAACCGATATTATGATTAGATCCGACGTTAAATTTTTCCCGTGCTTCTTTTTCAACTGAAACTTCCTGAAACTTGTTTGTCCATCAAAGTATCATACGGTGCGACCTTACGCGCGGGCGCTCATAAATCAAAGACGGGGTAAAAGCGGCGGGGGCAAAGCCTTGGAAGCAAAGCAAAGTGTACTACTTACGGAGTGAAGTGGATAGGAGGCCCGGTATAAACTTGAGTGATTAATCTTGCCGGATTGATAACGCTCTCCCTCGGTCGTACCCTCGTGCTCCCATAAATTACGTTATAAGGAGACCCGGGATAATTAATACCGCCGCCGTACATAAGCACGCCGTTGTTGCGCGTAGTTGACACAAGGTGATCTGCGACGGTGTTTCCACGCCGCCATTGTCCGCGACCACTTCACCATGAAATCCACCGCGCGAATTCTGCCGGGATTCGAACGGATTGCGCGATCTTGTGCGCTGCAAGATATCGCCAGTCATTGCTGGTACTTATTGTAGGAACGCGGAGTTGTACGGTCACAGCGATCCTTGGATTATTAATGAGACAACGATTACTGCCATGCCTGGTGATTGTGCTCCAACGTTCGTGGTGTAAGAATATCGTTGGATATTGAAATTAATGGATATAGATATTAAGCGTAGATTAATGAGCTCGAATAAGAAAATAGGCAAGAGATTTTCCTCGGCACGTAGTGCGATTATACTGGGCTCTTAAATTGCGATCGTGAAAGCACAGTCCAATTAGCTTGATGATTTATAGAATTCGACTGCGAGTATATTTATTCAAATTCGTATTTTTGTAATCTCAGCTAATAACGGAATCTGCATTTCTCATTGAATATTTTCCATTTATTAGGTGTGTCAGTGAATAATCCATCTCTTTTATTCAAGTGGGCATTTATTTTGAATAAAATCATATAGGTACTTATTCTATTTTATACGTAATTGTTGTTACTGCGTAAAGCTTAGTGCCTATAAACTATACATAAGTGCCTATTTGAATTTTTGATCAAATAAATTTGTTAACACATTTGAACGTAGTGGATTACTTATCGGTACACCTAATATACATTCTTGTATTATTACGCGCATCTTGCGCTTGTTTGCACGTTTAAATTTCCCAACAAACGTGTAAACGTCCGCGGTCTATTTATGACGTTTGAAGTTTCCATCTCGTTTCGTAACATCTGTTCCAAGTAGGAGACCCAGAAATAGTGACGTTTCACGTCGTCCATTTGCCGATCGGTTTCAGCAACATTTTAAGCGACACAAGTATAAATACGTGGTACCTGATAAGGGTCAGCCAGGATGAGTGGCATGTCTCATGATCGTCAAAGCCATCGGCGATCGCGTTATCAATGACGGACGGAGTGCACGTCCATGTTTCGACGCAGATCAAACAACGAATCGACCGATACGCAATATCTTCAAAGGATTTCGGCCGACCCTTTGTCAGCCTATCGCTGATAAATCTGAAATCTGGTCCGAGCAAATATGTCCGCGTCACAGGTCGACTGTGCGCCACGCAAACCGTTGGCGACCGCCAACAATCGCGAATTGTTGAACATCTACAAACCTTATCGCGACCACCATCGTTTCCACGTGAACTAAATTTTAAAAAAAAGGAATCCAAAACGTATTACCAAAGGAAATGAGTCATTGGATTCGCGCGAAAGCAAATTGCACGACGGAGCGGAGCAGCAAATTCGGGCAAACTAGTGGCCAGAAACGCTTCGATGTATCCGATCAGCGTCGACAGGCATTCTATCGTCCGACATCGTGATGTCCGTTCAATGGGAAAGGTGGGCTTGTATCTCATCGAGCGGCAACATGAAAGATTGTTCGCGGTAGAAAAGCCAAGCGGATTCGTCCGTGTTCCGCTCCAACCCCATACATCGCTGCGAGCTGAGTGGTCCATAAACAGCGTGATCGTTGCTATCCGTACGCAGGACGCGTGTGTAATCGTGAGAAGAATCCAGAGCGAGAGAAAGAGAAAGAATATGGCTAGATCAGCGGCACGGCCACCCTATAAAGGGAAGAGTGGAACGGTGCCGGCGCTCATTAATTAAACGAAGCGTGAGATTCTCAACCCTCTTCCCGAAGCGGTCTCTTCTTTGCCCCACCTCTTCTTTGTTCCAAACCGGCCAACCCCCACGGACGATCTGAAGGAGCCGCTCACGGCCGATCATCTGCCAGAAAGTCGATCGACCGATTCGTAAATCTATCCCGGAGCCCCTTTTTTACCCTTCTATCGTTAAACTGTTGGGACGGATCGAAAGGATGGAACACAAACGGTCGATGGACTGTGATCGAGATTCTTTCGAACAAACTTCCCGTGCAGGATCTTAGTAATCGGGGATTTGTCAAAATATTAGGTGTACTAATAAGTAGACTGCGGATTTTTATGCATTTATGGCGAACTTAAATGTGCAAAAAGGCACAATATTCATTTGATATGCTAATTATTCAAAATGCAATAAAAAATCGTGTATTTTGAGGGTAAAACAATTCTCCATTTAGGTCTCATTTCTTTAGTTTTCTACTATTAACCCTTTGGCTTATAACAACGAGCTTCACTCGTGCTTTAGTCTATAGACCACGTACAATTAAAACATGCTGCATAATTTATTTTAGTAACATCGCGAGATTGAGGATTACTAGGTAAGAATTGCGTATAACATTTCAGTGTTTTGCATTCGATGTAGCGTTACAGTAACAAATAGTCAATATTTCGGCGGATAATCTTTGAAAAATTCGTAAGCCAAAAGGTTAATAATCCACTATTTCTAAAACGGTTGACGAATTTACTTTATCAGAAGGATAAGCATCCACCTAAATAGAAATTTATAGCTTGTCCCAAAAGTGTAGCAAGTAACAGCAATTATGTTTAAGATGAAACGAGTATCTGATTTTCTTAAAAATAAGTGCCAAATTAAACATATCAGTGGATTATTTATTGGCACGCCTAATATAACAAAAGGGTTAATTTCTCAAATATACGAAGCGTTGCCATTTCGCCGAAGCAATAAATTCGCGAGGATGAGACACGAGCGGCGCGCGTGTTCGTTACAGATTCACCATCCGCGTGGGCACGTCCCGTCAACGATTCATCATTTATCAGGGACAGCCTCGACTTTCTTCCGAATTTGTTCGATCGATCCAGCTGATGGATCGTGATTTAGACGGCGAATGACAAGTCTGTAACCGTGGGCCGGATCGAGCGAAAGCGTCTCGCCTAAATTACCACGCGCGTTTCTCTTCGACAGAATCGAACCGGGGGTAGTTTCCCTGAGCTGGTTTCTGGATTATCGCTCGACAACCAGAGAACGTCGTTCCCTTATCGGTGGACGTTCAATTATCTCGAGCCGTGGTGGTTTCTGAAAATTTCCTGCTGACTCCACGCCGATAAGGAGCATGATCGATGCACAGGTACCACGTCAGAAGGGCAACAAAGACGAGGAATGGTTGAAGCAGTGGAAACCCTTCCACAGGACGAGAGAGATAGCTCGTCCTCGACAATAATCGACGCGGATCGTCAACATCCGGCGAAACGAGCTTGAAATTCAGTATCTGTCCGAGTTAATGGCGTACATATTTATCGCGATCGAAATCGACAGAGCGTGGAAGGCGAGAGTGGGCGGGGAGAGACGAGAGGAGGGGCGGGCTAATCGACGAGCACTCGAATCTCGATAATCGCGTTTCGAGCACGTTGCAACCCCCTTATCTGGGGATATATTAGTGCCGCGCGGAGCGGAGTGTAACGAATTCCCACTTTCCTCCCTTCGCTCTCTCTCTCTTTCTCTCTACCGTTTTTCCGTGGCGCTAAGTGAATCAAATCGCTCGCGCTCGCGGTATGCACCGTTACGTCGTTAATGACGGCACTTTGCCTTAACAATGTAATGTCCCGAAGCCGATAACGGCGGCCATACGCGATACCATTTTCACCGGGACACGGCGTTCCCGTGATACGAGTGACTCGTTTTTATTCCACCCGGCGATCACGTGCAGGTACGTGCTTGCACGTACGCGTGTACACGCGTACACGCGCGTTTATAGGAAGTACGATAACGCGCGGCTTTATCGGTTGAGGACGTTCACGGGATATCGTCCAGATGGACCGTAATTATCTCGCGGGGTGATTTTACGAAGGGAAACCCAGCTAGGGGATGGAGTATTTTGGGGATGTCGAGAGATTCGGTGAGAGCAATTCAGAGGTGGACGTTGCAACTCGGGCTCTGGTTAATGATTAGCGTTGTGTTTTTTAATTATAGTAGAGTAATATGTAATACATTTTATATGTGTGCTTGCAACTCGATTGACGAAACAAAAGTGGAACGTTGGAATATCGGAATATTCGACCACTTAAAGATCACGTGACGATGTACATAGTATCTTATGACTAATCACGATTAGCCTGATTACAACAGTTAGAAAATTATTAAAGGATGTTGTAAAGAATATTGTTTTTTCGTGGGTATTAGGTTATCTTGATTCTTTTCTAGGCTTTTGGCTTTGTTGGGCAAAATCGGGTTACGATGCTGCGAAAAATTCCATCGGGGCTATTCGAAAAAGATAAAGAAAGATAAAGTCACGGTGATTCTATACTTTTTAATAAATTGTATGGCGTATAGAATTTTCTGAACTTAATATTTGGTGAGAAAATGAGGAACTTTTGGGACAGCCTAATATAATCTATTAGGTAGTTCGATGAAATTTGTAGCGATGTTTAAGAGACATTCAAAAGCGATACAAAGTACCTAATGAATATATTATATATTAGGTGTATCAGCAAGCAATCCACTAATATTAAATGGGTCGTTGTATTTACACGTAGGTGCCTAATGCAACCTAATACAACGGAATATGAGAGATCTTGGCAACTTTGTAACGCGTTACTCGATTAACTGAATGCTCGAAGAAAGAGATAACAGCGCCTTCGATGTTAATTATGCGGATGGTAATTATTTGCAGGTAGATTTTCATTTAAGAACGAATTTGTTACCGTGTGTAAGAAAATTAATTGCGTACATTTGAGGTGCAAATTAAGTCGACGTTTACATTGATAATCTTCGATCTTCAATTTCCAATTTTCCATCGGCTATCTGATGGTTGAAACGTGAAGTATTTGCCAACGATTTACTAATTGATTGATCGCTGAGAACACGCCGGGGTGTCCTTCGCAAATCGGTGTAATTAACTGTTTAATCCGTTAGAATTAAAAAGAGGGCGATGATTAATACGCTCACGGTAGCGAGCGTTCACTTCTCTGGCAATTAATTTCGTAGCAGTCAGGATTTTATATACAGCGGCGATGAAAGCATAGGAAAAAAGAAGATAATCTTAAGCAACAGCACTTATTAAAGCAAATAATTTTCCTGATATTAATTGCAGCTAAAGACGATTAACGTTACGTGGCGTATTTTACTGAATTAAGCGTACGCACGAACTTATGCTCCATGACGTGTGCTACGTCGCCGTTATCTCCACAATCTCCTTAAATAATCATAGCAATTAAATAGCTATATCGCGCAGCGTGTCGATGCATCAGGATCTCAGCGATGAGAGACAGGTGCGCTACCGTTCCCGTTTCACTCGCTATTAAACGGCAATTAAAGGTAATTGCGCGAGTTTGCATCCGCTCGATAACAAAATAACAATTACTTCCTGTTGTAAGCTCGTCCCATGGATACCATCGCGCATGGCTAAACGCCGAATCGCGTTCCCGTTCGACGCGAAAAACCGCAACGTTCTTCCGCCTCTCCATCTTTATTAACCCTTTCGCCGCTTCGCCAGATTTCAGTCAAACAATTACGTTACGTTCAATTCCTGTTCTTCTTCCAATTCTTTGCTAGCCTTTAGACGACGAAGCATTTCAGGTGTTTCAAGACGTTAATAAATGTTTTTGATACCCGAAATTAATCGACAAAAATGACAATAATTCGCTATGCGCAAAGTTCTCCAGTGCCTATAGACGCTGATAGCAGCGAAAGGGTTAACCCTTAGAGCTTCCAATTCTCAAAGTTTTGAATTAACTTACTTATAAGCTTAGAGTTCGCAATACTTTGAATTCTCAAAGCTGGCAATCCCCGAAGCTTTGAATTTCCAGAGCTCTGACTACCCAGTGTTCCAAATCTTTGAAGCACAGAGTTCGAAATTCTCAACGCGCCGAATTTCCAATGCTTCGAATTCCTATATCTTCCAATTTTCAATGCTTTGACTTCTCAAAGCATAGAAGACCCGATACTTTGCGTATACTAGCGTATTGCTAATGAGACGTGGATCAGTGTTTCAAGTATGGTTGTATTGCGTACAGATTGTTAATTAGGTGACAGTATGTTAGAATGTTCTATTTATCTTACGCATTATACGGAACTGTTTATCGCGTTGTACGAGTGCTAGTCGCAATTATACGGGAGCGCGTTATACGGGAGTCTATTGGATCAACAGTGGATACTAAACAATACAAACGTTACATACTTCAATCCAAGCTAATCGAATTCAAGTAATCGGTCTAATATAAACGAAATTTTGCATAAGCCTATCACTAGACTGCTTATTAACGAAATTAAATAAGTAGATCCTAAATGTTGCGTTATCCCCGAAATACAATAATTTCCACTTTACTTTCACTATTACGTATAATCTTTACATATGACGTGCGTCTCGCGCTTATTCGCTTATCTGAATCTTCCATAAATGCATCAAAATCCGCAATCTACTTATGCTCTACATTTCTCTATAATTCTGTGCCAGTAAAACGGCCGCTATATTTGCTCCTAGAAATTCTAGGAATAATAGGAAATTTCTGTTCCCACGTTTCCGCACGATCCATAAGAAACAAAGAAAAAAAAAAAAAAAAAAAAAAAAAAACGTTGCCCGAGCATCGCGCGTTCGAAGTATTCTTCGGGCGGCGCGTCTCGAAAATCACGTCCGTTTCCCATCGCGGATCAGGGCTCGCCGATAAAGCAAACGAGACCTCTACGGTTCTCACGGCAACCTTCCATAAATTGCGAAAAACGTCGAACGTGGTCGCGAGCCCCGGCGTAGAGGTCGCGAGACTTACGATTAGAAAGATGGTAGCGCTAGCTGAAAACAGCATGGTTGCGGTGAACGCGTTGTTGCACTGGCAGCGGAGTCCTCGGTACCAGGTAAACGCTCGCAACCCCGCGAGAACGTTCTCTCCGGTTTCACCACTCCCAGCCACGGAGGCATGGTTTCTCCAGGTGAGTTTTTCTCACCTGGTGCAGCGAAGGGTCCGTTCGTCCAACCAGGTCGCACCAGTGGTCGGGCCCACGGGCCAATCCCTGCTGATGATCGCTGGTCCAGAGCCACAGCCTCCTTTCGTTTTCCCTCTTCGTTCTCCGCCCGATCTCCCCGTTTCATTTTCTTCGTCGCACCTTCTCGGTTTCTCTTGGTCGTGCTCACGGTCCTCATTAGTGCCTCCTACCTTCTTCGAGCCGACGAGACGTCGTATCCTGGTCCTTATATCAACGACGCGTAGGAAAAGGGCGACCCCTCCACCCTCTTCCCAGTAACGCCCCTTTCTGATACCTGGTCATGTTTCATTATTTTCCCCCGGAATCATTAAGGCAGCCGAGTCATCTCCCTCCAAAGAGGATTGGACTCCCATCAGCCCTCCTCCATGCCATACGGCAGATTAAACGCACACCATCGCACGCATGCATCCATGAGCATCGTCTTTCTTCAACGTTGTCCTCTCCTTTCCTAGGTTTCTTCCTCTTTTCCTTTTTTATTCTTTCCACTCTTACCCCTTCCATGATTCTCTTGCTTCGTGTCTTTCTCTCTCTCTTTTTCTCTCCGAGCGAGTGTATTCGTCGTCTTTCGTCCTCTTTTTCTCCTTACTCTCTCTCTCTCTCTCTCTCTTTCTTTCTCACCGTACTCCGATCCTTTTTATCGTAACCCTGTGTCTCTCTCTTCACCTTCCTCTCTTTCACCGTAGATCCTCGGCTTCATTCATCTCTCCTCTCCTCTCCACCTCCGCCCAGGCGGCTTTTTAATTCCACGCGGCGCAGTGCGGTGCTGCCATCTGCTACTTGCAGGAACTAAGCGTTTTTATACGTTGCAACACTTGCTCCGAACTCGGTGAATCCTTGGCTTATTGTGCTCGCACCGGCCGCCCCGGGAATCACCGCGTTGAATCCGCTTCGCCCGACCGTCCCGCGCGGACTTTCGACCGAGAACGGGGCCGTGATCGCTCTTTCGAAATGATTTATCGTGAAAGCAAATGCAGCGCTGCGCGTTTCGAGGCTTAATACTTAATGCGCTCCGATAGCTGCACCGGTTATTATCGAGGTCCTTCTTGTTACTCTTTGATCTCGAGCGAATTTTTAGGGGATTCGCATGGGAGGATTTCTTTTCGGGTAGCTTCGCATCTTGCTTTTCTATATCGAGACACGTTCCGCGGTGTGTAACAAATATTTAATCGCCATCGTTGCATCTCTGAAAGCTCGGATCGTGTAAAAGGGCGCACGATCAATAATATTGTCAACGTTTGTTGGTATCGACGATATTATCGACAGCCAGCTGGTCGATATCGAAAGAAAAATTGATATCGAGATCGAAGATCGACGAGTATCTTGGTAGTTTAAAACCTGAAGCTCACGCCTGACATGCGATGAATATATTGACAACGGTAAAACTTGTTGAAAAGGAAATAAGGATGAGCAAATATAGAATTGAAATAGGCTAGCAATACATTAGGAGTACCAATGAATAATCCACTTCTTTAGCATTTATTTTTAACATAATTAAATACTCGCTTAGTCTCAAACGTAATTGCTGTTGTTTACATAAATTTCTACCACTTGTATAAACTCCTATTCGCGTAAAAGTTTGTCCTTTTGATAAAAGAAATTTATTGCCCATTTAAATATAATGGATTACTTATTAGCACGCGTAATAATTGCCAAATCGTGTATCGTCGGTCCAACAAATAGAACAAAATCCTTTCGTGATGCGAATTCATCTTACGCAGAAGGTAAATAATGTCGAATGAATCCAGTTTAACGATAATATTGTCAATCCGCTTCGATACTTTTCGAGACGTTCAGTATCGATAAAATAATTTATCGTGTGCTGATCCTTTTAACGATTTCCACATTGCGATAAAACTATTCAACGTTACCTGAAACAAGCCACGTAACAATTGATTTACACGATACCATGAGATTTATGGATTTATCGGCGGGTTGAGTAACTCTTTATTTACACGATCGCATCAACTAAGATCGACACAAGTTGCTAAAAATAAAACAACATTTACGATTCTCGTAACTTTGATCGTGAAATCCGAAATGCGTCAAATCGACGGGTTCCGTAAACCTAGCGTTAAAGAAATCTAAGAAACGACGCTACTTACGCGACGACTGATATACGTAATAGGAACAGTAAAAATGTTCTTACGGTAAAGTAACCGTCTTTGAAACTTTGTTCGCCGATAGTACCATCAAGATGTTGTTGAACGAGCGCAGAAACATATTAGAGAGTTTCTCGCAGAAAACGATGTTCCGTGTTCGAGCAAATGCCGACACGAGACGATTTGCATCCGTGGGTAATTCCCGCGCGAGCACGCGCACCCGAAGATACGTCATAGAATCGAAACGCGATCACGCTACGAGCTGCCATTTCGCTGATAATGTACGCTAAAGCTGCCATTACGCGTACGCCGATAAACGCCGCCTTTTCCACCGGCTTATCAGCAATAAATGACTACGAGTACACGAGTCGGGATTGCTGCAACCGAGATTGGACGATAAAAGTCCGCTAATGAACAACGAGCGATCCCGTTCGTCGACGCTCTGTTCGCTCTTCCTAGCAGTTGCATAGCCAGCGAATAAAAAGGAAAAAAGAAAAATAGGGAATAATTTGTTATTTTACTAAAATCACCTAACGTTTAATTAACACGACGAGAATGTAGCGAGTCGAATTTATGACACGAGTCGTATGCACGCTTTAGCCTAACGTATAGATCACGACGCGATGGCAGAAACCAGGGAAAGGAAACGCTTGTTTATCGTTTGTGGATCGAACACGAGAGAACGCGAAACGATAATGGGAGCGCAGGAGTGGTGGATTCCTTCGAGAATACGTTGATACCGGCGGTCTGATTCGAGCCTTGATTGTCAGCACGAACTCGATAACCATTGTCGGTACAGAATGAAACGGTTACGTGCAGAAAAACGCTATGTTGCCGGCGGTAATTATAGCTGTCGCCCGGAGGCGACGAGAGGTGCGAAATGTCGTTAGATCGTTACCGTCTACCTACATAATTTTCACCTTCTTTAACGAACCGAGCCTATCATTTGCCGGCAACTTTTTTTCTTTTCGAGCAATCGCGGTTGCTCCTCGGGCAACGAGTCCACGTGGGAAGCTTTTCATCGATTCTTCAAAGGATTTCTCAATCTCCTTCCACGTACCGGTAGTTTTTTTTTTTTCCCCCTCTTAACGATCTCCGGCCGCGGCAAGAAACCCTTATCGACTTTATCTACACGACTATGGTTTCCGAATTAATCAAACCGTGCAGCATGAAGAACATTTTAATACCAGGTCGGATAAAACATTGCGCTCGCGTTGACGTTCGCGTCTGGTCACGACAAGTCGATCGCAGTGCATTCGGATTTATTCAATGGACCGTGACTGGAGAATAATGTCCGCCCGTATCGTGCCCTTAACGCGAAGACTCCGACGCGAATCGATCGAGGCACATTTATTTATCCATCTATTTATTATAAACGGGAATAATTCTTTAGCGTTGAAACGTTGCGATTGTAATTAGTCGATGGAAGACGAAACGATACGAGGGTGACGTTTAAAAACGTTGATAGAAGAGAAGATATCGAATAGTATAGCAATACTTATTTACGGTCTTTATAACTCGGTTGATGCATTTCTGTTTACCGTATCGCGTGCAGCGTGTTATTCCTCTAAAAGAAAGGATACGAGTGTTACAATTAGCAGATGTAAGCGATGTGCTAATTGCAAGTGAGAACAGAGACAAAATGTCGAGACAGATAACGAAAGTAATTTACGTCACAAGTGTGATTCCTGGTTTTATGGCATGGAGTTAAATATCGCGTTAATTTTTAAACAAACGCACGGTTACGTTTAGGTCTTTGTTTCGTTCTTTGAATCGTTATATTTTGATGTAAATGGCGTACTATATTGTGGTCCGCGTAACGTTGCAAACATACGTGTGTGTGGCTCGAGAAAAAAGAAAGGTTGAGCACGGTCTTGTATCAAAAAATGTCGGAACAGTAATCTCTTGTACCGATTCATATTAATAGCGACATCTGCGACGATTAGAATGTAAGGTTCGCGTATGTCCTACAGGAGATGGATTTCAGTCGCGAGGTAAACCTCGTATCGGTCGGACGCGTTATTGTGATTACAAGTGCCCAAAATATAGTGTAAATGTACCAATTATTGCCATTTCAAGGTTGTCGCGTAACTTTATTTAACTGTTTTAGAACGTATTTAACGTAAAGAACGTTCCAGTTTGCAGCATACGATTGTTCAATCGCTCTTTTATTTATGAACATTTTTTCTACACGTTCAATATAATGAATTCATTACCACGTACGTGAAAATGTACAACAAAGTCCAATGTCCTTATCACTGTCACTTGAAAACTTTTCATTTAAATAGAAACACGTTTTCCATGCATTAACACGTCGGTTTGTGTAACAGATATAAGATATATAGTAAATTATAAATTATGACACGTCCCATACTTTATAATTACATTGGTCACGTTTCAATGTTCAACGGTAGGATACATCTACCCTAATTGTACGATGGTATGAAAGTCGGCGAGGGTAAATATTGTTCTGTAATGCACGGTGGTAAAAATTGGATCAAGGAGATTGCATGGCTCGAAATAAGACGCAAATCTAGAATAAAACAATTGCATGGAAGGCCTCGTTTTCGAGAAAATTGTATTTAAATGTCAGTCGAGTATCCGTGTACTTAATTCATGAGTGATGCTACGGATTTCACAACAGACCGCTGCTACGACTGTTTTTGTACACGATACAATGTCACAGCTTATTTACTATCGTAATACATACTACCATTTCCGATTTTTCGACTCTCGCTCAAATCGACAGTTGCTATCAAATACACGACACGGCGTGATACGCGAACGGTATACAAATATTATTTTATGTATCCTTCGCGTACCTTAAAAGACGCGCGAAGAAGCAAGCGTTGATAGTAAATAATCCTGACATTGTATCACGTGTAAAAGCAACTACAGGAGCAATCTGTTACGAAATCCATAATATCAGTCACTAATTAAATACACGCGTACTCGATTCATATTTAAATTCAATTTTTTAAAAAATCAAGCCTCCCACGCGGTTTCGTTATTCTTTCTTTTCGTCATACTTCGAGCCATAGGATCTATCCGATCCAATTTTGTACCACGAATTAAGGAACACCCTGTGTTTTTTTTTACTTTCCTCGTGATTTTCTATTCAACCCCCAGCGTATTTCTTTTAAACGGAAAGGAAGAGTAAAAGCGAAAATGCCATACGAAAGGGGGAAGTCCGTAAATAGACTGTAAACGACGAATTAAAGGCCGACGTGTCTCTGAATTAACCGAGGGAGTCGAGGGTTAATGGCGTATCTACGATCGCGAATCGCAGGATGAGTTCCCTGGAGATTTCCACTGTCCTTGAGGATGCGTTTCGTCGGCCGTAGATCAGGATCAGGCTGTGGAAGAGGGGAGCCGTGGTGCAAGGATCGTCCTGCTCGACGCGGCAATAATTATTCCGATGTAGATAGGGCCGCGTAACTCGAGCGTTAATGCTCGCCGACGGTGCAAGTCGCCAGGGCGAGCCGCGGCCACGAGAGCGAAACGGAGAGACAGATCACGAGCCCCGATTGCCTCTCGGCTATAACCTGGTTGCTGAACGATATTCATGCCGGTCAACGGTAATAACGATAAATTGCCCGCCCGTAATGCTCCACCGACCGTGCGGTCTCCCGAGGATGCGCTATTCGACCTTAGTTGCTCACCGAATCGCCTTTTGCTTGCTGGAATTAGGATTTTCTCCTCCGATACACCGGTATCGGTTCGCTTTAACACCGATTTCAGATGCTACCGCCATTGACGAAGCGTAGTATAGACTATCCATTCTTACGCCTTACGGCTTCCACAGTTGATTATTTTTAGAAGTCTTTCGATTATCAGCTAACTGTATTCTTACAATGTTTATAATTATCTACGTGACCTCGTAATTAACTGTTAACCCTGCTACGGTGTTCAAGGGTTTATTCGATTCAATTGCAAGCCTCTTTCTTTAGAAAACTTTTATAGTTCTGAAGAAAGAAGCCTTCAGTATAGGGAATTGAAATTTAAATGTACAAATATTAATAGCGACTCGTTTATATTCATCTTAAAACCAGAAATTCAATAGGTTATAAAAATAACTGTTAATAATAATTGTTATACAATAGTTTTGGTTGAAACAGTTACGAAGAGCCAAAAGCAATGTTCAATCCGAGGATTATACATATTAGGGTTAAGAGATAATTGTGGTGCGAGACGAATAGCTATAAACTTCCCGAGAACATAATTGATACCCGAAAGATTTGAAGGAGTAATTAGGGATAAAATTAAGATACGAAATCCAGGGTATAGTTAAAGAACCACACACGCGAGCATAGCTCTCAAGGTTAATGGTAAACAGTAATAACTGATACATATTTCATGCCGCGATATCAACGTGATACAACAATGTGTTAACCCTTAGAAGAAGGATCTTATTAGCCTGCTGAATTACTTATACGCTATAAAAGTTCACCGCTTACACCGTAACATCCACTCCCGTGAATTGCTCATCCATTGAGATTTAATGCTTTATGATTTTCCATTAGCTTGTTCAGCTTGTACGTCCCCTTATCTCGCGTCCTTTTCCACCGATCGCTTGGACACGTTGCAAAATTCAATCAGATCTGCCGCTCGGACCTTGTCGGCGAAGAATAATTTCCACGAGAAGAGCGTACGGGCAGAAAACGAATTTAATCCAGGATAAAGTTTGCCGGTGAACAACGGTGGGGGATGAGAGCGAAGTTGAGAGCGCGCGAACTGTTTCTAGGAGCTACTTCACCCTTGCCGAGCACGACACGTGCACCGCCTCCGATTTCTTCTTCTTCCAACTGCCTTACGCCCCGTTTCCATGCTCTCGCGAGCGACGTTATGTTTCCGTCGAAGCTGAGTTTCCGGCCGCGTATATTCACACAGCCGGCTTCACCGACTCCCTGCTCTTTTCCCTCGGGAAAGTTCGTGTAAGTTTTGCTGCGTTACTACGACGTTATATACCACCCACCTTTATTCACCCCTTTCGTACGTCGTATATAGCTACTCAGTCGCTGTCGAAACGTCCTGTACGTACAGTTTGTACAAGTACCCGAAGTTTCGTCGCGATGTGTGACGTACACACATAGAACTCGTCGTGTTGGCCCGGATGCGAGTGCCGCGTAAAAAGGGCTTGCGAAACGGTGCTCGCGATTTTCGAGTCCGTTGTAGAGAGTTCGTCGCCTCGACACCCCTTCGGCAACTTTTGAGTGCTCTTCTTGTGTGTTCCGTTGGTTTTATCCGAGGATGTTTGGGTTACTAACAGTAGTGAAACCGAGGCTTTAGTTTTAGAGTGATCACTTTTAAGCTGCAATGAGTGGATTATAATAGTACGTAGCTTGTACAGATATTGGATACATCGGTGCACGCTTTAAGAATTTAAAGTCGTTTCTAGGGAAAAATGTTGGCAATTTCAAAGCTTTGGGGAGGATAATAATGGAGATAGTAGGGTAGGTTACAAGTTGGGGGTGTTTCGAGATTGTAAATTAGAAAACAAAGGCAAATACGGTATTCGAAGAATAAAGTAATGCGGTGGGAAGGATGGCAGTGAAGATAGTAAGGGTGTTTCAAGGTTTTAACCCTATGAGTGTTATGAATTTCTATTTAATAAACGCGATACGAACAAAAGTCATCGATATTTTTAAATAAACGCCGGTTTGGGATACCCGTAATGCAGCATAAATCAATAAGTCTAATAGTAACCGTAATCAGCACTTTACATGGGAATACTACTTTTGTATAAAAAAGCTCCGCACTGAAAGAATTATAACAGAGGGAGAGCGAAGTATTATCCGCAGCTCGTTTGCAAAGGGAGCAAAAGCGTCTGTGTTGGACAAAAATTTCTTTTATCCCGAGCCCTGCGAAATTTGAAGGAACGAGTCGACACACGGGACTTGTATTACTCCGGTACCTGCAAGCATTTCGAGTCTTCCCCGGCGTCGTGTTGTCTTAATACGCGCGAAAGTTTCGCAGTAAAAGCGCGACAAGGATACTATCCGATAGGAGGTATCTGCCGTGCGTCTCTCTGTTACTTTCTAAGGCTCCAAACTGGTCTCGTTCGACGCGTCCCATCGGGGAATAAGTTTCGTCATTAACGTTAACAAACATGGCGACACTGGTACGAATTGTTTTGCCGACGTTCCGTTTCATCCGCGAACGAATTACCGTCTCTTCTCGAGGCGACCAATCGTGCCTCTCTGAATGTTAACGAGCTCTCGACGTGCTCGACGAATCGCGGACCACTGAATACAATGGCGAAGTTCGCGGTCACGAAACTTCCGAACTGAGCCCCGAAGTCAATTAGAAATTCAGGAGCCAGCCAGCGTCGAAAGTCGAGGATTGGCGGCCAACCGTGTTGGCTTCCTCTCGAGCATTCATATCGTCCGTCCATTGTTTGGGGGGGGGGGGGATATTTTTGACTTCCCGGTAAGATATTCAGGCATGCCTGGATTTGCATCGTTAGGTACACTCGGCAGGAATGCGCGTGGGCGTTCTTGAGTAACCGTGTGTCCGGTTAAGGTGATTTGGGTGTACTTGGTAATTGTTCTCTTGTTTGCCGTTGCTCGTTAAGTCCGCCGATCGAATTGAATTAAAGATGGAGAACGGAGGAACGGTTGAGCTTCTCGGCAATCGAACTGACCGACCCTAACTCCGGTACAGGATTAGCATTCGATTTCACGAAAAGTCTAAAGTTAGATTTCAAAGAAACGCTGATAAAGAAAAGTTAAATTTCAAATATCTACCTATTACAAAATAATTTGAACAATAATACGGATGGTAGGAGAATTCCTAAATTATAAAATTACACGTGAAAAAGGTTTGTAGATCGTTAATCATGAGAATACAATTGTTTTTGAAAGTATAGCAGATGTTATTTCGTTTACGTTGAATAAATTGTAGAACGTCAGTGACGCGTCGAAAGCTTTAAAAAAGTATAAATATAATGACAGTAATGAGGTTTGCACGCTTAAGTAACATATACGTAGATATTTGAGAAACCTCATTTTTGCTTTATATATATTTCGTTGCAAATAAATGGGAATTATATAATTTTGATTAATAGACAAATTAATGTTCGTAACATTACCGGAACGCTTGTACTTTGTTAAATACTTGAAATTTAAAGGTTTACGTAGACTTCTGCTACGTAGACTGTAAATCGTTCGATAGAACCAATTGGTTCGGCTTCTGGGAAGTGCAGCTGAGTCTCTCTTAGCTTCGTTATTTATAAATAGCACATTTTGGTTACTTCGATACACGACTAACGTTCAATTGACCAAAAACCAAGAAACTCTAATTTACGAAGCTAATCAGCTTCGCTTCGTTCGCCAATTCGTTCTCAAATTCATTTACCGAGCGCCTCGTTTCTCAATTTAGACACGATGTACAACAATTCCATTTAACACGAGTTTCATATTTCGTTGCCGATCAATATTTCCCTGTCTTTTTTAACCTAGCTACGATTTCACCGTGCAAAAGAACTCGCAGGTGTACTCGTACACGAATAGCGTACCTCTAAATCCGAAACATCGGAAGAAAGAGAAACAGAGTTTATGAAGCTTGAGGGGGGGATGAGAAGGTGGGTTCGATCGATCGGAGAAAAATAAAGAGCGCGCATCGAGCTGGCCCGTGGAACACGCTCGACACGAACCTGGCCCGGCGGAGAGTGCGCCAATTAATTCACCGCGGTTTATTTATTTATCGAACGGTCCCGCGGTACCACGCCACTTAATCACCGCGATCTACGCAACCGCTGCACTTGGTCCTGGCTCCGGACGAAAAAGGCGGCCGGTTGAGCTTCGTCGGCGCGGATAAATCAGCGGACGATCTGCTAGCGATCCGCGAAAGACCCGCTCCGCTATCGGTGGAAACGTTTCGCGCGATCGTTTCTAACGAGCTCGCGTGTTCGTCGGTGGCGCGTTTTGTTTCACGCCACGATACGGCGGCGGCGGCGCAGTTCCAAGCCGATATGCAGATACAAACGCAGTTGCAGTGCAGTGGTCGCGGGCACATGTAGAGAGAAGGACGAGGATACGCGCGGCTAGATGCTCGTAACAGAGCCCCGCAGGGAGAGTAGCTATCCTTTTTCCTGACTCCTACGCGCTCGCGGGGCCGTCCCTAATGTCTAATGAATGGCCCCCAATAAATTCATAAGCCGGCCAAAACATGGCCGCGAGATGCAGAACACGCCGCCGTCGCCGCTCTTCCCGCCGCATTAACCCGGACCCGAAACCGCGTTTTATATGCCCTTGCCCTGCGCGGCGACCGGATACTCCTAAGTATACGACCCGGTTCTGGCAACTCTAAAACACTTTGGTACCGGTCAGTGTCGTTCGCCATCGGTTCTCCGATTATGGCCCCTTTCGACGCCGAATGCGTTTCGGGTGTTTGAGGAATGGAACGAGAGAATCTGGTTAATCCTTTGACCTACGATATCGAGTCACACGCGTGCTACGAATCGTGTGGTTTAGCTTGCGTTCGTTTATTTAATTTACACGTATCCACTTCGCGCGAGGTCAGAGGTGGGAAAGGGATTATTTAACAAATGATAATACAAAATAGTAAAGAATTTTTTGGATTAATGCGATTGTTCGTTGTCTCTTTGTAGATAAAATTCAATTACTATCAGTCGTTGATTAGTCGTGAATTTCTCTGTGGCGGCTCTCCTGCACCCACCACTAGAGGGACATACGAAATAGGACTTTCTCGAAAGCACTCGCTCCAACCACCTCGTCCATATATACATATACCGCCTTTAACCTTCCTTCCAATATCCCAGTGTCTAAGGCAGGGCCTGCTGCGTAGCCTTCCCGATGAGTCCACTAGCAGGCTCAGGACGAAACGCAACACCCTTCCTTTTTCCCATTCTATCACCTCTCTACAGCTCCACATCTCCACAATTAGTTTCAAGAGTTACGCTTCAATAATTCGGAGGAAAGCAATTGCAAAGAATAATTGTGCACGAGTTATTCGAATTCTAAACGATCTAGTGACTTCTCTGGATCACCCACTATGTCGGCACATTCAAAAGCTGTAAAATTTGTCCGACTTTCCCCCGCCTGTTTTTTTCTCCATAGCATAAAAGTTTGCAATTTTCCTACCTTTGTAAAAGGGATACCGGCAAGGTTCATCGATTCTTGTCACGGAAAACTATTAATTGCTCCATTTTTTTTGTCACGTTACCCCGTGACAGCGAAGAATCGAACGACTGTGTCGAAACGGGGCACAAGGAGTAAGTAGCGTAGAAGAGAGGACGTACATTAAATTAAGTCAGTTTTACGAGGTTGGCGTGGAAATGAATACGCCGCGGCATGAACGCACGCTCCATGCCTACCTCCGTACGCGATACCATAAAGTGTACCGTATCACCGTAACGCGCGTATACGACCACCGGCCACGAAAGCGAGCACGTTCGCTCGTGTCTACGCACCTCTACGCATCCACTATCGTCCACGCACCTTTCTTCGCATTCGCCCTTCCCTCTTATCGCGCCGTTCGACGCTCTTCCGATCGCTATCATCCCATTCTTCACCGGGATGATCAATTTTTTTACTCGATGTGACAGTTTCGGCAGACTCGCGACCTTCTCGAGTTCTCGTCGCGAGTACTTGAATTCTTACGTTTCGAAATTTCCAAGTCCTCTAGTTCTACCTGCAATTATTTTGTTCTCGAGTTTCTAAATTTCCCAATATTCAAGCTGCCCAATTCTTGCGTTCAAGAGTTGCCAAATCTTTAATCGTGTTTCTAAATCTTTTAGATCGCAAATTCCTACATTTCTAAATATCCGCGTTTCCAAGTGTTTGCATGCTCCCAAGCGTTCGAGTTCACGAGTTCCCCGAATTCCTAAATATTCGGGTCTCCAAGTTACCAATTTTCAAAGTGCTTCTAAATTCCAGAGCTTCGAATTACCAAATTGCCAAATTATTCTGTTCTCAAATTCGCAAATTCTCTGAAAAGTCTAAATCGCGACGACGAGTTTCCGAGTTCTCGAATTATTTACTTTGCATTCCCCTTTCCCTTGTGAAATTATACTCGAGTAATCTCCCGGAATAAATAAGCAAACAAAGATCGCAGATAAGGTTCTCGAAGCTTTCAGTCGGTAAGTCGAGCAAGACCGGTGAAATTGTACGTTCGAGCGAACTCGTTCATTAAACAGACGAAAGATACGCCCGCGGCGAATCGCGTGTTCAGAGAAATTTTTCGTCGAGCCGCTTAACTTTTCCTTAATACCTTCGAAGCATGATAATTGCTCGTTGCGAATTAATTAGCCTAAGGAAAAATCGTCGTAACTGTATTTGCCTTTTCGTGCATGCATAGATGTAACGTAATTATAGCGATCGCGATTCGAACGCGGAACACGTCAAATTATAGTGGTTGAATGTGGCGCAGGGCGCTTCGATAAAAGAAACGTGCTACGGATAAAATTCACCCTCTACCCTGCTCCCCTCCTTTAAATTAAAATTCGAAATTTCTTTCGGCGCACCGAATCACTTGTTGCCATCGTATTTATACAAACAGATTCTCTTCTAATTCTAATCGTTATTCCGATTTTATTAACTTCTCTTGTAATTCTCTTTCTTCGTTCACACGCTCGGTTAACCTTATAACTAATGCTCAGAATTCTTTTTTATTTCTTTTATTTTATATACACAGTGGTTACAAAAAGTCTTCGTGCACCGTCGTATTTTTACATTTAAGTATAGCTTCATCAGATTTAATTGTGGTTAATTTTCTATTGTTTAGTAGCACCTTATGTGACCACACTTACCTTCACTGATAAACAAATTGGTATAGTTAAATCTAACTAAGCGGTACTTAAATACGAAGATACAGTGGTGTACGGATACCTTTTGTAGCCACTGTATATTATATGAGTATATTTTTTTAATGCGACACGCTACAGGAAGCTTTAAAAGAACAATGGTTCGTTGTCCATGTAAAAGATCTCAATCTTACGTAACGTTTTAGAGGGAACGTTAAAACTGATCGACTCTAGGATGGCTGGGGCAATCGATTACGTTACTCAAAATGTTACGCATGAAAAGCAAGTCTACGATAGTTCTTCTTCGCTTATACGTAGAAATCTTTAGTAGCCTAAGAATAGGGTTCATTATAGCTGCATGGAAAATTGTTCACAGGTTTATCGAACACGGGAAAAGGAATTACGCTTATCGTTGGCTGAATAATTGGGTGATAATTGTGCGAAAAGTTGGACATAGGTTTATGGAATACAGGGAAAAGAATGGTAGATACATAGGCAGCGAAAGAGCAACGGGCGGTAAAGTTGATGTCAAAAATTAGCCGCGATATCGTGTAGCACACCGACAGCTACACGAGTACGCCGGTACGTCGTCATTGTTCCGTCAGCGTGTCGTAAGAACACGAACGCAGATGCGGGATAAATCAATTATTGCAGCTGTAAAACGAGAACGTGCTCGCGTATAACCGTACGGCAGCAGCAACGGTGGCGAACCTAAGAACCTAACTCGAACCAAAGAACCCAACTCCTTCCCGAACAATTGCAACATTCCGACATTACTCTATCTCTCGAAGATTCCGCGTCGAAGCATTACCTGCCCCGCGTGTCACTGATATATCGCGTAGACCCGTAAATATCAAAGCCACGAGTTACTCGAATTCTATCGATCGCCGAACCGATCCACCGTGTCCGAACGCACACCGGGAACAGTCGATCGAGCGAAACGACCTCTGCTTCATCGACGACACGACGTTACACGTAGAAAAGAGTTCGGGTTCGTAGAACGGATCTCGCGATGGATCGAACATCGTTCTAGAATTCGACTAGCCCCGGAGCCCGGAGCCTCTTAGATCACCGTCGATCTCCCGCTTCGCAAGGTAGACGATCGTCCTGAAGTAATGAGAACAATGCGAGGCACGTGACGCCGTGGCCATTCTTATCCGACGACTTTTCTCTCTCCGTCTACGTCGTAGCCTGCGCCGCCGCCACCCTCTTTTTATCCCGCGGCCAACTGTTGCCATCTCTTTCCGTCGCGCGGTACACAACCGGGCGCACAGAGAGCGAGTTATAGCGGCACGGATCGAGGTAAATAATATATTAATATAAGATACGAGTGGCGGTGCAGTGGTTGGCAGGGCACCAGGAGGTAATGGATGCCCGGGCTCGCTGGAAGTGACGGCTCTCCGCTGGTTGCGTGGCCATTCGTGGTTAAATTCCTGGTTCCTCCGAGGAGACCCCCCGCGGTCTGTGGGCCCCGCTGTCACCACCCCCCGCCAAGGGCCCCCCCTCGAAACTACGCTCGCATGCCTCGGCCACCGCGTTCCTCCACCGCGTTCTCCGCCACGTTCCATCATCCGAGCGAAACCCTTCGCTCTTCCTCTCCTTTCTTCTTACCTTCCTTCAACTTGCTTCCATTTGCTCCCATCCCCCCTCGCCTTCCTTTATATCTCTTTCGCGCGAGCTTTCCTTCGTAATCTCTTAATCTCTTCTGTATTTCGGGTTTTCTCTCGCGCAACCCTGTCGTGGTATCGTCCGCTGCCACTCCGATTCGACCGAGTCGGAAAAAGGTATCGAAGTTGGGGTGCTCCGATAGATCCTGACGTGTTTAGCGTTTAGGTGTTTTCGATTACTTTGGTTCGGAGACAAACGTGGGGTAAAGTTAGGTCGATGCTAGCTCGAACAGTCTTATGGTATTATATACGGTTATCGAAGATAGAGTATAGGAACACCTACCTTCACTTTTTTTCTTCCCCTTTCTGCTTTACCCTTTTCTAATCTGTTTTTTTTATTTCTATTATCTTCGTTCGTTCTCGTTTTCAATTTTTATTTTCTTCACCTCTATTTTACTAACAAACATGGCGTTTGACGGATATTCTCATTCAACATCTTAAAGGTACTTTTGGATAACCCTATACTTTCTTTTACGTTGCAATAATATTTGATATTATTTTACAATTCGATCGATAGTATATATTTCTAACTCAATCAAAGTTATCCTCGTCCGAGCATCGGGAATACTTTTGAATCTTTGAGCTACCGTAGTGAAAGGGTTAATTGTTAGAAGGATAGAAAAAACGTTGTACGTTCGATGATTTAACGATAGTTTTACTAAACGATAGACGTAGCTCAAGATTCGTAATCTACGCCAAATTAAACGTTAACTCCTTAATGCTCAAGAACGCGAGTGTCACGGGCACGCTTGAACCGTGCATCGTTGTACAATAGTTCATTATCGTTACTAATAATTTACGTTTCTGTCGTATCTTCTTCTTAGCTACATTTACTTTAGCGACACCCTGTTAAAATCGAAAGAAATACGATAGAATGATAAATTTATGCCCCAAAATTTAACCGCTTTGTGGTTGTGGTATCATCGATGAAGAATTGAAGCGTTAAGGGGTTAAAGGAAACCTAAGTGTACTTGAAATGTTGAAGAATCGTACCAACTAGAAAGGTTTCGGTACCGAAAACTCTTGCTTCTCGAAGAAACCTGGCATTCTCGCGACCGATGCACGTAACTCGAGCGTGTTCCTTCCCTCCGCGACTCACCACCGCGACACTACGTCGCGTAGTCGATAATCAAATTAGGCCACGCAGAGGGTTACGATCCCGTTGAAAGGGGTAGAGGGGGGGAGGGGGGCAGGTGAGAGAATGTCGTACGTATCGAACCTGTCGGCCAGCTGGATTCCATCTAACCAATGGAACCAGTCTCCTAACAGTCCATCCTATTGCGCGTAATTGAAAAATGCTCGCAGCCCGATGCACTCGCGGTGTGTTCCATCCGTTAACCCCCTGGTAAGTTGAGGAGGAGGAGGAGAAATGATGGGTCGATGTCGGTCCAAACTGTCCGCCGATGCGTCGCCCCTTATCGTTACCCGGCTTTAAAACGAAACGACGTTTCTGTGTTCCCCGATGATACGTTTTCATTAGACGCTGATGCTCGCGGACGAGTTCGCCGCAGCATTCGCGGAGTTGTCGATCTCGTTTGACACGAGGCTTTTTTTTTCAGTTGATAGAATGTCCGGCCTGGCGGCAGTTGGCTTTCGGTGAACAAGATGGCTTTTTCATGGCGTTATTCGTTTCGGGGGAAATATGGAATTTATAGAAATGCCCGGTGAACGGGAAGCTCGGTATCGGAGGGTTCTCTCGTTTTAGTTTCGACCGTGGGCAACGTTTACAGGAGTAATGGAAACTTTGCACGCTATAATACAGACGAAAGCTTTCTAAATTATATTAAACGGCGATAAGTGCGCTTGATTACGTTAACTTAATGTCGACAACGGCGCTCGTACGGTAATTAATCGGTATTGCGTACCGGGTCTATATCGCTAATTTGCTCGCGACGGTGACGTAACTCGAAGAGGACGCGTGCAAATGTTTTGTAACGCGATTTTGCAACAACTACGTACCGAAATGTTAAAGGGGTACGGTAAAATATCGATCTGGGGCAACGGTGTTGCAATGTAGTCATTTAAGGACATGAATTTTCATTCACCATCGGCAACCCAGAAAGAAACAACAAATTTGGAATTTTATCGCTACTGCGGCAAACGATGACATTATTTTCTTACGCTTACAATTAGCGTACCTAATTATTTTGTTTTCTATTGTACTGGAATTGGATTTCGTAATATAGTTAATCGTTTTATAGTTACAAACAAGGCACACGTGTTGTTACTAGACTGCGGATTTTTATACAGATGCATATTTTTGAAAACGGGAACAGCAGAATGGAACTTAAATATAACAATTAGACTGCGAGTTTTTAAATACGCCAAAAATTAAAAAAATTCCAAGAAATCAAGATTATACGAGACTTCAAAAGTGAAATACATATTATTTCGTTCAGAGGGTGAAACTACTCTTTACTCCAAATTAATTCCCTTAATTTTGTTAACAAAAATAGGAATTTGCATAAAGATCCGCAGTCTAATAACAACGCGTGCTTTCTTTTAGATATTCCATATAATTTCGCCTGTTACGCGTATCCTGCACCTTTCATCACAGTCAAATTTCCCCTAAGTAGATAAAAAAGCGAAGTCTAACGTTCCCAATGCTTGCACAGCCTAACGCAATGCCAAATTAACTAACGTAACAGTATCCGCGCGATATTATCGACGAAATTAATATCCATCTGTCGCTGTTTCGTTGCACCCGATATTAGCAGAAAGTCGGAGCCCATCGAAGTGAATCTCGGTGAAGGTTCGGGTTACAGCGGAAGCTAAATTGATACAACATAGTCGGAACGATGCCAAGGAGCGATTAGCCACGGCGATCTTCGCGGTGCTCGAGGACAAAGGGCGGCAAGATGGTCGAGCGGCACGACACGTCCACGAAAACCGTGCGAAATCGTTTCGAGAGGGCTCGCGAGCCGTGACCAATCGACTGGCCGTCCGTCGCTAGAGGATACACGAGGTCCTCTGCACGGGGGAAAGCAGGTACTCTCCGAGGAAGGGCCGAAAATAGCCTCGATACTAACCGTGCTAGGACCGCAACGATCTCCATCTTGGAAATAATTAGGGGGACCAAGATCGATGTCCCGGTCCCGAAAACCACTCGCAGATAGGATCGGGACCAAGTTTGAATGGAGCCCATTGATGCGTCCGCTTCTTTTCTCTCTGCTATCAGCGTCCACGGGCCGGCCTAAATCTCCGGACCCAGTCGAGGGGACCGAGAGAGCGTTCCGAGAAATCGAGCGTCCTTTCCGGGACGAATTCTCGAGATAAAAAGGGTCTGAATGAATCAAGGCCAGCCGCACGAGTCTATACTCCGACTTCTCTTGGTCGTCGTCGTCGTTGTCGTCGTCTGTTGGTATATACCCTCTCTGTCCAAGAAACGGTTACCTTTCTTCGACCGTGGTTTCTTCGTTCTGTCCCTTCTTCTACGCCTCCCCCTCTACGCGTTCGCTCCGCGCTGTTTCTTGACCACGGTTCCCTCCGGTGAACAGGTCTGTCGCCATCTCCCGAAGATGAGATCGCACGATAGAAGGACGCCCGGTTTTTTTCCCTCGCTTTCCGGGATACCATCTCCAAGACGGAAGTCGCGGTGCTATTGTCTTTGTCTCCGAGATTGGCGCGGCTCTGTTTTGCGCCCCACGCTTCCTGTGCGATCGAGGCTCCGCTGATGACGGCGTTTTGGATTCGAGGTTCCAGGGTTTTGTAAACGCACGATTCTGTCCAGGCAACGTTTAACCCTTTGCAGGCGGGTGCCGTAAATAGTCGTTCGATTTGCATTTGATTTCTTCGATGCACGTTGATTTTTAAAGCAACGGATTCAAAGTATTATTAACGCATTGCGTAGGGGTCGCGAGATATCTCGTGTGTAGCAAATCGAACGTCGAGGCTGGATTGCGAGATATCTCGTTTTGATGCTTCCTTATACGCGCGTATAGACGAGTCGGTAAATTAGAAATAATTACGTTGTCGAGGTAACGAAACTTTGCGGTCAACGCTTACTATTTACGGATCAAAATAACTTCGCCTTCGTTGTACAAGGGTAAAGAGGTGGCAAGTTTCGAAGAGGCTTGTTTACAAAACGATACGTCGATTGATCATTCTAGACAGGGATTATCTATTTGCGACATTTATCATCTTTAATGGGTGTCCGGCTAATTTTGTCTTGGAACTTTTCGGTTCACGAATATCAATTAGAAATTGGTTGCACGTGGCAGAAGCGTGTAACGGCCGACTTATCAATCGCCATACATCAACCGGCGGAATTTCGATATCTCCGACACGACGATCGATCTACGGTTGCGCAATAATCGCGAGAACATCACTGGCTCGTTACCTCTTCCCAATAATCACCGTTCCCCTTATCGACGCGATATTTCAAAGTTGCCGAATAATTCTGACGAAAAGGCAACGTTTGGTAGCCGCTTTCGCTCGTGTCTTCTCCAATTTCGCCGTGAATCGTCGCCGTCGAAGTCAAAGCAGCGCGCAACGCGAGAGATTTTCATACGAATCGAAGTATGATTCACTTTAACGCGTTTATTATGCGCGACAAGGAATGTCGGCGTGTCGCGTTAAGTGGCAACGACAATGGCTGCGGCGGTTGTAACGATTTAGCTGGAATACACCACCGAACGTAAGCGACAATAGGCTGCCACGCGAATAGAAGGGAAGAAAGAGGACGAGGAAAAGGAGGAACGTAAGCCGATGACGATGTTCCTCGTCGTACGTGACAGGATGCACCGCCACGTGCCCGCTGCGCGGGTGGTTGCTGGTGCATTCAGCGATGGAACTTCGTCATCGGCTACGTGGAAGACACTGGCACACGCTGCATGTAGATATCTGCCAATCAACACCCTGCAACCCTTTTCTTTCCCCTCTTCGCCGCAACTTTAAAGGAATAACAACACGAACAGCGGTTACCAAAAGTATTTACAATTTATTGTAAGATAAAAATGACACTGTATTGCGAATAGAACTTATCTTTAACGAATCTATCTACAATTCGTGCGACGAGTGCTACTCGTCATTGTAAGCCAAGGGGTTAAAATACGAAGCGGCTCGAGAATCGACGCTTATCCTAGAAACCAACCAAACGTTCCCCAGTTCCTAGAAACGATTATACGTGGCCGATCCACGTGTCGTATTCATAATTATTCCAAGTGCACCTGGCGACGCGCGGCTGCACCTAGAGAAGCGTCTGCTGAATCAGTGACTCACGGCTAGACAAGTCGAACGAGGTGTCGCGTTGATTTTCAATCAATCTAGACAGGGTGTACAACGTGACCGACGCGCGACGCATGGACGCGAGTACCCTCGCCGATTTCCTGCGCGCTCTTGCGTATTCCACGCGTCCGAAAGCGACACGAAACTCGGTAATAACGGGGACAATACTTCGGTCATTCTTCGTACCGACACAATCGATCCTATTGTGGCTTTGTGGAAAAAAAAGAAATCGATCGATGATTGTTCGAGGACCGGCAAACTCGTAGATGCAAATTACTCGATGACATTCGCCGCATTTTTAAGTAACCGCTTCGAGAAAGTTTGTGTTGTAAGCGAGTGTAATTGTGGGTCTTTTGTTAATTTTAAATAGGGGACAGAAGATAGGATGATGTTTTCGCGATCACAATTGCAAATCGTGGACGTGGCAAAAGTAGGATAGGCTTTGATTTTTTGAGCAAGCTTTTGAGACATCGGATTAGTTGAGCATTAACCCTTTCACTGTTGAGTCCGTATGCCGTAAAGACAAAGTGGACAGAAAAGTGTAAACTGTTAAGTCTGTGGCTATATATAGCTTGACAAAGGCTTTGAATATTGCTCACGCTTTTCTAATTTACAATACAAAATCACAGTTGCTGCCCATCGCCATTTTAACCCTTTAACTTGGCATGACGTACAAATTATCAATCTTTTAGAAGCAATAGTTTATTTTCACCTAACAAATTCCTAATTTTTCAAATCACCATTATATTTGCATGAAAAACGAGTTACTTTATACTTGCGTTCGTAACAATTAAAATTCCCCTAACCAGTATCAATTCCTTTTTATTCGTTTTAAATTCTGTGCGTACGAGAAATTACCCGGTTAGCAGCTTAGTTAACAGTGAAAGGGTTCATCTTCAAACGTAATTTCTTCCCTTCGGATTCCATTATTCTAAAGGCACCTAATCTTCGTGTATTGTTTCCTCGAACATTCATTGTCATGTGTAGCTAGTTTCTTTCGTATTTCTCTATTTTATAGACGCCTATTGTTTCTTTGAACGTTAATTTTTATGCGTAGCTTCTTTTCTTTGCATTCCACTGTTCCAAAGACGCCTAATCTTCGCATATCGTTTCTTTCTTTTAATTCTCATTTGTCTTTATTTGTATGCGAAGATTTCTAACTTCCAATGCTATTTATCTCCGCTGGTTTTCGCTACCATACATATCTATGTCTACGTTGATTTTTATAATACAGTTCACTATTATTCCACCTACGTCAATAGTGTCTTTCGCATTAGATTTCATTCTACCAGGAGATTCATCCTACAAATTGTTATCGATGCATAACCATACGTCTTATTCGACGAGTTTTGTTAACTGTCCTTTGGGAATTTATGACACGCATGAAATGGACAATTCACAAATGGCCACGCGTTAATTTGCGACCGTAGCATGGAATTACGGTGATAAAGTGTCGAAGAACCGTCTGACTGACGTATAATGCTCATCTCTGGAGGCAGCATCGAAGCGTGGCCTGAGAATTTGCTCGCGGAGTATAAAAGCCACATAAACGGGGTCCTGTCCGTGGCAATAAAATCAAGTTGAATTTAATTACGCGCCGTTATCTTTCCGAGGATCTAGTCGTTTTATCATTAAACATCCCTCCTCTTTGGTCTACACCATCGGACCACCGCGTAACCATTAAACTAACCTGGCTTTATTAAATTTGTAGCCGCTGCTAGGCTTCATCGAAATAATAAACCGTCCAATTACCAAACCGGGAAACAAAGGCTCGATCCTTTAACACTGCGTTCCATTCGAGCACAATAGGGCAGAATTTAGCGGGATTGCAGCGTAATATTTACTCGGAACTCCGAGTCGAAGCACGGTTCCATCGTTTTAGTTTGATTCGTGATACAATTTTGCGAGAATCTCTGGACAAAATATGACGGTGCGATCTTTACTTTTTCACGGTTGTATAGACGAAGGAATTTTTTTGTAGTTTCCAATGAGAACTCGATGCATCTTCTACGGAAACTTACAATTTTGTAGTTCGTACAACTTTGTAGGAACTTCTGTGCTAAATAAAATGTAACCTCTGGTCTATTATGTCTGGGTGGATCTTCTTGCATTTTAAAATGGGAACTCAATGCATCGTCTACAGAAATTTACAATTTCGCGATACAATTTTGCAAGCATTCCTGTGCAAAATGCAAAATACGATCTTTGGTCTATCATGGCTGGGTGTCTGTAAGATCTTCTTGTATTTTCCAATGCAACAATACTGCATATTCTACAGAAACTTTCAATTTCGTAATATCTACAATTTTATGACAATATCTGTGTTTCAATTTCAATTTGACGTTTGCTCTATTATGGCTGAGCGTACGTAAACTCTTCTCGTATTTTCCACTGGAAACTCAATACAATAACGATCCAAATCATTATTTTTATCCTTTGTTATTTACTCTTGCTACCTTATTTATAAAATTAAAAACTTCTATTCACTTATTTTATTTCTACAAATTTTATATTTTCTTCTTCATTATTTTTTGTTATACCCTGCACTTCGTAACCACTCCTTACATTACTGTTACACCAAAATGCTTCAACTTGTTCAAAAATATATAAGAATTTCCTTTAGAAACATCCAACCCAATCCTCCTTCAAAATTACAAAATCCCCGAAAAACAGAATCTCAACGCCTCGTTAAACTCTACGTAATAGCTTTCCTTCGATTTTCGTGCTTTCCATTCCGCTCGTGTATCGTTCGAGGGGATTATAATCCGGGGAATCCGAACGACCGGATGTCCCGGAGGAGACGAGCCGGCACGGAGCGCGGGGCCCTCGTAAAGCGTGAAATAATCAAGCGGACGAAAAGTGGCAATAAAATGTGTCGCCAGGCTCGGTAACGAGCCCGAATGGGCCGGCAACGGAGGCGGTGGACCACCCAAAGAATCTCGAACAGGAGGCGGCTCGGGTGGCTTCGGGGGGGCGGGGATCCTCGGGCCCCTACGAAAGGGGTGGAGGGGGGGGGGGGAGGATCACTCGGCTACTCATTATGCATCTCGGATCTCTGCTCGCACCTCTGTTGTTAATCTCGCTAAGCGTTAATTTAATTAAACGCCTCCTCCGTGGTGCGCGACCGCGCCATTCATTCTGTTTCTGCGTTCCACTCTTGTCCTGCCCCCTTCGCCCCGCACCGTAGCCAGATACCGCACGGCCCACGGTAATTAACGCTGGTCGCGATGGAACGCCGGCTATCCTGACGGAATTATTCGCCTACGGAAACGCGTTGCGTTCCTCTTCTCCCCCCGAGGCGTACGCGGAGCGGGTTGCTAGCTCGGCTGACGTATAACGCTCATCTCTCGGGGAGGCGTGTAGTATGTACTCGTTTGTTGAGAAAGATTAGACGGTTTCGGTGTTGAGGATAGCTGGCGGGGTGTGGAAGAGCAGCCAGCGAGGTTTATCAGCGGTGTCAAAGCGGAGAAGTGGTTTGTACATTGTACACGGCACAGGTGTGCTTCGGAGGTGAAAGGAAAGTTAAGTAATGAATGGTGTAAGGGAACCGGGTCGATGTAGTGTCACTGTAGTGTATCTTGGGTTTTGGGATCTGACCTTTTAGACTTGGAAGTTGTTGAGATAAGTTATTGAGTAATAACCAGCAACGAGTTAGATAGAACTGTTATTATATCACTACCATATAGAGGTGCAATCTTTTCTTCCCGTTTCGAAAAGGAACATTTCTATTTAATCTTCGACACGGGAATTAATGGTACTCGAGGAAAGAAAGCGTTGCGTTGTTAAAAAGGAATCGTATACTTTCCCTTTCGCGTTCGTTTCGTGCTCGCGGCAGCTGTTCTCCCGCAAAAACATCTAATTGAACCTCCCGACCGCACTCAATCTCTAAACCTCCGCGGATTCGATTCTCCTAAATCCAACACCGGCAATCCCGCTTCTAAACCTAACTCTCGGCAATCCATTTCACATCCACGAGCCTGCAACTGGATTAACATCAATCGCGTTACGATTTCTCCGTTCGTTTTTCCACTGCGAACCGGAGCACCGGTGGACGTTCATCAATCTCGTTTCTCAACGAGCCCCGAGACACGGAGCCTACAACGTGGTCGTACACACAGGAAGCGATACGCGAACACGTCGATTCGTGCAAAGCGAAACGCTTCTCAACAGGTTTCGCGAGTCGAGGCAGATAAAGCGGACGATCGGTTGATTACGAGCGGCGGCAATTAGTTCGCGCCAACCGAGCGCTCCAAACGATTCGTTTCTTCGATACCTTCCTCGAACACTTTGGTAACGTCTGTTCCGTGCATCTCGTCTTGCGAAACGTTCGTCACCCTTTCACTTGACGCGGAATTATGGATCGGAGCCGGTGGATAGATAGGATGCATCGTAACACGACATTTTGATAGGCATTCGTGCTTCGCGGACCAAGCACTGCTTCTCTTTGCATTTCGAAACCATCCTCTCGTTCTTTCGCCTTCTTCTACAGGGCTAGAGAAATGATTGCAGAAATAGGTAATAGTATGAGTTATAGTTGCACCGGTTAAATAGTCTTTGCAACGTTGAAGCGGTGGATTATTGCGAACGGTGCAACATAATTCACTCCGCGGTGCTGGAAGGTTTAGCTAGCGGAAGGAATGCGAGGATCAACGGTCTTTACCGATACAAAATTGCGAAGATAAAGCGCGGGTATTTTCATTATTGGCAACGGAATGCAAGCAATCGTATACGAAAATAAAACGAGCGAAAGAACGAGAAAAGAAAGCGGTATAAAGTTTAAGACTGCTACGCGTTAATTACATAAATACCTGTACGTGTAATTGAGTTTTAACAATATTAATCTTATTGGCAAAGATATTCACGCGATTTCAGTAAGCAGTTGGTAAAAAAGCTTGGAGCTTTTAGCGCAATTCTAGCAAGTCTTAGTTCTTCAGCCGTTACTCAATCCGCGACGATAGGTCGGTACTTTATTTTGCAAATTCAAACTCAAATTGGAAGTAAAAATATTTGTCGATACGGCGCGACTATTAGTGGATCGTTTACGATGCGAACGGGTTAAACCACTTTTACTCGAAAACTTCGACGAGTCGAAAGCTCTATAATTCGAATACGTCGACTCCTCCCTTAAGATTCGAGTTATCGAGGTTCGACTGCATTGAATTAATCTATACCAGCGTTCCCTCGCGACGAAAGAATCGGACGGAATTTACAATACGGAGTCGCGAAGAATTGCAAAAATCGGGCAGAGCACGGTGTATTAAACGAAGGCGCGCGCGCGCGCAGCGTGGGGGTATCTCTATCAGAATGTGTTTTACATTAATACTTTAGTGTTTTAGTGGCGATTGCCGGCCGTTAATGCCACTCCGGCTTGAGTGGCCTGGCTCCCGGCTTTACAAATTTATACACTCTCCCGGTCGCTCGTCCTCTCCGATATGATATCTACGTTCGAGCAAGTCGTGGCGAGGCGAGGCGAGTCTCGGTGAGTCGCTTGACCTTATTCCCGGCACCGGTCCGTCGATCGCCGTGCGACGACCTCGATGTCCACCTGAACGATCCACCTTCGCCTCGCGGAACTCCTTCATGATCGATGCGACCCGATAATTTCACCGATCCGCGACCCAACCGAGCAATGCCGTTGCGCAACTCTTCGACACACTCGTCTCGCTTCCTCCGCTATTTAAGTGTGTTTCTTCGTTCCCTTGACGCGTCATTAATAACTCGGACGTTTGGACACGGAGATATACCCGATCTCCTGTGTTTTTACCTCTCCCGATCCCCATTCGGTATTTCGGGATCGTCTTGCAATGGGAATTGGCCGCGCGAAATTCGCTAGCATTCGCGTTTATCTAGGACTAGGGACCAAAAGGACGAGCGACAGCTTTTCGAAGATGTTCTCGGACGCGAGTGTCGTTGGCGATAAAGCCGTGAGAGCATGTCGGAATTAACCACGGCTCTCCCCCGAAGGGGAACGTTATCCTCCAACTCAAACACGATCGAGCAAAAATGGATCAGTGTCGCCTTTTCATCGAATCGTACACCTTGGGTAATCGATTCGATTACCTAATCTTGGTCCCAATCGTGACTCTCACTTATGCCCGTAAGAACTTATATTCGTGGGCTTGAGAGGTCGCACAGGATACGGATTACGTTCCTGGACACGGAGGTGTATACGCGATCTCTCGCGTTTCTACCTCTCTCAATCCCCGTCGAGTATCTCGTAATCGGCCCGCGAGGGAAATTTGAAAAGCCTCGCGAGATTCGCTAGCGCTCGTTAGGGGGCCCAAAGGACGAACGAAAGCTCGTCGGAGGCGTTCGCGGTGACCCTGAAGGAAAGGAAATGCAGCGTGTACCGTCTGGGATCAGCGAGAGGTGGTAGTGGTGACGGATACGAGGACGATGACGGTGCTGGTGGTAGTGGCGGTGGTGGTGGTAAGTATGGTACCCCTGGAGCGGGTGTCATCATTTATCTCGCACCGGAGATCGGGCCCGCCGATACAGCGGGACGTTTTAATGGCCGAACCATGTTGGAATTAACCAAAACAAAGACGAAGCATCAATTAGGCGACTTTTTCTTCCACTTCTCCTTCCTCTCCGTCTCGCTGCTGGCCCGCGCGATCTTCCTCCCTCTCGGTTCGCCGTGTCAAAGAAGAGGATCGGAGGTGCACACTCCTATACGCGGCCCACCTATGTACTCTCTGCCTCTGCCTCCCTATCCACCCTATTTCGTCCCCTTCTTCGTCGCTTTTACGCCGAGCGTCGTCTCCTCCTTCGTTTCTTCCTTCGTTCCTCTCGGTGGTTGCCTCCTTTCAGCTCTTTCCGCGGCGAACGAGCCCTCGCGCGCCCTCTCCCCCCTCGGTTTAAACCGTACGCGCCCTTTGGCGCCCAGGTAGCCGCATTGTCTCGGATAATGGCTAATAAATTGCTCGAAGAAGTCGCGCGGACCTGGACCACCGCGAATTAGTGGTTGATTTTCTCTGTGTCACTCTACGGCCCCCTGTTTTTTCTTCTAGCGAGTTTTCTTGAGCTTTCGCGATATTCAGGGTACTATCGAACGATTGCGACGTTACGAAAGTTGCTTCGGGTGGCTGGGTAAAATAAAGTAGGCGAGACTTTGTCCCCGTTCTTAACTTATTCATTTTTCGGTTACTGATCAATTTCAGGAGGCTATTTACCGCATTAATACTGTATCAAATAGAAGAGATTGAAATATTACTCGCGATTTGCATTTAATAATGCTCGATCTTACAGTTTGGTAAACCAGTTAGGGTTGAAGTTACGACTTATTACAAATGCGCTACGTATTTGTCGCATTTAGACCATAATCTGCGTCACGAGTTACAGTTCTTACTACGAGATAAGTTAACACGAAGGTAACCAACTCTGTCACGATACGCGAGCTTGTAAATAATTATTATTTCTAGATTGCGAATCTCTATGCAAATTCGCAATCGTACGAACACAATTAAAGAAACATAGCTTAAGCAGAGATTCGTTTCACCACTCAAGTATTTTAAAATGCACTCCCCTTGTATATTTCGCGTCGCGTGGATTTCCTTGTTCCTTTGGCTCAGCAAAATTTCCTTGATAATCTTCTTCTGTTCCCCCGGCAATTGCTACATTCTTTCCCGAAATTTGGAAAATACTTCTGGGCTAGTCAATTGCACGGGTCGTTGGAAAATGCTACAAGGAAAACGTGGACCCAGACTCTGCCAGCCGTGCAGCAAAGGAACGGACAAATTGCTGGAGGTATATTACACGCTTCTCAGAGCCGCGTCACCGTGAAATATCGTATTTTGGCACGAGGCCTGTGCGTTTACGAGGGACCGAAGTGGCGCGCGAACGAGACGTCCCACCAAGTTGGCAACTAGACGAAGAGGGATCGACAGGACCAAGCTATCCTTGACCATCTTCGAATAATTAACGTCGGTTTTCGTGAAACTCTCCTACCTGACCGTCCCTCGGACCTTACCGCAGAAAAACGAGAACCCAAATGTCGCTTTCCTGACGCGCCCCACAAATATATCCCACACTCTCAGCCGTACACAGCTTCCCGAACTCTTAAACTATTGCCCGCAACCGTTACTCAAGAATCCTGAAACCATTCCTTGTCCACGCGAGTAGGAGACTCTTTTCAATTTTTAGCTCTTCGCTATCAAGAGTTGGGCGTTTGCTTTTGTTCGATATCTCGTTTAGTTAGACAAAGTACAGCTACCATATTTAGGAGAAATATTAACTCGCGGTGGGAAAGATCTCGCTAGTAAGTATATCAAAGGTTATTGAGATTCTTTCGCTTTCTATTCGATAGTCCGCTGTGCAAGATTTGGCTTGAAAAGATTGAATCGTTAGAGGGCTACGTGGCTCCCTTACCATTTTAACGTCGCATCGTGCAACATTAATAATTGAGACTGGAATAAGACAATAGTGTTTCTTTTAAATGGGATGGGAATTATAAGTAAATTAATATAATATACCCACGCGTCTTCGATATAATTGATTTGTAAAATCCGGGTCTGTAATAATGTGGATAGAAGTATACATTCATACGTATTGCAATTCTATCATTTAGTCCTCTATAACTCGACTCTACTTTATTTTTACGATGGCGTTATAGAAGGTTAACTTTACCAACTTCGACGGTCGAATTTATTTTATTTATTTTATGGTCTAATAATGACGTGGGATGTCCCATACGTAGGGAAGCTGAGCGCGGAAAGCGATGTTGAACTCTTTCAATCCGTTTGAAAAGGTAGCAATGATACGGAGACCATATTAACCCTTTGCGGACGAGTGTCGGCAAATAGCCGCCCAAACCATTTCGATTTTCTGGATAAATGTCGATTTTCAAAGCAAGGAATTTGAATTAACGGCATCAGTAAGCACTTTTGATAATAATTGAGCGAAAATTCGTTAGGCGTTATTAAATTCTATCCGTAATGAACTCGTAACTTAATGGAAATTTGTTGCCATCTTTTCTCGCCCGCAAAGGGTTAAAGAGGCATACTCCAAGTTAGAACGGACAAGTGATATACGAACGAGTGGTCTACCCTGTCCTTAGTCAATGATTCTACGTTCACTTTACCTTCCGCTACCTTTGATCGTCGCCTGTTAGCGTCGAGCTAGCGAAACGCAACGTGTGGCGAACGAAAGGGCGCGTTTATATTCACCATCGATGATGATGGATAGTCGGGGCCGTGGAATTGGTCGTGGAAGGGTCAGGCTGCGGCCGCGTGCCACAAACGAGAAGCTGATCGCGCAGGTGACGCTTCCTCCACTAATCACCATCGGTTTTAGATTATTCTAAAATAATGACGGCCTTCTAGCGGCGAATCGACGGTGACAAATCGTCAGCCGGCCCGTTTGACGTAACGAGTGGACGTCCAGCGCTCTCGCCGGATGCTTCGCTGCGAAACGGGCCTTTCAGGTGTCGCGGAGACATCCTTGGAACGTGGAGCAGCCCCGCGCCTTCCTTTCGGATACTTCAAATTGTTCCTCGCCGCCTTGGCTGGCGCAGGAAATCCTAAATCAAGCTCCTCGATGGAAAATGTAGGTGTCGCGTGAGAACCTGCCTCGAGGGGAACATATATATTTTTGGTCAAGATTGCAGGAGGCTCGCCGGTTATTAACGAGGATCGAGTTAGAATGGAATTAATAAAATAGGTCGTTTCGTTTCGTTTCGGTGAAAGTAGGCCTTTCTCTTAATTTTTCTGATAAGCCGTGATGAATGGTGTGCACCTCCGCTTCTTTCTTTTCCTTCGCCTGCGAAAACAAAATATCTGGGTGATTTTTAAGTAGGGAAAAAGTCTGTTATTATAGATGGATTTCATATGCAGCCAGTTTTTTAATTGCTTCCTCCGCGATATCGTCTAATGAAAGTTTTTAAGTACTGAGTTGAAAGGAAAGTTCGTGCATTTCAATTTTATTACATTCAGGTATCTTGTTCTTTTTAGGACTCGTTTATAGAAGTTTCTATTAATAGCTACAGTGCCTGACTAAAGTTCCCGGTTGGATTAATAAAAATCTTATTTCAATTTAAATTCTATATTAGGAAAATTCTTTCGGCAAACAATTTAATTATGACTATTGCTTTTTATGCAAATTCATAGGTTTGAAAACAAGGTTGAAGTTCATTCCAATAGTAGCTTAATCGGCAAAGGTTCAAAAGAGATGCCATTACGAATATTAAAGTCTAATTTCGCATACGATGGATTTTAATAAAAGAATATGCAGAAGTCGACGATTGCGTTAAATTCATATACTTCATTCAAATCTTTTCTGTTCTTCGGATAACGAAGAGTTCCAAGTGTTTCAAGACGCCGATAGCGTCTTCAATACCCAAAAATTAATCGGCAAACGTCACCTGTAACTCTAAACTCTACCCAGCTAAATAAAAATCACCTATAAATTGCGTTACGCGCGAATTTCTCGAGCGCCCCAAAGGCTTCGACAATAACGATATACAGTTAAATGGATAAATCTGCTCGTAATTGATTTTAACGTTAAACGGAACGAAGATTCGCGTAAATTCCGACCATTCACCGAATGAAAAAACAAGCAACCGGAGTCCCCCATTGACCGGCATCCCAGAGGACAAAGCAGAAGTCGAGGAACGGGAATCGCCGGCAGATACGATCAATTACTATAAAACTGTCCGACCCTACCGAAAGCTCGAGGTGCATTCCGCGTCCAGGTGTGACCGCGACATCCTTGGAACGTCCTGGCCGCGCGGTCCATCCGCTTTTTCTCGCCGAGCGTGTCCTAGAAGCCAGCGGAGGTTTCGAGCGTTTTTCAGCCCGCGCTCTCACGCCGTGCCGCGGCCAAAAAGGAATAGTCCAGTCGGTTGGAGAGTATTAATGCGAGGTCCTTCCAGCGTTACGCCATCCGCGTCGCATAGTTTCCTCCTTTGGAGGTGCCGCGGTTCTCCGCCATCAATGGGAACGCGCGTGAATGAACCACGGGGTGGGGTACGCGGTCGCATTCGAGGGAGGAATACCTCTCTCACGGTACGTCCGAGAATCATCGTTTCTTTCGCGATCGTTCGCGATTAGATACCTCGAATGATCAAATTTATATTAGGGCTACCAAATGAGTAATCCACTCGTCTTGTTGGATTCGATAATTCTTTTCAACATTACAACTACCGACGATTATAGTATACTTATTCGTATCCGATGGTAATAGAGTAGTAATTGTTACGAGTTTGGTAAACACTTGCTTATATATACTTATATATGCTCGATATAATAATCAATCTTTCGTCGGAACATCAAATGGAAAATAGCTCGACCTCTTGGAATAAACTTTGATTTTGATATTGAGGTGATAAGTTTAGCTCGTAAGGTTAATGATTATCAAGTATAAGTTACGTATTGTTGGATGACCAACACGACCACTCACACTGTAAATATCATAGACTCATCCTAAACCAAATTCATTCGAGAAACACCCTAATCTCAGTCCCTAGTCATCCTGTACTCCGTACCTTTCCTTAGTCATCCTCTTCCTCGATCATTGTCCTTACCATTAGTCATCCGCAACAACAGTACTTGAAAGCGCGCAAGATCATAAGAACGGACAGATTTCCGTATTCACTAGTCGAGTGCAGTAGCCGTATTAACCCTTTGCACTCGGTTGGCTCCGCTATGGAGACATTCGTAAATTGCATCAAAAGTCAAGGTTCGTCTTTCTTCAATTCTATATTAACCAATTCAATTGCCATTTCTTCTGAAATCAAGGCAAATTTCTCCTTTCCAAAATACGTAACTTATTAAGTTCTCACAATGATCAGAGAAATGCTGTCGTGTAATATTATTAAAAATAGTTTCGAGTGCAAAGGGTTAATAAAGCCTTTAAGAGTTATCTCTTACGCGTTGTCAATTCTCCCGGAATCCAACAGTATAACAGTTCAGAAATTTACACGCAGTAGAATATTATAATAATAATAGCTAACACTTCATAGTATGAGCCTTAAGCAATTTGGAAGGCAAGCGGTTAATACTCTAAATGTTAGTAGCAATTTTCTTTACGTTCATATAATTCGTGATTGGAAAATTATTCAAGATACGACATCTCTAAATTTTCCTGTTTTTAAATTATTTCGCTCCTCGGAATGTGTAACGAAATTCCAAACTTCCGGTCTTATCGTATTATTGGCATTCAAACTAGCGAAGAAAATTTTTCAACCAACTAATTCGTCGTAGAATATCCCGCTGTAAACTTGCCAGAGATTTTGCAAAGATCTTTTTAAAGCTCCCGAAGTGGGTAACCTATTTCCTGTACGTAGCATCGTATCGTAACGGACGTAGCGTTCTCCATGGTGAGTCCTGCCGCGATTGGCTGGCGTAGCAACAGGAACACCGTTCGCAGAAGGAGCGTCCGAAGCGTGAAACACGAGGGCGTAGCTTGGCCGCGAGTACGGCCAGGGAAGCGTTCGTTAATTTGATGTAATTTAGGAGAGCGGTAATTATATTTAATGGTGGTATCGTTGGATCTTGAAAAGTCTCAACAAACACACCGTGCCCCGGCACGAGAGGAATATTAATCTTAGTCGTAAATTTTGATATGCTGCGGAAAGCTGGCTCCGCGTTGCCTCGCCTCGCGAGGTTTATTGTCCCGCGACATGCACGTAACATCGCACCTGAAATCCTTATCGACTAACGGCCCGCCGTACTTTACCAGGCTAACGCGCCGCCTCTCGTACGATTCTGTTCTCAACGGCGCACTGGCAATGCGTTCCTTGTTCGAGTCTCGAAACGATTTATAATTAGGAGCTTGACACGGCCCTTCGGGAGACAAACGTTTCACCGTCATTATTCGTACGATCGGTTAAAACATGACGAATGTAACGATAGATGGAAGAGTTCGGTAACTCGATTCTAGATTCGTGAATCGTGGAAGCAGAGGTGAATTTAGGTATAAGTTAAACAGAGTAGGCGTGGTTTAATAAGCTTTCACAAGGCGATGATTTTGGGGAAAATTTCTCTTCGGGATCTTTTATACGCGCGGTACAAAATCATACGATTTCGGTTAATCGATCGTATTCGCATACTTTCGAGTAAAATAAGCATTTACTTGCGAGGCGGCGAAAACTGAAATCTTAATAAAAAATTTAACCGATCAGTTAAGTAGTTTACGTTGCCGTGAGTCGTGAGAACTTCCAGCGAATATGCGGTAGGAAGCGCCGAAGGGTTAAACCAGTTTTGTAATGAATTTCAATTTAAACGCGAATAAGAATAGGTACGAGAGTGTAATCATTAGTTTAAACCTTAAACGAGTTTAACCCTTTAACTCTCCGTATCGCGTACCTGCTACACGTTTACATGGTTCGCAATAATATAAACTACATATTTATCTAATTAACCCCTTGCCTTGCAATTTTTCCAGTTACTGCACACGTTGTAGTTAGATATTTATTGCTTTAACGCTATGTCAGATACAAAGTATTAAGACGTTATACGTAATTTATATTGGATCACTGCTAATCTTGTAGATCGATACTGCTGCTAGACTTAAAAACAAACGTTACTACTAGACTACGGATCTTTATGCAAATTTATATTTTCGTACATGCATATAGAGAAATGGAACATAAATACAGATTGGTTTCGCTACCAAATATTATAATATGCACTTTGCTTTGAATATTTTCTATACTTGTATGTATTGCACACATTTTGTACATTTTTCCCCATTTAAATATTGCATTAATGCACAAAGACCTACGGTCTGCTTATTACGAACACAACGCATCTTCGTTAACCCTTTTTCGGATTACGAAAGCCTCAAAAATTAAAACTCGACCCGCTTTAATGAATGTTAATATAATTATTTGAATATCGATTTAACTTTGTATCGTCCCACCGGCACTTAGTTTTTATTTAGTTTGTACTTATTGAAATGGTGACCAAATTAATCCTCGGTCTACTGATACTTAATTAGAGACCATTTTGAACAACCATAAGGGTTCGAAAGTTTAAATGCAAAATTTATTGTTGCTATTTCCTTGAAACCTGTAATAAACATTATATAATATTACGATACAGTACTAATAATCTTTCATGTAAATATAATATATATTTATATAATATATATTATGTAAATATATAATTATAACACGTGTAATAATCGCAATAGTGAAGCGATTCTTATATCCGTCTAAGTTACAGTTAAAGAGGAAAGTGAAGTGCGAGCTAAATTTTAAACTCCAAAGAAGGGATAAATTGATTTCGCCAATATTTACACCACGATCCACGTTCGTCGTTACGAAGCAGAGGGTTAATTTCAAAGCTCGATCAGCCAATCTCGAACACAATATCAAAATTTACGTTCCCGTCTATTTTATCTTCTTCCCACGGTCAGTCAAAAGAAAAAAAAACGAGGAAAAAATGCGCAGATCTGCCGAGCAGTTAGCTACGATCTAGGATGGAGGAAGCGGAGGACGATCGACGTGTCGCGTAATTTCGTTTAACGAGCAGGATCAGCCGAGGTCGGTGGAGACGGTAAACGAGAGAGGGCCTCTGCTAATCCCGGACAATCCGTGACCGAGTAACTAGCGTTGTCGTTGTCCTTGCTCGAACAGGATCCGTTGTTTTCCCCATTGTCAGGGCTGCTCATTTTCGGGATAAATGTCCAAGCCAGGTCGCAGGCCGGCGTTGCGACAAGCTTCGCGAAAGCTTACCTCGGCCCACCTTGCCTGCTGACCTTAAATCACGATTTTTCGGCAGGCAAGAGGACCGGGATGAGGAAACGGCAAGACAGTTTTTTTTTTGGGGGGGGGGGGAGAGAAGAGGAAGGGAGAGAGGAGTGTGTCGTGCGAGTCCACGAGGGTTGTTTTTCTGGGCGACGTGGCCGATAAGATAGGGCCTCGGACAGGGAATATCCGGTGCCCACTTTCGTGCACGTCTGACAGTTTTGTACCTACTCGCGCGGCAACAGATAGTCGTGGACGGCGACGCCGAATTCCGAGTGGACAGGGTGGTCCCTCGTTCGGCTAAACCGCCATCGGGTACAACGAGTCGCGGGGACCGGTCGTATCTCGTTTGCGGAAGCCACGCGATACTTTGTGCCGTTGGGCCTTTTCATTAGAACCAGGAAACTGGTAGATAAACCGTTGGGAACCGGAGGGCCTTATTGATCCACTGCCTTCTACACGGGTCCCAAGATTAAACGTCCTCACCGCAAGGGGAACAGTCAACCCATGGCACTTCGAGTACACCGGATTGTATTTTATTAACGAATGATGCGATAGAAAATTTACACTCTAATAAGTAGGCAGTTTACTCGACGCGTTAATCATGTAGGGGTGGAAAAGAGATCTAGGGTAGATGTACAACGTACTGCCATTTTAAGGTTATCGATTTAAGTAACTTTGTTTAACTATTTTAGAACGACGTTAACGTAAAGATCGTTTCAGTTTGGAGCATACGAGATTGTTCAACGTCTCTTTTATTTATGAAGATTTTTCTGTACGTTGACGATAATGAATTAATTGCTACGTAATTGAAGATGTACAACTAAGTTCAATGTCCTTCGTACTGTCACTTGAAAAATCGTCTTTTAAAGAGAAACACGTTTTACATATATTAACACGACAGTGTGCGTAACAGATATAAGATGTATAGCAAACGTATCGCTTTTACTGAATTATGACGCGTTCCATACTTTAGAATTACATTGGCCACGTTTCAATGTACAACGGCACATTTACCTCCTAGTATTTCGTTTCTAATATTAAGCATAAACGAATACACAGCATCTAATTATTGATACGTAAACCGAGGTCCAAATTTAGTATGAAAATTTGTTCATTTACGATTCTTCGTACATATTACTTTGCTATTAAATAAACGAATTCAAGTGGTAGTTATAGGAACAATGATAGTACGTGGGACATTTACCCTAAATCTTTCAAATATTCGTCTCGTTATTTCTTTCGTATCACGAGTTCCAATAGAAACCGTACGAACTTATCGATCTACCTAATATTTTTTAATTTCACGTAACGCGACGATAGCGTACCTCTGTCTTTGCATTCGTTACCTTCTACACGGGCACCGCATCGTTGTTACGCTTTGTAAAATTTCCTCGACGACGATTCGACGATCAAATTGCCTCGTTCTACGACAAAAAAAAAACTTTCCACAGCAGCGAATGGAAGCTTCGACGAAGTTGGCAATTTCTTCTCGAGTTCTTCGATTTCTAACGAGCGATTACTTTTACGCGAGAGGAACTCGCTGAAGATTTTCATTGGAACTGGGTATCCGATGTCCTGCGATTCTTCGCTAGGATCCTCGATTCGCAATATTTCATACACCGTTAAGGAAAGCAAAGGATAGGCGGGAAAAATGATCACGCGAAACCGGAGAATCGCAGAAGGAATACTGTTAACAGGGATTACGTGGAAGATTAAGTCGCGTGTCGGGGCGACAGGTCCAATCACCGGCGGAAATCAATTACCGCCTCTCAAGATGACCGTGTCCCAGTAATTAACCCGACAGAGTCTTCCCCGGGGGCTGACACTGATTGGTCACCGGCGATAATGAACTTATTTAGGAATAAGCGAGTCGTCACGCCACGGCCGCTTTACCTCTCTTTCCTACCTACGATTTCCGGTTGATTGTTAATACGCTGTCCGCGTGGCGTTCACGAAATTCGACAGGCAATTCCGAGGTGGAATAACGAGGAGGCGCGGCTACCCGTATTAACCAGCAACGAGGAGAAACGGGGGGGGGGGGGGGGGGGCAGTTTCAGCTTCTAAACGCTGCTATCTCGAGACATTACGTTTTCATGAATTCCGTTTCGTCCGGTTGAAGGAAATCGGGATTAACGAACAAGTCTTTCTGGTCCCGGCCGACTTATCGTAATATATTAAGGCCATTTAGATACCGCTATCCTTGACTCTGTCACCCTATTAACCGGATGAAAGAGGAGACTCGCGGCCTTCCGATTCCTCGCGGATGAGACTTGGAAGTTTCGCTGGTGCCAATGGGCGCGTTAAATGGACGCTTGCTTCGGGATTTGCTTGCGTGTAGACCAATGATTTTTATGCATTTATGGGAAATTCCGATGCGCAAATACGTACACAGTTCACGATACTAGCAACAAAAATATACACGATATTAAAAGTAAGGGTGAAACCGTTGTAGTTTAGGGGGTGAAACAACCCTGCGTGCAGTTACCATTTCATTGATTTTGTTAACATTGTTATGGATTTGCATAGAGTTCCGCAGATTAGTTATGAAATTCACGGTGAAGATCTTATAACTAGACTGCGTTATGCAAATTCGTGTCTTGACGAATAAAAGTAAAGAAGTGGAATCTAAACAAAAGATTGTTTCACCCTCTGAATATAATAACGTGTACCTTACTTTAAATATTTTGTATATTTATGTATATCATGGGTATTTTCTACCTTCTCGCACAATCTACAATAATTTTTTACAATAGCTTCTTTACGTTGTTACGAAAGTACCTCGAAATGCATACTTTTACGTCCACTTGCGTTCTCCGTATCAAAATTAGCTCACAAAGTTTGTAATATCTCGAAGCTTCGAACGCTTGAGCAAATTTGGTTGATCTCGCAGTGGTTAACATTGAAAAGGTTAAGGACGAGGAAACCAAACCCTGGAATACTTTGAAACGAGGTTCGCCGCGCTCGTGGAAGAGGTTGAAGGTAACGAAGGGCTAAAGGATCCCATCTCATTATAGAGGGAAGGTAATCGGGACGAAAAATCAGAGGAAAAGGGCGCACCGGAAGACCTCCCGCGTCCGGTCCACAGGCGTGAGACACCGCGGACGAACTGGCCGTGTAATTTAATTTAAGTTACGAGCCCCGATAACGTCCGAGCCACAAATCAATTAGAGTGGTCCGTTCTTTTGGGGTGATAGTGATAGTGGCGGCGCAGACCGCGCTGTAAACATCTTTACTGCCAGATAAGTGTGCGAGCGTATGGACACCGTTCCTGCGCGTTCCATCGAATCGCCACGCGGCCAACCTCTCTTTCTCCTTCTCTTATCTGGCCACCATTTTGTACTCTCGATTATTTCGCTTATTGGATTATTGCCATTACCATTCGATCCGTCACCTCTCGCAATCTCTTTGCACTTTTGACCTTGGAAGAAATCACCCAATTGCAATATCTTATAAACATTGTTGTACGTGTAAAATTGTTCATATCGCATTGCGAATGGTTTTCAGAGACGTTCTGTAAATAGGGCGAAGGAAGATTTATTTGTTGCGCCGTGTACTTTTGTAAACACGCTTTGGTATTAATCGTCGTAGTACGAATAAGTATATTTTAATCCGTTGGTAGTTCTAGTGTTAATAATCCAGTTCTCAGGGAAACGATTCCCTGAAATTCTTTCGATAATATTACTGCAAAGATATGAAACATGATTTTTCTATTTTAATCCACTATTTTTATCCTCAATATCTACTCGCGAATCCGAGTTAATTTCAATTTCGACCGTGTTTCATTCCAAAAGTTTCGAACACTACTCAAAAGTAGCGGTGTTCAAATAATCGTACTCAAGTACTAATATTCATTCTGTACAACTTGGTATCGAACCTTGGAATAAGGACTTGCAGATTTCGAAGATGTATTTGCAAGTACTTCGTCATCACGGGGAATGAAAGCTTTTATAAGCAGTACTCGAATCTTGGAACTCATCGTCGGAACTCTGTAACCGGTCTCATGTAACATATTCGATATAATGCTTTCCAATCGAAGATTATTCGGTGATGTGCATTACACGCGCAGTGGCTACAAAAACTATTTATACACCACCGCGTGTATTTCGTCATTTTTGCACTAATTAATTACCCCCACTTCAATTAATATTCTCATCGTTTAATAATAATTTTATATAGCTACACGACGTTGTCGTAGAAACATCGGAATATAGAATCTGATTAGAAAGTGTCTAATCGAAAAATATAGTTGTGTACGAATACTTTGCGTAGCCACTGTGATCCAACCGTCTCCAACCCTCGAATGGGAACGATCTCTTCGATATTACTACCTCACTCACGAATTGCGCAGCAGATCTCTTTGATCCTTTCGAGCGGCTCACTGTTTCCATTTGCAAACATTTCCGAAGAGCAAAGAGTGAAAAAAGGGTGGCAGGGCAATTGGGAGATTCAGCAGCGAACAATCGGTTTTACGATCGGTCGGTTCTCGCGGTAAGAGAGCCGACAGACGTGCACGGGCACTGTCGCGGCTAAATGGAAGTTGGCATTCCAGCGCAGCGTGAGCCGAGTCCTCCTAGTCCGCGCACCCGCTGCTCTCTCGGTTTTCTTCATTCATCCGGGCCAACTTTTAGACAACGCCGCGCCGTCGGGGGTGTGTCCACCCGATCGCGACCATCCTCTCATCCTCGATGACTCCATCCAGCTTCACCGTGACCGGTTTCAGCGTGTGTATTTTGGCATTAGGTTAGAGATGTACCAATTACCGTCATTTGTCCCTATTAACTGACACTTTAATTCGTTTTATTTCATAGCAAAGCTAATATACGAACAATCGTAAGGAAAGAAATATCCCTTAAAATTTCTGTTAAACACGTTCTAAAATGGTGAAATAATGTTACGAGATAACCTTGATGCGGTAACGTTACGTAAAGTTAAGTTACGTAATCTACCCTAGTCGTTGCACGAAAGTTTGGGGAAAACTTCAGGAGAAACCCTTCAGGAACGGCATCAGTACGGTGTACGGATCCTAGCTTCTTTTCACGATTAGTATAAAAGAATTAATATTTATTTCAAATAGAGAGAATTAATTATTGAGGATTATGGGACGCGTAGTTGATCTCCGTATTGTATAAATAGTGAATTGAAGCAGTATAATGGGCTAAATTTGTTGAAACATTTGCGTGACAATACCAGAAAACCGTGGCGTTCCTGAAGGGTTAAAGAATAAGTTCAAGCGGTGATCACTTTTTTAATATCACCACTAGTGACGTCAATTTGACGTATTCTTTGACGAAGGTATATTCTACTTATATTAACCTGTTATCTGGAAACGACGGGTTAACTCGTTCCATGGGTTACCAATATTCTGCATATATTAGTTCATTTTTTCAGTACTTCCTTACTCTTCAAAGCATCGGTATATTCGTATCAGAACTAATTATTTTATGCTTGCATTCGTTGCAATGAAAATTTTCCTAATCACGAATTCCTTTCAATATTTTATATATTTTTTGCAAACATAAATTTCCCATAAATAAATATATAAAAATCCGCCGCCTTGCGATCAATCATTTTAATCATCTTGGTAGTCCTAGTGTTAACGCTAAGCACGTTTATTCTTCTTCGCTTCGTCTTCTTGCATTTTCTTTCGATTCGAGTACTTATCGTTTTAATCGCAAGAGCCAAGTTTCACGCCCCATCGCAGCGCAATCTTGGGATAAAAATTTTCGCTAAAATTAATCCTCGCTTAGCTTCGCTCGCTTGCTCGCTAATCTTGCTTTCGCGGACTTCCCGTCTCGCTTACTTGCCAACGAGAAACGAAGCGGCGACGAAAGCGTAAAGTCTATCGGTTAAAAGTGCTGGTAGAAGCTAAGAAGCCACTAGATACACGAAAGTCGGTGTCTCGCCGATGGAAGCTTATCTTATCCGACCAATTTCAACTGCTTTCTAAAGAACCAACCTTCTCTACGAGTAAATGGTTCGAAGATTCTTGCTTGTTCCTCGGCCGTGTTCCTATCGTCCTATTAATTTCCAAGCACTTTCCGAGCGGGCCAATTTTTCCCCGTGAAAAGGAAGGACCGATAGATCGATCGACGTTTTTTTCTTTACCTTTCAGCGACAATCTATTCGCGCTATTGCTTGTCCGACGTGGTGGTGCACGGTACCGACGTCTGATTCGATCCGATTCGCACCAGTGCGCAACTAGTTCTGCGATACAATGTCTGATCCGATCTGATCCGATCCAATCCGATCAAATCCGGCCCGATTCGAAGCAGTACGCGACTCGCTTTAATCACGCACACGCTTTGCATACCTGGCTTACAGATTTTTGACTCCGATAGCGATACTTTGCCCCAGCTGTAAAGAACGCGAGGAACTCGCGATTCGACGACAGTTTCTTTCAACGCCGCGGACACGAACTTCTGTTTTGCAAAGAAATTAAGCCGGCCCGTAGTTGTCGCCTATTGTAACGAATCTGACACGTTGGATTTTTCTAGCACGCGCCAAGAGGCGTCAAAGCGATAAATTATTATTAAGTACGCGCCAAAGCGTTTGAAAGGATTGAAAGCGTGGCGTTTTGGAATCCCTGGTTCGAATCGCGACGTCGAAGCTCTACTATTTTGAGCCTACGTTGGGTGATCAAGTTCCATTCTGAACTGGATTAGTAAGTAGAAGCTGAGCGGTCCGTGATAAAGATTATTGTTAAATGCGACAAGTACAAGCTACACGTGCAATAAATAGGCTGCGAATTTTTGTACAAATATTAATTTTTACGAGCACAATTGAAAGGCTGGAACTACAATAGCATTTTGTTTCATCTTCTAAATATTGTAATTACATCTTTGCGAGCTTTACTTTAGATGCTTCGCATATTTTTGCACGTTACGCGGAGAGTGTACTTCTTTAGAAATTTCAATCTGTCATAAATGCGCGACACCAATCTTGTATAATTACGTAAGAGTGCTATCAAAGTATAGGAAATTTGCCATAATTAGACCTAATTAATCCGCATCCAAGTATCGAAATAGACACGATAGTACACAAATACTTTCTGCACGCTACTCTGTACGCTTCGACGAAACTCGTCAACGTTCATTGCAAGCGAATACACAGCGATCCAACAAAGTTATACAATTTTTAATCGCAAATACTTGCGCGCGTTAGCGTACATTATCAAGCGCATTTAAACGTTAAAATCCGTGGAAGCAGCCGGGACAAAAATCCATTTCCCGCTTCGAACGAGAAGAGCTCGCGGTGGAATCGTACGAGGAGAGGAAAAAAAAAAGAAAGAGGTAAAAGCAGACGAAGAAAATGGCGGCCGAGCCCGAGGGGTGTCCGCGGTGCGATGAAATAGTGTCCGTAATCCGGCGTAAGTTAGCGCGGAGCGATGTCCCACGGCGAGGAAGACGAGGCCCAACGTGCTTCTCTTCGTGGTCCTCGCGAGAGCTGCGTGCGCTCGGTGAATACTCGTGGCCTCGGCTCTCTCGGGAACTCGAAAATAAAGCGCCTCGGGACGGCTGGAATTTACGACGGAAAATTTCGAGCGAATTGCGCTTCCTCGGGCACCTCGAACACGCCGCGACGACGAATCCGATCCTCAGGAAATCGAAGAAGCTTCACCGGAACGTTCCTTCGTTTACAGTACTTCACGGTACACATCGAGAAGTTTCGATGCATCACGCTTACTCTATCAAACTCGATTATCGAGCAACGTAAATTGAAACGTATGATAATTTCTCGGGATAGCTATTGAGCTACCGCTTACGCTTCGATGTTCATTATTAGCTCATTAAATCGCTTCAAATGAGACACGGGAGTCGAGCATAGTTACACGCTATCTGCAACACAATCTACATTACAAACGCCGTTCGAGCAGGTATATCAAACTAATTTCATAAGCGACACTTCGTTCCAATGCAACGCGACACATATGATCAGATAGCGGATCGATTAAGACGTAACATACCTAACGTATCAATCGTTGACTGCTACCCTTGCAACACGATCCGCCCGTTGCAAAACGATTTATCGCCTTTGTACGATTTACAACGGAGTGAAATTTGCCAAAAATTTACTGGCAACGCCGAAGGGAAGGCGAGGTCGAAGGCAAGGGACGAACGATCCGCCGCGAACGATCCGCCGCGAACGAAGGGGCAGGAGGTGGTAGAGGAGGAGGAGGGAGCTGGCACGAAGGTGGAGCACCGCGAACGATGCATCACGGCTGCACCCCACGCGGTGCATCTCGGTATATTAGTCACCGGGAACGGGCACCAACTGCCGGGGCCAAATTGAGTCTTTGCCATAAAGTAAGCCGTAAAAGGGGTTGCAGTCGCGGGCAGACGCTTCGACCACGAGGAGAAGGTGAGCCTGCGCGAAGAAAGAACACCGACCGTGTCCGATGCTGTGGACCGAAACGTTGGAGAGAGAGAAAGAGAGACGTGGTTGGGAAGAGGAACGCGTGGACATTCAAATTTATGGTAATGCTCCACCGCTCTGCACGGGGTTATCGATATGGTCCTCGTTGCTCGTTGTTATTCCTATTATTAATATTACTATCGTTGCCATATTCGCGGCCCTGGGCCTCGCTTTGGCTCCGGGGGAAGCTTGAAGAACGGCTACGGCGCAACCTTTGTCTTCGACGAGGCATGGGCTTCCTTTGTCGCGACCTTAGATTAGTCTTGTACTATTCGCTTTCGCGATTTGTTGCCGGCGCTGAGGAATTGGTTTTAGAGGTTTTTGGGTTTTGGTAGACTTGACTAGAGCCCGATAATATTAATAGCGATAATAATTTATTAGTGGGATAGAGTTCACTTTTTGGATACAGCGGTTAAATAATACAAGTAAACGAAGATGATTGATTGTAAATAAGTATAGAGAATTGATATTATTAACGATAGATCCATATTTTTTAAAGGAGTTTAACGATCTACAAAATTTGTCAATCTATTACGCAGCATTGCAGACGAAATGAATTAAAGTGTTCGCATGAAAGGTAACTGTATCCGATTGGATAATTAAGTTATAGTCCTCGGGTCTAAGATTCCACGGTTTGGTACGGAGTGTGTTTGTCGCGAACCCGTAAATTTTTATTCAGAACAATTTTTCATAACAAGTCAAACTGTTGTTGACACGTTCGATACCACGTTGCGGCGAAACATCCTATCGTGTGCCTTGTTGTTCGAGTTTATGCGAGACACCAACTTTTACTTGTATCCGATTAAAATCGAATATGTGTGGCCATAATAGATTAATTTTCCAATATATCACACACGTGAAACGTGTAAAAACATCTAATGCTCCAATGAATATACACATATTTGTTACTATATTTGCTATTAAAATCAGAGCCACCTAATCTTGCCGATAAACCAATCAAAATTGCTAATAAGTAGACTGCGGATCTTTATGCATTTCTAGGTAATTTAAATATATAAAAAGGTACCAAATGCAAATGGTATTCAACTACACAGAAAGTATAAAAAATAAGACACTAATTATAGCTCTTTGAAGATGAAACAACCCCTTACTTAAATCTTATTTAAAAAAAAAATCCGAATTTCTCTAAAGATCCGCCGTCTACTGGTAGCAGAAATTGAAGTCGCAGAGAAGGGTGCAAGCTGCGTTTCGCCGTTTCCGCGATCGTTTCCCAGGCACGCGCAGCGCACGCGTTAAATCATCGCGATACGTCGCGGTGTTTCCCTGCGGAGGGCGCGTGCATATTCATCGGGAGGAAGCGAAACGAGGCGAAGCGTATCCGGACTGTTGGCCGCATCGCATCGGGGAACGGTTAACCGCGGCGGCGCGTTCGCAACGAAAGGTTCCCGCGCACCCGCGGAGCCTCGCGACACGTTCAACAGCCGGCTCCGAGATCTCATATTTCTTCGCGAATGATATAAGGGCTGTAGGAACGCGGCCGCTTCTTGTAAACCACGCCACATCTGCCTTGCCGTGCACCGGCCTCCGCATAGGAGGCGCCACTGCCACGCAACGTGGAACACCGTCTAGGGATGAGAGATTCTTGCGAAATAATCGATTCCTCTCTCGAACATCTAGGGTAAATTGACCCACGTACTGTCACTGTTCGTATAACTGCCACTTGAATTCGTTTATTCAATAGGAAAGTAACGTATAAAGAATCGTAAGTAAAGAAATTTTCATACGAACTTTGGACTTCGGTTTACGTAACAACGCGTAGACATTGTATATTCGTCTACACTTAATATTTATAAATAAATATTAGGATGTAAATGTACCGTTGAACATTAAAACGTGACCAATATAATTATAAAGTATGGCACGTGTCGTAATTTAATAAGACGCGACGTTTACTATATATGTTTTATCTGTTACACAAACTGACGTGTTAATATACGTGAAACGTGTTTCTGTTTAAATGAAAAGTTCTCAAGTGATAGTAATAACGACACTGGACTTTGTTGTACATTTTCAGTTACGTAGCAATGAATTTATTATATTGAATATTTAAAAAAAAATGTACATAAATAAAGCAGTGGTTGAACAATATTATGCACCAAATTTTTATGTTAAATACGTTCTAAAATAGTTAAATAAAATTACGCGCGAACTTTAAAGTGGCAGTACGTGGTACATCTACCCTGTTAGGCACCAAACTATTTTAAAACAAGAGAATTATGTCACGTTGTACGGCGATAGTTATAGCTTAACCCTTTCGCTACCAGCGTCACATGTAAGGTAAAATGTACGTAATATGGAACTATGTAAATGCATATACCCCTTTTTCGAACTGTAGAATTTTACATTTGCCAGTTATTTCATTTTAATTTCAAATCATGTGAATTGCGTCGCATTCGAGTAATTGGATATGATTATGTATTAGTTTCTTTTGTCCCATCGCGTTAATTCGATTAAAACAGATAAATTCCTCAATTTTAAAATCAAGATTAAAATCAAGATAAAGGCAAGATTTGAAAATCAAGTGTTCCACATTACCAACGTTTACTTTATGCGACGGTCCAATTTTCTTACCTGAGCTTGACGTCACAAATATGCGACGAGTGTTTATTATCAGTTTATGATAATTGTTTGTACCAAATCGTGCCGCGCACAGATGGATTACTTTACGAAACAATAAAATAGATACACAATATCATTCGTCTTGTAAAATTACTAATTTTACTTACTTACACCGTTAAAAATACATCTCGCAAAAATTAACCCTTTGCAGACTGGTGTCGCAAATAGTCGCGCGTTATTTTTTGAACATATGTCAATTCTTCAAGTAAGAAATTCGAATTAATATCGTTCATAGACGATGCTGTTAATAATTAGACAATATTTTATTAAAACTCGTTCTCAAAAGGTTAATAATTGAACGAAAATTCGTTAAATATTATTTTGCTCCGTCCGCAAAGGGTTAATGAAAATTGGTATCATATTTAAATAATAAAACGTGTGAGCTGTGATGGCGGATATTCTCCTTAAGTCCTGGTAGCAAAAGGGTTAGATATGATTTTTAGAAACGTTAATATCTATTGTAAACAGTTATATTTTTTTTCTCTACCTCAGTTTGATTTATACGCTCAATGCATCGTCATCTTAACTCCTCCTATTAATTTGCAATTCTTTCGTAGTTTTTTTCCAAATGGATCCTTTCCGTTAAATAAATAACTAATAAACAATAATAATACTTGAATCGATTTTGAATCGCAGCGACAAAATCGGACATCTAAGAATCGTTTCAAGAAAATCGGAAATCGCTTCGAAAACATCGATTCGGAATCGTTCATTCCTAACACCGATCCGAACCAGCTTAAGATCACAGCGGCGCGGATATCCTTTGTCTTAGCGGGTTGTCGCGATCCTAAACCTTTTGTTACCCAATTCACGGTTGTTAGGTCGTTTTAGAACGTAGCCGTATCCTCGAGCATTTTTGATTCTCGACAAAGCTAGAAGGGACGGAGGTTTTTTTTATTGTCCATCGTGAAGTAATATTGCTTTTGGGCGAGGGAAATTAGCAGGGATGATGTGGTTTCGGATACGGCTGGGTAGTAAAATCTAGTAGAATGCTAGCGAAGAACCTTTTGAGGTAAATACCACACTTAAACGTAGCGATACGCGGTGTTAAACCTTTCGCAGTTTAGGACGAGACCTGTCGAATACGACACTGTAAATTTCACATCTTAACTTTTATTATACTCGGAAGATAATTGTTAACGCGTTGACTGCCACGCGAATTTTGTAAACTTTTATAGACGAATAGAGTTTAACACGTTTCATTTAGTGCACTGTGATATTTAATTTGAGCAAAAGATTATGTTTCAATAAAAACGTTTCGTCTCACAATATTATTTACTTATCTATGCTTTAGTCGACGATATTCATTTTATGAATCGAATTCGATTATGAATATATTAATCGTTTTAAACAATTGCGATATTCCGGAAACCGATGAGCAATGTTGTAGTCGATGCGTTTAGATGCATTACGTATGAGTAGGTAAAATTAGGTATTCGTATCGAGCAACCAAAGCACAAAGCTTCCTCCTATACTTCGTCATTTTATTACACCGTGAAAGGGTTAATTATTGAGGTGTTCTGTGGTTGGCTCTATCAGATGTCTGGTCTCATAATCGGCATATCCAGAAGTTTCTAGGACAGGGATGGCAAATAGGATTTGATCGATGTGATAAAATGAGGTCAAATTTAGTGCAACTTGTTCCCCGTGCCAATACCTGTGTACAGGGTATAGATAAAATACGTACAACGATATTGGTTGAACATAAACACAATGTATAGCATCCAAGACAAGTTGTAGTAATACAATCAAATGCAGAAGTCTACGTGCACCTCTAAATCATAGTAATACTTAAAAAAGTAAAAGAGTTTCGATCATTTTAAGAATATTAGTTTCGTTATCAATTAGAATTGCGAACACATATACAAACGGTGACGTTTTTTGTTTTCATTTCTTTCACAATGAAACATGCATAAACTGAAGATTCGACTTCACGATAGTTCGTATACGCGTGTTAAAGTATACAAAATTGATCGTTACGATTACATTTACAGTTTATTAGATCGTCTGATAATTCGTTTAACGTAAATAAAATTGCGTTGTGAAGACTTTTAATAGCAATTATATTCGTGCAATCAGTGATGCTCGATTTATGAAACATTTTCTAGGATTCTCGTTCGTTCGTAACTTTATACGTCGCGAATTTTCACCCTATTTTTGTTATTCCAAAATGTGACCTAAAATATATTGATATTTGAAATTTAAAATGCGTGCGTAAACTTCTATGACTGACTATATTTATTCAACGTAAAAGGGTGCTTTGCATGCGTGCCACGAATTTGCCATCCCTGCTGTAGCAATTTTCATCGCAAACGACTAATTATCTTACGAACTCCACATTCTCGCATAGTTTCCATTTAATTATCCCATCGAGAACACAGGTACCGTAACTTGTCTCGAGGTTCGCCGAAGTTCCTTAAGACATAGTCTTGCAAAACATCTTCGATCGGCATTTTTTGAAGCCGCTACACACTCTTACCTGTATAATCTTGTCATTGGAAGAAGAAAGACACAGAGGAAGATGGCTCATTGGTATCTTATGGCTCTTGATATTATACACGGCGTAGCATAAATCGCCGTCTACAAAGTAGACAATTGCGAGTTTTTTGCGGGGTGAAAAGAGACGCGGTGGAGGCGAAGCTTTCTCCGAGCGACGCGCGACAAGCGGCGGGCTGATTTATGCGTCACGAACCTCGAATCTTCGTGGGAAGTTTTCGAGCATAAATCCGACCTGTAAATAATGCTGGCGGGCAATCGGAACGAGCAAGAGAATGCGAAATGCTCTGGGGGAAAAAAAAGGAACTACGAAACCGTCCACCGATCGCCCCCCCCTTTCCATCTGACGCGATTCTCCCCGTGCAATAAACCGATGCGAAATTAGTTTATAATGAATTTGCTACGCCGATAATTGCCGGCCGCTTAACCACCGGCTGGCCCCATCGATTCTCGTAATTACACCGGGTCGATGTTCGATGTTATCGCGTTAACCGCTAATGCCCTTATGCGGCTTTCCCTCTTTTTATCGGACAAACTCGAAAATGGTTGGATTAAGGGACCGGTGGCCACCGTCGTCGGAAAGTCGATATTTATTTTCTGTCGTTGGAAAATCGATCGCTCCGTCTACTCTAAAGTTAATCATCGACGTCGATCTCGAATATCGAACACCCTGAAACGGGAATGGAGCTGCTGTGCGCGTTTCATCTTTGCTTCGAGAGGATGGATAGCGTCGTGGGTTTGAAAGGAAAAAAAAAAAGAAAGAAGAAGAAAAAGAAAGAAAATAAAAATAAAAAGTGTAAACGTACAACATAATAGTCTCCTTTTTAATATAATGAATTCATAATGGTAATAGACAATAATAATAATAATATAATATAATAATAATATGATGTCGAGAATAATAATAATAATAATAAAATTAATATAATAATAATAATAATAATAATAATAATAATAATAGATATATTCTGTCTATATTCACATTCAGAACTATGTACAATTTAATTAATTTACAATTGAATTCGTACGAACAACCAAATAGAACCTATTAATCGTAGTATGTATATATATTTATATATTTATATTTATATATATATATATATATCTATATACCTAATACCTGTATCATATATATTCACAACAGATAGTTCTCTCACTCTCTCTTTCTCTCACTCTCTCTCTCCCTCTGTCTCTTTCTCCCCTTATTCTTGTGTCGAGGGTGCGATCGTGTACAAGAAATGCGCAAAAGGTTTTTCTCGTCCTTCCTCTACCCTTATTGGATTCCTCTTTTATTTTTACTTCATTTTGTGTTACTTTTTGTCACTTTTCGCCTGGATTCGCAGAACCTCGATGTTGCCCGTTGGCTACGTTGCAACGATTATTTACAAAATCGCGATCGAGTCTATTAATTATTCTATAACGATATACGTGTCAACGAATGCACGAGCACCGACCATCTTCGTCAAAGTTCACCGACACCATAATTGTCCTCTTTTGCATCCTCGTCTTAATTATACTTATTTCACTCTCCCTTGCTTTCTTTCTCTCTCTCTCTCTCACTCTCTCTCTCTCACTCTCTCTCTCTCTCCCTCAGCTGCTTCTTACGTTTTCACTTGTTTTCGTTAATTCCCTTTAACCTCGCCCATTATCACAGATATAAATAAATGTACTCTTTACAAAACAATGTACAATCTTTTCTATCGCTCTCGTTCTCACCCTCATTTTCTCGCGCGTGTCCATCTTTCCATCGACGCAAATGACACCAAGGCGACGGACGATAACACGCACGCATAATCGCTTACATAGGTCAAAGTACAAAATGATAGTCGATTTGTTTAATTATTTTCGCTGTTTCCTTCATCCCGCTGCACTCTACTCGCTCTTCTCGCCAGAACGCGCGCGACCCCGCAACCCCATACGGCGAGGCAACACGCGTCTGAATTCACAGCTGCCGATGACCGGACTCTCTTCCAAAGGAGGGATGATTTATGCGATATACGTATAATATAAAAAAATATCAACAATTTCGAGCACCGCGCCTCGCTCTCCACTCACGATTATTCATCTCGCTCCGTTCCTTAGTCCTGGACCGATACGATTCGACCAGAACACCGATATTCTTCAGTGGTCCCCGTTTTAGCGTGCACATTTTTCCCGTTTTAGCGTCCGTCGCTATCCTCGCCACGTTTTGGAACGTGGACCTCGAAGCGTGCTTCGAATCATCCAGCTTAGCGAGAAAAAGAAATAGAAAGACTAAGGTAGTCGACGATCGAGTCCGTATTCGTAAGCGTGCCGCTTTTCGTTCCCTAGCTGAATTCCTAGAAGTCACGCGCCCGCATAAACGTCCGGATTCGGACACTAAAACGGGGACTGCTGTAAATCATCGAGCCTTGCAACGATGCCTCTTGCTCGCAACATTCCCAAGGTTTATCGAATTGAAGTACGAACAACGAAAAGATCGCGATGAAACTGTTACGCATACACACACGCACGCATACGCAAGCACTCGTTCCCGATTCGAGAGAACTTCCACGTTGCCCAGGTTCGCGGGAGCGCGATCACGAGAAAACGTAATGATGAACGGGCATACGTTCTAAAACAATATATTGCACAGAGAGACGGTTGAAAGTAACGAGGATAAAGTACGATGCTAATTAAAAGGTAGACGCGGCGTTATCGCATCGTCGAATTCTCGTGGCGCGCGCGCGCGCGCGCCGCTCCAGGAAACCGGAAGTCCTTCATGGCTCGCGAGTGCACGGTGCCCGCGCGAAAAAGGACGAATTTTTTACTCTTAATTAGTTTACCGCTGCTGCCACCGTGTCTTTTCTCCTCCGCACCGTAATATCCACCTTCCAAGAATAACGTGTCGCCTATCGGCAACGGGTATCGAGCGGACTGCGCCTCTCCGCTTCCGCCGCTCGTAATTTCGACCCGCGATCGACTCGATATTCCGTCTCAGCGAATTTCCCCGCGATTTTCACTCGGCCATATCTACGCTTCTGTCCGCGGTGTGTTCGCGTACACACGAGAATATTCCATCGGGAGTTTTAATTAAAGAGTTACTGGTAGGTTAAGGATAGAGTAGCGCCTTCTTTTTTTTTTCTTTTTCTTTTTTACTCCTCCAACGCTTCGTCCTCGACTATGCCTAACAGACGAGAACGTCGTCACGCGACACTGTCAAAGGACACCGAGAACTCTCTGTACAAGGGATGCTCGTTCTTTAATCTTCGTAATTCCCCGTCGATAAATCTCGACGAGAACCAACCGTGAAACGTGCACGATCTTGCTCAGAACTTGCTGAAACGATGGCCGGACTTGCCGACCTCACGTGGTTCGAACGACCTAAATGGCTGCTACTTTGCACATTGCCCATAAAGTTCGCGCGGGGCTCCTGCCGTCCTGGGAGCGACAGGATTCGCGACGCTTTTCGGTGAATAGATACGAAAGGACGAAGGACGAAGGACGAAGAACGAAAGCTGCACCGAACACGGTCCGTTCTTCCCTTCTCGATTTATATATATATACAAAAGGATGACCGATCCTTGGCGCGTTACCGGTTCGTTTTTTTTTTTTTTTTTGAGGGATGTCGAATGAATCACGCGCGCAAGCGTACGATTACTTCTTTATTTACAGAATCGAAAAACCAGCGAGACGCGCGCGGGGAACGATCGACGGCGAAGAATTGGTTGACTAAGGAAACCCTCGGAACAAGGTAACTCGAACGATGTTTCGCGCATCGAACTCTTTTTTTCTCGACTGCTGCTCGACGAAGGACGAACGCCACGGAGCCGTGGACTGTTTCAGCGAAACTTTTCACGGGACACCGTGGACGCGTTTGATTCAGCGCACGTATCCCTTTCGCGACTATCTACCCTCTCTCGCGATGGCGTCTCTTCTTCCCTTACGTACACGTGCGTAAGCAGGCACTTGGACGTAATTCCCCTAATTCCTAAATCTCCTCTAAGCCGTCCTGGCGTGCGCGCCACCCCATTCGTCTTTCGCAGTCGCACCTTGCGAGGAGCAGGAACACGATTTATGTATCTCAAGGACGAACCCCTGTGCTGCCTTTGCCGAATGCTCTTCTCTTCTTTCTTTGCATCCGTCCCGGGGCCTCGCCTTCTTCTGCTTCGTCTCGCGTGCTGCTTCTTCCTGGTTCCGCCTCTCCGCTTCTGCAGCCGAGATCACGCTAATAAATCCCAGGACCTCTCAGCGGCGTATATTTACAGTCCGGTTGCGGTCCCTTGCCTCCTTCGCTTCATCCTGCAACAGAGAGACGAAGATGGTCTTAGCCGCCATGTTGCCCTCTAGTCGACGCGACGGTGCGTAGCGGGATAAACCGGGGGGCATCTTTAACCCCTCGGCGACGACCTCCGCCGACGACAATGCGATATATAATAATATGTATGTAGTATATATAGAAATATAAACGCAACTCTAGCTTCTCTTTGTCGGAGCGATTTATAGGTGGAGGGCTCAGAGGCCAATCGGTCTAAATCAGTCTTTCGTAAAGAGAACGAGTTTATTCTATGTAAATTTCTCTTTAGCGCTAAAACTTTTACGCGACGTAAGGATTCAACCGGTACGTTAAATTTTCATTAAAGGACAATGGATTTTATATCGATAGAATTGGCAATATTTTTCACTGCACAAGTAGTCTAAGTTACGCGTGTTGACATAAAACTATAGACTATCATGTTCGCGTTACGGAAGTACTTATCTTTTCAAACAAAAATCGTGGCTAATATTTTGTTTACAACCTATCTTATAAATAATCAATTATCTCCTTAGGCTGATTGGCTTCCGAGCCCTCCAATTATTTCGAACGGAAAGAACTGTTTATTGGCAGCTATGGGAACGCGTACTTAGTCTCTGTACTTAAACTAACACAGTAGGATGATGTATCAAATTTGTTGAAATGCATAGCGAAGCAGAAAACCGCGCCGTCGCTGATGGGTTAAACAGCCATTTCGTTTAAAGTTATTCACCAGCTTCGCGCACGCGATGTTACTTTATCTAGTAGCAGGTGCACTCGAAAGATTCGCTAAGATTTACCCTTCCTCGTTCACCAGAATTCCCTAGAATACAGTGCATATGATTGCAGCGGAGCGGTGTGGCTTTTGCTTTGGCAAACACCGCCAAAGTCGAACGGTGGCGGATTATCGCGCGATTAGGGCCAGCCTCTAAAATCGTTCCCGGGTCCCGACGATTAGGTCAGCTCGATAACCACGATAATCGCGGCTTTGGCAATTAGACGCGCGTCTACGGCCAGACCAACCGGTCTATGCCCCGCTACCGGCGTAAGACTCGCGAAAATACTGTTCGTATGCTCGTAACCGGACTATTATCCAAGTGGTTATGTCGCCACCGAGCTGCGTCCACTCTGTTCACCTCGTTCACCTCGTGTGCGGTTATCCTTATGCGATTACTTCGCCTCCGCGAACCAACTATAGATTTTCTAGCAGTATCGGCGCTTACGGGGTTATTTCTATGCGAAATTCGATGGGAAATAGCGGCGATTTTGTGGATTCGTTCGAAATACAAGCTGACCGATTTTAACGTGAAAAATCAATTCATACGCTATGCTACGTTTAACTAAGATGTGCCATCGCTAGCGCACGCTTCCATTAATACTATGCTAACGAAGACGGCAAATTAGACAAAAAAATTAATTATTCGTTAGAACGCCTAATAAAATACGGAGACTAACTCAAAGATAATCCTTGCTGCCTTAAATAATTCGTAATCGTTTTATGCTAATCGTGGAGGGAAATTAGGCTTCGTACGTTGTACAGATGGCGGCGTTAAGGAGTTAAGATAGCTTCGCGATGGTCTTATTTTCAGAAGCGAATTAACATGAATCTCGTATGGATGATTGAGTGGGGTCAATGGTATATGGGTCATCGACTTCGATGATCCGTTATGCGAGGATTAATAGTGTTACTAATAGAGCACATCGCACACTTTCCGACTTAATAACACCACCCTCCTTCGTCTCAAATCTAAACATAATAAGTAGACGCTGGATGTTTGCGTAAATTCATATTTTCCTAAACCAAAAGGGAAAAGCTAAAAGAAATGGAAGCAAAATATTAGGCACCGAAAAAAGTTCATACGGATTTGTAATACTTCAGGTAATCCGAACTTCATTAAAATATAACCTCATCTAACGAAGTAAAGAATAGCTAATAAAGAATCATCTTCTAGTAATGCCTAACGAAGTATCGTCTTCCGTATATTGTAACGAGTACTTCACTGCACATATTTGCGTATTAAACGCATTCCATACCTCTTCGCGTATTTAATTTCCCTATACCTGCGCAAATACTAGCAATCCACTTATAATACCCCTTCAATTTAAACCTTACGAAAAAGTGCCGCAACCACCGCCGCGCCGTCTCGTACAATTCCCCTTTAACATTAAAGAGCAACTCGAAATCTTAAACCAATACTCAACCCCCCCGCATTCTCCATCGAGGCGGACTATGTATAACGTTTCTGCAGAGGCAAACTCCAGGTTTTCGCAACCGCGGCCAGATGGGCTGGATGTAAACGGGTTGTAAGATTATAGTTAACTATTAGCGGGCAGCAATACACGTCGGCGTTGCGGTGGATCGGAGCAATATACGTCGTGGCCGGCTATCGATACGCGATTACCGTGTGTCTCACCTGGTAGACAAGCGGTGCTCGCGCGAGCACACGCACACTCCAACGATCCTCGCAAGCGATACCAAAGAGACCGAAGCCGGCTTCTTACCGCTACGATGCTACACGCCGCTGCAAATGGAACGTCTCTAACGTCGCTCGTCACACGGAGTACCGGTTTCCTGTGTGGCGCTTCTGCCACGTTATCATCGCGGCGTGATTAACGGGATTATCGACCAGTGTCTGACCTCCCGCGTTAGAGGCGTTCCGTCGCGGCATCAAATCTCATTGCTGCCAGAGAATACCTGGACGCATCGGCACGGCTTTACGAACGCAAAAAGTGTCAGCTGCTGTGAGGTTGTTAAGATAGGTAATACAGGATGATGGGACCTTTTTTTTTGTCGGCTATAATGGGGAAGTAAGGCGGGTTTATCGCGAAGTTGGATGGTTGTTTTTTTTTAATTACGGTACACCGGGTACTTAGAAGATGATAAATTAACACCTTAACGGACCAACGGGCTTGCGTCACGGGCTTCTTTGAATTATGCTGCCCTGTACAATCCGTAAACTGTTATTGGACTGCGAACTTTTACGTGAATTCGTATTTTTGAAAGTGAGAACGAAGAACGGGGCCGTACAGGGGGCTAAAAAAAGGTATTCGTACAAATCCGTGTTTCTCAATTAAGCGTTCGCTGATTAGATTCTACTATTTCAATTACGTCTACGTCTACTGCAACCAATTTCTACAGTCGCATAAGGGTACTGTCTAACGACGGGAAATTTTTAGTTGAGCGGTCGTTAGATGGCAAAATAAGTACGTTGCGTGTAAGTACTTTTTATAGCCACCGTAAACAGGGGATCGTTTCACTTTTTAAGTATAACAATTTCTACTATACCTCGCGTCGTACGCGTATTCTTGTATACATATTTGCCTTAATACATTCTCCCAACGCTGCAGAGAACGTTACGAACTTTCCTCCCAACCCGGTAACAACACAGAACATGTTAACCGTTTAACTTTCCCCAAATATTTGCGATACATTTCAATCCGCGGCAATCAAACCTGCCAACCTACATCCGGGACATCGCGTAAAAAATTAATTAAGCGAAAAGAGGAGGGCAGAACGGCTTCGCGAAGCGCAATGATTCGAAGCCACCTTCTCTCCCCATAGTTACGTAAGGATCCTTTCAACGGACTTCTGTCCTCCCTACGTCGAATTTGCATACGTAACGACAGCTCCCAAGTACATTCCGATCGTGATTCCCCCGCTCGAATGCCGAAAATCACCGGCACTCGATTATCCGGCGAAATCAGAGGCTTGTAGTTCCAGACGTTGCGGCATCCAACAATCACCAAGCTCGATCTATCAACGGGCGATTCTCCCGTGAGAAATCGCCATCTGCATCCCTAGTTCGTGAATCAAATCGTAAACGATCGCCGATCCTATGTCCCCCGTGCTCGGCTACGAGACTCGCGTCCACCTTTAGCAATTATATCCTTGCCCGTTTGCTTGGAATTCGCATTCCTCCGCCAGCGAACTGTCGATGCCAGGACTGACGATTTTGCCAAGCTGAAGATCCTCGTAAATGATTGTAAAAAATGTCTCATTTACGATCGACACAGCGAGGCCCTGAATTAAATGAATTCTCTCTCTCTGGTCGAGATGCTCGAGTGGTTTTTCGTTTTTACGCAGATGTCGACGGGAAGGTTCCGCAGCAGATGCTTTTTGCAGACGACCTCCGCGATATTTCCCGTATCACTTTTTGCGCTCTGCTCGATTAATCGATGAAAACGCGAGCCAATTTGCAACAATGACAACGAACATGGTACGGTGTACGCAGCGGAGAGCGACGAGGAAAATACGTAGTAGGTACATACTTATGTACGTTCGGCGATGGAAATAAGAGGAACGAGCGCGGCGGAAAAACGTCTGGAATATATCACGGCCGTTAGCGGAGCGTTATGTATGCCAGAGTCGCGGCGGATCGACGTTTTACACGGTATGCGACTATCGATACGCGATTACCGTGTCTCACCTAGCGAACAAGTCTGCCGTACGTGAGCTGTACGATCGCCACGGCTGATAGAGCCACCGCCTCGCCGCCACCGCCACCGCGAGCAGATTCTGTGCACGCTCCGGATGGAATGCCGCTGCTTCTCGGTTATACGGATACTCGAAACGGGGGCGACATATACACACATACACGCGCGCGGTATGGTGATTTTTATTTGAAGGCGAATCCAACGCAACCCTTACGTCTTCACCCCGAAAAATACAGGGGCTGAGGTGGATAAAGCTGAGATGTTTTGACAATAGCTGGACAAAACTGGGTACAGCAATCTCTTCACAAGTGGCAGGTTATAACTATTCTTGATTGCACAGCCGCAACTGCATTTTCGAGTCTTATGAGAGAGACTTTCGCTATGTTGTTGCTTCTGTTAATTGTAGGTCTTCGCGTAAGTGTCTTTACTTTACGTTTCCGTAAGTCACTTAGATTTCCATAAATATGCGCGTTTTTAATAATTTTTCGAAGAAGAAACGCAAAAGTATCCTGAGAAATGGAAGAAGTCGAAAGCACAGACGAGATACAGAATAGATATTTGATCTTATGGGACTTCGCGTCACATGGTTTGAAGTATCGATAACCTAAAGAATCAGAATTTTCGGAAGAATATCTTTACTTTCGTTTCATCATCCGACAAGGAACGTAAAACACTTCTAAAGTAATAGCAAATGCGAAAGTTACTCATTTCGGACACGTGAAAAGGTAAAAAATGTAAAATAGTAATAGGGTCTCGAAACCTCAAAACTATCAAACACAAAAATGATAGATCTATTCCGTACTCGTCTATGTCAAAAGAAAGCAACACGATCGCTAAATCGACGATTAGGAACAGAAATAATAAGTACTACTATTTTGCACGTAAAATGAACTCAAGAAACAACGTTACTTATCGGACGATCCAACAGAATCAGCAACATAACCAAAAGCTGACATCTCGGCAACCGAAATGCTCCGCAACGCTCCAAAATGCAATTGCAACTGTGCAACGAAAGCGAGGAGTTGCAACTGGTAACGCAAAACGAGGACGAAAATTGCAGCGAAACGCGCGTGACCAGCGAGCACAGAGTTGAAACGCCCACTCGATTAAAATTAGTTATCACGGGGGAAAACAATTATCCGGGCACGGCGTATGATCTATAGGAGCGGAGCGATTTTTGCCGTAACCCACGAGGCTCGATTAAACGAGACGCCGTGTAGCCATTTGTCGGACGTTTCAACGGCGTGACAGTGGCCAACGGCGTCCGACGAATATTTCAAAGCACCACGGGCTATCTGTCGGCCCGGCCGGCCGCGCCTCTCTTTATTCCGCGCGTCCACCGGTTCTTCGCCGAGCGCGTAAACCAAAATGACGCGAAACCGGATGACAAATGCCGCGCGATTACGCGACAAGTCGTTCGAAGAGGTTTGACCACGTTTGAGCGCGCTTTCTCGCGTGTATCCAACCTCGATGGAACTTTTTTTTACACGAGATTCCCTCGGCCATCCGTCCATCACTGTGACTTTCCGTGTGCGACGGTTGGCTGGATTCCCTTGGAAATTCCCTCCGCAAGACTGAGCAAGATGGAGGAAGTAATTGCTGGACGATTAGTGTGATCCGTGTGCTCCGACTACGCGTGTTCCTTTTCTTTCACCTTTTATTGCTCCGCAGTATTGGCTGCTACGACCGGGATTCTTGTAATTTCGATTGTCAGACTTCGGCTGAGAGTTCCAGGAAGAGTTTCACGTATGTTTGGAACCGAGAAAAAATCGAGGAACACTAGACGGAAATGGAGGTCGTATTTCCGGTAGCGTATGTCAAGATTCTACGCTCTTAAACGAGGCATATTCGTGTTACGATCTTGTTGCAAGGTATAGAAGATCTCGTCTCGCGATTACAGCGATGGCAAATGAAATTGCGCCACTGTTTAACCCAGTGTTTCCCAACGTGGGGCCCACGCCCCACAGGGGGGTACGTTGATTGTTAAGGGGGGCAAATCGAAAATGGACTCGTTCAGAGTTTAAGTTAACCGTATGGCGATTCTCAGTCGCTACTCGAGCCGGATAAACGATAGATTATAGATACGTAGACGTGTGTTTCCTCGACAATTTCCTATTGATTTCTTCTTAAAACCTATCATTTAAGTTTCTTCGGTGAACAATTGAATTTTTGAAAATCAAAACGTATGTATACGTTATACAGGTGGCATAAGAATTTTAGAAAGGCTTAGGTGGGGCATCGCACAAAAAAGGTTGGAAAACACTGGTTTAACCCTTTGACTGTGGCGCGATATTCGCGTGATCGTCATCGAGAAATATTGGCCGTAATCGATTTACTTTCGCAAAATAGTCGCTTGCGAGCGAATTAACCCGAAGCGTAAAATAATCAAATGTTCCGCTGCTATTAAGATGAACTTTCAACTATTTTTTCGTAATGGTTAATTAGAAAATTGAAGTATCTCGTATTATTCAAAATCTTCTACGCGTTTTGCAGTTAAAGGGTTAAGAAGCGTACTTCGTTTACAAATTTAGAAAAGGTATCGGGTTGTAACGCACAAACAGTGTTGCAGTATTCGGTTTAATTTTATGTTCAATTATACGCGAGCGAAGGAAAGGATAATCCAAAATTGATCTTCTGAATCGACGAAAACGCTGCTTTAATAAGATTACAGAGTATTATTTTTAGACGCATATTATAAAATAAAGGAACAGTAAATGGACGAAGATACCTAAATACGTCCAGGTGGCCGAATACTTTTGCGAGCAACTGCGCCTTCCTTTCGATAAAAACGCTTTAACACATTTAGACAATCCTCGTAAAAATCCGTCGATTCATCTTAATAGATACGTTCCGTTTAACGTCAATTAAAATTTTCATTCTCTACGATTTATGCATTTCCCGCTCGTCGGAAAATGAAACCAAAAATATCGATACGTTTAAGATCGCGGTAATTTCTATAGCTGCTAACCTATTTACGAACGGATAGTTTAGCTTTACAAATGGTTCGATTACCTTTTTCCCTCGGCACGCCAAACTTCGATCCCTTTTCCCATTAAGGGGCAACAATACAAATACGCCGAGCGGAATATCGTAGTATTTCTACGTATTAATCTACAAGTGTTACTCTTGTCACCCTTTCCCCTTTTCTTTGGCGTATTCAAACGAAACCTTTCCCATCCTATCTTACTTTGTTTATCCAATAAAGACACCCTGCAGAGCGATGTCGTTTGACTGAAAGGGCCGCGCAGAGGCGCATGTATTTTTCATTCCATATGAAATTCATCGGACACCGGACACGATGTACAGTCTGCAAGCTCGAACTACAGAGTGTCGGGCGAGGGAATATTCATGAACACGGTTTGCCCATGAATCGGCGACGAGCAGCAAGAAGCTACGCGTTATAGAAGCGCGCGGAATTCCGGCTTTCACGCGAGCCTTGTGGTGCCTCGCCTTTCTAAAAACGTAGTTTCACTGGTCAAACGGAATCGATGCTAGCCTCCAAAGCCGAGAACAACCATCACTTCTGCTATCGGGTTCTTGTAATTGCGAAGCTTTTAATACGGCGAACCCCACCCACGATCCCGAACAACGCCAGAAAACCTGTTTATCCGTTCTCCATTATCTTCGACACGAAAAGCGACGTTACGAAACTCGGTTTGCGGTTAATCTCGCCTGGCCCGAACCTCTCAGACGTATCTTCCATTTTCTCCGCACTCGAATTTCACATTGTCATCGGCCGAATTAGAGTCGTTTAATCTTCGGCCATTTCTCGTTGTCGGAGCCTAGCCTCCGGTGAAACCTTTCTCGGCGTATCCAGTGGCTAGATTTAGAAAAAAGGACCATTAACGAGATGAATCTAGCGGCTGATAATCCCTCGCTCTTCGGTCAACTTCGGCGGCGTTGCGTTAATTGTCGAGACAGACTTGGTTAACTTAAAGACTTTTTGGAACGCGTATAAATTCTTTATTAGCGGCGCGATATGGTTCTACTTTACAGACGCGCTGGAATTAATTGAAAGAGTGGAAAGGTAAACATCGTGTGGTTGATTCATTTCAACCGTTTTCCGGATTACAGGAGCCGCGGAGGCAAACGCAAATTCAAACCAACAATAAGCATGTTTTAGAAAGCACGATTACAGTTATATGAACATTTATGTAGTCTCGTATTATCTCGCGAAACTTTTTATGCTGCAAAGTAATTATTAGCTTGGTGGTAGAATTGAAAAGAAAATTAAACGATGGAAGTAAAATTGGAAATTCAAAGAAGGGTTAAAGTCCTTCGCTCTTGGATCAATAGCGTTGCGCTAATTATTGAGATCGATTTGGTTAACTTTGATTTGGTATGCGTATAAATTCTTTGCTGCTTGCGATATGTTTCTACTTTACAAACACGTTGGAATCGATGGAAAGAGCAGAAAGGTAAAGGTTATGCGGTTGGCCCATTTCAAAGTCCTTCGCTCTTGAATCAATAGCGTTACGCTAATTATTGAGATCGATTTGGTTAACTTTGATTTGGTATGCGTATAAATTCTTTGCTGCTTGCGATATGTTTCTACTTTACAAACGCGTTGGAATCGATGGAAAGAGCAGAAAGGTAAAAATTATGCGGTTGGCCCATTTCAAAGTCCTTCGCTCTTGGATCAATAGCGTTACGCTAATTATTGAGATCGATTTGGTTAACTTTGATTTGGAATGCGTATAAATTCTTTGCTGCTTGCGATATGCCTCTACTTTACAAACGCGATGGAACTGGTAGAAAGAGTAGAAAGGTAGAAGTTATATGGATGACCCATTTCGAAGTTCCTGTACAATGAAAATATTTTTATGTTTTTTAGTTTCTACTCTACCTATATTTAAACTAGGTCAACTAAATAGACATACGTGTCCGTGGAAAGCGAAGTAGATACAGTTTTCAGCGCTGAAGCTTTTACTTCAATGCGATACGAAATTTCGGGATATATTTTTTTTTCTAGAAAAGAACGCAGGTTACACCCGAAAGCGTGAAAGCCTCAACTTTTGACCGTAGAAAACAAGAATTAAGCAACTGAAAGGTTCGCAACAAAAGCAGTGAGCAATCTGACAATTTCTGTATTTTTCCAGAAGAATTCAAAATACTTTTCTATCTTCGGCTTCCGTTCAATAGACTTTATTTTGTTTTCACAAAATGTTAACCACGTTACACAATAATTGTGTAATTATTACTATGGGCACTACTTGTAATCGAGGCATCGGATAAATGGTTAACCTGTTTATCCGCAAAAGTAACTAACAACCCTCGCGATGTGTATTCCATTTATTTTTTTCCCCTAACAATATTCGCTAAAATCTCACGCAACACCTAGGGTAGATCTACCAATTACCGCCACTTTTAAATTTCGCGCGTAACTTTGTTTAACTATTATAGAACGTCGTTAACGTAAAAATCGTTCCAATTTGGAGCGCAGTATTGTTCAACCGCTCTTTCATTTATGAACATTCTTTTAATATGTTAAATATAATGAATTAATCGCTACGTAATTAAATATATGCAACAAAGTCCAATGTCCTTATTGCTATCACTTAAAAAATTGTCATTTAAACAGAAACCATTTTTACATATATTAGCATTTCAGTTCGTGTAACATACTTTATAATTACACTGTTCACGTTTTAATGTTCAACAGCACATTCATCGCCCAATATTTGTTTCTAAATATTAAGTGCAAAGGAATATACAATGTCTATGTGTTGTCGCGTAAACCGAAGTCTAAATTTAGTATCAAAATATGTTTATTTACGATTCTTCGTACATTGCATTGCTGTTAAATAAAACGAATTAAAGTGTCGGTTATAGGGACACTGGCGGTACGTGGTACATCTACCCTACCTTCCCCAACGGCGAGAGATTCTCGAGTGAAGCGCACGCGACTCGCATCCCTCGCGATTTTTTTCCATTTGCAGCAACGGTAGCGAGTATCCTCCACCGTTCTACGATAGCGGAGCAGGATGGTCGGATAAGCCGGATTAAGATCTCACGAGGAACAGAAAGAGAGTGTTCCTCGCGGAGGCCTGGCGATGGTAATTTACGCGTAATCGCGACGATGATCTCCAGCCTCCGTGACAACGAGCAACGGGACGTGGTAATTTCACAGGAACATGGAAGGTCACGAATCTCGTGAAATCGACACGTGCGGCGAGAAGCCGACGAACAACCAACGAGAACGATTCACCGCGACGATAACGCGTGAATTTCGTACGCAAAAGGAAAAAGGCTGCGCGCGAATTCGATGGAAAAGTCGCAGCAATTAGCGTACCGCAATAATTATCCGTCTCCGTGGAGCATGTTTTGGCATACGGTGACGGGAAGAGGCGCGAAATTACGAAGATTACAGAATTGATCATCGTACGAGGTACATATAAGACTCGTCGAAATTACCGGACGCGGCGTCGACGTGTTTTCCGTGAGATTCTATCGACATTCCGTTGATAAGTTGGACGAGGAGAATGATCTCGCCTTACGATGCTTCTTGTATAATTGTATAATTACAATACTGAACTGTGCGCGGGATTGTACTAATGACCGGTGGCAGCCTATTTTCCGCAGAGATTGCACGCGATTAATTAACTGTACGGCGGGGTAATTAGAAATTATACCGATAAGCGAGGAAAAATAATGCGAGTAAATTTCCTAAGAGAAATCTCGATCGCGGTGTTCTACACCGGTTAACGAATGATCCCTTGTGAAAGCGGCGGGAAACTTCAATTGCCCTTGGAGACTCTCGAAAATATTCCAGATGGTAAACGCTAAGGTTTTCGTGGTGGCAAACTGTTACTGTATAATGGTAAAATCTAACAGAAAATTTGTAAACAACGCGAAGCAAAATTAGCCGACAAAGGTGTGCCTAGAAGTGAAAATCAGCTTCGACGAGTAATACAATTATTGTGGAAAGAAATTCTATCTGCGTATTACGGAGATCTCGTAGTATTAATATTACAATGCAGCAAAGCAATCATACGCGAACGTGGAAATATTAGAAAGTATTAGGTAATATAAACACTCAACAGAGTATCGCGTATCACTTTGTAGATTTGTTTTCCTAGCCGTATTCTCTTTCATGATGAACGAATACTTTTAGTCTCTTCCTTTCCTCCTTTACTTTATATATTAGATAAATTTAATTTTCCCATATGTTTTATATTCGCGAAGCAACGTTTTGCGCCTCGAATATAACAGCGTTTTTAATTTGTTCCACGTTGTCGCGTTCGATTGAAAACATTTTCCCCCGGGGGTAATATATTTAATAATAATTCGTTCCACTTGTGCGTAAACGTTCACGAGGTAAAAGACGGTGGATTACCTTTCCACGAGATGGAAGAGGAACGCGGACTGGGGAGGTTTTAGCAGGTTCTCCGGTTACCCAGGTAGCGACGTAGCCAAAGCGAGCCGTCGTCGCGTCGGCCGAGACGTAAATCCAGGCTACCGTTTCGTTCCTCGAGATCTCAGCATCTGCTCGCGCGCGGTGTAATAAAGCCAGGTCCCCGCGATCGCGCATCGACACTGGCATTCTCAGCGCGAAATAGGGGGTCGAGGACAAAGAAGGGCACAATTCTCGAGAAAAACAGCGAAACGGTGCGAAACGTCCGGCCGGAATTCCAAAAACGCATCCATTCCAACAACGGCCCTCTCCGCTCCGAAGAACGAAGAAGAGACGAAGGAACTGTACGACGGCGGTTTCTCGCGATCGAACGAAACAACGCCGTAGGATCGGTACGAAGAAGTGGGAGCCGAGGGTACTGCCACAACCGCCGCGACGTCCTGCGGCAGGATTTATCGCGGAGACACCTGAATCCTCGCAGAATCTCGTAGCCGTTGAAAAGATCGGCTATCCTGTTCACGGAGGGCCAACGATGGCGACAACCGATCGCTTGGTGGTCGCGAATTTTATGCAGATCGGCTGCGATCGTGTAAATATCGCGTCCGGAAGGAGCGTTGGTGTTGTTGCGTTCGGTTGAGGTCAGTCCGAACGCGGGCCCCGATCGGGAGTTCACCACCCAGTCTAATGGCAATTAAATATCCCCGCGCTAATTGGCAATTATAGGGCAACGGGTGTCGAGGGCGTGTTTCCCGTCTCTGTTTCTCAGGGCGCCACTTAACCGCGATCCTCTCTTTTTCTCTTCAACTGTTTCCGTCGCTTCGCCCAGGAGAAGAACACGAGAGGGCAAAAAGACGAAAGGTTCGGCAGGTAGGTGCAACAAGAGGCACTCTCTCGTGCGATCTGGAGCTTATATACGTATACCTGGCTCCCTGTGGCCGTAGTTTGGTGGCTGTGGAACGAAAGGGGGAGATCGAGATGGCCCACAGGAAGGAGTTTGGTCTTTTGGACGCGAGAGGAGCGTTATAAGCGTCCAGGGGCCACGAGGCCCAAAAGGTCCCCTGGTCCTCGGCCACGCATGGGCCCAGAGGAGAGGAGAGGGGGGAGGAGGTGAGGGACGAGGTGACGACAGCGAAAACTAGTTTATTTGGGACGCGGCTATAAATTAGGATCAGATCGCCACGCGATAAGAGTACCGGCTAACACCCGGTTCCCTTCCAAGGTAGCCTCTTCTCTCTTCCTTTCTCCGTTCCTCTTGTTCAACTCCTTTCAGCTGGTCAAGCCAAGAAGACGACGAGAAGAAGGGTCCTCCTCTTCGTTGCACCTCGGGGCAAGCTGTTTCTTAAGTTGATTCTCGTTTGGCGTTACGACGCAGTCTCTATCTGACTGCATAATGCGGGAAAGTTGCTCGTTTCGAGCCGAACGAAGCATCGCGAGAGTTAATTGATATCCCTGATCCTTCGCGCGGACAGTCCTCGATTCGTTCGGCGATGGCAGAATTGTGTAAGCGTGAACCAACAGAGGCGAGTGGAATTGAAGAGAATTGATAATCGAGTGTCCTTTGAGCAGTGAGATTCGGATCTATGACGCGTGCTCCACCTTTCCATCTGGAGACTTTTTGCCGAGGAAACTGGTTTCGCTGTGTTTACAACGTCGACGAATCGGATAACCTTGAATGGCGCGAAACCTTCGACGTGCACACGGCAAAATAAGCCGGGGAAAAATCGGCGTAGCGCGAAGTTCTACGGATGAATCCTGGCGAATCGTTTGCAAGAAGTTAGCTTCGATTTTTCTCTGCTTCTCGCGAATGAAAGAAAGTAACAGGGTATCGAAGACGATGCGTCGCGAAGACTTTTACTCTTTTTTACCGTTCTTCTATTAGGATATTCAAAGCGTAGAGCGTTGAAAGATGCTGCTAGTCAAGACGGATATATCTGCCTAATTTCAATTCTCCCTATTTATCTACGATGGTTTTTGTCTATGCCAAGAAGCGAAGAAGGCAATGAATCATAGAAGACGGGGAAAGATAAGTGACTCAATCGTTTCGAAACTGGTTTTCAACGGAACCGTGTCGTATCATATTTACATAAAAATCGTGGACCCTCTTCTAATTGCTACCGAAGCTAATGACGCCAATCCCGTATAATTAATTCATCGATGCCGCGCGCAACGAGAAACAAAACCTTAACGTAAAGCTAAATTTTACGACAGCAATTCTACTATTAATAAAACAATCGCAACGCTGTTTACGTTACGCGAAACGAGCAAGGTGTATTTATATATTAAGTATTGCTTGCGCGTCAATTTTGTTAAACCTCGACCATCGTTACAACTCTGCACGTTTACGCAAACTAACACGTGTAGAGTTCCCTGTCAAAGAGTTAATTCCACACTTCTTCGACACACATAATATTAACCCCTTGTCCCACGATTATTTTATTACCTAAGTATGCTAGCATTAACCGATCATTGATTTTACATCGCGTCACGTACAAGTCGTTTGAATAATATAGGCGATATATGCTTAACCCGTAATCACAGACATACGATCTGTGAACCATTCAAGGGATGCAGAATTAATCATCCCGCAATAATACGTGCATACAATTGATCGATTTATAAATGCAGTTAGCTCCAACGCTCTATTTATAGCAGGTGCTAACTTGTACCTTTCACATCAGACTAGAAATCTGTAATTACTTCTAACACTTGCTGTCGCAACTAATAAAGCTCTGGCTGTACAGACTTAATAACCTCGAATCTTAAAAGAATCGGTACAAAATTCGGGTTCGAGTTAAATTTCATACTCGATACCATTTTGTCGAATATGCGCGACAATTTGTAGCACAAATGCGACTCGTTATCGTAGAGTAAGGGGGTTAAATGACAGTTTAAACCGTAATACGGAAAGCCACGAATCCATGGAGCAAGTATCATCGCAACCTTACCGCATTCCACGGTCTCGAAAGCTTGCGCGTTATTCCAGCGGTTAATTCAAGCACGGTGCGTCCCCAGCCGTGAGAGGATAGTACGCGAGTGGTCGTTCAGTCAGCAACGCGACAGGTTGAGGTGTGCCCGAGAGAGTACGGTGTGTTGCATGGTACACAGGGAACACCAAACACAACTGTAGAACATTGAGAAGAGCGTGGCCATAACGGAGTGGGCTGCGCGCGAGAGAAAGACGCGGCCAGGCAGTGGTGATTCCATTCACTGATTGAAATCTCCGTCCATTTGTCACTGTCAAGAAGGTGGCGATAGGCCTCTCTTCTCTCCCGTTTTCTTTCTCCGCTTCCCGCTCGTTCTTTCCCGCTCTGTTCGCCGCAGCTCCGATACTCAATGCCATTATTATTTCAACGAGAGGCTGGCCCTAACGACGAATCGACGCGTCGGATATTAATTTCTTATCGATTCTCTCGGCTGCGTGCAGCCCATAGAACTCGCGGTTCACACAGGCCGGACACGCCATTCCGCCGATTTGCAAACCGATTACTACTCGCGCTCGTGTACTCGCGAACGCAGCCTTCCTTTCGCCGTTCGTGTATTCCTTTTTCCGTACCGAGATGAATTACGATCGCACCTCGTCGGAGATACCTGCCACGCGATTAGTGTCGCTGCTGTAATTACGATTTGTCATCGAGTCCTTTAGACACGGGAATGCGAGACTGTTTTTTACCATTCGAATCGAGCAGCGTGATTCATCCGTTGATATTTCTACGACGCGAGGACGCGTATATTAGGAATTCTGTCTGACCAAGTTAGCCTAAGGCGATCGAGAGATACGTGGGTCCGAGAGAGATCGGAGAACCGGCGTTCGTTAAGTGGCAAAAAATCGAGGCTTTAGCCGAGCGACCAACGAGAACGTATAGAGAAGTTTCACTCACCTCGTGAGACGCGACGGTGATCCGGAATCAAACCAGCTGCCTTACACCGGTGACACGAAGCCACTGCCCATAGATTGCGAACTGCAACAGGCAATTTCAAATATTACCTTCGCCCTTCCTTTCCTATTACACGTACACAGTGTACACGCACGAGTCTACGTCGCGTAACGCTTGTTTATTAAAGTTATCGTTAACAATCGAGCTACCGAAGTTGCAAATGTTTTCCACCTACCCTTTGTAGAAAGGTTTGAACGCTGTGGTGGCTTCTGTCGGCGGTAAACTGGCGGTGGTTTGATGTTGATGCAAAATAGAATTTTGCCCCGCCGGTGAGAAGTCTTTGTGAGGAGAAGCTTGTAATCTGGAGCTGAAGGAGGAACCGCTGCTAGCCGAACCGGAACTGGTGGACAGATAGCCGCCGGCTGCAGGATGACTCGGCCCATACGGATTCGGATTACCGTTGGTCGTTGCGTTGCCGTTGCCACCAGTGCAGTAACCGCCCGGTGGTGCCTGGATCACTCCATTCGGTGTAGCCACCTTCATGTTGGGCGGTGTCTGGGGTGGAGTGTCCGTACCAACCTCGGGAAACCCCGCCGCCGCCGAGGAGGACGCGCTGGAGCTTGACCCGGAAGAGGAGTTGGGGTTGTAATGGAGCTGCCCGCCGGACGACGACGAGAGGAAACCACCGTACCTCGTGGCAGCGCTCGAGTACGGTGCGGTCGCAGCAGCGGAGGGACTCATCGACGCCGAGGAAGGCAATGCGAACGAGCTTAGGTTTCCACCTCCGCCTCCGCCTCCAGCACCGCCTCCGCCTCCACCCGAACCGAGCCAAGGTTGCTGCGAATGATGATGGTGTCCTTGATTGGACAGGTGATGTTGCTGCTGTCCGTAGTGTTGTTGATGATGAAGATGATGATACTGTTGGTGGTGAGGATGCGTAGGCGGCGGCGGCGTCTTGCAAGCGGCTGTGTCCGCTAGCGACCAGATTTTCGGTTTGGTTGCAGGTATCGGTACACCGGCTGCGCTACAGTCAGACTTGATACCCTCGTCCTTGAGGTGGTCTTCCGCGGCGTATCCTTGATGATGATGGTGGTGGTGCTGCATCGCGTGGTGAAAGGGATGCTCTCCTCGTCGGGGGTCCTCTTCGAGATCGAGGTCGTCCTCCTCGTCGAGGTCCTTGTCGTGCTGCAAGTGCTCCGCTTTCACGTGCCTCATCGGCTCTGCAAACAGACCGGCGCGCGTCAATTTACTAAATTGCCCGTTGAGCTTCGATGGTCGACGCTGGCGAGCGGTGAGTATCGCCGGGGAAAAAGTTCCTCGCCGGCTACAAACGCGAATACCGCGCTAAGTATGGTATATCGCGAATAAAAGCGAACTTAATAGCTCGTGAAGCCTCTTCTGGTCCCCGTCTAGAGATACTCGTAGAGGGAAAAGGAGAAGAGAAAGTAGGATGGAGAGGCGGTTTTCCACGGAACTAATAGAAAATTCAATACGGTCAACGATATATCGCATTACAGCTAGCCCCCACCACCCACCCTCCTCGTTATTTGGTCTGGATGCGATGTCAGAATTAATGGTTTATAATCCCTGGTGTGAAAGTGAGATCTACGCGAGTCGGACGGCATATATCGGGCCCTCAGGGTTATCAAGGGGTCGACGACGTCAGGAGAAACGTACCGGAGTCTCCCTTACACCCTTATACGGTTAAGCTGTAAGGGATGCTGTGAAAAAAGGGAGCGAAGCCTTCAACCACTTTGAGGCGCGAGAGATTTTAGTTCCCCCTCGAGGCAGAGAACACCGGCAGAGAGAATAGGGAAGCTGTATCCTTTTTCTCTTTTCCTCTGTCTCTCCTTCGTCTCTCTGTTTCTCTTCCGACTCTCTCTCTCTCCCTCTCTCTCTCGGGGCACTCTAGGATCGTCCCAAGCGTCTGCCAGCTAGCCAGCCAGCCAACCATCGAGCCAAGCCAGCCAGTCAGTCAGGGGTGAGAATTTCATTAAGAGGTTCGAATGAGTCGGCAGAGGGTTTACTTGATGGGTCGTCAAGCGATAATTCCCAAGCTAGAAGGGGTCGCTACCCCCGCGAGTGGCAAACAGAAATGGACGGATAGATGGGTGGAAGGACGAGAGAAAGAAAGACGGAGCGACGGAGAAACAGAGTTTAGGTTTAGGGTGCGTGCGCCCCGTTATAAAGGGAACCTTATGGGCCAACTAAATAGATACCACCGTCGAGTCCACAAGTGGCTCTTTAACTTTTGACCCCCTTTTATCAGACGTTAATCTCATAATCTTCGCGCTGTCCGATGCTGTATCTCGGCTAGGCTAAATCGCTACGATTCAATTTCAAAAATTCCAATCTCGCGATTACCTTATCCAAATGAATAACAGTTTCATTTTTCCCCGTGGTTGTTGACACGCTCAAAAGAAAGAAGAAGAAAAAAAAAAAATCGAGTAGTCTACTCGTGTAGAGTATCTTACAACGAGACCGTAGAGCAACCCTCGTGATCGTGCGCCTCTCAAGTGACCTCTTCCCTTCAACGTTTGGCATGGAAATTCATGAGGGCTCTCTTGAATTTACTAAACCTCCTGGCAAACCGAGCGGCTGTTTCGAACCGGTACACCGTATCCTCCGGCGTATCCGAGGACCAGCGATACGGAAACTGCTTTCAGCATTCATACGCTTGGAACAGGCAAGCCATAACGCACGGGCCAAGTGTACTCCGGGGTTTGCAGCAGCGTTTCAACCGGCAAACTCCTTCGCTGCCAATATCCCCGAAGCGGAACGACCAAGCGATATATTCATACGTGATCACAAATCACCGGGAGCCCGGAGGAGCGCACCGGCGCTGCGGTCGGGAATAGAAAACAAATCGCTTTCGTACAGGCACCGGCCTCGAATTTTCGGAGGACTTATTTCCTGCCCTGCGTGGTCCTTTAAAATTACGAGGCATCGCGGGACGCGTGTGACGCGCTTGGACAACGCAACACCTAAATGTTTCGAATCGAACGGAACCAAAGGGAACCGAGAGAGACAGACGCGTATACCGAGAGCGAGTGGCAAAGCAGAGGGCGACGGACAGAGGACAAGCAACGAGGCAGAGAGGAAGAGGACACGAGGGACAGAGAGGGCCGATATTGGCCAATGTGCGGTGGGGTAATGGTGGCCATAGGAGGGTCCGTACCATTCGTCTCGCCGCGGGCGCCGATACATCACCGTGCCTCGAACCACCACTCTGCTGTGTACCTATATACATCCACTCTATATATATATATATATATATATGTATGTATATATATATATATATGTACATACATACGTATGTATATATATACATCTATATATGTATATATATACATCTATATATGTATATATATAGAGCCCATGGCGCACGGAGTGTATATGGTCCTACGGATGGCTACTCAGCCCGGGCGCACCCTCCTCTCACCCACAGAGAGACACGCTTAGGGAGACGAATGTGCGCGCGCGCGCGCGCCAGATCGAGCACCAACCTACACCTACACGTACACACCCTCTATATGGCGTTGTATACGGTGCCCCGGTGCACGGTGAAAGCGTGCGTGCACGCGTGTGTACGTGGTGTATACGCGCGCACGGTTACGTACCAATACCGGCGAACCGGGTCCGCCGGTCCACCGGGGGACCAAACCGAAGGCCATTAATCTCTTTGCGCGGCAACCCGCAACCCGTCACTGTGTTTACCCACATGTGAACCATTATGTCCGCCTCCGCGATATAGAGCCCGACACACGGCCGGTTTCGCAGCGAATTTCTAACTCGCCGTTTCCGGCCGTTGGGCAAAATGCCTGAATAAGTAGCCTATCGTGCCGAGCGACGGGTGAACGATGCCAGGGGGCGAGTAGAAGCGACGAACGGGTCGCTCGTCGGTCGATTTCAGCGCTGTTGAGAAATTCGAGTTCGGTAATTGAATTTACAGGCTGCCCGGGACAAACGGCTTGTAGTAGTACGCGGCTTTGAAACTGGCGCGATCCGAGAGCACATTTCGCTTCTTACGTAGACGCGTTGCGTGTAGATCCAAAAACACTTTGCTACGGAATTTACGAGCCCGTATGATGACGCCGAGCAAGAGGAATTTCGAAAACAGATGATCGGACAGGAAGAAGGAAGAGTTAAAGATGTTGAAACGTGTCTGGGGAATGCTTGTTAAAGTTGTTGGACGAATCTAACGTAGAAATAGCGGTGGAGGATATTTAGGCGTTTCGACTGATTGGTAGACTTAATAAATGAAAACAAACGTTGAGCAAAATAAACGAGAAGAATGCATTGCGGCTAAGGAAGAATCGCCACAAAGAAATTTGATGTAGCGGTTAACTTTAAGAATAAAACCAACCCAAATTTAACTCGAGCCTAATCGATTGTAATCCAAAATGAACCCAAAGGTTTCAAACCAGCCAGAATGCGAAATTCATGATGGTACTTGTTTCTCTAAAATCGCAACGCACTTCAATCGTTCATTTTGCTCATTGATCTTTTTCATCTCTTAATATCAACAAATTAGCAACTTACAAGAGTAACCTACTTGCAAATATACGAGTCTAAGACTTTTTCCGTGGTTGTAAGGCAAAACAACGTGTAAGTCACAAATTTAGAGTGCAATTGCTAAATATCAAACTTCCGTTGGATTGTATTCGTTTGTCGAGCGTAAGGAATTTATTTATATTAATTATCGCTTAATACATAAATTCGAATTTACTGAATATGCAACTTACAACGTCTAGTCTTACAGTCACAGATTTGATAGCTTGCATCTGTAAGGGATTCCACAGCAGCCAAACTTTACACGTTTTCTCCTCAAAGATGTCTCACAATTATTCTACTCTCCATATTTCACATTAGGCACTTGCAGTGGCTACACAAAAGTATTCGCACATCGCTGTATTTATTTTCCAATTAAAGTATTAATCGATTAGCTCCAAATACAGACAAATTTCCTATCGTTAAGCAGTACTCTTATACGAATATAAAAATGTATCGCTTTCCAATTGAAATACAGAATCTAACAAAAAATTGCCTCAGTGAAAAATTGAGGTACGCGCGAAAACCTTTTTACAGCCACTGCGTGTCCGTCTATCAAATAAGCAAACAAATAAATAAATAATACGTAAGCATCCAGAAGCAATATTCGATCTCTGCGCAAGAATGAAGTCCGTTCGATAAAAACAATCCCTAAAATGTACGACTCGTATGTTCTATACGTGTCTCTGAAAGGCAATGAAACGAAGTGCTATTTATCGTAAATTTTGAACGTAGAATGCTAACGGGAGAAGATCGGAGAAGCACCGTTCTGGCTAGAAACGTTCACGGTGCCCATGGCGAGGATCTCGCGCGGTCGATCTCCGTGAATGGCGCGCAATTCATGCAGGGTGAGGTCGCGTACGGTTATTGTGCGCGGAATGGATGCTTGCGCAATATCAGAAACGCCGACCGATGGCCACTCGATATCGGGGAAACTAGTCACGCGAGCAGTACACGCTACCGACATTCCTCGAAGAGATCGCCAAGTTTCGCCGCGGGTTCAACCCTCGACCGCGCGACCAACTCCGACGCTATTGTGTACGCCGTACATCGGGACATCGATAATTGGCCCCTAATGGCGGTGCTTCTTCCAAGATTCGAGCCACGGCTGTTCTTCGAACATTCTTCAGGCGAATGCATGCACGACTGCATGGATTATTGCGTTTCGTGCCGTTACACGCGTGCAAGCTTATCGACTAAACTCGGTCTAGCAGCGGTGAAACGAGGTTTCGATCGGACTTTTTTACCGCAACCACCCGACTAGCTATAAGAGTAGACCAATCGTACGATGTGTATTTTTGTGCCCCGAATTCCTGCCACTCTGCAGCCTCATTACCATTTTCATCTCTACCTTTTTGAGTTCGTATACAATCTACAGTTTTCCGTTTCCGTTTCTTACAGGTTTTAACTTCGACATGCTTTAGAGGCGTTTGAATCCCCTTTCGGCTAATAAAGGGGAAGATATTCTACCGAAAGTTCCATAAGCAGATACGTCTACTCTTGTATCTCGTCCGTGCTGCAAGTAGCTTCGAAATGAAAGTGGGGAACTTTGATCTCTCAACTACTCGATAGTTTCAAATTTCTCTAGTATAACATTCCAACTTACACGAAAACAGTATTCAAATTCAACAACGACGTACAAAAGTGCACTATTCCAAATGTTCATTTTTCAGCGCGGGAGAGCGTATCGAGAAAAAAAAAGTCACTCACCGTTTTCCTCGAGGCCTCTCCTCGCCTCCTCTCCAACTCTGTCTCCTTGATTGTCGCTCGCGAGATCGTCCTTCTCCTTGTTGTCCTCGGAGTCCGTGAGAACCGCGTCATCGTCGTCGTCGGTCTTGTTTTTCGGCTCCCAGGTCATCTTGTTTTCCTTCTTGAGGCGCCGCCGCGCGTTCGCGAACCAAGTCGACACTTGCGTCAGTGTCATCTTTGTGATGATCGCCAGCATGATCTTCTCGCCCTTGGTCGGGTAAGGGTTCTTCTTGTGCTCGTTCAGCCAAGCTTTCAGCGTTGCCGTCGACTCCCTCGTCGCGTTCTTCCGCCGCGCCGCCAAGTCGTATCCGGCGCCGTATCTGGAAAGATCGTATCGCGGTTTGCGAATATCAGTACATAATTTTTCGTACGATGCAACCGTGGAACGGTCGCGCGCTGTATCTGCGAGATACGCTATGGAAACGTTTTTCATAAAAGAGCAACTCCGATAATTAATTGTGAAACGTGGGCACGGTAATTAAATCCGAGATAGATATCTCGTAAATACCGTTATCTATCACGCCTGCTTTGTATCGTTACCCCTAAGCATACGAATGCTTTATTTCCACTATCATCGCCGAGTAAGTTACGCTAATACTGTTCTATGTAACGTAAACTATCGCATGACTCGTTTTAGTAGAATTGCGAAGCTTTACGCGAGTTCATATTTTTATAAATACGGACGAAGAAGTGGGACTTGATAAATATAGAGGATTTTAACTCCTAAGCGTTGTAGGTAGTTTCAAAATGTTCTTTCCGTGTGCTTAGCTGTCTTCGGCAAAGCGGCGTTAGGGAACTGATTAGAATAACAGGGTCAGGGATTTATGAAAAGATCGGGGAGGGTCTTAATCCATTTGCATCGCGAAGCGGAATATTCCGCATCGAATGTCTGACTTATGTCGTAATATTTAGCCCAGTCGCTCGGAAGAGAAACAGTTCCTCGATGCGACACTTGCAATGCACTACTGCGTATAGATCAGTTTAAATAATATTTTGTACTTATTTAATCGTATTTGCTCCGGTGATCCATAGTCAGTTTCGTTCCCGTCGTTACAAAGGAGTAGGTCGCGTAATTCGAGCTCGTGATGCAAATGGGTTAAGACCAGAATAGCTACGTCCGTTAATAAATTGTATCGATTGCTAAACCTAGCGCACCTAATACCGCACGAAAGAAAGAGAAGAATTTATAGGACAACCTAATATTACGATACGTAATTCGTTTTGCATCCTTCGTAGCTTCCAACAAATCTCACTCGTTCCTCGTATCTCTTCGCGCATCTAATTTTCCACAGTCGTCTCCTCCATCGCGTTCCACTCGTATTTCAATCGAACCCCTCCCCCTCCCCAAAAACTTCTACCCTGTAAACCTATCCGCAGCTCGGATAGTAAAAACGTAACCATTGTTCAACATTTGTCGTAGCCGAGGCACTCCGCTCCACTCGAAAAGTGGCATCCTGTCGAGGGTGCGAGAATTCCCCGCAGATTTTGGCAAGTCGAAAGCGGTGGGCGCGCGCTCGAGAGATAGAGAGAAGAGGAAGGAGAGAAGGAGAGGAAAGCCGGGCTTCCTAGATTCATTCCCCTGGCCGCGGGCTGCGCGCCGGAGCATCGAACCCTCCTGGATAGGGGGGCGACATCCTACTGAGTCGAGGGTGATACTCCGGCAAATATATACGGAGAATAAACCCCCAGCGGCGGCGTGATTCCATCGAGCAACCCCGGCACTCACTCGCCGTAATGGCGATTCGATCGATCCCCTCTCCCCTTCCTGTACACCGTCTCGCTTTAGACCTGCTGTTCTTCGTTCGCCCTCTCGCTCACCCCGTGTCCTCCCCCCCACTGGGGAGCTCCACGCGAGCCTGTTATAGGTATGTACTATTATATACTGTAGCCTAAAATACCTATCGACGATCCATCGGCCGTGGAAGGGTGGCGACCAACCCCGACGGTGGTGGCACCCCTCTGTTCGAGGCGGTGGTTACCAGCGACACTCTGTAGCCGAAGCGTGACGCAGCTTGACGGGGTTACCCGGAATCGGTGCCGTTAAGGATACGCGAAAACGGTGCGTGGTCGAACGACTAATGGAAATAGTGCAATTGCTCGTATCGGGGTAAATCTTGTCGGCGGTTGACGTATTATCTATTGGGTGGGCATGAAACGAATGCGTATGAACTATGTAAAGTATATAAAGAATATTACGCTTAGAATTTGGTAATACAGGATGGTTTTGATATTATAGAGACGTGCGAAGTAAAGTAAAGGTATAAAGTATCGTTTTGTTCGATGGGTGAATTATTATTATTCGCTGTACGTATGCGAGGTATTGGAGAATTAGAATTATAATCATATTTAATAGATTTTAATAGTATAGAAGTAAACACCTGCAGTATGGCAGCGAACGCGTTACGGGGTGCGGTTCTAAAGACGTGGATATTTAGAACGATTTTAGGGAGTCTGAAATTGGGGCAGTTAGGGAAATTAGAGAACTTTAGTATGAAGGAGAAGGCTTCGAAAGTATCGTTCAACCAAGAATTTAAGAATCCAACTATTATACCGTTTACGAATAATTTCGCACGTGTAAACCACTCGGAAGATAAACCGATCGCTTCCACTTTTTGCAAATTGCTCAATCACGTCGTCTGGATAGCTGATTAGTATTCACCTTCTGAAAAGTGGAATGATTTCACTTTATAGAGTTGGTCAGTTCGCTTCTGAGAGGCTCGCTTGTAGCGATCAATTTATTTCAGCTCCTCGTACGCGCATCAATTAGCCTTCGCTTTATCCCGAGACGGTATAATAAAATGCTTAAATTTGTTGCAGTTAAAATCGTCGCTACGATATATTTTAGATTAAGAAAAATTGACGATGTGCCAAGAGCGCTATTATAAGTCAAGAGGCTAAATAGATAATTTACGGCTTTCCAAACTCCCGATAATGGATATTCGAAGCACTCTAAAATTTCGAGAAACCTAGCTTTAGGAGCGCACGGCGAACGTTCTCCTCGCGGCCACTTTATCGCGAGCCGTAAATTGATAAAAGCGGGAATCGTAATTCGGCGTGTTCACGAGGAAAATAAATAAATGTTTGCAGGGTGACGTTGCACGTGGTCGAAAATTTTACGGCCGGCTCTGCTTTTTCGAAAGGGAATCTATCGTGTTTTACGTCCTCGCCGGACGAGATCATCAAAGATCCTTTTTACGCGGACGCGAGTTTATTCAAATGGAGACGTTTTCCCGGGACTAAATCGCGTTTTACGATCGCGCGCCTATCCGGACGATTCTGTTCGGCCGGAGCGCGACAAATGGTCCGATGAAATCTTCTGTCCGACCTTACAAGTTTAGACGTGATCTAATCTCGGCGTTTCGATGCCGAAACGACCGTAGTCGCGTCTCCAAAAATATCGACCTCCTTGCGTTTTCTGAAATTCGCCATCCGGCAATATTATTGTCGCGACCCGTCCATCGTACATTTCTCTTACCTATTGTTCTCGAATTCTTCCATCGTACAAACGTAGCTTCGACTCGCGTATAAACTAGCAAAGTTAGGAGCGAGGAACGGCGAAATATAGAAGGGCGAAGTCGAGATAAATCGAGTGAAAAACGAACGATTAGGGTTGCCGGTAGAGCAGGAACACAGAGGAGAGAAGATTGCGTAATTCCCTTTCGGAATTCAACCATTCCCGTCGTTACTGCAATCCGCATCCGAGATTGCCAATGACCGCGTCGATGGGGCGAAGGAGGCAGCGATCCGAAGGAAGCCGACTTGTGCGAGTTCGAGGACGTTTCACCCTCTATTAAACTCCCTCGGACAAGGGAAAGGCGGCCGCCGTGGCTCGTCTATAAAATCAGCCGCTTTTTTGTTTGTACCCTCCTCTACCTTCCAATCCTCGCTCCCTCCGCCTACCGTCACATCGTTTTCTTCTTGCTTTCGTTCGAAAACGTCCGATCGATCCAGATTGTTCGAGATTAGCCGAGTAGGACGAAAAGAAAATGGACCGCTGAGGGTCGGTCCCCTTCTGTGGGATCTTTGCCGATGTTGCACTAGGCGAAGTCAGGTGCTGAGCGTTGCTCGAAGGAATGCCGGGCCTCGTTGGCCACGAGAATACCTTCCTTCGCATAATTATGAAGAATGCATATAAGCGCTTGGCGTTATCGGCCGAAGCAACGCAATCCACGAATCGGAATGCAAAATACTGCGCGACGAAAGAAACGAAGGGGACTCACTGAAACGCGCAGGTATTTATTTGGTTAATCGTTTACCGATCGGTTGGTGTACAAAGTACTAAATGTACTCCGATGAGCAATTTATTATTATCAAACGGGTTGAGGAATTTATTTTATCGAAAGATCGAGATTTAAGTTACGAAGCAAGTGTAAACCAAATATAAAGTGTTACGCAGCAACGATGATCATAATTAAAACAGGATAGGTAGTTGATTTTGGTGATAGTAAAGGTTGAGTGTGATCGAAAGAGTGGATTATTTATCGGTACGCTAAATAAAACGTTAACTCTTCAACGATGGTGCAGTTTTCTGCACCACTTACTCGTATCGGGAAGATCGACAAGATTAACCCTCGTGCTACGAATTATGACACAGATGCAACAGAAGCGCATAGTATCGAGAGTGAAATTTAACTTAAATCCTAATATTAGCTTCGGATCGTAAGACTGGAGCTTACGAAACAGGTATCGCCTACGATATTCGAACGATTTGTACGCGACAAGATACGAAATCAGTAATCAGCTTGATGCTAGCATACAATCGTAAGACAAGGAATGAAAACGGTTGAATTGCCCATAAAGGAACCTATGCCGTTGCTGTTTTAAGTAGACACGAATCTCTTTTATCACCCTCACAAGACAATTTTTTCAGCAACGCACAGTAGGAAGCTTCTAGCAGATATTATAACAAACTTTTTGCCACTGTTATCACTCCGGTGTGCGACTACCACGGCAGGCTATCCATAAGTCAACAGCGAAAAGTTGCCGGCCGTCGAGACAAAAGTTTCGTTCGCAAACTGTCCTCGTATCAATGCACCGACAAAATCGCCTACGAAATGGCCGGGGCTAGGCGTCTTTGACCGCGGGAGGCTAGCGACGCGACGACGCGGACGGGGAACACAGTTCATATAAAGTTGCGGGAGCTGCAAACGTAACGACTCGTTCCGCGAATAGCGAGGGGCAGGAAGTTAGAAATTGACAGCGGCGGCCGCCTCTAGATTTAATCGACGCCCGAGTACCCCCTCATTGATATGCGCAATTTCGACTGCCTCCCACACGCGCGCGGGGGCCAGGCCGCTGCCGCCGCGCAATTATCCACACGTACCGGCGCGCGCGAGCGTGTGTACGGCCGCGATTTACATACTAAGTGTGGCGTTGCGTGCCAACGGAGAATCGCTCGGATGTATCGACGCGATCGTCCCGCGGCACTGTACGCGCCCCGATGCAATGCAGATGCGACAACGAGCCAGAGCAGATACTCGTTCGTAAACGAGCAAAGCTCGCGTCTTGTATGAGGAAGGTTAGATCCAGGCAAGATGTTCGGCGTAAAAGTTCGCGACACGGGCATGCAGGTCTCTTGGCCGAGAGAAAGACGGGCGTGGAATGCTGCGTGGGCTTCTCGCGATCGATCGTTGAAATCGAGTTCGCGATACGGCTCCGCCGATTCGTATTATTGCATCGGCGAAGAATTTTTGGAGATCTCTTTTTCCCGTGACTCGACGATCGAATGCGATTTAATGAAAATTGGGACACGTGATACTGGTGATACACCGACTGTAGAAAACATATTTATGCGTATTAAAACTCGCAATTAAATTCGATATTTTAACGCTATCGCGGTGAATTTTTATAGTCTCGTAAGCTTGGAGTTATTTTTTTTTCGGGGGTAACTCGGCGATTGAATACGAGTCGATGAAAATGGGAACGAGTAATACGATACGGTGGCTACTGAAAAATATTTATGCATATCGGTAGGTACTCCGTAATTAAACTCGATGTTTCAATACTATCGTAGTAAACGTTTATAGGCCCGTAAGCTTGAAGATTGATTGCGATCTAATGAGAATGAGGACTCGGTTTGATATACTGGCTATAGAAAAATATTCGCACATAATTGTGCCATGTAATTAGGCTCTATGTCTCAATCGTATCGCGGCAAACTTTTATAGCCTCGTAAGACTGGTATTGATTCAGTTGCACCTAATGAGTTAGTATCTAAATGATGAAATAAATATACCGGTGCGTAAATACTTTCGATAGCCACTTAATTTACGCATTTATGGGAAATTGAACCGCGTAAGAGGACACGAAATGCATAATAACCTTATATCCATAAAAACCCGCTCAATATTAAAAATAAAGCGCACTTTATAATATTTACAGGGTGAAACTCTTTATTCGCGTTTGTAGAGATGTGAATTCGAATAAAGACCCGCGACCAATTTATAAGAGTACACCTACAACACTCGTCGCGAATAACTAGCAACGATTTACCAAAATTCCTACCACGGAAAAGGAAATACCCCCGCCGTTTAGCATTTCATCTATGCTCCCCCTGCGTTTGCAAGTTGAACGCAACCTCGCGGAGGAATCGGTCGACGAGGTATTCGTCGTTGGACGATTGTAGCTCGACCTGGTCGCATATTATCAACGCAAACGTACGCGAATTTCGAAAGTCGGGAACACGCTACTGGAGGCGAGCGAAAGAGAGAAGCGAAGAAGGGTGCACCGTGGCGCGTTATACGCTCGGCGGCGAGGATGGAAGAGGGTGGGAAATAGTGGAAAAGAGAGGATATCGTCGAATAGCTCCGGTAGGTAATAACGACGCGAAAGGGGGGCAGAGATGAGCGCGTAATACTAGACACCGGGGCCACTCGAGCGACTCATTAGGGGCTTTGCATATGGTGGCGTCAACCTCGAAAGGTTAACCAATATTGGCAGAACGCGCGTAATTACGTCCTCCGGCCTCGTATAGAGCCGTGTATATAGCTCCGATAGTTACGCCCGGTCCCGGATGTGCAAACGTTTCCTACCTACCTACCTACCAACCAACCTACCAACCCAACCAACCAACCAACCAGCCAGCCAACCAACCTACCTTATGCTTGCACCACGCAACCTACCGCCGCGCCGCGTCTGCTCCGCGCGCGCTGCATCCAACTGACCCGCCCCCTCTCTCTCTTTCTCGCTGTAACTGCGACTGCTGCACTCCGCGACTTCGTCAACTTCGCCACCTCTTATCTAATCCCAAGCACAGCTTTTCCGCTGCTTCTTTCCAATCCGCGCGACCTCCGAACCATTCTACTCTTGTACACGGGATGATTTTCTCGCCGGCGGACTCGAACACCGGGCACCGACTCCGTAAACGTTTAAAGGGGAACAGTGGATTTTTTCTTTGGGACTCATCGATGCGCCGGTTGAAGTATCATTAGGGGTCTCGTGGAAAAAGTCAGTAGTCTTGTCCGAGTTATTTTGTAAGCATCTTTCGTGGGAACGCTTTTTGGTTTGCTAGTATCTAAGTGCGTAATAATCTCAATCTTACGGTTTAGATTGCAGAGCTTAAAAATGCGTAATATCTGGGCTTTGAAAAAATAGTTTACCACTGTTTGTAATTATTTGAACAGTGGAACGATGGATGTATTAACGGAATCGGAACAGTGGGATTTGATCGGTTAAAGGCCCACCCTTTCTGTCATAATTATAAGGATACGTCACGCGCGTTTGCACCAACGGCCAAAATATTACGAAGCGGAAGAGGAAGGGAGACACACGGTGGAACACAAGCACGCGTTCCTTCTGCTTCTGTGTATTAGATCTACAAATTAATTCGGTGCTCTTTCGCAAAATTCAATGTGCGCGTACGGAGAATAGAGTACAATTTTGGTGCTCGAAATAACCTTCACTATTCAATTGAACGCGACTCATAAATTTCAATGCAACAAAAAAGATTTTACTTTCTAAACCAAAATCTTCGAGACTTTAAACCTAAAGTCAACGAATTAACGTGCACACCTTATACGTATACTATTATAGAAGCTAAATTTCCCATGCTACTGTTAGCATAGATTAACTTCGTACTGGAACAATCGACGGTGTATTATATCGTTGACAGATCGTAACTGTGGGATCTAAAGCTAACCCACAGAAGCAACGTTCGTCGATTCTCGACGAGCAAATAGCTAGCGAGAATCGCTTCGAACCAATACTATCGATCGGCTCGCAACGAGCTTGCAAATTATCGCCGGAGCAAACTCGCCGCGATAACTTCCATAAAATAATCCTCGCAAGAATTAAATAAACGGAGGTTCTTGCCGCTAAATAGTGGATCGATAAAAATTCCACACACCTCTGCTTAGCATAGAAATCTAACAACTTTTCTTACCCCGATCGTCGATTATAGGCTTCTTGCGGAATCCGATAGCGATCGACCTACACGACGAGTAAAGAAAAATCGAGCGGGTAACCGGTCGCGGCTCCATCGCGGGAAAAAGCTCTCTCTCGCGGGCGAGAGCGTTTCTCGTCTCCATAGCAGACGTCTGTATCCGATGGCGGAATAAAAAGCGGTATCTCCGCATCGGGCCAGAATTGAGTTAACTCTAGCCAGGCGTTCGAAGGCATCGCGCGATTTCATCGTTTAACGACCGCCGCCAGAGCCGAAGAACGCTTAATTGCAACCGATTTTCTCCGCTACGGCGCGAGGGAAAAGCGGCGATCGACATTGGGCCACGTGACGCGCAACGGGAACATTTGGAGAAAGAGAGTTAACCGATGCTGCTACCGTAACGACTCTGCCGAGTTTCGTGTGAGTTTCTCGAGAAAGATCCACGAAGCCGTTTCACCGTGATTTTTTATTCACGAGCGGAACAGCGGAACGTCGCGCAGTTGGAGAGGGTGTCGCGAGATTCTACGTGAAAAATGGGCGTTCGCCGATGGGGAAAGCTTCTGACCGAGATCGGTGGTTCGCATGAAAAATTCCTCCGCGCCATAAATAGGCGTATCGAAGAGCAGGACAGAGAAGATCGGTATCCATTATTTCTCTCAGCGAACCGTTCAACGGATTCGTGTACTCGAACGGAATTAATGTCTACACTCCATTGTCTACAAAGCATGAGAAACCAATTCCCCTGACAAAGTAGCTAAATGCTAACAGAATTGCTCGACTTTTTCGCATCTTCGTACAAGCTTATTTAGCAAAACGTTAAATTACAGTTCGACGACGCGATTCCAATTTACGCGGCAATTCTTTCAGCGTATTTTTTCCACTATGCTTCGCGTTTACCAAGAAGTGGAGCATCCACGAACAATTACCAGCAACGCAAAGTCTTCGGGGAGAGAGGAGAGGATAAAGGGAGCACTCGGAATTCATCGTCACGGAAGAACGAAACTCGCGACGATTCCCAAAGAGCTTCCACCACGACGTATTTCTCATTTTCCGTATTCGGAGCGTCCTCCCGTTGCCAATCGAGCAAACGGACAACCCCGAAGCGTTCTCCGGGCGCAAAGTTGCGAAGCGCGCCGTCGGTGAAACAATAGCGGCCCGTCGGCGACGACGAAAGCGACGAGAGGGTTAGCGAGGCGAAGCAGGCACGGAGAGGAGACAAATAGAGGTGACGAGGGAGGAGGACGAGCAAAGAGGGCGAGAGAGGGTGGTGGTATTATTAAGCAACTAAATTAATAGAGGCTCGGCGCGAAATGGAGAGCGCCGGTCGAGCGAAGAGGGTGGATATTCCACGATAAACAATGCCTACAGTTCGGAGTTTTGCACGGGGCGCACACACGCTCCGCAGAGACGTGTACGCGGCTCGTTCGAACCAGGGAGATCCTCCAGGAGGTGGAGGAGGAGAAAGAAGAGGAGGCGGAGAGAGAGAGAGAGAGAGAGAGAGAGAGAGAGAGAGAGAGAGAGAGAGAGAGAGAGAGAGAGAGAGCGGATATATAGGAGAGAGAATCAAACTGCCGACGTGGTGCGTGAACGAGCGAGCAAGCCGGAGAGAAGGTACGCGCGCGTGAACCGTCGGAGAGAGCCTGGCGTGTTTGTGTGTGGACACGAGGGTTGCTAAGCAAAGTAAGTAAAGCACCTGTGGGAGCTGGCTCGCTTTCGAGGGTGGAAGGAGGTCGCCGCGTTAGAGGTGGAAGAAGATGGGTGGGAGAGGAGAAACGGAATAGAGAGACCGAGGAACCGAGCGTGCTAGCACGAGAGAAACCGAACGGGATAGAGAGAGATATAGCCGAGCGACGGAAGGGAAGGAGGGATAGTGGCGAGGGGAGGGAAACGAGAGAGAGAGAGGGAGAGAATAGAGTAGAGAGTAGAGAGTAGAGAGTAGAGAGTAGAGAGGCCTGGCGAACAGGCGAGCCAACCCCGGGAGGAAGCCAATCAATAAACTCACTCACTCGCTCTCCTACGGAGAGAGACCTACTGCTCTCCCTACGCTCGCGATGCGACTATATATACAGGCAACCTGGAAGCCTCCATTACGTACGCCCACTCGGCTGCCTACAGCCATTTTGTAACCGTTCGCCGTGCACGGTTTCTCTCGGATCTCGGTATCTTCTCATCCCCCTGCGCAAACGAGAGCGAGAGGGAGAGAGAGAAAAGGAGGTGAGGAATCGAGAGACGAGCGACCGCGCTGCATCCAACGATGACGAGAGAGTGCCGTTCGGCAAGATCAAAGGAATTGGACCGGCTCTTGGAGAGATCTAGCTCGATATTGGATTCTTCTCTTCGCGATTCTTATCGTCACGAATACACACACACACACGCGCGCACATGCGTGGTCTTCTTTTCTCCTAATTATCGATCGAAATCCCCCCCCATGCCTGAAGGAAATACGAAAGCATAACGAGGAACGTGTTTCGGAGTAAGGAAAAAAAAAGTCAAAGTCGGAAAAGAAACGAGAATTTAGATTTACGAGCTAAGAGGAGGAATCGAGAGCTCCGCGGGAACCAAGTGTTTCCAATTATGCCTAGCGTCGAAATCTATGTCAATGTCTCATTTTGTCAACGGCACGCGACACATGGTTTTCGAAAATAACCCTCCTCGTTCCCACGAAAACTCGCTCCCCTTCGTTGCGGAGCTTTCGAGAGAAGCGGAGCTTCCTGCGCCATCTTCGGACCGTGTTATTATATGCGGGTTACCAGGGCGGACCGTAACGTTTGCTTCCTTTTTTCGCGCAAAACGCTCTCAGGAAGAAAGTGACGCGACCTGGTTTATTTTCCGCCGCGCTCCTCTCTCGTCGCAGCAACCAAATTGCGAGTTATTACAGGCACCGTTCCGTTCTTCCCAGCGTGCTTTTACTTCCCCGCGTTAGGAACGAACGTGCACGGCCATCGGCAAATTCCGCATTCATCCTCGCGGCGCAACAAAGCGACTACTTTTTTTTTCTTCGCTAGGTAATTTTAATTTCGCCCCGATAAATAATCGTTCTCCCGTTCTGACAGATTTTGATATATCGCCGGTGTATCGCGATACACCGACGCGCGCGTCGAGCATGCTACGCGGCAGCAAAATAAATTTCCGTCGTAAATTCTCCCGTCACTTTTTCGCCCGCGCTGCCATTATTAATCAAAACACGGATCCGTAACGAAAATACGGATCTCGCCGGGCTAACCTCTATCCCGCTGGCTGAAAATACACGCGCGACACAGCGGAATCACTTTGCTCCGATACAATGTTTGCGGCCACCGATCGACGGTGTCGTCCCCAAAGCGACGACGACCTCTTTCTAGCCATCGATATTCCGCCGCTTCCCTACAAGACGAAGTACAAGGGTCCTCGTGTTGACAGCACCCTCGTAACTCTTATCCACGAGCGGCAAGAACGAGCATCCGGTTTACTCGTCACCCTTCTTACGGATTAATTGTCGCCTACCTTCGCTGGCCCCGCGCGTCGTTTCGTAAATATGAACTCTCGGGCGCCGCAGGACGAATGCCATTGAAATAGGGTGAGCCGTGGCTTTTAAAAGGGAGCGAAAAAAAGTGGAAAAACAGCTTCATATATCAGACGAATCGTAACCCATTCGATGCCAAGGGTGACTGTAGTCAATCGACGAGATTTCGCGTTAACCCATTGGCTTGCAATTGTAGATAGATTTATTAACGATAAGTTCTGTTTGCGATGCAACGTTACTTTCATTTTAGCTTTAGTTTCGCTTTAGAATATTGAGCATCGCTAAGTACAAATTGTGCAGAGTATTTTAATATTTCGAACAATAAACGTGAGAACTGTGATTCGTTGACGATAGTTTACATAAGTACGATAGTAAAAAATTGTAGCCCAAGGGGTTAACGCGTTGACCGCTGCGTTGGTCACCCGTGAACGAGGTTTGTTTTTTTAGTAGGTCCGCGATGGTCATCGATGACCGGAATGATTGTTCGAAATGATTAAAGTAAACCGAATATCGTCGACTAAAAAAATTCGAGCTAGGTAGGTAACTAGACTTGGAAAATATTATGAAATAAAAGATACGCTATTCACCAATTAATTTTCTTCATCCAAGCGTAACATTTCGCGCAATGTTACCATGTACTACGTTAAAACATGCCAAATCCTATTGTGGTCCTTACAGAAATCTGGCTAAATATAATAGCACAGCTCTAAGGTTGTCCAGTATTCGTTACACATTACTAGACGAAAGTATCGGTAAACAGTGCGTGAATCGGTAAACACATAAACGATGCGTAAACTCGCCGTAACGAAAGGCTTGCAGAAATTTCAAGGATTAAGATTCGTAAAGCAAAGCAAACTAAAAAAATCTCGACTCCTATTCAAATCTCCCGTTTTATAGTCAGGGAATATTTCCAGAAACGGCGATCGTTTCGTACAAACGTCAACGGGCCGGTTAAAATTGTGTACCGCCGCGGTTCTATCGGGGGAAAGATATTACGGATTCGCGATAACGATAACTGTTCCTGCCCGGGATACGTGTAGCGAGCAGAGATCGTGACTCTTGTTTTAATGGCGGCCGGAGAGCCACGCGAAGGGGCGCGAGAGAGTGGAACGCGGTTGGTGGTGGTTTAATCTAATGGAGCTGAGAGACCATGAAACCTGGTGATAAACTTACCCGTAGGCGGCCAGGGTCGGATCGTAGGGGTAGTAACCCGTGGCGGCAGGTTGAAGGGCGGCGGTGCCCCATGCAGCACCCATATCCGCCGTCATCCCCATTCCCGTCGTGTCCTTCAATCCGTACGGATTTCCCTGCAATCGAATCGCATAATTAATTACCTTCGCAGGGGTTGCGCCACGATAACGCATTCGTTTGGAACGTGGAAATTGAAAGTAACCCGCGGCTTACCGTTCGCGAGGTTTGCACAAATTAGACGCGCAAGAGGGTTGGTTCGCATAGGTGTCTCGCTTCGAATATCGAGAAATCGCGGACGGCGAAAGAGCATTATTGAACGCGTGACTATTTATAACATAGAAAAAGAAGCGAGAACACAAGCGACGCGATCCATCTTCCGCGCCTTCTTATCTCTCAGCGTATTAGCAACACCGCTTAAGACTGCAATACTACAGCCCAGCTTTGTTGTAAACACTGGAGGATACCATATGACAGCGCTACAGCGACTTTTAAAACGATGATCGATTAACTACAAGCGACGATGGTTGCCAAGGGTGGAATACATTGTATCTCGGCAACCTGCGCCTCCCGACCAAAATAAATACGCGATATAAAACTCAACAATGCCCGTCGTTTATTCCTTTACGATTGCGCGCATCCTTCAACTACTATATATTCGCTGCGCCTGTTAACAAGACGGGCACGAGAGTAAAAATCGCGAGCGAGAAAGAACGATACCCGACGCGAAGAACACTTTTACCCTCGGTCTCGTAACCGATCTCGTAGTGGATGCCGAGCGTGTGTGCATCTTCCATACCGAAACGGAGCAACCCACTCGCGTGACGCAATTTATGCAAACGGCTCATTGGAATTAAAATCGATCGATCCATCATCTTAAGCGGTGATCGCGTGCGCTGGATGCTGCAACGAGGTCACGCGGATCAGCCGATTCACCGACGAATGACAGACGATCCGTTAATCGAGTTACACCCACGAAACGCATCACAGTGGTTCGTCGAAACGCGAATTCGTTCAGTCGTAACGAAGCTGCGAATTCCACCGGCGATTATCGCCAGGAGAGATCGCGAATTTCACCGCGTCCTTTCTCCTTCGAAACCAAAGGTGCAGCTTTCTGTGCGCGAGAAAAGAGAGAGAGAGAGAGAGGCAGAGATTGCAGGTAAACAAGAACAAAAAGCAAGAAGCTGAAGTTTAACGAGGCAACGCAGAGACGACGCAATTCCGTGTCTCGACCGGAAATGCTCGCACACCGACTCGCGCCGACTGGATGTTCCAAGGTGTCGCTACAAAGCTCGTCATAAAGACGCTTCTCGCGTTGGAAACGGAGGCAGAGTCGCACAGACAGAGCTGGGGAATGAAAAAAAAAAAAAAAAAAAAAAAGAAGAAGAGAATAGAAGGCGACGCGTTTGGGGGCGGAGAGACGGTGGCGGCGTGTTCGGTGGCTAATGGTAGCACAATGGGATATTATTAGAGCGAAGGCTTAGAGGCGTTTGGCGCCAGGAAGTTTCGCGTTACACGGATCGCCGTCGACTCGTTCCTCTTGCTTCCCTGACTCTTAATTCCCGCCGGGCCCATCCCCTCGTTTCGATTTTCGCATCCATTCCCCGGCCGTACCCTTGTGGCCCACTATTTCTTTTCTCGCGTGTAAAAAAAAAAAAAAGAGAGAGAGAGAGAGAGAGACGAAACGGTGAGGAGAAAGAAAGGGCACGCATATTTGTCCCCTGTTACAGGCTCTCGATGTCTCCCCGCGTACCCTTTCCACGGAGGCGACTTTAATGGCGAACGGCGGGTGGTCCACCGTCGACGCCTTGGACTATTGTTATGGAACGTTGCTTGGTCAGCAGCCGATTATACGAGCGACCCGTGCATTAAGGTAGCAGCAAGCATGCGCCAGTCGAATTTTCTGAACGCATCGGGGACCGGAACCTTGGCGCGGACTTAACATTAATGCTTAATCTGCCGGTCTCGATGTTAGACGCGAGGGCCGTCGTTTGGTTGGCCAGAAACGGAGCGTGGGTGTGTATGTTGTTATTTAACCTTCGCGCGGACTTAACGTTGTTGATTAATCTGCGACGGTCGTGAAAGGCAGTGAGTGCAGGGTGAGTGATGTTGGTTCGTCGAAAATGAACGCGTGTAGGCGTTCCTTTGTAGCTGGTGCAAATTACAGATTGGAGGAAATTATAGACACGCTGGTATTTCGCGTTCGTTTGCCCGCGCATCACGATACGCGTGCCCCTTTCAACGGGGAAAGATGTCGCGACTGATTACCAATGATAAAGCGCACGAAGGGATATCGATAGACGAGGAATATACTTGTCAAGTCAGAGGATTATTAAACGGGTAGGAGATGATGCGTATCGATTAGATTAGCGACAGATTTCAGGTGCTACGTTTGTAAATATTATGTTTATTTTTTACAACATTGGCGTGGTTAGCTGATACGGCAATCGTTATTGCGTCTGGGTGAAAAGCGTTCGTGAGAAAATTATCGAGGATAAACGATAGGGAGATTGCCATTTTTGCGTCAACAATTGCGTATTTGCGGTCAAAAATTACTCCGAAGAATTGAAAGGAACGTGAAATCAGAGAACGGTGGTGTTAGTCGCGTCGAACGATTTCTTTACGATAACTGGACTGCGGATCTTTATGCCCTTATCGGGAATTTAAATATGCAAGCAGTTAAATATGCAAAGATATACAAAATATCAAAAGGAAAACTACCTGTGTAATATTTAGAGGGCGAAACCAAGCAGTATTTAGCAGCCACTTCGATATACGCGTTTGTAAAAACATAAATTTGTGTAAAGAACCGCAGCCTTGTAGCGATAAAACAAAATTACTATCGTTTCTCGATGTTATCGTTTCCTTATGCGGGGAGAGCGGATATCCGCTGCTTATAACGAGTCAGTTTGTGCACTGACTTCAATGGTTTAATCTCATTTGAAGTTTCCGTAAAACATTGCAAATTATTACGTATTAAACTTCCATACCGTGTTTGCGTGATTCTAATATATTTACTTAAAATCTTAACGCAACAAAGTTCGTGATAATTCTTTCTAATTCTTAGGGGGTTCTTAATCCACTGATCTCATTCACGCTCTAATTTCTCTTCAATTTGGCGATCGAGGTAACCAAATTTCCTTGCTTAAACGATATTTCACGGTCTCTCCGTTTCTACTGGTTTATGTAGCACATTTACAAAAAAAGAGAAAGGTAAAAGCAAGACAGATTGGAAATACAAATCGTTAATAATCACAGAAACAAAGAAGATTGGAAAAAATATTATTTTATATAAGAACACCTACGATAATCCATGTATTACAAGTGGAATGAATTCATTTAAGTAGAACTCGTAAGTTTTCGAGTAATAATTTCCCGGACCTATCTTTCGGCACGTAAGCGAAGGCAATTTCGATAAACGCGAAACTCGCGCCAAAAATATTACCACCGCGAACGGTTAAGCGTAGCACCGAAAGGGCTGTCCTAATGTTACAATACCGCACGAAGGAAACCCCGTAGACCGAAAGAAAATGTTTGCAGTGCAATTCCAAACTAAATCCAAACGCTTCTCGGACCGCCCCCTGAAAAGCCATGATTTATGCACACACGTACGGCCAATTAGCCGGCGCGCTCCCGAAAGTTCATCGGGCAAAGCAGAATACCAAGTTGGACGGGGTGGGGGGTGGGTTTCGCGGAGTTCGATCCGGGGTCAGCGACAAAAGACAAGCGGCGTAAAAGTTGGCCGAATATAAAGAGGGGAAGCGAAGCGGAGGCCTTGGAAGTTAAAATTCGAAGCTCGGCCAGCATTTGCTCGAACGATAATTTAATTAACGGTCAACGTAGTTGGGTCGAACGAAGGGGGTGAGTTTAGTATCGATGCGCGGCGATGATGAAGCCGTAGAGAAGCTCTGCGTGGGACAGCAGCTTTCAGAAGCTTCTGCGATCCGCTGGCAGGGAAACGCGTTTCGCGAGATGAAAGATCGCTGTTGCTGCCTTCTATTCGAGGCACGCTGGGGCCGAAGCCGCGTTTTTTCTTTTTTTTTTATTTATTCCCCGAAGAGCTTTCGTTGAACAAGGACCACCGTGGTCGCCTTAAAGAGGCCGCTTTTTATTAGTTCCTTTATCGCTCCTCGCTCTCGCGCCACCCACTTCATTCAATGCTAATCCGATTCTTATTATATTATAATGCTCGTCGAAACGACGCGACGGCGCTCCGAATCGTCGGAAGCACGTGCTTCCTGCTCGAACCATCCCCCGCCGAAATTCTCTTTCTCCTTTCTACGGATGAGACAAAGGGCGACGGGTGAAACGAGGGGGAAAGGATCGAAGCGAGCAACGGCTAACGCAGGGGAACAGGTTGAAACGAGGAAATTCGCGCCGCCAATGCAATGGTTGCGCGACGATGACGACGACGTTGCAGCTCGTGTGCCGCTTGCCGGTGGCCTTATTCGAGTCACCTCATTATGTAAGAATTTTGTTGTACGCGAGCGCGCCGCTGCTTAGGTAACCGTGGAACAGAGAAGAGAAGCGTGCACTCGCCGGCCGAGTACCGCGAGTTGAAACTGAAAGCATCTATTTCGACTTCCCCCTTTTCAAACGCGACGAGGACTTCTTTCTCGTAAGCTTCGATTCCCCTTACGTCCGAGCGAAGTATCGTCGAGAGATAAAAATATCAGATAAATCCACTCGGAAAGAAAGCGTTACGAGACACTAAAGACTTACAAGGGATAATGGTTAAAAAGGAATACTCGTTCCCTCGTTGGACGATCGGTCGGAAAATGGAGAAGATAAAACGAATCGAGCGAAAGGGTTGATGGCGCATCGATGGCAGAAATGGTGAAACACCTGCGACGGTAAAAGTTGACGGAAACAAACCCATTCTTTATCGAACTCGACAACATTTTATTTCGCTTTGCAGCCAATATATATCTTGGCGACGATAAGATTACATTATATTCGATACACGTTACTAATAACTTCACCCTCTCAGATAAGATTAGTTTACGCGGCGAGCAACAACTATTTTCACACGATAACGCAACTTTATTACCGATTCCGGTATTGGCGGGACGTGTTTTCGCGCGTGTGCAAGCCATCCACGCTTTTAACCGTTTTTATCGCTCATGCGAAGCGTTAAAAAATATGTTTCGCGGGTTTATGAGCCTCTCTTGACACGGACTTGCAAATCATTACGACACACGCCAACGGCTATCTCATCCATAGGATATAACCGAAGAGAAAGAGATTTGGTGATTCCACCCGAACGCGCATAGTTTCCTAGAAATGGAAAACCTTTGGGCACACGTTCTCCCACCGGTTTCTTTACGTTTCGTTCCAACCCTAACGAGATTAAACGGCAATGGTGACTCGTACTGGTTGATATCGCGACCACCCTCTGCTCGCGAGCTCGTCAAAATTCTCAAAATTCCCACCGGCCGTTCGCTTATGACATTCCAAGGCTTGGTTGTCGCGCAGGGAGGCTGAGCGATCTCGTCGCGTGCACGAAATTGCACGACGCCGCTGAAATTCCACGAAGGGCTGACCAGGGCGAGCAGGCCGCGGGCCAGCTGCAATTTATTGCGATAAAGGTGCAAAGCTAAGACGTTCGACGACGCATCGGCTCACGACAAATGGCATTCCACGAGCGTCGATCGGTCAAGCCCGACTAATAACGCCGACTACCAGATAGGGGATACGCGTACGATTTTTCGCGTCACGTCTGATACGGTGTGACCCCTGTCGATTTCAGTCGCTCAAATGTACTATCCTTCTAAGTAAGTCAAAAATATCGTATCTAGCAAATGTCTGAGAATATTGAACTTTATTTTATTTATTTATTTATTAAATTATTTTACGAGTGAAATGACGCTTGGTATATTTGACGTGACAAGAGATTAGAATATCGTAAGAGTAAAAAACAATAAGATGCCAAAATTTATACAATATTACGTGTATATATTAAATTTATACGATACTGTAATTACCTCATGTGTCAACCTGTGGATCTATGTCAACTAATGGGTTTATTCCCACTTGTAAATAAACAAAAATTAGACATTCATAAATAAAAGAATGGCTGAACAATCGTGTGCTAAAAACTGGAGCGATCTTTATGTTAACGATGTTCTAAAATAGTTGAATAAAGTTACGCGCGAACCTTAAAGTGGCGGTACGTGGTACATTTACCCTGCTTCGATTGCACCTTATCCCGCCGTACAGGATGTTTCAGAAACAGCGTGCGCAACAAGCATTACCAGGTTCGAAGCGGGTACTGGTAACGATGGCAGAAAATAAAGATTGGCGGGGCAACGCGTATTTTCCGGGGACGCGTTTACATACATTAGCGTAGCGCGTTGCCCCGAGTCAAGCAGCGTGTAGCTACATTGTATCGCATGCGAGCCGCGCGTAACTGCCAATTATAAGAGCGTAAACGGTCCGCGATTAAGAGTGCTGCGTGTGTTACGCTTATCAATGAGCCGTAAAGTAACGCATTTCGCGATATCGCGGATCGGAATGCTCCGACAACTATTTTGTTGCGCCGGAGACATGCGACCGCGCCAATTCGAACGGACGCGAGTGTTTTCCGGATACTCGAAGCGTCTAATATTTTCGTGCGTTCAATTGCGCGAGAACACGCCACGGTGCGATTTACAAATCCACCGGAAGAAAATTGAATTTCCTTCGTGAGCGTCGAACGGTGAGTTTCCCGGTTTTCTAATTGCCGAAGGGGCAGGAGTAGTGACCTTGGGGACGTTTAACTACTTCGAAATCGACAACCGAAGGATAAATATTATTATCGCTTCGCGATGTATTACAACTAAAATACAGGTATTCGAAATAGGAACATTCGTTAAATTATAGAACATACGTTAACAGATTCAAGTTGTTTTCGTGGAGACACGATATAGTTAACCAAAGGTATTATTAGCTTCTTTGTACACTACAAATAATATAGTAACGTTTCAGTGATAAGTACATGCGATTGCAGTAGCAGATAATAAAGTATAAATTATGCCTCGACGGCGCTGAAAACATGTAATTCTATACGGAGAACGCAATGCTCGTCGTCGAACAACTGAACACCGTCGATCAACCCTTAAACGCGTATTATAAAATTCCATACGCTTACGCATAGGAACGTGGACATTACGATTACGACGAGATTCGCAAAAACAACTTCTGACTCGGGTTAAGACGTTTTTGCATCCAACGCCTCGATATATGTACACACGTTCTCGAGAGAGGCTCCGTAACGAAAGGTTTAATTGCCGACAATTTAGCGGGGAAAAAAGGGACTGAATATCTACGATGGTTTTTCCAGAAGGCTCCTCTCAACTGCGATTCCACTTCTCGCGCCATTGATTTCAATTTTCCCGCCTTCTTATCCAGCGCAGAGATTATACCTACGTATTTCCACGCGGCATAAAATCTAGTTTTTATCTGTTTCTCCATGTACCTTTAAAGTCAGCTTCATACGTAATTCTATTTAATTAACAGAACAGCAGCAACTCGAACGACACCAAACGCAGCGGAACCAGTATCGATTCCCTAAGTAGGTTCTCGCTGCAGCGCCTTTCTTTCATTTCCTCTTTCCTTAACCCGTTCTGGGGAGAGCCCCGAGAACCAGACCTCACGCAAGAATCACGCGGAACGTAATTTTTCACCCAGGCGTCGAAGTTGAAACACCCGATAACGTACCGCGCTCTAATCGAACCGCGGCGATTTATGAATGGCATTATCGAGAAGCGGTGACATAATCGGTGTGCCGCGTGTCGCGAAATATCCCGCCGGCAATTAACATCCGCGTCGAAACGCGGCTAGCCCGCGAAACCGACTGTGAAATAGCAGAGATCACGCCCCGCGCTCTTTTGAATCAGCATTCCTTGCGCTCGTTCGCGCCACCGCCCGCTCCCCTCCCCTTCAGCCGATAAAACGCCAATCTAAATTAATTTGTTCGCCCGATACGCGCTCTGTGCCGCAGGGACATTCGTAATACTGCCATGGAATCGCGCGAGTTGTTAAGGTCGATGATTACGAGTCAGGGAAAAAGGGAATTGCGCGATTCGATTTATCTCAATGGGGAATATATTATAATTGTGCGATTCGATTTATCTCTATGGGGAATATATTACAGATTGTTGTATATCAAACCGTCGACTTTATGTAGGTCAAAGTTTTTCAGCCATCGGTTAATTAACCCCTTGAGTACGAAAAGCTTTTCGCATCTGAATCCATTAGAAATTTATAAAATCCTGTTTATTGTCGCTGTTATAGCAATCAAAGGAACATTTAATATATAACATTGCATATTAAGCATATGCATCCTTCTAGAACACTGATATGTATTACTTTTATTAGTAATATAAACTGAAGTATTAAGTAATTCTCTAGACAGTTATATGCGTCCATAATACTCAAAGGGTTAAAAATAACGCTAAACGATGAGTAAATACTTTACAGAAATCCAAAGCTTGAAGCTTGCTGAATTTAGCACTACTAACAGGTCGACAATTATTTTAAAAAGAAATGGCACACAGTAGGATTCTTTTCGCGTTGTCTGGTTTTCGTCATCCGATTGGAAATGAATATTAGTACGATCCTTGCTCGTTTAGTTAGAAACAACGAAAGCAGGTAGATATACGATGTTTCGTTTAGTCTCGAAATCCAGACGGTGAAAAAGGTCCAAGACAAAATGAACCATGAATCGAAGTCAACCTCGAATGTTCTTTTTAGAACGTTCCTCGAGATTACGTTTAAGCTATAACGCAGCGGAAGCTGCTTTATTATTAATGTTATTTATGCACGTGGAGATGTTCGTTAAAAGACTTTTACCTATTGCAAATTGTTAGGTGTAATTCACCTTTTAAAATATTCATAACAGCATAGAGTGGATCACGGGCCCTAAACGCTTTGCATTTCCTAATAATGTTCCACATTCTCGAACAATGCAACCCCTTAGCCACACGTGAAATCCAACGATCAGTTTTACCTTCAAACGCAACAACGAGCAGAGATAAGTGTACAACAGCGATGGTATCATCGTTATCTATCCAACTTGAACTGATTGCGCGGCGAAGATCAAAAGGCCACGGAAAACCATTTGATGCAGATAAGAGGTTCGAAAAAAAAGAAGAAGAAGAAAAAAACAAACGACACGCGCTAGATGGCGTCGCGACGATAAGTCTCCAGGTTGAGAAACGTTGGCGCGCAATCGATAGTACGCGACGCATGGGAATCGGAAAAAGTGAAATTCGAATGTGGCGAAATGGGGAAGCGAAATTGTCTCGTTATCTACGATTTCATCCGGTACGTTCATTTGTCGAAGTAGCAAAACGGCCGTGTAATTTTGCCCAATGAAAGGTTGGCTGGCCGTTATCGGAAGACACGCGCCGCTGATTGGCTGAATGCGATTCGTTCGCGCGTCCGGGGGGGTTGGAAATTCGTCATAAACGTGAAACGTGGTGAACGCGCGCGTTATCTGCTGAACTGGTTCGATACTCTGGTTATTAGACTCTGCTCGCCTCACCTTGTCCTATTTATAAGACGCGCTGCCCCGTTAACACAGCGTTTAATTAAATCGAAGAGAGGCCGTCGAGATAAGAGGCTAGCACTTTTGTAAATACCTCTTTTCGCGCCGCAGGAGGAATCCCTTATTCCGTTGGTATCGAGAGACGCGAGTATCAAACGGCGGATCTATATTTTGATTACGTCTGTCGAAGGTTTAAATGGCTTGTAGCGGAGTAACGTGTCACTCCGGGACAAGTCTCTACCTGGAACTCGTTGCCTGCCTTTATCCAATCAGTCTCGAGCCGTTGTGGCAGGGCGCGCAAGATGGATTGTTCCACGATTTCATCCAAAACAACCAATTAGTATAATTATGCCGATAAATTCAAATTTAATTGGCTCGGCTTCCTCTCTCCGCCCCCCCGGAGAAGCTATCGCGCCCCGTTCTCATATACCCAAAGCCAAATAATAATCATGCACCCAGCTCGCTATTATCTCAACGTATTTTGTTGCAACGTTCGATCTAATTGCACGTGCAATACGTTTCATGAGAAACGAAAGCAAACTCGATGCACGCCACAGGAAACGCGTGTTTCGTACGATAAAAAAATTCCCCGACACGATATCCTGAGTTTGATACGGCCAGAGTCGAATTGACCTTTCACTCCGAGCAAGGATTAATGCACTTATCGTTCGCTCGCCGCAACCAGAGCCACCGAGAGTTTGTAAAAAGAAAAACGTCGCGTCTCGTCGCGTCTCTCGGTATAAATGCAGAATTTAATTATCGACTCTCTCTCTTCCTCTCTCTCTCTCACTCTTTCTTTCAATGTCCCTCCCTTTCTCGGTGGCTCGCCGCTCGAAGTCGCTTCAAATGGGCTCGCAACATCTGGCCAAGCGAGCGTGTTTTCCACGGCAACCTTTTTATCGTTTCTACCTCCCGGTGGTGCGGTGGTGAGTATCCACGCTTGAGTGCAGATATAAATTGGCCGAAACGCAGATACGATCGTATGTTTATTTCTACGCGTTTACGTCAACCGCTTTTATCAGTCTATCATCGATGTGCCCGTGATTAAGCGCAAACAGTTTCCCTCCACGCACGTGATCTCGTTCTGACCAACCGAGAGCTAATTTTTGTCGCGCTCAAAACACTTCACGCGTCTACGCAACACATCGTCCGATATCTCTACTGAAATTTCCAGACGCTAGTCGAATTCTCTGGGTAGATGTTTACGTGGAATCGCGAAACTGTATGCCGAAAATTAGCGAGTAACTATAACACCATTCGACCCATCGTCTAAAGCAGTGTTTCCCAAGCATTTTCGTGCCATGCCCCACCTAAGCCTTTCTAAAATTCTTATGGCCCCTATGTAATATATACATGCGTTTTAATTTTCAAAAATTGATTTGTTCACCGAAGAAACTTAAATGATAGGTTTTAAGAAAAAATCACTAGGAAATTGTTGAGTAAACACACGTCTCGTATCTATAATCTAACGTTTATCCAGCTCGAGTAGCGACTGAGAGTCGCCATACGGTTAACTTAAAGTCTGGACGAGACCATCTTCGAATTGCCCCCCTTAACAATCAACGTGTCCCCCTGTGGAGCGTGGACCCACGTTGGGAAACACTGGCCTAAAGTAACCGAAAGTTTGTATCATTTGCGTGTACGCGTTGCTGGAGAAGCCTGAAATTTGGTAAGTCCTAGGTTTTACCATAATCAGGTGGCGAAAGTCGGAAGATGTCTTGGAAACCCTTTCGTTTTGCACTTTTACCGAACCATTCCGATAAGTGCTAGGATTAACCAATTTTCGGGCTTCCACGGAAACGTACAAGTCATTTGCCAAATGATTAACTCCGCGCTACAAAAAATAAAGAAACTGATGGAGCAAATACGGATTCCTTTTTAAAATTCCTCTCAAAATTTAAGTTCAAGTAAACACCGTATAATGCGTCATTACAGGCGTAGCGTTTATCTAACGACGTATAAAATGTTGAGTTATCGAGATTCAACTGTATCTCGATGAAATAATCTTTGCTACCTTTACAAATTGTTCGCTATTTCATGACCAAACGCATCGTTATTTCGCGGCGTTAAATCCGATTATTATGGAAATTTAGTCGAAACGTAAACTGCTTTTGCGCTGAAAACTTTGAAAAATTCAAAAAACTGGAGTTAATCCACTTCGGCTTGTAAACGGCTCGCATAAATCTTGCGCGTTGCAGAGAACCAAGCATGCACGGGACAAAGTCAGGTCTGTCTCGCCTGTCGATCCGCTCCGCGAACACGTTTTACAACGAACTTGAACGTTTCTCCGCCTACCCGTTCCTCCGGCGACGTAGTTACACGCGATACCGATTCCGTGTAATTTCAATGTCCGCGGTAACTTAATTAGCCCAATAATTATTCGCTCGCTATCGCGAGTAAATGACGATATCGAATGAAGAATGGCGCGGTTGCCCCTGGTGTGGAATCGTTTCCACCCGAGGGCGTTACTTATTCTTAGCCGCGTTTTTCACGCACGATGAAAAGGAACCGGTCGGAGGGAGGGAAATAAACGGTGTCTTTGCACGAGAAACTCGTGTTTCACAAGATTCCCGGAGAGCTCGGGCGAGATTCGGCCCTGAAATATAACCGCGAATCCATCACGGAGCCCTCGTTAGGTAGCGAGACGACGCGTCTTCCGCGAACCGAAACTTAAACGAGATTATCGCCCCGCTCGCGACAGCCGCCGCGTGAATAATTCGACGGCAGCCGGCGACGGAGGTTGGAAAGCGAGACCAGGCGTATGGATTTCTCAGCAGCTACGGGCGGCCACGATTCGAGGAGACGCGTCTCTCGGTCTCTGGCTTCCATCGGCAGGATTCCAAGCTAATTCGTGGCAAGAGCACGCGCTAATCCGTCTTGAGTTCGGCCAACAAGAGTAATAATCGTCCGGCACGCCTAGCACGACGGACCGATCAATCTGTGGACGGGGCACGGTCACGCATATTTTACTCGGCAAACGTTACAAAGCGTATTGCAAAAGCACTAATGCAGCGGACGCGTTCGGAACGAAACGAGCTAATAAACCGTTTAATGATCGAGTTTATAAATACGAGGCGGTTAACCGTGGGACGCATAATTTGGGTAATTTAGTATTTCTGCGGCGGGGAATCGCTTATACAGCGGCTTGAAGTATTAACGATATTAAGTTCTTCAAGTACACGATGCCCGAGATTTTCTACTTCGTTTTTTTTAATCGTATATGCGTGGCGTGGAACGATTATTTATTAAGCAATTTATGGTAATATACGAGGTGGACCAATGAGAGTTACCATCTTGAATATTTATAGGGGAAGCAAGAGAAAATTTGTCAGATACGAGTCTTTGCGAGAAGGAAAATTATTCGAATTATCGGAGAAAAAGTTTTCGGTGAAACACGATAATATAGTGTTAGCTAAAACTATGAGGTCTTTGCGGTGCAAAGTGTTACTGTACGAATAGAAAAGTTAATCAAGAATTTGTAGACTACGCGGAGCAAAATAGGTTAACGAAAATGTGGCCGAAAGTCAAAATGAGCTTTGAGAAATGGTATCGTTATCGTGGAAAGAAGATCTATCTACGCATTGCAGAAATATCATAGGTTCGATGACGCAACGCGTGTATACTTGCTTCTATGCAATACTTTTTCCAATATTTATGCCGATCGAATACCCATCCGTCCCTGTTTCTCTTTCTTTTCTCGCTTATTTCACGTTAAATTTATTCAATTATCCCGCATGTTTTTCATTTGCAATTATCATTTCGCATCTCAAAAATCTCATCGTTCCTAATTGTTCCGTATTATCGCGTTAGCCAAAAAACATTTTGCCAGGAGTAAAACGACGCGTAACGTATCCTATTTTTAACAATCAACCGTGCCCTATTTCCAACAAAATCAGAAACCGAGCACAATATTTTCCCTTGCTAATTCCCGCCTATCAAGATAACTTTACAATTTCCCATGTCCCACTTTCGAACCGCTTAAAACACTAATTACTAGCTTGCCGCGTGCACCATATATTATGTTAAAACCACCCTAAATATCCACCATTCTACCCGCTAACCTCCCCCTACGATATTCAAACCCGACCCGCTACAATATCCCCCCCTCCTCCTCCTCGTACGTAGCCACGCCACTGAATAATCGCTTATGAATAATTCATCCGTCATTACGCAAACGTCGCTAATTATCAGCGAGCAATTAACTCATATGTACATCCTTGGCAAAAAAAGAAAAAGAAAAAAAGACAAGTCAATGTCAAATTATAACGTGCAGTACTCACCAAGGGAGGGTAGAACGCTGAGCTGTCCATTCCGATGCTAGGGTAGGGCCCCTGGTCAGTGGTGGAGGGCGCAGGGGTGGGGTAAGACGAGTAGGAGGTGGCGGTGGGTGCTAGCCTCGGGTAGGCACCCAACGCTAGCCTAGCTGCGCTGTCGTATTGACAGCTGCACACCGTTTGTCCTGTCACGGGGTCCGTCATCATTGGCCTGCCGTTCTCGCAACAACCGGGACCGGTGGTGGCGGCTACGGGAGTGCTCGCTCCTCCGGAGGCTGCCGCCGCTGCGGCCCCGGTCGTCGTCGCCGTCGACGATGGTGACATCGCGCCGGGACTGAGATCCGACGACATCGCCGGCGACGTCGCCGTCGTTGGCTGCCCGCCGCTCACCAGCAGCTGAAAAGTTTTTAATTACGTTAGTACCCGGGTTCGGTTCGGTTCCGCTGGAAAATGTTACGCGATGTTAGGCGGTCCTTGCGGTAGATTTAGACGAGATAAAGAGTGGAAATTGGATTTTACCGCGGTAGAGAAAGAGAGTTTGGAAATAGGGGTAGGGCTTTAGAAGAGCGAAAGGGTTTGGAGTAGGCAAGAGCTGGGATAAAGTAGGATTACGGAGTAAAAGTAGACTGCGGATCTTTAGACGAATTTGTAATTGAATTGGAATGTAAATACAGATTTGATTTCTGTTCTAAACGTCGTAAAGAGTATCTTAGTTAGGATGTTTGGTATGGTTTTGTATACTCTTTGCATCGTATGGGATTTTGCATATTTAAGTCGCGCATAAATGCGTACAAATTACCAGTCTACTAAAGTTATCGGCGAAGCGTAGGGAAGACTATTCAATCTCGTATGGAATCATCCAGGGGCTATTTGGCTACGTTACCATTTTAGTGTCACACGTGACGTTACTAGTTTAGAGTGGAATAAGACAACACCGCTTTTAAAGTGATGGGAATTGTAAATAAATATTGCGATAATCAATTCCTTTCTCTAAAATCCAAATCTGTAATAATATTTAGGATATATATTGGTGAAAATTTCTGGGTCAAAGGCCTATTTTTATATTTATATTAAAGAGTATCGCTATCCATGATTAAAGTATACTATAAAAATGGTAGACACTTGCAAACGTATGTAATTTGAACGCAATAAATCTTCGTGTATATTTTGTACGGAAAACAATGAAACATCGTTATAAAAAAATGCACCGTTGTATGTTTATATCATTTTCATGGTAAATTTGTAACCAGTCGTGTTTAAAAAGTGAACGATTTTAGAGCACCGAAAGGTTTTAGTTTAGAGAGCTTTTTGGAATAGCAAACGGTGAGAGATTTTTAAGTGGCGAAGGCTTCCACACTTTTTTCCCTAAATATTTGGTTTCTAAATTTATTTTGCAAGATGCGACGATTACGATCCCGTGGAACAGATATTATCGAGCGTGTCAATTGTTCGGGGAAAAACTAGGTAACGACAGTTTTTGACGAAAGCAGAGATAAGAGTTGCCAAGATGTTGTCAATGAAACTTTTGAGTAGTAACATCGGAATAATAAGATAATCGGATAGATAGGAAATTTAATTGAATTCACATTAAGAAGGCCGGATTTCGAAACATTATCAGATAATCGTGTTGAAGTGTCGGGAATTAGGTAGTAAAGCTATACGTAAACACATTATATTCCAATAACCTAATACCTAATGTACGTACCACGATAGAAAAATAATCCCGTGTATAATTTAATCTGTACAAAATTTTCTCTTACGTTCCTCGCCGACTCTTTGTCCGTGACTCGTGTTACTGGCTGTGATTCGTATTACTTGTTACCGTGATCGTTCCCGTCCGCAACTCTTAGTTAACGCACGCAGTGTGCGTATCGATGCGCGCAAAAATGTTCGCGGCTAGAATAAAACAACCACGGGGGAATAAATTGCGAGTTAACCCGCCAGCGATCGAGTTTAAAAATAATTCCAGTGCAAAGGGTTAATGGCGATAATGACGGTAATTTTGAAAGCAGGTGATACACGCTTATCGCAGCGGATCCGATTATAAATGCTTGCTCGATAACTCGATAGCAATTCCGTGTTACTTTAATGGACGATAATCGGGGATGGAGTAGCGGTATCTCTCGTTATTAACCAACAGATGACATTCGACAATTAACTCCTTAAAAGGATCGTCAACGCGAAAGAGAAATTGACGGAAAATTAAAAAAAAAAAAAAAAAAAAATACAACCGTATAATCTACTTCGAAAAAAAAAAGAAAAAAAAAGATTATTAATCCCAGCTTTGACGACAGAAAAAGAAAGTGAAACGGAAAAAAATAATGGTTTTTCCCGTGGCTGAAATTATGCGCGCGATATCGATGTTCCCTCGCGATCAGAGACCTCCGATAGCAATAATTGTCACGTAATTTTGTGTAATGACGGCCAAGTATAGCGTGAATGCCACTCGAGGCTTTCGAGACCGCTCGAATAAGTTAAACGGGAATTTATCGTCGGGACCAGTGGTCGTTCGAGTAAGTGAAATTATTGGCCAGCCTTCGCGCATCGCCCAGTCTTGTACGCAATTTTTCAAACGTCGAAATATCGCGGACGAGTTGCGTTTATTGCATGTCAATGCGGAAAGGAACGCTTCCGACCGTGTTCTTTTTTTGTTTTCGTCAAAAATAAGCACATTTGTCAAGCCGTTATCGCAATACCGAGGGAACTTGTACAACGCGAATCAGCGATAGCAAATATCTTGTCGCGTACACGTTTTTCGACCATAATTGGTGTACAAGCCGGACAAAAAACTGTTCTGTATTTATGTAACAAAAGATTATTATGTTCGTGCACGATACGCGCCCGCCGGCGATGTAAATAAATGCAAATAAACGTCATCTTCTTGAAAGGTAGCTCGCGAACACTTGTTACGGCGTTGTGTCTATTGCGACTCGAGTAAATGAAGCCGCGATGCTAAACGTAATATTTCGGATAGCGATATAAAATATCGATCGATGCACGCATCTAGTCGGAGACGCTGGAGCTAATGAAATTGTCGATAATTAATGTCGTTGCAGAACATCGTGTCTATATGTAATCGAACAGGCTCATAATTTGCATTATAGTCGAGCGAAAGAAAACAAGATCGATATCATGCAAGGAGAACGAGACATTAGCGCCACAGTAACCGCTTAATTAAAGTTAATAATTCCTACAATATACAAGCGCTAAACAAAGTAAAAAAAAAGAAAGAAAAAAAAAAGAAACATGTCTATCTCGTCGATCATAATAGGCGTCATACCTGTTGCACGCGTGGGCAAAAAAAAGGAAAAGGAAAATGAAGCATAAATAAACACGACATCGAAACGGAATCAAAGGCAACGATAATAAATATGTCAATAGGTCTTAATTACGGGCCGTGGCGAATGCTTTACACTTTACATAATACTCCCGTGTTAATAACTCTGTGGTAGCTCCTCTGTAACTTTTATCGCGAGAGCAGAAGCTGTCTTCGAAGATACCCACCCAGCTTGCGCTTAAGTGCAACGAGACTTCCATTACATTTGAATAATCATACGACTAGCCAAGCCCTGTACCTATCATTTTTGCATAGAATTCTCATGAATGTCTTCGCATTCACCGTATCGACGGATATAATTCACCGGAGGCCTCATTTAGATTATCGCGTGCATGATTATAACGTTTACAAATTATCTACGTATGCGACAGGATTAACGGCGGACCGAAGGAACGGAGGAGCGAGGCAAATTATTTCTAAGTTAACTGTTTCTTTTTGTAGTCGCGTATCCTTGCGCTGTGAATCATTCGCACTAGATACGGAATCTTTTTAGATCGAAATTGTACCTACGTAAAATTCGGGTGATCGCGAATAAATTGCAAGAGTGCTCGATATTCGTGTAGCAGCGAGCGACAGAGGATAGACACGCGCAGCAATATACCAAAATGAATACGTATCTTAAATTAATTATAAAAATACAGAAAAATAATTTTGACAGTGATAACGTTTATTTTGGGGACACGTTGTCCGAGTCTTAACCCTTTAAGCGGAGAGGGTGGATATATCAGCCGCTTGTTATTAAATTGGCGCGTTAACTTCGATGACTTCGTTTCATTTGCAGTTTTGGTAAAGCGTTTCAGGTTATGGTATATTGTACTTCTATACCATTGCTCTAAAGACACAATTCCATTCAGGCAACACGTAGCATTTCGACAAGACTCGGCTCAAAACACGAGGCACTGGAGGACACGCGGCATACTAGTCGAACTACGGGTTGCTCAGAGTTGTCTCAGTGGAATCACGACTTTAATAGATTTACTTTTTAACGTACAATTTCGACACGGCGAAATTCGTGATAGTTAGACTACAAATGCAATCATTTTTACCGTGCTTTGAATATCGCGTATCTTTTTCTATACCAAATGAATTCCGCGTCTTTTTGCACATTTAAATTTTCCATAAATGCATAAAAAAAATCTGCATTCTAATTGTAACCCGCTTAACGAGTTAACGCGTGAAAAAGTAATATTGCACCGCGACTTCATCTTACTCGGTCCTTTACGCTATTATTTCATCCTCCGCGTGTCCTTTAATTGAACATAGGGAGCTGCATCGTTCGAGGCAAGCAATGGCGCGATTCCGCGATTAATCGCTTGCCAAAGGCAGAGTACGTCTCTCGCGCGGAGCACTCACGAGGGAAGGGTTGCGCACGTACATATATCGCGCAGGTTTCTCTCTGCGGTAAATTAGCTCGCGGTAAACGAGGATGAAATGAATCCTGGTAATTAATACAGCAGAGGAAGGAGCGGAGTTATTTCGAGAGAAGAGATTCAGAGAGCGAAAGGGCTCCGGTGTATCGTCGCGTTGATAAAGAGAGTCTTCTCTGTCTCGTCCCGCGTATTCTGGTTCCCCGTGACAGAGACGCGGAAAGGGGGAACTACACGGGAAAACGGTTAACTCACGTAGCACCTTTCTATTCGTAGAGCGCGTGTCGAAATCGCGGCTGGACCGCAGGACGCCCACGGGAAACGGGTGATAAATAGGATCAACGAAAACATTATTTTCACAGGCACGAATTTCCCTTCGGCCGCTTTGTTTTCGCTGCCGGTTCGGTTTCAAAAAGAAGAGCCTCGTCGAACGGAGAGGAAATAGAGAAAAAGGGATTGCGTGGGGAGAGAAAGAAGACGTCGCCACCGTTTTTTATAACGCGTTCATATGTTTCGCGGCGTGGACGTGTTTACGAAAAACGGGATTCCACGTCGCGCTAAATAGTCGTAAGATATTTCGACGCCCCGTGGCCGGCGGCTACAAATTTCCCCCGATAATTTATCGCCGGTGATACTTAAATAGCGTCCCGCCGTGAAATTGGACGACGCGGCGATCATCCACCGGATCATCCTTTCGGCCACCGATTCCACGCCATTTGTATGCGCGACTTTTAATTTATTTTCATCAACGCCGACGTATCTTTTCTGGGGAACGAGCTGTCGGGCCGGCCACTCGAGGAGGACCTCGCTTCCTCTCTATCGAGGATAACCGGCAAAAAGAGAGAAACAACGCGGATGCTGCAACCCCAACGGATGCACACACGGGAATCCTGCGATATTGTGTGTCGCCATAGTGGAATCTTTAATTAAACCGACACACGTCCGCCATAATCGTTTAGCAGTACCGCTGTTTCTCTATTTCCTCGGCCGAAATGGCCCTCTCTTGTCGTTCGAGGCTCGTTCGCGCACTCCGAGAGAGAGAGAGAGAGAGAGAGAGAGAAGCTGGCGCAAAAATAGACGAGAAAAAAAGCAGACACCCGAACGGACCCGGCTTCGCAAGGGAACGAGGTAAACCGAACTTTCGTGAACAAAGAGCCAGGATGAGGAGAAGGAGGAAGAGGAGGTGGTAGAACACCTCGAGGCCATGACACATGCGTACCAACGTGCGTGTGTGTCCCAGTGCACGCATTCTTTTCCTCTCTGTTCGATACAAGCGTCTCTTCTCTCTTTCCTTCCCTCCGCGACTCACGACTGCTTTTATTCTTCTCGGTCCCTCCCTGTCCTGCTCCATCTAACCGATTCGTCTCTCACGGAACGTTTCGGCTCCTCCAGCGCGTCTGGAGCCATTCACGCCCTGCTGGGTTTCCCATCGGAACCTTTTAAAAGCCCACTTTCACCCCCGCGGCACCAACCACCGCCGCGAAAACCGTACGGATCCTATCCTGGCCCTGCAGGAATAGTCCTGATACGACCCTCCTTTTCCTCCACCGTTACCTTCCTCGCCGTCATCCCCTTTTAAACTACCCTCTACTGTCCTCCGACGACGATTCGGTGACACTCGCGCTCGCAAATCAACCCCTCGAGGGGTGGAACTCTCGACTAGTTCTCCGCGTGAGGCTTCGTACACTCTACCGTTTGCATATTCTCCGACGAGCAGTGAAAGAAACGAGCCAGTGATTGAGAAATAAAATGCAAATATAGTGGCCGAACGATCGATGGGGGAAGCTGCATGATTATAGCACCTGTACGTTTTAATTGCCGAATCCTCGAAGCGATTCGAAGCTGGTTTACGCGCGCGCCAGTCCAGACGATGGTTCGTGGAAAACGTTAAGTATGGTTTATCGATGATACGATGCACGAAGTAGCGGTGCGTGATGCAGGTGTAAAGAGAGCGCAGCTACTCCTTTCGACGACGTTGATGAGGAATAATTTACCGCTACAAACCTGCAATTTTGGCGTAAGCGCCACAACCCCTTACTCCCGATAGCCGCGAATTTACAATGTTTCGATACCGTGATCGATACACTAAATAAAGTCGACGACCGAACGAGAGTCATCGCCTGATCGATGTTCGTGTTCGTGCATCGAGCACCGCACGATACATCGTCATTTTATTATTAACGTTTGTTTTACGAGTAAACATCGTTAATTTCGGGGAGGGGAAAAATTGCAACGACCGTTCTCGCGTTAATCGACCGATCGGTTGGCGCAATCACGAACCCAACCACCGGAAGCGCGTTCTCGAAACCATAATTTCGGGACCATGGATTATCGGAGTGGCCGATCGGCCGATAGAAATCGTGAAAACAATATCGCGATAAAAGGAACTCGGTCAGCTCTTCAACTTTCTCCCCAAAATCACCCGACTGATTAAATTGGAAAACGGTATAATTATTTCTAGCAACTTTTAACAGACGTTCGCCGGATCGCGAGGCCACGTTGACGGGTTGTATGACATGAAAACGCGAGCTGGAAAAGTTGACAGTGGTTTCCACTAATCGACCTTTCGTGACACGAAACACGAGTCCGCGGTACACGCGAACAAACGGAGCCGAAGAAGAAACTCGTCTACGGACGGGGAGTCCTTTCGAAACAGAGCTCGCAGGTGTAAAGGGTTCTTCATAAACAGGATTACACGTGTTCAAGTTGAGCTAAGTAGCGGTTTGATCGCGAGTTATCGCTTCTCTACAAAGTAACCAGAGACTTTGCAACGCGGTTCGTAATGCTGATACGCTCGAAAGCAAAATGACCAATTCAATAATTAATTAACAGGCGGTCTTGCGGATTCGCGCAAAAGTGTTACAAATTCGATTAAACGAGCCAAGGCTTTCTCTGGACTTGCATTCATTCCAGCCGAACAATAAAATAAAATGTGTGTTTGAATAAAATTCACCCGTTAAGATCAAAGATGTTTTGACGCAGTTTTGCATTTTATTTGCAATCTTTCTCAGCTAATATGCGTCGCAGAATTCTGTTTTTGCGATGTGTTTATCAAAAGGCATCTGAGAAATGTGTGTAATAATTTTTTCGATACTACTTTTTCTTCTGCATAGGTTGCACAATTTTGCAAAGCTTAAAGAAGCTACGAATAGAATGTTGCGTTACCGCAAAGTTAGTCCTACCCTTTGAGTGCTAAGTAATATTGGAAGATCCGAATTAATTTAATAGATACCGTGCAGATATATTTATCGATACAAATATCGTCGTGCAATGTTTCTAAATCTAATTTAACCAACATTTTGCGCTCTATGTTTAGCATTTCAAAAGAGCTGAATGTTCAAACGCCGTGTGTCATACTCGAGACTAATCGCGTTTATACGACCATAGCACTCAAATCCTTACATCCGTACCTCACCGATTTCAATAAAATTTCAGATGTCGATAGATTTCTGTAACAATCGTAAAGTACAACAACAACAATCGTAAGCGTAGCCACAGATAGTAATCTAATTTTTGCACGCGTAGGCATGATAGTGCGGGTGAAAATTTCATTGACATCGGTGAGGATAAAAACCGAGGTTTCCCGTGCAAGATTGAAACGCAATACGCGCGCGCAATTCGCACGAAAAAGATGGCGGACCCGGAGATACGAATGGACAGTCTCGACTTCTCTAGACCCAGCCTCCCCTTCCGTCTCGGCCCGTTTCCTGTGCCAAGCTGCTTCCACCTTCCTTCGCCATGTGTCTTTTTCTCGTCGCTGAAATCTCGAGTACACAGGGAGTGCAGAAGCCTTCTTCAGCCCTCCTCCCGAACCCTCCCCCTCGTCGCACGAGATCTTGTACGACAACGGCATTATGGACTCCGGCCGCCCTTCTTTTTCGCGACAAATTAACCGTTACCGTGGCCCTTTCTCTCTTTTACCACTTCCCTCCTCGTGCTCCCGATGTCGAAGCATCGAATCAAAGCTTAATATAACGCGCCGAGTGATCGCAATTTGTCCGTATTTGTCCGGAATGCAGGTTAATCGGATTCGCGTTATATCCGCGGTCCCTGCAATTGCGTGGAAAAATTGTTTTTATCTTAAATATTGCAGAGCTGATAAGCGTGTACCTTTGAAACGAGTTTTGCGCCTTTGAAACACGCTCCGATGGTTATTTTCGAATGCAACGACTGTCGTGTCGAAGTGGTGAACGATACAAGTGCCAAGAAAATTAAGAATCAGTTTTCAAACATTCAAAATTCTAGTACGGATCGATTGAAAGGAAACGAATTGCCATTTAACGATTCGTAATTTTCTTTAGCATCTCTCATGTTCTTGGGTTGCACGGAACTTGCATCGTTTATTATATCACCTCCGTAATTATGTTTGCAAACTGAACGTTCGCTGATCACAAAAGCGCGACCATCCAGTTTAACGCGGAAATTAAAAATAGGAATTTGCGGAGCGCGCGAAACAGGCACTGATTTTTATTTTTAATTCTTACTTTGAAGTCCTCTGCGTGGCCATTTCGCGTAGCATTCGAAACATGCAAATGACGTATAATTTCTTTGTTCATCCTCCGACGCTCCGATTTGCATAAAGCGGCTATTTATAGCGAGTGAATCCACCCCATGGCTTCCTAAACAAAGCCATGACAATGGAAAAGAGGAAAAGAAGCAGCGGTAAAGTTGGAAACGTAAGGAGTCATGATTTCCGTGGGTGTCTGGTGAGCAACGACGGACACCAGATGCCAGTGAAATATCGTATAGTAATGACGGCAACAATTTAACGTTAATTACCACTGGGGGCTAAAGGGCGCCACGGAATGCCACGAGTAGTTTCGTGAGCGTTGGCTTTAAAAACGTCTAGATGGAAAAGGATGCGAGTCAGGGGCCGACGAGATCTATTTGAAGCCCTAAAGACTCCGTTAAAGTGGCTGTAACTCGACGTTAAGAAGGCGTGAACGTTAACCGTACGAGTGACGGGGCTGTTGGTATTTTTACGCGGCTTGCCGAAACACGTTTCTTTACCGGTCAACTAAATTTTTACGAGGGATTCCGCGTCGGTGAAAATCTTTTGAAAATCCCCCTGTGCTCGTTCGTTTCAATTTTATTCGATCCAGCGAAAGACAAACGAGATTCGTGCTGCCTCTTTCGATGCTGCTCCAAAACGAATCATTCTTTTCCCTCTACTACCACCTTTCTCTCTGCACGCTTTGCGTTCGACTCTTTCTAAATGTCGGCATAAAGAAGACCGAGGTGTACCGAACGTACGATGCAAATTAAAATTCTACTCTGACACGACACTGTCCCGAGCGAAATTCAATCTATACGATATACATATTGATCGTTTTTCTCAGAAACGACATTCCTGATCGAGCAGGCCACGTTGCGGCCGAGAGAGGAGGACTCGGGGACCGAGAAATCGTGAAAAAGAGAAGCCCGGACGAATTCGCGCGACTACAACGAGGCCGTTCCTATGCGGATGAGACACGTGTGCTCCTTTAAAGAGCAGCAACCGGTTTCCGCGACGTGCGTGTAAGGTTGGTGCAGCAGGGACGGTGGTGTGCCCGGTAGGTAAGTACGTGCGAGAATCCGCGGCGTAATTGCCGATTCCGTCAATCAACGAACAACCGAGGTTCATGCTTCCACCGAATCTCCGGCGATGCCGGATAAACACACCGGGTAATAACAAAGTATAACCGGATAACTACGCTATAATAACGCGAGTTAACGAAGTGAACGAACTTCGAAATTCCCTGCTCGGTCATGCAATATAGGTGCGCTGTACGTAGTTGCACGTATACCCGTTTGCAGGAGAGACGTATGAAACGTAAAGCTCGATATCTCGCCTGGGCATTATTGTAACCGATCGCACACCGTCGACAAAGCAATAATTTCACCGGGTAATCACGTAATCACCATCAGACTTCTGTGTATCATTACCGGTCGCTGCGTATCGAAAGGATGCGGTGAGATTTTTGCGCGAATCAGTATCGACGACCAATGCTGCACGTCAAATGAACTGCAATTAAACTCTTCGAGCTTTAATAAGGGGGAATCACGCCAGCCGCGTTCTTTCAATCGCCTATCCGATACGCGCTGCTTGATTATTTAGTAGCATATAAGATCGAGTTCTTAAGTACCGGGTGCAGCTAGCGGCTAATCAAAGTAGCAAAGAAGTACGCGAAGTTGCGTGTGGTTTGTGGAGCGTACATAACGACGTCGCGAACTAAACTCTAAACTATCGCAGCTCGTGGGGTGAATTGAGAGGCGCACGCGTTTGAGGGCTCGTGTTTTGCCGAAGGAGCCCTAAAAGAAAACATCTCGAATCTCAGCCTGCGTATTCTACAAATGGAAAAGCGATTTCTGGTTGACATCGCGTGCTCCTAGAAAGATTCGAGCTCCTGATCTTCCACTTGTGTCGTCTCAAGTTACTTCGGAACACTTGTATTTCTACCAATTCGTTCGGTGTTCCGTTATTAATATTTCTTCGGGACATTAGCGAAAGAAGACGCGTTACAAAAACACTTTAGATAATGACGAAGATACGAGAAAAAGAATATTGCGGCAATTTTAATATAACAGCCATTTGGTTGAGGAAATGCATGTCATTACGGTTCTCAGTGAATGACTTAAAAACAGTATTTAACCGATTACGCGAAACGTACGACTCGAGTGTATTCGACGCGAGGTCAGACGTTTCTGCCCCGGAAGACAAAAAAAAACATTCTACCTGTCGAAGGTAAAGTGATTCCTATGAAAATCGGAAGACCCCTTTCGGTTCTTCAAATTGAAAGTTCGTCGACGACAGTGTGCTCGTGAATGGTAAATAAAAAGAGAGCGAACGAAGGGCATGAGAAGAAGAAGAAGAAGAAGTAGAAGAAGAAGAAGAGGAAGGGGGAAGAGGGAAGCAGTGTAAAGAGGCACGCAGAGGGGAAAGAGACAGGGAAAGGGGACACACGAAGAGAGCGTAGGCCACGATCCTGAAAACCGATATTACGGAGATATCGAGCGCTTCCGTGTCCAGGGCCGTAATTATACAGCGAACCGATGTACCCATTGCGCCATTCGCGTTATTGCCATTACGCTCTCGCGAACGTAACTTTGCCAACAGATGCTTGACCGTTGATATCGAAATCGCGCGATGCGCTCCGTTGCAAACGACGTGGACGTGACGGCAGAGAGAAAGAGAGAGAGAAAGAGACAGAAAGGGGTTCGAGTGGACGTGCTCGTAAATTTAGCGGTACGTGGGACCAATCCACGTCGTTCATTAGAAGCGAGACGGGGTATCTTCCTCTGGTTGCACGAGCGTGATTACTCGGATAGAATTCAAACCGTCCGGCATCCAATCCGACGCTTTTCATTACTCTAAGCGTCGATACTCTTTGTTACGCTTGATACACGCAAAAACACGTAAACAAGTAGATTTAGATTCCCTCGAATTTCTACGGAATTCATCGATCGTAATGTGCACGACGGAATGATCGATTGAGTTGTTAAAAAAAAAAAAAAAGAAGCACTTTATGGAAATCGTTTTTGCTTAATTATCGACGAACAAGCGGGAAATGTTCGTATGAGTTTGAACGGTTTAATTAATGCACGCTCATCGGCCACTTGTTAACAAGCAGCTCGGTAAGAACAGTGGTACTAATAACTTTGTTGCTAATTATTCGCCGAACGAAAAAGTAATTACCGTCGTTACACGGCTGCTTATAATCGTTGAACAGATGTTCCCGCGTAGAAAGTCGACCTGCCCCGACGTGTTTTGCCGCCGCTGACAAATAACGGAAGGATCGCGATCGATGCGTTGTCGGTGAACTTAACGAGCCACGGCCAATTGCCGCTTCTCATTACGCGTTAACAAACGAATTCTTAAACATCGCGTCTGTGAACCGCGCGCCCTCAACCTTTTCCCCTACCACACCGTTATGCTTATTCATGCTAGCATTTCGGCTACGAATTGTTCGTTTTATACGGAGCGACGACGCGCATGCAAAATAGATGAGGCTAATCGCGTTAGCGTTAATAGAACGCAACGTCTCCTTTGATCCTCTTAAGTATGTCTCTGTTGTACTTTAAAAACGGATCAGAGAAGGCTGGCCTGCTATTGTTAACACTATTTCTACGCACGGAAAGATATTCGCGTTTGTTTGCAGTCGAAATAGTCGAAACAAAATTACGCTTATTCTTAACCCTTTCACTGCTACGGATATTAATAAAGAAATATGGAGAAGTCGTAAAAATATTAAATTGGATTACGTTAAATTCATGTTATTTTTTCAAATAATTTCTTATTCTTTCAATGGCATAGAATTTCTAAAGTTTTAAGACGCCGGGAGTATTTTTGATAATCGAAATTAACCCTTCGACGAAGACCTTCGTACACCGTATGGACCCTAATTTCTTTATATGGGAATCAGTGAATAATTATTTAAGGCAGATTGACGCGACGTCAATCTTTATCCTTTAAATTATTAGAATAATCTGTGGATCTCTTTCAAATGCATAAATCCCCTAAATCCGCACAAGAGGAGCAAGAAACAGCCGCGTCGATGAAGGGTTAATCGATAAAAGACACCTACACGCGCTGATAGTATTGAAAGGGATAATAAAAATGTTAATTTCTGTTTGATTCGATAACCAGTCGCTTTAACCCGAATATTAGTTGCAGTGATTGTAGCGCTAGTATCGTCACCGTTTGATTATTCCTCTAAATATGCACGTTGTATTCTCGATTCGTCTACTACTTTTGCAATACTATCACGAAGTTTCGTAACGATTATCGTTATGCCTTCGACGGTGAATTAATTAATATCATTAGATGGGTAACCCGTAACCTGAGCTACAGACGCATCCAACGTGAATGTACCGCTTACGCGACGCGTTTCACAAGTGTACGCCGGCATATCATTAACATCATATTAGTTAGATCTATGTTAACACCTTGCTCGCCCCTATGCATCGCCGTTGCGTGGTTACAAAGAAGCCTCCCACTAATCCACTCTAACCAACCTATTTATCTCCTCGCGAAACATCAACCATACCGGTATTTTTTTTCTTTTTTTTTTTTGCCAACAACCGTGACCAGCTGTGCTGTCAGATGATAATTCCTTTAGACAATTCATTTGAAAGAATTAGAAACAAATCAGTTAACGAGGAAGTCTTAAACTATATTTTATCAGAGGGCTGTCATAAATGGAATATAAGTAGCAACATCATTTTTCTACTGATTACATATACAGTCATGCGCATTCTACGGCTGGAATTTCATTAGCACGAAACGCTGAAAGTGCCGGAAAATTGAATCGAGGCTGCGTAGCGTGCACACTGAAACTTGCTGCAAGAGACCCGCAGATTAATCGCCACCGTTCAACGCAGTGTTCGAATTTTTGTACGTTAAACGACCGGATAATGAGCGTATTTTCCACGAAAATATGGCAAAAAACGGATACGAAAAGTAGTCGGAAAGGGGCTCGAAGACTTCATAAAACACTGCTTAACGCGCTCATAGCAATGTCTGTATTACTGCGCACTTAATTAAAGGTGCTATTATAAGGCGTTTTTCAATTGTTCGGCGATAATAAAGCTAAGGAAAAATTAAGTATCTCTGTCGTTTAACGCTCGGTAATATCAGCCTCCCCACGAAAAAAAAGAACAGAAAAGGAAAGAAAAGGTAGACGAAGGAACGTACAAAGGGAAAAGGAAGGTAAGACAAGCGGAATCACTACTGGATATCGCTGGTGGCAGTAAATATATTAACTACCTAATCTGTAATCGCGAATTTTACGATTGGACCCGACGTAGTCGCGACCGTCCAGTATTATAAATTCACGTAAGTAGGCTATAAACTCCAATTATCGTTACTCGCATTTCCGTAGAAATGATCCGCGTAAAATATTTATTATCCTACACGACAGGGATTGACGACGCGATCGTAAAGCATCCGCAAGGGCCGTGTAGCGTTTATTTAGATGCCCGGAGAGACGGAGCGTTTCGACTATTCCTCCGGCAGCAATTAACGGCAACCGTTTTTCTTTTATCTAGCTCGAAGCGCCGGGTTCAAGCTATGCGCCGTTGCATCCTGCGAGCATGTAAACGCGCTGTAATTCGTCGATCGAGAATACGTTAAGATACGGAACACGCGCGGTTACGAGAGGAGATAACCGACCAATTATCGTTGCTCCGTATCGCGGCTTCGTATCGGCATTCGAGAGCACCGATGACGGACTTACCCTACTTCCAGGTATTAAATTTCAAACTTTATCCTTACTGATTAAAGAACGAAAACGGAGCAACAAAAAGAGTTGGAAGAAAAATCTAGAAATCTGATAGAAATTTTAAAGTAGAAGATACCGCGAACTATAAATTCTAGTTAGCGTTATGCATGAACTTTCCATGTCTTTAAATACATGTTTGTAATTAGCTGCAAAATCTCAGCTAATTGACGATTTCCAACAACTTAATCTTTTCAGAAATATTATTATAAATCATATATGCACGCATATGCGGCTGTAGCCTGGAACAGGTATGAATTATATATATCTCCACTTTCCAGATATTATCGCCTAAACTTTTAAACTCAATTATTAAATACTACGTTCACCTCACTGGATCTTTTCTGATAAACGCGTACATCTTATACTCTGAGCCTCGACTACTGGATACATTCAATTTTATTGAAAATAAGACGAGATAGATACAGTGGCTCGAAGTAAAACTCGGGCACTTACATTTTCAGCGATTGATAAGCGTTTGGATTCCCAAGCATTTAAATTCCCAAGCCTTTGGGATTTTATAGTTTGTCAGATTTTTTTAGTAACATAAGAATGAAGTAGAATATCGTCGATCAAAATTTTGTTTACACGAATGATCGATTATCCAAAGATTGCATGGGAAAAATTACTATTCTTTGCCTACTACTCTTAATACAAATTAAAATACGATGGGATGTAGTACTAGCTTATAAATTCCCTAACTTTTATGTTATTTGTGCTACTTAGAACCGTTTATTATTGCAGCGCGTTGTCACTTTTACACTAAATTTTCGGACATCGATCGTACAATTAAACGCATTTCAGAAAAAATAGATTACTGTATATAATGACTCCTATAAGTTTCCGGCCACATTAAAATTCCATTACAATTTAAACTGTACATTAATAAGGTTCTTTAAACCAACAAATTAATACGAGACGACTTCACAAGCTACGATACGCAATATATTATACTTACAGAGTTGATTTTTATCCTCAAATACTGTCCATTTTAATAGAATAGTAAGGTTAAACTTTGGCCAGAAACTTTTGGCAGCCACAGCATAAATATTCGAAATTAGAAACTTGAGAGGGAGGAAGGTGAATACAATTATATGAATTAGAGTTGACATAAATTTCCGAAAAATAACACCTACGACCTCCATAACTTTAAGCATGAAACCCAAAACCCTTCGAATCAACGATTTCCGTAAATCTAGCGTTAATCAACCCTGAAAGGGTTAAAGAAAATGAATGTTTTAGAAGTGCGGATGCTATTCCAATGACCCTGAGAGAGACAAATAGGACTAACACAAGTGACGATTGCTCGAAATGACGATTTCAATGCGCCGCCTTTCAATGGCGCCTGCTTCGGGCAAAGTTGAACCGACGCTGAAGGAACAAAAGGGACACGTCCCCTTTATCATAGGGTTAATCAAAACGAAGGAAAGCCAGAGCTTTAAACGCGCGCTCGCGCTCTCGCGCCGCGGTTAAAAGGAACAATGCGAGCCGACTCTCGACTCTCTCTCGAGTCTCGACCGATGCAACTCGCACCTTTCTCGCGGGCCCATGCGGGCACACGAGCTACCCGTATTATTATCTAGCCTCGCGGCTGCACCTGCGCGTAAGTGCGCCGTTTTCGTCTGCTGTTATTTTGTTTGCGCTCCTTCCTTTTTTCGACAACCAAAGATTGCGCGCATGCGGCCCTGCGCCTGCATCCCTTTCCACACGCCCCGTGCCGCAATCGCAATGATCGTGATTGCGATCCCGTAAATCAGAATATAATTTTACCGGCGCTGCCTCGCGACGTGTATACACGGCGAATAGATTTACAAACGAAGTGACGAACTTGAAATGCAAATTTCGGGTAGCAATCGAGGCGAATAGTAATTCGGTAGGCTGGCTAGAATTTTCACGACGACTGGATTAATAATAGAGTATCGGTGTATAATTTAGTATTTGCATAATGTAACCGTGGATGTTGTACCGTGTAATAATGTTCGATTGGAAGCGAAAGAAATGGAATTAAGTGCCTTAATTTAGCCAGTTACGTGCAATCCAGTTCTAAAAGTCCCATGCGCGAGTTCCCCAGCACTTAGAAGTAAAAGAAACATAAAGGAAACACCTATTCACGCAAACGACATAGGAATCTGAATCATCCCGTAATTAATTTAACTCGTTTTTAAGGAGTACCATAAATTTTCTTTGTAACTGTATCTATAAAGGGAGAACGTTGAGTGTATACCTCGCTACAAAAAGCGCTACACGGAATATAAATATAAAAGGGATCAGCGATAATCCTATGTTAAGGCACAAATAACCGAGGACACTTATTGGGCCCATTGAACTCGGTTTTTTTCAACGCCAATAATCCCCCTTATTTGCTAATTACGGGGCGTCAAGTGCCAACGGAAATCTATCTTTTTACAACCCTGCACACCTTTTCAACTCAGCCCCGAGTACAAAAAGAAAGTGGGGTTGGGTAACTGTAGCAAGCAATATAATGGCGCAATCGACGTAATGCAATTAGAATCTAGTGATTCTTCGCAACAGTTCAATTTTTATTGCGATATTGAGACACGTCTGTCGTTAACTTTATTGTTGGTATTAGCTATTTTTGTCAATGAATTCTACGGGGCGTCATAACGCGTGAGCGACGGCCGTCGGTACTTTTACGGCGAACAGGTGTACCAATGGTACACCATTGACTTCGATATATCTTCCAAAATCTTACTCCGCATTACTCGAATTAATCGAAACGAACTTCTACAACTAATATCATTGAAATGAATAATTTTTTACTAAAGTTACGAGTACTATTTACCTATTAGTTATTTCAAAATGAGTGGAAAAAACGATAGGTTAATGGCGACACGTGCTTCAACCGGCGTACTTCCATCGCGCCCCTCGATCGAAGCAACAAAAAATCTAAACCCAACAATGAACTGGAGATTCTGAAAAACGGGCTCTAATGCGAGAGCAGCGTCTAATTACCGACTGTCTATCTCGTAACGTTCTCGTTTTCGAGAAAAAACAAGAGAAACGATCGCACGCCGTGATTAGCATCGATTCTAAAATTCCTGTTCGATAAACGACTATCGTTAGACGAATAAATTTGATTAACAGATTATACGAGTGAATTATTGTTAGACAACCTATGATTTTACAGACAGTGATTCGTCATTCAATTCGTTTGCCTCTGCTCCGATTATGCGTATTTATTATTCGCCAAGGACTCTTAACCAAAGCACAAGATGCTACGCGCACGCGAGCGTCGCTACACGACGATATCGAGACGGATTCACGTTCGCACGTTAGAATCCTGAATGACAACTTTCCTTTCTTGGAAATGTGAACTATCTCAAAGTCTCTAAAGCTAATGTCTACGCCTACGCGAATAGGAGCGCTTAGAAAGCGATTCGCTGTAGTGAAAATGATGGAGATTCGAATAGAATGTCCGGCTATGGTTTACGACTCACCTGGGACGCCGACGGATACGAGTATCCGAACTGCGCGTACGCTGACATCTCAGCCGGTTTCGACGGACCTCGATGATCACAGTTCTCTCTCTCTCTCTCTCCCTCTCTCTCTCTCTCTATGTGTTTCTTTCTCGTTGTCTCTCGCGGCTAACGAAGAATTGGGTCACAACCGCACCTGCACGCACTACACTCTCTCACTAAGTCAGTACTACTCTCAACGATGCTGTGGACGACACGAACTTAGCAACGAGTCGAGTGGCAGCGATCGATCGCGATATCTCGCGAACGGTGATTGCCATCAGGGTGTCTTTGAGTCCTGACCGAGGAATCCGACTGGCGACCACATGTCGGAGCCAAATGTTTCCCGTGCTTCGTTCAGGACCTGCCAGCTCCGATCGCCGACGGCCACTGGAAATCCAACGGTCCCCCGAGAGCGTCCACAGGTGAATCCAGGCAAAGGCACCGGAGAGAAGAACAAAATGGATCGTAGCACGTATTCGGAGTAGAAATCCGCACTAGCAAACGCGGAGTCGGATCGCAGAGTCGAGGAACGTTCTCACCGGGGTCGCACGGTGCGCGCGACACGTCACACCTCGGGTCACGTCACCGCGAGAAAAAGAGAACGGGAATAGAAGAACGTTGTTGTAGCGGCGCGTCGGGCGATGGGACGGACATTCGGACAGACGACGAAGCGTCACGAGCGATTAGTTATAGAGTTCGTTCGTTCGTTCGGTCCGTCCCCTGCTCTCACAGGGCACTCCAGTCTGCGACTGACTCGCCACCACTCACACCACTTCATCGGCCTTCCACTCCGCTCCGTCCCAGTTCCCCCTCTGGCGAGCAAAACTGAAAGCATCGCTTGCCCCCACTACCATCGCGTGGGACGTGGTTCTTACGGAACCGTCCAATCGCCTACCTCCGCACTACCCTACGGGCGTGTCACGTGGGATGGTACGAGACTCCGGATTGGACGAACGTTTCGCGCGCGGGCGTCCTTTCGAATCGAACGTGCCCACGAACGCGACGACGCCTTCTGCCCCACCCGCGAGAAACAACCGTGAAACGATCCCTCCGCCGTTTCCCCGCCGGGGCTCGACAAACGGCCACGGCGGAACAAGGAGAAACGAGTATGTTTACGCGAGTCTACTCTTGTCAACCCGACGGCGAGGGACTTAAATAAATCTGCCGGCCACTCTCGCCTCATCCCTTCTACCTCTTTCAACCCCCTACTCAACCCTATACCACCCTATCCACCCACTCTATCTTTCTTTATCCTCCGACGAGGCACCTTCTTCCGGCTCATATCGCGCCATTGTTCGACTCGTGAAATCGCTGAGCACTAGTACGATGGGTCGTGCCGTCTGTTTCCACGCTCCTCGGACTCGAAACTTTGTTATGGCTACGTGACACGAACGGCCAAACGTACAGGTTACAAGGACACCCTTCCAAAGTTCTATAGGCCACGGCTCGCGAGAATCGTCTCGCGAATGCTTCGGGGGCGTCGAACACGGGGAGAAACGTCCGTGACGGAGAGTCTCGCCGATGAGAACGATTCAAGGAATTCCACTCGATCAACATTGACGCTCGTATGGTTTATAAATAAGAGACGGTCGTCGCGTCGAATGCTCAGACGACGCGACGACCGGAGGAAGAGCTGCATGCCGAATGAACCTTGTGTACAATTTTTTTCGATCATCCTTCGGGGATTGTAAGAACGAAGTTGGAGAAGCGACGCGAAAAATGGAGTACCGAATGGTTCGATGGTTCGCGATTGAGAAGGGTTCGTAGGAACGAAGATGGAACTTCTTGGAGCATGTCTGAATGAAACAATAAAACAATAGCTGTACGAACTGCATTCATTAGATCGCTATCATTTCTTGTAGTACCATTCCATTTAGGAAACAAGTTTCTTGTTTTCATGTAAACCATTTGCCAAGTAGCTAATTTTTTGTAAATCCCATTCATTAAGACGGCTTGCGAAAGACTAATTCATTCGCAGGTTATTATAGGAGCCCGTAACGCTCATTCATTAGTCGAGTAATTGACTTTCGAGTCGCTTGAATTCAAGTTACGCGAAACTGCTTACTCTGCCAATGCGAACTTGTTATTTACTACTTGCTTTGAAGTATCTTTCCAACATTCCATCCGCGTCCTTATTTTCAGTTGCCTGATTTCAAGTAAGTATACTTTGGCTAACCAGGACGCGATCTAAACGCAACTACAGCTATCTTGCCAACTTTTTAAATTTCCATTACTCTCCTAGAATCTCCCGTTCGAATCGCGCTATTCTTACAAATTAGCCACGTATAGGTAAATATTTTCTTCAATCACGGTCATCGCCGCAAACATCTCGACCAGCAGAAAAACCTTTGCGCTCTAAATCTAGCCGAATATTTCAGGAGAAACGCGTTGCCGAAGATTTGAGGACGGTGTGTCTAGTCATCGGAAGGATTAGCCACGGGGATCGTTCGGTAGCCGTTGGCATTTAGAATAATTTCACGGGTTATTAGACAGTGGCTAAGGCCATTGCCCGCGAAGAACTATTTATCCGGCAAATTAGAGTGTCTGGGATTAGCAGAGGCTCGGAGCGAGCGCCTCTTCTAAGATGGCGTAGTAATAACGTTTATACGGCTCCAGGTTCGCTGTTGCAAATCGTCGCGTTTTCCTCGCATCATGCTTGGTCGGCCATGTGTCTTATTCGTGTCAATGCGGCCCGCGTGGCGGACGATTTTCCGCGACGTTGCCTCGAGCAATTTGCGAGGCTACGTGCATTCTGCACGGAGACGCGTGAAGCGTTCTGACAGGCCTCTTCTTGCATGCCAGAAATCGTATCGCGCGAGAAACGCTTCGCGGACTCCAGAAATACGCAGCGGTTTACCTGCCTACCGGCAAAAACTCCCGGAGGACGAAGACGGAAGCGCGTTCGAAGAGGAAATATGAAAAGAAGGGGGAGAAATAAAAAAAAGAAACGCGACACACTGACGAAGAGCGGAAAAATAGTAGTTGCGTGGCAACGTAAGATTCAGTGCCGCTAATAGGATTAGCTGACAGGTCGACGAGGTCCTTGGGAGATAAGGATCCTTTCGAGGACCTCGGTACCTAAGCTTTGGGACCGTTCGAGGGGAGAAACACAGAGAGAGCAGCCACGGGCCCCTCGAATGATTTATTGCACTGCGTAAACCTAGTGACCTGCCGATCACGCCCCTTCGGCCAACAGACGCCGACATAATGTGAGCATTTTTCAGGAAGCCTGTCTCGGTTTGCGACTCGTCTCGTGCCACGACTCCCTTTCTAATAGTCACTGTGACCCGTCAAAACCGCACAATAACCCGTTTAATCTTGTTCCACCTTCGCTCGCGCGTACACCTTTGTTTACCGGTCCTCCGCAAAACGGAACCTCGCCCCTTCGATGCCTTTTTGTTTGCCGGGCAAATATTTTGCCGACTGCGCGCTCAGACGCGAGGCAGCTACGAACGTTTAAGATTCGAAGCGAACGCAGAACTTTGGTGCTACGAAGCAACGATGTCGAACTCGTGTACGAACGTGCGCATCGTAAAATACAGTTTCGGGGAAACTTGGGCCTTCGGACGCAATGAAAAGTGTCCTAAAAAAATGTTAGCAATACGAAAGTAACTCATTTCAATTTTAAGTTTCTTTTAGTACATTTATAAAATGTTAGGAAATGCTGGATCTCGATGGATTGCAAAGGGCTGATTACGAAGAATCTGTCCGTATTCGCGGAGATTTATGTAACACGATACGCAATCATTATACTTAACGCGGTTAGCGGAAGAAAATACGAACGCGAATAGTAGTTATAATAATTAGTCTCTTAAAGTAATAGGCAAATGTGGCGAATACGTACTTTTGACGATATGTAAATAAGAACAAGATATATATTCATTCGAGGTAGATATTAGTATCAAATGATACGGTAAAAGTAACATTTGTTTCAAGCATCGGATCGAGGACCGCATTCTATAGTCCTGCGGCCACTGTTGAGTAAAGTGTAGCTTAAACGAAGTGGGAACAATAAGACTCGATGCAAATGAGTGAATTTTCGTCACGCGATCATTTGTATATTTGTCTTCGCTGCATTCAACTGGACAAATAAGGAAAAACTTACGATCGTGCAGCGATAATCCGCATATCTGCACCGAGCTTAACCCTGGGCCGGCATTAAATTATTTTTTACCGACACGGCCAGCAATCTGGGTCATTTAAGCCTACGAAAGCTTCTTGTAATGTTTTAAGCGTTTAAAAAATTTACAAAAATTTCGTATCACTTCCCAAAGTCACTGGAACATCGCCTAATAGTTTTCATCCGCAAATATTATTCGTACCCGCATTTGTCAAAAATAAAACGGTAATTAAACTAAAGGATACGCGTACGCGCGAAACGTACTACAATGAACAAAGCATCCTCTGCAACGAGAACAGAATAATACCTCGCCTACTAAAAACTAGTCACCTTTCCAAAATAAAATACTTTCCCAAATGAAACGGAGCTTTCCTTCCTATAAATTATTCAGCTATAGCCGGCAATTCCGCTTAATTGCGTAAAATTTTATCGCGAATCGATCACTCCTTATACGCGTAGCAGCGGAATAGTGGATGGCAGAAGGAGCGGGCAACGATATTTTAAAGCAACTCGAACAGCAGTGTCTGCAATCGTACATCGGCGAGTGCTTCTGTTAAGTAACGCTTAAATATCCCGCTGCGTAGTTAACGCCGCTTAAAGACGCATTGTAAATCTCGGCGCGGGGAGTATCTGGAGGCCAGTTGCAGCGTCGTTTCGTGTTTACAGCCGTCAAGTTTTTCAAGTGTGATAAGGCAGAAGGTTCGTAGAGGCAGGCGAGGGTAGCACGGCGAGTCCTATCTCCCCGGCCAGTGTGTCCACTACTTGTTTGCAGGTCGAGTAAAAGTTAAACGGCCGTGTCGGGGCAGGCTGTCTCTAGCGATAAGACTGCTTAATAAGGCAGCAAACCATCCACCTTCCTTACTACTCGTTCATCTCACCCGTCCCTCTTTGACCGTTCTTTCTTTGTTTCACCCTCGACCCAGTTAGGTAAGGCCTTCCTCTCTCTTATCTCTCCTTCCGTTGCCAGGTTCTTGTAATTCGTTACTCTCCGCTGCGAGAGCGTTCGTTCAGTCCCCGGCCTAACGAGGGAAACATTTCTACTACCTAATTCAAGGCGAAACACAGGGGAATCGAGAGCCGTAAACTGTCCTGCTAACCACGGGATTACCGAGTTCTCGTCGGCTGCTCAGTTCCCTGAGAAACGTACAGCCGGAAGTAGCATCTACCAAGAATTCGAACGTATCGATACAGAAGAATCGACTTTCATCCTCCCTCTGTTTCGATCGCCGGAATCCTCGCTTCGTCGACGCCGAACTGCTGTCGGTGTTTGAAACGTTTCGCCGACCAGCATGGATATTTCCCGTGGCGGAATCACAAAGGCAGGTCTAATCTGGACGCCGTAAAACGGTGCGATATTCACACCGCAGGATAAAACAAAGGCCGTTGCGGGGACCTACGGTAAAAGTCGAAAGAGGGGAGCTAATAAGGGAGGTCCAGACTGCCCTGGCGCCTTCGGTGCACCTTCGAGGGGCACTGCAGTTTTATTGGCCGGTGTGTCCTTGTTCTTCGTCCTCCTCTTCTTCTTCTTCTTCTTCTTCTTCTTCTTCTTCTTCTTCTCCTTCTTCTGCATTGCTCCTCTGCGGCGACTTCGTCTTCCTCCACGGCACTCGGTATGGCCGACCAGTATGTTGCCGTAAAAAAGCCGGTCTCCCCTTGTCTGTCCTCCTCCTCACCTTCCCCGTCCTCCTGTACGCTGGAACGACGAACGAACGAACGAACGAACCAACGAACCAACGAACCAACGAACGAACGAACGACCAACGAAATGTCAACCGTAAACCTCGCGAGGCAACACTAATTAACCCGACCGAAATAAACTGCGCCGCTCAGCGGCGCTCTCTTGCCTTCTCGTTCACCCCGACCCTCTTCTTCTCCTTTTCTTCTTCTGGCCGTGTGGCTTTGCCGCGCGTCTAGCGCAGCCTCAAAAAGGATCCCGAATCGTTCGCCACCGGTCGCCGCTTAGAATTCGAACGGAAGAATTTTCGGCGACCCGTTTTTCACCCTTCATCGGCGTGGAAAAAATTCGAGGGGTAGGATACAGATCCTCCCGTACATTCTACGGAACAAACATTAAGGACGTAACGATCGATTCTTTCGAGCGTCGCATCGCATCGCAAGGTAGGTAGGTAGTACGTAGTTTTAGAAAGAGAGAGAGAGACTCGCCTGGCTGGTAGGCATTCCCGAAGAACGAAAAGAAGCGCACACCGGAAAGAGAAACAAGAAACTTGGAACTAAAGGGAAATAAATCCATGCTTTTTCTTCGCGCACGACCACCGGCAACCGGCGTTTTCGCCCAAAATCCTTCTCCTTTCCCTCTCTCTGTCTCCGTTCTCTGCACGCTGGCCGAAACAGACGAAACCGCGGGGTTTCGCTTATACCGCCCGCTGCCACGCATTTCCATTTTACCCCGTAGACGAGGGGCGTCTCGCGAACCTCCCTATACTTTATGCGGAGACACCTACTACATCGACGCCCATGGACATCTCCCGAACTTTATTTATAAACAAAGAGGACAGTCGATAGCTTCGGAGATTGCGGAGACATCCTCCGATGTTTGCTTCAGCTGCTACAAAGCCGTTTCCTAGAAGAGGCTCCGAGAAGTCGCTTGAAAAATAGTCGCCTCGGGATCGAGCTTCGGCCCGATGAAGGATCGATCGATCCTCCAGCCGGAAACAATTTTTCTCCTCGCTAATTAGTCGGATACGCGAGTGTGCCCGAGTCAAGTGGATATGCCTCGACCATTACGCAGGGCGGAGAGCTTAAGTAGCGTAGATTTTATGATGGAAGATGCATCGTGTAAGCGAACAGGGCGATCTTTTAACCCCCTTGCGCTCCGAAACTATTTTAATGGCACGATCTAGCGATAATTCTGTCCTAGTTCTAAACTATTACTTAACTCTTACATTTAATTTATTTCGCGTAATTATTTTACTTTATCTTGTTATATAAATATGTATCTTAGATCCTGTCCGTAAATAAATAAATTAACGCGTTCTTATGGCTATTGTGAGAATTTATAGTATTACGTATTTCCGAATGGGGTGGAGGTGTCTTCGATTTGCTTTGCTTTGAAAGAATCGAGAATCGAACTAGAGTAAATCAAAATCTTAAATCTCGATTTTGGAGAAAATTTATTGCGCGTCTCCATAGCAGAGAATAGAGCGCAAATGGTTAAGCGTCGCTTGGAAATGGGACAAGAATTTCTTTTATTAATTTTTTGATCTATGGAGGCACTGTAATTTTGCAAGAGAGTACCGTTAAACGAGAAAAAGAAAGAAGTGTCGGTAGCCCAAACGCGACGCGAATAATAAACAAGCCGCGTATCGCGTTCTTGATCCAAAAACGCGAAGCCTATCTGAAATAGAGAACGAATTCTCATGGATCTAAACGAGGAAACGTACAATTATAACTTTTTCAATACGAAACACGGAACGTAACGTCGGATAGAGGAAGAAGAATTCTCACTGATCTAAAGTATGGCATAAATGATGCAGCCACCAATTACGATCTTTTTAACACAAAATACTGAGAGCGTGTTATAATCAAAAGCCGGAAACGCTCCATTCGATCGAATAGGAATCTCTCATGCAACCTAAACGATTTTGCAACCAGATAGATCATTATCCGCCGTTTCATCGAGGCTTAAAACCGCTGAAAGAACAAACGCGTCGCTGTTTTCGTAACAAAAGAGCAATGATTACGTTCAACGCCGTGATACGTATTGCCTACTGTGTGACGCAACGCGAAAATATTGTCCGACTGCGTCGATTAATCGCCGTATCGCTTTCATAACCGCGCGCGTTTTACAAATATGCGTGCACCCGCGGGGTACTCTTTTCCTCTCTTTGCAACCCCGTCTCATTGTGCCTCGAGACTCGCGATACGCACGCTACCGTTCCCTGTACACTCGCGTGAAACGGCTGCACAATTGTGGCGTGCACGGGAAACGATGTAGCGGAAAACGGCGAGATAGCGAAGAGCGCGGGGGTCAGTTGCAAAAAACCTGAGAGGAAAAAAGAAAAAAAAAAAAACACTAACGAAGCATATGTTCGGGCGATATCGCGATCGTCGGGCTCATCACGAGGCTGTTATAAATTGTTTGTAATGGTTAGCGATACACTGACTGCGACGCAATTATACTATTGTACATTCGACGATTGATATCGGGAAAAGTGTCTGGAAAAACTGACGACTGTTCCCGTGTAAGTGTCAAGATTGCTGGGATAGTTTGCGTTTTTGTAGGGGGATGTCGAGGGATAGTTGTGAAAATGACAAACGATACTGTAAACTGACGGATTTTTCTACGCCAAGGGGAAAATTAACCCTTCGACGGATTTTGAATTCTAACTTGGCAACTTTCTATTCGGTTGTAATGTAATAGCTTAAGATTGACAGATCGACGCGATGATACAAGATTAATCCTTTGCTACTGTATTTATTAAAACTCGCGTAACTATTACTAGCGATCTCCGAGACTGCTAATGTTCGTCGCGTTATCATCGACGTATGTAAAAGCGGCGAATAAAAAATCAAAATCTATTACTGTTGCTTTGCATTTTGTCGATAACGAAGAAATAATGATTTCAGTAATTGAAGATTACGCTATAATTGGAAAGTATCCGGAGTGACAAGCTCGTAAATCGTGTAGAAAGGAAGAAAAGAAAGGATTCGAGTAAAAACGTACAGAATATCCACACTGTATAAAAATATACGAACGAGTCCAATTAAAGACGATAGCTTAACGCTTACGGGATGAAGCTACTACCTTCTACTTAGCTTTCACCTTTTTGCTTTTATTTCCAAGGAAACGAATTTTCATAAAAATGCGCAGTTTAACGATAAACGATAAAGTACATTGCGCAAAACGATCGAGGAGCTTTTCTTTAAAAGGACCTACAGGTTTACGAATCTTTTTTTGGCAAATTGTTCTTACATTAATCGCCATACGTCTACGAAAGTTTCTACAAACTTTACGCGGTCGAAAAGCTAAACGTGAAATTCATAATAGAGACTCGAAAGAGATTGGAAAACGACGCGACGGAAAAATACATCGGATGATACGTCTATTCCGCGCCTCGTCCGCGTTACGAGTCGAATGGAAAATGACATTCGACCCCAACGCGAAAGTGTAAAGACCAACACCGCGACGGCGAGCTACGTACACCGTAAACAAATTCCTGAACGCACACGCAGACGTTGCATTCCGCAAGTTTAGCACGCGGAATGGGCGACAGGTTAGCCAGTCGCCTGGCAGTCGTCCTCTATCTACGATCAAGTGCAAAGCGTCGCATGAGCAGCGCGCACCTCTATGTTACGTGCCCATAGAAAATGAATAGGTAATTATAACGCATCCATAATGCAGGGAGACAAGGTCGCGCGGTGGTTGGACTGAAGTGGCCGCTTCTGGGAAATGGTACCGGCGAACGGCAGCGATCTATGCGAGTACCGAGAAGAGTCAAATCGTGGAACTTGTTGAAATTCATTCGCGGTTTTCCTCGTTTTGCTCCTCTCTTATCTCTGCCCCTTCAAGCCGCAACTAGCAGCGTCGTATTTTAGCCGGCCAGGGACTCGAAGATCGTGAAGAAGATCGCATTCTCATGGCCTTTTATAATTGGACTTTATTGGTCTCCTGATCAGAATCACCGGACGCGTTTTCAAAGAAGGGGGGGGGGGGGGAAAGAATCGCCACCGTTGATTTCGCGCGGAGATCCTTGTAGCGGTTAATTGATCATTCGTTGGTAAATTTGTATCCCTGTGTTTTTACTGAAAAGGAAATTCCCGCAATCGCGAGGGTATTCGTTCTGTTTTGCACGGGGAGGAACTTAAAAAAAATGCCTACATCTTAATTACCGTCTGTCTAACGCTGCCAGCGGCGCGTCTTGCAATAAAAACGGGCGAACTTTTTCCACTCCGTAGACGCTACAAGCGTATACACGGCCGAGGGTTAAGAGTACATATTTTGCCGGCGGTAATGGAACACGTTAAGCGTTAAAGTTTTCTGGCACAGACACTTAAATCGTTAAATCGGCTCGCGAATCTTTTTCCCGCTGCTCTTTAATGCCTCGTACGAATTTTTAATACGGCCGGCTATATTCACGATTCGCAACTATAGGCAAACCTGCCACTCTTCCCGCCTCGATAGCACAGTTCTTTATCGGCTGGATAAGTGCTGCTAATTACAGTTATTACAATTAAGGCTGGCGTTCGTGGCCGTAGCGAGGTTCTTATAACGGTGACCCGCGTCTTGCTTCGTGTAAACAGGCTACAGCGCATAGGGGTAGCGGGGTGCGTGCAGATAAACCAGCCCGATATCGCTGTCTGTGAGAAAATATCTAGCGGCCATCAACAGGTAATTTCGAGGCGAACAGAATTCGGCCGACAATCGTCAATTGTACGCCGTCATGCGATCCGCAGGCGGCATTTTCGTTTCGTGCTCTGTTTGCGCCGCGGCTTCCACGACTTTCCATCAGAATTATCGAATTACAACGATATGCAACGCTTTCAAATCCAACAACCACCGCGTTCGATCTTGATTTCACCTTTCGGTATCTGGGACGCGCAACACGGAAGGCGAATCGGTATTGCGTTCGATTTTGCGACGATCCGCCGCAATCTTTGAGGCGGAAAAGCTTCGCGTTTGGTCTCATAGATCGGGATAAAATGATTTTCAAAAGTTTACAAGACATCGCGTGGCGAGGAGCGAGCGTGCGCTACAAAGTAGCAAGGAGCGGAGCCGCGGCCGCGTCGCCGCAAGGATAATGATCGACGGAAGTTTTCGTGCTAAAATATGCAGATCCGGCTGAAATTACCGGACGAGTAGCAGCTACTCGAGCGACCGACGACCGATACCGGCGGTGTGCATCGTGTGCGTTTCGTTACATGAAACGACGCGCGTACATAGCCGTGCGTGTGTTTCGACGCGGCTTCCAAACGCGCAGCGACGGCGGTCGCCAACTCGAACGTTCGATATTAGCTACGAATTCCCTTGAAAAGATTTACTCGCCCCTTTACGAGTAAAACTAAGTGGAATTCTAGTTGCCTCGGGTTTAAAACTAGAAGGGCTGTAAAGTAAAGAAGATCGAGTCCGCAAAGCGAGTTAGCTGCATTACAAATTCCGCCGAGACGATCGACATTATCAAATTTGAACGTGTAACGCGTAGGCTTAAACAACGGCCGGAATCTCGATTCTCAAGGTCACGAGTTCAGAAATGTGAAGAAGAAAGTATGGTAAAATGTTTAGGAATGGCGCGAGTAGAATGGAATTAAAGTGATTTTGCTCTGAAGGGTTGAAATTGCGAATAAGTTGAAACTACGATGATTCCATTCTCTGAAGTTGATATTACGAGTAGAGTAGAACTGAAGTAACCCTGTTCTTTGGAAATGATGTCGCGAATAAGGTGAATTTAAAGTAAATCGCTTCCGTAGGGTTGAAATTGTGAATAGCACGAAATTTTAACGATTCTCTTCTACGGCGTCGAAATTGCGAACAGGGTGAAATTATAACGACTGTAATCTCTCTTTCGAGAATTGATTATTATTAAGCAGAATTTCTAATTCTCTTATTTAATTAGTATCGCAAATAGGTTCGAACTGAAATAATCTCACCCTCTGCGATTGATACTATAAGCGGAGTGCTACTGAAAACATTCCACCCTTCAGGGTTGATGCTATCACGAGTGGAATAGAATTGAAACGATCTCAGTCTCCAGGGTAGATATTCCCCACGGAACTTAAACGATCTTAAACAAAAAGGAAAAAAAAAGCGCACAAAGAAACGAGCTTCAAACTTCCGATTACCGCATCTTCCGCCCGCAGCGGAAGGCGAATAATTTAGACGTACCTATGCTGTTACTCGCTTGCACGAGGTTCGCAAGTGAAAATCGTCGAACAGGAACATCTACAAAGTCGCGGCTATGCGTAACAGCCTTGGTCACAGGAACCAATTAGCTTCTTTACAAGGAACGACCATTACCTTAGAATGCGTTAAAACGATCGCCGAGTGGAAGGAAATCGCGGGATGTCGTCAGAGTGCCGCGTGGAATCGCTCAACCTCACGGTTCGTGGATTTCCCAACCGGACGTCTATCCAACGCTAAAAGTCAACGGGCATTCGATGAATCGTCATAATCCCGGACCTCGCTCGCGATCGAATGCGAGGGATTTTCTTTCTTTTTTTTTTTTCTATCTCGCGCCGACTTTAAGTTACTTATTCAGGTGCACCGAGCAATATTTCACCGGCCTCCGATCCGCGTAACCTGCGGTTATTAATAGTGGCAACATTAATAATCAGCGGCCGGGCGATAACTTAGGTTAAGCAGGGAGTTACGGTCCCCTGCTACCAGGCCTCCGTTTCCGCGTACATATCCGCCGATCGTTCTCGAACCGATATCGTATATAATACGGATAAATGACATTTCTTCCACCGATATATCATGGGCAGCAATTTTTCGAGGCCCTTCCCCGCTTCCCGGAGGTCGGCGGGGTTAAGACTCGCGTGCAACAACCGGAAACGGTTGCGCGATCCTTTTTGGGTTCGCGTATCGGTGATTAATAACAGGATAAAAGGGAACGGTTAAAATCGAATCATTTTTACCTCCAATTCGCTTTTGACTCTGCGGCAGCGCGATTCGTAATTTATGTTTCGGGGCGATACACGGCGATAGGGATACCGGTGCTCGTACGATAGCGCGGAGAATTTTTTTTTAGATAGGATACATATTTCGATGGCATTTTTGTACCCGTAACACGAATATTCATCTGTGCGTCAAAGCATGTCCGAATCTCGACGTTTCCCGGTTACATCCGGGATACACCGTCTAATAACCGTGCACTGCGGAAAGTTGAAACACAATAATAGACCAAAAAGCTCATGTCGGTGAACGGGAGCAGTACCAAATGAAATCTCGTTCCAAACCACCCCTCGAAACTAGTTTGCCGGAGTGCACCGGCTGAAATATTGTACATCCAGTTGTTACCAACGTCTGAAAATTTTTCATCAGCTACCGTTTCGAACAAAAAAAAAGAAAAAAAAAAGAATCCGTTCAATGGTAGAAATTTCTTTTTCCATTTTAATTTCCGATTACGGTGGATCGCCGGCGAGGTACTTAGCATAGAAATTAGGGGTAAAAGGAAGACACGGTCGGCGTTTGCAGACGGAAGAAGCGGTCATAGAGGTGCACGGAGGAGCCGACCATAACCGAGCACGTTTTATGCGCGTATAAACGTACGTGTAACGACGGAACGAGAGTACACACGCGCCGCCTACTCTAACCTGTTAACAAATATCCAAGGCGGGCGGTTAACATGCGTTTACGATAATTTATCGTGCCGACGTAGCCGGGGCAGGCATTATGTTCGGTACCGGGTACACGCGTACGCGCGCTGATATCGGGTCACCGTGAAGAATTGGAAAGAAGGGCACCGGTTTCGTTCCTCTTGTTCGATCGACCGTGCAGCCTCCTCGCGCCCCAAACCTTGCCATTTTACCATTTGCCTTACAGGTGTTATTAACTTTCCGTGCCGATTTTACAGTGGCAGAAATTTTCGGCGAGCGCAGCTCCAATTACTAACGACAGGACTGCGCGGCGTTTATTTCTGGCCGATTGAACGAGCAATCGGATGGTTCTGTATTTTTCCAGCAACTTTTCCTCCATCCGACTATAGAAACACGGTGACTCGCGAGCTTCAACGAATGTTCCCATTTATCGTACGCCCTATTCAATCGAAATAGAATCTTTAATTGTGAAACGTTGCAAGCACATTTAATGTGCAATTCGAGCTTTTACGTTGACCTTCTTCCAACTTGCCGCTACCTTACTAATTTCCAGCAAACGGAATACGTATCTTTTCGTACTTATATTCGTCTACCTCTTTTGTTACCCACTGTACCACGATTTTTCAACCCTATTCATAATTTGTTAAATAAAAAAGCAAGTATCGTACGCAATTTATTCTTGTAATATTTTATGTACCTATAGTAGACCGAGGCGAATCGTACGAAAATAAAAATCCAACTATATGAAACAATTGACAGGCTATTGGGATAAGTGCGCGAGATAGAGACTTGGTAATAAGAATGATTAAAATCATTTGAACCAATTCGCCTCTGTCTATCCTATATAAAGGATTCGTCTCCGTTTATTAATAAATAATAATAATAATTCCGCGCGCTGGTTGATGTCCGTCAGTACTCGTCTTACTTCGTTCCACGATCCAGAGGCTTCGGTAAGTACGCAAGCACGTTTCTTCCCGTTTCACGGTCAGAGCAATTTCATCTCTCGTCGACGGAATACATTATCGAACTATTATCATTGAACGTAGCCGCGGGAGTCGCGGGCAGCGAGCATCTAGCAATATTAATTTAGCAGCTGGAGCAATAATTGCTCCTTATTGGCGTCCGGTTTTAGGAGCAACTCGGACGACGACGGAGCGGTACAAAGTAACCCCCGATCGGGGCAAGCCTACATCGGTCCTCTTGGCCTTATTTCTACGATCGTGCGACCGAGGTTTTCGACGAGTTAGAGCATCATGATGGATCGGGACAGCAGCTTTTATCAATCGTTTAAGCGCGATCGTGCCTCGATTGTCGAGAAGCGCCGCTCGATTTCGCAAGCGACCGTCCGTCGATATTCTTTGTCAATGGATAGCTCGAAACGTTCCCAGAGTCGGTTCGCGACGATCATCGATCACTAGAGGCAAGCTCGGCGTAGTGCGTGATCGAAATCGCTACGACGCGCTTATGCGCGCCCGAGGACTCTCTTCGGCAGCTTCGACGAATCCTTTTTCTCTTTGATTCCGTGATTGAAAAAAAAAAAAAAGAAGAAGCCCGGAGAGAATCGAGGGAAAATCACCTCTATTTATAGAGTGTAGCGGTGGATGCCACGCCACGAGCGTTCAGATGCCAACGTTCAGATAAGCACGATCCTTATGAATTCACGCCCTGAGAGATAGCGCGGTGGATATAATTAACCGGCGATAAAAGCAAGCAATAACCGCGAGCGTATTTCATTGACACGCGCTTATTTCACGGCGAAATCATCGAGCGCGCGGTACCGGGTCCCGCCTATATATTCCCGACGAGAAATCGCCTGTGCAGCAGAGCGGACAGGGAGACAGGCTAAAAGAGAAAGAGAAAGAGAAAGAGAAAGAGGGAGACCTCGTACTCGAATATCGGAACACCCTGTACACATTAAGCGAGCGAGATACGGGGGCCTTTAGCAGGCGAACGGGAATAATAATTTCGAGTGCTCCTCGCGGAGATAGATACGAGCACGAAGCAGGGGGAAGAGGAAGAGGGAACGATGCCGTGGTCGACCAGCCGGGGAAACGACGAGAAGGATGAAGAGAGAGAGAGAGAGAGGGAGAGATGTCGAGATATACGTTACAGGTGAGAGCGCGAGTATCGCGTGCTGCAAACGAGCCGGCAGCTGCCCGCTCCTGGCTACACGGTCCCAGCTATTAATATGCGACTGACCAAGTGGGACCGATGCTTTCGTTGTTACACCCAACCATCCTATTACGTCACGTCAATCGAGCACACGGCTTAGCGAACACCCTCTGATTTTCGAGCACTCTTTGTAATCGGCCTTCTAATGTTCTAGTAGCTGCCGCTGCGGGCGACTTTCCTCCAGCAGCCTGTGCGCAACCTCCGTTCACCGCCGCCTTATCGGGAAACATCGCAAAAATTCGAGCACATCCTTCGACCCACTATCCACTTCGCGCCATTATCTATCCTACCCGCGGGAGATGGTCCTATTCGAACAGCAGCTACTTTTACCCATCTTAGAGTCTTTGAACGGCCTCATCATATTCGCGTGATGCCCACCGCAGGTGTAATCCTCCGGGGAATCTCGATGCACGCGCCTCCGGGACATACTTCGCGGATCATTATGCAACTATGTTACTCTTAGCCGTCGAATCGACGCGTGTACGGGAGAATTTTTAAAAGGAGCAACAAGAAAGTACTTCGGGGGGAAGAGAATTCGCGCGTGACGAGCTGTCCACTAGTCGTTCGCTCTTTTGTTCCTCTTAATCCCGCCCGTTGACGTATGGCAATTTCGAGGAAAGTACAAGGGATGCCGCGCGTCCTTACGATCGCCACTGGTGTACTTGCCCGTGTAAAAGACTGGCCCGCCCTTCGGGCGAATATCCGTTGATTTACACCGCGTCTCTGACGCGACGCGAGGCTGCCGATACACTTTGTCGAGCGAAGGTATTAAACGGCCCGGTGTTCGATCCCATCATTACCGTTTCTCGAGAAAGGCGCTTTTTCATTCGACAGGCCCGATCGCCGGCAGACAACGGAGAACTCTCACGACACCGTCGTACCTTCGCCGATGAAGGCGTTTTAACACGAGCTTCGGGCGAGTTTTTAACGCAATTGACAGCAGCTCGCAACACTCGATATGCACAGAGGGGAGGGGACGTTGGTTTGCGAGATCGATTTCTTTAGCGGTGAAGGTTTGGACAGTGGTAGAACTCGATACTCGTTGAGATCGTTACGGAGAGCACAGGTAGACAATCGGAGTATTTTTTAGCCGAAGGAATTCTTGTTACTCTCGACGGAAGTTATGAGATAGCAATAACGGGTTGTCCGCGCGCCGACAGTAGTATAGGACCGTGCGAGACGGACACGTGTAAGACGATGAAATTCGACGGAAAGAAGGAGGCTGCAATTAAGAACGATGCATCTACGAAGTGGGAATATTTATTGCGTCACTCGGATATTAATTATGCAGTGGAAACAACAAGTATTTGCGGACGCTTTAAATTTTTAACGAGGTGATCTTCCGTTAGATTCCGCGTCGCAATTGCGATGCGATAAATTTGTACAGCCGCGCATTCGAGTGCCGTTTAACGATTGGTAATCTCGTATATTTGGGCCTAATTAATTAACGCTTAAATGCGAAAATAAACACACAGATGCGTAAATACTTTACGATGACGCGTGTTTTGTCTTTACATTTTTATTGATCAAACTGCTGGGAAAATTGAGGGGATCGTAATAAAAGCAACCGAGTTGTCAAAGCTGAGACCTTTAGTCGCAAAATTCACAGCTTCGTAATTCAATCGAGTACAGATAATTACGGATAACGGTCACGGTAATTACATTCGATTCGACCAAAAATTAAATATATCGGAGTATTGCTTTATCCCTCTACGAAGAGACAAAAGATATCTCGGATCGTTTTCGTTATTAAACGCGTAAATTTGCCAACATCGTCGTAAATATTTCCAGTACTGTAATTAACCGATACGATTCCCCTCGGTACGAGTTTCCAAATTCACCTCGTAAAGCAAGATCGCAACAAAGAAACACCACAATCGTGCCGTGCCAGTTCACGGTGTTGCATCAATGAACCGGGCCCCTCGATATGCATAAAAATTACGTTGAGTAGATGCATTGGATAAGGGGCGACACGTAAACGCGCAAGAAGCCCCGTTATCGGGTGAAAAGGATCCAAGCAGGTGGTAGTCGGACGGAGGGGTGGATCGGGGGAAAAAAGGAGCGAGTAAGCCGAATTAAAGGAACGACTTGTTGGTTAGTCGGCTCTATCCACTCGGTTTTTCTCTCTCGAGAAGAGAATCGTGGCGAAGGAGGGTGTGGAAAGGGGAGGAAAAGTAGGATGAAAAGAGGCGGCGGTGGCTGAATGCTGGGCAATCTGTTTTCAGCGCGGGATAACTCGGCGTCCCTTCTTCGTTTTAACCCCCCGTCGTCACCCCCTTTTGCTCGTTCCCCTTTTCGGTTAGCTAGAATGCAACCGCGGCTCGGTAACCACCCACCGAAGCTATCGCCGCCGTTGCCGGGCGTAAAAAGCACATCCGAATTGAATCATTGCTGAATAAGCGGGAAAGTGGCTGGCTGGAGGAAGGAAGGAAACCGAGAAGCGGCTAACCCCCACGGACGAGGGTCGTTTTCCATCCGGCTCATTGGTACACCTCCTCTGTCATGTCGGCTGTTCTATCTTGCTCCCTCCGACCGTGGCTTTTTCTTCGGCAACACTCTACGTATGTTCGATAGGGACGATGAAGCAAAAGCGCTTCGATCCAGAAGCCTTTAGAAATCATAAAGAGCTTTAGAGATTTGGAATACGGATTTCTAGGTTGGTACCGGATACACCGTCCTCCAACTGGGTTAATTGTAATTCTGCTAATTGATAGAATGGGATTGCGAAACACGGGGTGGAATCATCCTATTGCAATCGGTTAGGTTGGCCGAAACGTCTCGTCGTTTTTGTACGTTGCAGTGCTCGAGTTGCAGTACATAAGTAAACATGTAAATCATTTTTCAAACTCAAATTGGTCAGATACAACGGACGAACGAATGCTCAAAGAAATCGTTGACTCTTTAAGTAATAGACGATTCAAACCCGAACTTTCGGTGTCTGAATTTTCGTATAGGGAACATACAAAGAAACTCAAAAGGGATAGGAAGCATAAGTAATTAAATTAGAAAGCTAGAAATATTAATTTCATCAACGAATGAACTCCGTTAGCCAACGAATACCAGCGAATAAACGCTCTTAACCTACGTATTTTTGCGTAAACAATCTTCTCTTATGTTTCTCTTTTTTTAATAACATACTTCACTCGAGTTAGTATTTAATCTTTATTCATTGGCCTGCGTTCGTTTACTGGTGCATCTACTCTGTTATTAATCTAGCGTGTATAAAAGTTAAACAAGCTACCGAAAACTTTTGCACGCCACTACGCGTCGTTTTTATTTACCATCCCACACGCTAAATACGACAGATGGACGAACGCTTACGCGTCAAGCTACACGTGCACCGTTACTATTACACATTGTTTCATTTGCCTGCTAATAGGAACCCAAATCGAGGAGCTTCCATTGCCCAACCCTTTGGTAACATACCTACTGTTCTTTAGGATAATAGTAACCAACTGCACTTTAGTATCCGCTCCGAGCGCTGATTAGAAATGACACTGCGATTTCCCTGGCGGCTGGATACCTCCCGCAACCCCGAATTAACAGGGTGCCACAATTCCGCGCAAAAAGGGATCCTCCCACATTTTCGTAGCCGGGTTTCCCGGAAAATCCAACAAGAACCATAATCCAGGTCGCGGGAAAATTGGCCTCCACCGACGCATATTCGGGGACGAAGCCGAACAGGGCTGGACCGCAAACTGTTGCGTGAAAACAGCGAAGGGCCGCGTGCGGCGTCTGTCGCTTAATAAAGCGGTGACGAAACGTAGCCGGCGAGAGCGTGTACATTGTATACCACGAGGAATAAAGGCGGAGTTGCTGCTCTCACAGTATTCTATACCATACTCCCACTTAGGTCTAGGCGCGCGTTAACGCGCGTCGAGATAAACTCACCCTCGTGGCGGAGCGTGCGGCGGCGGCGGCGGCGGCCAACCGAGGGTCGTTCAATTAGAGCGAAAGACCCTTCTTGCCGAGAGGCAACTCGCCGTTTACGCGGAGGAAAGGGTCGGAAAGTTTCGAAGGAACGAGACGCGACAAGGCAGGAAGAAGGAAAGGCTGCCGTCGCTCTTCTCTTTGAAAACGCCAAAAGTCAAAGGGAAAGAGCGGCGAAGAGAAAAAGGGGGAGAACGAGGGGAGAAAACGCGGTTGTTGGGAAATGGAGAGCCTCGGGACTCGGCGTGCGTGATACACGAGCGGCCGCAACGACACAGAAAAGATTTTTAGCGCTCGCGGGAGAGACCGAACGACACTGGCTGCGTGTCACAACTCGTCGAGTGCACTATTGCGCGTGGTACTCGTGTCTATGATGCAGCTACGGTAGCAACTACCCGTAATCATCCTTCTATTCCTCGGCTGCTAGACGCTTTACAGTGGTTTCTTCAACTGTACTAAGCCGCACATTTTCGAGTGGCTGTTCGTGATACCTCTTGGGAAGCATTCGACGTTCCCCGGATGCAATCTTTTTTAGCAACAAGTGGTCGGCGGTGTATTTCTTTAACCGTGCTTACGCTTATACGAATATACGAACGTTCCAATAGACCGTGCGTTTCCCGCGGTTCCCTTTCCGCAACAGGGATCGCTTTCAATGGTTCGGAACCGAAGATCACGGTTCCGACACGGCCGGTGTTATTCCAGCGGAAAGCGCGATGCACTCGAACGGTAATAGTGAGAACGCCGTCGTGGAATCCTAACCACGGGGTACTACGGCCATTGGAAGCTAGGCTGCACGTGTCCAGTCGATACGGGATGCACGTGTCGCGTGTTTTCAGCCGAAGAAAGCCTCCGTTCGGCGCTTCGGGGTTAGCACGGGTTCGACGAAGGGGGTTGAACCCTGTGGCTGGAAGCGGGAAGGGAGACAAGTGGCTGAACAGCGCGACAAGTGCGTCGTCGGCCGCGTATGTGGAAGAGCAGAAGGAATATCGGGGCGTTACTCGCAACGTGTGAAACTCGCAACGAGCGTTCGGGAAAAGGAGATATCATCGAGCGAAACGCTCGATGGTGCGTCCCGTCCCGTCTAGCGACATCTTTTCCCCTCTGCGGAGCGCCATGGGAGCTCTCTGCGTGGGACGCTTAGATTGTGGGAAGATAGTATCGCAGCGGTACGAAATTTAGTGTGAGCAGAGCGAGAGAGAGGCAATGTATCGTATCGCTTCATGCATCTCGCGCGATGCCCGATAATTCCAGCCCGATTTGGAGAAGATTGATGCCGGAGGTGTGTAGCGTGTAATGTATCTCCCTTTTTCTTTATTCTATTTTTTTTATTCCCTCGAAAGAGGAACGAATAAGGAGCTTGATTAACTACGGTCATATTTCATCGGAGCGGTTGTAATTATGCGCATTCGCGTCGGGCAACTTTGGATCAGGGACGAGGATTTTCCTAACCGCGAGCAAGATGTAAGCGGATTTATGCGCGATTCGAGAAAATACCGGGCAACGGTAGGAGGTGGATTCTTTCCGGTGATTCACGCGCCGTGATTTAATCGCGACGGTAAATTGGGAGTGTAAACGGCTAAATCTGGTTTGGACGCGTTGTAAAGCGGCCCAGAGCCGCGGTAGCCACTTACCGCGGGAATATTAAATCTCTAAATCGTAAAGCGCGCCATTACGCTGTCGTCCATTCAGCTTAAACAGACAATAGCCCGCGCTGAGACATTACACTCCAAGGAATCCTCGAAATAGGTCAGTTAGCGAGACAGCCATTATCTGTCCGCTTGCAACGATCTTCGAAACTGCCAAACGATGGCAGCTATATCTTCGGAGACTTCGTTGCGATCTCAGTAGCAACAGCATACAAGCCATTGTAGAATTTACATAGAGACAAGGGAATTTCCGTGCCTCGTATACGATCAACAGTTTAATTAATCGGCTTCGAAATTTCGAGGAATTATTTAGACGGCTAATAACAGGGAGCAAGGATGAAGAAAGTTCGGACGAGCAATCGTCTCTGCGGAGGTCCTTAATAGTCGGCTGTTAATCAGCCCTAATTAATACGGGGCGATGAGATCTGGACCTGGAGAGGAATTAAAAGACTGCAGCTGGCCGGGGATTAAAGTGGTAAAGGTGTTACGTATCCTACGGACCACGTTGAAAACGTCAAGATTATCCCCGGATAACGAGCCGCCTTCTTCGCTGCTATTCGAGAGCCGAGGATTGGGGCACTGATATCGAACAGGGGGCGAGGGGTTCTGGGCCGGCCGGAAGTAGAAGTCGGGGACTATAAAGAGACGCTTCGAAGTGATCGGCCCCGAGACAAGTCCGAACGCGGTAAAGCACAGGTGTACCGTGCCATAATTTACAGCTAGCTAATAAATTTCACCGGGAATCTTGTTCGTCGGTTTACGCTCGAATCTGGAGTCGTATCGTGGAGTGGTTGCGCGCCAAGTTCTAACGCGAGGACATAAAGCGACCTCGGAGATATTTAGAGGCGACGTTAAGGGAAAAATAATTGTCAGCCTGCGGTCGCCATTGATAAGGATGAAATGCATTAATGGGCCGTAGTTTGGACGGGAGGATGATTGCTAGATACGACCCGGGACACGGTTCGTTTGCGAACCGGCAGCGGCGGGAGGAGAAACGATCGTCGAAATTTATAGTACGTCACCCGGTAAACGCTTCGAAATGCGCGATTATCGTTTCTCATTTTCTCGAGAATGAATATATAGGCACTCGGCGGATCCGCGCGCTTCGCATACCGAGCGACGGAATATTTAGCTTTGACGATGCGTAGTCAGCGAGCGATCGGTCTTTACCACGTGAAGCACTTTGCATCGAGGATCAGAAGTCGAGCGTTCTTGCAATTTGTCTTGGAAATCGCGTGGAATTCCACGGACGTGCCGCGCGAATCGCACGCCAGCCAACCTCGTTCCACTTCTCATTTCATTTTCACGACGATGCCCGGCCGGTGTCCAAGCGAAAACAGCAATTCGGAAGCAACTCGTATGCTGTCGTTATCGTACGAATCGGCCGAGTTCTCTCACGAAGCGCGTACGTGCTCTGAGCACCGAGCCGCGTTGACTTTTTCCGCCAGAATCCACGCTTTTTGGTGTGAACGGGACCATAGCAATGCACGTAGACGGGCACCGAGAGCTCGGTGGAATGTTGCGTGCAACGAGCATACTCGCACCCTCTGCCATCTTTTATAGTCGACCTGGTATGCCTCGATCGCCGCTGTTAAGGGGTGAACGAAATATAAGAAAGGACGAATGACGCAAACGCATAGGTGGATATCGTTAATGGTACGTCGCACGAGTGAATCCTTAAGAAGAGATTCTAAAAGAATCCTGGAGAGAAACGAGAAAAAACAGGAGATGAAGAAATTTATGGGGGAGTGAAGAGGCGAGGAACGCCTAAGAAAGGCGCGGGAGGAAGAGAGAGAAAAAAGCAGGACAAGGCGAAAAAAAGAAGAGACGCGAGGAGAAAACGGTGACGAGGAAGGAATACGAAAATCGGTGGCCGATCGACGATCGAACGTGTTACCTATGCGCGAGTAATAAGCCCCGATATTCCCACACGGGCCCATCCTGGCCCGCCGTGGGAAACTCATACGTGAGCGGTGCGCGCGAGTTAGCCGAGAAACGTGGCCAGGCGACTTTCGAGCCGAACTATTTCACCTCGCAGGTGCGGATTTTTTTGATCGGGAACGCTGCTGCGTTTCAGCGAGCGGACATTTTTCACCGCGCAGCTGGAACGATACCGCAACCCGTGTTCGTAATCGCCCGTGGTTAAATTAAAGAAACACGCGGCGACGTTTTAATTGAGCGCCCGTTGTTATTTACTCGGAGAGATTCGATTGATCGACGGGATCCTTGTTTGCGACGCGTCCCTCCCCTCTCCACGCGTCGCGTTGCAATTTGCACCGTAATAAGGTGGTTGCGCAAGAACGCGACACCGGTGGATAGGCATTTTTAAAACGGCGAATCGCGTCCCCAACCGAGACGCAACTTTTAATGTTTTAATCTTCAAGAGGCGCATTAAAATTGCCGCGAGGAAGCGTAACTATGTTCCGGTGGGAGGGGGATACCTGTATCGTCGCGGACCACGCTCGATCGCTTGTTTATAATTCTTCGCGTGCACCGAGGAAGCAATTTAATAATAATAACGGCAGCAACACGGATTCTACACGGCCGAGTGTACGCAATCAACGTATATCTATATACGTACGCGTATATAATCGTTTATCATAATAATGCACACGCGAGTGTGCGTGCCACGTAATGTACACACCCATACGAATGGACAGCTGATTGCAACTTATGTTGCCGTAGTTATTACCGTCGTCCGCCGAGAGGGAAGAATTAACCGAACCGATAGTTCGTGTCTCAGAGTTCATCCGTGTGCACGCACACCTACCGGGCCTGACTCGTGAGCAGAAAAGAAGGCAAGAACGCAGAATACATCGAAGGTGAATCTGGGCCTTGATCGGGCCTTGCATCGCAGCTGCAGGTGCCTCTAGAAATTGGCGGCGTGGCATCGAAGGCAGGGAAGAAGTCTTAAATGGGGGGAGAGAGGGGGGGTCTCTGAGGGCAACGGGCCGATGGTGCACGCGCCTCTGACGCACCGATGCCACCGATATCTTCTTAAACTTTCCTATCCGCTCATTCATGCCCGGCTAAATGCCTATAATTTCCTGGATGATTACAGGGCACCGTTACCAACGCCCTATGGACCCATGCTGTTCCACCGCGAGAGCTCGTTACGTGGGTCCTCCGAAATTGAAACGGAATGAGCGCTCCCTCGCCTTTCGCTCGCTCTTTTCCCTTTCCTCGCTCCTACACGCTTCGATACAACCCTCGAGGGTCAGGGGTACCGCCAACCACCGTAATGATATCTACATTTTTCGGGCCGCAGCAGCGATCGAAATCTTATAGGATCATTGCAGGTTGCTCCCGTTAAACAAACAGAGAAATTGAGAGACGAGTCGTTGCACGGGGCAGCTGCCGTTCTGCTTCCATTTCGAAGCTTCTTCAGCAGTTTCTGCACTCGCGTCACGTTCCTCTTGGAAACGCGATGCTTTCGGTGAAGCAACGAATTAATAACGTACGACCGAATGGCGACGTATCTTCGGGGGAATCGGGAATTTGGAAATCGAAGATTACGAGAAAATGAACGTCAAAGACAGCGAACCGATCGATGGAAACCATGCGTTAACTTAACTACGGTACAGCATACGTGGAATATTTAATTCGATGAAACTGATTGGATGTCGTTGGTAGAATTATCGAAGAGAAAAATATGGTACGTCGATGGGCATCGAAACGACGGCAAAATTAGCTCGACGATCGCGTGCACATCGGAGAGATTTTAATTCGCAGTTCGCCAATTAGAGACCAACAGTGATTTGATTTTGTATCCGTAGTCGAAGTTAGTTAGCAGAAAGCCGTTATACGAAGCATCGTTTGCAAGAATAGAAATGCTTTTTACCGATCCCATTTACGAGCACGGGATATCGATTTGCCCGAGTGCGATTCTATGCAAAACATTCGCAACGGTTATTAAATTGATTTACACGGCTACCTACTGTTGCTAATTCCAACGACTGTTTATGAAAACGCGCTGTATAATTTCCTGTACCCGTTCTGTGGGACACCCACGGTGAACGTTGAAACGTTTTACGAAACGAAGGCAGCGCGCTATGTTATTATGATAACGCGTGACAGTAGAGTCCACCTGTGCATTGTGCGGATTATTTTAAATATACCTTACCCGAACGGACGCGGCTTTTAGTTAGTTTAAACGCTACGTTTTCGTAGAAAATTACGCGAACCCATAAGTGGTTCCACGCGGCATGATAAATTGGCGACGAACCGATCGTAACTTAAAATCATTTCGATCCGCTGGCATCCCTAAATTGAAAAATCATCCTTCGACGTTTGTATCGTCGCGCGCGATCTTCCTTTCGAGTCAAAACGAGCTCGCATCGGTGTTTATAAAAACCGCAACGCATCGGTCTCGATCTCCCGCGCTTTTTTCTTTCAACGATGGACCGAATCGATCGAACCTGATCTCGATGCGTAACGGTATGGCGAGGAAAAAGAAATCGGGTGCTCACCTCCTGTTGCTGAATTAGGAAGTCAGGGGCGGGTGGCGGCGGGGGTGGTTCCGAGCCGGAGACCTCTTGGAGCAGTCCCACGTGCTCCCAACAATCTTCCGATATGTCCATGATCGTCCCTCCTCTTCCTCCTCGTTGAAACGTCTTCGGGGCAAACGGGACACCGAAACCGGCGCGGCGGGACGTCGCAGACCGATCCGTTGTTCCCGACCAGGTGTCTGCACGCCGGACTTCTTTCGACTTCTTCCCGAAAACGGAGTGCGCGGTGCAGAAAAACCGGAAACAATCTCGACGCACTTGCTCACTCTATGTTTCTCTTTCTCGGCTTCCCTCTTCCTCCCTCTCGTGGAGGTCGTCCGGGGTGCCAGGAAGCCTGTCACTCGTGAACCAGGATACTGCGTTCGTGGTAGCCGGAGTGGAGACGCGCGAAAAAAGCAAACGGAGAACGCACGAACACACGGTAACCGTCGACACGGCGTGTCGCGTGACCCGCGTTCTATGACGACGACGACGGCGTCGAGGACGACGACGGCCGTCGGTGGTGGTCAGTCGGCGTGGAATGAAGTTGGCCCGCGGGTTAGGTTGGGTTAGCCGAGCCGGAGTTGCAGCATCAGCGGAGAGGGACGCGAGGGCAGAGCGCGCGAGCGAGCGAGCAAACGAAAGAGGGGCGGGAGAGGAGAAGAGAAGAGAAGAGAAGAGACGAGCAGAACAGAACGGAACAGAACGGAACGGAGCAGGGAGACCGCGAGAGGTGTCGAGGGGCGAAGCAGCGAGGGAGAACGAGGAGAGACAAAGAGAGCCCCGTTGGAGAAAGGGTAAAATCGAGAGAGAAAGAGAAATTGTACGAGCGAGAGACAGCGGGTGGGGTTAGAGAGAGAGAGGCGTAAGGCGTAAGTCTGCCCTAGTCGCTCGCTTAACCGTGCAGGAGGTGGCGCCAATATAACCCGTACTCCACCTCCGTCCGACAAAGAGCTTGCGTATACCTGTATGCGCCTGTTGGTAGGCCATACCGCCTACCGACTACCGTATTGCAGGATTTGTGATCCGTGCCGCCGGTAATTATTACGATTTCGCTTATATTCCGTCATACCCGCTGTTTTTACGTCCCTCGTTCGCCCGTTACTCCTTTTACTCCGTGTCTCCTTTTCCGCGTGTGTACGTACACTGGAGAACGCGGCTTTGTACTTTTGCTATTCGGCCCGTGCGCGCGTGTGGGTTTAGCGCGCAAGGTCTAGGATGCTGTACGGCACACGGTTTAGGTTTCCGTTGTCTACGTTTTCCGCTATGCCGTCTCAAGAACGAAGAGGATGCGCCCTTGCGACGTTCGAGTTGTCCTCCATTTATTATCTCCGTCGCGCGATGGTAGATCGAACCCGTGAACCATCCGCAACGTCGATTCGCCTCGTAAATCTTCCCATCGGGGATTAACACCTTCTCCCACACCGCGGAATCGTCCTTCGTGGCGAACATACATCGCGCTACTTATCGCAATTACCGCAATTCTCCATTTCCTCGAATCGATCTGTCGACAAGGGGACCGGGAACGATAGCGCGTTGGCGCCGATAAACGATCGTTATCCTCGATCGAACTGCCCTTACCTTTCGCGTATACCTCCCGATAATCGGCGACGACGTGGGCGGCGTGGCGGGTTCTCTGGGACGACGCGAACCTCGTGCGCGAACTTACAAAGGGTGCCCCTTGCTCGTGAACCAACGTCCCCTCAACCATCCGGATCTTCCTTTTTTTTTCGTGCCGTGGAGAACGAATGCGTGGCATTCTCGTTGCTACACTTCCGTCACCGAGACCCTAACATACGCGTATCCAGTTCTCGTGCGATCCTATCGATGACTCGCGAAAATCGCAGGATTACGTATCGTCTGTTATTCGCCTACAAAGTTTCGAACGGGACTGCCTCTTGTCCTGAAATTCTATTTAGATTTCGCTGTAACGCGAAACCTAGCACGACCGATCAAACGACCGTTTTCAATCCTTTGTGTACAGTTTCCTACGTACAACGTTATCGCATCGGTACTTGACTTTACGACTTTTCTGGTATATGCATACAATTAATTTGTCAATATGTAGTCTTCGATTTGTTCCTTTTCTTTTCGGGAAATACGTATACACATATGTAGGCTGCCTTTACCTACCGCAACGGTTGAAGTCATGCCATACTCGGATATCCTTCCATTTGTACCAATCGCATTGTTTTAGGATTGAGTCTTCGGAGTGAGTAACATAAATCGTTCAACCGGTTAAATGACCAGTCGTGATATACATAAATTGCCGGCAGGTTTAGCGTTGATACGTCTCATCCTTCTGCTAGACACCAATTATTTCAACGCGAAGAACATCGCAACACTCTTTACGATCAGTTTAACTGTTTGAACAGAGCTTCTATCAATGTTAATAGGCATGGTTCCTCCCTTCATTTCTTTTCCGCTATACTTACTTTTAAACGAAGCGTTACACTACTCACCGTTTCCCACGACTAATCCGTATAAATATCTGCTGCGTATCAAAGAGTTTTCTACGCGTAAATATATAAGTAGGCGACAAATCGTACGCGCCGCGTTCACTGACACGCATTAAGGCGCTTAATCGCGTTCGAGTTGACGCCAATTTTAATATTTCTTAACAAAGATCCCTCAATCGTTTTTGCGTCGATGCGCAATTCCCCGATCTCGAAGAATTCCTCGTGGCCGGTTTCGTAACACGCACACGGAATTGAAAGGAAATTGCATCCACCGGCATTGTCTTCCATTATTGCCGCGAATCCTGCGCAGAAGTCATGAAAATGTTTTACCCGAGTAAATTAGCGGTTCGCCGGTCGCGTTATTATACGCTGTCACCGATAAGTTGCCTGCAACTTTTTCCGTACTTTCTTGCAACATTTGTTATTTTGCGGTACAAATTGTAAGATAGTTAAGAAGAATGACACGCGAGAAGTGCACGCGCGGCTGAGAAATGCGTGTTGCACCTCGGGCGTAATGGCAGCTCGCGTACGTCAACGTACCCCTATATTTAGTGACACACTTTTTGCCAGACCGTGGACGTAAGTAGGTGTATACACGGTGGCGAACGCCGGCGTAAAATGTCGGACAGAATTTTCGCCAGCTTACAAGCCGACGGATATTTAACGCGTTGTATACTTGGACCGTTCCGAATACTTTTCTCGTGCTTGCAAGCTGTGCGTACGAGAGCTCGCGAGTATCGAGACCGATGCAAGGGACGGGAGTGTGGACATCGAGCAGCAAAACTGCAGTCGAACGAAGGGTTGGAATGCGATATGAATGCGTTAATGCGTCGTTACTGACAGCAACACGAATCGTTGATAGTACTTTCGACCCTCTTCGACGCAACCCCTACCAACAGTCTGCTCCAACGTTTGGCCAGCCCTTGCATCGCGTTTTTTTTTTTTGGAGATTCTCCCTATTGGTGGGACGTTTTAATTCGACCCCTGTCGTTCGCGTCGACTGGCGTACCTGGCTTAAAATACTACTAATAGTCGCCACTTGGCAGTCGCTATTATCGCCCGGACACACTCCGAAATAGCACGGGCTGCCACATCGACGTCAAAGATTGATCGCACCAGACTGCGACATTCTCGTGGAACGTCGACGCATCGATAAACGCAATTGCTGCCACGTCCGAAACGTGGCGAATTTTTTTACTTTCGGTAATCTTGGACAATTCGTGCAACTATTTCGTTTAGAACCGACAAATAAGCTGCCTATTTTTCCGTTCAGAGATTGCGCACTAGTCACGAGACAATAATGATAATAATAATTTTAGAGCGCGTATCTTTATGCGAATTCATTGTTTTATAAACACGAGTAGAAAAACAGAACATAAGCGGATATGGCGAAATAAATGCGTGTTAAAATGCCGCAGATATGGAAGAGAATCGGTCGGTATTACCATTGCATCGCGAAGAATCTGATCCGATTTTGTATTGTACCGTATAAAGCAACATACGGATTCTATTGTTGTACGACTTTATATTATTTGAAAGGCAGCGTTCTAATTTGGTCGTGTGTATTGTACCTATTACATTTTATTCGCGAGGTACAAAATTTGCGAGCTTTGGAAGCACGTCGGAAGAGCAAAGTACCGTACGCACCGCGTTAAAATAGAATTATCTATAGGTAATAATCGATCGATATTAATATTTCAAGTTAAACGTTTCACGCGAAACATCCGGGCAAATAGCGGCTCAATTATCCACGGTACGTGTATTGTCGAAAAAAAAAAGAAAAAAAAGGAAAAATGATGAGCTATTAGCCGCGCCAAGGTATACTTTGCTCTTTTCATAGGTCTCTAGCTACCGACGACAACGCGACCCTGTAGAGTGTTGGTCGAGCCCTCGACTTTGTGTGCACGGAAAGCCGCTTTACGACGTCAACGTAGGGGACACGCGCGCTTCGGTTGGATACCAGCCATGATAATATGTAATGCCTGTATAGAGCCAAGTGCTCGATCGCGAATCTTTGAAGTCCAAACTGCCTTTCCGCCGACAAACCCGAGCCGCTTGCGATCAAGTACTAAAAATGATCCGGTAAAACTATGAGAAAGCCAAACATACAGTCTCGGTGTTCATACTTGCGACCGTTCACCGCTTCGAAGTTCTTATATTCGTTTTCTTTTTTTTTTTCCTTTTTTTTTGGTACGTGGAACGAGCGTATATACGGGCGAGTACCTATGGCCACTTTAAACGATGCCGTGGTAAACGGTAGTCAGGATAGATTGAACGGTCCGATAGGGTTTTAGCTCTCTTCTTTTGCCGTGAGGATCGGGACTCGCGCTTTTAACCCCTCGACTCATTAGAGCCCATAACTCTGTTCAACGAAACGTTTTACGTTCGCTGGCCTGTGGTACGTAACCACCGAAAGGAAGCTCGCCGCATTATACTGTATTTTAGCGTGCAAAGCGTATCTCTCATGTTTCGAACGAAATTTATTCCTGGGACGCGGAGTTACGGACTCGTTACCGGGCTACATTAATCGCGATAACTGTTTCAAAACTGATTCAGGGACCTTAATGTATAATGCAGCGTATAATACCATAGTAATTGTACCGAAGCGACCTCGACGCACGTGACGTTCGAGCAGAGGCCTCAAACAGTCCCCTTTTTTCCCCTCCCGTTCGGGACAGTTTTTAGAGGATCAGAAACGACAAGTTGGACTAGAAACTCGCGGCCTTTGTTATATTTGTTATTGCTGTTTTTCCCGTGGACCTCCCACTGTCCTTCTAACGAGACCACCAAAGGTACGGGGACTAAAAACCGCGCAAGAAACCCACCAAAGTACGCTCTTTATACGGAATGTTTTATATCGCGGCCACGTGGAGTGAGTGCAGCCGCTCCAATTATGGACGAATATATAAGTCGCTCCTGTCGGATACGCGCTTCCATTGCGACCCTTTATATGGCAAAAACGATAGAGAGCGCGAAGTCTGTCATCGGGTTCACATCGAATTTACTGTTACACGTCGGCGTTGCTTGCCATCCGTGGAGAGGACAGCATGATCTAGATGCCATTTTTTGCCCGCCACGCCGCGACGCGAGCGCATTTGCGCCTCCGCATCGCATTTCTCGGTCCGTGCGTGCGTACACGCGAGTAGCCCGCGATGTTCCGCAGGAATTCTTTCGCAAAAACCCAACCGGCGCTAATGCTCTCCACCCTGTTCTCCCATCGTGAAATACATTCCGGTAAACCACAACAGGAAGCGAATTCTCTTTCAAAAACGAGCTAAAAGCGGGCAAAACGTAAACGCGCCCCGTTTAGCGTGCCTGTTCTTCCGCGAATAGCTTCGACTATGCGAATAGTTCGATCGGGTGTAACAGCCGTGTTATACCAACCGAATGGTTTTGTAATTTAGCTTAGTTTCATGGAAACCGTAGCGTATACGCTATTATCGATTGGGTGAGGCTCGACGGAGTTGCATAGATTGTTCGCAAACTATAGTTCCATTCGCGATCCGATTGATTTCGTTGCGAATTTCGCATCTATCCGTGTTCGAAACGTCGAACAAATCTCGCGAGTGAACCGATTCTTGGAAAATTTGCCACGGATAAAGGCCCGCACCGTTTGTCCGCGTGTATAAGCTAACAGAATTCGCGGTTACAAAGAAGCAAGTGCGCCCGGCGAGACAACAACGTTTCAGGTTGCTCGAAAATAAACGAAGTCGGCGGAAACCATACATTACATAATGAATTCTTGTACACGCTCGGATAAGCGTGTACAATAAAAAAGCATTCCTCTGTTGCATTGTCCAAGAATTAATTAAAATGGCGCGAGAACAAACGGCCCAGGGGAATTATAGGGAGATGGAAGGGGGGGAAGAAACGAAGCTTGCGGTTCTCGTCGGAATCCCAGCGGCGACATATCACTGGGCGGTAGATCACACGAACTCTTTTGCAGTTTGCACCGGGACGGATAAAGCGCTGCTGCGGCTGCAGGCTCGCGCATCTTTTACGTATGCACGAGCATAAGCATAACGCAGGGAAACATGGGTAGATGATATCGTGGATGCACCTACGGGGCCACGGGGCGTCGACGCGATTCCTTTGTCCTCGTTCCTGGCCGCTCGTTCTTCTTGCTGCAACCGCTTCGCCCCCGGACGACCTCTTGGTGCACACATTTTGTTCGCGGAAATACCATGGCCAATCTCGTGCATCAATCCTGCCGGGTTTAGAATTGTATCAAAGAACACGCTGCGCGTCGGCTACCGCGGTCAAAAGATTGCCATCTGATCTCCGCTAGATGCCTGATACTGTTATTATTTGCGTTGCAACGATTTCTTTTTTTTTTTTCTTCTTGCTCCGAAAGGCAGGCACACAGGTCCGTATCCTCGCGGTTGTAATTATTTTAATCGTGTCGATCTCTGATCGTCGCGACCCTTGTAATTGGTGTTACAAAATGAGCTTAATGCGCATTCGCGTGTACATCCAACAACGTCATTTTTAGCAGCTTAAAGGTGGCCAGAATGTTGGGAAATGGTTTCATCGGCGAAAGGTTTGGCCGTTGTAGGGCTTTTAAGCGGGTCGAGCTCAATCATTACTCGTCATTTCATTAGAATATCGTCGATAAAAGGGGTTTAATTATAAAGGCACCACCACGCTTCCTGCCCGTGGACACGCATGTTCGTGCGTGCTTGTGCGTGCTGCACGCATACGCGCCCCTTCCTACTCTCTCCCTTCGCTTTTCGTAGCCTGCATATATTTTTACACGCGCTCGGTGATTAGTAAGGCCATTTTCTTCATTACAAAACATTGTTGCGAAGAACTGTTCTTATTATGGTACCCTGATTATCTTGATAATCTTGTTCAAGACTGTACGTATTATGCAAATGATAGACTTTCTTCGGCTCGCGTATCCACATGTTGTATCCAAAGCGTTACGATTAAATCGACATCATTAAGATATTTGGCTATTCCGTCTTGCTATAAATTAACTAACCTGCTCGCAGATCGTATCGTCGCTCATCTTTTTTTAATATCTCGTGACAGCAAAACGGAAAATTGCTCATTCTTTTTATGGCGAGTGGGTGTGCAATCGGGAACGTACAATTTTTTTTGTGGGAGCCAAGCTACCGATCTTAACAGCACCCTAGGGTACCAACGTTCCTCGACGCAATTATGCCAGCATTTATTGTATCATCTAATTAATCAACGAATTACCATACATGACTTCCAAGATACGTTTCTCAGATAATTACGAAGTGACCTATTTGATTCGAAAACACTGTTAAGACGGCACACTGTTCACGATCAAAATCGATCATTTTATCGCTCGGTCTTTGCGTACTTAAATGGCGGCGTTTGGAACTCTATCTACGGTTATTCGCATTAGTTTGTGCGACGCGCGGCGACGCGACGGGTTCGCCGGCCGGATGTTCGCATCGATGGAATATAACGCATCGGACTGCTAAAAGGTTTTACGAATCGTCTATTTGCGCGGCGGGGGAGGAGAGGAATCAAATATCTAGCTGCATCGTCGCCCCGGTTAATACGTTTTACCCTAAAGTGAAAAATCGCTTTTTGCCGGCGGTTTTTACCGTGTATCGCGCGACGACGCGGCGACGTGGGATACGAGGTAACAGCTGGATCGCGCGTTACATATTCCACCGCGTCCTACACAATTATAATGCAATTAAATTGACTGATATTATGCGTTATGCATGAGGTGTAACGATTGCACTCGTTACTAATGATGTTAACAATTTTTTTGCACCGCAATATGATTACAGCTCGTTAGTACTTTATTAAAGAACGAAATTACAGGTTGCGTTCGTGTATGCATTTTCACGCATACGTAATTTTTATTTGCATTTTCAAGTAACAATTAGACATCGTTCACTTGCCTCGATGAAAGCATTTCATAATAGTGCTATCATCTACAGTGTATTTAGTATGTAATAGACGTACACTTTCCGCGTACTCTTCGAACGTACGAAATTATTTATGCTAATTACAAATATGTATATTTAACGGACTCGTGGCTTAATTTTATTGTACTATAAATTTATTATGTTCCGTATCGTACCTATATAGAGCAGGAGTCGTTTTTACCGACAGCATCGAGGAGGACGGTGGCGCTGCTGCGCTGGATAGTAGTGACAAGATGGCGACGCCCAGTGAACTGTCTCTCGAAGAGATTCGCAAATATTTATTGGAAAACGGCGGTACTGCCCGCAATCACGACGTTGTGAAGCACTTCAAGAAGTTCCTAACGGATCCGGAAACGCGAGGTACGTTGAAAACCCGATGCGCAACGTGGCCAGCTAACTGTCTCATCGTCGCAAGGTGTGACCCCGATGTTGCACGGTGCGCTGTGTGTAAACACGGGACAGACGTTAACGCTCGTCACACCCGGCGTCAAATCTAACGACAGCCAGTGAACAGTGCGTAAATTTACGTTACAGTGGAGGCACGAAATCGGTTCAAGGAGTATGTAAACACCCTGGCTACTATAAAGAACGAAGAGGTGCGTCATCGGGCAGCAATTTCCTTCCGCCTTGACAGGAGCGACTTGTTGCGCGTTTTGCGACGTTGCCGGTTTTTCGTCTCGCGCGGTTCATAGAAAAATTCTTATCTGTGAAACTCTTTTCTTTTCCCTCTTTACTTTCGAATTAAATTCGATTGATTTATTAGTTAAATAAATTCGTAACACGACGATATTCACGGTATTGACGCGTATATATAAATCATCTTTGACTTAGGTTTCGATTGTATCGAATCGTAAAAGTCGCGCAAAGTTTCGATTTCTCGAAACTCGAAACTTTACCAGTTTCGAGAGGTTTCGATATTTCGGACGTGCATAGTTAACAGTTAAGCGATTCTCTATGCTAGTGTCTCTTGAATTTAGAAGACTGAATATAAATTGAAAGAATGAAGAATTCTAAAGTACAATGGACTAGTGTAACGTTCGAATACTCGACCGGTGACGTTGCAAGCGTAATGGTTGTTGGTTTACGCATTCTAAAGGAAAGTGTTCGTATAGGGTGAAAAATATTTAGTTCTGAAGAAGAAGTATCGCCAAACTCCCTTAGAATTGTCAAGTACGGAGCAACTTGCATCACCTATAGCTACTCCTGACATATCAACCCCTGTTTCTCCTTTGCGAGTTCCTCCACCTTATCGTCCTCCGCCTCCCGCGCCCGTAAGTCCACCAGCGGGTAACGCAAACATGCAACGCGAGGAGTCGTGCTCGAATTTCGCCGCCGAAGAGGCCGCTATGAATGCGCGGAAAAATGGCGTTGATCGCGTTGAGACCGGATTTTCAACGTCGTCGCCTCCCGTACCCCCTCGTCGTAAAAGTCAAGATAAGATCAAAATCGAGAATAAGGAGAACGTGGACAGGAACAGAGGAGGATCGGAGGCAGTTATCAAGGTGAGTCTTTTTTTTCTTTACATTACAAGTAAATTGCAAACAAAAAGAAAAACGTGAAATCTTATCCGTAACGTAGAAGGGGAGGGCGGATAAGGTAAATGGCGTTAATTAAAAGGGAACAGATTTCTCTGTGTTCCCTTTTTTATGATTTAATAAGGCTATAAATAATTAATAGTTGCAATTAGGCATTTGGACGTGGTTCGAGGGCGTTTGGTAAAATTTCACGTTTTATTTTTTGCGTGTTTAGTTAGTCACGAAAATATTCGGCTACGAGACTCTTGCTTACAATTGTATATCGAGAAAATATGAAAATTATTCGATATTTTTATAGAATCGTGAAACGTTACTTTTAATACTAGGTTTACGGGATCCGTCAACTCGACTAATTCCACATTTCACGCTTTTATTGTTTAGCAATTTATGTTGACGTTAATTGATGCACTCGTATGAATACGTATCTCAATTTATTCCGCCTCCTCTTCTACTCGATTCTCTACTCGATTCTATAATGTCGAGTATTTATGTATAACATACCTCATTTTCATGGAACCTCTCAAATTATGCCATCAATGTCCGTAAATCTAGTGTTAAATAGAGTGGAACCCAGTTATCTGGATCTCGTTAATCTGGATTGTAAAACACAACTCTTATCTCGGAAGCATGGAAAATATGTAGAAAAAATTTTCATGGTCACGAGCGAGAATTTTTTTGTTCTACTAATTAATTAATATTCCAAATCTATGTTTACGTGAATGCGTTCGTGTCGTCGCTTTCTATCTCGCATTTCATTCTATTCCGATGCATTTCCTTGACGACATCTCTTGCGGGGACAGCTACTACGTATCGTTCTGCTGATCTTCGATCATCGTCGCTCTCTTATAGAGTATAAAAAGCCAATGAAATAAAACCTGTATAAATTGCGTTACTTTCGATTATTCGTATCGAAGCTGGCCGTATTTCAGCCGGATAAACGGAGTTCCACTGTACCACAATTTAAACAAACAACAAGTGGACGAAATTTATCGATCGTCTAAAATGGCCGAATATTTGCGTGTTCAAAATGTAGACGCACGCCGTGTAGTATGTTGTCCATAGTTACCTGGTTATGGTCGTATGTGTACATAAACGTACAAACGATAAAATGGTTGAACACGTATGCGCTTTATCGAGTAATTACAAACACCAGATAATTTGGGTGCCATTAAACGGTAATGTTACGTATAGTGTTGGGTTATGTAGAAAGGTGTTCATGGTCGCACTGTAAATGTTACTTAAATAGTATGATAGATAGTAGCGAACGTTGTGTCCACGGCAATGGTGTTCTCCTCACTCTGTGTCAAAAGCTTATCTTCCTTGCACAATGACATTAGCTCTTCGCCAACTGGGCGAATAAAAGTCGCGCCGTGAACCATGTAGGGTTTACTTTACCCTAAAATTTATCCACTTGCAAACGTATCGTTTGATACGAAGCGGAACCGCTTCGATCCTTGCTGCGCGAAGACCATTCGCGTGTACCATGAAAGTATTACAGCAGCTTTATAATCGTTGGGGTTAATTTAACCCTATACAGTTCACGGAAGGTTGGAAATCGCATCGCAAAAGAATCGAACCTTATTCCCCATAATTCCGTTTGATCGTCCGTAGCCGTTTGGCATGCTTGAACCACGCGTACGTAGCGTTATTTCCCTCCAATTAGCAGCATGAACGTATTGGCATAGATAAATGCACTCTCTCACCGGCGTTTTAGTTACGGTGTTTTCACACATGACTCGCACACACGGTGTTTGCCACCCATTTCTGTGTTTCCCCCTTGTGTCGCTGTGCCGTTTGTTGGTTTCGCCTTTAATCAGTAGTTGGACGTAGAATTCGCGCGAGCATCCTCTGAGATTTGGCAATTCGAGATATTAAACGTGCAGGAAGATGAGGCTGTCGCGGCGAATCCAGGCTCAACCGAGCAATTAAGTTTCCGCGAGCGGATGCAACGTTTCAACCGGATGGCTAGCGAAACCGATCTCCAGGGCAGGCCTAATGGCAATATCACACCTACTAAAAAGCGATCTGACAAGGTAACCGATCAATCTAATACTTTATCTCTTTCTCCTCGCCGAATTCATTGCGCGCACTCGACGGGGAGTTATTTTCTCACCGTGTCATTGCACGGAAGTCACGACAATTATTTCGCCATGGAGTTATACCTTGTAGCTATTCAGTTCATTGACTAACAAATTATGTAGGCATTCCGTTGCCATTCCATGGTATAAGGTGCGCCCGGGTATCTGCCTAATCGCGATTGGTAATCGTCGACTCGGTCAAAATAACGGAGTCGAACGGTTGCAAAATACAGGCGAGATACTAGGCGCGGGGAAAGTAGCGCGCGGCCGGGTAAAAATGATTCAAAGGAGAACAGAACAGTGGGACGCGCGGTAATCGCGGGAATAATGGATATTGATATCTGTTATTAATACTATAAGCCGCGCACACCCGTGTTCCTAGTTAATTATTCGAAACTGCCGCGCGTACACGGGTTCGAGTTACGCTTTCAAACAGTTATTAAATGTACAAACGGTGTAATCGCGCGACTAATGTTCTGACGTTACCCCTTGCCCCGTATAAGATATCGACAAATTACTTTGCTTTAACAGAAAGCTTATACTATCTGGCTGTGATCTTCACGCGGATGTAATTCATGTGAGAACACGCATCAAGCAGCTCCCCAGCTATAAATAAGTATCTTTTATTTCCCCGACGATAAGATCGACTAATAACACCAGCCGTTTTTAAACGTTTCGCCTTCAAATCATAACTACCCATCTGCGAGTGTTTTACGCTTGACACTGAGTTATCGGAGAAAAAGCGAGTCTCTCGATTCGAAGCGACCGTAGCAGGCAGCAGGCTCTCGATACATCGAATAATCCACACGCAAGGATACGCGCGTACTTTTTCTCTCTCTCTCTCCCTCTCTCTCTCTCTCTCCTTTTTTCAATCTTTCTTTTTTTTTAGCGAAGAAGGGATGCGGTGCGTACAGGTCTGACTGCTCATCTTGCATACCGAATAGACTACTAAGAATCCTTTTCTCGTATCCTTTACACGCGCGCCTCCCGCCAGTCAGCTCCTTTGCATCTTCCTCCTTCTGCTCTCCCGCCGTTTCTCCCTCTCGTTCTCTCTTTCTCATCTCGTCTGTCGTTGTTCCGTGCGCCGTTTATCGCGGCGAGCAATATTCATCGCATTTGAATATCCTGCGGGCGGTATCTCGCGTACCGATCAGGATGTTGCGTCGATGTTGCCGTAAATCATAATTAGCCGCGCCTGAAAATTAAAAGTGGAGGAGGCAGACGCGGCGGGAACGAGAGGATCCTTTCCGCCGCGGCCGCAAAGCTTGCACCAGTACCAACCGCTCGTCCTTCACGCGCTCGATTCTCCATCATAATTTCGATATGTTTATCGTGCCGAACGATTAAAAGGACCGGCCACGTGGAACCCTTCGCGGCAGTCGGAAGGAGCGGCCAGTCCTCCTCGCTTCGCTCCAACGCAACGCAACTATAAATTGTACCGTGCACTGGCTACTCTTTGTTGGTAGACACTTTTGCTCCCGGAATAGGCCCTATAAGTATATTGACATAATTGCAAGGCTCGGTACCAGGCAGATCGATCTTAAAGTCTTTTCATCGGTTCTCGAAATCAAACGAAATGTCGTATACTTGCTTTCGTTGTTTTTAACCCTTCGAGTGCTACGGACGCCTATATGCGTCTAACGAGAGAGTTTATAGTTGAGTTTATACTCCCGGTAAAAGCAAAAACTATCGGCGTGTAACGACGACGATAAGTAGGATATTACGAGTTCTAAGATTTGAAGAGCTTTGCACTTCTAGGGTTAATAAAAAGAACAAGGATCGCAATATTCATTTTCAGCCAGGTGACGAAAACCGGACGATGCGAAGGGGCTAAAAATTTGCCATTCATTTTTAAGCGAAGATGGACAAGTTTTAACACGTTTGCAGTTTTGCCTGGCAGGCCAAGACAAAATCTTCTAGTCTTGAATTTTGAAGCCGTGTAGAACCCTCGGTTCGATGCTTCTTTATAATTGAACGAATATAATGCAGCAAACCAAGTAGTGAATTTGATTAGTGAAATTTGTACACTACGCGCGCTGCACCTACCAACTCCGAAACCGCTCACGGATCCTCGAGAATTTTCATATTCGTTGTATATTCCTTGAGGTCCGCCGAACAATAGAACATTGTCTGTATGACCTACAACTCCGTATCTAGATTACCCACCCAAAGAAACGCTAAAAATCTCTCCATTCCATGAGAAAGATCCAATATCTCGTACGTGTAAACGATAGCGAAGTTCAACCGGAAATACGAATCGCTTAGATGCCATATTTCGTCTGCTACGCCGCAAAGGGAGTTCATGGGTGGCGCGTGGGCCGAACGATATATATTTATTATTCAACGTTCGTCATATATTTGTGGCGGTCCGTCTTTCATGTACGAATCCAATCGGCCGGTTGTTAATTTTTATTAGCCGTGAGCATGGATAGGGTTTCGGGACACGCCGAGAGAATCCTCTCGCCTCCGGACATCCTGTAATCTCTTGGGAGCTCTCTCTCTCTCTCGAGAGAGAGAGGCAGGGCAGGGCGTCCGTCGGAGCTTTCTTTGCGGTAATTATCATGCAGCATGGCCACGGTATTCCGCCCTTCGCATCCTTAATGAACCCTTCGTCTAGCGTTGTGTCGCGTGCCGCGCCGCTTGCCCACCGATCGTCGCATCAACACGTTTCACGTAATTTTCCGTCGTGCTTTCTTCGAAAGACTCGTTATGGGTCATTGAATGCAGCCGGGGTACGTGTCGATGAACGCTTATAGCTCCGTGACGTCGATGATTAGGGGCCCCTGGGAATCGTGACCGAGAGGGCTCTCACATGTTTCGAAACTTAAGAACTTATTTCTTTAACTCTTTCGGCTACCAACGGCGTATACGTGCGCCCCCAAAAATTAGGCCATCGCTTGCTGAAAGTATACTACGTGTACGTCTCCGCTAATAATTAATTGGACACTTTGCTAAACTTGGAACACGGAAAAATTGATGCTACGGTTACAAAATGAAGCTACTGTTTGATAATTATTTACGACAGACCGAGAATTAAATGATACTGTATTTTTAAGTATTTTTTTGCTACTGAAAGTCTAATTTAACGAATAGTTTGTCAAATAAGTCGCAAGTGTCCAATGGGTTATGAACCTGGGTATGTAACTTACATTTTCTATAGCACAGTACGATTTTTATTATTCGTATATCATTAATTATCACAATTATCGTTATAAGTTTATCACTATAATTAACTCTCCGTAGGCAAACATACTTTTTCACATTGCAGGGGCAAACTTCGCCAACCCTAATCTTTTAGGCTTTCGAGAACCCTAAAATAATTCCGAGATACTTATTAACGTCTCTACTATACGATACAATCGTTCGTTGAATCAAATAGTCGAAACTGTTGTCAACAGAAATAAAAATTCGGAGATAAATCCGTGAAAGTCTCATTTTGCTTGGATTACCAACGACCCAGATTTCTTACGAAGGGTTAGATATTTATACTCATCCTGTTTCCATATTAATAAAAATTGCTCTCATGTGTACACCGAGGACGCCTTTAATTTTAAAATACCGTAGCGAAATGGTTAAGGATTTAAAGGATATATGTATGTTGATTTTTATACTTGTAGAAAGATTTCTTTGGTTAATCGAAGTACCATTTCTTCGCCATTTTCCATTCGAATCGTTTGGATCGTCGATTTGGCTCGCATCGCGGGTTAATTTACACATTCGCCTGCTAATCTACATTTTTATTCACGTGTTTGCGATGGACACTTTACAATGGGCAAACTATTCTATACACGCTGATTACATACGATATTCGTATTAACGATACAAATGTTCCGGCTGCTAAACTGCTTGTATTCGATATTCCAAGCGGCCTGAATGGAAGAAGGTTCAGCGTGTATTACCGTGGATGTTCACATACAAATAGTAAGTCAGATTTGGAGCAGGACAATTAACACGATCCCCCGAATTACCAAACGTATATACCTGCACTGTTAGCGTTAACGAAAAGGAAATATTAAAACGATACCACGAAGTTAATGCGGTTATTCGTAGTCACCGCGCTTAGGGGCTACGGGGACCTGGCTCGTTTTTATGTAAATTCGCCGAAAATGTGGGTGGTAAAGAATACTATTAAGAGTTGTATCTCCGTGAGAATTTTCGTAATCGTATATGTATATTCGTTGCCCTTTCCACGAATACGACGATACCCGTCGTAACAACCCATACTTCTAACGTTAGACTCGCATTCAAACGTTTGACTTGCGTTCAACGCCGAAGTCTCGTCGTCTTAACAGAGTTACCTCGGGTTGTTGGCATTTTTCGTTTACTTCGCCCTCTCCCGGGTAACTTTCTCGCGAACAAAATGTCTCGCGAGCTAACAAGAAAGCCGCTTTTACTTCGACACCTCTAGGAGGACGCGTTCTAATTAGGATCACGCGTGTTCGCCTCTTCTACGGGCGAGTCTTGTCGGTAGTTGGTCCTTTCCTGTTCGCCGGAGAAAGAGCGAGATCAAGCTAGGAGATACTCATCGTAAAGGCACCTAACACGGCCATGCCGAACTTGGAATTTCTCTCGTATAGTTCCGCATACATTAGGGACCCTCTAGGTGAAACTTGCAGGGTAGTTTGCCTTCTGGCAAAAGGAGCGAGCACTCGTCGAGGGCTGCGAGGCGCGCGGCGTGCTGAAGGACGAGCAACAGCACGGCGAGCCTGGGTCGAGGGTGTAAACCGCACAAAGTAATCTTACAGAATGTATATGCAAAGAGGTTCACCGGCGTAGAACCGGTGAGAGTAAGGACGGGGCGGCGGGGGCACAGCTTGCATGATCCCATCCGCGACAACACCGACAAGACACCCCCAGAGGCAAACTTACCTCATAGTTCGAACACTCTTCGACCTCTGCTGCTCGCTATCAGCGTCTTTGCCACGCTTTTTATCCCATTTACGAATCTTCGCTTCCCTGCTGCAGTTTAATCAATAACCGTCACGTGCTGGAAACTTAGCCGACGAGATTATATCGCTGTCGAATTAGGGGAGCGTTATCTATTAGGTTGGTGCACGTTAAACGTTGTTTCCGCGATGGTTGAACTTTGCACGTAAATACTATTCTTTTAATTTTCACCAGTCGTTAGCTGCAGTAGATCATATTCTAGAGCAAGAAATTGTAATCTACGGGTGTGGAATATTAAGAATAATTGCAGTAAAATTACGAAAGCATCGATGTTTGACATCACGAATAATCGATGTGGTTCGTTTGATCTTTAGATAGAGAATTCTAGAATTCGTGATTTAACTGCGGATCATTTGGGAAGGTTTAATACCAAGTAAATTCGTTTACACTTTTTAATACCTTGCTTTATAATCACGAATTGCCGATGATTCTACACGCTTTGAAATAACGGCGCAATAGGTAGTGCCTTTAGATTAATCCGATTCTTTTATTTCGCATTCTATTGAAATCCGATTTCCCCCCTTTATCCGTGTTTGCTCACATTTTAGAAAATACGAACAAATTTGCGATTAGATTTATCGTGCGGAACGCAATCATAATTTTCCACGGAGTTATCACAGGTTTGCGTAATCGTAATAAGAGGGGTTAAGTGGCTAATGCTATCGTTTCGTGAATAAGAAACTAGTATTTCCTCCGGTGGAGCCTCCTTTATTTCTGCATAATTAGCTCGGTAATACGCAGAGCGATCGGAACTCGTAGATACTTAAATCACAGGCAATTATTTGTGAATAGCCCGTCGTAATACGACAGTTGGTTCTATGATAATCGGATGTCGATGAGCTTTAATAACCGGTCCAGATAATTACAAGCCGCGCGGATATCGTTGGACCGGATAATAATTTATCGGTGTTACGCTAACGAGAATATCGAGATCGGTGAACACGATGATGCGCGACCCAATTTCCTTGGCGCCATCGGGCACGGGACAAATTCACCCGTACCTCTCCAGATATACAGCGCACCAATATAAACAAGCTTGTCTACAGGAGTAGTTAGCACCTACTGTTCTCCGTGTAGCAGTGCTAGATACGCCTAACAGGTCCGTCGACATTTATTCCGGCCTATTACGAGTTAATCTTGGAAGCATACACGGCGCGCATTATCATTTAAATTGGTGCCGTTCTACACGCGCATTAAATTTGTTTGCTTAGTGGCCCGCCCTCGCGCCTCCGCGGGAATTCTTTATGTCTTCGTGTGAAAGTGTATACCGATGGGGAAGCGAGGAAAAATAGCCGTAACGTTCCTCCGCACCATTGTTCGAGATGTCCTGAATAAAGAAACATCCGGTATTAATTCTCGTTCGTCCGATTTGTCTTTCGCAGCGGTGAGTTTCAGCGGGGAACTTTTTGTCGGTACAGTTATTAAGAAAAAATATGAATAGAGGATAGAATATTCGCTTCCTGGGTGGAACGCGAGGTTCATTCAACTGTCTGGAAACGACTTTTTTTTCCACAATGGGAGAAGCGTACTAAATCGGATTGCTTGATTTCTTCGTTTCGTATGCGCCATTCACCGGGGGACTACCTTCGTCCGCGGGTGTCCGTCTCCCGTAGTGACAGTCAGGGAGTACGTCGAAAACTGATTGTGACTGTCACGATAGCGAACGAGTCTCCACCCTTCCGGGTCACGGCGTTCTTGGTGGTCCGGTTATGGGACAGGCACTTTTTCTACCGCCTAACTGTCAGCCCGCGCGATCACCTTCCGTTGACAAATTGAACGAATCTATGTTCGGCCAAAGTGGCAGCTATCAAACGAATTATAGAAAAGGCAGATTTTCGTAGTGATGGAAGAAAGGAGCAGGCTCTCTCTCTCTCTCTCTCTCACTCTCTCTGCGTCGAACAAATCGTTGCGTTTGCGTATTCGTCGTCTATTCATCGCGGATATAACGATTCGTCCTTTATTTTGACGGTAGAAGAAAGGGACGTGCATTGTAAATTCGTTAGAAAGTTTCGAGTCGGACTGCGCTTCGTGGTCAAGAGTGTCTGGATAAATGGTTGTCAGTAGATCGAAGGAGGCGTAGTTCTTACACGACATTAGCCGCAGATAAAGGCAGATACTGTCTCCAATCCTGAAACGCACGGCAGGAGCGTAGGTATCTTCTTACTGATCGACCGGATGAAACCGGGGAATGACCGATCGAGCGATGGCATTCCTTTCTGCTTGGAAGGCTGAACATGGATGAAGACGCGTAATTTGTTATCGGCACTGTAAAATGCATTCCACGACCGTAGAAGAGGATGAATAGACCATCGCGAATACCGAAACTATACGAATATTCTTTTCCAACGCACCTTTCGAATATTCGCGTTATTTTATGGGAATTATCAAAGGTCGAGGATCTTTGCTGACAAAACTTGAACCTTTTAGTACCGAGGGATCGTATTTAAGGGGTAAAGCTCGAAGTCGAGTCTACAGGATCTCTGAACTTTTTCGATATTTGTGCCTAAACGTGCAAGATACTCTACAGTTTTGTCGTTGCCTTATTTCAGTTACATTTTCTTGACAAATGTTATACCGGTTAGACGACGTCGCGCTAATTTTTCACGCTTAACTGAAGCCGATGAAATTTTGAAGCTTCCTATAGAAAGAAAGTCGTGTTAATCAATTTGTAGGGATCCAACTTAGTTTCTCTTTCAAGCGAATTCGTCATAATTATTGTATCGTTACAGTTTCCGAATACTTAAAAGCCAATCGAAATTTTGTTATTTCTGCCTCGTCGAATAGGTATTACTTTATTTTCCGTATTACCCATTACCGTTCGGCTTAAGAAGCGTAAGCTGTTCGAAGCTAATAATGTCTCTTTCACCGTTCGTGTAGAGAAATCGATACGGCGGTCGAACCTCCATTCGATCCTCCGCGAGGTCGTCCGCACGACATTCCGGAGCCCTTTCTTTCGACCGATACAAGGACGATATCGTCCGATGCGAATCTCTCTGCGTCGCGAGGATAATCTTCCGTTAAACGGTGGTGCGTCGGTGGCCGTAAGGGTCTAAGCCCGTACTTTATGCTAGTTGGTGGTACCGGTAAGCCAGGAGTGTACGTTATCAGGAATCTGAGTCGCGCAGTGAGCGGCTATTTGTATTCATAAGTCCGCGGGAGGCCGGCGCTCGCTCCTTGGGCCCGAGTCCCGGGGCCCGTCCTAGCTTCCACTGGGTCCACGCTGTTCCCCGGGGATATCCGACCGTCCGGGTCCCCGGGTCCCCGGGTCCCCGGGTACCGCGTTCTCGTAGTGGAAGAAAATGTAAGACGATGGAAGAAGAAGAGAGACGATGGCAGAGAGGGCCACGTCATTCAACCGAGGCGCCCTTCTCGCGGACGCGTTCTTCGAACGGCGAGTAGTGTGCGTACGTGCACGTCCTTCTTGGTTCGCTATGTATGCCGCGTGTCGGAGAATGTGACCAGTCATCGAGTTATTTAATTTTTCGAGGCACCCCTGTTGCGCATGTTTGCTCAGCCCCGCTGTGAGCACAAATTACCTCGCGACCGAATCACCTCCAGCGAAATATTCGGTCCCCGTCCTCGTCCTACTCCTCCCCACGTGGCCGCTGCCAATGGCAAACTGCCATTCGTGTCGGTCACACTTCGCGTACACTCTCTTCTTACACTTCTTACGATTAGAGGCACCGGTTCGCCGTTTTCATGGAAACAATACGAACGATATCTTGATCCTTTTTTGTTCCGTTCATAGTGCAAACGCTCGGTTTGTTCTTCGAAGAAAAAGATCGTTAGGAGTAGGAAAGTCTGAAACCGTGTTTCCTATGACGTTTCCCACCGCTGGAGATACGATGGTCCACGTATAGATACGCGGTACGGAGCGAAGAAAACGGTTCATTAAACGCGACGATCCACTGTTTTCTTAATTAGACGGGAGTTCGATGTACGAGGCGCTTGGGGTTTATTCGCTTCAATTGCGGGGGTGTTGCAGCACCACCGGCTGACCCCCTTACGTCCGTAGGACACGAGACCAAAACGGACATGGCCGCGTCCCCCGACGTGGTCTAGGCGCGTATATATATATACGGTCAGCCCACCTCGCTATCTATATGCTAATCCATTGAGATGGTACCCGCAGATTACACCTCGGAATTAGCCCAGAGACTGGGGGTATCAGGGCCGCACAGACAGGCCGGCCTGTACCTATACGTACCTTTATCCCACCTTATACACGTAACCTGTCCCGTCGAGCGCCTGCTCTCGCCCTGCACTTACAAGCCCGTGTGTATAGACTTGCGTACGTATACAGGCAGACACTGGCACACGTACAGGTGTGTACTCGGTGGAACCGTGGCTCCGCGTTTGGCGGAGGACATCGGTGACTCTGCACTTCCAGTTCGTTAGCCCGTGTTAATAACGTTAAAGAGGATGCGATAAACTCGTTAGGAGACGAAACTACGCCGAGGATGGTTAAGCCTGATCACTCCGTGAGCTTATGCCCTTTCTTTCGTCAGTGGATTCGGTTTTAGGGGACGGAAGTTCATGAATGAACGCATTCGATGATGCTACCGTTTTAAGCTTTCCGTTACCGACTCGAATGACGTATAGCCCACTTATACGTCAGTGTGGCACAAGCGGTCCCTTTTAGTGCTATTAATAATAGAACTACCGACAATTAAGATGTAATTATTTGTACCAACGAGTTTAAAGCGATAAGAAGTCGCGATGAAAGAAATATGCAATGCAATTATTAGTCGACTTCTTAATAGAAAAAAGCGTGGCAAAATTGCAAAATGCATCCGCGTGAATTCGTACAATTTTTATAAGAAATCACGGATGAGTCATTTTGACCACCTTAGCGTTAGATGATTGCTGACTTCTTCGATTAATTGGTTCGATCACTCTTGAGCTGCTCGTGCGTTTAATTCTTAAGCTGCTCGTGCGTTTAATTCTTGTTATACTTGCTGCTCTCGTTACTCGATTTGCTCGAATTCCGGGCAATTTCGCGTTAAGTAGCTTACCCTAGAGCTACCAAGGTGGTCAAAATAACCCGTTCGTAATTGTTCATAAAGATCGTATAAATTCATCGCGGCGATGTAGCTCGAAAGAATTTCTAACGTGCTTGTAATCTTTTGTAACAGGAATGAATAAAGATTTGTTCCTCATGCATTACGCATATATTTCTCTAAATACATTTCACGATGATTGCTTTGGTATAAATAAGCAGGTACACCTCGATCGTCGGTAGTTTTATAGTGTTAATGAGCGCGAAGCTTTAAAATTCCCCTCGTATGTTGGAATACGCGATAATATAAAGTGCAACGATACATCATTCCAGTTTGCCGACGAAAAACGGTTAAATTCTAATTCGAATGGATAGGATCGCGAAAATAATTGCAGACGAGCCGTAATCTTCGCATCTTTCGTATTTTAACAATCTTGCCGACGAATTATGGCCGCGATGCTCGACAGGATCTCCGCGCGTATAATCGCGTCGATTAGCGTTGCAGAAGGACATCCTCGAAACAGTGACATCGCTGGCAGGGCAATCGACCGACGACAGTCGTACGATGGCTGTGCGCTCGAGTGCCATGGTAAATTTATTAGTCGACGGGAATATGATCGCGCGACGCGTATTGCGGGGCCGAGGTACACCGAGGAACACGATAGGTACGTACGAATATAATCCTGTCAACGGAGGCCGGCCGGAGGACGGGGGATGCGGAGCAGCGTCGATGCTCCATGTTCTCCATCCGGACCAAATTCGACGTGGTGCCGCTCCGCGAAAATACGAGCTACCGGTTATGAATTACTCCCGGTGCCGCCATAGCCCCGGCTCAGCTAATAATCGTCTCTATGCCGAATTTCTCTGCCTCGTGTAATCGTTCGGTGCTCGCCTTGTCGAACGTGCTCCGAAACCAGCCGCTTTTACCGTGAAAAGTTGCGCCTCGCTCCGCGAATCCGCTTCCTTTATTGGTTCGTCGGAATTTTACAACGAATTCGACAAGATTCCACCCTTAACCATTTAAGTGCTTAGATAAAGGGCGAAACGAAGCGTGCGTAAAATGTTTAGTCCGCGTGTTACACGGGATGAAAAAGGAAAGGAAAAAAATAAATAAAATACCAAGGAAAAACGTATATATGTATTTTCATGTCGTCGTTTACGATAGGTGGAAACGATTTCTTTCGTGAAAAGATGTCTAGGTGTTTCCTATCACTTTTTGCAATTTTAATAATCACCTAAGGGGCTGATAGGAATGTTGTACGTCTTTCGAACTTTATAGCCTTCGCTTCAAAGTAAATGTTTGGTACCTGAAATGGCCACAAAGATTAGTACTGGCCTTCCACTGCATTTTTACATTTAAGTACCAATTTAGATTTAACCGTATTACGTTTACTATCGTTTAATGGTACTATTATGTCTTTGCAACTATCAGGTAGTAGCGATCTACCAATTAACTGCTACTTAAATGCATAAATACGATGGTGTACCAATTATTCTTTACAACCACTGCATCAGACTCAATTATGGGTTTGTTCCCGTTTATTTTCAACTCCTATAGATTCCTCGAGTCTTTCTCTGAAACGTCTACCGAAATATTTCATAAAGCGTGGCAATGAACGCGATAGAAGGATTAAGGGGGTGAATTCCACTCGACTAAACTTATCTTGGATACACGGATATGGTTTTTCCAAACGTTCGGTCTCATTCTTTCGCCAATTCGATATCAAATTCGTTGCTTCTTCGTGGCAACGAAATATTTATCCAAAATACGGCATTTCTCCGTTTACGACTAGCCGGGGACCAGGCAAAGGGATACCGGTGCGAACAAGAGGCCTGTATCGTAGATCCATGGATGCTGTCGCGCGATTCCCCCATTCCGCGTGTCCAATTCAAACAGCGGTCTGCACTTCGGCGCGATTTCGTCCGACTCCGGGCTAAACCTTGGATTATGATCCCGGACGATAGCGGCCGATGGAAATGGCGTTAGGTAGGTGGGCACCCGGCTAGGTGTAGGCATTATGGTGGTCGTTGGGAGGCGTCGCCGAACCGAACGCTGAATCACCCAGCGAGAGTTTTCCTGTCAGCGGCAGTACGGTCGCCGCCATCCGACGAAGCCCCGTGGAATTGCCTCGTACGGCCACGAAATGAATGCGCGAACGCCCATTAGGGGAATAAATCAGGCCAACGTTATCCGCAGCGTCGCATAATCGATCTCGCGCGTTCCGCTAATCCGGGCCTAATCGTTCGCCGGCCCGCCAGAAAAGTTCTCGTAACGATGCTCGTTAGGGTGGACTCGCGCTCCCGGAGGAATCACGGAGGAGGATTTTTCCGGTCGGCTAGTGTGAATGTTGAGGAAAGGGGTGATCTAAGGGGTTACGGTATAATTAGGAGCTCATTGGTCTCCTTTTTCTCCGCGGAAAGTAGGTCGGTTCCGGAAGAAGGGTTGCGAGGGCACAGGATCCGTACAGATTGATCTCTCGATTTTGAGAAGGAGACGAAAAAGGCATCGCAAATGATAGTCGGATCATCGCTTTGTTTTCTTAACGAAGCTCTTACGATTTTGCTGGGGTGCTCTTGGTGGTAGTGGAAGAAGGAAACGGAAATTATGTCGGAATGGGACACGAATGCAACGTGAAAGTATGACGACGAGCATTCCAGCGATGCAATTTTTAAACCAAAGCTGTAAGACGATGCTTGGATGAAGAAACCAAATTGAAAATATTGCTTGCAATGCTTTTCTCGCTTACTTTTCAAAAGCAAGCGCTTAGTCTGTCGAATACTTTGTATTTGTACTAAGCAGTTGTTGAAAGAACAGGGATAAAGGCTAACAATAGCTGTGTCTGAGTAATTAAATGATGATTTAATAAGCATAAAAAGGTTCGTAGAATAGAATTAAGCGTGCCGCTACAGATGGCAATAATGCGTGTTGCCGATAATTCCCTAAACCGAGGGTAATCTTTTAAGTGGTTTCCGCAAACAGCGGGTATATTAATAGTCGGTGGCGATCGAACATTAACGGGCGCATTAAATAGATATCCAGCTTTAATTCGTGAAATCGATCCTCCTTGCTCCCTGCAGCCCCACCTCTTGGTGGCTTTACGTCCGTCGTGTGGCAGGGATAAATTCGAGGGTGCGGCGAGTCGCGAAAATGTTTGGTTAGCATTCGGCTTATTGGCCGGTGAATGTTCGTGCTCTGTTAGGCATGTATGGATGGCCCCCAGGTTATAATAAAGCTAATTCTGCGGTGCTCTTGAGGCAGCTCGTGCCGCAACATGTTTTGCCTCTCCCCGTTCCGCCCCCTCCCGCCGTTGCCTTTCCCCTTCTGACTCCTTTTGCCGTTTCGCCGATATTCAACCCTCCCGACTCTCTTCGCCTCCCGATACTCGCTTCCTCTCTTCTGCATCGTCTTCTTCCGCGCGCTGAAACAACCGAATATATTTATACGCCCCCTCGGTGGGGTAGCACACGTCCGTTTATTAAAACGTTTCCACCCCGAAGAGCAACCGCACACGTGTTCCCCGCCTCCTTTTCCTCTCTTTTTCGCTCTTTCTATAGCCCGTTCTTGCGTTCTTTTCGTTGTCCCGGGGAAAGAGTACCCAGCACGTGCACTGTTTCGAGTATCCGCGCGCTTTACCACGGCCATATTCGCGAAACTAACCGGAGAAGCGTATTTAATTTAATTAAAGCGGAGGGAAAATGTTTTGGAATCAACGCCGTTGGCCGCGGTTGCGTTAACAACCCCGGGATCGTCATGGAAATTTCGCGTGATCCCTTTGTGTTCGTTTCTAGGGCTGTTACAGCTGCTGGTCTTTCCATCTTTCCGCGTTGCAGAGTGGTACTCTCCGTTATGTTTTCTTTTCTTTTCTTTTCGCACTCCATTTTTCGAGAGGGTAAGATAATAGAGTTTGGGCAAACCGTGGGATCGCGAAGGAGTCGAGAATCTTTGACATCGAATCTCGAAAGTTCTTCAAGAGTTTTGCAGCGGGGAAAGTTTTAAGTGCGTGTCCGGATCCTTGGAAAAGTTTAGCCTCTCCTGATAACACCCGTGTGTGTATACGTTCGTATCTCTGATCGGCCAGTCAAATCGTTCCGCATACTTGCCGTGTGTAAGACTTACGGTGTGCAACACTTTACCGTGGTGCATACCAGCGCCGTTTAGGTGGATAAGTAGCCAACTAGGTGCGCATAGGTGTGTACGGACCGTGCATTTAGCGAATTAAAAAGCTGCGTAGTGGAATTTAAATTACTCCTGCTCAGGGGATCGCGTAATCGTAACGGTTATATAAATAACGACGAGTAAAAAATTAGTCCCGAGATAATATCTGAGGGGCGTCTACGCGCAGCGTGAAGTCGTGATAGTCGACGAAATTCATGGAACGAGCTGTACAGCTCTGACAGGCGCCGTGTTACGATCGATTAAATGAACAGTCCAGACGGAGGGTTTAACGACGCCGTTGCATTAATTAATTCTCGGTGATCTCAATTAAAATATTAATTACGAAGAAACAATGACCCGCTGACGGGTCCAGGCGCCGATGAGGATGGATCTGTCTTCTATCCGTTCTTTATTTTCCTTTTCCTTTGCCTTTTGCTTTTCCTTTTCCTTTTCCTTTTCGTTTGCCCACACCTCGCCTCCTTCTCTACTCGATCTCTCCTGGCCCGCGATGAATCAGAGAAGCCATCGTTGCGATGCTATTACGATTACCGTCCGTCTATAAGCTTATCTGATAACCACCCCATTATGGTCGAGGGTCTCGCGGCATCGTCGTCGCTGACTTGTCCGTCTGTCTGATCGTTCACGGAGTCGTTGCGCCAACACAGGACGAGCCATTTGCATATTTCTGAACCGAGATACCAGAGGAAACAAGTGTCTCTTCTTCGCCAATCTCATCGGCTGGATCGTTGAAAAATCAACGAAACCTACCGGTGACAAGAATCTTAATGTCCCGGTTTGAAACCCGTGTGTCGTTGCCAATGTTCCACTTATCGGGAACCAAGAAAGGGAACGTCGTGTCGTAGACTTCCTGGACAAGCTGTCGCTCGTTCCTCGTCGTCGTTTGCAATCTACCAAATCGTTGCAACGTTACATCTTCGGGGTCCCACCGGCCGAAAGAAGCACCCGAATCTGTCGCTCGCCTGTTCGCGTGGTTATTGTTAAACCGGCCGGGCAATAACAACCGCTTATTGAAAATACGATTGTCGAATCACTGATGTAGGATAACGCGCGGGACACGTCCGTAATAAAGACTACCCTACCCCCCTCCTACCCTCCACGTTTCTGTGTATCGATGCATTTGCACGAGGCACGGACCACTCGAGACAGAGTGGCCCGTAGCACACGAAAGCTGGGAACGTAGCTCGCTGCACCACCTGACGCGACGGGGGGTCAGTGGCTCTCATTCATCCCTTAAGTTCGGAGAAAAGGGGAGTAAATATTGCGGTGACACACGCCGAAGATCGCGTATCCAGTTGTATCGAAATTTCCATATCACGAACGTAACGCGTTGGGGATCATAGAAATTAAATTAAGCGGGGAGTGCGCGAGATATGCGAAGCAGGCTTCTTAAGCGAACGAGGCTGATCGCCCCCTCGAATCATGATTTCACTTAAGGATACGCGAGGTGGTGTCGATCGATAGAGATATATCAGGCCCGGCTAATGATGACTCGACCGAATTCGGAGCCGCGCATCCCTTCTTGCTCCGTTGCCTCGTTGAAAGTAATTTACGAGGAGTCACGATTGATTCGGATACGAGTGTCGATGTGAGCACCTCGAACGGACGATGCAGCCGTGACGAGTGAAAATACAAACAGTTTAACAGGGATGAGTAGTCGTTTAGCGTTCTTGGGATCAGCCGCTCCTCACCACCTCCTCTTCCTTCGTCTCCTTCTTCTCCTCTTCTTTCTCCGACTCTTCCAATTGCCTTGCCAATGTATGTAACTGTGCGTTGCGAAAAGTGTCGCGGAAATTGAGAGGGTTGTTCGCTCCGCAGAGCTCGTGGAGCTTGGACTTTGCGTCGGAATGTTGCTTGTGGTTGTCTCTTGGTCTATATATCTGAATATTAAAATGTAAACTATTCGATCGTTTACTTAATGAAATTTCTGTTTTACAGAGGGAAACAGTTATGGTGACTCGAACGCATAAAATTAGTATTGCAAATCGATTAAATATTGTCAAAGAAGATACGCAAAGGATCTATTTTATTGCTTAATCCGCAGATATCTCTATTGTATTTGAAGTACCTTCTGTATACGTTAGGTTTAACCCTCGATCTATTAACGCTGAAATAGCGACCATTTTAAGTTACCATGAAAGTTTCCTATTCGCATATTTTTAGAAAGTTTGAACGCGAAATTCGTTATCGTTATTTCTTTGAAAGCCTGCGATAAATATTGTATAATATTATTATTTTGTAATAATAATATTTATATAGATTTGTATCTTCTATAGCGTTCGAGACCCGGTCGCTATCAACGGTGAAACGTAAAGCATACGATAAACGTAAAGTCTAAAAAAAGGTACTTATCGCGATACTAATTTTCCGACTGTCCGAGGTGTCTATCGTGAATCACTTAGTCGGTACCTACCCAAAAACAAGGGTGAATCACCAAACATCTCCATCCCTTACTTAAGGCCCAAACTACGGTCCTCTGCCGCATTTTGTCGTCGGAAACTCTGTCTCTACGCTTCGGAACGTAATTCTCCGCACGCGATATAATTTCTGTTTGCGTCGACTCATTGGCTCTGTGTGATCCGCGGATCTTCAAGACTGACTTTCAACTAATAGTCTTTTCGCTTCAAAATTCACGTGCAACGTTCGTTTAGACGTCCATCAATAGCGAAACTATAAGCTATGCAGGTTAGACGATCGTCTTTTACATTTGTTCACCATTTATTGGAGTATCCGTATATGTAAAAATCTGGTCGACGAATCGTAATAGTTTTTAATAAAATTCAACGGATCCTTCTGTTACTTGCGGATAACGCATACACCGAAAAATACGTAATTTTGTGCAACTCGCCGTTTAACCCGCTGTTCTTTTTATTTACTTTTCACATTTATACTTCCTCGATTTACACTGAAACGATGAACGAATAAACGACACTACAGGAATAGTATTGCTCCTATGAAACTTACAAAAATTTCGAATACAGGGTAAATGACCTACGTACTGTCACTGTTACTATAACTTCCACTTGAATTCGTTTCTTTAATTGCAAAGTAATGTACAAAGAATTGTAAGTAAACAAATTTTCATACTAAATTTGGACTTCGTTTTAAGTAACAGCGCATAGACATTGTATATTCATTTACACTTAATATTTATAACGAAATATTAGGAGGTAAATGTGCTGTTGAACATTAAAACGCGACGAATATAATTATAAAGTATGGAAAGTGTGATAATTCAGTAAGGCGCGACGTTTACTATATATCTTATATCTGTCACACAAAGTAACGTGTTAATATACATAAAACATGTTTCCATTTAAATGAGAAGTTTTCAAGTGACAGTACGAACGACATTGGACTTTGTCGTACATTTTTAATCACGTAGTAATGAATTTATTATATTGAACATATAAAAAGAAAATGTTCATAAATTAAAAGAGCGGTTGAACAATATCATGCTCCAAACTGGAACGATCTTTACTTTAACGACGTTCTAAAATATTTAAATAAAGTTACACGCGAACTTTAAAGTGACAGTACGTGGTACATTTACCCTATAGAGTATGAAGAAGAAATACATATATATAGAAACGTAATCTTCGTATTAGATCGCGTAGACCTAAGTACACAGCATGGTTAAGAGTGTTAATATCGTTCAATTCGAATATCGTTGCATTTAATGCGATCGTTTATGCGACATCCACGCCAGACGATCGGAATATCGTTCGTCAAATTATCCTGAAATATGGCAGCAGCGAAATCCCGTCAGACCATTAGTTGGCGACGCGAATAGAGAGGCACTCGAGGCAAGAGCGCGGAGACAAAGCTCGCCGCAGGCCGGTTGAAACGCTTGCCCTCGACCCGGTGGTGGTCGACAGGGGTTGCGTAAGTTGGTTCAACCTCCTGCGGTCTTGCGTCAGAGAATCAATTATTGGATCCGTATATCAATCTGATGACCGAAGCGCGTTCGTGGTGCGCGGCACCCCGTTGCTTTTACGCATTTTCTTCTCCCCGTGCACCCCGTGCCCGTTGCGCGTTGGTAACCGCGAGGGCACACCGTTCCCCGTGAGGCGAAACAAGGACGAAAGAGACGAGAGAGAGAGTGCAGTTCTCCGTATGGTCCCGCAGGACCATATAGAGCGATCGTGCGCGGACGACCGGTTCTCTCTCGATGTTTCACGGCGATCCTCACGGTTCGCCCCGTGACGTAGCGCGTAATGTTGATTTTTCGAGCGACTGACTGACTGACTTTCTTCTTTTCTCCGCAGGGTGCCGACGAGGATGACAGCGCTTCCGTTGCCTCGGTAAGTTCATCGTCTTCCGTGGATCCTGATTATCCGGAGCCAGTTTGCGAGAGGATCGCGAGGAGAGGGCCGATTCGTTCGGTTTAAAAGAGATAGCGCGTCGCGGTATGATAAACGCACGCGATCTCGGTATCGAGATTTTAATTAAAATTTCCCCCCCCATACTAATCGGAGCACGGATCTCTGTTCGACGTTGTCCCGTTCGTGTTGAACGTTATCGCACGCTGGCTCGATATCGCGAGTAACCCCTGTTAATTGAGGCAATTATTGCTTTGGGAAGCAGCAACTGGATGGGAAGTCACGGGAGTGGTTGGTCAGAGCGGCGCAAGGGGATTATCAGGCCTTGGCGAAATTGGCCGCGGAAGAACCTCGTCTCACTCGGCTCAAGGTAAATACCAATTTATCGTCTCTTTTTAACGCGCTCGCTCTCCAGACATCTGGCATAATCGCCATTTGTACGTTCGGCAATGCACGAAACTGCTCGATATAAAAATCCTGCTTTTACTATACAAATACCATTCATTGTAATTCAATCGTTGTAATTTCTTCGGCTATAGAACAGCGATCAATAATAAGTTTTCGCGAACTTTGTTTTAACCTGTTAACCGATAATGATGAGTTATCTCGTCCTATGAGTGATCAGTTTTAGACGTAACACTGTATTTTCTTAGCAAATCTTCGCCTTCTAAGACATCTTTACATTTGTATCAGAAACACCACATTTTACGTTTGCATTTGCAACAATTAAAATCCCCCTACTCGTTTATTAGCGCGAAGAAAATTCTAGCTAAGAAATTACCCGTTTAGTAGCTTAATAAAATTCATTTAGTACATGGGAGACTGAACGTATTAACTCTTTGATTTACGATTCTTATAGTCGCTCCGTTTAGCGACTGTTCGCCAATTCTGCATCGCGACGGATGGAAAATATTCACGTGTTTTAGACGTTACTTGCATTCGTTGTAGTAGTCGTTAAAGTTTTAAGAAAGCTCAACGTTGCATAGATCTACTCTGTTTGGAGCGTAATCTGCACCACGAATACGATCAGCGCTTATATAGGCAAGGGGTTAATTTTTCAAGCTAACGTTTGCCTTACTCGAGAGCGGATCCTGTTACATATTTTTCCTCTTCCTTTTGTATCGCGATCTCACGAATGATATTGGCGTTTCATAAATTTGTTCAAAGTAAAACGAACTGCAACGCACGAATGATCCGATTAAAGGCAGGTATCGGTCGTAAATTTCTTTCGACTTAAAGTAATTCCCCCTGTTTTCGGTTGCGTGTGCCGGCGGTTAAAAAATTGTAGATTCGCGGACGATTTGTCGGCCGGCATGTTTACCGTGTTCATGTAGAGTAAGGGGGTTGCACTGGTTCGCGCGCGCAATGGATCTCATTGAGTTACGGCCACGCCACCTCGGGTGATAATGACAAAGGTGGCGGGCCAGAGGTTCGGAAATATAATTACGGTGTGGCTTACCGTAGGCCCGGGATCAGGCCGTTATTACACGCACGGCAGAACTTAACACCTGCGGCGTTGTAAATTCGCCGTTTTCGCGCGCCACCATTGACAGGTCAATAAATCTAAGAGCCCTCGTGGCAATCAGGCAGCCGGTGTATACCAAACCGCCAATATGTGGAGCGGATCACCACTGTTCGATAGCGACCAAGTTAAGGATTAGTCGCGCAATTCATATTTAGTTTAACCAAGGTGACTGTATCTCTTAGCGTAAAATCGTGACGGCCATATTCACATTTTGTAGAGGCAATCGTGGAATGGTCTCAAAAATTTCCCACTACAAGTTAATATAATTCTTATCGTAAATTAGTAACCCGTTGCTTCGACAGCCTTGGGAGTTCTAACGTTAAGCGTAACCCATTAACGGAGAACCAAAGACGGAAAAGAATTAAGAATAGTGGTACTCGTTCGTCGAGGAAGAATTTCCAACTCTCTTGTAAAATTCTCCGCTTTCCTTCACGTGTACAAAACTTTATCTCGTGTAATCCACGGATGGGGAAAAGCAACGTTGTAACTTAGAAACCGTGTCATTCGTCTTCTACGCGCCGCTTTCTTTCAAACGGTTAATTAGGCTAAAACGACAAGCGTGTAGGAAGAGCTTCATCGGATGATCATAGAAGCGCTAGGCCGAGCGATAAAAACTATTCACCGCGACGTTGTCGTTCCTGTTAACACGGATCGTTTTCTGGCCTAAATAGTCCGAACCGGCCTTAACGGTCACGGATACCGATGGAAAAGGCGGAGAGGAAGGAACAAGGGATGAAGCTGGGAAGTGGGGATGTAGCACGAAGTGGCCTGTGCGGGGTGGTGGTCTGCGAAAGGGGTGGAGGCGGCTGAACCGCACAGGGGCTGCGTGCTGAATTCATTCCGCTGGACAAGGTTGCCCCACACCCGGCTCCAGGCCACGTCCGCCTCATCCCTTGGGATAAATTGGCCGAACCCGCGTGTTTGCGGATAACATCGCCGCGATATACGCTCGCCTATGGCCGCCGTACGAACGTAACCATACACGGCCCCCTTTTTGCGACGAGTCTCGCGCGCTCGCTCGCGGAAATTGGCAACGAACTCCGGCCTCTCTGTTGTCTTTTTCGCGTCTGCTTCCCTGCAGCATCCTACACGCGCCGTCTATCACGCCGCCATGCTACCATTGCCTTTGCATGGGTCTACCACCCCCGGAGGAAACGCGGAAAAATGTTTTTGCTGCTGGAAATCGTGCTTTCATTCGGCTACAGACTCTGCCTGTCTCTTTTATCTCGACTATTCGTATTTTCTTGGGCAGAATCAGGCTACCCCGCGTGCAACGCGGTCTACGTAATTCAAGTTACTCCGGTGAATTTTCATTATCGCGCATCTCGTTTTCCGCGGAGTCGGCTTGGTAGGGTCCTTTGATATTTAATGGAAAAATTTGTTTTGCGACCGGTGCGGTCAACACCTCCCGGTTACTCGGGGCTTCGACACATGGATATATTAATCCATCGATGAATATGCAACGGTCGGCGAGAATGCGGGGGCGATGCGGGAGACAAAGTGAAGCAAACGACACGGGGGTTGGTTGGTGGGTGGGAAGTGGAACGTCGGTAGGCATTCCAATTACTCCCCCTCTGGTAATTAAATCAACACGGAAGCTAATCAACGTCGGTACCGTGCTCGACATTTCTCTTCCCTTTGTCGAATTTTTGCTCGGATAAATAAATCGGACGCGTAGTCGATAACCGAACGGGAAAATCGTGTCTCGCGGTTCGTCGCGGTCCGAAGATGTCGCTGAATAATTGATAGACCCATCGAGATGACCCATTAAAAGTTAACCGAAACTCGTGTCTTTTCACAGGGCGGTGTACAAATTTAGGCGAGACCGATAACACGTTCCAACGACGATAAAAAATTCACCGCGAAAGCTCGATTGACCTTTTTTTCCCCACTCTTGTCCTCGATTTGTCTCGCATTAATTAGTCATCGAGGATCGACGAGTTTGGGGTTCTCGCGCTTTTGTGCGTTCGTTCACGAGCCACCGTCAACAGTCGCGACGCGTAGCTTTCTTTTCTCGCGGATGGTTTACGAGCCCGTATTAAAGAGCTGTCCACACGCGTGGCCTACGTGATCCCTGGCCGAACGTCGTAGACGGCCATTGTATTCGCTGGGTCAGGTGTACGTCGTCGTCCGGGTACCGTGTGCCCATTATACTTTATTAACGGACGCGTCTGGCATCGCGATAGATTCGCCTGTTCGATTTCTGCGTCCTCCTGCAATGCAGGACGGCTGCATCGGGGTCTCCGCTTACCGCCCTCCTCTTATCGCCGCTTGGTTATTATACTCGATTCCGTGAAATCGTTAGCAATCCGTTTTTGCCGCTTTCGGAACAGGTGCACTGGTAACGATCCGTTACGTTGTAATTCCCTTAAACGGCGTACCTATCCTTGATTATCTATTCGATTAGAATTCGAAGTTGCGCGTAGCAGCGGGTCGTTAAATTCCGTGGTCGAAAAAGAAAATGCAGAAGCGGAGGATGCTACGCGAGAAAGAAGCAAACGAACGAGCAGAATGGAAAGCTGTTAAGAACGATCGTTGCGTTATATATTGGCCGATGAGCAGAGCGCGGCTTCGGCGTCCGTCCGTGTATTTATCTGCTGGTATCGGTTGGTTTAATAACGCCAGGCAATCAGAAGGTGTTCCCTCCTACCTACTTCTGCATTCGCTGCCCCCACGCCTCCACCGGTCGATAAATAATAACCATTTGTATCGGATTCTAATTACTCGCTCTAAGCAAACAAATAAACGGCAGGTCCGAGAGACGCAGCACCGTGAGAGGCAGGCTTAATGTTATGGTGGCTGCAGGCTGATTTAAGGAGTGTGGGACCGCCCACCTCGAAGATGCATCTCCGGCCGGACCATCGATCCACCTGTTATGAGTGTTTCAACGCCACTGTGCGTTCTTCTTTTTCCATCGACTCTCTTCGATACCTGTTGCTGATACGGAGACGAGAAAAATGTCGGAAATACCGCGGCGTAATTAAATTGCCAGGCATCGCGATTGTCCGAGCCCGATGAGAATCATCGAGAGAAGAGGGAGCTCGAGAGAGATACAACGTTCACCGGACAAACGCTGCCGTTTAATCCTTGCCCGGCGAAACTGTCACGGCGTATAAGTAAATTTCCTCCGGCCGAGGACGAGGATGCCTCGCCCTTCGTCTTCCGGTGGCGAGGAACGCGCGAGGTATATCATCGCGAGAGGAGAGAAGGAAGGCACGCGGTAAGGAATTCGTTTCCAGAGGCGAGCGATCCTTTTTCGCGACGACGAGCAGGATGATCGATGCGAGGCCGGGCGAGAGGAGAGACGCGTTCGTTTTCGCTTAAAAGGTCGTCGAAAAATGCCGACGGTAGTTCGTTACCGGTGGGCTATTAGCGGGCGTAACGCACGTCCTGGCAGCGTCACAGGACTAAGTAAACCCTGGCTAACAAGGAGGCGTATCCAACGGCCACGAATGATCTACCGATCCAGAGTTGGCATTATTTCGTTCTCCGTTTCTCTCTTCGGCTGCACGGCTCCACGGCTCCGTGGTATCTTCGTCCCCGTCGTGCATCTTTCACGACCCTTTTCTCGCTACGACGAATGCGTACGAACGCGCACGCACAACGGAGTCCTGCCTACCTATAGGCAGAATATACCTCTACCTGCACCACCTACCTACGCCCCCGAATATTAACACTCTGATTTATGCGCGTAATTATCTCTAGTTATTTTCTCAAGGAGGCCCGGTGCTGGCGTTCTTTCGTACCTTGTCTTCGTAGCTGCCGGTGCTGGCTGCCGCTGATACACAACAAATTAACCTTTCCCTCTTCCGTTTATCCTTATCCTATTCCCTTGCTCGCAACGGAATATTCTCCATATTTTCCAGCGTACGTTTTCCAACTGGAGGCCCGGCACTCTATTTATAGGTGTCTCGTTTCGCTTGGTAATTGCGTTCTTATTATATTGGAGGAAGCACTCTGTTCGCGAGGAGACGCGACGGTAGCGCGGAGAGAGCCACAGTTCACATCCAGCTCGAATTCAGCTCGCGGTGATCATTTATCCTCCGCGGAGACTCGCCAAACGACCTGTCGCCCCTTTGTGCGTCCTGCGCTTTGAAGCTTCACGGCAAAATATATTTTCAGCCGCGCTCGTTGCGCCCGGCGATTATTACGTACGCCCGGCCTGTCGGTAATTAGCCCGGAATCGTTTGGCAGCCCTCCGAATTAGTCTTCCCGCGTTATCGTTTGGAACACCTATTAGTCAAATCTTACGTCCCCCGGGTTCTTTCGATCTTTCGCTTCTTTCCGTCGTCGCTGTCACCGCAACGTCGTACATCAAACGAGAGAAAGTTCGTTGCCGTTGAAATGCAGAGGTCGAACAGGAAGTCGGCGTGGACCGATAGGGGATCGGGGCAAGATTTTATGGAGCAGACCGGGGTGTCGCAGATCGGTGCGCCACCGAGGCGTCATCTTCCCGTGGCATCGTCTCCCATGGAAGCAGGTTCCTTGCTTTTCGGGACCCCGTCCGTCTCTCTAATAGTCTTCTAGAATTTCACGTTTCTACCTTGGCGTCCTTTCGCTCGGATCTGCTACTCACGCTCGAATTAGTCCACGTTCTTCGTACGTAACTTACGTATATGGTTCTTCAATCGACGGCCCCTGTTAATATCGAGCAAAGGGAAAAAGGGAAGAGACGTGGAACATCGAAAAGACAATGGCGATGAAACTCGAGAGGCGAATCGGCGAGCCGAGCAATAATGGGCCGTGAATGCGAGTCAACTTCGCTGACCGAGAGCCATCCTTTCAAAGTCGCTCGGCTTTCGTCGGCGATATTTTTTATCCAGTTTCTCCAAATTTTCTTACAATCGCGAAAGTGGTTCGTCGATTCGGGAGCAACCGCTCCTTCGCGTTTTCTTTCATTCAGTCGTAATCGACGAGTATTCGCTTGCTTATTCTACCAACGTGCAATTTCTCGTTAAGCAGATGTCATCCGAGGCAAATAAATGATTTTCGTACGCTGTAACGCCTCGTTATTCCGACCGAAGGGTTTCGAAGTACATCGGCAGCTTCCACGCGATCGGTTTGCGCAAAAAGCGGTACCAACAATTTTCGGCGGCGGGTATACAATCAGCGCAGAAGCGCCTCCTTGTTTCGCGTTCAGAGAAATTCCCTGCATGCGCGAATGACAGATCCGCTTCGTTCCTCGTGATTAATGTCGAGGGTACAGGTGTACGCGTGGTACGCGGCGTAAACAGCCACGCACACTGCCACGCGCGTCTCCAAGTCAACTGTCGTCTGTCTACCCGTAATTTTGCCGTGCCTTCAGCGAGGCTCGGAGAAATTATGCAAGCAATAACGATGATCGACGAAACGTCGCCCCGATATCTGGCCGCGAAATCGTTCGCGACGGTCGGTCGCCGATCGTAGCCGAAGTTACCAAAAGGTACTTATACTGCAGAGCGACGAGCAACTTCGTGAACAACAGCAGGAGGATGGAAAAATGCAGAAGGGCATTCACCATCGCGTGGAATACACGCGTTCGCGTATACACGGCGGTGAAGTAGACTCGGTGACTGCTTGTTCGCACTGTGCACTGCTAATTAGCTTCAAGACCGATGGCTATCTGTCCGGCCACATGTCCCTAAAGTGGCGAGCTGAAACATCCGGTACGCCCTTTCCGTTCGAAAACTCGGCCGGTTTCCTTGGGCTGGGTAATATGGAGGAATCCATAGCCACTTAAACGTTCACCCCTCGGTCTCGCTCTAACCCTCTTCATTACGTTGTATCAGTTAGCGACGCGATGTCAAACAAACGACCTGCAAATGCGAGAAGCATCGAGGAGAGGCCTCCGGCCGAACCCGGCGCTCCTATCGATGCGTGACAACAGCTGTGCACTTTTAAAATTCATAAAATACTCGTGTTACCCGTATTCCGATAATTATGCTTGCATGTAACATCGGATTATCGAGTGCGCTGTCCCTTTCCTGCCCTCTTTCTTTTCTGCCACCCCTTTCCGCTATACCTTGGTCACGCGTAACTTTGGAGTTGCCGATTGACGCGTAGTCGAATCCGCTATCGCGAATAGTCGTAAACTCGTTATCCGAATATTCGCATCCAGCCGATCCGACGCGGTTTCGACTCCGAGCCTCTTCCCGTCGGTGTTCCGTGCTTGATCCGACAGTTTCTTCGCATCGGTGAACGGAACCCGGCGTAATACGCAAAATTACACGGAGCGTGCATAAGGGACCCGAGTGCAATTAGCGGGCGGAGCTCATTATGGAGATTCAGTCGCGCAACTAAATACTTAATACAAGTTCCGTGTGTCTCTCCCGTCTGAATTGGTAAAGAAGCAGCGCAGCCAGAGAGCCCGCATACACAGTGACAGCCGGCTAGGAGAGAGAAAAGCCCCTGGCTGTTGGTTCGTTCGTTCGTTTATAAGCGTCGTACGCAAACGTGGGATCCATACAGGCGGGCTGCGTGCACACGAGAATGCACGGCGAGTGTGTAAGAAACGCCGGTGTGCCCTAAGCGGCGGACGGGATCGCGTGTCGATCTACGCCGAGATATTTGTTACTTTACAGTTGTATCACGTTTTTCGCGTGGAAACAAAGCCATTGTTTGTAGTTCGTACACGCTACGCCCGTCTCAGCCAGCCGCGCACCGCTTCGCCGTTCGACGCGATCGAGGATGCGGAGCGCCCCGTCCTGACCTCTCCTCTCCGGCATCTGCCATTTTGATGACCGTCGCCAAGATGGCTCCTCGCGATTTTCCTTCCCCTCTCCTGTCCGCCTTCGTTTCTCCGCAACGCAATCACCGTTCGAACATCTTCCTCTTTTACGGAATTCCTTTTCGCAGCAGTCTTCTTCCGATACGAATGGCAGTTTAGATTTATTAGACCTTTGGCTGCGGCGCGATATTCGCATACGAAGCATCGATAATCGGCTATGCGCGCATAGTTAGTTACTCGAGAATAAATTAATACAAAGTTTAAGGTAACGTAACGTTACGTGGCTGCTAGAATAAATCTTTACTACGTTATGTATCTGTGAGTTTCAACACAACTTATTTAGATTCGAGTATATTCAGTTTTGTATCGTTTAACGGTAGCGTTGCGCGACTACAACTATTAAATCGTGGAATACTTAATATAGTTGAATCTAATTACGCGGCACCTGGATCCAAGAACGCAGCGGGGTATCCATACTTCTTATAACCACTGTGTACGATTTACACGGGGAAAAAGGTAACGATTCCAAGGACAGATGCGAATAAAGTTGATCGCGTAGAGTTCGACGGTATCCGAACGCTTCGTTAATTGCGTATGGCGGCGAAACGTAGCGGCGCTTTTCGTCGAACCGCAGTCTTCTGGAAGCTACTAGGTGTATTTTATCGCGTCAACCCATAAACAAGGGATGTCACAGTCGATAGAATCGGACAAAAGAGGAATTTTCCAGGGAACGACCGAGTCACAGCCCGTGACCGAGGTAAATGTTCTAAGTGCACGCGTGTTCACCCATTCACGAATTCCGCGGCTGGTTTCGTAGCGTGCGCACATGTGGCGGCTTTGCTCGCGAAGAAGGAAGCCGAGGGCGGCACGGGTTGATGAATTCGTGAGCCGTCGTTGATATTTCAGTGTCAGCGCCGGCAGTTTTTGTCATTTGTACCGGCAGCCTTAGGACCGCATCGCCGTTGTAGCCCCGTCGCCGGGCTAAATCGAGTTTAGGCTGTAATTACACAACCACACCGTTTCCCAGCCACTCTCGTACCTCGTAATTCCCCCCTACGGAATAATTAAGAATTCTCGCGTGTCCGGGGAAGCGGGCTAGAATTTTGGAATACCGGCCAATTATCGTTCGCTGGTCTCTATTCGCATTTTTATGAAAGGTAATGGCATTTTCGCGGGTAACGAAGCAAGATTTCAACGATACCGATTAGGATTAAATCAGATAGGCCTGTGGCACGTTACACGATAGTTTAAACGGTAATTATTATCTAGGTGTTTTCAATGCTATTGTACTTGCGATTCATATCTCAGCTTCCGAACGAGCTAATTGTGGTAGATAGCGGAATTTCAAGAATTATCCTCCGTAAATGGGTAGTTACCACAATTTCATTCCCCATCGGCGTATATATCTTTTATAACGTAGCAATAATGAAGCCATAAGCGGCATTCGTTACGATGCTCCGTGCTTCCGAAGGCAACTCCCTTCCTGTTAGAAAGGTCGAATTCTATCCGTGTGGTAATTACAACCGCGAATTAACCAAGTCACAAGCGTGTCAGGCGATTAATCAAACAGTTTTTTTTTTTTGCGAACACGTCCGTAGAGGCGTAATTAAGCTGCGTTACGGCGAATAATTACCCAGCCAACGTCCCGTGCACCGACAGCAGGACAATTTTATTCTCGCGTTTATACGAGACTCGGTAAATGGAATCAGACCCGCCGAATTAACCTTAGCGCAGCCTGTCCTGGCATCCTCCCTAATTGTCCCAACATATGCGCTCTCCTCTTCGAATGCCAGGGCGGATAATCTGCTCACGAAGCGTCGCCAGAGTCGTACAAAAACAGCCAGAGCCTAGGCTTTGCTCGGTGAAGATTAGCCGATCGCTATCGGCCCCGGTTGTCTTACGTTAACGAGCTCCTCTATACTTGAGGGGGGGACCATAACCTGTCCCGAACCGTTCTCTTTGCTTCACTTCGAGCCCACTTCCGCTCGAGGGGCGAGAGCAAGGGACGATTGCGCAGGTAAAGGGAACCCTGGCTTCACGGACCGCGTAACAGTTAATGCGAATAACAAACGTGACCATCTTGCTTTTGCAACCTCGCAAGGATGAAGAACCATGCCAGGGGAATTTATCACGCGCATCGATTAGTAATCCACTTCTTTCCCGTTTTTACGCCTTTGCTGCTACGATACAGATAGACTTTTGTGACTAACGTAGACCAAACGAGGCTACGAGTTGGTCCTAATAAAGGAAAATGGGGTGGAATGGTAATCGAAATTAAGTATTGGTGTTCGATGTTTATAAACGTGACAGGGATACTAACACGAGTACATTATCTAGAGGAGGCGGTGTTCTTATTGCTATTAAACGTTCGTTTGGTCGTTATGTAAAAATCTGTCAAATGTGTGCTACTGAAGCTACATCGCATTAATTGGGGCTCGTGTTCAAAATCGTATTAAATCTTTCCGGAAATTCATTAATGACGTTAAACGATTTGTGCTCGCTCACTGTATACTCTTTATACTATCTTCGTTTATACGAAATGGGTTTTTGCCCGTAGAAATAAATAAATAAATAGTAATTGAAAAATAGTGGATTACTTATTGGTACACCTAATATATTATATTAAGTACCTAATCTGAATTATTCTATTAGTATTCCGAATATTCGGATTATTGTCAGTGTTATTATTTGTAGAAAGTCAAATCAAATTTTGAAGCTCAAGATAATTTCCATCGTTCAGTCTCCGTCGTGCAAGATTTACGCATTCCAGGTTAATAAGAAAGACGATGGTTTTAAGCCTGTAAAACGAAATTCAAAAATTTAAATATAAAGGCAGGCGAATTAATTTGTACGCTTAATAATATTAGAAGAGATGAAAACGCGATCGTAAATTTTGCCCCCTGTTGACGTTGTATAATCTCAATTTGTAAGCTAACGTAACGAGTCCGCTAATCTAGAAGCGAACAATGTATATCGAGGATTATCACGGCTCGATTGTATCTAACCATCGGACGCATACGTTATTCCTTAATTGGCCCTTTTAAAGAACGGATTAACAGCAATTAGTCGATATGCTCAGCTTGTTAATATGCCCTCGCTTGTTCACGCGCCAGGGAGACGGTGTAATCAGTGTGCAATCAACTTTATGCCAGGGGATTGTAAATTTTGCCTTGCTCTATCAGAAACCGTATTTCGTGTAGCGCATAGTTTTTACAATTCGGACGCATCCTACAATTTTAGCAAATTTTTGATCGAAGCGTTGATCCGATACAAAGCAGGATTCGCGTGCTACTCGCTTTCTACGATTAAAGGTCGATTTATACTACCCAGTACAAAACGTTCACTCCACGGTTTGACTCGGGCAAATATTGGAATCACGAATAATCCGTGACGTGATTATTCTCATATTCGGATAGATTTATAGGATTATCCGGACAGTTACAGCGCTTTTAAGACGTACTCGTTAACTATGGCGAATTTGTAACTCGAGGACATCGATTCCCCTACTTTTTATGTACCAAGTTAGTTAACGCGGCACAGGTTGCGAATAGGATCAGTCGATAAAAGAGCGTTTTTAATCGATCATCTGGTCGATTAAAAACCCGGTAGAACAATATGCCGTATCCCGTTTATACGGTAGCCTTTATCCCTATTTAGGTTGTTAGAACGATCCAATGTTCTCGTGGATTTTGTCCACGAAAATACCACAGAAACAAACTTGCCTACCGTTTAAAGGTGGTCTAAATATGAAGGGGATTTCGAGATTGCTGATTCTTTAGACTTTCGAAAGTAGGATGTTTAGTTTCGAGCAGGTAAAGCTAAGTAACTACCGTAAAGGTATCGGTTTCAAGTAAGCTTTTAGAGACACAGGATTAGCTTGCCGCCCGGTAGTTCGCGTGAATCGCAGGGAAAATTCGTGAAATCGAACCCCTAGTTTAGGGAGGTAGGCCCAAAAACCGATACGATCTCTTCTTAACGATCGTTTAACGACGGTCGCAGTGGCGCCAGGGCCCCCTGCGCCTTGCTTCTTGCAACGTGGACAGCGTAACACGAGGCCAGAAGGGCGCTAATAAATTTTCCAACGTCGCCATTGTGCCATATATTCTGACTGTTTTAAGTCCGCCGTGTCCACGGCGAAAAAATATTAGCAGTAAATTTCCCAGCGTTGGCCACTTTGCTTCCCGGCGCTCGAGTTTCTCGCGTTTCAACCGATCGTGAGAACGCATCGAAATCTTCTTATTTCTATTTGCGTCGAGATAGGGTACATGTCCCATGTACCGTGCAGAGATGGCTTGTTGGCGGGGCAAACCGATTGGCTGTCGCTTATTAGCGACACCTTCAGTCACGCGTATTACTGTCATTGGATGAATCGGTCACGACTGCAAGTCTACTGCGTGACAAAGAACGCGAAACAAAACACGTCGAGGTAGAGTGAGATAGAACGACTTGGAACTACGACTGAATCGCATTGGCGTAAACCTAATTTCTTTTTCTCGCGAGAATGTGGGGAAATGTTCAAGAAGATACCTGGGAGGGTCCGCACTCGCCAATCCTTAGCGAATATGAAGGACCTACTACTATGCATGTCGCATCTAAGAATCGGGAAGAAAGATTTTCTAGTGGCTAACGGGCGGTGCGAGCGAACTGCTCCTTTTGCCCCTGTGCCGTCCAGCTTGTGGGACCCTCGCCAACAAGTCATCTCTGCATAGTACTGTCGATGTCCCTATAAATGACACTCGAATTCGTTCGTTTAATAGCAAAGTGTGCATCCCAATCCGGGTGACAAAGGGAAGCATTGGACGAGTGGTCTATCCTGTTCTTAGTCGATGACCGAAAGAAGCCTAGATAGATCTAGTCTATTTCGAATAGGACTAGGGGCGGTAACAAAATTCGCGGATTCTCGAGGCCGATATCGGTTAAGAAAGTTTGAAATGCCTCTCGAGAGGTGAATAAATATGGATTAATTAATAGAGTTGGGGAACGAAATCCACGAGAGCCGCGGTCACCAGGGAGGGAAGAAGGACCATTTCGAAGCGAAACGTTGTGTTGCCGGCCGTAACGAATTGTTCATTTAATTTCGCTGAACATTTTCGGGTGTCGCCGCGGGGCTTTGCCCGTGGGCCTCGACACCGTGTTCCGATAAATCGAGAACAAAAGGGGCGAGCGGCGCGAGGGGTTGGAAACGTAAAAAAATGCAGCCGCCTTCCGCGAGGGAAACATTAGTCGAGCTATACACGGGAAAAGAAATGCCTGCAGCGGCTCGGGATCGGGTTAGCCAGCGGAGCAAACATTTTTTTCCAGATATTATCTGGTTTACGAGCTTTTACGACGGTCCTTATTTATTGCGCCGCGTAACCGAAAGAAGAGCAGCCGCTTTTATTGCGCCTACTCTTCTTGCTTCGCTGGAAACTTTTTCTATAACCATGCACGGAAACTTGCGGAAACGTGAAGATCTTTTAGTGGTAACGGCTCAAAACCTAATTTCTAGATTCGCGAAACTCGAATGCGATACTTTGCGAGGACTCGAAACTTTCGAAACCTTCGAATCATTTACTTTCTCTTGTTCAGAAGAAGTATACGTTTGGTTAGGAATTAGAATCTCGATAAAGATTCTTTCCGAGAATGAAATTATATCTTGGATATAACGTAACCCTCTATAAAAGCCCACGTATTTAAATGCGTCGAGTTTTACTTTATTTTCATTTTTTAAATGCAATTTTGTTTTGGACATTCTTCGTAACAGGGTGATAGAACACCGAAAGCTAAACATTTCTCACCGGAAAAGTATTGCTCTGTTTTACACCGTTACAAAAGATACGCGGAAAATAAAAGTCATCGTGTCCACGATGAATTAAAAAATCTAGGGTGAAAAATGAATCCCTGCAACGTCATTTGTTCTTCGGTACTCGAGTATCGTTGATTTCCGATGTTTCAAAGTTTCCAACATTTCATCCCTAATTTTTCTATACCCAGATCCTTTTCGGTGGAGTGTAAATTTCTACGCGGCGGATCGTAGAGAATGGAAAATTAGAAGCGGTAATAGCAGGAAGCAGCGGTGAATATTATTGCGAATGAACGGTGGATTGAAAAGGGGTTGCTTTTGAATGGCACTGTATGGCGCAGCGTTCCGCAATATTTTCCATCGGAAATATTTTAACGAGAGCAATGTCGAGCCCGGGATTATATCTGTTCGCTGGAGCGTTTCTGTATTGGATTCCGGGGGAATTACGAAAAATATCAATTAAACATAAAAGCGCGGGTCCGTGTCATCCGATAATGGCGAGATCGGATGGCCCGGGGCGTCGAATAATTGGGATGGAGGCAAAAGGGAAAAAGGGGCGGCTCGGAGAAAACAATAGTGCAAATAACACAAAGCAAATTGCAGGTACAACTTACCGTATACGTTGCCCGGTATAATTGAACCGCGCGTTCAACCAGCAGCATTACGTGTTTTCGGTGTATCGAACAATACACCTATCCTTTTGCGCAAATCTTTCTCTGATCGAAATCATTGTTACCTTTTGATCGTATCCTCGATATCGAACGCCATCGCGCGATTCCATATAGGATCGATCCAACGCGAGCGTTTCTCTAAACCAGTGGTTCTTAACTCGTGTTTCGCGATATCGCGAAAAATTGCGAGAACTTCCATGGAAAGAATGCGAGTACGCGTGTTTCGTTCTTGGACTACGTCGCGGATGCTACTTTTTATATTAAAGAGTTAACCTTTTGAGTGAAAAGCTGTTCAGATCTGAAAACTCTCCGTTAGATTAAATCGCGGATAGCGATTGCTACGAAAAATAAATAATATATTGTCTATCGTTGTCGCTATAATAATTACAGGAACGTGTACTGTAACGTACAATTCAAAAGGTCCCATATCGTAGTCTAAACGTTTTTTCAGTCCCTTCTTTACGAGCGTAAAGAATACATTAACATTTTTCTGTACAGATTCAAAAGCAGCAAGGAAAAGTGTAATCAAAACTAAAGAGTCCCATTTAAAAGAAGGATACACGTGCATCTTACTGATGCACCGATGCATAAAAATGCTTAAGATTACATTTGGATTCCGTACAATGTAATACAGCCATTATTTTCTATCTCTAACAGTTTAAAAAACGCGTATAGTTTTTCCCAATTGTATACGTCTATCTCAAACGTTTCTGTCATAAGTATAAACCGAAACGTCGACTGATTCGTCAGACGCAATTATGCACCCATACATAGCACTCGAATGGTTAACCCTTTACGGACTCGGCAATCCTATCGTCTCGCAAAATTCTACAGTCTAAAGCGCGTTCCGTGGATTTGAAAGGGTTAAGAATCACTGCTCTGAACATTTCCCCGGGTCTCTCGTCTGCGTCTTTCTATTGAAATAACAACGTTACCGCGCACGCGATCCCACATTCTTGCGCCTGGAAACAATCATTTTCTCCGCTCGAGCGCGTAGCAACTTTCTCGCGTAAACGTTCATAATATCCGTTCCATTTGTTGGCCTCGAAGATGCCGCCGGGGGCGATCCGAAACGGCAAACTTTCCTCTGGTAAGCTGCTCGATCATTCGGTTGCAGCGAAAAAGAGGAAGAATAAAGAGAGCACAATCCTCTCTCTCCCCGTTCATTTGTTTGCCCGTTGATTCGTTTGCCCTCCGGGGTTTCGTGGATTCAAAGACGGGCGCGCAGACCCGTAGAATGGCGCTTCGCCGGGGTTGCACGGGGACGATGGAGCGCTGAAGCGCTGAAGCGAACACAGAAACGGTTCCCCAGCCCGCGATTCCAGCAGGTTCATTAGCGCTGCTGTCCTTTGATTAATGGCCGCCGGAGGATACCACTCGCCACCGGTTTTCTTACAGATCATTTCACCGTCGCCTATCTAGATGGTCGTTAAGATGATCCTCCTACGAGCTTTACGGCCCGGACAAGCTGCGAATGAAATCGCACCGGTTACGACGCTTCCTATTACGAGTTTACGCGAGTTATCACCTGCTACGACGCGTCGCCACAGGTATCGTGATCCACGTCCGATCGACGATTCCTCTCGATCGGCGATCCATCCTTTCGTTACTTTGCATCGCCTCGCATTCGTTAACTTTTTGCCGTTCGAAAACTTTTTCGCGCTACCATCGATGAAGCGTAAGATAGACGAGAACTTTTTAAACTTTTTCAATTGCAACCTCCTTTAATCGAAGAAAATGTTTCGCTAAAACGAGAATATCGTGCGTCGCATAAGTAGACGAAGTAATTAATCGAATATAATATCGATTGTCGTAAATCGAAATAGTTTTCGTAATTATATTTGCTTATCGATATTTGAGAATTTGACCGATAAACATTACAAGTATTTATGAACAATTGGCAAAGTATCCTCGACCCGTTTAAATCTCTTACGTGAATCTTCTAATCTTGTATCTTACTTATCTTCTTTACCTATCTTTTATCGGTGGAAGAGAATCGAATAGTAACTAGAATCAAAAATTATCGAAGCTACAAATGTCAAGTACAGATATCGTCTCGCTAAAGGAGCTAACGGAGGTACAAAATTCATCGCGAATATTTCCGTAACGCAGCTGATACAGGGCTAAAAGGGTTAAACGTTTCTATTTTTGCACCTGACCGTAGGATTAATTAGCGGACTCCATTTGTAGGATCCGTGTATACGTTGAAAGTGGAATACGGTATAATATAAACGGTTGAGAGAGCAGAAGACTGTCGGTCAAAGTGACGGGAAGAGATTCGGCATTTCAATGGTTTGTGCGAGTATTAAAAAGTTTCTTTTGTTTCCGAGCGAAGCGTTGTGGGAAACGTCGGTTTCTGACACAGGCTGACGCGTTTCTTCGCAAAGTTATCGATTATTCGTCGCGGCCTTTGGAATTATTCATAAGCTCTCCGTGGAGCTTTGAAGGGTACCGCGTGTTCCTTCCTGGAGGCGAGGGAGGAAGTTGGATATGAAAAGTAGACGGTCGGGCTCTTTCGTGACGATGCTCGTGCCACGCTGAAACACTCTCCCTGTCTCCGAGAATCCATCGTCTCGCCGGATGAACGAGGTTAATTCATTCATCCGCTGAGACAATGGCGGATCGGTTACACGGTGACTCGGCCGTTTATTAATGATCCCCTTGAAAATCTTCCTGCGCTTCTAATGGCCCGTTTGGATTCCATCCTTCAGGGCCGGGGCTTTCATCGTTGAACGTTGCCGAATAAAAAAAAAAAAAAAAATCCTCAAATCTGTGTTCTATCTCGCGACGATGTTAATTAAAGATTTCTGTCGGTGAAAAATTACAGCGACACCGTCGCCTGATTTACAGCGTATCGCGTATAGCCAACGGTCCATTAAATATATTATAGCGACTCGAGAAAAAAAAACGATACGAATAACAAGTTGCGCGTGGACGTACAAAAGGCGAGAACCTCTGTCGGTCGTTTTCGGTGTGGTTTATTGCTCGGGAAAGAAAAGGACGTTTCGCGTTGGGCGCCATTTTCGAAATGGCCGGCCCTGGTAGTCCTCGGCGTGGACAGAGCCGCGGTGACGTTCACGACTTATGCCGACCCGGAAAGGGATGTAAGAGGAGGGTAAAGAGGTATAAGGAGGAAAGAATGGCGCCCACGCGTTATGCTAACACTAACGCTGCCGACACGGGCTGGGTGGTCCTATTCCGCTCCACCTACTCACCCTTCAGCCCTTTCCGTGGCCCACACCTTTGTCGCAGGATGAGCATACAAATACGACTAATTTTATCGATCGAGCAACCCGAGTGATCTTAATACCCGATAATCGCGCAGCCTCCAATGCAAAGCTTTCGCTTCGCTTTCGCTTCGCTTTCGCCAAGACCACTGAACCGATCATCGAGTGCAGTATTATTGCTGCTTCTTCCATTCAGATACGCGGTATAAACTTCGCGATTTAACCTTTCGCGGAGGATTGTATTTTAAACGAAATCAACGTTGCGCGGTGTTACATACGTTATTATGATCTCAATCGAGAACATAGTTTCGCGGGATAAGTTTTGAAACTGTTGCAAACGAAATATGACAATATTGGATTGCATAGGAATCTATAATATGGATTCGTAAAGTAACTTCGAATCCGGGGAGCAGTATGAAACGTACGGAGTGCAATTCCGTCCCTAATGAGCTAACCCCTAACAAGTGGAGAGCGTGGAGTATGAAACTTCCATTGTACGATTAGTTAGAAATTCAATTCTGTGGTCATCGGTGACTCCGGTATACGACTCAAAGATTAAACTAAACCAGAAGCTTAAAATAAACAAAAGACGATTTCTTCTACGTTCCCAAAAAGATCAGTCATTCAAAATTTGGAATCACCTTTGCTACGTATCGTTTAGTTTCTCTAAGGTGAGACGCGATGTTGCGTGAAAGGGTTAATCGATAAATTACAAACTTCAGCTTAATTGAAAATTATTTTCCGGTTAGAGTCATTCTTAGCGATGCTTTGGAGAGAAATTACAAGTCTTTATACCTTACCCCACCCAGTAACAATCGAGGGTTAATAATTCCACGAGAAGAGAAAATGCCTTCTAGTATTCTCCGGTGTTTCATCCTACTCCAATAGTCCCCGAGTTGCCCGGTGAATCATTTTTCGTCGCTTTGAATTCAGAAGTGATACACGAACGAATATACACCGAAGAGTAACATCATCGACGAGCTTCTTCGCGGTGTCTTGCGACGATCAGAGGAGAGGAAACGAGAGAGGCGGAGGTGTGAATGAAGCTGGCATGTAGCGACGCCTCCAGCCGCGGCGTTCCCCTTGTGTCAACACCTTTGACGAAACTTCACGCCACCCTACGGTTACCCGTTCACCGCACCCCTGAACGCTTTGCCTCTTCTCGTCGTTACTCCCACTGCACCCAGGGCTTCTACGCTCCTGAATTCATTCGGACGATAAACATCTTGGCCGCTCCTCGCATAATTCGTCGCGCGGAGGCGCCCATTCACGCCGCCGCGCCGCTGTGCGTTCTCAATGAGCCGCAGCTGTATGAATGGTGACGGCTAGACGAGACTCAGACGTGGTCGGATCTTCTTCGCTGGTAGATCAACCTTTAGCTTATTTCCTTTGTTTTTTCTTAGGAGAAATATTAGGCCATCTCATAAATTTGTGTCGCATGACGTTAACGATACATTCCCCGAATAGTTTTGAAACGTTTCGGTAATTACGGGTGAACGAACTTCAACGTAGCGTTCGGTTTAAGGAAGCGTTTGAGACGGCAGGTTGCTTTAACTATAAGAATATAATTAGAATCTCGGTGCTTTCGAATTATCTGAAACGAGCTGCTGCAGATGCAAAAATATGGCACAATTCTTGGACGTGCGTCTCGTTTACTACAATATTTCCAATCTTTTACGTAATTGAGCAAGATAAATCGAGCTTGAACCGCGAATCGCGTTTCGCTCTAGCATTCTGATTCCTTTAGAGTCGATATCGATGGATAAAGAGATCGGCAAATGAAATCCAAGCACTACGCATCGCGCGCAAACGCTAGCAAACTATAACGTAACTTACAATTTGCAACGCGAATTGAAAGAAACGAGTCACCACCGAGAGCTACGACGATTCCAACGAGAAAGGGGGAAAAAAGACGGTCTATGGACGTTGAATAATTCTTACGCGACTCTTATCTAACCCATTTCTTAAATCTGCACGATTCGCGAATCGGTAGGTAAGCCGGCAAATTTATCGCGAACAGATAGTCCAAGCGCGGGCAGCTTTTAGCCACCATAAATCGTTGAAGCCGGGCGAAGAACGGCGGCGTTATCCAGGGAGAGCGGCAAATGGCCGTCTTGTCCCGATTCGAAAACGATGTAACCGTTTAAACGGCTCCGTACAGAGGCTACGGCATCCTCGGGGAGACCCAGTATCCCTCCTAGAGGAGGGGAGGGGACGTTGTTTCCTTAACGTTTGGAAAAAAATTTCGTTCCGCAACGAAATATATCCGGGACATCCGAGCCGTGACGGGTCTCCGGGCGGGTTCCCCAGGAATCGTCGGAGCTCGAATGTCGCGCGGAGGCACTAAGTGGAAATTGTTGTCAAAAACGGCGGGCCCTGGCCGCGTATACCGGTTCGACGGTACCAACGTGGCCGCTGGCTCGTATATTTCGGGGACCCGCGGTACCGGAGAGTCGACGTGGGCGTGAGGTAGAACAGGCACGCATACACGCGCCTTACCTCTACCCTATAGCTATTAGTCTCTCCGGAATCGGTGTGAGTAAAGCCGATTCACGTTTAAGATGCCTGGAAAATCTAGCAGAGATCTACGGAGTTCTGTTCGTCCCACTTTACCCCCGTCTACGGTGACTACAAAAACTATTTATACGCCAATTAAGAACTTACTACTTAAACCCGATTAAAAAAAAACGTCTAATAGAAAAATGTGCGCATGTTCGAATACTTTTTGTAGCCACTGTACCGTATGGAGGGTTCCGCGTACGTTGGGCAAAACGCGCGTTTTAAATTCCTCTTCGTTCGTAAAAGTGTGACGAGTTGTTTTTTTGACGAACGCCAGCCGCCTCTCCGGGTTCCGTGTAAATAGGGAGAAAGAGCGGGGGACCACTGCGCGGAACCTCCCCTCGCTCAGGCGAGCAATAAAGACGTATTGTTTTTGCGGCGTTTGCGTTGCTTTAACGCTCGGCAATATAACCTTAACAACTCTCGCTAGCCAGAGGAAAAAGGGGCACGAGTGGGAGGAAGAAGACGGATAAAGAGACCGAGAGATCCCGGGTGACTTTGTGCCCAATACGGCGCCAGAACCTTCGCAGGTCCCGGTGCACCATGGGACCGTCGGACGTTGTACATCGTCGGACGGTCCATGGGTCCGGATGCGGCGGGATATACCTCCTCGTATACACCGAACGACCCAACCCACCCGTTAGACCCTCGTAAAATTTTTTCTCCATCCTTTTGCTCCGATCCAAAGGAGCAAACGGTCCGCTACAGCTTCGACGTCCGAGGATTTAATTTGGCCGACTACGTTCACGTTCCACGCTCTTCCCTTTCTATCTATCTCCCTTCTTCTCTCCCTCTTCGTTCTTCCGCGCCAATCCTCCCTTGTCTCTCGATCCTTATCCGATGGTTTATCATATCCTCGCCGTCAGCCAACCGGAGCTGGCCCCTCGTTTTATCGAGTCCGCGTAGGATTAATACGGTGTTATTAATAAAATTCTCTGCGACTTTGGTGAATCGATCAGAGGGAATTATCGATCTTGTCATCGCGGGTCCGATCGTTTTTTAACTACGGCAGGTGGTTCCGTTGGAATGCGATCAACAACCGTCCTCTTCCCTTTCTTTCGCCCGTTCGTCTGTTTTCTTCTCAGTCGGTCAATCGCTCTGCAAACACGTTTTTTCCTTCTTGGTAATTATCGAGCTTTAAGTGGATAGCTGGTACCGTGAGGTTTCGTCTCGCAAGGGATACGCCCGCGGGACGCGTCCCTTATCGTCCTTACCTCTCGTTATCTTTCGGTACAGAAGGTGTTAATTAAAAAAGAACGAGCCCGGTACTTATCGTGTCGCTTAAGCCGTTTATCTCGTCAACGGCTGTCTGCCGGGTGTAAACATTATTGACGCGATAATGCGCATCCCATTGAGCTTTCTGACGCTTTTCTACGAGCATCCACGCCACGGCCAAGCACGTGTCTCGGAGATATACACGGTCGTACAATTTTTTGTCGGTCCCCTGTACACTGCCGCTTCAAAGATACATCGACTTTTACGACCGCTCGTCTGTTTTACGTCGACCAACGGTCCTCCAACTTGCCTGCTTTCATCCGCCATTAGAAATTGAACAGCCTTCCAGAAAACGATTCGAACATCGCGATAAAATTGATCTCCGGTCTGAAAATACATCGGCAGGATTGTTCTTCTGTCCACCGAAAGATACAAATAAAATTGATTTCGCGATTGAAACGTCCGAACGGAGTTCATTATCCGACTGAAACATATCAACGAGACTGTATCTCTGTGAAATTGATTTTCTCCGCTGAAACGTCTCGCCAGAGTTCCTCTTCTGATTGAAAAATCGATCCCCTGACCGAAACATCGATCGACTTCTATACGCCAACGTTCCTATTAGTCGCGAGCGTTAATTTTAGAGACAAAACGTTAAAGGGATCCGCGGTAATCGACGGCAGGTGGATGCGAACGCGGCGGGAGTCTTCGCAATCGCGAATAATAACGATCTTTGCGATGCCTAGGACTTATCGTGGGACCAAAGCTCGCCGAGAAGGAAGAGAACGGGTATGGGAAGAGAAGAGGCTCCACCCGTAAAGCGGATAGAGAGCTTCCCTCTCTCTTTCTCTCGTCGCTTCTCTGGATCCTCGTGTATATGCTAATGCGAGACGAATGTCTCCTCCTGTACACCCTCCTGGTCGTCTCGCCTCCGAAAGACGGTGTCTTGTGCCTCGGTACGGTGTGTCGACGACTTAGGAGGATGCGTTACCTCGTGGGCGTGTTTGTTCCTCTAAACTCCGTCCGCAGCGGGGCGGCTGCAGTTGCTGCAACGGATTCCTCTCTTTCCTCCGAACCTCCTCTTCCTCTGTCCGCTCTCTCCTCTCGTGCAATCGATTGCCTATCGACACCGCGATAGATTAGCCGGAATTATCGTGATACCAGGCCCGGTTCCGTGGTCGTACACCATTGCCAACAACGCTCGCGGAGAAAAAGAAACCGGGATACAAGGCGCCGCTCGCGAAAAGGTCTCTCGAATGGAGAGCCTCGGAATTATTATGCGCCGACGGCAAACGTGCCGCTATACATAGATTAGCTGAAATTATGGAGCATCGGGGCGGAGAGACTCGCGACGATCACGCGTTTGCCAAAGCGCCCCCTTCAGCTGTATCATTTCGCAAGAGGAATAAGGGCATACGTAAATTGTAGCGATTCTAAGGGCGCTTGGAATTGTAACGTTCGAGCTGTGCAATTTCGTTCTCTGTCAGATCCGTTTGGTAACCAATGATTCGCGACCGAGGGCGCGGTTAATATCAGACGGGCGTTCGAATTATTGAGCCGTTTGGCTCTTAAAGAAGCTGGCTGCAGTTCCAACGAAAGGGTTTATATACGGAAGTCTCGAATAATGGTAGGACTCGTCCGGATCAAGGCTATAAAAGCCTAAAGATCTCGATCTATTTTACCTACAACAACGAGAGTCATTGCAGATTTATAAAACACCAGCATTTGCTGTTAAAGACTAAATTTATAGCTTCTTCCGTTACCTTCTGTTTTTTCCATTTCGAAGGTTCGACGTTTCACCGTATCAACGTTAGGCACTCGCGTCTCGCGTCACCCGTTATCGATTATCCCGGAAGATTCTACAGCGCTCGCAGAAAACGTAATTAAACGTCGAGGCGTCGCGTCGCGTTTGCGTGGCGTCGTTTACGCGTAACGTTGGCGCAAAGAAACTTTTCGACGATGAAACTCGGAACGATCAATTCAACGTCGCGCAAGCTGGTAGCGACGAACGCGAACGAAAGGCGGAATATTCGGTGAACAGAGGAGGAAGAAACGATGGAGGGCGAAACGCGTAGCGGAGGTAAATGTTCTGAGGTTTCCCCGGGAGAGCAACAAATGCTGGGTGGAGTAGACGCGGAGTGCGGTGATTCCTCTACACCGAGAATTCGTAACACGTGTATCCCGGTGGTTTATAGTGATTAGTAGTTTACGGGAGACATTTCCGTTGCCTGCAATCGTTCCTGGCCTTCCTTGCCACCCATTCTTACATTAGTTAACCCGATTCCTCGCTTCCAACTGTGGCAACGCCTTCCTTTCTCAAAATGTCGTCCCGGAACGCAACCGGCACACTCTCGTGGATCCTTGCCAACCGTCGTCGTTTTTAACCCTCCGCTAGAAAAATTCCATCTATTCGTGGTTGAATGAAATAGGAAGATGAAGGTATTTTTAGCAAAATATTAGGCTGTTCGGGAAGTTCGTACCTATATTCGACGATCGTTCGATATCACTATGCTTTTTTTTAATATCTTCGCGAGTTTTACAATCAATTCCTCAAGCGGGAATTATAAGTATAAATGGTAGCGTTCTATGGGACGTGAACAGTAAATACGTAACTTACATCGGTTGATTACTTACAGTATGTACAACACAATGATGGAGTTTGAATTATTAGGAGAATCGACGTGCCAGGTTTAGGGGAGTGAATCTTTTTAATCTAAATGAAGAATTATCTGTATTTGTGCCTCTCCTAGGTATCTCAGAATTTTCCCATACTTCTTTAAAGCTCACAAGCGTGAAAAATTCGTGCAGGAACCGAACGACCCGTTTTTTGGGAAAGAAAGTTAATATCAGTCTTAATTGTTTCGTCGACTATTCCGATACCGAATCTACTTTCGAAGTTTCGGCATTTAACGTCGAAAGATGCAAGACGTTGCATGGTAAACGTCGAGCAACTCCGAGATTTAGGGAACTATTACAACCGCGGAGTTTCGGGATCTTTCGGACGGGCATCTCCTATTAATCTCGTATGCATATCCTAATTATCAAGGGAACCCGGAGCTCGCTATCGGGTGACGGCCGTATCCGGGTCGGACTTTGGAGATTGTTAGACGTTTACTCGACACCGAAGTTAGACGCCAGCGGGTTAGCGCCACGTTGTATTCGGTTGCAGCAGCAGCAACAGCAGTAGCAGCAGCGCTAAGCGTCGGGTTCGAAAGGCTATGTTTTCGTGTAACAGGAGTCTGCAGCTCGTGTGTAAATACGCTGACAAAAAAATATGTATCCCTGTTGCTGCGCTATTAGAGGCACGGACACTTTTCGTCCACGTGTTTGCTATCCACTTCTAAACGTGCGTAACGATTCCCCAAACCTTCTTAGAACGAGACCAACTGTACTACGGCAGCTCTCCAGAGGAAATACTAGCAATCTTCAGCTATTGTATTCTTTTCTACCGTTCTATGCCAATTTCCGCGTACCAAGTCCGAGAACCTTTGAAACACGACCTGGTTCCAAGGTCTCTGGTCAATATCAACCTCCGTTTCACCATAAAACTAAAGCATAGCGGAAAGCGTGTCGGGACACATGCCGAACGCATGTTTCAGCAACCCGAAAGCCTCGATCGACTCGACCGTTTGCAGAAGCGCCAACAAAAGACTTGCAGACGCGAGAAGGACACTGGCTGTCAAACTAAACATTGACCACACATCGACGGAGTCCCTACGGTGTCTCGTGAACGCGGACGGTGGTGGTGTTATGTTTCGAGCTTCGTTACATCCCTGTGGATACGTGAGAACACGAGAGGTCGTAAGGGCTACGCGCAGTCGCCGTCCTCTCGTCGTTCTGTCATTTATCTAGCGTAGAGAAACCGGGTAGGACCAAAGGGGCTGGATCGACGAGTCTCCGTGATTGATCGGCAGCAACGCCTCGACGACTAGCTGGCGTCGCTCTGCTCCACCCTGCGTCTCCCTTCTGTCGCAGGAAATTCGGTACTTCCGCGAGAACGCGCCCTAATTCGACTTATTTAAGACGCGACACTCTGGGTAAATTAATCGATCGAATTGAAGACTTCGCTTTCTTACGCGTCGCAGCAAAAAGGTGGTGTCTTTCTTACGATCAACGCACGCGAATGTCCTGCTCGAGTGATTTATCGTTGGAGCTGTTCGATTCTTCGAGCAAATGCTTTCTTTCGCTTCTAAATTCTATAAGTTGCTATCTTTCGTATCGATTTGGAATCGAGAAACTCGACGGAGAACAGTCACACGTCCTATTATAACAATTTTGTTTTGTTAATTTCGTGTTGCGCGTTCGCAAGTTGTTAGAAACTTGGAAACTTACAAAAATTGATCTTGGAGTAAAAATGTTTCCCACGGGTGATTCGTTCTTTAATATAATTTAGGTTGCGTATGAACTATTCGTTGCACTATCGCAGCCAGAAAAGAGAATTAGGTGTCCTGTTTTAAGCGAGACACCGTGTGTAATCTTTAATTCATTTGTCCCTCCTAGGTATAATTGGTATAAATCTATGATTAATACCACAAATTTCTGAACATTGACCAAAAAAGATTCCTGGACGTATTCTATGTCTCGTTTTATCGTAAATTAAAATGAAGAATTAAAGACTCACAAGCGATGCATTCATTGTAAACTTTAATAAAAGAAAGACGTAACAATGAAACGAATTTTGCAGTTCAAATTTAACAGCAGTCGTCATTTGCTGTCTAATTTATATTAAAATGAATACTACGTTTCCACACTGCATTTTCCGTGAGAATGAAATTTTCTTCGATGTACCTTCCTCCAAAATTATACAAATCCGATACGTGCCTATTAATTATAATTTAGAATCTCCGCAACTTAATCAAGTCGCAGTCTTGGAAATAGCAAAATCTGTCTCGCGACACCGCGCAACGAATTCTCGAATAATTTGCATCTTCTCGGAACGCGTCTCCCTTTTATCCTCATTAGAATTCCCATCGTTTCGTTCGCATCCAGTGCAGCTCATTCACGGCGTCGTTCGAAGTACGGTCAATTAGAGCTCGAACGACGAGTGATTCGTCGTGAAATATTTTTGGGGTCGAGGGTGTCGAGGCGGAATGGAGGGAAACGAAAGAGGGGAAAAAAAAAAAAACGAAACGAAAGATGGAAGGAGAAGAAGGACGAAGGGAACTCCGCTCCGTGTTTCTCCTTGTGGCAATCCGAGAACTCCGGGGACGTCGCGTCGTTGGGACTTATAAATCGCTTCCAGGTTTCGCCGGCCCCTCCACGGGGACGGCTGTCACCCGTTATCCTAACGACGTTTAACTAATCACGCCGAGAGAAAATATATATCCGCGATGGGAAGCTGGCGCCTCGAGCCACTCTATCACCGGCTCCGGGGATGGCTGCTTAATTTGTATCAAAACATGTCAGGCAAGGGCGCCACGCGAACCAGTTATACGTTAAACGCAGACACGACACCCGTTCACCCTGTCCGATTGCAGTCGCGTCCGAACGCGCCCGTCTATTCGCACAACCACAGCCCCCCAGTGTCTGCTCGTCCTTCCGTAAATGGAAGGACTTTTGCATTCTCCCTGGTCGCTGCAGTTCTTCGCTGCAATTGTATCGGGGGAATCGATTAGCGGAACCCTTGCGCGCGGTTAAAAATTATATATTCGATATGGGTGCTAATCGGAGGGATGTCGCCGCGAGAACCGGAGGACTTCCGGTTTAGTCAATGACGTTTCGACGATGAAACGGTACATTTTTCGCGTCGAAGATTTATAGGAGAATATTGTACGTTTTGCAGTTCAAATTTAAACTCGAATATCTAAACTCGCAAATTGGAAGTTGAATATTTGAAGTTGTAAATTGGTGTTTGAATATTTTCACTTAACCCTTTGCTACTGATAACATGCGCGCGATACGTTTCCACGTATCGCGAGGATCAATTGTGTTTCTTCCTTTGTATTATATTGCAATAGTTTCGAAGATTCTCGTTATGTAATCGTGAAATATCTTTTAATACAAATCTGTAACGCGCGTTATTTCATCTTTCTATAGCGTAACAATGAAAGTAGGATCACATTTATGGCCCGTTAAGCGATATCGCGTGATGTCGCGCGTTATCGCGTGACGTTCAACGTTGTATTAATATTAATTTCTTAAACATTTAATAGCATTAGATGTAAACCGGAGTTTAACAAACTTTATGTCCGCGTTCGCGTCTAAAAACTCGATGTCAGTAGTTAAAGGTTAAATATTTGAGCTTACGCGTTTGAAAGTTAATCGTTTTATGCGTTACTGCTTGCTGACCCGCGCTCATCGCCGTGAACAGCCTCCTACAAGAATGACAACAAGCCAATTCGCCGGTTGTTTAATTTATACCGGATAATTAACGTTTCTTTTCTCGTTAACTCGCACTAAACCGTTCATTTTTAAACATTTGCGCCCCGTCTCATCCAGCTACCTCGTTCGTGCTCGAAACGCGTGCATCTTGTAATTAAGACAGTGACTGCGAAACTACGTCGTTAACGATCTCTTTCCCGGTCTCCGGCTCGTCGTAGATTGCACTCGTGCAGTGATAACCAGCAGCTGCAGTGTTGGAACCCCGTTCGGTCGCTAGATTGCAATTGCCATGACACCATTCCCTGTACGCGATATTGCGCGTAAAAGGTATTACCGTTACGCGTATCGAGCCTGCGCTCGGTCGTTAGCTCCGCGCGAAAACTGCATCGATTACCCTCGCGTCGAAAACTTGCCGTCGAAAAGGACGTCGGGCAGCGAAAAAAGATGTCGCTCATCGACGAGACACGCGGATCTGACGTACGAGGATAGAGGAACAAAAGAAAGAGGGGCAGGGGAGGGGGGAAGAAACGGAAATTAAGTGGAGTATCGTTGCACGGAGAAGGTTTCGAGACACGCGGGACCGCGATAGAAACTGGCAAAAAGTGCTGGTAACACGTTGTCCCTAAAAATTAATGGGGGAAGAGGAGGATATCAGCGGAGGACATCGGAGTCCGTGGTACCTTCTGCCGCCAATTACAACATTCCACGTTCTTCTGCGTCGGACGGGCGTCGTTCGTGCGGGCAACGGCACGCGATTTCCTGCCAAATTGGGGCCGGATTACGATCGTTTCCATCGACGCCTTGAGCGACCGCAAGAAAAACTCCTCGTCGAGCCTCCGGTGTTCGAAGATTCGCGAGCCCGTGAAGGGACTCGGTTTCTACCCCGTGGCGGAGAGCGGCTGCAAGGCGGTTATTTGGTCGTAGACTCAATTACATCTGGATGCACGATTCCTCGCAGCGAGCACGAAGGATAATTCGAAGGGGTCGCTTTTTCCCCTCCTTTCCACGGTGGTATACCTTGCCAATTTGCTACCTTTTACCATGTATACGCGTGTTACGTGACTCGTTGCTCGCACGGACGCATCGCCGGGTCCACGTAGACGAACACGGTAATAATATTGTAATTAGAAATCGGCGAAACAGGCGCTGCACGCGGTATATACGACTTATCACTTTGTAAGCACATCGCTGACTGACAGCGGGCCGCTCTCTGATTGCAGCCTTGCCGCCAGCTCTTACGTATACACAGGGTGTCCTCGGATTTATCCGCCGAACTACAACTTCGTCTACGGGCCAATGGAAGGCAAAAATATTCTACGAAGTTTGCTGATAAACGCTTTGCTAGAGAGTTTTAAACGAATATTGCGCGCATCGACTATTCGATTTTTGCGTATGGGAAACGTTAGGTAAAATAAAAGGTTTATTCGATAGAAGTGATTTCGTAGGAAGGGCTTGCGAAACTCAACAAAATACTCGAGAACTTCGTAAAGTAATAAACTCGATTGTTCGTCGATGCGAAGCTTACGGACAGCAAGTAATCATTTCTCGTTACACTTGCAATTCAGGGTACGAAATTGTTTGGTACCAGATGATAAGAAGCATGTATTAGGTGTACCAGCGAGTAATTCACTATTTTTGTAATTAATACACGCTACCCAAGTATAAGGATAAATTAATGGATTTATTTTATCGAATAATCAAGCCACTATCTTAGTAGGAACTCTGAAGGCAAGTATTTTATTGCGTTAAAAATAAATGTCAAATTTGGCAAAAGATGTGGATTATTCATTGGCACGCTTAATCATTACTCTAGCCAGATAAACACGATTAATCTTCTGCGCGTTACAATGAAAAATACATTGTCACCTATTCCACGCGTACAATATTCGTTCGTAACTCTGCAACGAAGCGTTTACTCGCGAACTTTGCGCAACCGTTTCCTCCTTTTTTTTGGTCTCTACGTTAGGCTCTCGCAGTTTGGCAGGGAAGCCCTGGGACACCCTGTATATATCGCGGATCGGCCGTGTAAATTTCAAACCGTCTAAACGTATCCGCGGTGATTGCTCGACTCACGGGTGTCATTCGTTCCGATAGGATTTTTCGTAGCCCGGAGGAGCGACGGTTACCCGATCTCTGTCGGACTCGTAACCGGCAGCTATACGACGCGACGCGACGTCTCGCTGACTCTCCCTCGAACGGAGGCGATACGATCCGACGCGGAACTCATGGCAGTGCATTAACTTAAACGAAACCGCTGCTATCCACTGTGACTCTTCGCGATCCACGGAACTCGTATAATCCGAATTTTTCCCACGGCATTCGACGCCTCTGGTGTTTGGTAACCTTTCGAACGCGACACTATAGAACTCGGCGCGAGAACGCGATGCCAGTGGAGGAACAGCGCTCGCAGAGCAAGCCCCCGCTTATAGTAGAAAATTCCCGCTTTCGTGTCACCGTTTGATGGTTATCGCGGCGTGGCGAGTATTCCGGAATCACGGTGAATTTCGCCGCTCCGTATATATCCAGCACGAAGAAGATGTTTGCATATCGATCAGAAAGAGAGTGGCGTCCCTTTTCCCTTCCTCGATCGTCCCCTCGATTCTTATCTCCGGCAGGATATCGCGGTTGCTGGATCGTCTCGCGTGTTCCTCGAGCTTCGAAGGGAATCCGAAGTTCTGCCGGTGAAGCCGAGGATCCGTTAGCGCGGCCGCGAGAGGCCGATATCGAGATCGGTAAGGCTCGAATCGAGATTACAAGAGGCCCGATCCTCTAGCGATTTACAAGAGGCAAAGCTATTATATATAGCGTCGCGGCGGCGTATGTCCCGTTAAAGCCGCATTAAACGTTACGCCGCGCCGGCATCCCGGTGCGCGCACCTTCCGCGTGCTAGTACGTATACATATCCCCCGTGTACCTACCTGGCTGGCCGCGGCCCCGGTTCGTAAATCAGGAACACGAGCCACGGCGGAAAAAGTCACTCGCCGCGTCTCGTTCGCCGTGCCCGATACGTTTACCTACGACGATGGCGATGCTAACTTATGCCTCTGCCTAGCCGATCCCGCGCGCATGCCGGCTCGCGATATTTACGATTCGCTGCAACCGCAGTAAACCACTCTCCTCGTACGCCCCTTCGTTCCTACCTCCTGCGCGGCTCTTTCCCTCGTTCTCAGCCTTCGACGCGGTTCTTTCGGAATTCCACGCCAAATGGCCGGCTCCGATGCTGCACGAGCTTTCAGTCCATTCGCCACTACGTTGCAGCTTTCATTCACATCTCACCGTCATTCAAACCGCTGGCTCCTCGCCCTTTCGGGATAGGTTCGGGGTTTGCTTCGTGTTTTTATCGCGCTCCTTTTACTCGTGGCAAGCTTTCTCGAGTTCCCGTTGAATCGGTGAGACGAGATTAATGGGAGTCGCGTTGGTGCGCATGTAAATATGAATCGTCGAGGTAAATTCTTCGCGGAGGATTAGCGGTAGGGTTTAATCGTAACGCTTTAGCGACGGGAGGATTCAATTTATTATTTTACGCGCGGGATAAGGGTGGCAATGTACCGACGAGTTTCATTGCTTCCTAGGTATCGTTGATAAAGAAATATGTAATTTCGACTATTTAGAAGCTACCACGTAACTTTGATTCGTCAAATTTTTTAATATTCTAGCTTTTGTCTAACCCTTCGATGACGAGGATTGGGAAGCAGAAGCTCAACTTGGTAGAATTAAACTCCGTGGAAGCTTTTCTATGATTAACAAAAGTATGACAATTTTCTGCTACAAGTAATACAAATGAAACGATACTCGTAATACTTCGGTACCTCGATTTGAGATCGATAAATTAATTAAGCAGGTAATTTATCTTATTGCGCGTAAATGCGTATGATCGGTATGATATACCAAATCCGACGTCAATAGCTAAGAAGGACGAACGGCTACGTTACCCGACATCGAAGTGCTAATACCGTAAATATGCAAAAATCTAAGGTTACTCAACATTGTTACTTTAGCGTACTTAAGTAGTTTATATTTAGCGTTGATGGAATTGCAATTAAAGGCAGGAGATACGCTATAGTTGCGTCACATGAAATCGTGGCATACGCCTTCAATTGACAATCGTAGAGCGAGAGAAACAGCAAACATAACACGTTGAAATCACGCGATTTCACGCGATGTAAGGATAGCGCGTCCTTACCACAAATTTGTCATCGACGCGAATCCACCCTCGCTCTTCAAATTTAATCCAACTTCTTAACACCACCAGTACCAATACTATTCCTTCCATTTGCACCTACCATAAACAAGCGTTCGAACGAAAGTTACGGATGAAGTTATTTCCATGGAATTTCCCGGGGTCAGCCGTTGCGCCGGAGCGGATTAAAAAATCGAAGGTGGCAGAAGTATCGTTCCGTTTGGGATAAGTTAAACGAAGCAAACCGATGCGATGGCCGAGGCTCGCCACGCGGCAGGCATAAATATTCTACGGGTTGCTTAAGAAGTAGCTATGGAGCTGCCGCGAGGCCAATTTAGAGGCAGCTCGGTTAATGAGCCACCGCGGATGCCACACGCATCTTTTTGCGCCCCCGGGCCCCTGCCTCTGTGTGGCCAACTCGGTGCTTAACAAACGGATGGGCACCTGGTTCTACTCTTCCTCTCCGCTTCGATCCTCCCCTCTTCCTTCCCCGCCTATGTTCGGAGAATTTCAATAAGCGCATTTGGATATTTCGTATTAATATTACGATTCGATTGTCGGCTAATTAAGCACGCCTCGTTCGTAGATAGAATTTTTTTACCGAGACTCACTTCTTAGCTTTCACGGTCGGGGATTTTCGAAATTCGTGATTCGTAGGCGACGTTTTGTAGAAGCTGGAAAAGTTTTCTACATATTGGATACCTAGCTATCGTAAATTCTCGTGGATGCAGTTTATCGTCTCTCGGATTACGCGAACCAGAAAAATATATCTGCACGGAAAGTAGCAGGAAAATTTGCATCGTTCCCGACGGGTTAACGCAAATACCAAAAACTGTCTTCTCTAGTAGTATAAATAACATGATCCATAAAACGTTTCGGTATTCTGATTTTAGATTAATAAGTAGAAAAAAGGTAATTATTAGTCTGCGAATGTCTATGCAATTGTAGGACCTGCGCGCAGCATATAAAAATATACAAAATATGCAAAGGAAACTACGCGTTGTTACGATTAGAAGGCGAAACAAATCTCTACTCGAGTCCCGTTTCTCTAACTGTACTCGTAAAAATGTGAACTTGCATAAAAATCCGCAATCCAGTAATTAGACAAGTAGCTTGCGTGCCCATACTTAAACCTACAGTTAGGAACAAATACCGAGTCAGGCGTCAAAGGGTTAACCCTTCCCGGACGAGTAGTGGCAAATAGCAACTCTATTTTTGAAACTATCAACGCGTATCAATATTTAAGCCTAGGATTTAAACTAATTCCATTAATAAATACTTGGCTTGATAGTTAAGGAAAAGTTTCTTCTCGTTTTTGTAACACAATCATTAATACCGAACCCCGAAGCTACTATGTTTAAACGTTTCCATCCGCAAAGAGTTAAAAGTGGCGCCTACTATTCGCGATGCGAATAAATCGAACCAAAGCTCAAGGATGAGATCGCGGATTTAATTATCGCGCTCGCGGAATATTTCGAATACTCTGGTTTCCTCTCGAACACCAGGTCGCATCGTTGCAAATCGTTCGACCGTTTGCGGCGCGGCGACAATTATAAAATCCCTCCCGCAAGCTAATGACGCGGTTATAAACGTCGACGGGGTCGGGTTATTTCATCCGGCGACGCGTTATTAAAACGTATAGGCGCAGGTGATAAAGAAACGTATACGCGAAAGTTAACGCCTTCGGATTTAACGCGCGTCCAATTAATTTCGCGGCGGATCGCGCGCATTCGTTGGAGCGCAGCTGCGAGACACGGAGCACCCCTGTGGCGAGCTTTCTCTCGCCTTCTCTTCTTTGCCATTCCGCTCCAATCGCAGCCTCCTCTTGCAGCCCACGGTTTCTCCGATCCTTCCTCTTTTTCACCCCCATATACACCGCGAGTTTCGTAACAACTTCTTCCTTTTAAAACCTCCGATCTTCAGTTCCTTTGATCTTCAGATCTTCGGAATGACTTCTCCCTAGTTCCTTTTATGATCTAGGGTAAATTACCCACGTACTGTCACTGTTCGTATAATTGCCACCTGAATTCGTTTATTTAGTAGCAAAGTAATGTACAAAGAATCGTAAGTAAACAAATTTTCATACTAAACTCGGACTTCGATTTACGTAACAACACATGGACATTGTATATTCGTGTACAATTAATATTTGTAAATAAATATTGGGAGGTAAATGTGCTGTTGAACATTGAAACGTGACCAATGTAATTATAAAGTATGGAACGTGTCATAATTCGGTAAGGCGCGACGTTTACTATATATATTATATCTAATACGCAGATATTATCCGCTACTATTGTAAAGCGGTTTATACAATTGTTTTTAATGGTTTGTATATTTTTGTTGTCTCGCTGCTTTTCTTATCTTTACGCTTTTCAACCGTAGCGCTATCCCCTCGTTTTCTCTGCCCTCGACTACTCGTTCTAAATTATAAGCACACCTTTCTATCTTCTCGCATTCCTCTACTAAATATTTCAACCTTTCGTATTGCCGTTTATATAATCAACACCTCCTCTTCTTATCCTTCGATCACGTTGGCGTTTGTAGAAGGTAAAATGGCTTGGTATCCAACGCTTCCTTTCCACCCCCAAAATGACAAGAATCTCGCTTAACGCTTATCGCGTAACAACTTTGCCATCTTAAGACGTCTCCGATCTCGAAGGTACTCGCGGTTTTCGATGGTTCATGGACAAATCTCGCGACGCATTGTCGGGAAACCGTAAATAGAACACGCCGAGGTCTGTAAGCCTCGCGGATCATTCTGAATGCTTCCTTCTGCTATTCCCCGCCATGGCGCGCGTCACTCAACGCCGGGGACATTATTTGTAGCCACGAACGCGGCCCTAATAATAACGCCAAGCAACGAGAAGCGAGAGTAACCGGGAAAGAGAGATAGAGTGGAACGATGGAGAGCTCGTTCGTGCGTTTCGAGTGGTTCGAAGGGGACGACAGAAAATCTCGGCGACGTTAAATCGACGCGAATGCTCGACGTGTAAGAAGGATAGACGGTAGCCTGCTTTCTTTACGACTTACCGCGGCCGACCAGGAATTGATAATTAATGTTAGAGTCTTAAAGCGACCCGTTTATCTTTGGTCTGCCTCTAATGTCGCGGAGGCAGGTGCAACCCCTTCTAAGTACCGGCGAACCTGCTGACGTATGACAAATTACCGATCGCGAAAGGGTGGACCGGCCACGAGGTTTCTGCTCTTCGTGCAACGCGATTCCTCTGGAATCGATCACGGGAGAACCTTTTTATTCGCCCTACTCTTGAAGAATAAAGATCAAAGCTACCCTTTGCAAATATATCACTGCTTTCGGTTCGAAGGGCTCGTTGGTAAAGACTTTGCAATTTCTTGAGCTTCGAACGCCCAAGCGTACCAACTGGAGCCCAGTTAAACTAATACGACGCTTAAACGCTGCGGTAAAGTAATAACAAATGGTTTCTAGATCGAAAGAAGTATCCCTTTACTCTGGGTGTTCCCAAAGAAACGAATCTCACAGTCTCCGCATTAAATTTACGCAATCATTCGGTAACAGCAAAATTACTAACTGAGATAACGATTAAGCTGATACGAGGCTTAATAGCTGCGCTAAACTACTACGAAACAATGTCTAAATCAAATTTGCAAATCGACCATCCGCGAGAAGAATTTCTAAAAGAAATAAAAAGCTACACTCGAAAAATTACCCGATTACAACGTAATTTCCACGAACGGCAAAATTACCATTTAACCGATTAAAGCAACGCAACAGTCCAGGTGCTGTCGTAAAGCAGCGCGAAACGATCCCTGGACTGAATTTGCAATACGACGATCCCGCTCGAGGGAGGTCGGTATAGATATCAGCGACTGGTCTCCGTGCTCGGTGAAACAAATAAACGCAGACCTCGCGTCATAACTGTCGGCACGGGGGCCACGCTTAATAAATACTCGGTTGTTGGCGCGACGTGCTCGTCGTGTCTTACGAGGGTGGCGCGGCCCTTGGCCGGGCCTGCTCGCTGCCTAGCTGCTCGCACACGTTTGAACAGAGTTGAGACACGTCGCGAGGTTAGCTGAACGAGTGAGATAGCGGCTCGGTGACAGCGGCAACGAGCCGTGCATCGGTTAGTCTCGCCACATCACGATCCCGACGTACGAGCCGCTCTCATTTGGATCGTACGCGTGTACTCGTCGCGAGGCACGCGCTTCTCTCTGCCCTGCAATCGCTCGCGTTCGCTCGATAATTCTAGCCGACGCCAACACGCGACGAGCATCCGTCCCCGGAGATTTTATCAATGGACAGCCTCCTCGCCCCCTTGCTAAAAGCGGACGAAACGGACGCGAACGGATCGATCGGTTCGATGCTTAATTACGCCGTTACGTGACTGCAGTTTGGCTGCAGGCTTGCAGCAGACACCGGTGCGAGCCATGGGTGATACGGAATGTTGTCTTTTGGGTAGATTGAACGTCGATAGGTTCGGTGATAGCGGGTTTAATGGAAGTTGGGTATGTTTCATGTGCCGATGCAAAGATACACGTAGAGGATAAAAAGTATTAGATGTTACTCGTATTTTTCAATGGGACGATCTTATCTGGGTGCGTGTTAAAATATTTATCGGCCACGATGTAACATCCGATTCTGCATTACCAAGCGATTCCGCGGTTTCGTAGTCACACGAGATTATTGTCGTTGCGCGACAAAGTATTTGGTTTAATTCGAATTAATTAACGTCGTGTTTTGAAAACATTCGTGATTAAAAATCGTGTGACCAAGCAAAGTGGATATTTGTAATTGTTTCGTAACTATGATTTATAATTCGGTCAAGATTCGGCGTTCGTTTTCAAAAGCAATTCTATGTTACCGAAAATGCGAAGCAAATTTGTTTACGAACGTTTGATAACTTATAATTTACGTTTCTTTGCTTAGTAGTCGTTCACCGGTACGCGATAAATTACCGTACGGTTTAACCTATGTAGACTTGCACGTGGAGTTTCGTGACCGACTGTGCGCCAGTCATTTTTACAGCCTCCGCAGTAAAGACTGCGAATTGTAATTTTGCAAGAAACCCGCCAAAGATACACGCCAGCTTTCCTTCTAATCTTTGCATTAGGAATTTTCCCTATTTTCAAAGTACACTTTGAGGGCTGTCTGTTCGAGTTGATCCAGGGATTCCGGCCTGTTATCGTAACAGCGGTTAAATAAATTGTCGAGTGCCGAGGAGTTTATTATAGTACTGTTCGGCCGTTCCGTTCCGCGGCAGGGAGGACTCCATTGAGGTTGGGAATCGCGAAACGGGTGTATTCGAGGAAAATGGAAACGCGCGTTCCCAGCAGTGCGATTATTCCATTTCGTAGCGGCGCGCGCAATTTATGCGCGTTCGCGATATGATTTATCGCCGCCACGGTTCTCGTTGCTCGCTTAATAAAAGTAACGACAGTTCTAATTGCAGTCGTTAGCAGGTTATAATGCCAGCATAATTGCCGGTCGCGCGACGATGTAAATCTTTTTGCCCGCTTCGTGGACGCGTTAAAAAGAGCGCTTCTGCGCCTCGTCGTCGTGCGCTCCGTGCGCCGCACTCCTTAATCAAAAATAATTCTCCCCTTGCTGCCGTATTACAACCCTTCCTCTCTTTAGTCGCATCGCAGATCTTGTCTTCGTACGCTCCTCGGTCTCATCCCGGTAATTATTTTATACGGAACATTACTGCTGCGTTAACGCTTGAATCACCAGGGACGTCGAAATGACGGGACGCTAATTTGTCATAAAAATTACACTGCGCGGTATAGCTGTAGCACAATTTTCTGCACGAAATATGCGTGAAAATTCAATTCAGTTGCATCGTAAAGCGGCTGCCACGAGTTCCGGGTAGATTATAATTCTATTTTAATTTAAATCGCGCATTAATAGCATTCTTTTTACAAGCAGCTTAATAAGATGATAATCGATAAGATGTAATAAAACAACGTATTCGTATAACGAACCCTTATTATCATGTCTCGTAACATATTAGTCTCATCGATAATTCCGAATGTCTAACGACAGCGTGACCAAGATATTTTTACGAAAATTAATCTGCTGCTTAAACATCGATATGCGTATTCAAAGTATCTACTAAAAGCTCCGGCGTGCTAATATTATAGCGAGAGTAATGTTCACCACTGTTGTGTATAGCTTAATATAATCTCCGATTCCAAATTAATCGGTATCATTTATTACGTTACAACTACATTTACAATAATAGCAGGTATTTTTAAACATACCCGCGAACTAACAAATTACATTTGTTAGTGAGCGGTCAAAGATTTTTGCTCGGTACTGTACATACTTATGGTACTTTGTTGCATTTATTCGAGAGATTTTTACCTCTTCGAAGTACAAAATAGAAACGATGTAAACGATATTAAATATTCCAAACTAAACGCGCACAGGCGAAGACCACTTCATTTTAGGTAATCACTGTTTCTGGCACTTTATACAATACAATTTCATGGACATCTCAAACGCGCCCTTGTTAAACGGACTGTATCTCACGGGGCGAGCCCAGTACGCGGCGTAATACGAGTAAAAAGTCGTAGCCCTAATGCGGATAATAATTGACTCACACCCTCGTAACGTATAACGTCGGGCAAACTTGAAACTATTCGCTGGTACGCGTGGTTTGCAAACTTTATTTCACGAGGCCGCTAACAGGAGCATTCATTAACGGTACTTTCCGCCGGCTCGTTTCTTTCCACGAGCATACATCCTGGTGTTTCCTCCAAACGCGTATGGAAATCCTTAGAAGGCCATGCATGTAACGTTCGTGGATGGATACACTCTCGAGGGTTGCCAATGCTCTTTTTTTCTTTCCCCCTTTTGTTTCTTCTTTTTTGTTATTTTTTTTTTCGAGAATCTCGAGAGGACCGGCAAAACATCAAGGCCTCTCGAGAGAGAGTGGCCACGAGCTGCTCTTCAGGGACGTACCTTATTACAATGGTCCTCTTCCCGGAGAGTATCGGGCGTCCCGTGGAGAGCCACTCGAGGATGTTTGAGAACGTGGGGGCTCGGTTTTCTCTCCGAGCTTAAAACAAACAGCTCTCACCTGTGCCATCGATGGCATAATAACCACCTGTGCCGCCGCTTCTTCTTTCTTCTTCTTCTTCTTCGCTTCTCCTTTTCTGCTCGCGCCGGTCTCTTTCAGCTTTTTTTTATCGCATAGTTTTTTGTACCATCCACAGCTCTTCGATTTCACCATTCTTCCCTGTTCCGATACGTTTATCCCGATACTTATGAAACTCTCGATCGTTTGCAATTAATGTACATACATACATATATATGTATATACGTACCGTGTTTCGTCTTCTCGTTTTTTGTTTTTCTTTCATTCTTTTTCTTTTTTTCTTTGCTTCGTTTGACGCAGCTGCATCTGGTGGCATCGATAGTAGCGGAGGTGAAATTTATACGCGTAAAAGCTCGAGTCTTGCCGTCCACCTTCCAATTACTCGCAAGCTGGCTCATATTCTCTCGAGTCCACTTTGTCTTGCTTTACGAATACGCCTAGCAGGCCCGTTGTGTTTTCTCCATTATATTCCACGGCATTTATCATTGTATCCTTTTTTTCAACGCAATCAACGTTTTATCGGTCTCGTATCTCTTTCGCCGTGCACGATTCTTTTCCTTTTTTTCTCCCTTTTTCCCAGTCGTTTCTCCCTTTTTTCCCCCCCCCCCCCCCCCCCTACGCCACGTCTTCGGTCTCTCTGTTCGGCTGAGGTGGTACTCCATTCAGGTTCCCGGCTTGGGCCCTTCGCGCAGAGCCGCGAGCAACGTTACGAGACCGTCGAGCCACTCGTTTATCTTGCTTGACGAGGAAAGGAGGAATTAACGAGGAATTAATAGTGGATCCTAATGATAAATGATTCGTTCAACCAGCCACCCCTGCCGCCTGTCCTAATTTGTCTAATTATTTCGCTTAATTCCCTCTCGCGCAACGACAAGTTTTCGTGCCTCTCTTAACGAAACGAAACTAATTAATGGGATCGTTAAATTACGAACCGGTTGGCATACATTTCTACTGCGAAATGAGACCATTTCCGCCGCGAAATGCCTCGGCTCTTCCGCTCTTCCGGTCCCGCGTTCTCCTTCGCAAACGAATTATCTTGTTCCGTTCGAGGGAAAAAAGGATTATGAACTCGCACAGATTGATGAAAGCCGTTTTATCAAAGCGTGAAAGGGGCATGGTAATTGATGATGATGATGAATTCTTAACGATGAGTTCAGGAATGAAATACTGTACCGGTCGAAAGTTTCGAATCCATGTCATTCTAAAGTAAAGAATTTAAGAATTGCTTTGGAGTCGGCTCGGAGAACTCTTCGGTGAATAATGTACGAAAGTAAAGGAAATTGATGTTAATATCTACGATACTATATTTGTTAATCCTTTCGGTGCGGGGCAATTATATAGAAGCTCTCACAAATTGAGCCACGTTTACTGAAAGCATACGTATGCCTTCTTTGTAATTGACTATTACTTCTATTCCGATTCCTATATGTATATCTCATTATAATCATTATTGGCATCGAGTATCCAAATATTTATACTCGTATCGTTTCTATATCAATAAAACGTGCTCCCATCTATGCAACGCGAGTGCTTCCAATTTTCAATTGCCGCAGCGAAAGGGTTAATTAGGTAGAAAAAATTGGCGGGATGTTGGATCCCAGAAAGAAATACGAAACTTTTGGCTGCTAGCTGTAGTTGGGGTAGTATAAAGAGTTAATTTCTCGATACTATTTATTGCCTGCGTTATAATACTCGATATCGACGTGGAAAAACACTCGGGCCGACTTTTACAGCGATCGTTTCACAAAAATACACGGTCCTAGAGACGCGCACGAATGACAGCGACGATGAGGCCAGGCCGTCTGTCGGGCCGTCTGGTTAACAACTTCCTCCGTCTTAACGCCTCGAAAGCCATAAACTCCCGCTTCGTTTTATCGTCCTTATATCAACTTTCCGAGTGTTTGCAGAAGAAGCAAGAGAAACAAGTAGCCCTCTAATGTTGCTCGTAAAAGTTCTCGGGGGCGGTTTTTGTCGCCGTCAACTCTTTCGTCGCGTCACACTCGTCGGGACCCAGTGGCAACAACGATCACCGTACTCGACACCTACTTCTTCGTTCCGAATAAAGAAGTCGCGCTTCCGGTAGACCGATTGATACGCTTAACCAAACGATACCCTAAAAATGCTCCTCTGCCAACAGAGCAGTTGCGCCTGCTACGATTCGATGCCGATACTATTTATGATATTCAAACAATTCAGTGCCAAAATACTGAATGGGAAGCATTGAAAGATAGGGTAGATGTATTACGTACTGCCACTTTAAGGTTCGCTCGTAACTTTATTCAGCTGTTTTAAAACGACGTTAACATAAAGATCGTCTCAGTTTGGAGCATAATATTGTTCAACATTTCTTTGATTTATAAACGTTCATTTTTTTTAAACGTTCAATATAATAAATTCATTACTAATCAATTGAAAATGTACAACAAAGTCCAATGTCCTTCGTACTGTCACTTGAAAACATCTCATTTAAATGGAAACACGTTTTACATATATTAACACGTTACTTTGTGTGACAGATATAAGATATATAGGAAACGTCGCGCCTTACTGAATTATCACGCATTCCATACTTTATAATTATATTGGTCACGTTTTAATGTCCAACAACACATTTACATCCCAATATTTCTTTATAAATATTAAGTGTAAATGAATATACAATGTCTATGCGTTGTTACGTAAACCGAAGTCCAAATTTAGTGTGAAAATTTGTTTACTTACGATTCTTTATACATAACTTTGTTATTAAATAAACGAATTGAAGTGGAAGTTATAGGAGCAGTGACGGTACGTGGGTCATTTGCCCTAGTGGCTACTAGGAATCAATTTTCGATACGAATACATCTCGAAACCCTACCTAACTAATATTATGCTGAACAAATGTTTGATACTTCGCGATAGTATCGAGACGAGTTTGACGCTTGACCCTTTGAGCGCTACGACGCATATATGCGTTCATTGACAATTATCAGCACTGCTCATGGTCCCGCGTATGCGTTCAGCGAATGTTTCCATTTTATAAACGTAATAATAATAAAAATAATGAATAACAGAAATAAACGCACGTTTTGGGAAAAAAAAAATATTCTATTCGATGTTCGACAAATAAATAATCATAATAGTAACTTTAATCGAGCACTCAAAGGGTTGCCACCGAACTCGTGGTGCAAAAAGTTAACGAAAACGTGCGCAAACAAAATTGATTTTGTTCATTCGTAAACTGTGGCATAATTCAAGGGAATAAGGATGCACCTAATATCGTAATGTCTATTCACACACGGCTGCAGACGAGTTTAAAATTTTACGAGGTCGCCGACTACCCCAGGGTGTCGTTTTAGGGTTAATTTTTGGCTTCTGGTGTCGCGTACGATACAGATCCATCGCAACCGAGAGTTGTCCGATATCCCTCGTAAGCGGGAAGCAATCATCCGACTATTGCGAGTTTCTACGCGATTATACAACCAAATTACAACTTATTCGCCGTGTTTTCGGCTCACGAGCGCAGAGAGTATAATCGCGTGCATCAAGCCGATCGCGTGACGGTATCGTCGCACCCTCGAATTTAGCAGACGACACTTCAACCCTCGCGCAAAGCGTTTACCGTCATTTCGCGACGTCCGCGTTCACCGAACGTTGTCATTATCCGGGAATATAATTCTTCGTCCTCCTCGGGAGATTTTCTGGCAACGTGCTCGCAGCAGGCATGCCGATCGTGTTTTGGAGAATCGCGTGTTCGGACTCGATTCCCGACGCGCAAACGAGATCCTCCGACAACGACGGTGGCGTTCTATCGAGATAAGAAAATGGGGATGACGATGAGGATAAAACGCGTGCGCATGCCTGTTTACCCGATGGCCTCTCTCAGCTGGCGCGTTCCATCAGTCACACACGCAAATAACTCACTTCTCGGCGGTGAAGCGGACGAGCGAGCGGACGAGGTAATTTATGCTCGCCGAAGCCCCTATCGCTTTCGTCCGCCGCGACGTTCTCGCACCTAGCGCCTGAGACATTCTCTCCTTCGTTCACGGCCGACTTATTTGTATTATTTAAGCGGCGGATGCCTCGCGAACAGCTTTATGGATGAATTAATGCCCGCGGAGACGGTAACGCGAGAAACTAGCCGTTTGCGGTGTTTCGTCGTCGCCGATTGATCTTGCGGTGATTTTAGGGCGAAAGCAAGGCTAGTTTTATGTTACGTGTACGTATTCGTTCGGAGACTTTATCTTGGATCTTTTTTTGGCGTCTTTCTTTTTTAATTAAATATCGTTACCTTGCCACTTTTTAACCTCTTGGTTACGGCATGTCACCGTAGTGGCTTTCTCAGATGTCATCTTTTTCAACGGTATGCCACTATAGTGGCTCGCTTGTTTGTCTCGTATTTATTATAAAATCTTGTACGTTACGCGTACGCTATGGGAACGCTTTTATATGCGAAGCATAAGAACGAAACGAGTAATGAACTTCTCAGGGTGCCTTCGTACGTTCTTATAGATTGCAGTTGTTTGAAAATGATCAATTTTACTTTCTTCTAAGTATCCGAATTTTATTACTAGACCGCGGATGCTTATGCAAATTTATATTTCTACAACCGTAATTAAAAGAATGAGGCCAAAAGAGAAATGAATGGTACACTCTGAATATTGTAAGAAGCGTCTTAGATTGGATATTTTGTGTCTTTACACGTTATATGCATTCTGCATCTGTTTCCATATTTAAATACTCTGTAAATGCATAAAGGCTCGTAGTCCATGTATTATCCATTTGTCAATGGTCCCAAAAATGGATTTGAATCGTCTTAGGTAGCCGATCGGTTCAGCTTTCGTAAAATTGGTTCTTCGGTCAAAATTGTCTCGAAACGAAAAGTCTTCAGGGTGTGGTGCCAAGTTATAATCCTGAGTTGCGTATCGATGGCTCACGGATAATCCATCTTACTCCCTATTAGTTTGAAATCTCCTTCGTAATCAACAACATCGTCAACATATTCGAGATTCTCCATTATTTTTGAAGTACGTTTCGCGCATTTGGCAATCGCATTTATAACGGCCATCCCTGCAACACGTTAACGATGCGCGAATGGTTCAGTGACACCGGTTATGCGACCGACGTCGAGACTTTCCAGCGATCAATTAGAAACTATTCGAGCGAAACAATTAGAGAGGAAGAGAACAATTAAGGGAAGATCCCCGAATACTGTCGAATACGCGTACGCGTGCCCGTCTACGTCTACGTCTACGTCGTCCACGTTGACGTTAAAGGGCAGGCGGTTTGGAGGAAAACGAGGCGGTTAATTCTGGAGCCGTTTGTCAGACGGGGCCCGGCATCAGCGTTCGAGCACCGGCAACGGTACACGGAATGAACGAGGCGGTTTCCCAACCTCCACGGTTACACCGCACTCGGTATATTTATTGGTGACGTTATTTTGGTATTTCGTTACGGTCGACGTCGGGCACGAGGCCGCGGCTCATTCGATCCGTTGAGTAATCGTCGCCATTAAGCAGCCTGTCCTCTCGCGTACTGTACGCGGGGCAGGCAGCTTTTTCGAAAGACGCCTCGCCACGGAAAGGGGGTGCCCTGTGAGAAATAAGGGAGGCGGAGGTCTAGCGCGGCCGAAAGAGCAAAAGGGATGGCTGAGATGAAGCGGGAACGAGTCGGAAGAGGAACACCGACTCCTCTTAGCAGTGATAGAACGACCGGGATTCACGCTATGACCGTTACACCGCCAATTCGCTCGGTGATGAACTACCCCGATTCTACCTCTCTCTCTCTTTCTCTTCCTTTCGCTCGATGACGCGCGACCGTTGCTAAGTTTGCAACAGTGTCCCTTCCGAGACGCCTCGGTTACCCCGGTACGGACCAATTAGAGGATCTCTGATCTCGGAACTGCTTCAACGATTCTGACGTTCAACCTTTCCTGTCGTCGTTACGCTTTTCCCTTGACTTCTTCGGGAAACAAAGAATTCGATATTCGCGAAACGAAAGTGACTCGAACCACGTTACGAGAGAATGAACTACGAGCTAAGGATTGAAGTTAGAACCGTGGCATTGGTGATCGTAACACCGGTAAATAATGGAGATTAATTTCAAGAGTAAAGAATGTATGGTCTTTTTTTACGAATAAATGGTAAGCTTTGTGAAATAGGCATGGAATTAACTTCTAGATCTGATATTTCATTTTATTACTCTCTGCGTATTCTACTCGTATTGATTAGTTTGTTTATAATTACCATTTATCACCGCTATCCTTGTTAATAATGTTAGCTATCTGATCAAGTTGTAGTTAACCCTCTTCAGCCAGATTTTTTTCGTGCCCATAAAGATATACCTCTGTTTGCAAACAGCTTGCAGAAGCGTATATTTTGATGTCTTTGGTTAGAAGTGCTGAGAATGTTATTAGTTACCACGCATTAGTTACCATTGCACCACAATTTGTATGCGTCACTTTGCGATACAAAATTAACGACAAATAAATCAATTAAATATCGATAGATTAATGCGTGACTTCCAAGTCCCACCGGCTTATAGACGCTTAACTATACAATGGTTACATAAAAGTGTTCGCACATACCCACGTTTTTCAGGCAAGCGTTTCTTAATCAGATTCTACGTTTCGTTTCCGCGACACCATATTTTTGTAGCCGCATAAGAGCACCGTTAGACGATAGGAAACCTAACGCATTTGAGTCTGATTAGTCAATGCCTAAACGCTAAATTAAATTGTACGGCGTACAAATACTTTTCGTAGTCACCGTGGCTTTTAGCTAGCAAACGGAAATACCGATTGCAGGGGGTTAATATCGCCGATCCATTTTGCGGAACGGAAGATCAAGCGGGGTACAGAGGTTCAATTAGCAAGCACGCGGAGAATGAAGCTGGGTAACCACGGTACAACGCAATAATTCGACAAGAGTTTATCGAGCCACGCTAAACAGTGCAACTCCTCCTGGTCCCTGTACTTCGAGGCGTTCTCCAATTTACCGTCTCGCGTTGACCGCATTTCAAGGTGCATAGTCAGCGATTAGATCAGGATTGGTCGCGACACGGCCTCGAGGCGTTGGTATTCACTTCTGGAGCGGTTCTCCAGCGGTCGTCCAATCCGTCGAAGCGACCACGACGATAGCATCGAACGGGGGCCCCCGTCTCGTGAATCTGGAACAACGCGAGCCTCGCCAATTTCTCTTCCCTCCGCGCCGTCCAAAGACAAAGCAGTTCCTCCTTGGCCGGAATTTCGTTCGTAGGTGGAAACGACCGAGGGAATGTACATAAAAGACAAATGCAAAGAAACAGAAAGAAAAAGAATAAGAAGAAGAAGAAGAAATGAAGAGAAATTCGGTTGGTCCCCGGTTTGCCGCGTACCCAAAAAACTGTCCCCAGAGTAAACGTGGCCCATTATGTGCGCGAGGGAGCGAGCTTTTTTGCGGGCAACGCCAAGACTCGCCCAGGGTGGCCGCCGCCGTCACGTTGACGAGAGTCGCGCAGCTGGAAAACCGAGTCACCTCGCGATTTAGAGCGGAACGTCTCAGACTCGAGCGTTAGAGAAAAAGGGAACGAAGGGAGGAGAGGATTCGTGAAGAAGAGGCGGCGGAGAGAAGAGGAACGACGGAGACCCGGTGCACGGAACGTTCGCGTGCTTTCGGCTATCTCTATATATTTTGCTTCCAACCTACACGTGTCTCCGCGTGTCTCCGCGCTGTTCCGGTCTCAACATTCTTGCGGTACGCCGAGCACCACTCTTCTTCGTCCCTCCTTTCTCGTTCCCCGCTCGTTTCTCTTCTTTTCCTCTTGTATATCGTCGCGAGGACGGTTCGCGAACGCGTAATCCTCTCGTCGCCTCCACACATCACCCTCCAACGACGACTGCCGAAAGAACACACCCCCGCGTGGTTGGTTGTGTTCTTTGGTACGTTGGTCGGTTGGTTGGATCTGCCTCGAATCTGGGACGGAAAATTACGAGGTGGCCGAGCTGCACGGTCCACGAGAATCTCGACTCGGTGTATGCTTCGCTTGGGTAAACAGATTTCTTGGCCCAGGGCTTGCAATTCTCCGTTTCGCTGCGATTCCCTCTGATCCAGTGGTATTCGTTTAAACCCGAAGAATAGTTTACTCGACTCGATTCTCGGTGGAATGTAATCGAAGCGAAATTATTTGGGCGGGGTCCGCGAGTCTCCGTACTTAACGATAGGAGGAATTATAGCGAGAAAGTTTGGCGTACTCCATTTCGTACGTTATGCGCTCTAGAATTTTACGCTGCGTTTACTCGACTATTCCCGAACTTCGTTCAAAGTATAAAGTAACTTGCGCAATTATTCCAAAAATTAAAGCTGCTTGGTACCGGAAGAAGTTCATACGGAAAATTTAAGTGACTCGAATTCCCTTTATATGGTAATGCTATCTAACGAAGTAAAAAGTGGATAAGATGTCGGGTGACCCGAGAGATTCGACTAATCTGAATCGTGCTACGTTATCTTTACCAAACGCAATAGAAAATTCGACTTAAATTTATCTTTGTCAAACATTCCTATACGTATCCGATACTAATCCAATCTGTTTCCCGTTTATCGATCCCCAAAAAATACGTAACAATTATGGCATCAAAGTTCCGTAAAATTTCGCAAGGTATCAGCCTCCTGCTACATTTCGTCCCTCGGTCTCTGCTACTACGCAACGTCTTCTCCGATTCGTTTCCCCCCGTATAATGCTCCTCCTCGCCAAGGCGCCCCGCGTTTCGACGCAACGACACTCGCATTTGTCCGCGACAATCATCCCGGTTCAGACATCGGATAAACTATTCCAGCACCGCGTTCCCCGGCCAATTAGAAATCTCCGGGAAGTACAGCCGGCCCCGTACGTCAGAGCAAAGTGGAAAGACCGATTAGCGCGGCTCGCTGTCAAAACATCCACTCGCAGTCGGGACATGCGGCCCCCTGACTCTCCCCCGCGCTGACGCATACGCAAAGAGTGCATCCGTGCACTCTCAGAGAATCAGCCACCCGTGTGCACTCCCGGCAGTCCATCACTCCCGCCTGGACGGCTGCTGTCGGAGTGAGAAAGAGAAGAGACACCGTGCGACTGCGAACACTGGGATGCAGGGCGAGAGATAGAGAGAGAGAGAGATACGGATTTGGAGAGAGAGAGAGAGAGAGAGAGAAAGAGCGCAGCCGAGCCGGCGCATAATATATCGGTTTAAAAGTACCATTTATTTAAATGGCGTTTATACCGGCCCGCCACGGGACGAAAAACACAGGCCGCAGACCTGAAAATAATAACGGGGTTAGCAGGGTCCTCGACGAGGAGAGAAATGTCCTGCACGGCCGGCACGCGGATGCAATTGAATCAATCATCCACGAAAATGGGATTTCTGGATGCTCTCTCCGCCTCGTGAAACGCGATGAATTACCGTTCCGACGTACTATAATAGTTGTCACCGACCGGGAAAACGTCCCTAGGCTCGGTTCGCCTGTTTTACGACTACCACGAAGAACCTTCCCTTTTTATCTGCCCTATTTTTTTTGGCTCTTTTCCCAACGGGTCGCGTCGTACGTCGTTTGCTCTTCTACAGCCGATAAACTTTTCGCCCGCGGACGTAATTTGTACCAGTGGCTCGATCGTTAATCGCCGGAGAATTCGGGGAGAGCCAGCACCGTTTCGACTCTGTCTCCGCGTTTCACAATACGTCGCGCGAGCCTCCACGGTGAGTTATTAAAATGGCACGAGCGATTTTATCTCGGCCCACAAATAAGCGACTCCCTTTGAGCGAACGTTTAGGTGTGATCGAGGAGACAGCCGACCTAACTTTATAGTCCCTAACGGTGTTCGACTCCTCTCTCCTTTCCCGTGCTCTTCTTCTTCTTCTTCTTCTTCTTCTTCTCTCTGGCAAAATTACGAAACCGCGTTCCTCGATGGATATATACGTGTTTTCTGCTCGAACGTAATCAACGTCAGCCTTGTCCTTCGTACATCACCGTCGTGTACAATTATGTCAGCGATGACGCGGCCCCGGCGGCAAGAAGAAAAAGATGGCCGGCCCACGAAACGCGAGAGGCATTAAAGTGTCAGCGGCAGGAGTTCATTTAAATCCTCGGATATCCGTGCTCCCCTGGACCATGTGCACACCGAGCGCGACAGTTTTAAGCGCACGGACCCGAGTCGTATCGCTTCTTTCGACCCGCTCGCGCGTCCCCTTCGCAGCGGTGCATTTTTGCCAGCGTTCTCTTCCAACGTTTTATCTCGCGGCCCAGTTCTTCGTTCACTTTTGTCTCCGTTTCGCCGAGTCGATCGAAGAAGCGAGGAGAAGCTTCGAAAGGTCAGACCGCCATACTCGCGTTTCGTCATGGAGAATTCGAGCGAGACGTCTCCGCTGGAATGACTTTCTGATCTCAAGATAAAAACGGGTTTCACCGCCGCGTCGGTAACTTATGGTCCCTGCTGGTCGTCTAATCCTCGAGCGTGTCGTTTCGTGGCGATTACAGGCGATTACGCGGACCAAGGATCTCTCGTTAGCCAGAGGGCAATAATTTTAGGGCAAACACAGCGAAATCGTCCAAAGGAAACATTCGAACCGATCAACGCGCAAACCGCTTGCGTCAACAATCGCGAGTCCAAGAACGATTGCTTTTAATCGAGGGAACCTCCATCGATATAGACGTCGCAAAGAATATTTTCCACGGATCGACGCAACAGCGGGTAGACTCTTTTTCCTCCTATCCATCTTTCATCCGAGAATTCAACCCGCGGCGTTTCCACAGAGGTAGAGACGACGTCGATGACGACGAAGACCGCGAAGAGCGCCGATGGCCGCGAGCCGGTATAACCAAAGAGATAGAGCAACGCTAGAGGAGATAGAGCCGCGTTGGAGAGGCAAAAAGGAGATGCTCCGCCAACGCGGAGGGCGCAGAAGGGAGAAGGGGAAGAGACGCGAACGGTAGCGGACGGGGAGCGCGGATTAACAATGCCGCAAATACTGGTACCGGCCATGGAATGCCCGCGAGCGCACACGGCGCATAATTAATACCACGGTCGGGGTAGCGACGAGCAGAGGAGCGAGGGAGACGAAACAACGCAGCCTCCTCAGCCCCGGTGAGGATCGTGGAACGGTGGAAAGAAAGAAGGAGGGAAGCCCCTGTTGGTACCGGTGGGACCGGGTTCGGGATGTCCGCGGGGAGGAGATTTATGTGGCTCCTGATTGAATCGTTCTCACTCGATCGCGCTGCTTGCTTTTTGCTCTCCCAAGATTCTCTCCGCGCTCTGCTCCTTCTGCTTCTCTTGCCTGCTCTTTCTCTCTTTTTCCGCTCCTCTTTGGATCGCGATTGCCGGAACCGTTTGTGTCCGTATGGACTATGTTACCTATGCCCGTGTTGGAAGCTTCGCGAATATCTTGCAGCCCTTCACTCTTCGGGGGCCCACCCCCTCCTTTTTTTCTTTTTTTTCTTTTTTTAATTTCAAGAAGAACTTTTCTTCGCGTATACGAGGTGTATCCAACGAGCAATGAGATTAGTTTTGTAAAAATGTTTATCTTCCATTTATCGACGAATCGACGATATCTCCTTCAAAATAGCTTCATCGAGAAGCTATACATTCCTGATAACAATCGCGAAACTCTTCTATTGAAACTGTTTCCAGTGGTCTTTCATTTTTGGATATGGAACAAAGTCACGTGTACTCAAATCTGGGTAGTACGAAGGCTGCGAGACTATGAGAATATCCTTAATCGCGTAACATTGCTCTATTCGGCATATTTCCATTGCTGTCCCATTTTCGTAACGCGTCGGTATAACGTACCCTTCTAAAACTCGCTGCCATATCGCTCGTGCTGTTTCAATCGAACTGAAAGTTATACTCGGGTCTCGGGTAAGCAAAGCGTCGTTAATACAGTGTCGCAAAATATCGAGAACAACGGTCAGCCTCGTTACTTTTTAGACACGCCTCGTATGTAATTTCTCGCGGGCGTGGGGAAATTTGAGTGCTGCTTCTTTAAAGCTTGATAAGCTCGTTTGATACGAATAGAGGTATGCCGAAGGTGTTTAGGTTGTAACGCGGTGTGGTTTATTGCGTGGTGAAAGGCAAATCGGCCCGTTAACCAGGATATTACACGGGATCGGCGCGAGTTTCTGTCTTTCGAATTGGTCGCGTTGAGATAAGATTGCTAGGCTTTGCGCGAGCGTCGCGTTCGAAACCGCTGAAAACGTTGATTTCTCACGCCTGTGTTCGTGCCCGTGTGCTTCACGTGCTCGTTCGTCACGGCTGTACGCCCACGCGCACGCCCACGACCCAACAAAAGCTAGAGAATTAACGTAGGAAAGTAGCATTTTGTCGAGATTAATATCCCACTCCATCGTTGCGCATCCGTTGCCCGATTCTATCAGTTCTTTTATTTTCTGTTCGCTTCCCGTGGCAATAATAATTAGAATTTCATATTTCAAAAGTTCACGCGCAGTGCAGAAGAAAGGAAATCACCGCGCAGCTTGCGACAAGTGATGCACTCATTATAAGGGTGGTCCAGTTTCGGGGTTGGAAAGGAAGCTTCGAGCGAAAACGCGACAGATGACCCTCCTATTTATATACTCTCGGGGATTCAGCCCAAAGTGACAAGGGCTGTTAAGTCGCTTCGTGTCATGTATACGAGTGATCCCTGATATTCACCGGAAGCACGTTTATCGCTCTTCATCCCCGATGCAGCGCAACTTTTCTATATTCTAATTATAAGCTACCGAATTTAGATCTTCGTAAGCCACGAGAATTCCATCGGATTCGAACATCGGGTTCGCGCATTTTGCATCGCGAAACGGAGAACACGGAGGCAACCCTTGGAATCTCCGTATTAGAACGTCGCGTTTGATTCGTTTCGAGGGTAGTCGTCGACGTAGGTATCCGTAATTTTCCCGCGTCGTCATCGTCGTCGTCGTCGTCGTCGTCGTCGTCGTCGTCGTCGTAGCGCGGTAAATTTCTGAAACAGAATCTCCTCCATTGTAATGCCACGCTCTCGCTCGAGGCGCTCTGTTAGCTACCTAGGCGGCGAACGGAAGCAAAACAAAAGACGCCGAAATGCGTTCATTATTTCGAGCTAATTGGCGGTGCCTTTACCCTGGAGCCGAGAGGGAGCCAGCCGAGCTGCAGCAAGCCGAAGCAAGCAGCAGCAGCAGCCTCCTTCTCGTACTTTCAGAAGCGACGTTCTCTCTTTTACGCGTTCGCCGCAGGCCTCTCATCCTCCTACCCCTCTTCTGCCGTTCCCTCCCTAACCTTTGAATTAAATATTCCTCCTTGGCGAACAGGAATTTTCTATACCCCCTAATGTTGTATTCGTGTCCCGCGTGTTCCACGGGGAACCCGAGTTCTCCTCTGTTTTACGGCCCCGAAACACCATGGGTCCTCTTGGGGGTGATCTCGAATCCTTGGCAAACTATTGTGTTCCAGTTCCCAACAAGCTTTACGTTCCACTCGTACTTCTTTTATCATTCGGATAATTTCCCGGTGATCCTCGGTCATTCTGCCAGGCACCAGTGGAACGTCGACGACATACGCATAGATTATTTCGCGAAGCAATTTCAAGGACACGAATCCTTTCGCTTGCTACAAGCGAGCGCGTAACTGCCGCCGATTCTTCAGACAAAAAGGTACGCGTGTAGCTACTCAAGATTCTACCACCCCGGAAAAGGAGAGCCGTTAGAGATCTCGAAATCTCCGGAGATGATGGAGGCCCGGGGGGAAAAATGGGCCTCGCGTACACCAGGGAGGCTCTCATTCGGTCTGCCGGTAGTCCGAGCCGCATCGGTCGGTCGGCGAACATGGTGCGCGGTATGCGTACACGACTTACGATAAGTATCGCGACACATGTCGGCGTAAGTGGCGCGATCAATAAGGCGCGCGCGCACCACTCGCAAGAGGTTCGTCTCTTTGGCGCGGCTGGAAGTCAAGGAGCCACAGCATCGAAACGGCCAATTCGTTTTCTGCTGTTGGTCGCGGTCACCGAAAAGACAGGAAGAGGCGAACCACGCATCGGAATAGAGATAAAAAAGAGAAAGAATCACGGTTAACCGTTCTCTTGTGTTCGAGCTGCACGCACACGCGGTAGCCGGTTCCTCTGGAACCCATAGTTGCACACGCACACGCACGTTCGCCGGAGGAGAGCGCAAGGTCTATACATAATATTCCGCCGGTCGCGTTACGGCGTGGGGTGCAACGTCGCGTCGTTGGTTCCACCGGACAACGCCACGTGATGGTAATGGCCGCGATAATTATTTAGATAGCGGAGGATATATGCTTCCTAGCGCAGCATGGGACCCGGCCGTGTCGTTTTCATGCTGCCCCCGTCGTTGGAGCCCGGGGACGTGGACGGTCAAACCCGATGGAACGCGTATATACCCTCTACCGTTTCACCTCTTCCCAGGGCTTAGCCTCGGCCTCGTTATTCCGTGCCGTCGCTACGAATCGCGCTAAGTTTCCGGTCGCGAGCTAAGTCTCCTCGCGCACCCGCATCCAATCCCCTCGGCCTGCCTAGATAGCTGCTTGAAATACGAATCGTCGGCTACGAATAAATACTAGTCGTTGCTCGGAGAAAGTATTCGTCATTGTCGCCCGTGTACGTTCCGAATACTTTGTATTTTAGAAACGAGAAGGAGTTTAAGTCTTCCGTGCTGTAGGAAATAGGACGCGTCGCGCGTCTATGCGAATGTTCGCTGCATTGAACGTTGAATTAGGTAACGTGTACGCGTTTGAAGATTCATAGCACGTGTCAGAGGTAATGCAAGGGCGGTGTATTATTCTGGAACTAATTATTAGCGCGAGAACAACGCATCCGCGATGGTTTTTGCAACGACGAACACGGTTGCGGATCGCAACCTGTTCACCGGTGCGTCGACTGCAGAGGGGTAGATTAATCGTATGTATCTGCGTTATGAGTGGTACATAATCGGGTGATGTATCGTGCGAAGAGCGCAGATAAGCGTGGCCGGTGAATTTCACGGAATCCTGTTTACGGAATTATGTTAAGCAACCTGGGAGAGGAGGAATTAACGCGATGGGCCCTGATAACGATCTAGCCCCGATGCGGCAATCGATCTCTTCGCCGATAAACGCGTCGCCTAGACGCGGATTTCAGCTCGATCGCGTTTGCATAATTAAGGCAAACGAGCATATTATTCCAGCGGTTTCGTGGAATCGGTGCTTATCGATTTTCCCGATCGCTACCTTCGAGAGATCCGGCATGCCGGACCAAATTGGGTGACGATAGACGACGATGAACGACGAAGGGAGCAACAAATCAGCGAGCTAATCGTCCTATTTATGGCCACTCGCAATCCAAGAAGAGAGAAAGAGAGTGAGAGTCTAGACTCCTAGACGATTTCAAGCGTCGTCTTCGTCGAGATACTTCCTTCTGCAGCTTCTCGCTTCCTCTCGGCGGAGTTTGGGGTGGATTAACCCGATTCGCCGGCGTGTGGAGCAGGGCATTACTTCCACGCAGTGTAGCTCAGGTCCGTGGATCCTGGCTGAGAGAGTCCCCCGATTTTCGCATAAATCAGCCGTGTCCCCCGACGTGTTCTCCTCTCTCTGTCTCTGTCCCGTGAAACCGTGGCGGCAACCCTTCTTCCTTCGCTGCCGTTCCACCCACGGACGACGGGGCCAGAAAGCCGAAGGAGGGAAGAAAGGAGACGGCGAAACGAAGAGCGGAGGAGCGCTATTTTATTGCCGGCTTAATAAATGGAGGCTCCTTTATTTGCTCGAGCCAGCATCCGCTCGCAGTTTGCCAACCTGTTTGCTAACAACAAATTAATCGGGTGACGTATCCCGGAGAGCGCGTATATACACGTATATATTTATACGTATACACGCCGAAGTTCTTACGTCTCCCTTTCTCTTTCTCTCTTTGTCTCTCTCTCTTTCTCTCTCTCTTCCCTTCTTTCGTTCCGCGCTGCGTACTTTTACCTCTCTTTCTTCTGCTTATTCTTCGAGTCCGAGACTCTGTTCGAGAACGAAGACGACAGGCCGAGTACGAAGCTCGACAGCGGTCGTTCTTTCACCCCTTCGAACGACCCGCAACCTGCTGCTACTCACTTCATCGTTTCCTCTCCTCCTTCTCTCCGACTCTGTACGATCTATGCGTGTCTCTTGGTTGGCCCTCGTTGCGGGCGCAGGTATGCGTTACCCGCAGTGCCCGCGGCCCGATACGTACTCACGCATTGGCCAATCTGTAATTCATAACGCGAACGCTCACGGTTTTTGCCCGCGCCTCGCGCTGGGAGACCAAAGGGAAGAAGAAGAGCCGAGGGAACGGGCCACGTACAGCGTCACGTCTCCCATCCCGTGGGAATAAAACCTGACCTGGTCAACGTCCCGGCTCCTGGCAAAACCCATGTTTCTTCCTTGCATCATAGTCGGTGAATACGACGTCAAGCAGCCGGCCGATGACAGATATATGGACACCTACTTCTGCTCTTGCAGACGTAATCGTTTGTTCCACTTGAATTGTTTGTGGTCGGATCTTCGCAGTACTCGTGTTTCTTTCCAGCTTTATAGATAGGTTTATCGATGGGCAATTGATATGGTGTGGTGTTACGGTGATTTCAAAGGTGAAGGCTCTGGGTGATCGATTCTTCCGATTGCCCGCGGCATTGTTAATTCTACTCTTTTGGAATATCTCCTAGCTTGCAAGCTATCTTTTAGAGCTTTGGTATTTTTTTTCCAATAGCATCGATGATTCCGATGATATTTTAACGCAAACGAGAACGTCGCCAGTGTTTCGCAGATCGTCATTAAAGCGTTTCAACGTCCGACGCCTAATCGTCTTAATATTATGTAAATGAGACTGTCAGGGCCGCTTTAAAGTTGTTGCAAATCTCATAAGAGACCACGATTGATTCTCGTCGCGAACCTTCGATGAAATTAAAATCGACTGTCGAGATGCCAGTGGTTTGTTCGAGTCGGTTAAGTCGATCGATGTTAAATCGGTTGTCTAATTTGAAGAAAAAATACATAATCATGGGGCCCATAGGGGAAACAGGTTTATGCAGAATGGATTCCGAGTCGTTTGGATTTTGGCTCGCGGGAAGACCTGCAGGGAGTGTCTTTGGGCGCCGACATCCGGGGATTATATCAGCTGCGACGGACAGCTCGCCTAACAAATGATTCCCCTAATTCTCTTTTCGTCGAGCATTCGCATAATGGTCGTTATCGTCCCCGACCCACCGGGTAGCGATGATACTTCGGGATTACCATATTTACGACGGAGTCGTTCTCGTCTGCAGCGTTACACTCTCCTACCAACCCTTTGTTCCTAGAGCCTCCTAACGTACACCGGAACAACCATTTCTCCCCGCCTTTTTAAATATTCTTCCACGAAACTGTGCCTTGATATCGAAGAAATCGGCGAGTGAAACGCGCACCGTCTCGCAGCGGAAAAAACTTGAGACGCGATTCACGGAAATCCCCGGCGATTCTCGGGTTTGATTTTTACGCGGTTGTGGGAAAGTTTATTGCACCTGCTGTTCCGAGCCGAGAGTGGTCCATCGAAAGGAGAAATCGAGGCAGAGTTTCACAGGCTCTGGACCGGTCGATTCCGTGGCCGGGAGGCGCGGGAAGAGCTATCGGACGGCCGGTTGGCAAATAGCGACAGCTTACCGACGTTTCGATACATTTCTATCGGGAGCAATAAAGTGGCTGCGTTTTTGCCCGCTTCGAAACTCGTTACACGCTCGACTCGTCTCGATGGATACGCCGCGCGTATCGATGCGTCGAATCGAGCCGCAGATCGGACCCGATGCAACTTTTTCTCGCGCCCCGCGCCTTTTTTCCGCCCAACATCCGTTCGCCCAGGGACGAAGAGAAGGAAGAGGACGCCGGGGCCCCGAACGTCCGGCAAACGGACAGAGAGATACTTTTCTTCTTGGTGCACGAGCCTCCGAGCAGCTTTACTCCGCAACGACGCTCGGGGGACTTGGAATTCCAGCGCGAGATGCCGGTGCCTGTGCTGCGCTTACGTAAGAAAATCTCGGCAAAAGCCGCGGCAAGAAAAGGGTCCGCGATCTCGTGCCTTCTCTCCTCTCTCTTCTCTCTTCTCTCTTCTCTTTTGAACGGCCGAGAGTAGAAGAGTAGAAGTATAGAACTGTGCACCTGCCTGAAATCTTCAGGGCTCGGAGAAGGAAAGAGAGAATAAAAGAGAGGCTGCCGGCAGCGATTGTCGTGGTGCTCGTCGGAGTGGCGTCGTCAGGATTCGTCGCCACCGGCGCAGCGTCGTCGTTGTCGTCGGCCACTCGCGGCAGCCAGCCGGTAGCTGCTCCAGGTCTCCGTACCGGTCATGCGTCGCAACTATAATTTGAAATAATTTATAAATCCTATTCAATTCAAATTAAGGCTCCACTCTGTCGGATGAATAAAAGATGCGCCGTACCGCTCGCTCGCTCGCCCGCTCGCTCTCGTGCTCACGCGCGCCGACGGGAACCCGCGCGCAATAATGCGCGCGCGTGTGCGCCCGCGCTCGACCCATTATACCTCTTTCCTCGACGCCCTTAACGCTCGTTGCGCCCGTTGCGCCAGGGGCGCATTGCTTCGAATTCCTTCCGAGATTACGATCGATCCGCGAAATTGGAGAATTAGCATGTGTGTCGCGCCGGTGTCATCTTTTTGCAACTCTTCTGCGCGTCAAAAGTTAAGCGTCGCTCGTTCCTCGCTCGCGGTTACAGCGATAGGTGATTCGGTGCAACTTTGCTTCGCATCATTCTTTTTCATTTCGTCGGGTTGAGTTGAGAAGGATAGGTTGAATCGATGCGGTGACGCGAGGGAATGTTAACGAAGATCGTAGGGGGGAGCTATCGAAATATCGGTGGGAGATTGATAAGTGAAAGAACGAAGATGTTTCAAGGTCGCGTGTATTCTCCGGGAGTAAAGAGCGCGAGGAATTCGATTCGTACGATGCCCCATACGCTGCGCGACTTCATTGGTTGATTAACGTAGCGTGTTATGGGAATTCCTGCGGTACGCTTGCAGTACACGAAGAGTTACGCAATTCCTATTGATGCCCGATGCGAATTCTAAAGCTATCGAAGTACGTATACTATAAGCGAGTAAAGAGGTGTGCAGCGGCGAACGTGTAATTAGCGAATGGTAACAACTTAGTAATCGTAATTATTTGTAATACTATAATCTACAGCAGTGTAATTGTCTGATCAACTATTCTTATCAATCCCTTGTCCTACGGCAACGAGATTCGACAAAAACGAATACTACGATGGGTGAAATTGAACTCGAGCCTGAAATTTTGGCTTTGCGTTACAAGATTGGAGGTTACTAAACGAATATTGCCCATGATATTCGAATAACTTGTACGCGACGCGATATAAAACGAGTGATCGGCTAACGTCAGCGTGCGTAGATAATAAAATAATTCCAGGACAAGGGGTTAATTCGTACACGTATGAAAATCACTGAAAACGCGTCGCAGACGACAGTCACCCAGCCGGAAACTACTCTCAGCCGCAATTCGCTCCCTCTCTCTCGAGGCTCATATTTTATTGCGAAAAATCCGACGGATGGTATGTGCCTGCTGCCCCCTTTTCGTGTTATCCAGTCGCTATGGACGCGGCGACGGGAGAAGAGACCGCCAGAGGGAGAGAGAGAGAAGGAGAGAGTAAACGGGAGAGAGGCATATACGGGGCATTATAAAGCATTACAACGAGTGCTGTTAACGTCCGTGTCCAATCCGCGTGCCGCTCGAAAATAAAATACAAAATAGCGCGACAGCGCTTTGTAAAGCTTTCTGTCAAATCCATCGGCCGTCGCGCGTTCTGCCTCTTTTCCTCTCTTTCCACTCGAGCCGCGATTCCACCCCCTGCTGGCTTGAATAAATCCATCTCTGTTTCGCCCACTGCTTCGCTGCCACCCTCGCACGACCTGTTCCCAGTGTCAGTTGTAAAAGGGTCACGATAGAGCGACGAAAATCACTTCTGTCCTCGTGCCAGTCCAAATTTTGTTTTATTTTTCAGTCCCATAGCTTCCATCCAGCGATTCGCAAAGACAGATCGATCGATTGGTAAATAATAGAGGTGCCCGGGATCTCGAAAAGATTCGCGATTCTCGAGAACGTGTGGGATTCTGGATCCCGGGGGGAATAATTTTCATTTTGTCTCGATTTTATTGTATATCAGGTTGTTGCACGCGAAGCGGCGGTGCTCGCGCGTTGACAAATTTAATTTCGTTGTTACGATTAGGTTTAACGGTTGCTACGTATCGCGGTAGGCTAAATTGAAAACTACGGTTCACTGTTTTCAATGCAAGTCGAGTTATACTGAAATAGTTAAGTTCAAAGTAGAATTTAAATTCTTTTTGAAGCGGAGATTTAGAAAGAATTCTAATGTCGGGAGTCGCGGATATTTTGAGGAATTCCGAGACTTACAAGATTCGGTCCTTCTTTACTTGGATCTCATTTATGTAGTTTTAGGTATCAATTAGAATACGAATTTACATGGAAATTCTCAGTCTATCCGTAACGCTTCATTCTACTTTTATTTCTCGATTACGATTGCCGTTTACAATTTGCAAGAATCTTTCGCGTTAGAACATCGTGCCTAATTCGAGAAACAATTGGAAGCGTCCAAGAAAAAATCCGGAGTTCGAATGTTCTTTGTCCTGTGTTCGTGATTTTATACATGGCAACCGTGCTCACACCCCTGGTAAATAATCGAGCAAAAGCCACTATTAGATCGAAGGATGATCAAGTAGAGTGTCTCTGGAGAAAGGTTCAGCGAGCGAAATCAATTTGCTCGTATATCCGCGATAGCTTCTCGGAGATTGCGTTTTCACCCCTACAGTCATAGGAGGAACGTTGACGACTCTCGATTCGTCTTTCCACCTCGCTGTCCCTCTTTTTCTCACCCTCTATCCTCTGTCTTCTTCTTCTCGTTGCCTCTGTTGTACGCCGGGGCTCGAACACACACGCGAAACCGACGAACACTGGCGCGTTTCTTCTCTTCCCCGTTACGCGAGTGCGACCGATTCGAATTGCAAATCAAATAGAACGTGCCCTGTGGAACGCTGGCCGGGGATATTCGTTCCTGCTGCTCGATCCTCCTTTCTGCGAATTTTTCGCGGGAAAAAAAGCCGGAACGCGGATACTCCCGCGTAGGAGAAATTCCAGTTGACGCGGACGAGCGATTTGCATTTTAGAAAATTATTTCGGTTGCTATTGCGAGCTGAATGAATTCTCTTGCGAGTTGGAACTTTTCTATTTAGAGCACTCGCGAGTTGGATTCTTCTGCCTGGAACGATTCTAAATTGAATTCTCGCAATTTAAAATGCTTGCGACTCGAGGTTTTTTAACTGAGACGCTTCTGAGGAAATTTTCATTGACTGTGTCTTCTTCGGTGTAGTTTATATCGTAGATAGTTCTCGAGTTCACGATTTTAACCCTAGAACGCTTTAGGAAGGGTAAACAAATGTCCATGGTATTTGAAACCGAGAAGTATTCGTTGTTTTTCCTTGCACTATCTCTTACATTAATGCACTACTTTCTTAATAGGACATATCTAAACGTTTTAAATTACTCTGCCGCATAAATAAACGTAAGTAGACTAGAAAAAATATTTCCCTTACGTGGACGTAAAGTAACCTCCCTTTACCTTAAACATCCTATGGTCGAGTACGTTACACATCGAAGACTCTCGTTCGTGTCGGTATTACATACATAGACACCGATAAATCCAGAGCACGGATAAAATAGTACGCCTAGACCTAAAACCGCGCGTCAGTGATTACGTTGTCAAGGAAGCCTCGAAAGCCCCTGTTTCCCAGGAACCCACCCCCAACGTTCTCTCCCTTCGCACTTTTCGCGAACCCTTTTTCGCAGCAACCGCAACTTCTCTCGCGGTCCCTGTGTCGGTTCACGGGGGCGCGGATCCATAGGGGATGAAGCGAGACGCGGTCGCTCGCAGCCAATCGAGAGTTTATCGGGGGTGGCGCGCACGCCACGGAATATTCGCCGCTCAATTTCGTTTTCCCCCCTGTTTAATCATGGTCCTGTGGGCCGGGGTCGGGGGTGGTGGCACGGTTGCAGCACGCTACGCAACAGGAACGAGCGACAAAGAGGCAGCAACTAGGTTTCGGTGGCGAGAAGGGGCCAGGGATGGAGAGGGGTTGCTGATAGGAGAGGAGGGGTTGCTGGGGCGGCGGCAATAGCCCCGCTCGGGCCGTCATTTGTCAGGGGCTGTCGCGGCACGAGCGTGTTTCTGTTCCAGCGGCGCAGATAGCGGCCCATCCATAGGCCGTTCATCTTTATTCCTTTATATATAGAGTTCGTGTGCGCTGCCCCCTTCCCCCTCCTCCCTCTCCCCTTTCATCCTCCTCCTCCTCTTTCGCCTAAAACGCCCTACACGATTCCCTCGAACTCATTTAATTACAACAAACAATTTATTAGGTCCATCCAGGATCCGCCCACGGGCACGCACGGGATATAGTGGGAGAGATGGGGTGGCGTTTGAGGCGATGAGGCAAGGGGCTGAAGGGTAACGGGGGTGGGAATGGTTCACTCGTTCGTTCGACCGACGAAACTGAAATTATTCCACTGGGGGTGGCCGGTCACCCGATTGTATCCGCACAAAGGAACGTGTTTTTGGTTCGTTCGCCGATGAAACGTGTCGGTTCCGCTCGGCTCGGCTCGACCCGGCTCGCGGGACACCCTCTCGTCGATGAAACGACCGAAAATATCAGCGCGCCCAATTGATCTCCGAATGCGGAGCGGACGCGGGAACGAGTCGCTGATTTGCTCGGAATAATTAACCGTTGCCCGAAGCCCCGGCAACTTTACTTCGCGGCTTCCTTCGGTTTCTCTTCCTCCGCGTGTCCGCTTACTTTCCTCGCCTAGGATTGTTCCGTCGTTTCGTGGAACCATTTCTACATTTACGATTCGCGCACACGGACGGAGGCACCGCGTTGTTGTGCAACGAGTAAATAACCCGGTTAAGGAAGAAGAAACCGCATAGCGGAATCGCATTATTCCGCGAGTGTCGATCGGACACGATAGGGCGGCGCTATTAAGAACGAAAGCGTGAGAGATTCGGCCTCGCAGGCGGTGGTCTCTGTCTTTCACTCCCAGCAATCAACGGATTGATTGCGCCGCGGAAAGCAAAGAACATTTGGTTTAGAAAGTCGTGTGCCGATAGGAATCGCTCGCTATTATAACAGCGGCCCGCTATAATTGAAGATGCAATTACACGGCAGCCATTTTCCTCGTACCCACGCCGAGTCAAAATGCGCTTCTAATAAGAGACGGGTAGCCGCATACGTTAACCTGCTTTGCGATTTTTCCATTCTTCCATTCACGGATTTTTCATGCAACGGTTACGTATGTAAGTACACGTTGCGAAAACTGATCCACCTCGAACGGGACGCGGCTCTCTCTCTCCCTCTCTCCCTCTCTCTCGTGGTCCTCTTTCTCCGCTTCGTGTCTTCGCGATGGTTCGCACGATTCTCTTTAGACACGCGTGGGCGTGTGCTTGGCCGACCTGCGACCTCTGCGACGCGCTATCTCGTCGGCCACCGATAAGATTCGCGGTCTTCGGGCGATCGTTCATCACACCCCTTTCGTCGGACGTAATCTACGGTCGTTGGCTGACTCTATTTCGCGCGTTCTTTCTCGCGTGAAACAGTCGGAGAGTTTAAGCTTTCCTCGACTTTCCGATTTGTCAGATTAGTTTTATTAATGGTCGCTACTCGCTATCTTAATAGCGGCCTCTTTGTCTGTCCGGCGACTAACGACATGGAAGCATATCATACTGCTTGCAGAAATAACGAGCAGATGTAGTTCGCAGCGCCGCTTTCGCGGGGATGTTCGCGTGTCGTTGCAATTGGGGTTCGATAAATGTTTTCGATGGTATGGTGAAATTAATATCGATCTTCCGGGGCTGAAGAATCGTTCGATACCCAGCCACTGTCAACGATGAAGCATAGAGTGTGCAACGATAAATCTAAGTTCGAAACAAATTACTCATTGCGAGACTAATCTTCCGATCGTCCGAAGTCTGTCACTTAGTCATCGACTATCCAAAAACAAGGCTGAATCACCAACCACCTCCATCCCTTACTTAAGGCCCAAACTACGGCCCTCCAGAGCATTTGGTGGTCAGAAGCTCTGACTGTAGAAACGTATGTAATCCTCCGCACACGAATTTCATTCCGTTCGCGCCGACTTGTTGTCTGGGTGATCCGTGGATCGTCAAGACTGTTAATCAATAGTTTTTTCGCTACGAAATTCACGCGCAGTATTCACTCAGACATCCAACACGTTTAATTTAATTTAAATTTGATTTAATTTAAATTAAGCAGAATACATTAGAATTCTTGTTTAGAATGATACGATAGGATTTGTCTTTGGAAAGATGTACGATAATAGAATGCGAATGGTGCAAAGTATTATTTAGATCTTCTAGTATTCGACGATCTTCTCAGACTTATCTTCCAGTGTACGACGATTAGACAGCGATTAAACTGCTTTCCATTCGACGCGGTATTAAAATAGCACGCGGCTAACGTTCCAATGAGCAGTCTTCGAAAACTTTCTAAGGCAACGGAGTTAATAATCTTGTAGGACCAAAGGTACGTAGTTGAATACGCGTTTAGAAGAATACAGTAGAATTATTGCTATCGCGTGTCAGTCAAGGAAGCAGAATTCTTCTTTTTATCATTCTTCCACCTGCTTCAAAATATTATACGTCTGGTTTTCTCCGTGAAAACTGGCGCGGTAGCAGCAGGATCGACGATATGAGAAAGGTGCCTCTTACGCCACGCTGTAGCGAGAAAGTTTGCCCGGGCAAAGAATAGGGTAAGACAGTTTTCGCGGCAAGGAGAATCTCGTAAAGACCTTTCCGTCTTCTCCTGGGGACTCTCGCGTGTCATAAAGCATCTTTGCGAACCCTTCGCCTAGTTCCTGAATACTGTCTCACGTTATTACCTGTCCGACGCTGCCGCCGTGATTTTGCGCGTTTATTTGAAGGAAGGCGTCGCTTAACCCTCGCAAATGGAATGATTTTCGACGGACGCGACAGACCAATGCAGGACCATTCCGACCGATAATAGAATTTCTATTGCAAGCTAATTTTAGGAAGGAATTTTGTACATATATTTATCGAACCTCCTGTACATTGTACAGTGTTTCTCAGGCAGCTAATACGTACAGTCGGCCACGATAGTCTACATATGCATTTTAAATTTCAAATATTTACATATCGTAGGGCACGCTTTAGAAGAGTAGAAGTATAAAATATAAAATTGCAAATAAGAAAGATTTCTAGAAGACATTAAAGACGTGAAGACGTAAAGGGAGGATGATCCCGATATACGAATAAAAGTGTTCCTAAAATTAACTTAGTACTATTCTAGTTACGTGAAACAAATTGTAGAACGTCACGGATACACCGGGAAGATCTAAACAAAGTATAACCAGAGTTGCAATAGTAACTTTTGCGCACTTCGATACGCGTACAAAGACTTTCGTATAATCGTGGATTATAGAGCGGAGAGAAGTGGAGGAAAGCTAATGAATTAGTTTTCCATTCCAAGTCATCTTACCGCGCAAGGGTGGATGAAAGTAATCCTACGTTCGTCGCACGAGGGTTAAGCGCGCGACAAAAAGAATCCTCTGTCCTCAATACGATGCTGTTCGCTCGGCAAACGCAGGAAGCTGATCCCGTGATCGCATAATTCTCAGTTTCACGGCGATTCGATCAATTACGCCGACACCATTGTAATTTGTAGCGTCTCTATCTGCATTTGTCTGGAACCGGTTAACGAAGCCAATCGGAGAAGGAACGATCTCGGGTTGCCCCCAGCTAGGTCGATTAATCGACTCTTCGTCGAGCAGAACGGCAGCGGCAGCGGCAGGTCTCGTGCACGCGTGTTACCTTGAATATTTTCAACCAGTCACCGGTGCGGTTGCTGTTGCCGTTGCTATTCCCGTTGCTGTTTCAAGTCCGTGCAATTTCAGTTCCGCGCTTCCATACGTTGAACGCGAAATAAAGTGGCCCCGAACACACGAAGTAATTAATTACCGCGATCTGATTGCGCGCAATTAATCCGGCCGTCTTGCCGGCGGATCATTAATTAAGAGTAAACGAATGTCTCCGAGATGTAGACACTAGAGGGATACGCTCATTTATTTGGAATAATTTACTTTAAACGACCGTGCCTAGAAGCACGTCCTCGCGCTAGATCCACGCGATAAATTGCCCCTTATCGGATCCATGGATATCGATCTGCGTACCTTGCGTGTACGCAATGTCGTTTCGTGTAAATCGCTACGGCGCAGATATCTTTCGGTTGCTAATTTTTGGGTAGAAATCGTTTACCCGTGGATTTACAGTTTTTGCTGGAAGTATTGTTTCGGGATAAATGCAGCAGTGTCTGTATTTCGTTCGTCGTTCTGTCTCGGTTAACATTGGAATAGAGAACGGCAACCATTGTACAGAGAAAGGCGCTATCTTATGACCGATTATAACTATTTACAAGTAGGCGGGGGTTGTAGCTTAAAATATTAGGTTGGAGGGAAAATTCGCGTCGTTTTTTGATCGAATTGAAAATTTAAACTTTGTTTAGATGTAATTTCAGTCATAGAGGAATCAATGTTTAATTTTAGCCCACGTTTATTACGAAGCTGTCTGTTATTCAGAATCGATGCTTATAAGACTGACCTTAGATTCTTTGAAGCTGTTACCAGAATTTGTAATTATACTCATTCATTAAGCGGCCATATTGATTTATTTTCTGGCTCTATCGAGAAACGTAGCCACGCTGCTCTGAAAATCACCAAATGCGGAATTATCATTACGTCGTGAATACGCGTACTCTAATCAAGCGTTCGTTATTCTCATTTATACGTTCGACTGCTATTTCCTTATCCATACGCATTGTAAAATAGAGCTCTGTAGCCCGTTCAATTTAAATAAACAAATAAATAAATAAATATTCTCGTCACTAATAGATCCGCAGATTTATTTAACCTAGGAGTGTTCCAATGAAAAAAAAAAGAACGAGGCAGGTACAAATTATTGTATCTGGTAGGTACTGTTAGCGTACAGTACTTTGCTCGGCTTAGCAGACAAAGTCTCGAGGGAAACGCGTGTAGTTACCACGTTAAGCCGGTAGGAAATGCAATTATCATTCGGCGCCAGCGGTAGAGGAAGTTCTCCTCTCGTCCCGTTGACTTTTTATTTATACGGTTGCTTGCGTTTCTTCCACGAGCGCAGGCTAGCCCAGCATCGCTCGTTACCCGGAGTCCTCCCACGTGAATCGAATTATCCTCCGCTCGGCGGCGTGAAAAAGAGGAGGCGTTTACGACCGCTACCTCGATTATTGCCACTTCTCCGAGCTTTTGTCCGATTAGCGTATTCACGAGTTTCCCTTTTTCTCATCGTTTTCGAGAGTCTCCAACCGTAAGTGGGCTCGAACCGCTCCCAACAGTCCTCTTGCTCCTCCGCGAACGAAACTTTTTGCTTACCAGCAAGAAGCCAATATTAATTTGTTTGTACGAGGATCCGGCGAATTATTGGCCGGCTCTCTCTCGAAGAGTGTTTTCTGGTTCCCGTCAGATTTCTCGATTACCCACGTCGGGCACAACCTTTGTCCATAAGATCAAGCGGTTTAATAACATGATCCAAGGAGCGGCAGCGATCGGTGCATTAAGGTCAGCTGGGTCGAGGTATATAAAGATAATAGCCAGCCACCGGCCAATAAGTTCTTTTATGTCCAAGTATGTAACGCGCCGTGAGAGGTTCATTAAAACTGCACGCCGCTCTTAACTTTAGGGAAGCCCTTTTAACGCTGACATTTGCGTGCACCGAGCCGATAGATCCCGTGTGAATTGTGCCATTTCTATGATTGCACATAAATAATTTGAAGCGTGCAAAAGGATTAAATTTCATCATTCGTAGTTGGTGCAAGTGGAATGAGAAATAGCGAAGTTGCGACAGAGAGGTGAACGCTTATTTAGGCACACGACTTCGCGCGGTTGAATCTTTGCGCAGATTGCAATGGAAATGCTTCGAGTCATAGAAGATGATTATTCAATGTTACAGACTCGAATCTTTAACGCTTTGAGCGTTGATTGAAACGATGATGCGCTGGGATTGTAATCGGTTCCGAGTAACGTAAAACTTAGAAATTGGAGACCTGTTAGAAATTGGGAAAGCATAAATAATCTTGAAACCCGCCTCTCAACGTCAAAACAGTTTTTGTTGCCCATGTGTCATCGCTGATTTGTCAGTTTATACTTTTTGAAAGAGTTAAACAGGCGAATCCGTTACAATAGACGCAATTCTAAATCTAACAATTGAAGCGTTCGGTAGTACGCTTATAAATGCTACGTTTGTATATTATTCGTTTCTCGTACCACCCGATATCTTCTACAGCCTTTGATCCTACAATTTTGCCAATGGATGGACATTCGCAGCAAAAACCTTAGGAGACATTTGGAAGATATTCTCTTCTTTGCGTTGAAATGTGCAAATCAACAATTTTCTAAATAACACTGTCTTTGCACACGTCTACCATTTTTATTTCTTCGTCGCGAATAATTATACTTCAGCCGTCGATAGTTCCAGGGTTATCGATAAAATCGAGCGAAAGAAAGTTACGTAAACCTCGTGAAATTACAAATTCAACGCAAAACTGAACCTGTTAATATCGTAACACGCGTCTACTTTGCAATTGTCAGCGTGGAAAATATCGCACAGCCCTGTGGTCTCCTAAAATTCTTCCCGTACGTCTCGGCCGAGTAATAAGGACGTCAAACGGAATAATCGTACGATCATCGAACAGTCACGCGTTCTCAGGGAGTAATTCGATAATAATTGGTGCACGGAGGAAATGCTGTCCACCGTGAAGGGTTTCGGGGTGCCCTTAATGATGAGATCGAGCGATCAGCGGACGTGGATAAAGCCGGAGGGGTCACGGAGGTCAGGCCGCGCAAAAATAATAATCAATCGAACGAGCGGCAAGTGAGAGCCGGCCAATTACGCGGTGGCGGCGGTGCCTGTGCTGCGGTTTGCCCGGGCCAGGAGGGACGAGGACAAGCGGAATCTCCTACCGCCTTTAATTCACCTCCACCGTTCCTCTTGGCCCCCCATCATAACCTAACAACTCGAGACTCCCTCGCTTTATTATTAAAAGTTAAAATTCCGCTGGGAGCCGGCCCGATCTTGCGGCAAACCGCTCCAACCTTCCCCACCTGCCTGCCTTCGCCTCTTCCTCTTAACCCGCTTCGCGCCGCCCTTTATAAAGTCGTGCAAACGTTCTCGTTGCTGGCGATCCTTTGCATCCGGCGCTGGCAGTTTTCTGCGAAACCGCTAGTTACATTCAGGATTGACTGACAGCTTCTGGTGGGTTTTACTCGCGTTGCGGCGCTTGAAATATCGCCGAGCCTCGAGTTGTTCGAGGATAGATAGGGTATCGGAAGAGTTGTAATGCGGAATGTAAAGTAATTGGTTTTGCTTAGGAAGATTGCCGTCGTGGGAGCTGTGGAAGAATGCAAATTTTCTTGCGCATTATAGGTGGGTCACGTCGGGCGATACTATCAAGTTTGCGTTCTGGGCGAAACGAGTAAGACGAATTACCGGTAACAAATGTTGCTTCGGTTTGCTATTAAGTTCGAATGGATAATACGAAGCTTGGTTCGAACGGATTTGAAGCGATCGGAATTGAGTTGATGCGACGCGTCTCGAATGCCATCGACTTTTGTCCGAAAGACACGCAAATATTTTAAGAACCTTTTCGTTGTTGAACAGCTTTTGTTGTTCGACTAAAAATGAATGTTGCGATCGAGTAATCTTTTTTGCTGTCTTACGCGAAAACACCTAAGAGTCTTTTTATCGGGTCTAGGAATAATTAACGTCGTTCTTTAGCTTCGCAAACACATGCTACAAAAACGACATTAATTACTTACTAAACCTGATACATTTCACGTCACATATCATCCGATTTTTCGTAATTCGCTTGACAGTGACCGAAGTATCGTATATTTCAGTGTTGCCCGCGATTCCGCTTTGACGGTCGCTTCACCTTTGAAAACGTCGACAACGTTTCCAACGAAGTGGGCGAATTTCCAAACGTGCCCCCGCGTGTCCGCAACCGCTTCTCTTTAAAGTCTCGCCCTGGCCAAAAAAAAGGCAACGTAAACAAAATTGCAACGATTGCGGCTGGCACTTTTCGAATAGCGCGTGTAAAGCGACCGGGCAATAAAATTCGCAACAGCTCGAGGCTTTCGAGGCAGCGATTTTTTTCCCAATTCGTCGTACATCGTCGGCCCGGCTGAACAGAATTGTCGAAAGGCGGTAAAACTGTCGAGGGAAGAGTGAAGGGATTGCGGTGGCGAGGCCGTTACGAATTACGCGTACGTTTACCGGGAGGGGGCCGATTGAAACGCGCGAAAACGGGATCCTCTGGCACCGGTTCCGCTATGGAATATTTAAACGGAACAGGAGTTGCTCGACGTGGCCGAGTCGGAAAACCGCAGCTCGTTTCCTCGTCCACGGAACTCTGTGTCACCGAAAACGCGCCACCGCAGAACATTTTGAGGGTTTATAAACAAACGGATCCCTGGCTCGGTTCATTCGCGTGTGCCGTCGTGTAGAACGGATTGAAACCGTGTTTCCAACGAATTGCAAGTCCTCGGACTGTTTCGTGTTTTAGCGCGAAAAAAAATGCGTTAAAACGGTGCCGAGAAAGTTATTTATCCGCTATTTATTTGCTTTATTTCACGCAGCGTTGAACACAGCCTGGATAAGAGCGAGCGAGATTAAGGAAAAGAGCCCAGCTGCGTTTAAGCAATACGAAGGATACGTTGGTATACGTGAAAAATGGGTAAACGAAATGGAAGATGGCCCTTGGGAAGATATCGTAGCGAATGGAACTACAATTTCGTAGCGATTAGAATTCTAATTGCCTCGGCTTTAAATCTAGAGCAGGATAAAGTAAAAAGGTTTAAATTGGCAAGCGAGTTGGGGGGAAAGATAGGATTTTAACATTAGAACTACCAAGACAATCAAACGGAAGGGTTGCAAATTCACCATAAAAGTTCTATAAATTTGCAATTTTTTAATCGTTCCACGATTTTCTGTACAAAACGTAAACGAAGACTTACAGTACCTCGATCACGCGTACTTTGTAAGCGTCTTCCATTTTTATTCCTTAGTTGCAGCGTTAAAAGGATGTATCGTCGAATCACGATCCCGATCCTTGCCATCGGCCTCCAAAGTAATGCAAATGCGAAGCTCGTTTACTCTACGACTTGCCGTTTCTGTACGATCCATTATTAGTACAGTTTACAGCAAATTTCGCATAATTATTTCGCGATACCAGTGTCCTCATAAAAATATCGTGTAGGATATGCCCTCGAACATGGTTTCCCCTTTCACGAGCAGATATCTTGCCTTAATAATTTATCGAAAATAGTGGACGGGGCCCGGGAAAGGGGTAGGGATGGATCATATTCTTGGCGCGAGCTCGTTTTCGATGGGTATATAAATTGTGTTCTGGGAACGCGGTCAGAACCGATCTCGAACAAGGCTTTTTTCGCCGGCAAAAAGATCGTCGGGGATGGTTAACGACTCGGTGGACGCGATATAGCCGCGCCAGCTACGGGTTCGCGAATAATTCTACGGCCAACCGATTCGCGCGATTACGTATTATGCTAAACACGCGAAAATGGCTTTTTAAATGGAACATCTACATTTATGCGCCTCTTCTGGCCCCTTGCAACCCCTTCTCCCCCCGTGTTCCTCGACGAGCTCCAGTGGCGAATGAACGCAGCGCGTAAGTAGCGGCGAATTAAACGCAATTTTCGTCCATGCGAGGTATGCATAACAAATTGTCGATGGGGACTGGAACGTCTTTATACTTTGATACTGGCGCGCGGTCATTATCCACGTAGTACGGGGGCAGAAAAGCGATGCTTCCGTCTCTCGTCCCGTCCACCATTACAATCCAATTATTATTCCTACATAAATGCCCCTCGTCGTCGTCGTCGTCGTCGTCTCCTTCATGGGCAAAGTCTCTTCTCCACCCAATCGCCAATCGTGTACTCACCTGGCTGACGAACCTGCTCCAGCCTAATCGATTTCCACCGACGATAATAAGGAACGACGGAAATCGGGTCGGCAGAACGGACAGAGGCAAAGATCGGGCCCGCGAAATTGAAAATTAAATGGTTCGCGACCAGCATCGCTCGAATTTCGAGCAACACACCAACCGCTGCTTCCCTTCCGTTTTCTTTTTTTTTTCCCCTCTTCCTCCGAATGTTCTATTTCTCCTCTCTTTAACCGGAGCACCTGTGCTTTTACTTTGTTTCATGTGGCCGGCTTACTACACCTTCTCGATTATCCAAGGATCCGACATCCGTGAGTATGGGTTATTACGTATCACGAAATGTTGCAAAGTAGGCGTTGCTGGTGAATCCAGTCGCTGCGCACCGGCAGTTAGCATGAACGAACGGGTTTCTTTTCTGGTCGCGGATGGTAGCCGTGGCCGATTCGTGGGTTTCCCCCCTGCCCCCTCAAAAAAAAGTCTCGCGCGTATCGCGTTTCGCTTATTGCCAACTGCATCGCGAACTGTTGGTCCGATTGGTCTGGGTGTCGGGTAAAAAAGTAGAACGAACGGTCGCTTCGAAAATTCCACGTTTCAGAGTTACCGACACGCCGTAGTTCATTCCTTTTCTTGCAGCCAACGCGATTCGACGGAACGATAAATTTCTGACTAACACACATTGTCGTTTTGCAATAGTTACGCTTACTTCACGTGGCATCCTTTAACGCGAACTGCTACGTAGCAACTGTAAAGCTTCTGGCGTTTTTTTTTTCTTTTCTTTTCTTTTTTTTAATTGGTGGAGACCTTTAATTGAGTCCTCTGCACGAACTACTCAAACAGTGGTTTCTCGTAGAGGGGCAAGGGAAGTGCCTGCGAGAGCGAATAATAAAACGAACGCGAGTCAACCTTTCTATTCTTCAATTATTCAACGATTACAGAAGAAACAACTGTCCTACGTAACGTGTAAGCGATGCTCGAGAATATTTTAACATTTTGAGAGTGTTGAATCCTCATTGGCAATGCTGGGAAACAGTGATGTCTTAACTCCTTAACCCTTTGCGACTCAGCGCTTCTTTAACCCACTTGATGTTTTCCATTATATTTTACTCGTTTTGTCTTCGCGATAAATGTCTCTAACAAAAAATATGAATAAAGTTTGACCGACTTTCCTCTACTCGTGGAAACCGAATCGCTCATTAAAACGTTCCAAAATGTACGCCTACATTAATACATCGTTATATAAACAGTATTGTAACGTTTCGCATCCATAGCAAGCAAGTAATTCTAATTTTCACGTGGAAAATTCAGTTTTTAGTTGGCAAGTTGATAGAATACAACGTTCCCAAAAGATCTTCCGAGTGCAAAGGTTTAAAAAAGTTTCGATACGCAAAGGGTTTAACAGAGTGTCAAAAATATGCGAAGCATCGCGCTCCGATTGGAGCACGTTTAATTTTCGTTTTGTGTTCCATGTACACCAAACTCCGTGTACCATTGCCAACTTTGCCACGGGACGGACTTGAAATTCAGGGCGTAAGTAGCATTCAAATTCCTACACTCGAAATTGCATGTTATCGATACGCCTCGACCTCGTTCGAGGCGCGTCATTAAGCGTCGCTCCTTCCTCTCGAGAGGATACACGATCCAGGTATGCAAACGCGCGTACCGGTCGATCGCTGTCGAGCAAACGAATACTTTGTTCCTTGCGGTGAACAAACAAAAACACGCCGCTAAAGAAACGTTTACCGGCACGAATCGATGATTTTCATGCGAACGGTCAAAGATGCCCGCGGATGCATCGCGTGAATACCACTACTTATTGAATTTTCTGGTCCCCTAACAAGTTAACCGTGAAAGACGCAAAGAAGATAGGCCGAGTAAATACAGATGCCCGTTTAGCTGACGCGGGATTAGTTTCGCGACGCGTCAGTTATCCGAGGAGAATTACACACGGTTCGATCAGACGAGACGCCAAATCTAAACGAATCGTTCGCACGACAAAGCGAACGGGGCAATCGTTGGCTGGCAGCAGTGATCGTCAAATCATTGTGACGTAAAAGTTTGCTCCGTTAAGGCACAGAGTGGCCCACAGGATCCTGACAGATTTCAGTTGTTTGTAATTTAGACGAAGCTTTGATATTTTCTTTTACGTAGGTGTACTTTGTTTAAATTGCAAACACGTCGCAATATCCGATCGAGCTAAACGTTTTCTTCTTAAAGAGTTACCGAAATCGGATTAGTTTCGATTAACGGTACTGCAAGTACGCAGGATAGAGTACAGCGCGAAAAATGCATCGTCGAGCAGCACGTTAAAGCGGTGATATTAATCGGTTAGATAGCGAAAGAAATTTTGCAAAATTCTGCTTCGCAGCTTTTCAATGTTCAGGTTCCTTTCTTTTGCGTGGTCAAGAATTTTAAAGATTGTCTCGTATAATTAAAAGCGATGACCACTTTGAACAGGTGCATCGTTAACCTCTATGTTTCCTTTGTATATATATAAAAAAAAAGAAATACGATTACTTCTTTTCTTTTACCAGTTGCTAATTCCTTTTATCCGCTGTTACGCTGCGGTCCACCCTGTAGTTGCAAGAATCGTTAGGGATAATTCCGCGTCGGTTAACCGAGCATAAAATGCGTCACTTGAACAGACACGTTCGTATTTATTAGTATAAACGGTAGTAATAATCCTAGGGACGAAGGAGGATCTATAATTGGGATACGATAATTTGTAGAGAAACTTCTTCCTGCAACTTCGCCGATAACTTCGCGAAGTATACTTCGGGAGAAGAGACGTGCGCACGCGATCATCCAAGAGACATTTTCTCGCGTGTCTGTTTACTCGCGCCACCAGCTAACTCGCGCGATAAATCAGCGGCTCTCAGCTGAAAATTGCGATCAATCGCGACAATAACATCATACGCGGCGCAAAACACGAGGGATCGTTATCGTACGTTTGTTTCCCGCGGCGGATCCGTTCCTGCTGCGAGAGCTCGGCCTGGCACAGCTGTTCTTGTCAGTATCCCGATGCATCACGATAAATCCAGCGAGCTCCTTTTTCGTGCGGGGCCTGAATGCGCGCAGCCCGAGTCAAGTGGAGTGGTTCGCCGTGTGTGTCGACGCGGTCTCGATCTCGTCCGAACGATCGAGTAAAACCGAGCGCGTGTCTTCTCTCATACGGCAACGACGGCATAATCGCGGGATCGAGGCCCGCGGTTAAGTCTCAATTAAGCGGCAGATCTCTATCGAGGGACACCGCGTCGCGCGAGATTATCGCTCGCGATTGCATAATGAACCGCTCGCGATCGTCCCTATAACGGCTCGTCTCGAAATTATCCCCGCGATCGTTTCCATTTATCGATTTTTAATCATGCTGAAATTGACTTGCAACTTGGAAAATAAAGATCGCCGCTAGAACGTACTATTATTGCGGTTTCGAACGATCCGCATATGTAGCAATTACAATCGTGGACTCGGGAAGAATATCGCGTTGCGTGCAAATCCAACGGTTAGCATTCGAGGTTCCTGTAATATAGCCATCCCGAAATCTGTCAAAATAATCGGAGCAAAGTTAAATGCTGCTCCGTCCGTTGGAAGTCCGATATTACGCGAAAGATTGCGCGATATCGAGTGCAGTTTTACACATTCGCGAGGGAAACGGTGATCATTGGGCACGGAATGGCCCCGAGGCTGGGTCCGCAGGGCAAGAATACGAAATGACGGGACGGATATCTGACGTCTCTATAGCAGTAAAACGGCGGGCATGCGTGCCACGACGGGGGTCCCGAGACGTCGTCGGAGACATCGGGCACCGCGGGCGGCCATTGTCTCAAGGGAGTCCCAAGGGCGAGGCAGGAAGGGCCAACCCCGGCTGACACGCACGAGGGGGTCGCCAGCGCCCCGTCGGGCCCCGAAACGAAATTAATAACCGAATTTCAAGTATTCCTATTTCGGGGCGAGGAGTTATCGGCCGAGGCCACCTGAGCCTGCCTCTCGCCGACCGGTCCACGCAGAAACCGATGTCACACCCACGCGATCCCGGCCCGAAAACGAATGTTATATCCCCAGCTGACCGTCGCGTCGCGTCGCGTCGGCTGACTTACGGCGCCGATAAACGATATTTACGGCGTAATCGTTAATTAAAATATATTGGCGCGATCGCGAAACCGCGAGAACGCGTGTCCAACGGGGATGTTAATGAGAGCCCGGTCGACGCGACGTCTCAGTTAGCTTTTCTTTTATTCTTTCACGATGCTTGGGAGCGTGTGGTCGGGTTCCACGGGCGTGATACCGAGTGCGAAGATCGCGGCCGTTGATCGATCGGTCCTCCTCGAAAGAACTCGGTGCGTCAACTTCATCGATCTTCGTAATCCGCCGGGGAATAAGTGCGTAGGTGATGGAACGGGTAACCGTGGAATTGGAAGAAATTGGAGCTTCGCGAAGAGATAGCGAACGGTTTCAAGATTCGATTGCGCGGCGAAGAACGCGGGTTACTAATTGGGATGGAAAAGGAATTAAATCGAATATTGGGTAATTTAAAGGTAAACCTCCGATGGCTACGTCGCTTCGAGTGCCAAGAGTATTTCGAATGGACTTCACGCGATTCCTCGAACGGTTGTGAAACTAAAATTTAGCGTATTGTACGTTTTCTAAACGAAACGAGTCGATGCGAAGTCATATTTTCGTATCGCTTTGCATCTTTTTCAATCTTTCGAAAAGTTCAAAGACAGTCGTTAGATAATTATACCTAGAACGCTTTTCCGAGTATCATCGCAATTTATAGTAGTTTCCTTTAAAATATACATATACTTATTATGCTTCTACTTGAGTAAGGAGGAACTGTGAAGTCTACGCGTCTCTCAGAATTGGTCTAAAGAATTCGTCTGTATAATATACCGATCGTTGGATCGGTAATGGATGCCAAATTGATACCAATTTTTTAATGTGTACCCGATTGGGACGTAGGCGTCGCATCGGTCGCGGATAAATCGAGCCCCGAATTTTCCCACGGAAACTACCGTGTAACTCGAATTCCATTCGAAATATTGCCAAGCGTAATATCCGCGAAGCGATCGAGCCGCTTTTTTTACGTAACACGAACACGCGTTGGCGCAATTTGTAAAACAAGAAGCAGCGGCCTCGTGAACGAACGCCGGGCCTCCGGATGGCGGCGCGACCTTGCTTTTTTCCAACGCCGCCACGGTATATCGCGAGCGGCGCTATAAGCGGGCAATTAAAAGCGTGCAGCAGGGACATTTATGTTGGCACTAACTGCCCGTTAAGACGGAGGAACCGCCTAACCGTGGAAGGTGTAATTGGCCGACGTGCTGAACCTGCAGCTCGTAAAACAGCAGGCGTGCCTAGCGGAGAGCCGCAGTTTTTCCGCTCACGCCTTTAACTACCGCGTCCGACTGAATTTTCAATTAATCCTTCTTCAAATCAAACCCATTTCTCCTCGCAAGGTCTCACGGCCTTGGCTGTGCGCCGCTCGGCTGCCACTATCGTTCGCGGATTTAATTAGACCCGAGTAACACGCGAGGCGGGTAACGTTCCATGCGCCGCACCGGCATTGATAAAAATTCGCGATGCAATCGGGAACCTCTTTACCAATAGTTACATTCTGTATACATTAAACTGCGCCACAAACGTTAACTCGATCTACGTATATCGCGTTTGAAACGGAAGAAGCACACCAGTGAATTCACACGAACGATAACACCTGATAAAAGTCTAGGAAACGCGTGTCTCCGTCTACGTCAATCATGTTTTGCAACCCTCCGCGGAACGCGATCGAAAACGAGTTCCGCTAAAAAAAGCTGCCGTCTAACCAAGATAGAGACCGGCGGCGCCCTCGTTATTAAACGTAGATGTGTTGACCGATAGTATAATCGCGGCGCGTCCCTAATTACGACGAGTGTCTGCTGCGAGTTTCCGCGATGGACGCGGTTCGAGGAAAAGTCATGGGATAATAGTGGCCAGGGCGGCGCGAAGGGGCGGACGGCATCTATTTTATAATGCGCCTCGTTACGCTGCCCCGGCCGCGAGTATACGCGTTCCGCTGGCAATCCATTTCTCCCTTGTACCTTCGATTAAAATGCCACGCGTTGGCGCGAGCGAGACAATGAACGAGAGAAGGGAAAACGGCCGGGAGACGGAGGAGAGATTCCTTCCGATACGCGATATTGTTACGCGTGTACACGTTGTAACTGTCCGGATCCGTGACGCAGTCACGCGATATGCATTATGCACGCACGTAACGCCGTGCCACCGCCGTCAGACGTTTCCGCAATCACTCCCACGATGCTCCGTCGGGTGACGACTGCCGCTTTGTGAGAAACGAGCCATTGATGCTCTCTCTCTCTCTCTCTCTCCCCATCGCCATCTCGCTTTTCTTCCTCGAGGAAAAAGCCTTCGGTGCGCGTTGCGTTTCAGTTGGATGCCGAGTCGGCGAAAGAATTTCCACTCTTGGCGAATGAGTAACGCGAATGCGCGAGCTTTTTCATTCATCTTGTGCGATGATCGTCGAATAGTGGCGACTGATCCGCTTCTCATCGCCAGACTTATCTCATCTGTTGGGGTTGAATTATAGCTGGGATGGCAAACGAGTGGCACGCGTGGCAGATTTGATACGCGAAAGATTTTCAACGACGTCCTGAATTTCTATCGAATTAATAGGTGTTACTGGTAGACTGCGGATGTTCGCGTAATTGTAGGAAATTTAAGATTGCAAAGTATCGCAAAATACACAGGGTATGGAAAGAGATATATAATGTAGAAGGGAAACAACGCGTTGTTGTATTTAGAAGGCGAAACAAATCCCTGCTCGAGTTGCATTTCTTTAATTAGGCGCGCTTGGAAGAATGTGAATTTGCGTGAAAATCCGCAATCTAGTAATTAGAAACTTATTGCCTTCTTTAAGCATCGTAACACGATCTGCATTTTGATTATTTTATATATTTTTCTGCGTCTCTTTGAAGATTTCAATATTCCATAAATGCACAGACATCCATATATGTGTTTTGCTGTATGTTATTCCACTCGCTAGTAGAAACCTTTTTTCCTAGTTGAAGTACTCTCTAAAAAGAATTAATCTTCGGCTCCAGGCGATACTTTTAAATCCTAATGCACGTATACGGATAAGAAGGTCCAGAAAAGATGCGATTAATATTCGATTCAAGTATTTTTTATCACTTCTGCGTAAAATTAACAAACTTCGTATTTGTACTACAGATCTTCGTAATCCTTTCCGTTCGAAGTGATTTAATTAGAAAATAGCGATATCGTTTAAAAGAAGCTTTTACATAGAGCCTCGTTTCGCTATTGCCGTTTCGCAGAAGCGTTCCAGAGCGGCGTATCAAAAGCTCCTTTTACTGTCGCATGAATTTAAAAAGTAATTAGCGTCTGGGTGTAGTACAAGCGATTTGCGCGCAAGTTGGAACGCGAACGCAACAAGGGATATCTTTATTGCGGCCTAATTTCTTGCCAGGCTCGTTGCGAACGTGTTAACGTTGCTCCGCTGCAAAGGGTTAACGAAATAATTGTTACGAGCGTTCGCGATAATTACTATCATCTCGCCCCGTTACTTCTTCGACGAATCCTACGATCGTTTCATTCGACAAAGACTACGAATCGTACGATGGCAACCTGTCATTAAAGATGCATACGCGTTCGCCAATCTTCGTGACTGCAACGAGCAACCCCAACGTACCGTCAATTTTTCCACGTACGTACAGAACTTCCCCGCGCTGACGTTAATTAAGCGGACAGATGTCACTTTACCCGACTCCCCTTGTTCGTTTAAACGATTTACCATTAGATAAGGCCGATAAAGGATACACGTGTGTGGTAAACGGGAACAATCAGAGGTGGAATACAGCTTTCTTTCTCGGTTAACCAGCTGTTTTTTGTCGGAAAGCGGAGAAATGTCGCAGTGTCACGATTCGAACGGTGCGAGGACCTCCGACGCCGATGTAAACCGTGCTTCATTACGGCAGCTGCATTACCCGTATATACCCGACGCGTCATTACTTTTATTAGCATAATGACAGGCGAACAACTCAATTTGCATGGAAAATCACACAGGTCTGTAACGAAGTTCGCCCGCGGATCGCCGATCGTCCTTCTACCGTCCGTCTGCACGTGTAATAAAGCTTCCAGTATGTAGACTCGCGTTCACCGCGCGCACCGTACTAGCCTACGTGTATCGACGGGGAAGAGAGTGCGCGAAAATCATTGTTGAACGCGTACGAGGGTGCGAAAGAGAGGTCCGCGAAGCAGCCTCGAAAAAGACCGCCTTCGTTCTTCGGGGTACGGGGATCCCTTCGCGGCTGGATAATTCTGTATCATCATCGAAATTGCAGCCGATCGTCATCCGGCTGGTCGTCGATCAGCGTCCTCGTCCTTCGCCCGGCATCCAACTTGATTGAGAGTCGCCAGGGATCGTTTGCCACCGTGGCCAAGCGAATCGACGCATTCGATAATTGGCGAGGGTAATGAGGCCACGGATTACTCGGTAATCGGTCGTCCGCGACGTCCTCCAAAAAACGAGAACCTCGCCGCTAATAATATCGTACTTTGATCCCTGTCTCCGTCTCCCGTGTCTCTCTTAACGTGTCAATCGGCCACGCTTGCCACATCGACGAATTGCGCGAGATATTCTTGGGATATTCCCTTCGATGCTCGTTTCATTGCAATTCGAACATCGTTCCGCGAGCAAATACGGTATTACGATTTCTTTTTTTCTACATCGGATTACGCGGAAATGTAACGCGATTGATTGGGATAAGGGTTGTCATGGTAAATTGAAACAGATTTTGAAATGAAATGCAGATATAGTGGCTGCGAAAAGTATTAATACTGTATCGTTACATTTAAGTGCCGCTTTTACTCAGATTTAATTGTGGTCAATTTTCTACCGTTTAATAGTACCTTGCGCGATTCACAGTCGGTGATAAATAATTTGGTAGTGTTGAACGTAACTAAGCGGCGCTTAAACGTAAAGATACAGTGGTGCACCGAGATATCGAAATAAATATGGTGGTGTATAAATACTTTTTGTAGCCGGTGTACGTGAATATTAGATGTACTAATAGGTGGTTCACTATTCTTTTAATCGGTAGAAATATAGTTTACACTGAAATTGTAATTGAACTCCTTTCTTGTTTGCTAAAGTCAACTTGTACCTTTATTTAGAACATAAATTGGTTGATTTTAACCGAAAAAGTGAGTCGATATCATAATAGCGGAGATGCAAAATCAGAAACAAGTGGATTATTTGTCGGTACACCTAATAGACAGATAGACATTAAACTTTCAATCCTTTCCTTGCGTTAGATTTGAGTACCAAATGCGCGCGTCTTTACGGGTCGCGAAACTTTTCGTCTCTTGCTCGAAAATTATCGAAAAATGGTGCAAACGTTAAATTACGTTGGATAGCGGAAGCACTTTCGGGAAATTTATACTCATTAAAAAGTGCCAACGCCAATTATCAGATGCTGAAGGATGCGAACGGTGTTGAATACCCAAACTTAATCATACACATAGCATCGCGTCAACAACGTTGTACGCGAATCTTTCGAACGGTTACAAGCGCCAACGGTAATGAAAGGGCCAACACGCCCATTTGTTTGCAACTTTTAACGTTTACAAGATCACGCGGACGGTATTCGGCCGGATCGAAGGTAGCATTAAAGAAATTTCAAAGTGTGCACCCCATTCGCAAAAACCGCCAACGTTACGTTAATAGTTTCCGATCGGAACGAGCCGCGGCGGTACCGTCATCATCGCCCATAATTATTTTCCAAAAATTCGCCCCATCGTGCCCAATTCACGGATATACGCGGCGGCAGTGCACGCAAACTATAAGAACGTTGTACGACATCGTGTTTACACGAAATTACCGAGGGATTAACGTGAAAACGACGCTAAGTTTACTCAAAAGCAGGGCGTACCAAGGGTAACCGTGGTGCTCGCACGGCGGGAGCGTCTTTGGTGGCTGTCGATTTGCTTTACGAACCCGATGCCTATCGCTAATAACGGAGGTCGTACTTATCCGGCGATCGTCGGTTGATATTTTGCACGTCCGGCCCGATCTTCGCGGCGGCAACGCGCGCGAATGGCTTCGGGTTCCTAATTTCACCGGCCTGTCTTATTAAGCCGCCGCAATCTCTGCCCCGATAGCGATCTCGAGAAATATTATGTAAATAGAGCAGCGTTGCGGCGTTCCTTCGCCGCTGAGAAATATACGCAAACAATGGATTTTTCACGTAAATCAGCTAGCACGCGTTTTTTCGAGAAAAAAAAACGCTATAACCTTCGCTTACCTACTTATTCAGAATAATTACAGCCGTGCAACAAACTTGCGTTCTAATTGGTTGCGAAGTTAACCGACGTAGGTCGGGATAAACTTCGTCTAGGTACGTACAGTGACTACAAAAAGTATTCGCGCGTACTTGAATTTTTTAAACAGTCGTAACGATAGTTGCTTAATGCTACCATTAAATGGCGGGAAAATTAATATATTCGGCTCCAATTAATTAGCATTCAAATGTTAAAAATAAGTACAGCGGTATGCGAATGTGGTGTCCGATAACAGGAATCGATATTAAAGCATCGATGTATAGGAGTAGCAAATTTTCGAGAACGCAACGAGCTGCTTTGAACTATTATTGAATATTTGTGTGCTCCGAAGCGTCTATTACTTTAAAACGCCACTGTACGTTCGATATCTCCACGATATCGTACACGTGGACGCAAAACTAAGATTTCGAATCGAGATATAACGTCACTGATAGAAACAAAGTAAGCGTGGAACAACGTCGGTTAAGAGGACGCAAGTCAAGGTATCACTGCACCGCGTTATTAAAGCAATTCTGTATTTTGTTCGTGAATTTTCACGGCGCGATGATCAACGCTACTCTTCGCTTCCCGCGAAGCGGGGATCAAAATGTTCGCGCGAATTCTATCTCGCGCGAAATCAATCATCGACGACGCGACGGCGCGGCTATCCGTCTTTCGCCTCGACGTCCGAAACGACGGAATCTAGAGCTTCCGATTTTAGCGCGGTTGATAAAGGCGCATTACACGAACACGCTCACGATTTAGCGATACGGATCTCTGCCGCGCGGAATATTATGTAAATAGAGGCGCGCGTTAAACGGACACTATCTAGAAAAGTCGGTCGGCCGGGCCTAGATTCCGTGCGCGTACCTCCGCGCGACCGGATGTCGGCTGAATAAAAAGCGCATAAAGCAACATTTAGCGCGCGCTTAAACGAAATTGCTGTAATCCTCCGGTGGCGGTCGAGAGCGCAGTCGAGAACCGTGCGAGGATGAGCGTAGAGAAGAACGGGGGCGGAAGGGGGTGCAAGAGGGTGGAAGCAGGGCATTAACATACCGATTTACATAATGCGTATAATTCGAGTAATTATGAAGGGAAATATACACAATTTAATATAATGGTGGATGTTTAGGGGCCGGCGCTATATCTGCCACGGGAGATCTTTGAACCGCGCAACTGAACCCTCTGCCGTCTTCTTTTCCGTCGCTTTCCTTGCGTATGCATATGCATACGCATGGAAACGGTCATTCAGAAGTCGGAACGATTACGATGGACGTCGCCAGCTGCATCCACTGAACGTTTTCTTGCGGTATCGTGATCTACTTGCCATGCAGTAATATTACTAGGGTAAATGACCCACGTACTGTCACTGTTCCTATAACTGCCACTTTAATTCGTTCATTTAATAGCAAAGTAACGTATAGAGAATCATAAGTAAAGAAATTTTCATACTAAATTTGGAATTTGGTTTACGTAACAACGGATAGACGTTGTATATTCGTGTACACTTAATATTTGTAAATAAATATTGGCAGGTAAACGTGCTGTTGAACATTGAAACGTGACCAATGTAGTTGTAAAGTATGAAACGTGTCATAATTTATGATTTACTATATATCTTATATCTGTTACACAAACTGACGTGTTACTATGTGTAAAACGTGTTTTTATTTACATGAAAAGTATTCAAGTGTCAGTACGAAGGACATTGGACATTGTTGTACATTTTCAATGATATAGCAATGAATTTATGATATTGAACATATAAAAAAAGTGTTCATAAATAAATGAGCGGTTGAACAATATTATGCTGCAAACTGGAACGATCTTTATGTTAGATACGTTTTAAAATAGTTATATAAAGTTACGCGCAAACCTTAAAGTGGCAGTACGTGGTACATCTACCCTATCCTTAGCAAAAAGTTTTCGGTCGAACGCGATATGGTGGAATTAACCAAAAGAACGGATGCTTTTGAGACAAAAATCGTATGGTGAAAATTAGCCCTTTCAATACTATAGTCGTTGGTCGAAATTTCGCACTGGTTCAAAAATTTAACTAAATCTAGTAGGATAGATTTAACATCCCTAGGTTCGCAATTAATTTAGTATTCGTTAAATATAAATTGACTAAGAATCTAACAATTTGCAAGTAGACGTTAACATTGAAAATTCGCGTTTGAATTTCTCCGGACAGCTTTAGCATTTCGATGGCAAACTTCGCCGTAGCTAAAGGGTTAAATAACGTTTCTTCTTTATCGCACGAAACGATATCGTCGATATCGATTGCATCGAACTGGAGCTGTCTCGATTTCTCAAAGGAGGATTTCTCGGGAAGTTCAGGTGGATTTCCGCGAATCCTGTAATTCGACCTTTAAACTGTGTCTTTTATCGTCGGAATTGTTCTGCGTTTGAAATGCGGTGGATGTCCAGCGTGGAATCGGTAAAAGCGTATAACGAGCGGTCTACAGAGCGAGAAAATGGCTGAAAGAGATCGGGGCAAAGTGTTTAGGTGCAGTTTGGTCCGCGGCAAGTAAATTGCCCCTTTCTGGCACGGAGGGTTCCCTGAAAAGTGGCCCGTTGCCGGTTAATGACGAGGCATCTTCGCGCCTCCCTTCTTTGCCTGCCAGACGTTGATTGATACGGCCAAGCCAGTTCTCCAGTCTATTTTAATTTATGTTTTCACACGAGGAATGCGGATTTTCCTCGCTCCCTTCGTTCCTCGAGGGAACCTGTTCCTATCGTCAATGTTAAGCTTCAATTTTATTCTCGCCTCTCCCGTGCTCTTTATTTTGGTTACGTCGAACAAATTGGAGCTCGACACAGTCATAGTTTAATCTGTTAACATTGTGTAACCCGAATTTGATTTACCGTTGCAACGATAGAGATTATAGCTAAGCGAAAATTTGAATTTCAACGCGAAACACGTGGAATTAATAATTCCTTGGTATCGATATAATGGTAAAGAACTCAAGTGCATTAGTACACTGTTATGCAAATCGGATAAACGCACCTCGCAAAAAAGTGAAGAAACTAAATGTGTTAAAACACAGCGACACGAGTACGTCGCTCGTAATTCGCGTAGAGTTATACAAGGTTAAATACGTCTAGGGTAAATGTATCGCGTACTGCCACTTTAAGATTCGCGCGTAACTTTATTCAACCATTTTAAAACGTATTTGACATAAAGATCGTTCCACTTTGCATCTTTCTTTGTTTCTTCTTTCCATCGTGGAACTATTAATCTTTAGGTAACACATTGTCACTTGAAAATTACGCATTTGCCTATCAATATTCGTTACGCGAATTCAATTTCGCTATTACCGAACTATTGCAAGTACGTTAGATTTCGTAAAAATGCAGCGAATTAATTTCTACGCCTACTAAATTAAAATTCTCAAGTCCCGTGTTCAAGTTGCAACTCGGGCCACTATATTTTTATGCGGCAAAATTAGCAACTTCTTTGCTAATCTAATTTTACCGTTACTATACTATCGTGGGTACGTTAAATTTCGTAAAAAGGTAGCAAATTAATTTCCTGCACACCTGCTAAATTGAAAATTCTCAATTCTTTAAGGTTCGCTCTTAACTTTATTCAGCTGTTTTAAAACGACGTTAATATAAAGATCGTTCCAGTTTGGAGCATCCGATTGTTCAACCGCTCTTTTATTTATGAACAGTTTTTTTATATGCTCAATATAATAAATTCATTACTACGTACGTGAAAATGTACAACAAAGTCCAATGTTCTTCGTACTGTCACTTAAATATTTTTCATGTAAATAGAAACACGTGTTACACATAGTAACACGTCAGTTTGTGTAACAGATATAAGATATATGGTAAATTATAAATTATGACACGTTCCATACTTTATAATTATATTGGTCACGTTTCAATGTTCAACAGTACATTTACCTCCTAATATTCATCAATAAATATAAAGTATAAACGAATATACAATGTCTATGCGTTGTTACGTAAACCGAAGTCCAAATTTAGTATGAAAATTTGTTTGCTTACGATTCTTCGTACATTACTTTGCTATTAAATCAAATGATTCAAGTGACGGTTATAGGAACAGTGACAGTACTTGGGTCATTTATCTTATTTCACGTTTCATTTTATTCGTTCGTTCGTTTAGATTTACCCTATGCTCTCGATACTAATTCCCCATTACTTTATTCCCCGTTTGTATTTCTCATTTACCTTTCCGGTTCGTTTAGCTCGTAAATAGAAAGTTCTAATTCCGTATGTATCAGCAATTAATGAAGGATCTAATAGGATTCGTTTACCGGCGACTATTCACACACTGGTGGCCCGTAAAACTGTCACGGTTTTCCAGTTAAACTGAACGAGATTCCCGTGTTCGGAAAGTTTCTCCACGGAATGGCAGCGGCGAAAGGGCAGCAGGCGGACCCCACGCGAAGTATTAACGAGATAGTCGTTGTTTATCAGTCCCGTAGAGCGGCGCACGTAAGTACGTGGTCTCACTCCAATTAGCGCTACAGCCAGGGCTAATTGCTCGATATGAATCGCCGCGACTTAAAAAACCCGGCCGAATAATTAGACGGAGCAGCGCAGGTGCGCGGCCGCTTTATTATGCGCGTCTTCCTAAAGACGATTCGCGCATTACCGGCTGTATTATTCTAACGATGCATCGCATCGCCGTTCACCGACGTAACGAGAGTGGGAGAGAAAGAAGGGAGCGTTCCTCTTTTTTTCTCTCCCGCCCCCCTCCTCCTCTCCCCCCCGTCGACGTCGTCGTGTGCATGCAAACGCGAATCGATTACACCGTTTCATGCTAATAGAGCCTATTAGGGGGACCCACCGATCGCATGACAATCCGTGCGCCGCGCAATCTAAATGTCAATCTCGATAGAGAAACTCGCGGCTATCATGACTTTTCCATCGATCGCAATGGAACGGTGGCGAACGGATTCGATCGTTGCGTCGATATAAGGTAACTTTGTCTCGTTCTTTGAAAGTAACTGCTCGAACAGACATCGGTTTCTTTTCGATTGACATTCTGCTGGCTTGACTCACGCTCGCAATGCGGCTTAGAAGTGGCAAACGATGTTACTCTTCGATTTGAAAGATTTTACGAAGGATTAACTCTGTATCTGTTCACCGAAGCACTTTTTCCCCCGTTAAATACTTTTTGTCACGCTTTCTAAGTACGGTGGTAGAAGTTTCTGTTATTTTTAGCGCTAGACTTACGGACAACGATTTTATAATTTAGAGGGTTGTTGGAATAATAGCTACTGTTATCGCGTTGCATCAATTAAGATCAACTTAAATTGCTTAAAACTAACGTTGCTATATTATTCTACAGCATTACTTTCTTTTGTGCTTCACGTTATCTGAAACATGATCCTGTTGCCGCGAATGCCTCTGAGTGGATAGCAATGCTATGCACGAAATCCGAATTGGTAGATATATTTAGAATACGTTAGATAAGCGTGCATTTATTCGCCTTTACCGTCGATACTATTCGTATAGTCCAAGAATAATTCCGGAAAATAGGGTAGATATACCAGGTACTGCCACTTTAAGGTTCGCGCCAAACTTTATTTAACCCCTTGCCCTACGATTATTTTATTATCCACGTGTACTAGCGTTAGCTTATCGCTGCTTCCTTATCGTGTTACATACAAATCACTTAAATATTATAGGTAATGTTAATTCGGTAATCTTCAACCTTACAACGCAAAGCCAAAATTAGGGTTCGAATTAGATTTCATCCCCAATACTATGCGTTTTTGTTAAATCTGTGCCGCAATTCATAGCACGAGTGCGACTCGTAATTGTAGGCCAAGGGGTTAACTATTTTAAAAAGACGTCTTTAACATAAAGATCGTTCCAGTTCGGAGCATACGATTGTTCAACCGCTCTTTTATTTATGAACACCTTTTCTTTATATGTTCAGCATAATAAATTCATTACTACGTAATTGAAAACGTACAACAAAGTCTAATGTCCTTCGTACTGTCACTCGAAAACTTTTCATTTAAACAGAAACACAGTTTTACATATATTAACACGTCAGATTGTGTAACAGATATAAGATATACGGTAAACGTATCGCCTTACTGAATTATCACACGTTCCATACTTCACAATTATATTGCTCACGTTTCAATGTTCAACAGCACATTTACCTCCTACAATATATTTATAAATATTAAGTGTAAACGAATGTACAACATCTATGCGTTGTTACGTAAACCGAAGTCCAAATTTCGTATGAAAATCTGTTTACCCACGATTCTTTGTACATTACTTTTCTATTGAATAAACGAATTAAAGTAGCAGTTATAAGAACGGTTACAATCATTGGATCATTTACCCTAAGTGTTCGGATAATCGAACGTTTCGATGACGACTGTTAGATTAATCGAAGTCTTACCGTACCGACTGTCACGCCACGCAAGAATCCACCGCGATCATTTATGCAAAAATCCCCCCTCCCGCGAAGACTTCTAATTTCGTTTGCAAGCCAAACGATGGAGGAGACACGGAGAAGCGGAGGACTCGGTTCGCCCTAAGAAAGCGGAGGTCCGGTCGGCTCGCGTATCTCGACGTCTATCAGAATAATAACGTGTACGACAACATGTCAAATTATTCAAAAGTTTCGACGCACGCAGGCGTGTACGCGGGCAAATATGGACGGCTAACGGGGGCGTCTGTGTACGCGCGCTCGATCGTGCGTGCGTGCTGTCGCGCGTTCGCTCCCGTGTCGGCGTCGAAGAACGCCGGGGGTGGCAGCGGCCCTACATGTGTTCGCGGTGGCGGTGGCTCTCGACAGCAGTTTTATAATTGCCGGACTGGATATCGTGTCGGTCGCCGGACGAGATTCGTGAAACTCGCGCCGTTTCGCTCAGAGATCGACTCGAGCGCTTCGAATATTTATTCGCCTCCGCACGCGGTATAATAATCGTGGCGCTATGGCTAGTAACGGAAAACTCGACGCTTTCAAAAAATACTTTTCATTCCATTTTAACCCTTTCGCTGTCATTTATTTCTTTCATTCTCGCTTAGAGCAAAGTAATCGACGCGTTCTATAATTTTAATTATTAAGTTAAATTGTTGTAGCAGATACTGGATCAAATATAATTGGTTGTTGTTTATACGAAGAATCGTAGATTAGAACGTTATTTTATAATTAAAATCATAGGAAGCGTCGATTGCCGCGTTACTTTACCCCACTGTGTTTCGTTTAACGAATTTCACACGAGGATGTCAGACTGGACGAGTCGAGTCTTACGCTACGTTTCCTTATCTTTTCAATTGAAAATAACGAAAGGAATTACCGATCGCCCGATAAAGACTCGCTCGTCCGCGTCGAGTTTAATTGGGGTGGCCGTTGCTAAGAATTATGCCCGCTACTCTTCCATCCTCTCCAGGAAAGTACGGTTCGTGGATTTCGTACGAAATTAAAAATAGTTGCCCTCGCGATGCATCGCGGTTGCACGAAGGAGAACAAGGAAACCTCTTTCCATACTTAAAGGGATCTTAGAAACGAAACAACCCGCATTGCTTCCGTTGCGGCTCGTTGCCTATGGCCAGTCGCGTCCCTGAGCTTTCTCCCTGTCGCTGCAAAGTCAGCTGACTGACAATTAAATCACAGGTGTCGGTTGATCATGACGGATCGGGGTATACTGTTCTCGTGTGCGACGTCGCACGCTTCTCTGCTTTGCCTTGGAAATTCCCCAGAATGTTTTCCACGCGAGCGTTCCGCGGCGGTCTCGCAGCTAGCACGCCAACCACGCTATCATGCTCGCCGCAAAAAACGACGTTAATAGCAGTTATATCGTATTTGCCGGCCGATACGCGATTGCCGGCTCGGCGTAACTTGATTGCCGCCTGTCAACGATCGTCCACTCGTACCCTCGACGATTATTCCTTCCTGCAACTGCACCCCCTTCAACCCCCTCGTCCCTCGGCTGGCTAATGACATTCGCGATAGATCTCCGTCGCGCTTAATCGCGGCCACGCGAGCAGATTACGCGAATGTCTCTTTTAGATAAGTAAGGACTCCATGCCTCTTGATGATCATTGTTTATTAATAACGCTGCGTTTTCTGTTTCACGCTATTCCACCCCCCTGTCGCGCCACACCACGGACAATGATTCACGCTCTCTGATGGATCACCGCAGTATGTAAGTAATTGAAGTTTATTATTACTCTATCCGTGTGCGGTCTCGGTTTCGCGGTGTAGAGTTGATGGCTTTCGAACGAGAGATCCGCGCGAAATGAGAGATACGTTTGATATACATGTCTGCTGAATGCCTTTTCTAGGTATTCGATGGTTAAATTAGAACGTAGAGTTAATCGAGTCTTTCGCGCAATAACTCGTTAAGATGCGTACCACGCCAAGCTATTATTCTTTTGCGTTTAAAATCGTACTTGGTCACTTTCCACGCGTCCTTAAAATACGGACAACCTAATATAGTTGAGGGTGTCATGCGTTAGATCCTTCGGTCTATTTTACAAATTTACGACATCGAGACTCTCGCAACGTTTCGAACACCTGAAGTCTCGCTTCGGCATCGTCAACGGGAATTACCCCAAAATTACCCTCTCCTCGTTCGAAAGGGTAGTAAAACCTTCCAACGCAGCACACGCGTAGCTCGATCATTTCGTCGTTTCCCGATCTCCGGGCGAAATCGTCCAATTACCAGCGATCGAGGGTAAGTTTATCGATCGTAAACGACCCTACGCACGAGATGCAGTTTATATACGGCGGTATCGCGTAACTCGAAATGGATTTCGCGTGGCGGTAGAATGCACGTAAAAGTTCGGCTGCGATTTTCCGCGAAGCGGTTCCGTTTTTACGGGATTGAGAGGAGCAACGGTTAGCTCGGTAAGTTTCAATTACGCGGCCGTGTCGGCCTGTCTGATGTTGCTGCCGCCCTCATTATGTGGAATATGAGCTTGCGCTAGCCCACGGATGTCGACTACCACTCGTCCATCGATCCACCGATAGACCCATGTTACCAGCCACCTGTACGTAGCGATGGGACTTGCAACGCTTCGTATCTGTAGAATGGCCGAGAAATTCGAATCGCTTCGAATATAATTCGAAACGCAAAAAGTCTTTATCCTCTCGAAAGTCTTGAATATCTCGATAGTCTTGAATGTCTTAACGGTCTTAGAAGTCTTGAGAGTTCTGAAAATCTTGAAAATTTTGATAGTCGTGGAAGTTGTGCGAGTAACGTTATCGACGTAACGTGTGAAAGAAAATCTGAAAAATTGTCGTTATTAACACAGCTTGCAGTATATATTACGATCCATGAATGTCGATATATCTCGGAAATGAGAAAAAGAAAATAAAGTAGCATTGAAAATGGTTGTCAGTGATTTGGTCCAAACGATCTAGACTTCTCGAACGATCGATACGTTCGAGACTTCCAAAACAACCAAGACTTTAAAGACTTCCAAAGATGACTGGGACTTTCAAGAGTTTTAAGCATCGAGTCATGATCGAAGCGATTCGAATTTATCGCTTGATACAGAAAATCCATTCGAAGCGATTCGAAGCGTTTCAAATCCCATCGCTACTTGTACGCCCCTCAATTTCCATCGATCCTTCTGTCTCTCAATCATCCAGCACTGCTAAAACTACTTCATTTCGAGAATTGCTCGCGCTCGATCGTTTCGATTTTCTCCCGTTTCGATCCGTTTCAGTACTCGTTCCAAATGATTCCATGGAAATATCGGAAGATAGCTTCCTGATTATTGGGCGAAGACGAGTTACATTCGATTTTCGGCAGGTTTTTGGATATCGGTATGATGCTTCTCGCGTGTTTAAGTACCATTTGGCTTCGCACTTGAAGGGAAATGGTATAACAACATAGAGATTATGTCAAATACGCGGAAAGATGATACAAAAGAGATAAAAAACAAGATTAAGGTAGAAGGAAGATATCGGTTCTTCTTTTTGTCGAGAATCGTTAGAAGAACGATTGCGAATTTGAAGATGAAAATCACGATGCTTAACGATAAAACTCCCGGCAATTAAAGTACATTTATTTACACTGAGGTGACTAAAATAATGGAATGTTTGAAAAAATACATACGCAATGCAAGGAAAATAAGTCTTCGTTCGCGCTAGCTATAGACTATACGTATCCCGTCCGCGATGTGTATTAATAAAAAAAGATTAATCTTAAGAGAAGAATCCTAAAGAACAGGGTGAATTCCAACAAACGAGCAGTAATACTCTTGAACGAAGAGCATTTTGACGAAGAGTGTAGATTTCGTGTTTATCAAATTCAGTTTCCACACGGATCCTTCATTTTTCCTCGGCTTTCACGGTAGGAAAATCCTCGCGGACAGTTTCTACGGATTGTACACGAATCATGCTCATTTTTCATTTATTAAACGATAAATGAAAGCTTGTGAAATGACAGAACTCTTGCGCGATGGAAGTACATACATACGTGTTAACAACGAACCGATGCGTTCCAAGAGTGGTCGTCGTGGACGGCGATCAGCGGGGTGGCAGCGTAGCGCGAGCCGACGTTCGAATTAATAAATCACATACAGACGAGACGTTTCCAAATGCGTGCGTGTCGCTATACAAGCAATATCCCTGATAATGACAGGTTACGCGCGACGATACACGAACTTCAGTGTACCCGGCTACCAGGAAATGTCCCGCGAAGTTAAGTACCGTGGAACAAGTCTGGTCGTTTGCTCCGTTATTAGCAACGGTGGGGTCCGTAGGAACTTGATCGAACGCAGTCTCCCGATGTAACACGAAAGGAAGGATGCGCTCCGAAGAACGCCACAAATTAACCCTTTCTTAACGAACCGGCGTCAGCGAATAGCCGTCAGATTATTTCTACGATTTTTAGCACCCATCCACATTTACACCGAAAAGTTGCAAATAATATGATTAACTTTTCGAAAGGAAGATTATTCTCTTGGTAAAATAATTCGCCAATCCATTTAAAAATAGTGGATTACTTATTGACGCAACTAATAGCTTGGCATTCCCAGGCTAACTTGCATTCTTCTGCGTTTGTTTAAAATTCATCGTGCCCGATTAATTATGCCCTTAATCTTAACCGATTAAGAAATCACTGACTTTCGAAACACTGAACGTCGCGTCGCACGGTATGCAACGAGAACATTTCGATATTCGTTTCGTTCGGTATCGACGATGTAATATTGTCATCGTGGTTTTTAAACGCGCTCGAGAATCCGAAAATATAGAATCGAGATCGGATGCCGATTACTTTCAAGATTTTACGAATCCCTTCTTGACCCTATCCTAACGAATACGCACCGAATTTCGTTTAATCTTCGAACATTCCCCGTACGCAACATTAAAATAAGTTGCCCCTTGTCATGATTCAATTGTTCCGGATGCTCTAGTTAGCGAAAAAAGTTGCCAACTTCCGAAGTCTAATCTCTGTACGCGCGTTAAAAATGCTCGAAACCGCGTAGTATCCACGGCAACCGAATCGTCGGGAGCGTTGCGCGGGCGGAATTAAACACCGAGCCATTTACCAGGGACCGTTTTCCCGTATCGGAGCTAAACGTTCGTTGCCTAACAACACGAGAAGGCATCGAACGGTCAGAGCGTTCAGAGCGCGAGCAACAGAGAGAGAGAGTGAGGCGGTCCGGGTGGAGCGCGCGAGGAACCGTGAACAATTATGGCCGATATGGTGGCGGCGGCGGCGGTGGTGGGTCAGCTGGAGGAAGCGAGAAAGAGAGTTGAACGCGGAGGACAGGCATGGGGCACCGTGGACCGCGGACTCTGCGGCCTGTGGTGCTGGCCGAGTACGTCGGGGCTTGGGGTTAATACGGTGGCCGGTGATGCACGACCGACGCAGCGCTGCGGCTAAAGCGGCTGACCGCACGCCAGCTGCCCAACGCCGCCCGAGCTGCCCGCAAAAATCTGTAGCTGACCCCTCGCCGCGGCCGTGCAACAGCGCACCAACCCCTAACCCGCGTCCCCTGCCGCCCCCTTCGCTGTCCTGAGCCGCGCTTCTTCGCTTTCTTCCGCCTGCATCGCTCCATCTTCCTTCTCCTACTCCATTTTCTTCGATTACTCGACCGCCGTCGATTCTAAACGCTTCGAAGCGAACCGGTAGTCTCTTGGAAATTGCTGCGAAATTAACGTACGAACTACGGCTACCGTGGCGCACGGCATACGCGCCGGAGGTTAACGTTTGATTAATTTAAATACGCGGATGAACGCGTAATATGTTCTTACTGGCGATGCGCGGTGCTGGCGCTCGGGGCTAAACGAGGCGAAGCGGGATATAAGTACGCGGATAGATCGTTTTGCGCGGCGTACATGTTCCGAGTGTGGGCGTTCGGAAGCATGTAGAGATTAACACGTCCACTGCCGCGGAGGTCACCTACGATCGAGGCTTCGCTTCTTAACCCTTGCGCGACCAGTCAAACTATTCGTAATCGAAGCTATGAATCGCAAAACTGCGTAGATCTAGTTGCTGACATTTTATGAATCATCAGATGCATTTTCTTCTGACTCATTCGGATCTATCCAAACGCATTTAAGACGATACAGATTTAATCTCTAAAGACATCTCTCTGTGGATACTCGCAGGAATTGATTAAGAATTGAGAACGATAAACGACGAGAACATTGTTCTTCTGAAAGCGTTGGTTGGTGGACTTGCGCTGTTTTAGAATTCGCAGCTTCGATCGCCAAACATTTTTGGCACAGATTTGTTACATCGAAAGCGTAAATAATCAGAGAACTATTTAAACAATAGAAGTCTGTAACGATGCTGGTGTGGCTTCGCTAAATCGCGAAGCATTGTTCGAGGAAATTATAAAAATGGGTACGTGGGTACCAGTACTGTAGTTACCAGAACGAAATATAGCGTATAGAGCTCGCGAAACGTTCATCGTGTTAACAGTTTTAGTCTAGACATTTTGGAGCATTTTCTTTCGTTTAATTCAATTAACGAAAATGTTGGAGTTGAACTTCCGCGGCAATAAAGCTCTCGCAATAGCAGTCAGAGTTAAATCTTTGCGGTCGAAGTATGGGCTATTCCCGGTAAAGTAGTTTCACCATTCTCGCCGTGGGCCGTGAAAAATATCGCTTTTTATAGCAACACAAAAATACGTACGAGTGAAATGTGTTCATTTGAGTGTAATTTATAAGTTTTTTTAAACAATAATTCACAAAAATTACAGCTTCCGGTGTGCAAGCGAAGATAATTTTGATAAACGTGAAACTTACGCCAAAAATATTATAACCGCAAACAGTTAAACGAGTTAATGCATTATCGAGACTGAACATATTAAGTCTTATATACATTCTCCAATATCTGTTCTCGAAATTAGAACATTCGTAAGCGTTTCCTTTTTTCCTACCCCCCGTAAGATATCAGTTCGAGTTTTGACAAGCCTGTCATCTCTTTCGAAACTGTGAACCCTCCCAGAAACTCCTCCCTCGCTTGCCTTCTCTCAAACACTACAAACACCGTTGTCATATCCATCCTTCGAAACGGGACTTCCTGTGTCCCTCGTCCGTAATTTCCTTCCACTCCAACGCCGAAGAATTCAAGGCTAGAGAAGGAATAGGAATAATTCGAGACGGATAAACGCAAGGCTAGAAGATGCAACGCCGAAGAATCTTTTTGTTCCGTAAAAAATCGCAACGCGGAGAGAACGCGGTTCGTAAGCTCGGCGTATTGCGGTCTTCGGGCAAGAAACGTCCGCTCGGTTCTCCCTTTTAGTGACAAGCGGCGTGCAGGCGAGTGAAATTGAGATTTCACGCACGTCTGCACGGCAGCAAGGTAATTGCGTTTAAACGGCGCGGTTGCGTATGCGAGTGTTGCGCCCACCTGTGTCAGGCCGCGTCTAAATAATAGAATTCACGGCGCGCGAGCGTCGACCAGGGAGGAGAAAAGAGAAGGCGTTCGATCGTCCGTCATCGGCCTCGTCATCTCGCTGGCCGACACGAAACCCTATGGCGAACGACTACTAATCAACCGGCGTGATTCACGGAGCCCCTCTTCGTTAAAAACTACGCGTCTCTGCCTCCTCTAAGGCCACGGGGACCTTAAAACGCGATACCATCGATTTCCTGGCTTTTCGAGTTTTGACTCACGGCCCTCCCTTTCGTATGCAGCCGCGCCGGCCGCGCGCGACTTTTGCCCGCCCGGCTCGCACTTCCGAAAGCCACGATGACTCCAGAATGTTAACGACCCACCGCGACCTCCCTTGAGCTTTTACAGGGTTTATGGCTAGCGCAGGTATAATGGTCCGTGGGAAATTTTCAACAAAGTTGCTAGACTGCGCATATTTATGCAAATCTGTTTCGAGTATCTTATAAACACGATTAATCATTTAACATTGGTACTACCGACGATTAAGGTACACTTATTTGTAACAACGAAATCGAAGTCGTTAGTTGTACGAATTGATAGAAATGAGACAAATATTTCCCATCGCATTACTATTTGAAAATCGCCCGCTAGAATAGTTCCCGTACAAATGTTCCGGAAAGTTAAATATTTCTTTTGTACAAAAATGAACGCGAAGACTGCGTTATAAAAGCTTGACAAAGTTCTAATAATTCTGCTGCGAAATGTTTGACAAAATTCCCCGTGCAACGAAAAAGTTATTATTGCAAAGGTTAATCAATCTTACGATTAAACTCGCGAGGGAAAGGCTTGACTTTGAATATTCTCGAACGAGATCTTACGCTTCGTCGTTAAATAGACAGGTTCACCTTGAATTTTTTTTCTGCGTCTGCAGTCGTGTTCATTAAATTCTCCGACCTCGAACTTCGCGCATACTTCGGGGATAATCGTCCGCTTTATTAGAGTCATCTAGCCGTGGGCTTTGGGATATCGAAAGTTTTCCACGCGAAATATTTTCCGCAATTTTTCGGCCGCAAAATTGCCAACGCGTTATTCCGCCGAGCGTGCACGCGCGCACGTTACATTACCCGCCACCAATTTACTTTTCTCGAGCGAGGGCGCCTATATCTTTAATACGTTTCTCGTGGGAACGATTCTCACTCGCACGATGCACTTTACCGCGAAGCCTCGATCGAACCTCAGGGCCCGGACGCATCGCGGTAATTTAATTGACGCAAAGATTGCCACAAAAAGTTCATCTTTACATAATGGTTCTTTTCCTTTCCCAGCGATAGTAACGATCATCGACGTTTCTCATGGCGAGCACAACCTGGGCATTACACCACGATCCCCTTCGGACTCCTAAATGTCGAACCATCTTTTTCCCTTTTCTTCTTCCCTCTATTCCAAGTCGGATATTTCGAATGCTAATTAGAAAAATGCAAGGGGAGCTTGCCTATTGCCGGCCAGAACAGGGGAAGAGAATTGAAAAGAAGACTCGGAAGATAAGTGAACTAGGAAAAATGAATAAAATTAGAGCATTGGTATCGAATAACGCAAACTACGAGACGATTTTCGTGGGTCGTTTCAAGATTTACGACGAAGAGTTCGAACTGCAAAGAATGGGATTGTGGATGATCCGAAACGTTCGGATGATTATACACGTGAGCATTGCAAATTATTTTGCAGTTCTAAATTACGTCACAAATCTTTACGGCGTCTGGTAATAGGAATTACTCAAAAGTTACCTTAAAAACGTACACCAACGTTTAACGTTAATTTAAGATCGTATGGTGATAGCGTTGCTTATTTCGTTCCTTTATTTTTCTTAACATTGAAACGAACGCAAAGTAGAATGAATAAAGCGTTATCTTTTTTCATTTATTTAAAGAATACCTTATGTGTCTCGGCAACATAGGAACTCCCCTATCCTAAACAGACACCTAATACTCGGTTCCCTGTTACCGTGAATAAATCCTCCGTAGACGAGTAAACGATTTGTTTAGACAAACCAATTCCTGTAGAAGAAAGTTCGATCGTTGGCGCGATCCAAAAAGGAAACTGGCACGAGTCGAGTCCGCTCGATTGGATTAAACCGGTGCCTTGTAGCTGTTCTGCTTTCATTCTTCCAACCATTGGTAAAACGTTTATCTTCGTTCGACAACCAATGGCCTGGCCGTTTACCTTTCTTTCATTTGCGGTCTACGGATCGTTGACTAGCTACGGAAAATGGCTCCGATTATGGAGAATCGGCCTCATTGTTCTCACCTGCCTCTTCAGCGACAGCGATACTCCTTGCAAAAGGAATCGGATGTTGTTCCGTTTAGCTGTCCGCGAAAATAGAGTACACCGATTTTCTCTCGGAGCGCGTCGGTTTTCTTCGAGATCGTTGGAGCGTCCTCCGATTGGAGGGATCCGTTTCCGGGCGCGCGACACATTTATCCTCACGGTTCGGCTGCGTAACGACAAAGCCCCGTCCCGGTGGTCGAGTAAGGGCCTCGTCCTCTCTGTCTTCGGCAACCGAAATCCAATTTGCATGAACTGCAGCCAAAATGGACGAGGTAATTGGTACACACTGGAGGGATTAGGGCTGCGCCGAGGCGACGAATGTCCGGGCATCGCCGTTGCTACTGAATTCGCCCATTTGCGGCGGCCCTGGCTTCTTCTAATTGCGGACCGGTAGTTTTCAATTAAATTACCAACCAGTTTTTTAACGCTCTACATTCCGATCATTTAACCCACCATTTGCATCGCGGCCTGAATTTATGCGACCTGTTCTTTATAGCAACGGTAATGGAGTCGTGTCACCGGAGCAAACACGGTTAACCTGTTCACCGATTCCGAGTCATTTTTCAATCGGAATCTTCTTTATACGCAGAAGTGAAAATGAATAGAAATGGATTGATACTGTTTAGGGAAATTTTAATCGCTTAGAATACATATATAGGATAACGTGCTTCTGACACGAATATAAAGACGCTTAAGAAAATAAGGAATTACCGAGAAAGTGAAGTACTATGTTCAAACCATTGATAATCCGTTCTTAGATAGGAATAGCTACTTTTACTCGGTATGATATTATTTATAATGATTTTTGCACAGCGTGTTGCAAACATCGCAACGAAAGACTGTTTCTCTTCCGAGTGATCGTGCTAAACACACGCTGCAACGTTTAGATATAAACCACTCGTTGAGATACGAATACAGGCCAGACATTGATCGCGAAATATTCCACTTCGCGATGCAAATGGGTCATGTTCGAATGTTAAGAAGACAATGTACAAATTGCGTATCTGCTGAAAGAATTACGCGCGGATTCCATTCCGCTGATTTGGCAAAGGTAAAAGTGTTAGAGATCGACCGGGGACAAAGCAAATAATTCGAAGCATCCTCACGGTTATGGCACCGACGACAGAGCAGAAGAAAGATGAAGAAGAAGAAGAAGAAGAAAGAGAAGAGGAAGAAGAGCTACGACGATGGCGAAGAGGGAAAGAAAGAAGAGGAGTACGCTCACATAAATACGTACGCAACGCAAACAAAAACCCACAAAGGACCGCGCTCGCGGCAGATACGATCTTGCGGCATGCAGATACGAGCATACTAATCTCTCCGAGAGGCCTCTCCGAGGAAACCGTGTCCTTTTGTTGTATCCGTCTATGAAATATATTGGTGGCTGCTGCCCCGACGTCCGACACGAGGGAACGATTCAATATCATTCCGACGCGCTGGATCTCCCCGGCATTTTTCCACCCCGGTTCGCCTCTAGATCATCGGCCGTACACCGGGAAATAGAAATATATACGAGCATCGGGAACCGAACAAAGGCTGGATTTTTACGCGGCAATCGGTGGACACGCGAAATCCTTTTTATCGGCGGCCAAATGACGGAGACGCTAGCCTAAGGGATGATGCATGGACGGGACGTTTAAAATAAATCATAAGTCGTTGAGCGTAGGACAGTCTTTCAGGGTTAGAAAGTACCCAACGTACAATGCAAGAGAAGAATTGCGAGTTCTTGCGACGTTGGTTAGGTTATTGGGGAATTGGGGAATTGATTCGTTAACCCTTCGGTAACGGCGAGCATTTTTCTTCGCTCAAGCAAATAGAAGAGATTTCCGTAGTTCGAGAAATTTACTCCATTACGATACTAATTTAATTTACTACTTAAAACATATGGACACCAACTATCCCGTCCCATAATCGCTAAAAAAACAAATTCTTTCCGTTCCAAATAATTATTAACGATGCCGAATCACAGTCGCGATAAATTTATGGTCTAACCTGCTTCTCGACGAATGTTTAATTCCTACCGCCGGAAAAGTCTCTAATTAAAGAACGATAAACGTTGCGGTTGTCGATGAATTTGTCCCTGTGTTTTCGAACGCAATTTACACTCTCGTCGAAAAGAAGCGAAACAATTGGATAGCAATGTCGCGATCATTACCGCCGAATAGTCGTACAGTATAATTCGGTTCTTGAACAAGCTCTGCTCGTCGTTCAATATCCTCTGTCCGGTATACAGTTAATTTCCAGCATTTGCATGCCGATACAAGGATAGGGCGCCGGTGCGACAGGCAGCAGTTTCAATTTCGCAACGCCAATCCAATCATGTAAATCAGGGGTAGCATTATTAGTGGCGGCAATCGAACTCTCTCTCGTAGGCGAATAGGAGGTGCGGTGTCGCGGAGGTGGAGGTAGGTCCGATCCGAAACGAAGGGAGCACCGACCGTCCAACTAATCCTGGGTTTACCTAATCGCTTACTCCCTTCCTCCTTCGTCTGCGCGCGTTTCCGCTCGTTCGCAAAGCGGCTTACCCTTGCACCTCCATCCCCCCCGTAACCCAGCTTGGGACAACGGAGAAATTCCGCATCTGCGATCGAGCAACCGTTCGATTTTCCTCGATCGGCAATCTTCGTGCGAGCGTCATTGTTCGCCAAGGGAGCGGCTCTCGAAAACGGGTATTTTCACCGAGTCCGTCGTTGGCCACTCGTTTCGAATAAATCGTGATCTTCGTCAAGAGGAGCATGATTCATAGGGTACCAGCTCAGTTGGCAACGAGTGAGTTCATTCGGCGATTTGTCAGGGCGATGGATCGTTCGCGATGCATCTTCCGTACCGTTGACGACCAGTGATCGCGCGCGTGAAATACTTTAAACTTTAAAGGATGTACATCCGAATTGGACCAAATTAGACGACCAAATACTCTTTATCGTTATTCATTGGTGTCTCGTGTATTTTTGAGATCCACCACGGTAATGTAATACCTAGATTCCGATAGCGTGCAACGTCTAAATTCAGGGGCGGATTTATACGTCCGAAAGTTCAAACAAAAGTAAAAAAAAATGAAAAGAAAAGAGCTCCAAAGTATGGGGAATTATAAGTTTTGAGAATTGGAAGCTTTAGAAATTCAAACCATTGGGAATTCGACGCTTCGGATATTTGAAGCGTTAGAAATTCGAAATATTGGGAATTCCAAGCTTTATAAATTCGGAATGCTGGTGTTCAACGGGTTAAACGTAACTGTCTTACTTTTCTTGGAGTTACGTTAAAAAAAAAAAGAAAAAACCTAGATCTACAGTTTACTGATATTCGATGATCGCGACATCGTTCATCGAAAACATTCGCAAAGAGCTATTGTCCCCTTTCGAGTGCACCACCCTGTGGCGAGTGCTTTCTCCGCTATCGCGTCGTTCGATTCGATCAGATCGCGACCGGTTATCTGTCATCCAGCAGCCGCCCAGTCGATAAAAGGTACAAAGCGATTCGTTTGAAAAAGCGGCAGATATTTCCCAGGGACCGAGTAAAAACGATCACAGCCACGACGTTTATTATCGTATGTTTCCATGGGGAACGGTCGAAGGAAAAGAATTTCCTCTCCGCCAGGGGAACGGGATGGGAAATATAATCAGCACGCGGCCGATAATTCCTGACGGCGAAAGAGGTGGAGCGGTGGGCGATCGAACGAAAACGTAAGCCGCGTAATCCCCTGTGAAATACCGCGCTGGATCCGAGAACTTTGCCGTACGCCCGAGGACATCGGGGACATCGATTATTCGCGGCAAACCGCTCGCGTTAATCGTTTAAACTCCGCTCTCCAGGAGGACGTACGCGGTGGTGGTGCCTCCGCCAGGTACGCGCCACGTGATCCGGCAAACCACCAGACACCAGGATTCGCCGGGGATATCGATACTCGTCCTGGAAGAGTCTGGGCTCGTTGCCAGGCTATCGCCTCCGCTTCCTGCGAGAATCGATGCCAGATTAACAAGCAGTTGTGCGGCGCATTCGATGGTTTTTAATTAGTCGATGCCACTCGCATCTGGTATCCGAGTTGTTGATACTTTGCCTCCTGCATGTTATAGACCAATAGATTAATACGGGCATTATTCGTGTAATGCTCAGCCGTTATGAATAACGACGAATAATGAAATCGGTCAGTGTAATAAATTCGACGTAGCGTATCGTAATTTATTACATTGGCTGATCGATACGGATGCCGCTATCGCGTGGTCGGATTAAACTTGAGTTAGGAAAAGAAATTATGTAATTCTAAATCTCATCAAAGTCTCGCGTGTTCTAATAAGTACCTGGCACCGTCTACAGTTTACCAAAGAATTTGCATTTAAATCCGCAGTCTACTTATTGTAACAGTTCGCAATGATTAATCAATTGCAATTTCGTTCGAAATCAAACGCTACTGCTTTTCTTACAGTTTGTACAATGCCAGAAATTTCGTTCCTATTTTATCTTCACCTTCAATATTACGTATGACGGTATTGTCGATCAGTTATTTAACTTTTTCTTACCTACTCGAAGTCTACTCGATACCCCCCTCAAGTTTAACTTTGTCCTACTTACTCGAAGTCTACTCAATACGTCCCTCAAGTTTAACTTTTTCCTACTTACTCGAAGTCTACTCGATACCCCCCTCAAGTTTAAGTTTTTCTACTTACTCGAAGTCTACTCAATACCCTCCTCAAGTTTAACTTTTTCCTACTTATTCGAAGTCTACTCAATACCCCCCTCAAGTTTAACTTTTTCCTACTTACTCGAAGTCTACTCAATACCCCCCTCAAGTTTACCTTTGTCCTACTTATTCGAAGTCTACTGAATATGTCCCTCAAATTTAACTTTTTCCGACTTACTTAAAGTCTACTCGATACCCCCCTCAAGTTTAACTTTTTCCTACTTACTCGAAGTCTACTCAATACCCCCCTCAAGTTTAACTTTGTCCTACTTATTCGAAGTCTACTCAATATGTCCCTCAAGTTTAACTTTTTCCGACTTACTTAAAGTCTACTCGATACCCCCCTCAAGTTTAAGTTTTTCTACTTACTCGAAGACTACTCAATACCCTCCTCAAGTTTAACTTTTTCCTACTTATTCGAAGTCTACTCAATACCCCCCTCAAGTTTAACTTTTTCCTACTTACTCGAAGTCTACTCGATACCCCCCTCAAGTTTAACTTTTTCCTACTTACTCGAAGTCTACTCAATACCCCCCTCAAGTTTAACTTTTTCCTACTTATTCGAAGTCTACTCAATATGTCCCTCAAGTTTAACTTTTTCCTACTTACTCGAAGTCTACTCAATACCCCCCTCAAGTTTAACTTTGTCCTACTTATTCGAAGTCTACTGAATATGTCCCTCAAATTTAACTTTTTCCGACTTACTTAAAGTCTACTCGATACCCCCCTCAAGTTTAACTTTTTCCTACTTACTCGAAGTCTACTCAATACCCCCCTCAAGTTTAACTTTTTCCTACTTACTCGAAGTCTACTCGATACCCCCCTCAAGTTTAACTTTTTCCTACTTACTCGAAGTCTACTCAATACCCCCCTCAAGTTTAACTTTTTCCTACTTACTCGAAGTCTACTCGATACCCCCCTCAAGTTTAACTTTTTCCTACTTACTCGAAGTCTACTCAATACCCCCCTCAAGTTTAACTTTGTCCTACTTATTCGAAGTCTACTCAATATGTCCCTCAAGTTTAACTTTTTCCGACTTACTTAAAGTCTACTCGATACCCCCCTCAAGTTTAAGTTTTTCTACTTACTCGAAGACTACTCAATACCCTCCTCAAGTTTAACTTTTTCCTACTTATTCGAAGTCTACTCAATACCCCCCTCAAGTTTAACTTTTTCCTACTTACTCGAAGTCTACTCGATACCCCCCTCAAGTTTAACTTTTTCCTACTTACTCGAAGTCTACTCGATACCCCCCTCAAGTTTAACTTTTTCCTACTTACTCGAAGTCTACTCAATACCCCCCTCAAGTTTAACTTTTTCCTACTTACTCGAAGTCTACTCGATACCCCCCTCAAGTTTAACTTTTTCCTACTTACTCGAAGTCTACTCAATACCCCCCTCAAGTTTAACTTTTTCCTACTTATTCGAAGTCTACTCAATATGTCCCTCAAGTTTAACTTTTTCCTACTTACTCGAAGTCTACTCAATACCCCCCTCAAGTTTAGCTTTGTCCTACTTATTCGAAGTCTACTGAATATGTCCCTCAAATTTAACTTTTTCCGACTTACTTAAAGTCTACTCGATACCCCCCTCAAGTTTAACTTTTTCCTACTTACTCGAAGTCTACTCAATACCCCCCTCAAGTTTAACTTTGTCCTACTTATTCGAAGTCTACTCAATACCCCCCTCAAGTTTAACTTTTTCCTACTTACTCGAAGTCTACTCGATACCCCCCTCAAGTTTAACTTTTTCCTACTTACTCGAAGTCTACTCAATACCCCCCTCAAGTTTAACTTTTTCCTACTTATTCGAAGTCTACTCAATATGTCCCTCAAGTTTAACTTTTTCCTACTTACTCGAAGTCTACTCAATACCCCCCTCAAGTTTAACTTTGTCCTACTTATTCGAAGTCTACTGAATATGTCCCTCAAATTTAACTTTTTCCGACTTACTTAAAGTCTACTCGATACCCCCCTCAAGTTTAACTTTTTCCTACTTACTCGAAGTCTACTCAATACCCCCCTCAAGTTTAACTTTGTCCTACTTATTCGAAGTCTACTCAATATGTCCCTCAAATTTAACTTTTTCCGACTTACTTAAAGTCTACTCGATACCCCCCTCAAGTTTAACTTTTTCCTACTTACTCGAAGTCTACTCAATACCCCCCTCAAGTTTAACTTTTTCCTACTTACTCGAAGTCTACTCGATACCCTCGGTTCCCCAAAATAGCGAGGAAGCTAATAGATCGTAAAAGCTTAGAAGCAGGATGTGGCGGGAGTCGCAAGTAGGTCAACCAGTATCCAGACCGCGAGCATCTTCCTGTGACAAACAGTACCGATTCCCGACTTCCGGTCTCCCACGGTTGCACGTGTAAGACGCTCCGCGACACGCATATTCGCTCTCTAGTCGGCCAGTTGGCGAAATCGTCGTCGGTCGATGCTCGTCGAAGCGAGTCAACGTTTTCGAGTTAATGGACATCGCTGATGGCTATACCTTGTCGCGTCGCGGTTCAAGGAAACCACCTGCGACATGCTTCCAAGACGCTAAAGAACTCCGATTTCCACTCGCAATTGTGCTTCTCGTTATGTGCTTCCCTAATTGCTTAACGGATGTTGCTGATTTTCCCTTGCCACCGATTGAGTCACTTCGCTTTGAAACTTATTTCAGGTAGGTGATTTGAAGCGTCGTTTCTTTTAGATCTTCGAAAATGTTAGGTGCACCACCGAATAATCCACCTTTTTTTATCGAAATCAGTATTTGTTTCGACAAAGTCAGATACTTATTCTATTTTATGTATAATTATTGCCATTCTATAAATTATACGTATCTATTTGAATATATGATAAAAGAAATTTGTTAACTCATTTAAAAATAGTGAACCACTGATAGGTGCACCTAACATTAACGTTAACATATTCGGTGTTTAATAAATCAAAAGTAGCCGTAATGTTCGCTAAAAAGAGGATTCTACTTGTATGCGGCAAACTTCACAGGCGGGGGGAGAATTCGTAGACGAATCGGGTTAAGTTAGACGTTATTCTAGGACTCGATATGACGCGAATAAGGCAAGGCGCAATATCGCGCGATATCTCGACCGGCGATCGAGGAATTAAAGAGTCCAGGGCCGGGATAAAAATCTTGTATTACAGTCACAGCTCGTTTGAGCGGATGCCTCAAGTGATTTCGGTTACACCTCGTTTGCACGATCCGCCGTTGTACGGTTCTTATTATTTCCCCGATCTAGGAAGCGGTGTTTCAATCGCGCCGGCGGATTGAAATTGCAGGCTCGATGGCGCCGGATAACATTGTGATCGCGATGTAAAAGAGAACGCTGCTGATATCGGGTCCGGAGTGGCCAGGGGGCTGTTGAACAATCGAGTGTCCCATTTCCAGCAATCAGTGCGTATCGTTCCTTCGGTCGTCCGAGTGAACGGTTCGCCAGAAGCTCTTTTAAATGTCGCAACAAACTTCGAAAGTATTTCATATGATTATTTTCGTCCAACTGTTAATCAATTTGCATCACTAGCGCAATTTTCCTGGCGATCCATATTCCGGGACAGTGGATCCTTATCGCGAAATAATCGATACGCGATGCACGCGTGAACTTCTTTCTTCATTTTCATCCGTTACAAACTATTCGAATATTAAGCGTTTAATACTTTTTCGAATACTTCTACGTAAATTGAATGAAAAGAAAATTCGTAACAGGGACGTATTTTTCATTCCTTCGTACGATGCAAATGGGTCAAGTATCGTTGTGCAATGGCTTGCAGTTTCGCTAAATACTTGCTTTACTTTTGCCACGGTTAATAAGCTGATACAGTGTTTAGCTAGTACTTAGGTGACTCTCATTGTTAGCATAAATACAAGGCTCGAAGTGAGTCAGACAGCAACGTTAACACCGCTGCTAGGCTAAACGGCGTATTATCTTGTGTATTACGTTAAGTATTACTTTAGCTTGGCAGGGAATGTCGAAACACGGAGATTTCTCAGATATATCCGCGAACAGAAGTGAATTCTCTTTTTCCTTCATCTGCTCGATAGATCTACATAGGTACGGATTGTGGCCGGGGTCGTGTTTACCTGGCGTGCAGCTGGAATTACGAGTGAAAAGAACGGGCTAACAAGAAGAGGCCGAATAAATCATAAAGCATGGCTCTTCCGCGCTATGCTAATGACACCTCCTGCATCCTGTGTATCCTTGGCGCGGGCCGCGAAAGTTCCTGGTGGCACGCCACGCGGCGTTTGTTCTTCTTTTTACGGGACTCCCGGCAACACACCTCCTTGACGCAATTGCAGGAAATAAAACACTCTTACCCGGACGTTTCCCCCGAGTTCACCCAGCGAACAACAGCCACGAGAGGTCCGCGACGCAACAACAACCGTACTCGGCCGTGTAACGAGCACTGCGGTGCGAGAAAGAATTATCGTCCACCGAGTCGTTTTTCTTCAGCCTCGCCGAATATACGGCGACGATTAATCGTGCAAATAAGAACGATGCATTCGATCCTGATGTATTATCCTCGTAAATAGAGGAAATCGCTAAGCTTTCTTTACTCGCTTCGCTTCTTCTACCGTTGAAGGATTATAATTGTAAAATCGAAGGCTTCCGCGTTCAGAAATGGTAGCAGCAATAATGCTGAAGAAATACAGAAGACCGTAGAGTAGTTCCAACTTGCCAATCTGAAGATCGCAAATGCAATTTTCTTTTGTGTCCCGCAATTTCTCTTTTACCACACAATTGTGTTCTCCGATTTAGAAGCATTGTAGCAACATTTGCTCCGCTACATAAGTCTGTTCTCCTATTTACATATGTATGCAAAGGTGAGATTTCCTTTAAGCGTCACTCGCATACGACTGAACGCATAGCGTTCTCTGTACGAACGTGGTATTTCTTATGTATTACACGTTTAAATATAACTGTGTATTGAAGTTTACCAATTTTTACCGATCCCGGTGCGATGTCTCAACCCTGCTGCTGAAGTAGGCAGTTGTTGAATATTGGTAGCATACATCTGACGCAAACGTGACAACCGTAAATCGGTTCTCAATCGTAGTAGCATACAAACGTGTAACATAGAAAAATCTATGTTTGTCGCAGATGAAAAGAGCGAGTCCTATGCGTCCAGTCGTAGGCGTCTGACGCTAATAAGAAATTCCACGTTAACGCCAGCTTTTCCTGTTGCGAACGTTCCAAACTTGCCGTCAAAGCACAGAATTCTATCGTTGAAAGGGGAATTCGTGACTAATAGATCCGATCGAGGATCTAGCCGATACGCGTGGAGCGTAGACGCAAGGGGGCTGATCAACAGGCGAGGACACGCGCCATCGAGCACGCGCCGATAGATCTGACATCTCGACGCCCGACGCCGTACACGTGACCGGAGACTCGTTACCTCTCCTCTCCTCTTCATTCTTTCTTACTTTCTTTCTTTCCTTCTTTCTTCCTTCCTTATTCACCGGCGGCTTCCTCCACCTTCCCGTCGGAAGACACGCGCCCGACGTCTCCCTCGATTTCCCGGAATCGACTTTCGAGAGATCGAATCGCCGGCAGGATCGGGACGACCCACCGCGAGCGGCCACGAGTTCGAGGAGAGCCGATCGGTCGCCGAACCGGCTTCCTGCCCCCGCTCGAATCTCCATGTCGAGAGATGAACGCCGCAGTTAAGGTCTGCCTCGCCGTCCTCGCCGGAATCTGTTTACCCTGGCCGATTCCGGGGAAACAAAGACATCTCCGGACGATTATTCGCGGGCCTGTTAGAGCTGCTCGATTCTCGGACACGATACTACTTCGTCAATTTGTATCTTGATCGGTCCCGATCATCTTTATGCGCCGTGTATCCCCGATACGTGGCCCGTTGTTTCTTCTGGAATCTTGGAATAGGGTGATCAGGGAGGAAGTTCCCAGAAATGGGAGCTCTAGTCCGATGATGCTGCTTTAGATATGCGCCGGTCTTTATTTTGATAATTCTTTTTATGGGTCGAATTTATATATGTAGCTGAACTCCGTTTGGTGGTTTGGGGTATCTTTACGAGCTTGCGTAGAATATTTCAAACGTATACAGAGTGGTACGCGCAATCGTTTGATATCGGAACAAAGGAGAAAAGTAAACGGTTTAAAGAGTACTGCTACGGACGAGATACAGAATACACCGCTCATTCAGTGCTATAGGGTTATCCAAAAGTACCTTTAGGATGTTGAATGAGAATATCTGTCAAACGCCATGTTTGATAGTAAAATAGTGGTGAAAAAGAATAAAAATTGAAAACGAGAACGAACGAAGATAATAGAAATAAAAAAGATAGATTAGAAAAGGGTAAAGCAGAAAGGGAAAGAAAAAAAGTGAAGGTAGGTGTTCCTACAGTCTATTTTGGATAACCCTTTACTTCTCGTTATCCAGATTTGAGGTTCGTAAGCCCCATTGCCACCTCCATTTTTGCCTTTTCGATCGCGTAAAATAATCTTTGCGGTTGCCCTTACGTTTTGCAAATATTAAAATATTTAAGAAATATTTGTATTTCTTTCTTGCAACATTGTACAGAAATTTCATCCCTAAAGTGGTATATCCACCGTCACGACATCCCTAACCGATTATAACAAAGCCGCTTGTACTATAAAACACGGTATATTAAGTCAACCATTAACCGTCAGTTGCGAAATAGAAAATTTCTCAAACATCTTTCCAAAAGGGGTCGCGTTCCGGAGTTCCCTCGGGTTGCTCGTTTAACAAGGATCCAATTACGCGATTCTTAGGTGCCGCGGGCTCGAACGCGCCCCTTCCAGCAGCTCCGCGATTCTCCGCGTGCCTGGCAGTTCGCCCCGCGACCAAATGTCGCAACCGAACAATTCGAAGCCTCCAAGTGGAGCCTTAATATGGAAGTTCGGCGAACGTTCCGGTCGATCGTTGGCGATAGCATCGCTTTAATCAGCGCGCCACGAATTGACGAAGCAACCGGAGACTCGCGGGTGCGATGCGCGAGTACCGCAAAAATTTGGGCCGAGGGCCGGGTGCGGATTTTAAGGGGAGTCCGCATACCAGCCAGCGACTGAGTCCCACGGGAGCGAAAGGGAGGAAAGGGCCACGCTGAGGAGACCGGCCACTAAATATTGTGTTCGCGCAGAGAATACAGCTCTCGGGACACGTGTAAGCGGGGCCGCGGGATTCCGTATGAGCAGATCGGCCCGCCGATTATACGCTAATTCAACGCAAATTCCTTCCCGGAGATATCTGTATCGCTCGCATACATCAGAGCCCGCGGTAGCTGGCTGCCGTTGTTGCTGCTGCTGCTGCTGCTCCTGCTGCAGCAGCCTTGCACAGGCCTCTGTGCCGCTCGCCGTGCCTCCGAGCGTCCGCAGTCTCCGGTTAGCTTAATCAGTACCCACGAGGAGACAACTATATACCCACGGCTACATAGTTTCGCGCGCATGTGGTGTGCCCACGAAAACCGGCGACTGTTTCTTGCCGGTGCCGGTGCCGATGCCACCGACCAGTCGCGAGATCCACGGGACGTACTAATTAATCTTGGCGGAGATTTGATTATGATATCGGTAAAGGATGTCCGAAGTCGTTGGAAGAACGTCGCGAAACTTCGCCTTTGGTAAACCCGCTGACTGGGGCGATCGTGAAAAGATCAAGGAGAATAACTTTCTCTTGCTACCGAGCGACGTACTAGACTCCAAATCTATCTTTTCTTCTTCTTTTCGTCGTATCAACTACTACAGGATTGTTAACGACGTACACGATAGATGCCCTCTTTATTTTGTTGATTAATTTAGCGTCCTCGTAAAGTTCAAGTTGCTCGTCAATTTTCCCAGGCTTAATGTTGTTTTCGAAGTTGCGTTCCAATTTGTGTTTCCATCGGTGAGTATTAAACTTTGGGCATTGCACACGTAGATGGTCAATCGTGGTTCCCTTGAGATTAAATAAGATTGGCTTAGTCTAGAGCGAGCTATTTTTACGCGGATCACGGCAACCTGTTCCCTCCTGCGAAGTCCATCTCTTCTGAATTATACTCTGCTCGGAATCAATCGACTACTCAACGGCTGCCGTCTACGAAGCTTTCGTACCCCCATCCCACTCGGATTGCTGCTCTAGATTCTAGCAACTGACCCCAAACGTTCACTCCACGGAAGCGAGCTATAAAACGTCCCCCGCAATTAACAGCGCATCGATCCTGCTATTAATCCAGCAGACAAAGCGACATAAGGCAAGAACGTGGCACGAGCTGGCGCAAGATCGCGGAACAAAGGGGAGCACAAATCACTCCGGCCGGCCTGGAAAGGGTCAGCATCGACGTGAGCGTTCTCACGCATGACGAAGGCAACGGAGCAAAGGATTTTCGAGGCGGGAATCGCCGGTAAAGAGCGCGAAGACGATGGCTACCGTGTATATAGCCACGGCACGCGGTGGTCGACGAAGGTCCAGGACAGAGGACCGAAGATATATCACGTTGTCGGCCGACATACCATTCTTTCGCGGCAGCCGACACAGTGTGTGCGCGCAGCGTTCACAAATTAAGGAGCGCCAAAGTCCACGGGACGGCGTAGGTATGGCCGCTATCGCGCTTCATAAAACTTCGTTAGCAGGTTGCAAGTAGACGGCAGCAACGGGTATATACGCGTAGAGAAACGCGTTGATGGCCCCTCTCTTCTCACCGGGGCTACCGTAAAAATTCATTTTGTTCCCCAGCCGTGTAATTTCCCTCGGATTCTTGCATCTTTCGCGCCGGACCGTATTAGGCGGAACCGTGTTCACCGCTGGACCTCGCGTTCTCCGCACCTCCGACGTTGATCACGCTCGTCTGTCGCCTGGTTGATCCTAATCTTGATTAGCGCTCCTGCGCTCCTTTATACTCCGCGTAAACGAGATTCATTGTGCCGTCTTCCGCGAATCTGTGACGCTGCGGCGATGTTACGCGTTTATTTGCACCTCGCTCCATCGGCCATTGTTATTTCGAGCAATACTGCTTGGTTCTTTCTATACCGGGGTAACTTCTCTCTGTTGTTGATCGAAAAACTTGCGAACTGTATCCACGTTGCAGCTCAAACTACGAAGGTGCTTTTAACGAAAGCAGAGGCTATGTTTACGGCCTTCTTTAGTATACATGCCAGATGGTGAAAAAATTAGCAACGCTATCGGTAGTCCTACCACTACCTTTATCGTGTTTTTCATTTCTATTAAGCACCGATTACAACGTATCAGGTAATTATTTTAATAAAATATCCAGATGGAACTTAAAAGTACCGCCTAAACATTTTATCTTGGTAATAGTTGACAATGGGAAGATAATAAAAAGTATTCCGCATATATAGTTCACATATCTTATATCGAAGCCTCGTATGGAATATTTCGATCGAACTGAACCGAGTCGTTTGAACAGGAGCCAGCCGCCACTGTCTCGAAGTCTGACCAGTTCCGGTCTGTATACTACTTAGAGTGGGCCGTGCTACGCTGTATCATTCGCAGCCCGGCTGATCCGTATTTATCGGGCATCAGCGATCACAATTTTGACGACAGCGAGTCCACCGATGAAGTCCTGGCTAAACAGTGGTATTGGCGCCACGTGCCTCTAATATCAAGCTGGAGGTCGTATATCGTCGGAGTGCGTTGCTCGTTAATTTGCCGTGGAGTCAGCGCATATATAGGGCTGCTAGGCGCACAAGGTGCACCCCACACGTGGCCACACATACGCGGTCGCAAGGACACAGACGTAGAGCGTAGGGTGGACCGTGGGCAGCGCAACGGTGGCCACGTAAATCCGCACACAGACTCAGCTCCGGTAAATAGGCATACACGAAAGAGCACGCGCGTGGTTCTCGTCATTAGGTACGTAGCCTCGTTAGGATGAGTTTTTCCGCCGCTAATGAGGTGGCCTGCAAGTTGTCTCTGGTACCGGTGCAGACGGTCCAGCCGCGGTAGTGGCTCTCTCCGCGTGGATCAGGTGGACGGTCCGGCTTTCTATGACGTCCACGCGCGAATCTGGAGACCTGGACACTATTTTTAATCTACCCTCGGGACACGGACTTGACGGAATTAAAATACATGTGCCTGGAAGCAACGCGACCGCTTGCTTATATCCCCGACTCGCATCGTATATTTCTCTCTTAGCGGACCCGCCACCCTACGCTGGACCGCGCGGAATAATCCTGGTTCTTTCTGCCCGTTACGCCAGTGAACATCTTCTTTCTTTCTCCTCTTTTTTTTGTTTAAAGTTCCCTGCGCTCTTCCTAAGCTTTGTTTTTCTTCTCGTGGTACGTGCTTTTAAAAGGGGTCGCCTTCTAAATGGAGTTATTAGGTGTACAAATTAATTCGGAGCCTTCGGGATTTCACGATTCTATATTTATTCGCAAAAATCGAAAAAGGCGCTGAATTAATTTCTACGCGTAATGTTTAACCCTTTAGCTTGTAACCACGTGTTGCAGTCACGATGAATTTATGATCTAAATACAACAAAACGGCGATGTATTTGTAAACGAGTGTCACTTCAACTTCAACTCTTGTTTCTGTATATGTATACGATTGAAAATTATTAAATACGAACTAATTATAATATTACGGTGTTTCGCGTATCACGCGGCATTAAAGCAGCAAATAGCTAATACAACTGTTTGTAGAGATTTTAATTCCGAAGGGGTTGATTTGCCTTAATAATTCCGCAAAAATAAAGCTTACTAGGTAGCATTCTCCGTTATTCCCTTTATCGATTATTCTAATAATATCAGAGCTATTTTCTATCGATGTTAAAGAAGTTTGCCGAAATCCGTGAACACGGAACGTGTCCATTGACAAAATCATGGTCTCGTCACTATGGAGAGGTAGCACGCGACAGCGACGTTTAAGTGGGCGCATGTCCGCGCGTTTTTGCGAGAGCTGCGGCCATTAAATTTACGAGCCGTCACGGCTAACTTGCAAAGAATAATAACGTATATGCTCGAAATAATCCGTGGTTGGAATAACCCGCTATATGGAAATAGCCGAGCATTTGAGCGACTCGATGTCAAAGCAAGCCAGCCCGGATATAACTCAACGCTTAAACGACTCCGCGGTTCGCTTCAACCACCGTGGACGCGCATTTTGGATTTAAAAACGCGCTCTTTGCATTTTACACGCGAATTATTTTTAACGTCCCGCGTGCTCTGTGCGCTATTCCCTACATAAACGGACGATTTAAACGAAATTGCGCAAAATATTTCCTCAACTTCCTGTTTCGATGCTGCGTCCTTTTTTCCTCTTGCGTGAATCTTCCGACTATCAGGAAGAGGGACACTGTATTCTACATTATTAATAGAATTAATGTAATGTTCGTGCGAATTTGAAAATTTACGTGGGAAACTTAGTTGCAAAATCAATAGAGACACGCCACATTTATCGTCGTTGGGAAGTTTCTAACTGCACGATATTACTGGATGTAGTATTAACATATTGTGGCGCGAACTTACGGGCTGGCCTAATATTATAATTCGCGGCGGGACAGAATAATTAAATTCGCGACAGATGGACGTCCTGAATTACGCGTTAAAAAATCGGAACGAAGGGTACAGATTCAGGACTGTTCTAAAAATGTCTGCACTTGTGGTCATCTTAGACCAGAGAATCGGCATCGTGGGGCTCGTAACGAAGGATCAGTTTCCTGTTTCGTTTACACGACTGGAGAAGATTTACACATTCCAAAACGTTGTGAAACTAGTTTAATAATACGAACATTTATTTGCCTTATAATCCCGAACGATTGATCGTTCTGTCCCAAGTAATTATTGGAGGCCATCATTGGAGGACCAGACTTGCAACTTTCCCTTCGACAAAATGAAGATTAGGTGCGGTTTGTCGTAAGCCAGCCATTGAGGGTGCCCTTAGTAGTAAAAAGAAGTCTGATCTCTGCCTCGGACAATTATCTTCGCATTTTCTCAGTTACTGGTGAAGAAACGATCGATCGACGTCCTTTGAGCCATCCTTGAAGTCACGCCGCCGATCTGAACCACGGCCAAGAATCTAGCTACATCCATGTCAGTTCCGATGCTGGATTTTTTCATTCTCGTGGAGATCCCGCGCGAAGTAATTCGAGCTCCCGACGACGATTCTCCTCGGAGGGCTGAGTTTCGTTGCTCCGTGTTCTTCCCTCTCCCGTGGCCTCGGTGATCGACTGCTCTCAAAGTGCTCCACCTCCTTCTCTTCTCGAGTGCTGTCCGACGTCGCCATTCATCCAGCACGTTCCGGTCGACGTAGCCGTGTGCCGTTGCTTAATTCGCGAATATTTCATCGAGGGCCCCGCGGGCTGAAAATACGCTACAGCTGCTCGCGTCGTGTCTACAACCGGGCCACCGTCGCGATTTTTCCGAAATATTCCGCGACGAGGGCCGTAAATTTCCGTCGTTGAGTATTTTTACGTTCAGCTTGGCTTGCGTTCCTCTTTCCTTCTTTCTCTGGTCACAGTTTCCTTCGCGTCTTAAGGCAGGCTCACACACAATCGTCGCGTCACGCGAAATCGCATGATTTCAGTGGAGACAATCGTAGATGGAGAGAAAGAGATAGCAACGCGCGTTAGTTTTCTCATCTCTTTCTTACACTCTACAAATTGTCAACTCGAATCATGCGTTTTACGCGGTACGCGACAGTTGTGCGTCCATGTTTTTACTTCGCATAGGTTCTTGGGATATTCATTGTGCTTCGAAGGATGAGTAGATTTAGGCAGGTTGTTATTTTATTGCGCTGATGTATCGTTGTTGGTAATGCTTCAGATGGCGTTGCACTGGGCAGCTAAGCATGGGAACGAGAACATCGTGAAACTGATCGCGGGAACTTACAAGGATTACATCAAGAGCGTCAACGAGACCACGGTGAGTGACTTTAAATAATTTCTTTCTTAACAAGTTCCAGAAGAACGTTATCGAAACGTCAATGTGAAAATATGGAAAGTTAAACATCTGATGGTTTAATGGTTTGAAACGATAAACGTTTGAAAATTTAAGTAGATAAAAATGTTGACAATTAAAAATTGAAACCTTTGGAAAGTTCACCGATTCTAGGACGCGCGCTGTACTGTGTTCTAGCTGCTCTCGGCTTTCAGTTCATTTGAAGGTTTTGAAATTCAATCTAAACGCGTGTAACGTCTTCCTTGAGTTCCTTGACGGTTTTATCGCGTCAGATGCTTAGGTTGGGTCATAAACGCACCCAGACGCTACTTCTTTTTTCAAAGGACATTATGCGAAGGTGGTCGTATATAGAGCGCATATGGATTTTTTAGTACCATATGGTGCCATCGCGCAACGTTTTACGACCCGTATGATTTTTTCATCCGACCAAACATCTTACAACCTAACACCACCGTGCCGATAGTAAAATCAATTCTAATTTTGTCTTCTTCTGTTTCCGGGTTTCCTGCGGATTCGCCGTCCCACAGAATGGGGTAAGTCTTATCACCACTAAAATTCTACTCTCAATTTATTATAATAAGTTCCACAAATTAAGAACCAATTATTGAAACACGCAACAAGGATCAAAATTTACAAACGAGTTACGAGAAAACGTTCACAATTGAAGGAAATTAAAAAGCCCCTTTACATTTCCAAAAGATGATCGAATCGTTTCGATTAACGCTTTTATGAACATCATCAAATAGCGCTCGGAACATTTTTAACCATTTCAGTGTTATCGTCACATATATGCGATCAATTTCAAATGTGGTGTATAAATATTTGCAATGAGAATATTCTTATTACGAATTATTCTCTCGATCGTAATTAAGAATATTTAAAATAGAGCAGTATTGCGTACAGTAAATTCAACTCAAAGTCGAATCATTCAACACTCTCGACCTTTACCACTTTAAATTGTTCGGTTTCCATCGATCCACTCGAGTTTCTTCGAGTTCTCGGATCTGATCGAAAAGCGAGTCTCTGTTCTCAAACACAAAATTCCCAAATCACTCAAATAAATCGTATCATTCGAGCGAGCTTGCAAAACAAAGCGCATCGTTCAACGTCTACCGCGAGCATAGAAAGTATGCGGCTCGCAACAGAAATAATAATGTCAAGCAGAGCAAGTAGGTAGGGAAAAAAAAGAGGTGGGATCGATACGAGCGGGAATAAATCGCGGGCGAGTATCGCGACGGTATCTACCATAATCTTTAAGTGGTCGGCGTGCGAAAGGAGCGGAGGACGCGCATTTAAGCGAGCGCCGCGCGTCTCCGTGCCGGCAGAGAGAAGAGACTGAAGCAGAGTTTGTCTCTGTGGCAGAAAGGAAGAAAAGAGAGGGAAAGGTAGGCGCACAGAGAGAAGGCTGCGCAGATAGGATCGGATGTGTGTGGTCCTCCGCTTTGCTCTTTATAAGACTTATATAAGCTGGAGTGCCCTTCGCGAGGGAAAGAAGCAGGGCAGAAAAGAGAAGACGAACCAATGCAGAAAATACATGAGAAAGAGAGGAGAGGAGAGAAGGTTGCTCGTTAGCGGCCCGCGACAAACATTGCTGAACTACCGCACACAGGTTCCGTGTAGAGTTAGATGGATGTAGAATGTTAGCGAAAAAAATTTGATCAAATTTATCAGAATTCAAATTGGAGTAAAGAAGTCTCTAGGAATGAAGAATTCACAGATTTATCATAAGGAAACGGTTACGTCGTGTACAAGGTTCCTCCTGTTCTCCCCCTCCCCCCCCTACAGAGAGGCTCAATTAAGGCGATTAGCGGCATAATGGCTGCAGATCGCATCTAATCGCGATCATATTCCTCCGACGATGAATCTTCTCGAGTCTTAAAGCACCTTCGCGCATCCGCCTGCTGGTTACCTGATATACTCATTTATTTTCCTGTCAGCGACTCCCCTTTTTTCGATTCTAGTGTTAAAATTGTCGGGCACAGTTGAAAACGCGCGTATAAATTTACCAGGAAAAGAGATTTAGGACAAATGATCGTAGAAACCACTTGATCCTGTAGTAACCAAAATCTTCGTATATTGGATTGCACCATATACAGGGTGAATCGGTAAGAATTATTATCCGAAAGTAACTCGTCTCGATAAAAGAAAGTTCCTCGACGTTTCAAAAAATTTAAGACGCGCGTAAATTAGAATGTTTTTATTCGGCGAGTTTCATTAAATATAACGTAGTTCGTATAAAATGTTTTTCTTTTTTTTAATTCTTATAGAAGCTCTTATTAGCTCACCTTGCATAAAAACGTCTCGTTAAAAACGTTAAAAAGAATGGGAAAAGAATACGTAACAACCCGAAATATAAACGTGCGATAAGGCCTTCTTTGACCAACTTCCACGATTCCCAAAATCACGCGAACCACCCCGACGTGTGATCGGTAAAGCAAACAGTAAAAGACCCTTCGAAAGTAGCTTCGATACTTTTAAAACGCCACCCGTGTCCGTTGAAGTTCGCCAGACTCTCTGTTTTCGGGGATTAGTGCTCGATTTAATAAATACGCGTGTATCCGTGTAGGTACCAACAACGTTGGCCCGGGCTAATCCACCCCGGAATGGATCCGTCCTCTATCCAGCCAGCTCTTTTTTCCTTCCAGCAGCCGGCTTTAGCGGCAGACGGTGAATCGTGCGGCACGGCGTAATCTGTCACAGCCACCACTCTCGCCGTAGTTTTCTGCGGCTTATCCTAGCGGCCGCCTCGCCCGCTTAATGCTCTGGCAAATGAAAAAGAGGGAAAAACGTGGGGAACCGACGACGAATCCCCTCTGCGCTTTCTCCTAAGTCGCGTATCCTCCTCGTCGCGATTTTACACCGTGTAATATCCGACTTTTACCTTATTCCAACCGTTTCAAACCAAAGAAATCCCATTTCTCAACCGTTCAGTCGCCAACTTTTACAATCCACTCCGTGTATTTTTTTGTATAATTTCGATAAAAAGAGGAACACGAAAGCGGTTATACCCGGAAAATAGCCACAAATTAACTACGATCCTTTAACCCTTCGTTTTCCATTTCATTTCTTCCATGATTGAATTCTTAGAATTTTTTGTTCATCTACCGATTATTGGAACTGTAATGGGTACTACATTGGGATTCATTTTTTTAGTACAGTCCAACTGATTTAAAGGGTTAAATTAACGCTAGAACTACCGACAATTAAGGTGGACTTATTTGTATCAAATATAACGCAATGGATATAAATCTTTATTCATCCCCAAGTTTATACAATTTCTACGAGAAATTGCAATCAAATAGTTTCGATCTCTTTAGTAGTTCTAGTGTTAACGAACCATCTTCTAAAATTATATAATAGTAGACCCAACCAGCCGTTTCCCAAAATTTCTAACATCCCCTAACTTTACTTTCCATTCACATTGAACAGCTCCCTCGTTTCGAACTACGATCTCGCAATAAGTAAAAAAGATGTATTCTACACTAATTCGCATCAGCTTCCTACGCAAACATCAATTAAATCGTAATCTTGCCGCATCGAAACATCCAGAAGCAATCGAACGGATCTAACGCGGCGTAACAGGACGCGTTTACGCTGCCTTTGAACCGACCCGTTCTTTTCGACCTCGTTTGCCCATGGATAGACACATCAGACGAAATTCGTCGCGGCGTTTCTTCCCGCGATCGACAGGATGTCGAACGTTAGACGTCGCCAGGTATGTGGCGCACGGCGGATCGCAGTCACGAGCGTAATCTGTCACCGGTACCGCTTCCAGCGTAGTTTTCTACGGCTTATCGCGGCATCGACTCGCATTTAATCCCCGCAAAAAACGGTGCCCGTTCCCCACGGGGACCGTAAGCCGCCCGTGTGGCGCCTGCATCCTTGCCGGGCGTACGACAGCCAACGACAATGGCGATCCCACCGGTAGACCCCCGAGACACCGACGGAATCTGTCTCGCACACCGGGTGACCCATTTCGAAAGCATCCCCAAGGATCTTTCGTAAAAGAGGAACAAATAGAGGTTTGAATAGAAATAGAAAACACAATAATGGCAAAGGTTGTCCCGCCAAACGTGATTCAGCGGACACCGGAAAAGGATACAGGGTTAATAATAATGTATAAGGGTGATCAGTAGATTGCGGACTTATATACAAATTCGTATGTTTACAAGTAAGGTTCCCGTTTCTTGTGTATTTTTGGAGATATACAGTTGCACGCAAAATTGAGCGTACACGTATGTTGCCGATGAAAAATAGCTAAAATGTGAATATACACGCGCATATTAAAAAGTAGAAACACACAATATATATGTATTTCATTCGCATATTTTAACGGACAGTACGTGCAAAATTCCTGGTCGAAAATAAGTTATTTATACGTACTTAATAGAAAACGTATAGGTATAACTTTTTCGCTGACACAAACGTGAACGTACTCATCGATATTTTCACTATTATAGAGATATGATACATGTAGATTACTATTTCGTTAACCACCGTTAATCCTCGTGGCATAAAATTAATTAATTTTGTATAAAGAAGGTGAAATATTGTCCGACTTCTTCTTGTAATTTCATTTTGAAATCTTCTCCATTCGTAAACGTATAATTGATTATTTTGGATTTCAATTTGTGTGAATTACACTTTGTGGATTACACGAAATACACAATTTGTGGATTACACAATTGAGTGTACGCTCAATTTTGTGAGTAACTGTGTGTGTCAGTTTAACAGGTTAAGTGCCGGGTTGATTTTAATAATCTTTACGCCATAGACTTGTTAATAATTGCTGGCCGAAAGAAAGCGTCGCGTCGGTTCAAAGTTTGTCCTTTATCTAACTTCAGCCAAACGTGAAAGATGAATGACAAATAGCAGAGGAAAGGCGGAAAAACATTTTCACGAAGCGATATAAATAAAATCCGAAGCGATTTTGGAACTACAATTATCCATTCAAATGCATGAATGAATGTGAACTATTATATCACTGCATTGCATTTATTCGTGTTAAAGTCTTACCACTTTAATGTAAAATGAAGAATCGTCAACATCACGAGTACGTCGATCACCAACAAATGGCACAGCCCTTGACGTGCTAATATAAACGGCTACTAACAATTAAAGATAATATTTTTATTCGAGAATTATCATCGCGACGCAGGGAATTGTTACAGGAATTACTTAGTGAACCACCCTATGCAGAATGCTATTAACATATTTGTGACCACGTTGCAACATTTCCTCCCCGAACTCAGAAAACTCGTGACCCGAACTCGAAAACTAGACTACCTGAATCCGAGACCTGCCCAGCGAGAACAGTGAATTGAAAAAAAGAAGAAAAGAAGAAGATGGGCTGCACATTATAGGAACCAATATCCGAGGGTGTCGAAATACAAAATGTCGGAATCTCGGCCGTCCGGGGCCGTTATGATTTAGTTGCTCGTAAAGGCGGCTCGATGTAGGAAAATATTAAAATTGAAAATCCTCAACGGTGATATACGCGTGCATGATATTGGTGGCCAGCAGCTGTCCCGTTCCCGAAGCCAGTCCTCGAAAAAGAACGACTACTACTCCCCCCTTTGGAGCGAGCAGAACAGACGCGCGCTGAACGCGAGAGGGAAATCTTGCGAAGAAGCGAAAAGAAAAGAGAGGGTTTGGGTTACGGGAAGGGGTCGCAGGGTGAATAGGGGGTCGGTGACGACGCGATATTGTCTCGAGGCTCGGTGACTCCGCATGTCGGGACAATGCTACTTTAAAATATTGTCGAAAGTATAAAGAGAAGAAGAAGGGTGAGCCGCGGCGCGCGTATACGCGGCCGAACGAAATAGAAAAGGGGTGTGAGTGAGAGCATGCGTGAAGGCAGAGGGTGTCGCGCCACTTGTCGCGAGGACACACGTGTCGCATGCTATTGGAGTCGGGGGAAAAAGGGTGACTTCGCCCCATACGTGCCATTTCCTATTCCTGACACTGCTGTGCTCTCTTGCTTTCGCCCACCTATACGCGGGGACTTTAAAGTGAAATAAATTAGAACCGATGCTAGCCGAATAACTCTTTCCCTCTTTCTCGCACCCCCGTCGGGGCGGATTCAACCCCTTTCGAGGGGTGCAGCTTGCCTCGATAACGCCGTCCGCCTATGATCGCGGTTTCGACGCATTTGTCACTACGTTTATTACGGAATGCGATATTGAGAGGGAAATATATAGAGAGGCTGTTTATGGTGGCGCGTTTGGGACCCGATTCAATTTTTCAATCGTCCCCGCTCCGCTTGTAACTTGGAAATACTGCGATTCGCGCACGGCCGCGTTGCAACTGGTGTTTATCCAATGGATCGAAACTTGCGCAGTTTATTTTAACTGCTGACGGTGCACGGACCGGCAAACGTTTTTCAATTGTCTGAAATGTACCCGTGGCTCTGCTATTTTATACGGAACTCCGCGGGGAACTTTAAACTATGCGAAATGGCACGATTGACAACTCTGTACCTGAGAGCCAGATTAACCCAAGTCTGCTTTTGTCCATATTATCGTCCTTTTTTTATTTTGTTACGTCCATTGAGTTCTACTTATGTGCATTATGCTATATAATAAATTATTTCTTTATAATCAAACGTAAAGAAATGAAAGGTAAGTAGGCAGTAGTTTCACCCTCTAAATATTACAATATCTTCTTTAACTTGAATATTTCGCACATTTCTGCGCAATACGTATATTTTGTACTTTTTTGCATATTTGATTTTCCCACAAATGCATAAATAAGTGTAACAAATAAAGAGGATTTAGTTTGACGAACCGCAGAGAGCTTGGGTTAATCTGACTTTGAGATACCGAACTCTCGAATCTACTATAATTATCGCATTTTTCAAACGGATACGCGTGCAATTATTTGGTAAATGTTCTACGCAAGTTTTGCGGATCGTTCACGTTTTCACCTCCACCGGATAATGACCGGTGCACGCAGGACAATTACGCGCAATTTGTCGCACTTATCGAGGCGTACATCGTGAACGGCCGGTACGTGCTTTCAGCTCGCTTTCGTGAGTACCGGTTCAACCAAGCCTCCGTCGCGAGTTTGCACTTTGCATACGATATTTCAAGGTCGCGCAATTTTTGTCCCCGCCTTAACCACCGTCATCGATCTTCCTTCGCTCGTTCAACAATTCCTCCTACTTGTACTTTGGCTTCACTGACATATTCCCGTTTAACGATTCCCTAATCTTTCTCATCTTTTTAGAAGCTTCCCTTTTTCATACTTTGTTTGCTCGAAACAGTAAGAACCTTTTCGCATTGTCCAGATTTCGCTATCCGATTTTCGAAAACGAAATGAAATACCGTACGCCTGCTTTCGTTGTTTTTAATTAAAAGAACAAGGATCGCAATACATATTCATTTTCAACCGGACGTCGATAAGCTTAAAATTATATTACGTCTCAAATGACATAATCTTCCACTATAGAAAATAATGGTCCATATTTGTAACAAATGATTTCCTAATCATCGAGGACGTATGTATCCGTCCTTCGTAGCGAACGAATTAACGAGCCCGGCAAAATGCGCAAGCTCCAAAATCTCAGGTCACCTTGCTCAAACTTGAATTTACCTTGCATCCACCTTCCCATTTTCCCGACAGGTACTTCCCGCGGCCGGGAGAGCACGGTCCGACCGCTAAATTATTCAAAAGATCGGAATCTTAAGGGGGAGCTGCTGAATTATTAATTTATAGGCATTATTGGGTGCGTGTGGGGAGGCTATCTCGATACCGGCACGCATTAGTCAAACAGGTCGTGGCGATCGACCGGTTTACACGTCCATCTCGCTCTCGTATTGTTAATATCTCTGTAAAAGCGATGGAACGGAGCAAAGGTGGCAGCTGTTTCCTGTGCAACCGAGGAAAAGCGGCCTCTCTTCTCACCTGCCGCCCTTCGCGCGATACTAATTGCCAGACAACCCTCCGATGTTCCTTCCAACCGCGACACGATTTCGTGTACTATCGATTCCATGCTACGTGCCATTTCGCACACGTGCACACACGTAACATACACGTACGTCGTTTCTTCTTTTTCTGCACGTTTACTATGTCGTATAATAGAGCTGCAGGGGGACAAGACGTTTGCGTTCCGTATCGTTTGCATCGTAATTGCGTGTCGCGCGTGTGTATCGGGATACAGTTGATCCTTGCCAGTTGCGGGGACATGGAAGAACGTGTTATTAGTGCACCATGAGGGATTACTTTGTCACGGGGACGAGTGGTGTAATCCTCGTCGCGGACACGATAGTCGCTTTTGTTCCAGTCTTTTTTTCCTGTGCTCGGTGTTAATGAGATGCCTATTGTGGCCGGCAAGGGTTAATCGCCGGTGTTCACAATTCCTTTGTTGCAGCCGTGGTTGGCAACGACAATCGTTGTTAGAAAAGTCGAAATCGGTAAACGGTCGAGGTCGGACACGCGCGTTTTGTCAACGCGTTCCCCTTGTTAAGGGAAGTTTCTCCGGGGCGGGTCAGCATGAACAAAAGGCCATACTATCGAAGTCGTCTTCACGACGAATATCCTTCGTCGTGAAAAACACTCTTGTAGCGACCATCGCGTTGAGCAGTCGAATAAACGTTTTATCCGTCTATTTTGAAAACGCCCACAATATTCATTTTTACCCGAAAACCTTACAATTGCGATATAAAGGTGTTATTTTATCTAGTAACTTCGCAGTAGCCGAACTTTTATTTTCTTCTTCTAAGGCAGTCAAAATCACTGGTAACTAATTTGCCATAAAAATTGTAAAAAATTGCAGCGGCGCAATTTTTGATTATCTGAAGAGAAATAGAATCAGCGGAGTCTCGGAGACTCCGCCGCGAAAGTAGAGAGGGAGGGTTAATTGTGGCCCGCGTAAAACCTTCGATCTTCAAATTTCCTCTCATCCCGTGAACAGTGTCTCGTTGCAAGAGTAATAAAACGCGTTGAAGGAAGTGACTTTTGCGGACGATTATCGAAAGATTCGTGACGGTGGAAGATAACGGTGAGTCCTGTTAAAACCGCAGAGCAAGATTCGCGCTCAGCAGTCGGATGAAAGTCGGGAAAGTTCATGCGTGCGTCGATCTATACGCAGCACGCAATGTTCGTTTTCGCGGCATCGCGTTTCAATCTCTCGGTTCTTGCACACACGCGGCACAGCCGCAGATAATATTGTTACGTCGCGGAAATGCGAATTCGCACGCTCCGAGTGATATTCATAATACGACGCCATTAATTCCTCATTGTCTCCGCGTTCTTTCGCCCCCCCCCCCTCCCCCCTCTCCTCTCTACGCGTTCGCTTTTCCTCTTTTCCATCGTCCTCCTTGGTTCTAAGGAAAAAAATAGCCGTGGCGATAACGCATCAAAACGAGGCGTTTTCCCGTACCTCGTTACGTGCGCTCGCGGGTTTTTCCTTCGTTGAAATGTACTACTAGATCCTCGTTACGTGATTGCTGCTTTATGTGGAAAAGTTACTAGATGAATCGGAGATTGATTCGTAATTTTGACGTTTACAGGGGTACACGCCGCTGCACATCGCCGTGCAGTTCGGCCATGAGAATATCGTCGATCTGTTGGTCGACGTTTATGGTGAGTTAAGAGTATCGAGAATTCGTACTGAGATTCATTTTAATGCATTGTGGACGTAGCTTTATTTCCTGTGTATCGTATTCGAAGTTTATCAACCCTTTAACGGTGTAATAATTGAGAAGCTTTTCGGAAAAAAGGGGCCATAAGACAAAGCGGTGAATTGAGTAACGCGAGTCGAAAATTTTACGTTCTTGCGACTCGACGATAAATGCCGCCTTAAACTTAATTGGTTCAATATTCGAACAAAATTTTTAGGGGATATTGGTTACGTGGATATCGTGATTAATTAAAGACAATTTACCGAAAAAGGATTTATGGATCTATGGGCCCTTTTTCCAGAAAGCTCTTCAGTTTTACAAATTTCGGTCAGAAAAATTTCATTAGGAAAATATGATCTGATGAAGTTCCGTAAAATTTCGAGGACCGCAGCGGGGTTAATAGACTGCAAAAATCGTAACAAAAGTTCCTACGAATTCAGCTTCGCAACGAATAGAATCCTAACAGCAAGGGAACAGAGAGACTAATAGCTACAGGGATGCCACGATTGCTCGAATATCTCTCCCGTTTTCTTTTACACGCTATTTGCAGGTGCGAACGGAGAAATACGCGACTATAGTGGAAAAAAGGCCAGACAATACTCGGTCTCTCAGGAGGCCGCTGTCAGTCAGGACACCTTCCGCAGTAAGTACCACGCTCATTCCAAAGCGAACAAAAAGGGAAGAAAGAAACAAAGTATAAGAAAAAATATATACAATTTATTAGTCGCGTAAAGTGTAATAATCGGGGCCGTAAATGTTGAAACGCTATCGAGTCGCAGGATCGGGCGATCCTATCGGAGAACACCGTTAATCAGACGCGTCAAAGTTTCATAATTTTCGCAAAGAAACAAGGGAGACTCGTAGCGTTTACGCGAATTGTCGAGTAAATTGCTCCCCGTCGGTGTATTATTTTATTTCTCCATTCACCCCATAGAAACTCGCCCGAATCATCGGGTTGCTTTCCGTCTTTTTTTTTTCTTTCCATTACGGCTATCGCGATACAATCGGCGGTCTATTAATTTCGCGTCAATCACGAGCCTGAGAAACCGCGACGGACGAGAGGGACGCGTTTTCAATGCTACGACCAAGATACCATTGTCGCCCGAACGTTCGCGATTAAAGTTACGCAACGTTAAAGAGGCGAACACTCGAAACCGAGGGGAAAGTGTTCCGGCATGCATTGTTATCCCCATTACGGAGATTCCTCTGTCGTTTTCGATTGTATTTTAAAAACCAACGCGTTCCTGTCGATTTAATTAAACGATTCTCGTTATTCTCGTAAAATTATTACACCGCAAGATAAGACATTTCGCGTATTTAGATTCGATTGCTACCAGTATTGGTCATAATTACAAATACAAATAAATCGTGGTCCTTTTTCAGAAAATTACGAAATTAATAAAAAGTGGACCATATACCACGCGTATATTTTCCTCTGAAAAATATATTCGCAATTTGATACATTTAAATTTCGCTCCGGATCTCGAATCAGCCAAAGTTCAACCGTATAAATGTTGCTATTGTAGCAAAGAAACTTTCCCTTGAAAGATATTGCCAATTTGTTACGTTTCAATCGCTTCTCCCACAAACATTACCGATTCATTTCGATGTTCATGACGCTAAATCAATTGGATACTGCGAAAAAGCTCGGTATTGTACGTACAATACGAATGCTGAATGATCGCGATAAAGCAATTACAGGTTACCGCACCAGGTACACCGCAGTTTGCACCGCTTTCGTACGCTTGGTTCTGGTTCGGCCTCGGTCTTCTATTTTCACTATCAGCTTTCTTTTGATCGCGCGCATGTCTGTCCTGAGGAACTCGCCTGCCGTGTCTCGGTGCCATTTGCTTCCTAGTTTCCATACTTTTTTTCAAGGGAGCATGCTGTCGCGACTAATTTACATAAGACATTAACTTGTCCGTGAGCATCCACGATGCACTTCATCCTTTCTCTTTCTTCGCTGCGAACAACTAAATTCGTCAATCTCTCTTTTTCTCTCTCCCTCTTTCTCTTTTTTCACTCTATCTCTCTTCATCTGTTTATACATTTCACTCCAAGAAAGAATTATATAATCGATACGATTGGGCTGTACTTGGTGGTAGTAGTCGTGGTTTTCTTCTAACAGATTCGTTTCTTTGTGGTTTCATAATTTGCAAAGGTAGATCTTTAGAGATGCGAAGAAATCGTAGCTCGAGGAGTGTTGTACTCGATTAACGCATTCGCTGTTACTGATGCGAACGTTGCATCAAAAGCTGCTGACACATCCTTTAAGTTTTCTGCGTTCATAGAATCTTCTTCACCGTGTGGCGTTGTCACGATTCAAAAGAAGAATATTGTACAGCAGACTGTTTAGTTATTTGTCGCAAATGTTGTTGCGTTGCTCGGAACAATTAGAAGACCACAATCGAAGAATATTGCAACCGTTGTTTCCGTATCGCTTCGATACTCTTGCATTATAGGAAGGAATATACAAACACGTTGTATTTGGAGTAGATCGTGACTGTAACCCTGGCCGTATTGTCAAACTGTAAGATCGAAGGCTATTAAATACAGATTACGTGTAACACTTCTACTATAATATTGACTACCACAGTGGATTCGATAAATCTGGCCAAAAACATCGAATCATTCAATTTAAATCACTTTATTTTATACAATTTGACCAGCGTGTTTGATAGTTTGATGTTTTTTGCTCTTTTTGCTTTACGGATAGACACTTTTCCAACTCAATCCTTTGCATCGCACGAAAGACTCGCAGTTGGCAGTCAACGCGTTACAACAAAGATGTCATTAATAAAAAACGATACGTTCGTTGAAGCGTTGCAATAGAGTGTTTCGATAGCAGCGAATGTGTTAAAGATTTTATTCATAATACTTTTGAACGATTGGAGTGAAGCATCTTGTTATCGGGGGTGGATCGATTGCTACGAACTTCTGTATCTGCACAAGAATACTTATTGCGTGTCTCCTTTGACGATTTTCTCATCCTCATCTCGCGTCAAGCATATTATCTCGACTAATTTCATTTTAGTTGGACTAGGGTAAATGACCCACGTACTATCACTGTTCCTATAACTGCCACTTTGATTGTTTTATTTAATAGCAAAGTAATTTAGAAAAGATACTAAATAAACAAATTTTCATACCAAATTTGGACTTCGGTTTACGTAACAACGCATAGACATTGTACATTCGTTTCCACTTAATATTTGTACATAAATATTAGGAGGTAAATGTGCTGTTGAACATTAAAACGTGACCGATATAATTACAAAGTATGGAACGCGTGATTATTCGGTAAGGCGCGACGTTTACTATATATCTTATATCTGTTACACAAACTGACGTGTTAATATATGTAAAACGTGTTTTTTCTATTTAAATGAAAAGTTTTCAAACGACAGTACGAAGTGGGTTGGACTTTGTTGTACATTTTCACGTACGCGGTAATGAATTTATTATATTGAACGTATAAAAAAAAAGTGTTCATAAATAAAAGAGCGGTTGAAGGATATTGTGCTCCAAACTGAAACGATTTTTACGTTAACGACGTTCTAAAATAGTTAAATAAAGTTACTTAAAACGCGAACGTTGAAGTGGCAGTACGTGGTACATCTACCCTGTATTACGATAGCCAAACTCAAGGATTTCTCCATCTCTTCGAAGCTCTCATTCGACGACATCTTCCAGGCCATTATTATTTCAGTCATTTCCTCTATGTATACACTATTCCGCTAAAAAGAAAAACGTTCAATTCCCATACGAATCGGAGCACGAGTGCGCGGCATGTACCTCGAATGCTTGCTTGAGAAACGCGATTTTGCTGAGAAAGAGGAAAGTAAATAGGTTGTACAGGTATTCCGTGTGGCGACCACGTGATCGAAATAGAAGGGAAAGAAAATGGTTTCGGGCTCTATCCTCTGTCCTCTGTTTTTGGTGAGTATCGGGGCTCTGGAAGTATTCTTCTGTTGTAGGGTTTACTGCTGCCCCTACGCTCAGGCAAGTTCAGAAGCACACCTCTGCTAAAGTAGTAAAGCGCTTGTGTCGCAAGATTAAAGTAGCCGCACCTTAGAGTAACGTATGACTGTCACTTTTGTCGACGCTGACGTGAGTATTGCGTGGAGAATCCGCGGGTCCACTTCGAGCTTTTGCATTCCATTCCTCGATGGTTTGCAACGCGACAAATTATCTAGCGCCAACCTTTCCACCTTTTTTTTTCTTTTCTTTTTTTTTTCGTTATCAACTTAAGCGTCAATTCCAATTGGTTCTCGTTAAAATGGTGGACCCGTTCATTCCCGATGTTCCATAGAAATTGTATACGTCCAGTACGCGTGACTGTTCGCTTTCTTTTAACGAATCGCATCAACACACATACACATACACACACATGAATCGTACTTCTGTGACATTCTTAACGGGCCTCTGTAACCGCGTACGAAGTCGCGAAAAGTGGCTATATTGTTACCGCGTTGTATATCATTTGTTTTTATCGTTTGACGATGTCGTTGTCGTTGTCGTTTGTTTAACGTTGCGCTGAAACGAGCACACTTACACTGCTTCCAAATTATTAAATCATCGTTACGAAACGATCGCTCTGCGTGGTATAATTCTCGTTCTGTGATACTCTCGAAGCGCGACGTAACACGCGTGTCTGTTCGACAAGATTGAAATAAAATGGTTAACGACCAAAATTCCTCGCCTCACGTTGTCTCTAAACGATTTGTCTTCGAACGAAACGTTTAAACGATCAATCGAAGTGGCAGTAGTACCTGAAAACACTCCCAGCACTGTAGAAATTATGTGACTTAACCCTTCTCTCTAGCCGGCGATGTGAACGTTTTCTTTATGTTCCGCTGATTTTATCGCGCCGATTTACATATTTATACTCTCTGTCGATCACGTGAGGCAACGTAAACCAGCAGGAGAGGAAAGAAAGCAAATTTCAAGCTGTTTCGCATCGCCGGTTAACGACAATCGTCAGTGTTTTCTTTGTTGTCACTGTTACACGCGTGATAATAAAGCATGTGTATCGGGAGCATGAGAAATTCGGCCGATTTTCCACAATTACATCCGTTTACGCGTGCGCGCCCGCTTTGTCTTGGCAATTCAAAGTGGGCCATTTTGTTTTTTTCGATTAACTGCAATTACTGTGTTAAAAACATTCCTTCACACGTAGATCCTTCCGCAAGTTACAGATCGCAACTTCCTAATATTCAATTCGATTCGAGCGATTCTTACCGAGAAACGCTACTTGCCGGAAGTAAATCGATTTCGCGGTTAACGACGCGCGGACATCGTGCAATTTCATGCACAAACAACTACTTTTTAACCAGATTAACTCTTCCGACTGTGCGTCTCTGTAATGTCGGATGACTCGTCGAGTTAACCGTTTTGCGTGCAATCGAGCGAATTGATCTCTAATACTCGTTTGCGTGCAAAGAGTTCGCGCTACACCAGTGCTGAGTATCTACTCTCCGAGCTTTCAATAAACCCCTTGACGACGGCCATTAAGAGATAAACGTTCGATGTGCAACTAAATTTTATGACAGGTTTCACCTGCACGATTAACGAAAATATTAACCCTTTTTCGGACGAAGCAAAATAATATTTGACGAATCCTCGTACAATTATTAACCCTTTAAGAACAGAACTTCAAGAATTCGTGTCTAATTATTTATAGCAGCAACTATTGGTGATATTGAATTGAAGTGATCCTGCTTTAAAAATTGGCATGTACCGAAAAAATGAAGAAAAATTTGGCGGCTATTTGTAACATCCTTCCGCTAAGGGTTAAAATTCGCTTCTTCGATAGTATAAAGGGAAAAATATCCGAAATATTTCGGTAACTTAATTTTAAGTTGTCGAGGCATCGATTAATTAGGCAAATAGTATATTTTATTGTACATAAATGTCAGCGCGTAATACCGAAGCCACCGTCAAAGGGTTAAAAAGAAGCAATTGCAGTAAAATATTTGAAGAATTGTTACGGTTCTTCGTGCTATTATTAAATTATTACGTTACTGAGCACTGAATATTATTAAAGCTCTTCTATTTGTCATTAACAAACAGCGACGGCTTGAATATATGACAAAAGCTGTCGTTCACGTGTTTCTCTAACCACGACTACTAATTCCGTTTAATATCGCCTCTGCGATAATTCCTAATAATAATCAGCCTCGTAATTCTTAATCCTTCACGCTCCTCTGTCCCGGCGCCCGCAGCGAGACAGTTTCAAATGATTTTCTATTTTATTTCAGAAATAAAAGCAAGGAAAAAGCATGCAGGTAAGAAGTAATCCGCATGGAACGATCACTAATTAAGTGGAGCTAAATTAGTGCATGTGTCGGGCCGTTCTGTGAAGTAGTACGACAGTGTTCAGTAGAGTGGTTTTTGTTTTCTTTAAACCCGTTGAAGCTTCGAGTAAAGCTATCGCCGTTCCTTATACTTCTTTGGTTTAAGAATGGAACACACGTGCGATGAAAAGTCGCGCGTAAAATAAGTAGTAGGATCCACGTAGAATAACACACTGTTACAAATTTTTAATCACGAACATTTTCCGATCGTTTCAACGTAGAGTAATTCTGTGCAAAATATGAAAATTGGTAGAGAAACACTGGATGATAATTCTGTAGTTGTAAGGCGAGTAGCAATTTCAAAAGATTGGAATTTATTTATGCATTAATCGCGATCTATAGAACGTAGAATCTAAAAATGCACGAAGATAAATAAATGTCTCGCGTTCAAAAGATGAACGCGATCTAATCGAGGTCCGATGTTTAGTCTTTGCATTCGAAACATTAAGCGGCGCTATCTCAAAGGTGAAAACGCGTGACTTACGTACGTCACGTTTTACCTTAAAACCACAGAATTCTGGTTCTATAGTACGGTTTATATATCGGTTCTATACCAATTTTCTTCACCCTCATTTGGACGCAATCTCTACGGATAAAAACCTACCCTCAAACTTCTAGAATCAACCCTTGAACTTATGCACCTCTCCCCACTCACAAGTATAGATATTTCTACGCAAATTTCCCTTTCAGGCACCACAGCTAGTTTCCTCTGTTACTAGTAAAACTTGTTCCAACTAGAAAATTTCTTATAAACTTACACCCCCAATACTCCCCTGTCTAAGCAACGACACCAAAAAGCTTCTCCCTTTGGTAGCAGCCCTTTACCCACCAACTTTCCTTAGACTCGTTCCCAAGCTCTTTTCGGTAGATGCATGCGATAGCTATCGAATCCCAAATATAGAAGAGCTCCTCGCGCGAAAGAGCTCGGGTTTGAGGCTCGGTTAGCGATTGCCAGTAGCTCGCGAACATGGTGCACTCGATTTAGAAACAGAGCTAAACACAGAGCGCGCAGCGCAGAAAGTCTACGGTGCGAGAAACGTTTAGGGGGCACGATGATTGCAACGCCGTAACACGATCATTGGTTAAACACGCAGAGAAAGATCTTGGTTTCCTGCGAATTGGCTCGCTGAACGTACGCGTGAAACGTACGACGGAAGCGTTCAGCCAGTTCCTGGGTGTGGCAACTAGCAGCGCCAGCAGCAACCACGAGAAGATACACAAGAGCTGGGGATCGGCGGATAATGTGCAGGTATAGGAGAGAGAGATGCTGGCGTTCTCGAAAATTGCCCGATACCCGGCCTCCTCTGCTTGACCCTCTATAATTATTCAACCCCTGGACGAGCACCGGCAGCACCGTATCCCCCCGGTGCACGAATATTATGCGACGAATCGCGAACTCGTTTAATATTAACGCTCGCATTCCGCAGGTAGAAAGAGGAAATTACCGGGCGCGCGACCGGCTTTGCTGCCTCTTCGGTAGAATCACCGGCCCACGAGTCGCACGCTTTTAATCGAAAATTGTCCCTTTATACCTTCATTACGTTATGCTCGACGAATGATGATTTTCTACGCGAACACTTTGTGCCCTTTCATTTTCAAAAGCGTGTTTAATTATCGTTCGTTTCTTCTTATTTTCGGGAGGAAGTGGAGCAACTTTCGTTGCGAATTATCGTACAAATGAAAAAGTAGAGGAACGGGTCCAAATATGGGCTAAGGTCTAAATGTGGGCTGATTAAAGCGTACGGCTTCTTATTAACTCTTTCGATACGCGCGAATTTTAATCGGAGAATTTGTCGAAGTGGTAAAAATATTAAATTGCCCTGGATTAGATTCACACTCTCCTACCAATTCTTTCCTATTCGTCGGATAGTAATAAATTTTATCAAATTAAGTAAATTAAGTAAATAAATAAATAACTAAATAAATTTATTAATTGTCCACCAGTGTGACACTTTCTCGAAACATTCTTCTAAATGATCTTAAAAAGCCTAATCAAACGGGACGAATATATGTTTATTTACTTATTTATTTACTTACTAATTAATTTTAGATGTTTTAAGGCATCAATAGTGTTTATAATTCCCAAAATTAATCGGCAAAAGTCACCGCTAACATCCAATGCGCAAATTCTGTTACTTTGAGTTTGTAATTTATAGCAAACATTACTCTTGTTCATCGTACTTCAATTCTATATCAGAAAGCTAACATGTAGATATAGGGGAGACCAACGCTAGAAATTCCAAAGGTAAATTTTTTCGATGGTTATGTTTTTAAGATTACAAAGGATAGTGTTGTCCTTTCAATTATTTTAACCGATTATGATCGACTCGCGCATCGAAAATAATTGGAAGCGCAACACTATCCTTTCACATCTTAAAGATATAAACCATCGGAACAATTTACCCCTCGAAACACCTAACGCGAGCCTCCCCTGCATTAGGATATACTACATCTTCGATAGGTTCGATAATAAACGCGGAAATAAAAGTGGTAGCCTATATTTGGACCGCCTCCTCTATAAAATTGCAGCGACGTTAAACAGTAATTTTCGATAAAGATCGTCCAGAAGTTGCCACGGTCTTTACTCCAGAGATTAATATTCTTTCCTCTCGTCTAATTATTACGAAGTTGGACCAGAAGATGATGCCACCGCCAAAGTACGCACCCATCAAGAAGAGGAGGAGTCGCCGGGCGCAAGACTTTGGTTCGTCGCGGGATCATCAGGTTGCCAGCCAGCCGACTACTCCGCTTCTTCAAGGCAAGGTTTCCCGAACGAGCCACTCGATGCATCGTCGACCGACCTCTACGACAGCTGTCAGTTCCACCGCGTCCAGGACGCAGCAGAACAATGACTCGGACTCGGATACCGCGTGCGGTTTCGATTCCGCGTGGAGAGGATCCGCGCAGCTGTAAAATTCTTTTCGCGTCTTTCAACGTGGAAAGCTGAGGCTCTACTAAAAATCACCGTGTACCTTGCCTTCTGGTCTTTTTAATACTTTTAACTGTCTCTCCCAGCTTGATGGAGCGCAAATCAATGTAATATATATTTAGCGAAAGTCGAAACCGGATTGGACGAACTTCAAATAAATGTTCGCGCGTTGTATGGCGAAATGAGATTTGATACACTCGAGAACCGGAAATGCGAATATTTCCGACAGAAATCGCTTACTCTAGTGGTCTGAGAGTGACTCGAATTGACAGGGATTTGGAATTGCTTTTTCGACGTAGTAGATTTGTGCGATGATTTGTCGATGATATTTTTCTATGTTGCAGAGAAACGCGTGTTCTTTGCTGCGATTGCTATTGTAGTTTCTGTAAGTGCCTTATTTAACAGTTCATAGGAATACTTTAGGTTTACCGAGATGCGTCTTTTGCACACAAAAACCAAATACGTATTCTCTCTCGTCCGCGTGAAAAGGAGATTACGATCTTTCTATACAGGGTGTATTGCGCACAATTTTATGTAAGATTCTCCTCTCACTTAAACATGTGAACGAATCGATGTATGTACCTTAAGCAGCGACGAATTGAAACTGAAATGCTGTGTCGTCGTATTATCAATGAAGATATATATTTGATCGTAGATATTGTAAAATAAATTAACTACATAAATGGTTGTTCGTAATTACGATGAATAATAAATCATTAACCGTAATTGTACGTATTTAAGACTATAACAGTTTTTTTTAACCCTTCCTAGAATTTCTAACTTTCGTTCCACAGTTGGTTTTCCTTTAGTTTTAATTCCACCGTGAAATTAGGAAATGAAATCTAATTCATTTGAAACATCTCAAATTTGATAACGCGATATAGGGTTACACGAATGTTCCGTTAATTATTAATGGACTGCGGATTTTTATGCATTTATTGGAAATTTAAAGATGCAAGAAAGTACAGAATGCATATGATCTGAAAAATAATGCAAAACATCCAAAGTACAATAGAAATTAAGATATTTAGGGGGTGAAGCAACCCCCAATGTAGATGCTGTATCTTCGAACTTAATTATTAAAATGAGAATTTGCATGAAAATCCACAATCTAATTATTAGATATCGAATACAATTTGTACGGATTTAATAATACGAAAAATTGAAGCCATCTGAACTTCTTCAAAATATAATTCTACATTAGAAAATCAAAAGTTGATAAAATGTTTTAATTATACCATCACAGTTACATTATTTTGTCCAAAGACTATGCAAAGCTCGCCTTAAATGTATTTCTGATAGAAACATCGCACAAACTTCTTTCGGTATCCAATATATCAACACCCTTCGCTTCTGTAGGGTCTCCGCGGCCTCCATAGTCGGAAGAATTAATTACATGATTTAGAAAATAAATAATTAATGTGCCAGTACCATCTACAAATGCATATCAAAACTAGTTCCCCTACAATTTTCCGAGCTCGTCACCAGAGATCGCAAAATTGCATTGCTGAAATTAGTACTGTCTCTAGGTTCTAATTCTAATAACGTTACCAGCAGATGCTAATGCTTGTTCCACATTCTGAAATACCGACCTCGAAAAAAATAATAGCTTCTGTACCTCGTCTGTGATAATAGCATTGACTAAGAACAGGATAGACCACTCATCCAATGCTTTTGATTGTCACACGGGTTTGGGGCTCATGAGCCCCATTACCATTTTCGTGTCACGTTCAACGTTAACGGTTAAGCATGAAATAAATGTGCAGCGCTGCAAGTGATAAGAATTAAAACTATAATATCCGTAACAATTTAAATATGGTTGGTTAGACAGTTTTATATATACGTTCGACCATTTACAATACCGGCGAATTAAAAAGCATTAACAAATCAATCTCATGGTGTATCTCGTATAATCTTTAAATTATTTTAATATTACGCTGTTACGTAACGAAATGTTTAACGTATTGTATTTATTGTTACAATAAATTCCTCAGAGCGCAAACGTATAATAAAGATATAAAAATTAATAAATCTTATCATATTGTACTAGAAAACTAGTGAAAAATTGAGAAAGGTCTCTTCTCACGCGTGATCCGAAGAAGGGGAGTCACGTGACATCTCCTCGCCTATATAAGCAGCGGAAGGGCGACGCGCACTCTTATTGTTGCAGGTGCTCCCGAAGGGATCGAATCGGATCTGTATATCACAGATTCACTTTTTAGCTAGATGATGACCACTGGGGCTAACACACTGCCCACCACCCACCGGCCAACACCCACCACCCACCACCCACCACCCACCTACTACTAATTTCTCTTAGACTCAATATTAAATTTAACCCATTACGTTTGATACACATATATCTGTGCATGTATGATTGTATTGCAGGTGCTACCCACTAACTTTTATTACGTTATTCTATTTATTTTTCATTTTATTTATGTTATTCTTCTCATATTTTATTCTGCTATCATTTTACTTTGTTTCTGTTTCGTTGTATCAACATTCTGTTCTATTAATTACGTTTGTCTTCTAATAATTTATATATTTCATTCTGTTTAAATGTTACTCTGCTTACATTTTATTCTGCTAACATTTTACTTTATTTCTCGTTTCTTGTACCTACATTCTATTCTATTAATTACTTTTGTATTTTATTAATTTATTGCGTGGACTACTAATTTCACTTTAACAGATTAACTTCGTCACGAAAATTCAAGAATTTTAAGAAGAATTTTAACAAGAAATCAGCGAAAGAAGATTCATCGCGGGATGCGTGCGTCTAATTCTAAGATAGAATAAGCTACGTACATTTAGTCAGAGTATTTTGTACCTCGATTGCTGTGCATGCATTTTGTTCTAGGATCGCTCGACAACTTAGAGCCAAAAAGCCTTAACTTCTCTTAACTTCTCTTTCAAAGTACATAATATCTTTCATCCCATTCTTGCTCGCGTTAATCAATTTGCAATCGCTCGATCCCTTCGAGATTCTCGCCACGCACTCGCTCTCAAACAGCCGCGCTGTTCAAGGGTAGTCATGGACAATCGAACTGTATGCTTGGTAAGTCGTTCTGTTATATGATCTCAATCTCATTCCTAATCGCAATCGACGTTCGTTCGCGCCTCGAATCGTTGAAATCGCTTTCGAGTCGAGGCGCAGTGGTGTTTGCGATGCGAGGATCTGCAGCCCCTATCGAAGCAATTCGATAGGGATGCAAGGCCCTGTAGGCTGGATCGTACGCATCTTTGTCTCGGGTACGCAGTGCGGCCTTCTGTTTGCTGCTGGGGTTAACGTAATGTTAACTTTCTGTTAGACGTCATCAGTGGTCATTATGTACTGCCCTCGATGTAGAGAGATTCTTGCGATCCGACTATTAGGCTGTGCTGGATCCTCTGCAAAGCAACGCAACTTCACCTCGGTCTCGAAAGCGATTTCTTTGACTCGTGTAAGTCGCGTTCGAATTTCGCTTTCGATTCGGATGAGTGCGAGTCGCATGACAGAGCGCTCGAGTATAGAGTTTTGTTGCGCATGCAAGTGCGTTTCGTGACTCGTTGGTTCTTTCGAGAGATAGTAAATTGTGTTTGCTTTGCTCGCGATTTTTATATTTGCTTTTCATCGCCCACTTCCGGGCGAATGTTCAAAGAATTAGCGTTGCGTACAGAGTAAAGTAGAGTTTAGTTTGCCGTATTAAATTCCTCTTTGCGAGACACGAACGTTTTAACAAAGTGTCAGTAGAGTCTCTTGCTTTTCGTAATATGGCTCTAAGTTGGAAGAGCGTATCTTAGAAACAGAATACATCGGTAGGGTTAAGCATCTTTGTACAGTTTTGTGAACCGAAATTCATTCCATGTTCTCTTAAAGTTTCTTCGAGAAACAAATTATTTTTCGCGCAAATATTCAGTAGCTTTAAGAAATACTTTAAGAATAATCTTCAACGGGAAGTCATCGAAAGAAGATTCATCGTGGGAGGCGTGCGTCTAATTTTAAGTACATATAAGCTACTTATATTTAGTCAATGTAAATTTTGTACAACGATCGCTGTCCAACTTGCAGCCAAAAAGCCTCAACTTCCTTTTTACAGTACATAATATCCATCATCCCATTCTTGCTCGCGTTTATCAATTTGCAATCGCTCGATCCCTTCGAGATCCTCGCACGCACTCGCTCTCAAACAAGCGCGCTGTTCGAGGGTAGTCATGCACAATCGAACTGTATGCTTGGTAAGTCGTTCTGTCATACGATCTCAATCTCATTCCGAATCGTAATCGACGTTCGTTCGCGCCTCGAGTCGTTGAAATCTCTTTCGAGTCGAGGTGCAGCGGCGTTTGCGATGCGAGGATTATGCAACCCCTGTCGCAGGTACTCGATAGGGGGTCAGGGCCTGTAGGCTGGAACGTAAGGGTTTGGTAACCCTATGTTGCAGCTGCAGTAGTTTCTAGGTAATGCTGGCTCTGTACTTTATTCCTGCCATTAGGGTTTGGGGCACTTGCGATCCGACTATTAGCCTGTGCTAGATCCTCCGCAAAGCATCGCAACTTCACCTCGATCTCGAAAGCGTTTTCTTTGACTCGTGTAAGTCGCGTTCGAATTTCGCTTACGATTCGACGTGAGTGCGAATCGCGTGATAGAGCGCGCGAGTGTAGAGTTTTGTTGCGCATGGGAGAGCGTCGCGAAGCTCGTTGGTTCTTTCGAGAGATAGTGAATTGTTTTTACTTTGCTCGCGATTTTTATATTTGCTGTTCGTAATATGTCTGTAAGTTGGAAAAGCGTATCGATACTTACATCTAGTCAAAGTAACGTGTACCTCGATTACTGTGCATGTATTTTGTTCTACGACGGCTACCTAACTTGAAGCCAAAAAGCCTTAACTTTTCTTTACAGTACACGATATCCATTCTCCACGCACTCGCTCTCAAACAGGCGCGCTGTTCGAGGGTAGTCATGCACGATCGAACTCTATGCTTGGTAAGTCGTTCTGTCATACGATTTCAATCTCATTCCGAATCGCGATCAACGTTCGTTCGCGCCTCGAGTCTTTGAGATCGCTTTCGAGTCGAGTTGGAGCGGCGTTTGCAATGCGAGGACTTGCAGCCCCTATCGAAAGTGCCCGATAGGGGACCAAGGCCCTGTAGGCTGGATCGTAAGCATCTTTACCGCGGGTACGCAGTATGGCCTTCTGTTTGTCGCAGGGGATACGTCTTCCGTTCAGACGGCATCAGTGGTCCGCTACTGCCCTCAACGTTTAGTTTCTTGCGATCCGACTATTAGGCCGCTATTTCCTCCGCGGAGCAGCGCAACTTCATCTCGGTCTCGAAAGCGATTTCGTAGACTCGTGTAAGTCGCGTTCGAATTTTGCTTTCGATTCGAGTGAGTGCGAGTCGTATGATAGAGCGCGCGAGTATAGGGTTTTGTTGCGCATGGGAGTGCGTGTTTGCTTTGCTCGCGATTTTATCTATTTGCTTAGCGTTGCGTACAGTAAAGTAGAGCTTAGTTTCGCGCGTTATATTCCTCTTTGCAAGACACTGACTTTGTAACAAAGTGTCAGTAGAGTCTCTTATCATTCGTACGTCGGCTCCAAGTTAGAAAAGCGTATCTTAGAAAAAAATACAACAGTAGGGTTAAGCATCGTTGTACAGTTTTGTGAACCGAAATCCATTCTATGTTCTCTTAAAGTTTCTTCGAGAAACTTTAAGGGCGTAGAATGGCTTTCGGTGGGTCTCGGCGCGTAGTCACCTCCTCGTGGTGAGACCTGGTAATTGGTATCGTTTTCCAAAGAATGAAACGTCTTTCGAAAACGATACCAAGCTAAGAACTACGCATTAACGTGTAACCTTTATATTTTAGTTTATATTATACCTTAGACTTTCGTTGACATGCTTCGATCTTAGATTACATCTTACAGCTACCAGTTTCCAAGAGTGATCGACTTCGACTTCCAAATGCATGTTACACGTATCTTTGACTGTGTTAATATTTTGCAGGCTGTGCATTTCTACTTTAATATTGTATTAACATCGATTAGAGAACTGTGTATCGTATGATTTAGACTGTTACGAATTTGGTCTACGTTGAAGCTTTGTTAGTTTCGTGCTCGTGTGACTCAGTTTGTCGTACGTGAAAAATATCACGCGTAATATTTCTACATGTTTTTAACATATTTTGCGGAAAGAGATGTTTATTGTACGTGCATCTTACGACGTGGCAATACACAGCAGCTATATCTGTAGGCGAATACGCCTACGCGTTCCCGAAACATTCCTAAGTGTTTGTAGAAGCAACGTGATTTTTATGTCACTGCTCTTTTATACGTTTCTTTCCGTTTCAGTCGCTATGACTTGCAAGTGTGGTGCCACCACGTTACAGTCTTGCGACTGCGTTAGTAAAGAGCGTGCTAAACATCTTGTATATTGTCGTACATTTGTATTTATTGTAAATATGTCGTGCTGTTATTTGTAACATAGTGTTCATGTATTGAGATGTAATGTAGCGACACTGACAAAACATAGAATAGACTATCCTCATATATTCTTATACGAAATCATTAGGGTGCTACCAGGCCCCCTGGCTAAACGAAAACAGCAGCATTTCTAAAACGATAGAATTTCTGAATAAACAATACGATAAATAACTTTCTCCAATATACGCGCCGCGATATATAATAGCAAGATTTAAAGTAACGTGCAAACAAGCATATCTTCATATGTATTGCACTTCTATCATTGATTCCTACGCGTTACTCCTTACTTATTTTCACGCGCCTTTATGTCGTTGTCTGTAAGGTTAAACGACGAAGACGAGATATTATAAAAATGATAAAACCACCGCCTAAACACGAGAGGACGATACTTTTGTCACCGTCATCGGCGAGTCGACGGCGGCGGCTACTGCTGCTAAAATTGCAGTGTGCGTATACGCACGTGAACAGAAAAACCGAGTCCCCAAAACTGAAGTCGGCCTCTTCGAGGGCAACAAGATTGTTGCTGTGGGTTTAGGCGGTGTCATTGCTATCGGGTCTACTGGCGAGAAACTCAGGCTGAATAAAAAAGGATTTCTTATATACCGTCGAGCGCGGACTATGCAGAGCGACCTGGTCGTTCTTTGCCAGTGTGCGTCCGCGTTTCAAAGTGCTTGCTAGGTTTCGGCTTCTAGGTGTCAGATTCCGATCAAACGCGTGTCAGAATAAGGGCCCGCTTCCCCCTGCAAGAGGCACGCGGCTTCATCACAGTAGCACTTCCGGTTCGGACTTTATCAGCGATTATTTCCTGATACTACATTCTTTATATATTCTTTCAAGCGCGGACCGTGGAGAGCATTTCCCGGGTGTTCCCTGACAGTGTGCGTTCACGTTTCCGAAAAGTAGTAATATCTCTGTTTCTGCACATCCGATTCCGATCAACCAGCAGTCAGAATAAAGCGCCCGCTGCCCCCTACAAGACGCACGTGGATTCATCACAGTAGCACTTCCGGTTCGCGTGTCATGTAGACGTAATGCCACGTAAATGTGCACAGCGTACATTAATACGTTCGGCAGTATAAAGTATCTCTTTATCGAAAGCTAACACCGTACTACTGCAAATGTGTTTTTTATTTACACGAAATGTATAACGTATTGTATTCATCGTTACAACAGATTTCTAAGAGCGCAAAATAGCGCCCTTCTTTAAAACTGCTCTTCTCTTCAGAGGACGATATCTCGGCAACCTAATGTCGAATTGATGTGAACCAAAAAGTGGTTTAAAGGGGAAGGTTCACCGATTATGGTGGTGCAGGGATTTTGAAAACGTTCATGCAGCTTCAAAGTGGCGGCGAGTTAAAGTTTGAAACGTTTTAATAGATGTTTTGGGGTTGGTCAGGAACGAGTAAAACGTGCGCTTCTCTTTCGATAATCATATTTTTCCAATAAAAAGTAGAATTTAAATGAAACAAAAAAGATTTTAAAGAGAAAGTTTCCCTATTTTTTATACGCTAAGGTGAATGCAAGAATTATAATAACTATGAGTACTACAGAGAGCGTATGAAACACTCGGATTTTTTTCGAGGTCGGTATTTCAGAGCACGTGACACGAAGTCCCATAAGATGAGTGGTCTATTCTGTACTTCGTCTTCGATAATAGCACAGACGAGGTACAGGATAGACCGATCATCTTATGGGACTTTGTGTCACATGCTCTGAAATACCGATAACCTAAAAATTCAGACTTTTCGGAAGAATATCTTTCGTTTTATTATCTGACAAGGAATATAAACGCTTCTAAAGTATTTTAATATAGAAAATGTAAGAGCAAATGCAAAGGTTATACATTTTAGACAATCGAAGAGGTAAAAATGAAAACGGATTTGGGGCTCATGAGCCCCAAATCCGGGTGACAAAGAAAAGCATTGGATAAGTAGTCTATCCTGTCCTTAGTCAATGGAGGTACCTCGTCTGTGATAATAGAGTTTGTTACGCGCCCCTATGATTTTCAGCGGTAAATTTGAGAACTGCATCCAATTCAAACGTGTAAGTTGGTAAAGAAGCCCATCACGTCGGTGAAACAGGTATCTTTTATATCACAGACATTTCACCCATTGCCATTTCAAATAAATTTTGAATCAGTATCGTTCAAAATCGCGCAGTTAATTTTTAACATTAGAAATAGCTACGAGTGAGTTTCGCTATCTTGCAACGAAATCATAAAACTACGACAATTAGTGAACTCTAACTTATTGCAAAAAAATAGAAGTATCTCGACTCCTAGATTTTTTTATTGACCTAATCGATCTTAAATGAAAGCTTGGGGCCTAAACTATAATTTGAGTTACGAATGATTAAAAAATTTTATCCAAAAGTCAAAACATTTGCAATACCTGTGTCCGGTATAACGTTTACTTCTTCCAATTCAGCGTAGATGGCACTCCATGAATGTTTCGAATCATGACTGCAAATTGATTGATAATTGATTAATAATTGATTTCGACGGAAACAAACGATTAGAACCCTAGATCTAAGCATTTTTCTAATCCTATCTAGAGCGGAATCTTGACCTGTCACACGAAATCCCTTATATTTCACGAACCAATGCAAATATCCGAATAAAACCAACTAATTCTTATTCACTTCACCTCGCGCTTTCATTTTAGGCCGGTCTCGTTGCACACAAGCGATTAGAAACAAAAATCTAAGCATTTCTCTAATACTAGCGAGAGCGGAATCTTAACCTGTCACACGAAATCCCTTATATTTTACGAACCAATGCAAATATCCGAATAAAACTAACTGATTATTAACTACTGCACTTTGCACTTTCGTTTTATACCACTTTCGATAGAAACAAACGATTAGGAAGCGAAATCTAAGCATTTTTCTAATCCTATCGAGAGCGGAAGCTACACCTGTCACACGAAATCCTTTACATTTTACGAACCTATGCAGATATCCGAATAAAACCAACTGATTATTAACTACTGCACTTTGCACTTTCGTTTTATACCACTTTCGATAGAAACAAACGATTAGGAAGCAAAATCTAAGCCTTTATCTAATCCTATCGAGAGCGGAATCTTGACCTGTCACATGAAATCCTTTACATTTTCAAACCAATGCAGATATCCGAATAAAACCACTGATTATTAACTACTGCACTTTGCACTTTCGTTTTATACCACTTTCAATAGAAACAAACGATTAGGAAGCAAAATCTAAGCATTTTTCTAATCCTATCGAGAGCGGGAGCTTCACCTGTCACACGAAATCCTTTACATTTTACGAACCTATGCAAATATCCGAATAAAACCAACTGATTATTATCCGCCGTACCCTGCGCTTTCATTTTAGGCCAGCCTCGTTGGACACAAGCGATTAGAAACAGAAATCTAAGCATTTTTCTAATACTATCGAGAGCGGAAGCTTCACCTGTCACACGAAATTCTTTACATTTTACAAACCTATGCAGATATCCGAATAAAACCAACTGATTATTATCCGCCGTACCCTGCGCTTTCATTTTAGGCCAGCCTCGTTGGACACAAGCGATTAGAAACCGAAATCTAAGCATTTTTCTAATCCTATCGAGAGCGGAAGCTTCACCAGTCACACGAAATCCTTTACATTTTACGAACCTATGCAGATATCCGAATAAAATCAACTGATTATTATCCGCCGTACCCTGCGCTTTCATTTTAGGCCAGCCTCGTTGGACACAAGCGATTAGAAACAGAAATCTAAGCATTTTTCTAATACTATCGAAATCGGAGTCTTGCCGCGTCACATAAAATTCTTTACAATTTACGAACCGATGCACGTTTCCGATTAAATTCCACTGATTATTGTCCGCTGCGCTCCGCACTTTCATTTTAGCCCGGGTTCGGCGGAAACAAACGATCACGAGTCGATATTTAAGCATTTTTCTATCCGTAACGAGAATTGCGTCTTAACGCGTCACACGTCGACCGTTAACTAGTCGTTTCCCGCGTAAAAAATGGCGGTTACGGAAACACCATGGCAGAGTTTCGTGCGCGCGCAATTTGATTTTGAGGAAGGCTGGGAAGACTAGTATAAGAAACGTATTGTTGTTTATTGAACTAAATATTTTAAGAAAGCTACGTTACCCTTTCATTTATACTAATCCTAATCCTACTACTAACTCCTATATCTAATTCCATCTTCGAAATTATTGTCGGATACGCCACCCGAAAAAAACTATTTTCTTATTAAAGGTAAACGATAAGCGCGAATAAACTTTAATTATCGCAAGCCAATTCCAACACGTTGTAACACTGATCTTTACTACTATACAAGGAGAAAATACGATCGCGAACTTTAAATGAACGTAATTTCGATAGCGAAAAATCGTAGCATAGGACTCGAAAAGTGTTCACCGTATTTCAATTGAAACTTTAAATAAACTATGGGCAACTCTACTCGACTTGCATTACTCCGTAGTTTACTTTAACTGTTACTTGTATTCCGAATTCCGAATCGCTACACGTTTGCTTCGCGAATCGTTACTCGAATTCTCTCTTCTTAATGATGGGAAATACTTTAAACGCGTTTTCACGTATCATTTCATTTACTATTTATTTACGGATTCGTACCCTTTAATATGCATCAGATGCATGGAAAAATTAGGTTAACTTTATACCGTAAATGTAATATATTCTTCGATGGTAAGGAAATATGTTTTGTAGCGGTATTTTTTTATAACAAATGCTCGATGAACAAGAAAACAATAAAGCAGTCACAAGTGGCACAGAAACAACATAAAATAAATAGCAGCCCCGAAGAGCACTACAAGATAATGAAAAAGCTGCCCCGAAGGGCGCTAAATGAAAATGAAAATGAATCGAGCGGCCAGAAAGGTCACCCAAAAATCATAATCATCCACTCGTAAAACCGATCAACCCGTGAGTGGAACATTCTTCTTCTTCGCAACGCTACTTTACTCAATTTACTTATCAAATAGCAAATTCACCAAACAAATCGCGAAAGGTGCTTCATTCTATTGCAAAAGCTACTTTACTCAATATAACTTTAATCGAAGAGGAATAAAAAAAAAGGTAAATTCGCGATTCGTTGACCCTGTAACGCAACGCTAACAAATAATAAATACTAATCTATGCACCTATTATTTATCAAAGCGCAACACTAATAGCGGAAGTGCAGCTTGCACAATGCACAGCTGCCGTTGAGTAGTCCATGGTCCATCGATGACCGAGTTCCACTATCTCGGTGGAATACATCGTGGGCTTTTTCAAATATACGCAACGCTACGTACGAAACGCGATAATTTAGTAGCGCAACGCTAACTGCGAAGCTAAACACGCGCGATGCAAATGGTGTCGCAACTCTAACTTTTTAATGCATTCAATGGAAGCTATTACTTTCGTGTAACGGAAGCTGTTCTGATTAATCGTTTAAGCGATGCTTAGAACACGCGACCGATATTATCGCAACGCTATCAGATATGCTACGATACCAATCTGAACCAAGCTGTGGAACGCGATAATAAGGACGGCTAAGAATACGCGCAATATTTCATACGCGGCAACGCTAAATCAATCGCGATAATCATATGTTCGCAACGCTAATGCAAGCCCGTAATTCGCCATTTGGAAATCTAACATCAAACTCGCGATCTCTTTTCTTCGCTAACGCAAACCCGTAACTTTTTGATTCGCAACTCTAAAATCACTTCGCGATTTCATTGATCCGCAACGCTACGTCAACCCGTGCGTAAGTTCTCGCAACGCTACGTAGAAAAGTACGCGTTGCCCAGATGTGGAAGCTGAAAACACTACGACATGCAAATCTAATAACGAGTACAGTGACAAAGTAACAAGAGTAATGACCATCCATTCTTTCGTAAACCGAAAAAATGAACAGCCATTCGTTGCTGCCCTCTTCGTGACAGTTTGTCGGGCCTCTTCTTTTCTTCGGGCGCCATGCCCGCAGGGACATGAATTTAAGCTCGAGGTTCTCGAGAAGCAACCCAGAAAGAGACTCAGAAAAAAGAAATAAAAATGCATATCGAAGAAGTTAAATAGCACGCAGACGACCAACGACTCTAAGAATTCTAAGAAACTAATCTAAGAATTCTGAGCATCCTTGTTCGTGCAAACGTGTCGAACCTCGAGCTGAGTATATACGTTCGTTTCGTGCAGATCGCGACCGCGTCCGCGTGACGATTCAAGATCGCCGGATTCGAAAGATCGACATTGGCAAAGACCGGAAATGACCTGCATTCTCCAGGTCAGATCAGCTCGCCGTCGATGTTCAAATCAGATTCCCTGAAACAGGTTGACACGCGCACCCCCCATTAAATATGAAACTCGCGACCCGAGACCATATGTCAACCTGCCCGGCCCTACCTACTTAAAATTAACGCACATTCCAGAAAGTATGCTACCTACCTACCTAATGCTATATTTAAAAAATGGCAAACAGGCACACAAACACAGGCATACACCCCAACCCCCACCCAGCGGATCACACGCATACCACCCGGGTGCAAAAGTCTACACTAGGGAGTAACGTCCCGGGACGCCTCCGACACCCGAGTTCAACATAAACTTCATACACACTCTAAAGTAAAAAAAATCCTGAAATCGGCTAACGTGGATAGCGACCATTGCGTATTATATGATTTCAAGCGTATGCAACTAGGTATATTCAAATATACTTCGAGCATTTCGCAAAGAAATGTACGTAGATAGCAAACGTGTAAATCGATATATATTTTAAGCATTTATCAAACACGTAATTCAATAGCAAAACCGTAAACGATACGTATTGATAACATTTAACAAACGTGTAATTCGATAAGAAAATTGCAAGATATACTTTAAGCATTTATCAAAGAATTCAATACGAAAACCGAGAGCTGTCTTTGGAATAAATGGTTCATTGCTATTATTGCAAATATAATGGAGACTATTGGTACCATTGTATTAAAGAATAATTTGACTGAGAAGTTAATCAAGATTATGAGAAAACGACGCAAGTCCACAGCCTAACCACACACACACACACAATGTGGAAACGACGTCGCGCACGATACGCTACCCACGATCAGCCGCCACACAAATATTAAATACCAAATATCAAAATAAGAAAAGAAAATGATCGTGCCACGTGCTTTTCACCCGCTCAGGTAGCACCTGGGCACGTGAGCGGGATCCCGGCAAAACGGCACGAACCGACGCTGAAAATCCTAGCTAAAAAATCTTGCTAACATACGTAATCAGCTAACGGACTGTGATTCTACTTTTCCAATGCGTTTAAAACAATGAGACTCTGCTAATTAAATTGAAAAGAAGCTACGTTATTCGAAAACAAGAAAGCAAGAAAACTCGAATGCAACGTGAATTTAAAGACGCGAGACTGAGAATAGTAAACGCGAACAAGTGACTCTACATTAAAGTTAGGAATATTAAATGTTAACAAGAGACTTTAAATTGAAGTTAGTTATTACGTTGGTAATATAGAACAAGGGACTCTAACGTGAAACTGTAAGTGCAATCCCTTGGGCGACTCCCTTATCAAAAGTCGTAACTTTAACATAACATTGCGTTCAAGTTTGCGACGTCGAATCGGAAATCTACCCATCGCGAAACGTCTTCTTGCGCATCTTATTTGCCATCGCTTTTGTACGAGAAAAGAAAAATGTACTATGTCTCTGTATCTTAAATTGAATTGAAGCTACTATGAATCGCGAAACAATATGTTGCTCAATTCTTTTACGAATTACGATTCAAGCAAGGAACTTTGATAAAATATTACGCGTATACCTGCATGTATTCAAATAGTAATGCGAATAAATTTCCTCATTACTATTGTGCAATGAATACATCTACAAATATAATAGCAAACTACAAATTATAGATTGCTTAAATCTAGGAGCATTCTACTTTTGTACGTATCTTTGTGGAATTTCTATTGACTCTACTTTTAAGTGCATCAATATTTAAAAAGAAATTCTTACTAACTGACTCTACTATTGACTCGAATCCTTTTATTAGCATATGAAAATGTTTAAAATCGCGCGGCGCAAGAAGACCTAGCCTCATCTAATAAATACAACACATACAAGAAATAAAAATGATACACGGGTGTACGATCGTATACCCGTGGTCACTGTACTCGTTTATGCAAAATCTACGTATACAACCAGTGACCCGTGCCGATTCGGACCTTTCGTCCTCAGCATGATTGAGTGACCGGAGGGATTCAAAATGCATGCGACTCACCAGTAGTCGACTACGCTGTCATCTGCTGCAGCCAGGCGGATGAAAACCTGCTGTCATCGTCGTCAAGTGAGGCCGTGAAGTTGTGAAGTCGTGAAGCCTTGAGACCATAAAACCATGAAAATGATGTCGTGAAGCCGTGAAGCTCTGACGCCATGTCCTGTGGTCCCAAGGACAAGAAGATCTGTGAAAGATCTGTAACAGAGAAAAGAAACAGAGAAGATTATAATTTATTCCTTAAGTTTTCTCGACGTTTCGGACTAAGAAACACGAAAGCTTGATAAACTTGAAATCTTTAAATGATTCTACTTCGTACGTGAACAAACAGAATTTTTAAAAGCTTCTACTACATGTTTCAATTATGAAAAGTTAAAGTTAGATGCGAAGATACTTACATTGCGAGCTTCAGAAGCCCAGCCAGATCATCTGCCAACAGCCGAAGGGTGACTCTAATCCCGCGTATAAATATTAAAAAATAAAAAAAGGAAGAATAAAAGACTACGTTACGTGTATGAATAATATTTGGCGAGCAAACACTGTCTCTATTCGCGCGAAAACGTATTAAGTATAATTAAATCTACTTAGAGCAGCTGTGCTCTTTAAAAAATCAAACTAGTTTTATATCGAAACAATCACTGACTCTACAACCGCATTGCGCGCGGTCACAAATTCTGAAAGAACAACTTAATTAGTAGGAAAGGGTGGATAGGTAATAAATAAAACACTATATTCTCTTATTATTCTTCTCTTTTCATCGAGCATTTGTTACGAAAAATACCTTAACTCTATGCGATATATCTGTACGTTATCCAGAGATATGCATGTTCATACATATTTATATTATATTCTTATATATAATACAAGCATAGTGCATTATGTATAAGAATATAATACAAACATATTGAAGACACAGTAGAAGCTACTAGCAAATAAGCATAAATTATACTGTAAACGTTATCGAAATATTCTTGTATCATATTCTTATACATAATATATATTGTATTCTTATATATGTATAGTACAAGAATATTATATTGTGTGTAAGAATGTAATACAAGGATATCAAAGAAACATAATAAAAGTTACGAGCAAAGACGCAAAAGCTATACAACGAAAATTCGTTACCGAAATTCTCAAGCAAGTAGTGCCGGTCGCGAGTCACGAATTCTCGGAAGTCAACTGCGCGAACGAGTCCGAAACGTAAACATAGTCGAGTCGTACGAGCTCGCGGCACATTTTTTGTTTACAAGTTTGACCGACACGCGTTGCCAGCCAAAGTTTTTCTGGTCAATTTTATCGGTTAAGCTATGAACTACGTGTAAGACGCGACCGAAATACAGAAAAATATAAAGACTTCTTCGATTTTTCATTTACGTTAACACGTGGTAGCGCGATCCGATTGTTCTACTGCAAATATCCGATTTTTCGAAACGTCAACTTTAAAATTAAACCAAAGAAACAATAATTATATTTGTCTCAATTTTGATCTATAGTTGCAAACAATGTTCGTTCAATTTAATCAGTTTTAGCACGATTTAATGACTCTACTACAACGTACCGATTTGTCGAGAATTTTATTTTAAAAGTAAACCAAAGAAACGATTCTATCCCTCCCGAATTGACTCGGTAGTTGCAAATGAAGTACCAGTAAATGAAAAATTTTGAAAGACGAATTAAATATGGAAAGTTACGCATTACTAACAATGCTATTAACGACGTATCATTACGTCTACCAACGTTAGAATCACTTAATATTACCAAATCTGCAGGAAACAGACCGTTTCTCGATTAGGCGTAGGCATCTGGAACACAGAAAATAAAAATCGTAATTTAAAACAAATGTATTAAAGAAGCAACTGGTATCCACTTAACTATTAATTAACTTCGCGTTAGATGAAAGCAAACAAACGAGAAATGGGAAATTCTACTCAAGATTCACGTAGCAAGAGGGAAAGAACGTATATTAATTAAAATACGCGTTAAGGAATAAATACTATTGAAAGTATATGCAAGAAGGACGCTTAAAATCCCGGCGAAATGCGTGGAATAGGCGAAAATTACGTACCACGTGTTAAATCTGTGACGCACTCCCCTCTACAGCGATCCAGACTCGACTGATGACTTCGGGTTCTCTCAGCTTCACTCGGCTCATGCGCCAACCAAACTCCGAGAGTGGGGAACCGCGTCGAAACTGTTTGGAAATTCAAAGTTTATTCTGCTCAATTCCTCTTCATAAATCTTTTCTAAATTCACGAATATTATACTTTACACTAAATTCGTTACACTAAATAGTTTGTATCGATGATTAAAATTCCATAAATTTAATTAATAAAGTCCTACGTGTTATTCTTTACATATTTTCACGCGCCTTCGTGTATTTCTCTTTAAAGTTGAAATATGAAGACGAGATATTATAAAAGTAAGGACCGTATTTTAGTTATGATTGCAACTAATTCTCAAGAGCACATAGTTGCAGTAAACATAGAATGAAATGTATTATAGGGATAAAGTTTGGATATCGCGTTGCAGCGTAACAATGGCGGATGCTAAGACACGCGTAGTATAAGCCGAAGCGTTTAATATGCACTAAATCGAACGAAGGTAAGTTACAGTGATGACTTGTGGCGAGCGTCCAACAAGCTGAACGGCACAGGGGCAAGGGAAGCTGGTCGCTCGCTCCGCCCTTTAGCCAGTAGAAAATCTTTCTTCCGAATTCTTGGATGCTACATGCATAGTAGTAGGTCCTTCATATTCGCTAAGGATTCGCGAGAGCGGACCCTGCCAAGTATCTTCTTGAAGATTTCCCCACATCCTCGCGAGAAAAAAAATTAGGTTTACACCAATGTGATTCAGTTGTAGTTCCAAGTCGTCCTATCTCACTCTACCTCGACGTGTTTTGTTTCGCGTCCTTTGTCACGCAGTAGACTTGTAGTCGTGACCGATTCAGCCAATGAATATAATACGTGTGACTGAAGGTGTCGCTAATATGCGACAGCCAATCGGCTTGCCTCGCCAACAAGTCATCACTGTGTGTTAATATTTTGCACGCTGTACGTTTCTACTTTAATATTGTACTAATATAAATTAGTAAACTATAAATTAGTATTATTTAAACTGTTACGAATATGAGCTACGTTGAAGCATTGTTAGTTCATTGCACGTTCATTCTTTTCAATAAGAAAAAAATGGATGGTCATTGATTTCTGTTCTCTTCGCTACTGTTTGTCTGGCCTTTTCTTTCCTTTCGGCGCAATTATCGCTGAAGCTTAAATCGAAGCTCGAGGTACTCTGCTCTCTGAACGATACACGTGGAAAATGGTATAGAGCAAAAACGACGCTCGAATCGTGGCAGAAATACCGCGCGGTAAATGTAAAGAACACGCACCTTGTATGGCAAATGCGTGCTATTCCGACGACGTCCGAAGAAGGAATGACTCTTCGCGACACCTTTCGCCAACCGAATTCGGGAAGTAGGGGAACTTCGGCTTTCTTCGTAACTCAAACCGCGAAATTCATTGAAAATTCGAGCACCTTTGTCGGAATTTTCGAGTCCTTGTCTTTGATTAATGAGATATTAATGAATAAACTGCGGATGTTTATGCATTTTTGGGAAACATAAATGTGCAAAAAATGTACAAAGTGCATAGAACATGGAAAAATATATTAAATACACAAAGTATGGTACATAGTGTAATATTTAAAGAATGACACTAATGTTTATTAGGGTTTCATTTCAAATTTGCATAAGCATCTGTAATCTATTGACCTTTCGTGGACGGTTGTTGCAAATAGGTATCCAAGTTTCTTTGATTTTTTAGATATACGTTAATTTTAACGCCTTCGCTACGGCGAAATTATCGGTCAATATTCTAATCGTAAAGTTGTACAAGACAATTCAATTGTGAGCTTACAATACAACATCCTCCTTCAAATTGTTAGTTTTTTAACCAGCTGATATTCAACGAATACTAAATTAACTTTAAACCTAAGAATATCGACTATATTATCAGATTTAGCCAGACTTCTTAACTAGTGCAAAATTTCGGCGGACGACTAAAGTCGTACAGAATTAGATAATTTTATCGTCAGCCATCGAAATGTTCCGAATTTGAATTTGTGCAAGGTCTCCGCGGCCTTCATAATCCGAAGAAGGGTTAAATATTTAACGTGAATCGCAGATTTTAATACTGAAGCAAAATTGCCGCTTTTGTTCTATTCGATGAAGTCGAATATTACACGAAATCGTGAAATAGAAAAAAGCATTGCGGGATAAGTGTATTCTATACTTCGTCTATGCTGTAGCTTAAAGATTCTTTTTTTTTTATTATACTAAAAATTGCAAACTTCTCAGTTGCAACAGTAAGTAGTAACACCAATGAACCACTCAAAAGCTAAATCGATCGTCATTATAAAATGAATTAAACCGACTTTTATCAAATCATAAAATCTAGAAATCTATAAAAGGCGTAGTCGATCAGTTCGACTTCTAAGAAGCTCGCGTAAGGAAATTCATTGTACGAAACCAATTACTATACTTGCTCGCGCAATAATTGCATGTATTTCGTAAGTTGTTAACGCCGCATGTAATTCTATAAGAATCTGTACAAAAAGTTGAAGTTGATTCGCAAAGTTGCTGCCAACGATCGGTCACATAACCACATGCAAGATTCGACCAAACTCTATTATGGTTTACTATAATGTATCATTGCGTATTGTGAAATCCTCGAATTTCGGGCAAATAGAACTGCGATACGCGTTGATGCATTCGTACGAAGTGACTATTGTCAGGTTGCGTGCTACTCGTGGAAAGTAACGGTATACTTGTGGAGCTTTCACGAAGAACGCCATCGAATTTGTGATTCTGGATCTACAGTTTCACAGCAGAGGCTCGTCGCTGCATACGAGGACGAGTATTGTTCCGAGTTCACATTATGGGGTTCGATGTGAACCGCTTTCAGGGCGAAGTCGACGAGGAACTCATTTGCCCGATATGCTCCGGAGTCCTGGAGGATCCTGTCCAGGTATTATTTCTGTTTCGCTCATTAACCATTCAATGCTCTCAATAAATCAGTTTTCTGCGTTTACACGCAAACCTAACCTAACTTTTCTGTTGTCTTTCTTTCACCGTTTTTTTTATTATTACCCTCCTTTCCAACGATTAATGAGTGTCGCCAAACTTTTCTATCGACGATTGTTTTCGTCTATCGCGTCATTCGACGCGTTCTAATTTACGCGAAATATTTATTACAATTTTTATGATCCGATAATGTCAATCGGTCGAATCTTTACAACTTCCGTTCTGTCAAAATGTTACACTTTTAATGCTTTTTGTTGTACGAATGAGATAAACGCCCGTAGATGTTTCCGGAATATTGTACAGGATACCACTGCATGTTCATTATATATATCTTTATATATAGTAATAAGTTTTGTAAAATGTTTAGTTTGGCTTAAAGACTGGTAGGTGAGAAATATGTTACAGGCACCTGTATGTGAACATGCCTTTTGTCGTACTTGCATTAACGAATGGATAAACAGACAAGCCACCTGTCCTTTGGATCGTACCCCGATTACATCTGCTCAGCTTAGAGCAGTGCCCAGAATTCTTCGAAATCTACTGGCCCGTCTTCGTATTAGTTGTGATAACATTATGTATGGCTGTCAAGTAGTAGTCAAGCTTGACAGTCTAGTGTCGCATTTGGAGCAATGCGAGTACAATCCTAAGAGACCAATGCTCTGTGAACAAGGATGTAGCCTTACTATCCCCAAGAATGAATTGAAAGATCACAATTGTGTGAAAGAACTGAGAAACATTATACATTCACAGCAACAGAAGCTTGCTGACATGAAACGTGAACTTGGTGAACAGCAGCTTCAAATAAATGAGCACAAAATGGAAATACACCTTTTAAAAGACTTTATGAGGGCTCTGAGAGTCTCAAATCCAGCAATGAGAGCTATTGCAGATCAAATGGAAAGAGAAGAAGTAGTAAGATGGTCTGCTACTCTTCCTAGAGCAAGAGTAACTAGATGGGGAGGAATGATTTCCACACCTGATGAATTGTTGCAGGTAATTTTACTTACAAATTAATAGGCTGTGGATTTTTATTTAAATTTCTATTTCTTCTACAAGCATAATTAAGGCAATGGAACTTTAGAAGTTTCATCCTCTAAATATTATAATATGTATTTTACTTCGGATATTTTACATATTTCTGCACATTATGTGCAAAATGCACTGTTTGAAAAATTTAAATTTTCCATAAATGAATAAAAATTCACACTCTACAGATTAATATTAACCCTTTCAATTTTGAGCGGTTTTTAGGAAATCGGAATATTTCGAGACTTTACTTTATACATCAGGTATACAGTAAACTCTCGTTTAACGTGAGTTTCTGCAACGCGTTAAAGATATTACGATTTCTTTTGTATAACGCAATTCTCGTACAACGCGCTATATCGGGGATAATGGCAGACGTCTTTCTTAAGGGGGGCGAAATGTGTAAACTAATATATACATGTATATTGAACACGCCCACTAAACATATAAATCGCGAACATCTCCACAAAAATTAAAAATTCGTAATAAAATTTATTATTCTTACGGGGGCGGTCGCCTCCCTTTGGATCCACCGCTACACTGTATGATAATATCCGGGAATTCCCTGTTTATTTCATTCTAGTATGTTTTAATTTGCTACATGTGTTTTTTACAAAGGCATTTTACTATCTTAATAAGTGAAACATAAAATTCCTCGTATAACACGATTTCATACAACGCGCAACGTATTAATCGCGTTACACGGGAGTTCCTCATTCGAATCGGTATTATATTAAACCTGTTGGGATCTATATTAAAATGATAAACATTTTTTATCATAACTTAATGGTATAATATGTGTTTTTACATATGGAACTTACTCTCCAAATAATCCTTAAAAAATTCATGAATTTTATATGCATTGTATATCTTAGAAAGAAATCATTTAATGTCCATTTTTTTATTTCGGGTCAAATTGGCCCGTAACAAATTTTAAGTTTATAAGAGCAAGAGGGTTAATATTACCCCCCCTCAATATGGCAATTAAAAATTCAAAGTACTCTCAGTGCTCAGATGAAGGTGATTTTTATTAATTTAAAAACGGCATGTATATAAATATTTGGATAATCCGTACCAATAGTCATAAAGTAATATACGCGAATAATCATAGAAATGATACTGAGTTAGAAAAAAAAGATACGCGTATATTTTTAGCAAACAATGACACAGTTTATGCGAGGACACACGTCCTTCGTAGCGGAAGGATTAATATCATCGCCCTTATTAATTACCGCAATGATTCAAAATTTATACATATTTATTATTTCGTATAAATCGTATATTATTTGAAAGCATTTGAATTTGCAACCCCTTTGTAGAAAATTCGAGATCGATCGTATATGTATTGCCGCACCATTGAAAGGGTTAATGGTTATTCATTAATTCTAGCAAGTAATTGAACGTAATATTATAGACAATGATAAAAAGGACTTTGTCGGAATATAATTGTCCACCTCACGTAATCGACGAATTAATGGAAAATTGCCACGAAAGGAAATGGCCTCCGGGATTAAATTCCCTTGAAACCCGACAAAATTCTAGGAGGCAATACGATAATTACGTTTGTAAAAGAGTCCCCGGCAAGCAAGCGGTGTTAGTCCTTTATTGCGATAATACACACATGCCGGAAGACATGATGGTTGAACCTGGATTAGTGATGATTTTTGCACACGGCATAGAATAAGATTTTCTACAAATTTTTCGTGCATGCCAAGATATTTTGATGTTCATCCATTCTGTTGTTTGTTATTCACCGCGATTAAGCCTTCAAGGTTTATGCGATATCTTTGTACTTACGTGCAGATACTGGGCTATTTGCATAATTTATCTTGCAGCTAATAATGCAGGATATCTTTTCAAAAGTATTGAAAAGGAACAAACGACATGCCTTTTGTGATAAACAATTGTACAGACGCAATTGCCACACATACAAAAATCTAATCGAATGTCTGGATCATTACACTGTGATATACTATTTCATTGAGAAAGTTCCTGAAATTGCATGATAAATAGTAAGCCATTTTAAGTTGTTCTGAGGAATCCCATGTACATTTCTATAAATTTAATTACCCATTCGACGACATTTGACAAACCAACTATTTGTTAACTATTTCAGGAAATTTTTTTATGTATATATAGAAGTCTGTAAGTGTTTTATTATAATGCTTTAGACAAGTAAGAAACAAAAAACTATAGAAATTATCAGTACGGTAATTGCTATTATTAAGATCTAAATGTGTTCTAAAAGTTAAGTATCGAATGTCAAAATGAAGGATGATTTAATTCCTTCCTCAACGTTTATTTATATGATTTTAATAAAAACGTCTCTAAATACGTAGGGGAGACCGGGGTCAATAGTAACACTTTGATTTTGCAATACAATAACTCAAAAAGTATTACACTTGGAATACAAATTTTTGTATGAAAATATTACCTAATTATGTGACAGTATACGCTCGCGGTTACTTTATTGTATGCCAAGTAATACTCAAGTTATTAGTAAAAAATGGAAGACAGAGAAAGTGTTACAACCGTCCCTTACCCTGGGGCGATTGTAACACGGCATGGGGTCAATAGTAACACACTTTTATTCTTAAAGAAATCAAGTTATTTATTAAACTAAATCATAGTATTCAACAAGGATAAGATTAATAAATATAAAAAAACTAAATATAAATCAAATTTAAAAAAAAACTAAAACTATCTATGAAATAAAAATAAACCTAAAATTATCTGTAATTCTTATTCGCTTTCACAATTTTGGCAAACATATAGATCACGTTGTTTTGTACATTCTTCATGTGCCCAATTCTTGCATTCTATGCATTGCACCCATTTCTCATTCGGCTTACTGCAACTATATGAATCTAAACATACAGGGCAATAATATTCTTTTTCGTTATCACATTCTCTATTCCTGCTCTTGCTCTTGTTTTTATCACCTTTTCTTTTCAAATTCGAATTATGTGCCTCTCTGTTTCTTTTTACACTTCGTTTTTCTTCATATTCTTCTCTAATTTTTTCCCTTTCCGAAATTTCAGTGTATATAGTTGATATCCTTTTCTTTTTACCTTTATTTAATTTCTTTCGAGGTAGAGCTTTTGGGAACGGTCTTATTGTTTCTGGTACGAATTCCTCGTTATTTCTTTCGTCAGCTTGTAGGGCTGCTATTGATGTGTCTGGAGTTTCATTGTTCGATAAGCCACGGGTCGTTGATGGTAGACATTCATGATCATTGTGATTCACAATATTCTTTTCCGTTAAGGTGACTTCATCATTCGCTGATTGTTCACTTTCATTAGTCGTTAAGACTAGAGGTCTATCTGTAACGAAAGATGGAGCGAAATCCAATAATGTAAATATGTTTCTGTTATAGGGCAATATTCCTGTACATCTGAATCCTGCTTGAATATTGTTTATGGTAAATGATAACGGTAGAGCTGCTGCAACTATTGAGGGAATATGATATATCGTCATGGTCTTTCCGTAAAAAATAAAAGAATATCAAAAATATTTCACGATCGCGAGACGAGCTGCATCAGTCGGGGTCGATAGTAACGTTACAATCGACCCCAACCGACGGTGTTACAATTGCCCCGGATCCCGCTCTTGAATTTATATTACAAATTTTCACTAACAATACGTTTAAAAGTTCTAATTAACGATGAATATTTCATTCAAAAGGAGGAGACTAAAGATTAAGAGAAAAGTAGGTACTTACTTGCACGAGGAATACTTATATCACAATTTTAACGCACTAAGAAGGTACTACTTTACGATGTCGAAAAGTCATTTCGTTCAATATAGTTGTTTATTGAGTAACTATATTGTTAGGACATGGATATATGTACTTCAATTATAGTTTTGTATCATATATCCAAAATTTGCGATAATCGGTACGATAGATCTTAAATTATTTAACGTGTTACAATTGCCCCGTGTTACTATTGACCCCGGTCTCCCCTACAATGAAATAAACATGCTATACAACGATCCGTTTGGATAAATTAATATACTCTGAGCGAACACGGCCGTAAATATTATTTACATAATTTACAAGATAAGAATTAAAGATGGGTCGAAACTTAATTTCTAGATTCGCGAAACTCGAATCGAAAACCGTGAAAAATCTCGAAATAATCGAAACTCTCGAAACTCGAAACCTTCGAAATCCTGTATGCTCACTTTTTTCCTTTTGTTTCTCATGGCCATTTAGTCATACAGTTGAAATTTAAAAAAAAAATTTATATAAGTAAATGAATAAGCGAAAAAACTTAGTGCAGATAATTATTAATTTTAATATCTTATCTTTTCTTAGCATAAATGACTATATAATGAATTGGTGAAATCGTACCAATTAAAATAAGTCTAAAGTCTAAACGCAATGCCAATTAGATTATTAGTTAAATAAATTCATATCGTGATATATCGTAAATAGCAATAATTACTATTTATCCAGGTTTTGAGAGTTTCAAATCATGAAGGTAGCGCAAAGTTTCGAGTTTTGAAGGGTTTCGAGATTTCGAAACTCGAAGCTATTTGCGTTTTAAAGGGTTTCGAGTGTCCCATCCCTAATAAGAATGCTATGTGCAAATCCGGCGTAGATTTATAAATTGTCATCTTCAAATTTACTTGCGTTATTCGGATAATAGTTTAAACTAACAATCTATGGTAATGAAATGAATAGTCTCAAATTTCTACAGTATCGCTTTTTTTAAACTGATCCCGTAAAATGTATGTTTGAAGACAAGTAACCAATGATTAGTATATGAAGAGCATCTGATTTTTCTTCTAGATATTTTTAAACAAATATGTAATAATATTTTAGTTCCCTGTCTTTGCACAAATACAAAATAAGTTAGCTTTTTAAAATGCGTCATCCGTTCTCGAATGTAAGACCTTTATGTAACGCAGCTTCTTATTTCATTGCACTGGTGCATTACGTACTTTATTTTGGACATTTAACGCGCTAATCATGAGCTATGTTTGTATATAATTTTTCCTTTTTTACCTTTATTTACGTGATAACACATTTTTCAGTAGCTTAAAAAAAACCGTAGAATTTTAATGCATTGAGTATTACCAAGTAGTTAGTATATATTTTTGCTAATACTTGCGTTCAAATTGAATTCTTTTCTAATTCGATTAGATGCCGATAATGAGTTTGGAAATGATAGAAATTTTTCGCAATTTAATGTTAGCATAAAAAAATTGATGTCCTTTCGCTCAATGCATTAAATGTTGGAAATTACTTTTTTTTCTCAAAGCTAACGTGTGTACTTAGAGATTTTAAACAATTTTATACACAAGTTGATAGTTGTTATAACTACGATAAATTTGATTTTACGTATTGTAAGTCATTTAACGCATAGTTTATTTTATTATATCGATGCAAGATAGTGCTGAATTTTCTGGCTATACTTTGAACGTGTCGGCAAGAAATGGAATAAAGTTGAATGACAAATGAAATGTTCTACTGAATTCCCGTTCACACTTCAATAACTCGAGGGGGCAGACTCAAGTAATGGATCAAGAAATCGATTTCTTTTTATGGCATAAAAAAAAAAGAAGACGAAGGCGAGGTACGGAAGACATATTATGTGGGCCTGGAATCGTAGATCAGCCTCAAACAGACGTAAGTTACTAATAATATTAATTATTCTAACACTATTGGTTATTTCAAATTGACGTGCAGCGTAACTTGAAAAATAATTAATCGATTAAGCTGATCCAAAGGATATACATAACTAAGTTCTTTATTGTATGAACCTACAGGTTTCATAATATTCAGTATTCAAGCTATATTTATCGCATAATTAAAATAAAAGTTTTACGCACAAATCGTTCCTTTGTTTCCAGAGTCTTGTATTACCGTTAATTGTGCATTTTTTTTAAATAAGATTAGGTTCATACGATGCGCACTTCTATCACGGAAAAAAACTCCGTTTGATTTTTTGTTCTAAATTGAAATGTTAAAGTATATATATATATATGTGTGTGTGTATATGTAAAGTGACCAAAAATTTTAATAAGGTTTTACGTTATAAAAAAATTTGGCGAAAATTGCTGTTATTCGAACGTTTTACTCGAGTCTGCCCCCTTAAGTTTAAAAGGAGATGCAATTTTTAATTATATTACTTTATTCATTTATTTAGTGTCTTAATTTCTCTAAATGTTTTATTCTTACAAAAAAGTCACAAATCGTTTTTCACCTTTTAGCGATACTACATAACTTACGACTTTTATTATAGTATAACATAGCTATCTTTGGTTGCGTATTACAATACCTCCTGAACAACTATCGTTAATATTTCGTTTTCATGAGAAAAGAACTTTCGATTCGCTTATCAGTATGAATTATAATAAAATAGCTTAATTGAGTGCGTTTATTAAATAATCACCGATGGATGCATAGTAGGGAATACGTAGTTTTTTTTTCTTCCACCGTGAAAAGCGGAAGAAACGATGTTCAGTCTTTTTTGTGTGTGTATGTGTGTTCGAACAAAATTGTACGCTTAAAAATGTTGTGCGATATTTGTTAAGAAATTGATATCAAAAGACAGAATTGCTCAGCAGTTTCCTCGAAGTCTTAACACGTGGATGGCTAGGCCCTGAGATATGGCACTTTTCGATTGACGATTTCAATTTATTTACGACCAACAACTACCTTAGACACTTAGAATACTAAAATAGACATTTTCATAAAAAAAAAATAACAGGAATTGTAACGCCGTATCTATGAATCATCGTTTTAGTTATGAGTGATCAAAAATTGGTTGGAAGACTGTTTAACACTGGAACTACCAAGATGGTCAAAGCGACCCATTTGTAACTTCCTATAAAATTTGTGTAAACTTACAACGCTATATTTTTCAAGATTTTCGGGGATTTTTGGTGAATAGTATAAATGATGATTTATTTTCCTTTCATTATATATCGTCACAAACATCCTATCGTATTAATCACTGGACTGCGGATTTTTATGCATTTACGAAGAATCGAAATATGGAAAAATTAGAGAACGCGAGTAATACGAAAAGATACACAAATATCCAATGTCAAATGCCTACTGTTTTATTTGGAAAATGAAACAATTTTTTACTTCAAATTATGATAATAAAATTATGAATAATTCTGCATAAAAATCCGCAGTCTATTAATAGAGTGTAGATTAAACAAACATACTTCAATCGCTGGTAGTTCTAGTGTTAAGGAAAAAAGGTTTGAGGAGTTTTCTGGGAAAAGGACCCAGAAGACAAAAACGAGAATCGAGTGTATACGATCGGAAACTCACGCGTTACGCAAATCAAATCATACATGATTCAACAATATGTATTGTCCTAATTTCAATTGGCAAGATATTGAAATGAAATTAAAAACAATTTATCAAAAAAGGGCCTACAGACATTTAGGTCCTTTTTCCAGAGAGCTATTCTCAATTTCAACGTTACGTACGTTGATTGATTTTAAGTGCACTTTTTTAAGTAACGTTTTGTGAGATTCTTAGATCGTTGGACATGCGCCAACGCTTACTTGTCCGTAAGCACGTTCGGTACGAAGGCTGATGGATCTCGTGTCGATTTGAATGTTACTGATACACCCGACATACTGCGCTTGCGATGTGCTTCCCCGTAATTTCTTGCCGAGCATCGGGTGACCACCGACGAAGATCGGATGCTTCGTTTGAATACCCGCCATATTTTTACCACCGATTCCTGGATCGGCTGCTTTGTGGTCCACCGACAAAAGTAACGCAGTCTTCCCTTTAATAGCTGTGCAAACGGAAACGATAAAGATTAAAAAGAAATCGAAACAACATCGAAATCGTGTAGGTTCCCATTATCAAACAGTTCAATGCGAGTTTTCGCCAAAGAGAAAGAAACTTTGTACTAGTTCACAAAAATAATGTAGCAATAATGGTACAATTAACGCTATTAATTTGCAAAAGTCTATAGCCGAATATTGCAGCGATCTGCTATTTAAATGTACGCGAATAGAAGAAACCTTACTTTTTCATATGATAAAAATATGAAACATTGCAAGCGCATGTTGAAAAAATTGATGAAAAATTACTTTCAATATTAAAATTGATGGAGCTGTTTAAATTCATTAAATGTATTTTTTTGGAAACGAATTTGGAATAATGGATTTATCGCAATGTAAAGCTTGATACCATTTGTATAGATTTATTTATCATCAATAATTTTGCTTCAAGATTATGGCATTGAGGCAGATCATTGTAAAACGATCGAGTTTAAGGTCACAGTCGAAGTGATACGGAAACAATGTCTGCGATATTCACAGATTATTTCTTAATTATTCGGAGCAGTGCATTTCCTCGATCTTTTTTATTTTTCCCACCACCTAATAGAATGAAATATTACCTTCGATATGGTGCCAGTTACCATCGCACAAGGAATTCGGGTGCATTGGTATGTAGGATGTGTGAATGTTGCCCTTCGCCGTCTTAACAAGGAACTTCACGGTTCCATTGATCATTTCCAAAAGCAAGTAATCCCGTTTTCCATGAACGGAAAACAAATGACCGGAAGTCGCACGCGGTTTGATGTCCATTCGAATGTGTATCGCTTTGCCGACTGTAAATCTGTCCACTAAAATCGCATAATGTGATCAGAGTGTGCCACGCAAATTTTCAGCAACGTTTAATAGGATACGATAGATACCTGGTTTGTAGAGATTGCTACCATTACCCGGGAAGAAGAATAATCCCGGTTCGATGTATTGCGAGCACGGAGTCACGCCCAATTTATTTATGGGCTCGCCGACCGGTTGTCCGTTCACCATAAAGTTTCCTAGACACCCATTAAAGGTGTGATTCGTACCCTGCAATTGTGAACCAAATTTTTCCGTGAAACCATCGACGCAAACTTTCTTGATTTTTTAGATACAGGTCGAATTTTAAAAGTGAGAAATTTAAATTAGTATTATGAATAGACACTGTTGTTGATACAGGGACGAGAATTCATGAAGTGCATTAAGGATTAATAATTGGGCGAAAAGTTATTCAATCTGCAAAGGGTTAATAATATATGCTCTGAAATTTTTATCAATACGGATATATCGTGTAACGATTGAACTTTTAATTCAAATATAGTTTAATAAAGAATAATAATTCAGAATAATACGCAGCGGTTGTAAAAATAATGCATTCCATAATAGTACATTTTTATAGTTGCATAATATTATTGTTGAATACGATAGGAAACTTGATCTATTCGGTTCCGATTAAATTCTAATCGTATCGTTCTAAATTGTAAAATAGATACAGTGGCGTACAAGTATGTTTCGTAGCTACGGTAAATGGCTACTCGCAGATTTAACGTCACGGAAATATTGAAACATTGAATCACTGTATATCAAATTTAATATGGGCAATTAACTTACAATCATACTGAATACTTTGCTGGACATATCCGGTACCACTCCTCCTACATAGAACGGCGGGATAACATTCATGGTTTCGATGGTTCCCTGCGAATATCCGGTGACTGCTATATCTTCGTCGACGATAAGCTGTCCGTAGGTTCCTTGTCTCTTGAATACCACGATATGCCACTGGTTGTCGTTTATTTTTGTCTCGCTAATCAGTAAAGCCGGTCCGCTTCCGCAATCAAACTTGTAGTGAAGCTGAAAGCAAATATAAAACGATAAAACACAATGCACGGAGGCTAAGCTCGTTTACGCGAGATCAAAAATATAGTCTGACAAATTTTGATAAATAAACACGGGTAGATTGGTTTGGTTACTGGTATATTTTACAGCGGCTACAAGAAGTATTTCTACGTCCTACATTTTCCAGTTAGGTTCGGCATTTTAATTCGACCGCGACAAGCTTTTAGTCACGCGAAACCACTATTAAATGACGAAAAATTTGATTCAGTTGGGCCGAAATGTCAAAATAGATACGGTTATGCATACATAAATTATTTATTTGTAGATTCGGAACCAAATTTAATCAATTATGCGTGTATCATTTCGGTCGATGACCTTCTTCATCGTCTTTCTTGGGAATTGAAAAGCGATATGAGAAAACGGGAAGAATATATGCATGTTACAACCCAATAACTTTCATGACTACTATATCTGAATTAAAGATTCTTTACCTTTCCGTCAATAACGTACACAGCGATCAAATTCTGATTGGTAAGGTCCGACGTATAGAAAATGATTCCCTCGGCGGCCGTCGTCTTCACGTCGATTTGGAAATCATAATCGTTTCTGTATCTGCCGTTCAGAGATCTGTATTCTAATCTACTGTTTCTTGCAGTACCTGCAAATAATACCAATTTGCAAAATTCTCTTATCTCTATTAACACATTATTGACCGGGAGCGATTAATGGACTTTTGTATTAGCCCTGGGACCATCCGGATAATGGAATATCCGAATAATGACGTCGCGGATTATTCGTGATGCGGAAGAAAAATCCGGATATTCACAACATTGGTTGGATTGACATAATTACGTTTTTAAGCAAAGATACGACTGTGTAAATCCTATTTAACAATAATATTTTAGCCTATAATAGTCATATTAAGTACATTAATTACATAATTAGTCATGCTATACTATTTATATCGTCTTATAATAGGTATAGGTTTATTATTTTACATTACACTCCGAAGCATAATAATGCGATAGATTTAAACTAAATTCGTAGTTCCGCGTATTTTGCTTCTCTTCTTATTATCATCCAAATTATTTCGAATATTTCTATCCGACTATTCGATTTTTATTATATCCAATATTTCGGTACGCCCAGCCTTAGAAACTAATTGTAAGCTTGAATTGATCAGTATTTCATGTGCTTACTTCCCAACCGATAGACAATGTGTTAACTACAAAATATCATTCAAATATCATACCGAATCTCCAAGTATTTTCCGTGTCGGAGTCCACTGTCGGATAGTATGGCAATCGGCATTGATCAACGTACAATGGCGTGGTTCTTTGCGTCGAAGTGATAGCTTCAGGGGTTGTAGTTAATTCATTATCGTAATTAATATCCTCTTCTATCGTAGGCTTTCTTGGAATCTTCGTGGTAGCTTCAGTGGTTGTACTTAAGATCTGGGGAGGGTTAAAGGAACCGCGTCCTTCGATGGGAGGCTCTTCTTCGTCGGTATCCTTATCCAACTCAATATCGACGATGTCTAACGAAATTCAATAGTGGATTACTCCGTTACGTATTCATTATTCGCGTCGCCGTTTATAAAATTACACTCACTAATCTGGGTAGACAATTCGATATTGTCGTCTGGACTTTCCGTGGGCAACAGAGGGGGTGGAAGATGCGATACGAGTTCGGGTACAGGTGACATAGCTAAGAATTGATACACGTATATCAAAATAACTTAATTTTAATTAACCCTTTTGTTAGGTCAAAATCGGCCGTGACGCAGGTCTACACATTTCCATTGCAAACAGTATGACAAGCAGTGATTTTTTAATTAATTACCTATATTATCGTTAGATTGCAGATCTTTAAGCAAAGTTATACTTTTATTAACGAAACGAAAGAATTGAATCCTCAAACTACAATAATTTGTACTTTGCCTTTACGCCTCGTGCCTTACAGATCCTTTAAATTCCTCATAAATGCATTCAAATTCGGAGGTGTACTTAATATATCTGTAGTCAGATGGCAAAATGTGATATGTCCAATTTTCATCAAGACAATCACATAAACGAGTTAACTGAACTTAAACATACGACCACCGTTCACAACTATTAATAAGAAAATTTTATTCTGAAAAATAATGTAACCGTTTTACAGTTGATCAAGCTATAAAAGTTACTGTGCAGTAAATGTAGAGAAACCATACGTATCATATTTCGCTATCTGACCACGCTCAACGATATAATGCGATGAAAATACTCACACGACGGTTCTCCGAGTTTACACTTTCCAAGCAGACTGTGAGGCCTTTCGGTAGTATTCGCGAAATTAATAATCACTCCGTTCAACGTTGCATCCCCAATGCAACCGACAAACGGTGTCATGGCGCCCATTTGAGGGATACCAAAGGCAGCCGGCAGGCCACCGATATACAAGCTACCGTAAGGTATTTGCAACGCCGGTGGTTCTAAATCGGAGCTGTAATTTTTAGTATCGTCGATGTCGAGCGTGAGAGCTTCGCGCGAATGCGTGGCTGTGACCACGTGCCATTCGTTGTCATTGAACTTGATGCCCGATGAGCTCGTCCGTAATTCCATGCCCTGGTTGTTGAAGACCAGGACACCGTCGTTTAGGGACAGGTAACTAACTACGCCCTTCTCGTGGTCGGTTACGTAGAAGATTAAACCATCGCTTGCTAGAGTCTTGAACTTCAAGTTCACTTGAAGCATATCCGATACGGTGATGTTGTGCCACCTCACGTAACCGGGCACGTTCTCTTCGAAGGACACCAAGCTGGCGAACTGAACGAAACGGAGTATAATTAAATCGTTACGATGCGCGTAATAGAGAAGCTTTTTGAATATAAGGCGTATAACAAAACAATACACTTAGGACTCTTTTTACGCGACCGAAAATAATACGATTTCTTATGAACGAAAGTGAAGCGTTGAGTGAGATATTGAAATAATATTCTTGCAGTGTCGTATAATTCGGTCATCGTTTCAGTGTAAATCGAAGAAGTATAAACGTAAAGCGTAAGTAAAGAAAAGAGCAGGCTTAATTCTTTGCTTTACTATTTTCTTGGTAACAGAAGCAATTTTCATTGCTTCAATATCGTGTCAGATACAAAATATTGAGTCTAACTTCGTCGATGGGCATCGTAGAAAAACTCAATGTTTTCGCGTATATATGCGAAAATATAAATCTGTCGATTCATTTTTTCGTCGCTAATTGCATTCAAACACTTGAAAATAAATAAATAAGTAACGATTATCTGTATGAGACTTATATAAATTTCAAATACATTGAATGTCATGAAGAAATATATAGAAATATACTGTCGAATAAAGCATAATCTTCATATGCGGTCATATATCATATTGAATGCAAGGTGAACAGCAAGGTTAACCCTTTGCGGACGAGGACTGATAACACTTAAGAAAGTATTTTGGCTTTTAGTTCCAAACCTTCAAATTCCTAGCTATCGAATTCAAAGCGATCAGATTCCCAAAACTTTGATGCGTTCATTAACGATATTAATTGAATTATTTTGATTTAAAAATGGACTTGCGCCCAGAAAACCAAGAAACGATTAGGCAGCTATTTGCAGACACTCGTCCGCAAAGGGTTAATGCATCGATAACAAAGATACATACCCGAACTGGGCAGCCAGGAACCACTCCAAACGCCTGAATATTTCGAGTCAGGTCGACGATAGTGTCCAAAATAACCACATCATCTATGCAGCCTTCGAAGCTTTCATTCGTCACAGAGTGATAAGATTGCTTAACTTTCGGAGGATATCCACCAAAGTAAATATTATCCGAGGATACTAAATTCTTGGTGTGTCCTGCTGCCTCGTTATTCACCACATCCACGCCATCCACCTTTAGAACGCCTTTCTTCTCCAATCTAAGAGCTTCCAAATTGTGCCGGTTTCCATCGTTGTATTTGTTCAACGATCTCAACCGTACTTCTCCCTCCCCAAGATCGTACTGATAAAGCACGTGGCCGTTTCTCATTTCCAAAGACAGGAACTGTTTGCCTTTGCCCATCAAATAGATCAGGCCATCCTCCGCGAACGTTTTGAAGTTCAATTTGATACTGAACTTCTTGGTGTCCGGCGAGATTTGGAAGTTTCGCTTGCTCAGAATCGCGTACCCGTGTTTGTCGAACCTGTATCCGGTGCTCGGTTGGAAGTTGATTAACCTGTCTCTTTCCATTGCTATCTTCTGATTGTTTTCGCCGTCGACGAAGTTCCAGAAGGAGACTGGCGTGTCTTCGCCTATTACGAGCTCCTCCATTTCACCCTCGAAGGAAGTCGCAGTTACGGCGCTTTGCATATTGAAAGATGGCGGGTAACCACCGACGAACAACTTTGATTGTTCGTTATCCACGTTGAATATCGAATACGAGCCAGGTAACAGGTGGCCCTTTTCGTAAACTCGGTCTTTGCCTTCGCCAATGTCTTCGCGAACGATCAGTTTCACATTCTTCCCTGTCCTGTCCACGATTATCTGACGCCATACGTTGTCCGACACGAATTTATTGCTGATAATCTTCTCAGGACCCGATCCCAGGTCGATGATGAGAACCGGGTAGCCACTTTCGATTAATAACGCCATGAAATCGTGCGTCTTGGAGCGCGGAAGTTTCGCGTTCTCTTCGTTTCCAAGATACAGCAGTAACCCGTTGGTGGCGTTCGTTTTGAAGTATAAAGATATCTTGGTAGAAGTAGCCAACAGAGGAAGATTCTCAGGATTCTTTAATTCGAGGGTGGTGTTTCTGTAGAAAGTCAAACCGACTTTGAAACGATCCGCCAATTCCCTAGCATTCGCGATCTTGTTCCTCAGCGCCTCGATGTTGCTTTGCAAATCGTTCCCATTCCTATCTATATCCTTCTGAATTTTGTTTAATTGCTGCGACAATTCTTTCATGCCTGGAACATACTTCTCCATCATATCCAGCTGTTTCTTCGCTTTCGATATGTCGTGAACCGACTCCAAGATGTCTTTCGTCAATTGTTTCGCTTCTTTCAAGTCCTCCGGGATTTGATCAACGATGCCGTTCATGTCGCTCATAGACTGCTGAATATTCTTCTCCACGTCGGAGATCTTACTCATATCCACTGTCCACGAAGGCGACTGGATGTTGGCGAGAACTTTGTCGATGTTATCCAACAGGTCTCTGTTGCGTTTGTTCTGACCGAAAATGAAAGTGGCTTCCGTTTGAGCGTTGTTCAAATCTTCCTCGGGTTTCCCACTCGTTTTCTCAAGAGTATTCTTCGCCGAATCCAAAAGATGCATGGACGCGTTTCGCGAGTTCGACATCCTTTGTCCGATACCGTCTGACAGAACAGTGGCGTTATTCGCCGCATCGGTGGCATCCACTGCAGCTGCGCTCGCGTTTTCGATCGCTGTCGCGATATTTTTGTAAACGGAGACAGCTTTCACAGCATCGGTGTTTCTGGTGTCGGTCAGAAGACTGTCCAACTCCAAGGATCGATTGTAAAGGTGTTCCGCGTGGTCGAGCGCGTTCTTCGTCGAAACGAACACGTCCGCTAGCATCTCCTTGTTCTTCAAAATGGTTGCGTTCAATAAATCCGCGGAACCGTCTATCGCCTCGCGTTTCAATGCGTCTATGTTGAGATCCATTTCGATGAGATAATCGCTGGCGTTTTGGTTCATTTCGTCCCCGGCCAGCAAATCTTCGTTCACTTCCGCGGTGGCGTTCTTCACCACGTCGAAGTTTCCGCTTTCGGCTGCGATTCTGTTCTCCTGATTCAACTTGTCCACGTCTCTGACGACTTTCTCAACCTCCCACGTGATCTTCAGAAGATCTTCCAGCTTTCCTGTCACGTTATTGACCTTGTTGCTCAAATTGTTCGCGATCGAGGACAGATTGTTGATCGGTAAGCTGTAATCCTCCATTTCCGACACGAGAATGTTGGCCTGGTTCGACTCGTCTGTCGCCCGATCTCGGAAATCGACGAAAGAAACTTCCTGGATCTTCATCAGGGTGTCCGTAGCCTCTTTCAAAGCGCTCCCCTCTTTGGCGCCTGTACCCAACTCGAAGTTCGAAGCTAAAGATTCCACTTCGGCGACGGTGGACTTAACTAGGTTTATCTCTTTTATTACATCCGCCTCCAGCGAGTTCATGTCATTCAATGTATTCTCCGCATTCAGCTTCCACTTCTCGCTATCCTCCGCGGTATAATCGATCTCGCGTGTCTGATTCGAAACTTCCAACTCTAGTTTCTTCACCTCCTGCTGCAGAGGCAGGAAATTCACCCTGCTCGGGTCCAGAAGCTTCACCCCGGGATACAACTCGTTCGCCGTGTCGTTGATAAACTTCAGCCTCTGATTGGTGAAGTAGCTCTCCGCAACCGTGTTGAAATCTGTGAAAACAGGCGTGAGAAGGTCCGATAGTTCATCCGTGACGTCCAACAAATTCCCAGTGCAAGAATCGCAAACGAAGCAGCCGTGTCCAGGAATCAGTACGTTCCTATAAGGACAGTGATCACATTTCTCTCCAATAACACCCGGCAGGCAGCTGCACTGTCCAGTGGTGGTGTTACAGGATACTCCAACCGAGTATCCAGTGTTGCATTCGCAAGAAGTGCATCCTTCCGGTCCGTAATCCCAATATCCGGCGATACACTGATCGCATCTGCGCCCAGTCACCCCAGGTTTGCATTTACATTGTCCCGTTACATCATCGCACTGACTACTTTCGGAGGCAATATCGCAATCGCACGCCTTGCAACCCTCGCAAGTATCATAACCGTAATGATCATCCGCGCAGCGATCGCAACGTTCGCCAACCACGTTCTCCCTGCAGAAACACTGTCCCGTGAAACTGTCGCAACGCTTCAGTCCGCACTCTTCGCACTGGCAACTGCGACAATCTTTCCTCTGAATGGCGTCACCGAAGAATCCCGGCGCACAGAGGTTGCAAGCTTCGCCGTATGTGTTGTTCAAACAGTGCAAGCACTCGCCGGTTCTTGAATCGCAAGAGCCGATCTGATTGGTGTCGATGTTACCGGAACATTCGCAGGGCCTGCAGTATTCGCCGTAGACGTCGGGGTTCCCGTAGTAACCGGAAGCGCAGGTTTGACACCGCGCGCCGTAGTAACCCGGAAGACAATTGCAGCTGATTTTGTTGCCCTCCTCGTTCACCTCGCAATCGGTGGCGAAATTATTGGACGCGGTCGGAAGCGGACAGGCGCAGATTAGGCAATCGGCGGGTGTTCCTTCGGTGGCGTTGCCGTAGTATCCCGCTTTGCAGAGCTCGCAATGATCTCCCGTCGTGCCGTTCTTGCAGTTCAAGCAGATTCCAGTGTCCACGTCGCAGACATCCGAGTGTCCGTTACACTCGCATCGAACGCAGTACCCTCCGTGAGGTCCGGATTCCACTCGGTAATATCCTGGTGAGCATTCCTCGCAAGAGTATCCCTGATAATGCGGTGGGCATTGGCAGTGCTCCACGCTACTCGCTAAAACGTTATACTGAGGCGAATAGGATTCCGTGACCTCATCGAGGCTCACGTATGACAACGAGGCGGCTATGCTGGGATTCCAGTAGACGGATCGGATGAATATTCCTCGAAGATCTTCCAGAACCACCATCAACTGTTCCCTGGTCGCGCTTAGGCGATTCTGAGTCACGAAGTTCGTCTCGATTAATTCTAAGGACGATTGGAAGTTGGTGAAGGAAGGTGGTTGCTCGTCGGCGAAGTAAAAAAGCATTGTGTCGACGCCTTGGATTATGACGTCGGCCGCGCTGACGGCGCTACCGAATGGCCCAGTGCTATAATAGACGGTATAGTTAAGGAATCCTCCGTAGGAAGTCAACCTCTTTCCTAAATACGTCTCTGGCGCAGCGAAGTAGACAACGTTTCCGAAAGTTTCGTTGCTGGTAAAACCAATCGCGATGCTCGTCAAATTGAAATCCTGCGGGATTGTCATTAAGTACGACATGTTCCCGGCTTTCTCGTTCAACAAAGCCAAGTCCCAGTTGGCCATATCGGTCATATGGGTCCTGTACAAGCTGGCAGACGCGCATCTGCTGGTCTTACCGAAACAGAAACACTTGGTACATCCTTCCTCGTTGTTCTCTTGAATGTTGAAGGTGCCTTCTTTGCAAACGTCGCAGGCTGATCCTTGCACGTTCAACTTGCAGAAACATTCAGCTGTGTACTGGTCGCAGATGTTCGCGGTGGTTCCTCTGATATCGCAGTCGCACTTCTCGCAATCAGGAAACTGGGAGTAACCGGGTCGACATTTGTCGCATTTTCGGTCCACCACGTTCTCGTTGCACCTGCAGGTGCCGTTCAGAAGATCGCACTGTAGATCGCCGTCGATCACACCCAGAGGAGAACAATTGCACTCCTCGCAGCCGATGATCGGATGGAATCCGTATGTTCCCATTTCGCATTGGTCGCAACGTTCTCCAGTGACTCTGGACGGACACATACAGGCGCCTGTTTCCGGTTCGCAGAGAGCTGTGATCGGACAGTTGCACGGCTTGCAATTGGGGAATCCGTAGAATCCTGTTTTACAAATCTCGCAACGTCTGCCGATGATGTTCGGCTTGCACGGACACTGCCCTCCGAATTTCTCGCACTCGAAGCTTATGGTTCCGTCGATGTCACAGTTGCACGGCAAAGCGCGATTATTGTAGTTGGCGGTTAACGAGAAGATGGAGTCGCGGCAGAAGCCGTCATCGGTGATGTTGATGTGGAAGTGATTGTAACCACATTTCTTGATGAATTCCTTCGTCTGATCGAATTGAATCTTCTTCAGGATCTTCTCGTTATACTGTTCCGCTGGAATTACCAGGATGTAATCTAACCAAATGCCGTTTCCCTCTTTTTCCTTGAAAGAGATCATGAAGTTCTCGATCAGCTGGAATCTGGTGTTGCCGTCGACTTGCTTAACCACGCTGCGACATCCGCTGTTGCTCGGACAGTGAGGAACGGACATCGTTACTTCGTAGAACTTTCCATTCTGCACTAAAACGTCGAGCTCGTACTCCGGATAATCCGGTTGATAGTATTGTACGACGAAGGTGTAGTCTCCAGGTTGCAACACCTTCGCGTGGATGTCCACCATTGCATTTTTGTTATCCAAGTAGATCAACCTGGTGACGTTGTCGTAGATACCGAAAGGTCTGTACTCGGACTCGGAGATGGTGCTGTTGGTTTCGAACTCGATCTTCTTGGCATCTGCCGCGCCCGGGAATTGACCTTTCACGCATTTTCCGTCCTTCCTAACGCAGATGGATTTCGGCTTGACGTAATCCAAAGACCACAGATAATAGGGAATGGCGACGACGGAGTCGATCGCGACGTTCGACGTGGGTTCTCCGGTTAAGATCAAACTGATATAGTTGGATAGGAAGTTCATTGTGGCCACTCTGCCATAGGGATCGGTTACTACTTGTCTGCAAATACTGGTGTATTTGCAAGGATACAAGGTAGCCTTTCCTTTGCCAACGGTGTTGGCTTCTATAAGAAGAGTCGACGTGGTGTTCTCATGCTTAGGAGTCACGTACGTCACCAACAAAACGTGCGGACCTGGCTTCGAGACTCTTAAGTCGAAGTGTATTTCTTCTTGTCTGTCGTTGATCAACGGAACTTCGTCCCTGTCGATTTCCTGTAGGATATCTCTGTCGGTGAAGTACTCGGTCAGAGGTATCCTGATGTTTTTTTGATTCAGGAATCCGCCAGCCCCGCGAACGGAATCGAATATCGTTAAATTAGGATAGCCGTAGTGTCTGCAGAGTCCCTTGTATCCAACCTCGCAGGGAATATTCACGTCCTGAGTTAAAATGGTGCCTTCGTAGTATTCGGACGGAAGCAGCACGAAGTAGTCGAGGAAAAGACTCTTCTTGGTGGCGATGCTGATAGACCAATGTCCTGGATTCATCACCATAGGCGAAGGGAGGTTTCCTTGAGCTCCCGCGACGGTCACGAACGACGGCTTCACGGTTGGTTTGAAAATCACTTTGAACGTTTGCTCTACTTCCGATGGATTTTCCGGGGTGATTTTAATGGTACCAAGAATCGGCTCGTTGTTTGGGTTCACGTATTTCAGGACCATTCGATAGAGGGAGGATTTCTGTATGTTCACGTTTAGGATGATCTCGTCTTGTAGAGCAGAGAATACCGCGTATCCTTTCCAACTGTAACCTGGGAATAGTTCCCCGGTGAAACCGTAACGAACGGGGCTGTTGCTGGGAGTTCTTCCTTCTTCCGCTTCGTATTGGAATTGATGAAGAGTCGGGAAATAGTGGGCTTTCAAAGGTTCCTTGCAGGTGAGACCCGTGACTCGTGGCTGGCACGGGCATTGACCCGATTGTTTGTCGCAGACAGAGTTAACCGATCCTCCGATATCGCAGGCGCAATCTGAATAAAGATTCACACAATTTAAAGTTTGGATATTTGTTAGCCCCTTGCTTTGAAACCGCGAAACTTAATTTATCACTTTCGACTTCCTTTGGAATTTTTATAATTTCTATAGCAAATATAAATATTGAACAATATATTAAGATTTCGTATCTGGTACAGTGTTGAAGCAGGTAATAGCTGTTGCTAACGCGTGTAGCTACGGAAAAATTCATACGGAAACGGATTAACAGAGTGCCGATTTTTATGCAAATTTTGCACTTTTGAAAACACGACCTGCGCGATAGAATCGAAATAGAAATTAAATTCGTCCTCCAGATATAACACGCCTAATCCTGCAGTTTATAACGTAATTAAATTTCCCATAAATTCATAAGAAATCCACGGTCTAACGATAAGTCATAAGTATATATGAATTACCTGTACAACCGAAGAAATTGCTTTCTTCGAGACTATACGTCCCATCGATGCACTGGTTGCAACTTCTATCGGTTACTCCAGGTTTACAGATGCACTGACCACTCTTTGTGTCGCACTCGCCGATGTTCCCAATCACGCCAGGTATATTGCACTGGCATTCTTCATGTAAAATAACAAAACACGTGCGTACAGCTACCTATGGTATCATACTCTCCTATTGTGTTCCGGTGTTCCTTTTTACCTTCGCAACCATGAGGATTGTACGTCTGCAAATTCCAGTAGAGCGGCTTACACTGGTTGCATATCCTCCCCTCGACGCGGTTCTTGCATTGACAAAGTTCGCCGGCAGGTAAAGATCCGCATCCTTGGAAGGTTTCGAGGACACCTGCCGGGTCACAATTGCATCCCTCGCAAGTGGGAAAATTGTAAAAGCCTTCTTTGCACTGGTTGCACCTGGAACCGTCGAAATTCTCCCGGCACTGGCATTTGCCCTCCGCGTCGCAGGATGCGCCTATGGAGCCGTGGCTGTCGCAGTCGCAAGCTAAATAATTAACAACCACACCGTTAATCCTACCAATTACTATCCGTATCTTTTCCCTTAGAATTAACGCTATTTAGCATTGGAAGCATTCCTTCGTTAATCCTGTTGCGATCTTCAAAATCCTATTCGGGGTAGTCGACAAATAGTTCGAATCTTCAACGTAGAAGTCGAATGGTTTAGAAAATTAAGAACACGATTGGGTCGAGAATGACTCGAATACCACGGCAGGGTTAAAGTAAAAAAAATAGGGGATGAATACTGATAAGAATGCTAATGCATATGCCGCGTCGAATACGTCGTTTAATATAACGATGACCTAAATAAAATAAAGGACGGGTTTATATGATTTTGAATTATAATAGTTTATTTATTATAATTTCAATTATGCTAGTAACTTAAAAATGGCAAAGTAGCCGATGATTCATTGTTGCGGCAAATGAGCCGTACGATGTTCAAAGGAAGAAATTGCTATTTGCCCCAGAATTTTAAAAATGGCGCAACGTAGAAAAGTGTTTTACAGTACTAGAATCGACTTGAACTTTAGTGTACCTATATTTTTTGCAGACAATTAAATAAATAGGCAACGTTTCTCTGTTACTAAAATGCGAGTAGGAGGAGGAATTGTAAGTTAGAAATAAGTATAAATGTTAGTTGTAAATTATGAATAAAAGTTTCGCGTACCGTTGCACTCTGGATACATGAAATAACCAGGGCTACACTGGTTGCATGTCTTGCCGGCGAAGTTAGTCAGGCAAGAGCATTTTCCATTGACGTTACAGCTGGACGAGGGCGATCCTAACAAGCTGCAGTTGCAAGGCCTGCAATTAGGATATCCGTAATATCCGTTGACGCATTGGTCGCACCTAGGACCGCCGTATCCTTCTTTACACAAACAGGAACCGTCTGATTTGTCGCAAACTCCGGGCACCGTTCCGCGTGTGTCACAGTTGCAAACTGCTCCAACAATATTAGATTCTTGTCAACTTTTATTCAACCCAATACCCAATGATTAATACATTAGGTGGTGGGAAATATTCGTAAAAATATTTAAGTTCCTCGAATCATTATTATTTCATTTAAGAAAGCAGTAAAAGGTGCGCGAATCTTCTGATACCTCTAATGTTACATTATCTTTGCGAAAGCTATGCAAACTTCAGAACATAGAACTATACAGAACTATGCAGAACTAATACAAAACTATAAAGAAACTATAGAACATATTTCTGATAGAAGGAATCGTTGAACACTTACACGTGCAAGAAGGATAATTGTAATAGCCATCTTCGCAAATGTCGCAGGTTCTTCCGCCGTAGTTGTTCCGACAAGTACAGTTACCGGAAATCACGTCGCAGAGATCATTGGTGGAGCCCACAGGATTACATTTGCACGCTGTGTAGTTATTGCAATGAGTTTATCAGAAATTCATTTCGCTTGCACGATTTAAGCGAACAGCAATTGCTTACGTAAGCATTCGGGAAAGTTGTAGTAATTTTCGGCGCAGAGATTGCAGTAATGGCCGGCGTAGTTCGTCTTGCAGGGGCAAGATCCATCGATCGCCTCGCAGTGAGCTCCGTTGGTTCCGTTTTGATGACATTGGCAGGGCACGCATTTTGGATATCCGTAATATCCAAAATTGCAACTGTCGCAATCCGGCCCGGCATATTCCTCTCGGCATTCGCATTTTCCGGTAGCGTCCGCGCAATTTCCGGTCGAATAGTAAACGTCGCATTGACACGCTGTTATAAAGGAAACACCGTTTGTACGAAAAGTATAGCGACTCGTGAAATTGATCGAATGGTAACTTTGTTATCAGATATTTTACAAGTATTCCCCTCGATGCAGTTGACCCATTCGCAATACGTATCGCGCAAATCGACTCGATTCATAGAAAGCTAATAAACGAATTATTGAGGAATTAAGTCACTCGGTCGAGATTGTAAGTTATTACGTTCGTCACGAATATCCTATTGCTTTGGCGTTTAGCGATTTATTAACTACAGAATACAGTATAATGGGATATAAAAAATAATATTTTATCGCATTATTGACCAACCGCGTAAAACAATCGTATTCCAAGTGTGAACATAATTATAATCCTTACATTTTAATGTACCAATACGTAAATATTATTCTTATCGATTAAATTCTTATTAAATATTAGAATGTAATAATCGGAAGTATTCGATCAATTTTACGAATCGCTGTAATTTATATGGAAATGTGCATTTAATTCGCGGCCGGGGAAAATTTAAATCCGCCGTTGAATAAATCCACGATCCAAGTGATAACTTACGTTGACAGACATCGGTAGCATTTAGAGGCTTGTCCCGCGGTCTGAAGAACTTCGCTTTGCAACGATTGCAATTGGTTCCTTCGGTGTTGTGCTGACAATTCTGACACACACCGCCGCCCTCGTAGTTTTCGTGAATATCCAGCGACAAGTGTTTCTCGTCTACTTCCTCGTTGTACTCGCACTCGTCCGAATGTCCGAAACAATTGCAAGCTGAAGAAGCAGGATAAATGGATCGAATTCAATTTCAGTTTGGTTCTGATATTTTCGGTGATCGTTGGATTGCGGATTTTACGCATTGTGGGAAATTAAACTGTGCGGAAAATGCAGGATTTAAGTAGAACAGATGCGCCATTGAACGAACGCTTAAGAAAATCGTTGATCCTTCAGGTGGAATTTTAGGGATTAATAGAGATTCTTTAAAGTCTAAACTTTTAAGCAAGATGTACGAAAGAACTTAAAAGAAGTAGGAAATATAATTAATGAAATTAAGAAGTCAAAATGGATAGTAATAAATCGATTCGTTTACTATGGTAGCTTAAGATAAGAACTTGGATGTAATAAGCTTGATGTCAATTGAATTTTTATATAAATTCTACGCATATTTCCATTCCATTGTATTGAATATTAAAAGGCCAAATTTATTTTACTCATTTTTGTACTTAATGGCGCAACGATCCCGGATAGTAATAGGATTATTTGCAAGCCTTCAAACTTGCATATTTCCAAGCTTTTAGATTCTGAAGCCTTTGAATGTCCGTGCATTTCGTTGAAAAATGTTTTAGAATCATCTTACGTTCGCACGTGAATTTTTTCATAGCCGTGGACTGCCGCCATTTCTTTTGTTCGAATCCTTTGCAGCAGGTCGCGCACTGAGGTCCGCAAGTGTTATGTTGGCATCTGCAGACGAGCTTCGTCGGCATCTTTGAATCTACAATATCGCAAGTGTCCGCATGACCGTTGCACATGCAGCGGCCACCGATACTGATATCTTTGATCGAGTAAAAGTACTGAAACAGTTCGAATTATTAGTCGAATCGCGCCGCAAAACCTCGGTGAACTGAATTTCTCCTTCTTCTTCTAATACTCATGTAAAGTTTAATATAATAAAAGCTTACTCTTCTGGTCACGGTAGGATCTTCGCGCACCAGCGACATCAAATGCCCCAATAAGTTCTTCGTCCTCAAGAAACGGAAACGGACGTTAGTCGCCCTGGTCCATTCTTGTAACAGTGTGGAGTTGAAATAATGCTTGGCGGATGGACGGTTGTTCAAAGTCGAGAAGGGTATTTCGCCACCTTCCAGTGGCACGATTTGCGAGTATTCGGTGGTACAAATCACACTGTCGTCCCTTGTGATCGGTTTGTAACTGTTCACGCCGAAGTAATTTAAACAATCGCTGGCAGTGTCGGAGAAGTATTGCCAGGGTGACCAAGTTTTCCCGTAGTCTTTAGACTTCTCCAGCGCCCAGATCGCGGGTCGCGGCGAGTTTGCCATTTTTATATAAATATACGCCACGTGAAACTCCTATGAAAGAGATTGTTTACATTCGCATTGCTATTCTCTTCTTCGAGGAAAGACGGAAGAAATAGTAAGGAGAGTAAGGAAAAGGATAGATGAGGTGGAAGGGGAAAGCAGGGGAAGAAAGATTGATGAATCGAAGTATAATGTACGCTATCAAGAAATTGCAACGGAAGAGAAAGGCCAGACTACCTAAAACAGAGAATGAGAAAGAAAGACGGTAGCCTGATAGCAAAGTTTAGATGGGGCAACGAAGTCAGAGGAGGGCAACACTGGAGAGAGGAGGAGGATAGACGGTGCAGAATCTGCAAAGAGGAAGAAGAGACAATATGGCACGTGATAGGAAAATGTGCGGTTATGAGAGGAGGTCCAGGAGTGGAAGAAGTTCTGAAGGGGACCGGAGAAGGGCTAGAGGTGACGAAGACAATACAATAGGAAAGGAAAAGGAAAATCGCAGAAGAGACAAACGACCACGTAGAGGGGAGGGTGTTAAACGGGATTGGAGGAATAGCCATATAAAAGACACGCAAAAAGGAGGAAGAGGAAGAATCAGAAAAGAAGCAGCAAAACGAAACCAAAGAAAAGGCGATACTAGAAACTAATAGAAGATAATTTTACTTTTAGTTCCTACAAGAAGACTGAAAGATGGACAAGGTCACAAAGGGTATAAGGGTGGATTATAAGGTAACGAGAGTATTTGATGGAGTACAGGATAAATAAGTATCGTAAGATGTAGTTTTAATAACTAGGAATAAGAGTTAAAAATAAGAATGAGAAATGTAAAAAGTTATACATTGTAAACCAGAAGCCATCCAAAGCCAACTAGGCAAGGATTATTATAATAATAATAAATATTCTCTTCTTTGCCGAAAATTAGGGTCAATTTCGGAGATGCTAAAATGGATTTCGATTTGGTAGGAAAATAATGCAAATGGATAGGGTGGAATACGTATACCAAAGGAATTTTAATTTATTTATTCGGTTGTTAAACTATAGTATATACAATAATAATAAGTTATTCATTACCCAAGTCGAATTTTATTTACTGTATATAACAATGATTTTACAAGTTCTACAAAAATTACTAGCAAAATTAAAGGATCACGAAAAATTGCTGATTTTTCAAGTGTTAGAATTTCGCGAAGGAAAACCATGTGCGTATGCGTGTATGTGTTTAGTATGTTTCATATATGTATAGCAGAATAAAGAGATGCATTGATTGGCGCAAGAAAATATACAATTTCATTGAAGGCATTAAAGTGTCCTTTATTTTTGATTGAATAAAATGTTGAAATATTGATGGAAACGAGCTATAGTAACCTGTTTCTTCAATGTTAAAGGCTTTGTATTTTTGTTCTCAAGTGTTCCTCCGCAAATAAAGACTCTAAATTACGTTCTTGTTACACATCATAGTAAAAAAAAAAAGATGCCGTCTTTCAGTTTTTTTTTTCATTAAGCGATGCACTGCGCGGCGGGAAAACCGTTTGTGGAAGAATTTATGATATTTAAGTTCGATGCCATGGGATTTGCTTTCTCGACGAGCTATAATGCGAGAGCGCGAGGCAAAAAGCAAGGACCGAGGAGCACATGTGTCAGCATCGGCCTTTCGGGAACATTATGTTTCTGGCTTGCTCCGAAATTCTCGGACACGTGGTCGAGAATGCTCGAGAGAAAGAGTGCGTTAGCGCAGCGTAAATGAGTCCTTCTAGGAAACCGTACAGCGAAAAGACAACAACCTCCGTACTGCAACGGAAACTTGCGGAGCATTATCTGTAAGTTCCGTTTATAACACTGCTTCAAACACGCGAAATTTCGATTTACATTCCTCATTACTTTTACTTATTCTTTCTCGATCTTTTAACTTTGTTTGCTGCGATAGATTTTATCGTAAACCGCGGAATTTGTGATAAGTTTTTTGTGGTTTTAATATGCGTACGATGATTTTCGTGTAATCCTGTTTTTAGTTTATGTATATATATATATTTCTCAAACAAATAGAAAATACTTGTCCACTTTTGAACACAATGCATCAAGCTTTAATAAATAAATAGACTAATATTCGTATTATCTTCTAACTTTTTATTATTACTATTATTTATTATTTATTTATTAATAGGTCTATTGCACTTTATGTACATTAACAATGGTAGTACAGTGATATTGAAGCAAAACAACAAAGCAGCAAACAGGATACATTAAACATTATACTTTTGTAAATATTTAAAATTTAGAAGTGTATGCACATTTTTGCGACCGACCGTATGTGGATCTCGTAATCTAAAGAAAGGTAAAACAAACATTTTTGGAGAAATTCGCATTGCTTTTAAAGCGTTCGCAACAATTTCCAAACGCCTAAACTCGTCGAAAACATTGAATAATTACTTTAATCGCCACAAAGTGCCAACAGGCCGAAATGTTTTAATGTGTAGGCGCCGGCAACGGTAAAATGTGGAACAGTAAAATCAGAAACACGATTTTTAATTAACATCTACATGGTGTACCATTTATCCCGCTCCCTAAAAACCCGCGTTTTCTATTGTCCTCCGGAAATAATGCGCAGATAATTCTTTCCCGCTTCGCAGGAAAACGCCTACCACGTGATAAAGCAATTTGTTACAGATAAAATACTTACTCCACAGGCTCATTGTTTCCTGCTGCTGTTAATTCTCTTCCATTTTTTTGCAACATTCATAAAGCTCGTTTACGATGTTTAATCGTCGAATAATACGACGATCGATTTAATCGATTTATAAAACATTTTCAACCGTCGATCGAGAAAATTAACCCTTTGCGGACGAGCGTCGACAAATAGTCGCCTAATCATTTTTGATTTGCCGAACCCGTGTTGACATTTAAAGCAAAAAACTTAACGTAACGAATACTTAATACGTTGATAAAACATTTAAAATCGTTGGGCATTAAATAGTTGAAAACTTAAGAACTTGAAAATTCAAAGACATAAAATTAAAATTAAAGTACTCCCATAGGTGTCGTTACTTCTCGTCCGCAAAGGGTTAATCGTATACCAATTAACGTCCAATGTATCAATTTCTCGCGTATCGACCCGTAGAGGTGTAAATAAAGAAATATTTCTTTTCTCAGCTTACTTGTCCAAGGTTGATCGTCAGGTTGACTTCGTTGTACTTCATTCCCCTGGAAAGTGGCGGCGATTGCCACCAGGTTTCCATTCCATCGACCGCATCCTCCGGTGGATGCCTCTTTTCCGGGTTGTCCGCATCGCAGTAATCGCATACCTGTGTGCCCACGACATATGATATTTCACTCCTTCGAATTCTTCGATTATATCCAAGCGCGAAAGGGACGTCGAATTCAAGCGAACACTGTGGCCCGAATAAGGGGATTTCGATGCCTAAAACCATCGACGAAGCACAGGGTAGACTATCAATTTTTTATATAGAATCATCCCGGGGAATCAATCATTTCAATGTCACGTCATGCGACGTTAATAATTTAGACCACAATAAGACAACGGTGTCTTCAAAACGATGTCTATCGCACGTGTCTCTGACATAATTGATTTGTAAAATCCAGGTCTATAATAATGCGGATAGAAGTATTATCTTCACACGTATTGCAATTCTATCGTTTAATCCTCTATAACCCGAATTTAATTTACTTTTACGTTACAGCGTTATAGAAGATTAACTTTATCAACTTTAATGGTCGAATCGAATCCCTTTTGTAGCCACTGGTGCGTAACGTAAAATACAAGCAGGGCGCAACTGAATTTTAGGTCGCTTATAAATTAACACGTTACGTATATAATTCGACAGGCTTCCGGAAAAATATGTACACTGCAAATATAAATATTCGAACGTAGAAGCGTGGGGATGAAGAGAATCAATTAGAATACATACTCATACCATTGTATTAATTAAAATTAACATAAAGTATTGAAAAATAATATTTACGATCTCTATAATTTTAGGTATGAAATTTGAAATACGTCAACATTGACGCGTTCCGTAAACCTAGTGTTAATGAATGATTTCTACGAATGGATCGGATATTCTTCTTTTTTCTTTTTTTCTGTCAAGAATCTTTGTGGGACACTCGTGTCAGTCGGAGCGTTCGGAATTTGAAAAGACAAAATGGTCAAGTGTTATCAAGAGGTCACACTTATCGGAAGCTCCTTATCAGCCCCTTCACTTCTAGTCTACATGGCATTTTCTTTCGGCCGCATAAATAGATACACGTAACGCCGGGTGGCCATTGACCATTCAGGAAATGCCGGATTTATGAATCGACCAATAATACGACTAATTACTCCTTGGCTAGTCTGTGAGAAACGTTGAACTTCTAAAAAGAAAAGGAAAGCACACGGACTGAAAGAGCGCGCGCGCGAAAAATGAACTCGCAGTTAATAAAGTAATATTAAACGTATGCGTATCATATTAATCCATCCAATTTATTATTTCCTGTTAGATTAGCGGGATGCCGCTTCTACGATACGCTGTGGAGAAATTCGAAGCAATTATCGACGACGAGGTCAAAATAATCGAAGCAAGTTCTTCGCCGATTGCAGGCCTACATTAATTTAACGCGCTCAATCGTGTATTTTGAATGGTAAACAAATGTAGCGATTTTCTAAGTTCTTTCGGTTCTTACACGAGTTTCAAATCTATTGTCCTCGAAATTGTACCTTATCAATGAATTTTTCTAACCAATTATAATTTTTCTCGCGTGTACGCTAAAGAGTTTTTGCCAGTTAATAAATTAAATTAAATTAACAAAAAGAAAAAACATTAAAAAAATCAATTTGTTAAACGTTCAGTGGAAATTGAATGATTTAAAGAAAAAGACACGAATTGAAATATCGAGCATGGGATTTATCATTATTATTTATTAATCTTGTTTACGGATGAGATCCATTAGAGTACAAAAATATAATAAAGTTGTCAAAAAGGGCAAAGAGATAATAGAAATTACAATCAAAGAGAGAATTAAACTTTCAAGTAACAAAGAAATCTGATTTATAAATTGTAAACTTGGTAAGTGAAATTTCAGGGAATTCAAGCTTTGGCGAGTGATTATTGCTTAATTCCCGGAAATGAATGATTTGAAACGAAGACACAGGACTTGGAGTATCTTTTCACGAGTGGCCTGCAAATGTTCTTTGTCCTGATTTATAAGGTCAGGCGACTCTCACGTTAATGTGCGGGGGTAATATTCGATAAAGAGGACTGCGATTATCCTCTCCGATTACAGCAAGAATCTGCATCTAACATTACGCGTCTCCCAAGATACCTTACCCTTTCTTAGAAACGATTAAATATCGATAAAACGAGGCTTGCATTGTCGTTTAAACGATTTCAAACATATAACTTCACTGGAACTTCCGTGATACTTCATAAAAGCGAAACATGATTACTAAGAACGATTGTTTACGCAATTGAAATGTATCCAAACATGCAAAGGGTTCTTTTATGACCAGTGAATATGTATGTTAGGTTGGTGCACATGAAATGAAACAACGTTAAGCATAAGTAGATTCTTCGAAATATTACACGCGTACATTTGATTAGAATAATTTTCACATGATTTTATACGCTTCTTTCCAACAATGAATTAGTTGCACTGTTATATAATTATAAGAAACACCGCGAGAAAACAAGACTATCAGAAAAATGAAAAATGAAACCGAGGATTCTAATGAATCATGCTTTTTTAGACGGCAACGAAAGGGTTCGAAAAATAGCTACAGTAATCGGAACAAATTCTCCTAATGGTAACTTTATTTAAGAATAATTATATCATAGATCAGAATCGATATATTATTAATCCTATAAATTAATTCGATTCCATTTATTCCAAACTTTAATACGTAGTTATTAAAAAAAAAGGATCAAATAGCATTTTAATATTAAAAACAATCGCTATTATTTTGAATGATTTTTCTCCGTTTATCGGACAACAACTATTCGAAAGAAAAACTGTATACTTTAAGATGGCGAAGATTATAAATATATCGTAGTAAAAGTTAGCGAAGATTTTAAATACATATAAAGGAAGCGAATTAATTTGTCCAGCTAATATTTAGAGGGGTTTCAAAGTGAGTAAGAAGTGAATTGTTATGGCACATGGCGCGTATCGATTGTTATTACTATTAACAAGTCGATCTATAGAAGGCGCTCTTTTATGTATGATTTCATTCACGCTTGTTATTATAAACGATTAGTACGATCTTCCCTTATCGTGGAGCGCTTCAAAAGCGATATGTTAGATCACATGCTAACGGATGTGTGAAAGTGACGTACGAAGAAGAAAGTGGCTGAGTGGATGCGTTAAAAATATACGTAATATATGTATATTCCATATCTAATTCTAAGCTCTTACTTAATTCATTTTATTTCGTTCTATTTTACGTAATTATATCGCTTTACTTTATTATAAGTAATCTCGCTTTTGCATGTATCTTGAAGTTGTGTATTTTGAACCATAGTCCGTAAATAAATAAATGAATAAATAAACAAACAATAATAGCCGCGCGATAGTCGAAGTAATCAACATAGTACGATGAATTAAACGATTTTTGAAATATTACGTGTTGATGATTAGAGTGCGGATCTTTATGCATTTATGGGGAATTTAAATGTGCGAAAGAAATGTGCAAAGTGCACATGGTATGCAAAAATATATGAAATATTCAATGAAAAATGCGTGTTATAATATTTAAGAGGTGAAGTGGGCGTTTATTTAGATTCCATTTCTTTATGCTTGTAAAAATATGAATCTACACAAAAATCCACGGTCTAATCGTATCGTAACGAATGGAATGAAATGAAACGGAGAGATTTATCAAAAGTGGGGCTAACCAGTTTAGTTTCCAAGAGACGAATAAGGCAAATGGAATAAAATATTACAAATTGCAATCTATTAGGTGTGCAAATTAACTCAGTGCCTTTGTCTTTAAACTCTTGGCATACGTATCAATTCGAAATCGGTACTTTTCTATTTTTCAAGCGACGAATTAGCTTCCTAAGTTTGAAAAATTGTATTAAGATTTTCTTGTAAATAAGTATTAGATCTTGTGAAATCCCAAAAGCTCGGAATTAATTTGTACACCTAATAGAAAGGTAGGCTACAATTTTTCATAGTTCGTTACCTATTTGTGTACGTTTCCCGTATCGCTGCGGGAAAAAAGGAAAGGAAGTGAGTTGAGAAAGCGATCGGTTGGCTGTTCGAAGATTGATAAACTCTTGGACTTAAAGGACCAAACAGAGATAAAAATTGGTTCGGGAACGCAAGTGAGCATTCGGAACGACTTAGAGCAAACGGAGCAACCGGAGCTCTCAGATAAATATTAAATAACTGTCTCGATAAAAAGCGAACGAATTTCAAATATAATTTATCAAATACATACTTAAAGGCACGGTAAATTCGTTGGAATTAGCACCGCATACTTTTGCCCAACAAATCGAGTATTACAACAAAATTTTAATTGAACCGCTCGCAAGCCAACAACTGAACAATTGCATTGTTCGTACAAAATCCACGAAATTCCCGCATTTTATAATACAGACCACTCTATAAGAATCGCGTTATATAAAAAGTAGCTTCGCAATATTTTTAACGCGTTATACGGGAGTTTACTGTATTTGAACTCTCCAACAAAAAAAAATACCCGTAACAAAGAATTTCGTAAATTTTCATACAATCGTATCGATAGACATATCGTCGACGAAGCATAGGACTAAACTATTCATTCGATCCTCTGTAACCAGAATTTAATTTACTTTTACGATGGCATATTATAGAACGTTAACTTCAATCGTCGAATTGAACGTAATTATTAAAATAACCATTCTAAATCGTAAGATGCGTAAAAAAAAACCTCTGCTTTTTTACACGACTGAAATTTCAGTTTGAAATTTTCTTGATGTTCCCTATAAATGAGTGGTCTCTATCCTGTGCTCAGTCAATGGACGTATCAATAGAGTATCGCGTAACTTAGAAATTACGTGCGACCGCTGGCACAGCTTCAAAATTATGTATCGCTACTGGCCCGTAATCCGAGCGAGGGTAAATCCGAAGGCAAAAAACGAGCGCGAGCAGTGGCTTGAATAAAACACCGGGAGCATTTAGGAATCTACAATATTACCCCGGCTTCGAACGCGAAGATGTAGAAAGAATCCAGTATTATACCGACCTGTCCCTGTATCAGATTAATGTCCTCGTGTTGATCGGCGTTGGCGCCGACGAGCTTGCAGTAAAGTTCCGGTCCGGGGGTGTCGACGCCACACGTGGCCGTCGCTACGATCTCCTTGCCCTCGGCTAAATTAAAATACGGCGGCGTCAGGATCTCGTTTCTCGTTTGGTGGACCAGCAAGCTGGCCAACGAAGCGACCAGCAACCACCTCGCCATCCTGACAGTGGACAGATCGAGCCCGCCACCGTCGGCACCACTTCTTGGTTCGTCCTTTAACACGCGCCGATGTCCTCCCGAAACTAAATCGCGGCCCCGGTTTTATAGACCCCTTTTTTCTCTTTCGCCTCTTTCTTTTTTTTTTTTTTTGCTTTTTTTTTCCCTCTCTCGCTCTCGTTCTCTCCTTGGGAGAATACGGCGAGAGAGACACAGAGATGCTGATGGTGCCTGAACGGCTTCTCGGAGTAGACTGACAAGCCGGAGGTCACCGAGGACCCGACGGCCTAATGGCGGAGGGACGGTGGGGGTGGTGAGTCTCTAGAAAGATGGTCCACACACTTTGAAACCATATGCCATTCCGTACCCCTACACATGTGCACGTTTACTTCTGCTTCTGCCTCTGCTTCACAGAACCCACCATTGTCTTACTTTCCTCCAGATCTGCTCGGCCGTCGCGCCGCGGCCACCGTTCTTCGCGTCTAGCCGCGAGCGAATCGACGAGTTTCGTAGGCCAAAATGTTAAATTTCGAGCGACAGGGCGCATAGCAATTCGAGGACGTAGTTTTAAGTTTGTAGTCTTTTCAATCGCTTCGGTCACCATTCTTCGCGTATGTTTCAGAGCAAATCGACGGATTTTTACAGGAAATAATTTATAGTTTCGAGCGGCGACGTATAGCAGTTTTGGGAAGGAAAGTACGTAGACGTTCGGAATGATTAAATTTGGCGCAAATACGCGAGTCGATTAGTCGCTTTAGTGAGAGATATATATGTAAGATCGACGGTTCTTCTTCCTGGAATTATTTATGTAATCTCTGGCGAAGATATCTGGCGCGGGTAAAAAAATGACGCACGGTTAAAGGGGAAGTTGTAAATGAAACTATGTTGCAGTCTTTAATTTGATCTATAGATAAAGTTTATTATTCACTGTGAGCATTCGTCTATTTACAATATTTCGCTGAGTTGAAGAATAAGCGTAAGGAGTAAGTTGATTGAGTATCTTACAATTTATTACAACGATTGAAATTCAAGATTAATAACAAAAGCAACCCTTGTCAATTTTTGCAAAATTTCCTTTGGAAAATGGCAATTTTTGTTCAATGGAATTGATTTTCTTTCCCTTTTTTTTTTTTTAATTATATATTCATCACATTTCGCGATCTATAATTATTTCGCAGAAAGATTTCTGCGTTCAGTTATTAAATTACGTTGTCCATTTTATGGCTAAAATTGTTAACTTTGACACGGGTTGTTTTCGTTACCAGCCCCTCAATTATTGCTATTCGTTGATAAATATTGAGCAGGAAAAATTCAACAGCCATTTAACTGGATTCATTCTCGTCATAACGAAGCGCCTTCGAGCTTAATCTTGTTTCACTCGGTTGCTTCTATAGTAAATGGCGGAGAACATAATACTGGAGCTTAGAATCACAGAGATAATAAAATTTCCTAGAAGCAAGATGTCCGCCGAATCCATCCATATGGTAAATACTCTCGCTGTAAATCAAAATCAATATATTTTTTGTTAAACCCCATAACGTCAATTTTACCCCAGAACGACACCCCTCTATCGCTATGGGGTTGTCGACGATCCCATGGTCTAAAAAAATTAACTCTGCGCTTTCGTCGGCTCTGCTATGGCGACAAATTTTAATCTCCTCGAATGTTTTATATTCATTTTCGCCAACTTCAACCCTTTGCACATGAAGAACTTCTTACAGTCACTGTCAAAGTTTGGCGTTGCACTCGAAGTGTGCCTCTCACTGCCCTTTTACAAAATGTTCGCGTTATGATAATAATAAAGTAACGTTAAAAATATCTTGCCTTTTTGAATTTTGCCTATTACATAGCCAGATAAAACCAAAAAAAAAGTTCGAGCTACTAGAAGTTTTAGTCGGGAAAAAGTTCGAGTGCAAAGGATGAATGGTTCAAGTTCTTTCGAAACAAAATATAATCATGATTATACGGTAAAGGGTTAAGAAAAACTCAATATTTTAATGTTTATTTATACGCCTGCAGACAAGTTTAAAATTTAATGGGATCGTCGGTAACACCACGGTGTCGTTCTATGGTTAAAATTGGGGATGAAACACTCGAAACTCAACAAATTTTAAGTTTTAACTTTCGAGAGATCGAAACTTTGTGCTACTTTTGTATCTAATCTCGAGACTCTTAAAACTTAGGTAAATAAATAAGCCTCTTTATTTACGCAAATTATTAACGAGAATATTATCACCATACAAATTTGTTTAATCCAATTTTTTTTCTTCTAATCTTCAGACTTATTTTAATTTATACGATTGTAACGTATAAAAATTAATAATTATCTCGCTACATTTTTTTGCTTATTCGTTTATGTCAATTATTTTCTATGGAGAACTTACGATTTTGATCCTTGACAAAATGGAATATTTAGGATTTCGAAAGTTTCGAGTTCCGAGAGTATCGAGAGGATTTCGAGACCTCGCAAAGTTTCAAATTCGAGTTTCGCAAATCTAAAAATTAGGTTTCGATCCCTCTCTAATTGAATCGATAGCATTTTTACCGATCACTTACTTAAATTAGTAAACGCGGATATAAACCAAGTGACTGGCGATACCGTATCCGCGTTTTTCGCCCGAAAAATAGCCAACAATTGAACTATTTTACTCGAGACGGATATAGGCGTACACAATGGCTACGAATCAGAATTAAAAAATTACTACGTACAATTACGAATTATCTTTCCTATTATTTTTTTTTTTTTTTAATCTATAGCGAATTAATTAACTAACCGCTAAAATCGTAAGAACGACTTTTGGAATAAGTTGCATTGCAAGAGAAATGCTTATAATGAAGTACAACATTGAGACTACAATTGAGAATCGATTTATTTTATTTAAGTACTTTAGAACTAGAAAGATTAAAATGTATTCTTGAAACAGAATAATAGGGTATTCCAAGTAAGAAAGTACTGAGTAACCATTTGTATAATTGTAACTAGTCATCACAGTATAGCTGTAAGAATCACAAATTAGTATTAACTTTGCTTGTAAAATGAGTATCTTACAATTTTTCCATTAGATCGAAATAAAATTTGTTATATCATATAAGACGAATTTCTTACCTTGTTAATTCTAGCAAAAGGCCTACAATTGAAATTTGATCTGCTGATTTCGCAATGAGTAAATTAAAAATCTGGGGAATTTTTAATATGAAGCACATGCCTATTGTAATGAGGCTTAAAATATCTGCCAAATGTTGCAGTATAGACATGATTTCAATTGTTTAACTCTAATTCTTTTACCTGCAATGCGACAATTTCAATGCACACTGCCACGAGGTTTCTTTCTTTATTACATAATTCAATTTTACGTGAAATAATAAGCAATATGTTTATTTATAAAAAGGCAGATATAGATATAATACGAAACGAAGATAAAATAAGATAACATAAAACATCGCACGGAAAGAATCGATCGAACATGGAACAGAAAACATGCGTGCAACAAACGGATAAGTAAAATTCACGTGTTTTTAAAGAGCACGAATAATTGCAAACGAAATTTTGGCATTTTTACAAATTGTTATAAATAATTTAATTATCATGTGCGAATGTGATTCGCGAAAAATTACGTTTCGATCGCAAAACATTTAGTTTGCTAGTGTTAATTTAATAACGCCAATCGTTTAACCTGATTTTAACAATTAATCTTCATTTAGACTTCATTTATGTGGGAAGTGTCATCCGATAATGTTGACGTTTGTGTGATTATGTGGTTGTGTGAATCTTACAACCACATCGACGCGTTGACAACTGTTCGCGCACACCTGCCACATCCTCGCTAACGTTTTTCACTTGCGTAATCATAGTTTGCGGAAAATGTACATGCATAAACACGACGCATTAAAATTCATAACTGCGAGAGTAAGAACCTTCCGCTACACTCGGTAGCGCCATAGTGTTTCTTTGCATCTGGGGAATCCTTATCTAGGAACTTTACGCGATGCTTCATACACGCCAACGTGAAAAATGGTCGCCAAAGAATGGCGGCGAAAGATACGAGAAATTAAATATTAACAACGAATAATACATATTAACTACTTGCACTAGCAATTATTTAACGAGTACATAGCAATTTGCAGAGATTTAATTTCTATACAACTTTTACACCGATTTCTACAGTCGATGCGTAAAACGTACTCGTGACGATTCTTCTTAATTCTGCGCATACTTCTCAACTTCCAAAATTTCATAGTTTTTAATAGGCTTGATCGTTTCTCCTTGGATCTATATGACCCAATAAAAATTATTATAATCTTAAGATATTATGTTTTACAGTGGAATCCATTTATTACGATATCACTTTGGGACTTTTGGGAATTTCTTATAAAAGTAATCGACTCGTAACGTTAAACAGAGGATGCAACGTTTTACGTATCTTCTAATAATTTAAAATTAATCTAAAATACTTACGTATTTTTTTAATAATTTAAAATTAATCTAAAAGTGGAGTTGTCTTATAACTTTATTAATGATTCGATCATGTTTGAAATTTTGAATTCGACTGCATCCTACTTGAATGATCATCACGTGATCAGTTCACAGTCATCAACATTATCACTAGCACGCGACTAACTTTTCTGATTGGACGAAATGCCAGAAAAATCATTATGGAGGCTAAAGTAACTAGTAAAAATCGTAGTTTTAAACAATCATAGCTTTTGATTCCATTCACTCCTAATATTAAAATTGCCATTTTTAGGAACTACGGATTAAAATCTATCGGAGTGTGTAGAAATATCTGAATAATTTTTGGTGACCAGTGCCAAAGTATAGTCGTAATTTTCACCTATTATTAATCGCGATAAATCTAAGAATTCTTTATAGTTTTATGCGGTAGTTTCGTAGAGAATAAATGATATATTGTTTTCGAAAAATTGTAAAATTTTCTTCGCGTATGTTGGTCATTCGAAAAGGAATGATTAACTGCACGCATAAAACCATTTCGAATTGTGCAATCACATTGGTGGCTGCAGTTCCTCCTTTTGTGAAATGCATCGTCGATCCCGGAAAGTACTCGAATAGAACTCTTCCTCGGCATGACAGACGGAATGTGGGAACGGAACTGACATGGAGTAAACTGTAACGTGAAGGACTGCCGTTTGTCTTTTAAATATTGATTTGTCTGTCGAACGGACGTTATGTGACAACGATGAACGTTTCTCTGACACTTCGCTTCGTTGACGAGTATTACGTGAATCCGATCGAGTTGCGAGTAACCTAGCATAAGTACGTAAATCCACTTTTCGTTTTCGAAACGTCAAACGTAGTCCGCTACTATCTACGACGCAAACATCAACCTTTTGCCGGGGATATTAAAGTGTTTCGTTGCACGGCATGCAGAACCTCGATCAAGATATTTCGAACGTTTCGCACGACAGGCAGCTAAACGATGAATCATGCCGAGAGATATGCCAATTCTTCTCCACGCTAACTGTAACGTGGGTTGAAATTTCTTTCTACACCGATATCAAGACATATTGTTTTTTCATGTCATATATCTTTTGACAGAATTAAATACTTTCCCGTAAGAATACCTTTTCCCGTCGATTCTTTCGATTTCGCGAACGTTCGCGCGGCTCCGTTTCGCGGAAGAAATTTGACGCGCATTAGAAGCGAAGGTTAAATATTACGAATTGCTCTGTGAAATGTAAAATATTTGTTCCTCCGCAGAGACGAATTTTATCGAATCATGTAGATAATGTAATAACAATAAACGATTGTACGAAGTAGGATGAATAATTGCATTTAAATCACACAGGGGAAAGATTAGGATTAATGTAGTAGTGGGATACTACAATGATGTGAATGTAAGTTGAAACTACTCTGACATGGATTTTCTTTTAAATATCCTTTCAGTTTCTTATTCATGATGGACCATATGAAAAGTACAAGCACGTATGTAAACATGAAGATCATGAGACATTCGCGTATTGCCCGTAATTGCTATTTTCAGGTAAGGTTTTATAGCTGATCCAAAAGTAGAACCTAATTCACAAAATTACATGGTATGGTTTGTAAAATGAAATTTTATGATATTATAGGGGACAATGTGGAACTTCCAGAAATTTTGGCTACTATAAATCGTTTAGCAAACAAATAAATTACAATTATTGAGATGGACTCTCCACCGTCATGTTCACTAAGCGCTACTGGACCTCTCAGTGATCTTGGTAGCAGTGGAATTGGAGGGTCCATTTCTAGTGATTCGGTTCGAGCGCATCTTGCAATCGAGGTATAATTTATTGGATAAATTTATACTAATTCTTAATTGTATTAATCCTCCAATGCATAGGTGAGAAGAAGTATAAGGTAGATGCACCAATGAATGAACATTAAATATAAAACCTAGTAAAGTGAGTTATTAAAAGCAGAAAGAGAAAAGGAAAGAAGCAAATGTTTTTCTATGCAAAAACACCTATTGTTCATCCATTAATTAATAGCATTTGTTCAGTTATTCATAGACTAACAATGTTCATTCATAGGTGAAATCAATATATTTGGCTTTCTAATTTAATTACTTACACTTCTTATTTCTTTCGTATTTATTTATTTATTATATATTGTTACTTTGTATCATTTTGTATTTATTATTATATATTTTTTTGCATGCCTTTAATGAAAGTTCAGATATCAGAATACACATTAATGCTATTAATATCTGAAATTCAACCTAAAGTGTCAATGATTTTCTTAAGTGTTTGTTGGTGCATTTACCTTATCTTTGTTAATTAAATACATTTCCTTTTGTTTGTAATAAAATTAGGGTTGTGCGGAATCCCGGAAAATATTCGGGGATTCCCAAATATATATGGAAATCCATAGAATATTCGGGATCCCCAAATTTTCGAGAAAAAAATTTTCATTTCATCCTGATTTTATATTTTCGGATTCTCCCTTATCTCCAAAAATCGTGAAACTATTTAATGAAACGAATACCGAAATGGCATCTCGAAATTCTCGAAAGCGTCGAGAATTCCGAAACTTTTGGGATTCCGGCTCGATCCCGAGAAAAATACCCGTACCTAAATGAGATTATTACCTTATTGCAGTGAGTGTCAAACTTTGAATCGCGTCAAATATTTGAACATGAGAGCAATTAACACTTAATCTGCAAGTCGATTATGCACGCGCATTCATATACCCTTCAATATATGTACATCAGATTTAAATGATTCCCTTTTATTAGATATAATAATAATACAAAATCTGCTGGACGTATGTATACGTCTTTCGTAGTCAAAAGGTTAACGAAATTTTCGAAATCGAAAAACGGAATATTCCGTGACCCGCAGATTAAGTGTTAACATGTTAAGAAGATTTCTAACTATTGAAAAATGTCGGGTGCGATCTACTTTTCTTCTAAAGTATACATTACGGTATAGACGAGTGAATTGCAAAGAATGATTGCTTTCAAAAGTAGGTCGCGAGCCCGGAAAATTTGGGAATCATTGCTTTATTGTATAGAACTATTGCACGTATGATAACAATTTATTGAGCAACAAAAATGATATTCACATGAGTCCATTAAACTGAACTTGTGCACTGAAGGGTTAACAAAGTTAAAGAAATAGTTCTATTATATATTTTTTACCCTTAAAATATAATAGTTCGCATTTTGCCTTGCATTCTGTATTTTTTTGTCCATTTAAGTTTTCCAATAAATGCATAACAATCTGCAGTTTACTTGTCACTTATCATATATAAATATATACTAAAAGTAGAGACAAGGTACAGAATAGACTTATCATTCGTTGTATTTTTATACTACATAGACCTGTTCTCATTTTAATTTTTACCTTCCCGATTACGTAAAATCTATAGCTTTTGCGTTTGCTTTTACATTTTGCATATTACAATATTTTCGAAGTATTTACATTCCTTTTCAGGTAATAAAAGGAAAGATATTCGTATTTCGAGATGATAGATCTATCCTGTACCTCGCGTATGCTAAAAGTATTATGCTGTAGTAATTTTCGAGTTAGATAAATAATCGACCGATTTTTTTTTTTAGATGCAAGAAAGCGATATAGAGAGCAAATCTTTATCGCAGGATTCTTTTGATTATTCAGATGGTATGTGCGGTGAAAATTTTAATACATTGAAAAAAGGACCAGGATGGACCGACGCCGACGGGAAACTAGAAGTAGAAGTGGTCGACGTAGCTATTAAACCTCCGCCAGAATTTCAAGATAGCCCTTCTCCTCCGAACTCTGAATCTTCGTCTGCACCGATTCTTAGCTATGCACGATTAATGCGACAAAAAGTTTCACAATTGATAGACGATTACGCGGAAAATTTAGTACAGTTAACGATCGAGGAAGCGTTAATAATATCTTGTAGGATATCATGGCCAGAAGGAAGAATAGCACCCGCAATGAATCACATACCGGTAGTAACGCGTAGCGTGTACAATCCAAAACGTATTTGGGCAACAGATTTATTAACACCGTCGTCGTGCCAAGGGGCTACCACTCTGATTACTCCTTACAACACATTGAATCGTCCAAATTCACGATGCTCTTTAGCCTCTTCTCGTTTGTCCAGTTCTCACAATTCGATAAATACCTCAGGACTGAGTCACAAAGTAGATGACAGCAGTTTCATCACATCTGCAATGTCGCACGACGTGTTGACGACAAGCGAGATCAGTGATATGTATAATGTGCCCTTCGATTCAGACATTTATACTGTACCAATAGACGTAGTTAGACCTTTGCACGATCTTAGAACACCGCAAAGGCCTAAACGGCATAGACATCATCGCAAAAGGAGAAGAAACGTATCGGCGAGTTCTCAGAGCGAATTAGAAGCGCATATACAACAGGCAAGGCATTACTGTGGTAAACCTCGTGCTATTACCCACGTTATTAAATCCCAGAGACTATTATCGGATGTATGCTGCAACGAGAGCGGAAACGGGAAGCGGCACAGCGTCCCGGGAACGTCTGGTCGGCATACATCTCGAACGTCGAATGGTCACATGCATAATATCGGTGAACCGATTCACATGACTTTACACGAAGTGCGTCAATACTTGCAAACACTATACTCAAGCTCCAGTGATTCTAGTGAAAATAAAATTAAACGCGATAATAATAAAGCTCCGATAAGTCATACACCTGTACACCTTGCAATGCCGAAAGGTATTAGTGTAAATAATAACAATAGGTATAGTAACCCGCATACCGATTCAGCGATGGATACCCCGATTTCAAACAAAAATAGCAATGGACTGATTCACAATAACAATAATAATAATAATAACAATAACAATAATAATAACGGTAATGTTAAGAAGCATAAAAAGAATTCGTTCGTTAGTATTAAACATAAAAAAGTGAAAGAGGAAGCGCACAAGGAGAAGGTCGATTCCGAGAGGGAAAAGATGAAGAAGAGCCAGCGGAACTTCTCGTTAAATTTGAAACAAACGCTTTGCAATATCTTTAGATTCAGACGTTTGGGTTCTCCGGACCATTTCGTGGAGAAGAGAAATAGCATTGTACAGGGTGAAATTGTAGAAGAGGAAGAGAGCGTTGATTCTGACCAACATGCTAATAATAATAATACTACTTCAGAGGTAGATTCCTCTGTACAAAAGCTACCTTTTTTTAAGCGTGCATTACCACCATTGCCGAAAAGCAATGGACACGTGGGAGGCGTGGAACAAGCGGAAGACGCGCTTACAACCATGGTATCTAAATGCGAAAGTCCAACATCTATACCGCCGCAAATTCCTCCGCCTGCGCCGAAAGTCGAGGATGAACCAGCAGAGGATACCAGTATGGATTTTGCTGCTAGCATCGAGAAAGTAAAAGATGTACGTAATTTACGTATTTTACTTTTCCTTTAACCCTTTCGCGACTAGCACCGGTTATATCCGGCATCCACTAAGCGCGTCGCATTGGCTAGCGACAGTAACGATACGCGAATGTTTGCACCAATGGCACGACGGCCCGTTCATTAGTGGCGTACTGATGGCTAGTTCCGCCGTCGCGAAAGGGTTAAAAATATTCCTGTAATGACACTAACGTACCAATGAATTTTATTTTAAAATAGTATGGATGGTATTGGGGCCCAATATCTGGTGAAGCTGCAGAGAAAATACTGTCCAATGAACCAGATGGGTCATTCATTGTGCGAGACAGTAGCGATGATCATTATATTTTCTCCTTATCATTTAGACTTAACAGTTGCGTGCGACATGTAAGAATAGAGCATGATCAGGGTAAGTATTGTATTTCTATCTTTATAAATACTGTATTGCACGCTTAATTGTCGCAGAATCGAGATCGCGACGCGTCAGTTATTCGAGCATTTTTTTTAATCGGATTCTACATTTTATTTCCATGACACCAAACTTTTGTAGCCACAGAAGATTATTGTTCAATTATAGGAAGCTTAATATAATTGGGCTTAATTAATTAGTACCTAAATATCCAAATAAATTCCTTTCGATTATGTTTGCTTCGCGTCAATAATTACGCGCGCAAACGTGCGACAGTTAAACGTACACTACTGTAAATAATTGATAAACTTCCTGAAAAAAGGAGCCATAAATCTATACGCCCGTTTTCGGTAAATTGTCTTTAACCCATTCCTTAATTATTGATTAAAAGCATACGTACATCTTCCCTGTAGTACAATAATAGCTTGAAGCTGCCATTGAATATTCGCTTGTATTATTTTATTCAAATATAACTCGATAACTATTTTAATAAATTCTAATTGTTTATTCTAATACGACGAATTTGCTTCGTATGCGTGGAAGATATTTATGAAGCTCCTCAATTCCTTATTTTCGTTTTTCAAACAATTCTAATATTTCTTTTCGTATGTCACGAATGCAGGTAATTTCAGCTTTGGAAGTTGCACGAAATTCAAGTCTCATACGATTGTCGATTTCATCGAGAATGCGGTAGAACATTCGCGTAGTGGACGATATTTGTTTTTTCTACACCGGCGGCCAGTGTTAGGTCCGATGCGTGTGCAACTTCTTCATCCAGTGTCGAGATTCAAACAGGTTCAGAGCTTGCAGCATACGTGCAGATTTGTTATATTGAAGATGGTACGCAGGGATCTGATTCCCACTCTACCTCTGCCACGGCGGCTCATCGATTATCTAAGCACGCCTCATTACTACAGCGAGCAATTAGCCGAGCAAGATGACAGAGCCGAATCTCCTGTTAGTTCTTCGACTGGTGAATTAGAGAAGATTTGTTTCACACCGCAAGGCCTATCGTGAGGTACAAATACATAATCTTTTGTTCTTCATTTTTGTGAAATACTTGCCAAATGTTTTAGTATATATATATATATATATATATATATATATAGTTTAAGAGTTAACGTTTCTCACACGATATTCCGTTTCCGTACCCAATTTTGTTCAACGACACGATTAAATATGAACATAGTTGATTTTTTACCATACATTATATTATATATATATATACTCTACGTTGATTTCGATCTTTACAAACATAAACGTTTAACATCTTTTTGAAAAGAAGGGTAATCCGTTCCACGCAGTTCGTATATAGAATTATGAACGATATAGTTAATTGCATAAAAAGTACTAAACGAAAAAAAAATTATAACGACGAAAAAGGTAAAAATTAGTTCGAAAATAATTTTCAATCTGAATTCATCGGTTCGTCTGATTAAGAGTGCACACACACATACACGTACGCATACACATTCACATACACACAGATAAATTGATATTTCATTTTATCATGAAATAATTTCGAGAGCACTTTTACAGAGGATAATTTGAACAAATTTTATATATCGGTTCTATAACTTCAGTTCCTGTTTATTGTTTTAAAATAACGTTGCAATTCCACACATGATGCGATGAATGTATAATACTCATATATAATGATACAAAGCAGTGATCGAATAACTCCTTCTTATGTGCCATATACCTTACATCGCTCTTTTCATTTAGATATTAAAAACATAATCATTAATAATTTCTAGATTCGCGGAACTCGAATCCGAAACTTTGCGAGATCTCAAAACCCTCGAAATTCTCGAAACATTGAATCTTCTACTTTGTCAAAATGGAAGAATGAATAAGTGGAAAAATGAGTCAAGTCTAAACACAAACAAATTGGATTAAACAAATTTATATCACGATAATATTCATATTAATAATTTGTATAAATAGCGAGAGCATTATCACGATATGAATTTATTATAGCTAATGATAGGATTTAGAACGCTTCGAATCTGTATATTGGCGAAAAATTCAATGTCTTGATCATTTTGAAAGTCTTGGAAGTTTTAATAAGTTTTGACAAGTAGTTTTATTACTTTCGTGCAAGTAAATTAAATTCCTTAAATATTCACTAAAATTCAATTAAATATCAATATTAAAGACTTTCGTTACGTTAAAGAGTTTTAGGTTTCGAATCGTGTTCAGCGCTATTAATAATTATACTTAGGTTTATTTATTTACCTAAGTTTTGAGAGTTTCGAGTTACAAAAGTAACGCAAAGATTCGAACTTTCGAAACTTGAAACTTTTTGAGTTCCGAGTGCCCCACGCTTATTAATCATTGTCTCTTTTTTTTTTAATTCACTGGATTCTACTTAACGAATCATATTTTTGCCAGAGATTATTCAATTACGCGTTTCATTATTCGCCATATAAAATTCTGAAACACATGTATATGTTTTAATATAAATGAGAAGAATGTGAATATAGTTAATCTACATCCTACATTTGACGTTCAATTTCATTGGATGATCAATATAGAGTCAATAAATCATTTCTAAATACGATGCACATACAAGCAATTATGAAAGAAAGAAGAAGAAAGGGAAAAAAAGGAAGGCTGTAGGCTAACATTATTATTAAGGTATAATCTGGCATATATAAAAATCAGTTATTGTGTCTGTCAACTTGTAGAAAATTTTAAATATTAATCAGTTCAAGAAACGTTGTTGTATCGTGTTTTAAGTTTAGAAGTAGTTGCCACAGACTGATTAACTTAGACGAAATATTCAACGAACTAATGGAATCATAAAATGCAGTATAAATATTTTCATTCAAGCATCAATCGTATTTTTCCGCAAATTATTATAATCATCAATCCTTTTGAAAGAATAATCTTTGGATGGAACACGGTTTCATTGTTTTTAAGATTTGCTTTTTGTACGATGTAAATATTTTTCTGTACATTGCTTGGTTTTATAGAATAATTAATTAAAAGTTGCCAGAGATTCATTAATTAACTGGCATATTAGATATATATATATTTTTTGATTTTTTAAGTCTATAAAGAATAATTATTAATCTATGACGTGCAATTTTTTAAAACGTGTATTACACTTTTTTCCATTCTTTATAGTCAATTTTAAAGTAAGATTTAACGATGATATTTACCTTGTGAACGGGTAAAGAAATTCTTTGTTAAAACTGATTAGCAACTGGTGCTATATAAAATTATAAATTATAGAATTCTGATTCCTTAAATTATGCAGTTGAATCAAGGTAATCGAAGTCACTGTTTATTCTTGTGCTCAGATGAAACTTAAACAGAATTACAATCGTGCAATGCACTTGATCGAATTTAGTTACGCTTTACGTTGTGTTTCGTTTCTTCTCTGTTCAAGTAATATTTTTATATAGTTCTACCTAATCTAGATCCGGAGAACTTAAACATTATCGCGTTAACATTCTGTTCGGCGATCATTAAATAAAATTTTAGATCATAACTTTAATACTAAGAATTAACGATAAAAATCAAGTGAAAAAAAAGAAAAAGGAAGTTTTCAATTTACAATTTCGAGTAACCACAAATGGAGAAAAAAAGTAGAAAGGAGCTTCAGATAAAAATTTAGTAAATCGTAATAACATATATTTTTATTTTTGTCCCTTTCCTGAAGAGGCGTCATTAAAATCTCATCTTCAGAAACAGAGACATTACTTTGATAAATTTTGTATTCTGTAATGTTATTATACAGAGCTCACTATGAAGCATTGATATAAAGATAGATTTTTCAAGAATGGAGAAAGTTTTTATACAAAATGTGTACTGACTGTTATCTAGGCAAATTGATTAACCAATCTGATTCATTTTATTTCCTATCATCATCACTGAATTGCTTTTCCTGTGCAAGCTTCATGAAAATGATGGAATAGCAAAGTAAGGGCCACACACAACACGTATAAAAATATTGCTCAGAAACTTTTTGTGTTGCATATTTCTTGGTGAACCTTTTACAGTACTAAACACGAATAAAACAAATTTTATACTCAATATTCACGTGGTACATTTTGCAATACGATTACTATTATCAGATTGTCTGGAAACGACTATGTCTAAGGATAAATCTAAACATATGTGAAGCATGTGCGTATAATTAATGGTTAAAGGCACCACGATACCTCAGCCACAGAGGGAGGTATATAGAGCAGAATTAGTACCATTTTATAAACAAATGTATTTTACATTAATATAAGTTGCACATATGTATTCTTCTGAAGAAATTAGCAATTATTGAAAAGTATCAATGCTTTTATTTAATTATGTTTTACTACTATTAAAACATTAACATTGATCCTCGCATCGCCGTGGTATTTTTTCAAACGCGAATTCCCAAGGGGGGAGGGATATTTTGTATTCACATTTTTCTTCGGGTTCTGTATTCGTTTTGCATTGCGTACAAGTTACTTTCTTTTTACCGTGCTCTTTGCCCTGTACCTTTCATATAAAAGCTGCACGTAATCGTAATTAACTCATTCGCTACGGCGCTTAAAAACTGGAAAGTTTCTGAATGCATAGACGAGGACGATTTTTACTAATATGGAAACGGTACGAGTATAAATACTTGAAAACTCTGAATATTTATAGGAATAATATATACGAATGGTAATACAAATAATACTAACTGTAAGTTGTGAAAAAGTTATACGTATGCTTTTAGTAAATCGTGGTCATTTATGAAAACGTATATATACGTCCTTCGTAGCGAAAGTGTTAATTTATCGTACGCTAATTTTATTATATTCGCCCCTTTTGAAGCTACTTTTCGAGCACGCAAGTAACACCATTCTCTGTTTCCACAAGCGACATTTAAATTACTCAACGATAAAGTATACGTTTAAGCTTGACATATTCAACGATAATTATTTTTTTTAAGAATTTTAATCGGACGATTAGTAACAGAAATAAGGAAAATATGATATGATGGGTACAAAGTATCCCCCATCCTTGGCGGTGCGAGGGTTTAAGAAAGAAATACAAGAATTCCATGCCAAGTGATATTTCCATTGTGAGTTGTAAAATATTTCTTTTATTTCACTATCTGTAAACATATGTTATAATTAGACTGCGGATTTTTTATCAACAATATTAAAGAAATGGAACCCAAGTGGAGGATCGTTTCACCCGCAAAATATAATAATTTGTACTTTACTTTAAGTGTCCTACATAGTTTAGCATATTACATGCATTTTATGCTTGTTTGCAAACAGTTCGATTTCCCGTAAATGCATCAAAATCCACAGGCTAGTTATAATCATTATAATGCTTCCTAATTGAAAACATTTAGGAATTAATTGAACTTAATTCTACATTCTAAAATGTGATATTATTGTTAGCGTGTATATTAAAAAAGGAAAGAAAATGAAATTAATTATTTATTGCTAATTAAATTTAAATTAATTTTTGGAAGTATTTTGAATACGAATTCCATGATCCATGAATCTGATTGATGGAAAATGTTTAGACTACTATTTAATCGCAAAATTATTTGAACTATACTTCTGTAAGAAATGCACTTGGCGTAGAATAGTAATTTATTTCTTATATGCCAAAGTTTTCAATTGTATTCAAAGTATAACATTGACTTGCGTGGTTTCAAAAATCTTTGTAACAAATAATCAAATGTTTCATATAATATTTGAGAAAGCAAAAATTGGACGTTCACTTCGGATGATAATTGACTTTATTTAATTCTATAGGAATAAATGAAAATAGAGCAAAGACACATAAAAAGATCACAATTTTTGAAACGTATATATACGCAATGTTGTACTTTGATTATGATATACTGATACATAATTTTTATTACATACATAATTGACAAGTGCTAGTCATAAACATTGCGTTTTAAGTTGGAGTTCAGTATTGTTTACTAATAAATATCAATTTACTTCTGAATACTTGCATTTATTTTTTTTATCTTTTTCAAAGATATGATCCAAAACTTAAAAAATAATTTTAATGGGAGAACGTCCTTAAAATATGTAAGCTCTTTGTTGTTATCTCAATACTAATTAACAGTTTTATATATATATATATCTTCAACTACGGTTTTAATTTATTTATTCTAGTCTAATATTATAATTTATCACCAAGTTCGATGGTCATTAGAGTGAGGGATGCATGATAATCAGAAACCTATTATATATCTTTTAATTTTGTAAATATTTAAGATAATACAAGGTATGCTTTCAAATATGCACAACAGAAGTGTGGATGATTCATTGAAACAATTAAGATAAGTGAACAACGCTAAAAAGAAGGAAAGAAAAAAAATGAAACCTGAGTAAAAGGTACCTTTTTATTTACTTTTTACAGTAAAAGAAAAGAAATCATTTTAAGTTGAAATTGAAGCGAATATGGTACTTTTATAAACCCTTTTTTCATCTGTGACGAAGTTTTGCATAATTTTGAACAGCAATTTTCGTTAAATTTTGAAAAATACCTATGATTTATTTATGTTTAAAATTGTTACTCTAGTTTCATTTTTGTATTTATCGCGAGCAATGCGACTCATTCACATCGCAAATAAATATTTTTCCACACATCGTTTATAAAATGATTCAACCACTTAACGAAGGATTGTTTATTAACGAAATTACTTAAGTATCATTTTCGTGATTGTAATTCAAATAATTTGCACACAATTCAAATTCTTTCATATCTATGAGCACAAGAAGACAATTTTTTGTTCCAATTACTTTATTACAGTCAAGGGTACTCTAAGTGTAAACAAATGCGTATGTATTTGATTACCCATGTTTGTACTGCAATGTTGAAAATAAAATACATTTTTTGAAACTAATGCATTGGGTTATCATTTTGTGTTGTAATTCAGGCATTACACGCGAACTGTAGAGCGATTTCCTTAAGTGTTTATTCATTGGTGCATTTACCCTAAATTTGTATGTAATTGCATCACAATGATATTACATTTTAAATAAACTTTTATTTTAATGTAAACACAATATATATATATATATATTTTTTTTTGCACTGAATTGTATGACATTGTGTAATTACAATTTCCTTTTTCAATTAAACCATTAAAACATCTTAAGCTTAAGGTGGGATACCAAGAGTTTTTCTAACTAACTTTTGGGTGATTTTTTCAAATTCCGAACGATCTTCTCTCCACAATTTAGCAGCGTCAACGTTCGCCCCGCTTTCGTCATTTGGCTCCGCTAACATACTTACCACGCTTAACAATATTTTCTCTACACTTTGAACCGGACTCCATCTTTCCGCGCTACTCTCGTAGCCCATTGGATCGTCGCCAGGCGCGTGTAATATGCTTATGCATACCCGTCCGTCTGCGTAAACTGAACAGAAATAAATTCTTATCAATTTACGGAGATCGGTATTATATTAGGTTGAGTAATAAGTTCGTTCGCGTTTCATGAACCCTTTAAAACCCAGTGGTCTGGAATCTGGAGCTCGCGGGCCTCCAAATTCGTTTTGTACCACTTTTTGTAATTTTAATTATCGGCCACCATTTTAAAAAGAAGGGCGCATTCATTGAAAATGTTCTTGTCGAGAAATGTCAAGCGATGTGATAGCGCTTCTATTAAAATTAAAAATATGTTTAGTTTTGTCGAATAAACCTAATTATAAATTAGTATATCTCTTTATGGTTTACATGAAAACAAAGTGACGATGCGAAGAACAAGTATCAGCAAAATTGGGCGCGTAGACTTCGACAGAATCCAAACGCATCGTCAAACGTAGCGGCACTTTTCGACGTGAAATCTGAACAGCGCGATTGCGCTGCGTGGGAGTCAAACGGCTAGACTACGGATGTTTATGCATTTATGGGAAATTTAAATATACAAAGAGTCACGGAATACACGTAACATTCAAGACTATACAAAATATACGAAGCAAAGTATAAATTATTGTATTTTGAAGGTGAGGCAACCCTCCATTTAAGTGTCATTCCTTCAATCTTCAAAGATTCGAAATTTTGCCTTCCTCTATTTCTAACATAACAAAGTCAACAGACTACCCTCAAGTAGATATTAGCTAACACATGGAATGTTATGGTTAATTTTAAAGCTACAGATTATACTATATTATATTAGTTAGAAATTAAGAATACATTTTAAGATATAGAGACCAAAGAATTATTTTATGCTCATATGTTCTCTTAATTATTGCTATTATTAATATTAATATTAAATCAACCAAGCAAAGTATATTATATTTAAGATCATCTAATTATAGTACCAAACAACAAATCTTAAATAAAAATGTAAACACCACTTGTGATATCAAGTTGTAATGGGCAAATGCCTGATACAAAATTAATAAATAAATATTTCTAACAATTTTTTCTAATAGTTGTTTAGTCTAGTAATAATATTTGATACTATTTTAATGAAATGCAAAGAAACTTATTGCTCAACCTAACAATTTAGCATTGCTAAGAAAGACCTTACTATTTGGGTGGAACATCTCACAAGTGAATTGCATCTTTGGGGGGCTTAATGGATAATCTGGTGGAAATATCAGCTTTGCTGGGAACACACCACCTTCGAAACATGTCCCCTCAGGCCCACTACAAATATCAATAATTTTTCATTTTTTTTCCAAGTTTTGATATAAGCAATACGAATGAAACATCCATTTAACAAGTTAGCAATACTTGTTAGCAAACACTTAAAAAATCCTTTAAAGTAAATGTATATTTAGATATATAATATATAATAATAATAGTATTAGTAATAATATATAGTAATAGATATATAATAATAATTTATGTCTAATGATTTTCAATTTCATATAATAATTATTTCAATTCGTATAAGTAATTACTTATGTGTAACTCATAATATTAATTTCTGTTTCTAGTTACATTAAAAATTGAAGTTAAAAGCAGATGATACTTTTATTACTGTCCAGATACTGGGGCATTTACTATAAAATTTTTAGGATGTATACAGATGTCTATATTCGTTCGTAATGCAAACATTGCATCGTTTATCTATACCTTGTGCACAGGTACTGACACGGAGGAAAAAATTACACTAAATTTTAACTTGTTTTGACAGATTGATCAAATACTATTTGTTATCTTTGTTCTAGTATCAACATACTACGAACAAATTCGATAACGCTTGCGTGGACATGGAAAAAGAGCATCGTTCAGTAATTGAATGCTTACGTGATTAAGGCTTCCCATTCGAAAAAGTTTTCTTCGTTTATCGGGCCAGCGAGAATGCCTTCGGGAGGGTTTAAGGTTAACTCTGCAAGTTACGCAGTACTCGTTACATTATGGTTGGAAAATTGAATAGAAAGAAAAGCAAGCGAAAGGGTAGCTGCTAATAAAGTGTCAAGTGCAAGAGTAAATCTGATTCTCACGTTTATACTCTGCCATTAATCGTCTTAGCGCAGAACCCGCCATTGTTTCGATCAATTTAACGACGGCAATTTAACGAAACGTCAAAAGTTGAGCGTTAGGTTATAAAGTGATGAGAAAAGTTATCATCATATTGCCTTTTAGCTTATATATTTATTTAACAAGATCGGGGAAGAACTACGATTCGTCTCTGTAGAATTTTACACTGTACTTAGCTACGAAACAATGACAGTGGAAAATTTGAAATGGCGACGGAGGAACATAAATATTTAGCAGATATCATAAAAAATACACATGCCACGTTGCGAGAAGAAGCTCAGAATTACGGTGCTGAGATTGCGTGGAAGCGGCACATAAGTCGCAAAGATGTTTTACAGGTTTAATCAAATATTATTTAGTAGGTTGCAGATGTTTGTGCATTTATGAAAAATTTAAATTCAGGCTGGACGTATGATCCGGAGTTTTTGGTTATCCGGATAATTCGGATATTCGAATATTTGGAGTAGTCATGGAATAATCTGGACATTCGAATATTTGGGATAATAATAGAATAATCCGGATAGCTAAAAATATCCAGCTACTCGAATATTTGGAATAATAATAGAATCATTCGGATGGCTAAAATATCCGGATATTCGAATATTTAGAATAATAATAGAATCATTCGTATAGCTAAAATATCCGGATGTTGGAATATTTAGAATAATAATGGAATAATCCGGTTAACTTAAAATATCCGAATATTCGAAATGGTAATGGCATAATCTGGATAGCCAAAAAAATCGGATATTCGAATATTCGGAATAGTAATAGAATAATTCGGATAGCCAAAAATATTCGGATATTCGAATATTCGGAGTAGCAATAGAATTAACCAGATAGTTAAAAATATCCGGATAGTCGAATATTTGGAATAATAATAGGATAATCCAGATTGCTAAAAATATTCGGATATTCGAATATTCGGAATAATAATAGGATAATCCAGATTGCTAAAAACATTCGGATATTCGAATACTCGGAATAATAATAGAGAATTCTGGATTGCTAAAAATATTCGGATATACGAATATTCGGAATAATAATAAAATAATCTAGATAATTAAAAATATCCGAATAATTCGGAAAGTAAATTATTCATTGGTACACCTAAAATTTTTGGATGATAAAATAATACGACAAGAAAATTTGTATGGGTAAAATATTTGAAGGTAGCCTTATTGGTTTGTATTCTAGAAATACGCTTTTTCCATGCAAAAATTGGCGACCACTTATTGGATGGAAAATAACTTGAATAGCAAAAGTTTCACGTACTCTAGAATAGAATGGATTAAATCTCAATGCGAGGAGTACTTTTTAAACGGTGGAAAAGAGAAATATAATGTCAGAGAAGAAGACATCAAACTGAAAATAGATGCGAATCTTGAAAGAACCGAAGTTCGCATAAATTGCAGTTTGGAACAAAAGAAGGATGATGGGATGTTAAATTGTTCTGATAATAATGTTAAAAGATCTGCTGATAAAATATCCTTGTTGGATGTAGGAAGCTGTTACAATCCATTTGGATCTTTGGATATGTTTGAAGTAACCGCGATAGATTTGAATGGAATCTCGGATAAAGTTTTACGTTGCGATTTTTTAAATGTTCAAATCGGGGAAGGGAAACTACTGTTCAAAGACGAAGAAGAAGTTTTGCAATTACCCAAAGACTCTTTTTACGTAGTTGTGTTTTCTTTGTTCTTGGAATATTTACCCTGCCCAAAGCAGAGGTATCTTTGTTGCAGAAAAGCTTACGATTTGTTAAAAACGGCCGGTATATTATTTATCGTGAGCCCGGACTCTAAACACGTAAACGCGAATGCTAAGATAATGAAATCATGGAGATACGTTTTAAGTAAATTGGGATTTATGAGGATAAAATATGAAAAACTGCGACACATGCATTGCGTGATATTCCGGAAATGTATTTCCAAGGATGTTGCATCGAGATGGGCGAATTTGCAAACATTTCCCGAGGATATTTTATATTTAGACGATACTTCGATTTATATACCGCAAGATTTTCGAAGCGTGTCCAACGAAATTAAAGAAGAAGAAAAAGCGGAATACGATGCGGGCGAAGTATCTTCTATGTTCGATGAACTACCTTTTGAATAAATATGACGAGAAAGATATTATTTGTTGTTATTCTTACAAGGAGGGAACGAAAGGAACATTTACAACAATCTTATATTTTTATTTATCTTATTCATAAGCGAGAAAAAATCCATTAGTTAACATTGATTATTGAACGCGTTCCGGTAGTTATAATATTCTTGAAAGTAATCTGCTAAATACATTTGTGGAAAAGCCAAGTAGATTAACTATTTGCGAAATTAAAAAGCGTGACAGAGCTTCTCCCTAACGAGCCCAAACCTAAAGTTTAGCCGATAAATCTTAATGTCTTTCAATCCGTCTTTTATTCTTACACTGTAAAGTATAAAATTTGTTAAGTCTTTGATAGAAAATAAATCCTAATTCTTTTTGATTCTGCCGTGATTCAGATTTTATCAGTTTTGTCGTTTTGATTTTGGCGGAAGCCATTTTCTTACTATATTTTACATAGGAACATTTAGTATTTCGTACAATTTTCCTAGAATCGTCATCCATTCTATACGCCATCTTGACTATTCCTTTCTTATTTCTTTCCGCTGGTTACGCACGTGGTGAGTCTACTTATGCTGTTTGTAACGTTTTTATACTATATTTCCTTATTTATTTTAACATCTAATGCGATAAACTAATTCATTATTTTGTTAAAAACAATTAAAGAAATTAGTAGCTCGGGTGGGAAGTGTTTTATCTTTTTATTAATAATTGTACAGGTTATCACGCAGCTGCCAAATTTCATTCTACTTTTATGTAAAAATGTTTCATTAAATAAAATTACGTACTTTAATATCCAATTCTTTCAGACCATTCAAGATGTCGTCTCACTTAAACTGGATGATTATTCGCAATAATAATGCGTTCCTCAAAAAGAAACGCAATATTAACAAGCCGTTTTCCACGGTTCGTAATTTGCCTCTTATTAATATTGCTCAAGTATTTTATTAAGCCATATTTGTAGCTTAATATAAGCATAAGTAAGCACATATAAGCTGGCAATATTTAACTGGAATTTATTTGGGAAAATAAAATTTCAGGAATCTAACAATTTGACCAATTTGAGTAGCTACCGTTATTCGGGTTTAATTCATAGAAAAAGTGTCGGCGTTGTTGACACTGCTGACAAAAAAGGATTCACAGTAGTTTACAAAAAAGCTAAGGCAGTAAATAAGCCTGCAAAGGCCATAGTTAGATGCACAATGAAAGCTGGAGCTCGTCGTTCTTTGTACAAATTGAAAAGGTTGCTTACAAAGAACAAGTATCGTGTAGACCTCACTAAGGTAGATTAATTTCGATGGAAGAATGAAATTGGTTCCATTACATGGTAGAACATAGTAACATTTTTCAATGCAAATGTATTATTTCCAGGTTGCATTACGCCGTGCCAGTGCTGTGTTACGTTCCCAAAAGCCTTTACCTGCTAAAAAGACCCGTACAACTAAAAAGGCTGATTAATTTGTGTACATTAATAAAAAATCATTTTAATGTAAATCTATGGGTGTGGCATACACTGCAAAGGAGAACTGTTAATAGCTTATCAGTAGAGTGGAGATCTTTAGGCAAAACAAGATCTAAATATGGATTGTTTTATACCCTAAGTACTACAATTTGTATTTTACTTTCAGTATCTTCTGTATTTTATTAATACCATTTGCATTCTGTATCTTTTTACATATTTAAATTTCTTATAAATGCATAAAGATTTATAGACCATCAGTATACATTATTTTGTTGCTACTATTTGATCATTTACAGACAAGTTGCTGAATAGCTGTCCAAACTATTTGGTTTTATGGATGAACGGCGATTTTTAAAGTAAAACATTTAAATTAGCATTGTTAATAAAAAAATATTTTTGTTAATAATTGGCCGAAAATTCGTTATTATTATTATTATTATTATTATTATTATTATTATTATTTGCAATGGGCTAGTTCATTATGTGTTATTATATTTCGTTTGCATAGGACTTATTTATTAATAATTGTTGCTTTTACTAGATGAAATAAAATAAGTGTTTTAATTTTAATTATAACATTTCTCCTTTGCAGTTATGTCGAGTGTATTTATTCTAATAATTTCACCAAAAATATTATGTATAGATAAGTATATGCATATGAAAGGTGAGTCATTTAATTTGTATTTTTAAGGATACATCGAAATTATATTTGTTTCTGTTATTTTAATTTCAGATTTAGCGCATATTCATATGGAATAACATCATTTTTATACAGGTTTGTTATATTAATTTTTACTATTACTATAAAGGCTTAACAATCATTACATGATAATTTTATGATGATAATTTGAACCACCAAGATCTCTGAGTGCCATGATTAATCACAGTATTTGCTAATCTGAAATCAATAAATAAACACGATACTTTAACAATGAAACGGGAATATCATTATTAATCAAGAAAAACTATTTTAGACCAATCTGCTCTGCTAATGGCTTTGGAAAGAGATTACAAAAAAAATATGTAAGTATAAAGAATTAATATTTCAGTCTTGCATTAATTTGTACATGATGAAACCATTAACCACCAAGATCTCTGAGTGCCATGATTAATCACAGTATTTGCTAATCTGAAATCAATAAATAAACACGATACTTTAACAATAAAACGGGAATATTATTATTAATCAAGAAAAAACAATTTCAGACTGATATGCTAATGGCCTTGGGAAGAGATCACAAAAAAAAATATGTAAGTATAAAGAATTAATATTTGATTCGATTATGTTAATTTGTACATGATGAAACTTATCAACCACCAAGATCTCTGAGTGCCATGATTAATCACAGTATTTGCTAGCTGACGTTAATAGATAAAAATGTTGCTTTAATAAAGAAACGAAGTATCATCGTTAAACAAAAAAAAATTGTTTCAGATTGATATGCTAATTGGGCCTTGGAAAGAAATTGCAGAAGAACATACGTAAGTATAAAGCATTAATATTTCACTCTTATGTCAATCTATACATGATGAAACCATTAATCACCAAGATCTCTGAGTGCCATGATTAATTATAGTATTTGCTAGCTGAAGTTAATAGATAAAAATGTTGCTTTAATAAAGAAACGAAGTATCATCGTTAAACAAGAAAAAATTGTTTCAGATTGATATGCTAATTGGGCCTTGGAAAGAAATTGCAGAAGAACATATGTAAGTATAAAGCATTAATATTTCACTCTTATGTCAATCTATATATGATGAAACCATTAATCACCAAGATCTCTGAGTGCCATGATTAATTACAGTATTTGCTAGCTGAAGTTAATAGATAAAAATGTTGCTTTGACAAAAAAAGGATATATCATTGTTAAAAAAAAAAAAAAAAAAAAATTGTTTCAGACGGATACGCTAATGGTGTTGGAAGACTATTATAAAATGGCGTAAGTATAAAGTATTAATGTTTGATTCGATTATGTTAATTTGTACATGATGAAACCATTAACCACCAAGATCTATGAGTGCCGTGATTAGTCACAGTATTTGCTAACTGATTCATTCGTAGAAAAAAAAATAATTGTGCAAAAATAGGAAAATACGATTAGTAATGTTTATTCATTTTTATTAATAGGTGCCTTGGAATATTGGAAGAAAACCAATGATTCACAGAACAGGTAATGGATTTATTTATTGATTTCATAACACGATTCGATTATTTTCTTACCTTGTTATATAAAGTGGCCTCAAAAAGTATTGATACATTCCTGGTATTTTTCAATATACTTTCTATATTTTATTCCTATTTTTATAATACTAAATAATAGAATTTTATTTTTATAATACTACGTTTGGTTACGCAATTGAGCTATTAAATGACAGAAAAGTTAATATATTAAACCCATTGTTTACTTACAGATACTTGCTCTTAAACGCAAAATTTTTAGATCATAGGTAAATAAGTCTTCATTTATTTTTTGTACTCTAAAAGAAATTTTCGATCGCCAAAGTGAACCAATGTCGAAAACTCCAAAAATGCAAAGGGTTAAATCTAATTATGCAATACTCATACTTTAAGTAGACACAGAGGTATACCAATACTTTTCGTAGCCACTGCACTTCGTTATGATGATACATTCACCAAGATCTATGAATGCCGTGATCTTAAATTTGCTACTTCTGATGATAATGGATTTTACTTCGTCATCGAACTAACAGAAGAGCAGCGGAAGAAAGTAAATTTTTTCTTTGTTTAGGTTCCTATAAGGATTGCTGCCGCGGAAATCGGAATCGGGATGCTTTCAGAAAGGGATTGCAATAATTACTTAATACGATAATTATTTTACATGTACATTTATTAAACGTAAGCCCAGTCAGCAGCCAAACTAATGAAACCTACAATGTGGTATTAAAATACCTTTTTCAGAAGTTGAACATTAATCGTATACCTGGCCAATGAAATAGAAAAATGTCTAAAAACTGAAGTCGATTAGTTTGGTTTCTGAAAGGCTCCAAAAGATAATATCCGAATATATGCTAATAAAAATTTCTATTATGATAAACGATGCGTAATTCTCTCCCCATAAATTTCGTCGTAACACGTTCCGCAATATTCCACGATCAAACATCAAAGGAACCATCGAGCAACCGTATGCATTTACATAAATTAGCTTCATTCATGTTTCGAACATACATCAAATTCTAAAGCGGTCACAAGAATCGCTTATGTCGTAACTGAAGCTAAAAACTCGTTCTTTGCAAATAATCGCAGCATTCGCGATCACGCGTTTGCGCAAGAAACGTTAAAAATTCTACATCGATGTAATCTCAACGATACGTATCCTTTTCTTCAAACATGGATGTGTTTATTCTTACGATTTGCATTTAGCATCGCTGTTTAAATTAGCTGACGCAAATGCAAGGAGTGTATTATAGAGAAGCGCGAAAACAAGATGGGAGGGGGAACAAGAATAAACGCTAATGTGTGTTTACACGCTGTTAATGAGAAGTTCCGAGTAGTGAACGCGGATTCTCCGGCATGTGCAGTCGGAAGTCGCAAGTTCCACCGCCTAAAAGATACTACATATTTGTGTGTACGTGCTCATTCTTTACCTTACGCGACCTATTCCGCCTTTGCTGTGTAACATCAGCTCGCTTTACCCGTAAACATCATGTCGCTCGTTCAAAGTGGTAGGGAGTTTCCGGTTCTCCGTAGTATTGCATACTTGGAGAATTCGGTATATTCCTCGAGCTACGATATACGATACGACCGGCATTAACGAGATTATGGTGCTGCTGCATTACGTTAATAGCCCTTTTGCAGTTTCGAACGAGCACTTATTTCGTCATTGTAGCAGCAATGATTATATGCGCCAAAAAATATGACGACCTCATCGGTGCTAGCAAATGAATTAGTACAGGGATGGGCACGTATGAGGTCAACGAGAGCCGCGTTCGCGTTTTTCATATATCACAAAGAGCCACACCATAGTTAGGTACATAGTATTAAATGCGCAACTTCAAATTTAATTTAATTAATATGGTTACATATTCTACGCAAGCCTTGAGTGCTATACAAGGTATACGCATACATATATAGGAAAATATAATCAAGAGAATGAAAATACGAAATAATTATTTAAAAATTTTAATAGAAGAAATAAAAGAACGGATTTAAATTTTTAATGGGAGACGCACTTAACGAAGAGACGAATTTGCTTACCGTTGAATTATAGTAGGTCATTTATATATATTTAATGAAAGGTAAAGATTAAAATGAATGAAATGCACAAAGAACACTTTAATCCGGGGATGATAAATAGGAAATGATCAATGGATCAAAATAAAATCGAATGCAATCTTTTTCCTCTGATTTTCCAGATGCAAAATATAATTAAATAGGTATTAGGTTGTTCAAAAAATTCGTAACATTTCTGATAGTATTCACTTTTGTCCGCTTAATTAGGAAGACTGAAAGAGGATTATTCTTTATAAACGTTTGTTTATTAATAACATTTTTGATTCGAACAAATACTGTTCACGATCGATATATATAATAGTAACCATTATTAGTAGCTATAAGAGCAAAATTTCCAAAATCTCAAAGAGAACACAGAATTCGGTAATAATGAGTTCTTATACTCAAGATTATACTAAATGACAAATTCTAAAAATTATAAATAAACGGGATATAAGGTCCAGGTTTATTAAGAAGAATTTGCAGACCTTTTCCGATTCTATTTTCCTAAAATAGAAATTCACTTTTAAAGGAAAAAATTGTCGAAAATAAAGGGAGGATTAATTTTGAATTATCGAGAATTAACGAAACGGAACATATTTGGAAAGGGCAAATATAAAATTTCAATCGCTTTGCCTTATAATTGAAGAAATAACGAGTAAAATGGCGCGCGGTCTTTGACACTGGCCTAATTGGAACATCTAATCTCTTCAAATTAAGCACGATCGCAGCTCGTTCCACTGCGCGACACCTAATTCAATTTACACTTAATTATTAATCGAACCCTTTTGTCTTTTTTCGCTCAGCCGTGCTAACGAAGTAACGTGGCTAATCGAAATTAACGATCTTCGATGATAAAATTCGACGCTACTGTCGCTCATGGTATTTCATATCCAATGATAAATTTCCATTCGTTCCATCAAATGTTTCACTTATCTTCGCAAAACATTTTTGGAAGTAAATTGCGCTGTTATAATTATGAAAGTGGTGTAAGTCTCATATTTGTTTCGAGATATTTCGATTTTCACGTTCGAGCGTATTAAAAATTATTCTTCTGCGTATTTTTACTTTTTAAAATGTTCAATATTCCGCTGATACCTCGTACGGTTTTATCGAAAATATGTATACAAGAATTTGCAAGATTCGAGATACGGGACAACTCGAAAACGTTTTTCTCTATATTCTCGGGATTCGTATAATTTTCACGAAAGGCTGGAGAATACATATTTCCACGAAAGAATTTCAATTCCGTGAACCGGCGGTGGCTGCATGTTTAATACTTATTCAATATCGGCTTAATATTACATCTGGGCATTAGCATTTTATTAATGTTGGTCACGAGAGCGAAAGAAAGGAGCTCTTTGTTCGGGAACCTCTTGAGAGAAAATAATTCTTCAAGTTTGTACGTATTAGCGTTCATGTTTTATTAAAACTCCTCTTCTACGTTTTGGTTGTTAATCGGATTCGTACACCGGGTCCTTTTGACCGTGTTCGAAGAGAGGAAAGTTTGTCTTCGTCAAGTTCTTTCGAGAGAACGTGGTGCAATCCCCGAAAGAAAATTAATATCCGACGTAAGGATTTCAAGGACGACAACGATCGAAATAGCTCGCTTCAAGCTTCTGCTCTACGACTTTTGAAATCGTTATCGAGATATCGATGACATCTAGAAATCCCGTCAAGGTGAATCAGTGAAACTTGAACGAGTCTCTCGGAATCTTTAACCCTTTGAAGGAGAAAAGAAATTGGAAGTGCAGCTTAGAAGCTACTAATTGGTTCGTCAATAAATTATTGCGTACAGTGATATAGTTATATATACTATATATAACGTAAGATGTATAAAATATAATACTTGTATATACTATAACTAGACTTCGGATTTGTATGCATTTATGGCGAATTTAGGTGTGGAAGAAAATGCAGAAAATGCATGGTACGTAAAAATATATGAAATATTCCAAGTTAAAGCATTCATTATTATATGGTTCCAATGGTACCGTAAACTTTCAAGGTATATTAGATTATTTTAAATTTTGTTCAAGTAATTGTGGATCTGATAAATTAAATAAACTAAATCTGAGGGATAAATTAAATTTATCTAAAATTTATTCAAACCTATATTTAAACACTGAAAATATAATTTCAATTAAAATATAAATTTGAAGATTTTGAGGGTGAAATTAAAATCGTTACTACTAAATTAACGTGGACCTATTTCAGTTTGACATTTTATAGTAAAAATAAATCCGAAAAAATTATCCTCAAATATTTCATATATATATATAAAATAAATAAAATGACAGTTGCGGTTTTGATGAAAATACGAACTATTCCACACTTCTGAAAAGCTTACGGATTTACAAAAGAGGAATACATACCCGCGGAAACGCGGGTCGGTAGATTTATAGGGATTTCGCGTGGCTTTTTTCACCCCGCAATCTAGGATCTCCACTTCGAATAGAATCCCCGTGTTCGACGTTTTAAAATCGTAAATTTCTAGCACTCATTCGAGGATCCTCCCGCTATCAAGTTCGAAGTAAAAGCGGACCTACCGCAGGTCGAACATCAAAGCTCGAACTCAAAACCCCTGTCTGAAGTTCGAACATTCCGAGGGAGCAAAAAATTCGGTAGAAGATTTTAATATTCGAGGGTGAGAAATAGATTCAACCGCGTAGCTTGAAAACTTTTTAACAGTCTACGAAAGACGATGCCTTCCGGTCTGCGAGGCGCGAATTGCTTGATATTTGTAGAAAGTTTTTAGAGTCCGGGCAACGTCAGCTTACCGCAAAGTGCAAAAATCTGGGACAATATTAGTTAGAGTAGAATTTTTATCTGTAACTTAGTTAGAATTCTTTGGTAAATTGCGTTCAAGGCAAACTGTCGCGGTTGCAACTTCCCCAAAGTGCTCCTTTCTCGATGATAAAAAGCGGAAGTCTTGTTTATAATTCGTCACAGAAAAATGTATAATCACTCCGTTAAATATTAGGTCATTCCATAAGTAATGTCGTTAGTTAGATTCCTTTAACCCTTCCTCGGATTGTGGGGGCTGCAAAAGCTCGTACAAATTCAAGCTAAGCATCATTCAGAGGATGTTAATACGATTACTTAAAAATTGATGTAATGTTATGTAATTAAGATTTATTAAGTTAGTAGGAAACGTAAGAAGAAAGCTGAAGTATTGAACTAAGATTGGAACTCTAATGTATGGTGGTTGAAAAATTCGTAAGCGAAAGAGTTAAATGGTTATAACTTCATTAACTCTTTCGCTACGAAAGACGTACATATATATATACGTCCTCAGAAATTAGACTATCATCTGCTAAAAGACGTAGTCTGCGGTTTGCACAGCATGGCAACACGTTAATTATTCTTTACCTATATATTAAATTGTAATTAATCACATAATTGTAGTATTATTGATTAAGTTATAGCATTGAGTGCGCGTGGACAAGAAGTATAGATAATAAGGGATGTAACATAGATAAAATAACAATAGGAATCTGGATGCAACGAGAGAATTAGATTAACGAAACGGATCTATTTGTATTCCTATGTGGAAAACGAATAAATTATTACTACTACTACCACTGCTACATACTTGTAGCATCTAAGTGTTTACATCATATTTTCAGATGAACAAAAATTATCCTGCTTTCCGTATTCCAAACGACTTTAATGCTAAGGGTGCCGTATCTAAAGGGTTATTAAACAGTGTTCGGCGGAATTGGAGCTGGGGGATGGGTGGGATTGGGGTGGGGGTGGGAACATTGACCTTTTTTAGAGGATATTTAAGGCGGTCGGGGTAGGTAATACTTCAGTCTCATCGCGTGAACGTATAATCGGTGATTTTTGTTCCCTCACGATAAAAGGGAGAGACTACTCCAGAAGCATAATGTCCAAGGGAAGAAGACGAGTGGCCGCGCGTAGCGAGAGAACTGAGCGTGGAATATATAATGTTTTAATTTCGCGGAAAATCTGATGATGTAATTTCAGGAGTAGGGCGACGCCCAGCAATTGTTTCAGCCGGCTTTCACTCCTGCATTATTCATGAATCTTTTCTTTTTTCCTCGTCTACTACGAGAGAGGACCGCCTAACCTCTCCTACTTTTCCTTCCTTTTTTTCATTCTTCCTTCCTTCCTCTGACTCTTGTCCCATTCTACCCAATCTATCCGTCTCTTACCGTCGCCTCTGCACCTACTTACATCTCCGGCTCGTCCTCTACTTTCTTTATCTCCGCGTCTCTATCATTCTCTCTCTTCTCGTACCCCCCTGCCGCTTCTTCTTTTCGTCATTTCATCGACCCCTTTTCGTTTCCCTTCTTCACCATTCAGTTCTTACGTCCTCCTTTTGCCGCGTGGGTGCAGAGTCCCATCGTCTTCGTCGCTCTTACGGTCTGGTTACTCTTTGCTATAGGTTGGAAGTGCTCGTGGCAGGCAGGCAGCACCAGTGTCTGCCCCACCGTGAAACCTTCTGTCATTGCAGCCTTATTTTCTTTCTTTTGCGGCCGAGAGCAGCTTCGAGGCACGGGGAGAGAAAAGACGGTTAAGAAAATCGATCGAGGCTCGCGCGCGCCCGCTCTCCTCGCCGGAAAAACGATAGAGTTCCTTCCTCGAATTATGAAAAGTGGTGTCTCGTTAAACTCTCCTCAGGGGGGCAAAAAAAAAAAGACGCGACACTCCCCCTTCTTCTACCTACGAACTTTCCAGCCTCGTCGCTACGTGATCCTGCAGATGAATCTACCTATTATAGGATTCAAAGATATCCAATAGAAATCGGACGATACTTTTTCACAAATATAGACTTCCATCGAGATAGAGATTCTACACGGGCTGCCCTATAATTCACCGAGGGTTTTGAAATCGTCGTAACATTTCCATTTGCCTTTTTCCCTTCCGGGTTTTCAAACAGTATTCGGTAGATTTCTTCGCAGGAAAATGGTGCAAGTTTGTTTCGAAAATCAGTGGCCGAATATTTTAACCCTTTAACTGTTTCCGGTAAAAGGAAACAGTTAGGACGCTTTCTTAACCCTTTTTTGGATTTTCGATTCTAGCACCAGATAATATAAGTTTTCGTTTAATTTTGTCATCGTGTTAATAAGCGCAAAATAATTGCAGCTGTAAGAAATTTATGAGAAAACACAGGATTACATAAGTAAATCGTCAAATAATCGTATCGATATCCATTGAAGCATGCTAAGTTTAAATTTATTAAGACGAGTTAATCGATTTTACTTTTGTAATTAAATTGATTAAATTGTATTCTAAGTTTCAATGATAAACCCCTATTTAAGGGAACACGACAAGCTTTTGTCAGAGATTTTTCTGATCCAACGTTCGACCACCAAATTCATGCCACGTAAACCTCGACCCAGCTCTGAAATAAAGAAAACCGTCCAAAAATATCTTTCAACGCAGAGGTTGTTAACATTTCTCGTTACCCGATTTAATACGTCCGCGGAATCGATGACGCGTCTCTTGTAACTTCATTTGCATGTTTATTAGTGAAAAAAGTTCATGACATTTTTTTGCCGAGTAATGCAAACACTGTGATCACATTATCGCTAATAGTGGGGAAAGATAAAAACATACAAATTACGAGGCGTGACGTTTAACGACGTCACTCATTGACCGATTACCATTTTATACTTAACTTTATGGAGATCTCTAAACGATGACAAGCAAAGATTTATGGATGAATCGGATAGAACTATCATGCGTAATTGAATAGGAATACAAGCGATATTCAAACGAAGAGCAAACGCTGATCGACTGTTCATAATTATTGGTGCACTTGGCTAATCCTTCTAATCGCATCGTTATGATTATTGCCGCGGCATATCGGGTGGAACTAGCATTTTGCTCCACCGGTGAGCTAGACATTACAATAATAAATTCGCCTGCTCATTTTACAATAGCATAAGCGCGCTATAATAGCAGTTTTGCGTAATTAGAGTATTACGTATTAGTTGACGAATTAGATTCGAACAAATCGGATTATCTTGCTTTCCATTTAGTCCGTTTGATCGTTCTGCTTATAATATTCCCATGATTCTCTCTATATATTCCCTCTATACTTATCAACGTAAATTATTTTATGCGAATAGAGGATAATTTCTGGTGTAACGTCAAAGATAAACTCCCCTTTCACTTTAATAGCGTTTGCAAAAATGTGAATTTGCATAAATATTCGCAGTCTAACTATAATCATCTAATATATCGTCGATTTATTTTTTACGTTCGATTGAAAACGAAGATTTATACGGGCATTTTGGATAAAATTTCTTGCACTGTTAAGAGCATAGGGGAACTCGCGTAGGTCCGTGAATATGACATAATTATTCGGTTGAATCCTCTGTAAATATTGGCACGCCGGATGGAAAGCAAAACGGGTTGTGTACCAAATGGAAGAGACACTGGACCTACACGAAGCGTTCGATATCGCGAAATGGAATCCATGAAAATATTGATCGAGATTGATAAAATATTGACACTGCATTAGGGGGGACGCGTTCGCGAGAAAAAGGACGCCATTAGGAAGGTCCTTTAAACGCGATATCGAGTTAACGTCGATATTCTATAAAATTGAACAGTCATCTTAAGCGTTACACAAGAGCCAACACCTAGGTAGACTCACTCTGAGCATTTTTATCTCTCTTGTTTTTTTCTTTTTACCGAGATTTTTTCAGCAAACCGAAGTCTACCGTTCGGGACATGACTCGATTCGAGTTTAAATGATTCGTCGCCCGTGAATAGCGATTCATTTGCAAATGGTGCGCACTAACCTCGCCCTAAAGAAAAGTTTTCTCATGGGAAAAGTGCGCGTTATCTCTTGGGTTGTCCGGAATTATTATTAACTGCAAAATTGATAATAGAAAATTCATAATCGTAAAGTCCATTAAAAAGCGTTTAACGTTAGTTGGAATTTTTATGAGGTCTCTGCGTTTCTGAAAATTCGTGTAAGGATTAATATAAATTAACTAAGCTTAGGCATCGTATAGTTTATCTTATATAATAGAGTGATAAGGTAGATTGAGTTACTATTAGTCATCAGTAAGCAGTGGAAAATGTAAATATGTAAAGAGACGGAATTCACTTGTAATCCCTTGGGAAAGCAATAAATAATGGGTAATAATAAGTAATGGGATATCTAATCCCAATTACTGCTACTTTAAGCTTATCGCGTAACTTCAATCAATTATTTTCGAAGTTATTTAACCTACGAGTCATCCCGGTTTTGAGCACAACATTAGTTAACGTCTCTTTTATTAACGATGATTCTTCTGTATGTTAAATACTATGATTACCATGTTGGATTCCGGGAGAATTGACAACGCGTTGAAGATAACTCTTAGAGGCTTTATTAATACGGCTACTGCACTCGACTAGTGAATATGGAAATCTGTCGGTTCTATGATTTTGCGGGCTTTTAAATACTGTTTACAGCGTGAGTGGTCGTGTTAGTCATCCAACAACTAATTCATCGAAAATATATAACAAAGTCCAATGTCCCTCGTACTGTCACTTGAAAAGTCGTCACTTGAATGGAAATCATCCTTGCATATATTAGCACGTCAGTTTCCACGACGTATGGAAGATAAATCGTAACAATTGTCGCCTTTATTGCATACATAGTTTCCATACTTTCTACTTGCAGTACATCAGTCGCGTTTTTATCCTCAAACGACACAATTCACCTCGTAATACTTATTTTTAAACATTGAATATAAACGTATACGCAACGTCGACGCGTGCTGTTACACAAAAATCAAATTCAAATTTATTATTGAAATGTTCGTAGTCCCGATTCGTCGTACTCGTTATCTCGCTATCGAATAAAATAATTCAAGCGACAATTATAGGGACACCGATAGTAATTGGGACGTACCACCGTGTCTGTCTATCTATCTATAAACTCACTGCGAAGTGCTTATCCCGTTAAATTTCGGCGTGTCTTATTATTTTGCGCATCAGTGTACGCTGACTCGGGTGTACGTATTCAGGGAACACGAACACACCGACATGCTCGAGCAAATCTCTGTTCCACTCTATGACCCTTGCCCGGTACCTCAATGGTGTTGATTGCTTATCTGAATATGCATAATCGCGGCGATAATGACAGCGCTCGGCCAAACTTCGGATGCGTCGCGCATATGTAACTAGAGAGCAATTCCCTTATGCCATATCCACCGGATCTGATCGTGGACAATGAAACGGTTCCGGTACCACTACCGGCTGTTACGGGCCGTTTAATCGTTTCGAATAAGGTAGCTTGGACTTGGTGTCGTTCGGTTTCATCATGATTCGTGCCATCAACACTAATGCGATACGCTATTTCGAATAGTTGCACGTGTATCCTTTACTGTAACGCAAAATCTCTTTTCAACGATGAACTTTGTACTCGGTCCGCTTCGATAGGTAACTCATTTGCACATTTAAGGGCTCGTAATTCGTAGGTTTGGAAATTTAATAGCGTAGAATTTGAAAGCTTGAAAATTTGCTATCGTAGAATTCGGAAGCTTGGAAATTTAATAGCGTAGAATTTGAAAGCTTGAAAATTTGCTGGCGTAGAATTCGGAAGCTTGGAAATTTAATAGCGTAGAATTTGAAAGCTTGAAAATTTGCTAGCGTAGAATTAGGAAGCTTGGAAATTTAATAGCGTAAAATTTGAAAGCTTGAAAATTTGCTAGCGTAGAATTCGGAAGCTTGGAAATTTAATAGCGTAGAATTTGAAAGCTTGAAAATTTGCTGGCGTAGAATTCGGAAGCTTGGAAATTTAATAGCGTGGAATTTGAAAGCTTGAAAATTTGCTATCGTAGAATTCGGAAGCTTGGAAATTTAATAGCGTAGAATTTGAAAGCTTGAAAATTTGCTGGCGTAGAATTCGGAAGCTTGGAAATTTAATAGCGTAGAATTTGAAAGCTTGAAAATTTGCTAGCGTAGAATTAGGAAGCTTGGAAATTTAATAGCGTAAAATTTGAAAGCTTGAAAATTTGCTAGCGTAGAATTCGGAAGCTTGGAAATTTAATAGCGTAGAATTTGAAAGCTTGAAAATTTGCTGGCGTAGAATTCGGAAGCTTGGAAATTTAATAGCGTAGAATTTGAAAGCTTGAAAATTTGCTAGCGTAGAATTCGGAAGCTTGGAAATTTAATAGCGTAGAATTTGAAAGCTTGAAAATTTGATAGCGGAGAATTCGGAAACTTGGAAATGCAAAAGCTTGGAAATTCCTTCAGAATTCCACGTTTTAACATGTCTAAGCTTTTGAATTTCGAAACCCATCAATTTTTAAACTTAAATTTCCAAGCTTTCGATTTCCAAGTCCTCAAATTTCTAAGCTGTGGAATTCTACGCTTTCAAATTCGAATATTTTGTAATTAAAAATCTTGAAATTTCTACAGTACGGAAATTGGAAAGCTTGGAAATCCGAGAGGTTAGAAATCTTATAGAAGTTTGGCAACTCTAACATTTGTAAACCCATAATCTTATAAATTCAAAAGCTTCGAAGCTTAAATATGTGCAAATTCCAAAATATGCAATAAGATTTGCCTACAAAATTCTCCTTCCTCATAGAAACCTTTTATTTCATTTTCTTTAAACACTTTCAAAGCTAAACCGAGTTTAGGTTGCACTGTCAGCTTTTCCATAAACTAATAAGTCACGATCCGCCATTTCGAGTATCTATCCCCCTTTTTTTTGTGTTCTCTCGATAATAAGTTTCGTTGGTTCTCTTTTCCGCGGCAGTTTGTTATGGAGGAGGATCCGTAGACCCTCGAGAACTGAATCAAAGGATAAGTTTCTAGGGTTCTGAAGTTCGTAGAATACAAGTTCGAAAGTTCCGTGGTTCTAAATTACAAGTTCAAGCGGTTTCGAACATTTTCAGCGAAGTTCAAAAGGTGCACGATTTAAAAAACTGACCCGTGGTTATTCGTAAGGAATTCCAGGAGGGTTGCGATCAAAAGTGGAGACCCGAGAAACCCAATGGCCTCATTGCACGGTTTCCTGAATTTTGCATCGACCACGAAATCTCATCTTATCTTTCATTTTCCTAACGTTACGATATCGCTTTCGAAGAATACGGAAACATGTTTAATAATTAGACTGCGAATTTGTGTGCAATCGACAATCAAAGTACTGGAATTCGAATAAAGTTCTGCTTTATACTTTAAACATTTGAATGTGTAGAATATTAGGTTGAGCAATAAGAATCGTTCGTTTCGCAGTTACGTTACCTTTCGACGAATATTATTAACCCTTTCGTTACGAAGGACGTATATATACGCCATAAAAAATTGTACAATCATTTATTAACAGCACACGAATCTTTTCTCTATAGTACAATATTGCTTCTATATCACTTCATGCAACGATACTACGCCATAATTAATCATATACAGGCTTCAAACATTTAAATTTATACTATTCTCATATTAATAAAAGCGATCCTTATTTGTGCTTTGACGTCTCAATATTAAGATACTGTAGTGGAAGGGTTAATATTACAAATATTATAAAATGCGAAGAATTGTCAGAATTTCAAAGAGTATTCAGAATTTGGCAATAATTTCTTACATTTAAGAACATACTAAATCAGTGATGTGCACCTTTGTTTTTTGTTTACTATATCACTTATTATTACATTAGTTTGCGTATCGTATACATTTTCTAATCTGACGCGTATCTTTCGCTTTCTTGCGCTCTTAAATCTCCTATGAATGCACAAAAATGCGCCGTCTAACGATAATACTGACCGTAATTGTCCGCTGACCGCCATTATTCCATTCTTCAACCCTAAATTTCCCCTGGAAAAAAATTTGATCTACTTCCCGATCGTAAGTATAAATTATCCCCCGGGAGGGTTCTAAGTTTCAAGCGGAATTGTTACCTAACTCCGTAGCAGAGAGATCTACAATTGCTAAGATTCCCCATTTCAAGCGCCAATTTTATTCGCGATTTTACGGCGAACGAATCTATAAGAAGCTCGTTCTAAAGAGGAATTCTTATATACACCAGTAGATGTAACGTCACCGTCGGAGAAAGAATATTACCCGGTTACAAGTTAGGGATTCCCTTTACTTTCTCGACTTAAAGTAGAATTCTTATCTATAAGTTGCTAGCCGGTGATTTAATACAATAGCTTCCGGGTGGGAAGCAAAGAGCGCAAGAGAGAGAGAGAGGAAGCAGTGAATTTGTGAAACGTAAATTTCACCCGAAACTAAACTTCGCTTCTTCAATCCCTACTATTATAATAAAATTCAACAAACCTTGTAACCCTTAGCCGTCCAAGTTACATACTTTTGCCATTCCATTCTATCTGGTCCGCGATTATTCGATTACTTTCGGATGTTATCGTACGGTTCGCGTTTAATTCGATATTTCAGCTATTTTAACCCCTTGCCCTATAATTTTTAGACTACTGTAATTACGTAAACTTACAATCAACGCATCACAGTTCTCATATTTCTCCAAGATATTCAAATATTTCACGTGATTAGTATCAAGTGATCCTTAATCTTTTCGAGTGAAAGTAAAACTAGAATTAAAGTGATACTGTGTTGAAAATAGAGCTTGTCTTTAACGAATCTATCTGTAATTCGTGCCACGAGTGTGACTCGTCATTGTAAGCCAAGGGGTTAACTAATATCAATATATATTTGTTAAGTACCATATTAACTTTTTGTCGTCGCGGTACAGTTGGACAATTAATTTTCGATTAATTATTTAGCCTTTGCGAGAGGGACAGTATAACACTTAACGAATTTTCATGTAATTGTTTGTGGCGGCTCTCCTGCACCCACCACTAGAGGGGCATACGAAATAGGCTTTCTCGAAAGTACTCGCTCCAACTACCTCGTCCATATATATACCGCCTTTAACCTTCCTTCCAATATCCCAACGTCTAAGGCAGGGCCTGCTAGGTAGCCTTACTGATGAGTCCACTAGCAGGCCCAGGACGAAACGCAACACCCTTCCTTTTCCTATCCTATCCCCTTTCTACAGCTCCACATTGTTATTAATCCTTTGCAAGCGGGACACAATAATACTTAACGAATTTTCGACTAATTATTATTAACCCTTTATGGGCGGGACACAATAATACTTAACGAATATTTGCCGAATTGAAGGGTTAGAAGCCAATCAGTTTAAGTCACGATATATATACGAGTGCAGATAATCGATTATTTAGAAAATTGCTTGTAAATAAAAATATTAACTCTTACTGTCTTTCAAAATATGATTTCTATTTGAAAAATATGTACTTCCGTAACGTGAATATGATTGCCTATAATTCTATGTCCACGCGTGTGACTTAGTTGTTTATTCACACTGCAGAATTTTGCGAATAATTTTGTGGTCAATATAAAAACCATTGTCTTTTAATAAAAATTTAATACAAGGGTCGAATTGTTACGTTACATGAAAGTTTTCACGTTGAAAAGCTATTTGCACAGAATAACTCATGTTTTATGAAAGATTGACTTAGACTGATTGGCTTTTGATACCTCTAATTATTAATGCTAGATTTACGGACATTACGTGGATAATTTGACAGGCTTCCGGAAAAATACGTATACTGCGTATAAATATTCGAACGTAGAAGGTTGAGGATGAAAATTCATACCATTGTATTCAAGTTAACATAAAGTACTGAAAGATAATATTTATGGTCTCTATAATTTTATTTATGAAATCTGAAATGCGTCAACGTGACGAGTTCCGTAAACCTAGTGTTAAAAGCATTTATAACTACAATGCACTGAATCAAATATTTATTCTTAATCCGAACATTATTAGAAGAGGAGGTTAAATATTAATTAAGGTAGATTAGTTTATTGTTTCGTAAAAAGTCGATATTATAATGTGTTTTAGTACAATTGTACCCAGATATTAAGAAAGACTTGAATTTCTTGAATAAATTATTAATAATTATTAAGTCCAAAGAAATAAATGACGAGTTAACTCGTCTTCCACAGTTACTATCGACCTAGCATCAACATGAAACCGTGAAGGGTTAAAATTATCCCTGTCAAAAGCATTCGCCCTCTAAAATGTAGCATTTTCATGCCCTTCGGCAAAAATGTTGCTCAGTTTGGGCATTCTGCCGTTAACTGTTCCATTTTTTTAGTGAAAATATTGCGATCGCGAACTCGTCTACGGTGGCAATTTAAATTTCCTTTATCTGCATCTGATTTTGCTTTGCCGCGATATGTTCGTTGCGCGAAGGAATTAAAAGTTTGCCGGAGTAATTTCGTTGAAATCTCGAGGGGTTGTCAGTGTTGGTGGCGTCGGCGTCGAATGTCTCGGGTGCAGGGAAGCAGCAGTTTCCTCGCGGCGTGCTCGCGTCCATAAATTCCGGAAAATAGTTCGCGTACCATCATCGTTTAAATAACGTTACATGGTACAAAGAACAAGCGTTATTTAAATACCCGAATTACCCTCTTCCATTACGAGTGCACGTTTACGGAGCACCGTGGCAAGATTTTTCCTCTTCAGCCAGCCAAAACAATTAAACGATGTTTGCGCAGGGACGCGGTCGAAAGTTTAGAGAAGAAATTCCATTTTTCGAGACGCCCATCAAACAGAATTTGAATCCCATTTGAATAATTTCAAAAGGCTTCGGCTATTCGAATTGAAATGTGCGGTGGTAAATATTGAAATTGCAACTTGAAAATTTGCCTTTTTAAATATTCAAGATTTTAGTCGAGGATTTAGGATATTTCTTGCAGCGAGCGAAGATTGCTCAACATCTAACGCTGCAACGAGTTAAATTGAAGGGCTCGGTGCAAAAAACTGGGCAGCTTCGCTACTTGAAATTCTTTGGTAAAAGAAGCTTTATAACTGTTCTCTTGTTTACACCTAAGAGCGATTAAAAGCTACTTAGTTGCTTTCCTTGTAGCAATATTAACCCTTTGCGCTATGGCGAGATGCATAAATTTCGTAAAAGATTAAAGTTCACGTTGCTTTACGTATTACCATCAATTTAATTTTCTTTTCTTTTAATGTAAGGCAAATTAAAGACAAATTTTCCCTTTTCCGAAACATATAACACACTTTAAGGTGTCACATGAATCAGAAGAACGTGTTGGAATTATAATTAATTACAAGGTAAATCATGTTTCTGAAAAAGTTTTAGAGTGCAAAGTGTTAATTATTGAAACTGCTCGTTTGTTATATTTAAATTGCGAATTTTTATGCAGATGCACATTCCTGTAAATAAAATGAAAGAAATGATGCTTCGATGGAAGATCGTTTCACCGTCTAAATATTGCAACGCTTACTTTGCTTTAAATACTTTGTATATTTTTTATTTTTTACTATACCACTCGTTTTTCTATAAAATTAAATCTCCCCTCAGGTGCATAAAAATCCGCAATCTACTTATATTAAATTGCATGAAAAATACAGCGTGTTTAGAAACCAATTAAGAAGTCGTTCCCCGTCAAAAATGCAGCCGATTAATTTACGCATCGAGCATTTCAATTCTATTATTCTTGAAACGCGGAATCCACGCAGAAGCTTATGCAATAGCGATTAATAACGATTAGAAGAGATTAGCAGAGGACAATTGGCAGCGTTGATTAACCGTTTTCGCGTTCGTTGATAACGTCCATTATCGGTAAATTATTTGCGCGCGGATCGCATGTAATTAACCCCAGGCCACAAACGTTATTCCATAACAAATTTACGAGCTTCCAAATTTTCTTTCTTTGCAAAATCTCGCGATATTGCAAATTTTCTTTTCGACTTCGTTTCTAAAACTCGATCAACCCTCTATCGCCTAAATTATTAAGTTGCGATTAACCCCTTTGACCTACGAATCTTTTAAGGATCATACTTTGTAGCGTTAGCTATTTATTATTATAATACTCTATTGCACGCAAACCACTGAACTGTTACGTGTCACTCATACTTGATAATCATTAATCTTACGAACCAAAATTATTGTTGCAGTTAAAATTAAAGTTAATTGCGAACACGGTGCATTGTTATTGCGTTTAGAGCGCGATATATACCACGAGCGTGACTCGTTATTATAAGACAAGGGGTTGAACGAATTTATTACATTTTTTACGTTTCCACTTCTCATGATCCGAATAAAATGAAAGGTGAAAACTTGTGACGAGTTTTGAAGTTACAGCTTTGTAACAAATATGACACAGCGTACGTTAAGAGGTTAATAAAATATATTTATAGCAAATTACATTGGCGAACTGGCTACGGTTAACTCTTTCGCTACCATGGACGTATATATACGGCTTCAAGAATTGGTCTGACATTTACTAAAATTTTTTTCTTTGGTATCATTCGTACATCAACATTAAGGTGCAACTAGTTACGTAGATATCCAAATATTTGTACATACCTATATTATTTCCATCTTAATAAATGAGACTCTCACCTGCGTTTTAAGTTTTCGGGTCCAAGGTGTTGGTAGCGAAAGGGTTAAAAAGGCAATCGCGTAATCGGTGATGCGAATACAATCGAACGGAAAACAATGGAGACCGGATTGGTCGGCAAAAATCGGATGATCGAGATATTTTTGCACGTACAAAGGGGCCGCGACGAGTCGGATTTCTGTTCGAACAAGCCTCGGTAGACGGAGGTGGTAGCATTCGGACAGGCATCCTTACGAGAGAAGTTATAATAAATTCAAAGCGAATGAGGACACGACGCCAAGCACCGTCGCGATTTTGCATGGAATATTCCACGTACAAATTCAAAGCGGCGCATTCAGCCGGCCTTTAATAACGTAAAACGCGTGTATAAAGGCGAAATGTAAAAACAAGTATTCCGAGGTGGCTCAATGTTAGGCGGTTCGTTCAATGTTATCCGTCATTCGTCGTGCGAGGACGTTCAACGCTTTTAAATGTCCAACTGGCTCGTTCGACGTTTCTTCGCCATTCGAAGAGGGGAAGCCGGCTCCTTATTTATGCCGGCAATTTTCTGACCTTTGGACGAGGAACGTTCACTCGAGACGCGGGCACAACAGGCGTATTTGGTCGAAATTGCGTGTCCTTTTTCTTTAGAAATCACGAAAGGGTAAACACGGTTTCGCGGATGGATGTCCGAACGCGATGAATATTTATGAGGTTAGCAAATATTGGGTTGTAACATACAGTTACCCACCAAATTCAGCGCACACTTATCGTGGACTGAGAAAATTGTCGGCAAAATTGTTTCGAGTTGAATGAGAAGTTCGTTGCGTTCTTATCTTATTGTAAGCAACCGTGTAATTTTTTTGCTGAAACAGTTCGTAGAAGTTAATACCCATTGATATTTATTATTTGCCGAATACTAAACGTACAAATAAAAAATAATTGCTAGCCAATTGTATAGGAGAATGATACGGAATTATGTCGTAAGAATCGCACGAACTGTTTGTTCAACCCAATGCGAGTACATTCTTTAAAATAATTAAGGAATCGCATATCGCAGTCGTGGCGTCCGTCAATGAAAAAAATGCAATTTGTTCTGGACAATTTTGTTGTGCATTTATGTACCTATACTATTTCTCGTTTCTTTTTTATGGTATTATTTAGTTAATGTCGAGTGAAATTATACAGGGACAATTATACAATTATCTCGCAACTTGATCCCTTCAAATAACTTGTGCATTATTTATTACGCGAAAAAAAAATTAAAATAACGTTTGCATGGTCTCAACGGGGACACGCAGTACCACAAGCAGTTTTTTCTTACTCAGTTTCGTTATTGAGACATTTTTTCTACAACGAATAATGATTAAGTTGCGAGACTCAACTTGTTGTCCGTTTTTATGGACATGTTTATTTCGATTTCATTATTGACGATTATTATCCCTGTCACGATTTTCAGAAATGAACGATAATACATAACCAAATACGAGCCCGACGGCCCGTCGTTCGAGGGTTAACTTATCAAGCTTGTACATACATACACGTAATATTATTGCGTTGCGTAATAAAATCGTTGAAAACTACGACCCCGTAATTTTTTGAGCAGGGTATCTTTGGGTAACACAACGATATATAGATCTTTAATAATAAGTAATCGATAATAAGTGCCGAAGAAGCGAACATTTTACATTTGGAATGAAATCCGACGGACTCGAATGTCGCCCTTCGAGGGTTAATAAAGTTTTGCCTCTGTGCGTCTTTAAAATACGCCAATCTTTTGGCCAACTTAACATTTTGCCTCTTTTACATATATATATATATGGTTCATCAATCCATGGTGAGGATAATTTCTTTTTTCGTACCATTTCTTTTTCTTCATTCGTTTCTCGCAATAACTTAACAGCAGTTGTTGGATACAACACTAGAATGGTTATCAATTTCACTGTAACGCGATTGTATGGTAAATATTACTCGGTTATAGTAAATACGCGCAAGCATATTCATCTGAGTTGCGATGCCACGGAGCAGAATGGATATGCAACAACTAATTAATTTAATTAGGTCTATGGAATGTTAGAAAAGCTAGCTTGCGTTAATGGCACTCGGCACCCTCTACAATACCGGCTCGTATAATAACAGTCTTCTCGAATTAATTGCTTCGAGATCAAACATTTTCGCCTAAAGGAGCACGCAAATTACTTGCAAATTGCTGCATTTCGTGCAACTTATCCGTTATAATTCGTCTGCGTATGCATCTCGTATTTCGAACAAATTAGCGATGCTCAGTTTTGTCAAAGCCCGATGTTCAAACCGACTAATTTCAGTGATCAGACCGCGAATTTTACTGGTAATTTTATATTTTTAACAATGCAATTGAAGAATATCGTTAATAAGATTAGCTTCGTTCGTTAACTGCGATACAATGGTCGGAAACAAAATTCCGGCCGAATTATAATTCTCTTCCAATTTAAATTCTACATTAATCAAATTCTTTCGGAGAACAATTTCATTATCAGAACAATCATAATACTTTCATTCATTATATTTCTTATTTAATCGAAGTGTAATCGTTAATTATACAATTTTTTTTCACGCATACTTCATGTGCAATTTGGACACTTATGACAATTGTTTAGATTCTATAGTAACTATACGGTAATTATTAATTATTGCTCTTTTTCGATTGAAACTAAAATTTTTACCCAAGTATAATTCCTTTCATCGTAAAGAAAAATAAAACTTGAGTTACAGGGGGTTAATTTAACCTCTTGTCCTACGATTATTTGATTAGGCATCTAAGCTAACGTTAGCTTAATATTTTGAGAAATTTTTATTTAATAACATTCCAATCTTATAATACAAAGTTAAAACTGGAGTCTCAATTAAATTTCATGATTAATAATAGGCATTTTTATTCAAGCTATGCCATAATTCATTGGACGAGTGTAACTCGTTATTGTAGGACAAGAAGTTAATACACGCGATAAATTCCATTATTCTACAAAGCATAAAGCATGCATTATCGTGTCTATCTTTCGTTTCTTTTTCTCTTTCTTCTCTTTAATCTGTCAACTGGGGACGACGAGATAACTCGTCTTACGTGTTACCAACGTTTTGCACGCAATATTTTACTTTCTAAGAAATCCTTTACTTTCTAAGGCATTCTTATATTTCTATCAAAATTCATATTTCGTATTTGCCTTTGCAACAGTTGCAATTTTCTTAACCAATATTAGCGTCCCTTTTTATTCATTTTCACTTGTGTGTATGGATTAAGAAATTACCCGGTTAACAGGTTAATCCTAAAAATTATATTTGCAGCTGTATGTATTTTCGCGAAATTTTATTGAACCATAAAAAAAAGGATTTATAAGTATTTTATATCAGCGATGTTAGATAGTTTACACGGCGTTCGAAAGGATCTCGCGAGGAACGTAACGCAAAGAGTACTCGAATTTGCATTCCGTGGTAATATTCCCCGAATCGGCTGTTCTTGGTTGAGCTCGTTAGCAGAATTTAGAGAGGGAAATCGTGAAAACAATATTTGAACAACGAGCTAGGGTCTTTCGTATCTCGTTGACTACGCTTTCGGAGGAATTATGCTGGTGAAAATTATGCTGTCGCGTTCTCTACCGTGGCCAAACCTTTTGATGCTTGCCGAAGATTTCATAACCATTAGGTAAACATATGTTTGCAAACCGTATACAACTAATAGTTTCCATGTTGCCAATCTTTATTCTTTTATGCAAATAGAAAATATTAGGTACTAGGCTGTTGCATGTGAAATGGCGATGTTCACATGTTGGCAAATTCTGTTTTGTTTTTATGAATTAGAATAATGACGTATATTTACGCCAACATTGCAAAATATTGCAAAAGACATAGTAGTTTGTTGATAGAAATCTGCCGAGTCTATCGGGACTTGTTTTAATTAATAAAATCTTCTTTTTACTAGACTGCGAATTTTTATGCGAACTCGAAACTTTATAATGCATATACGTAAATGTATAATGTTTTTGTTTCACGTTGTTTAGGTGAAGTTATGCTGCGTGTTTCAGGTAAAATTATATTCCGAAACTGTACATAGCGAACAGTTCCCGTAAATTTTAATCTTTTACATAAATATGCATATATAATACTTCATGTATTATACATATGTAATATTTTTGCGCTATGAAGTTTTTCAAGTTGATCATTGCAGAGTAAAATATTCCCTGTTTTTTTTTTTTTCACCCAGCCTTCGTTTATCATTACTAAATTGCGAATTTTTATGCATTTATGCGAAACTTAGCTGTGCAAAAAAATTATACGATACATATAACGCGATGAAATTTATGAAATATCCAAAGTTCTGCACGAGTTGTTACGGATGGCTGCTAAAAATTTCGCGCTGAAATGATATTTTATTATATTGATAAGACGCAGCATATTTGAGAACAATAAATCTTGGTTTTAATCGCGAGTAACGAAATATAATTACGCTACGACATAAATAAAATCGTTCTAATTTATACGCATCGGAACTGCAATCACCGGTATGCGTCTTTGATCTTTGACGTGGTCATGAAATATGAATTTCATTACCGGATATATAAGAATTAAATTTTAACTTGTCGTATAATTAATTCGCTTTGCTAATTGGCACGTTCGACGCGCGAATCTCGTCTACGTCGAAAGTTAATACCACTGTAAGAAACTATTACGTGTAATTATTTGAACATACACTGCAAGTTCCGTGTTCCGAGTTCCGGTAAAACTATGTATGTTTCCTGCGGTAACATCGTTATCGAAACTTCAAACATGCACGAGAGTTCGCTTCGGCTGTTGCAATACTTTGTAATAAATTTACGCAGCCAAGCATTCATCCAGAAAACTTAAAGCTTGCGATAGATAATTTAGTAATAGGCATATTAATATTAGCTTGTTATTGTATATAACGTTATTCTGTTATACAATATTATGTATATATATAAATTGTATATGTGTGTATGTACAGGTACTCGCAAAATTGATAGTACACCTACGTTGCCAATGAAAAATAACCAAAGAGTGAATATACATCCACACGTTCAAAAGTAGAAACGCAATACATATGTACGTATGTATTTCATTCGCAAATTCCAACAGACGTATAACGTACAAAATTTCTGAACGAAAACAAATTATTTATACGTACTTAATAAGAAACGTAAAGGTATTACATTTTTGCCGAAACTTTAATCATCGACATTTTCGTTATTATACACATATGGTACGTGTAGATTACTGTTTCGTTAACCAGCTTTGATCTTCGTCGCATAAACGTACGTAATTTTGTACAAGGAAGGTGAAATATTGTCCTCCTTCTTCTTGTAATTTCATTTTGTAATCGTCTCCATTTGTAAACGTGTACATTATCATTTTGGATTTCAATTTTCTCAAGATATATTCTATCAGGTTAATAGTCTGGGTACATTGGAACGTAACCATTTTTTAGCCATCTTTTTCATCAAGTTTCAAGGTGTACGCTCAATTTTGTGAGTAACTGTATACATTAATCCAGTATATGCATAAATGTATATGTATGTATTATGTATATATATATAATATTATGTTATGCATATGTATGTATGTATATAAAATTGCACATCTAAACAGGGGAAAATGTAAAGACAAATTCGAATCGTCAAGCTTTCAAATTTCCAAGCCTCTGATTACTGAAACTTTTTAATTTGTAAACTTTCGATTCTTTAAGCTTTCAACTTCCGAGTCTTCCAATTCCAAGCATTTGAATCTTTAAACTTTCAAATTTCCAAGCTTGTGAATATTAAAACCTTTTAATTTACAATTTTCCGATATTTGCAGCTTTCAATTTCCAAGTTTTCGAAAACTTTCAAGCTCTTCGCGTTGCAATTGGCTTATGCTACTCGTAATTGATAATCTTATATGCAGCATCCTAATATTTGAGAACGGGCTGTGGCTTTTCCTTGAGTATAAAGTTTCGTAACAAGTTTAAGTTACGTTGTCAGTCTCGTTATGAAGTAATATCTCGTAAACATCAAGGTTCTCACACATGGGATCATCCACTTCTTCCATTATTTCGCAATCAAAATTCAACGTAAAAGAATCTCAAATTTTTCCCTCGAACTAATCTCATATTACGCTTACACGTGTGTACAGTGAATCAACGCTGTTGCATTTATTATTAGCACCGATACAATATTTATTCGGACACTGTTAGCAATTGCATAATGCGCAAATTATTTTTGCAAAAGAACTGTCTACTTTTTTTTCTCTTTCTTCGTTTTGTACCGTATATACATATGTACACAGAAGAGCCAAAGTCGAAATATTTCCCAAAACTCACCACTGTGTAAAATCTGCCACCCTAGACTACTTAGCCTATGTCTAAATCTAATAGTATATTTAATAACATGTATAATAATATATTTAACACTAGGTTTACGGAACTCGTCACGTTGGCGCATTTCAGATTTCATACCTAAAATTATAGAGACCATAAATATTATTTTTCTGTACTTTATGTTAACTTTAATTAATACGATGGTACGAATACGTATTCTACGCGATTCTTTTCATCCTCAACTTTCCACGTTCGAATATTTATATGCAGTATACGTATTTTTCCGGAAGTCTGTCAAATAATGCACGTAACGTCCGTAAACCTAGTGTTAATAATAAATATATCTAAATCAGTATAATATCAATAGTCTGCAAGCAACCTATCACCCACTAACTGTAAGCTATTTACATAATCACCAAAAAAGGACTCGCGCCGTTTCGGAATTCATAGTTTCAATTATTACCGAAGCAAAAGCAACAATCGCCTTATTTTTTTAAAAATCTGGAACGCTTGCGCAAGGGCCATACTAATCTTCTCGGTATAGTTCCACTTTTAATATACAAATGTACTGCCGAAGCAAGTACATCATATCGCCTTATCGTCTTAACGTTCATTCGAAAAAGAACAAAGTACTTTATCCCCTCGCAATTATCCTACTCATAACGTAATATATCTATTCGCCGGGAAAGTACGCAATACGTACTCGCGTTCGGATAATGAATGAATGAGAATTGAAGAGTAATCGCGGCGAAGTAAAAGCACCACCTACCTACCATTCATTGCTCTATCTTCCTCGCGTTCACCGTTCTGAACCCGCAACGCCAAGAGGCATTCATTTCCTAACGGAGAAAAAAAAAGGATATGAAAAAAGTGTGCGCACAACAACGGAGCAAGTTAGTCGTTAACAGGCACGTGTCATCGTAATTCTTAGAAGGTACGTACTGCGTTTACCTTTCGTTCCGTCTCCGATCCCTTCTCTACCGGTTTCCATCGTTCCTCGTCTCCCTCGGTTGCTCGCCGATGGAAATGAGCGCGAGAAAGAGGAGTAAAACCGATCCGGACGAATTCGGAGGCTGGGCAAACGGCCGGGTATAAAACAGTTGATCGGCGGCGAAGCCAGCATCAGTCACGCTTAACTTCGCTTTCCTGCTCGACATACACAAGCTACCAACATGAAGGTAAGCGCCACTTTTTCCCCTCGTCCTTTCTCTTTCCGCCTTTCCGTGCATTAGGTCGTCCGAAAAGTTCCATTCGTTCTCTCGTTGGATTATTAAAATACGCTTTTAATAACTTTCTCCATTTTCCCTTGGTCCCTCGTGTGACGTTATTTCTCTTGACAAAGTCGAGCACGTGAGTTACGAAAAGATCTTACCCGTGAAAGTCTAACGCAAGAAAGTGGGAAACTTCGAAATTCGATCGTGCTTGGTTTGGGACATTGCAAAATTAACTTTATTTCACTGATAATTTTTTTAGGATCATACTTTGTAACGTTAGCTATTTATTATTATTGTATTCCATTGCACGTAAAACGCTAAATTGTTACACGTACGTAACTTATAATTGATAATCATTAAACTTAAGAACTGAAATTGACTGTTGCAATTAAAATTAAAGTTTATTGCAAATACGGTGTATTTTTATTGCGTTTAGAGAGTTAATAGAATGCATGATGGTTTAATATTAGAAGCGGATACGAATTTGAAACTTTTCAATTGACACGTATAAATCAGACGTACGAACTCAGTTCTCGAGTGACATTTTGATCAACTGTATTGTTATTCTGTTTTATAGATAGGCAAATTTTATTTCACGAGCTTTTGGGAATTCTATTTCAGAGCCGGGGATATTATAAATGGATTTAAACGAGTGATAAAAATTGGAAAAATATGATTTAACTCAGTGCATATATGTATTACGGGCAAATATTACATTCGAGTGTAAATAAAATATTTATTTTGTATAGAAATCGAATGTCATGGAAACGAATGGTGACTATGTATTTTTACTTCTATTTACTATTTTCTGCAGTGGGTTCAAAACTGTTAGAAAACTAAACATTGGGTTTTATTGCTACGGCTATTAATCTGCTACGCAATTTACAAGATTGCTTCATAATATTCGGTGTACCAATTGAATAATCCACCTTTTCGTTTAATTCAGCGTTTATTTTTAACAATATTGACTATCTACTCTGCCTTAAATATAGTTGTTATTGTTCTATAATACTTTGTTGAATTTTTCGGACAAGTTGTGGATTCGTGCTCGAAAGAAAATTTGATCGTTACATCACCTGATATAATGTTCCGGGGATATGCAATCGACAAAAGAAAAGCGTTAAAGTTGCACTATTTATTTTTAACACTTCACCTACCAGAAGCCTATCAGTGCTCGTTTATTATAATTTTTTTATTTAAAGAGAACCATTCTATTTAACGTGTCGTGCAAGCATTAGTCTAAAAACAGTTTGGATATATAAAATAAGTAGACGCATAACAGCGCGAGAATTATGAATAATAATAAAAAATAATAGGAATAAAATTATTTTGGTTTACAAATACAACTTTAAAAGTAAGGGCATACGTTTTCGCGTAACAGTTAAAATCGGGTAGGTAAAATGTTAATTTCAGTATAGTAACTTCGGCAAGTTTATTTCGACTAACTTCCGTTCAGCCTGCCTCGGTAACATTTTACACGGTAACGAATAATCAAATATATAATTGAGTTTATTATATTAAGCAAATAGCAAATTTTATTAAACAATATTCTGTTTACCGGTGCATTTGATCAGTTACTCGTTCCCGTTAATATTAATATCGGTTATAATGTTGTAAATAAAGGCCATAGCGGCCACCGGAGGCCATTAAAATATATTTCAATCGCTATTGTATTCAAAAATTATTTTATTTGCTACAATACCCTGTAACGATTAAACGTTTATTATAATATTATTTGTTTCCAATATAATGTATTTTCCTCAGCATTAAATTTGTCACGCGATGTTTTTGACGCGAACTATTTAAGGTATATAATTTCGATCGCCAGTGTTACGAAAAATATTTTATTTAGTATAATATCCTGTAGCGATTAAACGTTTGTTATAATATTATTTGTTTGCAATATAATGTATTTTCCTCAGCATTAAATTTGTCACGCGATGTTTTTGACGCGAACTTTTTAAGGTATATAATTTCGATCGCCAGTGTTACGAAAAATATTTTATTTAGTATAATATCCTGTAGCGATTAAACGTTTGTTATAATATTATTTGTTTGCAATATAATGTATTTTTTCCTCAGCTCTGAATTTGTTGCGCGATGTTTTTGACGCGAACCTTAATACGTAATTCTGACGTTCCGATCTCTCCTCCATTTCGCCATTTTTTCTTCGTTACTTATCCATTATTTTGCTCTGTTTTTTTCCTTTCTGTCGCCACTGCGTCCCGTCGTACACGTTGTTCTATAGCTGTTTTAATGCCCTCGAGACTTGATTAACCTTTGCTCAAGCATTTGTCGCCTTCTTTCTAATTCAAATGTAAATTCAATGTTTTCCTTTTTGTATCCGCTGTGAGTCAAGCGGCTTTTTTGCGACGCTCTGCTTTTTTTCTCTCGCTGCGCACAATTTTTGCATGCGAGAGCATTCGGAAATGTTCACGCCGACATTATGGAAGAGCATTGTGTTCCTCGTAAATAATTTCGCCATGTTTTTCTTAACAGCATTCGTTATTTCGCTTTCATGACGTTAGATTTTTATAATTACGTCGGTGAATTATTTAACGATAAGAAGTTCGATCTACGTTCTTGCGCTTAAATTTTGTTATATAATGTTATTTTTATTATTCATTACATTTTGTTAATACTGTTAATGAACGCTTCAAACAAATACAGTGAAGCGCAAATACCTTTTCTGGCCACTTGTCAAAGTTGCGCGCAATTTGTTGGATGCAACGATCCAATGAAATATCCACGAAATGCGCTAAAGTGTAATTTAACTAATTTTGCACGATTCAAGTTTCTTTCCCTGAACAATTCTCGCATAAAGGATCATTTGGAAATTCGTTGTGCAATTTTTGCTTTTAATCCTTTGCACTCGAAAGGTGACTCTCGGTCATTAAAATTGCTAGCTGCCTCCATGTTTTATACACCTGTTGTAAAATAATTTCATCTTCCATCGTTATTTGTTAATTTCGTCTCTTTACTTAGACCGTTCGCGTTTAGTAATTTTACACGAAATTGGATATCTTCTCGCCGGCTAATGTACAAAGAAAACAAATAAAATGAACCAGCTTTGACAACCGTCGATCGTAAAAGGGTTAAAAGCTGTAGAAAATTCGACGCGGAAATTACGAAAGATTATTACGTTGTTGCGCGTGAACAATTTTCACGCGTCGAAGTTTGGAAAAATGTAATGGAATAAGCGCGGAGACGCGAGAGGAATCGGAGTATCTTCGGGGATCGTCGGAAACGATTAACGCCGCGCGAGACCATTTAACGCCATAACTATAAGGAGGTTGAACGTCTTTCATGCCTCATTACATTTCCACGCGTGCGTCTGCTCGAGTTATCGCGGTAGAAGATTACCGGTGCTTTGCATCGAAGATTGTTTCCTAAAATACGCTACAGGTACGTCTAATTTCAGAAAACACGGTTGCTTAAATTCCAAACACGTCCCATCGCGAACCTTTCCTCCGGTTGTTCCCCACAAAATTCACCCAGACCCGCCTCTTCAGCCGCACGTAAGTAGAATAAGCCGTACTGGGTATTCCTTCTTTCGCGCGCAGCACGAGGCCGCTCGAATTCACGTTCAACGTATTGGCAAACCTTTCAACGCAGTCGTGAACAACCTTTGTTCTTCGGCGGGCCAAAACTGTAAACCTAATATTCTATACGAAATATTATATACTCAAATTAGCTTATTATAAGATGCATAATAATTATAATATATTTAGATGCTTTCCCAATGGATTACAAGCGGATTCCGTTTCTTTACATATTTACATTTTTGACTGCTTCATTAATACCCAATAGTAACGTAATCTACCCTATCGCTCTATTACGTAAAATAAACTACACGATGCATTCCAAAGATATAAATTTGCATAAAATTCGCAGTCAATCCTGTAGAAACTCTACCGAGCACGATACATCGATTCAACCCGAACGAACAAATGCAAATTGCTCGTTTTAATTCTCACCGTATCGGTGAATCGATCATGTTTAAATCGTCGCACAATTAACCCCGTCGTTGATTAGAATGGCAACGCGAGCGACGTACCGTCAAAGCAACGAAATCAGTGAAACTGTCTCGAATAATTCCCGTTGATCAACGAGCACCCAGAAAAGTCCTCTAATTAGACGTGGATTAAAAGCGCGGCCAAGATCGAACAAAACGTAACCGGGACCAAAATGGCGCGTGAACCCGTCGCCACGGGTCAGTTTAGCTCGAATCCAGTTTCTTATCGCGCGCCTTAATCGTGTGGGTAGACCAACAAAACTTTCCTTTCTATTCCAAACGTCGTCATTCTCTTGCATAGAACAGAACCGGTATACCGAATTTTTGTATTCTTTCTCGAGATCCGTGCGAAAATTTCCATCTTAACCTTTTGCGGACGAGCGTCTGAAAATAGCTGCTTAATCGTTTTTTTTTGGTTTTCTGCCAGCACGTTGATCTTTAAATCGAAATATTTAAATTGATATTGTTAACGAACGCTTCAAAGTTTTGGCAATTCGACGGCTTTGAATACGAAAGCTCGGAATTCGAGCGTTTGGAACTTCGAAGGTTTGGAATTGAAAATCGAAATACTTTCTTAAGTGTTGTTAGTCTTCGTCCGCAAAGGGTTAATCCTAGAATGCACAAGTTTGTCAGTTTTACGTTTTATTGGCAAAATTCGTGGCGATTATTGTAGTAACTTTGAATATACGCAACTGCTGAAATGTAGTTCGCTATAGATATGGTTTTAGTCTAATTCTAGATACGAAATAGAAAATAAAATTTGCAATATCCTAGCACCAAAAAAAGTAACGAATAAAAATAAGAAGACTCGTAAATTTTAACTACTCGATACAGTAGTGTGACAAAAATATATACATATCCATTAGTTATTGTTACCAATTAGTATTTGCCTGTCCTTTTTACGCGATACTTTTTTTTTCTCGTCGCGTAAAACGAGTCCCAGGCGTAAATCAGAATCCGTCTTTTAACCAATGCTACACCGACGCTACGATAAACGATTGATTGCCACGATCGATGACAGATTTTACGCGACAGACATTGACCCGACGGTGGTTGCGAAAAAAATGAGAAAAGAGTCGAGGTGAAATTTATTTGCGAGAGTGAAAGGCGTTAGGAAGCATTCCTCGATGGCGCGCGATTGCGTCATGGGATTTACGTACTTACATACGTACGTGTGCCGTGTACGACGTACAGGTTGACACCAATTCTGTAATTATCGGCGTTACGGGCTCTTTAAAGAGCCGCGCACGGTCGATGAGCAGTCGCAATCGAGCTGCCGATTACCTATTTTATTCCAACGACGGGACTTAGCATTCGAGTGGACTCGCGATCCGATCTTCCATTGCTCTTTGTAGTTCAAGGAGGTTTCTTGAAATCCGCGCACAAAGGTAAAACGGTCGACGAACCCGCTTCTAAACAGCGACACTCGGACTTTTCGATTCGAAAGATTCGAGGAAAAGTAGAACAGCTGCGTCGCGAATAGAGTAGATGCCCCAAATACTGTCGGTGTCCCTATAAGGGTTAAGCGTCTCGAATAACTTCGTAACGTATCATTTGGAAATTTGCAAAATTGTACAAATTATCCATCGTTGATAGTTTTCAAATAGGGTAAACTCTCTTTTTTGTCTTCGCACCTTTTCCTAAATTATTATTCAACAGCTGATCAACTCTAACAATTTTCTTTTTTCCCTATTTAGTAGGACTAAGTAGACCTAAGTAGAATAACCCCTTAAAGTATCTTTTCGCAATTCGCGAAACTGTACAAATTATCGAACATCGATCGTCTTCACGGAAACGACGAATTAACCGTAAAAGAAGAATTATTTTCTCGAAATTGTCTCGCTGTCGTTTTACATCGAGCAAAAGATGGTGTAAACCGACCTTAATGCGTGTACAGCAGGTAAAGTCAGTCGTGTTTGCTGCTAAACATGCGACAAGAAGTTGTCCTTGCCCCTCTCGAGATACGAATTTCCATAAATCTCGCGAATCGTTCGTATGCCTACGTAGGTACGCAGGACAACGATTAGCATATATTGAGAATGCAATTTCTTTTTTTGCAAATCTATTTCGAATACAGATCAGCCTTCCACGATAAAATCGTTCGCGTTGATAGTCGCACAGGAAGTGAACACTCGTACGATGGAAAACAAAATGCTCGTTTTAGTAGCTGGTAATAATTTTGTAATCATTCGTTTAGTAGCAAATGCGTTTCTTGTCGCTGCATTGCAAAACAATGTTGTAAAACGTGCAAAAGTATTCGACCACCTGGACGAACTTAAGTCACAATGTATTAGATATATTATCGGAGGCGAATTTAAGTTTTTCCTGCCCTCCAACTAAATACTTGTTTTAGTTGCAATAATATGTTGCACAGCAATAATAATAACAAGTTGCATATAATGTTTTATCACGATAATAATCTTTGCAACGCGGATGGAATCGTTTGCTATGCAAGTATAATTCAGCGTAATTTCCTCATCGTGGTTATTTTCTTCGTTTATAGGATAACAGTCGATAACACCTAATCGTAAGGTTTAACAAACGTTAGTTTAATAAAATTCATCCAGCGAATGGATCGCATATGATGCATTGAACGGTGAACGTGTTAACCCTTTGCAACTCGAGAGCTTTTAAAAGCAGTTCATTTTGGTGAATTAGAGTAGTCTCTCGAGTGCAAAGGTTTAATAATACTTACGAATTTCTAGCAAGATAATTAGTCTCCGAATTACAGCAAAAATAGGAGTGGCAATTAAAAATTCAATATCACTTGAGAGCTTTTTAAACTAGTTCATTTCGGGTTCTTAGAGTCGCCTCTTCAGTGCAAAGGGTTAAATCATTGTATTATAATATATTATTACATCGTAAAACATGAAAGGTGTACATCGACATATATGGTGGGCAGAGAGTTCGCAATCAGAAGTTCTTCGTAGGATCGAAGACTCGCATAAAGCGAGAAAAACTTGTTCTTTCGTAACCGATTCACCGCGAAACGCTTATCTCGACTTTCTCCGTTAAAGATGTGTATATTCATCATGTTTACATGCTCCCAGGTTCTTTTTCTTTCAAGTGGCTCAAGGCCAAGGGAAAAGAAAGCGATGAATGACTTTCGTAAAGCAGAGACTCGACGTTAATCGACGTGAACCGTAATTCGTCCGTGATAAATGCACAGCCCAATTAAATGGCCATCAAAGGCGCCAATTATTCAGTTCAACCTTGGCTTACAAAAGATTTTTCTTCGCAAAAAAGGTTACAGAGATAAAGTATTCTCCGTTCTATCGAGTATCGCGAAAAGTCTACGGGAATTTAATATTCGTTCATCCCATAAGTTTTTATACGTCGAATTTTATACGCCAAATGAAAATAGTAAAAGTACTTCCAAATCAAACTGGATAAATGTCCTAACTACTGTCAGTGCCACTATAATTGTCACTCGAATCGTTTCATTTAATAGCGAACGAATGTACGAAGAATCGAGACTAAACAAATTTCAATACTAAATTTATATGTTCATATTTAATAATTAAAAATTAATATTAGGATGCGAATGTATCGTTTGATCATAAAAACGCGACTAATGTACTGCAAGTAGAAAGCGTGGACATTTTTATAACGCAATGTCCACGCGTTGTTACAGAAAAATGAATTCCAAATTTAGTATTGAAATTTTTTGTAATCTCGATTCATCGTACACTGTTTCGCTATTGAATAAAATAATTACGGTGACGATAATAGGGAAACTGTTAGTAATTTGCACGTCCACTCTAAATTCCCTTTGTCAATGTTTGCCCGCGCGCAAAGTATACGCATAATTCGACGTTTATTCATTCGCATTTGGCAGCATGGAAAACGGAACGGCCAGAATCGTTGCGTGGAATCGATTTAACGATGAATTATCGTTGCATAATCCGGTCTCGCATAGATTAAGTTCCGAGAGAACAGGATCAGCTAAGTAGCGGTTGTCTCCTAAGTCTAGATTTCGCGTTTGGCCACGTCTGCCTTAGATATAACCCGTTGAGCCTTCGTTATGCGCGTTCCCCGCTCGGCGCAAATTTGCGTTAAGTTTGGCTTAAAGGCCGGTGAAGTCTAGAACGGATCACGGTTAGATCAGTGGAATATTAAATTTCGATATCATTAGGCCTGATTAGAGGTATAGCGAGGCAAGGGGTTTCGCGTACAGCCTATCAGTTCTGAGGGCCACTTAACTGGGATCGCGTTACTAATTGGGTCCTATTAACTGTCCACAATCAGATTCACGATGTTCCATTCTGTTACACGCTAACCAACCTTCCCTTCGACTTATCCGATGAACCCTGTCTCGCCGATCCATCGATCCAATCGCGCGAACCATCCGATGAACCGCGTTAAACGAGATTCCCACTTCGTATCCCGCTGGACGCGGTCTTTTTTACTTTTATCTTCGTTCAATCTTGGCGCAGATATGTTTTTTTACAAACCACTGAACGTAACGCCACAATTAACCCTTTAAACTCGAAGAGCGGACGTATCCCTTATCTATTATAATTCAATTTGTACATTAATTTCAATGATTTAATTTCAGTCGAATTTTCTGTAAAACGTTTCAAGTAATCGTTACGTTCAGCTCATATATCGCGTTCGTATTTTAACACGTTGAGCGAAATATATGAATTTTACTTTTCGGTATATGTAACATCTAGAAAACTTCTGTCGAGGTCCAATGTCGTATTATTTGATTACATTATACGATTTATTTTCTTCGCGAATCAAAAGCAAACGTGTGATGCATTGAACAAAATTTTGACGACGAGTAAATAGTAATAGAAATTAAAATACCGCGTCTTAAATGCGAATTCAACGGAACAAAATTCACGATAATCCTTCCTATTTCTAACCTACTCGAAGGCTTAAAATGCGTGCTGGTAATAATCGGTGATCTCCGTACCATTCACCATACCAATCAGAACAATGTCCGTTAGTAAAACAAGACACCGTCTCTTATCTGTCAAAATATCTCCCCATAAATCGGAGCATGAAATCCCATAAATCCTTTGAAACTTACCGTATCGCTTTGAAATGGTAGCTGAAAGGTTCTCGCACGATACACCGATAAATAATCCTCGCATGCGCTTTTAATTCGCAGAAGCAATCTCCGATCAAACTTGAAATCTCTCTCTTACATATTTAAAAGCCGTTTGATTCTCGTGCGATCGCGTGACTTAGCTTCCCGCCACGCGAGAACTTTTTCAAACTTCTCCGAGCAACGGTAACGCGAAAAAGTGGAGAAATTCTTCGGTAAAACGATTGCCGAGTTAGATAATATCGTTAAAGAACATCGGTACGCGGAGTTGTCGCGCGAGTACAACAAACTGGGAATTGCGAGGGTCTCAAGAGCAACGTAATCCCCGGTGTTGTTCGCGATATCCATCGCAACCGCTGTGTTTGGTGTACGATAACGATAACGGTTTTTCAAAGGCGCTCGAGTCTTTGTTATTAGCCTGTTAGCTTTAGCCGCGAGAAAACTCGGCGAGAGAAAAAGGGTAGAAAATGGCGGGGGGGGGGGGGGGGGGGGCGAGTTGAAGGGTTGCGTCGCTTTATCTCGTGGATATACCACTTTATAAAAGACTTCCGCTTTCCTCCCGAATCTAGGTCGCGGTTGTTTTCCTCGCCGTTCTGGTCTGCGCCCTGGCAAACGAGAAGTACACGACCAAATACGACAACATCGATTTGGATCAGATCCTGAAGAGCGACCGTCTGCTGAACAACTACGTAAACTGCCTTTTGGAGCAAGGAAGTTGCACCCCCGACGGCAAGGAGCTTAAAAGTGAGTATAACCTTTTAATCCTTCGACGAAATATACCGGCAAAACGTCAACGTACACACTTCAATATTCTAGCAGCTATTCTACGACGATTAAGCCTTTGTCGTATCAATTTTTTTTCGAAGACTATTCATTGGGACGTAAGCTATTTTCTGCTTTAACGCTGCACCAAATGCAAAATACTAAAATATTATATGCATAATTTGTATTTATTAGTGCTCTACTAGCTTCCGAATCGAGATTACGCTTAGGGTGAAATGAAAGTTAATTAAAAAGTACACCGTTTCTGTAGCAGTAACCGGACGTAAGTCGAAATAGACGCAAGTCGGACTGAACTTCGTGTACGTACGTACATTAGTAATAGCGTTGTATTTATATATGTTCAGTATCTCGACGAAATTATATATGTTAGTACAAAACTAGCTCTTTTAGTTAAGCTATAGCGTCACTGTTAGAAACAACGCAAGTGCAGAACGACGAAAGACGCGAAAGAGGATGAAGTAGAGGTATTATCATTGTACACAAGAGCATCTATATAAAATATATAAAATAAAGCATATATTATTGTTCTTTGGAGAGTGTAATTAATCTTTATTCGCGCTCCATTCTTCTGGTCGTGCTCTTGAAAATATGAATCTGTATAAAAATCCGCGAGTCTAGTAATCTCATATGGTTTTTACTTTTATTGCCTTGTATCGTATATACGTAAGTACAATTACACGTCAGCTCTTTCGTTCCTTTCTACGGGTTTTCTTTCGGAGCTGTTTTATGGAATTGCCACAGTGTCGAGACAATTGTTCCGAGAAGTTACTAACTTTGGAGAACGAGTAAAGGGAATTTGTAATGAGGACAAGAGTCCGGAGGGTGGCGGAAGAATCGGGCTAACAGCTTTCCATGCGAGCCGTAGATAAAGGCTGCCTGATAGCTTACCTAGGATATGGGTTATTTTAAAGCTTACGTTTTACAGAATTATAAACGAGGCTGGTTTACTCGGTTGCCAATGTCGACGGTACTTTATTTCCTACCTACCGGAGAAAGATCATGCGGATTTATATTAGAAAACTCCGGATTAAGTTAAAGTAGAAATTCGAATAAGAATTCGAGCAAAAATTCAGTTAGAAATTCAATTAGAAATTGAAGTGAAAATTCAAGCAGAAATTTATCTTCGAGTCGTACTTAAAATTGAAGTTGAAATTAAATCGGTGGGTTTCGTGAAATTAAATTACATTTCAAAGAAGTTCATATTCAACGAAGCACAAAATGAACGAAATTTTCCAACGATATCATTGTATTACTTCTGCTAGGTATTTACATGAACTTCAATTTGCAATTCAAATTGAAATCGAATCGTTAAGTTTCCTTTAATTGAATTATATTCTATGCTTCAAATTTAAATTTTAGATTATTCGAACCATTTGAATTGTTCAATATACACAGTAAATGCATCCTAATTCTTTCCCTAACAAAATCAGTACCAAATAAAATTCATCTTACAGGGGGTTAACCAATTATTCCTCGCTAAAATCGTAATCAAAATCGAACGAATCGCGAATTTTTCTAACAAAATAAGCAGCTGTTAAAATTCAAATTCCAGATAGTTAACCTGAAATCGTTGACTGACATTAATCGTTAACACTTAACGTCGCTGAAATCGTAAAAGGAATCGAACAAACGCCAATCTTTCCGACTAAAATTCTAATCCCAAATGGTGAAACCAATTATTCGCCGTCAAAATCGTGAAAAGATTCGAACGAATGGCAATCTTTTCGAGACGATCGCGCTACGAATCGCATCGGAAGTACGCAGGCAAATACACGCCGCCTGTATTCTTCTATTCCGCAGATCTCGGCTTTAATCTAGCCGCCCTCTGTGTCCTACGTGGCTTGCCCCATCGTGCAGACTCTAACGTTCGCTGTTACTTGGTCTTAGGGGACCTCTAGCCTTGAAATCCAATAAGCAATGTCCTCCACTTCCTATTTCTCCTCGTTGTTTTCGACCCTTCGTTCACGTTTCCATCCCACCCTCCTCCTTGTGTCGGTTTTGTACAGCCGGGTCACAGGTGCTCGCGCGCACCGCCACTCTTCCGGTTTCCTCGTAGGCTTCCTTCGCAGCTCGGCGAATGTCGTTGATGGAAAGTTTGCGGGCTGCGAGCGGTGTAACGCTGTCAAATATTGGACGAGGGTCGTGGTCAAAGTCGAACAAGCGGGGCGAAAAAGAAGGTAGATTGCAAGACCGCAACTTTCGTTCGTACAAACGTCCGACAACCCCAACAACGACCTTGTTCCACCTCTTTCAGGACAACACCGAGGGCTCCTCTTGTACTTTATGAGCGGTGAAATACTCGAACGATAGATTTTTCTTCTGTTAATTGAATTTCTTAAGATTACTTCAACCCTCTCTGCAAAGTTTCACCTTCCTATCGCCACTTTTAGGATAGCTATAGGGTGTATCGTGCTTTACAGTTTTTCCTTGCCTTCTCCTGTTATTTCCAATAGGAAATTCTGAAAAGAAAAACAGGAAACATGTTAGCTATCGGAATACACATCTGTGAATTGTTTCAAAATTTAACAAAACCTAATTAAATGTCCAAATCTACTATCAACGGTCCGATAATAATCATTCGCAATTCGTGATTCTTTTTTCTTCTTTATAATATTTACCAGTATCCTATTAAAAGGCGTTCGAGAAATAAACTTCGCACCGGTGTTCGGTTTCATTACTGGTAATAGGATAGCTACCTAAAAATACCTGTATTTTAACCGGTAATTTTAATACCGTTTCAATCTCTGACTTTAGGTGTTCTTCAATAGAAAGCACGCTTATCGTGCGTGATCGCGAGAGAAACGAGTCGCCATTAGCGGGAAAGGGTGATTGTTAAATTGATAGCCGGCGTTTCGTCTTGCTTCATGGAAACGGGGCATTATCGTGGCAGCTCGTCCACCCGGGATATCTTAATTGAATCGAAAATTATTTCACCGCGGCGGGGACAGGGGAAGGGCTAACGAATCGCCGCAGGCTACCAGAGGCGTCGATATAGAATATTTATCGGCCACGCGATTATTCTTACGGATTATCTCGGGGAAACTTTCAGCTTCCCCGTTTCGCCAAGACACGCCGCGCCGTTTTCTTCGGGATGATTAAAAACAGCGAGAAGGAGGGATTTGCAATCTTTCGCTACGCGAAAATTTCCGCAAGATCGCGACGATCGCAGCGCGTGTTATTCGAGCCGCGAAAGGGCAACGAACCGCGCGATCATACTTAATTCGAAGAAGAATTTCGCTGCCGGCAAACGTGAGATTCGATCTCGTTGGGTTAAATATGAAAAGATAACTTAAATCTGTGCGTTGCGACGGTTAAATCGTTGAACGAATTTCTGTTTGGATTTCGTTTTCTCATTCTTATGGGAGTGCATAAAAATTCGCAGACTGATAATGATAATATTTCGGCTGTAGATACGGGCAGAAAATCTTTGTTACGGAAAAGTAGGAATTAACAAAATTAACAATGTTTTTTTACAGTTTTGCACGTTGTGTGCGTTCTCTACTTTCTTACACATTTAAAATTCCTATAAATATTCGCATATTCCTATACATAATAATACTATAAAATATTAATATTATTCTAATAAAATTCTGTTTGATTTTAATTTTATTCTATTTTATTCATTCTATTCTATTTTATTCTAGTTCTATAAAGTACTGTTTTTATTATATTAATATAGTATTACTAATATTCTTATAAAAATTCACAGATTTATTAGCATTCTTGTCACTTCGTGCTTTGAAAATTTAATTTCTCTGACGCAAGTGATTAGGCTTCTTTAGATAACCTAAATTTCTTTTAACCCTTTGAGAATGACTCTCTGCAAATATCCGCCCAATCATTTTTGCTTTTCTAAGCGTATGCCGATATTCGATGCAAACAGTTGAAATTAATATTGCCAGTGAGCGCTTCGAAGTTTTGGAAATTCGATAGCTCGAAGTTCGAAAGCTTCGAAAATTTACAGGCATGGAATTGAAATCCGAAATACTTCCTTAAATATTACTCTACCTCGTCCGCAAAGGATTAATCGTAATTTACACTTTCGTCCATAAATCGCCGGACACTTGTTAGTTTTTAACAAAATGTTCGTTCAATTAGACTACTAATAACGTCTTAAAAATACAGCATTATTTTAATGTTCTTCCTGAAATAAATAATTAACGAGTAGCAGCTTCGTTTTTTAGCCGTAACATCATTCTTTCTTCATTCCAAATTTATTAAGCGTCCGATGAATTACGGGGCCGCAAAAATGTAAACGCGGCTTAAACGAACCCGCGTATCTCGATAGGGAAAAAGCAGTACGTCTTTGCAGCCGCGTTTCATCGTGGCTCCGCTCGTTTAACTCTTTTCTCGCGACTAAATTACCCTTTTTTTCCCCCTATTTGATAAATTAAACCGGTGAAAATACCGCGAGTAACGGCGGAGGCAAGAGAGGAGAGAAAGTCCCGGTGTATCTGAATGTTGGCGTATTTTCAAGAGATGTTTGGATTAAAAAAAAGGGGTGCGGCAACCAACAGGTTGCGATGCGCCGATAACTGCTCAAACGGTTCCCATCTGCAGTTGTGACTCAAGTGTTTGCATTTATGTAACGGCTTCATTAGAAGTTTATCGCTCGTCTTGTTCCCTATCAAACCGCGCCAAAGTGTTACTCGAAAGTGAATAAAAAAAAAATGATCAAACACTAGTCGATCATTGTTTGTGCAGCTCGCGATCATTGAATTAGAAAGAACAGATATATATTATATATATTATATATATTATATATTGTATTATATTATATATATTATATATATTATATATTGTATTATATTATATATATTATATATATTATATATATTATATATTGTATTATATTATATATATTATATTATATTACCTATATTTACCTATTATATATTATATATATTATATAACTTATATCACTTAAAGCGAATACAATCCCGTATCGCATTTTTTAAGAAAAACGAAATTCTCTTTAATATACTCTCCTCCAAGATTACGAAATCTCATGTGGCATTTTTTCACTGTGCCCCCCCAAAAAGTTCTACAATCATAGCCCGTAAATCTAGCATTACAAGCGTGAACCTAATGCCAATCTACGCTTCGTTGCTTCAGCCGCCGCGCCGCCTACAAAAATACGAATCTGCATAAGCGTTCATCTATTACTGACTGCGTTTCCGATTAATCGAAGGGTGAACATATTTCATGGGATCATCGGGTTGTCCGAATTTCTCAGCATCCTCGCGTGAACGTCAACCGGTATCGTTGCATCGAGACGGATTCCCTTCGCGATTCCTCTTTTATTTCCTCGATTTCTCGTTATAGCGAAGCGAAACGCGGGCCGAACGAGGGGTACTTTATCAGGGAAATACAGTTCTTGTCTCGTGAAAATTCAGGAACGATGTGCCGGTGGCAGTAGCCGGAACAGCTGGCGCGAATGATCGGTAAAAAGGTCAGACACGCGTGGATGAGGGTACGAAAAGACTGCAACCGTGTACCTTTTTCTCCGCCCTCTATTCTTATATTCGCAAGAATAACATACGTTACGAAGTCGGCCGTGCGGAGAGGAGTCGCTACGATCGACGAACCTATCGAGGGACGCCATATGGAAAAAATTATAACAGCCTTTCTGCCTTTTCTTCGTGTCCCAACTCTGTTCCCGAGCGGCGCCGCTCGATCAAAGTCTATCGAAGGGCCGCCTTATGACTGTAATTCTTTCTTCTGTTCTTTCTTTCGTCCCCCTGGATAAACGTATAATAGTCGGTTCAACGACCTTTTACGATACCATTATTCTCGTCCGACGTTAATAACTCGAGTAGGGATGTTAAGCGGCACGTGGAAACGGAAGGGAAGACGTTTCGGTGGACGTTTGCGTAGAAGTAACAAGTATATTCTACTTGTTAACGGTTGTTGAGGGAAAGTTGCAGATATTGAGGTCTGGGACATCGAGGTTATGGGATACGCGAAGAATGAAGGCAGTTTGATATTGGTACCGTGGTCAACGTTGTCCGTTAGCTGTGTAGAGGGAAAAAGGGAGCGAATATTTATTTATTTATTCATTCGTAAACGGGACAAGTGACCCATTTTTTTTTTATACAAGCTTATATTATGACATAGTGATACATGTTTACGCATATGTAGAATCGCTCATGCGTTACATAATAGATTATGAATTTTGGATTCGAGAACAGTCGGTTTTCGTTCGAGGAAATGAATATTGTTACTGTAGTTGTTAGATAGAGAAAGTAATCTGCTAATGGAATTCGTGTTACTAAATCTGGATAAGTAGAGATGAAAGAGGTTGAAATAATACAGGGGCTATAATCGATCGTATTGGAACGTTAAAATTAATAAGCCTAGTAATGCAAGGCTTATGAACTACTTAATATTAACTCCTCTTTGAATTATGGGAGTTGCAAATACTTTGTTCGTATTGAAACTATTGGAAATTTTACGGCTTCGAATTCGGGAGCTTGAAAATTTGATTCTTTACAATTTGAAAGCTCGAAAATTAGAGGGGGTTGAAATTGAAAAGCTTCGAAATTCGCAACCTTGGAAATTCGGGTGCTTGGAAGTACAAAAGCTTTGAAATTTGATAACTTAGAATTCGAGAGATTGGAAATTTGAAGGCGTGGAAATCTAAAAGCTTGGAAATTCAAGATTTAGAGCTTGAAAGGCTTGGAAATTTTGTAGCTTAGAATTCGAAAGCTTGGAAATTTGAAGGCGTAAAAATCCGAAGGCTTGATAATCGCAAAGTTTGCAAATTTGAAAATTTAGAATCTTTAATGCGCGAAGATTAAAAAGTTGAACATTTAAAGGATTGGAAATTTGCGAGTGTAGAAATTCAGATGTTTGAATTTCGATAGCTCGGAGTCCGAAAGCTTGGAAATTTAAAGGAGTAGAAATGCAAAAGTTTGGGGGAATTTGATAGCTTGGAATTTGAACTCTCGGAAACTCGAGAGCCTTAAAAATCCTCTGGACTCGTTTCAATTCTCAACTCGCCACGCTTAACGATCTCGCCATATTTGTTTCACCAACTATACGTTAGTTGCATTGAATACCTTTCAAGTTTGCCCCCTCATTGCTAGGTTACCGCTCTATTTACTCGTTGGCCCTGTTACCGAAGAGTTTCTTTGATTCGAACTTCTGACTCGTCTTGCCCGGCCGTTGCAGTTGCTAATGATAAGACCTGATAAGATGCATCGTTGCCACTATGAGAGAAGGTAATTGGCGAACTCCCATAGCCACGTCTTCTTTCAACTTTCGCTGTCCTGCTTCTTCGAGATAGGACACGGTCGCGAGAAGTTTTCACGATAAGAGACTTCCTTCCTGGTAATCGTTGACTGATGATAGGGTAATTAGGGGACGGAAATGTTCGCTTCGATGAAGAGAAATGTAGGAGAAAATTTTTGAAGAAATAAAATTGAATAGGTGTGGCGATAAAGTTCTCGATTGTCGATCGGATTCCATCGTTTTCGTTAGAAATGTGCGGACGTTGATCGTACATCGTAGATCGCTGTGCAAAGCAAGAATAACAACTACTTTTCATCTTTTACGTCAACGATAACACAATAAACGTATCGCGGATCGTTAATAACGGTTATGTAAGTTTTAATAGGTGTAGTAGTTAACTAACCCATTCATTACGGCAAAATTGACCGCAACGCGGGTACATGAATTGCTGTTGCAAACAGTGCAACGTTTGCTGTTTTATAAATTGCTGATGTTTTTGTTAATTCTTATATTACGGAAATTAAACAAATACGAAGCAGCAAGTAATAGTCTCAGAACAAAAAAACTGTATTATTATTCCCAATCAGATTTCGTAATTAATGCAAAATTTTAACGGGTGGCTACGTAATTTGACGCGGTTTATAGAAGTAACATTTAGAAATTTAACGATTTAGAATTGTCAGATTTGCTAAATCAGAATTAATCGTTGAATCGGTTAGTCGAAGAATAGTACGTACTAATAGTGGAACGTTTATATTTCTTTAAAAATTGACACGTGTACGAAATGTGCAAAAAGATTTAGCGTCTATTTGCGACACCCATCCGCGTAAGGGTTAAAAGGTCGATCGCCGTATCGCTTACGCGTACAAGCCTAGCAATGAATATTTCGATGTTACTCGATAGGCGATCGTGTTGCCAGGAAGGTATGAAATACGCTAAAGTGCTTTTAAATAGGTTACTCGAGCAAGCTTCTTATTTATACTAGCTCGAGGCACCCTCTTGAGCGAGCTCACTTTTCCATGTAATCAACGGTACCTTAGGGAGCCGAAAGGATAGGAAGGGAGTGGGAAAACGTGTTGAAAATGAGATCAAGAATTTTCCAAAGTGACCAAAGTAGACGTAGCGAACTCCGGAGTGAATTACGGGGCAAAACTGTGCTAATTGCGATCCGCGCTTTAATCGCATCCGAACACTTCGTAAAGTGGAGATCCAGCGTAATATGATTCTTCTCGAAAGCCGTTTACCTCGTAATTTACCTCGATTCAACAAGACAGCTCCTCCATACCCAAATTCGCCCGCAATTTATCAGCTGACTAACGGATTTTTCATGCCAAGTCATATTTTTACGAGCACAATTAATAACGCGAAAAGCAATAAATATGCACGGTTCGCGTGTTTAAACATGTCAACTCCGTTGCTCTATTAACTCTGCTGCTGTGATCCACGCGTCACTTTCGAGCCCATCGTCTCTTTAATTTCAGAAAATATTCACCGGTTTTGCGGCAAATATATGAAAATCGTTGTTAATATTTGTACAATACATTTGAAATAATAACATTTCTTTATTCAGTTATTTATTGCGCATAATCTTTACCTTTCGTATCAGGATAACTTCCGGTTATCATCTTGGACTATCTAGATCTAACCATATTAACTCATATTAACTTATCACTTTTCGCATCTTGACACAAAAATGGATAAGTACAAGATAAAATGTTAAGATCCCGCGTCATGTATCGCGTACGTTCCTCGTCATATTGTTAAATATATTCTTAATAATATATGCGTTATCATTAATAGTATAAATATATGCTATCCCCATTTGTATACGTCGATTCACGCTTATGTACGTATTCGCGACGACCGAAACTTTGCAACGACGAAAAGATTATTGTAAACTGTTGCTTTGATTTCAGAATCTCTGCCCGATGCCCTGGCGAACGATTGCGGCAAGTGCAGCGAGAAGCAGAAGACGGGCAGCGAGAAGGTCATCCGGTTCCTGATTAACGAGGTACGTTCACCGGCCAGCGTTCACCGTCACTTTTCCGCGGCTAATTAAACGTGAAGCAACTGCAACAGTTGCATACCAGCCACCGACACACCGTGTCTCCATTTCCGAATGCGCTACAACCGCATTGCAACTGCTTCGAATTTCGCAGGACGCCACGAATCGACCGACCCTTGCTACCAACGCGAAAACTCTCTCGCCTACGACTAATTCCAACCGGATCACCCTTTGCCCCTGCAGTTTCCCTTGTTCCATGTGCAACCTCGGACTTCTTCGCTTAATAATCGTTAACCTATGGCCTGGGACAACCGGTTAATCCGCTTCGCGTCCAATTTCCAGCCGTTCCACTCTGCAAACTTTGCTGCCGTTATTTGCTACCCGTTCGCTGCCTCCTTTCCACCGTTTTCGCCGATTATATATTTGGGCGATCTATTACGTAGCCATCTATGAAAAATGTTTTCCAACGTCGTTCTTTGACATTTGGATACTTTGTCCCTTCGTCACGGCTTTTTCTAGTATAGGCTGAAATATGAAAGAATTGGCATCAGTCTTATAAGTATCTTTATTGTGCGTTCGCGAAGTATTCGTCGCAATTATTTTAATGAAACATCTAGAGTTTAAAGGAACATTAACCCTTTACCCTTCGATAACGAGTCGCACTCGTTTTACGAAATTTAGCACAGATTCGATAGAAGCGCCTGTTATTAAGAGTGAAATTTAACGTTAACTCTAATTTTAATTTTGCGTTACATAGTTTGAGGCTATTAAATAAATATTGCCTACGATATTGAACGCGACGCGATATGAAAATTGTGATCAACTAATGCTGGCCTAAGTAGGCTTAAGTTAAAATTGCTCGTCATAATTTGGAAACACCAATTTCGCTACTTTCATTTTGGTTTCAATATTAAACAATTGGCATTAACTAGTGCAACCAACGAAGACCATCTGTGAGCCTTCAATAGCGTTTGAAGAAAATGTCGTTGCTTGACGGGGAGAACGCATTCTGTTTATAAAACTCGGCAACGAACGGTTTAACTTTTGCAGCCTTGTCTTCGCTGCTAACTTTTAATTGAACCGACAAGGGCTGATTGTTCTTGCTGACATTCTTGTTTCGCCGCTTCGTTAACAGAATCGTAATTAATTCTATTATTACGGACTACAAACAGGAGAAGTAGAACAGTCGTTGCACTTGAAAATTCGTTTTATAATTAACTGCTTTTACCCTTAGCTACCCTTCTACCCTTTCTTTTTATCGTGGTGAACGTAACGAATTGGGTTATTCGCGCAATTTTCTTATCGCTCGAAACGTGCATTGCTTTTGTAGCGAGATTATTCAACCGCGTGCTACATTTTCCGTTAAACGTATTTACACCTGCGACTCTTTTTACACGATTTTAAAGTACCACGGTTTACATTAGAGCGATTTATTAACTCGTTGCCCTACTGTTATTTTATTACCTGCGTTTGCTAGCCTTAGCTGATCACTCATTTCATATCGTATCATGTATAAATTATTCGAATACTATGGGAAATATTTGTTTAATAACCTTCAAGTAACGTAAAGTCGAAATTAGACTGCTATAAGAAATTACAGAACTATTCCGATTATTCGTGTTGTCAAATCACAAAGTTTTCATACTTTTATCATAATTATTTTTAATGTTCTACGCAATATTCTTTTAATATCCTCGTAATATTACTCTGATATAACGACACATAAATAATAATAGTATTCCTTTAACACTCTTTTAATATTCTACGAATATTCTACTTTTCGTCTAATGCAACTGGTTGCAACTAATGATTGTTTACAACTCAAGTATCATAAAAATAATATTAATTTCATATGCATCAACCTAATAAACTAATAAAGATTAACTCGGTAAGCACCTAAAATAAGAGAATGTAGGATTGATTACGCGAACAAATCAAACGCTAAATGCCTGCACTTTTCCAGATATCTAAAATGAAAGAAGTTAGTCGGTAGGTTTAATTAATTTCCGAATCAAACGATAAATTTCGTCGTTTGGGTTTCAGCGACCGCAACTGTGGGACAGGCTGTCGAAGAAGTACGACCCGACTGGCGAGTACAAGGTCAAATTCGAGGATGTGGCGACCAAACATGGAATCAAACTATAAGTAGTCCGCAAAGCGCGAAATTCCACTTCGAGAAGACTTCGAAGCAGCCTTTAAACCACTATTCGTTGATTAATTTGCCGATGTCGGCTGCATTGTTTTTCGTTTTATTTGTATTCAACCGAAAGATTGCGAAATAAATGTTGCATTGATATAGAACCAGTGTAAAGATAACTATCGACGGATTAACAACTGAAACAACCATTACATATTAATATTTATCTTTTTGTAGAAATATCTTCTAATCTTTTTCCATTCTTATATCTTTTTCTAACCTTTTTCCATTCTTATATCTTTTCCTAATCTTTTCTAATCTTTCGTAATCTTTTTTGCCCCACAGATTTCAGTAATCCTTTTTTAGTAGAAAATTTATAATATATACGCCTTTGGCAAGCAAAGGGTTGAAATAAATTTAGCGCATATTTATGTTCAATTGTACGTACCGTTAAAGATCAATCATAATTTTAACGCGTAATATTTCAGCATTTTTTATCTGACACAATGTTGGAGCGGTGAATTGTTTTCGTTAATACGGGTGACCACAAAGAAAATCCTAAGGGAAGTGGCTAAATAGTTTCAGTAAATAAGACCAGGTTTCAATCTTCAACTTTGACAAAAATTGGACATAGTATTTTGCTATCTGACCTCAAAATGGATTTCATTGCGGCGGTAGCTATTTATTACTGCAACAAAGTATCATGACTTAATTTCAAGAGTAAACTATCGATAATATATTTTGCTTTTAATCATCGATTCATTGAACATTGCTTTCCGTGATTTTTGCTACTTCTCAAAGAAATTTTTCGCTCTGTTTTTCAACAAATTTTAGATAAGCCTATTTAACCATCTTTTGGAGTTCCAATCTTAGTTCCATACATCAGCTTTCTTCTTAATTTTCCTACTACCTTAATAAGCGTAAATCAATTGCTCCGTAGCATTACAAATTTGATTTATCCAAATTGCAAGAAAGTACCGCAGCACGATTGCGCTTCGATAAAATTCATTTAACACCGATTTTACGTCGCATATGATTGGACAGTGGAACGTATTAAACAAGAATTATTTTCGCCATCAAGTCTCACCGTTTCTTTTCGCCGAAGTAAACCCGATCTAATTTGTCTATTGTCTCGAAGCGAACGAAGAAAAGCGGAAGGAAGAGAAGAGTGTCGGCAAGGGTACGCGTTCCTTCGGTTGCAAAGCCAAGCATCCGGAAAAGAACGAAAGATTCTTCGCGAAGGTCACGTAGCTTCTTTAACGCCATACTTCTCTCCTCCGCCATTTATTCCCTTTTATTTGCCGCGCAGCTTCTATTACGACTGATTGTCTCGCGTTGGAAATAATCAGGCTGCTTTCGTGCTCGATGGAAGGGAACGTAAACCGGTGGATTTAATATGAAATTGGAAAAATCCAACGGGTCAATCCGCAGATTCGTATGCGCTCTACGCACTCTTCTCTCTCTTTCTACTGCTGCTGCTGCTTCCGCCCCAAAATTTCAACTGTCTCACGTGCGATGCGCTTTCTTGTTACCGAGAACCCATAGAATTTCCCCCCCTCCTCTCGGCGATGGGAATTCTCACCGAATTACGATTCGTCGTCGATGGGTCGGCGATGAAAGAAACTAGAGAGCGCCAGTCATAAACGCGACGGGGGGAGTTTCGCGTCTTTGCAGTGCAGCTCGCGAAGCGTGTAAAGTTGGCTTGTTTTAGATAAAGACTGCCGCGCGGAATGAAAAGCTAGACTTTCCGCGTATAGAATACGGATGCGTTCGGTATGCACGGAACTCGGCGCAATTTCATTTCGAGTACGTTTCATCGCTTTGATTCCATTCGAGAATTTCTATGACATTGCGCGTCAATTGTGCGTGCGACGCGTAACAGAGGGCTCCCCTTTGGGGGATGGTTGGATAAAATGGCAGCATTTTCGAATGGGACGCGTACGGCGCGTGCAGAAGTTTTGATCTTCGCTCGATCACTTCGTTTATTCCGAATCAATTTTATCGAGTCGCGGCGGTACGCGAAGCTTTGCAACAAAGTTGAACAAAACGGGGGGGGGGGGGGACACTTTGAAGATTAAGCAGCCGTACGACGTACGGGCCATAGTTTCTTTTTACGATCGGTAATAACGTGACACGAATTTGCAGAAAGATCCGCAGTCTGTCAATTACCGAAAATATTTCATCTCGTCAATTCATTTACTTCGTAAAGCGAATCGACTTTTCATCCATATTCTTCTTCGCCAAGAAAAGTCGAATTAGTCTTTCTCTCCATTTTCCGCTGAATCACCGTTAACAGTTAAACGAGGGAAGCTTTTTGTTCCTCGATCAAATATTTCTCTTGCAGACTAGTTCGAACCGACTACGCGACCGACTGCTTTGATAGTCATAAAATTCCCCTCAGTTTTTTTTGTCGCGAAAATTGAATTACCCCGTCTGGAGGCTTCTCTTATCGGGCTTAATTTTTGCCCGAGCTAACTGAAACGACTACTTAGAGGGGTAGTTTGAGCTCGTTAGTTGGCGAACTAGGATTCCGAAAGTTACACGAGGGATCGGGTCGAACGGCGCGGCGGTGATGACGGTGAATATTTAAAGAAAAGCGTACGAATCACGTGAACACGGCTAGAGAATTGTCGGCGTTCTCGATTCGTTTCCTATTCGTGCAGCAGTCACTCTGTCGCAAACGCGTTACGCGCCGTAAGAATTCGCGTTGAATGAAAGCATCAATCGCGATATCTTCGACGCGTTACAGGAAGTCGCTTTAATCCCTTGCACTAAAACAACAACGAGTCACACTCGTTCTACGAATTAAGTAACGATGACAGAAATGGATACTGCTGACGAGAGAATTTAATTTAAACAATAATTTCAGCTTTGCGTCTGTAATATTCGGGGTTGCTAGATAAAAATTACCTACAATAGTCAAATAGATTTGTACGTAACACGATGAGAAAGCAGTGATTAGCTGACGCTAGCATACGTAAGCGATAAAATAATCGTAGCGCAACGGGGCAAGGTCGATTTATTTGCAAACGGTTTGGAAATATTTTGTATACGTAATAGTTTAAACATAAGAACAATAAATTGCACGCGATACGTGTAAAAAAGGAAAGAATGAAAATGATTATATAATTATCGGTTAATTGTATTAACACTTTGTTGACCGATCTCGAGTATACTCGTGCTTTCATCTCCAATGATTGGTGACCGGTGACGAGTATATTGGGATACGTATTCATATCATTACGCTAATTAAAATCGACGTGAATTGCTGAAAAATAATATTTATCGTCCCGGTAATTTTAAACGTGAAATCTGGAATTCGTCAAATTGACGAGCTTCGTAAATCTAGTGTTAAATATCGGACGAAACTGACAACAATATGCATGCATATCACAAGCGCTATGAATTTTGCAAACAACCTAATATTCAAGGCAGAAGAAATATCTAGTCTAGAATATGGTGACGTGACGTTAATCTTTACACGTTTTGAGTTGCATCGCTTTTAATTAAATTATTGGAATAATCTGTCGGTCTTTCTTAAACGCATACATTTTTTAAAAGAGTGGTTGCTGAGCCGGTATTTATTTTTAAAATCTTAAATGGCCTAACAAATTGTTCTACTCTTTCATGCGCTAATAAGATCTTTTACGTTTACACGAACATTCCGCCTCGTCTGTTTTAAGTCCCGCTTTTGGTCTACAAACCCAACAACTCGGATTACCAATTTCGCAAGTATAATCACTGTCAAATAATTGACCTATTTAACTTTTCTGTAAACGTATTTCGCAGATCAATTTCAAGAATATTGTAACTAACGTTCGCGAACCAATGTCTTTCCCCGTGTATGATACAGAATAGAAATCAAATAAAATTACTATGAAACGCGGATAAGAGGGACAGGACACTGTTCCGTCGTTAAAATCGCTTACAGTGTAAACGTGACGTATGTTTGTCTGAAGCGAAACGCGTCGTAAACGTTTCGCGTCTGAACGGATAATATAACACAGCCTTTATACGGGAATTCGATGTAATTTATTCGTAGTCGCGAATCGAACGATTCGATACCACGGAAGTGATAAATCCGAACACAATGCAGGTCATAAGTTTCCTTCGGCGAAGTTTGAAGACCTAACGTCGCCCTTGAGACCGTCCGCTTAATTTCCTGACGCTGTCCGGCCGCGAAATATGTACGCCGCAATACACGCGCCATAATTCTTCCGGGACTTTGAAAACAATCTCGCATTTGCATCGATTTCCCTTTTCCTTTTCCCTTCTCCCCGGGTGTCTACGCGAAGCCGTCTTCCAAAAGGGAAACAACCCATCCTTTGGATCCTTGAATTGTTTACGAGCATCGTTTGATAAATTGCACGCTCCGGAATTATTGCTCAACGTCTCTGGCTATTACCCATAGAATCGTTTCTTCGTTTATTTGTCCTTTTGTTCACCGTTCTCTCGCCGAGGAAGCAGCTGGAATTTCTTTAACCCCGTCGACGCGCTTCGAAACTTTCTTTAATCGATTTAATCGTTCGCTGACAGCCGTCGGCAAATAGCCAACACGTTTCTGCTTATTCTTCACGCGTATCGATGCTTAAACGCGAGAATTCAGATTAATAGAGTTGACGATTGTGTATTTATTCGAGACGTTCGGAAAATTCGTAGCGGCTTCCACGAGCATGCGTTTTATCGTTATTTACTTTGTTTACGAGCTTTACGAGTTGCTTTGCAAGTAAAAGATTACACGAAATTCGAGGCGATAAATGCTAAAGAAGAAAGCAGAATAAGATTTAGTAATACTGAGGTCGCTAATGACTAGACTACTGATTTTTATGCAAATTCGTATTATTTAAAACTCGGCCGGACGAGAGTTTATTAATGATAAGTTTATCAATCAAAGTTTATGTGCTATCTGTTATACGATAACAATGAGCAAATCTTAAAAAGAAAGAAAAAGAAAGATAGGGGAATCTATACGACGAATATAATAACGCGTGCTTTATTTTGTATATTTTATGGATTTCTAAATATTACGTGAATCTTGTGTTTTTTTCACGTAGGTAAATTTCCCATAAATGCGTAAAGATACGCAGTCTACTAATGACTAATCAATATTTCTAACTAATATATTACAATGAAAGTTTAATTGTCCATGCTTCCAAAAAATAAGATATTCATAAATCTTTATCTAGTATCAAATTTACAAACTATTTTGCATTTTTGATTTAAGACATTTTTGATTTACCTCGCGATCAGTATACCAATCACGTTCGTAAAAATGATTCTACTTTGCTTGCTTTTCGCTTCAAAAAAACAACATTTCCTATACGCCAATCTAATACTTTTCACGCGACGTTAATTAGAACGTAGAACGAATTAGAATTAAAGATGGAGAAAAGTTAGCTGGAAAAATGCATTTCAAACGTTACGAAGCTACTAAATTCATCGCTAAAATCAGATCGCTGAAACGATCGCGCGTGGAAACGAAGAAAATACACTTTTAACATATTCCGCTTACAAACGTTGCCCGGAACCGCGTTACTTTCGAAGCAATCCATTTCCTATGGCCGAACAACCAACGAACCAATTGCCCTTTGATTCAGCCACCCTTTGCCCCCCCCCCCTTATTTTTATCCATCCTTCCCTTTTCTTTCTTCCTGCAATAGTGTCTCGCAGCGCGCACGTTGACGCAGAGTGGAAAGAAAGGGCGAAGGAAGGAAGCTAGATTGAATTCTAGGTTTCCCACTCGATTTAAGTTTCCTCGGCGTCGTTTGTCCTCCCGAAGAACGGGCTATGATCGAAAGGGTTGGGAACGAACCGGTTTTAAAAAGGTGACTTCGACTCGGCGTTAAGTGAACGCCACCCCCTCGCTTCCTGCAAGCGCATTTAAATCGACTGTTTAACTTGGTTGTACATTAATTTGCTAATCCGTTTCCATATTTTACGCGCGGCACCCGCGCAAGCTTTGGCGCGAAATTCAGACGAATAGAAGAAGAAGAAGAAGAAGAAGAGGGAACGGCGACGATGCAATAACGCGAAAAAATTTTCCGCCACCTGCGTTACTCGATTTATGATGGCAATTAAACATAATTCTCCAAGGTATTGCAAAATTCAAATTATACTCGCTATAGGGTAAATGTACCACGTACTGCCACTTTAAGATTATCGCTTTAAGTAACTTTATTTAATTATTTTAGAACGTCGTTTACGTAAAGATCGTTCCAGTTTGGAGCATACGATTGTTCAACCGCTCTTTTATTTATGAAACACATTTTTATACGTTGAATACAATGAATTAATTACTAATTCGTTGAAAATAAACAACAAAGTTCAATTTTCTTATTACTTCAATTATTACTTTAAATTTCTTAATACTTCAAATTATTACGATAATTTACAAATTATTAATAATTTGTGTTGCCATCTCTGAGTCAGCAAGTGAGCTAATCGTATCGTATACTAGGTTGATGCGTATGAAGTGTCGTTTTTTTTCAAAGCTTGGGATTAATAGATGTAAAATCATCAGTTGTAGTCAACCACATTAAAGAGGAAAGAATTAATTGTAATGTATACATGTGTGTATTATAATGAAATTGCGAAAACTTTTGACGTCGTACCAGTATTAATCACTTACTACAAAACGTATACCAAATTTGAAGACAGCAATTACATTACATTACAACTTACACAGCAACCGAATATTTCCTAAATCAAAATCAGATTATTGGCAGTATACACGATTTACTTAAACCCTTTGACTGCTAAAGGTATATACATGCGTTCAGTATATTATATTATAGTATTGTGGAGCTGTGGAGAGGGGATAGAATAGGAAAAGGAAGGGTGTTGCGTTTCGTCCTGGGCCTGCTAGTGGACTCATCAGTAAGGCTACCTAGCAGGCCCTGCCTTAGACGTTGGGATATTGGAAGGAAGGTTAAAGGCGGTATATATATGGTCGAGGTAGTTGGAGCGAGTACTTTCGAGAAAGCCTATTTCGTATGTCCCTCTAGTGGTAGGTGCAGGAGAGCCGCCACAGTATATTATAGTTAATTTCCCAATTTATCGTTACACATATAACAACAAATTTAGAGGTTCATTTTAACAACGACATAAAATTTGTTTATTTTAAATTTCGGGTTAACGTATAGAGAAGTCGAATGGATAAGGAGAGGTCTAGAAACAAGAATTATCTGGATATTCTTCGACCTATTCCCTGGCATTTTAGGGTTAAACAGGAACGAGTGGAGAATCGACAGAAACGGACACGCAACTCGCAAGTTTCACTCTGCACAAAGACCTGCCCCTCGATCATCTCGATGCCGTGATACACGGAAATTGAAGAATTTCTGCAAATAAGTTCCCTCGGCGTACACTTTCTGTCTGATCCATTTCCTCCGCGACTTCGATCGAGCTTTGCTTCGTATTCCATCCCCCTCTGACCTCCTCTCGATCGTTCACCCCTCGTTTCTGCTCTCGTTTCCCTCCCCGGTGAAAACGTTTCTACTTCTCTCTCCGTGTCGACACACGTACGCGATTCTGTTCCCCATAATTCCGCATTACTATTTGTGTACACTGCGTGCAACGGACTCGTATGAATCGCGCGGCAAGAAGTCGCGAGTGGAATTTTTTTCTTCCTTCGGCGTCCCACGGATCGGGGAGGGGGGGATTTCTATTAATCCGCCGAGAGCCGGTGCATTTTCAATAAATCTATGATATTTCATCGTAATACGTGGGAAATTGGAGGCCAGAGACGGGACGTCACCCTGACCTGCCGGAAGATTTATCGCCTCTAAACGAGAGAGAGCTTTACGTTCGCGTACCCTTCACGGATCAACTGTTCCCTTGTCCCGGGTGGAATTTACCGCGAAGATTACGATCACGCGTTCAGCTGGATAAGGCGAATCTTGTCTTCTTTCGTTTGATAGAGGTGAAACACTCGAATCGAATGCGCGTATACGGTCAGGGGTGGCTTTAAGTCCTTCCTGTCTTAGGCTATCCTCTCTTTGTCGCCCTTTTTTTGACAATAGTAGAGTGAAATAGAGAGATAGCAACGCGGATTATTTTTGCCACCTCTTTCTTTCGCTCTACGAGTGCTTCGAGATTCGTAAGATCTTACCTTGCATTACGTATCGCGCAGGTATTCAACTAGATTTTGTTTTCTCCAAGCCCATAAACCGAATACGCGTATCCGCTAACAAGTATTGTTCGAAACTAGATTTCTTTAATTCCTCTTTTATACTCTTTTAGGATAGCCGCATACAAGTTACTCTAAGTAAACGTATATGTCGATCAAAATTGTACAATTTTCGCCCCACTTCTTGTCCACAGATTTGAAATTATATAATTGTTATCAATGGGTTTGCTTTCCCGTATGAATAAATAAATAATAGTACTTTGCGCGTATTTGGATCAAAATTGTGTTACACTATCGTGGTCCATGCACCCCTTATAGCCAGGGAAAAGAAAAGAAGGTTGGCAAAGTAGTATACTGGATGTCGTAACTAGACTGCGGATTCTTGTGCATTCATGGAAAATTTAGCTATGGTAAAACGTGTATGTAGAATGCACATGGCATGTAAAATTACACGTTTAAATATATATTTCTATTAATTTCTGCTTTTACAAGCCACGAAATGGAAAATCGGTTTTGCACATTTTGTTCTCATCGACTAGTGTCAATTTCTCATCTCTATCATTTTACAAACCACATCCTTAAACTATCTCACTCTATTCTCTGTCACAATGGTAAATGTAAAATGTAAAGTTGTATAAAATGTCCAGAGTGAAGTACAAATTATTGTACCTCAAGAGTGGATCATCCCTTTGTTTAGGTTCGTCTTCGTTAATTTTGTGGATAAAGATGTAACGCGTGATTCGTTTCAGCGGCTAAATCTGTGCATTGTATGGATGCGTGAGTAGGTGCATACGTAAGTACATACATGGACATGTATCTGCGACACTTAGGCGGAGGGCTAATGCGTTTGCTCGCACGTGTCCTGACGTATCCTCGTTACGGCCAGGTAGCTAAGTACATATGCTTGCCTTCCTCGCGGCACCATCACCCTCCACTGACAACCTAATTTCGTTAATTAGACATTTAACGTCGCGCATCAAGGCGATTGATTCCAGCCTCGTTTCCTTCGTAGACGCAGATTTCGCGGTTTCCGCAAACGATGATTCGCTTCACGAAACAGCAGGAAACGAAGCGAAGGATTTACATTTCTAAGGTCTTGGAATTCCACGCTTCCGAATTCTAAACCATCGAAGGTTGTAAGCACTTGGATTACCAACCGTTCGAATTCTAAACCTTCACTCGTTAAAGCGTCTGAATTTCCAAGCTTTTGGGCTTACAAGCCACTAAATTTCGAAGGACTTCGAGTTCTACGCTTCTAAATACCAAGGCATTAAATTTCCAAGCTTTCGAATTCCAAGCTATCAAATTTCTAAGCTTTCGAATTCCAAGCCATCAAATTTCCAAGCTTTCGAATTTCAAGCCATCAAATTTCCAAGCTTTCGAATTCCAAGCCATCAAATTTCTAAGCTTTCGAATTCCAAGCCATCAAATTTCCAAGCTTTCGAATTTCAAGCATTCAAATTTCCAAGCTTTCGAATTCCAAGCCATTAAATTTCTAAGCTTTGGAATTCCAAGCCGTTAAATTGCCAAGCTTTCGAATTGCAAGCAATAAAATTTCCATGCTTTCGAATTTCAAGCCACAAAATTTCCAAGCTTTCGAATTCCAAGCCATCAAATTTCTAAGCTTTCGAATTCCAAGCCATCAAACTTCCATACTTTCGAATTCCAAGTCTTCAAATTTCTAAGCTTTCGAATTGCAAGTCATTAAATTTCTAAGCTTTCGAATTCCAAGCCATCAAATTTCCAAGCTTTCGAATTCCAAGTCATCAAATTTCTAAGCTTTGGAATTCCAAGCCATTAAATTTCTAAGCTTTGGAATTCCAAGCCGTTAAATTGCCAAGCTTTCGAATGCAAGCAATAAAATTTCCATGCTTTCGAATTCCAAGCCATCAAATTTCTAAGCTTTCGAATTCCAAGCCATCAAATTTCCATACTTTCGAATTCCAAGTCTTCAAATTTCTAAGCTTTCGAATTGCAAGTCATTAAATTTCTAAGCTTTGGAATTCCAAGCCGTTAAATTGCCAAGCTTTCGAATTGCAAGCAATAAAATTTCCATGCTTTCGAATTTCAAGCCATAAAATTTCCATGCTTTGGAATTCCAAGCTATCAAATTTCTAAACTTTCGAATTCCCAGCCATCAAACTTCAATTATAATGATGGATTTACACATCCTTGGGACCACAAGAATAATAATTTAGTCCCCGTTGACAATTTAGTTTACCGACTGATATAATAAAATGTAGCCATTTTTTAGCATCCTCTTTTAACCTTACAAAGACTTGCAGGTTAATTTATATGATTCGAGGATCGGATTAGAGAATTGTCCAGCTGTCAGAAGCTGTCGCGAGCGATTTGATCGGGCAAGTGTCAAGCGTTCAGTTGACAAGTAGCGGCTAATACGGAATTGCAAAGTGAATTCGCACCCCGTGGAGGGATACCCGTGTCACAGCAGGCTGCCGCAAGGGGTGGCTCCCCGTGCCACGGAATATTCACCCTCGTGGATCGTTGCAAACAAATACACGTCCTCTGTATTCCACTCTCTGTGATCGAACCGCTTTTGCAAATTTATCGACGCTCCTGAAAGAGCACCGTACTGCTCTTTTTATCGACCTGTCAAACCATCGCGGGTAAATATCGTAGAAGGGTGGCAGGCCTTGATTCAGCTCGACAAAATTGCTTAAGTGTTTCTAAAGTAGATCTCCGCCATAGGTCCCGTCAACTTTAACAACGTTGAAAGTTCGCTGACTAGAATTTAAACGGGCTTGACTTGACTGCTTCGCGCAGTTACAACTAGTTAGTTAACCGTGTAAGATTAAACATGTAGACGATGTCTTTCTTCGGAAACTTCATTGAAATAATAAATGGAAATAAGTAAGGCGGTAAGCGGGTCGGCTAACTCTGTAAGATTGATAAAGTTTCCGAATACTAAGCAGCTGTAAAAAGTGGTTCGGGGTTATTGGAGTTGAAGAGTAAAAAGGATTCGCGTGAACATCCGAAGTCTGTTAGGTTGTTGCATATGAAATCATCGATTGTACACGGCCAAAATGTATTTTAGCCATCAGTTGATCGAAAGTAATACAAAACGATGCATGCTTGGCAAATATATAAAGCTCGAAGCACGCTGAATTTAACATTATTGATAGATGGTGACGTGTTCGAAAAAGAATTTGCAGACAGCAACGATAAAATGAATCATGAATTGAAGTGAAATTTGAACGTGTTTCAAGATCAAACTTGGGCCATAGTGATACGAAAATTGCTTTCGTATTAATATTATTTATCCACATACAGATATAATTTGCGTGAACGAAAAATTCGACGTTTGAAAAATTTTATACCGAAAATATAAGCTTCGAAGACAGTACCTTATACGCGTTTACGGACGAGAATTAATGACACTTGCGAGAGTACTTTAAACTTTGAATTCCACGACTTTGAGTTTTCACGCTTTTTAGTTCGAAACCATTTCATTTCCAACGATTTCAAACGTTTATTATTACGTTAAGTATTCATTGCATTAAGTTCTGCGCTTTACAAGTCGACGTGGTTTCGAAAAGCCAAAAAATGATTAGGCGGCTATCTGCCGACACTCGCCCGCAAAGGGTTAAAAGAAGCGATCGACAATGTTGAACGACAAATTTTACTTCAGTCTGATATTCATCGATGCGTACGAGGTATTTTATACAAATTAAAATCAACTAAGGGTACTATTCAGGAATTGATATGCATTGGTATTCATAATTTGTTGCACCATTAACCCTTTCGCTGCTACGGACGTATATATACGTCTTCAAGAATTGGGCTGGCATTCGTTAAAAGCATACGTATATTTTTTCTATAACGCAGTCTAATTTTTAGAACCATTTGTACGTCAACATTGCAATACAATTAATTATGTAGAGCAGTGTTTCCCAGCCTTTTTTTGTGCCATGCCCCACCTAAACCTTTCTAAAACTCTTATGCCTCCTATGTAACATATACATACGTTTTAATTCTTAAAAATTGTATTGTTCACTGAAGGAAGTTAAATGATAGGTTTTAAGAAGAAATCACTAGGAAATTTTTTAGGAAACTGTGGCGGCTCTCCTGCACCCACCACTAGAGGGACATACGAAATAGGCTTTCTCGAAAGTGCTCGCTCCAACTACCTCGTCCATATATATACCGCCTTTAACCTTCCTTCCAATATCCGAAGTCTAAGGCAGGGCCTGCTAGGTAGCCTTACTGATGAGTCCACTAGCAGGCCCAGGACGAAACGCAACACCCTTCCTTTTTCCTATTCTATCCCCTCTCCACAGCTCCACAGAAACATACGTCTATTATCAATAATCTAACGTTTATCCAGCTCGAGTAGCGATTAAGAGTCGTCATACGGTTAACTCAAATTCTGGACGAGTCCATTTTCGAATTGTCCTCCTTAATAATCAAATTTCCCCCCTGTGAGACGTGGGACCCACGTTGGGAAACACTGATCTACAGTATCCAAATATTTATACCTGTATCAATTTTACATCGATAAACTTTATCATTAGTTACGCTTTTAGTTCCCAAGATACCGGTAGCGAAAGGGTTAAGTATACCACCCAATGCTCGCAACTTATTTCCCCACCGCCTAACAGAATCTCCAGCTGTTAATTATAAATTTGAATATTCCGAATATCGAGCACGAATTTCATCCTCTATTAACCATACAACCGATCGCGGGCAATAATCGTAACCGTAGACTATCGATGGAGGATCATAAACGATCGGAGCCATGGAGGAGAAATACTCGCACGGCAAGAAGATCACGGAAATATCCTTTTTCAATTGCAGAGGCGCACCTGTTATCCGAAGCGTTCCCCCATTACGGGCTCGATTCCCGTAGCTCGACCCAGCGTGATACATTTTAAAGGCCGCCCCTAAAGGGGTCGTTTAAATCCGAATTAGATAGGAGAATTCGGTCTCTGGTTCGAGTCGCGAATCTAGTCTCTAATTTCGTTAGAATGCTCTCGAAGGCAGCTGGTCGTAGTTCCTCGTTACACGTCGCGAAGGATTGCTTCTCGCATCTCCCGGACAATTTCAACGCGATTCCAAGACGACGCGACGCAACGCGACGCCCTTCAACGTTCCTCCGTTTTGTAATTTCGCGTTACACGGCTACTCGAATGCGCGCCATAAACGCGCGGAAGTTTCGTGATTTTCGATATTTTCGGAATACTAACCGAAAATGTAGAATCGGAACGAGACGAGAATTTTTTGCCGAATATTTTCGGGATTCCTGGATATTAGGTTGTTGCATACGAAATCGGCCAATTTCACGTAGCTTAAAGTCTTTTTTATTCGTCGGTTAAGTTAAAGTAGCGCTGAACGATACTTTCTTTTTTTATTTTTTATTTATTGTAATTCGCACGTTTCGGTATTGGATGACTTTCGATATTCAAATTTTATATAATCTTAATCTATAAACTTAACCTACTTAACTGCTACCTACATTTAACGTATATTGCAGTTAACTTTACACTCTTTGGTTTTCCTATCACTTAACTTATCTTCTAACTTTACTAGGTTTTTATTTAGGTTTAACATCTTTCTTCCTCCCCCATCCAGACTATATCTTTATAAACGTCCGTGTCTGAACGATACTTATTTTATACGAATATAATAAAGCACGAAGTAGCATCGTATAGTTTATTTTGTATTTCATTTCATTTCGTATAGTAGAGCGATAGGGTAAATTAAGTTGCTATTAAGTATTAGTCGAGTAGTCGAAAATGTGAATACGTAAAGGAACGGAATCCACTTGTAGTCCTTTGGGAAAGCATTAATTATCTATCTACCTGTAAAGCAGAAAGTTTTCAGAATGAAATTTAATTGATAAATTTGATCGATTGTTACAAAATAAAATTGCGGACCGTGAAATAAAATAGAGAATGGATAGAATTGTAATTGGTATGACCTTTTCGTTCGAGTTTAAATCGCATCGTAATTCAGTGGAAGCTTTCCGTAATATTAATACTCCTTTTGAAAGAGATGTAATTTGTCAACGAACAATGTCACATTTGTTTGAAAAATTCTATACCAAAGATACGAACATCGAAAATGAATCTTGTCTATTGTCTAAGGGAAACAATTGACAATGGCAAACTAATCATTTGTAAATGTTTTAGATACCAGACACTAGATACAAAATATTACATACAAATTAGAAGAACATTTTTTTAATTGATTAATGAATAAAAACTGTGAGATACATTAAATCAGCTGTTTCATATGCAAAAACTTAATATTTTCCCACTTACTCCTAAAAATAATCTCAATGGACATATATTATATATATATATGGATATATATACATATTTTTATGGCTTGATATATGCATATGATTATATTTACATTTATATTTATATTTATCGATTATATATATATATGGTTTAAATAAAGACTAAATTTTTTATCGCATTTCATCGAGACGAGTTTTATTTTTCTGGAACGCAGCCGCGACTCAATGTTCGACCGAGTTTACTCGAACGGAAGTAATTATTTGTTCGATTCGTAAGCCTACTACGAAGATTCTCCCCGACAAAGGAACAGAGACGCGAATAATTATAATACCTACTTGTTTTTCCCTCTGCATTTTTCTCCGATCAAAGAGATCGGCTGAATAATATTTTATTTATTAACATCTCGTTTCGTTTGCACTTTTCCCTTTGAACTCGCGCCATGCTCCCCGATCTAGCTTATTCGCTACTTTATTACTTTACCGCTTTAAGGAACCCGCTTTTGCTTCATAAGTATCGCAGTTTTTATTTTAATTAGATACTCGTCGAGCGTTTTGTTTTTGCACGTTCGTTGCTTTGCAAAGCAAAGCGACGTCGCCGGATGAAAGAAGAAGCTGAAGCATTATTGCTAAAGCTTTCGAGTCGCGATCCAAACAATGCATCCGAATCGTGCTATATTTTTTTTTTCTCGTAAACATCCTAAGTTAACCCATAATTACTATTGTCGGTCTGCGAGATCGCTGTTAATTAATTTACTTATTCATCTCTATTTTCCTTTTTACGTGATTTATGAGCTTATAACTTTCGGTACTTTTCAATTAGTATATATATATATATATATATATATATATATATATATGTAGTATACATAAATAGTATGTTTAAACGTATAAATAGTATATATAATGATATATATAAATATACTATAATATGATATTCAATTACAGAAGTCGAACTTACATCTCTTCATTATCGATGTGCAAAGCAAGAACAATTGATTTTTAATTATTATTGGCCACTTTTATTGTCAATGATAACGCAAATCCCAGTTTTAACAGCTTTATGGTATATTTGCCAAATTTATATCTTCATAAGGAGTTGTAGAAATGTTCCTGATATTCACGATGTCAAACACTGAAGTTTTCATCATTTCAGTACAGCAAACACGTAGGGTAGACGTTTCCCAAACGAGCGCGACTCATTATTATAGGGCAAGGGGATTAAGAAGAATTTGCGGATCCTCTACGGCTTTCCTTTCCAAAATTTCATTTTCCAATTTATCTGCGAATCACGTCTAAATCAAACTTATTCCTTGTTTCAAACGAAAGTCGGTCACGCGATATTTGATCAAGCTTACATTTCCTTCTTATTTTTATTCAAACTTTATACTAATCGATAGAAGGGAATCATTTTATGATTTGATGCACGGGGCAATAGCGATTCAGCGTCGCAGCGAATTAAATCTGAACCTGGTTGAAAATGACAGATAAGCGCCGATACTTTTCGTAGCCGCTGCGCAAATCGTTCGCCGAAGGTTAATTTGAATTTGAAGGTGATGAAAGGAAAAGAGAGAAGGGTGGAGACGGAGGAGGAGGGAACAAAGCGGCAGATGTTAGAAAGGAGGATAACGATGGCCATTCGATTCTCTGACTCGCAAAGCTTTCGAGCAGTTTAATCGTACAGGTTGCTACAAGCTGCGAGCACATGGATGACTCTGCAAATATTGATCCCGGCAAAAATTGCTTTTCCAAGGGACCGTGTAATGCGTTATTGAAGCTCTCTAGCGTTTGGTTGTTGCTTTCGAAACTACAACCCAACCTACTCGCCCGTTTGCTTTACAAGCGAAAGTCGGCTTACTTCTTCCATCGACCTTGCAACCAATTCGACCTTCGTTAAACTCGTATTAAGCATACCCTTGAGAACTCCGAGAAACTTTTAGCTGCTCCAAATGATTCGGAAGCTCCGCCGTGTACGTTCCAAGTGATTCGAAGAGTCTTCGGTCTATCGTTCGAAGAAAGAGAGAGAGAGAGAGAGAGAGGGAGGGAGTCGTAGAAATACGTGGCTGGAAGATGGGGTGGAAATGAAGAAAGGGAGAGGAACTATAAAACGTAAAGGGAACGAATACAGATGGATATAGAGGGTTAGCAGGGCAACGCGAAATGAAGAGGAGAAAGCTGGATAAAAGACAGATATAGGGAGAAGGGGAAGGGAAAGGGAGAGGGGTTAATTTATCACGAGACTCTTGAAGTTTTGCCGGTCCAACAAAGGCGACCGCAAGTAAAGTTTCCCCTCGAGCGATGTTTCACCGTGGTAGGATAAGAAAATTCGAGTGGCTCCGGGAGGCCAAAATAAAAGTCCTCCTGGTTGAACAAGACGAAGAGAGGTAGGTCTATTTACGAGATCTCTACTTTTGCCATAATAGTTCGAAGCCGCTCCCACTACACGGGAATCCCATTCCCCGCTTGTCAAACATTTTATTTCCCGCTTATTATCTGATTGCCAATGTTTAGGCGTTTCTCGGTGATTTAACTGCACACGAAGGAGCGGAATGCGGGAAATACGGTGGAAATTATTTGATTGGTGCATGTGGAACGTTGCTTTTTATAAAGATTAAGATTAGGGGATGAATTAAATATTTTTAATTTTGTGAAATGGTTAATTATAGTAAATCAGATTAAAGAAGAAGAAATTCGATGGAATTTAGATAGAGTAGATGTCGCGATTACTGTCAATGTCTCTATAATTGTCACTTGAATTCGTTTATTTAATAACGAACGAATGTACGAAGAATCGAAACTAATGATATTTTAATACCAGATCTGGAATAGATATGGACATTGCATACATGTGTATATTCAACACTAGAACTACCAAGGCAGTCAAAATGACTGGTTACAAGTTTACCGTAACACGTATTGAAATTTGCCACGATGCATTTGTTAGGATATCACGCGTTTTACATTTATCATTTTAACATTTATCGTGCTTTAATCACACGAGTTTTGCAAATGTCTGCCACTTTATTCCTTTGGTACAAATAAATGCGCTTCAGTAATCGGTAGTTCTAGTGTTAATATTTAAAAATAAATATTAGGAGGTGAATGTGTCGTTCGAGCAGAAAGAAGCGATTAATGCACTGCAAGTAGAAGGTATGGAATTTTTTCTAATGCAGTAAAGGCGATGCGTTTTACGATTTATCTTCTATCCGTCGTACAAACTCACGTGCTAATATATGTAAGGATCATTTTCATTTAAGCGACAATCTTTCAAATGACAGTACGAGGAACATTGGACTTCGTTATACTTTTTCAATGAAGTAGTACGTAATACATCATATTTAACATACAAAAAATCATCATAAATAAAAGAGATGTCAGCTAATGTTGTTTTCCAAACCGGAACGATTCGTATGTTGAATAACTTTTAAAATAATTAAACGAAGTTCCTTAAAGCGACATGCATAACGTGGCAATAATCGAGACATCTACCCTAGTCAACGACCAAATGATATCTATAAAATAGTCGATTCCAATGTACTTCCGGCAGAAAAGCCGCGGGAACTTTTTCCGCTACCTAATATTAGCTTCCTTGTTACAAGGAATAATGCTTGCCAAGTTGAGTTACGTTTATAGCGAAATTCGACGGAAAATTACGACGTGTTTTCCGCTTCCCTTGGCGTTCTTATCTTTGACGAGCTAAAGGCGACTCATTAAATATCGCGAGCGAAGTTCCCTGTGTAGGTCTCATAATGGTAGTTTTACTTCGTCCTTCGCGAACTTCTGCATTCTCGCCCTCTTGAATACCAAAATGGCGGCGTATCGTTGCACCGCGGGGAACCTAACCGTCTTCTTCACGCGAAATCGAAATTGTTTAAGATACCGTTGCGTCCCTTGGCGCAAATTTATTTCCATTATCGCTCCGCGCTTTGTTCCCGTTCTGACCGTTTTTAAGACTTCTGTTCCGCGAGATATAGGAGGCAGGTTGCGTTCGTGAATCACTCGGCAACGAGGCTCCCGCGATACGTCGCTCGTAAACATTATTGTACAGCCTCACCGGTTCTTCCGAACCGCGAGAATTGTTTCCATAAGCTCGCTCGCGAGATCGCCTAATTTATTTATGGTCGCCTTGCGGCGGATACCGAGTCAGGACCTTCCTAGCAGAATCTTCGTGGCTGTTTGCGAAACACGTTTCGTCCCTTTGCAAACGACGTCTCCCTTTGTAGCATCGCGCGAAGAACTACCAAAAAATGTCAAGTTGGAATGTCGTTTTTCCGTAACTTCACATCAGCGAATGAATTTTAATTTTAATTCTGTCAATTTTGTAGAATGGTTGATCGTAACGAACCACATTAAAAGTGAAGAAATCTGCTGCGATATAGATATGCGTGTATTATAATCAAATTGTAAGATCATGAGTGTTTGGCGTTACGAATTCGTGGAATATTTGAGCAATTCTTTATGGAAGTTCAAATTTAGCGAATATATCGTGAAAACAATCGAAGCTGGGATTTGAAGAAGATTAGATAAATAGGGAAACTTATTGAACATTGAATCGCGACATTTTTAAGATTAATAATTTTTGATTGGACAAAAAGTCAGGAGGGAGATTAAACGATTCCAAAATTGGTACTTTTTATAAATATATATAGTAATGAAGCTAGAAAAAAGTGTACAGAATTACATAAAATTATTTGAACTAAGTGTATGCATAGTGCTTTGAATAATTCACTTAGGTTAGATGTCGCAATATAAGCATCAGTGTCCTTTAATCATTTTATTCAATAGCCAAATAATATACGAAGAATCGCGAGTGCAACAATTTTAACCCTTCGCGGACGAACGTCGACAAATAGTCGCCTAATCATTTTTTGGCTTTCCGAATCCATGTCGACTTTTAAAGCACGAAACTTAATGCAATGAATACTTAACGTAATAATAAACATTTGAAATCGTTGGAAATTAAATGGTTTGGAACTCAAAAGCGTGAAAACTCAAACTCGTAGAATTTAAAACTAAAGTACTCCCGTAAGTGTCATTACTTCTCGTCCACAAAGGATTAATACCGAATTTGAACTTCGTCTGTACGCAACAACGCATGAACACCTCATTTTTATCTATACTTAAATCTACTCGAACTTCCTATTAAATATATAAAAAGCGAAGCACGAATCGAGAATACTTTTGACGGTGAAATTTTAAACGAATCAGATATAGGGGTTAGCGTCACATCGTACGCAAATGTACGTCGTTTTTTCTCGCCTCTTGCACCGCAGAAAAAAAATTGTCCGATAAGATGATCGCAAGATGGCCGTTCGTCAGAGGCGACAACAATCGAAAGTTGGCGAGGCGTCCGCGTGAAATCGATAGAGGTCGATTTTCGAGCGCATTGTTTCCCGTGATCCCGTGTTCAGTGTTGGATCGCCTATGGCCAGGTTCCTAGATTGAAGGCTTATCGTTAGCCGCGTCGGCTGGCAGCATCCTCTCTCGAAATTAGACATCAAGACAGTCGGCTGTCTCGTCCGATTCCCTCTGCTGTCACCGTTGCAAATCCTCCTTCTCCTCCCTTCATCATCCTCGTCCCTCGATCTCGAGGTGTGACCCGGATACCGATTCCTCTGGCTTTCCCAGCAAATCGTGGCGTTTCTCCTTTCCTTGTCTATCTCTCTCTCTGTTACTCGGTATCCTCGGAAACAAGATGATCGAGGCGACGTCTTGGAGACGGAAAGGACAACGGCCAAGTCGGGCGACTTTTTGTCCTGGCGAAAGGATAAGCAGAAGTATCGGGAAATAGGATGAAGCGTGACGGGTGAACTCGGGGCTTTATCGGAAAACCAACAGAAGCAAATCGGGAGAAATTAGTGTCCCGCGGTTCTCTTCGTTGTTTGACGTGTTAACCCTTTGACGTTGGCTTCGGTGTTTCGTATTAACCATGGATTCGCGCGGAGTAACATGAATTATTCGTTTAATTATTCGGGTTGTAACGTGAATCGGGTCGATCGGTTGCAAAAGTCTGTGTACGCTTCGAAGCTATATTTATCAAGCTAGTGCTTCGATTATCTAGGGAAGTTTGATTAGAATTAGACAAAGCTTGCAAAAGTCGTAGTCTTTGAATCAGAGATCTAAAGTAACAATTATTTGAAATAATATTTGTTCGGAAAAAATCATTGAGTAAAAATTAATTTTTATATACTATATTTGGAAAGCAATCGTCGTTAAATTAAACGATTACAAAATATTGGTTTGTAACTGTTCCGATTACCAATAATAATTATACGTGGTTAAAATTTGTGTTTCGTTACCTGTAACTAGTATCGATGCCCGAAATTTGATTTTGGTTACCGATAACCATTATCGGTGACTAGAATTTTATTTTTTGCTTACCTATAACCATTATCGGTGAGTAGAATTTTATTTTGGTTACCGGTAACCAATAATTAAGGGCGAACATTTTTTAATATTAACTAAATTATTATCATTTGATTAAATTATTTTTCTATTAACATTGCTGGCAGTAGTATTCATCGACAATATAAAGTTAATTATAGAAATTAGATATACCTATACAGTATGAATACATATATATTTGTCCCTCCATATTAGTAAATGGCGATCAAAATGGAATTCCAGTCATTTATATTGGTTACCGGTAACCAGAAAAAATTCTAATCACTTATAATGGTTATTCTTAACTAAAATCCTTTAATTAAGGATATTAACTCTTACACCGTAACTTTTAAAATTTGTCTTACCGCAGCTATAACGTCTGCTTTAAATTAAATATATCTATATAATAGAACAAATGTAGTTTTTAGTATTTATATTTATTTTGCACGATGTCTTGCCATTTTTCTAGATCGAAGGCAACGAAATCGTCGAGTCAATATTGAAACGTCTGCGTACACCTAATGCAAAAATCGTAGCTTATTAACTCATCCAGGTTTGAATTCGGAGTTTCCATGGGATTTTAATTAATAAATGAATGGAGCCGCGCAACATTGTGGTTTCCTCAATTTCGCGGAAATCTCATTCTTTCGACATAAAACAGAGGCGCGTTGTACGAGTTCCATTCGATTCTCTTATTGCCTCAACAAAACTGACGCATTTAGATTCGTCGAAATTGTTTGCAATTTCCCCTGCCGCTTTTGTTGCATCCAGAATTACCACGGCCTCTTTATTTCATTCGGTTTCGCTAATTTATATGAAGGGGGAAAACCGAGTTTCTCGCGGGAAATCGACGAACGAACCTGGCGGCGTTCGCGAAAATTCCCGACAATTTTTAATTTCCCCGTTATTCTGCTTGTTGTTTCGCGACGAAAGAACATCCAAACGTAATCGTTATCACCGCCGCGAAATTGCCCGTCCCGTTTCGTCTTTCACCGAATCGCGAAATATATTTTAAAATAAATTCCGAACGTTTAACGGCAAACATATACCGCGCCCATGCGTGTTAAAAGCGAATTTAAACTTTACGCTTTGTATGCCTATCGCCGATGATTTGCTTACAGCGAAACGGCAGTGAAACGAACAATACTCCGTCTTTCATTTGTCACACTCGTTACGAATTGTTAAGGGGTTATGCTTTGATGGAAGCAGGTTCTTCTTATTTCGGTTTTTAAATAAAAAGACACGGGTTTAGGAGAAAAGGTAACTGATATATATTTGATTATATGTGAAAATGTAATGTACCAGGACTTTCAATGTCCTGTCCGCACCGACTCTTCACGTCGAACTGACGAGAAAACGACAGCCTTCGACACTTACAGTTTTACAAAACAATGGTCAACCTTTTCAGGTACGCTTGACCTTCGACAAGACCAGACGCTGCGACTCCGAAGTCTTGGGTTTTTTTCCTATTACTTTATTACGCCTGTAGAAGCGACACTCTAATATTTTTGAATAGGGAGTTTTTCTACAGAAGAGCTGTTTTACTTCAACACGAATGAAGCATCCGATTATGATCGGCGATACATATAGAAAGTGTAAAGTTCAAATTCGCCTTAATCTACCGTTTCATCGGCGTGTTTCTTCCGTTCGATTCATCAACCCTGTCTAAACCTTTCGTCACGCTTGCATTCGATTTTAGGGATGAAAAATGACTCGCCCATCGAAGACGGATCGATCTTACCTCGCTGGAAGATGCATCGAGGGTTCGACGTCTGATTTTAGTCGCACCTGTTTCACTTGCTGCCTTAAATGGCTTTTAGGTTTTATTAGGTGCCAGAAGAGGTTCGCCCATTCATGTATTATATTTGTATTGAATTAGTCGCGAAGCATGCCTTGTTGCGTTGAAAATTCAACAGGTTTACTTTGAAATGATACATGGATAATTGAAATCCAATTCTAGCGTCAATGAAACGTCCATTTCGATACAATTCAATGCAATTATGAAAGTTAATCAATTAGTTTCGAACGGATATTATAACAGAAATGAACGATAAATGGATGGGACGATGAAGAATTCGCAAACTCAATTTCGCAAATTAAAAATTCAGGTTTCATAACGAGTACGCTGTTGATTTTTACGCGAATCCATATTTTTGTTAACCGATTAAATTAACTCGGTCAATTGTGGGAGAAAGTGTTACGAATTACGAAGCTTTATCATTTTTATTAATTAACGGCGCGCCATATATGTTATAGACAGCAATATATTATATACATATATTTTTATTGGCTTCCCGTTAGGATTACAATGGTTCCGTTGCCTCGACAAAAATAAATTCCGTCCTCCTTAACGTCATACATTCCGTTACCTACTATTAATTATATATCTATATGTTTACAGGCGGTATTATAAAATTAACTCCTCGTCAATCCAACGATTTCAAAGCACGCCTCTAACACTTTTATACGCTTCGACGATTCTTTCGCAAACAAAATTCTCGCAATTCCGCGATCTATCCACGTCGAATTCGCACGCACGCCAAACGAAGAGAGCGGTTAATTGAAAGTTATTCGGGAGGTCGCGCAGCCCCGATGCGGAACGGCGGGTTAAACAGATTTCCGCCGGTACGGATAAAAACTTCCAAAAAACTACGCGCGGTCCTCAGTTTTCCGGCAGGCGTATCAATGCCGCGTTTTTTGACCGGATAAAAATTCCAACGCTCCGGCGAGCTTTGGAGCGCGCCACGGTTAAAGCCGGAGAAATACTCTGGCGTTTCGTTTGGAAAAAGATTCTTTTTCGACGGTACAGTGCACCGGGGTGCTCGTAAATTAGAATAGAGACACGGAACGCGGACTCGTCCCCCTTTGACCGATCCCCGGACTCGCAGCGCGGCCGGCAAATTAGAATAGGAATTTCCCCTATCCACGGGAAATAATTCCATTCTCCCCGCGGGCGAATTGAAAAGTTTTAATACCGCGCGTTCCTCCGTGAGGCGGGAGGATAAGGAACACAAAGCGCGAAGAAACGCAACGCGCAAACGGGAAACGGCAGAGAAAAAGGGGTTTGGATGGTAGGGGGTGGGGGGTAAGGACAGAGGGTGCATGTATATGAAGTCGAAGTTGGTTATTTTGTTTAGCGGAGTCGGCGAGAAAGCAATTCGAACAAGGATTTCAGTTGCCGAAGCACGGTCGTTTCTCGTAATCGAATAAGCGAGTCAAAGCTAGAGTCGGGGAATTAATTTCAAAAGTTTCGCGGATTAACGAAGTTTGTAAAACAACTAGTTATGTACCTACGTAATTGCTACTTCATTTTCGCGTGCAACTTTATAGGGAAGGGAGAGGAAGGAGGGAGAGAGAGATGGAAAGAAGGGAATAAACTTCTCGTTTCTCCGTCGCCTCTCATCGAGCTTCTATGCTACTTGTCTTTCGTTTAACGGCAAGTTTAATCTCGCTGCGGGACACGTGTATTATCTGCGTGAATTATTGCCCGATCCGAAGGCGATTAAACGACCGCCGGCATAATTTTCCTCGTTACAAGACAGCCCCGCTCCGTTGAATTCGCGAGATCGCGGAGAACTTGCTCCGCCCGGGCGATTACTCTTGCTCCGAACACTAGAGTTGTACAATTGATACCGGCTTTTATTGCGAGAATCAGGAGGTGGTTTAGGGGCGCGTAATCGATGAATGCGAGCCGTGCTGAAGGTGCACGCTTGTGTTCGAAAACCTTAAAAGTCGTCGCTCGCTTATCGGTGCAACGTAAATATGGCATCGGATTGACATCGACATTTTCGCACCTGTTTCCCATTTATCGGAATCAACACTTGGACGAGTATACGGAATTTTGTTCTACGATATAGAAATGTTTATATCGATTACATGCATCGATGTGGACGTTGAAGAAAACATAATAAAGTGTAGGAAGATAATGGCCTAAGGGATGAGGATGGGCTTGTATGATTCGGAGATGATCGTGGGTTTTTAAAACAAACAAAATCTATACAGTCTCTAACAAAACTGTTGTATCTGTTTAACGCTATCGCGCTCGTCTACATACGTCTTACATCTGTCTAATTTTCCGCGTATCGGGTTTTTTAAACGTCCTTCGCAAGGAGGACGTTCTTCCTCTCCACCAATCAGTGGATTTTTTAAACACGCCTACGGCCTCCAACTATGGTTGGGCATCCACCCCTAGGAGCCGTTTCCCCGTAATTTTTCGTTGGTGCCAGGATCTATGAGGTGGCCAAAATTTCCTTCCTCAGGTCGCTAAGGATTCGACCCCCTCATAAACCTGGTCACCGTCCCGGTCGGTTCGACCGTTACACATGCAGCCTGTTATAAACCCCCGTAAAGTTTATTTCCACTTCCTAATTTTTGCCTACAAAAGATAACATAATGGAACATTGTAAAAATCGTTTCCGTCAAATGGAGCGGAAAAACATAGCTCCAATTATATAACATTAACTGTACACGTACGGAGTTACTCTTTTGGATTCGACGATTGTTGACTGCAAATGTACGGTCGTACTCGTCGCATGGTTAATGGATCATTGTTTTTAATTTTATTGTAAAAGAACAATTTTTAATGTATGATCATCGCGCGTATTGGGATCGCCGTTTAATTTGAGAAATATTCGCTTCATTATTGTGGCGACGGGGAAGAGTGTCGATACTTTGCGGATGTCGTTAAGTGGACGCACTTCCATTAAAATATATTTTGCCGATCAAATTCAAGAATATTGTGACTACCACACGCGTTCAATAATCTGTGTCAACTAATGGGTTTTCCCTGTTTATGAATGAAATAGAAAAGTTCACGTAACGCTATGAACTTGTCTACGACTGTCTGACCTGCCTGTGTTGCGCTGAAAAGTGAGCGACGACCTTAAGACAGTTGAAAAATTCACGTCATACACACTTTACTTTGTCTTATTGATATCTCCACGAATACCATATAATTGTCTTGGCTCGATGCTGCACGAGACGACGTCAAACATATTTCTACTAATACCGCGTACAAATTATTTTGATACGCGTTCAGTAAATTTTGATACAGTAACTTCTCGAGTTATGACCACCTCGAGTTACGACCATTCGCACTTACGACGAAAAAATTTCATAAAAAAATTAAAAAATGTACCAATTTTTTATAGTTTTCGTCAAATATATATCATATAAATATATAATTATTTACTTACATGTATTTAACAATTAAAAATCAGAACGAAAAGCTATTAATTTTTATGTACATACGTCTATTATAATTATATTATTTATTTTTGTATGAAATTCGACTTACGACCATTTCGACTTACGTCTGAAGTTGCGCAACCGAAGCCCGTCGTAAGTCGAGAAGTGACTGTATTCAGGAAATGATACGTATCGATATTCATAAGGATGTCTCCGAATTTGTTCCACCGTTAACCCTTTCTCTATTATGGACGTACATATACGTCTTCGAGAATTGGACTGGCATTTGTTAACAGCATACACGTATATTTTTTTCTATAACGCGGTCTAATTTCTAGACGCGTTTGTACGTTAATATTGCGGTACAATTAATTATCCAGAGTATCCAAATATTTATACTTGGACGCTACTCGGAACATTTACGCACACCGGGTAGCTGCGTAAATCACGGTCAAAGGAGACGCGAAAACAGCTATTTAGCATACGTTTGCTTAAAAACTTGGTCGAGCCCCGCGTTTGGCAGTCGCTCCGGAAGAAACTGTCTCGGCAAATGCGCGGAAAAATATGACGTTGCGCGAGAAGGAGAAGATGGCACGGGAAGAGGATAAAGGCGGTAAAAAGAAAAAAAGAAAAAAAGAAAAAAAAAGAAAAAAGGAAAAGCGAGAGATGAAGGAAGCGAGAGGAGTACGGACTCGACTGCTTAATTTAACGACAATGAATTCGTTGTCCCGGCGCGAATTTCTCGACTAGCGGCGAATAAAGTAGAGTTTCGTTCCGCCTCCGTGGACTGCCGCTGTCCTCCGGACTTTTCCTTTATAATCGCATTGCGAGGCCGGGCTTTATTCGTGAATGAGAGTCCACACACGGCCGCCACGTCTCGCACAAAAGTGTAGCGATGTTTCGCTCAACGGTGTGTTCGGTGAGAACGTAGTTTTGGTATTACGTACGGGATCAAATTCTGACGAAATTATCGAGTCCTTTGTGGGGACATTTACGATTAGACGGAGAAATAATTTTCACGCTTACGAATTTCGACGCGTTCAATTTGCAAGCCTTTGAATTATTTCAAGCTGGAGGATTTTCAATCCATGAAATTTCCAAGCTTACAAATTTCTAAGCTTATGGACCTCCAAACCGTACAGTTTTCAAGCCTTTGGATTTCCAAGCCTAAATTATTTCTAACCATTCGAATTGCAAGCTTTTGGATTTTCAACCTTCCAAATTCCTATTTCGCTTCCAAATTTCTAAGCTTTAGTTTTTCCAAGCCTGCAAACTCTCAAGGCGTCAAATTTCCAAGCTTACAAATTTCTAAACCCTCAAATTTCTAAACCCTCAAATTTCCAAGCCTACAAGATTCTAAGCTTTTGGATTTCCAAGCTTATATATTCCCCAGCTTTCCGATTGCAAGCTTTTAGGTTTCCAAGTCGACAAATTTCTAAGTCCTTCATTCGACCGGTGAATCGCGCGGCTATTGTATAATTAACTGAAAGCGAGGAAACGGTGTGGTTAAAGGATCGCTCTGATCGATGAAGAGATGTGTTTACTTTGATAAACGCGAAGTTAGGGGTTCCGTCTGAGTATCCTTCAACCCTTGTCAACGCATCCCTTGGATCTTTCTTCTTCTTCAGGTGTAGTTATTCACCGTCCACGTCGACGCGGTAGACGGAGTGTTTCGTTTAGAATAGCTGCCACATACTTCACGGAATGTTTTTCGCATCAGTAATTTTTACTTGAAAAATAAATTCGAACTGCGGACGAAATTACGATGTTTCACATTTTTTTATTTACGTTGCATTTTGTCATTGAATAATAGCCGCGGGTGAAAATGGAAACGAAAAAGAAATATAGCTCTTCATAAGGGATATTTTTTTCAACCGCCGTAGTTGTTCGAATTTTCAAAAAATATCATCGTACATTTATCCGCGTGTTTTTTTTTACGTCGCGTGCAGCGGTGAACCACAACATTGATACGAAAACTGAAATCCTTCCGTTTCCTGTTCCCCAATGTGGATTTGTTTCCATGAATATTTCCTCTTAATTACATGAAAAAAAAAAAAAACGCCCAGAGATGGAATACAGCAACGCGCGGTAATTGAATCCGCTCTTCCTTCGAAATATTTCGTCTGTTGAAAGAAGACGTCGTTCAACGGATTCGTATCGTCGCGTTGGGAAGAATTTTTTTAATCTCATCCGGGGCAAAGGTTCTCTACTTAAACTTCATCAAAATGAAAATATAATTGCATTCTAGGAGAAAGGAATAACGATGTAAATGCACTGAATGAGATTTTTTTTTTGAAGCCTTTTATTAAAAGTTCCGCAAGAAAAAGCATATGCGGGCGCACTGTTCGTTATGAAACTGATTCCCGTTGCAGTCGCAAGTAGAGGAAGATCGTTTATAGTCAGACGCTCCATACTAGCAGCGGAATATCCACTGTGGCTGCGCTCTTAACCTTGAATATCCATTCCACCGACACGTAACAGAGTGTTAACCCTTTCACGGTGTAATAAAACCATGAATAATGCAACAAAGATGACGCGATAAGTATTTCCCTTCCTTATAGTAATATCGTTTACACTTCGATTGCCAGATACGAACAATACGTAGCTCAATAAAATATATTTCCTATTAAAATACACACGTTAATAGTAATATTACGTATAACATAATTCAAGATATCTTATTTATTGACTAACAATGTTCATTCATTGGTAAAATTAATATTCTTGGCTTCTAATTTAACTAATAATACTTCCTATTTCTTTTACGTTTTTTGTATGTTATATATAAAAGGTGAAACATTAAAGAATGTTGGAATATTTATTAACGCATTCCGCGTGGTACATGGTATATTTATTTAAACGCGTTCAAAGCATATATACTTTTGCGTATATAAGTTTAAGACTGGAAATATAATATAATAAGTACTGGAAATATAAAGACAATATAATAAACTACTGTGTACAAGCTAATTATTATGGTTAGCCAAAAAGTTTTCTCACCTTTTCGGTTTTCGACGAAAATTTCGAAATTCAATCTAAATAGTCAACGATAACCTTAAGCATTCACCTACACTACTTTAATAAATAAAATTGAAATCTATTGAACATAAATTATAGATATCAGACTATTCTTTTAGCGTTCGCAAAAAAAAATGGGGAGGAATATGAATAGAGGACAAATATCGATAGGGGTTGTGTTAGTTATTTAAATTTATTATATTTATTTAATAAACGGGATAAAAGAGAGTACAAATTATTTAGTCACCCGCGGACAAATCGCGAATCGATTGACGCTTAATACACGCGAACGATGAAAATATATCCAATTCTGCACAATGTAGGTTAACATTAATATTTATACAATTAAATTCGCCAAATTAAGCGCGGTGAAATTCTTGTCTAAGAAGGATGTTATTTCTAATTGACGCCGTTGAGAAGTTTACGTGATAAAAGTGTCAAGATTTCAGGACATATAACAATGCCATGTAGGACTTTACGTGCGAATAGAATATAGAATATTAATGATTGCCGTCCGTTTGTTGGAAAATATTTCATCTAAACTCGGAGGAAGGAACATCAGGGTAAATTTCCTGCGTAGGTACTTAGCGTGCAGGCAGGGGGTGGCATGTAAGTGGTGTGCGCCCGAAGGGATTAATATTAAGGGCGCATTTCGACGTGCCTTAGCTCTCGGTCCAACCCCATCGACGGCACCGCGCCCGGCTGTGACCCGATTTTCCTCGATAACAGCGCCTGTGCAACGGCGTCTACATAATTCACGCGTCGAATGAAGCCGCCCCGTCGTTTTCGGCCAATACAATCCGGCTTGACACTTTAATCCACCGCGATCCTACGAATGCACTTCGTATATATTTGACTTGGTAATTCGCGAACCTGCTACACCCGGCTGCCCTACCATTCCACTCGCATTATCTCGCTCGAGTACAATGCCGCTTTCTTAATATCACACCCGCCAACTTGAAAATGAATTCGAACTTGCCGTACATGCGCAACACTCGCGGCAACCTATGCTCCGCGTCGTGTTCAATTACGCTTGATCGGTGTTGGGGAAACTTCCATTCAATTTTGCATCGCCACGTTTCCACCACGAGCATTATAATAAGTAGACAGCGGATGTTTTTGAGTTTTCTTTTTTTTTTTTTTTTTTGGAAAATTTCACAACGGCAAAAACATGGACGGTGCACGTGATACGTGAAACTAGATAGAAAGTGTTAAAAGTAAAGTAAACTTTGTAATATTTACATCGTGAATCTAATCGGTATTTAGCTTACACGTATGTATTTGTGTTTGTAAGAATTATATATATATATATCGAATTATATATGAGAGAATTATATAGAATTATGTAATCTATAATATAGATTTGCGTAAAGATTCGCAGTGTAATAATAAGTGGGCGCGTCTATTAAATACAAGGTAAAGCAATCATTTGTAAGAAACATTGTCACGTGCTTGCCTCGTTAGACTTGGACTAAAATTATGTAAACGTTTAGCAAATCGAATGATCGAAGTAGTAGAAAATAAACAGGGGATCTACTCGTTATTAACATTTTGAAGAAGATGATACTTTTTATTACTTCTGTGTATTCTTTTGATTACCAAAGATAATGTCTTATAATTTCGTCCAAATTTATAAATATTAATTTATGGGTAAATGGTGACCAGTAAAACTTTGAAATGGTGCTTCAAAGTATTTCATACTATTCAAAATTTGTAATACTTTTCTGCAATAGACTAATAATCTTTTAATTTTTAATTTTTGTTACTATATTAACGTTTCATTAGTATATTCCTAAAATTCGAAGTTAATCGGACAAGTAGATTTTAGTGCTTTGTGCATTTGATGAAATTTTACCGGACTCCTCAAAATGAATTCATTTCTAACACGAACTAAGAATATTCTCCACTATACAGGATACTTCCTTTAAAAGAAGCCATCTAATTGTCTTCTTTGCTTGCCATTCAAATTATATTAAACACGTCGTTTAAATTATATTAAAGAATTATTTCCCTATGGGAAGCATATTTAATTCAGCATCATTTCTTCGAAGCTTTCAATTTTCTACGCGAATACGTAACGTTAGGTGTCCCGCGCAACGTGCGTGAAATTCTTGTCAAATGTACTTCGATTAAAAAAGAAGCAAACGATTTGGTTAATCCGTTTCGTTTTCATGACAAACGCTGAGACTGTCACCTGTGAATGGGATTACGCGAAATATTTCGCCGTCAGTTAAATTTAATATTTTCGTTTGACATATTTGTGATAAAAAGTAAATATGAAATTGTAGCACGGATCGCGATAAGAAGGAATATTTTCTCGATTACGTTAATCGAGCGAAATTAAAACCCGATGGGTCAGAAATTCCACGTGAAAGTAAAATGTCACTCGTGAAAATTTTCATGTCCAAAGTCAACATTAACTCTTTTGAGTGCGGAGCTCTTTTGATTTAAAAGTGTGTGACATTTTTACACGAAGTGGTAGTTAAAATTACTGTTATAGTTATTTATTAACGCGACATTAAACGGAATATTTATACTTCTACCAGGTATTCGTTTTATTTCGAACGCTGATCATTTTTATTCGTATCGCGTTTATAAAAAAATTAGCTTGTCCTAAAAGTCTTTTTCCTTTCCATATTACTAGAATATATTGAATTAAATTTTGGGACATTTTGATCTATAAAAGGGCACAGAATGAATGCAATACGTAAAAATATTCAAAATACTCCAAGTATAGTTCAAATTACTATACTTTCAAAGTAAAACACCTCCCTATTTAACTTCTCTTTCTTTAACTTTGTTAGTGAAAATCTAAATTTGCATAAAAATCAGCAGTCTGCTTACTAGATACTAGGAACACAAAAATTAATAAACAGTATCATTTATTAAGAGTTATTCAATTTATTAAGAGTTATTCTGATGTTAAGATCATCCTCGATTTTTTCACAAACACTTTACGTCATTTTCTATAGATTCTGTGATGGCATTTTGTGTAAAAGAACCAAACGCACGGAACAGAACTTTTGAGACAACTTAATAGAAACATTCACCAACGCGTATAACATTCATATGGTTAACCCTTTCACTGTTAAGTAGTAAACTTAACAAATGATCATACATGGATAACGAAATCTCTATCGATATTAAAAAACCAAGTTCCAAGAGTGTTTATGTTTTTCTTATCTCGAATGCAAACGTAAGAAATCTATAAATAATTTCTCTAACTTTTGCGCTACCTGAAATCGTGCGCAATTGCAGCGTATCGTCATTTGAATCAACGCCGAAAGGATTTTAAACTAATTTTGACACCAATCACTTTTGCGATTATTTACGTTGAAACGTGAATAATCGAGAGACTTGTAATACTTTACTTTCCATTTATTGTTATTTCGAAGTTCGAGTTTGAACATTTGGGGCTGATATTACGCTTGTTCGTAAGCACGAAGTTCCCCGGAACAGCTTTTCACCCCGAATTGCTCAAAGTACTAAAATACATATTCATTTGCATACGCGCGATAACTACTTCGCAAACAAGAATCATAATGGAGATCCGTGTGTGTGTGTGTGTGTGTATATATATATATATATATATATATTTTGGTCGCTCCTTTTTCCATTTTCTAAATCATCTATTTTTATCTTCATTCAATAGCGTGCTCGAATAATTCGCGTACTTATTCGCTTGTGAGCGAAATACGAGCGCATAACAAGCTCCCTAATTATTTCCGAGAATATCCGAAACTTCTTCACTGTGCAATTTTTCGGGGGCACGATTTTTTCATTCACCTCGTTAAGAATTAATTACGTTCGGGGGGGGGGGGGGATTGCGTTTTTCTCGGAGATAAAAAATATGCGGGAGGATATAAGAAGGAAACAAGAGACCTGTTCTCTCACCTTCAGAATATGCGAACCAAAAGGTTAATTAAACGACTTATCATCAGCTTAGCCTCCGGCAATGGAACGGAGAAAATAAAACTCGTGCTTGGGGCAAACCTACGCTTGCATCCGTTTTTATCCCGCTATTTCGTAAGTTTTTCAGGTATACGATTCTTTTAAATTATTTATAACTCGTTCAGGTTTCCCTGTAAATGCGGATTTCGTTATTTAATTGTAATATCAGAGATGTTACCCTAATAAAACAGCGCCAAGTAATTCATCCTTTAACGCATAAACGGCGAATGGAAAGAAAATAAAAATTGATATAAAATAATTTTATCAATACTACGTAGAATTACTAAAGTAAATAAAATGATACATTCGTAATTTCTCCTAAAAATTGTATAAATTTGCATCGGTAGAATGCTGCAAATTTGCAGTGATTTTTTTAAGAGCACGGTAAACGGAGGTTCATTACCATTGCAGTATACATTTTATCAAATGTTTGTGGTTCTGATATTTTTCGTACAAATAAATTCGAATTGATTGGCAATAATTTTATTATTAACAAATGAATCTCTAATATTTGGATTGGCAACGAAAGCACATAGTATAATGAATTTAATTGCATCGTTTATAAGATGAAATTTCTACTGTAATTACACACGAGAGAAACTGCAATTGTTGTTAGATTATGTTAATCCTTTTTCAAGTTGAAAGCAAAGAGATAAAAATAGACATTTCCTCTCTTCTCTTTTATCCTCCGTTTATTATTAGACAGCGGATCTTTATGCAAATTCATCTTCTTATAAACAGAATAAAGAAACTTTAGAAACGGAAATAAAGAAATAGATGCTGAATGCGGAACGGTTTTATCCCTTAAATCTTATAATATCTTCTTTAAATTAAGTATCTTGTACGTATATCCGCATTGCGCGTATACTTAACATTAAAACATAGAAATTAAGGCAATAGGTTCTTGAAAAAATACAAGTAAATCTTTATATAAAATCCCGGTAAATTTGCAAAAAAGCATCGGTGTAAGTTTATACAATTTTTACGAGAAAACGCAAGCAAGAGATTTTTAACCCTTTCGTAGGTCTAGTGTTAATAAATATATAAAAGAAAAATGAATGCTTAAACATTCGTGATCTACTAATTACCTCCTAGTTTTCAGATCAAGATAAAAACGATGCAACAAGTCGTATCCAATAATTTCTTCCGCGAAGCATACCAAATTTCGATAGTAAAGGGTTAAAGGCGGCTTTAAAGCAACTCCTTTCAGCTATTCTACTTTTCCCGCCGCTTCGCACAAAAACGACGATGGAGCAGAAAAAAGAGGAACGAGCGACATTCAGGGCCAGGAAGGACAGAGGTGAAAACGAGGCCGGAGTGAAAGGGTTGAAATATCGTTGGCAAGGACTTATAGCAAAATGTAAACTACTAGCATTATACCAGTGTTTTTCGACTGTGAGCTAAGAAAAAGCAAATAAAAATGGAACACTGTTTCAAACCTGCTATACGAGCCGTTCATTTTGAAATTGACTTAAGTCCATTTATTTTTAAAATCGAGATGTTGAAGGACTTGCATCTGAATTAATTTGGAAACATTGGTAACTGATAAATTATTATTGATAACACGGTAATATAATATTTTTGCGTTTCTAAAAGTATGCGATTCATTAATCTAATCGCCATATTTACTAATTATCGTTATTTAGAAAGTAAGACGTTGTTTTTACACACGATAAACTAATACTCGTGTTAATAAACTTCTATCCTGAATATGAAATCCATATAATTCTTAATGTTTCAATTAAATACGATTTCGTTATTGGAGCTGCCTCCTTTTTGCGCCAAAGTAAGAGAAAGAAATAGTAAGTATCCGCTAAAGAGATTTAAAGGAGAAGTAAATTTTACTATACGAAAATGTTGCTATAATGAATATTATAGTTAAAAGTAATAACATTCTAACGATGCAACTAATCGTTTTCATATTCATCGCACTCAACTCTATTTATCGCAAGATTAGCATACACATTACTTGAAGCCAATTTTCTTTTATACTAACTAAATGGATATACGATACAGAATAAAAAATATATAAAAAGTGGAGCTGTCACATTATTCCCGCAGCCTCCTCAATTTTCACAACCAGAATACCAAAATAGTACCGGTATTTATTTCGGTATTGTATCGGTATCGGTACAGCTTTGCTGGTATAACACCGTTGCCAAAATTATACCTTGCATTAACTCCCTTATCGTTGATCCTGATTCACCACTTGGCATTCTCGCAGCGAAAACTCTCACATCTCATCTTCGGATAGAAGTTTACATTAAAATCTTGCCGGAGCGGTCGACGAAGTTTATCGCGACAAAGTTCCGCGCCTTTGCAGCGAGATATAAGTTATGTTCCTCGTCTCAATTAAGAGTTCCGGGGCATGTCTCTGTAACATATCGTCGAGCGTTCCGTCGCGTCGCGTCGCTAGAGTCGTCAAACGAGTTTCTATACTTACTCCCGAACGGAGTTTTCCTCTTAAAACAGTATTATTGAAACCGGGATCTGTGCCACGGAGCTATGCCTTTGTCGCGCAGTCGCTCGGACCGCGAGCGTTCCTTTCTTCCGTTCCGGCGACCATTCTGAACCTGGACACAGAGGTTGTTCATCATCCGAAGTATTTGTCTTGAAACTTCCCGGAAACCGTCACCGGGGTATTTTCCACCGGGCCGGTATAATCTAGCGCATCGACCACTGTCCAGTTTAACGTCGCTTTAATTTCCAATGCCACCGCGGACGACGAGGACGAATAACTTGCAAGTTCCACGGCGGCCGTTCTTAAACGGTGGCTCTTCGTCGAAGAGTCTTGGTCCACTTGGTTGCACGATGCGGAAGACTGATGGACTGCCGTCCTACTTTCCCCGGTTTCAAGCTCTAACCCGTTGGGAGGAACCTTGCGTGCTGCTGCATGTCGCGTAGAACAGAACGGAGAAGAGGAGCGAGAGAAAGGACGAAGCGTGCAGGCGAAAGACGAAGAAAGGATAGCGTGAGACGACGACGCGTCGCACGGTACAAAAGTGAGGAGATCTACTTGCTTATCGGCAATAATGCAATTCATAAACATGTCCTCGGATAGTATTAGGATAAGAATACGTGTTAGTAAAACCATCGACGAAGCATAGGATATTCATCCTTATATAGACTCTAGGATTATTAGATGTAGATCTATAGAATCCAGGATTATTCATTCTTATGTAGAATCATCCGGGGGCTACATGGCCATCTTACCATTTCAATGTCGTATGTTTTCTATACAAAAATAAGCTTTCCTCTACTTTGATACGACTATCTAATAACGTATAATATAATTATTTGGATATCCATGTCGCACTCTCGCAATAGTTGGTCCTGTACCTCGTCTGCGTTCGAACATCTTCTATAATAATATTTCTCGCCTTTTAGTGGGCGGATTTTGGTGCTCTTTGGCTTAAATTAAAGAGAAATGTCCCTAGAATATTATCCTACAGTATTTTGTAACTAGCCCTTGTAGTTCATTTGTTGTAAACAAATATATCGCGTCATGATAGATTAATCAGTCAATATCCGAAGAAAAATATTAATTTCTTCGCTTCTATGTATCGGATCGGGACAATCTAGATCTGAGTTCATGCGCGCAAAAATAATAAACCATCTGATGGGCGGATATTTTAAAACCACAATCAACGTTCAAATGATTGTAATAGACTAACTAAAGACAGTTTCAATAGAAGACTTTGTTATCGGGGATGGGAATTCTTATTGCCAAGGGAACTATTTTGAAGGAGATAATGTAAATTTATTAATAAGTGAACCATAAACATTTTTATAAAATCAGTCTTATTACTTTTTAGACATACCTCGTATGCGAGTCGAGGCACTCGCCAAGACAAACGTTTTTATTAGGAAAAATCAGGAGGCGAGACTGAAATCTAGGACCACGCGCAGGCGCATCATCGCTTTGGAAAGACGATGGTCACCGAATAGGGAGAGGGATGAAAATGCGAGACGATGGTCGTCTACCATAAAGGCGAGGGACGGAGATGCGTATTGAGGCATTTTCTGGGAAAAAGATCCATAAGATAGAATGATGAATGGAGTAAATTGCATAGGACGTTTATGTGCAGAGTGTGGATGTTTATGCAAATTGATATCTTTGGAAGTACAATTAATCACCTTTCGAGTGACACGGACGCATACAGAGTGTCCCACGTAATCACGATACAACCGCGAAGTGAATGATTCTACAGGAAAAAGTAAGTCGAAATTATACAAAAAGATTTGTTCGTACGAGGCTTCGATTTCGTGAAAATTGATGTGAATATTCTGCAGCTTCACACGTGCACTTAACTCTCATTTACAGAGTGCATCTGATTCATAAAAGTGTACGAAATATTTATAGTAAAGTATACGTTGCGATATTTAGTTCCAGTCCTTTACTTGTGCTTATAAAAATATAAATTTGTACAAAGATCCACAGTCTAGTTATAGTGGTATGGTATTTAATTAAAGAAATTTCACCGAAAAAGGCCCTGGAATTTGCAGTTTCTTTCGGTGAAACATTTAGCAAATTCGTTCAGCATTTCGTTGAAGTTAAACTCGTAGTTACTTTCCCATCGAACGGTATTTGGTTTTGAGTTTCTTGTTAGTTATGTTAGCGAAGTTACTATATCAGTTTAGGTCTATTTTTGTTTAATTTCGTAACCACAATCTGTAGTACGTGCGCCACGTGCTGGCACCATAAGCGCCACTAATGCCCATTAATTAATAAAAGAATTTATTAACTCGAATAACCTTAATTATTATAAGGCAAACGAATACTTGGACGACTAACTGTATCACGATTTAAAAACGAGAATTTTTATTCAATTAACGGGATGTTGCAGGTATCGAAAGGTTGATATTAATTTGTTCGACCAGAGAAATTGTTACCAGACTTGTTTTCATCGATAACAAAAGTTTAATTGTTACATTGGGAATGGTAAAGATTAAAAAGAGTCCGTCATAGGAGTACAAATTTCGTTACACGGCAAGAATATTGGCTCCGTAATAGCCAATTACGCTGCTGTTATCCGTTCCCATTTGCAATTGCCTGCAATTTATCATCGATAGAAACAATTAATATCTCCGCTATAAGAAACAGTCGAATAAAAAGGCCAGCGAAAATATCAAAATGTATTATAGAATCACATGTAACTGAATCAACGAAACGCGAAACAAATTCTAGTTAACACATTATCTACTAGGATCCAATTCTTTGTATGTTCTTTAATAATAATTCAACTAGCCAGCAAAATAATGTTAAACCTTTGTTTTACTTCATACATTTCTATACGACAGGATAGACTACCCATTCTCATATAAAATCATTTGGGGGCTACCTGAGCCCCTTACCATTATAGTGTTACACTGCGACGTAACTAATTCAGACTAGAATAAGGCAATAGCGCATTTAAAACAATAGGAATTGTAAGTAAACGTTACGGTAATCAATTATTTTCGACGTATGTAATTAATCTAACAACGATAAAGAAAGAATACAATAATAGAATGATATGCAACTAAAATAAAATTTAACAAATTGAAATACATTGATACGTAACTTTTAAGCCAGATGCATTATACTTTGTCGATCGTATTGAATATAACTCTTAAAATGATTGCTCTAAATCGTAAGAGGCGTAAAAGGTATCTGCTTCTTTTACACGTTCGGTATTCCAATTTAAAATTCGCGATGTTCCTTATAAACGAATGGTCACATCCTGTACTTCGTCAATGGCATTACTTTTTGGCCAACTAAAAACGCGCCAGTTCAAAGATAGAAACCAAACGACCCGTCCGAGGGTTAATTCGCATCGATTTCCTTATGCTAATAAAGAAAATTGTCGAAATGTAGGAGCAAGGTGCGAAAGAAAGGGAGAGACAGTTACGAAAGGGTGGCCAAAGAGGAAAGGGGGTTTGAACACGAGGGTGAAAAAGAGTTGGAGTAGGAAAAGTAGGGGGTGAGACTAGCGGTTTCTCTCCAAAGACTACCCCTCTTTATCTGGCTCGGCCTAGTCAGCGTAGGGTGGTTCTCCTGCCAACCAGCCAGCCAATCCCCACCCTTTGCCTCGTCCCGCCACCAGCGCCACCGGTGGCAGCTTTCTCAATCGCTCCGCTCGAGCTGGTCAGTCGCTCTCTGTCTGTCGCGCGCGCTCGGTGGTTGGGGTGTTGTCGGAAGGGTGGAGGTGTCGGGCGCCAGTCGCTACGCGAACGTTGAGCTCGGGATTTCCATCGTCGTTCCTCGCGAGACTTTTTTTCGCCAGCTTATCTGTGTTCGCGCGATCGCTAAACGACGCACCCGGTGCGTCGTTTTATTGGTTCGACGATTGCGTCACCGTTAAGTGACGACGCGGCTTTAAACGTGTCCCCGCGTGAGATCGGTTCGGTTCCGGAGCTCGATCGTGATTATCGGCTCCAAGTGTACGCGGATCGCGATCCAGTGACGGTTAAACAAGTGTCGTACGAATACGTGAGACCAAGAATTGAATACGTAAAACGTTGCCGATTGCTGTGATTTTCCGTGACGAGTTACCGGTGGAATACTCTATTACGTGCAGCTTCGGGACTACTGTGGATATCGGTGCTGATTCGACGCGGCCATGAGGCGAACGAAGTCGTGACGATTTTCAAGGTAAGTGGATCAGTGAATTCACGATTATTTTCCGCCGGTCGATTTGTACGTAAATCCCGTCGCAATTGCGTTCGATAGAGCATGCATATGTACGCGTGTGCGTGTGTTATTATCCCGTCGGTTCGCAAACGCGTGAATCGCGATTCCGAGAAACCGTGACCTCGATTTTTCCGTTGGGTGTTGTTACCACCGAAGCTGTGTTTACGTTAAACTAACCTCCTTTGCTAAGATTCAAGTAGAAACGGATATTCTTTCGCTGTTCGGTAATTACGCGTTTAAAAACAGTTTAGGGGATGATCGTTTTGTATCGGAGCACGAGTTAATGCCCTTGCCAATGTTTCGCGTTCTTGTCCGTTTGGTTTAAACGCAATCTAAGATGGTGGTCGAACAGATCGTACTTGGTGAGCGACCGCGAATTGCGGTACCGATCTTGGGAGGTTATGACGAGATAACAGAATCTTGTCGTACCTAGGTTTATGGAAATCAGATGGAAATTCGAAACTTTAGCACTGTTCCCTTTAAGGAATTATCATCCGGTATCTACATCTCCTCTTTCTTCAAAAGGAGCAGCCTCTTTAGGGTATACGTTTCGTAATTCGAGATCTGTTAACGCTTAACGGTCGCGTTGCCTTTGTTTCTCTAGCTTTCTCCGTTTCGGAACATTCTTGAGGGAATTAACTTTCGCTTAATGAATATAAATTTCACCTGTTACAATAATCACTAGACTGCGGATTGTTATGCATTTATGGAAAGATTAAATACAGTAGCTATAAAAATATTCGTGTATATCTCAATATTTTTATGAATCTTTCTTTGAAAATATTCTGCAGTTCATTTCCATAGCAGTGAATTTTTATAGTTTCTTAATACTGCAATTAACTCTTTGCGGACGAGTATCGCAAATAGTCGCCCAAGTTCTTTGGAGTTTTCGACATCTATCAATTTTTAAAGCAAGAAATTCAATTTAATATGATTAATATACGCTACTGTTAATAATGGGACAAGCATTTGTTTAGTACCGTCTTCAAAATGTTAATAATTGAACGAGAATTCGTTAAATATTGTTTTACTCCGTCCGCAAAGGGTTAAATGATGGACAAATTAATATATTCGACCCTAATTAATTAGTATTTAAATACTAAATCAAATACGGTGGTGTGCGAATACTTTTTGTAGTTACTGTAGCTAAGAAGGTACAGAATATACGCAGTGTATATGAATGTATGAAATAATCAAATATGAGGAAGTATTTTAATATTTGGAGAATGAAACCAACCTCTATTTAGCTTCCACTTTCTTTTTATTTTTCTTTATAAAGAAATGAACTTGCATGAAAATTCACACTCTGGGAATCGTTTCCCTATAACAGATACTTTGTACGAGAAGTTATTAGTACTGTATAGTAATGTTATATAATGTTTGTCACAGTTTTTGAAGAAAATAATAGCAACAAATTTCGCATTCAAACTTTCAAAACGTATGGGATAGGAAAGTTTTATAGTAGCTTTTACAACGTTGCTGTTCTATTAAGTTAACTAAAAACCGTTAGCGAGCTTTCGAACAAGTTATTTTCTACATTTTTCATTGTTAGCCCTTTAAATCCCTTTTTTCTTCGATTTATTAAGTTGGCTAATTTTTAATTTCAATTCATAAAATTTTAGGTCGTGTAGAGACGTCTGTATTCTACCGTTTTTCACTCGTAATTAAAAAATCGCATTTGTTTAAGTTGCGACACTTTTGTAGTTCATGTGCAATTTGAGTACTTTGATCCGTTCGTTATTCACTTATTTTATAATACATTTTTAAAGATAAGATTTCATAGTTTTTTTTAACTCTTTAAGGACCAACGCCACTATTTAATGCAACGTTTCATTAACAACTTTTCCAGTCATTTGGCACGGTTGCATTTTACGTTTTAACATTGCAATTATGAAACAGCACACCAGGGATTTGCGTGGAAAATTTTACATCGCTGTTTCTTCCTCCATTTAAATTCTACAATTTTACGAAATGCAAGAAAATTCCGAATGAAACGCGCTGATGGTGACTTTGGTCCTTAAAGGGTTGAAGTAATCTTGTTATCGAAATTAAAAGAAAATTACAAAGTAGCTGTTTTATTATTCGTGCAAGATTGTACATAAAATTTGCTGACGATGAATTTCAAAAGTGGATGCGTACTTTTGTGACTAACAGTGTATTTTATTCCGCTTCTTTTCTCCCGATATTTTTAAAAGGTAGTGACCTATTCGGATAAGAATGAAAGAAACATAGCTTGCATGAAAATTGAAAAATAATGCAGCTCAATTAAAATGTGTCTAAGGATGTAAATCTACGTGGCCCGTTTTAGAAAGTTTGGATAGAAAAATATAAATTTATGTGCACCGTCCGTTAAGTGTTGAGTTAGTTCTACTATTTCGATAATATTTAAGTTTAAACAAGCTTCTTTGATCGATCGGCGATTGTTCGCCGGATACGAAACGGAAGTTTGGGAATAGTTTGCTCGTGATCGTTTGTCTTCGGTATTTCTTCTTCGTTAAGAATAAGGGCGAATTTAGGCTTCGCATTTTAGATGTGCGTCGCGGATGATTTTATTCACAGTGAAAGGCATAAATCTTAAAACTCGCATACCTTAAAATTTCCAGTGTTTAGAATTTCCAAAGTTTAGGATTCCGAAGGCTTCGGATTTCCAAAGCTAAGGATTTCCAATGCTTTAAATTTCTAACGCTTAGGTTTTCCAATGCTTTAAATGTCCAAAGCTTCGGATTCTCAAGACTTTGTTTGAATTTCCAAAATTTATGATTCTCAGTGCTTCGAATTCTTATAGCTTAGAATTTCCAACGCTTGTTGTTAGAATTTCCAATGATTTCAATTTCCAAAGCTTCCAATTCTCAATGATTTCAATTCTCATACCTTAGAATTTCCAATGCTTTGAACTTCCAAAGTTTAGAATCCCCAATCCTTTAAATGTGCAATGCTTGCAACTCCCAAAGCTTAGGATTTTCATCGCTTTAAATTTCCAAACTTTAGAATTCCCAATGTCTGCATCAGTCCTAAACGCATTCTCGCATTGCCCCCTCCGAACTAAGTCGCTTTCCAAAAATTGCGTTGCGTATTTTCAAGAAACTGTGCGTTCTAATTTCAGAAGAATTGCTTTGGGATTTGTTCTGAAATCGTCGCCTAGAATTTCCCACTCGTGAACGAAGAACTCTGCGATCGAATTCGAAGGCTTTCCCGTGCCACGAAAAGAGTAGTCGATTAAAGGAAATTAATGGCCTCGTCGTGTCGACTGGATCGCAGCGAGCAATTAAAAGAGAGACGGAAGAGGTTCGCGTCGAATCTCGACGATCGGCCACGTAAGCGTGCGATGGATCTTGCCAGCGTCGCTCTCGATTACCCTTCTTCACCCTTTCGAACAGCCACTTCTGGACCACCATTTTTAACTCCGTTCACGCACCAAACTTTCCACTTTCGCGTAGAACGTGACGCGTGCCTAACCTTTAAATTTCTTCCCCTCTTCTCCCCTCTTCCCCGCGTTTCTCCGCTTTATCGGCGACCGAAGTTAGCCCATCGTTGGAAAATCGTTCGAGGATTTCGGTTTCAGTTGATAACGGGCCGAAGCCTTTAGGCTGAAATGAGAAAAGAGTATCGATAATAGGGAAGATGTATTTTTTTTTCTCTCTCTCTTTCCCTTTGTTCCTCCCTTGAACACCGATAATCGAGAATCGAATAAACTGTCCAATTCGGTTCCCATCTCTTTCAGACGTATCCGTTCGACGTCTACAAAGTTTCGGCGTCTCGAAAGTTGAAAATGTGGTGGGTGTGGGTTGAGAACGAGTGGAATTGGTAAATAAACGAGGACGACAACAGAGGGGGATTTGTCATAAAAGTCGAAAGAGGTTATCGACCGCTGCCGCGCGACTTTTTGAGGACAACGGTTATAAATGCGAGTATTTCCTACGCGCGTGTAGCTGGCGGCACATATACGTCAATTGTAAATGTGTTTCGGGGTAATTTGGAAAGATTTTAACCGTTTCAAATACTGAGGCTGGCTACACTTACACAAAAATGAAGGGTGAAAAATAAAGGAACGATATGAGCAACATTATCATGATACATGATTTTAAATTTTACTGACACTAAGTGGTAAATACATAAACTTCAAAAAATGGTTTTTATGTTACAATTTTCATCTCTAATTCCTTATTAACCCCTTGTCCTATGGTTATTTTATTACCTGCGTATGCTAGAATTAGCTGATCAGTGATTTCGTATCATGCTCACGTACAGATTATTCGAATATTATAGGCAATATTTGTTTAATAACCTCCATTCTTCTAACGCAAAGCCAAACTTGCAGTTCACGTTAAATTTCATTCTTAATATTACGCGATTTTGTTGTATCTGTGTCATAGGGCAAAAGGTTAATAGTAGGGAAATGTATTTTGACAATGATATTACAATTACCAAGTGTCCAAAAATTACTAATTATGCTGCAAGAATTTTGTCCAGCTAGAGTCGGGATTTTTACCACTATGTGTCGGTTCGAATATGAACAAACTCGAAAATGGTAGTATTCTGATAGTAAAAAAGTTCCGACATTCGTATCTCAACATCAACGGATCACCTCATCCTAACCTGCCCGAAATATAATTACCTCCGAAGAAAATACAACATTAAACCCTTACTAAAAGATAACGTCGAAGATGGAAAAGCCGATGACCTAATTGATTTCATTAAAGATCCAAACATCATTGATCTGTTAACGTAACAACGCTAATGATTAATCGTCGCCGTCGTTAATAAGCAAGCCGTTGATGCGACGTTAACATATATTTAGCACTAGGTTTACGGAACGCGTCACGTTGACGCATTTCAGATTCCATACCTAAAATTATACAGACCATAAATATTAGTTTTCAGTACTTTATGTTAACTTTAATTAATACAATGGTATGAATATGTATTCTAATTGATTCCTTTCATCCTCACGCTTCTACGTTCGAATATTTATATACAGTATACGTATTTTTCCGGAAGCCTGTCGAATTATACACGTAACGTCCGTAAACCTAGTGTTAAAAAAGAAAAAGTTGCGACATTATATCATATGTAAAAACGGTTTCGAAGAATATCCCCAAAATTGACCAGATTGTGTAAAAATATCTCAACAATTTTCAATCCGCGTAGCGAAAGTAGCGCCGGTTACTTTTTTTTGCAAGATACAAAGCAGATTGCGAATTGAGGTGAATTTTTGCAGGCTTTTTTAATGCGATGCAGGGCCCAGAACGCGCGGTGGCGGCCTTGGTTGCGCCCCATGAGTGGTCGTTCGGTAGTCGAGGACACTCGCGCAGTAATCAGCCAGCCACTATGTATTTTCTCTTTTTTCCCCCATTCGTTCGTACGCCGGGTTTGTTTTTCGCTGTAAAGTTTCGCGACGCTGCGCCGCTGCGAAGTTCCGACGATCAACATGATTACGTCGCGTGTCGAAGTAGCTCGTTGCCGATTTAATTCCATCTAAACTTCCACTTAACGTAAACACCGCCGCGCGTTTATCGGCTCATATATTTTTACGATGCGTTCTACTCGCATTTAGAGTGTCTGGTCGATTACGCGCGCAAAAAACGAACGCATCGCGTGTTTTTGCTTCGTGACGCAATCGTCGTACGATACGTAACCAGAGGTCCTGGGGAAAGTTACGCGTGGTTTTTTTTTCGATTCGTTTCTCCATTGTAATATTGTAGCTCACGTGTAATTATTAGACCGCGGGCGTTCGTGCAGGTTCACGCTTTCATTCGAAAGATTAAAGAAATGGAACCTAATTAGAGAATTGTTGCGCTCTCCAAATACAGTAGCGTGTATTTTACTCGGTATATTTGGTACATTTTTGCGCGTTGCCTGCGTTTCGCACATTTTTCCACGGTTAAATTTTCTATAGGTGTATAAATGCATGAATTTGCATGTAGATTCGCGGCCTAGTTAGGAACAATATAATTGCTCGCACGAAAATATTTAAACGAATGCGAACCAAGAGCGGCGATAATTTTGTTGTTGCAAGGCAGAACGACGACGTAAGCCACATGTTTTCACTTTCAGGACATCGCCGCTTGGTGTTTCGAACGTAATTCCCAAATATCGGACTTCGATCCGGTTGCATTCATCTCTTGAGCGCGAGAATTTATTTTCCTTTATTTTTCCCGATATAAGTATCGAAAGTTGATGCAAAAGTTCATACTATGTTTTAATATCTCCCGGCAGAAGCGTCCGAATGAACAATATTTACTTTGCAAAACGTAGTTACACCTGTTCTTGATGTCTATTTAAAGCTTTAGCCCATGACGAATGCCTAGCTTAGATTTGACCCATTCAGTAAGTTGCGTTTTAAATTACTTTACGATAATGCAGTAGCTCGCAATGACAGTAACAATTATTCTATTCACCGGATATAAGTACTCGTGGTGTCTTTCTCCTCTCGAAGATGAAAGGAAATGTCATGAAAATACTCTACGGACGTATTGAAAACGTAGAACAAAAATACCGAGATATCGACATTTTCGAAATTTTCAAGAATTTCTTTTTGTTATACTTTACCAGAAATATAATAAAATTTTCCGCGGGATCACGTAGAATTGTTTGAGTTGGGACACCGCGGAACGGCAATTCTGACATCGGGCAGGGGAAATTTTTTGTAAATTAAACGAATGTAACGCATCGATGACACGGGGAGAAGCACGCGGTTTTCGAAAGTTATAGTCATTAGGCAATGGTGCAGCGGGCAGCGAAACGTTTGCATTGCTTTATTCTCGAATATATCTGAAAAACGGAGCGTAAATAATTAGCAGCGCAACGTTGCCTTGTCGATCAATTTATTTTTCAACACGCAATTGCAGAAGTTTCCGTGAAATTGAGAATTAATATTTTGCTTGCCTCGATCAACCCTGTCCCTAACGAAACGCGAATATCGCGTATTATTTAGTATATTTAAATTAAAGGTCGATAAATTATTCCCGCGGGGCGATGAATTTGAACAGCAACCGCAACTGCCTGCAATGCGATTCCACGAAAATGCAATGAATCGGGATTAAAGCTATCATGTAATCTACAATATTTTTGCGCGCGATAACGACCATCCATGACGTTTGCGTTTCTCCGTAGAATCTTCTCTAAACGTGCAGATCTAACCTAAAGATTTCGAAGTTTGCGTGAAACGCTGTTAGTACATCAATAGTGATAGGTAGTTAGTATTGAGATAGTATCGTAATCGATCTTTTGGTGCATCGATTCCAGTCGCTTCGATTCAGAATCGATATTTTTCTCAATAATCGAAAATCTCTGGTTATGAAGTTTAGAGGATGAAATTGATCTCTGTTGATTTTCAATTTTTTTAAACCCTTGCGCTACGATTATTTTATCACTTACGTATGTTAGCTAATCACTGCTTTCTTATTACGTTACGTACGAGTTATATGAATATTACGGGCAACTCTTATTTACAAAGTCCCATAATTGTAACGCAAAGCTGAAACTATCGTTCAAACTAAAATTTCTCGTCAACAGTATTCACTTTTCTCGAATCTCGAAACAATAATTCATAGAACGAGTGTGACTGGTTATCGCAGTGCAAGGGGTTAATTGCGACACTAAACATACGGATTTGCATATAAATTCACAGTCCGGTAATTAGCGGAGAAAATAATTCGCACCGTCTATGAAAGTGTTAAACGTCAGTTGCAATCCGTAGCCGCGTGTGCCTTGCATAAATCCGAAACGTAAACGGTAAACGCGATATTTCATCTGTTCCGCGAAGAAAAAGCTCGCCTCGCAGTTCGCTGTAAATATCTATTGTCGGCCTCTGCGTTTCTCCGCGTTCTCGCGTTTCTTTCACATGTAAATGCAGCAGGGCGCATATAAATTGCGTTGTTAAACGCGTGTGCCGAGATTACCCCGACGGGAAGGGCGTCGCGAGCTTTCCGGCCGATAGTTCCCGGATAAAGTAAGAATTCTTGCCAGCTCTTGATCCGTGCCCTTTGTTGGTCCTCGTTATATTTCCCGCTGCCAGGATATTTTCACATCCGTTGCGAGAAGTCAGCTGCACGAGCTTCAACTGTTTGTTGTAAATTCTCCTTTCCTCGTAAACTTTATTTTCGCAAATAGACGTGTTTCGCAGTTTTCAAAGTGCCGGCAAATAACGTTGTCGAGGATATAGAAAATCCTGCTCCCCGGTGGCAGCAAGAAGATTCTTTATTTGATATGGTATATTGCGAGTGCAGCAATATTATTGCCGTTTTATTTTCTACTGCTTCGTATATTTTGATGTGGAATTTCAAGCTAGAGTCTTTCAACGCGATGCGAACTTGCAAAGTGTACTTGCAATCGTTTCTTTTGAGATTGGTTATCGCGTGTTTGCTGCATTTTACGGGCCACTGAAAGGAGGTTGCGCCTAGGCGAAAAGGTATCAAAACTTTTGGGCAGCAAAACAAGAAGAGGGTTACCGAAGCTAGTGGGTGCCAAAACAAGAGGGACTCAAAACTAGTAGACACCAAAACTGTGGGAATTTAAAACGAGTGGACATCAAAACGATGGGGACACAAAACTAGCGAGTAAGAACGAATGCTAGTGTACGCCAAAACAAGTGGAAGCCAAAATGAGAGCAAACTAAAACTGGTACGTGCCAAAACGGGGAAGTACCGAAACGAAGGGGACTGAAAATTAGTGGATGCCAAAACTAGTGGGCACTAAAACTAGTGTACGCCAAGATACGGGTAAACCAAGAACAGCGAGCTTCAAAACGAAGGCAAACCAAGACTAATGGACTCCGAAACAGAGGCAAACTAAGACTAGTGGGCTCCGAAACGTGATGAGACCGAAAATACAGAGTATCGAAACGAGCGGACATCAAAGTAGAGGCAAACAAAAACTAGGGGGTGCCGAAAAACCGAGGCAAATTAAAACTAGTGAGTTCCAAAGCTAGTAAATACCAGAAACAGTGTGCGCCAAAATGAGGGCATAGCAAGATTAGAGTGCGTCAAAACGAGAGCAAACCGAAACTAGTGGACGTCAAAGCGAGGTGGGGCCAAAACTATCGGGCATCGAAGCGAGTAGACGCGAAAACGAGGAAGAAGCAAACCGAAAGGGGCTCAAGACCAGTGGGTGACAAAACTAGTGAGCTCGAAAACGAAGGGGAAGCCAACTAATGGACACGAAAACTGGGGGCAACCGAAACGGGATGGTTACTAAAACGCTAGTGCAGCGAAACGAGTGGATGGAAAAAACGGGTTGGCATGAGAACGAGGGGGGGGGGGGGGGGGGGGGCGCACACCGGTTGCTTATACGAGTAACCACGCGATGCGTAAAAAAGATCAGAAAATTGGCCGGAAAGGGCAGCAGCGGCGGCAGCGGCAGGTGACAGTAACGCAGTTTGTTTCCGGTATCGAACAATCGAAGCGAGGTGCAACGCGCGTGACGACTCCACAAAGGCAGATGCAATTTGATGCATTGTGAGCCGTATGTTCAGTTGGCCTGGTGTACGAGGCATGGGCGCACCGTATATTTAACACTTGGCGCAGGATACCGGCTAGACTATGACGGAACGTTTTCATTTCCTCCTATCGACGATCTTTCGATGCTTATGATTCATGAAATCAGACGTGGCCGGCCCCGCTGTTGCAGCGATTCTTCGTATGTATACCCGTGTTCCCGCACTAATGAATGCTAACGCGAACGAAGCGAGCCAACCCTTTGCTTCTCGGATTTGTTTCATTGTCGTTGCTCGCTCGTCTCGAAATTCACGCTCGCGGTCGTTCACGTCGATCGTTACACGCGTTGCGAGCCTATATTACCGAGCGCTCGCTGTAACGCCGAGTTTCTTTGTTGGTCGTGACACGTGCACAACGTCGCGTAACTCATCCGCTGCGAAATTTCCGATAATTTTCTTCGTTACTTACTCCGTTAGTTTTGGCGAGGATTCTAGCCTCTTGAGACCTTTGATTCGTTGAGTATTTTAATAAGTAGGATCATTAGAAGTACGGTAAGTCCTGGGCTAAGGGTAGATTAGGGAATTTGGGCTAGGGAAGGGTAGATTTTAGTATAATCGAACGATTCATATGAAACGGTAGTAGCCATAGAAATTGGCCATTAGAATATTATCGCTCAGCAAAGGCTCGTTAAGATGACTTCTTTCCAATCCTACCAACTATACAACAGAACTTAATATTATGAAAAACGCTACGAACTTACCAAACACCCCAATATCTTTCCTACCTTTCTCAGCTGTAAAATTACCAATTTCCTTCAAAGTTCGACCAAATATCATTGCATTTCAATAGCAAAATATTAACATTTGCACCTACATATTTTGCACGCAAGATAATCGTAAAACCCGTCACGTCGGTGTCATTTCTCAGCGTCTACACGCGCTTTACAATATCTCCTCGCGTATTACCTGTCATTTGGAAGGGAAATTACTTTCGCAGGAGCACATCAGGTATTTCACTGAAGTAGGAAGGATTTGCAAAGAGCGCGGGACGGGGGCTGCTGCTAGGCTTAGATCCGTTCGAGTGTTTGGAGGCGAACGTAGAAATAGCAGAGGATTTCCGTGTAACGAGATATTACAAAGCTCGCGCGCGCAAACGACGCACCCGGTAATGTTTTCGAGGCGACACCGCTACGACGTGCTTCGCGAAGTTTTCGACATAATGGAAAAGCGAGGGACCGGCAACGGATTCCCCTTTCAACGATTTAATTCGCTCAAAATTAACCGTAGTAACGAGGTATCTCCGAGGCGAGAACAACGGAATGAAAGGAACAAAACGAAACCGGAAACGCGCGACGCGGCGCGGCACGGCATGTGTTCTCGTCTGGCGAAAAGAGTCGGCGTGGGTGCGCGTGCAGAATGCGGAACGTTCGTCATTATCGATTCTCGCGACGGCTTTTACCACATAAATATCGAGTGTACGAGGTCTTGCCTGTTATTACATTCCGAGCCGCGAGTACGGATCGCCGAGCCTGTGCGAACTAGATAATGCGACCGACCATCTTTTTTTTTCTTTTTTCTTCGTCCATTACCGCGCCATCATTACCGCCGCTGTATCGACATTGTACGCGTCGATATATCGAAGGCTTCGCATCGAACGGTGAAACCAGACTCCGAGGAACGCGGATGCCAGTGGTAGAAATTACTATGCCTGCAGAACGTTTAGGGATGTTTGCCGTGCGTTCCCGTCAATTAATCGCGGGAATCGCGCGACGGGGTTCGAACTTCCCGTACGGGGTGCACGTCGATAGCGTCGACCTTCGAATAAATTTCAACCCCGCGGATCCATTTATATTAGGTTGATGCATATTAAATTATGGCGGTATATATTATAGGTCCGATGGTATTCTTTTGATTTTGCGAAATGGTTAATTGCAACACGAATCGCATCGAAGGAAAAGAAATTAGCTGTTACTCTCCCGTTCATAAATATTAGGACACTTGTTAGATGCATACGAAACATGATGCTTGATCCAGTTCACGTAAGAAATTAAAAATTTGTAGAAATTACTCGGAAGAATTGTAAGAGAATAATGGACCATCCGATTTAAACCTCGCTGAACATATTGAGAAATCGGACCGGTTTATTTAGAGTCTGAATTTTACTCGTGGAATCATTTGCAACGCGCATGGGATACAAAATCTAATGGCACGAATGTCGAAATTAGTTAAAGCAACTATTGGCAAATTTAATCTACGGACACTCGTTAAACCTGAGTTCATAATCGGTGGACGAGATAATAATTCTCAAAGGTTTGAGTAATGTCTCAAGTTTTCGTCAGCAACGATAGCGTAAGGTTTTAGCAAGGGATGAATCGACCGTTATTATTTCAGACACTCGAAATCAATCGAATCGGTATTTCTTCGAATGGAAGTTGTCGGAGAAGCCAGAGTGGATAAAGAGAGAGAGAGCTACTCGGTCGATTATTGCGTTCCGATAGTCGCGAATCGCACGCGAACAGTGCGACAGCCATGGATAATGCATCGATCCTTTCGCCATTATATTCGGCCATTATCGGCGCACCTTGGCACATCGGCGTGTTAGTAGAGATGTGTCTAATGGTGGAACGTGTCGGTACATAAATCAAACGATATACTCCCCTTTGGAATAAGAGGCCGACCGCGGGACGATAACCACGGGCCACGGCAATAAATGTGGATTTAAACTCTTTTACGAGGATCCGAAGGATAAACTGATCACGAGCCACTGCTCTCGCGACCTTCGATATTCGATACATTCGTCTCACTCGCGTCCGGATCCTGCTTTCTTCCTTTGTGAAACCGGACCCGCTGCTAATGACGAATATCGAATATCCGATATCGAATAGCTGTCATATTAGAACGTTTACGCGCGATCCATTGCGATTTGCGACACCGGGGTGTCGTTAGAAATGTGCCACTGAAAGGTCGCACACTTCTCCGCCTGATCCATTATTCCGGAACTCCTGCGAGACTACTCTCATACGAGGAGTAGCGATATTGCATCGAGTCTGACTAACAGCTCGTCATATTTCACTCTCCTTTCTGACTATTATCGAGTTGTACAGGGTATCGAGAAAGCTTAGGGCTAAATTTATACATTGTACTATGCGTTAACAACACGTTCACTGCCTACACGTCCAGCGTAATCTGTATTTGTGTGTTCAGCAAAGTAAGAGAATGTTCAACTTAAAAATCCTGCTTTTCATATATTATACAAGTACGATTCATTGTGATTTCTCCGTCGTAATTTGTGCAGCTATAGAGTAGCAGTCAATAATAAGTTTTAGCGAATTTTAGTTTAATGAAACTCGTTTGGATTCGATTGCGTATCACATATGGTGAATGGAACAGTGAACGTGTTAATTAGACTAAGTAGATGGAAAACGTCTATATAAATTTACGCCAGATATTGCTTTTATAATAAATGTTCGAAAATTCCTCGTTCTGCAAGAATACAGGCTTCCATTCGACGAACTAGCGATCGTCGAATTTTGTCGAATATTCCAACTGTATTGGAAATAGTAGTACAGGTATTTTGAATACGTCCCCAAAGCCGATCTCTTGTTTCTAGCGCAAGCATAAAACTGTAAAGAGAATGTGTATTGTACGACTAAATATCTAATAGACGTTTTGTACAACGATTTTTGGCCATAAATCTTTGAACGATTATATCATCGCAACAAAGAATTTTCGAACGTGATAGTAATTGTGTCCTTATAAAATAGAATACTTTTCCCGGGCGACGATAAGAATTACACAAGCTTTCCGCGCGGAGATTATTCCATACTAGGATCGCAAAGAGTTAACGTTAGGAATATAGAATGACGCAGCATCTGCAATGAGTAGAAATTCCTTTTCGCGCAAAAATACCGTTTTTACATAAAAATTCCCAAGTCTATTTATCACCTACAAGCTTCCACCTATTGTCGAGCGCATTCCGAACGCCTTAAACTGGGAATATTTGCGGAACAAACGGGGCGTGTTCATATTTGCGACAGATTTATCGACGAGCGAAGTCCGTAAAACTCGCGATCGAATTTACTACTCGATCCCGTTTCGCGCAATCTCCTTTGTACAGCGTTAGCCGGGTACCGGAAGCAGCCAGGGGATACATTTTAAAGGCATTCTCGGGCGGCGCGCGTAGTGGAAAGGTCGATCGATCGATACGGAAGGGTGCGACGAGCCAAAGAAGAGGTCGAAGGGTTCTGAATAGAAGAAGAATGGCGTTTTCGTAGCGCGATTATCGGCTCGCCATTCGAAATTTCCGCGCGCATATTCTCTCTCTTCGGCACGGGAAGCCGTCGTTGAGCCCTCTTACTTAAAATTTAAGTAGGATTTAACTTGGAAATCCTGCCGCTTGATTGGGTGATTGACGGTATAAGTAGAGCTTAAAGTTTCGTTCGGAGTCTCCTGGCGCAGCCGGCGCGGCGGTCCCTAGCCTTCTTCTCTTTCGTCTGCCAAGAGTACGGATCGATTCGTCCGGATATGCATACACGCGCGTAACACGGCCTTGCATCACTTTAATTACTCCGACAAAGGAGCCGAGGGAGTATTGTTTGGCGCTTTATTGATACCTGCTCTCTCTCTCTCTCTCTCTCTCTCTCTCTCTCTCTCTCTCTCTCTCTCTCTCTCTCTCTCTCTCTCTCTCTCTGGCGAACTCCAAAATAAGATTGTCCAGAAATTAACTTTGGGTATTTGGGCTAGAAAACGGATTTATTCGCACCCTAAAGTCAACTCGCAGAGTCAAAGCGGATAAATACTCGGCGTGTTCATCCCCCTTAACATGTTAAATTAATTAGCATAGGAAAAAAATACAAAAATAGAAACATTCGTTAAATAAGAAATATGTATAACGAATGGATGTATTCGTATACGTGTAGCAGTTGGAACATTTTTTCCGTGGAAAAGCAACAATTCTTATGCACCAACCAAACACATTCAGCCCTGATTTTACATCCCCTTAGCGTGACGTTACGCGAATCCGTGTTAAGCAAATGAGCGCTTGTACGGTGGTCTATTGTACTCGGCGTTACGTATAATTGCATTTACTTTTGCTTGCGCGGCTTACCTTTCTTCCTTTTGCTAATAAAAAAAAGCTCGAGCCTCGAGTTCTCCAATAGGACGCGTTAGCGCGGGAAATTACATAAAGTCAGCGTTATGCGGCTCATTTTTTCACCGTCGAATAGCTTCTGAAATCTGCGTTGTAGCATTTTCAACAGCCAACGTGTGTCCCGAATTTTACTGATAGCAATAGCGGTGGCTATAGAAAAACGTGGCTGGCGCATACTGTCCGCGATAAGCGACAATGCTCTCGTTAGCCCCGATTCTTGCTGCAAATTACGTCGTTGACCGGGAAATTATGGAAAGCCGATTAATTTCATAAATATTATTCTTTGCGCGGTAACCGCGAGCGTCAGTCCATCGGGAAATGGCCTTAACGAGCCGACAGTCGATTTCACGGCGCTACGAGTCCCTTGAAAGGAGAAACGCGCAACATTCAAAGAGAAGCGCCGCGTCGCAACAATGAGCATGCGAAACACCGGGCTAAAGCAGAACGAATTCTCTTCCAAGGGTAATTTCCCTTTAATTCTCGGATAATGGCATAATTATCCTCCCTTCGCGATCGAAATTCCCGGCCAGATTGTTTCTGCCGTGGCCGGGAAATAATTAGCGAAAATTAGCGACGCGTAATGGTGGCGAAATGGCCAATAAATATGAAAATGGCAACGTGCACGGGTAAACCGATATCGTTAGGGAAAATCCAATAGCGTATCCTTCTGTACGTTATCAATTTATCGTTTTCATCATTTTTATTTTCTTTCTTCTTTTTTTTCCTTCTTTGGCAAATCCGCGTTTGCGAGTTTCGAAGTAGGCGGAGGTGGGCTCGCGATGCGTTATGATGGGAACAGATGGGCCGGCGAAGGCATCAAAATTCCGCGTTTGTTGCTTTCGGTGTTTCGAAGTTCCGCTATTATACGAGAGCTCGTTAAGGTGAGTGATTTACACCTCGGGCACTTTCCTTGCGAGGCAAGTTTGATAAGGTCGGGGCTGCACTGCACATTCCAATTCTATGCGTTCGCTTAAATCAGTGCAATAGCTCGCGCTGCCGCGGTAGAATGTGGGGCATGTAGGCGAGAGCAGGGTTCGTTTGTAACATTTTGATTTTACAACACGATTACGTAGAAGCTGTAGCATTTGTAAGAAAAGTTCTTGTATGTACGATCGCGTTACGTAATTACAACTCGGACACTTTTTGCACGGCACTTTTTTTCGCGCGATCTTTAAGGATACACAGTTTCCTTTAATACGGTTCAATTGAGAGTTATGCGATTATTCTGTTTTCACTTTGCCGCGATTTATGAATTTTTTAGACATCGGCTTTTACTACTTACTCGTTTCTCCTTTACTTTGTTGCGATTATCGTATAGATGCATATTGTATTCATTCGTCGTTGCGTATATAGACGTATTTACTATATATTTATTATAAGAATTGCTTTAATGAATGCATTTATATGTTTTAAATTATATTTCGTATAGTTTGCGTTCTTTAAAGCAAATTTTATACCTCGTTGCCGACCAATATTATTTGCTTGACTGGTTTTACACGATTTGCTTTACACTGTACGCTTGCACCGTGTAAAAGGAGTCCCAGATGTGTCTGCCATTATTTTGCTGTACGTCGAGTAATGTCCAAGTTACCAATAAAAAATGGCAAGCGAAGAAATTGTTACAGTGCACGGGGATGATGATAGTGTGGTGCTGTAGAGAGGGGATAGAATAGGAAAAGGAACGGTATTGCGTTTCGTCCTGGGCCTGCTAGTGGACTCATCAGTAAGGCTACCTAGCAGGCCCTGCCTTAGACTTGGGATATTGGAAGGAAGGTTAAAGGCGGTATATATATGGACGAGGTAGTTGGAGCGAGTACTTTCGAGAAAGCCTATTTCGTATGTCCCTCTAGTGGTGGGTGCAGGAGAGCCGCCACAATAGTAACAAGAGTTTGATTTTAGATAATAAAGATACTCGTTCAACTAAATTGTAATACATGGTACACGAAGAAGGCAAAATTAATATTTTGGTACATAGAAAGGCGATGAAAAATTACAAATAAAACATAAAAGATTGTGATCTTTCTTATCGAGTATTAGACTTCGCAATTACGGCAAATATGTTATGAATCGTTTTCGTCAGTGTATTCTGCACGTAATCTTGACAGTTATTACAACAATGCATACATTTTTCATTAAGTTCACTTCTGCTATAGGATTCGTTTCACACAAAAGCAATTTTCATTATTTATGAGCTTCTAACTAATCAAACTTGAAATCCTCCCGCTGAAAAATTGAGGTACACGCGAATAGTTGTAATAGCCACTGTATCGTAGCTTTCAAGTTCTTTTCCGAATGCATTAACCCTTTCGCTGCAGCAGGTTCTACTAAAAGAATACGAAGAAATCCTAAGAATATTAAATCGCATCACGTTCATTTCGTGTCCTTCTTCCGATTTCTCCGCATTATTTGTTTAGCAACAAATTGCAAACACTCGAACACTTCGATAGCGTTGGATAATCGCGGTTAATCTCCAGAAAGTGTCAACGTCACGCGTAACACGCGAATTCTTTGAGCGCTTCTCATCACCAGCAGTACTGCGAACGGATTAACGATTCCTTTATACCACGATGCTAAAGCAAAGTATATTCGCCCTCCGAGTTCTATTTGAATGCGAAGTAAACCAAGTTGCAAAATCTACTGGAAAAAAGGCGCTTAGGTACGAAAAGGATGTTCGCGTGGCAAGGGGGTAAAAAAAGGCGCGTCGAAAAGGGAGGATCTCGGAGTCGTTAACAAAACAGGCGCGACGGAATTGCATCCATCCGAAACGAGAGTTTCTTTGAGAAAATTTCGACTCGAGCAACGTCGTCCATCGTCGGACTGCTTTGCAATTTAGAGAAGCTTCGAGCGCAGTGATTTTCATACGGCTGTCTCGAGTAATTTGACGACGGTGTAGCTTTGAGATGGCCAGACTGTTCAAAGAACCGCAAAGCCGGGCGAAGATACGCAAAGACACGCGAGTATGTGTGTGGCCGAGGCTTGGAAAGCGCTCTGCGAAAACCCTGGTAGGCTTGTCGCAACACCGTAGACTGGATAGGGGGACGGCAGACGGGTCGTTGAATCCGGAATATGCATATGCAAATTATTTTTCAACCACGATCCACGAGTCGATCCTCCACTCGAGTGTTTTCAGCAAACACTAGTGCAACTAAACCGGTCGCCCGGGTTGCGTCTTCGGATTAACTATTTCCCCGCTTCCTTCGGTGTCTCTTCTTTCTTCTCCGAGCATTAATTGGATCGTCGCGAAACTACGTCGAAGAGAAGAGAAAACGTACATGTTTCGCGGGAGCTGAGAAAGAAATGGGGGACATCGAAATGGGAATCGATATTCATGGGATTGACGAGAGAGTATATTTGCAATTTGCCGCGCGTATGCGACGCGAGACAGAAGCTAATCCTTTGCAATTGAGAGGTTTGGAAACTGGTTCATTTTGGGAACTCTGACTCGCCTCTCCAATGCTACGGGTTCAACGATTGATACGGTAGCAGACATTTATTGTTGCTTAAAAATTGAAGGGGTTGCAGTAAGAAGGAGGCAGCTTCATTTACACAAGCTTAAAAATAAAGAATTTGTTGGATTGATGGCAGAATATTTGCAATTGGATAAGCGAACGCAACACTAATTAGAAATTAGTCGATTCAAACGCGATATATTAATATAAATTCATTGTTGCTTAAAAGTTGAAGGCTTTGTATAGTAAGAAAGAGGCAGCTTCGTCTACATAATTTTAAAAATCGGAATGGGAATCGGAATTATTAGGATTGATGGCAGAATATTTCCAATTGGATAAACGAACGCAACACTAATTAGAAATTAGTCGATTCAAACGCGATATATTAATATAAATTCATTGTTGCTTAAAAGTTGAAGGCTTTGCACGGTAAGAAAGAGGCAGCTTCATCTACATAATTTTAAAAATCGGAATGGGCATCGGAATTTGTAGGATTGGTGACAGAATATTTAGCCCTACTTAAAGGGTTATTCGAAGACAATCGCAATTGTTGCACCTGTTATAAGAGGGTTGACTATAGTCTAGCACAAGGTTTCTCAATTTTCCTTGGTTTATGGCTCTCTTTTGAATTGGGGCATTCTTTACGGTCTTTCCCTCTTTCTTCTTCATATTCGTAAAAAAAATACGCCTAGATATTTGCGTTGTATTCTTATTTATGTATATAAATCGATTTATAAATATTCGGTATAAACGTTTACCGATTGTTGCTGATTATTGGAAGCGTCCAACGTCTCAAACATATATCTTCCGAACGTCTTTACATTATTCGGCCGATTACTATTGTTTTCTGTGTCAATTATCCACCCACTATATTAACCCGTTGGCTTACGGATTTTTCAATGATTATCCACTGAAATGTTCACTATTTCTTACTGTAACACTATATCGAATGCAAAACACTAAAATATTATACGCGATAATTACCTGGTAATCCTACATTTCACGATCATACAAATTGAAATATAAATAAATTCAAATTTATTGCAAAATACAGCATATTTTTCTTGTACGTGGTACATAGGCTAAACCACGAGTGTAGCTCGTTGTTATAAGCCAAAGGGTTAACCCACAACTATAAAATAAATTTACTCACTCTCGCAACTTCGTGATCCCCCTATTTTTTAATTCTTCTCCATGGCCCATAAATTCGGTATCGTGCCTCTGTGGGACTATACGGACGTCGTTGAGAAATCCTGGTTTAGCATGAAGGATCGACCACTTAGTTGCAAGTAACAGGAACGCGTTGATATCGGGGCGAGCGGAGTTGTGTTGTTAGGAGCGGAAGCGACTGGGCCTGAAAAACGGGGAAGCAAATTAAGAGCACTCGGGGCAGGAGCAGCGTTGTTTGCTATAAAAATAATCTTTACGCGGATCTCGCCGCTTTTCATACAACAACGCTTAAAGCGGTAAACACTGGGATCAAATGTACCGTGTCTCATAAATAGCCCGGTAGAAATAGAAGGAACGAAGCCGGCGTTGGAGAATCCTAGAATTAATAGTTTCGCGAACGGCGCGGGCTTCCTGTCGCGTCTCGAAATACAATATCGGATTTTCCGTCGCGGAATAAGCATCCACGAGTACACTTCCGCGTCGATGCGCGATGCAACGCGACGCGTCTCGACACTCAACCAACCGGCTCGCGAATTTCCCATTATTTATTGTTCCCGAGCATTTTGTCCCTTTATTCTACTCAGAGAAGCCAATCCTCTTTTCTCCGTCGCTGTTTCCCGCAAACGCTCGCCGAGCTAAATTGTTTGCCGGAGCCTAAAACCTTTCGGGCTACCTTCAACCGAAGCCTCTAACCAAAATGGCCTTCTGCTCCGCGCGATAATGCTTCTCACCCTGTTTTCCTTCGCTTCGTTTTTTTTTTTTTCTCTCTCTCTCTCATTTTCCACGCCAACCTTTTCACCCACCGTTGGCTAATTTCAACGAGATTTCAATTGCCGAGCTGCGTGAATCGTGCGTCGCTTCAATTTGGACGAGTGGCGATGGATAAAATTGATTTTTCTTAACGCAGGTTCGCAGAGTGCAATTTCCAAACGAGGTCGTTTGAGGCGTACAAGTTTTGTCTAACGCATGCGTATGCGTTTCGATTGCCATTTCGTGTGTCAATAGTTTCGCGATTTTTCCACCAATCATGAATAGTGGTTTGATTCGTATCGGCGTGAAACATTTCAATAGGTTTGCTAGATTCGTTCTTTCTGCGAAATTTCTTCATTTTTCTATTCGTTTAATTGCATTCCCGTTCGAAAGTTTCACAAATAGACCGCGCATGTTTATGCAAATTCCTTATTTTATTAGCAAGATTAACCCCTTTAATGGTTTCTCTTGTATGAGAGAAGTACATGTTTGTTTCCATATCCACGAATCGAAACAGCGAATGAGAAAAGAAATTAAAAAACTCGTCCACGGCTGGATGGTTAAGAAACGTGTCGTTAAGAGATTCGATTGGGAAAATGTGTTCTTCGATTGGCAGGTTCGCTTGCAAATTACACGCTAATTGGTGAACGTTTCTTGGGCTGGTTGGATCGACAGTTCTCACGTTATGGTGTTACGCGCATCGACGCTTAATTGTACTGCGGCCAAGCGTATTTATCGACGCGACCAAAATTACTACGAGTGGCTCTTGGGAATCCTGATCGCGCCTGCAATTCCCTCTCGAATCAAACGAAATAATTGGACATCGTCGCCCGTTGTTGTGTTTACTCTCGCCCCGTTATTTGACAATTCGTCGACGACGTCGAATACGTACCGCGAAAAAAAAGTCGTCGAACCTCGCGAATGAAATCTAAGGGGATCGGAATAATTTGGCCAATTGCACGATCCTAACGAACTCGATAATTGCTGGCGTTCTTGCGTCTCTCGAATCTTTTCCATTCGATTACAGAATCTATCTTCCTCGTAGACCCAAGTCTGCTCGACGAAGCAAAATATTTCAATGAGCGGAGGGAAATTTAAATCATACTCTTCATTTATACTTATCATTATATTACGGATTTTTATCTAGATTTATTTCTTTATTTATTGTATGGACAAGGGTACATTTAAACACAGATAATGTCAACAAAGAAGAGAAAGTCGATAAAGAATCGGGGTTGGACAATATAATGTATAATATTATCCACAGTGTCTAACTAGATAATATAATGTATAATATTATCCATACTGTGTAGCTAAATAATGTAATATATAATATTATCCATAATGTGTAGCTAGATAATATAATGTATAATATTATCCATAATGTGTAGCTAGATAATATAATGTGTAATAATATCCATACTGTGTAGCTAAATAATATAATGTATAATATTATCCATAGTGTCTAGCTAGATAATATAATGTATAATATTATCCATACTGTGTAGCTAAATAATATAATGTATAATATTATCCATAGTGTCTAGCTAGATAATATAATGTATAATATTATCCATACTGTGTAGCTAAATAATATAATGTATAATATTATCCATAGTGTCTAGCTAGATAATATAATGTATAATATTATCCATACTGTGTAGCTAAATAATATAATATATAATATTATCCATAATGTGTAGCTAGATAATATAATGTATAATATTATCCATAATGTGTAGCTAGATAATATAATGTATAATATTATCCATAATGTGTAGCTAGATAATATAATGTATAATATTATCCATAACGTGTAGCTAGATAATATAATGTATAATATTATCCATAATGTGTAGCTAGATAATATAATACACAATATTATCCATAATGTGCAGTTAGATAATATAACGATAATTATAGTTTGCATATACATAAATACAAGACAAAGAAACGCGTTACAAGCGAACTATACCGGAGAAAAGTGGTCGACTTGAAATTCACGAAGTTAACGCGTGCTCGAATCGAAGCTCTTAAGCATCGTTGAAGTGTTTTCCAAGCGTCAAGATACATATATTAGCAATGGCGGCGTGCAAATCCACGACTGAAGTGTTCGCAAAGGCGGAGCATCGCTTCTTCAAAGGAATAGCGAGTGGATATTTTAGCAAATACACACGGCACGGATTCGAAGCCACAGAGATACGTCTCGTAGCGTAGAAAATTGAATGTAAATCAAGATGGCGTGCGCGCGCGCGTTGAATCGAATTCAAGGGATTAGAGAATCCCAGCTGAAGGGAAAATACGTTTCATGGGCTCGCCATTTATCGTGCACCAATGCTAAGTTCCATTCGCGATGGATAGTGAAAATAAGCTGACCGTATGTCCCGAATTTTACAGGACATTTTCGAATTTTTGCCTTTCCCCACGATTTTTATAAGGTATCGTTGAACTTTCGTAATCGATGCATTTAACCCTTTCGCTGTGAATTAAAATGATAACGTGCTGCAATCGAAGATGGTTCTAAGTACAGTTTTCCCTCGAACAACGCGAGGAATACCATAAAAATTCACCATCTACTAATTACAATATGTATGTATATACCGATATACGAGTCGTTCATTTTGAAAGTGGCTTAAGTTTATTTATAGTCACCAAAACCGTCTCACTTTTTAAGTAACGATAATTAATAATTAAGGTGATTGCATCAGTGAATTACACGCTTTTATAAACACAGATATATTATACTACCATGTTATCACTGACAACTTATCGATTACCAATATTTTTAAATTAATTCAGACGCAAGCCCTTAAATATCTCGATTGAAAAATAAACGAACTTAAGTCACTTTCAAATAAACGGCTCATATATTAATTGCACCGTTTATTACACAATGACCAGTGGATCATTGCAACCATTTTTATCCTCGTCCTCTTTTTATTAAATAGGTTGGAGAGGATGATAAAGAAAACCGCGTAACATCAAATCCGCGTTATTCAAGGGACCACTGTAATACTAATTCTTCTCTATGCTAAGTTTATTAACCCTTTGCACTCGAAGATTTCGAAACGATACCACTTCAAATAGTTTACAAACTCGAGAAATCCGCTATGAAGTCTTTACTATTTACCTGTAAAAATGTTCAATTCCTAACACGAGGAGAACAATAAATCGCCAAGTAGCTTCGCTTATTTTCTTAACCCTTTCTGTTCGAGAGGAAATTCCACGCCCAAAATGAACGAATTTTGATAACTATCGAGTGCAAAGGGTTACGTGTCGCGACTAAATTGTCTACGAGGGTGTAAGTTGCAAGTATAACTCGGTCGATTCTTTCGGAAGCGGAAGCTATAATTTCATCGTTTACCGATTGCGAATAGATTCGTGCGTTAATATCGTAACCACGGAGTTTCGCGGGGCATTTGGGTACGTGACGTGCACAGGAATCGTCGAACCGCAGAGCCATTTCATTCTTCTTTGGGAAGCCGATAATCGGCTACTGTCCGAATTGACGCGGGCAAAAAGTAGATGCGGTCGGCTTTGTTCCGGCCTGCGGCAACGTTCCCATTCCCCTTGCCGATCGTGATTGGTAGTTTAGAAAGGTTGATGCAGTACAGGGGATTTTTCAAACGTCCTTGCTTGCCGCGCGCCAGCTTCGCTTTTTACGACACCAAACCGCCCCTGGCTTCATTTCTCCTCCCCCCTCGTGTTCCGTGTTTCGCGTTCGCGTGCTGTTTTATCCAGATTGAAGCACGCGTTTTTTGCCTCTTTAAAGGAAACCTGCGCGTAATTGTATGTTCAAATGAATTTACCGTGTACGTGTGTTAACTCTTTCGCAATGTCGTTGGATGTAGGATAAACGAACCTGGGGCTTTGATAAATTATCACTTGCTGTGTCGGTGTAATTGTTTTTTTTTTCTTATTGAAAAAGCTTAGCCGAGTTTCTTTGGTATTATTAGATTGCGGGTAGACCCGATGTTTATGCATTTATGGGAGCATTTCGATATGCCGAACGGAATAAAATTTATGTAATATATCCTTCGCTACTGCTGAGATGGAATCTCAGAAATTCCGTGTAAGTCGAGCTTCGTTTGTTTAAATTAAAGGTAAGAAATTAGAATAATTAACCTTCCGATTCTGTGCCATTTATTTAAGAAAATGTACAACTGAAGAAAAGATGGAAAGGAAGCTGTTAGACATCTTTTATATTCGTGCATATTCAGAAGTTTCGCGACGTTCTCGTCTCTTAAAATATGAAAATTCTTCGACGACGACGAATTAACCCTTTGCGGACGAGCGTCGACAAATAGTCGTCTGATCATTTTTTGTCTTTCCGAACCCATGTCGACTTTTAAAGCGCAAAACTTAATGCAATGAATACTTAACGTGATAATAAACATTTGAAATCGTTGGAAATTAAATGGTTTGGAACTCATAAGCGTGAAAACTCAAAGTCGTGGAATTCAAAACTAAAGTACTCGCACGAGTGTCATTACTTCTCGTCCGCAAAAGGGTTAAACGTTGAAACTGTGTGGTATGGTAGATATCTCGGCAATACATTCTTTAACACTTCAACGACGACCTCTGTACGAAATGTAGACGCCAATTTATTGGCACGGGAGGTATTAACTCTTTCGCTACGGTATTTCAAAACTGGGAACTCGAAGCATAAATAAGGATCGTTTTTATTAACATGAGAATAGTATATTGGAGGCTGTATATGATTAATTATGGTGTAGTATTGTAGCACGAAGTGACAAAGAAGCAGTATTGTAGTATAGAGAAAATATACGTATGCTTTTAGCAAATGATTTTACAATGTCCTTCGTAGCGAAAGGGTTAACGAGTAATTATTTAAGATGAAAGAGAATCCTTCATCCGTGATTATAGCAACGGAACGTATATCTTTATATTTTAAGTTACATCGCGTTGAGTGAAATTATTGGCATAGTCGAGCAACTTTTTAAATGCACGAATTTCCTAAATGCGCAATAAAAGGAACAGGAGTTTGCTTCGTCGGTGAACGGTTAACAAAGTTTCGTTTTTACGCGTCCTTTAAATACGAGACGGAACTTTTCGGCCAGGCGAATATTTACGAGGAATAAACGCAACGAAGCCAAGCTGGAGAAAATGGAAGGGAAATAAAAATGGAAGAAAAGCGCATAAAGAAGAAAAGCGCCACGTTGGACGGCATATGCGCATTGTCCCATTTAACGTTTATTCGAATTCCATCAATTTCCTGATAACACCGGGTACAGCCTTATCGGTTTTGAGCGCAGCCAATAAGTCGATCGGATCGGTGGCCCGTGTAAAATAGCTCGACGCCACTAGCAACGGGGCAGAATCATGTAGTACGAGAGTTGTTCGTTCGCTTCCCTCCATTTTCCATCCCTCTTTCGTACGCCCCTCTGTTGCTGTAGCTCGTTTTGACTGTTTCCGGTTTGACGATATGAAAAACTTCATTGCGACGCTGTAAATCGAACCCCGGGAGCTTTACGCTGAAAATACGACCGCTTTTGGAGTAATCGCGCGGCGTGCAGAGTTTCGAGTGCTAAACTCACTTGAAATACAGAAATGTGGGGTGTTGATGGCCGCGCACGTTTGCCGCGTAAAACTACCGAATAGCGGCCGTATTTTCCTCACCGGGGAGAGGAATTTTATTCAAAGTGTATTAAAGATTTCGTAAGCATTGGTGGGGGGAATCGGGATCATTCGGGACTTCGAAGCATTCGAATTTCTAAGCTTTAGTATTTCTAAGCTTTGGTATTCCAAGTTTTCGAATTTCTAAGTTTTGGTATTCCAAGCTTTCGAATTTCTAAGTTTTAGTATTTCTAAACTTTCGAATTTCTAAGCTTTAGTATTTCTAAGCGTTGGTATTCCAAGCTTTAGAATTCCTATGCTTTGGTATTCCAAGCTTTGGAATTTCTAAGCCATTAGTATTTCTAAACTTTCGAATTCCTAAGCTTTAGTATTTCTAAGTTTTGGTGTTCCAAGCTTTAGAATTTCTAAGCTTTGGTATTCCAAGCTTTCGAATTTCTAAGCTTTAGTATTTCTAAACTTCGGTATTTCTAAACTTCTGAATTTCTAAGCTTTAGTATTTCTAAGCTTTGGTATTCCAAGCTTTAGAATCTCTAAGCTTTGGTATTCCAAGCTTTGGACTTTCTAAGCTATTAGTATTTCTAAACTTCGGTGTTTCTAAGCTTTCGAGTTTCTAAGCTTTAGTATTTCTAAGCTTTGGTATTACAAGATTTCGCTTTTCTAAGCTTTAGTATTTCTAAGCTTTCGAATTTCTAAGCTTTAGTATTTCTAAACTTCGGTATTTCTAAACTTTCGAATTTCTAAGCTTTAGTATTTCTAATCTTTAGTATTTCTAAGCTTTGGTATTCCAAGCTTTCGCTTTTCTAAGCTTTAGTATTTCGAAGCTTCTGTATTTCTAAGCGTTTCGATTTCCAAATATTCGAGTTTCCAAGCGTTTGAATTTCCAAGTATTCGAATTCGAAGCCCTCAAAATTTCTAAGCGTTGGACTTCCAAGTGTCTCGATTCCCATGCATTCAAATTTCTATGCTTTGGTGTTTCTAAGCTTCCGAATTTCTAACCGTTTCTTTTCAAAACGTTTGGTTTTCTCAAAATATTCGATTTCCAAGCCATCGAATTTCCAGTTCCGTGCCATATGACCTCGCGATAGTTTCCAAGCTGCCGTTACGATTAATCTTCCTCTCCGCCGTTTCGTTGCTGCACATTTGATTTAAACTTTCGCGCGTGAAAAAACTTGATAATGGCGATTCGCAGGGATGGCGTTAATGATTGCTGGTACTTGGAAACTCGTGTATTTCGTTCGCGCGAACGACAATTTTCGTTAGAATCCGCGCCTCGGCGGTTAGTCGCGGAATCGAGTTACGGTGTGCGATTAGTCGGGAGGGTGGAATCGAACGAGATCGAGGGAAGTTGTTGGTCACGTGGCAAAGGGGCGTGGCCTGTAATTACGTAACACAGAGAGCACAGCGGGGCTCGTAATTTCGATCTAAAACGGTAATGCGTTTCTTCGCCGAGTCGCTCGCGCTAATTGTCTAATCAGGTTGGTGGCTGGTTCGTTCGGGCCACGAAATCCCGACGAGCATATACGATGTTCCGAATCGGTTTACGCGCACGGGGGGGAACATTCGCAAACTGGCAAGCCTATCCCGATCCTTCGTGCATCGAAACGTATTTCTGAGCACGACGGTTGCCAATTCTCCATTTAAATGGATAAGAGAGAAAGACGAACGTTGGATGGACGCGATCGGGGCACGAATTCGAAATACGATCTAGGCAGGGATAATTAGCAGCGAATTTGAGATAATTACGAAGCGGAATCCAATCAGAGAGGAATTCTTGTATGTCCGGCGAGCAATTTGCGTGGCACGTCGGTTTCGATAGCCGATTATCAATAAAATATTTGCGCCGTCGCGTCGATGGTACGTCTGTATGATTGCGGTGACTAATTTCGGGGCGGTTCCATTTGCGATGAATTTCGACTCGGTGTCGCCGATAATTACGTCCAGTTACACGCGTCGAACGGTGGTTTACGGGTACCGACGACGTTAACGAGAATTCGACGGCTGCCCGTTATTACACGTGCACGCGAATACCTTCGAGATATTTTCTCGAAAATTTCCCCGGCAAATCTGGCATCTGGCCTTCGATTCGTTTCCGATTGACGCGGATTTAAGCGGCGATTAAAATTAGGGCTTATTTTTGGATCGTCCACGATCGTTTCACCCGTGGCAAAATTTTGCTGCGGTAAGACTTCGATCAGCTCGGCTGATTGGGTACAAGATAAAACCGAATAATCGAACGATTGAAATTGTGACTACGTTTCACGCGAAAACTTATAATTTATTGTAGTTAATAATAGATATTATTATAGATAATGATAGACGATCATTTATTAATAGATTACGTTATTATACAACCCACTTCGGGAGCTGCGTGTACATCTAAAAACAAACGAAAACAGTTCATGTAAATACATGTCTTGTCCGTCTTCGTTTATCGAAAATAATGAATTTTCTGTTTTGATTTTGCGTTACCTACATTATAACTACCTTTACGGAAGATGCTCGAAATGACCGCCTTGCATTTGAATGCAAGCCTTTAAGCGTCTCGTCGTCGATCTGTTTACTTTTCCTATGGTTCGCGAAGCTATCCAAATTTGTCGAAAGCCTTTCTCTATTCTATTTTATAGTACCTCAACATTTTCAATAGACGTTGCGTGTGAAATGACTTTTAAGTATTATCTCCGTAAGTACAAATCTAAATGGGTTCAAATTTTGTGGTACCAATGAATAATCCACTTTTCTTTTAACCAAATCAACGTTTATTTTGGAAATAAATCAGTAATTGTTATTCCGTGATACTTAACTCTATCTTTCGACAAAATTTCGGTGCTGCTTATTTAACGTTTCGTTAACACATTTCAGAATGGTGGATTACTCATTGCTACACCAAATTATCACATACAGGTGAACCTTCTACAACGCGGTACATACGTTCCTTGACAATACACTATAGAATTGTGGCATTGTAAGAAACGTTTCACATTTCCTAAACCGCGTTGTAAAAGTACTGCGTTGTAGGAAAATTTCCGCATTTTTCCAACCGCGTTGTAGCAAAACCGCGTTGTAGGAGGTTTTCTACGTTTTTAGAGATTCAACTGTCTGTTGTCCTAAACGTTTTCAAAATCGCTGCTAGCGAGCTGCAAACAATCGTAACAGTGTCTCGCATAACGCGAAGAGTTTGGACTCGGCGTCGATCTCGAATTCATGGGTTCAATTCGAAAGAAGCAATTTCTAAGCGTTCTCGAGACGAAGGAGATCGATATCCAGGACCCTTCATTCCAAACCCCTCCCCCCTCTGTTACTCCAATTTCATTCGAATTCTCCGTTTAAATCGGCCCGGTCGTAGCCTGGCCGATAATTATTCGATCAGATTCCTAATAAACCGCGCGCGGGGCACCAAAGTCGATGCGGAATTCGGATACGCGAACGGAAGAACGTTGAAACATCTCCGAGCACGATGCAATCGAGGATTCCATTTGCTCCGGCAATCGAGACACGATAGTTGGAAGCGTCGAAGCAGCCAGATAACAGGGAAATAGAGAGCCGTAGCGAGGAGACTGCTGGAATATCCGATAGACGGGTGGAACTGGCGGCGTTTATCAATTCGGGATATTCCAGGTTCGTTGTTCTCGCGGCGACGTAACGTGGCGAGCCCCCTTCGCCAAAAGATGGATCGCTCTGTCGTTCCACGCGAGTTTCCAAGTTTCCAAACCTCGTCCTTCTACCTACCCCCGCACCCTAGCTGCTATGCTTCCTACCCATGATGACGCGCCCGCGAACCTTCGCCGACTCTCGACGTTGGAAACGCCGCGAAATAGTTTCCTCCGACTCGCGAAAACAACGGCGAGCAGAGGAAACTTCATCGAGGTACCCTCTAACTGGACGGGACATTCTTCAAACTTTCCACGAAACTCGACGAATCCGAACTTCCTATCCGGTTACTTGATTCGAGCGCATTTTTCCCGCGCTCCCTTTGATGGATGGGGTTTTACAACTCCCGCGGTCACGGAAAGTCGTATTGGATTCGATAAATTGCCTTCCGAAAGTCCTGTCTCTCCTGCTTCAGTCCCTCGAGTAATTGTCCTACGTTGTCGGTGTTTCTCCCGAAGAGTGTGCCGCCAATATTTTCCAAGCGTGCCGCGAAATCTTAAAAAAGCTGGCGTCGTTTTTATCTTAACACTAGGTTTATGGAAGTTACGTGCATAATTTGACAGGCTTCCGGAAAAATACGTATACTGCATATAAATATTCGAAATTAGAAAGTTGAGGATGAAGAGAATCACGTAGAATACATATTCATACCATTCTGTTAATTACAGTTAACATAAAGTACTGAAAAGTAATATTTATGGTCTCTATAATTTTAGGTATGAAATGTGAACGGCGTCAACGCGTGACGAGTTCCGTAAAACCTAGTGTTAACATCGTTGTTCGCATACACGTACACGTGCATTGGATACTTTTTGGATTTCAGTCAGAGACGGATATCTAAAGTTAACTGAATGAGCGATAAATATTTTACCACAATTTTCCGCGTCGTATTTATGCTTGTTAGGATTTTCAACTCTCGCTAACGTGAAAAATAAAAAAAAATTGATCGAGATTAGAAATCGTCGAAGATGAACTGCGAGTTGCTCCGTGTGAAATAAGACCTGATACAGAACTACGAAAAGTATTCGTACATCGCTGTATTTGTTTTGTCATTTAGGTGCTGATTAATCATGTCCGAATAAATTAAATTTCGCATGGTTTAATAGTCGCCTTGTGTGTCTATTAAAACTTGTTGCGATAGAATTAAATTATAGAGATTACTTGAAAAATGTACGCACGCCCAAATACTTTTTGCAGCCACTGCAATTACACGTAACGTGATACAATTAACGTTGCAAACTCTATTGCGTGCAACTTATCGTCTATTTTGCGAACAGTTTGCGACAATGCCCAACAGTCGGCAACAATGTAGAACAGTTTACGTTAGTAGGGATAAATAAGGGCAACGCTGCACGACAATCATAATTTCTACGTCAAACGTTGCGGTCGATTGTTTGAAAGTAACTTACGAACAATTGCGACCGGGCACGTTTTGAAATGATCGTGACGCGGCTGGTAGAGGAATCGGGACGCAAGCGCCGCGGCGTGGCCATCGAATTTATTATTCATCGACTATCGGGTGTCAGCGTTTCACCAATATTTGCGCGACACCTGGTAAACATTGATTAATCACTGCTGCATCTGGTCAATAATTAAACAGTTGTCTCCAGGTTGCAGTAGGATGTAATTATTTTTACATATCTGCATTCGCCGTTACCTGTAATACAAATTCGCGATACAATTCGTCATATTTATGTGTACAAGAGTTACAAGAAACGAAGGCGAGTCTCGTCGCAAGTGTAATTATTCAAACATCGAGGCAGGGATCTAAGTGTTCATAAACGAATTCAAGTGACAGTTATAGGAACAATGACGGTACGTGGATCATTTACCCTATGTACCGGAAATTTCGGAACGGAAAATAATTCTCCTACGCGTACGCGAATTACGCGGAGAGACGTAAACGCTACCAAAAGCGCTACGAATTTTGCGTCGAACCCGATAGCCTGCGGACTGGAAAGTTTTCAATACCAATTCCTCCGTGTCGGCGGCGGTCATTAAACTGTCTCGAAACTCGAAGGGGAAGCCCGCGGATCTATTGAACGGGAGACATTGCGCGTCATTGAACGCACCTACGAAGACTAATGCCTCGTACGAGCTATCGATACGTGTCTTTCTCGCGACTTAAAGGATCCTCGAGTGCACCGCAAAGCCGATTATTCGCGCCATCCATAACCGTCTTAGTTGGCGAAGCAGAGGCCGCGCGAACAGAACTCGATAGACGTATAACTCTAGCTCCATTGTGTGTACTATTTGATCCTCTCGCTTGATTTACTTTACATCCAACCGATGGCCTCTTAATCGAGGTACAGACCTACTGACGCGCCGCAATCGTGTCTAGAATATTAACCCTTCGCGATTCGGCAGTTTTCAGTGCTGGATAATTTTGGCGACTTAAAATCGCCTCTCGAGTGCGAAGGATCGAACCTTTGCGGATGGGGAATAATTATGTTTAACGGTGTGCTCTGTTTTCGAATTACGAGCTTTTCAAGCTTGAAGCTTGAAGCTTGCAAGTCTTCGAATTTCAAGTGAAATGTTTCTTAATCCCTTGCCTTACAAATTTATCGAAGACTATTCACTGGAATAGGTTGGCTGTTTTCTAGATTAACACCGTGTCGAATGCGAAATGCTAAATTGTAATCGACATTTTGCAGTCCTCAATCTTACAATCTGACAGATTGAAATGAAGCGAGTTAAAGTTTATTAAAAGGTACCAGCGAGCTTTTATCGTAATTAACTGATAGGTTAATTGATTGATAGATAATTGGTTAATTGATAATTAACTGATAGGTAGTGTTATTGTGTTTTCCAGCATGCATTTGTTTGACAAAGTATGACATGCATAGCTATAAGGTCGAGTTATAGAGACTGCAGTGATACAAATTAAATTTATAGGATCTTGACTATTATTCTAAATTCGAGCTACAGAGATAAAATTGCGTTTAAAGATCTGGCAAATAATTCGCGTTAAAGTAACTTGTATTTCGTCTTATTATCGAGGTTTCACTGTATTTAAGAAATGACAAGAGTTTCGATCATTTCAACAGCACCAGATTACTTATAAATTAGAATTAGACGCGTTTTCAAAAGTCAGTAACATTTCTTCCAATATTTTGCAACAAACCGTACCAACATGAACCGGAAACTGGTCTTCGTAAAAATCTACGTAGGTATTAACGATCTCAAGGTAAAAATAATTTCGTTGCCATCATAAAGAAAAGTCGCGTCGTTCCGCTTTATGTTGCTTCCAGATTTTTGCATCAAATCGATTACCCAATTAATGAAGCGGATTTTTCCAATGAACCCGTGACGTTAAAGTTTCCGTGTCCAATGTTTTAACGTTGTTTACAAAAATCCCTAACGCGTTTCAGCGACAGTGATTACATTTTCGTTAACATTAAACCGGTGTAAATGTTTTTCAACTTGTCGGCCGGTTCGAACGTAACCCTGTTAAAACTCTCTGTTATTATTACGAGGTTATTAAAACACGTCGGTAATAACGTTTCCAGTAATATTCTGTAACCAAGTGCTGATAGCTTTTGTTGCGTAACCTTTGCATGTTTAACGTCGTTATAGAACAAAGCTTCGACAACGCGATGAAGCAGACGAATTTTTGCCAACGTGAAGCGTGATTGTCGTCAGTTATAGAAATGAGGATTTAGGTACAGGCTAACGATAAGTAGTCTTTAGCTTTGGGTGGATTTTTGGGAAAAAATTTCACTTCAAGTTGTTTTCTACGCAGTACAGAATTCTGTAATTTTAATTAATTTTACAGTTTTCTAGGAAAAGTGCTCGCAGATTTGCAGACATTTTTTCGATAAATTGTTTTTAACCACTTAACGCTGAAATTTTTCTTTAACTTATCCATGAAATTCTTATTATTATTTATTGTTATCAATGGGTATAAATCCTTCGTCACAAAAGAAATTAGGTGTCGTACAGTTAAATGAATAATCTATGGCAGTAATTCATAATTTGGTGGATATTCGAGAATTCCCTTCAATTCTAATAGCAAACAATGTAGTCTTCATATTTTACAAATAGTGAATTAAGTTGGTAGCATAATAGAGTAAATTTGTCGAAACAGATTTCTCCTATTTACGTGAGCACAACAGAAAATCTTGTCGTCGTTAACAGGTTAATTAAGTCTTCGTTGACCACTTTGCTACTGCACCTTAAAATAGCGAATCTAAAGCGCAAATATGGACCCCCTTGATTAACACTAAAATAGTATAAACACAAGCATTTATTATCGTGTACTATTGTTGCACGAATTGACAAAGAAACGATATTCTACTGTAAAGAAAATATACGATTGCTTTTAACGAATAATTGTACAATATATACGTCCTCGGTAGCGAAATGGTTAATTCCCTTAACAAATACAAGTAAATCAGAGTCGAGGCAGCGTATGGAGATTCTCCTCACTAACTGCTTAAATCTACCACCCCTGCGCGATGAAACTCTTTTCCCAGCAATCTAATCTGCGAGCAGTTCGTGCAAAGTAGAGAAAATCGTCGACTTACATGCGCCAAACATTCGTCGATAACGCGTTGCTGACGATGTCGCGGTTAGTGGAACGGCGACGGGGATTTCTCGCTCTTAAACGCGTCGTAAAAATCAGACGCGACAGGTGGAGGAAGAGAGGCTAGGACGGGAATGAACGCTATCTTCCGGGACAATCGCTCACAGGGCTGACATAAATTCCCGCGAAAAGATGCAGGCAAAGTATGCTCGAAGAGCTTTGGAAAGAGTTATTCCAGCGTGTCTCTTTCGCTGTCCGGACGTCATTGTTGAGATAAGCCGGCAACGATAGCCTGAGGGCTGTCGCAAATGCAGGAAAAGCGGTCTTAGTTGGCCACGTCCCGTGGGAATCCACCGGGAGGGATACACGGTTTTCCAGGATCCTCCTAGCAGCCTCGCCGCGAACGTGGTCGCCTCGAGAATGAACTCGATTCTTCTTCGGGGTTGCTTGAACTTGGCCCCGCGAGCGGCAGCTTCCGCCGGCAAAGACCTTTTCCCTCGCGACCTCATCCTATTCGATCTCTCTGCCCGCTCCTGGATTTTCCTCCTATTTGTAGCGATGCCCATTCAATTCTCTTCCCCCTTTCTTCTCTTTCTTTTCACCGATCCTTCGCCGCCCGCTGGAGTTCCCGAGCAATTTGAGAGCACGACTCTACCCGAATGGACTCGAATATTATTCGAATAGATGGGCAGAAGGGAAGAGGGTTCCGCGAAGGGTGCAGAAAAATCGCGGGCTTAACGGTCTTAGGAGGTTTAAAAGAGTTGGGAAATTTGGGGGAAGTGTAAGGAGTGTATTTTCAGACGGGGCTAATGGATTCGGAGAGGGTTAGGCGAATCTTGAGGAGGAAAGTAACGTCGTTTGGTAGGTTTCTTTTTTTAACCGTCGCGCGATCAACCAAAAGGTACTTGTGTAGGTATATTCGACTAAAAATTGTTCACGTAGACTCTTATTACGTCGATTCACGTAGATTCGCGTAAAACGTAAACGAAGGCAAAACTATTCGATAAATGGAAGGCAACGATTTTGAAATGTTATCGCAAGAACGTAGAAGGATTGATAAAGGAAATTACAGAAATAGGCGCTTACGATTTGTGTTTAACCCTACAGTTCTCTTTGAATTTGTATAACACAATAAGAGGATTACGTTCTAATTAGCATTATGGTTCTATATACTTGTTCTTGATATTCAATGTATTTGGAATTTGTATAGGTTTCATACGGAACAATAATATTCCTGAAATGTCGTATATTCGTTCATCGTTTCGCAATCAGTGTAAATCGAAGAAGTGCGTATAGATGTTAATTGAATTGAAATGAAGGAGAACAGTAAGATTAATCTCGAATAAACGTTTCTATGAAGGACATTCGAATTCTATTTGTGGTTCATTTTGCCTTTACTATCTGCCATTTGTCTTTCCAAACACGTGACGATCCATCAATAATATTATATTCGGAACAGCAGGATTAATTAATCGAACAACGTTCTAAGAAAAATATTCGAATTCGACTTTCATTCGTGGTTCGTTTTCTTTTTACTATCGGCCACTTCTTTTTTTCAAACGCGTGACGATGTATCAATAATATTAAATTCAGCAAGCTTCAAGATTTATAGTCGTGTTACAGGGCCGTCATTTAGTATTTCTTTTTTATTTCAAGCAATTTTAATCTCTTGCGATTATCTTAATTTACCGATGGTTAAAGAGCTTCGAATTGTATATAATTGCCTATTTCGTATGCAGCAGCTCGATAAGTTGCTAAACGTTCCTCCGAATATACTTTAAAATCTTCGTAATGGGAAGCAGGTAATTGATCGTGCCTAATTATATCTATTAGGTCGTTGCCTCGAATCCATTGATAGCTACTTGCCAAGCGAAACCGGGGGAGTCGATTTAATTTTTCCCGCAAACGCGACGCGGTCGCTCACGAAGAAATATGGATGCGCGCATAATTGCGCGTGATTTATGAACGCAATTTTGCGCCGGTGTCCTGCTATACGGTTTTCTAAATATTCGTGTTTGCCCGCGTCTTGCGCGCGTGTCCCGATTAAATCGGTTGCAGGTTTCATAAATCCCCGTGGCACGCTTTATTTTTATCCTACTCGCGGAAGATTTCAGCGCAAAAGTAGTAGCGGGTGATATCGAGTGTGAAATAATCGGAAGTTCGTTAATGATAATCCGCGACGTTTGAAGGCCGAAGGTGGAACAAGTTCACAAGTTCGGGACCTCGCAAAAATTCGCGACGAAAGAGAGGAAGGTATCGAATCGGAATTTTGTTGCCCGCGCGCGCTTCTCGTCGAATCTTCGTATAATATTTCGTGGCGATAAAATAGCCATTGATTGACTCCATCATTGTATATATTTGATCGCGGCGATTGCACAGGTGCAATTAATGTTATTAAACGAGCCAGTCGACGTCTCCATGGCGGCGATCATTAATATCGATCGTAAAATGTAACCGCGGTGTAAAATAAACCCTGCTGTTGTTCGTTGGTGAATAGAATTTTCCCGCGGCACGTTTGCAAAGTGCAACGCTAAAATCAATTTGCCATACGAATGTTGTCCGTCGTTCGATTGAAATTAAAAATATCGACGGAAAGTAGAAATAAAGTCCAGTCATTTGCAACGATATATATACATATATATATGTGGCGGCTCTCCTGCACCCACCACTAGAGGGACATACGAAATAGGCTTTCTCGAAAGTACTCGCTCCAACTACCTCGTCCATATATATACCGCCTTTAACCTCCCTTCCAATATCTCAGTGTCTAAAGCAGGGCCTGTTAGGTAGCCTTACTGGTGAGTCCACTAGCAGGCCCAGGACGAAACGCAACACCCTTCCTTTTTCCCATTCTATCCTGTCTCCACAGCTCTACAACGCCTTTAACCTTCCTTCCAATATCCCAGTGTTTAAAGCAGGGCCTCCTAGGTAGCCTTACTGATGAGTCCACTAGCAGGCCCAGGACGAAACGCAACACCCTTCCTTTTTCCCATTCTATCCCCTCTCCACAGCTCTACAACGCCTTTAACCTTCCTTCCAATATCCCAAGTCTAAGGCAGGGCCTGCTAGGTAGCCTTACTGATGAGTCCACTAGCAGGCCCAGGACGAAACGCAACACCCTTCCTTTTCCCCATTCTATACCCTCTCCACAGCTCTACAACGCCTTTAACCTTCCTTCCAATATCCCAAGTCTAAGGTAGGGCCTGCTAGGTAGCCTTACTGATGAGTCCACTAGCAGCTAGGTAGCCTTACTGATGAGTCCACTAGCAGGCCCAGGACGAAACGCAACACCCTTCCCTTTTCCTATTCTATACCCTCTCCACAGCTCTACAACGCCTTTAACCTTCCTTCCAATATCCCAAGTCTAAGGTAGGGCCTGCTAGGTAGCCTTACTGATGAGTCCACTAGCAGCTAGGTAGCCTTACTGATGAGTCCACTAGCAGGCCCAGGACGAAACGCAACACCCTTCCCTTTTCCTATTCTATCCCCTCTCTACAGCCCCACATATATGTATATATATTTATTTACATATCTTCCAGAAAAAATATATCATACGCCACTGAATCCAGTGAGGCACGAAACGATCAGACGCATTTAACCCTTTGCGGACGAGTGTCGGCAGATAGCCGCCGAAACTCTCAATTTTCTGGGTAAATGTCGATTTTCAAAAGAAGAAATTTGTGACACTAATAGAAATGACATAATAAATATAAGAAACTAGTGATACTAATAAGCACTTTTCATAATAATTCGGCGAAAATTGGTTAAGTATTATTCAGTTCTGTCTGTGATTAATTCATAACTGAATGCAAGTTTGTTAAGTGTTATTTTTTTCTCGTCCGCAAAGGATTAAAACTCATTTGCATCCGCGTGCGGAATAATCCGCGTACGATAACCGATATTGATATTGTTGATGTTTGTAATGTGTCACAATGTATCGATCATTTTAAAGATACTCATACTGATCAAGAAAGGGTATAATTTTTCATCCATTAAAGGTTTCTTTTAAAGGTATTTTCATTATTACGCGTAATTTCCAAGTAAAACCGAAAGTTTTTGAATTATAAAGCTGATCGCGTATTTATTGCTACGCTGCAAATGGGAGGTTCAGATCCGAAGAACGCGTCGTGAATAATTTTTTTACGATGCGTGAAACAAACGTGAATCGCAATATCAGTTAAGAATGTCCAAGCGAGCGGACGTATTACATTCAACTTACTTAAATAATTAACCACTACTATAATTATAACAACATATTAGTACATTAAAATATATGTTACTTTAATACATTAATTGTGGATAATTATTATTGAAAAACCATATATAACTCTACAAAAGGATACGCCGTTCATTTATTCGCGACGCTTTTCGATTTTTCAAATTGCCAACGGTTACGATTGAGAAGGGGGAGGGTGGAATCTTGGTTTAAGCGTTCGATGAAATATTATTCGACGGATTTGCCGGGGGAAACGCGAGAGTGCGAACTGGATTTATTCGATTAATAATGTTAGGAGTCGAGGAAGATACGAGGCGAAATGAAATGGCGAAGGTCCTCGCGTCGCGTAAATCGTGCTGGAAATTAATAGCGGATAATGACTGTGGACACGCGGAAGATTCGTCGGCCGCGATTAAACGATTGTCAGCGGAACATAAAATCGGTTGTCGGTCGCGTCGGGCCGTGCGGACGCGATGAAAATCTGCAGGCCGTGCGATTAAATTGACAAATAGCTCGTCGGTTAACGATGCTAATGACGCTTTATGCCTTCGCTGATGATTCGCAGTACGAATTACCGAATTACTACGGGCATGCAGCTTGTAAAACGGGAACGTGGATAGCGAAACCTTTTATAGAAAATGTAGCACAGATCAAAAGTACGTATGTGGAACGAATACGCGATTAACGCGTTGAACGGCGTAGCTGAATTTTTTACTTTTCTTGACGTAGGTGTGTAAATATTTAAGATTTCAGTAGGAACATCGCGAAAACTTCTTTCGTACCCTAGTATTGTATTATTCAACTGCATTTATATTTGTAAATGTTCTGTTTGGTTATTTTTGCGATTAGAAAGTGAATAAACTCAAGTTGCGTTATTTATTTTTGCGCTCATAATTTGAATAGGTTTGTGGAGTTGTGGAGAGGGGGTAGGATAGGAAAAAGGAAGGGTGTTGCGTTTCGTTCTGGGCCTGCTAGTGGACTCATCGGTAAGGCTACCTAGCAGGCCCTGCCTTAGACACTGGGATATTGGAAGAAAGGTTAAAGGCGTTGTAGAGCTGTGAAGAGGGGATAGAATGGGAAAATGGAAGGGTGTTGTGTTTCGTCCTGGGCCTGCTAGTGGACTCATCAGTGCGGCTACCTAGCAGGCCCTGCTTTAAACACTGGGATATTGGAAGGAAGGTTAAAGGCGTTGTAGAGCTGTGAAGAGGGGATAGAATGGGAAAATGGAAGGGTGTTGTGTTTCGTCCTGGGCCTGCTAGTGTACTCATCAGTAAGGCTACCTAGCAGGCCCTGCTTTAAACACTGGGATATTGGAAGGAAGGTTAAAGGCGTTGTAGAGCTGTGAAGAGGGGATAGAATGGGAAAAAGGAAGGGTGTTGCGTTTCGTCCTGGGCCTGCCAGTGGACTCATCAGTAAGGCTACCTAGCAGGCCCTGCTTTAAACACTGGGATATTGGAAGGAAGGTTAAAGGCGTTGTAGAGCTGTGGAGAGGGGATAGAATGGGAAAAAGGAAGGGTGTTGCGTTTCGTCCTGGGCCTGCTAGTGGACTCATCAGTGCGGCTACCTAGCAGGCCCTGCCTTAGACGTTGGGATATTGGAAGGAAAGTTAAAGGCTATATATATATGGACGAGGTAGTTGGAGCGAGTACTTTCGAGAAATCCTATTTCGTATGTCCCTCTAGTGGTGGGTGCAGGAGAGCCGCCACAGGTTGATTTTCATTGCCCTTCTTTAATCAAATCGAAGCGAGTGATCAAAATCATTTTTCGTCAACGAGAAACGAAGCGCATTTTTTAGGATATTCCGTGCTTCTCTGTACTAAATATAAACGAAGATTTATTGTACGTTAATCGCATTTGCTTTGGAAATGTCTAGTACTTTTATTTCTCTGGTACAATTAAGTACACTTTAATCGTCGGCAGTTTTAGTGTTAACGCAATCTCTCCTTTATTAGACGTTAACTTTCGTAGATATCGCGTCCACGCTCTTCTTTTGCAGACTGTACGTGCTCTTTAGCCGCAATTTTCGCCGGCAAATGCTTTCTGCTTCTCGATAAGATAAAAGAAATCCACGTTTGAACACGTCCCGGTATGTACAATTGGGACATCGGTGCAAATAATAACGATTATTGTAATTAGTATTCGCTTTGTCCGCGAGAAAATTACTCGATTTCATTTCTAGATGGTCGACAAATTACAAAATTTAATTAGAACTTCTGATTTAGAGATATGAGCGAGGTATTTCGTAGACAAAGCCAATATATTGGCTTTTCGATTCTGTAAGGGTTAATTATTGAAATATTTGACAAGGTATATGCTCACGTTGAAAAATTTAATTCAATGTAATACAGTTTATCGGCAAAAATGCATGTGCACGTAAATGTTATACAAGGAAGCATATAAGATTTCGCGTAACGATACAGAAAGAATTGCGGACAAAATGTAATATAATACGTATATATATATAATATAATATAATACGTATATATGTAATATAATATAATATGTAAATGTAATATACACGTATAATAAAAATAATTACAGACAGAATATGCAGATAAAAATATAATGAAAATAATTCAGTCACAGCAGAATTGAGCATCGGTGAAAAATTATTGTTAGGTATGCAACGATATGTTTAGATACTTGCGAAAAATGTACACCTAAAAATCCATTAGGAAATTTTTGAAACTTTCAGGAATTATGAGTTTAACATATATTTTGGAGCTTTGAAGTGTAAAAAGTTCAAATATTCTCGGATTTAAAGTTTAAAGAGTTTTATATATTTAATTTTAAAATAAAAATCTCGTAAACAGACTGTGGATTTTTATGTATTTATGGGGAATTTAAATTTACGTAAAGGTGTACGGTGCGCGTAATACGTAAAGGTGTGGAAAATATTCGAAGTATAATAAAAATCACGAAGCTTGAAGGATGAAATAATCCGCCATTGCTCCAGTTTCATTTATAAAAATATGAATTTGCATAAAAATCTGTAGTGAAAAGATCTCATCAATTATACGTGAAACGGTATTGAATTTTCTTCCTATCTATTTCCGTTTCACTTAGCGTTGACAATATTCATTTGATAGTTAGCAATATTAGCTTTTCTATTCGGTTTGACATTATTTTATTCCGTGCACGTTGTAAATTATTCCGTAATGCCAGGAGAAAAATGGGGCTCATTTATGTGATATATTAACCGCAGAATATTTTCATCTTTCATACTTTATCATATAGGTACGTACTTACCCGTGAATATGAAAAACAATGTAAATCGCAAAAAAAGAAGGGGAGAAAGGGAAATAGGAGAGCAAGGGAGAAAAGCTTTTACATTTTTGTGATTTAAATCAATGTAAGTAGCACAAAATAAACAATATGTTCGGGTTATTTTACATTTTTTTACTTGCGCCACTTTCGCAACCATTAGAGCGCGGATTTTCATGCAAGTTCGTATTTTTGCAAGCATAAGTAATGCGACGGGATCAAAATAAAGATTAATTGCATCCTGTAAATATCGTACCGAGTGCCTTGCTTTGCATATTTCGTACCTTTTTACGCGTTACGTGCACTGTTTGCTCTTTCGCGTGTATTTAAATTTTCCATAAATGCATAAAAATCTGCAGTCTATTTGTACAGTGGAATTCGTATCGTTTGCGCGGAGAAAAATTTTCAAGGCAAAAGTGATCGAAGTGGTCGCTTAAGGAACTTAAGGATATCGTTGACTCTTTCAGTCGAATGTCAGGAATTAATAGCATTAATGACTGCTCTGACGATTCAAAGCCGATCCATTAACCCTTTCATTACCACGGATGTATGTATTATATACGCTTCCAAGAATTGAACTGACATTTGTTAAAAGCACACGTATGTTTTTCTCTGTAACACAATTGATGAGCCGTCACGGCTTAATAGAGTCGACACATGCAGAGACTTAAGCTCTTTACAGCACGGGGCAAAAAAACGGCTCTTATTGTTTAGTATTTTAACGGTACATCGCGGCAATACTCATTGGCCTTTTGAAATCAAATTCCAAAACTTTCCTTTCACCCGCAGGTGGCAGCCAGCGACGGGTTGTAAATGAATATTTCTGAAGGGCGACCAAATGGTATCCTAAGGACACTCGGTACCTGGGGTTTGCCTGGAAGAAATTTGTATCCAAGCTAAAAGCATAGTCTCTGCATGTCTTAGGTAGCACCCCACCCTCGTTAGACTAGGCGCGCCGAGGGCCGCAGCGAGGGTGGAGACAATTCGTTTCGAAGGCCCCTGATTGGGACTTGTCAATTCTGGCGATAACCAATCAGGGTGTTTTCTTAAATTTCGAAGCTGACGATCTGACTCGCAGATCGGCAGCGAGACGGAAAACTCAAAACGGTCGAACGAAACACATCATACAAGCGCGTGTTAGTGTTCAGACATAATTGTACACACGAAAAATACAGTCCACTAACGAAGAAGCAAACGGTCTCATTTAATCAGCTCCAAGTAAGGACGCTGCTGTGAACACCCAACAACAATATAATTTCTGGTGTCATTCGTACATTAATATTACGACACATTACGTCATGTAGAATATCAAAATATATATATATATGTACAGTTGCTCGTAAAATTGAGCGTACACCTATGTTGCCGATGAAAAATAGCTAAAATGTGAATATACACGCGCATATTGAAAAGTAGAAAGACACAATATATATGTATTTCATTCGCATATTTTAACGGACAGTACGTACAAGATTCCTGAGCGAAAATAAATTACTTATACGTACTTAATAGAAAACGTAAATGTATAACTTTTTCGCTGACACAAACGTGGACGTACTCATCGATATTTTCACTATTATAGAGATATGATACACGTAGATTATTATTTCGTTAACCACCGTTAATCCTCGTGGCATAAAATGAATTCATTTTGTATAAAGAAGGTGAAATATTGCCCGCCTTCTTTTTGTAATTTCATTTTGAAATCTTCTCCATTCGTAAACGTATAATTGATCATTTTGGATTTCAATTTAGTGTACGCTCAATTTTGTGAGTAACTGTACCTATATTGTTTCTATATTAATAAATGCTACCCTAATCTACGCTTTTAGTTTTCGGTTCCAAAGTGCTGGCAGCGAAATGGTTAATCTTTGAACTACCATACAAAACGTACAAAAAGGTTAAAAGAAATAGGAAGTGCAAGCAATGAAATCAGAAAGCCAAGAATATTGATCTAACCCAGCGTTTCTTAACCTTTTCGAAGTAGCGACACACTTCAAGTTATTAGTTAGGTCTTTGTGGTGCACCACAATTATTAAGATATATAAAGAAACTCTGCACCCAGTATAATAAGTATGTAATTCAGTAGAGGCAACGATATGCGTGTAACCAATACCAATGACCGGAACGCGAATCATATTTTCCAAAATATTGAATATTTTTACCGGAAATGAGATATTTAATGAAATACTCGCAACGCACTGATTGGGAAACATTGATTTAACGAATGAACGAATGCCAGGCAATGAATTCCGGTGAATAATTAATAAACGAACATCACGTATTTTTGCATACGAAAAGGTTAGATTACCTTTCTTTTCTTTTTCTCCATTTAGTAACATTTTCCACTCCTTTTTGTATTTCACGTTTTCTTAGTGTGCGTTCGTTTACCGTTGCATCGACCCTAATTGAAAAATTCTCTGATACCATCTCCTCCATGCCTTAAACGTTAAAATATTGGGTTTTTAGGTTATTGCATTCCCCATGGATTCGCGACGCGTATCACGATCAGGAAAGAGAAAAAGAACGGACGCGCGCGCGGATACAATCGATTATCCAATAATCTTCCTGACCCATAAACGTTCTTAATTATCGCGTATTTGCTTCGTTAGCGAACGAAAATCAATCAAGTCCCGGGGTAAAAAGCACCGGAACTCATTGTTCGAACGGTACCCAGCCGTTCTCGGTATTCGATCATAATTGCTCGGCAATTGATTGCGTGGTGGCTGGACCCGCCCCAAAGATCCTTCTCTCTGTTCTACCAATATAATCGATCTGTCCTTTTCCTTTTTTTTTTTTTGTTTGTATTTGCTTTCGTTCCAGCGAGTGTTTCTAACTTTCCCATGAAGTGATTCGCGAAACTCGGAAAGCCTGCGAGAACGTTTCACCGAAAACGGGGTTTCAATTCCCATTCCCTCCGTCTCGTTTTTCTCTTTTAATCCGTTGCCGATTACCACCGGATACGATCGTTCGTATCCAAAATCGATCACGGGGTGTAATCGCAAATTTTTCTGCGAGGGCAAATATTCGATCGGCGCGGTCGTTTTTCACGTATTTTTACGGCTCCGATGGTCGTCGATTCCTGTCCCCGAATACACAGGGCAAAACACGAGGTCGGGTTTTGGGAGGGGGCCAGGTTATCGGTGAAATGTTGGTCGAATTTGTCGAAACGACGCGTGTTCCGCACACGCGGCGCGAGGACATATCCGGTTATTGCTAGCGCGCTAATCAATTAGCGAAACGTTATCCGCCAACGATCACAGGGAAGTGTTCGTGTTTCTCGACAGCCGTTTAAACGCTGTTAGAGCTAACCAGTCAGAAAGGACGCGTCTATGGCCAGTTGTTATTATCCAGTCGGTTCGATCAAACGTTTAACCCGTTCGCAACCGCGGCTTTGTGGCGCGAAATTGGCTCGATTCGTAAAATGAGAACGAACGTAACGAATTAAGTCACTCGATCGAGATATTGTTATTGCTCTTTATTAACACTACGTTTACGGACACTGCGTGCATAATTTGACAAGCTTCCGTATACTGCATATAAATATTCGAACGTAGAAGCGTGAGAATTGCGAGAATCGCGTAGAATACATATTCATATCATAGTATTAATTAAAGTTAACATAAAGTACGGAAAAGTAATATTTATGGTTTCTATAACTTTAGGTGTGAAATCTAAAATGCGTCAACGCGACGAGTTCCGTAAACCTAGCTCGTTAACGAGCTTAATAAGCCCTTTTAAATGTTGTAACGTGTAGTTACGTAAAATTTGATTGATTCAGCGATATACGTAATTAATTAATTAGATTGGTGAGTACTACTCGTACGCGATAAGAAGGCACGCAAGTATTTACATTCCCGTTCTAATTACAATCTACTAGCCTCCCTACACGCACACGCCGTGTTCGCTATTAATCGAGGAAGTTAAAGATCGACACTGGTTTAATAACGAAGACGGCGTTCGGTGATAGGGAAGACGATAAACGACATTTACAGTGAGGATGTAAAGATTCGTCTGCCTTCTCTTCGTGGACGGATAGTATTGGCAATGAGTGCAGAAATACGTAACGTTGTAAAAGGCGTTGTGGCGCTGTAGAGAGGGGGTAGAATAGGAAAAGGAAGGGTGTTGCGTTTCGTCCTGGGCCTGCTAGTGGACTCATCAGTAAGGCTACCTAGCAGGCCCTGCTTTAAACACTGGGATATTGGAAGGAAGGTTAAAGGCGTTGTAGAGCTGTGGAGAGGGGATAGAATGGGAAAAAGGAAGGGTGTTGCGTTTCGTCCTGGGCCTGCTAGTGAATTCATCAGTAAGGCTACCTAGCAGGCTCTGCTTTAAACACTGGGATATTGGAGGGAAGGTTAAAGGCGTTGTAGAGCTGTGGAGAGGGGATAGAATAGGAAAAGGAAGGGTGTTGCGTTTCGTCCTGGGCCTGCTAGTGGACTCATCAGTAAGGCTACCTAGCAGGCCCTGCCTTAGACTTGGGATATTGGACGGGAGGTTAAAGGCGGTATATATATGGACGAGGTAGTTGGAAGCGAGTACTTTCGAGAAAGTCCTATTTCATATGTCCCTCTATTGGTGGGTGCAGGAGAGCCGTCACAGCGTCATATCAATATTAATCCTTTGGCTACGGCAGACTTTCATACACCCTGCGCGTAATCAGCTATAAATGACGAAACTTTTCGTTAATATGCATTTTTTAAAAAACGTATGCAAATCGTCAACACATCTTGAGTCGTAACTCGCTTACGTCTGATAGAAGCAAGAAGCTTTGTAATCATTCTGATAACGTTTGCTGAGTGTCCTTTGGCGCTAACTATTGCTATCTAAAAATTCGAGGCAAGCGACTATAGGCGCCAATAGTATTCAAAGGGTTAAAGAAATCTATACTGTCGCGTAATATTACAAGTTATTACTGTGTTTGCCTCGAGTATCTCACTGCTTTCTCTATTGATTACAAAATACAGTAAAATGAAATAAACACGTTTGAACATTGAGAGCAATATTTAATCGCATACTTTTTGGTTTCTATTTTACTTCATTATTCTATTATTATTTGAATTTATTTCATCACTGCTCAAAGAAAATCAGCGTGTAAAAAGTAAATAAAGGAGAAGAAGGATCGCATCCCACGTGTGAATAATTGTAAACGTACATTCGCAGCCAAAAAGACCAGGTTGAACTTTCAATGTATTAATACGTCGTCGGCAGGAATTAACTAATTTGATTTTGACGTACCAGTATGTCGTCGGTTGCGAATGGGTTAAGCGAATCCCTTTTAATTTCGCCAAAATTCATTCGTACGGTTTATAACAACCGCAACTCTTGTCAAACGTGTTGGAGCTTTAGACAGAGATGCAGAATTTGGTGATTTATTTGACAATGTAATTGCAGATAACCGTTCGCAGCCATTGTGTAATATGATAAATAGACTGCGAATGTTTATCCGAACTCGTGGTTTTGCAAGCGTAATTAGAGGAACGAGAGCAAATTAGAGATTAATTACACATTCTCCGAATATTGAAATGAGTATGTTCTACTTCACTTGTTAGTTGTGTTAGGTTGTTTGGATAGTTCGTAGAGTTGTCAGGAATACGCGTTACCCCGCGAAACGTTACAAAACACCCATTGTATATTATAATTAATATGCTAACATACTAATTGGAGGTTAGGTAATTTAGTTATTTAAGTATGTATTTTCACTTCACTCTTTCTTAAAGCGAATTAAAGCATTTTAATATAGAAGCAAAACAAAACAATTGTAAAGTATTTTATATTGAACTTTCTTGTCCAGTTTACATGACTCTGATGCATTTCGATGCTTGACTATTGACTCAGTAGGTATGTATAATTAAGTATAATTAGAAATGCACGCATAGTTTACATTTACAATATAGTTAAGGTCAAGCATAAGACGATAAAATGTTTTATTGCTATTAAAATAAGCTTTCCAATATTGTTATATCCTAATGGTAAATTAGGAGATTAATCGATGTTGTATTGTATAAAATTTTCGCCTTATAAAATACGTCATATTTTATAAGGATCAAAAGGATTAAATATTAATCTCAGTTACTCAGAAACCAACTCAGTCGATGTTATACGGTCAGTCAATTTAACCCCTTGGCCTACTATAACGAGTTACACTAGTTCTATGAATTATGGCTTAGATTCAACGAAACCAGATATTACCGAGAGTGGACTTTAATTTGAATTCAAATTTTAACTTGGTCTTGCAAGGTTGGAGGCCTCTTAAGTAAAAATTGCCAACGTCGTACTCACGCGTAGAGATTCAGGGGCGAAGATCTTCAATCCACGCTCCTGGGAAAGAAACTTCGACAGTCCTCAACTGTCTTTGAGGCTACGAAAAGGGGGCACCGGAGCCATCTTAGAGTTCCCGGGGCTCCCAATAATTTTCGAGGGAGGGCGATCACCGTTGGGGTTTTAGTCGGTAAGAATCCGACACCCTCCTGGGTCAGGGCCCCACTGGCCCCGGATGTCTTTTGAAGATTTCCCCAACGTCACAAAAAGAAAAAACAAAAAAAAAAGTAAAAATTGCCAACGATATTTAAATAATTTGTAAGTTAAATGATATGAAAACAGTAACCAGCTAATACTAGCGTATGTAGGTAATAAAATAATCGTAGTGCAAGGGGTTGCAATTTCCGTGTGCCTCAATTGTATTTAACAAACCAATGCGTCTGCATATCTAAAATTGTACAATCTAAAAAACTTCCAAAGTCTCTCGATATTTCATCCGTTTTATAAAACAATCGGTAGAACGCATTGAACTATTTCCACATACGATAGTTGTTCCGCGGTAGCGATTAGCGTTGCCATTATTGCCAACAACGGACGTAGAAACGCAACCGCAAAGATGTCGGTCGAGGATATCCGCTGGAATTCGCTTCTAATCGCAATTTCAACGCGAAACAAGGTTTCGATCTACCTCTTTCCTCTTTCTCTGTCTCTCGTAAACTACGCTTCGCCTAGCTTCGTTTTCCCCGTTAAAGTGTTTGCTAGCAAGTGGCGATGGATAGATCGCGCGAGCCTCGGTGTGTTGGAAATAAAATCGAGTGCTAGAGATCGGTCGGCAGGATATCCTGGGAAATAGACGTAGCCCGGGTGAAATTGTTTTTCCACGGCTTGGGGGATCTCTGTCATTGTTTGCGGACGCATTCAAGTTCCGCCGCGGGTGTGTCGGGGAAATTTTTAACTCGCTTCCGGGCCCGACTAGAAATCACTCGCACCGATCGAATTTTCGACAGCGAAAGCGAAATCCGTCCGAATGCTTCCTATCCGAATTCGTTTCTGGTTCTCGTCCAGCCGTATTCCTCTGCTTAATTACCCGTACGGTTCTCCCTAATTCGAAACGTTAACGTTGTCTCGCTTTCTCGCCGCGCGCTCGTCAGCTTCCCTTTGTACCTACTAGCTTGTCCAATCAGTTCGTGACGTTTCTATTCTACGAAGATATATATATAAAGCTGCACGCGAATCGAATATTGAAACTTCGCGTTCGCATGCTGAAATCTCGATCATTGGCAGGAAAATCGCGTTCGTTGCATTTCGACAATAGTCGGTGGACTAAGTTTGTAATATGGCTTCCATTGAAATCAGTGAAACAGATTTGCCCGATAACGGTATTTATTTTGTGGCGCTGTGCAAGAGGGAGAATGATAGTGTCGACCCATCCTTATCAACATCCCTCATTAACCTGCAATCCCAAAACCATTCCGTCCATCCCTTAAAACCTTGCCCCGACAATTTATAGATTCGGCCCTTTTTCCATCTTTCCCATCCTAATTAGGTAACTGATGTTTCCTATAAGACTTTCCTTTTTGCTTTTGCTGTTTTTTCTCCATCAGGCCCTCACTGATGGAATCTCCATACAGCACCCCATTTCCCTTTCCCACGGCCGGGCCACCATCACCAAATTCCAGAAACCCCTACCCCTAGACTTTCCCCCAAATTGCAGATATAAAAAGGAACCAAAAAGGTTCAGAACCACCAGTTTTTCAAATCTGAGGCGCGACAAACCTCCGCGCGAGTAAAATATTGTAGTATACTGTATAACAATACGTAAATAAAACCAGTGAAATCGACCCTTTGAGTACCTCGACGACAATAGGGAAAGGGAAGTGTGTACGTTTCGTATTGCGTTTGTTAGCGGACTTCATCGATAAGGCTACCTAGTAGACTCTGCTTTAGACGTTGGGATATTGGAAGGCAGGTCAAAGGCGGTATATAGGGTTAATGACCCACGTACTATTGTTGGAATGCAACGATGATGTCAGATGTGTCAAGCATCGACGGCCTATAGTTCTCATCTTTCAGGCATCTTAAGCCGTGCCTTGTGGAGGGGTTATCCGTGGTTGCGCACAAGGTTTTGGTTTTTCGCCCTTGGGGTTAGTTTAATAGCCGAGAGTCGAAAGACACACTTGTCACTGTCGTTGCGTGCAAGGCAGAAAGTTTAAAGTTTCCTATAGCTCTTTTACTTATTCTTATTTTCATTATAGACTGTATACGCGAATCCTTTGTTATTTAATACGTTAATGTATTGTATAATAAACTGATTTTACAACAACTGTCACCGCTCATAGGTGGACGAAAGGTGAAGTACTCGAAGCTTGAAGCAAGGGAAAAACGAAAAAATATCCACTCCCCTGCAATCGTTATTAATATTAATAAATGCAACGCGATTAACCCTTCGATACGAAGGACGTACAGTTACTCGCAAAATTGAGCGTACACCTTGAAACTCAATGAAAAAGATGGCTAAAAAATGGTTAATTTTCAGCGTACTCAAATTATTAACCTGATCGAACGTATCTTGGAAAACTTGAAATACAAAATGATAAATTATACTTTTACGGATAGGGAAGATTTCGAAATGAAATTAAAAGAAGAATAGGAACAATGTTTCACCTTCTTTATGGAAAATTAATTAATTCTATGCGATGAATAGTGAAAGGTGGTTAACAAAATAGTAATCTACACGTATCTATATGTATAATAACAATTTTGCGTCAGCAAAAAAAAAGTTATATTTTCACGTTTCTCGTTAAGTACATATAATTTTATCTCAAGAATTTTTTACGTACTCTCTGTCAGAATATGCGAAATATATCGAGTTTCTACTTTTCAACATGCGTGTGTATATTTACTTTTTAGATATTTTTCATCGGCAACATAGGTGTACGCTCAATTTTGTGAGTAACTGTACATATATACACGTCCTGAAAGCTTGACCAATCAGTTGGTAAAATTTGTCTACACTCATTTTCCAGATCACAGTAGCCCTTCTGTTATTTTTAGCAAACCAGCAGAATATTTGCATTCATACCACTCCTAAATGAATCAAAATTATCGTTACCTATGCATGAGAAACGCTTGCCAATTTCTCCGAGTCGTATCGAATAGGTTAATACAGGTTTCATTCGCCGAACAGAGCGCACGATGATTTTCCCGCGCAAGGTTTCACCTTTTCGACCTAATTTCCGGGGTTAATCGCAGTACCGTCAATTAGTCGCAGCATCCGACGGTCGCGAGTCCATTAACGATCCTTCTCTTCTTTCAGGCGGTTGTCCCGTCTTTGATGGTCCTTTCTACGTTCGTCACCTTGTTACCCCGTTCCTCTAATCGATTTAACAGGAACGCGCGCCGCGCGAGTCGGAAACTTGCGAGCAGAAATTTAGAGCGAGTCCAGCGGGCGGGATAAACTATTATTTTCAACCAGCTTCAAAGATTCCTCTTTTTGTTCTTTTCTCCTAACGGAGCGAGGGTGGAAAGAACTTCCCCTTTCTGGTTGTCGGTATTATTTTATTTCTGGGTCAAGAGGAATTCTTCGTTTAATGCGCAAGATGAAAACGTGAACAGTCGAACAGAGCTCGTTTAATTCTCCGTGTATAAAAAAAGGAAGCCCTAACAAAACGAGCAGAAGGAGCCAAACCTATTCGCAAACTTGCGCCATGCAAATTTCCCAAGTTTTTTAACATTTTAAACACACTTCTGGCCCCGCTAATATTGGCCCGTTTCGTTGAAATGCCCGGGAAACTCTGGAACGATGCCGATATTACCATTGCAAAGTTTGAGAACGCCGGCTAATAAAAGTACCACCCCACTGCATTGTCGATGTCGATTTTTCATTGTTCGACAAAATGGGAAGTTTTTTTCCGCGTACACCGGGTCTCAACAGTTCTGCTCGCATTAATACAAACGCGTGGGGACACTCGATGCGAACACAGGCATCTCCGGGACACGGTTTGCAACGTCTATGAAAAGCAATTGATCGGTTTATTTCGTTTAACCGTAGAATAACTACAGGACGGACCACTCGTTTCTAGGAGACATTTGTAGGAGTGAGAACGGACGAAAGGACGTAATTTTAGTTTAGGCTTTCGTTCGTTACAATTTATGACAGGACCCCTTGAGCCGACGCTGTGCAGACGCGTCCCGACGTGACCGTGCAGGACAGTTTTCCCTTACCCCCCCTAGGTTTAAGTTTAGTTTTTAAGGATTACTATACTGAAGGTGAAAGGCTTGGAGACAGGGAGAGTGTCACGGGGAATTTGCGTGATCTCAGAAATGAGGATGACGCTACTTAACGAATACGTGATTCGTAATTAATTAAATAGTATAACAAAGGGTGTAGCCGGATAAGATGGTCAAAAGTGCCCCCAAACCAAATTAAATTTCTGATACATCAGTAGGTAGAGGATATGGAAAAACCCCTCTGTGCAAAGTTATTATTAAAAATTATCGGTTTTTCATCTTTTTGACTGCGTGCCCCCTCTAGGAAAAATCTGAAAAAATTCTATGTTAACTACAATAAGGAGGTGCTACAACTGTAAAAATATAAACGTAGTCATTTTAGGACTTCTATAGGAAATCAACATTTCAAAACTTTTTTCATTTTTCAAAATTCGGTTTTGAAATAAAAAATTCTGAAAAAATTCACAGATATGTATTCCAGTAGTTGGAATATTTTCAAATTTTTTCAGAATTTTTGATGAAAGAGTACAACAGAAATCAAGCAAAAACTGTAATCACAACACACCCCATTACTACCCCAATGGTGGGGATAGGGAGTTGAAACTTTGCACAGAGGGGTTTTTCCATGTCCTCTACCTATTGATGTATCAGAAATTTAATTTGGTTTGGGGGCACTTTTAACCATCTTATCCGGCTACACCCTTTATCTAAATAAAATAGTAAGTAAGGCTTCTCGGCACGAAGCGTTTTACTCTTCTAAATTCTACAAATAGATCGCGATTCGTAGATAGAGCGATGAAAGGGTGTTTAATAAACGTTAATATTTTATGGTGAAGCAGAGACTGACTTCATTATGAGACGAGGTGGTTCTTATACATGTTTCTTTTCGCTTATGGAGGGGGTCTTATGCTTAGTTGTCAGCTGGCTTCGGAGTTTGGTTTATGCTGACTATAGGTAGATGAGTCGTCTTTAGAAGAGCATCGCGAGACGCCGAGAAGGCAGATCGTAGAGTGCAGCGTGGAAAGTAGCGTAGCAAGTAGCGTGGAAGCGTCAATTTAGTGTGGTAACGATATCACGATCTCTTTTATAATACTGTGCCATTTAGTTTTGTTATTCAATAATTATATTATTTAATCCATACGCCGACTCGTACCTCGCCCGTGAATTCCCCATCCTACACATTATCAATTTCGAACGGAAATTCCACGCGTGTAAAAGAGCAGAGGTTTTTTTTTACACTCCTCACAATTTAGAATGATTACTTTAAGAATTATATTCGAGTCGACCGTCAAAGTTGATAAAGTTAACCCTTTGTATTGCCATCGTAAAGGAGGATTAAATAATGGAATTCCAATACATATGAAGATATACTTTTATCCACGTTATTACAGACTTTAGATTTTGCAGATCAATTACGTCGAAGATAATTACGTATCGCAATATTTAATTATAATTTCCATCGATGCAGAAGCTGTGTTGTCTTATTCTAGTCTGAACTAGTAATATTGCACGTATATATCATGTTTATAACAGAATCCTAATGCTAATCTATCCTATGCTTCGTCGATGGTTTAATTATTGGATTGAACGAAAGATTCGTGTCACGATATAGAACAATGAAACATTACAACTAATTTGGTCTTCATAATCCTCTGTCTAGGATATTGAAACAGAAACTGCAATTAAAACTAAACTTTATCATAGATACAGCGGCTTCATTTTATTTAAATTATTCATCACGAGTGTAGCTCGTTATTATATAGCAAGGAATTAATATATATATATATAATAAGCCAAAATAATTATCGCATTTTATACTCTGTAAAAAATACAGAAACATACCTGGATAAAATTTTTCATTGGTAGAATGGTGCAAAATGGTCCTATTTTTGCCACCCTCCATTTCGCTGTGCAAATAACGTATATACTCCGATTAAAGAATATCCAGTGGAAGAATTCATGTACGAACACTTTCAGTAGCCACTGTGTATATATTCGAATGACGATCGTGTTGTTCGTAACAGAATGTTCGAGACCCGATTGTACAGAGTAGTTGCTTTCGATAGTAGAAACTCGCGATGATAGAGAGAGAGAAAGAGAGAGTTGGTGTTTGCGCGGCAGAAAACGTTTTCCCTGCTTCCTTGGTCGGTCGTTTTCTCGGTTGAAAAGTGATGGCCTGAAGACCGGAGACCGGTACCAGCGTATAATTTTCTCTATCGTCTCTTCTTTGAACCCTTGAGAACTGTAATTTCCTTAGGATCCAAAGATTGAACACATTCAGGTGAAAAGGTTTTCCACCGTGGCAAGATTTCGACGCCGCGCGAACGTGCCGATAAGTAGTCGTCGAACGATCCCGAGTGTTCCGGGCTTCTATTTCCGTTGCCGCAACATTCCACCTGTCGTTTCTTCTCCAATTCCAATCGTAAATAGAGAAACCTTATTCCCGTACTCCGGCGCGTCGAAAGAATTAGCACGGGGAATAGGTGAAATTAGGGGTTAAAAGTTCATCCCCAAACTATGAATCAGCGGATGATTTTAGGCGTATCGCGTCGAGTATTAATCCCTTGCACTCCGAACGTTTTTTTGATACTATCCACTAGCAGCACACTTTTACAGCGATGCTTAAATTGATCTCGTGTAATTAAAAATTATATCGTTCTTGGCTTTCAACTCGCTTCTAAATTTTCGTACTAGCTTTCTCCTTTTCTTATCTTTCATCCTTAAAGAAGGATGCGTGTCTCCATGGCAACGCCAACGAAGTGCAAAGGGTTAAATATTATTCCTCGTCTGCAAAGGATTAAATGTATAGAATAGTAGAATAGATCGAAGAAAATCGGATAAGAACTCGGTTCACGTTTGTTACATCGCCATGGAAACTATCAATCCAGATCATTGGTATTACTTCATCCCTCTTCCCTGAATTTAATCCAGCAGCCCGTCAATTGTTTCAAGTCGTTGATATCTTTTTAATTCCTGTTTTGATCCGATTCGTCCTGCGATCCGATTTACCCTGCGATCTATCTTATAACGTGAAGGTAACGTAGAATATCTGGAAAAGATCACCTTCTGTAGCTCGCGTCTGTAAATTCAATTAACCCTTTCATTACTATCGCCATCTATAGACACTCGTTATCGATTACTTCTGTTGATTAATTTTGCTAACTGAAAATACTATTGGCGCCTTGAAACATTTGAAGTTTTTTTGGTATCTGAAGGATAGGAAAGAATTGGAAGAAAAATATGTGTTAGTATAGAGTTATCTAAAATAAACTATAGGAACACCTACCTACACTTTTTTTCTTCCCCTTTCTGCTTTACCCTTTTCTAATCTGTTTTTTATTTCTATTATCTTCGTTCGTTCTCGTTTCAATTGTTATGTTTTTCGCCTCTATTTTACTAACAAACACGGCGTTTGACAGATATTCTCATTCAACATCCTAAAGGTACTTTTGGATAACCCTTTATTAGTATATTTCCACCATTCGTACAACACGTTTAAGGATATAAGTTCTACATGTAGTTGGACGAAGTCTAATCGATCTTCTATTGCAATTCGTAAATTTCGCTGTGGCGGCTCTCCTGCACCCACCACTAGAGGGACATACGAAATAGGCTTTCTCGAAAGTACTCGCTCCAACTACCTCGTCCATATATATACCGCCTTTAACCTCCCTTCCAATATCTCAGTGCCTAAAGCAGGGCCTGTTAGGTAGCCTTACTGATGAGTCCACTAGCAGGCCCAGGACGAAACGCAACACCCTTCCTTTTTCCCATTCTATCCCCTCTCCACAGCTCTACAACGCCTTTAACCTTCCTTCCAATATCCCAGTGTTTAAAGCAGGGTCTGCTAGGTAGCCTTACTGATGAATTCACTAGCAGGCCCAGGACGAAATGCAACACCCTTCCTTTTTCCCATTCTATCCCTTCTCCACAGCTCTACAACGCCTTTAACCTTCCTTCCAATATCCCAGTGTTTAAAGCAGGGCCTGCTAGGTAGCCTTACTGATGAGTCCACTAGCAGGCCCAGGACGAAACGCAACACCCTTCCTTTTTCCTATTCTATCCCCTCTCTACAGCTTCACATCGCCTTCTTACTTTTACCGTTTGCATTCAGCGATTCTGTACGAAGTCGAGTATTCTTCTCCCGTCGAATAGATAAATAAAGAAATGAATAAAATGCATCGATTTTAATAAGTCTCGAGTGCAAATGTCATGTAAATTCATCTTACCCTATATAGTAGAAAATTCGTCGTCGAACGTAAGATTTATCTATTACGAAAAAGTTAGCGAAACATTCGCGTAGAAGAAACTTATTTGACTCGGCAAGAACATCATTCGATAACGAACGATATTCGGTCTTGCTCGAAACTGAAGTTTCGCCTGTAACGTCTCGAGTTAATTTATGGTCGGTGGGATAACTGTGGTGGAATTTCCCGATCTTGCCGCTAAAATTAAAGTGACACGAGCAGAAAAGCGGGTTTACCGCAAGGGCAATGTGTATCGGTGTCTAATCGATCATTCTCAAATTCGCTGTTTATTAGAGCGGAGGGGGGAAGGTAGGGTTGGAGACGGGAAGGAAAAATGGGTCGATCGGTGCGCATTTACGTTGCTCCGTGCACGTAGAGCCGTCGTTGCGCCGTGGAAAAATGGTCGAAGTAAATGTAGGAAAAAGAATACGGGGCGACAAATCATCCGGTGATAAATTTATGGCGAGCCGCGCGCTCGCGCGCCTCTCGGTGGGGATGAAATTGTTCGGAACGTGGGGTGAATTCTATCCAGGGTGGACATTGCCCCCTGGCACCACCCGGTTTTCTACGACTTTGCTCCGCGTCGTAAAATCCATTACGCAATTGGTCGTATGAGAAATGACGAAATAAGTGGAACGTATTAGGGATCGATGCAGCGAGTCAAAGAAGTAACCGTGTCGAGAGATGTGCAGCGTGAAATAATCGGCCGCTATTTTCACGCGTTCCTTTTTACCTCGTTCTGATCCGATTACGATTGATTTACCGCGATTAAGCGGCGACTTGGTGAATTTTATACGCGAATCGCGTTCTCGACGTTGTTAATCGAAGAACCAACGACGCGACGACGACGACACGCGGTGGCTTTGGCGATCGATTTCGCCATTTTTCCCCGCGCTACTTGTTCCGTCCCAAGACGGAACAGACTTGCGTCTCTCGCACCCGCAACACAGGTAGTCCACTTGGGCCTTACGTGCCGCCGTGCCGCGGAAAAGACACCCCAAAATCACGGACCAACGCCGCACCAATTAGACACCGCCCTTCCATAGTGACATCCCATTGGTCGCTTAAGGGTACGAAAAGGTCCTTAAAAGGAGCTTACTAGAAGGCAAAACCAACACTACACTTCGACACTTCGCCATTTACACACGACACGGCAATTTGTACTAAACTCCACCGCAGTATATCTACCGCTCACGTTCAAATATATACAGTTGAATTTTACTAGTGTTCAATCCTCACTACATCAAATTTTACTCTTCAGCTCCTTCCTTGAACAACTTCATTCAACCTTACATATGCGTCATTGATTCGTCGCTAACATTGCCGACGCTTGACACCCCCACACTACTCTCTCTCTCTCTCTTTCTATATCGTCGTTTCGCGTTGCTATTTATCGTTGTTGAAGCCGCGGTAAATAATTCGGGATCTTTGGCGTCGCGTCGCGAGAATTTCCCCGGCTCCACGCGCTGCTGCCATTCTTCCGTCGATAAATAATTACGGCAAACAGCTGGGTGTCGTTGGGATATTGGGGATACTGGGATCGGCCAACTAGTTTCGAAACTCGCGATGCTTCGCGTAAATCACGGATACAATGGCGGGGAAGATACCGCAAACTGGGGTAATATTGGCAGCTATAAAGTTTCTATAGCAAGTAGACTGCGGATTTTTCGGCGAATTTATGCTTCTGTGGACGCAATTAAGGAAACGGGAAACCCAAAACGGGGTTAGCTTTCGCCCTCTTGCATATTTCAACGCCTACTTTGCTTTCGGGTATTTTAAATACTTTTTTTTGTAAATAATACACTATTATTATCTATACTTTCTTGTACAATTAAGTTTCTCACAATTGCATGGAAATCTGCGGTCCATTGATCTCTGATTAACGTTATTCGCGTTACTTTAAAGTATTCGAATTTTTGTACACCTATATTACACGTGCATTGAATAGCGCTCGAATATTTGCATTTGATGCATTCCTTCGGAGCATCGCTATTATTTGAAATGATAGCTTCTGATTCATCGTTTCACGCATCTTTCGCTTTACTTTCTTCGTTTATTCTTATGCTCAGTAAGGAGTATACTTCTGCAAATTTCTCGAACTTATAGAATGCTTTTAAATATTTCATTTGTTGCGTTATAATTTTTTATCCAAATTATGATCTAGCTATAATAGATACTTATTAATATATTAATTTATTGTATTCTTAATTAATATTGTTACGCGTACCAATGAATAATTCACCTTCTCTTGATTCACCATCTTCGTTGCTACAATATCGGTCAACTTGTAACCGTAAAATGCATCGGCTCATATTTTCAATCGAATCACGATGCAACGTTGCAATGGAATATTTAAAGTACAACTGAACATTGGAATTCGTACGTTGCACGATAAAATGTTGCGAAAAGCTGCTAATGGTGTCCCAGTTAGCGACATTCGCAAGCGGGTTTGAATTCGTATCGATAAAAGGATGTCGTATTAATCGCGCGAACCGCCCACTGCGAACTATTCTTCTTTCAACTTTAATGGGATGGAAGGAGATATCCCATAAAGCAGCTGAAATTGAAGCATAAATTTAAGATACGGTAAATCGTTCTCGGTAGAAAAGAATCGGAAGGAGTCCGTCGAAAGACCGCAAACGATCAAACATCAACGACTTGGAAAAGATACGAAACATGCCTAGGCAAAAGTTGCGAATTTGTAAATATACATTTGAAGCGCGTTCCACAGTGACGTGAATTTTTTTCGTAGCTACAAATTTGTCTTCTCAATGGGGTTAGTGTTCGGGCCAATTTTGTAGGAAGTTTATGGCAAGGTTTAGTAGTACCGCTATTTTTGAGGATTCATTAATTTATTTTTTCTGCCATCTGGACGACACTCGCCAGATGGTACGATTCCCGGATTTTTACTCTTTTGTTATAGCATTTGTATAGCCTTTAGTTTCATTCGCATATTTTTCGTTAGCCTCAATAGCTATTACTCTGTCGTAAACCTTCACGGCCTGAGCAGTCTTCGAGAACCATCGGTCACCCAACGGTTTTCGCGGCCTATGCAAGGGGCAAGGAAACCGTCTCAGGTGTTGACCAGATGTGTCGCCCACCCCCGTCAAATTCTAACGTTTCGCCCCCCTTGGAGAAATCCGCGACCCCTTCCTCAGGGAAACACGCCGCGAGCGTAAGGGAAGGTGTGTCGTTCCAAACTAGGCCCGCTGATTGGAACTGCCCAAAAATTGGAAGGAACCAATCAGTGGGAAATTGCAAACTCCAAGAGTGGGGCTGAGACAGTCTCGTTAGTTACACAAAACAGTTACACAGAAACAGTCGTCTAGTATAGTCACACGAAAGAAGTCATACAACATAGTCATACCGAAACAGTGGTACGGAAAGAGTCGCAGAGAACCTGTCGCAACGAAACACATACATTAATAGTTAATTGTAACCGCTGCTCGTAATTTGAACACACATTAAAATACAGTCCACTTTTCTCTCTAAGTCGCGAGCTCCGAACCTATTGAAAGACGGAACGCGATCCTACAGTTAGTTTAATGTCGCATCAACGATTAGGTTATTAGCTACGGTATCGTTAAATTGCACTGTTCGATTGGCAATTTTGGTTTCTTTAATGAACTCAAGGAGATCGTGAATCATGTTGATTTCGATGGTAACTTTAATTGTGGTTTCAATTTTCTGTTTCGTATAGTTTTATATTATGCACCGCGTGCACTTTCTTTTGCGCTACAATTTTCCACAAATGCATCAAAATTCGCAGTCTAATCGTAAATATACATAATAGATAAAACGTGCAAAATTTTACGTTTCTATATCCACGAGAAATTTCACACGCGAATACCAATATACTATATGTTCCCTGTCGTGCATCGAATTTCATAAATCGTTTAATGGGACAAAACGAATTAATTTCCCATCTACTTCGCGTGAATGATTTCATCGTTTGCAAGAAAAAATTATTCCACCAAAATTCCCACGAAATGAAAAGCTTCCGATTGTCCCGAACAATATTCTCGGCATCTAAATCCCAGCTCGAGAAACGCGTCGCGGTTCGTTTCGATTTCGTTGGATCGCGTCGTTCATTTCCGTCGAATTCTGCCAATAAGACGAAACCGCGTTGCTGGATAAACAACGGATTCGATTTATCGTAAGTCGCGGTTGAGACGGGGGGACGGTAAGCAAGGATAGAAACTATCGCGGCAACGATTCGACTCCTTGAACCGTGTCCGTAGTCTGCTGACTCGGGTCCTTTGCAGAATTTCGCGTTGCGATTTGCTGTCGCGGCAACTCTTCGTCCTTCTAGCAGACGGTATCGATTATTACGTGGCAACGTAGGCCGACTCGAATGCCACTCAGCGTCTTTTTTTTTTATCGTCGGACGTCCGCGGAATTCTTTTTATTCGATGCAAGAAGTCGAGCGTTTCGAAGTTGTAGTTTAAAGTTTCGCGCGATACAGTGCCAAATTTCGCGATCAATTCTTTATTTCATCGGCTATCGGACGAAGTTCTACGATTCATTTAGCGTAAATAAATTTTCGCCAGCAAAATTGCCGCAATTTTTCTTAGCAACTCTTTGCTTCCTACGGTTAATCGTTGTATTAATTTATGTATATATCAAAGGGTCTTTTGAACCGTATATAATAATAAGAAGAAGAATTATAGCGATACAGAGCTAATAGAAACAGAGCAAGAAAGAATCACGAGATACACACCACTGGCAATCGAAATAAAGAAATTATGGAATCGAAAAACAGTCGCAGTAGTACTCATCGTCATATCTGCGGCCGGCATCACGTCGAAGAAATTTCTACAAAACACAACGACAATAGGCTTACGCCTACAATTACACGCAAACATACAAAAAGCAGCAATACTAAAAACTGCAACAGTAGTCAGAAAAATCATCCAACGAGAATAAAGGACTAGCATATGATTTAGTAAAGAACTCGTCGTACAACTGAAAAGACCACAGAAGTTTGAAGAAATATTATAGAATAATAATAGTAATAGGGAAATGGAAATGCCACGGATATACATATCACTATAATCTATACATAATTGAATTATTTGTGGGTTCACTTTTCTCTTCCCCATTTTCTTTAATACTTTCTTCACTTTCATTCAGATAACGTTCAACTTGTTCCACGATTTCGTCATCAGTCATGATATTTATCTTCTGATTCTGGACATATTTCGGAATGATTTTATTCGCGTGATCAATGGTATCTTGTTCCTTTGTCATTTTATATTTTACGGATTTCCATCCCATCTCGATTGTTCCGAAATACGTCTGAAAACCTATTAACGTTAAAACCTTAAAATATACACGTCGACTTTTATGGCTGGTCGAATGGATAAATTCGGCGTGCTCGATTTTTCCTTTTAAATCGCACTGATGGCGAACGTGGCTAAATATTTCATATTGTTAATACGCGTATTACTGAATAATTCATCGTCGCGATTATATTCATTATTTATTTTTAACAATATCGAATACGCGTACCGCACACCAATAAATAATCCATTTTTTCGTGGTTATAGACTTATTCGCTACGTACTTTTAACGTTGCGAGAATCTGCTCAATCGTTCGCAAGCGACTCGTCGAGATAAATCAAATCGGGGATCGAAGAGAAAAGCAGCGGATATTATTCCATCAAAGGGAGCCGAAAAAGTGTAACGCGTCGCGACGCTTGTTGTACTGCCACCGTGATAAAATATTCTCGCGTAGTCTCTTGAAAATTGTAGCTCGCGAAAGAAGAAAAATGCGAAAAGGATGAACGCACGCGCGCCAGTGAGAGGATGCATTTTTTTCTGCCACGGTTAAAGTAGAAAAAAGGAAAGAAGGAAGAAGGGGGAGGAAAAAAAAATAGTGATCCGTGCGAAATCTCCTCCGGGCAGGAGCTATTAATTTTGCATTATCTGGAAGATCTTTCCACCGAAGGCAGTCTTATTTAATACTCGCCGGCGGAGAAAAAGAACGAGAGCCTGTGCATGGGCGGGAGATTAAAATTTCCCGGGATCTAATTGCGTGGATAATGAGCCAGGACAATTAGAGCTCTTAAATAAACGGTAGCGGTGCGCACCCGGGTATCGCTTGCCCGGTGTTTGCTCTACTACCCCAACGAAATGGCCAACGACCACTCTCCGAATGAAATTTCATCGCGTTGTGTTTGTCCACGTGGTGGGGGGGGGGGGGGGCATTGGGCAAGCTTGATCCCTTGAATTTATCGTTAAAAGTCCACGGCTTTACGGCTGGTCGACACTTTTTAACTTCCGACATCCGTTCTGTAAGTTTCTCACGGTTCAAGCACAGACGTGGTGGGGAATAGTATAGTAATAATATAGAACAGTATAGAATAATACAGAATGGTATAGAATAGCACAGAATAGTATAGAATAGTACAGAATAATACAGAATAGTATAGAATAGTATAGAATAGTATAGAATAGTACAGAATAATACAGAATAGTATAGAATAGTACAGAATAGTACTGAATAGTATAAAATAATACAGAATAGTATAAAATAGTACACAATTGTATAGAATAGTATAGAATAGCACAGAATGATACAAAATAGTATAAAGTAGTACAGAATAACACAGAATAGTATAGAATAGTGTAAAATAGTGTAAAATAGTACACAATTGTACAGAATAGTATAGAATAACATCGAATAATACAGAATAGTATAAAATAGTGCAAAATAGTATAGAATAGTACAGAATAGTATAGAGTAGTACAGAATAACACAGAATAGTATAAAATAGTATAAAATAATACAGGATAATATAAACTACTACACAATTGTATAGAATAGTATAGAATAGCATAGAATAATACAAATTAGTATAGAGTAGTACAGAATAGTATAAAATAGTGTAAAATAGTACACAATTGTATAGAATAGTATAGAATAGCATCGAATAATACAGAATAGTATAAAATAGTATAAAATAATACAGAATAATATAAAATAGTACACAATTGTATAGAATAGTATAGAATAGCATCGAATGATACAGAATAGTATAAAATAGTGCAAAATAGTATAGAATAGCACAGAATAGTATAGAGTACTACAGAATACTATAATATCGCAAATAAAACTACAAATTAGCCCTAATAAAAACAAAACCCAAGTAGAATAACAATTTTAACGTAACCTTTTCGTTAGCTTATTAAAATAACAGCGTGCTAACTTATCGCCGCACACGAATAGCGAATATTTTCACCAATTTTTAAAATCGTTGGATTAATAATTACGTCCGCAGCTCTACAGATCTTGTAAGCGAAGGGGTTAACTAAAATCTGTCCATTTGGAGCGTGGGATCGAGGGAGAAGTGGATCGGTCGATCGCAAGGGGGCGAGAATACGTTGGCGCGCATTATGGCGTTTGGTTATACGTCGTCGAGTGAAGTGTCAGATTACTTTGCTCCATCATGCAAATGATTCAGCAAGGGGTTATGATGCGTGGCGCGCAGTTGTGCATGGTACGCGTATCCCGACGATTCGGCTTGCGTTTACGGATCACTCACGGATTGCGCGGACCGTCGACGCCGCTCCATTTCTGATTACCATGATCTATCGTGCTGCTGCTGCTGCCCTCCGCTACATCGAACAGCGTTGATTTCTCTAATAGCCCCGTTGCTCCCGGCACGTTCTACAAAGGGTTGCTTTTCATTAGCGCGCAGATATCATACCGGCTATCCCCCGTCACTTTGTCGCTGAATCAGTTTTTTTTTTCTTTTTTTTTCTTTTGCACGCGCGCACACGGAAAGGTCGAGGAGAGAGGGCCAGGCGTGTGTGTGTGTGCTTTAGCTAGACTGAAAACTGGTTTATCGAGAATGACGGGCCGGTTCAGGATCGCCGGATGCAATTGGAAATTGCAGTTCGATGGAAACGCTCCTCTGATATTCGGGCTGATTAACGCTCCTCTGTGTCGATTCGATGCTTTGTAGAGTTGCTGCGTTTTTTTTTCTGTTACTCTTCGCTTCTCACTCCCTTCTGTATTCTTGTAAATGCTAGTCCAGGTTGAGTGTTAATCTTTTAGCACAGGGGTTTTTGCCAACCTTTTTCGAAGCGGCGACACTGTTCGAAGCTAGGCATTCGCGACGCGCGATATTTGTTAGAAATATAGAAACTCTGCACTCGGTGTGATTAACTAAATTACGGATGTTTAGGCATTTATGGCAAGTTGAAATGCGTAAATCAGCATGCTGTGTACGTGATGTACAACGATGTGCAAAATATTAAAATTCACGAAGATACCGGTATTATCTAAATCCTCTGTTTTGGTTTCCGTTTCTTTATTTTTCTTCGCAAAGAATTGTAAAAATCAGGTGCGCCAGTTTGTCGTTTTAAGAAGTGCAAATTTCTGAAAGAATGAAATCTTTAGCCTGGAAAATAGGTGGCAAACAGTAGTGTAATAAGATTGCAATTACATAGTAGAATAAAATTGTGTACAATTATATATGAAGTTTATCATTAAATTTTGTTTAATGATACGAATTTTCTTTCCAATCCAATGTTAGGGTGGATACTCCAATTGCCGCCACTTTAAGCTTATTGCGAATTTTCATTCGATTATTTTAGAAGTTATTTAAACTAATAATCGTTCTGATCTGAAGCATAACATTAGTTAACATCTCTTTTATTTACGATGACTTTTTTATATAGTAAATATGACGTTGTGGAGCTGTAGAGAGGGGATAGAATAGGAAAAGGAAGGGTGTTGCGTTTCGTCCTGGGCCTGCTAGTGGACTCATCAGTAAGGCTACCTGCAGGCCCTGTCTTAGACTTGAGATATTGGAAGGAAGGTTAAAGGTGGTATATATATGGACGAGGTAGTTGGAATGAGTACTTTCGAGAAAGCCTATTTCGTATGTCCCTCTAGTGGTGGGTGCAGGAGAGCCGCCACAACGTATTACGTACTAATTCCTTGAAAATATATAACAAGTCCAATGTCCCTATTATTACCATTCGAAAAGTTGTCACTTAAAGGGAAATGATCCTTGCATAATTAGCACGTCAGTTTGTATGACAGATAAAAGATAAACCGTAAAACTCATCGCTTTTACTATATTATACAAATTTCCATACTTTTTACTTACAGTACATTAGTCGCATTTTTATATTCAAACGACACGATTCACCTCCTAATATTCACTTTTAAATATTAAATATAAACATATTTGCAATGTCCCCAAGTATTGTCACAAACAACGAAGTCCAAATTTATTATTGCAATTTTCTTAATCTCGTTTTTTCGTACATCCGTTCGCTATTAAATAAAACAATTCGAATGACAATTATAGGGACACTGGCAGTACGTGGGACATCTATCCTAATCGTAAAACAACTGCACATTCAATTTCAACGCGAAGCTCCTCCCGTCTTCTTCTACGTGTACATGAAAGAGTGAATAGTTCAGCGAGGGATAAGCGTTGGCGATAAAAATCTATCGATAATCTCGCAGCGAGCAAAGCGTTAATACGACGGCGAAGAGAGGAAGAGTAGTAAGTAAGTAGGTTATGCGAAAGTTTGAAAGCGGAAACTCCTAATTGGAAGAAGGAAGATCCGCGAAGCCACGTTCTCGCGACATCTTTTCATCCCCCTAACCAACGAACCCGTCCCGTTTCCAAAGTTTCGGTAAACATTCCCAAGAAACAACTCGTAACATAATCTTGCCGCGGCTTGCACGTTTCGTGAGATAATTTTCAACCTCCTAAAGACACGCGGTTTGCCTTTGTATCACAAAGTTCGCCGATTCAATGCGATATCCGTTCCAAGCCGTATCAGGATTTCAGCCAGCGAGTCCTTTAGCAACCGGATACGCTTGCCAGTTACCGGCTCTCTTATACACCCAGCGTCTGCGAAAGAAATACGCCACCAAATCCAATTAAACATCTGCTGACGAAACCTGCGCGATTCGCTTCTTCTTTTCATAGCTTGCTGTTATGTATCGGATATATCGTATCTTAATCCCTTGGCTTACAACGACGAGTCTCACGCGTGACGCAGATTACAGACGGATTCATTAAAGATAAGTTCCATTTGCAATACAGCGTTCTTTTTATTCTAGCTTTAGCTTCACTTCGCAAGAATAAGATTCGCTAAATATAAGTTTCGTAGAACATTCGAATATTTCGAACGAATATGAGAAACGTGATCTATCAATGATAACTTACGGTAAGTTCAGTAGCGAAAAAATTGTAAGGCGAGGGGTTAAGCAGCATACAGATGATGATATATAAGCGATTGTATAAGTGATAAGGTATAAGCGATTTGCTCTCGCATCGCTGGAAAATACAGTGAAGTTGCAGCAGCGTCGTTTCTTGTAACGTTAGCTAGTTACCATTTTAATATTGTGTCACGTATTGAACAATGAAATATTAGAATTAATTTGATCTTCATAATCCTTTGTCTTACCTATTGAAACAAAGATTGCAATTAAAGCTAAATGTTATCGTAGATACGGCGCGTCTTCATTCTATTCAAATAATAATATTCATCACTAGGGTAGCTCGTTATTATATAGCAAGGGAATAACCCTTTGCGGACGACGAATAATAAAACTTAAAAGAGTATTTTGACTTTGAATTCCAAACCTTACGAATTTCTAAGCTTACGAATTCCAGGTCAACAAATACCCAAAATTTTCAAGCGTTTATCAACGATATTAATTTAAACTTTCTGCTTTAACAGTAAACGTGCGTCCACAAAAACGAGGAAAGTGGCGATTATTTGCAGACACTCGTCCGCAAAGGGTTAATATATATATCGGGTTGGCCAGAAAGTCTTTTCGTATTTTGCAGACAGATAGAAACGAAACTTTGATAAACAATGTATCGTCAATTTGCTTTCGACAATTTATCGCCATATCATATAATCTCTTTGTCCCTTCTTTATCAATTTTTCATTTTCTTTAGGGAACAAAATCTTTTGAACGACTTTCTGAGGTTTCTATTATTCATTTCTATTATTCGCACTATTGTTTTCTGGCTTATACTGCATTCTTATTTTCGCAGTAGCAATTTAATGAACGGCGTCAAAAATGCATCTCATTTTCTTCAATTTCAAGCTTAATTCACGTTAACTAGAATAAATGCAACCACGTTTTACGATTTTTCTTCCCAGAAAATAGCGTGAAATGTTTGCTTTATATCTTTTTTTGCGAGGTTAAAATTGTTGGCATATTTATTCATGTATCGTACGATTTAAACACGCGCTATAAATAAACGAAAGGACTTTTCTTGGCCAACCTAATATATTAATTAATATATATTGTTGCGTCCTACATTAGGTTTGGATTCTTAGAGTCATACCTCGCAACCAAAGATACCTATTTGCAACCCAACCACCGTGATTCAGGGTATACCTGCACCGCCCGCGCACCCTCGGTAGAAGGGAAGCGCTGACCAGCTCCTCTTCCTACAGTATTCTAAATGATTCTGATTGGTCACTAGATGGCTACAACTTGTGTATAAATAGCGTGACAATTCTGCAAATAAAGCATTAACCAACAAGACATTAACGCTGTCGCTCAAGCGCTTGACACCTGAGACAAGCTGTTACAACAACTTCTTCACCCAAATTCCAAACCTCGCTGCGCAAGGTGAATTTTCAAAAAAAAGAACGGGAAGGTATCGAGAGCGACACACCGATCTCGCACCTAGACCACCTTAAACATATATCATAATATTTTTCCATATTTTTGTACCACGTAAATTGTCACTCTGCTCGTCGTTTCACGTATGTAGCATTCTTAACTTATCGTGTATAGTAAAGGGTTCTTACTCGTTAGTAAATGAAATGAAATGAAATAAAATGAAATGAAATGAAATGAAATGAAATGAAATGAAATGAAATGAAATATCGCTGTTAGCAAGCATCGAAGTGCGTGTAATCGACCGTTTGGACGTATGAAATAAAAGGCGAACGAAGCCGCGCGCAATATTTTCAAGAGAAAAAGTCTCTGTCGTACGTGGGAAAAAGCGCAGCGAATTCAGCTCGCCGCCGCGGATAAAACTGGCCGTAAAGAACGGAGTTGGAACGTTTTCATTGGAGAGGCTTCGCGGGGTGGAGCCGTGGCTCGCGGTTGCGAGAGAAGCGACGGGAAATTAAATGGTCCACCGACGTATCAATTTATCATAGAGAACGGTTTAGCGCGACTCGTTCGTTGAAACAATAATCTGGCCACGTTCGCTTGTAGAACAACCGTGACACACAGGATGAGTTCGATGGGCGACGCGATCGTTTATCGTTTGCTACGTACTTGCAGTCACCGCAGTGTTTTCACGGGCTAGTCGTTGGAAATCTTTTACCATTCGGAAAATTCGAGGCGTCGGAAATTTGAAGCTAGAGGAATTCTGAGCCTTTGACCAGTGAAGCGTTGAAAATTCGAGGCTTTGAGAATTCTAAAGATTTGAGTAGCGAAGCAGTGAAAATTCCGTAGAGGTGCCAGATTCGAAGCGGTGAGAATTTGAAAATTTAGGAATCGTTGGCTCTTTTGAGACACGAAGTAGCGAAAATTCGAAACGTTTCAAATTCAAAGCATTGGGAATTGGGCGCTTTGAGAATTCTAATTTTAGAGAGTCGAAGCATCGACAATTTGAACCTTTGAAAATGTACAGCATTGAGAATTTGGCGCTTCGAGTATCGAAGCGTTAAAAGATTCGTAGCGTTGGAAAATTCGAAACATTGAAAAATTGAAAGCTTTGGGAGTTGTAATTTTGTCCGTATCAAAGGGAAGAAAATTCGTGAAGCGTTAAATTGAAAGCTCCCAGAATTCTAATATACTAATATTCTAATATACTAGAGTGTTTTTTGTTTCGAACGGATTTAAATAAATATGCTGTGTACCACCACCAGCACAGAACGTGTTAAATACAGCGAACTTCATGCCTTCATTATTATTCCTCTATTTTAACAGGTAAGGACATCGTTTTCTGGAAAGCGAAGCACGATGATTCAAGATTATAGTGGCCGTCACGTTAGGAGAGGCATGGTTTTCGAGATAAACGGGCTCGAACGCTTTCGGGAAGATAATTTTCCCCGGTTGGACCCGTTCTCTTTGCGTATCAGGATTTTTGGCAAGTCCACGAATCCTACACGAAAGCTTGCGACGCATAGAGAACTCGTCAAGACGAGACGTCATTCGAGATTCTTGGACTGGTTTCGACGGTTTGGCGTGGATCCAGGCCGAGTTGATGGCAGTTTCCTAAGGCGAGCTCGAGATTACGCGGTCTAATTCAATTCCTCGAATATTATTTGCCTGTTATGCCCTGGCTTTCGCTTCTCGTTAACATTTCCTTTTGTCCCTCCTATGCTCCACATCCAAGCTCGCTGGAGCAGATCAGAATTTTTAATCGGATAGCAGAATTAAGATTGGAGAATATTTATGGGGTCGGACTTATTAAATTTTCCGGGGGAAAATGGGAATGGAGAAAATGATTATAATCAGAAGGATGTAGAGTTTTGTGCATTTGTGGGAACGTTAAATGCGCAAAAGGCATGGAAATATATTTAACTTAATCTATTATACGGGACGATAACCCATTAGTCCAAGGGGAATATAAAATTCGAATTATATTTAAAAGTAAGACAAAAGAGAGAGAGAGAAAAAGAGAGAGTTTGAAACAGGTAAAATTAAAGATGAGTTACAAAGAAGCATTTGTAAAGCAGGTGTAAATTGAAATGAAAGAGATGAGTGAGTAAGAATATTGAAAGAAACACGTGCGATTAATTGTGCTTCTAAAAATACAAGTTGGCGTAAAAATTCGTAGTCTACTTACCATATTAATTTTTGGAATCGACTTCTGCTTCTTGTTCGTAGTAATATTTAGCTCCGTATAACACGATTTCGTATACCACGGTATTTTTTAAGAACGTAACTACTATGTAGATTGACTATAAGTTTATCTTGAGTTTAACTTCTTGCCGTACTAATTTTGTCACTTGTTCAAAAATTTCATTTATGGTAACTATTCGCCTAATAATTAATTTTATAATTTACTATATACACTTATTGAGAAAAGTTAAGAAACAAAGTAATCCGTTCCATATTTTTGTGTACTCTTTATTTTTGAGGTATATAGATTAGAATTAAAAATGGGATAACTTATCGTTTATTGGCATACGTAATGTTACCTTTTTATGCTCGTTTCTATTCCAAGCTATTTATCTCGAAAGACGAAGAATATACAGAAATTTGCAAATGATTACTTTTTTTCTTAACTTTAGTTAGTAAGTGTATATTGCGATACGAATTTGGATGCATTGTACGGCATCCAAAATATTTCAATATTGTTATTTAGTAGCCCTCAACTTTCCAGCTTGATAATACAGTTCAAGCTAAAATAACAATTCGTTACAAATTCAAGGTGTATTTCTCGTATTTAACCCTAATCTTTATTGCGAGCAACACTCGTCATTGCGAGTCGAGGGGTTAAAGGCGAACACGCGAAGCATGTGCCGTAGTTTCGTAAACTTGAACGCAATCTTCGTACGGCTACATAATTATTTAGCGTAATTAGAATAGTTGCCGACGTTGTCTTCCACCGGACTTAAATTAATCCGTCACGGGGTCCTCGTCACTTTCGTTTCCGACCTACCCAAGCGAATTCAACCATTTGCGGACGTGGAATAGTGACACGCGAGTATTTCGCTTTTGAACTTCATTCTTACGTAACAACGCATGGACATTATATATATGTTTATATTTAATACGCGAAAATAAATATTACGAGGTGGATGTGTCATTTGAGCATAGAAACGCGACTAAGTTAGAGAGTATGGACATTTTTATGTTGCACTAAAGGCGATACGTGTTACGATTTATCTTCTATCTATCATGCAAATTGACGTGCTAATATATGTAAGTATCACTTATATTCAAGTTACATTTCATATGACATTACGAGGGATATTGGACTTCGTTATATATTTTCAACGAATTAGTACGTAATACATCGTATTTAACATTAAAAAAAAAATCATCAGAAATAAAGGCGATGTTAACTAATGTTGTTCTCCAAAATCGGAACGATTATTGGGTTAAATAACGTTTGATATAATTAAATGAAGTTGCTCGAAGCGATAAGATTATAAAGCGGCAGTAATTGGTACATTTACCGTGGTATAGAAAAAATTGTTGCCGCGCAAAGATAAAACGAAGCCCTTCGGTTCCCTTCCATTAATTTTTCCCCCCGCAAGGGAGGTCGGATAATCGAGATTTTACTATACGCAGCAAACATGCCGGGGGTCCGGTTATCCGCTGTAATTACTTTCCACTCGAACGCTTCGTACGTGTACACACCATTGCTCGAAACGTCCAAAAAGATACGAGCAGAAATCGTAATAACAGCTTAGCAATGGAAGATAGCAGCTATTAGGTTGAATAGCAAATTCGGTCGACTTGTGATAATGTCCTTTTTTTGGGAAATCTTATGCAGCGACTCACGAAATTGATCGAATATTATATTACTGTATATATTATATAATACATATATATATATTTATTATAATTAATATATAATATATATATATATAATATATATAATATATATAATACTTAATATATAATATATATATATAATATATATAATATATATAATATATAATATATATATACGAATATTGTATTGCTACAAGGTTATTTTATGAATCGCGTTCTTAGTATGATTAAGTCTCGAATACGATAAATGTAAGAACTCAAACAATGTTTTACAGTTAGAGATTACATTGCAATTAAATAGAAAGTACAATAAATGCAAATATTCGATGAATTTCACGAGTCACCGTAAATAGACCTGGGGATCTTTATGCATTTATGGAGACGTTCAATATGCAAAATAGTACATATAGAATATATTGAATTTTAGCGCTCCCTATTGCCGTTTGCATAAGTTACACGAAGTTGTAATGAGATTTGAAATTAAACCTTATTACAAAGTACAGAGCGTAATTTTACGGCAACTCGAGAGACGACACTTAAGTCATCAAAATGAATTAGTTTCGAAATCTCTCGAGCGATATTGAAGTTCTGAACGATGCTCTTATTTCTGCTTTAGTTTGGAGACGAATTATTTCTCTAAAAATTCATATCTAATATTAACTCTTTTCGTATGACGGAAAACTCTGAGTCGCCAAAGTCAGTTAATTTTGGAAGCTCTCGACTGCAATGGGTTAAAAAACCGTGGTTTGCACCGCAAGTGTAACTCGTCACTGTACGTAAATTGAACGATTTCACGATCGAACGCGAACGAACGAATCGAAGGCTGAATTACACGAAGCCGGTAATTCGGTCTTTTGATTTTCAGCTTCGGGGTTCGAGGTAGACACGGGGCCGCTTATCGCCGGATAAGGGAGAAAAATGTTCCCCTGGCTCATTTCGAATTCCGCGAATGCGTAAGATGTATGTCCGTTCTTTGAATTCGCGTCCCTCTTTTCCCTTCGTCCGCCGCATTGGTTGCCGATCTTTGAGAATGTTCGACTCAACGCAATCAGGGAGACGGCCCTGATTGATCGAACGTTTTCCAAGCGAGTTTGATCGACCTCCCAGGGTCGAAAGGTAGAGTGAAAGATTATTCGATCTTGGAATCGCGTGAATAGAGTAACCGAAGAAAGTATCCGTACGCTGGAAACTTCCGATTTCTATTCGGAACACTTTTGTTTCTATGGTATTTGAAAAATTACGTGACTCATATTTGGATATATTTGAATTGGGTGCTGGATCCTTAGAAATTCGTACGCCACAAATAAATGTTTATTTAGCATATCTTTGAGAAAGATATTTATAATAAAAATGAAAAATCTTATGGATACTTTTTTAAAGTAACTGTAAATGGCGATCTAAAAATCACGTTAAGTCGAAATATTCTTCGATGCGGAAAACGGGGACCGTTGGAATATAATAATTTTTATGGGGTTTCGATGTTACGCGTTTACAAGGAAATTAAGCGTACAAAAAAGTATAGAATGCATTTAATCCTTTCGCTACAAACAACGTATATATACGTCCTGGAAAGCTGGGCAATTATTTGTTAAAATACATCTACGCTCTTTTTTTAAATCGGAGTAATAGTTTCATTATCATTAGCACGTATTGGATTTTAATTAACGACGCTAAATATCCAAATATTTGCAAGGAAACTATTCCTAAATTAATAAGAACTAGCCTCGTCAATGCATCAGAAACGTTGTTCAATTTTAAGATGCCGTAGCGTGAGGGTTGTTATGAACTGATTGTACGATTCGACCAGCTTCTAGAAAAATAGGTTTTGCATCGTATCATTATGTGAATCAATGCCAACGTAAGCTTGTTAAAAATAATACTTATAATTCCTGTAACTTCAAACACGAAATTTGAAATCTAAAAATGTACAAAGAAATATGAAAATGATAATGAAATACCTACGTTAAAATACACGTTGTAATATTTAGGGGATGAAGCTAGTTTCTATTAAAGTTCCATTTCTTTAGCTACTAACTTTCTACGAATATACGAATCTGCATAAATATCTGTCGCCTACTTTTGCCGGAAACTTTTCCCAGTCATGGTGTATCCATCAGATACGTCTCGCGTAGTTATTTACTCGCTGTTACCGGGAAAACTTGTGTCGAACGTTTGTTAAATTGTTTGCGGGCCCGCTGGTTCCCACATCGATCCAAGCACTCGTTATTTCGTAGAAATAGAACCGCTGGATGCGTTTAGAATTCGTAAACATCCTCCTCGTTCTCTATTCAGCAAATTCTACCGTCTACCCTTAGCGAGGCACCCTATCCAATTTCTGCATTCTCGTTGCAATCTACCATCAACGCTATTCTTACCGTCCTTCCGCAAATACCTATTTTTACCAGAAAGGAACAAATGACCCCTTTGCATTTGAATGCAGATAACTGTGAAAATAAATATTTTGTTCTTTTCCCAATTAATCAATTATAAACAAACGAACGAAGATTCGAATTTTAAAAGGGGTCATTTGACCGTCTTGATAAAAATAGTGTTAAGATAAAATGTTTTTCGATCCTTGCAATCCAAAAGGTCCACGTTATATTTGGAGGGTGAAGCTTATTTCTATTTAAATTCGATTACGCTGGTTGTTCTCATGATAGGGAACGGAATACAGAAAAGATAAAAAACGACAAAGTTGTGTAAACGGTAATCACAAAAAGAAAAACTCTTTATTTCATTTCAAATCCAAAGTGAACGCTGACTGTGCCGAGTCGTGGCAGGGAAGCGACTGACTCTTTTTCCGCTCTTCCAGACATCGGTCTCCAGGCTTCGCTCTCCCATAAACGTGGCTCGCAGGCCCACTTGACAATTAGTTTGGGTTTTCCCAAACATCATAAATCTATCGACCGGTCGAAGAGACTCTTTCCAGGGTATTGCCAGCACTTCAAAAATACCTTAAAGAAAGAACTATTGATTGAATACAACACTGGTCCTGTTTTTGACAATGTATCCACCAGTCTAGTTCAGTGATTTTCGAAGGGGTGAATCAATTTTTGTAAACCAATCTGATGGATATACGTGTTAAAAAAATTCGCGTGTTTGAGCTGCAATAAAGCTTGCGACTTAGGCTCTCACCTATTCATACGTAATCTGTCTTAACACTAGGTTTACGGACATTACGTGCATAATTTGACAGGTTTCCGGAAAAATACGTATACTGAGTATAAATATTCGAACGTAGAAGCGTGAGGATGAAGAGAATCACGTAGAATATACATATTCGTACCATTGTATTAATTAAAGTTAACAGAAAGTACTGAAAAATACTATTTATGGTCTCTATAATTTTAGGTATGAAATCTGAACGGCGTCAACGTGACAAGTTCCGTAAACCTAGTGTTAATAATTATCGTATGTGTCAGAATCAAAGATGGTAAACACTCTCGTTCAGAGGTTCTGGGGTAAGTGCCGTGGGATTCATCACGCTCCTCTTACCAGAAGGTACGTCACCTTCCCCACTCCGTGGCCAGATCCTTCGAGAACACCCTTATCGCCTTGCACGCGCCACGCAGAACCATGACGTCAGGTCATCGGCCACGAGGCACGGTTTCTTCGACGATCCTCAAAAGAAGGGCATCGAACTCTAACCATAACATCCGCGACTCTTAGAATTCGTCGCGGTCCTAGCTATCGGTTACCACCGATCCTTTACCCGATGACAGACATAGATTCTCGACATCGGCCGCTTAAGACCCTTGAAGCATAAGTCGAAGCCCGAGGGTACAATGACCCTGACACGCGCATCACCCTTGCACACGGGTTGACGCTAACATATGTATAATTAACCCTTTCGTTACGAAGGACGTATACATACGTCCTGAGAACATGGATAACGATTTGTTAAAATACGCCACCGTTTCCTTTTTAATCGTAGTAGAATTTCTATTATCATTATTGTATAGTACACTTCAACCTTTTAGCTACGGCAAAATTAATCGCGAAGCTGTAAAGACGTTAGTATCGGTGTTTCATGATTTCTATTATACTTTTACTCATGCTCGTGTAATATAAACGTGCAACTGAATAAACGTTAACATTGTGAGAAGAGAAATGCAAATGGAAACGTACAAAGATATTTTCATATCCCACAAAACATGTACTTGACTTTCAAACCGATATAAGCTGAGCTACTAATATTGGCGTACAGTAGCTAAAAGGTTAATTAACAACACCAAATACCTAAATATTTGCACGCGTGCTAAAAACTACTCCAATTCGTGTATTCGAGACGCGTTTAAAATTTAAGTTGACGTAGTCAAAGGAGTTAATAATTGAACTTGAGAACTAAAATTATATATTATAGCGCCGTATTCGACAGCTTGGCCGTGTCCTCGCGCTAAATTAAAGCGAAACGGTTAAATTTCGTATAAATGCATAAAGATCCAAGCTTACCCGAATAACGTTCATCACAGTTTTATCGTCGCTAGATCAGCAACTTCGCGCCTCTCAAAAGACACACTTGGAGGATGCAAAAAAAACGACGCGGATGGTCCGTGCGATTGACACAGTGTCCCCCGCAACGCTTCGGTCATTAATTTCCCTCCCCTTTCCCCTTCCCTGTCCTTTGCTCTTTTGTTCATCGAAGAACCGGGCGAACTTTACGACTGGCATAAACGCGAGCTTCATTAGAATTTTATCGGCTCTCTCATGACGCGCGTTCGAGGGTCGTCAAAGATTCGTTGCGTTCGACTTCCGGTCCCGTCGCGGACATCTACGGATGACCGACCGCGTTCAAAGATTATTCTTAACCCAGTTTAGCGTAAATAATGGCGGTTTAACGCGACGAAACGGCCGCGGTTTTTCTTGTCTTGAAACGAGTTGCCGGTGGATTTACGGGATGAAACAGTTCCCGTCGCCCTCGGAACTTTCTTTTACGAGTGCCTGTAACACGGGAAGCCGGGAAATAATTACCGTGAGACCCGATTGCCACCGCGGCTCGATCGTAACCGCTGCAAATTGCGAAACTTTCCGCTCTACGATAATAAATGCTTCGATCGGAATTTGCAAATTTGAATATTCCACGTAGCTTTGCTAACATGGAGAAAGAAAGAAAAAAAAGACAACACCGGTGTATCGCAAAATACTTCGGCAGCGGCGATATGGACAAAAAATTTGCACGCGTAGCAACAAAAGCGAGCGCTACGGGTAGCGTTATAGAAAATTCGTGACTGGAATTCGTTTCGGCGGTTGTAAATAAAATTTTTCAAATTCCCCTCCACCTCCCCCTCTTTTTGCTGCGAAATATCGGGTAAATTTGTAGGTACGGCTCCGATGATGCACACACGCGCGCCATTCCATGTTGGCTGGCTCGCGGGCGGCAAAAAGCGTGGTCGTTTTCCTAGAAGCGGCTGCAAAATTCCGGCTTTGTTAACCAGCTGTCATTTAATCGATGCTCGCGGCTATTCAACCGCTGTTTGGTGTACACGAAATCTCCCAGCGTTACGCGTTTCCCCGTTGTTAAGCCACCGGCGATTCCTCTAACGCGATTTCAATTCGCGCACTTTGTCCCCCTTCCTTCCCTTTTTTTTTTTTTTTTTTTTTTCAACGTCGTCCCGTGGAATTGATCGCGAAACGCTGGAGTCGCGTTGCTTCCGCGCGGCAATAGTCGTTGTCGCCCTCGAGAAGATTAATTTTATCGGTTTTTACCGCGAATAAGGCGAATCCAGTCGATATTGTTTCATAAACGTAACACGATCGTTCGCGGCGAAAACTTTCAGTGGAAATACGCGACTGTCCAAGAAATTGCTACCCGTCCAGCTTGTCGTTATTTCATTTATTATATAATTACGAATCGGTTGCGCGATGAACAAAATAAATATATGCATATAAGTACACTTCTACATTTAACGATAGAGCTAACGAAATCGGCAAACGATAAGATACGGTAAAAATGAAAATTTTAAAAACTCTTAGGCAATTCTGTGAAAAAAATTTAACCCCCGTCAAAATTTAGTATGAAAATTTGTTTACGCTACTTTGCTATTAAGTAAAGGAATACGGGTGGCAGTTATAGGAACAGTGACAGTACGTGGGTCGTTTACCGTGGTATAAATCAAGTTTGACGCAGACAAGTTTGCTAGGGAGCGCGTTGCGAGAGTTGTGCAACCCTCTTGCTTGGTTCCTCGTTTCTGTTCCTTCCACGAAACATCGTTAACGACGAACACCCGGCTATTTGGACGACGGCCGGTCCGTTTCCGTGTTAAGGGTAGCCTCGTCTCGATACTCGCCATCCGCATACGATCTACGTGGATCCACTAGACGGTGGACAGGCTATCCGGACAAGTGGCAGGACTCTGGTTTCACTGTTGGCTCTACGGTAATCCGCAGGGTTTGTCCGTTTACCTTCCGCCTGCAAAAAGCCTGGCAATTGTTTCGCCAACGAGTTGGTTTGCAACTATACACCACTATTCGCTTCTGTTTATCCGATCTCTTCCTCCGTCGCGTCTATATTCTTGCATTTTTATCGTACACGTGTTTGGCTCGCCTCTATTCTTATCAGCAACAGTTTAACCCTTAACCGTTGCAGCACATTCGCGAAAACGCTACCGAAAGTCCTGGTTAACCCTTTCGCTGCGGCACTCAACGATTGGATACTTTCCGAATGTATAGACGAGGAGAATTTTTACTAATACGGAAACGGTATGAGTATTTGAGAACTTTAGATATTTATGGAATAATATTGTTGGTTTTTCTCTTTCAAGAAGAGGAAGTTTTTCATTTACAAAAACCATCTCTGCGCGTGTTGCGTTTCTTTACGAGACACAGCTCAAGAGGGTGCAGCTGTGTCCCGTCTTTAATTGTTTAGACGAAGTTTGGGACCGATATGGTCTATGGGTACGTGACGAATCCTTCTTCACTGACTCACTGACCTCTCGTCATTCCAACAGTTTCTTTCGTGCTGTAAAGACGTGCCCTTCCACGTGTTTAAAATAAAGACAAAGTTTAGATCTAAAAGTACCTGTATTTTTCTATTTCATAAAATTCCACCACCTCTATTTCCAATAAATATATATATATGAATGATAACAGAAATAATACTAACTGTAAGTTGTAAAAGTGTTATTACATGTGTGCTTTTATGAGAGCGTGTGCGTACGTCCTTCGTAGAGAAAGGGTTAAAGGCACATAAGTGTAAATGATGATAATAGATGAGTATAAAAGACGATGTTTTAGATACATTTGCTATTTTTTCGATCAGGTTTCGATCTCTTCGTTATTAACACCTTGTCTCTGAATAACGAATGCGGCTCGCGAATCAGATTATAGGTTAAATACGATACAGCTGTATTTCTAATAAATACGTAATGTTAATTCTAATTTTATTATCAAATTATAACGTTCAGTTTCATCGAACGCAAATGACGCGCAATATGTCAACGTTTTGTGTCCGACGCGTTGTTAAAAGCGTTATCTAAATCGATATTTCTAACGATTGAAACGATTAGTAAGGCAAGGGGTTAATATACAGAGCAAGAAAAATTGAATTTGATCTTTATTCATCATCCGTACGCAAGGTAGTAACACAGTCAAGATTTAATATAATAATGATACGATAGTTACATCTCAACTTTCAACGCGTGCAATAGTTAAAACCCCTATACTTATTCTACTTGTACTACTACTAATTATACTACTTATCTTCCGCTAAAACCATTTCGTTTAGCATATGACACTGTGTTAAATCAACGAAGAACTAACGCAACTATTTGCTGCGATTGGCGTAAAGAAATCACACGGCAAATGGTTAGCCCTGTACATGAAACACGAGCTGTTGCCTAGCTTTAATTTCTCGCGAAGCTCCGTTAGAAAAGAAGCTGAGCGGGAAGCAGCCGCACGGAGTAGCAGAGGAACCATTTAAGCATTAAATAGCGAGCTAGCGTGGATATACCTGTTCCGGTATCCACGGCGTCTCGCGGTTACCATTGTTTTCCCAGCACGGTGTTACTCGATGCGCGTTTGCACGCGTCACACAGGGTCCTATTTCTTTCCATTCTTCTCAACGGCGACGTTCCGCGACTCGTCGAGCTAATTTCGAGAGCCTGGTTGACGCACACGTGTCCTAAATACGCAACGCTTTTCTCCTCTACCGAACTGGCATCTCTATTTTTTCCCTCGACTCGCAACGGTGGCAACTCTTGGTCGCATTCCAACGTGTTCTATCCCGGCGTTTAATTAAAAGTTTATCTCGTTATTGGACCAGTTCGTTACCATCGACCGAAGCTTTAGCGACGCATTATGCGCGTCCTCGTTCGCGTGCAACGATACAACGCGCTTCCCTTTTCGATGGCTCCGTTGTTCGGAGCAAAAGAACGCCGGATGCTAGGCCTGGAAACACGGCTTTGCGCTTCGTAATTAGTCCGTTTCTCTCTGTGGTCTTTGACTCTCGAGAGATTGCCGACCGATTCGGCGGCAGGAATTCGCAATCGAGAGGACCACGAGGTCGATGCCTGGACGGCACGCAAGTGGGCTGAAGTGTTCCAACACGCAATCCGCGTTCTCTGTAAACTCGATCCTAGATAAACGCTCACCCTCCCGCACGTGTCCGGCCAAATTGCTCTTCCCCTTCCTGTTCCGCTTCCCCTTTCCATAACCGAGAACCTTGCGTGCAATTTTATAGCCCCGAATTCGCTACCATCGTCGTCCAATTTTTACTCGTTTGCTCGTATTTTCTTTTTTTTTTTTTGCACCCGAGCCCTTTGCGAACCTCACCGATTTCTCTTTTGCGAGCCACGGTGATTCGCGGAATTGATCGAACGACACCACTGTTGCACGATTATTATTAGTATTAATAATAATAATGTTAACTAGTAGCTGGTAATAATTGGTAACTATTAATACTAATAGGAACGAGTAATGAACAATAATTAGTAGGTATTATATATAGTAAACGTATCGCTTTTACTGAATTATGAACACGTCCCATACTTTATCATTACATTGGTCACGTTCCAATGTTCAACAGCACATTTGCCTCGTGATATTTAGTTTTAAATATTAAGTGTACACGTATGTACAATGTCTGTGTTTGTTGTTACGTAAACGGAAATCCAAATTTGGTATCAAATTTTGTTTCTTTACGATTCTTTATATCAATACTTTGCTATTAAATATGGTAATTAAAGTATTTGTTGTAGAGACACTGACAGTTATTGGAACATCTACCCTAGATATATAAGCGTTGTTAATATTCATTTACATACGGGTGTAACGATTAAAATTGTTGAATATTTACAGGCAGTGTAAATTATTCGAGCAGAGTTAAATGAAAACGCTATTTATTGAAAACACAAAGTTAGAGAAGCGATACAAGATTCGAGAGCTAGGTAGTGCAGCTACTCGCTTCGCTCGTCCGCAGACAACTGCTACCCGTGTCCGACTTCAACGCTTTTTCAGTCACAGAATTTTCCGGGGAAAAAGAAACAAGGGTCCTAAACCGCTTGCACGGCAACGCAGCGCCGATGGGTGGGGGCAACGCAGGCCCCGACTTTTCAATTGTCAGGCAACACCAAGTAAGCGTCGTGGCACTGTCTTACCAGATGTGGCGCAGACCTTCATAAAAGCGAAAGCTAAGGTTTAAGCTAGCAAACAGCCTACCTGGGTTTAAAATACTGTGTCCGAAAACAGGAACACACTTCAACAAAAATAATTGTAGAAAGTATGATGGTATTCGATACACGGCAATTTAAGGTAGCATAGGTTTTTACATGGAACGCGGAGTTTAAATTTTTCCATGATATTTTCAATGATTTCAACAAATGTTTGACGAATTTTTGGACACGTATACAATATAGCAACCCTTGTGAGTACGATAAAAAGGGCACTATACTATGTGAACGTATTCTTACAACGGCTGGGAAAGGGTTAACCAAACAGTACGACGACGAGCGTTAGTAATTAAAGCATTCTTTGGTATTATGGTTGAATTACGAAGTCCCTTCTGTAGATTTTGCACTATACGGAAGATAGCTTAACCTACTTAAGAAGTTAACCATTATGTAAGAGTTCTTAGCAGTGCTCCCCTGCAATAGATAGTATTATAGGAAAACGGATTGCTGAGACCCGGCTTAGAAGTATTACCGGACTCATCCATATTTCATTGTCGTTATAAACTCGCGTTACACTACTTACGCTCGCCTACACTACTTACGCTCGCCTACACTACTTACGCTCGCCTATACCTTCTAATAAGACCACTCAGCTATTCGACTCTTTGTTTCAGCTTCGCATTCAACGCGCAATTTCATTGTTTATTATTTCGAATTTCCCCGTTTATCCGTATTAAACGTGTAAATATATTTAAAGTCTTGGCTCGACGATTTCGTTGCTTCTAAACAGATTTCATACATTCGCCACGGAATCCGATATTCGGCGGAAAGTGTTACAAATTCGTACAAACTGAGGGGAAATGTTCGAAGTAATCATAATTTTTTACTCGAGTCGCGTGATTCGTAAGGATCTACAATATTATAAACCACAACTGATTCGAAAATGGTACGACGCTTAGCAAGGTACGGTAATTTAAATCGAGTTCGTATCTCGTTCTTTTCTCGCCCAGCGAAGAATCGCGAAACTCGTGAGACAAGTGTAGAACGCGTCCGCGAGTGCGTTACACGCGAACGTGAGGAACGCGTCTGTCGCCTAGCTTTGCTCCCGCGAGATCTCACGGGGCGCGCAATCGTGAAAGGGAGAATCACTTGAGCGTTTAATAGCGCGCCGCCGCCGCTGCCGCCGATCCTCGTCCCGCTTACAGTGCTTTCCATTGTTTCGCTCCGCCGCGGTGAAGCTAACCCCGCGGAGGGTCACACTCGCGTACCCATTGCATCTTTCTGCGCCAACCTGCGCATCGTGCACTCTTTCTTTCGAACGCGTCACGCGCGTACGATTCTTGAAAGCGCGGCGCGGTGAAGCGTCCCTTTACGGTCTAACCGGGCAACGTAAAAGCCCATCAAAACCGGCTTAAGCTAATTTGCAATTTACGCGCGGGTGTACGGGTCGCTACATCGGCTTCAACTGACCGCGACACCCGTCGGAGTTTCATCCGGTTATCGCGCATTCCTCGAGGCCCAGCCCTTGGAAAATTGAAACAGCCACGAACGGCGACCCGTCAGCCCTAAGAAGATTTCGCCAATTAGTACGGCGGCGGAGTAATCTGGTAATCGCGTTGGGGGAAAAATTCACGTCGTGCTGGACATTTTTCTTCGTCCGTTTTTCTTTTTTTTTTCATTTTATTCTTGGTTAACCTGCTAAGCTCTTTGGAATCGGTCGAAATTAAGGTGAGCGTTTCAACCGTTTCGAGTAGGGGGAATTTAATTGTTGTTTCGGTATCGCGGGTGTTGGAATGAAATTAGTGGAATTTATTTACGGTAGATTTTCGTGTAATGTAACCTAGTGGGGAATATAACGTACGGTTTATGCGTGCACTTGCAAACACATTTACGAAAGGCGTGGGAGTTAGTTACAGTAGTTGTAAAACAGAGAGAGAGTGTGTGTAGATTAAAGTAGATTAAAAAAGAGATTGGTTTGGATTAGAAGATTCAAATTAAAAAGTGTTTTACGATTACATAATTTGCGGTATGCGTGGGAGAAATTTGGACAGAACGGAGTAGTTTATAAAACGAGCTTCTCAATTTTATAACTTCTGCGCGTTGATTGATAGCGATGTAATCTTTCGTACTTAACACATACATGTTAGAAATAGTAAAATATAGTAAGACTTTTCTATCGAAAAACAAAAGCACGTGAAAAAGTTACTGCATCCAGTACCACGATTTGTTTAATTTTTCTCTGAATACCGTGTTATATGAACATCGCCATAATTTTTTTTACCACGTTGAATAGATTCGCTCTAATCCGCCTTATACGAGGATTTACTGTGCGTAGAACTTTCTATTTAGAGATTCGTCGATATTAACAAAGTATCGCGTAGTCGAATATTACGCCAAATACGGTCGACTTTCTTTTATCAATCGATGAATTACGTTACTATTATTATTTATTTATTAATGGTCATATCGTCCTTTGGGTGCATCGACAGTAGTAGTACAGTGATATCGAAACGAAACAACAAAAACAGAAAAAGAAATATGTGAATGTGTGATGTAGGTCGTTGGACCAAAGAAGTTGTTGTTTTCTTTATCTGGTTTGTAAGATCAGATATTGTTTATAACTTGGATGCACTGATGTACTGAGTAGGTTAAATAATTAACTTGTAATTAGCTTGTTTTTATCGGACTGTGTGTCCCTTTATTTTCTTGTTGATTCCTGAGTTGGAATCACTTGTCCTGATGCTGTGATGATACTCTGTCATTTTGTACAATCGAGGGTGTCTTATACTAATTGTGGAGAAGAGGGTGTGTACCGTTTCGTGTGCATGTTGAAGGTGGGAAATATTTTCGTCCAATGAAATTGTTGGGGGTTGAATCTGCTGTCTTGTGGTCACCCCTTGTAGGGTAAGTCGGAAACGTCAAGTCAGGTATCGTCAGTAGGAGTAAGGAGTACCGTTAGGATGTCGTGAAGTTAAGCCGTCCTTTGTCTATTAAAAATGTCTTAATTTGTTCTTTATGGTGTGTCCAATTTGTCCTAATGGTCAGGGTTTTATTATTAGTTAATGTGCCAGGGCCTTTTTCTCTATGGTTGTAAAAACTAAGTGTTCCGTAACTATAAAAATGCAAACGGGACGGCGAGGTATATTGCTTGATTGTATGTATTCTTAACAAAATACATTAACACTAGGTTTATGGAACGCGTCACGTTCACGCATTTCAGATGTCATACCTAAAATTATAGAGACCATAAATATTATTGTTTCAGTACTTTATGTTAACTTTAATTAATGCAATGGTATGAATATGTATTTTAATTGATTTTTCTTCATCCTCGATCTTTTAATTTCGAATATTTATATGCAGTGTACGTATTTTTCCGGAAGCCTGTCGAAATATACACGTAACGTCCGTAAACCTAACGTTAAACATTGTACCGAAGAACGCTATAGATATCAGTCGGAATATTTTTGATTTTCTAAGGCAACGCATTTCTAAATCATCCTTCTCCGTACTAACTTTTATGTCCTTTAGAACGCATAGCAATTGCAGATTGTTGGCCGCTAGCATAGATAAGGTATCGTAGGGTCGTGTTTCTAGAATTGCCCGCGCAACGATTGCGAGTTGAAGGTAATAAATTAAGGAAACAACAATGCGGATGCTACTTATTGCTGATAAAAGTCGATGGACGATATATGGGTATAGCTATCTGGCTTTGCAACGGGAAGCAACCACGTTCATTACGCGCAGTTCGACCCCAGGCTGGTTATGCTTGAACGAAGTTACGTTTAACCGATTAGGAAGTCTAATTCTGTTACTCTAAAGTGCGATCGAACTGCCGAAGCGCGTGCAATTAGATCGTTGGCGAACGTAACGTGTAGCCTAAAAATAAAACCCTTCTTCTTTGCTCTTTATAGTATTCCAAAAGCAATTTACAATTTATTTGTCTCAACCGTTTCGTTAACGGTAAAGTTACCACAAAAATTGCGTATAATTGCAGCCAAACATTCGTAAGAATATTCCATGATTTTCTGTACAAACTATAGATATTGAAAGATATATTAGATCATAGATATTATTGTTTATACGAAATGGGCTTTTGCCCGTAGAAATAAATAAATATCAAAAAACATTAGTAACCCGTAAGACGAGTTAACTCGTCATCCGTAGTTAACAGGTTAAAAAGAAGCTTACTAATAAACTTCCCGCAGATAAAGCGTTGAGAAATCGCGATACCGATTGTCATCCCCGTATCGCGTTTCGCGTTCAAAGAGTTAACGTCTGACTTTTCAAGCCGCTGCAGTTAAAAATGAGCGAACAGAGTAGAAGCGTACCTCTTTTTCCCCATGGTATTTCGCAAAATCGGGGAATAAATTACCCGTCGCTTTGTTGGCTGCGTTTACACGTTTCTCGAGCGTCCAAGCTTTTGTTTATGAAAAGTTTGGTGCGCGTATCGCGCGGCTGGCCAACACGGGATATAGAGAGCAAGAGAGAGAGAGAGGGAGAGCGCTGGTCACGATGGGAAAGTTTAATAAATCGCTAGAAATACGGCGTTTGCTCGGGGCGGCGAGCTTTTACCCTGCACTTTACGATGTATACCGTTTGGCCGGTAATCAGCTCAAACTGACCGATAAGAGGATGAAATTCATCCTCTTACGGTGTTTACCCGCTGGACGGGTCCGTTAGGAAATTGAAAGCGTGGCTCTGTCGCAGTGTTGGATTTATGCCGGTCATAATCACTTAGGTAATTTATTAAGGTGCGCTCATCGATCTTTTACGCGAAATACCAGCGTCCAGTAATCGTTGCTCGTATGTGCCTCACGAACAAGTTTAATTCCAGCGGAATTCGAGCTGCGATAACTGAGAGTATTCCTTTTTCGAGTCAGTTTCGGTCACGCGAGACGAACTCCGGCAGAAATTATTAGGCTGTTGCGTACGAAATGGCTGATTTTATGTAGCTACGTTTACGAGGCAAGTTCGACACTGGCAAAATACAAAATTAGCGATTTAAGGTTAATAAAGATAACAAGAGTTCAAAAACGAAGTCGCTGAATTAATTTGTACACCTAATAGATTGGGACTTCATAGGTGTTCGTGTGAAATCTGTTATAAATGAATAATTTAGCTTCGTATATTGTTTTTTTTTTAATTAAAGCTATGATAGCACCAGCCACTGGTTATATCAATGTTTCCTTAATCATTTTATCGCATTATAAAGTTGAAAATATAAATGTTCTCCATTTCTGATCCAAAGACCACGAACGTATACTCGAAACGAAGAATGCACGAGGATTAATTGGTTAAGGAATTAATAGCCAAGCTTAATCCCTTGCCTTAAAACCACGATTCGCACTCGTATCAGAAGTTACAAACAACGTAGAACAAATATTTGCAATATTTGCCATAAAATTTAATTTATCCTCTTTAATTTCGTCGAAAGCCTATTTCGTCGTATGTCCCTCTAGTGGTCGGTGCAGGAGAGTCGCCACAAGGGTTATCCAAAATGGATTATAAGAACACCTGTCTTCTCTTTTTTTCTTTCGCTTTCTGCTTTACCCTTTTCTAATCTCTTTTTTATTTCTATCATCTTCGTTCGTTCTCGTTTCAATTTTGATCTTTTTCACCTATATTTTACTAACAAACATGCCATTTGACAGATATTCTCATTGAACATCGTAAAAGTACTTTTGGATAACCCTGTATTTCGCGGCGTATTTAATTTGGTGGATCGTCAGAGTGCCCTGTGTCGCGCGCAAACGTCCAATCTGATGTGTTTGTCACACCAACGACGGCAATTCGCAAACAGGACGCAGGGTGGAATAAAAAATTCGCGTGTTTCCGGTGCGCGTAGCCAAATTTTCAACAGATGTGCATATCGCGAAGGCGTTAAAAATGAGAGAGGGGAAAAAATTGCAGATATGTAAACGCGGGCAAGCACGTTCCGTTTCGCCGTGGAAAGGGAGGAAAAAAAGAAAGTAATTAACCCAATCGTAACGTCAGTGACCCCGGCCAATTAATTTCGGCCGAATACAGAATTCCGTGTGTGCACGCGTGTGTGTGTGCTCGCGATGAAATTTATATTTGGTTCAGCGTTTTCCGCGATTTCGCCGACCAATTTTCTGTTACGTCGCGTTGAATAGTACTATTCGTCGTGTTTGATTGTGGATTTTTTTTTCTTTTTTCTTTTACAAATTTCCAGTTGAAATTGAGTTCAACTTGCAAGGCATAGCCGGGTAAATTTGGAGAAAAATAGCAAGACGATAGGAAAGTGACCGTAACTCGTTTTTAATATTGCAGTGGTAAAAGATGATAACATTTGGTTGCTTCGAAATGAAACTTTAAATGCGAGTAGATTTTTTAAATGGATATGCATAGTACCGCGTAATCGTTTTGTAACGATTAATTAGTTATATACTCATTTCTTTTATACTCGTAAATATTGCCAATTTTGGAATCTTTTGACTCGCTTCTTGATTTGCTGTCCAATGAAAAATCACCAGTTTTCAATTATATGAAACTATTCTAATTACAATATAAGCTTCGTTCAATTTTAAGTAAGTTTAGGATACTTGACGTAGGCTCTAGTTTTTCCTCTGATCAGAGACAAAATTTTACGTGCTACACTTGAAACAAAAATTAACCCGGTTTCAAATAAATGATTATCGTTAAAAAGTTGTAGTTTAAACGCGTCTGATTATTAACGATTTATACTACTTAGTGTTTTGTATCTCGAGAATGAAGACGAATCGGCCCATGCTTAAAAACTAGTAGCTTAAGTGCGTCTGACTATTTACGATTTATACCACTTTCTTTTCTATATCTCGTAAAGGAAGATAAATCGACCCATGCTGTACATAACTTTATTTGCTTAGAATTACCCCCAAAACACGTTCGTAAAGTTTAGCAAAGTTTGGTAAAAGTTTTTTAAATAAATTAAAAAATGCGCCCATTTTTCCAAGATTAGTTAGCCTTCAAATGATTAATTTGAAGTAGGTATAGTCGATGCGAAATCAATCAGAAGAGAACAAAATTCAATTTAGAATAAAATTTGAAATAAATTTGATACTGTAGGGATTATTTTAAAGTAAACCCCACGTGTATGGTTTAAAGGTGCGAGAAGGGAAGAAAACTCAGTTTACGAATAAGTAATGGTGGTTTATTAATAATAAAACTAACGCACAATCTCATATAAAAAAACTCTCGCTCTGTACTCGCAACATCCTCTCGCACTCGACTCTTTTTCTCGACTCCTCACCTACGCATTCTCTACCCTTGCACGCATTCATTTTTTCACCTTATCTCTCTCTGCTTCTCTCACTCGTCTCAGACATTCGTAGAACCCAAACAGTCACGTTCACACGAAACCTAGCGCGACCACGCACTCTTCGACCACACGTCGACTCAATCGCTCTATCCCAAACACTTCTCATTCACGCCTCAGCCAATCTTACCCAAATACAACACCGTTCGCTCAGCAATCGCTCTGGTCCAAACATTCACACGACATTCTGTCTTCCACAATACATTTAGCACAAGCTCCAATTCTTGCTCTAATTAGAGATCACACTTTCCATGCCACATTTGAAATAGAAATTAACATTATTTAAAAAATAATTAATAATCACTAAGAACTAGTAGCTTGAATGCGTCCGTCTATTTACGATTTACACACTACTTCCTTTATTATATCTCTATATTTTCACATCTCCATGTTGTTCGTAACTTTCCTTGCTTAGAATTACATTCCAAATACGTTGATAAAGTTTCTCGATTTCTATATGCGTCACCCGCGAAGTAAATCCAGGAATGCGCTGATGCTTCCACAATTACTTAGCCCTCGAACGGTTAATTTAGGGGTATGGTCGATGCGAAGGTAACGAAATTCGATTCAGGATAGAATTCCACGGAAAAGTGAAACGATAAATTTTCGCGCAGTTTTGAATCGGTCACCGGGGCGAACGTGGGCATAATACGTTAATCCGGGCGAAAACGCTTGATGTACGCGGTGTGATGGGTGCCCGTTTGGGTGCTGTTGGGTGCGAGTAAACGGTGAAAATTCCGTTCGGTTCGTAGCGGGCCAGTATTTCATTGGGGGGGTTCGTGTTAACGCCGAAGTCGGCCGAGCCCCGTCGTTAATTCTCGACCGGTGCGGGATATTTCAGCGTTTCGCTTTGCGGTCACCCTCGTCGAAATACTCCGAACGGTCCGCTTTTTTACTTGCGCGATCGTTAATTAACTCCTATCGTTCTGACCGGAACAGATGCTACCGTGTAAAATGCGATTCAACGACGGATTTATGTCTCGTTCTTTCCATTTTCCCCCCCACCGGCTAAAAGCTCTCCGTTACCACTTTTCTTCGGCGCAAAACACTTTTATTATTTCGATGCTGCGAGAATGGTTCATCGAACGATTATCCTTGCCACCGTTTTAATGGCCATTTCGGTGGAAATTAACTCGGCAACGCGTAGATTTAATTGGGTTAAACTTCCAGCTGGAAATTAATTTCACATGGAGGTCGGCGCGAAAGGTGATATTAAAAATCATTTTTACGAATCTTCCTGATAAAACTTTTTCAGTAATTAAATCGAGGTTTTATATAAATAGACGTTTCGATGAAATTTATTTAAAAATATATTTTACCGAATGCAGTTCCATGAAAATTTTTATAGCAGTACTTTAAATATAATAAAATTCGTTTAATAAAAATTATTCCTATAATAATTGTTAACTTCGAAATTATTAATCTTATTATCGAATCGAGATTTAAACTTGTGTCTACGAATTTTATATTGAAATAAATTATCGAATCGATTATCGTAAATATTACGCGAAATAAATTTGTTCTTCTCGAATTTGCAATTCAATTATGCGTTCTTTAAGTTGGCGTTCTCGCCTCTGCAACCATTTCTTTATCAAATCAAAAAATAGATTCATGAATAAGTTCATCCGAACTACATTCGTGCAAAGTTTCAATTCTTCCTGAACTTTCGCGTTACCCAACATTTCTTATTAATCCCTAGTTTTACACTTGCGATTCAAACTTGCAGGCCAATTAAAACAAGAGTTCGCTGCATTTTTTAATATACTTCACTTGCCTTTATTTCAATTCGCAAGCTTGCGAGATTGAAAATTACTGTTGTGGCGGCTCTCCTGCACCCACCACTAGAGGGACATACGAAATAGGCTTTCTCGAAAGTACTCGCTCCAACTACCTCGTCCATATATATACCGCCTTTAACCTCCCTTCCAATATCTCAGTGTCTAAAGCAGGGCCTGTTAGGTAGCCTTACTGATGAGTCGACTAGCAGGCCCAGGACGAAACGCAACACCCTTCCTTTTTCCCATTCTATCCCCTCTCCACAGCTCTACAACGCCTTTAACCTTCCTTCCAATATCCCAGTGTTTAAAGCAGGGCCTGCTAGGTAGCCTTACTGATGAATTCACTAGCAGGCCCACGACGAAATGCAACACCCTTCCTTTTTCCCATTCTATCCCCTCTCCACAGCTCTACAACGCCTTTAACCTTCCTTCCAATATCCCAGTGTTTAAAGCAGGGCCTGCTAGGTAGCCTTACTGATGAGTCCACTAGCAGGCCCAGGACGAAACGCAACACCCTTCCTTTTTCCCATTCTATCCCCTCTCCACAGCTCTACAACGCCTTTAACCTTCCTTCCAATATCCCAGTGTTTAAAGCAGGGCCTGCTAGGTAGCCTTACTGATGAATTCACTAGCAGGCCCACGACGAAATGCAACACCCTTCCTTTTTCCCATTCTATCCCCTCTCCACAGCTCTACAACGCCTTTAACCTTCCTTCCAATATCCCAGTGTCTAAGGCAGGGCCTGCTAGGTAGCTTTACTGAATGAGTCCACTAGCAGGCCCACGACGAAACGCAACACCCTTCCTTTTCCTATTCTATCCCCTCTCTACAGCGCCACACTGTATACAAATTACGTACGTAGTTGTAGCAGCCGATCCTTGAAAGTCGACAGAAACGCGGCACTCTTTCAGGGGTAAAATCAAAGACTACCAAATCACATAAAATAGAAAGCGTTTTCGTTGGAGTTTCAGTTTACGTTCGATCACCGGACGATATCGGTCGCATCATTGAAACCATATCACCTAATACCACGTCAGTGTGAATTTACTTGGACAAAACCATTCCTGACAACTTCCGACTCTTACATAATATTCTAATGTTTTGCATTCGACGCTTCGTTACAGTAATAAAAGGTAGTCAAAATTCCCTCGAATATTCTTCAAAAAATTCGTGCGAGAATAGGTTAACCCTTTGCGGACGGACCAAAATAATACCAAACGAATTTTCGTTGCATTATCAATCATTCGAGGGCAAGAATTAACGAATTCTCCGTCCGATTGTTAACCACGGTGTCTGCTAACGATATTAATCGGAATCTCTTGCTTTACACGTCAAAGTATGTCGAAAACATCAGAGAAACTTGCGAAGCTAATCGCGACACCCGTCCGCAAAGGGTTAATTATTTCGCAGCTTCGCGAACTTTTTCCCCCTCGATCAAAAGCGCACGAGTGCCTTCGAAAAGATTAAGAACCACTGGGTTAATAAAAGGGCGGTACGAGCCATGTGACGTTAACAGATCTTCATCTATTTGCCGTAGGAATGACCGGCGAGGATATTGAGTGTTTCAAGCTGGCGAGATTAAACGTTGAAATTGAAATGCGCAGCTCGCCTTCAGTTGATTGTTCCCGTCGCCCGTTCCCTTTTCCACCGCTCCTAGCCTATCCTATCCTATTCTATCCTATCCTAGCCTAGCCTAGCCCGCATTCTTTCTCTTTGTTCCGTCATCTTAAACAGTTTCGGCCTTTAAATATATATATATATATATATATATATATAAATCCAGCTCTTTACTCGGATAGGGGCAGGATATTCTACGTCGCGTTTGTCCGCCGTGTTTAACGCACTATTTCGAGTGCTCCCTATAGTCGCAGACGTTTGAACGACGTGCAATTATCTTCAAAGTCCTCCTTGGCAGAGGCGAATCTCAGGGTTGACTCCTCCCGGAAGTAGATACGGTCGTTTGATGTCAGACTTTGGACCCCCTGAGAACCAATCGAAATGCTTGATATCCTGTCGCGAATACCGTCTCGAGACCCTCTGTATTAAGTTTAGAGACCGAATACCGTGTTTCCATCTTATCGTTGGTAGATGAATTTATTTATTAGCTCGTAAATCGTAAACGTTACAGCGTTGACCAGAGTGGGCATCAAAACACTTTTTGAACGGTTTTGAACGTGCGCGTTTTGAGAAGACGGAAGAGGTGAAGTTTCGTATTCGTTGAAAGGTTTGATTGTTATTATAGTTATTATAATTATCGAGTGGCTTTTTGGAAAATGGACCCAGAAGACAAGATAGTAAATTGCGTTGTAAATTCACGCGTTTTATGAGTTGGCGATGAATATTAAACCGCTAAATTTAACCATGCTTCTCCGCAATGATCTTCGTACTAACGCCGTAATGGGACTTTCAGTTCTGGTACTAATTTTTCGCTGTTCTAGACTTTAAAAAAATCTGGCAAAATTTTTCAGATATTTATTAGAGTTTCCAATTTTATGTACAGGTCTTACTTAAGTGAAACTGCCCATCAGATCCAAGTAGTTAAGATTCTTGGTTAATTAAAGACAATTGAAAAGATATTAAAAACAAACCTTGTCAAAATTAACGACAGCATGATTTAATCGAAAAATTTGTGCGTTAAAGGGTTAATCTTTAACTACTATTGTCTAATTAGTTGCTTACTCGTTTCTATTTTTCTTTGCCCATGATTTACAAGCTTATCACTATGGAAACATTTCAGTTCCAGTATGATGTTCAATTGAACTCGGATGTGCAGTATTTATTATCGATGTGCAGAGCAAAAACAATTGATTTTGATGTTTTATTCGCCATTTTTATGTCAATGATAAACATGAATTCATGTTTATATTGTACGTATATTTATAATGGGAGGATCGATGGGAACCTCTTGTAATCCACATGGAAATAACAAAGAAATCTAATCTAATCTAATCTGTCTACTTAAATGCAAAAATAAATACTATTGTATATAAATACAGTACAAATACTATACTGTATAAATACTATATAAATACAATACAAATACTATCCTATATAAATACTATATAAATACAAATACTATACTATTTAAATACAAATACTATACTATATAAATACAAATACTATACTATATAAATACAAATACTATACTATATAAATACAAATACTATACTATATAAATACAAATACTATACTATATAAATACAATACAAATACTATCCTATATAAATACTATATAAATACAAATACTATACTATTTAAATACAAATACTATACTATATAAATACAAATACTATACTATATAAATACAAATACTATACTATATAAATACAAATACTATACTATATAAATACAATACAAATACTATCCTATATAAATACTATATAAATACAAATACTATACTATTTAAATACAAATACTATACTATATAAATACAAATACTATACTATATAAATACAAATACTATACTATATAAATACAAATACTATACTATATAAATACAAATACTATACTATATAAATACAAATACTATACTATATAAATGCAAATACTATTATAGGATTGTTATAGATTATTTAAAGTTTATTATTACTACAGTGGTTAGGAACTAATTAAGCTAGACTATTCGATGAATTATCTCTTAACGCTAGATATGGCTATACAACTTAAAACAACTTAAAACAACTTAAAACAACTTCTCACTACCACGTCTTGTCAACTTCTCTTTTCTTTCGGCTGAAAACGTCCCTTTTTATGAGTTTCTATTTCCCCACCACGCAATCTTTCTTCGGGCGCGTCTATGCCCAAATATGGTCATATGCGTTTTCGCCTACGCTTCGCACCCCCTTTTCCAATAGAACCTCAAGAGCGTTGCTGGGCCCGCTGACCCATTTGTGTTCCCCATCCCTTTTTACCTGCAGGTCACTTTCACTTTAGATGACTATGATTTTCATGATACTACACTATACTATATAAATACTATGCAAGAAATACTACATAAACACTAAATAAATGCTACGCAAAGCGTTGCGCAAATACTTTCTTGAAGCCGCTGTAAATCCACTTCTGTGCAATAATAAATGAGAAGCTCGATAATTCGCAAAACAGTAGACGTTGCCCTTTGCATCAGTAATCCTCGTAAACTCGCCTCGCCTCCGGAAACTTCGCCGTAACGAAAGGGTTAAGTAGTAAACTTTGCCTTTCACGCGACGCGAAACTGAGCGGCGATGGTTTTTGGTGCGTCAGTCGCTCGAACATATTCCCGTCCGTGCTTCGATCGTGCATATTGTAACGGATTATGGTAGACTAACTCGGGAAAAGCCGAAGGACAACATAGGTCACGCTTCAGCCTCCGAATCCTCGGGTTACGTTCTGTTTCGTTGCGCTTGCTTCGCGTATCCGACGCAGCGTCGAGTTTTCTAAACATCGCCAGTGAGTGGTATGTAAATTATATCGACGCGAGGGAGAAGCGAGTGAAAGCTCTCGGCTATGCGTGGAGAGAAGTTCGCGCGGCAAGTTTTCCTGTGATTTCGACGTAATCGGGTCGAGAGGAAACTGGATGTATATATATATATATATATCGGGAGATACGCGAAGAAATCTGATCTATCCCGAAGAGGAAATCGCGATATTCCTAGGTTGAGCGACTTTGCGACTCCATCCCCGGTTACTTCTTTTTTCCAGGCTATAGCCGGTTTTATGGCGCGGAGATATGGCGGCTCAGTTTTCATAAATCGATTCTGATTCATGGCCTTATGCACTCTCGTAAAAAATTCTATTTCTCCTGCAAACTTATCGCGAGATCAAGACTGCGTCTTAAATAGGAGGGAGACATTTTTGTAATAACGAGCAATGGCGGCTGTGTTATACTTTAAGTTCGCAGTTGTAGTGGAGAAGTAATAAATAGGCTGCGAATTTTTAGGCATTCGTGGGCAATTTTGATATACCGAACGTAATGAAAAAAAGTACACAAAATATAGTATATTTATAGTGTGTAATAACATATGGTATATACGCTAACTGAATCCGTAGTCTACTTACCATATTAATTTTTGGAATTGACTTCTGCTTCTTGTTCATAGTAATATTTAGCTCCGTATAACACGATTTCGTATACCACGGTATTTTTTAAGAACGTAACTATGTAGATTGACTATAAGTTTATCTTGAGTTTGTTAACTCCTTGCCGTACTAATTTTGTCACTTGTTCAAAAATTTCATTTATGGTAACTATTCGCCTAATAATTCGTTTTATAATTTACTATATACACTTGCTGAGAAAAGTTAAGAAACAAAGCAATCCGTTCCATATTTTTGCGTACCCTTTATTTTCTGAGGTACATATAGATTAGAATTAAAAATAGGGTAACTTATTGTTTATTGGCATACATATGTAATGTTACCTATTTATGTTCGTTTTCATTCGAAGCTATTTATCTCAAAAGATGAAGAATATGCAGAACGTGTTGCAAATGATTGCTTTGTTTCTTAACTTTTGTCAGTAAGTGTATAGTATAATAATAACATAAAGAACACGAAATATTTAGGTGCTGAAACAAATTTCTGCTTATATTCTCTTCCTTTAGTTACGTTCAGGTATAAGGTTACGAATTTGCATAGAGATGCGCAGTCTAATTAACAGAATCAAAATTTCTCCGTTTTATCAAATAAAACGTATACAGGAGCCACCTAAAGCTTGATAAGTTTCGCGTTAGAAAACCACTGTAGGTATTTGTATAATTTTTGTTTTAAATTAAATGGTATCGAAGGTTTAATGATTTCACGTGCAACCCCTCCTTTTTCTTAAATGGCACGATGCATTGATTTTTTTTTACTTGGATAGCAAATCGTCAAACATAGTATTTGCAGTATCTACTTGAGACATTAACTTGTCATCAGATGCGTTTACATTTGTCACTATAGAATAAACGGTGCCAATTGACTGTAACTTTAAGCTTATCGCTTTAGGCAACTTCATTGAATTATTTTAGAAGTTATTTAACCCAATAATCGTTCCCGTTTGGAGCACAACATTAACTAACATCTCCTTTGTTTATGATGATTCTTTTGCATGTTAAATATGGTGTATTACGTACTGATTCATTGAAAATGTACAACTTAGTCCAATGTCCCTCGCACTGTCATTTAAAAAGTAGTCACTTAAATGGAAATGATCCTAATTTTGAAATTATTTTGAAATTTGTATGATACAAGATAAATCGTAAACGCATCGCATTTATTGCATTGTAGCGGTACGTGGCTCGCAGCGTTGGTAGAAAATAGCATTGACCGCTTACAGATGTTTGGGTATCGGCAATTAAGCCTACCCTAAAGTCTGTAAGTCGGCGAAAATATTTTATACTGTTTTCACGTGCGTAGCTGAATAAGCTACCCTACCATAAACGCTGCCAGCCATGTCCCGTTACGGCTTGTCCGTCCGCACGGTCAACGCGGACCGAAAAAGAAAACTACGCTTCAGAGAATTATAATTTTTTCCCCTGCCAAAAATCTAGGCGACTTCGGAGAAGGGAAGTAGCTCCACCCTCGAAGTCCCTAAGGGGTAACGCCTTTCCGGAGGCGAAAATAAATACGGCGGAAAGGCGCGATACAGGCAATTATCTACCTTGCCTCCAACCAACGAAGAACTTGTGCGTACATTAATAAAACTCTTGCGAACACACTTGTCGTGGATGCTCAATCATTCCTTCATCCCGACATGCATTATAAAAATCTCCGTACTTTCTATTTAAAGTACATTAGTCGCGTTTTTATGCTCAAACGACGCATTCACCTGTTAATATTTATTCTTAAATATTAAATATAAACATATACGCAACGTCGATCTGTGTGTTGTCACATAAAAATGAAGTCGAAATTTAGTATTGAAATTTTGCTAGTCTCGCTTCTTCGTACATTCGTTCGCTATTGAATAAAATAATTCAAGTGACGATTATAGGAACAGTGACAGTAATTATGACATCTACCCTAAACGAATCATTCGTTCGTTTCGTCAAAAACGGAGCCTTTCCCTTCCCAATTTAATTTATTATCCATCAATTTTTTAATCATTAATCATTATTAATTATCTATTAATTTTCATTATTCGTCGCGTACAAAATTCATACGAACCAGTAATTCGCATCTCTCGCTATTAACGAATCATTCGCGATGATCATTGAAAGCGAAGAACTCTGAATTCGCCCTTTAACAGTGTTGCATTTGGAACGATGATTGCGAGTCGTGAAATCCGTATTCCGTGCACGCGTCTCTTCTAGCCGAGTCGAGGTCGAGAGTCTCGTTTCCATTGCGAGATTTCTGACTTTTCGATTCGAAAGAAAAGACGGTCGGATAATTGAGCTTCTCCTGGCGGAGAGATCGTTCTTTTTTTCTTTTTTTTTTCCAGAGGCACTCGTGCCAGACGGGAAGCAGTCGTTTCTATCTAGGGAACATCGTCGTTGAACGAGCCACGAAAACAGGCTAAATTGACTTTAATAGTGGAGGCAGCGGCACCCGTAGTCGGACGCTCGTAACGGAGCCATCTTTGCGAAGCCACTTCTTCGCGAATGTTCCTCTCCGCTGTATTTCTTTCGGTGTAACGATTCGAGACGGGAACAGAACAGTCCTCGACGTTGACCGAGTTAGAGACCGCTCCCAGCCTCCCGCCCGGAAATCTTCGTTCCGCGGAATACGCGGATTAAGGCTGTTTCGTAATACAGTATGGTCCGGTTACCGCGTTAATGCTCCGCAAATTGAGGCTACCTTAAGCTTTCTTGCCTTCTAATAAATGCGATTAGAATCGCGACCACTGTTGGCGGATAAAGTTACCTCAGGCCTGGGTATTATTCGAAAAGTAACACGTCAACTTCTTTGCGTTACGATAACTATAGCGCCACACGCTCGTCGCACGAAATGGATTCTAACTTGTATTTAATATTGGAAGTTTCATATATTTTGCGCGTATCATACGTATCCTTTACTTCTTTTCCATAGTTAAATTTCACGTAGTCCAGTTACAATTTGTCAAAACAACTGCGAATGCTGCGTGTTCGGTCTTGCAGCCGACCGACCAGTACCGTTGCATTTTTGACAGTTACCAATCAGCGAGCCTAATATGAATTTCGACACACCTCTTTGCGCCCTCAGCGCGTTCGTTTGGAGAGGGGTGTGTCGAAGTGCGTTGTGGGGGTGACGACGTTTGACAACGTCGCGGAAATTCCTCCAGCTAGCCGACCTGTGGATATGGTTTACCGTGTGGAGCTGTAGAGAGGGGATAGAATAGGAAAAGGAAGGGTGTTGCGTTTCGTCCTGGGCCTGCTAGTGGACTCATCAGTGCGGCTACCTAGCAGGCCCTGCCTTAGACGTTGGGATATTGGAAGGAAGGTTAAAGGCGGTATATATATGGACGAGGTAGTTGGAGCGAGTACTTTCGAGAAAGCCTATTTCGTATGTCCCTCTAGTGGTGGGTGCAGGAGAGCCGCCACAACCGTTAGAAACAGATGTCTACTGTCTTTTAGATAATACTCATTAACTGAGTTGTAGCTTGTTTTCTTTCGCCAGGACGTATTGCGAATCTAAAGCAAGCTAGCTGTAACGAAAAGGTCCATTATCTCAAAAATAACTTCTCGGTGCGCGTCCGCGCCATAAACCGCGTTGGCAATGGTTCTTAACAAAGTCCTAACAGTATTTTTATCGGAGGGACTTTGGAGTTTCGCAGAAACACGATGTTTTCTAGTCTTAACAACACTCTACCGAGTAACTCACAAAGAGCAAATTTATTCACCCGTCGCATCATGAATCAGAATCTCGCCCTTACGGCATTAGTTTGTCGTGAGCGCAATACGATACTCTTCGCGGTTGTGATTCGTTTCAATCGTGTCGCGAGTCGAGCATCGTACAATGCGAAACATAAAACGACACTTGCCGCGTCTCTTTCGCAAATCAAAAACTTCGATAACTCGAATATTTCATTTCCTCCCACGAGAATCGACTGTATTACAAATATCGAGGTTTCGCCGTGTTCCAAATTAAACTTAGAACTATTTCCTACAACTTTCCGCCGTCGTTTTACCAAATTTTGAATTCCACCGCAAACGAGAGAAATTGCTTTTGCCGACCGATGAAGTAGTTCACGCGTTGAAACTTTCTCGCACGCCTGATACGTGCGAGCAAATAGTACGGCTAAGTAACGCTGAGTAACGCAAAAGTGGCACGGTTCGCGACGTTAATGTTAACTATAATTCTTGACAAGAGACTTAGGTGGTTCAACAAGTGTAGATGTAGCTGCTGGTTTGTTGCTCGTCCTTCTTCTTTTTTTTCTTCTAACTGGCATGTCTGAATTATTCATGCAGATATCCTTAAAAGCTGCGAGCCAAGGAGAACCGAGAGACACGTACAGAGGGCACGGAGCGAAGGCTATTATAAATTCTCTTGGCGGCGAAGAGTATTATGCTAGATAAGAGCATTAGGATGGACTAGGTAGCTCGGATAGAGTTATAAACTTAAACAACATCTGTAGTTCCAGAGATATCAAGACTGCGCCGCCGGTTGCCCGGCCATTTTGTGCGTATAAATTCTATGCAGCTCGCGAAAGCGAAACGCGGCCAAAGATAGTCGAGAAACCATATTTCTCGCCACTCGAATCATAATTAATCCACCAGCGAGGGGATAACGAATACGTTGAAGAAATAGCGTCGTTTATTATTCGTAAAAGGAATCGACAACGCTTGAAATTCTCAAAGCGCCGAATTTTTAGGGCTTTAAGTTCCCTCAGCTTCCAATTCGCAATGCTGTGAATTAGTAAAGTTTAGAATTCCCAACACTTCGAATTCGTAGTGCTTCGAATCGTCAACGTTTCGCATCCCCATCGCTTTGAATTATGAAAGTTTGGAATTCCCAATGCTTTGAATTCTCCGAGCTTCGAATTTCTAACGCTTCGAATCTTTAAAGTTTCGAACTTCCAAAGCTTCAAATTTCCAATATTTCGAATTTCTAATAGTTCGATTTCTCAAAGCGTCGAGTTCCTAATGTCTTAAATTTGCGAAGCTTTCATCTGTTAATGCTTTAAATTTTCAAAGCTTAGAATTTTCAATGCTTTGAATTTCCACAGCTTCGAATTCTCAAAGCTTCGAATCTCTAATATTTTCAATTTCCAAAGCATTCATCTCTCATTGCTTTAAATATCCAAAACTTAGAATTCTCAATGCTTTGAATTGTCAATGTTTGGAATCCCGAATGCTTTGAATTCTCAAAGCTTCGAATCTCTAATATTTTCAATTTGCAAAGTATTAATCCCTCATTGTTTGAAATATCCAAAGCTTCGAATTCTTAATGCTTTGAATTGTCAAAGTTCGGAATCCCGAATGCTTTGAATTTCCAGAGCTTCGATTCTCAAAGCTTCGAATCTCCAATATTTTCAATTTGCAAAGCATTAATCTCCCACTGCTTTAAATATCCAAAGCTTAGAATTCTCAATGCTTTGAATTGTCAAAGTTTGGAATCCCGAATGCTTTGAATTTCCAGAGCTTTGAATTCTCAAAGCTTCGAATCTCTAATATTTTCAATTTGCAAAGTATTAATCTCTCATTGCTTTAAATATCCAAAGCTTAGAATTCTTAGTGCTTTGAATTGTCAAAGTTTGGAATCCCGAATGCTTTGAATTCTCAAAGCTTCGAATCTCCAATATTTTCAATTTGCAAAGTATTAATCTCTCATTGTTTTAAATATCCAAAGCTTCGAATTCTTAATGCTTTGAATTGTCAATGTTTGGAATCCCGAATGCTTTGAATTTCTAGAGCTTCGAATCTCTAATATTTTTAGTTTGTAAAGCATTAATCTCTCATTGATTTAAATATCCAAAGCTTAGAATTCTTAATGCTTTGAATTGTCAAAGTTTGGAATCCCGAATGCTTTAAATTTCTACAGCTTCGAATCTCTAATATTTTCAATTTGTAAAGTATTAATCTCCCATTGCTTTAAATATCCAAAGTTTAGAATTCTTAATGCTTTGAATTGTCAAAGTTTGGAATCCCGAATGCTTTAAATTTCTACAGCTTCGAATCTCTAATATTTTCAATTTGTAAAGCATTAATCTCCCATTGCTTTAAATATCCAAAGTTTAGAATTCTCAATGCTTTGAATTGTCAAAGTTTGGAATCCCGAATGCTTTGAATTTCTAGAGCTTCGAATCTCTAATATTTTCAATTTGCAAAGTATTAATCTCCCATTGTTTTAAATATCCAAAGTTTAGAATTCTTAATGCTTTGAATTGTCAAAGTTTGGAATCCCGAATGCTTCGAATTCTCAAAGCTTCGAATCTCTAATAATTTCAATTTCCAAAGCATTCATCTCCCATTGCTTTAAATATTCAAAGCATAGAATTTTCAATGCATTGAATTTTCATCGCACTACCATCTCTCAAATATATATATAAATGCTGGCTTCGATTGTTATCGATTTAGATATCTCGCATTATTCCACGTGCGTTTAGAGAAGACATCGATAAGAAACCTCCGGCAACCGAAGACAAGTTTACGAACGTTGTTTTATATTTACGATTTGTCAAGGGTTGGCCGTGACGAGTGAGCAGTCGCGCGACGGATAGCGGGTATAAATAATGCAAAGGATAATTCCAATTTATGGTATCGCTGCTTCTAGCCGGCGACCTTGTTTCACCATAGCAACACGGATAGTCCCGGAAAGGCTGAAAAATGGAGTTTATCCCAGCGGATTCTCAGTTTTATTCGCTGGCGTCGTTTATATCGGGTTGTCCGGAAACTTCGCGCCGCATTATATTTATATTGTATTTCACGATGCATTTTTTAAATATCCAACGTAGATCTGAATGCACCTTAGCTTAACTGTCCGAGAACAGTTCAAGATAGGCCTTTGGTTGGTAGCAAAATGTTTCTACTGTAACTATAAAGATAACTGTAAAAATATAAACACGGTCACGCAAAAACTTCCATGAACACGTGGCTTCTGGAAGTTTTTTAAAATTCGGCTCTGCGGTTAAAAGATCTGAGAAAATTTCAGGATACATATGTCACTGGATAAAGCATCTCCGATTTTTCTTGCAATATTTTATGCGCGAGATGAAAGAAAATTGGGTTTAAACTGTAAATTAAGTTTCCGCTTAGTAACTTCTCTAATAATAAGCTGGGGAGTTGAAACTTACCCTAAAATGTTTTATTTGGAAGACCTACTTATTAACGTGTTACAAATTGAATTTCGTTAAGTGATACTATTAGAATGCTTATTCGAATATACCTTTTCAATAAAGAATTAATTATTTTACTTAATAGCAACGTAATGTACGAAGAATCGTAAGAAAACAAATTTTGATATTAAATTTGGACTTCGCTTTACGTAACAACGCCTAGACATCGTACATTCGATTACACTTAATATTTGAAACGAGATATTACGAGGTAAATGTGCTATTTGACGTTAAAACGTGACCAATGCAATTACAAAGTATGGGACGTGTCATAATTCAGTAAAAGTTTATTAACGTTATAAACGTTTATTATACATCTCATATCTGTTACACAAAATTGACGTGCTAATATGTGTAAAAATTGGTTCCATTTAAATGAGAAATTTTCAAGTGACAGTAATAGGGACACTGGACTTTGTTGCATATTTTCAATGAATTAGTAATTAATTCATTGTATTCAACATATAACAAATATATTCATACATAGACTGGAATTGGACTTTGTTTTATCTTTCCAATGAATTAGTAATTAATTCGTTATATTCAACCAATAACAAAGATGGTTATAAATAGATGGGAATTGGACTTTATTGTATGTTTCCAATGAATTAGTAATTAATTCATTATATTCAATATATAACAAATATATTCATAAATAGACTGGAATTGGACTTTGTTGTATGTTTCCAATGAATTAGTAATTAATTCATTATATTCAGCCAATAACAAAGATGGTCATAAATAGACTGGAATTGCATTTTGTTGTATGTTTTCAATGAATTAGAAATTAATTCATTATATTCAACATATAACAAAGACATTTATAAATAGATTGGAATTGGACTTTGTTTTATCTTTCCAATGAATTAGTAATTAATTCGTTATATTCAACATATAACAAATATATTCATAAATAGACTGGAATTGGATTTTGTTGTGTTTCCAATGAATTAATAATTAATTCATTATATTCAACCTATAACAAAGATGGTCATAAATAGACTGGAATTGGATTTTGTTGTGTTACCAAAGAATTAGTAATCAATCCATTATATTCAACGTATAACAAAAATGTTCATAAATAGATTGGAATTGGACTTTGTTGTATGTTTCCAATGAATTAGTAATTAATTCATTGTATTCAACCTATAACAAAGATGGTCATAAATAGACTGGAATTAGACTTTGTTGTATGTTTCCAAAGAATTAGTAATTAATTCATTCTATTCAACGTATAACAAAAATGTTCATAAATAGATTGGAATTGGACTTTGTTGTATGTTTCCAATTAATTAGTAATTAATCCATTATATTAAACGTATAACAAAAATGTTCATAAATAGACTGAAATTGGACTCTGTTGTATGTTTCCAATGAATTAGTAATTAATTCATTATATTCAACATATAACACATATATTCATAAATAGACTAAAGTTGGACTCTGCTGTATGTTTCCAATGAATTAGTAATTAATTCATTATATTCAACATATAACAAAAATGTTCATAAATAGACTGGAATTGGATTTTGTTGTGTTACCAAAGAATTAGTAATCAATCCATTATATTCAACGTATAACAAAAATGTTCATAAATAGATTGGAATTGGACTTTGTTGTATGTTTCCAATGAATTAGTAATTAATTCATTGTATTCAACCTATAACAAAGATGGTCATAAATAGACTGGAATTAGACTTTGTTGTATGTTTCCAAAGAATTAGTAATTAATTCATTCTATTCAACATATAACAAATATATTCATAAATAGACTGAAATTGGACTCTGTTGTATGTTTCCAATGAATTAATAATTAATTCATTATATTCAACATATAACAAATATATTCATAAATAGACTGGAATTGGATTTTGTTGTGTTTCCAATGAATTAATAATTAATTCATTGTATTCAACCTATAACAAAGATGGTCATAAATAGACTGGAATTGGACTTTGTTGTATGTTTCCAATGAATTAGTAATTAATTCATTATATTCAACATATAACAAAAATGTTCATAAATAGATTGGAATTGGACTTTGTCGTATGTTTTCAATGAATTAGTAATTAATTCATTATATTCAACATATTACAAATATATTTATAAATAGACTGGAATTGGATTTTGTTGTATGTTTCCAATGAATTAATAATTAATTCATTATATTCAACATATAACAAATATATTTATAAATAGACTGGAATTGGATTTTGTTGTATGTTTCCAATGAATTAATAATTAATTCATTATATTCAACATATAACAAATATATTCATAAATAGACTGGAATTGGACTCTGTTGTATGTTTCCAATGAATTAGTAATTAATTCATTATATTCAACATATAACAAAAATGTTCATAAATAACAGAGACGTTGAACAATATTTTGCTTCAAACCGGAACGATCTTTATGTTGAATAATTTCTAAAACAGTTGAACAAAGTTACGCGCGAACATTAAGCTCGCAGTAATTGGTACATCTATTCTCAGCCGTGCGTACGTGCCTACTATGAAACGTTCTAAAAAATTCATCGCCAAACACGATGAATTTTTACAAAATCTCGCATGTGCTACGTATGTATATTTTCTTCTTTTTTTTCTTTCATCACAAAAGAAACACGCGCACGCGCGGCAGTAAATCAGGCCTCGCCTCTTTTTTTCCTCTGCCGTAGAATGGAATATCGGATGTGCCTCTATAAAGAGTCTCTCGTCGAATATTCCAACATCGATATCCTCGGATTCTTGTTCCGCTTGCGAACGCGCTCGTGGGGCTCGTTCTTAAAGAGCCTCGTTTCAGAAGACCTCGGAACGTCTTTCAGTGCGGCGCAATCCCGAGTCTCTCCGTTAACTCGCTCGTCAGCGAACACGTCGACGACAAAGATGGGGAGGGGGGGAGAGAAAGAAATTGGAGCTCACGAGTCAAGGGGCAACTGTGACGGGAAAATGAAACGCGTCCGGGTAACCGGTAACCGGTAAACTCGGGTAAAAAGGAAAAGGGGAAGGAGTTTTCATGCGTGGACGAATGGGAACGATACGTAGCAACAACTAATCTCGTGTCTTGCGTTCGAGAAAAAAAAAGAAAGAAGAAAAAAGGAGAAGGGAGCCAGCGAGCCGCGTTAAACTCCGACGTCGACGTCGTCGTGCAATCGATTCCCGGGGCGAATATAAAAGAGCTTGGCTTGAATGCGTATTACGACGAAAGGACGCGCGAATCGCGCGAGTTCCGGTTTCTGGTTTCCTTGCTTCCATGCTTGGAAAACCATAATATGCGTACTTAGAGTACAGCTGGGAGCATCGTTCTTTTGTCTTCGCGGACGTGTAAGCTCGATGGTTCTACGAGAGCCCAGGAGCGGATTGTTAAACGAAATTATTAGACGTTATATGATTTCTTAGGGATACAAGAAAGTGACGATGTCGTTCTTTCTTAATAAACTTCGTTGTTTCTCAAGTATAGAGTAGATGTCCCACGCACTGTCAGTGTCCCTATAACCGGCACTTTAATTCGTTTATTTAATACCGAAAGTAGCGTACGAAGAATCGTAAGTAAAGAAATTTTGATATTAAATTTGGACTTTGTTTTACGTAACGACGCATAGACATATATTTGTTTTTGGTAAAACAGGGCAGCTTATCCTTTTATAATCCGAACGCATTGAAATTTTCCGACACACCCGACGCTATTGTCAATTCGGTTTACTGTATCGAAAGTTTCCATTCGGCGGCACACGCGTATCTACGGCAAACATCGTGGATTGTTTGTAAATCGCGGAATATTGGATTGTTCGTTTATATGCAATGGCACTTAATTAAAAGTGGATAAATAGAAATGGGAGAACGGTGGTCGCCACCCTACGTTTGCCGGTAATTACACCGAGTAAATCCGACGTGATTGCTCTTCTTTTCTCCTTTATTCTCGCTATCTCTTCTTCTTCTTATCCGTTTTTTTTTCTCCTAGCTTAAAGCCATATTCTCTTTTTCTGTTGCAGTGTGCCCTGATTTGCATTCGCAACTTCGCGGGATTATGTTTGCTGCGAGGCTAGGCAATTGCTATTCGACGGAGTGAAAATCATCGGTGAGTGAATATGATTTACGCACGCTTAATCGAGCGATAATTTCTTCGGTTAATCTTTACGACACGACTGAATTGCGTTTCGAAGCAAAGCGGTGGCGTTAAATTAAGCGTTTTAAACGCCGACGGGCCGAAATAATTGAAAAGGTTGGTGCAAAAATCGGTTAGCTTTAGTTTCGCCGAGAAAAGAATTTTTTTGTTAGCTTATAAACAGAGCCGCGGAAAGATTTAATCTACGGTTAACGATTAAACTTTTAGTAGGTCGTTCGATAAATTCGTATCGAATTTTACACCATTGAATAAGTATCGCAGAAGCACTACTAGATAAAATTGAATTTATAACAGGCTTAGAAAAATATCTCTATTAAATAAAACCTTTTCTGGTAAATTTCAAGTGTCTATTCTTACTGTATGGATAATTATAGGCCGAAATGTAATTTAAATTAAAGCTCCATTCTCTTTGATTTATCGCATAAAATGCAGCAGGAAAAATCAGCGAGATTAACACCGTATGGAAATAAAATATTACTAATCCTTTGAGTGATAAAATCAAAGCTATTTACTCGAATTATTTATCACGACGACTGAAATAATATTATATTTTTACGACCGATTATCGCGTAGAAAAATCACCTTTGAACACGAGTTTCTTAGTGAATAATGTGAAACGTTTATTAAACAGATTATACCGAGTGCTTCAAAGGAGTTGCGTGGCAACTTTAATTAGAAAAACTCGTGGCAAAATCGTACGACGGGGCGACGCGTATACATTTTTATGGCCGATTATCGCGTAGAAAAGAATTACCTCCCTAAGCAAATAATTTACATTTAAATTCGCGTTTAAAATTGCGCATCAGCCGAGCGACAAATTTCTGGGGAGAGTAGAGTCCGCGCGTACACCGCGCGGCGATTATCTGAAATCAACGAGGACGAGGAAGGGAAAAATAGTTGCAACCACCGGGGCTTTCTCGTAATCGCCGTTAAGTAATACGAGTCCTGTTTCTCGGGGGATGGCCTGGAGGGAAGAAGTGGGCGGTTTCGCGTAGAATTACGTCCCTGACGGTGTAATGTCGCGTGACTGGAAAACCGGGATGATCTTAATCGAAATTGTTGCGCAACTTCTCCGAGAAGTTCTTCTTGGAAATCGGTAAATGTTTCCGTGGGACGCGAAAGAATAGCTAGCGTTAGTACGTACAATATTTGATCCGCTATCCGAATCAACTCCCGTATGACGCGATAGTTAGATGCTGGATGTTAGATGGTTCATTCTTTTGCTTTCCATATACATAGGAATAGGAAACACGACAAAACAAATTACGCAGAATAATTATGTTGTAAAATCAGTTTATTATATGATACATTAACGTATTAAATAACAAGGGATTCGCGTATACAGTCTGTGGAGCTGTAGAGAGGGGATAGGATAGGAAAAAGGAAGGGCGTTGCGTTTCGTCCTGAGCCTGCTAGTGGACTCATCAGTAAGGCTACCTAGCAGGCCCTGCTTTAAACACTAGGATATTGGAAGGAAGGTTAAAGGCGTTGTAGAGCTGTGGAGAGGGGATAGAATGGGAAAAAGGAAGGGTGTTGCGTTTCGTCCTGGGCCTGCTAGTGGACTCATCAGTGCGGCTATCTAGCAGGCCCTGCCTTAGACGTTGGGATATTGGAAGAAAAGTTAAAGGCGGTATATATATGGACGAGGTAGTTGGGGCGAGTACTTTCGAGAAAGTCCTATTTCATATGTTCCTCTAGTGATGGGTGCAGGAGAGCCGCCACAAGTCTATAATGATATAAGAATAAGTAAAGAGCTATAAGAAGCTTGAACTTTCTGCCTTGCACGCAACGACAATGACAAGTGTGTCTTTCGACTCTCGGCTATTAACTGAACACAAGAGCGAAAAAATCAAAACCGTTGTCCGCACCACGGACAACCCCTCCACAAGGAACGGCTTAAGATGCCTGAAAGATAAGAATCATAGGCCGTCGATGCTTGACACATCTGGCATCATCGTTGCATTGCAACGAATTACAATGAATTTTGTTTTCCACCGCGCGTAGTCTTATACACTACACACTGTAACATAACCTAAGAAACGCAACAATCGCCTACTAAACATGCCACTTCCACACCTACATTTCTCTTTCATTCCCATGCCAGCGCTCCCCTTACACCATTTTCCTTATTCTCTGTCTATTACCTTTCCTCAGGTATAACGCGATAGTTGTGTTCCTAAAGAGTAGTTTGTTACACTAAATCGTGTTATACGGGGTTAAAGATTGCTAAGAAGTAGAAGAAGCAACAGTGGATTCCAAAAATTGATAGAACTACTATTTTATTTTTGTAACTATAACGGATTACTAAAAGATCATCGATACGTACCAGGTTATGTTACGTAGGTTACATTTCAGATAACGAATCATTAATTTGACTTACAATTAGATTGGAGGAGTAGAAGGAAGGGTGAAAGAATAACGGATGTTTAGAGAATCTAGAAGGGCCATTAAAGTTGATACTAGTGGATACTAATAACCAGTGGATTATTCACAAGACCACAAATAATATTATAAAGGAAACGTAGATCTGCTATAGTTCTCCTAGTATCCAAAGAAATAATAATTTGCGAGTTCATACATACGTACGTATGGTCAAACTTGGATAAAGGCTGTTCCATTTAGAACGCAAGAAAGCGCAGCAGCATTTTACGTTGAATATTCTTTTATTCCCATCTTCTCTTGGCCAGACGAAATTCGCCTTTTCTGGTATAGAATCGATTGCAATTCGATTCTACGAGCGGGAGCAAATGTATTCGAAATGGCGGCCGTTAGCCGTGATCGCGCAAACGAACGAAACGGAGGACCACGCGAATTCAATCAAAAAATCGTAAATGTTTGAATAGAGAAACGCGGTAGGATCGATGTCCGCGATACTGCGATGTCGCGTAGCATTATTATCGCCGCTATGGCGCAGCAAATTCGCCGCATAAATTATTTCGTTCTGTTTGCTCTGTCCCGATCGCGATCGATGTCTCTTTCGCCAACTCTTCTCTCGTCTCGTCACGGCGTCGCATCAGCAACGATAAATCGTCCAGTTAATTATCCCGATCGGACGTTGTTCTTCTGCGCGTTTCGATATCGCGACCGTAAACCGACGTTTTAATTTATTGACTCGATTATCGAACTTCTCGACGACCGTTTGTAGTTTTTTTTTGCTATTTAGTTTTCCTTAGTGGCGCAGAATCGTTTGAACTTCTTTGCGAAGTTACGCGGCGACTAAGAAAACTAGGGCAGTAATTGTTCAATATATGTAGTTTGTTTTATTCGATGTTTTCCATCTCTAACGTTAAGACAGTTGGTACAGTAGTTGAAAGTAAAACTCGGATACTTAGATTTTCAAGCGTTGAGAAGCGATTGATACGCGTTCGAATTTTTCAAGACTTTTGGATTCTAAGCATTCGAATTTCCAAGACCTTAGATTTCTAAGCGTTCGAATTACCAAGCTTCTGGATTAATAGGCGTTTGAATTTTCAAGCTTCTGGATTAATAGGCGTTTGAATTTTCAAGCTTCTCGATTCCTCAATTTTTTCATTCCCAAGCTTTTGGATTTCTAAGCTTTTGGATTTCTAAGCTTTTTGATTTCTAAGCTTTTGGATTTCTAAGCTTTTGGATTTCTAAGCTTTTGGATTTCTAAGCTTTTGGATTTCTAAGCTTTTGGATTTCTAAGCTTTTGGATTTCTAAGCTTTTGGATTTCTAAGCTTTTGGATTTCTAAGCTTTTGGATTTCTAAGCTTTTGGATTTCTAAGCTTTTGGATTTCTAAGCTTTTTGATTTCTAAGCTTTTGGATTTCTAAGCTTTTGGATTTCTAAGCTTTTGGATTTCTAAGCTTTTGGATTTCTAAGCTTTTTGATTTCTAAGCTTTTGGATTTCTAAGCTTTTGGATTTCTAAGCTTTTGGATTTCTAAGCTTTTGGATTTCTAAGCTTTTGGATTTCTAAGCTTTTGGATTTCTAAGCTTTTTGATTTCTAAGCTTTTGGATTTCTAAGCTTTTGGATTTTCGAGATCTTCAATGTCAAGCTTCTGTATTAACGGAAGCATTCATTAACATTTGAAGTAGTTCGAATAATTACGAGCACTACTGCAAGTGTCCGAGTTTTACTTTGAGCCACTGTATATACTTATTTTAAGCAAAGCGATTAAAATGATAGAACGTTTCCAAAAATTCATAATGCAATGGGAAAAAATCTGAAACCTAACCCGTATCTTTTCATACATTTCAATTTCCCATAAATGCATATGAAATTCTGCAATTAATCCGCTATTGATTAAAATCCCATGATTTTCTATCGTGTAAAAAAGCCTATGTGTTCAAATCCACCTCTGAATAAGTTACTAATTGTGGTCACCCTCTAGTCGATTGGTATAAAAATAGGAGACAAGCAATAAATAATACTAACAGTATCCAAGTATATCGCAAGGGTTGCAACAGTTCGTTCTTCGTTGTTGAGAAAAATATTCTTAGGAAACGGTGAAACGAGTCGCGACACGTTTGAAAATATAATCTGGTGGATGAACTCTCGCAATAACTTGCGTTACGGTTGACAAGAATTTGTTTACAGGTATTTCGGGTTACACGGACTTGGGGGCGCGTAAAGTGGAGTTGAGGGTAATTAAACGTCGGTTATAGAGCGCGCGATTAATGACTAGACAGTCTGGAAAGTTTGAGAGGCTGAATAGTTGAAATTTTGCGTGTATTCCCGGCGAAACAGGGATGAGAATGGGAGATGCGAAATGAGTAGCTGAAGAGCCTTAAATCGTGTACAACCTTTGTAACCGTTTATCGACGCAAAAAAGTTATCTACTATTTTCCGAGGGAAAAATAAATTTCTCTATTATTAGGTCCTCGCGCGCGTATCGATAGAACTTGATAGTGTGGTGCTGTAGAGAGGGGATAGAATAGGAAAAGGAAGGGTGGTGTTACACGTTTCGTCCTGGGCCTGCTAGTGGACTCATCAGTGCGGCTACCTAGCAGGCCCTGCCTTAGACTTGGGATATTGGTAGGAAGGTTAAAGGCGGTATATATATGGACGAGGTAGTTGGAGCGAGTACTTTCGAGAAAGCCTATTTCCTATGTCCCTCTAGTGGTGGGTGCAGGAGAGCCGCCACAATAGAACTGTAGCGTCTTGGAGCACAACGAAATTTGTTTACTAGTGATCGTTGAGCGGCGTACGCGTTGCTAGGGAGTAGATCGCCCGCGATTCGCTCGCAACTCGCCTGATCACAGTCAGGCGATGGATAAGCAAAATTATTTATCCTAAGGTGCAATTCCCGCGCAATTCGCGGAACTGTGATCGGGCAATGGGTAAACAGCCATCGCGTTGCCGGGAAACGAGTTACCCATAAATAGATTGGCAAACCCGAGACGCGTACACTTGCAAAAGATCGAGAGAACGATTCGGTACGAGTCCACCGGCGAACGACCAATAAACGTTACATACATTGTGTAGAAAACGTTGCGTTCATTAACACGTCTACCATCTATCCACAGTACGATCTTTTTAAAACGCGACTATGATAAATGTCCCAATTACTGTCGTTGATCTTCATCACCTTCTACGGCAAATAGCGATCACTGCCTGTGTTCGTGGGCGAGTCAGCGGACTGCAACAAAAAGTATAGAATTGTAGACCGAAACTCGGGAGGTGAGGGAAATACGATCAATTCGTTTTAACCCTTTGCGGACGAGAAAAAATAATACGTAACAAATTTCCACTCAATTACAAATCCATCACGGACATATTTAATAACACAAAACGAATTTTCGCTGAATTATTATCGAAAGTGCATATTAGTGTCGCTAATCCAAATTTGCTGCTTTGAAAACCGACATTTATCCATAGAATCGAAAAAGTTTCGGCGGCTATTTGTCAACGCTCGTCCGCAAAGGGTTAAAGTTACTTTATTCGTTCGACGAGCGATAGACACAGACAGCCTTTCGTTGACCGGCGTACCATTTTATATTTTCGATATCCGAATGATGGGGAAGAGTCCCGACGGAGAGAGCTAAGGGGTATGTTAACCCTTGGAATTTCCCACTTCCCCGTCAACGGTCATTCGGTCTTTCCCGTTACCTACCCGGAACTCGGCAGCCAGTAATAAAGACCAAGGATCGCCTCGACTTTGAAATCACACGCGGAAATAGCGAAATTACAACTATCCCAAATCTTGGGTTCGTGTGCTGACCAGCTGCAAAATTAACAAGTACTGGTTCCTTGGTCTTTATTGCTTCTACGGCGGACTCTCACCCTCTAACATTCGCTACGCGACCATACAATTACGCCTAAGGGTCTACAGAATAGTACAAAAGGTGTCATAGTTGTTTCGCCAAAAAAAAAAAAACAAATTTACAGTTGTAGACTCGTAGGCTTAATTATATGGTCGCGTAGCGAGTGTTAGAGGGTGAGAGCCTGCCATAGCAACAATAAAGCCCAAGGAACCAGTACTTGTTAATTTTGCAGCTGGTCAGCACGTGAACCCAAGATTTGGGATAGTTGTAATTTCGTTATTTTCGCATGTAATTTCAAAGTCGAGGCGATCCTTGGTTTTTATTGCTGGCTGCCGAGTTCCGGGTAGGTAACGGGAAAGACTGAGTGACCGTTGACGGGGAAGTAGGAAATTCTAAGGGGCAACATACCCCTTAGCTCTCTCCATCGGGACTCTTCCCCACCATTCGAATATTGAAAAATATAAAATGGTACGCCAGGCAACGAAAGGTCTGTCTGCGTCTATCGCTCGTCGAAAGAATAAAGTAACGTTAAACGAATTGAATTGTATCTTCCTCGCCTCCCCGAGTTCCGGTCTACACAGTCTTTGCAAGAAGCAAGAGCCAGCAATATTGAAAATATCCCGATTTATTATAACGCACGAATGAGCATCGCGACTAACGATTCTCCCCGCTCACGCCTTATCGCATTGTGACGTCATTCCACCGTCATTCTCGGATTTTCCATCTATATATCCGCCGCTATACTTGGCCGAAAATATTTTCAATATTAAAAAAATGTACTTCACACGCTGGAATATTCGGTTAATCCGTAGCTCGGTTAATCGTAGCTTCGGGCGTGGTTTGAAGAACAGAGCCACCGTTCAGAATCGATACGGCGATGCGTGCTCACCTCTCAGGTACACACGTCATTGAGCCGGGATAATTAATTTAAAGCGCGAAACGCGCATATCGATAGGAGAAGCATACGCTAGACGGTAACGCGTATCGACAACTCGCTTACAGTGAGTTAATAGCGCTCGTGCATAATTCGCGATCTTCGCTTCTGTCGCATCCTCTCTCTCTCTCTCTCGCCCTCTAGCTCATCGCGTTCTGTGTACATACGTACACGCATCGGCGATTGCAATTCGGAGGATGCGTTACAGTTCGATGCAAGCCTCCAATCGTGATCACCCGTCGCTCCGATGTAACCTACTTTGCCATTGCGATTTTTATTAAACAATAAATGGGGAAGAAATGTATCTCTCGTTACCGTTCTTTTTTTTTTTCTTGATTTATCGATTTCCTGGAAATGGATATAAATTTTGGAAACACGCCGGCTACGGAAAATGTCAGGTTCGTATTTGCGCGGAAAAATATTAGGTTTGCATCGGTGTTCGCGAAATATCTCGCGCATTGTAAAATATTGCGTATTACGCGTATTTATTAGGCGCGACGGTAAGGTAATCAACTATATTTGTTGCGAATATAGTTTAAATTTAATACACGCAACCTAGGTGTAAAATAGGTTAGTGAATTTATTTTATCGAATAATAAAGCCTCCGTTTTGGTAGGAATTTTTAAGACAGATATTTTATTGCGTTAAAAACGGGAAACGAAGTGGATTATTTATTGGTATATGTAATATATTACAAAATTCTAAATTCTTCGACTGTAATCATACTTATCGAAGTGGTGCAACATTATCTTAATCGCATACTGCGAAAAGTTTGATTTAAAGCTATTTCTCGTACAAAGAAATCGTATAAATTTTTCTTCGATACCGTAATATTTATGCGAACAATTTTGCAAGGAGTCATTTTTTAATCAGGTTCTATTCACACTGTTTTGGAATACATAATGCTGAACAGAATTGTTAATTAACATCTTTAATACGTTGTTAATCTCGTGTATACTTATATAATTATAAATAATGCGAGTATATGTAAGTAAATACTTTATACGTACGGAATGTTTAAAATTCGCATAAAAATGATTTCAGGTAACAGCTAACTGCCGATTGTTTCGGACGGATAAATATTAAATTCAATAAACGTTTGGTTAACCTATTAATTGGACAACTTATTAGTCGGCATCGTTTTTGCACGCAGAATTTACAATTAACGACAAGGAATTCATATCGATTAGGGGAATTTTAATTGTCACAATCCCAAGTATAAAGTAACGTCTTTCTATAGCAAGTATAACGATGCTTTGGAAAGTTAGGAGTTTCTGAGAAAATAAATTACGGCTTCTCAAAGAATTGCTACTTTGTAACACGAGTTAACTCGTCGTTCCCACTTAAAGGGTTACAAACTAACAAATGTTCAGCCACTTGTGAGAGAGCTTAATTGTCCCGATCTCAAGTATAAAGTAACGCCTTTCTTGTGCAAGTATAACGATGCTTTGAAAAGTTAGGAATTTCTGAAAAAATAAAGTACGGCTTCCAAAAGATGGATAACTTGTAACACGAGTTAACTCGTCATTCCCAATTAAAGCATTACAAACTAACAAGTGTCCAGCCACTTTTGAGAGAGTTTAATTGTCCCGATCTCAAGTATAAAATAATGCCTTTCTAGTGCAAGTATCACAATGCTTTGGAAGGTTAGGAGTTTCTTACAAAAAAAAAGTACAGCTTCCGAAAACATCGATACTTTGTAACACGAGTTAACTCGTCATTCCCAATTAAAGGGTTACAAACTAACAAATGTCCAGCCACTTGTTAGAGAGTTTAATTGTCTCGATCCCAAGTATAAAATAATGCCTTTCTAGTGCAAGTATAACGATGCTTTGGAAGGTTAGGAGTTTCTTACAAAAAAAAGTACGGGCTTCCGAAAAGATCGATACTTTGTAACACGAGTTAACTCGTAATTCCCAGTTGAATAGTTAAAAAACAACGAATGTCCGGTTACTTATGAACGAAAGTGTCCTGTTAGGATCTAAAGGGTTAACGCGCAAATGCAGTGACGCCGTTGCATTCTCCGTTTAGCGGAGCGCAAAGCCGAAAACAAGGCGCATTTGGTAATAAGTTAGTCGGCATTTTGCGGTGTAACGAGATTAGAAACGGCGAATTTATGCGGCCCTTAAATTGTAACGGGTTGGGTGTCGTTCAAATTTTGCGCACGGGGGGCCGGAGGGGGGGGGGGGGGGGGCTAAATTCTCGTTGTTGCCACTACAAATGGAACATACTAGCGGCCGGGCGGTGCACGAGATTTCGCTAAATATGTGTACCTATTATACGAAATACAAGCTGGTAGCATATGGCACACCGCTAGCTTCCAACGCCGGCTAAACCATTCGGGCATCATTCATTCTGCCGACCGACCTACTATTTTACCGTGCCGATGTATATTCTACAAAATATTTAAATCTTCGATCAATCATAGGCTCGGATACACGCGAGGCAATCCTGCGCGGCGAACTATTGCTCGGTTATACATCTTATCGTGGAAATTCGCGGGGGCAAATGCGATACTTGCAACGGGAAACGAACGCACGCAACTTTATTATGAATTTCAGGGGGGGAAATCGACGGAGCTCTGCGCTCCATACCGCCAGGGATTTATATGCAATTTGTGTTTGTCTTACGTTAGCTGCTTCTATCCGGCTTAGAAGCAACTCGAATTGATTTATCGTTCGAAGATTATGGTCGAATGTATACACGTTGCGTACACGCTACCGTCCAATAGTTTCGAATCGCTAGGCGTCTTGAGAAACATGAAAATGAAGAAACAGAGAGCTTAGAAATATCACAGGCGAAGAATCGTTTTAAACAATACAGAGAAAAATACACATTTGTAAAATTATTACTCGGTCAAAGGGCGAAGTGAAAGAACTTATGCTGTGGAACTGGAATTGGAAATTCTAGGAAGAAAGATTAATAGTCTAGAAAATAGACGCAAATCGTCCAACAATACCGCTGTTATTTTACAAGAAATTAGTTTTCACTTTATTTCCGAATTCGCCGGTTAATAATTTTGCGTCTCGTCCGCGGATGGTTAAAATATACCAATAAAGGTAATAACTAAAGTTGCACGTATTTCTGTCTAGGGCGATTCTATCCCGGTGAAAATCCCTGGAAAGGAATAGCGCAGAGTCGTTACGGTGGCAGAGAATCCTTACGCTGCGAAACCGCAGACACCGGTGGTGTATCCCTTGTATTAGGTTCCATCCCTTTGGTCGATTTTACGGTGGATGAAACGTGGAGGGCTCGGTTTAACCCACTCGAGGCTCCGATTTCTTTTTTCGCAGCCGGAGAAAAATGAATTTCGTTAATCTTTCAGGGAGAACAAAGGGGTTTCATTACGGTAGATTCTGAAACAATTAGACGGGCCAGAGATTTACCGTGCGTTCTTTAGTTAACTTCTGTAGCTACCGGCTTTTTCGGCTTGAAAAAGCTGGCACTTGTAATTACTGCATTGCCCCGTTTCTAATTTTCAGTCCGTTTCATCCCTCGACCATCGTTGCTCCCTTTTTTCGTTATTCATATCAAACAATAAAGCAGCCGTTGTTATTTGCAAGGAGAATGAAATTCCGTCAGACTCGTATCGTTCCTCTCTCGCGAATCGTGTGAATTCTCTACGCTTGGCCGGTCTCGCAATCGAAACACGGAATATCGACCATCTCGCGGATATTTGCCGCGATTTTCCAAAAGAAGAGAATTTATTTATCCGTTTATTTCATTCGACGAGCGAAGGCTCTTTTTGTGCAAAACTTGTTATTAACAATGAGAGAAAACTGTGAATGAAATACGGGTAATGAATCAGAGACGTAGTAGTTAAAAGTTTGGAATCATTTTCCGAGTTGAACACATATCGAATCTCTTGTTATTTTTTCTTTTAATTAGTTACAATTGATATTGTAAATATTCACAGTAATTTATCTTATATTCGCAAATTTTTCCCTGGAACATTTTGTACGATTTCACGCTTTCGAGTACTTCCTCTTTTTTTCTTACATCCTTTAACCTTTTGCGGACGAGAAGTAATGACACTTATGGGAGTACTTTAGTTTCGAATTCTACGGTTTTGAGTTTTCACGCTTTCGAGTTCGAAACCATTTCATTTCCAACGATTTCAAATGTTCATTATTACGTTAAGTATTCATCGCATTAAGTTTCGCGCTCCAAAAGTCGACACGGGTTCGGAAAGCGAAAAAATGATTAGGCGACTATTTATCGACGCTCGTCCGCAAAGGGTTAAAATGCGTACTGATTCCAAACTTTTGACTGGTAGTGTGCATGTTACTGTGAATTCAATGATGACAATGACAAGGAACTTCAATTTAGACTCCAAGTAATTTAAGTAGGTCGGTTTTAAAAGTGTCCGAGTTGTTAGTGAAAAAATAAATTTTCTCAAAGTATAGGAATACTTATGGAATAAAGTATGGGTATATTCTTACAGTGGTTCTAACCAGTAAAGGATTTCGCGAGGAAGAGAATAATCAATGTGCATCGTATTCATAATTGAGCTTGCGTAATCGCCAAAACACTGAAAGGATTAAATCCTTAACGCTCAAATATTTCTTGCATTTGCCAACCAAAGTGTTTAACTTCGATGGGATAGATTCACAATTTCGTTGTAGTATGTTGTATCATATTTCTCTCAATTTTAATGGTGTATCGCCAAAACAAAAATAGCATAGAAGAAGACGCGAAACATAAATTATTAATAAGGATAGTAAACAATCGTGTAAAGAACGACAGTTCAAGCCAGTCCGTGACAATCGCATGGCTTGAGTTAATAATTATTGTATATTAATCATTTCCTTTAACCTCTGACGCGCGGCCAATTTTACGCGAACAAATTTTTACACCCAGCGTCGCGTTTCTTTCTATTTCAACCCTTCGATCGTTAACTTTGCCCAGGATTGGCCGAGTTTCATCGCGAGCTCCGGCAACGCGAAACGTTCGGATGACTCGAAATTCGTCAATTTCCAAATCACGAACGCGCGTTTTCGAACTGCGGCGGATGTTGTTTCGAGAGGTGTTAGAGCGTCATTAACGGGCTATGGATTTATGCGCGGAGTGTTCTGTGTTGCATGTGTGCCGTGATCGAGGGGTCTTGTTATCTTGTTGAACATCACGCTCGTGTACCTTGCCATTTAGTGCCTAATTTCAAACACTCCCTTGCAACCTCCAACAAATGTCCACGCATGTCGCGTATTTTATCCGTTTACCTATATGCGTTTCCTTTTATTCAGAAACATCACTTTTCTATCAGTCAGCGAAGTTATCGCATCTATCGCTTATCCACCTTTCCCAAATGTAAATTATGCTTTTTCCAATTTTTCCCGTATTTCACTCCTTATCCTTTCGTTTAAAATTCCTGGTGTCCAGAACTTAGATTTTTCGAGGCGCAAGGGTGATAAACCGTTCGTTTACCGCTCTAATACGCAGATCTCTTGGACCCGAACATTCCCAAGCCTCCGTAGTGACGCGCCGCGAACATGATGAAACAGGCAGACGCTGCAACGTTGAATAACGCGGAATTATAAAGGCATTAGTTCCAGGCAGCGGCCGTTCATCGCAAAGTTAATCATACCGCTCCGCAGAGCGGAACGTTATTTCTTACATCGGTCCGGCCAAGTGCTAAGGGTGAATGCAAAAGGGGGCGAGAGGATCTGGCGCGTTACAGTTGGTAGCCACGTGCACTCGGCACAAACGGCTAAACGTTTGCGACTGACAGCCTTATATTTTCCGCTGTCCGTTTTCTGCTCGTCCGCGGGTCGGCCCATAATCATCGGTAAGCGCGTGCCGAGTATTCGTGCACTTGTTACGGCCCTGGAATCGTTACGGTCCGTTAAACCCTCTGGCCGCGATAGCAATGCGCCCAATGTAATTTGCCAAATGCTACCCTCTTCCAGAATTAAACTCCTAATGCGCTTGAAAAAAAAAAAAAAAACCCCCGTTCGCCGCTATCTTCTCTAGCCTCGATCAGGTGAATCACCGTATTTTGCATTCGTTACTTATCGTTAGTCTTCGGGATGGGGTAACCGATGCCGCGCACCGATCACGATTATAGCTAACTTGGGCAAGAGTTTAATAAAAGTTTAAAGAGGCGGACAGTATAGGATAGAAATAATTTCCTATTCGAATAATTCCTTATTCGAATAAATCCTGATTCTTTAACCCCTTAACGTTTACTTGTACAATTATAATTAATAATCAACGTTTCTGTTCTACTTTGCTCCCATCGGCTTCTACGTTACTTAGGAAACGAAACGCAGTATCGTTAAATTACGAATCCGTGCAATGAAATTTGGTCACTCTTTACCCCTAACCTAATCTTTTATTAGCGTGTACACTGATACACTGTTCGTAGTACGAGCGTCCAGTTAGTCCCGATTTCGTGTTCGATTTCATCGGACTAAAATTGTCCACCAACCTAATTATTAATATCCAACCGTTGCGCGATGTTCTTTAAAACGATGAGATTCATAGGGGTTGGAGTTAGGGAGAGATAGGTTAAACGTGGCAGTGGCAGTTACGCACACGGTTAAAGTTTAACGGTGACCGGAAGTCCTGTTTCGGGAGTTGGAGTTCGATTTACAATTGCTCAGGAAGGCACCGCGACACGACGATTCCAGCTAGCGAATTTTACCGCGAGAACCGCAGACACGGCGGTCGCGCGACGCGGGTTTCTGTTAACGCTGCGGATGCAGGTACAGCGGAAAATATGCGACTGTCAGTGGCAAACGGTGCCCCGAAGCTCTTTCGCGCTTCGCCGAAACGTGATCTTCTCCACGTTGTGCGTTCTAGCTGGGGAACTTTAAGGGGGGGGGGGGATTTTCGTTAATCCGCGCGTAATTTGTTTCGAGTGTCGGTTTCCACGGTGTGCAAATTTATGCCCGACGTTCCGTCACGAATGTAACACCGGATCCGGTTGGAATTGTACTTCAACTTTTCAACATTAACGCTGACGCATCGGGATTATTATTCGTCATCGTCCGCGCCATTATTCGCGCGGCGATAGATATCAAGCTTAGGAAGCTTCGTTTACGTTCTACGTTCATTGTTCCAATTATTGTAATGAACTACAATTACTTCTGGTTTATTCTATTCTAGGCTTTTTCGCTGAAACGTTTAGTCGACGAATGCGAGAAGGTGGAATGGTGCGCGCCTATGGTTTGGAGCAAGTAGTCGAGGGCAGAGGAAACTAGGGAAATAGTTGAAAAAGTGTAGGGAAATGAAAAGCAGCAATAGGAAAAGAATGTGTTAGGTCGTAACATATATTCGTCCTATTTCTCTGTTGTTTATAAAAGTATTTATTCGTAAATTCAGGAGTGATTTTAATCAATTATGTGTAGATGATTTTCATCAATGATCTCCTTTAACTTTTTTGGTAGCCGATGAATTTTTGTATTGTAAAAGTCGTAGGAATTGAAAAATGGCACGAGACAAACGGGATGTATATATATATATATATATATATATATATTGCAACCTGTTATAAATAATATGATGGAGATGAACGGTACAAAAGGATGCGTGTGAACGCGTGTAATAATAATTGCTAAGCAAGTCCATTTCTTGCCCTTAAGGACTGAAATTAATAAGTTATCTATCTATTCTAGCTTCTTCGGTTAAGTTGCTCTAACTAGCATCTTTAAACGTTCGAAAGATAAAGTTTTGATAGCTTGCGTTAGAATTAAATTAAAAAAACATTACTTTTGTTTCTGTTTGACATTCCACACGCGTAATAGTGAGAGATAAAGCTTCAGAATGATAAAGAAAAAATGATAAAAAAATTAGATAAAGGTTTAGAATGAACGTATAGTTATGTCTAAAATGGTTACATTCTTAGAACATTAACTGTAGATTTAATATTCACCAGAGAGATTTAATAAGCGAATTGAAAGTAATCTGTATTACGCTCCGTTTCATTGTACTCGCATCAAAAGAATTCCCTAGGGAATTGATTACAACTAAACGATCATAATATACAAAAATATACAAAATATTAGATATGGAACAAATATTACGAATAGATCGCGTTTTGTAGTATTCATAGAGTAAAACCAATTAATATTTAACGTCCGTTTCTTTGCGTAATATTATTTATTATTCCATTTCCAGTTTTCCTTCTGATTGAAGTACTCAAATATTACGGAATAAATTCCTAATTCGATGAATTTGAAAGGAACACGTTATCTTCGGTTTTAATGTCACGTCGCTGCTGAAAATGCTAAAAAACAAAAGGACGCGATGTAAATGCAAATTATTAACCCCTTGCCTTGTAACAACGAGCTAAACTCGTGATGCATATTACAGTCGAATTACAATGAAGCACACCGTACATATTAACGTATCTTTAATTCTAATTGTAAGTTCAGTTTGCGAGATTGAGAATTTCCAAATACAAATTCTTTATACCACTTCAATGTTTCGCATATTACACAGTGTAACATAGTAAATAGTTAGCGTCGCAGTGAAAAGTTCGTCAGGCAAAGGGTTAATAAAGAAGCTTAACGAGTCAACGGGGTTGAACATCGAAATTCCACGTTTAATTTTTGCAACTGAATCACGTCGATCTAAATCGGGCCGGAAGATTGCAAAGATTGCAACTAGTTGGCGCGATAGAACTGTCCGCAGATTCGCGATTCCCTAATTATTCTGCGCGGCGTACTTTCTTAATGAAAATTCAGGGACTCGCCGGAGAACATGATTTTGTGGCTGATGCTTCTAGGAGGGGAAAAAAGAACAAGGCAGAGAGCTTTTATTTTGCCGAAATTTAGGTGAACATGCAAACGAGTCCTCTTCAGCTGCTCTTTCTGCTCGTTTAATTTCGTAGAGAGATAGAAGGAGCCAGAATTTTGCGGCGAACGGCGAAACGTTTGCCTCCACCGAGTAGATTCTTTTTTTTTTTTTGCAATTAAAAATAAATCTCGTGTTCGAGCGAGGTGGACGCGAAATTTTCGCTGGAGCGCCATATTTTTAAAAAGTTCACAGCCCTATAATAATTCCCGGTTTAATGGACACGCGATTTTTTTTTTTTATTATTGCTATCGCGGGAGGACCGAAGCTCGATGTGTTTATTCGTCGCTGTGGCTTTTGTAAAATTTTCAGTAGCCGTTTCTTTACAACTTTTGTCAAGGTTGTAGGCAGAATTTTGTTTAGAAAGGAATAAAAATCGTAGACTAAATGTCTAATTGAATAACATTAAAATGAATTTTAATTTTATACCGGTTACCTATTTGAATGGGTTTAGGAAATCTAAATAAAATTTGGTGCAATTTATATGACTTACCTGTATGACTTCGTTGTACATTTTCAATTAATTACTAATCAATTCTTCATTACTATATTCAACGTATAAGAAAGAAAAGTTGAACAATGTTATGCTCGAAAATGGGCCAAAATATTCAACGTACAAAAATATGTTCATAAATAAAAGAGCGGTTGAATAATATTATGCTCCAAACTGGAACGATTTTTAGATTAAATACGTTCTAAAGTAGTTAAATAAAGTTACGCGCGAACCATAAAGTGGCAATAAGTGGCGCATCTATCCTATATAAGAATGTATAGCCTAATTTTGCTACGGTTTATGAACGAGGGCGAATTTCGACGGAGAAAATGGTTAGATTGCCGGAAGCTTGGCGGAATAATAGACTATATTACAGGCGAATATATCATTCGGCAATAACGCAATATAATTGGAAGGTGATTCGTCATCATAAAATTAACTCGGTTGGGCGAGGCCGGCGGGTAAGCGTGAAATCAATGATACCGGGTGATCGTTGATGTCGACGTTGAACGCCAGAATTATCGTCATCGTCATCGTCCCCAATAATACGGGAATCGATTCAGTCCGATGCAAGGATGACCTCAGCGGGGTCATCCCTTTGACACGATGCTTATCGCGTGCAATCGTGATTGACGCGTCAGGTCAACCGTTTCTACTTCAATTTCATGTTACCACTCTATCACTCGCAGCCAATAGCCTTTGTCACCGCCACGCACCGATACACACACGCCTTGTTTACACTTGCAACCGGAGTCATCGCGATCATTAATACTTTCGCGATCGCGCGAACATTTTTTATCGCGCGTTGCAATCGTTTTGAGGCTTGGACGGCGGATGAAAATTGAGCGTTTCCAGCGACGAACCAGATTGGCGTTCGCCTCGGTTGTTTTATTCGCGCAGCTTTTTCACCGACAGAGGAAAGAATTCGAATCGAAAGTGTGATAAGAAAAAAGATTAACTTTTAACCCTTTGCGGACGAGAAGTAACGACACTTATGGGAGTACTTTAGTTTTGAATTCTACGACTTTGAGTTTTCACGCTTTTGTGTTCAAAATCATTTCATTTCCAACGATTTCAAATGTTTATTATTACGTTAAGTATTCATTGCGTTAAGTTTCGTGCTTTAAAAGTCGACGTGGCTTCGGAAAGCCTAAAAATGATCAGGCGACTATTTGTCGACGCTCGTCCGCAAAGGGTTAATATGGTGGAATTTTGGTATGGAAATTTTTAGCTGTTCGTGCGAGTATATACGGTGAAACGCGAAATCGATCGAATAGTAAGATTGTAATAAAGTTATTTTATGAATGGCATTCATTAGTATACGTGTGTTTATATTAGCTTGCCCGAAAAGTTTGTTTCCGTGTTTTCGACTTTGTTAGGTGAAATGGTGTTGCGTGGTTGCAAAAAAGTGGCATCGAAGCCATTCTGAAAGATAGAAGAAGGTAAAAGCACAATGATTTCGCATTCTTTAATAAATTACACGGTGCGTCAAATTTTCTGCGCTTAATGTTTAGTAAGAAAACGAAAGGAACTTTTGGGACAATCTAATACATGTACTTAACATGTACAATTATATAAAATGGCCATTTTTAGCCAATTATAGCAATCTTACTATTTGATCAATTTTGCAAGTATATATATATATATATATATATATATATATATATATATATATATATATATATATATGACGAGTAAGTTAAAGGGTTAACGAAACTTTTTGTATTGGTTCTCGAGTTTCTTTTCTGACATCAAAAGATTTCAAGCAATTATGCTGAACGTTTTTTTGCAACTTATTCTTTACTGCTTCTCGACATTTGATGATTAAGTAGAGACGATCAAAACTTTATTCAAATGAGAAACATTTTCGTAGGAGTAACATTTTTTCGCCGCCGATGTATAAGACTTTGTTCGAGTAGAAAATTATTTGAATAAATAGAGAATGATTCGTAATAATAGTAATGGTAAATATAATAATAGTAAATAATTATATTATTCGCGATACGAAATATATCTGACTAAACAAAATTTATTAGGATAATTGTCTTAGGTAAGCATTTCTTCGAAGCGAATCGAAGAATGCCAAAATTTGCAAGCGAGCGATTTCGTTAATCAATAAAGGAAATAGATTGCGTCGATGTAACGATATTGTGTTCCGAATTCGCGTTACCGTTTCTCCCCGAAAGTTTCGTATTTCTGTGAAATAACAAGCGCGATATGTAAATGTCCGAGTTGCTCGCAGCCAGAAACTTCTTCCCGTGAAGCGTAAGTTATACGGGCGATTTGTACGAAATGAATCCAGGTCCTCAGAAACGGTAACAAGATGTATCGAAGGTCCCTTGACTTTTCTTTTGCCCGTCGGAGCGGAAGAGAAATGCGCGACGGGAGAGAAAAGGGAACAACAAAGGGGGAGAGGGTGAATAGAAAATCGCACCGAGTTGAACGTCGAATTTTTGGCCCACGCGCCCGTCCATTTCGTTGTAAATTGTGTCGTACGGAATTGAGCAGGTCGAAACGAATCCTTGGAACTTTACTGCGAGCGGAAAAGAAAAGGCGGGAAAATGGGAAGCGGGGAAATTTTAGAAAATACGACGGTGGAAATAGCAGGAGATAATTTAAAAACCAGGGTAAAGGAAAGAAACAGGTGCGCTGGTAGCCGCTATCCATTCCGCTTGTGTTGTTTTTAATAAAAAAAAGAGAAAAATTGTGTCGCGCGTCGCTTCGAGCAATTATTAATATTTAGTTTTTACAGTGGATGCAAGAAAATATTGGCCCTCTTCTCTGCTTTTCAATCCGACTTATTTGCAATTAATTCAATTCTGTCTGCGACGTTTTATTTGACCGCGGATTCGTATGCAAGTTCATATTTTTATAATTACATTGAACGAAATAGAACCCGAATAACTATCGATAAAAGTTGTACTATTTCTTGAAGCAGTTTCAGCATTGTAAAAATTGTGAACGTTTCGATCGAATATCCTAATACTTTTGATCTAATCTGTAATGAATTATACTTCGATTCGCCTCTTTTTCGTTTCACGTTGATTATAACTTTGTATTGGGTGCACCGATGAATAGTCCGCTTCTTTTGCTTAATTTAGCATTTATTTTTAACAAAATTGGATACTTACTTGGTCTTAATACTTGTGTAACTTGTAAATCTAGTACTGGATAAACCGTCATGAATATTTTGCTTTAGATAGTTTATAAGCATAACAGAAACGTGGAAAATTAAACTTTCATTGTAAAATTAATCGGAAATAATTCTAACATCGTGATACAGTAGAAAAATGAAACTTGTATTGTAAAATTTATTAGAAATAATTCGAGGATCATCGTAACGACTAGAAAAATGGAACTTTCATCGCAAAATTGATTAGAAATAATTTGTGGATCATTGCAACGATTATACCGATCGTTTAGGGGTTAAATATAATTACCGTTATTTGCTACATTTTTCAAGCAAGCTGTGAATTCCCATTCGAGAAGAATCTCATTCTTACGATAAAACAAACTCACAAACCCCATTTGAAAACAGCGATTTACTTGTTATCGGTACGCCTAATATTACGTTTACTTTGCACATTTTTGCCGCACGCTCTTCGCGCTTAATCGCAAATCCAAAATTTCCCTCAAATGCGTAAAAAAATCCGCAGCCTACCGTCAATTGCAAGCAGAGATAAATACTTTTTCGCAGTCGCTGTGTGTTGTTCCGCGTCAACGCGGACCGCGGATGCAAAAGAATTAGCAACGAGGGAGGCGAGATAAAGCGTGAAACTCGAAAAGCAATCCACCGAAGTAAACGAGAGACACCGATCGATGAGGGAACCTGCTTGTGCTCGAAAAAAATTTATCATTTACCGATATTATTCGGCATTTGGATAGATAGAGAAAGAGAAAAAAAAAGTATGTTCCACTGCCGACGAAGCCAGAGATAAGTGGCGCGCGACACTCGATGCAGCATCCACCAATTGCCGCATATACGCGTATATATATACATATATATTTTTTTTGTTTTTTATTTCGGCTCGGAACGCCAATCTGTTGGAAGCCTCTGGAGCTTTTAGTCGCGATATTGCAGATCGAAGAGATTAATGCAACCCGGGGTGGATTTAAATATTACTCATAGCTATAACTCATGACGACGGCGCGGCGCGACTAACTGTCGTGAATCTGACGGGGAAAAGCTAGGTACGTAGTAGGGGGTGGTACGTGCGGCTAGTCACCGGTCGAACGCGAATCGTATCGACGTCGATTAGCTATCTGGAAAATGCTCGCCTCCCCGTTGAGACTTAAGCCCTCGGTGTATGATTTTCGGACGTACGAGAACCCTCCACAAGCCAACCGGTCAGAGTATCGATCTTCGCGATCCTGCTTATCCACTTTTGCCCCGGGCTATTGATTATAAGCCCCCTCCTCCCCCCCACACGAAACTGAATATCGTTTCACGGTTATCGAATCCTTGATGGCTATTCTCCCTACATTGATTCGGACGATAATTAATCGGGAACGATAATAAATGGGCATCTAATTTGCTTATAGAGGATATTAATATTGATGGTTGCCAGTATCATCATCCGATATCGATAGCCAGTATCTAGAATATCGTCGAACTTATTCGAGATCTATTTATCGTTATGCACGGGTCCAAAAAATCCTTTGGTATGTGGGTAAATGAATTCAATGATTAGGAAGGTAAGAGTTGCGTTGGACGCTTCGTCTGAAAGTTGAAACAGAAGTAAGGAAATTTAAAACGGTACCTTACGGTCGTTGATATTAATAATAATTTTGTTTTATACAGTTATATGCTGACTGTAACGAATGATATGTTGTTCTTCGCGTGGAAATAATCGGTGTCTCGAGGAAGGATAAAACGCGTAAAGGCGAAATTTGTAAAGAAAAAACTTTGACAAACTTTGTTTATGTTGGGGTTATGCTTCCGAATATAGTTTTTATTGAAACGAAATAAACTAAACGTTTAATAAGAGTAAAACTAAATACAAAGCTGGTTGATGTTTCCTTGCTGAGGGAACGCAGTGAAGTGACGAAAATCACCTGCATGAACGTGCGGCTCGTGTACAAGAATGGCCCATGCCATAAAACGACGGTCAGGGAGGGAAAGCAAGAACCAAAAATGCACGTGTACTAATGTAGAAATTCAGCCTTCGCACGAAATGTGCAAAGGTCAGAAAGCATGCTGTCCCTCGGACACCCAGCTCCAGGTATGCCTATGCCTGCTAGCCTAAGAACAATCAAAATACCCAAACACAATTCAAAGTAAAATCAACAGAAGTAATCCTGTTTCAAATTTTGTACGCGAATAATAGAGATTCGTGGTAATTGAAATGCGAATTTTTGTGCATTTATGGGAAATTTATATTCGGAAAAGAGTGCGTAAATCGCATACGCAATTTAAAGCTATTGCGCACAAATATTCTATTTATTGCATTCCGCAACGTAATAGATTTCTTTGATTTAAAAATGTTACCAGCAAGCGTTGGTAATAATTTAATCTAATTAAAGTTCCATTTTATCTTTCAAATATGCACAGGGCGCAACATTATCTTTGCATAGCATAAAATTATTTGCAGCTTCTTGCATGTTTAAATTTCCCATAAATGAATAAATACATACGCGGGGTCCAGTTATAGGTATTAATTTATTATTTTATTACGTTAACTTTGCCAAATAATTATATGAATATTTGGTAAATTTTAAGTACAGTTAATTACATTAGTATACGTAGGATTATAAATACGGATAATTGTATTAATATCGGTTGGATTATAAATACAGATGATTATATTAATATTGGCTTGCGAGCGTGATTTCTCAAAAATCAATTTAGTTCGCTTTATGCTTGCCGTTGATTAATGCGCAGTCAGCTTTCGAGTGGCGTTTTCGAAATTTCTTCGCAAGGAATAATGGAATTTTGGGGAACGAGAAATTTAATGGAATTTTTATTCCGTTCGCAAATAATTGAACTACGAACGTTTGTGCATCGATGCAAAATTAAAATTAACAGAGAGGTGCAAAATTCATATAAAATAAAAATGTACAAACGTGGGTACAAATATACGTAATAATCAAAGTTAACGATAGGTTGCAATATTTAAAGGGTGAAACCAATCCTTATTTAGGTTCCTTAGGTTACTCTTAGGTAGTTACTGTAAAATTTACTGGTTGCGAAAATCTCGTAGCATGAATGCTACAACACATCAAAGTAATCACGCGTGAACGTAGAAATATTCGAAAATATTAAGTAATATAAATATTCGGTATAGTATCGTTTTACCACACTAAGTAGATATTTATTTTCCTCGGTGTTTTTTCTTCTTCATAGTAGACGACTATTTTTATCCTTTTCCTTTCCCCATCTATTTCATATTATATTTATTTAATCCTTCCATTTGTGGAGTCGCATTTTGCGCGTATAAAATTGTAATATTCTTAATTACTTCCACGTTTTCACGATTGATCGAAAACTTTTTGCCAAGGGTAATATGAAACGTATTCGTTACTCTGTATCATCTTTCAATGTCCCTCAAATATCGCCGTGCACTTTTCCATCAGCTGTCTCCGATAAAATTAGCGGATTAGTTGAATTAACGAAAAGGTTACAGCTTGGTTTTTGCTCCCGAGTTTCTTGTGGAAAGATTATACAAGGTATAAGTCTATCTTAACGAAAGAGGTCATTATGAGAACTAGGGTTTATCCCGTGGAGTTGGTACGAGCCCTTTGGAGTTTTATAAGCGCCGTTCACTTTTCTCCAACTTTTTCAGCGAACTTTTTTTATCAACTATACGGCCGCCTTAAGGAATGCGCTCGCGAGTCGGTCTACTTTGAAACCATTTTCTTGCTCACGGTAGAAAGTATTCGTACGCTGGCTTAGAAAGGAACGAGTCATTTAACCTTTATTCGACTTATGGAGGCCGCAGCCAGGGTTGCAACCAAGCTTTTCACGTGCCCTGAGTTCAATTTCCCTTTTGGGCCTCTTAACCTCTTAAAACACGAGCTCCCGAGCGTCGCAAAGCTCGTTTCACCTGCCTTCCTTTCCACTATTATTATTAATAATGTGTGAATTAAACTACGGGACTGAAGTTGCGGATTTGAGGAGGGGTTAAAATATAGGCAAAAAATCGACCAACGTTATGTCATTAAATTTTTAAACTAAGGTAAATTAGCCTTTAACAAGTCGGCGCTAAAATTAAAAATAGAACTAAACTATGGGACTGAATTTGAAAAAATCTGAGAAACGATTAACGAAGGAAAATTGGCCTGTGGCGGCTCTCCTGCACCCACCACTAGAGGGACATACGAAATAGGCTTTCTCGAAAGTACTCGCTCCAACTACCTCGTCCATATATATACCGCCTTTAACCTTCCTTCCAATATCCCAACGTCTAAGGCAGGGCCTGCTAGGTAGCCGCACTGATGAGTCCACTAGCAGGCCCAGGACGAAACGCAACACCCTTCCTTTTCCTATCCTATCCCCTCTCCACAGCACCACAGGCCAATTTGTTATACGTATTTCAAAGCATATTCGGGGCGAAGATAAATAAATCTAACGCGTTTAATCGTACTGTTATGCCGTGAAAAAGGAAAGGATGGGGTTCCCCCGAGAAATGATCCTTCTTCTTCTTGATAATCAGAAGTTTTTATTGAATAGGTCACCAACAGAATGTTCACAAGAAACTGCACGTCGACGCACGTCTAAACACTACTGTCGCGAATATCGAAGTCCACCCTAGTTTTGCCGGATTGTCCCTTAAATAGTCCTAGTTCTATTGTTTTGTCACTGGCCAAGCGGGCCCACGCTGTCATAGGGTCTGCAGCGGCCAAAACATCTGATTCACACTATGACCAAGAGGGCAAAGTCATAGTTGAGTCAGTGTGGAGAGTGATGCAGCATAACAGTACGTATTAAGCTTCGATAGTGAGTCTACAACAAGAACCAAACAATGGAACCAAAATGAAAGTTCCACGGAAGAAATAAAACCCCGAAAGAACAGTTGCCAAGCGAAGTGAACATAACCAAATTAATTACGCTCGATGGTCAATGAAGCCGAAGATTCTCCATTCGATTGTTCGTCACTGAATTCTATTACTTATCTCTTTACGCGCATACGGTTTCCGTTGCACGGTCAAACTGTTCCGAGACTTCCATCTATTCGGAATACAGTGTTGCCTTGGATATTGGCCGAGGTTCGGGACCGAATCTGGCCCAAGTTGAAGGGAGGTAGATCTTTCAGGAAATCCTGAGTGTCTCCCTGTTCATAGAGAGCGAGTGAGATAAAAATATACAGAGCAGGGCTCATCGACATTTAACGGTAGGTGTAAAAACATACATACAGTGCAGAGATGACTTGTTGGCGAGGGTGCTACAAGCTGAACGGCACAGGAACAAGGAAAGCAGTTCGCTCGCACCGCCCATTAGCCAGTAGAAAATCTTTCTTCCGGATTCTTAGATGCTACATGCATAGCAGTAGGTCCTTCATATTCGCTAAGGATGCGCGAGTGCGGATCCTTCCCAGGTATCTTCTTGAAGATTTCCCCACATTCTCGCGAGAAAAAAAACATTAGGTTTACGCCAATGCGATTCAGTGTAGTTCCAAGTCGTTCTATCTCACTCTACCTCGACGTGTTTTGTTTCGCGTTCTTTGTCACGCAGTAGACTTGCAGTTGTGACCGATTCAGCCAATGACGATAATACGTGTGACTGAAGGTGTCGCTAATATGCGACAGCCAATCGGTTTGCCTCGTCAACAAGTCATCTCTGCACTGTACTTGGACACCGGGACAGTTCCGAAGTCATTTCCAAGGATTGGTGGGGATAGCGACCGTCCGATATCCAAGGCAAAACCTCGGCCAATATTCAAGGCAGTACTGTATCCACAAAGAAGAAAAAAAAGGAAAAGGAAAGGTTAGAAAGAGGAGGGGAGATGGAAAATGAGAGGCGGTCGCGCAAATGACTAAATCTTATTGCCGGCGGGTAATTCGCGGCACGCGCGTCCCATTTGTCCGTCAGGAGAAGGAGGGAATCGCGTGGATCGGAGGATCCCGCGGAAATAAACGCGTACTGGGCAGGAAGTCATTAGAGTGGTACGTGATGCAACTGGATTGCGCGGCCACCACGGAGAGCCAGCAGGAATTAAGATGAAATTTTTAAAGCGCCTCGAAATTCCAAATTCTCCGGTCGTGCGGCAGCAGGCACGCTCGAAAACCGAACTACGACCACGAAGATCCGCGAGAAGTAATTGGAAGTCGTGACCGACCGCGATGCTTCTTTTTAACACGTTCTCCCGCTGTGCTGCATCGTGCGAGGACATTCGCCGCGAAAACAATTCGACTCGAACCCTTTGCATTCGATGGTATTTTCAATGCGAACCGTCTGGTTGCTAGGGATTTAGTAGACTTATCGGAAAATTGGTAGCTTTTCAAATTAAAGTATTATGTACAGATGCTTTCGATGTGGCAACGTATCGGAATAGTAATCGAGAAAGTCAGGCGAATAATTTTAGGGAATTTCACGTGAAACGTGATGTATAAACATAGATATTGTACACCTTATAGAATTGTTTAATTTTCTCTTTATTATCGAATCGAGACAGGGCGAAATTCTTAATTTTCAAACGTTATCGAAGATACCAATGCTAATACGTCGAAACACGGGATATCTTATATTTCTATCTCGTATTCCTACCTTCTCAACTGTTAAGTACCGGAAGAAGTTCGTATAATACATTCGAATCGAAGTTTTATTGAATTTCTCAAACCTACTATAACAATGGTGCTCGCCGTAAGAAAATTCTGCCTGTGTTTAACAGCATTATATAAAATTATATTTGAAAGGACTTTAAGCTCCCCTGGACTCCTTAAATCTAAACGTAATGCAACATATAATCGTAACACAAATTGCTTGATTTCATCGATTTCATTGACTTTCATTGAATTTCTAATACACTGCATATAAAGCGCATATGCGTTGCATAAACGTTGCTTATCACTAGATTTACGGACGTTACGTGTATAATTCGACAGGCTTCCGGAAAAATACGTACACTGCATATAAATATTCGAACGTAGAAGCGTGAGGATGAAGAGAATCGCGTAGAATAACATATTCATACCATTGTATTAATTGAAGTTAACATACAGTACTGTAACATAATATTTATAAATAATGATGAAAAATAATATTTATGGTCCCTATAATTTTATGTATTAAATCCGAAACGCGTCAACGTGACGCGTTCCGTAAACCTAGCGTTCATTTGCACGAAGAATTTCGAGACACCCGGTACACGGAGAAGTACGCTTTTAGTCGCGAGGGTGTCGCAGCGAAAGGGTTAATGGTTATGCGGAACGAGACGACAGAAAGGACGGCTGCAGGGGCACATAATGAGACAAGTAGGAAATATGACCAGGAAACCGAAGAGGAGGGATGGAGGGAACTGTACAAGGAGAAGCAAAAGTACAAAGTATTATACAGAAGAGAAAAGAAGGAACAGTGCACGCGAGGTGAATTGGCGTAGCAGAGGATTTGTTGAGGGGTGGAGAAGGGGTTGGAAAATAGGAAGGGGAAAAGGATAACCTGGGGGATTTGCTGTTGGTAGAATGTGAGAAGGGAGTGAGCGGTATGGGAAAATGGAGGGTGATGGATGTAGGATGGCGAAAGGAGGAGGAAATATTTCAAGGAGAATATAATAAGAGGGAGGGACAAGAAAAGGGAAAGAATGAAATCTCATATAGTGTCTAATCTTCTCGAACAGATTGGACAATCCGTGATCTTCCTTGCTCTTCTTCGTTCTAATGTTCGGCAGCATTAGCAGCGCGACGCTGTTAATCGAGCACGACGAGATAACTCGTCGTATAATTTTGTGTTAGGTTGGCGCATGCGAAATATGTCGTCTCTTGTCAGAGAACGTATGTGAGTGAGTTCTTTAAAACGATATACGTGTGCAGCATGTATTTAGTTCAAATCATGTTTAGTTAGTGATTCTATACACTTTATTAATTAGTTGCATTTGTTATTATATATTTATGAAAATTACCAAGTTCAAGACTGTTTAATTTTCCTCCTGATTTTCTGTCGGGTAAAAAATGTTTGATTTTAAATTCTCGGAAATGAATGTTAAATTATTGTGTTTATATAATGTTTAAAAGCCAATAATTATTAAACACAATAATTATATATAATATATATATATATATATATATATATATATATATATATATATGTAAATGTTAAATTTCGACTTGCATAAAGAATTGCTTAAATATTCCGATTATTTGTGATGTCGAAAACTGAAGTTTCCACAATTTTATTATAATACATTATAATTAATTCCTTCTTCTTTAACACGATTCATTACAATTGACTAATTTACGATATTAAATTCAAGCTTCGAACAAACGACATTTTATATGCACCAACCTAATACAATTTCCTGTTTTTACAACAACAGTTAAAAAAAAGGGACACCAGTAGAGAGACCTGTTTCATCCCCTAAATATTACAACGCGAGCTCTAATTACGATATTCGCATCCTTTTGTGTATTTCGTACGCCAAATGCATATTTCTAAAAAGCTCAATTCATTCCATAAAAATGCATAAAAATCCACAAACTACTACTGCTTACTAAAAAAAATGCTCCTAATGCTAGAAAGGGTTAATCCAACAATCTGATTCAATTGTCTTAACACACCCCGACAACTTAATAACGATCAGACCACTTCCTCGTGGTGCCGTTAATCGATGAAAAGTGCATCGCGTTTTCACTGCACTTGGATCGCAGCGCGTCACCATCGCGGAGTGTAACTCGTCGTAACAAATTAAAGGGTTAAAGACTACAACCCGAAGAATCAATGTGTATCGTTTGCTCTTTATTCCCATCGCGGGAGTTAAGGAAGACTCTCGAAAGAGAAACTCGTATTTCCAGTTCCCCCGAGGAGGCGAGTAAAAAAGAAATACGCAACGACGAAGGGGGGGAAAAAAAAAAAAAAGTTGCTTCAACAAATGTAGGACAGCCCGTGGCTATGCTTTCGACATCATTGTTTGCTCGTATTACTTAATTGGCACGACATCCATGGCCACGCGTATAATTGGAGAACGAACAAGGGAAGAAGCGTCGCGTCGTAGTTTCGCGATGCAACGCGAACGAGAGAAGTGGAAGGTTAGAGGAACTCGTTTATAAAGCCGTTCCTCAGCTCGAGCTCCGGTCACGCCCCCGTTTGACGAATTAATCACAGCGTAGGAATTCCTAGGAGGGATCCAGGAAGGCGTTAAGGTCTGCACGAGCGATTCCGCGATGGATTACGCCCCCCCGGATGTTATACTTAAGATCCCGGATTCACGTAATCGCGTTACTTCCCGTCTAACATCATTTACCCAGCCCCATCAGCCTCGGACAAATTCTAATGCCTCGTGAAATTTCTAGTCCACCGTCGCACCTTGCCTTTCTTCGTTACGTGTTGCAATTATGGCGCGAGCTTAACCGTTTTGCTTCCGCTTCCATCCTTTGTGACGCGGACAATGCCGAAGGGTGTAGCGATAAAAATTTAAGTCGTACATCGTGAAACGGTCACGGATTTAACGACCAATGTTTTTTGATACGTAAAGTGCGATTTTTATTTTTGGCGAGATGAGGAATATGGTAATTGTTGGAATGCAACGATGATGTCAGCTGTGTCAAGCATCGACGGCCTATGGTTCTCATCTTTCAGGCATCTTGAGCCGTGCCTTGTGGAGGGGTTATCCGTGGTGCGCACAAGGTTTTGGTTTTTCGCCCTTGAAGTTAGTTAATAGCCGAGAGTCGAAAGACACACTTGTCACTGTCGTTGCGTGCAAGGCACAACGTTTAAAGTTTCCTATAACTCTTTTACTTATTCTTATTTTCATTATAGAATCCGAATCCTTTGTTATTTAATACGTTAATGTATTGTATAATAAACTGATTTTACAACAATAATAATTGCTCTTCGCGCAGTTGATAAGAAGCTATTGTTGAGATAAGGAAGAAAGAAGAAGTAAGGAAGGAAGAAATCTTGAGATAAAGGAGATAATCTTGAAATTTTGTAGATAAAAATATCCGTATTATCGTACGTCTTTATTGTTATTCACTTTGTCTCTATTTAATTATTCGTTCTTCTAATTGCACGCTGTACTGGTAAATACTCTTTTACGTTATATACTAAAGGGCATCAACCCGTTAAATAAACTAAGCTAAACTCATCAGTACAGGATTATCAAGTATAGAATAGCAAACAGTCAAACAGAAAATAGAGAAACGTTTTTGCCTAAATCTATGCATAATCCTGATAATATTTTCTACAATACTTTGTAAACATACTAAGAATTCCACGCGATACTGCCTGGAAGGTACTCGCAAAGTTTTCGAAGACCGAAAATGTGGAAAGAAAGAAAGGATCTGGTACAAAATCTTGGAATAATAACAAGGATTTAGCTGGGAAAATGAAGCAAGGTTTTACGAAAAGTTTCAATATCTCGGTCCGCGAGAAAATCGCCAAAGTTGGTACCTCGTTGACAACAGTGCTGCGAAGAACGCGCGTATCTTCTAATTTTCTAAAACAAATCAACGTTCGTTCGAACGGTGCAAAGTTCTCAAAACCGCAAACTCGCCCCTAAAAGGGTTAAATATTCAATCTTCAACCGGCGAACATTGAATTCCATCCGATTGCTTCCTTCTCTCGACACGCCACCCGATAAAGTCAATCATAGTCTTCTCGACACCGATTATCCAGTCCCGAGGATGAAGAAAAAAAGAAAAGAGAAAAAAAAAGAATCGCGCCGAGTAGTAGGATGAAACTCGATAAAAGTAATAACGGATTGGAGTAGTCTCAAGGTCCTCGGTGGATGATCGCTCTCGACGAGGAGTTTGTGCGTCTATCGTTGGCGGAAGGAGGGTAAAATTCTTGGAGGAAGTCGAGCAGCTCGTTTAACGACGTGCCATACCCTTCGTGCTTGGCATGCGCCTCTTATTATCTTCTGACGAAGAGCTTCCGCAAGGTGCTCTCTCCACCGTGAAAGTGGATAGAGACGTCTTTCTGCTTCTCTCGGCCTTCGACGAACATCATCGACTCGCGACATCGAACCGTGGATTAGGCCATTGCTTTTTATCATCCGATCGAACGCAGCTGTCGACCACGGGCTTGCCAGTTTTACCCGTTTCTCTATCGTTATTGCTCGGTCGTGGAACGTTAACCTTTTGTCGGGCCACGATGCATAAATGCATCGTTAATGCACCGATGCCCGAGCAAAGCTGCGACCATAAATAGAGCAGACACTTGGAGCGCGGCAAAAGGATCTCATCGAGCGCTGATTTATTATCGTTGTCATTCAAACGTTTTTCGCCCCCTTTGAGTGAGATTTTTCTTCCGTTCCCTCGTTTAGATCAAAGACGCGACTGTTATCGATCGTTTAACGGTATTTGAAACCTTGTATTACGATATTACGTAGCTATTGAACCGTCAATTGCCGAAAGTATACGTATTCGTTTTTGTGCAGTACAATATATATCATTTTTATCGTAATTTATACTTATTCCACTGTAATCTATCATAAGATATATGTAGGTATTTATACTCGTGCTATTTTAATAATTACAAAAATAAGTTTCCTCATCCGTACGTTGAGAATTGTTTTACAATAGACGTTGGCTATGAAAAATATTCGCGCTATGCTGTATCTATTTTCGCATTTAAACATTAATTGGGCGCAAATATGTTGAATTTCTAATCGTCAAATAGTACTATAATGTCACTGTACAAATTCATCGCTTTAATTGTAATAAAATCGTTCGAAATTTATTTATTAGGTGTACCAATGAATAATGAACCTTTTGATTTAATTCGACATTTGTATTTAACAAAATTGAATTCGTACTCCGTCTTAAGTATATTTGTTACTGTTCTACTATATTTTGTTGCATTTCTATGACCAATTAAATGGATGACAAATTAAAAGGCTAGCTCGTTAAGTATTAAATAAATGAATTATAGATTCCCGGTTGAAAGAAAGTTTGATCATTCGATAAAGCAAATTCGTCGATCCATTAAAAAAACAGTGGATTATTTATCATTGGTACACCTAATATTATTCATTAAAACATATTGCGGACAACGTATTTGTAGACTTTGGTTGCAATCTTGATCTCCTCTCGAAAGGAATTCGATTCGTTTTGGGAATCTGTTAAGGGTTATGCTTTGATGGAAGCAGGTTGTGGAGCTGTAGAGAGGGGATAGACTAGGAAAAGGAAGGGTGTTGCGTTTCGTCCTGGGTCTGCTAGTGGACCCATCGGTAAGGCTACCTAGCAGGCCCTGCTTTAAACACTGGGATATTGGAAGGAAGGTTAAAGGCGTTGTAGAGCTGTGGAGAGGGGATAGAATGGGAAAAAGGAAGGGTGTTGCGTTTCGTCCTGGGCCTGCTAGTGGACTCATCAGTAAGGCTACCTAGCAGGCCCTGCTTTAAACACTGGGATATTGGAAGGAAGGTTAAAGGCGTTGTAGAGCTGTGGAGAGGGGATAGAATGGGAAAAAGGAAGGGTGTTGCGTTTTGTCCTGGGCCTGCTAGTGGACTCATCAGTGCGGCTACCTAGCAGGCCCTGCCTTAGACTTGGGATATTGGAAGGAAGGTTAAAGGCGGTATATATATGGACGAGGTAGTTGGAGCGAGTACTTTCGAGAAAGCCTATTTCGTATGTCCCTCTAGTGGTGGGTGCAGGAGAGCCGCCACACAGGTTCTTCTTCTTTTTGGTTTTTAAATAAAAAGACACGGGTTTAAGGAAAAGGTAACTGATATATATATATATTTGATTGTATGTGGAAAATGTAATATACCAGGACTTTCTATGTCCTGTCCGCACCGACTCTTTACTTTGAACTGTCGAGAGAACGACAGCCTTCGACACTTATAGTTTTACAAACAATGGTCAACCTTTTCAGGTACGCTTGACCTTCGACAAGACGAGACGCTGCGACTCTGAAGTCTTTGGTTTTTCCCGTTTTACTTTATTACTTCCGCCTGTAGAAGCGACACACTATTATTTTTGAATAGGGAGTTTTTCCAAAGAAGAGCTGTTTTACTTCAACAGAAACAATCTCAAACGAAGCACCGCATGCGATCACTGCACTTTCTAATTCGCGGTTATAGAGATACTGGCTTTCGATTCGAAAATACACGTTGAAATGGCAAAATTTATCTCAACGCACGACTCTATACGTATTAACGATATATCGATACACGAATTATCGATAACATTCCGATATTATCTATATGCATCGATAAACATTATCGATAGAATCTCTAGCTCGTGTAAAGCCGAGTTCTGTTGGGCGCAGCAATCGTTTGCCTATACTACTAGCTCGCGCATTCACGCGTCACGTTTCGCGATCGATTGGCGAAAAAAAAGGAGGAAAAAACAGTTCGTGGCTCGATTCACCGAAACACGTGCGTTAATAAAAATACCGGATAATATTGGGGAAGCCTATACGCCACCTCGAAACTTTAAATATTCGATAAAAACCATTTAATCAAATGCCGCAATGAAAATCCCCGCATCTCGCACTCCAGCGTAATTAACTTTTTTTTGATACACAGCGCAACCGCTGGTTAAGACACGTAATCCGTTTATTTCTTCTTTTTTTTCTTTTCACCGTAGTTAAATTAACCTCGGTCTGGTTGTTACGTAACAAGTAGTTTACCTTCCAGTCGGGGATTAAAAGTGGAATCTCCCTTGCAATGCCTTGTAAGTAACATATTACCGCGCCTAAGCACGCTGCATTCGTTTTATTCCAACTTTGTCCACCGGCTGACGGTAAAATCTTAGACGAATAGCGTGAAGGAATTTCTGCAACCAAATTTCGAAGATGATTTTCAATAATAGGCGAAGCGAAATTATGGATAAAAAATACGTGGATGAGAAGAAAATACTTGGAATACTGGTTTCTTTGAAACGAATTAAAAATTAGGACAGAGGATGAAAAGAAATAAAAGTACATTATACTATTAATAAACTAGTAAACTTTTATGGTTTCAATTCTCAGTGAGAATGGAAAATAGAAATTATCTGAAATTTTGGACTGACTGAAAAATGACGCAAAGTAACGATTTCGTTACGGTCCAGATAATTTGGAATAATGTAGAGATGTACCAATTACCGCCACTTTAAGGTTAATCCAATTCCTATTTTAGAAATGACTTAATCTATAAATCGTTCCAGTATTAGGCACAACATTGTTCAACATCTCTTTTATTTATGAACCTCTTTTTATATGTTGAATGTAATTAATCAATTGCTAATTAATCAACGATGTACAAGACAATCCAATGTCCCTATTACTGTCACTCTGAAAGTTCTCATTTAAATGGAAACAACTTTTACATATATTAACACGTTAGTTTGCGTAACAGATATAAAATGTATAGTAAACGTATCGCGTTTGCCGAATTATGACACGTCGCATACTTCATAATTACATTGGCCACGTTTTAATATTCAACGCGACATTCACGTGCTAATATTTACTTGTAAATATTAAACGTCAACGAATACAGGATGCCTATGCGTTGTTACGTAAACCGAAGTCCAAATTTGCTATCCAAATTTGTTAGTTTACTATTCTTCGTACAGTGCTTTGGTATTAACCCTTTGCGGACGAGAAGTAATGACACTTATGGGAGTACTTTAGTTTTGAATTCTACGACTTTGAGTTTTCACGCTTTTGTGTTCCAAACCATTTCGTTTCCAACGATTTCAAATGTTTATTATTACGTTAAGTATTCATTGCATTAAGTTTTGTGCTTTAAAAGTCGACATGGGTTTGGAAAGCCAAAAAATGATCAGGCGACTATTTGTCGACGCTCATCCGTAAAGGGTTAACCCCTTGGCATACAATAACGAGTAATACTCGTGTGACACGAATCATGGCGTAGGTTCGGTAAAAAGCGACTCTATCCGCAACACGGTTAAATTTTAACCTGATTTTTCAGTTTCGATTCGTAAGTATTGAAAAGAAGCACCGATTAAAAATTACATATAACATTTCAACACTTTGAATATAATTGTTGAATAATTACAGAGTATGTTTCCAAAAACGAATATTTATTAAAGTAATACAAAATAGAGGAAACTGTGTATAAAGGTTCAGTTGTGGGCAACGCTGTCAACTCAGCAACCATTCTTTCTTAGTGCTCGTACAGAACTGGTAACAGAGCGTGGTTCGGTGTATACTGTGCCGAGGGAAATTTTATCTATGTACCCTTCTGTGGGAAAAAACCAGCAATTACACGGGTAAACGACGGCAGTGGCACGAAATGTGGACTGACCATTTTTTTTTTTTTTTTTTTGACATCCCTTGGTAATGCCAGAGCGTCATCGAACGCACGTTTGTAATTTCGCGTGCTATTTGCCCAGATTTACACGAGAAAAACATGTAAAACAAAACGTTTAGCATTGTTTCAAAATATAAACTGGAGATTTATGCAAAAATCCAACAATAATATTGTAGAAAGCCAAGGAATGATTTACGTGCCACGCGTTGATAATCGAACAATGGTATGGCAAGGGGTTACATAAAATAATTCGATTGTCAGTTATACGTATAGAACGACAGAATTTCTTGCTACATATTTACACGGGCGAAATGAAATTTTGAATGCTCGCGAGAGGCGAAAGGTGAGAAGTTTGCAGTAAACTCGGGACTGCAATGTTGCCACGATTCCTCCATTATTTATTTACGGAGGAACGCGTTTCGGAGGCCAGTCAGCCGGCAGAACTTTTTAATCATCTTCGACGAGCGTTGCAGCCGGGAATGAATATTTTACCCGGTTTCATCGGATCGTTTCTAGCGGCATTAATATTATCGTGGCGCGGATTCAAGCGTAACGGATCGATCCGGATCGGGAGCAATCGGTAACGTTTTTACATCGTTCCGCCGTGCGATCGAAGAATTAATTTTTATCAAAACGGTGAAATGTTTAATGCAAGCGGTACGCTGGCCGGTGCGCGTTTTAATCACGCCGATTTCGTATATTTCTGCCGGCGAGCCGAGCCGCGCCGCGCCGGTTATTTCGACGCGGCTCCAAACTCGCTCCACTTTTACATTTACGTGCCGGACGTAAAAGTTATTTTTCCCTTTTATTCGCTCCGATCGATCGTTGGGCTATTTATGCGGACCTCCGCGTTCGCGTTTCGATGAATGTTTTAAGAGTCACCGGACACGGTTAGGATCGATGGATCCTCGTTTGCCGAAGCAGTCATTAACGAAGAACCGTAACACACTTTTATCGCGACCGCGTAATTCGAACCAAATGCCAGAATTCTTTGCAAGCGTCTCCGCTTTTGCTTTTCGATAGCAGAGTTTTCCCCGTCTTCGATCGCTTCTTCGTTATGGTTGCGTTGCGTGTAGGAAATATTTCGACTGCTGTCAATGAAATAACAGAAAGATATGGAGCTACTGTAGCTCGATTTGTCCTAACGCGTTTCGTAAACTGGGAAAATCACTGCGACATTAACTGTAATTACTGTATACGGTTCAAGAGTTCGAGAATTATTGGTAGATAATTGAAAGTCTGTTGAAGATCAACGGAAAAGCTCGGAAGACGATATTTGGCAAAAAGAAAATATCGACGTTCAACGATGTTTATCAGTGAAGAAAGAAAACACAATTGTGGCGGCTCTCCTGCACCCACCACTAGAGGGACATACGAAATAGGCTTTCTCGAAAGTACTCGCTCCAACTACCTCGTCCATATATATACCGCCTTTAACCTTGCTTCCAACATCCCAAGTCTAAGGCAGGTCCTGCTAGGTAGCCTTACTGATGAGTCCACTAGCAGGCCCAGGACGAAACGCAACACCCTTCCTTTTTCTATCCTACCCCCTCTCTACAGTTCCACACAATGTTATGTAATATTAAAGTGCGGATCGCATTTGTGGAAAATTTGGGTGCGCTGAAATTGCATAACATCCATAACGCGCAAAAACTTATAAATTATCAGAAGCATATAGTGGATAGTATAATTTTTAATGGATGAAATAAACCAAGCACAGTTAAAAGAATCAGACATCAACGCTAGAATTAGCGCAAGTAAAGATAGCAGAAATTGGATAGCTATTCGTCGACGTTCGTCCGCAAAGGTTTAGAATATTTATAAATTATGTTTAAGATGTGGTGAATTTCCCATAAATGCATAAAAATCCTCAATCTAGTCGTAGACGACGGTCATTCATTACGCCTATCTTAGCATAGTTACTTGTACAAAATTTATACAACAACCTATTGCAATTGCACCGCGCAGACTTCTGCAGCTTTCTCTTCTTTGTGCAATCCAGCAAACGTTTAATAAATCCACCGTACGTTTTTGATCACAGTCATATCCGAATGGTAGAAATGAAGTGCGGTATTTATTAATCCTAAAAAGGAGAAATATGGCGCCGGCAAAAGGGGAGGGGGGATACCCGGCGAAGCGGAAACGGAGACTGTTTGTTGAGGATTAAAGTTAACAAGATCGGGAGCGGAGAAGCGTTCCGCGGATCGTTCTCCAATTAAATACAAGCCAGACTAAGGGAAAACCTGTGAGTCGTTGATCCTCGAGACCGTTGCTCCGCGGAGAAATAAAGAGATCGACGCGGCGGCGTGGCGACGCGATCCCCGCGTCCATCGAGAACGCGAGAAATCCAAGGAAACGGGATTATTCGTGTTGGTGTTCCGTCGCGATGGGCTTTACTTATCGTTAGAACTTCACGGAGTCACCGAGACACGATGATCAAAGAACGACGCCTTTGCAAGGCCCCCTTGCGTATTACTTCCCTCCTCCTTGTTTTTCCCCCCTCTTTGAGGTCCCGTGAAAGACGTCGCGAACGAATCGCTTTCGATTCCAGGCATAACCACGTTTCGTCGGACTTTCTTTGATATCGTGGTCAAAGCGAATTGATTCCTGCCCGATGGACCACTGCTTTTCTTACCCTTGTTATATTTAATTAAGGCTAAGTGATCAGTGGACTCGGGTCACAGGCGAGGTACGGGATAAATCTATTCGTATTATAGGACTTCGCGTCGCATAGTTTGAAATCGGTTAGATGTTGCAATTTACCGCCAGTGTCCTTATTAATCGTCACTTGAATTATTTTATTTAATAACGAACGAATGCACGAAGAACCGAGATTAACACTTTACAGTGTAAGGATAGGGGCCGGGATTACTTAGACAATTTCGGAAGAAATAAGTGCTTTATTTCGCGCTTCGCCGTCACCACACTTCTCCGTACAAAAAGGGAATCCCCTCTCGCTCCGTTTCCCCGTCCTTAAAACAGGGTGTCCGTCCCCTCTCTTCCTCAGAAAAACCCCGCGCGGTCCCAAGCTTGGGACTGGCTTGCGTCACCCTTGCGAGGGGGTGGAAGTGGCCAGGTCTCGCACGGCGCCGGCGACAGCCCTCGCTGTGTCCTGCGGGCTACGAATGTTGGGACTCTTCTCCTTCATTTATGGCAGGGTTGCCGAAGGCGGCCCTGGCCAACGTCATCGCTACTCTTCGACAACCCATTATCCCAGCATTCGTGCCTCTAGCTCTTACAACAGTTAGTTTAGGCTATGACTTTGTATAGTCTAACTTGAATGAGAAAACGTTGCAGTTGCAATTCGTGTTTAATTTCAACGTTAATCGTTGCTTCGCTATGTAAGAATGAAGATTATTGAATAGAAACTAGGGTAGATGGTCCCAATTACCGCCAGTGTCCCCACAATCGTTACTTTAATTATTTTATTTAATTGCGAACGAATGTAAGAAGAATCGAGCCTAACAAAATTTCTATAATAAATTTGGAGTTCATTCTTATGTGACAACACAGATGGACATTGCACGTGTGTTTATATTTAATATTTCTAAATGAATGCTAGGAGGTGAATGTATCGTTTGAACGTAAAAACGCGACTAATGTACTGTAAGTAAAAAGGCGATGATTTTACGCTTTATCTTCTATCTGTCATACAAACCGACGTGCTAATATACGTAAGGATCATTTCCATTTAAGCGAAAGCTTTTCAAATGATTGCACGAGGGACATTGTACTTTGTTACATGTGCCCATAATTATGAAAGTAGTCTAAGTCATATATTCCTTGTTTCGAGATATAGACCACTTTCATAATTAACGCCAAATGAATTCCATATAACGTTGAAAGAACAAGCATTATCCAACGGTTCATTTTTGACAATATCGTAAACATTACACCGAATTAATTTAGTTTAAAATAATGTGACGTGAAATAACTTTATAAACTCATTTTTTTTTAAATGTTGACTTGGACCGCTTTCATAATTATAGGCGCATACATTTTCAATGAATTAGCAATTAATACAATGCATTTAACATACAGAAAATCATCGTAAATAAAAGAGATATTGACTAGTGTAGGGATTATTTTAAAGTAAATCCCTCGTGTGTTGTTGTAAGGTGCGAGAAGGGAAAGTAAAAAGAAACTCAGCCTTTGCAATAATTGCTAGTTTATTACTAATACTGAGTTCGCACAATCTCACAGAAAAAAACTCTCGCTCTGCACTCGCAACGTCCTCTCGCACTCGACTCTTTTTCTCGACTCCCTCACCCACGCATTCTCTACCCTTGCACGCATTCATTCTTTCTTCTTATCTCTCTCTGCTTCTCTCACTCGTCTGAGACGTTCGTAGAACCCAAACAGTCACGTTCACACGAAACCTAGCGCGACCACGCTCTCTTCGACCACACGTCTACTCAATCGCTCTATCCCAAACACTTCTCATTCACGCCTCAGCCAATCTTACCCAAATACAACACCGTTCGCTCAGCAATCGCTCTGGTCCAAACATTCACACGACATTCTGTCTTCCACACTAATGTTATGCTCGAAAGGTTAAATAACTTCTAATATAATTCAAAACGAAGTTGCTTAAAGCGGCATTAATTGGCGCATCGATCCTATGCCGGTTCTTCTAGTATCCGAAACGTTGAATCCGAATGATCGCTGATTTAACCGAATGATAGTAAGAATTTCCACGTCGTCGACGAAGCAACCGAAGTATCGGAATTATACGGGCGGGTAGTGTAAAACAGATTAAGGTTCGGGCGGCGCGTTTCGAAGGGGCGAATAAATCCGAATTAACGCGGCCCGGGAGAGTATCCAGAAACCACGGTGCCACGATAATGTAACCCACGGGGTAACGATTTCTACCTCCAGCATACGGCTACCCTCGTAAAATTGCTCTTTACGGTGCCGCTACGTCAAACGCGATCCCCGCATAGATCGGGGGCGGAGTTTAACGGGGTTGAGGGTGTCCACGAACGGTAAAGGGAACCATCCGGTGTCTGGAACCAGTTCGCTTCGTGAGAATGGCCGGCTGCGCCGTTTCTTTCGCTCTCAATTCGGGGATAATAGTTCCCGATGCTGCGGGACGATTAATAACCGCTCGAATATATCCGCGTCTCGCGGTTGAATCGCGAAAGATGGCGAATTGCATGAATTGAAGTTTGCGAGCAGCTTGACGGAGCAAAATTGAACCGTTGCAAAGATCTAGGACAAATAAAAGTCGTCGCAAGTATTATAAATTAGGAAATTAGCCCTCGTCTCTGGTACGCTATTTGCTCTTCGGTGTTTTTTGTTTTAAGTAGCTTCGTATCGGTGAGAAATAGAGAGAAAGTTTTTGTACGAAAAGTGGCGAGGTTTTAGCGCTCTATCGCAGTATGGCAAAAAAGTTTCAGGCGAAGTTGCGTTTAAAAAATGAAAACATGGTGAAGTCTTGGGGAACTGATTTCAATCCCTTAACAATTATGCACTGTTCGAATAAGTGTTACGTTAAAACTATTTGGCATCGGTACTAAAATAACAAATATTTTTCATTGCAACTTAATAACGTAATATGTGTTTTTATATGTGGAACATAATTCGAAAGATATTCGTGAATTTTACATACATTTTATTTTATACATTTTACATACAAGACATCTTAGAAAGAAATTATTTGTGAAAGAAATCGATTGTTATATACTTGTGTTACGTACTAATGCATATATTGTTACATGTACATTATAACAATTAATGTGCACAATAAATACATTCGATAAAAAATATACAACATACAATATACAATAAAAGCAATCGAACGAAGGAGATTAAGAGAATTTTACTCTATTTTTAACCACAGAATTTTACCCTATTTTTAACTACATCAATATTACGTAAGATTGCACTTTCCATTGTGTTCGTTGTAAAATATTCCTTTCCCGTAGGTGTCCTAAATTACCGAGAACTATTCGCTACAAGATTGTTCGTTACAGTTCGAACTAATAATCCCGTCGCGTCGATTTTATCAAAGGAACACTAAATCCTCCTATCTTTGTCAAGTGTTCCACAATGTTAACAAGCTTTACTCTAACATAAACGAGCGCAAGAAGCAGCGAACTCCGAATGCTTATGATCGGTAACGTGTTTCCCGCTTCAGCCGTGTTTGACAGGTCCATCGCTCAGCCTGTCATTCATTCGTGGATCGCGAGCAAAAAGGGTCCGGTCGCATCCGTTAAAAGACGCGGCGCGGCATCGAGCTCGATCGTTGTCGGGTTTTCCGCCGCTGGACATCGCCTCGTTCTATGTATATTGACAATCCGTCAGGGAAGAACATCGGGGATCCTTGATCTCTCGGGAGCCGTCCACTCGAGTCTCCACTTGCCGCTGGCAGAACGTTCGATGCGCCATCGTCGGAAGAACAGAGAAAGGAGGGATAGATAGAGCTTTTCGCGAACGTTCGTGGCCGAACGAGTGCTTTTATTCGCCCGTCAACGAGGGAACGCCCCGAAAGACGGATTGATTCTTTAAGAACACGACGAAACGACCTTAGCCGTGTCTCCTTCCGGATGGCTGGACCCCTCCGCAGGAAGCATTCTGCGCAAACGATGACGCAGACCGAGCTTCCTGCCATCCCCGAGCATGGAACACGTCGGCTTTATTACGCAACAATGCCGGGGGATGAAGGATGAGGACGGTTTTCTTCTGTAAGCCTTGACAGATCCTCGATAAAATCGATCCCATTCCTCCTTTTTACGAACGTTCGTAATTATCCGACGATTCTGTTAAGGTCAGCTCTCTGGAATAAAAAGGGGGACTGGTAACAAATGCTGCGATTGCGGTTGTCGCGAAGGGATGGAGGGATAATAGGGTAGATGAACCGCGTACCGCCGCTTTAAGGTTCGCGCGTAACTTTATTTAACCATTTTAGAACGTATTCAACATTTAGATCGTTCCATTTTCGAGCATAATATTGACTAACGTATACTTATTTCCATCAATGGGATAACGATGCTACGCAATTTAAAAAAATATATATTAATAAATATATAATATAAATAATAATAAATATATAATATAAATAATAATAAATAATAATAAATATATAATATAAATAATAATAAATAATAATAAATATAAATGTAATATAAATTTATAAAAATATATATCTCGTATATTTGTTAGAAAATCGTGAAATATTCTTAAAAATGCGTCACTGTAAGTCTGTACAATTGTCACGGTGAATAGCCAAGACGATCAACGCGACCATTTTATCGTCAATGCATAAATATCCTCGTTCTACTCGTTAACAAAGTTTACAGTATCCCTACCTCCTTTGATTAATTGGAAAACTTCTCACCCTTCGGCGTATCCCCGATTCGAAGCAACTTATCCAACCCCTATCCACGATAATCTTCGACAACTCTCCACGCCGCGTCGAAGAAGGAATCAAGAGAATCGACGCCGTTCTACAGACACGGAGGATCACGATTGTCGATAGCCAGATAAAGCATCGCCACCCTCCGCGCGTCGGGCATATTTCGATCGCGATTAATTCGACCGCCCCTGCTCCTTTACGATCGAGCTCCATTTCGCCCCGAATCCGTTCGATTTCGAGGAATCTTCCCCCGAGCACAGCTCACGTATCTCCATTGGAGACGTCTAGGATCCCCTTCAATCCTATCCCTCTTCAACTCGTTCCTCTTCGTTCGATCCTTAACGACCCGACGCACGCGAGAACTCGAAAGGAGAGAGCACCGTCGGCTTGGAGCCGGGAGTACTCTTACGCTATGCAGGCTTTATTTGCTCGCGATAGAAGAGTTTCGCAAGACGAAGGCCAGCGCACGGGGATCGCGGAGGGTTGTATTGGGGCGAAAAAGGGGGGAGAGAAGCAGAGGGGGATGGTAGTTGAAACGAAGAGGAACGAAGAGAGAGGGTTAGGTCGGTCGTTGACGGTTGGAGGATGATGCCGTGGTCTCCGGATCGATCTCGGCCCGCCGCCACCCCGATGCCGCAACCACCAAGCATCAGCTAACTACCCTTCGTAGACGCATACGCTACCCCCTTCGTTGCTTACCTCTGCATGGGCCTACATTGCCGGTCAAAAGTTCTATAGGATAGACGTGTCCCAGTTACTGCCACTTTAAGCTTATTATCGCTTTCGGCAACTTCGTTTCATTATTTTCGAAGCTATTTCGACTAGTAATCGTTCTGCTTTCGAGCACAGCATTAGTCAACGTGTCTTTTATTTGGACGTGAAATACGATGTATCACGTGGTAATTCATTGAAAATTATACGACAAAGTTCGATATCCCTCGTAGCGTTATTTGAAACGTTACTTAAGTAGAAATGATCCTTAATTAGTCAGCTTGTACGATGGATAGAAGATAAATAGTAAACGCATCGCCCTTACTGTATTATAAAAATTCTCATACTTTCTACTTGCTGTACATTAGTCGCGTTCTTGTGCTCAAACGACGACACGATTCAGCTCCTAATAATTTATCTTTCAGTATTAAATATAAACACGCATGCAGTGTCCATCTATGTTGTTACACGAAAATCGAGTCCGAATTTATCGTTGAAATTTTGTTAGCCTCGATTCTTCTGTACATTCGTTCGCTGTCGCGTGAAATAATTCAATTGACGATTAGTAATCGTTGCTAAGAATTTCGTCTTAGGTTAATCAGCAAAGGTCGCATAATTCTAGTCGCGATGCAAACGGGTTAAAAAGTGGGAAACTTTTGGCCAGTAGTGTACTTCTCTCCGTCTAGCGCCGCTCCAATGCTTCTCATCCAGAAGCTTCGTCCTTCCCTCCTTCCGGCCTATCTTCCAGCGCACCCTTGGCTACACGGGCGAATCGTCCACGGAGAAACGCGGTGCTGTCGCGCGCAGCAACATCAGGACGGCGACGACGTGCAAGCACCGACCGCGTTACCAAGCCTGGCCTCTTCTACCAGGATGATGATACCGGTATACGTGTATATGTACATCCGTGTGTAGACTAGTGCATGGATATCAAGCGCAGATATTGCCGAGGATTGTGTACAGTAGGAGAGTTCCTGTCTTGCGCTCGCGACCGAGGAGCCGAGTTACCCTTCGGCTTCTTCGCGAGGATTGCAAGAGCGCTAGTGCTCGCAGATGGAAACTGCTGCGGGCTAGAATTCGGCCACACTTCGGCCTCGCTCGAGTTTTGGCTTTGGGAAAGTGGCAGCGGTGTTCACGCTGCTTTCGTTGTTAACAACGAATCGTAGAATTCGGGGTGGGTAGAAAGTTGTACTCATGTACGCAGTTTTATTGAAATTGTTAGATTGGGATTATACGCTGTCCGTCCACGAAATGAAGGCAAACGAGTCTTTAGTTCCTCATCGTAGGTATAGCTTACTGTCTTCCCTATCACCACACGCCGTCTTCGTTATTAATCCTTTGCACTCGAGAGTTACCAAAAGTGGTTCATTTTGGCGACTGAGAGTCGCCTTTCGAGTGCAAATGGTTAAACCACTGTCGATAAATATCAGTATTATAAATAGTATATAAATAGTATTGTAAATATATAATCGTAACGTATATTAGTAGATTGTAATTAGAACGGGAATGTAAATACTTGCGTGCCTTCTTGTCGCGGACGAATAGTGCATTAGGATTATATACATTAGGACTGTATACGTATATTAGGATTATATAAATTAAGTTAGATATTTTATTACTTTGCAACGTAACTCACTCAGTTTGGAATTAACGGCACGATTTGATACGTACAATTATCAGAAACTGTTAAAGAAACCGATTTGCACCACGGAATTGTTTATGTAAAAAATTAGTCATTGAACCGAGATGTTTGTATTCAGTTTCGATGTAGAATGTTTAGGGAAAGTAGTTTTTAATCGTAAGCTACGCGGTATTGGTTTGGACGAACTCCTGCTCGGATATTTTGGCAATAAATACACTTCGGAATTTTTATTTGAAAAAGACTCGTCGAACCAGGACGCTTCTTTTCAGTTTCGATGTGGAATGTTAGGAAGGTCATTTTTAACATAAGCTACGCGGAGTTGGGCTGAACGAATCCCTGCTCGGATATTTTGAGAATAATTCACGCTACTCCGATGCGAAAGTTTGTCCAGAGATGCAAGTTTCGCTTTCATCTTATCCAATTTACGCAAGAATGTAAACGAAAGGAGAGAAGCTTATTCTCCGCGGGGAATAAGCACGGTGACTTGGTTCGGGAATTTACAATTTTGATGCACAGCTTCGAGAGTCGTCGAGAAGTAATCATGGCGTGCCCGCGTTGAAAGACAGCTTTTCTCTTGCTTCTGCTTCATACTCGCGCTTTCCGCTGATATTCGCAATTTTCCACGGTCCGTCGAACGCGTTCGCGAAATTTCTGCGTCGCTGTTGCTCGATCGTCGAGAAATATCCTCCTATTCGCGATCGTCCATGCGCCGTACTCTTGCTCCATTTCTCCATGATCGATTTCCCTTTTTTTGTCTCGCTATTTTTCGAACTCCCGCGCGGGGAAAAAAATTAGCTCGCCGTTGAACGATCAGCGAAAACATCGATACCAGGGCTTTTGTCGCGGAAAGGAAGTGCAACTCTTGTCCGCTACGTTTACGCGAGCTGCACTCTATCGGAGAATTTTGCCCGTGCATGGAAATCGTTGAATAATAAAAGGAAAAAAAGAATTATCCAATTTAATTCTGCGAGGTTAAAACGTTCTCCCCAAAGGGCTCTCGAAAATGAAAATACACAGACATCCATATTCATGTATCGCATGGGCGCACAGTTTTTAACACCCACGCCAACTGCGACTGGAATTTTATTAAAAATATAGCGCAAAGTATCGCGATACAAAGCTGGGGAATTCTTTGTAATAAAGGATTATTATGGCTGCGAAAGAAAGGGAAGTGGGGGAAGTTTGACGGCTTGTAATTCGAAAGGTTGGAGATTCAATAGCTTGGAAATCTAAAGCTTGGAAATCTAAAAGCTTGGCAACTCGATTGCACGAGAATCCAGCGATACAGACTTCGAATATGTCGTTTCGATACCTCAAAAAATACCGGTAAACCGGTTACGATTGAAAGTTTTACCGAATCACTCGGTAAATTTACAATCCGTACGAAGAACGCGTCAACTTAAGCGTAAGTCGCCTAATAGCAGCGAAATCACGTACGAACGATAAACGTAGTTCTTCAAACGTCTTAACTACTGGTTTGATTGTCCTCGCAAAAGCGTCAATAATTCCGGGAAATCTTATCCACGCCTGTAGCTTCGGGACTACTATTGAGCTCGATAAAGCTCGCGAAACAAGATCAATAAAATCGTTCATCCGAAAGGCTACTAAATTCTAGAAGAACGCAGAGGTTGCTGCACGCAATCGTCTACAGTTGCCATAAATTTACAGAGGTGAATAGAAATAAAAGGAGCAGCTGAAATCCGGCCGAATATTATACAGCCGTTGGCGTGCAAAATTTATTTACTAAGGATAGTTTTAACGGCGGGGAATAAATATGTTTTCTTAAAGTTCGATCTCGGATTAAAACGAACGAAGCGCTCCGCGTTTGCCAATCTCGATTGCAGCAGCCGTTGCTCCTCTTCGCGACGCTTTAAAAATTCACGCGTCCCAGTGTCGAGAAGCAGAGAAAGGAAGCACGAAGCGAGCAAACGAAAGAGAGCCAGGGGAAAATGAGTGCGCGACCGGATGAAAGGAAACTATCGAGTGGAAGGATAGACGAGTAGGCGAACAAATAGAAAGTGAATAAGAGGAACGAATGAATTAACGCTGGGCAGACAGGCTGATTCGAACGATTGTCGATGAAGCAACGAGATTCTTCCAAGTGGAAGGAAACCGGTCGAAGTTCGCGTTCAAACAATTGAGAAACAGTTCGAATTTTTACTATGCTCTTTATTATTTAGGTGAGTGGATATTCGAATGCTTAGAAAGCACGATTATTTAGAATTCACAAGCTTAGAAATTCCGAGGCTTAGGAATTCGAATACTTGGAAATTGAATGCATTGGAATTGGAAAGTTTAGAAGCTTAGAAGAAGCTTAGAAATTTTAAAGCTGGGAAATTTTAAATGCTTTAGAATTCGAAAGCTTAGAAATTCCGAGACTTAGGAATTCGAATACTTGGAAATTGAATGCATTGGAATTGGAAAGTTTAGAAGCTTAAAAGAAGCTTAGAAATTTGTAAGCTGGGAAATTTTAAATGCTTTGAAATTCGAAAGCTCAGAAATTCTGAAACTTAGGAATTCGAATACGTGGAAATTGAATGCATTGGAATTGGAAAGTTTAGAAGTCGAATGCTTAGAAATTTGAAAGCTAGGAAATTTTAAATGCATTGGAATTCGAAAGCTTAGAAATTCCGAGGCTTAGGAATTCGAATACTTGGAAATTGAATGCATTGGAATTGGAAAGTTTAGAAGCTTAAAAGGAGCTTAGAAATTTGTAAGCTGGGAAATTTTAAATGCTTTGGAATTCGAAAGCTTAGAACTGTAATATCTTGCAATAGGAAAGCTTGGATATTCGAATACTTAGGTATTGGAAAGCTAGAAAAATCGATGCCTTCAATTTGCAGGCTTAGAAATTCAACGCTTAGAAAGTATTCAAGTTTCTGGATATTCGATTATTTACAATGCAGAAGCTCAAAAATCTAATGCCTTGCAATTGGGAAAGCTTAGAAATTAAAAGATTGAGAATTTAATATCTTGGAATTGGAAAGCTTGGATACTTAAATGCTTAGGAATTTCAATAGCAAATTATTATAAAATCGTAGTAAATTTATTGCCTTAGAATTCAAAAAGTTAGAAATTCAAACCTTGGTAATTCAATATCTCGGCATTGAGAATCTCAGACTTGAAATGCTTGGCAAATTGAAAGCTAAGAAATTTGATGCTTTGGAATTCGAAAGCTTAGAAATTCACCATTTGGAAACCAATTCGAATGCTTGGAAACTCGATTACTTAGAATCCAGAAGCATAACTATTTAATGCCTTTAAAGAAATTTAAAAAGTCTGCGCACGCACTTGCCATTTCCGAGACACCATATTTTCCTTCACCAAGAACATCAGCATGTTTATTAATGTTAATCATCCCAGCAAATTCCTCGAATTTTTGTTAATTCAGTGGACAGAAAAGGAACCGTGTCTGAATGTAACGCGGAGAAAACGCAAGTCTACCGTAGTAGTAGTAGTAGCTTTAGGAAATTTTCATAATTCCGCTGTTCCGACGTCTGGTCGTAGCACAAACGAAGCGTGCAGAAGGGTGAAGCGTCTCTGTTTCGCGACGCGGAATACAGGGGGGGGGGGGGGGGGGAAAAGAAACGCAGCGACGAGGTGGAAATTCCCAAGGGAACGTGTGAGAGGTCGCGTCTGATTTTTTTCGACAAACGATGCACACCACTCGCTTGGATTCCCCTTCGTTTCCACGGTTGGCACAATAACGCCGCCTACGTTCTTTCTTCCTCGAGTGAGAATGAAGGGAGAATCGACCGCGTTAAGTCGCCTCTAATTTCCGCTTTGCACAATAGCGCAACGTTTCTTTCCCGGCGCGAGTCAACCCCCCCGTTAAGTCCTTGACCGTGCGGAGATTCTTCGGCTTGCGAGTTGATTATTTGTGGCGACGATCGAGCTCGTTAACACTCCGTGCACACAGCGCGCGGCGAAGCAACACACGTTCCTGGGCAACTTCTTCTTACGCGACACGAATTCCAAATGGCCGCGCTCCCCGAGGAGGAAGTTTAGCTTTATCGCGAACGATTTAACTTCGTGGTCGTGCACGTTCTTCCCTTTTTATCCTACCTCTGGTGGTCCCAGGTAAACACACTTTCTTTCGTTTACCTTGCCTTTTTTTATCCCGACGCCAGAGGCGCGAAGAGGGAAATATTATACACACGGTGCTGCTGGATTAAGTGGGAAGCAAAATAGGCACGTGTTTAAGGTATCGAGTAAAGAAGGGCGCCATATAAATGTTAGTGTTGGAGGATATACTCATTTGCCAAATTGACTAACTCCACGAAATAGAAAAGTAAAGAAATTGATCAAATAAATACGCAGTTTCGTCTAAAATTCCTTTGAAATTTTGAATTTAGATAGACACGATTAGAATGTATTATTAGTGGCGTGTAGCGCTTGTCTAACAACGCATAAAATGCGTAGAATAACGTATCCTTGGAATAATTATTATTTTTATAAATTAATTTCTATTCCGTGGCCGAAAACGTTTTTCCCATTTCGTAGTTCTAAAAGTTACGCATCGATCAAGTGCTTTGACGCTAAAATTCTAATAGCTTAGAAAAGAGTAGTTAATCACTTTGGTCTGTAAATGGCTCATATCACATTTATCCACAGTTAGATCTACCAATTTTCCCGTTTAGCTCAGCATTTATTTTTAACCAAATATCAGACACTTTATCGTAAACGTAGTTGCTGTTATTTCGCAATGCTTTACGAAACGCGGCAATGGCATCGTTGGTACGTTTCGTTCATTTAGCAAGTCGGAGACGAGACAAAGAGAAACTGTATGCTCGTCGAAAAGACGCGCGTCAAAGGGTTCGATTGATGGTTTGGAATGGCGAATTTTAAATAGGGTAGAAAAACATCGGGTCCCGGTACTCGTCGGGGATGAAAGCCAGAGCACGTTCGTTAAATCGTTTAGTGGTTTCCGCGATGCCACTTGTGGCGCATCCGCGAATCCACTCGATACTTTTTCGCTCGAATGCTCGCCAGACTGGCTAATTTCAATCGCCTCGAACAAAGGAAACATCGCGTATCGTCTTCTCTAAGACGTCGCGTTTCAATACAGTTGCCATACAATTTTTCTACTATCGACGCGTGCTACTCAAAGTATTTATCAGCTTCGTACTGCAATATAATATGCGTATATACTGTATATTCAAATACGTATTACGCGTAATATTGGGATATGGGGTTAATTTAAATTAAAACTCGGTATATTCTTTGATCTATGATTTCATTTTAGCAACGAGGAAGGACGTCTTAACGTTACAAGGATCGAACTAAAAGTGAGGGCTTTTCTAAAGCAATATAGAAAATCTGGCGCCCACTCGAGAAAGAAAACCAACGGCCTGGGTCTGTAACGCGTTTGTCATACGGGCCTTTAGACACTTATACGGCCAGAGGCCCATGACTATGGTAACAGACTTAAGGCTTTCCTTTATTACAGACTCAGTGTCTCTCAAAACAAAATTTATTTTTGCTTTTAATTAAAATGATAATCCAACGCGTAATTTTAATCTTACCTGAAACTGTTGTAAAACTCGAGTCAATATTCGACTTTGTTAGGAGTATAATCATTATTTATGGAATCAGTATCGTAGTTTCTTTTTCTTTTGCAAGAATTTATTTAACAAAAATATCGTTCGTCATGTTGTTATTATATTGCGCGATATTGTACAGTGTTTTATTGTAATTCAGTTTATGCTTTCATTTTATCGATTTTGTTTACAGTATTGAGGGCGTGCGGATAAAAAGTACGGATAATAAGGGACGAGAGATAGATAAAATAACAATAGATTATATAGAAAATAACAATAGGATCTCTTTATATTCCTATGTGGAAAACGAATAAAATATTACTACTACCATTTAACGAGAATATATACAGGCGTAAGAGTAATAGTCGCAAAAAATATTCATATAAAACAAAGTTATACTAACAGTTTGGATCATAAACGTAGGGTCAAATTAGGAATCAGATCTCCGCAGCTTTATACTATGAAAAAAAAGAGAAAATGATTTTTTATGATTACTAATGATATACATGATTACTAATGAACCAAAAATCTTTGGACTAATAGTACAGTATAAAAAGTAACGAATACATACGTGTAAGCAGGGTATGATATTAGAAATTGGATTAATTGAGAAACGAAGAAAATAAGAAAACCAGCAAACAAAGATTCTGGTCGATTAACTCTTTGCGGACGAGTGTCGGCAAATAGCCGCCCAAACATTTTCGATTTCCTGGATAAACGTCGATTTTCGAAGGAAGAAATCAGTATTAGTGATGCTAATACACGCTTTCAATAATAATTCGGCGAATATTCGTAATTCTGTCCGTTACGAATTCGTAACCGAGTGCAAAGTTATTAAGCATTACTTTTCCTCTTCCGCAAAGGGTTAATACCATAGCTGAAGGCTGAAGCCACTATTGTGACTCGTTATTGTATATCAAAACATTATGAAAAATGTAGAAAAATATTCTCCATATCTTTCATACCAGTTTAATTTGAATATCGCGTTGAGCGAATGATTGTATCGGTAACGATCATAATTTACATCGATACGCGCAACAGATTCGTACAATATTAGGTATAGTTGGGTAGAGTGCGCAGAATTGATCGTTTGTAACAATGTAGAGGCGAATAAACTATCTTCGATGCACGCGAAAGATCTGAAGTGGGGGAGGAGGTTTCGGGTCGACTGCTAGGTTCAATAAAATTGTCGTTAAGGGAGGGTTGCGAGGCAGCGGCGCAGCACGTAGCCACTAGGTGTGTAGCGAGGAAATTACAAAGCAATTTCGCGGGAAATATATTGGGAAATCATTTTGCCGGCGATATCGAAAGTACCTATTATGCGGGGAACGTTATCATTACACGAGACGAAGCTTGTACTGTTGATAACGTGGTTGATATTGCGTGAGGACCCTTATCGTGGCTCACCTGCCACGAATAGCTTCGCGTAAGCAAACCTGCATCACTGATACACGATACTATTAAGCGTTACCGGGATCATCCGATGGCGCAAACAATCCCCGGACGATCCTTTTTTGCACAATTATCCGCGATAAGTTTCGCCATGAGAATATCTTTTGACATTACTCAGATTATATCATTAATTTGTCTTTAAACATTTCGTCGTTTAGAACGTATTTTGGATACACGATAAGGCACATAATTATTGGTGTAGATGAAAAGACCAGTTATATCTTTTATTTTTAGTCATGGTACAATTATTACGTTTCTTATTTCGAGTAACAGGCGAATTGTTATGCTTTTTTGTTTCGAGTGACAGGCCAATTATTACGTTTCTTACTTTGAGTAACAGGCCAATTATTATGTTTCTTATTTTTAATCGTAGCCTAATTATTATGTTTCGTATTTTTAATCGTAGCCCAATTATTATATTTCTTATTTTTAATCACGATCCAACTATTGCATTTTTTGCGTTTAGTCACAGTCCAATTATAAAAATCCTTTTATAGAAATCTTGCGAGTTTTAATCGACAAGTTTAAGAGAACGCTTAAATGAATTAACCTTTTCAGCGTTGTTAAAATAACGATGTCCTCCAATTTAAGACGACGGAAAGTAGTATAAAACTTCCAAAAGAAAGTTTATAAATTCTACGCGTTTTCATAGTCAATTAGAAAAGCATAAACACTCTGAAAATTCGTCTTTTAATATTCAATCGAATCTGCTTCACCAATTGTCGCAAAATCGTAGCTTCTGCTTTTGGAACTAAAAGGGTTAAACGTGAATATTATCGTTACATTACATCGATGTTTCCTTCCTTAACCCTAGGTTTACGGACGTTACGTGCATAATTCGACAGGCTTCCGGAAAAATACGTATACTGCGTATAAATATTCGAACCTAGAAAGTTAAGGATGAAGAGAATCGCGTAGAATACATATTCGTACCATTGTATTAATTAAAGTTAACATAAAGTACTGAAAAGTAATATTTATGATCTCTATAACTTTAGATATGAAATATGAAACGCGTCAACGTGACGAGTTCCATAAACCTAATGTTAATAGAGCCATCCCGATTTTGAGTGTCGCTTCCGAAACCAAATCGCCGAGGAAAATTCGCAAAAAAAGTACTGCAAAACGATAGAACTCGAACGTTTGCGCTTTCAGTGGAAAGTTTAAACGCTACAGTGGGAGCTTACGCTTTTAATTAACGAGAAGTTGGCCTGAGAATCTTTCGGATAAAAGCACTGAAATTGGAGCGGAGTTTGCAAACACGTCTCGACGGATGAAGAGCCCTAAACGAAGTCGAAAAATCGACTAACGACTTCCTCGAACACCCTTCAAGATGGAAAGGTTTCGTCCGAGTGACGATCATTCAACGATTTTATCTTTACCAACGTCGATCGACCAATGGCCGCTCGAACGTGAAACCGATCAATTTTTCATTCCAGACGAGATTTATTACGATTAGTAGCCAAGTTACGAGCAACAAAAATCCGTAAAGAAAAATTAGCTACGATGCGCGATAGGATAAGTCTCACGTGTAAGAACGTCAAGTTTTTATCGCTAATTGGCGCGCATTCCTTTCACGATGAACTACAGAAATAATACGAGATCCATTACACTACGCGTAAGCTGTTTATCAGCGAGCCGAGGGAAACTCTCGGTCGCAGCGTGTTCGCTGAGTAAAATATAAGTTGAGTGGAAAATCCATTTGCCGGGCGAAGAAAGGAGAATGGCGTCGGTGGTGCGTGAAAAATGTTAACTAATTTATACGTGGCGGGATTTAATAACCTGGCGAAGAGCTGCGGGTGCATAGAGTGTCCATTACAGTGGGAACAGTGTCATTAATACAAAAGGAGGCTCTCATGGGCCGATAGCGGCTCTTATGGTTGGCCTTCTGCCACCGGCAGGTCACCGGAAGTGGGCTGCTTCAGCCACGTTGCTCTGATATATCGACATCCACCGAAGAGTGAAACAATAGATGCTCGGGGCACTTGCCGCGTGAGAGTACACTCCTGGCTCTAGAATTATTATAGAGTACCGATAAGAAATTGATCGCATTATTCGTACACTCGAGGTAAAGCGAGATTGCTTCGAATTTAACGCGTTCGCTGCCATGCAGCAAAGTTTAGGGGAAATCTCAGCGGACCATAATTAGTCTAAACTGTTGAACAATTGAAATAACTGAAGCGATGGAAATTTGTAACTCTCTTGGTTGCGATACGATATGTTCCTAAAAGCAAACATCTGCAAAGTGTAAAAAGTGTAAATTTGTAAAAATAGTTTCATTCAAATATGAAAGAGCAACACAGTAGGTGCTTCACAGTTGCACATTTCAATATAATTATTTCCCAATGTGTCTGCACAATAATCAATTATTACTAGACTGCGGATCTTTGCGCAAATTCATGCTTTTATTAATAAAATTAAAGAAATGTAATTTGAATAGGGGGTTCTTTTGTCCTCGAAATAAAGTAACATATATTTTGCTTTGAATATCTCTTATATTCTCGAGTTTCGAGAAACCTATTCGAAGTCTAAATTTGCAACATGTACGGGGTGTAAATAATATTACACGGAAATACAAATAATAACACTACAAATGGCAAAATTATTTAAGTCGATGATCGAGAAACTCAATTCGCTAAGTTTCAATATTCATGCGAATCAAAGTTGAATTCGTAATTGGTAAAATTAACATGCGTATCGTTTCGCGCGTCTAAAATTCTAAAGTAGATATTCATTGTTAAAGATTATAGTAATATCGTAATCCTTAAAGTACGAAAAATTCACTCGAATAATATGTAACTTAAATTATCTGGTATTCTAGTATTCTACAGAATTATACTGTACCATTTAATATATTTAACACATATTTGAAACATATACCATTGAATATATTTGAAACATATTTATTTTAATAAATTTTGGGTGACCAAAAATTCCCCCTTGCCATATTTTTTCAACGATGAAATAATCGAATCGGTCGAAAAATCGCATCGCCTGAACGAGCTCTAAAAATTTAAGTACCTTCAACAGGTTCGTCAATAAACGTTAACCCAAACTTAATAATCCATATTTAGTCCATTATTCTTTAACGAATGCAAGTAAGCAGCTATGTAAGAGCTAGAGGCACGAATGCTGGGATAATGGGTTGTCGAAGAGTAGCGATGACGTTGGCCAGGGCCGCCTTCGGCAACCCTGCCATAAGTCAAGGAGAAGAGTCCCAACATTCGTAGCCCGCAGGACAGAGCGAGGGCTGTCGCCGGCGCCGTGCGAGACCTGGCCACTTCCACCCCCTCGCAAGGGTGACGCAAGCCAGTCCCAAGCTTGGGACCGCGCGGGGTTTTTCTAAGGAAGAGAGGGGACGGACACCCTGTTTTAAGGACGGGGAAACGGAGCGAGAGGGGATTCCCTTTTTGTACGGAGAAGGGTGGTGACGGCGAAGCGCGAAATAAAGCACTTATTTCTTCCGAAATTGTCTAAGTAATCCCGGCCCCTATCCTTACAGCTACTTATTATTATACAGTATTCCGTACTCTTTGGCTACGACGGATATTACTCGAAGAGTGTAAAGAAATCGTAAGACTATTCATTTGTTTTACCTTTAATTCACATTCTTGTCTCAGTTCCTTTATATTATTCGAGTGGCAAAAGGTTGCAAATGTTTCAAGACCCCAATAACATTGGATAATCGCGGATAATTGATAGAAAGTGTCAACAGCATGCGCAAAACGGTAACTCATTGAGCGCCTATAGGCGCCAATACTACTAAAAGGGTTAATTCCCCGAATCTTCAATTCGTAAAATCCGCAAGCGAAAAAGAAGAACGCGTTGCCGGCAAAGGATGAACTACACGTATTTCCGCGCCCACGCAAGGATCCGCTGAATAACGGTACAGCGAAAAGTACTTTGAAATATAGCGTGGAGCAGAAGGGGAACTCGAGTTCCCTGTCTGAGTGGAAGATTCTTACTTAATCCGCGGAATCGCGTTATTTCGGGATTCATTTTAATTTACCCCGACGACGTTCGCGTTTCCTTTTTCTCTTCCGTAAACATGCTCGAAAGAAGAGAAACCGCAGTCAACTGCCGCGCTTGAAATTTTCCACCGAAAACGTCGGAGAAGTTCAAAAGGGGCGGCGCACACAGAGGCTACACGGTTTCGCAGAGATAGTTTGCAACAAAGAAATTTATCAACGACAACCGGCTCGAGTTTTTTTTTTTGTAGACTGCGATTCAACGTTGCCAACGTGATTTTCCACAAAATTTTTCGCGTATACATGTGTGTGTGTGTGTGTGTGTGTAAAATGAAGGGGCAAGAGGTGAAACGGGTTTGTGTATTTCGCGAAACGTTATTTGCTCGCTGTGAGGCACTCGCAAACAAACGCATATTTGCCCGTTGATTACATTCATTTGACAGCGGCCCGTTACTTTTTCTCCTTCAATATTCAGCGTCGTTTTTTTACGTGTTTATTCGACTGCCGACTGCTGATTAATTTTTCCGTGCAAATTCACTACCATCCAGCTCTCGCGATCCACCGCTCGAATATTCGTTAGTTTACCTTTGGCGAACTTTCAAGAATTATTTTTAATCGAATCTGCAACGAGAAATACGTCGTTATGGTTCTGAATTTTGGTCATCGGTTAAGCAACAAATTTGGGGCTCACTGTTTTCCGCGCGGTGAAATTGTAATGAGTAGAATTAAAATTGTAATACGGATCTTTGCGCGTTTATGGGAAATTTAAACGTTGAAAGAGATATAGGTTGTAGATAGTATGGAGAAATGGATAAAATATTCAAGCCGTAGACGATATTATTTATACCGTTTAAAGAGCGAAATTACTTCGTATTTAGCTTCCATTCTCTGATTTCTATTTATGAAGGAATGAATTCGCATAGAGATTCGCAGTTTAATAATGGCGTGCATCTACGTGCGTTATTTACAGTCGAATAATCTTCACAATTTCGGGAACCATAAACAAATAATTTAGCCCTTGTTTCGAACATTTAAAGCTGACGCACAGTGGAAAATATTTGTCGATTCGTTCGTAAATTTCTCCCAAAGCAACGAAGTCCGTTGGTTTATAACAAATCCATCGAAATTTATGCACTCACCTAATAATATCGTGTTCGTATTTTGGAATTAACGTCTAACTTCGATGCATCAAGTTGTCCCAGGTTTGTCCAACATTTTAAACAAAATGTTGTCACGAAACATTCTACAAAATGGCGGCAGGGAATTCTGAAAGAATCTCGAACAATTTTAAAACAAGAATAACTCTACATCTCTTAATAAATCGTATTGTTTATTAAATTTTGCGCACTTAATATCTCCTGAACGAAAGAAAGAAACTTTTGGGACAACGTAATACTTTTAACTCTTTTCGATTGAACGTCCAACTATTGTTTACGTTATCAATCCTAAGAGTATTGAAGAATACTCTGCTACAATTTCTCAGCCTTCTCTCTGCACCCTAACATAGTAAAGAAGAGCACACAGTTTAAATTAAGTAACGTGTATATATAGCATATAGTACACAGAACAGTAATATTTATGGAATAATTGAAAACGGAAAACAGAAACAACTGCCCCGGAAAAGAGTTAACACTCCTTTCGATTATCACAAATTTCCCAACACCTCGTCCATTCTACCTTTAAACCCTTCGCTCGGCGGCAAAAAAAAATACGTCGAATAATTCGAAAAGAAGGGACGAATAGCGATTGTTTCGGAAATAACAGGCGGCAAAAGCGCGGTCGGCGCGTTGATCGCAGAGCGCAAAGGGTGAACAAGCTGTCAAACCCGCAACAAGGGGCGAAAGTCAATGGTTGGTGCGACGCGGCCAAGCGTTCGGGTCTAAAAGCGCCGCAGCCTTTTGATCGCGAGGCTATTTTCTTCCATACAGCCTTTCACCGTTTCACGCCCGGGGATTTTCATGCGAATTTACGTTGCAGCGACCCGAAATCAGCGGTTTCGTCACTGGTCACTGGCCAGACTGACCATGGTACGGCCAGGGGCGACGGCCAGCAATTAAGTTAGCAGCCGATTCTAGCCAGTTTCGGAGTTTCATAACCCGCCAGAGGTTGCATCCAGTAAATCTGTTAGATCCCTGGCAGCCGTGGGGCTGGCAAAGGCCGAGAGGCACGTCGACGAGACTCTCGTAATTTCGCCTATACGTTCGTCCGGCGCGCAATTTAAATCCTCTCCGGGCAAGCCGCATGCTACCCTATTCCCTCGGAGACCAACTTTACGAGGGGATCACCCTACGTGACGCGAAATCGAGAGCGAACCACTCGCCACCCTCTCCCCTTCTTTCACGATTGCGACAATTCGCGTTTGTTTTGTCGGCATTGCTCGAGCACGGTTGCGAGGGAAGACTTTCGTGGAACCGGCGGTGGATACTTTCTTTTGTAATTTTTAAGGTTGCTCGAAGAGCGAAAGGTTACTAGCAGCCGCAGAGTTGTCGCAGTTATAAGTACAATTTAGTAAATCGATATGCTTCGCAAAGTTTGCTACATTGGAACGTTTCTTTCAATTTCATCCGCGAGGGATTCTTTAAGGTATCCATTTATTTGATAGGAGTTCTTTTCTCGTTAACATTTCTCACCGTAACGTGATGATTAGGGTATGGTCTTTCAATGCTGATCATTGTAACTGTTTTTACCGTAACTTGAAGTAACTAGAGTCAATGAAATTCAAACTTTAAAACAGAGATATTTGTACTTTAGAGGGAGCTTAATATTTATAAGGAAATTGAATAGTAATACAGCAATAATTTGATTGGTATATTTTTAGGTGTTAAGCGGTAATATTAGTAAACATTAATAAGGGAGGTAATTAAGATAAGTATCGCCGATTGATTCGAAGCTTAATCGAAATAGGGCAAATCGAATCCTAAAAGCTGAAAGAGGATCTACGACGCATTTGGAAAAAAGCGGGGCGGAGCATTAATGAAATTGATACAGCTACGAGAGACCCGCGTTTACCGGTTCTAATATCGGCAAATGCACAGCGGCGGGCAAAGGAAGATTAAAAGGTTCGCCGGCGATTAATTCGCAACGAATGGAGCCGCTTAGTTGCACGCGACTATCGCGAAGCTCGCGTGTTTCAACGCTACTGCGAGCCAAGCTAACGTCGCGTAGCCTCTGTTAATAACTCGCCGCACAATATATACATTGGTCAACGATTCCGGAAGCGAATTTCGCTAACCAGGCCATCGTCCTCTGATGCGAAAATAATTTTATTAGCCTTCCGGGACGCCCTGCCACGCCCATTTCTCCAATGAATTTCAAATCGCCGATTTTCTCGCTTGCACTGTTTGTAAATCGTTCGGCTGCGATTCGGAACGTTGGTCGCTGAAATTCGCCACTCGTACGCCTAAAACCTTGCGGAGGGAAAATTTCGCCGAGTAGATGCGTTGATGCTGATTAGCAAACTACGGATTATTACGCTGATTTATCCCTTTGATCGTGATTAGGGAAATAGCGTTTAATAGAAGTCAATTTAAATAATGTAAAATAAAAATCAAAACTGTTTCGAACAAGAAACTGTCCGAAAGTTGTTCTTTTTATTGAGAGTAGGTAAGAAAGGGTTTTGATTTAAGCAGTATAGTGCCTTTTAGCACAGGAATTCTTACTTCAATAGATCATTATCGGAACAATGGAACGAACATACTGAAATTTGTTAAAATGATATCGTTTGCGATGGAATTATTGGAAATGGGTTATGAAATAATGAAACAGTTTATATCTTACAGTATGACTCTATTATAACGGCTTTAAAAAAAACACGTCTAGCTGTTTCTAGTTCTCGAATGCGAATGAATCGAACACCCAAAAGAAGGTTGGGGTCCGCTTTTTCTTGGCAAGACTGTTTATGGCCTTGCCTGGCGACGAAGTCAATTGACTTCGTGTAACAAAATCCAAACACGTCTGGTTTCCTTTCTATCGCCTTTGTTTAGACGAGAATTATACGAACGTTGGGCATTATTGCTTTTGCTAGCTTAGCATTAGTAATAATTCAACAGGAATACGTTGATACAGCAAACGATGGTGTTACTATTTCTTCCGTACAACTTTATTCGTTTTTCAATCGCAGTTTTGCACCGTTCCCAATGCAAGACAGTGCTTAACCCTTTAATTACGAAAGACTATGGATTTCATATAATGCAACGTATGCAGATTAATTTTCTGACTTATTATTTCCTAACGATATTTGGAAACTTAAGTTGACAGCAATCTAGCATTTTATTATTATCAACTTCATACTAATTTATTCACGAGTAACTGGTTTACCCGCGTAAACTACGCACGCGCTTTTAATTATCGAACCATGCAAATATCGCGTCACAGTCAAAGGATTAATAAGCTTTACACTTTAACTAGCCCATATTTAGACCCTAGCTTATATTCGAATCAACTTCTCTAATATCATCGCGAGATAAACGAATTTATTACCCAACCTAGCACATCTCATATCCCTAGTATTACTAACAATTCATTATTTTTCACAATTGTATTTCATCGATTTACACCGAAACAATGAACAAATATAAGACGCTTCAGTATTATTATAGTTTGTTTGAACATCGTATATCGATCATCCGATAACGTCATGCATCAATTGTCTAAATATCGAATAGACTGAACATCGAGAAGAAATTGCGGATAATGGAACGATCACACGACGTGTGTAGAATTAATTTATATATCTGTTTATCGGGAGTACAACTCACTTTCGCACGGTTCACAATCGTAATCGCGTCGAGACGAAGACTGGCTTGTTCGCGACGCGAGCGTAGTATTTATACTCTTCAATTATTTTCGGGAAGATTCTCGCCGTGTCTGGCGTCTAACACGCATATTCCTTGTCATGCACGCATTCGAACTCGCCCGTTCGCCGAACACTCGCGATCGTCTATTTTCGGGTATTGTCGCGAAGGTTTCACCTGTACCTATCGATACGAAATATATAGAATCGTAATACCAAACGAAACATAATCTTCGTCGTGTTGGATCATATATATACATACCCAAACTGAGAGCAGCAGAGTTAAAGCAAGTAGCATCAAAATCTTTATTAAACTTGCCAACACTCGCAAAGCCCGGATCACTGTTATTGTTCCGTCCAGAACACACAATAGGGCGCGTGAGGTTTTCGTCGGTAAAGCTTATAGCACGAGCGCAAACAAAGGCTATTTTTTGGAGTTGGAATTAAGAGATTGGGGGATTGTAAACAGCTTACTCTTTAGAATTTTTAGTTTCTTCCATACTCAATAGCCAAGGACGTGCTATAATCTCGGATTTCTGAAGGGTAATTTAGAGAAATGTGCGACGCGCAAGTGGTCGAAGTTTCTAACCTGGAGGAATACCGTTACCGGAAAAACCGAAACCTCGCGTGAAATCAGGTATCTCCCCACCCTTACCAGGAGAAGGCGTGCTAAGGGCACAGGGAAGGGTGGTCGCGGCACTCAGGGTGTCGTTGATTGGAAATTGAAATTTGGTGACAACAACCAATTAGCGTGCACCCTGAGAAAACCGAGGCCAGCTCGGTGAGTCCGAGCGCAAGCGAAACCAGACATTATCAATACAGCAAACAAGTAACACTAAAACAAGCAAGAGAATTTAAGTGTTCACACATATAGAAACATACAGATCGTTAGCTTCACGAGTATAGTAGTGATCGTGAAACATACACATTCGAATTTTCAACACAAAAAACATTCAGATTAGTGGTTGAATAGTGTACATTCAACGCACTCGTTCGCGTCCAAGTTAAGAATAATCCGAGACAGGCGCGAGCGTACAGTTATTTCATCCCGGAAAAGAAAATTCCCCCGTTACTATCCATCCAACAACAGCGATAACTCTTCCCCGGAAAGAATAAATCGAATCTCCGTTTCGTTTTATGGTGGATGTTGGGCCGAAACTGCAGTTAACTCTTCTACCAGCGAACAGAGGTCTGCCTTTTTCGAACACCGGCGTTTACCTCTCCGGGAATCGAAACGTTAACAACCCTTTTCTCCGGCTGAAAGTTTTACGACGACGACGACGACGAGCCACGTGCGCCCATGCGTATTCAGCTTCAGCCGCGGATAAAAGCCGTAGGTTCCGACCAAGTCGAGCAATTAAATGGAATTCATCGGATCACGAGTCGCGCGCGCGCGCGTCCGCTTACAAAGAGAATTAATTCGTGCAAGATGGGTCGTAATTCCGTGATAGCGGGCCGCGCGTCCCTTGGAGACGAGGGAACGTGGCCACGTGCACCGGCGAAGAGAAGGGGGAGAGAAAGCCGCCGTCCGGACGTTCGGTCGTAAAGCTGCGCATATCCGGTCCCCGGTGCACACACCGACGTCCTTCCCACGTGTAACTACATCGGATTACGAGTGGAGTTCCGATGCGTTCGGTGTCAGGATTTGTTGAAGTCCCGCCAACACACAGGGATCCTAGCCGGGCTTGTAATACGGCGTGCATATCGTAGGTTTCACGGGTCGACTGTCAAACCGTGGCCCACGGGTTTCCTTTATCCCGTCCGCATCGCCGGTTCCTTTGGTTTCTCCTATTTCTGACCGTGGTCAACGTTGTGACGGTCGTCTAACTGATATGCTTGGAATTACGCTTCTGTGATGTTCGCCTCTGCTGGTCTGCGGGAATTCTTTGCGATCCACGGTGCGTCTCGCAAAGCGTGGATAAACTTTGCACGGTCATATTTTTAGCGAACTTATAGAGAAAAGGGGGATGTAGGATAAGCGCGGGTATTATTATAATTTTTTAACGAAGAACGAAAATAATTTTTTAATCGACTTCAGTGGGAAAATTGGAACATTTACGCGCGAATGAATTGACAACTTGTACCGTGTCGTTCTTTAATTTGGATATTTAGCTGTGCTCTATTAAAATATAGGATCTATGAAAGTAGAGAAATTGGTCCAAATATAGTGTCGTTAAATTGTAGAGCTTACTAAGTGCTACGCTGTGTCGGGAACGATGCAAAACTACGACCGAGGAACAAATGAACGTACAGGATTCGTAATATTAATTACTCAAATCGTATTTATTGTACAGTTAAAATTAAGAATTTATGCAGAAAGTATTTCGTTATTTTTAGAGCCGCGCATTATTATTAATTTTGTATGTTTCTTTTTTTTAAGAAAATTTAGGTTTGTACAATGCGTACTTCTATTGCGATGAAAACACCGTTTGATTTTTTGTTCTAAATTGATAGACTATTATACTACATATATTAGAATATACAAATTATATTTTATGACACTATATTATATTATATTATACTATATATATTATACTATGTATATTATATATAGTATAATATAGTATAGTATACATACATGTACTAATATGTATTATACTATGTATATAATATATAGTATAATATAGTATAGTATACATATATGTACTAATATATATTATACTATGTATACAATATATAGTATAATGTAGTATAGTATACATATATGTACTAATATGTATTATACTATGTATATAATATATAGTATAATATAGTATAGTATACATATATGTACTAATATATATTATACTATGTATATAATATATAGTATAACATAGTATAGTACACATATATGTACTATATATTACTATATAGACTGGACTGCACGTCGATCAAAACGCATTAAAAATGCCATTAATTCCTTTGCAAGAAGTCCATAATTCGTGTCCAAAAAGAACCTGCTATATCTTGAAACGTTAAAGAACATACATGGAAACATGGAATGGATTTCATCAAGGTTTTATGTTAGAAAAAAATTCACGAAAATCCCCTTGATTTTAACGTTTCAGTAGTTGTAACGTTTGTAACGTTTCACTAGTTGTAACGTTTGTAACGTTTCAGTAGTTGTAACGTTTGTAACGTTTCAGTAGTTGTAACGTTTGTAACGTTTCAGTAGTTGTAACGTTTGTAACGTTTCAGTAGTTGTAACGTTTGTAACGTTTCAGTAGTTGGTGATAAACGTCCATAATGATGCTAAGAACAAAGTAAACGATTATAAAACAGTAATTATATATATAACCATGATTGTATAAGATAAAACTTACCCTACCCTTAACTTTGAACTCTTCGATTTCGCCGAATTTTTCAATCCCGAGGCAAAACCCGGAATCGTGCGGTAAATAATTCGACTTCCCCTTCTCAGACGATACAGCGAGAATTAATAGATTTCTGCTCTCGCTTAAATTACTTTTCAGAAGAGTTTCGCCAGCGACGCGACGCGACGTTTCGTCCCCCCCGAGTCATGAATTTATAGCCGTCGGCTAATTTTGATAGCGTGCTCGCGATAATTAAGTCGCGTGGCGTCGCGACGCTCTGAAGAGTCGACGATTCTTCAATGAGTCTGCCTTCGTTTGCGGGAACCGAGCCGCGAAACGCGTCGCGACTAGCGCACGCGGCTATAAAGAAATTACTTAACCACCCTTATCCCTTTTTCCCTCTTTACTCTTTTCTATTTTTTTTTTTTTGCGAACACCAACATCATCATCTCGTAACCCTATAATCCGCCGCGCAAATGCACTGCTTTTCTTTGCGAATGCAAATGTGGCAATATTACGGTCGAGCAAACAGAATTCTGCGAAGTTTGATCCTTTGCGATGGGTTAATTTTATTTCGCTCGCGATACATTCTGAATTCTTTGCGGTATTGCGACTGAATTGCTTACGTAATTTAATCCCTTGGCGCACCGTGACACGAATCATAGCGTCGATACAATAGAAAGGAACTCTACTTGTGACGAAGTTAAATTTTAACTTGATTTTTAGTTTCAGTCCGTGAAATCAAGAATCACCAATTAAAAATTATATATAACGTTCGAATTCTTTGCGTATGATGCTGTAAAAAGTTAACGAATAATGCGGTATGCATTGATAATAAAAAGAATGGAATGGCAAAGAGTTAACGGGCTTTTAGAAAAATAGATTCGAAATTGGAGGGTAGAAAGAAGCGGGAGAAGTTCGATTTAAGACACGGGATAGATGTTTGTTTTCGAAAAAAACAAAGTTTATAATTGCTGTAACTTCAAACGTGAAATTTGAAACCCGTCAAATTGAGAGGTTCCGTAAGTTTCGTACCCAGTCATTATTTTTCTGGGCTTCGAATTCGTTCGTTCGTTTGTTTAAAAAGTATAACACTTCAATGTTGGCGATTCCTATCTTGTTGCGCGAAAACTACCTTCGCCATCTTTTCCCGTTTTCCCCTTTGCTGCCCTTTTACGCGAGTGAAACTAAACGCGACGGCGCTCGGAAAAGTAAATTAACAACGCAGCAAAATAAAATATTGTTGCAGCGCGAGCCGGCGAAAATTTCGCGAAACTCGAAACGCGAGATCTATTATGGATCGCGCGTCGGTTTCAGCAGTTTTACGCGTCCATGAATTCTACAGTTCGCATCGAAACCGATCGCGCGCCGTTAGGTATAAAAAAGCAAACGAACTTCGCGCGACTTTTTGAGCAAGCTTTCGTTCGCCGCTTATTTTGCTTTCTAAAAAAATACAAATTTCGTTTGCAAACGAACGTGAAGGACTTGTTGCATTGTCGAGAGTGGTTCGAATTGCTCGCTGCAAGCGGAAAATTTCCCCTCTTTTCGATCAGCATTTTTTTCGTCACGTCCAACTCGCAACATCGCGTACCCGACGCGCGATTACGGTTACAAAAATTGACTTTGCCGACGAGGTTCCCCCCCCCCCCCCCATTTTTTTTCCTTTTTTTTTACACGACGAAGCGTTGCATAGGTCGTCGAAAATTTTCCACGTTTATTTCAATCCCGATCGAAGTTTCATCCGCGCCAAAAAAAAAAGCGTTGCCAACGAACGCGAATACCTGTCTATGCTTCTTTTTTTTTTTTCCTCCCTCTCGTTTTTGCTCCGCCATGTTAATACTTGGACCGCGTCGAAAGCTTATAAGTGCGCTAAACAATGGCGAGCAGCGTGTATAGGGAACTTTCGTGCCGTTGCTTTTTCCAAACTTTCGAAACCGAAATGCGAATTCGGAACAGTAGCTGGAAATTGGAGCGCGCGATTCATATCCTTTCTTTTTTTTTCTTTTTTTTTTCCCCCCCGAAATATGGGTTGCTATTGATTGGCGCGAGCGATGGATCCTTAAAATTGTCGGCGTTATTCGATATCTGCGGTACCGTGCAACTTTGTTTATACCGATGCGCTTTAGAAAAAGAAACGAGTTTCAATTCCTTACGAACAAAAAGAGAGTAACGCAATATGCCACATTTCCATGACAAAATGTTTCGCTTATCGTGAATTCCAACCATCCCTTTTCTTTAAATACGTGATAAAGAGATGTCGTCATTTTTTTTAGAAATCAATATTGATCTCTTTTGGATACATATGGAAAAATATATACCTCAACTTTCGCGAAAAAGTGGCGTATCAGGTTTTGCCATTTAATCACTGAAATACGTTTCTATAATGTCGATACGTTTTTTTTTTCGTTTTTATAATGAAATTGTATTTTATAATGGTGCCCCGATGATGTTTTAAAGTCTAAAACATTGGTAATCCAATCATTGGCTCCAAGGGATTTCTCTGCAATGGTGGAGATACTATTCGTACATTTCAAGAGTGAAAATAAAGAAGGCTGAAAATGGTAACATTGAAGTTTTTAGGAAAGCAATTGTATGTTTGCCAAAATGTTGTTTCTTATCATTTGTTACGTGTACTAAATTCATAGTGTTGAAATCTTTATTAATCATTCTAAGAACACTTCCCTTCTTACTTACTAATATTCTTACTTACTAATATTCTTACTTATTACAAGCATCGTTTTCAACTCGTTCGCTACCAGCCGTGTCACATATGTGTGACACATCGGTTTGCTATCAGAGCTCGTCGTCACATGTATGTGACAGACGTTTTTGGTCACGTTACGAAGACACGTTGAAACGCGTTGTGTTTCGACCAGAATTGTTAAGTTCTAAAACGGTGAAATATATGAAGAATGTGCTTGATAAGTCTGCGATAATACTAGATTATTCAGAGTTTGTACAGCAGTTGAACAGTTCAAAGTCTATTCAAATTCGTGTCATACAATCCCGAAAAGAAATCATGGGCTGTGATGGACGTCTTCCCCAGGAGACCCTGGTAGCCAACGAGTTAAGAAAAGAAACATTACTCTGACAAAATGACACACCTTCAGCCATCTTTACTTTCATTCTACATTTACCGCGCGTACCTGTCTTTCACATTTATCGCGAAAAGTTTCGTCACATTTCAATTCATCGCTTTCTCCACTCCTCTTCCCCTTTTTCTCCATTCTCCCTTTCTATTCCGCTTCTATTTATCAAGTGTAAACGCGTGATACCTTTGTTCGCTAGGTTTCATAAATATTCCGGGGGGCCGGGGAAAATTAGTTTTCCCGTTTCTTTCCGTTTGTCAACGTCGCTAGCGAAGCTCGGTGCCGCGTCAGCTTTGCAGCATCGATCGCGTCTTCTCCTCCGGTTTCCGGTTCCGCGACTGCTCTCCTTTACTTACATATTCGCCGAAAATGTTTCTCGCCGCGAGGCACAACCTTCGACGAATGGTAAATCGCGCTTAAAATTCCACCATCGAACTTCACCGTGACGTGTGCGCGTGTCCGTCGCAATCGTCGCATCGAATTCGACATCGTGGTCGCGGTAGTCTTGATTTTAACGTTAATAAAGTCACGATTCCGGCGGCTTTATTAGACTCTGTTTATTCACTGCTCGTTGCATTATTCAACGGCTTCCTCTCTCTCTTTCTCATTCTTTCGCTCTTTCATCGACTCTTGTTTTTCTTCCTTCTATTCCATTTACTTTCCGGATCGCGAATCCAGGAACAAGTGAAAAACACTTGGCCTGTGCCTTCGTCGGGATTATGCTTCTTGCTCCCCTTTTTACGTCGCTTCCTTTGGACGTGTACTCGCGAGATCACAGTCTATCGCTTTCTCTATTGGACGTTGCAGATTTTACGGTCATCGGTTTACTTACAACTTGTTAGCGATATTAGGGACGAAGAAATCGCGGTGGAATATCGATAATTATATCGGCAGTTTCCCTTGTTCGCTTTCGCGTTTTATATTTAAGAGATGAAACCGATCGATGCGTTTGGATGTCGTTTCTTTCGAGCTGGAGGTGTACGTGCAATTAAATCCCACACACTCACAGTTATTTGCTCGCGGAAGTATGACTGTTTATTTACCCTGTCACGTATCCCCCTGACATGCGAGTAGGACTTTATGGATTAGTAACCTTATCATGTATTTACCTGTTCATGTGAACAAGACTGCGAGTATCAATAACCACCGCGCAAGCGCGGAAATTCAAAGGGAGCAGCGGGGAAAAAGGAGCGACGAGAAGAAAGGAGCAACGAACAGAAGAAGAAGAGCAAAGAAGAAGAAACGACGTATTGAGCATCCTCTCCGTTTTCAAAACTGGATCCGGAGGAGCTTGTCGCTTTTGCAATTTTCTTAAAACTAACACAAGATTAAACAGAAATTCAATTCAATAAAGTTTCATCTAATTTTCGCGCTCTCGAGCAAAGTACCTTAGCACTTCACCGGCATAGAACCGAATAGTCCTAGACCCCATCAAGAAGATCCGTAACAAACCAAAGCTGGAATATACAACGTTTGATATATATATAAGCGCTCGTGAACTTCGCCGCTCGAGGTTTCGTACAAGACTCCTTTTAATTTACTGTTTATTGAGAAATCTTACAGTAGGCACTTAGATTCTAAACTCGTTGCGAAACTTCGACGCTGTACTATTTTTGATATAATAATGCTCGTCAAAAACGAATTGTTGTTCCTTTTAAAGGTTCGTTTGGAGATAATGGGGATAAGGAGAAGCAATGGTAAGAATTCTAGGACTAAGGGTCAGGCGTGATTCAGGGGCAAATGAGTAACGGATTCAAGGGTCGGATGCGTAATTGTGTACAGAGGATGAGACAGAATTTGGAGACAACTCATCTAACTAGACGCGATACATAACATTGCATACTATCTAAGAACGATATCCAACACATTGAACATATAAAACAGAGATGTTCATTAATAAAAGAGCGGTTGAACAATATTATGCTCCAAACTGAAACGATCTCTACGTTAAATTCGTTCCAAAATAGTTAAATAAAGTTACGCGCGAACCTTATAGTGGCAGTTACGTGGTACATCTACCCTATTTGCTAAATATCAGTCTCGTTATCAAAAACCAGTTTCGTTAGTCTACTACGCGTTAAATCTTCCTCGTCAAAATTCGCCTGAAGTTTGAAGCTGCGAAAAGTTGCATAAAGCGTGTACGATTCGCAAAATTATACAACGTGTCCGAAATATTAGTAGAAATTATAATACTTACGATTAGAAGGCGAAGCATCCCCTTTTTTAAGTTCCGTTTCTTCGAACTTACTCGCAAGCATACGAATTCGCGTAGAAGTGCGCAGTCGCGGTGACGAACAAAGCCAGCGCGGAACTTGTGTTTCGCGTCGGCCTGTAGATAGCCCCGAAACAAAAACAGAGAGTCCGCCATTATCGGGTGATTGATGTGCAGGGTTGGGTGAAGTTACGAAAAAAGAACAGTCGGCTCTCTTTTCGTGTACACTGTCGGCAGCCCGGCGTCAAAGTAAATACCCATTGTTGACTCCCGCCAAGGGATTGTTTTGCACGGCATTTTTCAGCCCGGTTAGCCGCTTTTTTTTCCCCCCCCCCCTCCTCACAACCCGCGTTTTTCTCTAGTTCGCGATAGGAAACTCGCGAGCAGCGACCGGGAACCAGTTGGCCGTTCGAATTCGCACCGGAAACGGATGTCGACGAAATGGCAGCCGTGCCCGCGTACACCGCTTGTCGCCGCCACGCGAAATTCGAAAATATTTCCCTCTTTCCGACGCGACGAACGTCGCTCGTTATGCTAACAAACGTGCATAAATGCTGCCGGCGAATAGGAAACGAAAACGGAAAATGTTTCGAACGGTGGCTGCGAAATTACGAAAATACGGGTGAAAGTATGGCGATTGTTTGCGCCTTCCTCTTTATTCTGTTCGTTGGTCTTGGGCAATCTTACGAACTCGCGCTAAGCAAACTAGACGAAGTTTAGAGCGTAGAGGTGTTCAACGTTTTCCTTTGCGATAACGAGCCGCACTCGTGATGACTTTGTAAATCTAACTTTTGTAAGAAGACGCTGTATTCGCAATTGAGTTTCATTTCAACGGTAATCGTTGCTTCGGTATGTAAGAATGAAGATTATTAAATACAAACTAGGGTAGATGTCCGAATTACTGTCAGTGTTCCTATAATCCTCACTTCAATTATAGTATTTAATAGCGAACGAACGTATGAAGAATCAAAACTAAATGTCGGGATGAAGGAATGATTGAGCATCCACGACAAGTATGTTCGCAAGAGTTTTATTGATGTACGCACAAGTTCTTCGTTGGTCGGAGGCAAGGTAGATAATTACCTGTATCGCGCCTTTCCGCCGTATTTATTTTCGCCTCCGGAAAGGCGTTACCCCTTAGCGACTTCGAGGGTGGAGCTACTTCCCTTCTCCGAAGTCGCCTAGATTTTTGGCAGGAGAAAAATTATAATTCTCTGAAACGTAGTTTTCTTTTTCGGTCCGCGTTGACCGTGCGGACGGACAAGCCGTAACGGGACATGGCTGGCAGCGTCTATGGTAGGGTAGCTTATTCATCTACGCACGTGAAAACAGTATAAAATATTTTCGCCGACTTACAGACTTTAGGGTAGGCTTAATTGCCTATACCCAAACATCTGTAAGCGGTCACTGCTATTTTCTACCAACGCTGCGAGCCACGTACCGCTACACTAAATAATCTTTAACGTACAAAACAATCATCGTAAATAAAAGAGATGTTAACTAATGTTATGCTCCAACGGTTAAATGACTTCCAAAATAATTAAACAAAGTTGCTCAAAGCGATAATGCTCAAAGTGGCAGTACGTGGTACAACTTACCCTACGTCTACTTCTAATGAATAATTGTACAATTTTCGAAGCCGTATATATACGTGCTTCATAGCGAGAGGTTCAACACGCCAGGCGAAATATCGAGCAGGGCTGAAAGTATGAAAACATTCGGGTCCCTTAGAAGCGCTTGGAAGTCGACAAAATGGTGGCTCGCCGGCTGTAATTTAGGAATTCTCGTGTATAGTAATAGAGGGAGGGGATTGAATTAACCCGCTCGGTGGCGAACGCGCGTCAAATGCAAAACGCGAGCACAACGCTTGCTTATGCTTTCCTCGGCCCTTATGTACATATCCTTACACCCAGCGTCATCTTCCACCAGGTGTATATATACATACATACATATATATATGTACTTACATCGTTCGTGGCGAAAGGGCTAGAGCGACGTTTACGCGACTCCTTCTAGACGGCGGTTAATTTTCCGCGCGAAAATAGACTTCCTCTTCGCCCCTTGAGTTTCTGAAGTAAACGGGAAGTTGCTTGGTCGTCGGAGCGACGCCTAGACGCGCATATCTTTGTGCCGAAAGAATGCCACGGGAAATTTCGCTTTGGTGATTCGACGCTGAGAGGAATGGATTTCGATGATTTATAATTAAAGGTCGATTTATGTTATCCGTTCTTTGTTAACTGTTTTGTTAACCGCAGATTGCAGATTTTATGGTGCTGCGTGTGGAATTAGCAGCACTGTACGACGTGTGCAAAGCGATAAGGGTGTCATCGAAGGATCAGGCCACAAGGTGGGGAAGATGATACATCTTTCGATAAAAGGACAGCGAGGAACAGGATAAGTATCCCAGAACCTTGAAAGGATTCGTGTCGCGAGCAATCGAGCAGTAAATGTTCTATAAATCTAACAGATACTACTACTATTAACCCTTTGTCCTACGATTATTTTATTAGGTAGTTAGGTTAGCGTTAGTTGACTACTATTTTTATATCACGTCGCGTAGAAATCATTTGAATATTACAGGTAATCCTTGTTTAATAACATCCGAGCTTATAATACAAAACTAACATTAGAGTTGAAATTAAATTTCATTCGGAATAATAGACGTTTTTGGTGAATCTGTGGTATAATTCGTAGAACGAGTGTGACTCGTTATTGTAGGGCAAGGGGTTAACAGTAATAATGACAATAATACTTCGCGAAACTAATACCAAACTAATCCCAGTAAAATCGGCGTGGGTAATCATCGAACGTATGAAAAGGCAGCCTGCTTTAATCAGGCAAAAAGGTTGCGCGGGTTAAACAGATGCACGTTAATTCAAAAAGGAAGGGGGACATCAGAGACGTAAAAATGGGAAAAATGCTAGGCTCTCGCGAGGTCGATAATAGGTATTTGCTTTGACGCGATGCTTGGAATCGCGAGGCTCGAAATGGGCTTGATGATTCTCGCGAAAGCGAGCTTTCAGCGTATTAAAACGGTTTTTTCGCGAGGCTCGCGACCAGAGATCGGTTTATAATGCGCGACCGGTTCGCTAGCCCCGTCATTCACCCACCCTTTACACACCCGACTCGATAGGAACTCGCTCTTTTTTTTTCCCCCCCTCCTCGACTCGGTCGCTTTTTTCACGCGCTGTCTCGCGTTAATTTTTGGCGGCTAAAGACGAACAATCGCGCGGCAGGTTGCCGCGTTCGACGTCGCGTCTTGTTTTCGGTGTTCCGCGTATCGACAGGTTCGACAGGGCACGGTTGCTCGCGTTCGCGTTGAAAGGGCGAAAAAAATCCCGCAGAGCGACAGTGGTTCGATTAAATACTGTCCGACCGTGAATAGTGAATATTTACAGGTGGTTTTTGCCACGCTAGAGAGGGTTTTTCTTTTTTTTTTGTATGGAAAACTTTTTGGGATTAGTTTATTGTTAACTTTTAACTTTTAACTTTTTCCTGGCGCGATGGAAGCAAATGTACAAAATGCGTCCCTTGTTTTTAGCGTTTAATCCATTGCGTTACGATAACGAGTCCGTGAGTCTATTTCGCGATTGTAGATTCGAGAAGAATTGATGGTATTATCGATGAAATTAAATTGGAAATGTAGCTTTAGCTTCCTATTATAGTATTGAGAATTAATGATAATACTTTAATGGCTTCCTTTCGGATTACAAGCGTTTCGCTTCGTTGCCACTTAAAGCATAATCTTATTATACCTTTGTATATATATGTATATATCGTACCTTATTTCCGTATACGAAAATTAATGAAACACAGCTTATAACCTGTATAAAATATCACATGTCAAACTATTGAGAATTGTTAACCCTTTCGCTACGAAGGACGTATATAGACGTCCTGAAAATATGGATAATCATTTGTTAAAATACGCTGCCATTTTCTTTTTAATCGCAGTAGAATTTCTACTATTATTAGTACATAATACAGTTTAATTAGCAATTCGAAATATCTAAATATTTGCACGCATACTATTTCTGAATTAATAGAAACTACTCTAATTTATATATCCGATACGCGTTTTAATTGTAACGTGCCGTAGCGAAAGGGTTAAATAAAAATTGCTCGTAATAAAATAATCGTAGCGCAAGTGGTTAAATACAGTGGGTAGTCAAATTATTATAAACGCTTGCTAAATTTGTAGTAGAGTGGAAATGAAAATACGCATAAAATGAAACCTCTCTTAATACAAAAACCATTGGTACGTTTTTAATTAATATACAATAAAAATTCGACCGCAAAATTGAAGCGTGAAAATTGTGCCGAAAAATTGTTGATCCATGAACAATAACACTCGTTTGTGAACTGATATTAAACACACTAAACGCACACTCGCGTACGCGATTTCATTCACAAAAGTTACAAGAGTTAAAATATCAGCACGTTTTTTGGCGAAAATATGGGGATTCTTTAATGTTGCTACTAACAAACTATACTTCTAAAAACTTGAAGTAATTGATGGAAGTTATAAAATCCTTATTATATCTACTACTGAAGACATCCGAATGTTTTTTTGTAATTGAAGCAAATTCCAACTTAAGTTGTAGTTGTTCAAACGTCAAGCAAGTGATAATTTAAAATTGTTCATAATAATTTGATTACCCGTTACATGTATAGTGGAATGGATTAATGAATGAAGTAATTCTCTGTTGAAATCTTACATATATATATATATATATACCTTTTTTTTTTTTTCTACGATGCGTTGTTGAGAAAGATGGGATGAAAAATCACGCGGAAGGGTTGAAATTTGAACCTCCCTAGGGTGATTCTCATAAATCTGCGCAACAGAGCGTTTCTATCGAGCAAAGTAATACTCGGAAGGTAAAGTGTGAGGATCTGTCACGCGAATATTTCAACGGACTGTTCCTCGCGGCTGTTTGAAAATTATTCCCATCAAGGGCGGAACAATAACATATAAACTGGTGTCTCGCGAAACGTGCATATCTCGTGTGATGTTTCCTACGATGTTTAAACGTTTCTTCCGCAAGACTGAACCCTCTGTGCCAACTGCTTCCTCGCGTGTTCGCTGTGATACGTTTGCAATAACAGTTGCGTAATCCGCGTCCATCCATTTCGCATCTTTGTGCAAGCTTCAACTCGAATCTTTCGAGCTTCTCAATTTTCAATAGTTGCGATTCTTCAGCTTTCAAATCGCCGAACGGTTGGATATCTAAATTTTCGAATTCTAAGCTTTTCAGTTTCGAATCTTTCGGGTTTAGAATCTTCGCAATTTTTAAGCTCTCGAATTTACAAACTCACTAATTTTTGAGCTTTCGAATTTACGAGCTGTGCAATTTCTGAGCTTTCGAATTCCAAGCGTTTAAATATTCATGCGTTGGAATTTTGAGGTATAGAATTTGCCAAGAGCTCGAACTTTCAAGCTTTCCAATTTTGAATGGTTCCAATTTTCAAGCTTCCAAATTTCCAAGCGTTTGGATATCTAAATTTCCAAAATCTAAGCTTTACAATTTCTGAGCTCCTGATTTTCTAAGCCTTCGAATTTCCAAGCTTCCGAATTTCGAGGCATTAAATTTATAAGCTTTCGGAGTTCGAAGCGTTGAAATATCCACGCGTTGGAATTCTAATCTATAGAATTACCAAGAGCTCGAATTTTCAAGCTTTCCAATTTTCAACGGCTCCAATTTTCGAGCTTTCAAATTTCCAAGCGTTTGATATCCAAATTTCCGAAATCTAAGCGTTTAAATTTCTAAGCTGCTAAGTTTACAAACTTTCTAATTTCTATGCTTCCGAAATTACAAACTCGGCAATTTCTAAGCTACTCGATTTCCAACGCCGGTTGCAAAGATTGCAAATGCGTAATTTTGACCAGCTTAGTAGTTGCAATATTAAATTTCCTATAAAAGCATAAAAATCGCCAGCGTAATTATTAAGTTCCCATGATACAGAGGCGGTTTGCATGGAAATAAGTGAAATACTTTCGGTGCTCTGTTGCGCACAAAGGAGCTGGCATTTTCGCTGGCAGAATTTCTTCTGCAAAATTCACTGGAAGTACGAAATTCGTTGCATACCTGCCAGAAGGCTAGTTTCAATTTCACTCGTTTGATTACTTGATTATCCTTCTGGGATTCCATCTTCCTGTTTCTCCTACAAGCTTCTCGGCTTCGAATAGAATAAGGTGGTTATAAAAAGGGAACGCGTTCCACGAAAAGAACAAAGTTCCATATTACCCACGTTTACCTTAAATACTTCGGACTATAGACTTTTTCGGGTTGATTTTTGATTGCATTTATGGCAAAATTTAACAATCGAACTACCGACGTTTAAAGAATACTTATTTATACCAAAGAAATAGACACGATCGATATTTGAAGCACAATAAATCTTCATTAATATTTCGTATAGAAAATCGCGAAACATTCCAAAAATTGCACCGTTGCAAGATTAGATTATTTTTTTGGCAAATTTGTCACCAGTCATTTTAACTGGTTTTGGTATAATATAATATTAACGGTTTGCTAGTGTTAAGTAGCTATTGTAGTGTAGTAGTATAGTAGCGTGTAACGAGTATTAATTTCTTATTGTTTAGCAATGTATTATCAAAATTATAGAATCTTATAACGCTGGAATATCAACAGTAATTTTAAATCGTATTGGAGATGCAAATTTATTAATATTAATTTGTTTAATAATATCTTATGGAAGATGCAATTTACTATTGTACAAAACAGATAATACTTTACTATTTTTATTAATCACTATAACATTTGCGAAAAGAGCTCAATTACCTTTTTGTAGTAGAATCCTATAAGCAGCTATAATAGCACCAATCCCAATTTCAGCTTTAATTGATTCTTCAACATCAGTTATATTAATTCGGCATGGTAACTTGTTATCATTGAATTATAATAAATTTATTCTATTAATTTCTAGATTAATTAATTGCTAATTTTATATTGTATAATACTTTTGTTAGCGTTGAGTGTGGAAGAACAGCGTTGACAATACGACATTTTCCGTTTCCACTTTTCAGTTCCCAGTTCCGAGTATTCGCCGACGCACGCATCGAGGAAAAGCGTCGTCTCAGTTTTCTCATTCCCCTTGATTACGTTGTTTCCCGGAGCATGCGTCTGGCAACGAGCGAGCGCATTATTTCAGACGTCCGTTTTTCCTCTTCGCGCGAGATGTTTCCTGTTTCAGCGAGAAACGAACGGGATCCCTTAAACTTTCATATCGAAATCTTCATCTTTTCCGCTTCCTCCGACAGTAACACGTCGATCTTTCCTTTCTCTCTTCTTCTCTTGGAAAACAGCGAGAAATAGTTAATGGCCGAAATCTTTCTTCCTTTTTCGAGTTCGGGATTTCCAACCTTTCCAGATTACAAGCTTTCATATTTTCAAGCATTTTAATTTTTGAAGCTTCGAATTTACAAGCTTTTACTTATCCACTTTACCCCATTTCTCCCCAAAAACCTACAAAGTAAACCAAATCCCTTTTCCATGAAAATTCTAAGTTAATCTTCCCGTAGCTTCCTGATATAACAAGAAATAATTCTCTGCGTTTAACCCATTCGCATCCGCAAGCGGAATAATCCGCGTACGATAATTCACATTGATATTACTGATGTTTGTAATGTATCACTGTGTATCGATCATTTTAAGGTTACTCATACTGACCAATAAAAGGTATGTGGCGGCTCTCCTGCACCCACCACTAGAGGGACATACGAAATAGGCTTTCTCGAAAGTACTCGCTCCAACTACCTCGTCCATATATATACCGCCTTTAACTTTCCTTCCAATATCCCAACGTCTAAGGCAGGGCCTGCTAGGTAGCCTTACTGATGAGTTCACTTAGCAGGCCCAGGACGGAAACGCAACACCCCTTCCTTTTTCCTATCCTATCCCCTCTCCACAGCTCCACAGGTATAATATCTGCTCCAAATTTCGTTACCGTATTTCGATTATCACACGTAATTTCCGAGTAAAACCGAAAAGTCTTTTATTTATAAAGATGATCGCGTATTTATTGCTACGATGCAAATGGGTTAGAAACGTTTTCGCAGTCGATTCCGCGAATTGTTTCCGCAGCTCGCAGCGGCGGCTCCGTTTTTCCATAAACGAGAGCGTTCAACGAATTTATGGCTTCATTATTTACAGTTAAACGTTGCTTAAAACCACCGCACGAGGTCGGGCTAATTTCGCAAGAGCCAGGGAGGAGTAGCCTGGTGCGTAATTTAAATTTAAATTCACGGCGGATCTTATTTAAAGGGCGAGTGGACGGGGTGCGGCTTCTCTGTTGGTCCCTCCGAGGGACGAGAACGCAACACGCGCACACACAGCCCGAACCGAATCGCTTTGAGAGGCTCGAAACCGCCCTCCCCCTCCTCCACCTAGACTTAACTTCAACCCGTGGCCTATTTATCGAGCGTAATGACCGTCCCCCTCTCGTCGCAACGTCACCGACAAAGACAAAGTTCATCGTTGTAAGCGGTTATCCGTGCGGAGAAAAACAGGAAAACTTTCGACGAAAGTTGGCCTATTTTTTGCCGACCACGGCTAGGAGAAGTCGTTAAGCCGTCAGATGCACTTTCTCGGATCGCCTCGGAGCAGGCTGCCGCTGCCTGTGCCTTCAACAGCTGTCCGACGCGATCCAATTTGTTCGGACAACGTCGTGTTCGCGATTACGCTACCGGACATCGTTTCTCCGCGCCAAAGCCGAGAAACATTACGCGTTCGCGGCATCACCGCGTCGAATCGAATTGCTTGACGACACCTGCTGTCGGATGCGTTATTATTATTTCTTCTCTTTTTGAAGGAGTTGATCTTTGGTATGGAAAATAAACGCGGACTTAGGGTGAAGCATTTGTATTGTACGTTGAGCGTTGAGGAAGCGTGGGCGTGCATTTATCGAGTATGACTGATTTCTGCAATGTTACGCGGGGTAAATGATCCACTTACTGTCACTGTTTCCTATAACTTCCACTTTAATTCGTTTATTTGATAGCAGAGTAACGTATAAAGAATCGTAAGTAAGCAAATTTGAATACTAAATTTGGACTTCGGTTTTCGTTAACAACACGTAGACGTTGTATATTCGTTTACACTTAATATTTATAAAGAAATATTGCGAGGTAAATGTGCTGTTGAACATTGAAACGCGAACAATATAATAGTAAAATATGGAACGTGTGATAATTCAGTAAGGAATTAATATTTAAGGAAATTATATATTATTATTAATGTTTAAGGAAATATATTATTATTAATATTTAAGGAAATATATTGTGGAGCTGTAGAGAGGGGATATGATAGGAAAAAGGAAGGGTGTTGCGTTTCGTCCTGGGCCTGCTAGTGGACTCATCAGTAAGGCTACCTAGCAGGCCCTGTCTTAGATACTGGGATATTGGAAGGAAGGTCAAAGGCGTTGTAGAGCTGTGGAGAGGGAATAGAATGGGAAAAAGGAAGGGTGTTGCGTTTCGTCCTGGGCCTGCTAGTGGACTCATCAGTAAGGCTACCTAGCAGGCCCTGTCTTAGACACTGGGATATTGGAAGGAAGGTTAAAGGCGTTGTAGAGCTGTGGAGAGGGGATAGAATGGGAAAAAGGAAGGGTGTTGCGTTTCGTCCTGGGCCTGCTAGTGAATTCATCAGTAAGGCTACCTAGCAGGTCCTGCTTTAAACACTGGGATATTGGAAGGAAGGTTAAAGGCGTTGTAGAGCTGTGGAGAGGGGATAGAATGGGAAAAAGGAAGGGTGTTGCGTTTCGTCCTGGGCCTGGTAGTGGACTCATCAGTAAGGCTACCTAGCAGGCCCTGCTTTAAACACTGGTATATTGGAAGGAAGGTTAAAGACGTTGTAGAGCTGTGGAGAGGGGGTAGAATGGGAAAAAGGAAGGGTGTTGCGTTTCGTCCTGGGCCTGCTAGTGAATTCCTCAGTAAGGCTACCTAGCAGGCCCTGCTTTAAACACTGGGATATTGGAAGGAAGGTTAAAGGCGTTGTAGAGCTGTGGAGAGGGAATAGAATGGGAAAAAGGAAGGGTGTTGCGTTTCGTCCTGGGCCTGGTAGTGGACTCATCAGTAAGGCTACCTAGCAGGCCCTGCTTTAAACACTGGTATATTGGAAGGAAGGTTAAAGGCGTTGTAGAGCTGTGGAGAGGGGGTAGAATGGGAAAAAGGAAGGGTGTTGCGTTTCGTCCTGCGCCTGCTAGTGGACTCATCAGTAAGGCTACCTAGCAGGCCCTGCTTTAAACACTGGGATATTGGAAGGAAAATTAAAGGCGGTATATATATGGACGAGGTAGTTGGAGGAGTACTTTCGAGAAAGCCTATTTCGTATATCCCTCTAGTGGTGGGTGCAGGAGAGCCGCCACAATATTATTATTAATATTTAAGGAAATATATTATTTAAGTAATTAATACCTAATATTTTGGTACTTAGGTACCGTCGTTGCAATTAATTAATCCCAATTATATTATTTCCTACAGTAGCGTACTAGTGCAGCATTAAGTGTACAATTTTTCTGTCGGTATATATTGAATGTAACGCGGAGTAAATGTGTTTGATTTTGATTAAGATAAAGCTTGAGGAGGATTCGAGAAATTGAACAAGGAAACTACAGGCGATCAAGTGGATAAGCGTTTGCATTTGCGTAAACCTACACGTAGGCACTGTCACGATTGTGATTTGTTTGCTATTGTTCCGCGTATCTAATAAGATCGATATGTGGTATCTGTTACTGACAGTCTATTGACGAAGCAAGATACAGCAATCACGAGCACGCGGATACGATTAGGCTTGTAGCGACAAGGATTCCATCGCTAGAATCAGTGTCAGAATTATCGATGAATTTCTCCAGCATTATTCGTAGCCGTCGAGATGGCTGTTCTGGAAGGACAATTATAATTGGACTATCGATGCTAATGCGAATTTATATTAATGTAAATTCGTTAAAGAAATACAATAACTTGTACGCCATGCATTATTTCGCATTCTATGAGAAATATCGAAAATTATACAAAGACACGTAACGAAAGTGTCAAGTGAAAGTAAAGAAAGGACTGAAAAAATGTTTAAACTGCAATGAAGGACCGTTTGAACATATTTTAGTCGAACACATAAACCATATTACATATTACATATTACATATTATTAAATTAAGTACGCTAAATTTGGTGAACTTTTAATTGCTATAACCTATGGATTATTAAGTTTAGGGTATAAGTACATTGATACTATTTTTGTAGAGGTTAAAAGGCTGCATGGAAAAGTGCAATCAAAGATATAAAGTCCCTTTTAACAAAAGGATGCAGTTGCACTTTTTAAATGCACTAATGCATAATAATGTACGAGACTACATTCGAGTTGTGCGTCATTTAAAATTGTTTAATTTTGTGTAAAGCCATCAGAGATGTACTTAACTTTTTTCAGTTGCACGAGGCACCCTGCGTAAATTATATTCTTACGCTTAATCCGATCAAACGAGCTTTTTAAAGCGAATTAATTATATACTCAACTTTGCTGCAGTCTTCGAAATTCAATTCAATTCGATCGCACCTTTATTTCATTGGAAATACTTTACCATTGCGAAACAAACAAAACTTTAATACAAAAAACTGAACCTTAAATTACGAGTATCAGTAACAACCTTTCTTACGTTTCTCTCGTAAACTACCAAACGTTTTAGAAAAAATAAGAACACGTTTGTACAAAAAAAAAAAACTGAGGATTTTAGTAGGGTTAAACACTTATCTTGAACGTGTCTTGTTCGCCTTATTAAATTTATGTTTCAAGGCAAAGAGTATCGCAGATGAGTTAAACGTTACAAAAGCGACGGAAAAAAGGTTAGAAGACGTTGCTCTAAGAAATTCGTATAAACTTCGCGAAATTCGCAATAAGCTACGCTAATAGCCAACGCTCTGAACGCGTTCCCAGCAAAAAAACAGGAAGCAAACGATGGGAAAAATCTGGCGGAGTATTAACGTTACAGCCGCCGTTGTTTACTCGAACGATAATGTGTGCGCTAACGATACCTGGCGAACGGATACACGGTTTCATAGCTTTTTCCCGTCAAAGTTTCGCGTTCCACCAGTTTTTCCCAGATACATCCGGCTTTGATATTAAACTCGTACGTTTCGAAGTCTTTTTAGCAATTCTAACGCCGGAGAAATAATACCCGGATAGAGCAGCATTCTGAGCTCGTAACTCTGAATGTGACGTCGCCAGACGTTTCATTAAGCTTTTGTTGTTCGACGCGTTCCCCAAGTTTGGCGAACCGGTAAATAAATTATGGCTCGTTTCCACGATCTCGTTACATTCAAGAGAGTTCTCTATTTTCTTCTTCTTTTTTTTTGTAACCATCGCAAATGGTGGAATTTTTGCGCCATTCTCTATCGCGAATGTTTGCACGGAGGAATTTTTTTTGGCAATTTGAATTGCGACTGGCTTTATCGCGTTCGTAGCCGAGCATACCGGCGAATTTGTAGCGTTTGTGGAAATTGTGTTAGGTTGACGTTTTTGCTGTTGGCGAAATTGTCGCGTTTCGGATGGTAAAGCTGTGAAAGGAAATAGTTTGGTCTAGTAAACTATTTTATTCGGTTACACGGTGATCGGAAGAGTTTAGAATTTCTAATTTGCGGAAGGTGGATATTTTGGAATCCTTGAATTCCCAGAATTGGGATTTTTTAAGCTTGAGAATTTTTAGCCTTTTTTTAGAAGCACGTTTATTCGTGTAATCAATTCTACCCCCTTTCATGAAACGCTTTCTATAATTCTTCCAATATCCTAAAATTCTAATATCCTAAAATACTAATATCCTAAAATACTTAATACCTTAACATCCTAATATCATAGAATCCTAATATCCTAAAATTCTAACATCCTAAAATCCTGCAATCCTAATATCATAAAATCCTAAACTTCTAACATGTTAATATCCTAATATTCTAAAATCCTAATATCCTAAGATCCTAATATCATAAAATCCTAATCTCCAAATATCCTGAAATCCTAACATCTTAAAATCTTAACATCCTAAAATCCCAACATCCTAAAATCCTAAAATCCTACCATCCTAATATCATAAAATCGTAAACTTCTAACATGTTAATATCCTAATATTCTAACATCCTAATATCCTAAGATCCTAGTATCATAGAATTCGAATCTCCAAATATCCTGAAATCCTAACATTTTAAAATCTTAATATCCTAAAATCCCAACATCCTAAAATCCTAATATCATAAAATCCTAAACTTCTAACAAGTTAATATCCTAATATTCTAAAATCCTAATATCCTAAGATCCTAATATCATAAAATCCTAATCTCCAAATATCCTGAAATCCTAACATCTTAAAATCTTGATTTCCTAAACTCCCAACATCCTAAAATCCTAAAATCCTACCATCCTAATATCATAAAATCGTAAACTTCTAACATATTAATATCCTAATATTCTAACATCCTAATATCCTAAGATCCTAATATCATAGAATTCGAATCTCCAAATATCCTGAAATCCTAACATTTTAAAATCTTAACATCCTAAAATTCCAACATCCTAAAATCCTAAAATCCTACCATCCTAATATCATAAAATCCTAAACTTCTAACATGTTAATATCCCAATATTCTAAAATCCTAATATCCTAAGATCCTAATATCATAAAATCCTAATCTCCAAATATCCTGAAATCCTAACATCTTAAAATCTTAATATCCTAAAATCCCAACATCCTAAAATCCTAATATCATAAAATCCTAAACTTCTAACATGTTAATATCCCAATATTCTAAAATCCTAATATCCTAAGATCCTAATATCATAAAATCTTAATCTCCAAATATCCTGAAATCCTAACATCTTAAAATCTTGATTTCCTAAAATCCCAACATCGTAAAATCCTGAAATCCTAACATTCTAAAATCCTAATATCCTAAAATCCTAACATTCTAAAATAGTAATATCCTAAAATCTTAAATCCTAATATCCTAAAAGCCTAATATCCTATAGTACCCGATGTTTCTCATGCAAATAACGTTCAAAATATCCACTGTACCGCGTTAACTGCGGCGAACTTTTTCTCGCAACGGCAAGAAAAAGAAGAACGATGAATCCGAAAGTGTATGTTTTTTCCAGTGGACATTAAAATAATATATTCAACAGCCGCGCGAGTATAGCGCGGAGCGTGTAGGTAGGAGAAGAATCAATTTGAATAAAAGAAAGAAGGGGGTAGAGGAGGTTAATAACTCAAACGGGCACACGAGTGTGCAACGGTGTGGCGCTTTAAAAAAAAAAAGAAAAAACGAGACGAGGCAAGAAAAAGGGGAAACACGTGGCAGATTATACGGGCGTTAAATCACTGGAGGCAAAGCAATCTCTTGGAAACACGGTATTACCTCGGTTTTCGCCACTCGAGCTCCTTTCGCCCTAACAACTTACTTAATATTCGAGCAGCGTCAATTAAAAGCTGCTCCGCGTAATTCACCGTTAATCCGTCTGCCGGCATGTTTAATTATCGTGCCTGGCAAAGAGAGCGTAGCGTGGCCGAAAATATCCCAAGATAGGAAAAGGAACGCGAGAGAAGAAGAACGGTCCTTCCTACGGCGACTACTTTCTGACATTAATTAATTGTTTATTGCGAGAATTAATCACTTTCCTCGATGGGGTTGCCACGGTTTTCTCCGGCAACTCCGGCACTCTCAGACTCCTAACGATCTTCCCGGAAAATTCATCGGCGCAATTAAAGGCGGATTTCTTACTCCGTTGCCTTCTTTCGCTATTTCATATTGGCTTCTCCGTTAGAGTTTCCTAATTTTCGAACGAATATAAACGAATTATAATTGACCCTTTGCACGCGGATTTTTCTTTCTCGGCTGAAGCTTAGAGGTGTTGCTTGAAATATGATTTAGGATATACTTAGTACATTAGTATTTAACTTAGTATATACCAATAGGTCGTATAAAATTAGTCGGACAAAATTTTCGAACCGATTTCAAGAGTTAATGCATAAAACGTACTCGTGACGATTCTTTATTCACTGCCTATTTATTAATTCGCGAACTATCAGAGGTTTTTAGTGGATCCAATGATTACTAATCGACGCGTATAATACACGTTATTCTAGCGCAAGTTGTTAGTTAAACGTCGACAGTTCTAACGTTAAACAAGGGGTAGCGTTTTCGAAATATTTCGCAGCTCTCGCGCGACGGTTCCCCTAAACTGTACTCCGGAGGCGAAAATTAACATGAAAACACCTGAACTCGCATTTTCTTTGCTTGCATAGCGCGATATTTATCTTTCCGCCTGTACCCGCATCCCTTTTTCGTCTCGCGGCTTTCAACCTTTCGCCTTCCGCCGTCTTCTCGTTTCTCCTTTGAAACGCCTTCCCAGGCGGCTCGTTGTCTCGCAGTAGTTACGCCGAGATGTGGTCAGACGTCGTGACGCGGGAATAAAACTCCGCCATTCATCCGCCCGGCTACGCGAACCTTCGTCGAGCTTTCACCGGTTTTCACCCTTTCGTCTTCTGCTTTTCTCCCTGTGGCCCTTTTTTCACCAACGTTCCCTCCACGGGGACTCTCTTCGCCGCGAAAGAACACGCTCGTATAAATCGGGAACGTTCAAAACTGTACATTGCCAAAGATCGATAGACACGTACTACGCAGAGACGACTTGTTGGCGAAGGTTCTACGAGCTGAACGGCACAGGGGCAAAGAGAGCTGTTCGCTCGCACCGCCTATTAGCCAGTAGAAAATCTTTCTTCCTGATTCTTAGATGCTACATGCATAGCAGTAGGTCCTTCATATTCGCTAAGGATTCGCGAGTGCGGATCCTCCCCAGGTATCTTATTGAAGATTTCCCCACATCCTCGCGAGAAAAAAAACATTAGGTTTACGCCAATGCGATTCAGTCGTAGTTCCAAGTCCTTCTATCTCACTTTACTTCGACGTGTTTTGTTTCGCGTTCTTTGTCACGCAGTAGATTTGTAGTCGTGACCGATTCAGTCAATGACGATAATACGTGTGACTGAAGGTGTCGCTAATATGCGACAGCCAATCGGTCTGCATCGCCAACAAGTCATCTCTGCACAAGTATATTAAGTAAAATGTATGGTAAATGTTCAAATTATCGCCAATGTTCCTGTAAACTGTCACTTTAATTCGTTTTGTTTAACCCTTTGCCATACGAATTTTTTCAAGAATATTCACAGCAACTTTATAGCTACTTAATGGTATAACGAATGCAAAACACTAAAGTATTGAACGTAATTTATACTTATAATACTCAACCTTATAAATTGAAACTACTACAGATAGAATTAGAAACTGAAGTTTATTGAAAGATACAATGTATTTCTATCGCAACCAGAGCATACGTGTTACCACGAGTGTAACTCGTTATTGTAGGGCAAAAGGTTAATAACGAAACAATGTACGAAGAATCGTAAGTAAAATTTTGATCCTTAATTTAGACTTCGGTTTACGCGACAACGCATAATAGACATCGTATATTTGTTTACGCTTAATATTTAAAACGAAATATTACGAGGTAAATATGCTGTTGAATATTAAAACGTGACCAATGTAATTACAAAGTATCGGACGTGTCATAATTCAGTAAAGACGATACGTTTACTATACATCTTGTATCTTACGCAAAGCGACGTGCTGATATATGTAAAAACTCCTCATTAACTCTATATCAAATTTTTTTCTTTTCTTTTTTTTCCTTTATACGTTCTACGTTTGCGTCTTTGTCTGTGTATCAATGCCATTGTATATATTTTTCTTTTAGCTTTTGCCTGTTAATAATAATAAATAAATAACTAAATAAATAAACATATATTCGTCCCGTTTGAATAGGCTTTTTAAGACTATTTAGAAGAATGTTTCGAGAAAGTGTCACACTGGTGGGCAATTAATAAATTTATTTAGATATTTATTTATTTACTTAATTTACTTAATTTACTTAATTTAATTTGATCGTGAATCGACGGGTATAAGAACTCTTTAGTATACACGTTCTACGTATTTGACTTTGTGACAACGTTAATGTATATTATGTTTCTCTTGTACTTATTGGACTTTTGCCCGTTAATAATAATAATAATAATAACAATAATAATAAAATAATAATAAAAACGTGTTTCCATTTAAATAACAACTTTTCAAGTGACAGTATTTACTTGATATTCCTATACTATTTCTAACGCGAATGACTTGATCGTGGTTGCGAAACAAACGTTGCATGGGACAAGCATAATGTTTTCCAGCACAGTAGCTGGCACTGTATTCCTGCACGATGTGCAGCGGAGTTACATATTTCGAAAATTCGCCGCACCGCGCAACATTATCCAAAGAATCTTCAATTTCTCGAACGCTAGTCGACCTTCCCGCGAATCTCTGCCAAGCTGAATGCATAATGCGATTTTTTCTATATAAATTCCTCCGCCCGCCGGGTCCTCGTAATCCAAGATAAAACGTGCGCGCCTTTAAACCGGAGCAAATATACGTAGAAGAACCGCGGCGTAAAATAAATTCCAGGTATCAAACTACTACCCGCGTAAACTCGAACAGCGAACCGCGTTACCCTCAATTTTTCGAGTGTTTTCACAGCGCGCGCGCGCGCGCGAGCGGCCGTCAGTTTCTAAAGAAGCGACGGTCCGCGAGCGTATTTAATATCGGTGGTTAACCCTTCCATCGTAAATTTCATTTTTTCGCAATAACCGCGAAACTTTGCGGCAACTTTAATGGCCGAATTAAATTTCGCAAATTTTTCTCTCTCTCTCTCTACCTCTCGCGGCCTCTTTACCCTTTCCATGCCTCTGAATTCCCGCCCGCGCTCGTGGTTCCCTAATAGAATTAACCACTCGTTCGTTACCGATATTTTAGTCGTCTTTCGCCCCAAGGATTACGTTATAACGCGTTAAGCCGCCACCCACTTTAACTTCGCGGGAGAAACTCGGGCAAAACCGGGGCGTTCTATTATTTTTAAAACAGTTTCAACCCTTTGACCGCGAGAACCGTGGCTATAAGCTCCGAACGTCTATTAGTCGTTTCGCTATTAAGGACGTATATATACGTCCTCAAAATTGGGGTAAAAATATACGTATTCGCTTTCTTTAGCGCAATACTATTTTTATTATAGTGTAAAGGGTTATCCAAAAGTACCTTTAGGATGTTGAATGAGAATATCTGTCAAACGTCATCTTTGTTAGTGAAATAGAGGTGAAGAAAATAAAAATTGAAAACGAGAACGAATGAAGATAATAGAAATAAAAATCAGATTAGGAAGGGGTGAAGCAGATAGGGAAAGAAAAAAAGTGAAGGTAGGTGTTCCTATAATATATTTTGGATAACCCTATATATTTATTTTACCGTAATTAATTATGCGATATATACGAATGTTTATAATCCTGCTGCTTTCGCGATAATAAAAACAACTTCCATCGGTGCATTATGAATGTTTACGATTTTAGAATGCTGTAGCGAAATGGTTAATATTTACGAAAGGCATGCATATGTAACAAGTAATTTTGAATAATGCGAAATGCATCGACTGTTTAATTTACCATTATATTGTTGGTAAATTACACTATTTGTATAATATAAAATAACAGGAAGGTTAATTATTATCTTATAATTTACATTTCTCTTGATTTCACTCTGTCTTACGTTTCGTGCGGTCTCCTAAAATATCTGTTTCATCATTCTTGCGTCACACCATTCTCATTCTCATCTCCCCATAACTAACTTAGAATACAAAATATAAGAGCGTCCTCTCGCACATTTACATCATACCATAATATATAAAACCAAAACCATATATGTAGGAATGTTGGGTCGCAACAAATTGCACAATAGGGTTTTACTGATTAAAACATGAATAGTCTTTATTACTGAATATTATAACTTAACTCTAATGTCTCTTAATACTCTCGCACTCTGACTCGCTCTCTGCTAGCACGTCCTCTCGTTATCGACTCGCTTTCCTAACTGCCTTCCTTTGCTTTTCACGCATTCCATCTCCATACATGCATTCATTCTCTCTTCTTCTATCTCTCTGTTTCTTTCACTCATCTCAGACATTCGGAAAACTCAGTCAGTCACGTACACCACCGAAATTCTTACGAAGCCACGCACCCTTCGTACACACGCCAAAGTCCCAAACTCTCGGTCCCAGACGCACTTCACTCAGGCGCCAGTTCATAAACATACACTCGACATTCTGTCTCCTACATATATATATATAACAATACTTGCGAGTTCATTTCGATAACGGTGCAAGATTTTATTACTTTAACAGCAATCTTCCATTTTATTGTATCAAACTTCAGTTTCGTTTGAAAGTTTTTCGTTGCATCTGCAACAAGATTATATGTAACACGTACATCCACTTTAAGATCATCGCGTCGCTTTATTCGACTAATTTAGAAATTACTTAACCTAATTTATCTCATTTGTATTTTCACGTACCAAAGGGTTTTAACCGGTTTACGAATAAAGCTAAACTAAACCTAAACATCGTTCCTGTTTGGAGCATATAATATGATTCCACGTGTCTCTTATTTATGTATACTTTTTCATACACACGTCGAATGTAACGAATGAATTACTAATTAATTGAACATGCACAACAAAGTCCAATACAATCCCTATTACTGTAACTTGAAAAGTTCTCAATTAAATATAAAGAATTCTTACATATATTAGCTATGCCAGTATACGCGAGCCATGCAAATATCGGTGTCACAGTCAAAGGGTTAATAATGCGAAAGACACGCGACCTTTATCCTTAACGTGTCGATTTTGCCGCGCTTTCCGCTTACGTATCGATCCTCTCGACGACCACCACCCCCCGTTTCACCTACGGTTTTCGTTTCTTTCGTACGAACAAAGGCAACTGTATGCAAATAACGACGGTCATATGGAAAATGGAGGGGGAAGGGGGACAATTAAAAGTGTCGTTTCAATAAAGTGCGCGCATGCATATCCAAGAAGGGGTAAGAGGGGGGAATGCATAGCGCAACATGCGATAAGGAAAAGCTTCCGGAAGTTTTTGCCTCTCCGTTTCTATAATTTCATTTCCCGGCTCGTTTTTCCTTTCCTATGCCAAACCCTCGTTCCTCCTCTGACCCCGTTTTTATTGTATCGCCTGCACCCTTTTCGTACGTTTCCTCTTTCACCCGGCTGCCTCTCATCCCATTCTTCCAAGTCCCCATTTGTTCCGACGTCTTCCTACGCGTGCACGCTACTTTTTTTCCATCCCTCACACACACGCGCGCGCGCGCGTTTCCTGGCTTCCTTCTTTTATTCGACGCTTGTCATCCTCTCTGTTATTTAATCGAGTTCTTCTTTGTCTCGTCTTTTTCAATGAACATCGACCCTCGAGAGCTGTAGATCGCGTTTCACATTTACGTTGAGAAACGATATTAACCCTTTGTCCAACGACTATTTTATTACCTTACGTACGCTAGAATTAGCCGATCGTTGACTTCCCATCGTGTCGAGTGCGAGTCGTTTCAATATTATAGTCGATATTTGTTTAACCCTTTCGCTGCGAAGAATGTATATATCTCAGCGTTTGCTTTAAACTGTACGTCTACCTTTATTATAACATACAATTAATATTATTTCTATTGCCATTCGTATGTATTATACTATAATTATTCAGAGTATTAAAATATTTATAGTTATAACGTTTCTGTATTAACCGTACCATTCGCTACAACGGACGATTAAATGATAAATGGAAACGGACGATACAATGGACGACGAAATTAGGCAATCATTTGCTAGAAGCATACGTGAAATTTTGGTATGGTACAGCGTTATTTTTATTTCCATTCATATCCGTTATACTTTAATTAATTAAACAGGGCGTGAGAATATTCTTACGTTAACCATAATTAACCTCGTCCAAGAATCAAGAATGCTTTTAATTTAATTGATATTTAATCCGTAGCGAATGAAACGTGCTTTCATTTAGCAATGAAAATTCGTGCGATTTTCAAGTGTCCTAGCGAAAGGGTTAAAAAAGCTGTATCTATAAATCGCGCGTTAGATATCGAACAAACTTTCTCGCGACAGTATTTACAGAATTTCTCGTTGCCAGTGGTTTCTATATCCCCTCTACTACCCTTCGTTGTGGTGGGGATCGTGTTCTGAGAATCGTGTGAAACGTCACGTCAAAAGTAAGTTGCTCTGAATCACCGACCGGTTTTCGTCTCGAAATCTCCATAAGAATTTTCGCAATAGCACGAAAGGCTCCTGTTTCCCCCACCATGCTTCCAAGCTTCGACGGATGACGCATTCTTGACCGATACCCAAATATTTACCGACCACCGAGTCCGCGTTTCATCGCTAGCCTACGGATCCTTTGACTTGTAGCTACGCTTATATACGTATGCATGTGCAAAACCCAAAGCCCTAAAATTCCAAAGCTTAATAATTTAAAGCTCCGAAATTGCAACCCTTAAGAATTCAAAGCTTCTAAACTTCAGTCTTGAATAATTCAACGTGTCCAAATTCCTAATCTTGAAACGGAGAAACCTTGCAAACCCCACAACTCTAAAATTCCAAAGCTTAATAATTTAAAGCTCCGAAATAAAGAACCGTAAAAATTCAAAGCTTCTAAATTTCAATCTATAAAAGTTCGATATAAAGGTACAATAAAAACCTTCTCTTTAGTACCTTAACTTTCCCTTTCATAGTAAATAGACCAGTCGTCGTTCTCGCTCTTTTAATCGACGCACATTCTTTCACCATTTAATATAAAAGAATAACAAAGAATGTTAAGCGTTGCTTTATTTTATTTTGTTGCGTTCACTGCGCTTAGGATTCAATGTTAGACCTTTTCCACGTATAATATTTTAGGGTTTCGTTGCTATTTTAAACAAACGAGCTTACAGTGGCAGTGATTAGGTAGGATGGCCGTACGTGGGTCATTTGCCCCAGCTCCGCGCGCTACGTCCTCCAGTTTTTCCCCAAGCAGAACCCCCGCAAGGCGTCCCAACCTCGCTGCCCTTAATTCTCTTCTCACCCAGTTAAATCCACCTCGGTCGTTCCCTTTTTCGCGCAAAAGCTCGTCGCAGCGTCGATCCGTATTTCTGTTCGTTGCCACCATCTGATAATAACGCGAACGAACCCGTCGCCGGAAATAAAGAGAGCGGCCCGCGCCGATCCCTTTTGTTTCATCCGTCCCTCCCCTCCCACCCAATCCCCTTCTCTTTTCCTCGTTCGATCGCGACCTCCATTTATACTACACCGGTAAAAAATAATTGCGAGCCGAAAGCAGCGAAGATTCACGGCTCGCTTTTCGCTGTGGTGCCACAACCAACCGCCCTCCCTTGTTCCCTTTTGTCTTCGATCGCCCGACGACCGCGTTCTTTGTCATCCTTGCCGCGGCAGAGTCTCGTTACCAACAGCGTGTTTAAAAAAAAATTCTTCCTCGCTTCGCCGATTACGCCTCTCCCACCAAAGGTGCGTGCTTCTTTTTACGTTTCTCTCGAGATTCGACCGAAAATTCTAGCTGCGAATTTCGGGGTGTATCGTGGTAAAAGGGGGACGGATGAGCGTGGGTTTAAGGGAGGTTTAAGATGGAAGAGTTCTTTGGCTGACTGAGTGATTAATGCGAGTCTGGATCTGACAACGCTAGAAGAGACAAGAAAAGAGGAGAGATAGAGTTGAAGGAAGAACAGTGGGTAGATTGCTTTTGGACCGGGGTCTAAGAATACTTGGTCTTCTTTGTAGATTTCGAGGGGTCATCTACAGGGGAAATCTACATCGCATGAATTTCTCCCGTGTCAAGTTTCGCTATTAATTTTTTCCCTTTGTGTATGTGTGTGCGTATGCGTGTGTTTTTTTATTTAACCGCGTTTCTTTTAACGCTTTGGTTACGGTAGACTTTGATACACACTGCGCGTGTCGCGCTACAACCGTTGCTGCGAATGACGACATTTTTCATTGATATTTACATTTTCTAAAAAGTATATGGTGCTCGTCGACGCATCTTGAGTCAGAACTCGGTTACGACTGATAGAAGCGACAAGCTGTGCAATAATTCCAATGAGATTTACCGATTGGCGCTAACCATTGTTGTATGCCAACGTAATCTATAGCATTATATTATTTTTAGTTAAGACAACGCGGCTTTCTCATCCTCCTTCAAACGCCATAAATCAAACTCCATCAGCAAACATCCCAAAATCCTTCCTTCGATAGCTGATGATTTCATCCTCGCTAGTTATCTCCGAACCTCGACCTTGCTACCTCATCCCTTACTGACCATTGAACCCAAGATAACCCTACTACCTTTCTATTTTCCGAGTCTACAAAACTACTAGTTCTCCCTTGAAACGACAGAACAGTCCAAACCGTCTTAGGACGCGTAACTACATTTATATTACGCGAATACACTCTGTTATACGTTTAACTTCGTATTTATTTCGCTCGACGTTGTAACTTATTATATACAATAAACCGACAAATCTCAGCGGAATACAACACCATTAGTTTCGAAAAGTGCGAAATGAGAACTCTATAGGCGCCACCCTTTAGTGAGCAATGTGAGATCATCAGTATTCAAAGGGTTTGTGGAACTGTGGAGAGGGGATAGGATAGGAAAAAGGAAAGGTGTTACGTTTCTTCCTGGGCCTGCTAGTGGACTCATTAGTAAGGCTACCTAGCAGGCCCTGCCTTAGACACTGGGATATTGGAAGGAAGGTTAAAGGCGTTGTAGAGCTGTGGAGAGGGGATAGAATGGAAAAAAGGAAGGGTGTTGCGTTTCGTCGTGGGCCTGCTAGTGGACTCATCAGTAAGGCTACCTAGCAGGCCCTGCCTTAGACACTGGGATATTGGAAGGAAGGTTAAAGGCGTTGTAGAGCTGTGGAGAGGGGATAGGATAGGAAAAGGAAGGGTGATGCGTTTCTTTCTGGGCCTGCTAGTGGACTCATCAGTAAGGCTACCTAAGGCCCTGCTTTAGACACTGGGATATTGGAAGGAAGGTTAAAGGCGTTGTAGAGCTGTGGAGAGGGGATAGAATGGGGAAAAGGAAGGATGTTGCGTTTCGTCCTGGGCCTGCTAGTGGACTCATCAGTAAGGCTACCTAGCAGGCCCTGCCTTAGACACTGGGATATTGGAAGGAAGGTTAAAGGCGTTGTAGAGCTGTGGAGAGGGGATAGGATAGGAAAAGGAAGGGTGATGCGTTTCTTTCTGGGCCTGCTAGTGGACTCATCAGTAAGGCTACCTAAGGCCCTGCTTTAGACACTGGGATATTGGAAGGAAGGTTAAAGGCGTTGTAGAGCTGTGGAGAGGGGATAGAATGGGGAAAAGGAAGGATGTTGCGTTTCGTCCTGGGCCTGCTAGTGGACTCATCGGTGCGGCTACCTAGCAGGCCCTGCCTTAGACACTGGGATATTGGAAGGAAGGTTAAAGGCGGTATATACATATATGGACAAGGTAGTTGGAGCCAGTGCTTTCGAGAAAGTCCTATTTCCTATGTCCCTCTAGTAGTAGGTGCAGGAGGGCCTTCACAGGTTAATTATATTACCAATGTCTTTTATTATGCTGTCTAGTTGTTCTAGAAATATTGCATTGCAAAACGGGAGAGCATAAATGGGTACTATTTTTGATACGTAATCAAGCACACACAATTGCGGCGATCGTTATAGATGCCGTTTGGTTAATACACGAACCATTGATTCCATTAATCTACAATTCCCATTAATCGTTACACGAACCACAGCTATAGTCGGCACTAGTATACGTGGCTCGTTACACGGACACTGACCATTGCCACCAGTTGTATCCATAGATCCCCTAATGGATGCCGACTATAATCAACAGATGCATTCATAGACCCTTGCATAGACGCGGATTGTAGTCGGCGTTAAAAATGAAAGGGTTAACCTTTCCTTAAATGTTTCCCAACGTGGGACCCACGCCTCACTGGGGGGCACGTTGATTGTTAAGGGGGGCAATTCGAAAATGGACTCGTCAAAAGTTTGAGTTAATCGTATGGCGACTCTCAGTAATAATACTCATATATAGTAACAATTCTCATAACTAAATTGGAACTTAACATAAAATCTCTTTGCAGCAAGCATCAAGCGCAAGGATCTCATTAAATTTAAAAACGAAATACGTAGTAATAATTAAAATAATATAGAGAAATCTTTCGTTAAAATTATTTGTACTCGAATTTCAATTCTCCATTATATGTTTTGAAAATTTACTTATTGTGTTTCCTCAACAATTTCCTAGTGATTTCTTCATAAAACCTATCATTTAAGTTTCTTCGGTGAACAAATCAATTTTTGAAAATTAAAACGTGTGTATATGTTACATGGGGGGCGTAAGAATTTTAGAAAGGCTTAGGTAGATCATGGCACGAAAAAGGTTGGGAAATACTGGGTTAATCCCTTGCCATTCAATGACGACCTACACTCGTGACGAACATTGTAATTTAAGTAAAATAAGTACGCACCGTGTCTCTAATAAAGTTTAGTTTCAATAGCGATTTCTGTGCCAATATGCAAGATTAATTACAGTCCAAATTAATTACAGCATTTCAATATTCTATTTGACACAGTATTAAAGTATCAAGTAGCTAATGTTACAAGGTATAGTCTTTGAAAAATTCGTAGGCCAAGGGGTTAATTTATAGACGAATCAAATTTAATTATAGCACATTAAAGGTGTTGAAAAATTGATCAGCCCAAAAGATTATTGTATTCTTATCGAATTTAATCATTAATTCCAAGAAACGTAGCTTAAATCATTAAATACAATTATTGGGTGCGTGCAAAAGTTTCGATAGATTTTGTCATTAATGGATAGCTTATGTTATTTTACTAAAAATCATATACTAAATCATTATTGGAACTTTCACTGATAGTAGGCATAAAAAGTATATAAATTAATATGAATAATTTTTTTACATAAATACTGAAACCTCATTAAAACATTCGAACGCACCTAATATTTTTTTACTCGAAATCAATCGACTATTGGCAGCCTGAAACAATTATTTTTATGATGTAAACTAATGACTAGAATTTTTGTGAACAATTTTTGTCCCATCTTTAAACGTCCCAAAGTTAATGAAATATTTCATAACTTTCTGCGGTGTTATTGTAGAGCAAATAAAAGAAAGTTTGCTCTACGAGTAAAACGTAAAGCTTATTACGTCGTTTCACTCTGCGCGAAAGAACATTTTTCAATGTCCTATCCGCCGAGTTTCATCAGCAAAGTTTCATCAACGTATCGCGCGATTAGTTCGAAGATCGGTGGCCAAACGAAGTAATCGAGGTCCGAGAGTCTGCTTCATTGTTGCGAAGTTCCATGGTTTCGCTGACCACGCGCAACCCCAACCCCTTACACGGTGCTCAATTTCTCCGTGAATTTCGGAGACATTACGACATTAACTATGGTAATTAGTCGCTCTACGTAGACTATGATTAACCCTTCCATTACAAGGGCTGGCTATAGTCAGGCAGCGCCGAGCAAAGTTTAAGTGCTAGCTAAATGCTAGGTTTAAATATATAAAAAGGAGCCGAATTTTCATGTGTAACTTCAAACTTCGGTCAACGATAAAAGCTTTTTTTTATATTTATTAAGTGCATGCAAAAGTTTCACACACCATTTTTAATTTTCTTTATTTATACAAAGGGTTGGCCATAATTTGAAAGCTAATTTTTCTGACCTCGAAATAACATTTGAAAGATTAAGTATGGAGAAAATCGTATGAGAAAAATCGATGGAGAAAAAGTATAGAGAAAATCGTAGAATTTGATTTACAATATCAGCGTTCGATTATCTCGATACAAAGAAAAGTATGCTGTTTCAGAGACAACAATTAAACGTTTTCGACAATAGGATTTCGTATCTGAACCTTCGCACTCAATTATGATTTATGAGCCGAATCGTTAAAAGGAAATCAAGCACGATAACCATAATCGAGTTCTGTATTTCGAAATGAAATTGTGAAATTGTTATTTGTTCTAAATGGTGAATATCTCCATACCTAATCTCCCAAATGTTATTTCAAGTCCTGAATAAACTGCAATAAACAAGCTAATAATAATTCGTAAGCACGGTTCTAAATGGTCTTTTACAATGTCCATTAATAATCGAATTATTTTCTCTCAATTTATCTGCTGGTAAATAAATCATTCGGACAACATACGAACAAAAAAACTTCAATGTCTCTGGTTTGGTGACTTGGGATACTTTTATAATAACCTGCGCATATAATACTGTGGAAGACAGAATGTCGTGTGAATGTTCGGACCAGAGCGATTGCTGAGCGAACGATGTTGTATTTGGGTAAGATTGGCTGAGGCGTGAATGAGAAATGTTTGGGATAGAGCGATTGAGTTGACGTGTGGTCGAAGAGTGCGTGGTCGCGCTAGGTTTCGTGTGAACGTGACTGTTTGGGTTCTACGAATGGCTGAGACGAGTGAAAGAAGCAAAGAGAGATAAGGAGAAAGAATGAATGCGTGCAAGGGTAGAGAATGCGTGGGTGAGGGAGTCGAGAAAAAGAGTCGAGTGCGAGAGGACGTTGCGAGTGCAGAGCGAGAGTTTTTTCCTGTGAGATTGTGCGTTAGTTTTATTATTAATAAACCACCATTACTTATTCGCAAACTGAGTTTTCTTCCCTTCTCGCACCTTTAAACCATCCACGTGGGGTTTACTTTAAAATAATCCCTACAATACTTCGCGTATTTAAGAAAACAGTCGAAATAGCATTGGTTATTGCCGCAAATTCCCAATGGAATAATCAAAATTTCCAATCGTTGCGTCGCGTCGGGTATTGGATTGGTTGGATCCTATGATGTCTCGCGAAGCGCTAATAAAAATCGCCTGATGGTCCTTTGACGAATTCCCCTGTGCATCCGTAAAACCGCAACTCGTAAAATGCCATGGAATCTAAAGGGGGGGGGGGGGGGGCTGTGACAGAGTTTTTATACCAATATCTACGATTCTTTCGGTGATACGCGAAAACTCGTTTCATGGGTAAAACCCGAGCGAATTCTCTGGTCTTTAACCCATTAACACTACAACTATCGATAATTAAAGTACAGGTATTTAATTGTACCAAAGAAATTAAAGCGATGGATAATTGAACAAATAGGTACACAATGCGATAGACATAAAATTTTTTTTGAGAAAGCATCGAAGTAAATTTACCTACTATACAATTTTCAGGAGAAATTCGTAATGGATCGTGTTTCGAACTCTTTCACAGTGTTAGTACATTGACGTTTCACTTGCAACTTCTTCAAAGGTTATGTAGCGGCCGTTGCCGCTATTTCGGAAGGTGGTTTACGGCGCGAACGTGCCCTCGCTGTTATTGGGGGGATTAGAAATTTTCTAACTACAATTTTTGGTCGCAGCAATTAGGCAGTATTTTTACGGTATCTTCCGGAAACATCGCAGCCCCCAATAACGGCGGGCCCGCCATAAACACGTGCGAGGCCTCGAGCCCGAGGTCCGCGGCCAGATGTGGCACCGCTACTTGGGATTTTCTAACCTGAACAACGTGCCCATCCGGCTGACCCTCTGGTAGGCGGTCAACTAGAGGTGGGTGTCAACAAGTTTGACTTTAAACAATTTCCGGATTGGTTGACACCCAGCCGCCTATCAGAGGTGGCAAAAGGTTTCACCACCCTCGAGGAAACGTGGACGAGAGTGAGGGCTCGAGGCAACTTGGAAGGAAATTTCGCGAGCGTTAACCAGAGTAAGAAATAATCCCGGGATCGAAACACCACGAAAGAGAAAAGGGTTTGTAGCCGGTGAACAATCCGAGTCACAATATTTGACGTCCGAGACCAAGATTAGACGTCCGCGAGTGACTCCGAGAATAAGGTTCAAACCGCGAACTAACAACGAGTGACGCGAGTGGTGTTTAGCAATATTGTTGCCGTCGTCTAAGTGGAGTGTAGTTGTATCCAAACATAAAGAATATTGTTGCAAATTCAAACCTCCGTTTCACTGGATCAACCGATCGCACTTATCCTGAATCTCCAAATCAGCTCGACTCGTCTTAGCTGAAGAGTCGAGTAGGCGGCCTCATATCGAAGCTGCCGCACGAAACAGGTTATGTCATTATTAAACCATAACTATTCGCCGCTTCAAACCAAGTTAAATCTGCTAACCCATGAAACGACACGTATAATGTTTGATATTGTATTTGCGTATAAAGTCTTACATCACATTATTATATGTCCTGAAGTCTTGGCTCTGCTTTATATAAATTTCTCACCGACGTCCACTAAAATTTCTTTACTTACGATTTTTCGTACATCACTTTGCCATTAAATAAAGTAATTAAAGTGGCAGTTGTAGGAACAGTGACAGTACGTGGGTGTCATTTACCCTGTACGCTCGTAATACAAAAGGGGGTTGATCACGAGGCTCGATAAAACGACCACCGCTGCGAATGAGAAGTCCCTTTCGATTCCCGTCGCGCGTTTCGCCGATTTCCCGCGACAGGAAGCGCGGTCAAGGATCAGCGCGTCGCTCGCCGATACCGGATATCGATTCTCGAATTCCCGCGTAGAAATAAGACGAGCGAAATAAAAGCGCGGAGAAAGGAGGTGAGGTCTGAACGACCGGGAGAGCGAATAAAAGGTATAGGAGAAAGAGCGTATCTCGCATGGACGCACCGGTTGGTCCCAATTGGACGCAGCCGTACGTCGGCTGGCTTCATTAAAAGCTTCTCGCTGGCGAGAATTCTTCTTTTTCTTTTTTCTTTTTTTTTTTTCGACGCCGCGCCGCTACATCGTCGCACTGACGGCGACTCAACGCGAACGCGAGCTGGGACATTGTTAATTAGAAGTGGGCGCGGAGAAGGGCGAAAAGCCGAGGAACGGAAGAAAATACCGCGGTGCGACCTTTTTAAAAAGCCACGCTCGAGCGCGCCATAAACTCGCGATAAAGCTCGGATCGCGTAAATCATTCTGGAGAACTGTGGGACACCCGTTACAGAGAGAAAGAGAGAGAGAGGGAGGGAGAGGGGTTCGAAGGGTGACAAGCTTCTCTCTATCGCAGCTTTCAACCACCTACGACCGATGGAAAACGTTTCCAAGCGAAGAGTAGCTCGCGGTCGACATGCATTCACGATTACCCCAGATTTTCAACCTCCTGCGTTTTACAGACTTCGAGCTTTCAAGTTTTTCGCTTTTCTAAGTCTTCGAATTTATTGTACAATAGTTTTGGTAAATAGTTTGGAAAATTTTGGGACACCAAGTTGGAGAATTTTCAAGCGATTGGAATTGTAAGATTTGTAATTTTCAAGCATTTGGATGTCCAAACTTTCCAGTTTCTAAGCCTTGGAAATTTCGAGCGATTGGAATTCCAAGCGTTGTAATTTTCAAGCTTTTGGATATTTGCAGATCTTCCAATTGCCAAGCCTTGGAATTTTCAAGCTTTATATCGTTGGATTTTTTCATTTCTATGTACTTGAATTTTCGAGCCTTCGAATGTTAAGGTATTAAATTTCCAAGGCTTTGAATTTCCAAGCTGTATAGTTTCCAAGGTGCTGAACTTCCAAATCATCCAATTTGCAAGCTTTTAAATTTTCAAATCTTTGGATTTCCAAGACTCCGAATCGTCAAGCATTCGAATTCTTAAGTCCCAACATTTTCAAGCTTTTAAACTTCCAATTTATAAACCTTCGAATTATCAAATTCTTGGATTTTCAATTCTCCAAATAGTCAAGCATTCGAATTTTCAAGCCTTTAAACTTTGAAGCTTTTGAATTTCTGACCTTCCAATTTGCAAGCCTTCGAAATGTCAAATTCTTGAATTTCCAATCCTCCAAATAGTCAAGTATTCAATTTTTCAAGCCTTTAAACTTTCAAGCTTTTGGATTTCTAAACCTTCCAATTTGCAAGCCTTCGAATTGTCAAATCCTTGGATTTCCAATCCTCCACAAATAGCCAAGCATTCGAATTTTCAAGCCTTTAAACTTCCAAACTTTTAAATATTCAAGCTTTTGGATTTCCAATCCTCCAAATAGCCAAGTATTCGAATTTTCAAGCCATACATTTTTCAAACCTTCGATTTTTCAAGCCATACATTTTTCAAACCTTCGAATTTCCAAGCCATACATTTTTCAAACCTTCGAATTTCCAAGCTTTCGAATTTCATCACCTCTCTGCAATTCTATCCTTCGAAATTCACGATCTCCGCAATGAACGCGCGCGTGAAATCATTTCCCTATGAAACGTTGCCACCGATTCGTCACCGAAATACCCCTATTATTCCAACAAGACTATCTCCTGATCGACTCGTTACCCTAAGCTTTGACTAGCTCCTCTCATTGTGCTTGCTCGATATTCCGTCAACGTTATCTTGTCAACGATAAATTATCTACCTCGTAGATCTACGTGTTCAGTCACTGGTTTCATAAACTTATCCCTTTCGCTCTCCTTTCGCGTTTCCTTCCCGTTCCTTCGCGTGCATGCTTCCGAATGAGAAGCGACCGTGGTAACAAAGACGCTTTCCATCTATGGTTTCCTGGTTTCAAATTATCTTCTATCTCCCTTCTCGGTTTCACCCGTCTCGGTCGCAATTTGCGGGGATTTCAATGCTGCGATAGCTGGCACGTGGTTAGAAAAGCTGCTGGGTGCGGATGATTTCGGGGTATTAATATTATTAGAGATGTCGAGCTTTCCAGTTCCTCCCTTTCCGAGCTTATTTCTTCATCCACGAATCCGAATACCGGCGATGTCGCGCAATATTGCAACTGCATCGACGATTACGATCTCTCCGTGGACGATTTCGAGTATTACAGTCGTTAGAGCTATTCAAATTCTCCCTCCTTTCTCCGTTTCCGCTATTGGAACTCGAATGTGCTACGGTCAGTCACAAAATTATTCGTACCTTTGCAATTACCAAATTGGGATTACTAATATTCTTCAACCGTGTATATTGCTGATGGAACTGGGACTATTAACTTGAGAGACTTCCTTCTGTTATATATAATTCTGGTATACATTGTAAAAGAAAATACAGCTTAAATAGAGATAAATCGAATGTAGCTAAACGTTTATATTTAGTCTATCTTTATCTACATTATATCGTAGTATCGCTACTTCAATCCCATCTTATATTTCTATCGTAATTTTTGATACGAAGTCTTTAAACGACACATGTTTATGCAACATTATCTTTTTATTCAGACTCAAAGATTACGACGATGAAGTTGAACCATTGAATAATGTAATGCCTACGCTTTTGAACAGACAATTTAGCAATAGAAAATCGCAATTTCTTATCATGCGATTAGAAGTAAAAAAACAAATCGCCGCTGAATCGATATCACAAAAGTATCGTATTATTTTCATCCCATTTTTGCCGAGCGTTACTCGCACACTGTCACACGTTAATTCAACCGTGCGCGATTTTATATTTTATTAGACACTGTTGCTTGCTTGCTTGTCACTTTTTTTACTTTCAATCTCCACTCAGCTTTTCGTTCCATTTTCTACTCGCAGGCCATCGTCGTGAATCTCGCTGCAGGATGCCGATCCTGCAAGTTTATTGCGGCTCAAGCTGCAACAGCCCTTGGCAATCCCTTGATTTACAAGCTTCAACTATCCCCGACATTAATATTGTCCAACTTTTAACCCATTTTTACTATCCTGCACTTTGTTGGATTCCGGGTAATGAAATCTAGCGAAACACTTTTAAAATCCACCGAAGAGCTTTTATTTTATGAACGCGTCGTGATGTCGAACAAGTTTTCCCTTGTTTTTTGGAGGCTGTTATATATATATACACACACACACACACACACACACACACACACACACACACACGCACACACACACACACACACACAATCCAGGAGACTAGGAATGACGTAGAAGGGACTGGGGAAGGGATACGTGCACAAGGTACTAGGGAAAAGGTTTTGGATAACTACTACTGTGCAAAACAACTGATACTTATGCGCTGACTAAACTGACGAGATTATCACGACGAACTAACGAAATATTAGACGGTTGACTAATGCTGATGCGCTGTTTACGAAAGATTCAGTAGGGATCGATAGGTATGCAGCAACTTTTTCGATCGGCGCATGTACTATGCGTCCGCCACAAGAAGGCACAGCGTGTTTACATCCCTATTCGAGATACAGTCCCCACTAGCTCGCCTGCTATGCCAGGCTTTGCTCGTTATTGGCCAAAGACGATAACAAAGATCGACAGCGGGCCACATTATGAGCGAGTGAAATAGACTTCACAGGTCGGCGTAGTCACTGGCGTAGACATCCAATAAAAATCTCATTCATTAACGAATAGAATAATTCACCTATTTTTTTATATATTACCGCTGGTTCGGAGTTAACAAAAAGTTGTTAACAATTAATATTGCAAAATTTATTTGTAGTTAAAAGAATTAATTTATATATTACTTTACTGAGAATAGGATGATTCCGTTTAAGCTCATTTGGATATCTCTACGCCAGTGACTTACGCCGATCTGTGAAGTCATCATTCTATTTCACTCGCTCATAATGTGGCCCGCTGTCGATCTTTGTCATCGTCTTTGGCGAATAGCGACCAACGCCTGGCACAGTAGGCGAGCTAGTGGACTGCATTTGAAGTGGGAATGTAAACACGCCGTGTGCCTTCTTGTGGCGGATGGATAGTACGCACGAAACGTATGAATAATTCGAGAGCACGATTGCCGCCAAAAATACAGAGGCTGCTATCTTTCGGTCGTTACTGTTCATTTCCGTTCCGTGAATCTACGCGCAGCTTCCAGGAACGCTGGTTTATTTGCCGGGAATTCTCCGCTATACATTTATTTATGAACTTTACCTGGAAGAGCATTACTCAAGCTCAAGAGATGCATCGGTTCGCCTGGCAAGGCGGCACTCGGCGAAAAACTTGTGTCTTCTCTTGCTTCCGAGACAGTGACGTATACAGATGGCGCTGGAATTGGGAAAGGGCTCCCTATAAAATGGTTGCTATTCGATTGCCGATCTCGCTCGGTTGCGATTTTCAATAGGATCGTAAATAAATATCGAATATACGTATATTCGTTCTCATTTAACTTTCTACAGAGCGTCGCGTCGTCCGATTCTAGAGTATCGCTTTTATTGTTGCTATACATGGAACAATATTCGCATAATCGTCACTGCGAGGCATTAATATAATAAAAAAAAAATACGAACATAACTTACAAGTTATATACACGAACATAACTTTCAAGTTATACTTAGTACATGTAAAGTAGTCACTCGTAGAATTAATCGTCCTAAATTAATTAAAATTGCAAAAGGAATAAAACGAACGAATGAAAGAATAAAAATTGCCGTTAAAATAAACCGTGTTCCGTTAACAATGAAACGGATTATAATTCATTTCGTAATCGTACGAAAGTTACCCAGCAGAGAAAAGAAAAAAAGGCCGCTAACAACGCGAGGCTTGTAATCCTTTTATCTACAGGACTTTTCAACTGTTTCACACCGGCGGAAGCTTTCGGATATTAGCAGGCAATTTTTGTAACGCCTTGCAAGCTGTCTTTAAACTGTGAAACGGGAAAAAGAGCGGCAGGTAGAGAAAGGGAGCGTAAAATTGATTTAGAGGCGTGAAAATGGCGTAAAAGGGCAGCTTCCACCGAGCGGAGCGTGGTACGCTCAAAAGGGACCGTTTCTCAGCTCGAAAATCCTGCTCCACGAAACTGCACGGAAAACGTGGAGCGCGTTTCAACGACGCGCGTGCGAACTTTTTGCGAGGGAACTTCGCTACGAGGAAGCGAGATCGCCCTTTCAGAATCAGAATGTTTTAGCCAGAGAGAGCATCCTTTCTCGCTGACTACCGTACTTTATATTTCTCTTTCGGATCATTATCAAAGCTCGCGAATTGGTCTCCACGAGACCACCCTGATCTCACGTAAAATATCGTCCACCGTTACGTTTACAAGAAAAAATTCCACGCGTCCGGTTGTAGTCGAGTGGCAAAGTACGAATGCCAGGCGACGTTGTTAAACCTTTATATTCTTTTTTTTTTTTTGGCGCCATTACAGCGATACGGTGACACGTGTAAATGTCCTCAGAAGTTGAAACTTCAACTAAATCTCTTATTTACTCGCGTCGGTACGATTTTCGTTTGCGAGCGCCGATCAGGGTGAATTCATTTTTTGAACATACGACATTTCTTTTTGCGGCGTTTTCAAATTAATGCGTAAATTTCGCGTTTTTGAAACGGTGATCTACGTCGTTTTGCTTTGTAACTGCAGATATTGAGACTGTGGAGCTGTAGAGAGGGGGTAGGATAGGAAAAAGGAAGGGTGTTGCGTTTCGTCCTGGGCCTGGTAGTGGACTCATCAGTAAGGCTACCTAGCAGGCCGTGCTTTAAACACTGGGATATTAAAAGGAAGGTTGAAGGCGTTGTAGAGCTGTGGAGAGGGGATAGAATGGGAAAAAGGAAGGGTGTTGCGTTTCGTCCTGGGCCTGCTAGTGGACTCGTCGGTAAGGCTACCTAGCAGGCCCTGCTTTAAACACTGGGATATTGAAAGGAAGGTTAAAGGCGTTGTAGAGCTGTGGAGAGGGGATAGAATGGGAAAAAGGAAGGGTGTTGCGTTTCGTTCTGGGCCTGGTAGTGGACTCATCAGTGCGGCTACCTAGCAGGCCCTGCTTTAGACACTGGGATATTGGAAAGAAGGTTAAAAGCGTTGTAGAGCTGTAGAGAGGGGATAGGATAGGAAAAGGAAGGGTGTTGGCGTTTCGTCCTGGGCCTGCTAGTGGACTCATCAGTGCGGCTACCTAGCAGGCCCTGCTTTAGACACTGGGATATTGGAAGGGAGGTTAAAGGCGTTGTAGAGCTGTGGAGAGGGGATAGAATGGGAAAAAGGAAGGGTGTTGCGTTTTGTCCTGGGCCTGGTAGTGGACTCATCAGTGCGGCTACCTAGCAGGCCCTGCTTTAAACACTGGGATATTGGAAGGAAGGTTAAAAGTGTTGTAGAGCTGTGGAGAGGATAGGAAAAGGAAGGGTGTTGCGTTTCGTCCTGGGCCTGCTAGTGGATTCATCAGTAAGGCTACCTAGCAGGCCCTGCCTTAGACGTTGGGATATTGGAAGGAAAGCTAAAGGCGGTATATATATGGACGAGGTAGTTGGAGCGAGTACATTGGAGAAAGCCTATTTCGTATGTCCCTTTAGTGGTGGGTGCAGGAGAGCCGCCACAGATACTATTGTTAGACTAATATTCGAACAAAACTTTAAACATAATTGTTTTCTTCGAATAGAAAAGTATAATTAAAAGAAGGGCCGCGTTAATAGGCTTCCGGTCGGTAAAGTGTTAGAAACGTTTATTTGACCGGTCGTAGTACGGTTAATGTTAATATACGCGTATCTACCTTCTCTCAATTCCATTTCTACATCTCGAAAGTTCCATCTTAGCGTCTCGAGAGCTTTCTTCCCAATATAACTCTCTATCGTACCGGCGCGGCGGCGTTGAAAAGCAAGTATCCGACGATTCTTCTCGTCGTCCGTAGATAATGCACGAATTGGAAAACGGCGGTGCACAACAAGGCGTGACAAACGAGGTCTCGTCTGTTGCGGTAATAGCGAGTTGAGGGGTTCGGATAGACGGGTCCCAGAGCGGAGTCGGGCGACGAGAAAAGTCGGGAATGGATTCCTCGGGGGTTGCGCAAATGAGGGTAGACCGCGATATAATATTACGGATCTCTCGCGAGCTCAGCTAAATTCAATAGGAAATCCGACTCGAGGTAGCGGAACCGTTCTCTGCTCTCGTCTCTTTTCTTATCGTTGCCTCCTATCGCGACTGTCCGCTACGGGGGAACACGCGTGTAACACGCACACACAGTGATATCGTTACAAGAAGGAAAGATGGCGGACGGGCAGGCAGGCAGACAGGGAAAGAGATAGTCGCGTTGTGTCTAATTGCATCCGTTGCCGTTTTTGTTTCAGGACCACTCGACGGATGAGAAACGAAGCGTGGCCCGCTCTCAAGGTACGGACTACGAACACGGTCCCTTTTCTTGCCTCTAACGAACCGTCGCGAAATTTGTATTCCGCCGTACCTGTGGACTACCTCCAGACGCGTCGCCTCCGTCTCTCGTTCCTTTGTTTTCTACCCTTCCGTCCTCCACGCCTCTTGTATTTCTTTTTCTTTTTTTAGGTTTCTTTTCCAGCCTGGTGAATTCCACGTCAGAGCGATATATTTGTGCAAATTGAGCGGAGACGTGGGTGATACGTTTTTGGTTGATGTTAGAAATAGAGATTTTTTACGAGGGATATTTACAAGTTACGATATTAACGCGTTAACTGGGAATGACGAGAGATAAATCGTTCTATGAATTAACGATATTCTGAACGTATTACTTCGTTCTCTCGGTAATTCCTTACTTTCTAGGGCATCGTTATGTTTGTATCAGAAGCTGGTTATTTTTTACTTGCATTTAGTGCAGCCGAAATTCCTCTAAACGGTATTAGTTCCACTTTATTCATTTTGAATTCTGCGTATGAAGAAGATTTTAATTATGAAATTGCCAAGATAACAGGTTAAGAAGATACAAATATATGTTGCAGTATATATTGCTATATTTCAATTTATATATTGTATATTATATTTAATTTATATATATTTATATTTATATATATATTTATATATATATTTATATTTATATATGTTTAATATATATGCAATATATTGTTATATTTTATTCGAGGATTACGAGTTTTTCTCTGCGAATTAACCATCTATTTAATTTCGTTTCCAATTGGGAACTTAACCCCTTGCCTTAGAATTATTTTCTTACTAAATTAGAAGAAGATGAAATTAGAAAGTTAGAAGATTACTTGGAAATTGGTTACGTATGGGTGAATTACCGAATCGCTACTGCATTTCGATGATAATTTGTCTAATTGAAGAGCAGGCGCGGGTAAACTGAAGCAAGCAAGTACTCTTGCCGGATGATCGCCCAGACGGCAAACGTCATGCAAGCGTAATGCAATGTCACGTTTCGGAGCAATTATCTAAATTGTCGTAATTGCAGACGCGACAGAAGGGAATGAAAGTAATTAAGATCGTACGATTCGATGAAGCAGGATCTCGAATCTCTCGCGAAATCATTTCTCAAGACTGTACGACGATCATCGGCTTTGCGGATTTTAATTGCTTTAACGGCGAATTTAAATATGCAAAGATATAACGTAAAAATATAAAACGCGATACTTGTAAGTTGTCATTGTTTTTTCAACCCGCCAATTGTGTTTGCGAAATTGTTAATTAATCTAAAAATTCGCAATCTTGATAGGTATATGTTTCTTTTATTTTTTTCTTTGCTGATAAACACGAATTCTCCGAGAAATGGAGTTCCGTCACGAATATGCGTCAGTCAATTTTCATTTTAATTGTACACGGTTACCGCGGCAACACAATTGCCGATAAACGATTATGCTAGCCGCGAGTACACGTTCGAATTAAATTCTTGCATATTGCTCATTAATCGGCCGCCCACAGATTTCCATTTAATTTCCCCCGCCAATTTTAACCGGCTTCGCGTACATTCGAACGCGCGATCGAGGAAACAGAAAAGTCACGGAAGCAGTGCTTCGGTTAAAATAATCGTGTATCCCCTAGAAACTTTCCACGAGTAGAAAGTAAAAAATATCCGATTGAATAATCGAAGGGGTAACATTGTACGCGTTAATAGCGAATCTCAAGCTGCGACGACAATAGAAAATTCAATGCTCAGGCGGCGAATGTTAGGTGTGCCAATAATACAAATGTTCCTTTGTCAAGTTTGACATTTATTACCAACGGAATGAAATAGCTGTCTTTGACATTTTCGCTAAAACGGAGGCTTCATTATTCTATAACATAAATTTAATTAACTTATTTTTATATCCGGATAGCGTGTTCCAAATTTAAACTATATTTAGTGAAAGAAATAGCGGATCATTTACATACTGATACATCTTCTACGTTTCTGAAAGTTACAGTCGATCGAATCATCCCTGATTTTCTTCAGGAAATTTCTATAAATTCAAGATAGAAAATCTTCAACTTAAGAAACGTGTTACGTAAATAAAAACATCATTTACACGATCAGAAGACGATTGGATGACAAGTGAGTAAAGATTTATAACAATCATCCCCCATTTGCCTTAGATTAATTCTACAATGTCGACATAAGAAATCGTCATACGAATAACAAATCTCAATGTACCACGATAATAGCGAAATAAGAAATGACGGAAGAATCATAGTAAAATTAACGCTTCCACACTTTTTAAAATTCTATTCGATCGAATCGTTCCCTATTCTGGTCCCAAAACTTCTACAATTTCAAGTTGGCAAACCTTCGACGCAAAAATCAACCCAACAATTTCTCCAACCCCTTGACGCACCCGAAAAGCGAAAGAAATTGAACAGAAACATAAGAAAACGATAATTCAACGATGGCGCATCGATCAGAGATGAAATCGGAAATTGCAAAGCGGGCTAAAAAAAAGAAAGTCGCTTCGCCGTGCCTTAAATGGTTTCCGAGATTTCCACTTTAATTGCCGGAAGATTCGAGTGGTTAGCAATTAAGGTTGAAAAATTCTTAATCGTCTGCTCGCTCCGCGAAAGAAGTAATTTAACCGGTTTTCTTGGTTCGCATAATCGTTACGCGGAAACGTTAGAAACGACACAGAGGTTTTATGGCTGCGAAGCGAAACGCAAAGGCATCGACATGGTTGCTTATTAAAGGAAGCTCGGTGATTAGTTTGCCAATAGCCAACATCCGATGCTTCCCTCAACCGAACGATATTTTCTTCGTCAATTTCTGTAATCGAAAATCGATGTCTCGTTGGTTCCTTAACGTGCTTTTAAACGCGGCCCGTTTTTTATTCATTAGGCGAGCACAGGTTAGGTACGCGTTCGATTTCATCGAAACCGGTCGTCGACGCGATAATTAAGGAAGTTTAATCAGTGATAGGAACAGTCGTAATTCGAGAGAGAGAGAGAGAGGGGGAGGAGGTTTTGGAACGATTTCGCCTGGCCAATCGTAGTCGCGGTCTTTAATTATTCTTCGAACTGCCGCGGCGATGCTTATTGATAGTTCGAAGGAACTAATTCGCGGGAGATTTCAGGCCGCGGCACCGGAGCACCGTGAAATATATTCATAGACGTTTCTGTTCGACGGTTAAAACCGATCGAGCAATTATCGGGGATCCCGTGGAACGTGCGTCGACTGAATTTCATCAGGGACGAGATGGGAATTCATTTATACGCTCAAAGGGTAGGAAACGCGTCTTATGCGATTCGGGCTGGAAACCGGTCCATATGAGTTCAATCGCATTCGATTTGATAGTCGCGTTGATGGAAAATTGCGATAACATTGCTCCTTTTTATAGTTTTCTTTTTGACGAGCGAAGGGGTGAACAAAGTTTAAGGGCGGAGAAAACGTTTAACACTGTTGTTGCGATTTTTATTAGGTTATATTTAATTAGGTCGATGAATTGAATCTTTCCCTTTCGGAATATTAATTTGGAATTTATACAGGGTGGATGGAAAATCGTGGTAGAATCCTAGTAGAATAGGGAGTAATTCTACGTAAAAAGAGTAAGGGAAAAAATGTGGTGTACAATTTGTTCATCCGAAGCTTTGTTTTCAGGAGAATCGCGTTTGAAGTTCATTACTTTTATTGTAGTTTATTACTTTAGAATCGATTGAACTGAATTTAATTCGAAACTAATTCGAACCTGACTCGAATTAAATTTAAACCTATTTAGAGGCTAATCTGAACTTAATCCTGTTCTAATTCGAAACTAATCCGAATCTATCCCGAATTCAATTGAAACCTATTTCGAGGCAAATCTGAATTTAATTCGAATATAATTTGACCCTAATTCGAATTTAATCCGAACCTAATTCAAACTTAACCCGAATTTAATTGCAACTTATTGCGGACTTAACCCGAATTGGATTCAAACCTAATTCAAGCCTAATTTGAACTTAGCCCAAGGCTAATTCGAATCTAATCCAAATTTAATTCAACCCTAATTCGAGCTTAATCCGAATTAATTGAAATTTAATGCAAACCTAACCCGAATTTAATTCGAACCTATTGCAAACGTAATCCGACTTTAATTCGAACCTAATCCGAATATAACCCAAATCTAATTCGAAGCCAATCGAAATCCAAGTCGAATTTAAGTCGATCCTTATTCCAACTTAATCCGAATCTAATTCAAACCCAATCCGAATTTAATTCAAATCTAATTCGAACGTAATCCGAACCCAGCCGAAGCTGAACCAAACCTTCTAATTTAAACAAATGGTTGATTCTACGTTCGGATAATCGGCACTCGCGTAATCAACGTTCTTCTATACCTTCACTTAACGAACCCCTTCAAATCAGACGATTACACAACTTGTTATCCCTCCGCATTTCTCGCGTTTTCCAAAGAAGAGGAGTACACTTCTACAAAAACTGTGGCGCAACGAAGGAGTTAATAGCTCGCTGATTAGCCGTAATTAGAGTTTCTCCGATTCTCAGTCCGACCAGTGACGATAAAAACGCCCAGTGCAGGGTCGAATGAAACACGCGCCGCGCCGGTCAGATTGCAAGGAGATAGTCGCCTTTTAGAAGCGAGAGTTCGGGGCGTCGTGCTTGGGAACAGCGGCACGGATTAAAGATCGAACACGCGAGCAGAAAGCCGAATCGGCTCCGACCAGGCATTCCTCTAGTTGCAAGCTTTCCAACGTAAATTGCAGGGGCAAAGTGGGACACGGAGAGACATCGACGTGCATCGTGTTGATCGAAAAACTCGCGAGCTTTCTCTAACGAACGCATACCCGTGTGGGTTTTGATTTTGCTTGCTGTGTGTGCCAGTGAAGAAGATGAGTTTCCGGAAGGGAGCGCAATTTCCAAACGTAGATTTCCGGCGCCACACGAGTCCCTTCCGAAGGGATTCGCACGCGAGACTTCCTTACGATTGCTTCACCTTTAACGAATTCGTCTATTAGAGTCGCTCGAGTGGAAAGAGAAATGAAATTTCTCGATTTTAGTCTTACTTGCTCGAAGTCGTAACGTGCAGTGACCGTGGCAAAAGTTTACGAACGAAATCGAATTTTTCTGTATTATTGCAATGGAAAAGTTATCGACAGTAAAGGTTCCCTGCGTACGTGCATTATGTGTTGCACGAGTTCTTGTAGGACAAATTTTTGTTAACCCTTTGACTGCGACGCTGTTAGATTTATATACAATAGTTAGGGAAATGTAACAATGTTGGATTCCGGGAGAATTGACAACAGGTAGCAGATAACTCTGTCAGATACTCCCAAAACACTTAACGTTCTCTACCATATTTAATCCTCTAGTCCTTTTCCAAACCTTTCCTCTCCGAAACATTGAACAGACCAACTCTTGGGCCTCATGGTCCTACAAACCATAAATCACCCCCATCCTAGGTCCCAAACTTTCCCTTAGCCACTTCCGCCATCCTCCCAGCCACCAACAAAACCATAACACCCCCTCTCTCTCTACAGTTTTCTCCACCCAAACCTTTTTCCCACAGTTTTCCCTGATCCTCGAAAACACAGCAGATTCAGTCCGACATTCGACAACTCAACTTCGAAAAGGCTGCTGGCTAATAAAGAGTTTTTCAACCAAGTTCGGTTTTCGTGTATAATTGCCACCTTTCGGGTTCACGACAACTTTTACAGGCTTTATTAATACGGCTACTGCACTCGACTAGTGCTTTTCTCTATTTTTGTAATCTATTCTATCGCTTCACTTTTTCCATCAATTTAGTATAGCAATTTTTGTATAATTCGCACAATTATTGCGTACCCGAAACCATACCAATCGCACTGATAAACGATAAACGATATCGAATGCGAATATTAATATCTCCGCGTATTGCGCGCAGAGCTCGCAATTATATGCAAACTCGAGTTCCTCGTAAGTGCATAAAATATCCGCAGTCTACTAATTGCAAAAACTCTCCCCGATGCGAACGATTCGCGATTTGCCCGAAGAAAAACGACATTCGAGCGACGATAAAAAGGGCAGAATTTCGACCCGCGGCGGTGATAAAGATCGCAATTGGTTTCACCGGCAGGAAAAAAACCCGTAACGCGACGCAAATTTCGGGAACGCGAAACGCCGCGGTCGTTCTTTTGCCAAACAGACATAATCGGAAAACGGTAGCATCGCTAATTACGTTAATTCTCCGCTCTCGTTCGTTTGACTCGCTGAACCGGCCAGCGAAATGCAAAACAGACACGTTTGCGTTCGCTGATCTTTTAAATCTCGCCGCCGCTAGCCAGAATTTTTTTCAGATGCGTAAACTTGCCGCCTATGAAACGTCGTTTCGCCAAAGTTTAAGATTAGGGGATGAACACAACTCCGTTAACGTTTTATCTACCCGAAGCCTATTAATCGACTTTTTCGGGAAACCTATAAATTGACTCTGTTTCAATTTTTGACGCGCGCCTCGTTTCCGAAAAGTATTATATCGTCGCTGTACGAAATAAGTGCGGATAATGTAAATAAACAATGTTGTTTCGTTCGTGCTCTAAGCGATGCTAATTACGCATTTCATTCGCGAGTGGCAGATAAAATATTGATTTTCTAAAATGGTTAATTGTAATAGATCACATTGTAGAACGAGAAATTTCCTGTGACGTAGATACGTACACGTGTATTATATTGAAATTAAAATGACGAACACTTCAGTGTTTAACCCTTTGCGGACGAGAAGTAACGACACCTATGGGAGTACTTTAGTTTTGAATTTTATGTCTTTCAATTTTGAAGTTCTTGAGTTCCCAACTATTTAATGCCCAACGATTTTTAAATGTTTATTAATGTATTAAGTATTCGTTACGTTAAGTTTTTTGCTTTAAATGTCAACACGGGTTCAGAAAACCAAAAATGATTAGGCGACTATTTGTCGACGCTCGCCCGCAAAGGGTTAATACATCACGGATACTCGGTGTGGCGGCTCTCCTGCACTCTCTCCACCACTAGAGGGACATACGAAATAGGCTTTCTCGAAAGTACTCGCTCCAACTACCTCGTCCATATATATACCGCCTTTAACCTTCCTTCCAATATCCCAAGTCTAAGACAGGGCCTGCTAGGTAGCCTTACTGATGAGTCCACTAGCAGGCCCAGGACGAAACGCAACACCCTTCCTTTTCCTATCCTATCCCCTCTCTACAGCTCCACACTCGGAATATTTTAACTACGCAAAATTCCTCCAATACGAAATATAACGGCTGTACAAAAGTCGATGGTGGATTAGAAAAATAGCGGGAAAACGAATCGAAGAGGCTCAGCCGGCTCGGACCGGAAGCGGAGATAACGTTATCGCGATCGGGAACGAACCGGACGGAAACGGAGATAGCGTTATCAGACTTTCGTCCGCCAACTCCACTAATTTTAACTAACGTTGGAAATATCGCGAAACTTCTGAGCGCGGCGAGTCCCGTGCCAGCCAATTTATCTTGCGATCTCCGAGAAAAGGGACACAAGCAGGGGTAGACGAGAGCAATGGAAGGAGAGGAGAATGAAAATCCATAGAAAAGAGAGAAAATGGAAAAGGGGGAGGAAGGGATGGGGTTGAGTTGAAGAAAAACAGAAGAGGAAGGACGAGGGCTTTTACCGTTTTACTTATCTACTCGCTTCGCGGATGGGGAAGCTTTAGTGCCCTCTAAAACATCGTATAACCCTAAAAATTACAGTATATAACCTGCGTGTAGCGGCCTGCTTCGCCCGATGAAAGTAGCTTAATACGCGAGACGTGATGGATAACGTCGTTGCATGCAGCTAACTTGTCACGCTGAATCCTTCCGTGAGAATTATTGCTATGCTCGCGTCGCGTTTTCCCGTCGCAAGCTTTAGACGTAGGATAGCCAACGTATAGTTTTACAATCGCAAATATTACGAACAGTCGCTCTACTTGGATCGTAATTCGTGTCGCGAGTGTAATTCGCAGTTTTCAAGACGAACGGTTACGCGTTATAATAGTAATATGAATTTGGTGTGTTTATGGTTTGCATAATTACAACCGATGTTCTCGAATAAACAAGTAGACTGTGAATCTTTATGCAGATTAAATAAACGGAACTTATGGTACTTAACCCCTTGTCTTAGAATTTTTCGATTACTGTACTTACGTAAGCTATCATCAAACGGATCACAGTTTTCATGTTTATTCGAAATATTAAAATATTTCACGTAATTCATATAGTAACTTCTCGAGTTACGATCATTCGCACTTACGACGACAAAATTTCATAATAAATAAAAAAAATGTATCAATTTTTCATAGTTTTCGTCAAATATATATCATATACATATATGATTATTTACTCATATGCGGTTAACAATTAAAAATCAGAACGGAAAGCTATTAATTTTGATGTACACTCGTATGTCTATTATAATTATTGTTGGGATCCGGTTGAGAAACACGAAGTCCGATTTGTTTAAATACAATATATTTCGGTGCGTTTCTATTTTACAACTCCGGCCACAACGGACGACGCGGAATTGCGGACAGACCGCTGCCACAATGGTCAAAAAAAGAGAAGAATTAGAAGTCGTAGTCGAAGTAGACGTCGAAAATGAAATGCAGAGAATCTGACGCTGCGACGGTACTAGACCTTATATCTAGTAGGTTTTTTGGGTGAGGAGGGGATGTCTCTGACCCTTTGTACTGGATGACTAACCTAGTCCTGGGCGACGGTTGCCCACTTTCTCTAAGAGAGTGCGAAAACAAGACTGACTAAGTTGTTTTGGTTCTGATACGCTTATCCACGCTGAATCATTAGGCCAGTCATCCAACATTATATTATTTATTTTTGTATGAAATTCGACTTACAACCATTTCGACTTTGCAGTTGTAGTAACTAGTCATGATCTGAGCTTCGTTACAAACATTCTTAATTCAAGAGCAGTGCCAGCTTTATGCTTTTGCTTCCGTTATTCTTGGAACGATTTTATTAACTTCTGTCCGAAGTTGCGGAACCGAGCCCCGTCGTAAGTCGAGAAATAACTGTATTTAATGATCCTTAATCTTCTCAAGTGAAATTAAAGTTAAAATAAATATAGCACTGTATTGCAAATGGAAATTACCTTTAGTAAATCTGTATCATTACAAGGTTCTCTTCGTCTTACGCCTAGTTCAATGAAATTATACTTTGAAGAACTTTAAATTACTTCAATTTTTCACTATAAATCCGAACGATGTTTTTCCAGTATTCAATATTACGATTAAAAAAGGCGATTCGATGAATCGTTTTAGGTAAAACACTTTTCGCGGTGTTTCGAAAATTCTGCTTACGCTTAAAGTTTTACTTTGCAAAACGAAACATCGTACGCGTCAATCGTAATGATATTAACACTTTCAATCGCGTGAACGAATAATAATGCATTTATCCCGTAAATGCATAAAAATCCACAGTCTATAGGCGCAATAAAGTGGTTATTTGTAGTTTAGCGATATCGAATTTGTCGAAAAACTGGGGCTAAAAACGGCTGAATATTCGACGCCGGAGAGAGCGGAACAGTCTGAAATTTGCTCTGGGAAGAATTTGAAATTTTTTTTTACCGACCCCCCCCCCCCCCCGTGAAAAACAGTTTAAGAATGAAAAACGGTTACCGCTTTCGAATGGGGCAATTTTTATCGATCGAATTCTCGTAGAATTGTTTTTCACATGCGTTCCGAAACAGCAGTTCGCACGGATTTCAACCCAATTTCCAGCTTTGTTTTCCGGTCATATCTTCGGTGAAATTGCTCGTTGCAGCTTTCCAATTCTTTTTTTATTGCATCGTTTCATCGATTTTGAATACAGAATGGCGGGATAAAAAATTTATTTCGAACTTCGTTACAGCCGATGTAAATTAATTTAAACGAATCGATCGATACTTTGGGGAGGGCTACGGAAATATGTACACACCTACGTATTTCGATCGCGACGGCACAATGCAACGATTACAATGGATCTTGCTTAACTGCTACGATTTTTCTCCGTTTAATTGCAGCGCGATATTTATACGCTAGACGTTTAATTTTATTCATAAAGCGGAGGAATTAGCGACGGGACCAATTTACCACGACAGGTTCGTTAATTATTCTCAAGCGTCGCGTTATGGTATCGAATAAGTTTCAAAATACAGTAGAATGCCCGGCGTATCGTCATTAATTATACCGCGTTTCGTTTCTGTTCGGTTGTAAATTTGTAATTAAATACATTAGGTGTACCAATGAGTCATCCACTTATTTAATTAAATTCAATCATCATTTTATAGGAAATTAGAAATCTACCCTGTTTCAAATGTAATCATTATCATTTTATAATGCTTTAGGAAATTGTTTCAACCCAGCTATAGATTTCCGTTCAAAAGTAGCATATTTATTGCTACACCTAATAAAATTTACATCGAACTTAACACTGCAACTATCGACGACTGAGTTATACTTATTCGTACCAAAAATACAAAAATGGCAACCGATTGAAAAGAATTATACGATCCAATTGAAGTAACTCTTTATTTATACTTTGTACGGAAAATCGCGGAACGTTTTCAAAACTGTACCACCGCAAGTTTATATGATTATTATCGCAAATTAACAGCCGGTCATTTTGACTGGCTTGGTAATTCTAAATCTTGTTAACCCCTTGGCCTACAATAACGAGTTACACTCGTTCTATGAATTATGGCTTAGCTTCAACAGAACCAGATATTACCGAGAGTGGACTTTAATTTGAATTCAAATTTTTGCTTGGTCTTGCAAGGTTGGTGGTTATTAAGTAAAAATTGCCAACGATATTTAAATAATTTGTAAGTTAAACGATATAAAAACAGTAACCAGCTAATACTAGCGTACGTGGGTAATAAAATAATCGTAGTGCAAGGGGTTAACGCGATCGATACGTGCCGATACAAAATCTCTTTGCTTCGATTGATTTTACACTTTCCGGGCATGCGTGTAAAATACCAATACTGCCTCAGTTTGGCAAATCAAACGGAAATGTTCGAAACCCAATTGTTCTTATTTTTGAACGGCGAAGGTTATGCTGCTCGCATCGGGGGCGATCCGATTAACCAAGTTGGATCGCAACTAACCGCTAATACACGCGTGTGCGGTTAATTAATAATCGGCGCGTTTACACAGGTTCGGCGTTGTGCCGGCGCATTAATTGAAACTCGGCGTTGGGGCGGCGCGTGTAATCAGGAGGGCTATTCGATATCGTTGTCCGATCTGAAATCGGTTCGATAATAATCGGGACGCGCGAATTCTAAAGATAGCTGCTGGAAATCGCTGACCCAAAGAATAATTAAACGGGCGTATAAATGGAACGGAAATTGCGCAGAAATTGGCGCGAAGCAAAATTGCGCCACTTGTTAACGCTGACGCTTAACGTGGACGGCGATCTTTCTCGTCGAATAAATAAAGAGAATATTAACCCTTTGCACTCGAGAACAATTTTAATAATACAATCTACTGGTAACTTGAATACTATTTCTTGGCGGTTTTGAGAATTTTTAGCGTTATTCTGTATTCGAGAAATAGGAAGGGTGGCCTTTAATTTGCCGTGCTTCGGAAGAAATAGAAATTGAATTAGTAGAAATAAATGAAAACCTTAAATCTTGAATTACGAAGAAAATTACGTATGTCGCCGTAAAGGCGCCAATGGAGTTCAAAGGGTGAACACGTTCTTTGCGCCGCATCTGCCGTCTACGAACTTTGTTTATTCGGCGGCAATAATTCTTATAATTTGATTTATAATTACGTACGCTTTAGACAAATTATTACGACAGAAGTACTCGACGTATTGGTTACTTCGTGCTTCTTAAGCGAATTAACTTCTATGCAGCAGAACGTCAAGTAACATCTAGAGCTTGTTTCTACGTCTAAGGTTTCTAAGGTCTATCTAGGTTTCTATCTATAAACGGGTTAAAGAATCGCATCAATTGCATTATCAATGACTCTCGATAATTTCCTTGGGATCTCTACAAGTATTTAAAAAACAGTTGCGGACGGTTATTTGTTAATACTACCTATTTCCTTTCATTCTAATCGCGTCCCTGTGTTCATATAATATGTACATTTTTCTTCCTTTTCTTTTCGTTCCTTACTATGTTGATATCGTATACAAAGGGATTCGGTCTGTTTATTAATAAATAACAGTAATAATAATTCATTATTGTACAGCTATTGATCTTTTTGGCGTTTCTATTTTTGTACGTCGAAATCAAATTCGAAATTTATTGTAAAGACCGTACCATCTCTAGACCATATCCATATGGTACCATGCACATCCATAGACCATACTCTAATGTAAACTAATGGGTTATCCCGTTTATTGATTGAATTAAATCAAATTAAATTAAATAACGATAATGGTTTCCTATTTAACGTGGCTCGCTACAATTGACGACTGTACACCGTTAAAAGAATAGTACAGGTGGACCTGCTACAACGCGGATGATACGTTCCTTGAAAATACACTACGCGCCTACCAAGATAAGGGTGCATGTGGCACCTAACCCCAAAATCGTTGGGCCTTTCCCACCATATTTTCCAGCGTCGTGGGAAATGCCCTTATACGGTAATTCAGGGATGGAATGCCACACTTTGATTCCACTATATAACTTCATAACTTATGGCCCGCGAGACGATTAAAACAGCGACTAGCGTGGAAGTAACTTAGTGACAACTTGCGAGCGACCATAGCGTACGTGTATTCTTCCGCGACTGTATATAAAGGTCTATTCCGGATAAAACGTATTGTAGTGTGGAGCTGTAGAGAGGGGATAGGATAGGAAAAAGGAAGGGTGTTGCGTTTCGTCCTGGGCCTGCTAGTGGACTCATCAGTAAGGCTACCTAGCAGGCCTTGCTTTAAACACTGGGATATTGGAAGGAAGGTTAAAGGCGTTGTAGAGCTGTGGAGAGGGGATAGAATGGGAAAAAGGAAGGGTGTTGCGTTTCGTCCTCGGCCTGCTAGTGGACTCATCAGTAAGGCTACCTAGCAGGCCCTGCTTTAAACACTGGGATATTGGAAGGAAGGTTAAAGGCGTCGTAGAGCTGTGGAGAGGGGATAGAATAGAAAAAAGAATGATGTTGCGTTTCGTCCTGGGCCTGCTAGTGGACTCATCAGTAAGGCTACCTAGCAGGCCCTGCTTTAAACACTGGGATATTGGAAGGAAGGTTAAAGGCGTTGTAGAGCTGTGGAGAGGGGATAGAATGGGGAAAAAGGAAGGGTGTTGCGTTTTGTCCTGGGTCTGCTAGTGGACTCATCAGTAAGGCTACCTAGCAGGCCCTGCCTTAGACGTTGGGATATTGGAAGGAAGGTTAAAGGCGGTATATATATGGACGAGGTAGTTGGAGCGAGTGCTCTCGAGAAAGTCCTATTTCGTATGTCCCTCTAGTGGTAGGTGCAGGAGAGCCGCCACAGTAGTAAAAGTGCTGGAGAGTTGTCTTTACTTCGTAACAACGTCGGCTAATATCCAACGCAGTACTGTATATCCATCCATTAATCCGAAACTTCGGGGGAAAAAAAGAACGAGATTTCATATTCACCGACCTAAAATACATATACGCACAAATGTTTCGAACCAAATTTCGAGATTGAACAGAGAGAAATGAAATTTTTTCGGGGCGGATGGACTTTTCGCAATATCGGCACGATTGATGGCGTTAGAGCGTTAGTTGGGCGCACACAAAGCGTTGGAAAATTTCCGATTAAATCAACGGATCCGGCGCGTGTAATAGCTGGATGCGCGGATCGCGGCTGCAAATCCGTCGAGATGCAGGAGGAAATATTTGTAAGAGCGGCAAAGGGGGGAAGAGGGGGAAGGCGGAAAGCACGGATCGAGTGGGAAATACGGTGCGCGATTAACAGAGAGCGATGGAATAAAATGCCATTGTATTATTTCAATTCGAAGCTGATTGGAATTCGGGGGAAATAAAGCTCCGCTCCCAAAGGCTACGATAAAATACAATTGCCGCGTTGCGTGAATTTTCCACCGACCGATGCTGCGTCAATCCTATCGATTTCAAGGGAAACACGCAGATAGACGCCGAAGGATATCACAACAGAACGGTCCCGCCAATGGAATTCTACTTTTTAACCGACGTTGCTTTTAATTTCCGCGCGATCGGAAAGCGGTCGGATAATTTGATCGCGTACACAGCACCAACGCAAATGTGCTGTACTAAAGCGAAGGTCGTAGCACGGCTTTAATCCTTTCGCTATGAGAACTGTGGCTGGCGAAACCTCGCGATTTGGGGAGGATAGCTTTGCGTAATTGTTCGATTCAATTGTTTCTATCGGAATATTTTTGTTCGGGATTTATTCGTCGAAAGTATGAATAAAATGCGGCGAATTTTTATGCATTTAGTGGAAATTTGAATGCGCGAAAAGACGCGGAATGTGTAAAAATTGGGGAAAATATGCAAACCATGTTGATAGTTGAAGTGAAATACAAATTGTTGGAGATCGAGGGTAAAGTAACCTCTTCGTTTACGTTCCCATTGTTTAATTTCGTTTATGCAAAGTACTTTTTATTAACTCGTTAATTGAGTAATTTTTCATTCGGAATCTTCTTTATAGGCGGAAATAAAAATTAATAGAATTATGGCAAAGTACCCAATACTCGACGTGTTAAACCAGTCATCGATACTTTCTACGATTTCAATTATTAGTAATTTTAATTACTGTTATGACTAGGCTGCGCATGTTTATGCAAAACGAAAATTTAAAGAAATGCAACCCTAACAGAGATTTGTTTCATTCCTTTAAAAATGCTGACAATTTGTTCGACTTTTGATATTTTAAATATTTGTGCACAGTGTGAGCGCTGTGCTATCTTTTACACGTTCGAATTTTCCATAAATGCATCAAAATCCGCAATCCAATTATGATATACACTAGATAAAATATAATCGATTTTACTTTATAAGAAAAATCACAAATGACATTAATTTTCAGCTAGAATCTTAATTTCCAATCAAAATCATAGAAAGCGTGGATTACTGGTTACTCTACCCTATCTATTGATTCTAAGTACATAAAAATCGAAACAACCAAATTCGCTGTAACCAAAAACGATCAAAGTGCCAACTTCGCTATAGTTATAATAGATTGTCACAAAAACTCCCTTCGTTTTCTTCCTAAATACAAAGTGCAGAAAATTCGACGCACCGTATATAATTTACTAAACAATGTAAAATCATTATACTCGTAACATCTTCCTTTATCATTTCCTCGATGCCACTTTTGGCAGTCTTGCAACATCGCTTTACTTAACGAAATGAAAATCACAGAAAATAAATTTTTCGGACAACCTAATACTTCCGCTATTGGTCTTCGACTACTCTAAATTATTACTGTAACGCTAAAATAATTCTATACTCTATCCCATGTTTCGTCATTAGTTGACCGCGGCAAACAACGCGAGTAACAAACCGAGCAAAACAAATCATCTTCTACTTCCATTGATAAATCTTGCCTGCTGCCACTTGCGTCGTTTACAATCTTAACTGCTCGAATGCATAGTCGGCCAGTCGGAATGCGATTCGGGGCGTAATTGCGCGATGTTGAACAGGGCAGAGGAGTTACGGCGTATAAATGAGACATAAATTTGTAAGGAGATAGGAATCGTTAGTCGCGTGAAATGTATGCGCGTCCCTTCGCGTCGCCAGCACAATAGAGTCTTGGAGGAGTTTGCCGGTCCGACGCGTGCATATCGCGCGGCATAACTACTTAGCAGATAAGCCGTTTCTCTAGCCAGCCCCGTTCGCCACGAGAAGGATGTTACAAGCGCGTGTAAATCCACGCCGGAACTTTTTACAATTTCGACTTTCCCCGAGGAAGACAAGACGGCCTTCTTACTCGTTCCAAGCCTTTCTCTCCGCCTTTATGAACGTTCTGCAATATGGAGCACGGAAATATCGCGTTCTTTCGGCTCGCCTAACCTAACGAAGAACACCTTTAATAAAGTGTACGGTGTTTTCTAGGAAGGGAAAAATTTAACAATTCTTGCGTAGACAAGATTATTTAGTCGTGATCTTAATCCTTTTTAAGGGTTTCTATTATAGTCGCGTAGTTTGGAAGACAAGTTTGTCGTTTACGATATTCAACCCTTGGAGAATTCTTGAGAGTAGAAGTAGGATTTGTTAGAATGTTGATAGCTTTTCGTATTAACGTACGTATATCGACGAATGTAGCTGGTGTATTTTCCAGTGGACAAAATTTTATAGGGAATTTCAAGTTTTAGAATGCTTCGCTGTGGTGTCAGAATCAGTTGAACTTTTAATAAAGGATTCTAATTGTAAGGAAAGGATATTTTACATCACCAGTAGAATATATACAATGTAATACTATATTACTACAATATATATGTGTGTATATATATATATATATATATATATATATATATATATATATATAATCTTATAATAATTATATATATATATATACAATACTACATAGCTATACTGTGGCGGCTCTCCTGCACCCGCCACTAGAGGGACATACGAAATAGGCTTTCTCGAAAGTACTCGCTCCAACTACCTCGTCCATATATATACCGCCTTTAACCTTCCTTCCAATATCCCAACGTCTAAGGCAGGGCCTGCTAGGTAGCCGCACTGATGAGTCCACTTAGCAGGCCCAGGACGAAACGCAACACCCTTCCTTTTTCCCATTCTATCCCCTCTCCACAGCTCTACAACGCCTTTAACCTTCCTTCCAATATCCCAGTGTTTAAAGCAGGGCCTGCTAGGTAGCCTTTACTGATGAATTCACTAGCAGGCCCACGATGAAATGCAACACCCTTCCTTTTTCCCATTCTATCCCCTCTCCACAGCTCTACAACGCCTTTAACCTTCCTTCCAATATCCCAGTGTTTAAAGCAGGGCCTGCTAGGTAGCCTTACTGATGAGTCCACTAGCAGGTCCAGGACGAAACGCAACACCCTTCCTTTCCCTATCCTATCTCCTCTCTACAGCTCCACAATACTAACAACACTAAAATACTATATGACTGCAATGTATGGTATAGTATAGTACATTTATTAACCATCCAAACAATATGTTTTTGAATATAAGTTTTATATCCAGTTGGTCGAAGTGCATTCAGCTTAGGGACTAAATTATCCTAACTGTATTATAGTTCTTTGGTTTGCTATAACTGCATATATATATATTTGATTGAGTCTCGCAACTTGGTTTCTGGATTTGTGCATCATTTGTCATAGAGAAAAAAAGTTTTGCAATTAAAGTTACATAAATGTCAACGGAAACTCTGAAACCAAATGTCCCTGCTCAAATACCACGCAACTTCTATTTTAAATTGTTCGGAATATGCTTCCGAATATAGTTTCTATTGGAACGAAATAAAATAAACGTTTAATAAGAGTAAAACTAAATACAATGCTGGTTGATGTTTCCTTGCTGAGGGAACGGAGTGAAATAACGAAAATCGCCTGCATGAACGTGCGGCTCGTGTACAAGAATGGCCCATGCCATAAAACGACGGTCAGGGAGGGAAAGCAAGAACCAAAAATGCACGCGTACTAATGTAGAAATTCAGCCTTCGCATCAAATGTGCAAAGGTCAGAAAGCATGCTGTCCCTCGGACACCCAGCTCCAGGTATGTCTATGCCTGCTAGTCTAAGAACAATCAAAATACCCAAACACAATTCAAAGTAAAATCAACATAAATATTATTTCTATAACAAATAATGCACGAATTATTTATCCCACATATAAAATAGGATTCGATACGATGTAATATTTCAAGTAAGATCAATTTCGTCCAATTTAACCTACATTCACGGCTCCGTAACTATCGAATTACACGGCGTGCTAAAAAGTTAAGTTGCCGCAAACGAAAGGATAAATATGATTAAAAAAAAAAAGAGTTAAACTTAGATTCAGAGTATCGGAGGACAATACGCAGCAATCAGCGATTCTAATTTATAAAAATAAGACCGCGTTTAGTAAAATGTTGCAAGCAACAGCGGGTGTATTTCGCTTGCGCGAAAAAAAAAACGATGTAACACATTTCTCCAGCCGAGTGTATTTAATCACGAATGCAGGTTACCAATATTCAAGATTAAACGAAGCTCCGTACAATTTCCTTAATACTGCAATCTCGCTTTCGAGATAAAAGTCAAATCCGCCCATTCCGCTGTTCGTGTCCAAGCATCGTGACCCGGTTCCAAGAGCCCACGATTCCGCGCTATCAATTTCCCCACACGTAACGCTATTCCGTTGCGTTCCACCTAGCGAGACCGGTTTTTCCCTTAAATCGAGCCGGGAGCATAATTGCGCCGCCGATCCGTGTGTTGCGTGTCCATTGTTGCAACGGGCAAAGATGGCGGTTGCTGTTGCAGCACGCGCGTGTCACTAGCCGTATTCCGGCGAACCAGATAAGCTGCTATCTCGACAGGCCAATAACATTAGCTATGCACCGAAACCTGGATGCCCCTAGCTCGGGAATATTTCAACATGGAACCCATTAACGTCTTGCCCTCGGCTGCCGGCATCTCTCTCGCTATCTCTACTCCGTTTCTTCGTTCGATTTCTTTTTCTTTCCAGTCGTTTAAACCACCTCGATTCGCTGAGCTCTTCTTCGGTTTCCGCGAATAATTTCACGGGCCGCGATCGTTCTTTGATTATCCTCCGCTTCGCTTCTTTTTTTTCCTTTTTCTTCTTTTTTTTTGTTCTTGTTGGAAGAATAGCGCTGGCCTTTGGGAGCTGATAACGCGGAGCGCGGAATTAATGCAGCTGCTCCTTTTTCGCGACGATACTTTCGCGTTCGTTAAAAATTGCGGATAGCTACCGCTCGCGCGAGTTCTGTTTAGAAATTTGGCGACTGATTTGGAGTAATCGTACGATTAAAATGCTGGTTGAAATGATTAGGGCATTGGTGCTGCGAGTGATTCTGTTATCCTTATAGATTTCAAGCGAATAAAGGGAAAAAATAGTGGGGAATGAAGGAATAATTAAAGAAATACGATGTAAACAATAAATTAAATTAGATATTTCTAACACGATCATTTGTACGGTATCTATTTCTTTTCGACGTTTTGCTAGTTGCAGTGCAAAATTTTAAGTAACGTTTCTTTAGGAGCAGATACCGAATACGCGTCCCAAATTACAAACATTGTTAAATATGCAGTTCAAGTATATAAATACTTCAACACATTCAGTACTAAATATCGACATTGATAGATTGCACTTATGTAGCAACTAAAATAAAAAGAAAATAAACATATATATAGTGGCTACAAGAAATGTTGACACTTTGCTGCATTTTTGTATTTAATACACTACTATCAATATAGTATCGTTTAATTAGATTCGTCTATATTAAGCTTTCTATCACTTAACGGAACCATTTTATGCAATCGCAGCTGTTAAACAATAGAAAATTTAATATAGCTGAATATAAATGAACTGTTTTAGTATAGACACTTACAAGTTATTCTAAATAAATACGTGCTCCGATCAAAATTGTATAATTTTCACTCGCTTCTCGTTAGTAGATTGTATTTTCCTCTATTGTGTTAAAATTACATATAACATTATTTATTAATCGGTTTATTTCCCATATATATATATATAAATAAATAAATAAATAATGAAGTAGTACCTAAACACATAAATATAGCAGCGTGCCAATACTTTTTGCAGCCACAGGGCGTACGTAAACCATTGTATATTCGGATAATTAATCATTCGCGTAATCGAGATTCGAATAATCGACGTTCTACCGAACACGCTGCATTTCCCCTAATTATATTACTCCGTTACTCACGCGAGAATTAATATCTTAGTTTTATTTTTCGGAGTACATCGTTAACTCTAATTCCTTAAATTTCCACTCCCCCCTCCCCCCTTCTACTGCGATTCTAATCCCATTAAATACATATTTCAACTTTCCCCTTGGGAAACTTTTTATCGTGTGTCGAAGCACTCCGTTATTTTCCAATCTTCAGGCATTCTACGTAGCTTCTGCAAATTGGCGGAGGACTTATTTCGCGCAACACCGGCAAATTGCCACGTTCGGAATTGAATTTCCCCCAGTCACGAAGTCTTCTATGCACGATCAAGTCACTATGTCCAGTTAAGCGAACGTTGTAAAGCTTCGAAACGTAACTTGCGGGTGATATGCAAAGTGGCCGGCGGCGTTTATGGCCGCTATTAGCCAAGAAGTAGACTCGCGGCGAGTTTTACACGAGTTTATCGCGGCAACCGTATAACCGGGGAGAGCAGGTTTACGCGGCTGATAAGTCTGACGAAACGACTTCGAGCGGAACGTCGCGTCGGCCGACTTTGTCGTTCTGCTGTTATCTTAGCGTTAACGACGTCTACTACTGGTTAGTTACATCGTTCGTCGTCGAGGGCCACGCGCTGATAAATCTTCGTCCGTTGGCTGGCCTGGCGTACGTCTTCGGACCCTTGGGGAATTACGCGACAAGATCGCTGTAATTCGGGTCATTATTGTAAGGGATTTCCTGGGAAAATGGGAAGAAACGCTTACGGATAGAGTCGTTTATGGATGACCCGGTTTAGTTGTATTTATGTATCTTTAATCCTTCGCGCTCTCGTACGTCTGCTCTCAGCCACCAAAACAATGAAACAAAAGCGTATTGTTGGATGATCAACGCGTTCACTCACACTGCAAACACCGTAGATTCGTCCTAAACCAAATTCATCTGACAAACACCGTAATCCCACTTCTGACGCCAAATTGTGTTGGATTCCGGGAGAATTGACCACGCGTAGAAGATAACTCTTAGAGGCTTTATTAATACGGCTACTGTTAAGAATACATACAATCAAGCAATATCCCTCACCGTCCCGTTTGCATTTTTATAGTTACGGAACACTTAGTCTTTAAAACCATCGAGAAAAAGGCCCTGACACATTAACTAATAATAAAAGCCTGACCATTAGGACAAATTGGACACACCATAAAAAACAAATTAAGACATTTTTAATACACAAAGGACGGCTTAACTTCACGACACCCTAACGGTACTCCTCACTTCTACTGACGATACCTGACTTGACGTTTCCGACTTACCCTACAAGGCGTGACCACAAGACAGCAGATTCAACCCCCAACAATTTCATTGGACGAAAATATTTCCCACCTTCAACATGCACACGAAACGGTACACACCATCTTCTCCACAATTAGTATAAGACACCCTCGATTGTACAAAATGACAGAGTATCATCACAGCATCAGGACAAGTGATTCCAACTCAGGAATCGACAAGAAAATAAAGGGACACACAGTCCGATAAAAACAAGCTAATTACAAGTTAATTATTTAACCTACTCAGTACGTCAGTGCACCCAAATTATAAACAATATCTGGTCTTACAAACCAGATAAACATTAAGCAACTTCTTTGGTCGAACGACCTACATCACACATTCAGCTACTGCACTCGACTAGTGAATACGGAAATCTGACGGTTCTATGATTTTGCGGGCGTGGCGGCTCTCGTGCACCTACCACTAGAGGGACATACGAAATAGGACTTTCTCGAAAGCACTCGCTCCCAACTACCTCGTCCATATATATATATATATATATTGTTGGAATAATATTACTTAGCAGATGCGAAAATGTATCTTTACGTTGAGAAGCACTGCTTATTAAACAACAGGCTTAGCTCAGTCACTGGAGCCGATGGTCCTTTAGCCGTACCAGACCTAAGGGTCTGGTGCAATAAACGTATGGAAGGCCCGGGGCCGTCTTTTCTAAATATCGGCTTCAGTTTTCCACGCGTACTTTCAAGAGCGTTCGAAGCGTTCATTCCTTGCAATAGCACAGCGGAGTAAAGACGTATTCCTCTAGCCTTTGAAAAAATAAAATTATTCCATTAAAAGTAAAAAGAGCATTCTTACCCAACACACAACCCCAATATTCCATCGTATATATACCGCCTTTAACCTTTCTTCAAATATCCCAGTGTCTTCATTCACCCCTCTCATACACTCTCTATCTCACCCCTTCGACTCATGTTCTAAGTATCACTAGGGTATCACTTTTCACCAACCCACGATTTGCACTTCGAAAGCAGAGTAAACCTTATCGCGATTAGTTGTTGGACGCAGCAAAAATATAACCGTGTTTATCGGAGCGCATTGTCGGTAATTGAGGGGATCCGTGAATGCAAAATGAAACAAAAGCGCCCAGAGCTGTGGAATGCCGCTCTAATAATGCGATTCGGTTGAACACGGAGAGAGAGCGAGAGAGGGAGAGAATGATTTGTTTCGACAATGCGCGGGAACGCGCTAAAAGAACGATAAGTTGGGAGCCTTTTCGGAGTTCAGTCGGACAATTGCATTACCGATAGAAAATAAACCCGCGCTCCATTCTAGGCTCCAGTTATTATCAGTTAAATCACAATGGGCTGTCTCAACAATGCCAGTTAAGACGCGGAAAAACTCGCAACGGGAAAAGTGGGACGCGCAGGAATTCCCGGGTGACTTTCGCCGGGTCGCATTTGCAAGAATTTGCAAAAGCGGGACGCGAAGTTTGCTAGAGAGAGAGAGAGAGAGAGAGAGAGAGAAAGAGGGAGGATCGACCGAGAGAACTTTTGATCCGTTCAATTCGCCGTGCAACTGTTCCGGGGGGAAAGGGTTGAGAGGGCGGATGGGCGCAGAACGGTCCGCAAACAAAGTCGACGCGCGGGAAAGACCGATCGGTGTTTGGCCGATTAAACGAAAATCCGTGTAAAGGGTGCGCGAAAGGAGCTTACGGAGCGTTTTCGTTTGTATCGGTAATGCAACGATATCCAGTCGGCGATCCGCGAAAATCCCTGGCAGATTTGGAACGTAAATTTCCTTGCAACAACAGAGCACAAGCTCGGCTGTGGAAAGCCGAAGTAGTCGAATCGTTGCATTGCTTCGAGGGTGTCTTCGACTGTTTTCGATTTGCGCGATTCTTGAAACGCATTATTTACCCATTAGGAATTAACATACATAAATGACAAGTGAATTTAATGCTAGAACTATCGAGACAGTTAAAAAAATGACTGGTTACAAATTTACCCCGTGAAAATTATATAAATTTGCGACGGTTTTTTTCTTTATAGGATATTTTATGCTTTACTGTAAATATAGAGAATTCTTGCGAGTAGAAGTTGGATTTATTAGAATGTTGATAGCTTTTCGTACTAACGTACATGTATCGACGGATATAGCTGATGTATTTTCTGGTGGACAAAATTTTATATTGAATTTTTAACCCTTTGCGGACGAGTGTCTGCAAATAGCCGCCTAATCATTTTTTGGGTTTTGCGGACGCAAGTCTATTGTTAAAGCAAGAAATTTAAATTAATATCGTTAATAAATGCTTCAAAGCTTTGGAAATTTGACGGTCTGGAATTCGAAAGCTTGGAAATTTAGAGGCTTGGAATTCAAAACCAAAGTATTCTTTTAAGTGATATTATTCATCGTCCGCAAAGGGTTAAGTTTTGGAATGTTTCGCTGTGGTATCAGAATCAGTTGAACTTTTAATAAAGTATTCTAATTGTAAGTAAAGGATATTTTACATCGCCAGTAGAATATATACAATATAATACTACATTACTACAATATATATATATGTAAGAATAATAACAAAAAAGAATTAAGCAACGCCGGTTTTAGGATCTGCTTATTCAAACTCAATTGTAACATATTATATCACACTTCAGGTTAATTAATTCGCTACCACTGATATCGAAAGCAATTTCGTAGATAGCAGCTAAAAAAAAAAAAAGAAGTGAAAGTAATACACGTGAAATCTATTTTCCAAAATTACTATGACAAACTGAAATTTCATTAACATCGATGATTATCAGTTCGGGGAGGTGACTTGTTAGTTCGGTTCGCAATAAAGTTCGATTATTGCATAGTAAACAAATCAGCAAATGACTGGGCGCGGTGAATAAATTGGTTGTTCGATGCAGAATTTTCCGCGAATAATATTAATTGAATCGATAATTATAGGAAGTGCACGAACGCGAAGTTGTATCAAAAAAGCATGATCAAATTACGGTCTATTAAATATTACGTTGTTTCGCTGAAGAGTAAACTAATAATCCCAACGCTGAGTTCACGGTTAATAAATTACTAGCGTTAAATTAACGCTACACTCGGTGCCCTATTTTAGTGCTTTTAAGCTATAACTTTCCGACGCGAAAATATCGTAATTATAGATATACACAGCATAATAGAACTAAAAATGGGAGTTTTAATTGAGTCGATGCAAATATAGAACTTTGACTACTTGACGCTTTGCGTGGAATTAAATTTAATAATAGTTATACTATTTAATTGTAGCAATAATGGAAAATTAATTTTCTGGTAGTATAAATAGAAAGAACCCTATAAATGTTCCAATATCTTAATTTTAAATTAATAAACGATGAAATTAATTACCCCTATAACGATCTTCGAAATTTGATTCAATTCCAATACAATAGTAAACATATAAACAAATAGATAGTATAGATACTATAATAATTAGACCGCGAATCTCTATGCATTTATTGGAAATTTAAATATACATAAAAAGGTACGGAATGCAATTGGTATTAAAAATGACAAAAGCTATTAAAAAGTAAAATACAAAGTATAGCGATCAAAGGATAAAACAACCCTTTATTTAAATCTCCTGACTTTAGTGTAATTTGTAAAAAATTCGCATAAAGACCCGCCGATAAGTCTAATAATAATATTTGATAAAAGTTAAATAAATAACCTTTATATGCGCGAATACTTTTCTTCGTATCCATCTATATATAAATCCATCGACGAGAGGAGGTAATCGATAACACGGGAAATTGAATTTTGCAGGCGGTCGAATCTGCGTGCTCGACAACGGCCATAAAAAGTAATTAAGGCTAACTAGACAGCCATCGGGAATCCATCGTATTAGCCGTGGGACTAATCGGTTGTACATCGGCCAGTGTCGACGACGGGAGCCCGCGCGCAATTTCGAATCAATCTCCGGAGATATCTGACAGGACCGGTCCTCATTTTTCTCCGGCTGCGGGCAAATCGATAGCTTTATCCGGCCAAGTTACCGGCGGCCATCAACAAACGCGAAACTCCATTTCCGTGCAGAGCAACCGTGTAACCTACTTCCTTTCGCGCTATCCACGCTTCGCGGTTACGGAGATCAAACACGTGTTTTAATAATAATGTGGAGCTGTGGAGAGGGGATAGGATAGGAAAAAGGAAGGGTGTTGCGTTTCGTCCTGGGCCTTCTAGTGGACTCATCGGTAAGGCTACCTAGCAGGCCCTGCTTTAGACACTGGGATATTGAAAGGAAGGCTAAAGGCATTGTAGAGCTGTGGAGAGGGGATAGAATGGGAAAAAGGAAGGGTGTTGCGTTTCGTCCTGGGTCTGCTAGTGGCCTCATTCAGTAAAGCTACATAGCAGGCCCTTTTTTTTTTTTTATTTTTTTGTAACGAGCGTTTATTGTGCCGATGATAAAAACAAAATATATACAAGGGGGTTCAACAAACTATAAAAACGCACAAATAGTTTTCCGAGGAGTTACACTAGGTACTTAAATCTAGATTAGTGGCTCTGGCATAGAGCACTCGCAATCTGTCTGTTTTCGTGGATTCGTCATTGCACTTATTGCTACAGTATTATTTTGGCTATGTTCTTAAACTAAGGTTTAAACAGTATAGGGTATTTACATCTGTAGGGTATGGCACGTTACAATACAAATTAATTTTTAATAGAGTTTAGGGGGGGGGGGGGGCATTGACGTTTATGTAAAGTTACACTTTTGGTGGTATTAAAATATTGCACTATAGTGGAGTAGTATACATACATATGTACTCGTAAAATGAAATAAAAAAATAGTTTATATTAGGAACTAGAATGTATGACTAATTACACTTTATGGAGATTTTTTCTTTTTATATACATTGTTTAATTATTTCGTCACTCATACTCAGAAACCTAAACACACAACGTACATTACATATATACATGCTCATACACACTCGTATCTTTGATCTCGTATATAAATGAGATGGACTGGATTTCGTGGGGGTGTCAAAGCCACCAATATTTTTTAATGTTGTTTCTGTGTTTATCCTATTTGTCAATACTTCATCATTTCGATATGAATCGCAGATCGTTGTGATCCCGTGGTGTGTTTTTTTCATATGTAATTGTTTTATCTGAGACTTTTCTAAAGATGTTAAATTATTGGCAAATTATCGTTGTCTTGAATTAGACCTAGCAGGCTAAACTATTGTTTGGATGGTTAATAAATGTACTATACTATACCATACATTGCAGTCATATAGTATTTTAGTGTTGTTAGTATTGTGGAGCTGTAGAGAGGAGATAGGATAGGGAAAGGAAGGGTGTTGCGTTTCGTCCTCGGCCTGCTAGTGGACTCATCAGTAAGGCTACCTAGCAGGCCCTGCCTTAGACGTTGGGATATTGGAAGGAAGGTTAAAGGCGGTATATATATGAACGAGGTAGTTGGAGCGAGTGCTTTCGAGAAAATCCTATTTCGTATGTCCCTCTAGTGGTAGGTGCAGGAGAGCCGCCACAATAATAATAATAATAACAATAATTGTTATAATTTTTAATACATGGGTCAGAATTTAGAGGATACGTCGGGAGAAAGAGAGAGACATGCGTTTATCATTGCAATCCTTTTCTGAAAAACAATAAACATATCCATATTCTATTTAATACGAACGTAAAGTAAGTCGTTTCACGCGTAATATCACCATGCTTTTGCCAAACGAAAATCTAATTTCGACGGAGCGGATACTAAAAGGAAGTTGCATTAATTTGAAATTCCTACGTAATGCCGGACCTAATAGAAGGGTTAATAGTGGGGTTAATCGCAGACGAGTTGGGGGCAAAGTTGCTCCACAGCGAGTGCTTTAATTGCCGCATCTTCGTTAAGGGTTAGCTGAAAGAGGTCTCGGGGTGAAATGGCAGTGAAACTGCTATTACCAGTTATCACCTTAATAATTACTCTCCGCGGGGGCGGAGCTAATTTATCTGTGTACAGAATCTTTAATGTAATTAACTCGTTACCCTCGACTGATGCCTTACCCTCGATCGTTGGCCTCTCCCTTTCCGCGCGTAAATTCGAAAGACTTTTCGCGCGACAGCGGGATGAGGGGCGAAACTTTGATGCGAGGTAATCCGCGCGACGCTTCCGGCTAGAAGAAGTATACTAAATCACGGGGCAATATCAGTCCAAGTGGGACGCTTCTTTCTTGAAATTCATATAAATCCATTCGTTTTAATCCCGCTGGGTTCGCCGGGAAACACAGTGGGCTTTGCTCGAAAATTGACAATCTAATTTGGTAGTGGAAGTTTTCTCGTTACCCGGCCATAACGTCGCCTTTATTTCCTCCGGAAAATGAGACACAGTTTCGAAACTGAGATCCCCCGCAATACGGATTCGGATTTTTCCGCGGTGAAACTTTCGCCTTAAACACCGCGCGCCGATTGAATCGCGCGAATCAAGACGAAGATACGCGCGCGGCCGTTGCAAGGAATCGGATGAAAGGGTGACGGAAAAGGGCGAAACGGAAAGGTAACGCGAAGAACCTCTCGAGTTGCGAAGCGACACGATCGAGCGGTCGATTCAATTAAGCCGGTCGCGCGCGATCGTGACGGCAGAGAGAAAGAAGAGTGGAGACGCCGCGCCGCAACGTTCGTTGCTCGTTAGAGTTCCAACTTTTTCAATCGCGCTAAAATGTTTGCCCGTGGCCGGGGCCACAGCGCGGAGAGAACTTTGTTCGTCGCGAGCGTGCTCGTTTGCGCGCGTTGTCGTCGACGGGGGGTGCGCGTTTGCACTCTCGAACGAGAAAAAAAGGATGAAGCCTTTTCCCCGTGTTGACTCGTCCCCGGCTGTTTTAATGACGTCGAACGCGCGCGCCCACCGACGCGACGTCGTTACGAGACGCGGGGAACAACGATGAGCTTTCGGGTTATCGAGAGAACACCGAAAAACGAGCTGCTGCTGCTGCTGCTGCTGCGCGGCATTAAGTTGATTCTGCAAACCCTCCCCTGTCGCAATCCAAGTCCTCGGGTTTTGTTTTTCAATCTGCGTCGCGAATGAATCGCGCGCGTGCACGATGCACGCGGATTTTTCGGTTGTTCTTGTTGGAAGGGTTAAATAGGGAATAAGAATTGTTTTTTCGTTACGCCGGTGATGGTTACACACGTCTTTACTCTTGCTCTCACTATTTACGTACTATAAGTCCGTTCAACGAGAATTGGCGGGAAATGTAAACAGTTGCATGCGAGTGACAAGTGATCGGAAAAGGGTCGAAACGTAATATACAGATCCCTACAGAGTAGAAAAGAAGCTACGTTTCTGAACAAGAATTACTCGCTCTCTGTATTAATGTAACATTGTTAATGAAATATTGTTAATATCATTGTACAGTAATGTAAATAAGGAGGCAAATGAAAGTACAATGCCTGGTTATTCTACGACCAAATTTATATAAAACGATCGTACAAGAGTTTACGAAATTGGATAATTGAATTAATACAAAATAAAGGGAGATTTATTCGTTATTAAAATTTGGAAGGAAATGATACTTTTGATTAGTCGTGCATAATATATTGCTTCAATCGCCAAGCATAGTATTTTATAATCATGTCCAAGTTAAATCCCACTATTTTAATTTAAATTGGATACTTGTTTAATTTACCAACGTATTGATTAGCAAGAAATAGTTTTATTTCCCACCTGACGCTCCTTAATATGAATACAAAATTAGACCCTCGTCTCAGAAGCTTTCAAGTCGTCTCATAATTTTGTCCACCGGTATACTTGTATGTACACATTACCATAGATTCGGATTTTAGTGATCACGTATGTGGAAAACAATTGCATAGCACAATACGATGTAAGTAGTCATAATTCTCGTCGTTATAAAAGCGGGGGGTTGTCTCGTTCCACTTCAAACTAGCAACGTTAAATAAAATAAGAAAATAGCATAAACGAAGGATAGAAGGGCGCGAATAGGAGTGGAAAAGGGTCGAACGTAAGGATCGCGTGGGCTCTCCTTATTACCCTATCGGTTAATCCTCTTATCGGACAACGGGCGTGTGCATTCGCTCATTCTGGTCGACTTTGAACTGATCTAAAATACGGAGAACGCTAAGGCGTAGCAACGCACGGGGGTGTGGAGTTGGGGGTTGGCAGAGGTCAGCGCTCCGCTCTGCCACAGTAATTGCCCCTATAACGAACCTTTTCATCCGGATGAATGGACGCGTGTATATTTCAGCTTCCGCTACCTTTTGCTCTCTTTCGCCAACCCTGTTCTTCCATTCACACACGCTGAAAACACACGACGCCCCATGTTTCTCCTTTTGCTAGCCGCCTCTGCTTCCGCTATCGAGTTCCCAAAGCAAGTAGGATAGTCTTCGTTCGAGAATTCTCCACTTCGTTGCGAGTTTCCTTAGGTCGGCTTGCAATATCCTACCGCGCGACGTTTTAACCGTTTCGCTACCACGGCGAAATTCACCGTAAATTATTCCGATAATTACATGTTTTTTAAGATAAGAAAGGATAATAGTTTCTTATTTGTAATTATTTTCAAACCGCCACGATCGACTGACGCGTTGAAAGTAATTGAAAGCACAACGCTATCCTTCCCCATTTTAAAATAATAGTGCTACTATTATTATATTATAATGGTATAATAGTACCATTATATTCAGACTTAGCCTCGTTTCTTAACCCCTTCGCTGCGGCTGCTTAAAATTGACTCACTCAGAGCATAGAGAAGAGTCCTTTTAATTAATACGAAAATAATATAAATATAAGTATTTGGATGTTCCATATGATTAATTATAGTATAGTTGCATGAACTGACAAAATACCAGAGTGTACGTATACGTACGATTTGAATAAAGGATAGTACAATTTTTTAAAACCGTCTTTCGTAGCGAAAGGGTTACTTATCAACAAATTTCGAGGGACTAAGGTAGATGTACCAATTATTGCCACTATAAGGTTCGCGCGTAACTTTATTTAACTACTTTAGGAATTATTTAACATAAAGATCGTTCCAGTTTCGAACATAATATTGTTCAACGACTCTTTTATTTATGAACATTTTTTTTATACGATCAATGTGATAAATTCATTACTACGTAATTGAAGATGTACAACAAAGTCCAATGTCCTTCGCACTGTCACTCGAAAACTTTTCATTTAAATAGAAACACGTTTTACGTATATTAACACGTCGGTTTGTGTAACAGATATAAGATGCATAGTAAAAGTCGCGCCTTACTGAATTATCACACGTTCCACACGTTACAATAATATTTGTCACGTTTTAATGTTCAACAGCACATTTTGCCTCCTAATATTTATTTATAAATATTAAGTGTACACGAATATACAACGTCTATGCGTTGTTAACGTAAACCGAAGTCCAAATTTAGTATAAAAATTTGTTTACTTACGATTCCTTATACATTTACCTTGCTATTGAATAAAGGAATTAAAGTGGCAGTTATAGGAACAATGACAGTAAGTGGGTCATTTACCCTAGTTGTCTTTAGTATCGAAAGGATTAAAAACCATCGAAGCGAAGATATTTCTCTTGGACAGGAACTTTTACTAGATCCTCGAAAAGAACCCTTTCGCACTTCCGGTGTGTCATTCGAAGGAAATGTTAGCGCCCGTCGCTAACACGTGCGTGTAACGGTTAAAAGACCGAAGGTCCGCTACCTAGAAGAATTTCCTCAGCCTTGTTGAGCGTCTTCGCCCACCCGAGCACCGCGGCACCCCTCTCCAAGCGAGCGCGCTAAGGGCGCAAAGAGGAGTGTCCGCGTTTAGTCAGGTCCGCTGATTGGTGACTGCCAAAAATGAGAAGGAACCAATCAGTGGACAATATAGAAAATAGGAAAGTTAGCGATCAACATCGAAGATCGCCAACGACAGTCTCATTCGGCCACTCGCAATGTAACAGTTAGTTAGTTAGCATCATCGAAACCACTTAGCAATCTTAGACAGTTAGCAGCCTTAGTGATAGTTTAGAAACCCTTGGAAACAAGTCCAAGATCTTGTAATTAGACAATCGAACGTGCAATAAATGTTGAGTGAAAAAGGGAACACTGAACTTTATTAAAGTGAATGGTGAGCAAGTTAACCATTCTGGTCCTTCGAGAAGGTGACAAGTAGGAACCAGATCCTAGTGCATTTGGAGGTACTCGTGTTCACCGTGCGCTAACAGAAAATTTCAAGATTAGCCCGCGATAAGACGTTTACGAATGCCTTTAATTATTCGTCGGCTTCTTTGCAGTGTCTCCTTCTTCATTGTCGCTCGCGAAATCTTCGAAACCGCTTTGAAGAAGGATTTCCCTGTCGCGCTCGAAGAAACTACCCCCTAACCGTTTCTCTTTTCCCCCTTCCACCGAAACGTCGCCTCGCGAAATAATAATTATCCCTCGCGGTCCATCGCTGAGGAGGAAAAGAGCCTTCCGGTGGATCATTTTAATCGCGCAAAGTAAGAGACACCACTCGGACTCCGTCCTGGCGGCGTTTGTTCAAGGAACTTCTTCCTGCGATCGATCCGGCAAACTGGGAAAATACGCCGCCAACTCGGACCTATTTGGAACGTTTCAATTATCCCGCAGCCTAAGAGTAACGTCCGTCAAGAAATTCGCAGACGTTTTAGCGAAAGAAAGAAAAAGGGATTTTATTCCCTGTTAGCGCGATAAAATTTAGCACCACCTTCAAAGCGACGAGGAGCTCTCGTAATTTTCTTCCGCTGATAAAGTTCACCGCAAACATCTGAAACGGAGAGGTAATTTGATCGGCGAAATTTGGTGGGAATGTTTGTAATAGGTGCAACGAAACGTGTCGCGTTTTTTAAGGGAAAAAGTTAAACGCAGGTGAATTCTGCAAAACATTGAATATTTAGTATATTTGGGTAAAGTAATTCGTGCATGATTTTGTACACTTTTGTTGGTGAATTAATTAGTTTTATTAGTACATATTTGTAAAAGTTATCAATTTTAAGGTTGGGTGAACTTTATCCTGATTTTTTATCTGGTGAATAATTATTAATTTTGAAGCGTGGAAATCGTTATTAAATTATTCCGCTATTTATATCATTTTGAAATCCCAGTTGCAATGACTTTCATTGCGCACTTGCTAAATTTAGACTTCGATAAAGAATTGCTTAAATATTTCGATTATTCATCGTGTCAAACCCTGAAGTTTTCGCTATTTTATTATAATACTAATTTCTGATAATATTATCTATTAATTTCCGACTCCATGCACCTTAATAATTTTTTAATCTATATTCAAAATAGACTTTCGAATCGCACGATTAAATGTTGCACGTTACAGTTTACTCAAGCTCGTATTGAGCTTCATACTTTGATAAAAAGAGGAAAGTACCAAAACGTCAATTGCCTACGTTCTTTTTTATATTAAACAATTTTTGTTCGAATTAAGCTGTAAGGGTTGACTGACTCATCCTCTATACATATTTACATTACGCCTAATCTCTTCTTATTTAACGTGGCTCGTTACACGCAACGATTTTACAACGCTCAAAGAATGCTATCCATTCTTTAATATCAAACTTCGTAAAAACGATATTTCGTATGCCTGACCTAATATTTAACGGACGAAGCAATCCCCTATTTATCTCCCAATTTCTCCAATTCTACTTAAAACAGAAAAAGACAAATAAATTTGCATGAATATTCTCAGTCCAATTATACCGATCAACGCTTCTTTTATTCGCTTCGCAACTGGTCGCGAAGAGGAATACAAAACGAAGCAGATGGAATCTTCTCTGAATTATGCATTCGCCCTTGCGCGTAAGTTGAAGAGAACTAGTTCGCAAGAATCTCGAATGATTCTAATGCACTTCCCTTCGGCTATCTCGTTCCGCTTGCCTCCGCGAAGCTGCACTTCGCAACAACAATCTTTCAACTTTAATTCCAACCAATTTACGCGTTTCTCCGGCCGAGCTGTGTTGAAAAATTCGCCGACAATAACGCGCGCTCGCCGTATATTTGCTTTGGTTCCCAGCAAAAATTCGGCCCTGCCTCGAACGTTTCAACGATCTCTCTCTCTCTCTCTCTCTCTCTCTCTCTCTCTCTCTCTCTCTCGCCGAGTCCAACGAGCTTTCGCAGCGGTGGTAACCGTAAAGAGAAGAATTTCCTTCTTTCTTTTTTTGTTGTTACCACTTAATAAAATATACGAACGCACGGCGGCGGTGCACCGGTAAAAGGGGCAACGTACGAAACGCGGCGGCTCCCTGCAGAAGGCAGGCCGGCACGATGATGCTTGAAAAAGCTGAATGCGAATTACCAAGAACCTCCGTAACTTCTCTTCCACCTTCCCCCCCTTCTGCTCGGCTCCGCTGGCTGGCGTGGAAAGCGCATAAAGCGGAACGCACTTCTAATTTCCGCCGACTCGTTCTTTCCTGGCCCGTATCATTACGCTGCCTGATCCTTTTTGAGGATGCAAGTTGAAGCGATAAAGCGGTCCCGGCCCCGTTTCCCTGCCCTGGGAATATTGTTGCGAGCTCGAGCGCGAGCTACCAGCTTTCAAGCTTTTGCTTGAAATTAATAATGCGTGTACACTCACTGACAAAGGTTAAGAAACAAAGTAATTTTGTGGTTCGGTATATTTCGCGATACGTCTGTTGAATTTCGACTCCTTAACGAATTGTTTAAATATTCCGATTACTAGTAACGCCAAAAACTGAAGTTTTCGCGATTTTATATCGCAGTACGCGCATATCTACGTTACGATTTTTGAGGAGAAGGTTAATGGACACAACTTGTGTGGAATAGTGAAAATCAGTGGTATGCATGATTGCGTATGTGCGTGTGTTTGGAATAAGAGGTTTTAGGGCAGGGTCACGGCGACGCGTCAAGGGCCTGCAGGCCTAGCGAAGCGAAGGTTGCAACGCGTTTCCCCTCTCAGGTCCAGCAACGAAAACTCCTCCGGGGAGAAACCCAAAAAAGACAAAAGGCGACGAAGGCGAAGAAATCTAGAGGGGGTGATCGAGACCCCAACGAAGTCGCAGTCGTTGCACGTCGTTCGTGGTAGCAAGTTGTCGTTTTGTTTTGTCGTTGTAGCTTAACTGTATCCATTATATTAAATATAGTCTTTATTTCACATTTACTAATACAATCGGACCACGAATCGTTTCCTCTCCATCATCCAAAGAAAAATCCCACACTTGGTATGTTTGTGGCGTTTATTGGTCGTTCGCCGGTCGACGCGTATTGAATCGTTTTCTCGATCTTTTGCAAGCGTACGCGTCTCGGGTTTTGCCACCTCTATTTATGGGGTAGTTCGTTTCCTGGCAACGCGATGGGCTGTTTACCCATCGCCTGATCACAGTTCCGCGAATTGCGCGGGAATCGCTACTCAGCGACGGATAAATAATTTTGCGTATCCATCGCCTGACCGTGATCAGACGAGTCGTGGGCGAATCGCAGGCGACCTACTCCCTAGCAACGCGTACGCCGCTCAACGGTCGCCAGTCAATAAATTTCGTTGCGCTGCAAGACGCTACAGATTAATTCCTTCTTCTTTAATATGGTTTACTAGAATTTGACGATTTCGCGACTGTTGCCTTCACGGGTGAAGGCAACAGAAAGGTTTATAGACATAATCCGGGTACCGAGCCTAAAACCAAAATTATAGAAATTAGTTTATTGCAAAGGCCACGTGCCGCGACCACCCAGACACCAGATGTGTCAGTCGCGGAAAGACGACCATAAAGTTACCGTTAGGCAATGGTCGGTACGGTCACCGAAAAATTCTAAGGCCTCCCACTCCTACTCGCCACTACCCCCGAAAACACAGTCACCAACACTTTCCGCTAAAACAACCACCAATTACAAAAATCGTGAACCACCACTCTCACCATAGATTCACCAATCAGAAAACACCGAAACTCATAAAAACACAAACACACACCGCAGAGACAGATTCTGGTGAAACCACTCTAAGACACCACACAACAGCGACCAACACACCACGTGCCACCTACAGTGCAGTGATGACTTGTTGGCGAGCGTCCTACAAGCTGAACGGCACAGGGGCAAGGGGAGCTGGTCGCTCGCTCCGCCCATTAGCCAGTAGAAAATCTTTCTTCCGAATTCTTGGATGCTACATGCATAGTAGTAGGTCCTTCATATTCGCTAAGGATTCGCGAGAGCGGACCCTGCCAGGTAGCTTCTTCAAGATTTCCCCACGTCCTCGCGAGAAAAAAAATTAGGTTTACGCCAATGTGATTCAGTTGTAGTTCCAAGTCGTCCTATCTCACTTTACCTCGACGTGTTTTGTTTCGCATCCTTTGTCACGCAGTAGACTTGTACTCGTGACCGATTCAGCCAATGAATATAATACGTGTGACTGAAGGTGTCGCTAATATGCGACAGCCAATCGGCTTGCCTCGCCATCAAGTGATCACTGCACTGTACCTCTGCACCAACGTGCACGTCACATTCTTACCACCAATTTCAACGAGGCTGGAGTGATTAAGTTTACAACAGCCAGCGCTCGAGAACATCGTCGCGAATCGCGTAGCGGGCCTTACAACCCCGCGAAGTCAACCTAAAGAACTGCGGTGCATCGGGCGCAACAGCGACGTTAAAAGAATAATATCCAAACTAACAATAGTACGAATGGTCTCGCGAGTTAAAGGGTTGAGTGGATAAATCGAGTCAAAAGTTGGGGTTAGAAAATCTAAGGGCGCATCTCAACCACGTCTACGAACGATGACAGAGAGGATGGCGTCTTTCAGTTTGGAAAAGTTGCTTGTCGCTGATATAGCATTACGGCTTCCTGTAAGCTAAAGCTGAGAGAAGTTGAAGCCGGCGCTGCTCGCTTCGATAAGCCGAGGCTGAAATCCTTTAACGTGATAGAAAGTCTATTGTTGCGCACGGTGCCTGATCTAACTAGGTACGGTGAGAGATGTCTGAAAAGAAATTCAAGTATAAACTGATTTAACAGTCTTTAAGCAGTCGTTGTACATATTCAATTGAACTTGTCAAATTACGCACCGCGTTACATTGTTTATATCGTAGTGTACGGGATAATAATCGAAGGGTATTTGTAATGGTGAAATTAGTAACTATTTATTGAATACGGAATGACTAACACTAAACACTGCACGATGTGCTACGCTATTATTTCTTGCTACAACCCCTCAAGCCCAAACTCTGTCTTCCTAGACTCTCTTCAAGACTACCTTCGCGCGTCGCATTTATCCTTTTAGACACTTGCATTTGCATTCACACTCTCACACTTTGAGAACGACCACCCGTAGTTTGACTAAAATCTGGAAAACACACGCAGGCACGTTCCCTTTCCGCAAGGTCCCAGACATCTCATTGCGCACATTGTTCATTGGCAACAAGCATACTTTATACATTCACACGCGCACTCGCTATCCCACAGTAGGATTTATTGTATTATTTCTACTTCTTTCTATTCGATGCTTGTCTGACTATCAATATCCTATTCAGTTTAGAAATATGTCGAACGAGTAGTTTCATTCTACTTCGAGACCGGCTGACCAATGCTGTTTCTCTTCTACTCGATGCTTGCCTGAACATCGATACATTATTCTACTTAGAAATTCATCTAATGACTAGTTTCATCGTAGTTAAAAATTGCCTGGCAGAGTTGGTTTCACTTGAACGTTTCTCTAACGACTAGTTTCATCTTGTGTAAAGATTGTCTGGCCATTACTGTTTCATACTACTCGATATCCATTTAACCACTTGCGCTGGAATAACGTGTTACACACGTCCATCAGATCTACTAAAACTGTGCACTTTTGGAAGTTGAAAAATACGCAAAATTAAGAAGAATTACTACGAGTACGTTTGAGTTTATTTTACCGCTCTAAAATTCGGTCTGAAAATTGTACAGAAAGTAAATTGCTGCAAATTACCATGGGTATGTTTATCACAGATACTCGTTAAATAATTACCAGCGCAAGTGGTTAAACAACGATATCGTATTCCATTTAGACTGGTGTTTCATTCTACTTAAATATAGTCCGGCCATTACTGTTTCATTCTACTCGATGCCCATTTAACCACTTGCGCTGGAATAACGTGTTATACACGCCCATCAGATCTACTAAAACTGTGCACTTTTGGAAGTTGAAAAATACACAAAATTAAGAAGAATTGCCACGAGTACGTTTTTTAGTTTATTTTACCACTGTAAAATTCGGTCTGAAAATTGTACAGAAATGAAATTGCTGCAAATTGCCATGGATATGTTTATCACAGATACTCGTTAAATAATTACCAGCGCAAGTGGTTAAACAACGATATCGTATTCCATTTAGACTGGTGTTTCATGCTACTTAAATATAGTCCGACCGTTACTGTTTCATTCTACCGAAGGTACGCTGAAACGGAAGACGAAAACTTTAACAAACTTTGTTTATAAACGGTGTGACGCTTTCGATTTAACCATTTGCGGACGAGTATCGACAAATAGTCGCCTAATCATTTTTTGGCTTTCCGAACCCATGTCGACTTTTAAAGCAGAAAACTTAACGTAATGAATACTTAACACAATAATAAACATTTGAAATCGTTAGTGATTATATTGGTTTGGAACTCGAAAGCCTGAAAATTCAAAGACGTAGAATTCGAAACTAAAGTACTCCCATAGGTGTTATTACGTCTCGTCCGGAAAGGGTTTAAGAATTCCTTCGAAGCTTCTGAAATGTTTCAACGGTAATTCGGTTTCAGCTGCGATAAATAATTTAGTCGCGCGAGGAGTATCGTTTACATTAAATAGACAGGTTGTCCCGAGGGATAAATAATTAATGGTTTTGTGTTTTGGAGAGAGCTCGGCGGGTCTCGGTGCTCGGAGGAATACGTAACTTGAGAAACTTGCTTGCGACACCCTTAACGACTACCCCCGTTGTAATGTTATTTTCCACTAATAGGTGTAATTAACGAGCGACCCAATTTCGTTTCGCCAAGAAATCTTGTAAAAGCCGATCACCCGTGCAATTTTCTCCTCCTTGCCACCAGGCCTTTCTAGTCTATATTTATCTTTACTTACACCGGTCGACAGACGATACATTATATTATTAATAGCCGTCTCTGTAATGCTTTCAACCCTTTCAAGCAATATTTCAATATCCTGCCAGCTATCGAATCGTTTATTTTTTTTTCTTAATCGCAATATTTGTACCCCTATGATTCCGAAAGAAAATTATCGCGAACAATAATTGCGATTATGGGGGGATGAAATAAAATGAGAAATAAGATAATTTGGGTTGTTAATTGAGAAACAAAATGGGGACTTAATTTTGAAAACAATCGAATTCAGAGAAGACGATTTTTCGCATATTTAACCCCTTGCCCTACGATTATTTTATTACTTATGTATGCTAGTGTTAGTCGAGCACTGTTTTCATATCATTTCGCATACGACACATCGTTTAAATATTCCAAGCAATTCTTATTCGACAACCCTCAATTTTATAAAACGAATGCTACGATTACAGTTCAAATTATATTTCAACTTCAATATTATTCGTTCTAGTTGAATCTATGCCACGATTTGTAGAACGAGTGTGACTCGTTATTGTAGGGCAAAGGGTTTTCATATCATTTCGTACACGAATCATTTAAATGTTCCAAGCAATTCTTATTCGACAACCCCCAATTTTATAAAACGAATGCTACGATTAGAGTTCAAATTATATTTCACCTTTAATTTTATTCGTTCTAGTTGAATCTATGCCATGATTTGTAGAACGAGTGTGACTCGTTATTGTAGGGCAAAGGGTTTTCGTATCATTTCGCACACGAATCATTTAAATATTCCAAGCAATTCTTATTCGACAACCCCCAATTTTATAAAACGAATGCTACGATTAGAGTTCAAATTATATTTCACCTTCAATATTATTCGTTCTAGTTGAATCTATGCCACGATTTGTAGAACGAGTGTGACTCGTTATTGTAGGGCAACGGGTTAAGCATGCGTTTAACATGAGAGCATGTTTGTAATCGTAGAAGAGCAACACGAACGAAACAATGATGCTAATGACACGCGACAACGTAAGTTAGTAAGCATGCAACCGCACGCGAACGCCTAGCTTACGTGTCTCATTAACTCTGGTAGCTGAAGTTTGAGTAATCGCGATTGGCAAGTTTATCAAGAATCGCAATGGCTAGCAGGCTAAATAAGTCCGGAAGCATAGCAATGGAGACTAGTTTAATCAAGAATGTTCGTCTGGTTGCTTCGAACTATCTTAGAATACCAATTGCAATGGAATATTAGTTTGCAAACTGTTTATTAAATTTAGAAATGGTCTAATCACAAAAGCACCAATATAAGTAATTTCATTTTAATTAATTTTTAACTCCTTGGGAATGATCGCCGATAGGCGAAACGTCGTCGTAAAATTATATTATTAAATTAACAAAAGAACGACGGTTTGCTCGGTTAACTCTGTGTGAATCGGAATTTTGCTTGCTTGCGTTTCATACGTGATACGCAATCGATATTAAATGAATTTTACTAAACTACGGTTCGCTAAAGCTAATCATTCGTTGCTATTCTATAGTTGAACAGATTACCACGAATGAATTGGAATAAATTGTATTTGTATAGTGAATGAGAAGCAGGATTTTTATGTTGAACATTTCGTTACTGTGCTGAACATAGTAACAGGAATTATAGTAGACATTTAGGGTAGATGTACCAATTATTACCACTTCAAGATTCGCGCGTAACTTTATTCAACTATTTTAGAACGCCGTTAACGTAAAAATCGTTTCAGTTTGGAGCATAATATTGTTCAACCGCTCTTTTAATTATGAACATTCTTTTTATATGTTGAATATAACGAATTAATTACTACGTAATTGAAAATGAACAACAAAGTCCAATGTCCTCCATACCGTCACTTAAAAACGTTTCAATTAAATAGAAACACGTTTTACATATATTAGAATGTCAGTTTGTGTAACAGATATTAGATATATAGTAAACGTATCACCTTTACTGAATTATGACGCGTCCCATACTTTATTATTATATTCGTCACTTTTTAATGTCCAACATCACATTTACCTCGCAATATTTCTGTATAAATATTGGAAATGGGTGTTTAAAATAAATATTAAACGCAGTGGATTAACTTTAAACTTTTCTTTTATTCTCCACTGTACGAGGAAGTCGGATACGAACGCTTTGAAAACCAACAGGGAACTGACGTAAAGAAAATCTGATCTCAAGGACCAGACCCAAAATTAGTCACGAGGCGATAAAAAGCAGACAGAAAGGTCTCTGTCCTTTAGCTTGGTTGTAAACTGTTTATATGAATGCACTCTCTTGCATCCTGTGTATCGGATATCAATTGGTTTTTGTTGAACGTATCGTCCAACAATAAATATTAAGTATGAACGAATATAAAATGTCTTTTCGTTGTTACGTAAACCGAAGTTCAAAGTTAGTACGAAAATTTCTTTACTTACGATTCTTTACACATTACTTTCCTATTAAATAAACGAATTCAAGTGGCTATTATAAGAACAGTAATAGTACGTGGGTTATTTACCTTATATACCGTCTTTAACCTGCCTTCCAATATCCCAACGTCTAAAGCAGGGCCTTACCGATCAGTCCACTAGCAGACCCAGGTCGAAACGCACACCCTTCCTTTTCCTATTCTATCCCCTCTCAACAGCGCCGCGTCAAAATGAATAACGACTTATTACTCACTCGGTCCACGACAACATATCCATCGTCCATCTCCCAAATCACCGCAAAAGTCTTTACAAAAAGACCGAAGAATAGAAAAGGGAAGCGAGTGAACGCGGGTCCCACAGTTGTCCCCATTCGTTGCCATTTCCCGTTGAAAGGATTAATCAACGCGCCACGCGTAACTTCGTTGCACGGATCATCCAATTCTGCGACGTGCTTCGCGGAGCTGCAAGAGTCGTGCGGCGAGAAAACAGCGCGCGCAGTGCATAGTTGTACGGCGAAACTGCGCCTTAGTTGTGCATCCAAGTGCAACGCTGTAGCGAATTATGATGTAACCGCAATAACAGCGCGATGCAGCCTATCTCTGGTGGATTAATAATGCAAGCAGCCGCATTTACAGTCGCGCGGGGCCCCGAGTCGGTCTTACACGGACGCGCGAGCTCACCTTTCTCGCGCCCTTCTGATCCACGCACGCGCGCGTACTGTGTGTACGTGTGTGTGCAACTGCAAACGGTGGGGGAAACTTGAAAAGTACTTTAGCATGCATCTTGCATGTAAGTGCAACCGTGCGCTTAGCTGCGTACGTGCAACGGCGAAAAGTTTCTCTCTCGGATCAAGCGTCGCTTCGCCGACTAACTTCCACCGATGCGCAACGTCGTATTAACGACTCGGTTATCTGCGAATACCCCGCGAAGATGCGGCCCTCGTTGCATTCGTGCTTGCGGAACAGTTTCGGGGAAATTTTCGATGCCCAAGTGCAGAGTACGGAAACTCCGGTTAACGAATACGGGTCGATTTATATTATCCAACCGTTTGAGAGTGCTTTTGTTGGGCAAATAATTATTGTAGCCTGCGAGTAGAGACGGGATTAAGTATGTTGGAAGCGTATTCGAATCTCTACGAGATAGGGTTAATGATCCACGTACTGTCACTGTTCCTGTAACTGTCACTTTAATTACTTTATTTAATAGCAAAGTAATGTATAAAGAATGGTAAGTAAAGAAATTTTGCATACGAAATTTGGACTTCGGTTTACGTAACAACGCGTAGACATTGTATATTTGTTTATATTTAATATTTGTGAATAAATATTGGGAGGTAAATGTGCTGTTGAACATTGAAAAGTGACCAATATAATTGTAAAGTATAAAACGTGTGATAATTCAGTAAGGCGCGACGTTTACTATATATCTTATATCTATTAAAGAAACTGACGTTCTAATATATGTAAAACGTGTTTCTATTGAAATGAAACGTTTTCAAGTGACAGTAATAAGGACATTGGACTTTGTTGTTCATTTTCAATTACGTACTAAATGATTCATTATATTCAACATATAAAAAGAATGTTTATAAATAAAAGAGAGGTGGAACAATATTATGCTCCAAACTGGAACGATCTTAATATGAACGACGTTCTAAAATATTTAAATAAAGTTACGCGCGAACCTTAAAGTGGCAATACGTGGTACATCTACCCTACTATTATTTTACTACAATTATGTATCGCCTTTTGCCAATTTAAGTTACCCATAAACGCGTAAAAATTAGTGCTGAAATTATCTGAATTTTTTCCCCAAAGAAATAATAGAAATCAACCGTAATAGTTTCCGCAATTTTTCGACGCGTGACTGTTCGCCATTTTTACGTCCTCTGTTTCCCTGTCGATGGCACGCTTCAAAGAGAGGTTTTTAGTATAAAGTTGTTGACATTTAAAGGGGTTGCCGAGTGCACTCGCGATGATCGATACGAGAGATTCGCTCCTAAACGTCGTGCTACTTGGGTTAATTAAACTTTTCAGCACGCTGTAGTAGTATCGGTTATTAACTTCCGTTTCCGTCAAGTGGAATATCAATTTGTCTTTTATCGGCGCATCCCGCTGCGCATAGGATAAATAGAGAGGCTTTCCAGCTGAGAGCGAATTTTAATTCGATATATGGCGTAGTGTTCTTGAAGCATTCGTGCGGAATGATTGAAAGTATACGGTGATCGAGAAGAGTATTCATGTGACTTTTATTTAGAAATATCTTTTTTCAGACGAACGGTTCACTGAAACCTCGTTCGGCTCGTAATAATCTATAAGAGTTTAGACTGCGGTTAAAATATATTCAAGAAGCATTGAACTTTTTAGCTTATCCTTGCATGAAAAACTATTATTAATCCTTTCGCTGCGAAGAGCGTATATTACTCGATAAAAATTGTATAAAGCAGACGCAAATTTTATTTATGGTACTTTACAATTTCTGTTTCAATTAATGCCACTATACCAGATCGTAATTGATCACGCGTAGATGCTATTCTCATATTAATAAACGCTGTTTTTTCCGTGCTTTTAAATTGCAGTAGCGGAAGGGTTAAAAGTATCCTTTTCAGAGCAGTGAATAGTTGGAACTTGTTTAGGTTATAATTAGACTGCGCATTTTTATGCGAATTCGTTTCTTTGTAAACGAAAATAAAGAAGTGGTAGGTAGAGGGTAATTTCATCCCCTAAATATTAAAATATCTTCAATTTGACTGTTTCATATATTTTTATACCTCGCATGTGTTCTGTACCTTTTTACCTATTTCATTGTCCTATAAATGCATAAAAATTCGTAGTCTATTAACACGTTCCGTGCCACATGTACCACTGGTGGTACACGGCATATTTAACCCTTTGCACTCGAGGGCTTCCAAAGCTGATTTATTTTGGCGACTTGGAATGCAAAAGGTTAATATTAGTTACGAATTTTTAGTGAAATAATTAGTCTCCGAATTATAGGAAAAATGGAAGCATCGTTTAACAATTCAATACCACTAGCGAGCTTCCAGAATTAGTTCATTTTCAGAACATAGAGTCGCCTCTCGAGTGCAAAGGGTTAATTAAACGCGTTCGAAGCAAATATACTTTAGCAAATATAACTTTAATACCGAAAAATATATCAGTACTCAAAGAAAAAATGCAACATGTTCCATGCATGGTGCACGGTATAATTACTATGTCCAAGCTAATTATTAGGTTAGCCAAGAAATCTCGCCTTTTCGGTTCTCGTCGGCTCGCTACGAAACGTGTTAATTACCAAGAAACTACTCCAAATTTCTATTCAATGCCACTTGTATGTAACGCCACCTGAAATGAATTAAATAAATTTTTCATTAAAGTTCAACGCTAATTATGCACCTGAATAATCAAATTTAGGTATACAGAAGAAGGTACAGTTAATCAAGTTTGTCTTTAAAGAGCCAATTTATCATTTAACGATAGCTCAGTCATCTTACCAAAGTTTCAAAAAATCGATACCTGTTCCTATTTTATGCCAGCTAAAGATCCAAACACTTGAAAATTGCCACTTAAAAATTCGCAGAAAATCGATAACAGCAACTATGCCACTACTACTGCCACCTAAAAATCGAACACGTGAAAATTGCCACTGTCCATCGTTAACGAATTCAAGCGTAATAATATTATAGAACTGTGCTATTCGAATCACGTCGTTGGGAAGCGTGTTTAAACCGGGAGGAATCGGCGGAGCATTGCTTTCAACTCTCGAATCGCGTCGGCATCGGTTATAGGATCCCAGTAGGCAGGCAAATAGCGACAGCTTCGGCTGTGTGCGTTCGCCCCCTGAACAGACACAGACACACACATATATTATGCAAATAACTATTCCGGCTCGCCGACTAAGGCAAATGGGAATTCCCTTCTTTGTCTCGGCCTTCCCTGCCCGACGCTGCTATCTGTCTTTCCCTCTCGAACGCAAATATCTTCCCTCCTCCAAACTTCTGTCGTTATGAATAACGACACCTGTCCAACTGTGCTACGCGACGCCCGTAAGATATGTTTTCCGCGGGACAGACAAATTATAACTTTCCGCTTCTCTACCCTTTCACCCTTTCTCCGATCGCTTAACGTTCGCTTTTGTTGCTGCCTCTTTTCTGTAATAGAGAAGACGTGGCACGAATTCGACAATTTCGATTGGAATAAACGAACGAGATTAACCTTGGCATGCAATAACGAGTCAGACTCGCGACGTCAATTACGTTGTCGGTTCGATAAAAAGAGAATCTGCTGGCAACAAAGTGTTAGCGATAAACTTGTTATTTTAACTTCTCTTCACTTTATTTATAAATTATTATTAGCACGAATTACAGGTGCCGTTCGCATCCAGACTTTTGTAGCGGCGTTGGACCTACGACGCCACCTCATTTTCCCTTCTCACCTCGGTCTTCGGTATCTTTGTTTAATACCCCACAAAAGTTAAACTTTAACTCGACCTTCAGCGTCGGTTTCGTAAGATTGAAAATCGGTAATTGAAAATTACTTCGCCTATAATACTGTATATGAAAGCTAAATGAATTGTGGCGGCTCTCCTGCACCCACCACTAGAGGGACATACGAAATAGGCTTTCTCGAAAGTACTCGCTCCAACTACCTCGTCCATATATATACCGCCTGTTCTGTACGGTATGGCTGCGAGATCGATTGTGCTTCTTTCTCGAAAGCCTTCCGTGATTCTCGTCGCGTTGTCGTAGTGCGACGGAATTAGTGAGGTGGTGAAGTCAACGGGATTCTTCTGGATGTTTTTGTAAAACTTAACAGTTTAATATAATTGAAGACACCGTACTACAGATTGCTTGTATGTATAGAGCGAGGTTGTTCCGCGTGTCAACGTGTCGGTTTGCTGGTTTTCGTGTATCTGTTTTCTCGTTACATTTTCGCCGTATTTATACCGTTTTCGTGAGCACGTTTTAGACGGAATAGCCAATCAGGGTTGGTTTGTAATTTGTCGGAGAAAGGGGCATTGCACGACGCTCACCCATCGTGGGTGCGCGCGGACGGCGCAGGTAGGCAAGGGGCTGTTGTTGCCTATGAGCCGCGACACCGCTTTTAACCTTCCTTCCAACATCCCAAGTCTAAGGCAGGACCTGCTGGTAGCCTTACTGACGAGTCCACTAGCAGGCCCAGGATGAAACGCAACACCCTTCCTTTTCCTATCATATCCCCTCTCTACAGCTCCACAGAATAATAATTGTGGCGGCTCTCCTGCACCTACCACTAGAGGGACATATACGAAATAGGAATTTCTCGAAAGCACTCGCTCCAACTACCTCGTCCATATGTATACCGCCTTTGACCTTCCTTCCAACATCCCAAGTCTAAGGCAGGGCGTCCAATTTATAATTAAACGTAATAATAAATTGAACGTATTCTTAAACTGCGTGCAATTATCGAGGCCAAATAGCATTAATTAGTTCTCTCGTTATAATTGCATCGATAACGAGTGTATCGACGATTAATAAGCGTGGCCTTTAGCGTATTCGAGAAACGTTGATCACGATTTTGCATCGCGTGTCGCGTTACCGTGGAAAAGTGCTCTTTTGCGTACATTTTTACAGAGTGTATCGCGCAATATAGGTCTCGAGAGGCGCGGAGGTTCGCGGCGCGTGACAAATGTCCGCGACAACAATTGTTTCGTGCTCCGCGAATAATTCACGTCGCGTAGGTAAGAAAAGCGGGCTACTGAGGTGGAGAAATTTTGGCCGCTACGCCTGGAACGCGTACTTGCTGTTATACACGCGACGTATTGCAGTATTCACGGTCCGAGGATGATTCCGGTGAAAATTTCGGGAGCGGAAAATTATGTTCGCGACATAAAATGTTGCACTTACTCCGTCCCGGCATGCCAGATTTTTGCAGCTCGTAAAATTGCTCTAAACAATATTCTAGGGTAAATAACCCGCGTACTGACACTGTTCCTGTAACTGCCACCTGAATTCGTTTATTTAATAGCTAAAGTAATGTAGAAAGAATCGTGAGTAAAGAAATGTTCATGCTAAATTTGATACTAAACAGACTTTATTATTGTTCTATTGCGTAAAGTAGATATTGCGTAACATGTGAACTTCCGGTGCACAATTTTCCCCGTTCACCGTATAATTCTATCTTGGGGGTACATTTCGCAGAATCCTCGCGATTCTTCGGCAATCCAAACAGTTGCATCTGGTAAACCTTGTTGTGCGACATCAAACGCAAGAACTCGTCAAGATTCATCCCCGTGGGACGTTGGCGAAAGCTGTCCGACCAGCAACTTTGAATAACATCGCCGTTAAGACACTCGAGACTATTGAAATCCGACTCTGTTGTCGCAAAAGGGATGAGGAGAAGCTGCTTTGTAAACCGCCACTACTAGAATGTCGCCTCCGAATGTCCTCCAGAATCGTGCAAACGAAGGAGTAATGAGCGCCGCCTTTGAACGCGCTGAACAAAGTCTGCGATCCATTCACCGACCGGCAAATTTCAACAGGCGAATGAACTCGAAATTTTCCGATTACAATCGCGGCGCTGCGCTGGTGTAAATCCTTCGGAAAATGCGTTTCCGAAGATTACAGTGCGTAGAATGGGGATTATATTACGTCGTTGCATACGAAATGGCCGATTTTATGTAGCCCAAAACGTGTTTTAATCACCGGTCAATCAAAACTGATACTAAAGTGTGCTTACTTCGCGCGTACGTATGTAAAGTTCGAAGCTTACTGAATTTAACAGTGTTGATAAATCGTCGCGTGCTCCAAGAAGAATTAACGAATAGCAAGAATAAAACGAGCCACGAATACAAGTGAAATTCGAATATTCTTCTTCGAGATCAAAATTTACGCCTACTTTATTATTAATATTATTCGTACACATATGCAGGTGTAATTTGCGCGTGTGAATTTATATACATTCGACGTTTGAAAAGTTTCACGCTGAAAATATAAACTTCACTCGATTAAACTAAAAGAAGCGATCGACGACGATGAATTAAAAATTGTACCCGAGTCTGATATTCATCAATGCGTACGAGACGTTTTGTACAAATTGAGAAGTGCTTCTTTTAATTAACCAGTGATTGGGAAACTTCAAGGTACGAGTAAAATTGGCCATCGCATACGCAACGACCTAATGGAAACCTCGCGACGATCGTGGAAGGAAGAATTGTTGTGGTCAAGTTGCAAGGCAGCGTGGGATTTTCACGAACTTTTTCCACGAGCACGAGTTTGCTTCTTTCTTAGACGAGGCGCCTCGACTCGCGTGAATAACGACACCTGTCCAGGGGCGTAAAATACCCTGGTAAATAGATGAGAGAAGGCTGGCTCATCTCCTCGGCCGTTTCTCCAGCCAGTTCTAAAACATTGCATCAGTGCGCCGGCTGTTTCTTACCCGGATTGAATTATGCGCTTTATCATTTACTCTTTCTACTTTGTCAGTCTGCCCGCGCTTCCCTCATTTTTATCGATCCTCTTACGTGGCTTTTTATCAACTCCCGGTATTAATATTTCCTGGGGACAAACAAGACGTATCTGTTGAAAGTATTCCGCGTCCCTTCTTCGTGAAAACAGAGGAGATCCTTTCTGCTCGTGAAGAAAAACACCGCAACGATGGTTTTTGCAGCTTTGGGCGGTGTTCACCGGTAACGACACTTGTCTGACGGTGTAAACCGGTGCTTTTACACCCTTTGCTACTATTCAGTTCCCTTTTTGCGATACTATTTTCGTACGGTGTCGTTTAACCTTTTAACGCGGAAAGCTGTGAGCGACATTTATAATTGCCATTTATAAAATGAATAAAGTTTTCTAATTTAATTAAGCATTTTCGTTACTTGACGATGAGTCAGGACCAGGTTGAAGATATACGAAATAGTAACATTCGTTGAATCGCGGAACGTGAAACATGTTTTTGCACCCAGTGCCTCAATTATCATATAGTTATTATATATATAGTTATACGTATTATATATATATATATATATATATATATATATATATATATATATATATATATATATATATCATCTATCAGATATATCAAATATAATACATGATATATCAAATTTGATATCATTTATCAAATCTGTCAGATGTATCAAATATATATCATATATCTTTATATATATATAGTTATTATTAAGTTGGTGCATATAATATGTCGTTTTTGTTCGAAATACAATAGTTAAACTTAAATAAATATTAGTATAGTTGAACGTTGATTGATAAAATTGAAGACTGATGCTTTTTCACTTGACAGTGAAACATTTTAAGATCGACAATTTTTACGAGTATAGAATCGTGAAACTAATTAACCCTTTGCGGACGAGAAACAAATAACACTTAACAAATTTCCATTCAGTTATGAATTAATCACAGACAGAACTTAATAATACTTAACCAATTTTCGCCCAATTATTATCAAACGTTCGTATTAGTATCACTAGTTTCTTATATTTATTATGTTGTGGAGCTGTAGAGAGGGGATAGAATAGGAAAAGGAAGGGTGTTGCGTTTCGTCCTGGGCCTGCTAGTGGACTCATCAGTAAGGCTACCTAGCAGGCCCTGCCTTAGACTTGGGATATTGGAAGGAAGGTTAAAGGCGGTATATATATATACGAGGTAGTTGGAGCGAGTACTTTCGAGAAAGCCTATTTCGTATGTCCCTCTAGTGGTGGGTGCAGGATAGCCGCCACAATGTCATTTCTATTCGTGTCTTTATATTAGTGTCACAAATTTCTTGTTTTGAAAATCGACATTTACCCAGAAAATTGAGAGTTTCGGCGGCTATCTGCCGACACTCGTCCGCAAAGGGTTAATCATTGCAACAAGTATATTGCATCATATAAAACGAATCATATAAAAAGTCGTTTGAATTAAGCATACATCGACTTGCGTTTATAATTTCGCTACAAAAAAAACGACATTTCGCGTGCACCAATCTGATATATTCAATCAATTTCAAGAACATTATAACTACTGGACACGTGTTCAATAACTTGTGTCAAATAATGGAATTCTTCCTATTTACGAATGGAATGGAATAAAGTAAAATATTATTCCTTTCCACTCGTCATCGCGCGCGTAATCATTAACACGCATTAAGAATCACAGACGTGAGAAACGTACTCGAAAGAAACAGATTGTCGAGGTTTTTTTGCTCGAGAGCGCGTAACACGGTTCCGGCTCGGTGTTCGTGGAGTCCTTAGAAAAATTTTGGCCAAGCATTTTATAGTCTTTCAGAGCCAGGGAGGCGAGTGATTCGTTGAAGTGGTCCGTATTTGGTGCACGTGTCCCAGAATTTAGCGAATTCAGCGTAACGTTAGTCTGGTTCTCTCCATGCGATTTTTATATTTCGCCCGCCGCAGTGCCGTTTGATTTTTATGTAGCCGGGCGAAAAAAAAAAACCCCCAGCCGCGGTCCTTACATTTTATTCCCCACAGTTTCATTTTTGCGCCCTCGTTCTCTCGTTACGAGTCAACCAGCTCGGCTTTCCCCTCCCCCCTCCGCCCTCCCTCCGCCATTCGTTTCTCTTCCACCCTTTCCATCGCGAATTGCCTGCGTTGATCAAGTTTTTCCGTCGATTGTTTTCGTTTTAGCCGAACGACCGCCGGTCTATTCTCTTTTGCGCGGGGCCGCGGTTCTTCAATTTTTATTTTCCGCGCCGTTTCATGCCTCCGATCGCCGAAAACCTTTCTCTCTCTTCTCTTCTCTTCTGATTTGTTTCCCTCTCCCAGCTTTCGTTTCTACCGTTTCATGATCCGCCGCGCGACGAGTTCCACGCGTTACTCGACGATTCGCAAGGTGATTTCGTAAGTTGCGCTTGCACCGATTTCCTTTTCCTTTTTTTTTTTGGAGATCGATGTTTTCCCTCGACGATTCAAGCGGGAGACACTTTTGCAAAATTTATTTGCAGCAATGCCGAAGGTTCCGCTCGTAAAAGATTCCCGTCTGCGACAGACGGTCTCGCGGCGTCAGTTGGTTTTCGGTCAAGTAGATCGTTCCGGCTTTGCTCTAGAAACGGGCAGCTTTATTACTCGGATACCACGTCCGCATCGATGAGACGCCGATACTTTTGTGTTCGACTACCTATCCCGCTCTCCGCTACCCGGCAGCTATGCGAAACGAGTTAACGGAGCACAATATTTGCTTGCAACTTTCGGATATTACGTAGCCGGTCGTAAACCGCAGCGTATCGACCGATATATGGATTTAATACGGACATCAGCGGGCAATCGTAATGGATTTGTGGTTCAATTACAATTCAGTGGGAGGGGTTTTCGCTCGGTTAAGATGAGAAATTAGAGACTATTCCGGGCGAGTGAATTGTCTCGTGTACGAGAGTAAGGCAAGGTAATTGGTTGGTTACGCGATCTCTGCTCCGCAAGCGTTCAACTATTGCTTATGGAAGCTGATACAATCAATCGTTTACGCAACACATCTGCCGGTAAAGCCAGTTAAGGTGTGCGAACGCACCGATAAACGATCGTGTTTCGATAGCTGGACAATGGTACAGGTTTCAGGTGTATTTAAGCATTTTTCGCGTAACTTTGGGTACAATCAACCTTTACACTGTAAACAAAACGCAAATTGATCCCACCGTATGCTTTACCTCGAATAGTTTCTACATTTCTGCAATGTTTCTATTTGCCCATCTAAATTTCTCATAAATGCATAAAAATTCGCAGTCCACGACAGATGTTCCAATTACTGTCGCTTTAAGCAACTTCATTTCATTATTTTCCAAGTTAATTTGATCTACGAATCGTTTTGCTTTGGAGCACAACATTATGATGATTCTTTTTTTTTGTATGTTGAATACGATGTATTAATTACTAACTCATTGGGAAACATTGATCTAGACATAGTACCTATGCCCATTTTGTTCAGGCAAATAAGGGAAATTTCAAATTTCTACATTATTATTTAAGAAACTTTGGCGGGTCGCATCTGCATCACTTTTTGGAATCTTGATGCAATAGCACGTAAGTTACTTTCATTAGCTTTAATGCTCGTTTATTATTCATTTTATTAGTATTATTATGCGGAGCTGTGGAGAGGGAGAAGAATGGGAAAAAGGAAGGATGTTGCGTTTCGTCCTGGGTCTGCTAGTGGACTCATTCAGTAAAGCTACCTAGCAGGCCCTGCCTTAGACACTGGGATATTGGAAGGAAGGTTAAAGGCGTCGTAGAGCTGTGGAGAGGGGATAGAATGGGAAAAAGGAAGGGTGTTGCGTTTCGTCCTGGGTCTGCTAGTGGACTCATTCAGTAAAGCTACCTAGCAGGCCCTGCCTTAGACACTGGGATATTGGAAGGAAGGTTAAAGGCGTCGTAGAGCTCTGGAGAGGGGATAGAATGAGAAAAAGGAAGGGTGTTGCGTTTCGTCTTGGGTCTGCTAGTGGACTCATCAGTAAGGCTACCTAGCAGGCCCTGCCTTAGGCACTGGGATATTGGAAGGAAGGTTAAAGGCGTCGTAGAGCTGTGGAGAGGGGATAGAATGGGAAAAAGGAAGGGTGTTGCGTTTCGTCCTGGGTCTGCTAGTGGACTCATCAGTAAGGCTACCTAGCAGGCCCTGCCTTAGACACTGGGATATTGGAAGGAAGGTTAAAGGCGGTATATATATGGGCGAGGTAGTTGAAGCTAGTTCTTTCGAGAAAGTCCTATTTCGTACGTCCCTCTAGTAGTGGGTGCAGGAGAGCCGCCACATAACAATATATGGAAATCGCTTGTGCGTTTATATGTAATATTTCAAAATAAATATTAGAAGGTGAATTGGGTTGTTCGAGCATAAAAACGCGACTAATGCACCGTAAGTAAGTAGAAAGTATGGACATTTTTTGAATACAGTAAAGTATTAAAGTATGAATATTTCGTTAGCCTCGATTGTTCGTAAAATAATTAAAGCGGCAATCGTAGGAACACTGGCAGTAATCTATCCTAGTTACAGCTACTTAAGAAGTATTCCAACGAACAGGCGAAAACATATTCAACTACTAAGCTGCCTACGTTTCACGTTTATTCCCCAGACGTTGGAGAAATCTACGGGGGGGGGGGGGGGCAAACCGTAGAAAACATCCGCCGAACAGACACGCGCGACTTATACTCGATCAATATTCCACGGGAAAGGAACGCATCTCTGCCGAGACATGTTTGCGCGGGATCGGAAATAAGCAGGCCCTTTAAGACGTCGACTTTTACTGCGACTCCGCGTCGTATTTGCCCCCGTCGTTTGTAAACGCGACGCGAAACGGGAAAGAGAAAATTTCATCTGCTTCGGATTCTCCTGGTTTCGCGTGCACCAGAAAGCCTCTGTTTGTTCCGCCGCGAAGCCCAATATCTCCGACGTGTATTACATAAAAATTCCAATATCACTTCTTTGAGCCCTCGCTAGCCAGCTTCAATAACACGAGACGAGGCGACGCGACGCGGGAGGGGGAGGAAAAAAAAATCGGGACTGGACCAGTTTTTAAGCGCGCGCCACCGCAAAAAATGGGGAAACTCTGCTGTGTGACCCAGAAACGTATCGGTTCAAAGACACCCCAACCGGGCGCTTCATCCAAGTTTTAATATGAAACTGGTGGGCGAAACTCTGGCCCACCGATACCGAACTTCCATTCTATCGAATTAACATAAGCCGAGCTCCGCAACAAAGATCCATAAACGTCCGTTTTAATCCTCCGCGATAATGCTGCGACCCCTACAACAGTTTTCGCCGAGGGAAACAATAGTTGATAGAGGTGATTTAACCCTTTCGATACGGCTTAATTTTTGGTTGCCGTGCCTCTGCTTTGGGAACTTTGGATTAACCCTTTCACGCGAAACTGTGAATCACACTTGTGACGCAGGTTATAGACGAAAGTCGCGTTGGTTTACAGTCTTCGAACGCTGGTAGGAGATACGTGAAACGAGAAACGGGTTATTGAACTCGATATGAACATTTCAACTGCCTTATATCGCGTCTTTATAAATTGTAAATGAATCTAATATATTTCTTAACTTTTTCGTATACAAATGTCGTGTTTCGTTGAATTCTTAAATGTTTAACGTTGCTAGTTTGTTGGTACTTTCTTTATTACCATTGTATACTAAAGGGTTACTAAACCAGTATACAAATGAATATGAACGAAAGTGAATAAACGTCACAAATTAAGTGACTCGATCGAGATGTGAGTTGTTATTGCGTTCGCCTGCGATATCTTATTCGTTTTTCGTTTAATAATATACAGACTGCGGTGGATTTCTATGCAAGCATATATTTTTCAAACCATAACTAGCGAAATGGAAGCTAAACGGAAATTAGTTTCATTCTCTTGGTAAATTGTCTTTACCTCGAGAAAAATAATGTGATCGTATAACCAAGATTGTAAAATTTTGATCCCACCCATAATAATCAGGATATCTGACTTGCCCCGGGGTGAATGAAAATCCGGTAGGAAAATATCGATGTTAGAGAAGTTGCTGATGAACTTCCGAATCTTCCGTTTCACGCTTCGTTTAACGCGGGTCCTGCACGTTGGTCTCGGTACACAATAACCGAACACAGAGCGTTAGCGTTTCGAAGGCGACCGGATATTGCGAGGCGCGTCACGTACGCGAGGATTAAGAAACGTTTTCAGGGTGAATTTGCTTGGGCGAATTCGAGGGGAACGTCGAAGTAGGGACGTTCGTTTCGCAATCCGAACGACCGCTCCCTTCCTTGGTATAATGTTGTAAAAATACAGCGACGAGTAGCGTCGCCGGAAGTGCATGAATAATTCAGTCGAATGCTTGAAAAATGAGTAACAGTCTAACCTTGGAAGGGCTGGTGGACTGTTAAGGAGCTTCGGTCCTCGGAATATCGAGTATAAACGCTGCTTTTATCTCTGCTTGTCGCTGAAAGAAGTAACAGTTAATAATTATGCAGGAATAATAATACATGCATATGCATAGTGCACGTTAAAACTCGAACCTGTCGTAGCTCTGAATGCTTATTTCTTTTCCCATTACCTCCAAGGAATATTATTTTGGCGGGTATTGAAATCTTAACCGATTCTGGTGGAGAAATTAAATTACTTATTGAATATAATTAAATGGAAGATAAATGTAGCTGTTATAATATGAACAACTGAGTAAGCAACTTTATTAGGTGTACAAATTAATTCAGCGCTTTTATATTAATATATTAATGTATCATTGTATCGATATATCAGTATAACAATGTACCAACATATCAATACATCAATATAACAATATATCAATATACCAACACGTCAATACATCAATATATCAATATATTAGTATATCAGTATATTAATATATCAATATATTAATACAACAATACAACATTACAACAATACAACAATACTTCAATACATGAATACATCAATACACCAATATAACAATATATCAATATACAAACACGTCAATACATCAATATATTAGTATATGAATATATTAATATATCAATACATCAATACATTAATACATCAATACATTAATACATCACTATAACAATATATCAATATACCAACACGTCAATATATCAATATATTAGTATATCAATATATTACTATATCAGTATATTAATATATCAATACATCAATACAACAATACATCAATACATTAATACACCAATATAACAATATATCAATATACCAACACGTCAATACAACAATACATGAATACATCAGTATATTAATGAATCAATATATCATTGTATCAATATATCAATATACCAATAGATTAATACATCAGTATATCAATATATCAATATAACAGTGTATCAAAAAACTGTACAACAAAAAGCAAGTTGATGTTGTTACTTTGGTCCCTAATCGTCGCACCGTGCGTTTGCAATAGAAAGGGACGAGTAAAAATTGCGAGAGATCCTCTCCTTCTCCCTACTTCCTGTTTCGCGTAGAAAACAAGCGAAACGCGAACAGAGGAGAAAGAAAATAGTCGACGAGCCGTTAATGCGGTTATCGACGAACCTGCGGGCGATTCGTCTTTGTTGGTCGCATCGACGCAGCCATCCAATACTTTTCTCCTTAGCCAACCCCACACGCCACCCCTTTGAATCGCGTAATCTTGCCGCGTGCACTTTAAGCATGCCGCCGAGAGACCTTTCGACCTTCTATACGCTCCGCGATTCGCTTATTTATTGCCGTATCCCGATGCGGCTTCCGCTTGCGCTGGCGCGGCAGTAAATTTCGTAAAGAAAGAATTAACCGGCGAGTCGGATCCAACGGAAAAATACCAACGTACTACTGCTCTCTTTGTACCGCTCGGTGAAAGGGGAATCCTGTGTGGGTGGCGCTTGTCGTCGAGCTGAGAAATTTATCGAGAATTTTAAGGTTAATTGAAAAGAGGAAAAATTGAGAAATCGTGGGAATTATTAACACTTTGCTGACCGGCAATTTCTAGGCAAAGCTATAAAATAAAATCGAAGTTCAATAAATTTCAATACACTTTATTTGCTATTGGGATTTTTTGTTTCCCTTAGTTATTACTTTTTCTAAGACATGAAATATTTCTGAAAGGCTCTTATAAAGATCTATATTACTTTCACACTTAAAAATTGCATAAACTAACATGAATGCAAACACGAGTTAACTCGTGACCGGTCAGCAAAGTGTTAATAGCCTGCGGATCGTTGTGCGAATTCGTATTTTTATTCAGCAAATTAACCCTTTCGCTACTAAAGACGTATACATACGTCCCGAAAAAATAGAGTAATCATCTCGTAAAAGGTTACCACATATTTTTTCTATGACTTAATACCATCTCTATTGTCATTCGTACGTGTTACGTTTTAATTAATGATACAAAATGTCCAATTATTCGCACTCATACTATTCCCATACCGATAAAAGGCTATCTTTATTTTGGACATTGAGAACGTTTTAACTTTTAAGAACGGTAGCGAAAGAGTTAACCCTTTGCGGACGAGCGTCGACAAATAGTCGCCGAAACTTTTTCGATTCTATGGATAAATGTCGGTTTTCAAAGCAGCAAATTTTGATTAGTGACACTAATATGCACTTTCGATAATAATTCAGCGAAAATTCGTTCAGCGTTATTAAATATGTCCGTGATAGATTTGTAATCGAGTGAAAATTTGTTACGTATTATTTTTTCTCGTCCGCAAAGGGTTAAATAATAAAATCTCTGCTCTTCGAATAATATCGAGCAGTTCCCGTAATAATACAGATTAAAATCGTCGCGTTTCTCTTTATTATCAATTTTCCAATTAGCTATCCTCGGTAAATATTTCGCAAGGCGTTTGGTATTTCGCGTGCCCGTCTCAAGGGTAGATTTGCATACTAAATCCGATGCGATGGAAGCCACGGAATCGCGGTATTAGCATTGGAGGAGCATTATTTTGATTCGCTGTCGGTCTAATTAACGAAACCCAGTCGCATTTCATTTCGGTTGGCGGATTAAACTTTTGATTATTCCGATTGAACGGAATAATTAATTAGCCGAATCGTTGTTTAATTTAATTTAACGCCGAGCGGATATTGCTGCGTTTCTGGTAACGCTCCTGTAAATATTCGATTTCGTATTAGACCGCACGCGTGCGCCGTCGCGCCAAAACCCTATTAACCCTTTCGCTGCGAATAGCGTATGTATATATTATAGCGTTCTCGAAGATTAGGCGATCATTTGTTAAGATTATACGTATTGTTTTATTCGTAGCAAAGCACTGCTTTTATTTTCATTCGTTCAATACTATTTAATACTATACACGTTTGACGATATAAAGCGTCTAAATACTTATACTTATCCTACTTTCGTGTTAATAAACACTGCTCCCCGTTTATTGCTTTGACTTTCAATTCCTATTAGCTGTTGCGAAAGGGTTAAAATTGCCACTTTTCCGAATTGTTTCAAATTTTACTAGCATAATTTTACCGCTTAAGTATTATAGGATGAGTTATTTTAGTCATTTACGATGAACATTTGATTAACCATAAGAAACTGGACGTGTTGCAGAATTAAAAGAATCGTTTAAAGGAATTCATCTCCGAGAATGATGAGAAATTTTTGCAGAAAATGTCCATGAAGATATACATCCAAATCTCAATCAAATCAATAAATCTACCATCCAAATGAATATTATATACTTGCAATATTATTTAATAGTATGAAACATAGAAGAAGTTCGTCTATTACCGGACACTAATCATATATTTAAAATTCAACCACCAAAGTTTAATGTTAATTTAGCACTAAGATCACCAAGCTTGTAAAAATTACCGATTGCTAATTCATTATAAAAATTGTATGAACTTGCAGCGGTGCATTTTTGAGAATTTCCTACGATTTCCTGTAAAAAAAGAAGATAAGTAAATCTTTACTTCACTTGCAATATACTTTTTTCTTCAAGTGTCCATCATTTTTATTTCTTGGATACAAATAAGTATACTTCAGTCGTTGACAGTTTTACTGTTAAGATCGTATCATAATAATGTTGCTCATTTCGTTCCTCTATTTTTCATTTTAATAACGCTGAATTGAAATCAATACAAAATAGAATAGAAGTAATAAAACATAATTTTTCTTTCATTTATTTGAAGAAAACCTTACGTGTCCGATAATAAACGAATGTCTCCTATTTATCATTTGCGCATTGAATTTGGATTCCTCGAGTATGGCTACGAATTTTCCGAGCAACTTAACACATGCACCTAACGCAAACTTTATAATTACTCGAATCACCGTATAATTACTTTAGGAGTAACCTCGCAACTAAACCAAAAGGCTTTCCCTCGCAAATTACTTTAAGCCGCCCCGAAATGAAGCTATAAAGGTTAACAATCTCTGGAGGATCGTCGGTTAAATCAACGAGATCCATATCCGAGTGTCCATAAAATCGCCTTTATAGCACTGTATCAGCTATCCCGACAATCCCAAGTGATCGTAATTCTCTATCCGCCGAATTTCCCTAACGCGCTTCCTAATACTGCGCCAATTTACCGGACCGTTCATTGATAGAAAACCCACACCCCCTATCGAACGTTCCACGATTTCTCTTGCGCGATTTCGGACTTTCGAAACGTTGCCCGTCGAAACGAATTTCATCGTCGGAAGTGTCGCGACTGGCGGCTTCTCCCCTCGATCAAATTTTACGGATCGCCTTTCATTGTCGCGGCACAGGGGAACAAATACGCCGACGGTGTGACGCGCGGCGAACTCGACCGAAAAGTTTCGAGATTGCACGGCGGAAGTTGGAGCCGACGAAAGGACGACGACGCGGCCGCCCCGAAGAAATTGAATTAAATTGCTGATTCCTTGATTCTGCCGCGCGCGCGAACTCTCGCTCCCTCTCGAATCTAATTAATGGGAAGCGGGGAGAGCTGACGTGTTTAACGAGCGCTCAATATTTGTCGTCGCTCTGACGTTCCTCTTTTCCATATTTTCTTTTTTTTCTTTCTTTTCTGGCTGGTTCTTGCTTTTAAGCGACGCGACGAAGAGACCGGCAAGTTTTTGGCGGAAAGTTGAAGAGATTAACGTTCGGAAGGAGATTAACGTCGACGAAGGCGGAACAATGTTGGGTTTGCAGGCTTCAAACTTGGGGCTTAATATTAAAATGATGTTCTACTATGACAGCGACTTCGGCTAATGTTATATTGGGTACAAAGTGGTTACAAAAAGTACAGTGGAAATTCCGTTATTATAATCACGAATGATGTTATCACGCGGTTATTATTATGTTTCATTAGGTTTCATTATTAAGATTAATAGTATTTTAGGATCAGCTGGTTGCATATAAAATGACCGATTTTATGCAGCTTAAAGTTTCGAAACTTTTAAGTTATGCGCATTATCTTAATTCAGTTAACTTTCGCAACCTCGATGATTGTATCGAATATAATTCTTATAATCATCATTCTAAATTAAATAAAGGTCGTAAAAAAGAAAAACGTTTGCTTTCTACGCGGTCAATATTTCACTATGAAATCTATGACGTTTCCTATAAATCAGTATTCGATATCATTAATATTCAACAATATAGGAGACAATAAAAGTGGCCTATCCCGTACTTAATCAATGCAGATACGTACGAAATGAGCATTTTACGACGCATCGTATGCGTCAACCCAACGGATCCAACCTTTCGCTCGAACCTCGCTGGTTCAATCAACAATCCTCGTAGGATTGTTTTTTTTTCGCCAGGCTGCAGCGAGGAAACACGGCGGGTGTTAAGAAAGTAGGTTGACAATTAATTTCAATGCACTGTCGCGGAAGTGGAAGGCGTTTCGCATAATCGGCGAGCATTGTGTCGAAGGGGAACAAATACGTCCGGGAAGCGCCTGCGACGCGAAGTTTCCTCGAGATCTCGCAGATCGCGGGCTCGGGAAGATGAAAGATGGAAGCGGGAGGAAGGTTAGAGAGAATGGAGACGCGAGGGCGTCGAAGAGGAAGCAATTGAATTAAAGGAGCCCCCGGCTTTCCGCCGATTCACGGCCGTCTTATTCGACGCCATCTCACGATCCCGGTGTGTTTAGTTAATGTTGAAAACGTGCCTCATTTGCTCTCCTTAGCAGCGACAATTCCGCTTGTTTAATATGCAAACCGATCCATGCTCGAACTTGGGCCCGATTCGATGAGATTATTCGCCTCGTTTGGTCCGCCATCCTTTCTATTCGATAGTTTCACTCTCTTCGTTATCCTCGTTTCCCCCCCTACCAAACTTTTCATCCATTTTCCTAATTTAATCGAATACCTGCTGGAGAGCCAGGCTCGTAATAATTAAAGATCTTTCGCGTTTCCTTTATTTCGGACAAACGGAATGGCCAGAATTATAGACAGCTCTATTTTTTTAAGAGCAATGATAGTTGAGAGTATGCAATTGCCAGCAATTATAACTTTTCTTGACTGGAAAGATTATATGTAAAATTTGTACATTTTTTGTGTGTTTTATTTTTATTTATACGGGAACAATCGCATTAGTTTATAGAGTAGATGACGCGCGGTTTTCATAAAGGGTGATAAATTTGTGCACGAAATCTTAGTAGTATAACACCAAAGAAGTCTCAGATACTGTACATAATTTTATTAATATTACGCGACAATTTGCAATTATGTATTTTTGCAATATACAATTTTATACAATTGTATTAATATGTACAAATGAGCCTTGCCAATTTAACTGCAAAAGGTATGATAGATTGCAAAAAATTCCCTAACAAGGTTAGAAAAGACGCACTTCACACTAAGAATGCACCCTTAAACCTTGTGCAAAGTGGATATCAATTATACGTAGGACACTTATGTACGTACACTTATTGACAAAAGATAAGAATCTAAGTAATTACTTACGAATTTTTGTGTATTCTTTTGCTTCTAAGATTCATAGCTTAGAATTTACGATAGCATAAAAATATAGTATTACATACATCAATAAATAATAAGTTCATCTATTTTTAATTCAAATCCGTGTATCTCAAAAGATAACGACGACATAAAGCTTCGCAAATACGTACCATGTTTCTTAACTTTTGTCATTAAGTGTACATGCACATACGTATAGTAATGAACAAGATACAGCAAGATAACGAATTAAATAATTACCTTACGATCGCTGGCAGTTGATTCGCCACCGATGTGTTCGTCGACACAATTTCACCGACGTCGAATTTACAGACATCTTTTTGCATTCACCGATACGTTAAAACTACCGACAATGTTTTTTCACTGCTGCTTGCATCGACGCAAACTTTCACTGATAACGTAGCCGCGGGTAGAATACGAGAAATTATTGTTATTTGGCCAGCACGCTCTAATTTGATTCGGGTTAGGTTCGAGTATTTACCTACTGCGCAGAGCTAGCGGGATCAGGAAGGATTTGTGCATGTGTGTCTCGCTATATCCCGTTCCCTTGTTCCGTCACGCGTCTCTCTGTGCGATCCAATTCATAGATATATTCGCTTCGACCAATAATGAAAATGCATCTCGCCTGTCCTTATAATTTACGAGCCTCTAATCCGATGTTTTCAAACCTTTTTGAAATAGCGACGCGCTTTAACCCTTCGAGTGATATGCGCGCATAAACTTACTCACAAAAGTTAAGAAACAAAGTAATCATTTGCAACGTTCTGTATATTCTTCATCTTTTGAGACATAAATAGCTTAGAATAAAAACGAGCATAAAAAGGTAACATTACATATGAATGCCAATAAACAATAAGTTATCCTATTTTTAATTCTAATCTATATATGTACCTCGGAAAATAAAGAGTACATAAAAATATGGAACGGATTACTTTGTTTCTTAACTTTTGTCAGTAAGTGTATATGCGTCTGGTGAATTAATTTTATTATTTTAAGTGCTTCACTGCCTTGACTACTTTTTATTATATTCAGTGCTGCAGCTTAGACTCCTGACGAAGGTGAAAATTGTCAATGTTAGAGATGGACGATATGGAGATATACTTAACAAGTTCCACAAGTAGTATACTTAATTTAACAATAAACAAGATTTGATTTATTTCTCATAGCGAACCGAGAGCCGTGGATTTAATCTAACGGAGTGTCTTCGAATTTGAAGAGTCCTGCACTCAAAGGGTTAAAGCTAGTTAGGTGTTCTTTATTATAAATAAACTCTGCATTCGATGTAATGACTATGTAATATTGATGACTAGTACACGGACCATATTTCTCGAAGTATTGAATACTTTTACCACGAGTGAAATTTTAATAAAATTCTCGCGACGCACTGTTAGGAAACACTGCTCTAACCAATCAGACGCGAATTTCTTCCAACATCGTTCTTTTCAGCTGTACCGCGTACTTCTAGAGTTCAGGAGTTTGCACTCGGAAGGAATGGGATTCTAATTGGCCGGAAGGATCGTACGTCACGTGTATTTTCCTTATTGGCCGAAACAATCACTTTTCTACCAAAATGGCTATCGAAAAGAAATCGAAAATGTGCTCGCGTTGCTCCGTGTATCTTCCACCTCTTTTTCGCTTCGTAACGTTTCGACCAATAACGCAAATACGTGCGACCTCTCTGTTTATATTTGCGTCGGTGAAGGCGATTGAAAAACAATCATTCTTTAGGTTCGCGGTAACTAAATCCTATGCGCGAGGAAGAGCACTCGACGTGTCGAAACCGAGGGCGATAGAACGATACTGAAGATTCCACTTGGTCGAATTTAAGAACGTCGATGCTGGGGACACGCGAAACGAGTGAAGAACTCTTACCTCTGTGTTGTTGTCTCGAGGGCGAGCTCCTCAGCGCCATTTAGTAAACACATACGACGCGCCGGTGATTTCAAAGTCAACGGTAGTGAGAGACGAGTGTCGATGGAAGTGGTATCGATGAGCTCATCGCGCCCGGCAAATTAACGTCGAATATCAGTCGCGAAACGAGCGTCGGTGATTTTAACGTGCCGGTGAATCAACCCTCTGGGGTATTACGCGATTTATAAGTAACTCAGCTACGCTTGTTGCTATGTTTTCACAGTCTTATTTTGTGTACTCGTTGTTCTTCTACTATTATTCTACTATCATCGTACCTATCGAAACTAAGCATTCATAATAATCGTTAATTCCAAATTCTTAGTATATACATATTTATATACGTATATATTCTAAAGAATCGTGAGGAATTATGTAGAAATTTTGTTCTCAAAAATAAAACAAATTCGGGTTATGGAGGGTATTAACGCCGATGAAAATATTATTGGTGGAACGATTGTTTATGTAAATAGAGTCAGTGAATTATTGTCGGTGAAACGATAGTCGACGATCCGAAGGCTAAACCTAAATCAACCCTTGCGTGAGGAATCAGGTATTTGTCTACTCATTTTTATAATTCTTTACGCTTTTGCAAAGACACTTTAATAATATTCTTAATAATTACCTCAATATTAATCCCTTGCCCTAAAATTATTTTATTACCTTCGCATGCTAGTTTAAATTGATCACTGCTTGTATATCGTGTGAAGTACAAATCGTAGGAATATTCGAAGCACGTATCATTTTACAGCCTCCAAGTTTGTAAAACGAAGCCAAGATTAAAGTTCAAATTAAATTTTACCCTCGGTAATATTTATTTTCGTCGAATCTGCGCTACAAATCGTACAACGTTTGTGACTCGTTATTGTAGGCCAAGGGGATAAAGCGTCAACCTTTGGCGGCGTCGATTGAAATCGCAGGTACTAATTGTGAGTGTGACTCACTTTGCATCTTCCTCCTCCAAAAGCACGAACGTGAAATATGTAAGTACACTTTCGCATCCTTGCGACTTAAAAATATTTAAAGGCGACGAAAATACGAAACGATGGGAATCGAAAGAGCGTAATATGGGGAGGATGATTACGTATTTTGATCGTTATAATATCTCCATGTGAACGAGCTAACACTCGAGTTACTTACGTAAACTCACGCGATCTTATTTCAAGATCAAGCGACTCGAGTTCTTGCGATCCACTGTTTTTCACCGCTAATTGATTCCGAAAGTCATTTCGAAGTTTCGCTCGCGAGGATTGCGAGACGCTAGCGGCGAAACTTCGATGCTCGCAAACGACATTGGCGGGATTAAAGGTTTCGAGCTGGAATAATGGGGCGGTCGTAGAATTTCTAATGGAAAAACGCAGTTCCCCGGAAACTAAGGGGGCATTAAAAGGCGTGCAAAGAGATGGCCACGACTCTTTTGTTGATATTTACGGGGAACTTTAGTTGACTTGGTTTAATTAATTCCGCGTCTAATTTCCAATTTTAATTCCGCGTTCAGTTGTAAACCAGTGAATCGTTTTAGTCGTATTGAAGTTGTTATTCGATGATAGGAGATTGAATATATATTTGGGTGTAATAATTAATAGTTAAATGCCAAGATATTAGGCATATATATAATATAATATTATAATATTGGTCATATATATAATATAATATAGTATTGGCCATATGTATAATATAATATTATAATATTGGTCATAAATATAATATAATATAGTATTGGCCATATGTATAATATAATATTATAATATTGGCCATATATATAATATACTATTATATTGGCCATATGTGTAATATAATATTATAATATTGGCCATATGTATAATATAATATTATAATATTGGCCATATATATAATATAATATAATATTGGCCATATATATGTATAATATAATATTATAATATTGGCCATATATATAATATAATATAATATTGGCCATATATATATATAAAATATAATATTATAATATTGGCCATATGTATAATATAATATTATAATATTGGCCATATGTATAATATAATATTATAATATTGGCCATATATATAATATAATATAATATTAGCCATATATATAATATAATATAATATTGGCCATATATATGTATAATATAATATTATAATATTGGCCATATATATAATATTATAATATTGGCCATATATATAATATAATATAATATTGGCCATATATATATAAAATATAATATTATAATATTAGCCATATGTATAATATAATATTATAATATTGGCCATATATATTATATAATATTATAATATTGGTCATACGTATAATATAATATAATATAATATAATATGGGCCATATATGTAATATAATATTATAATATTGGCCATATATATAATAACATATATTTACGTAAACATATTTCTGAATTTACAAATGGATCATTTTAGTGACACGAAAGAGTGAAAGGAGTATATGCTGCAACTCTATAAACACAGTGACGTGAAAATACTTTTCTCAGCCACGCTAGAAATTTGCGCGAAGCTTTTGCGATCTTACGGATGCCGCAAATCATAGACAGATTAAATGGTTACTCTTGTGTTCGGCTAATCGCGAGCTGGCATGGAAAGTATGAGAGAAAGATTCGCGCGAAGCATGCAAACGTTTCAGCGGCAATTAATTGGATTGCGTGTGCGAGTTAGTAGTTGGCTGCGATTTGCAATGCAGATAGGATTAATTCGCTGTGGCATTTTGTAGTGAAAACATTTTTTAGAAAATAAAAAAAAAAAAAACAAAAATAAAAGAGAAGAAATCCCACACGACGCTGGGATTCGAGCACAACTGCGGTGGACAAGCGTTAATTATTATTTCCCGACAGTTCAATAACGAATGAAACTGATTTCGCAGGGTCAAATACGCGATATATTCGTGCATATGTTATTCGGGGCGCAATATTCGAAAATGTGAAATATGCGTGGTAAAAAAAACTGCCGGCGATTTTATATTCCCGTATTCCATGAAGTAGCTGCCGATTTCAACCCCATTTTTTTCCCCTCTTCCTTCTATTTTTTTTTTTTTTTTTTCCTTTTATTTTATTCGTCCCCGATGAAAATGCACATTTATTACAAGCATCTGTCGTCGATTTTTTAATGCACAGATTGCCTTCGATTTTCGAACAATGCCCCCCTCCCCAATAATGCTCCATTTTTCATAATCCTGCAAACGTTTCACCTCTGATATTTGAATTTCCTTCGAATTCAGCTTGTATACGTATGTGCATACATTGGTACACGATTTTTAATATTAAGCTTGGAACGCCTGAAGCGTTGGACGATTTATACTTGTTCGAAAGAGTATCTGTTGCAACCAATTCAAAGTTGATTGCCAATTTCAAAGAAACGAATACAATATTCACTTTACGAATTAAAACAGTATAAGTTCGGTTGTTAACATTAAACGAGTTACAGATAATTACAGTTACTTTCAATTCGTTCGGAGGAATTCGCAAATATTTAAGACTATACAAAATTGAATCTCCAGAAATGTCTCTACTGATGTTCACAAGAATCGAAGAACTTAATTACTTATTTATTTATTTCTTTACTTACGGGATAAACCCTTTACAGTACAAAGATAATTAAGCAAATCGTAGAGTAGATTGTACAAAAGAAAAAATGTATACATTTTTGTAACGCATACAATGGAATACCAGTGTAGTTCTAAATAAGATAAAGAATGATAAATAAGGAAACGAAATTGACAATCGCAACGACTTTCTCAGTTGCCACGAAAGCATATAAAATATATGAGATTATAAAAAAGAGGATAAAATGTGTAATACTTGACAGTTAAAGCTATTGTATGGAAAAAATATATCCAACGGTATGCAATAATAATTTACAGTCATAAATAACCTATTAATACTATAGCTTTCACTATAACGCGTAGTACAAAATTCTTGCTGCAAAAGTATTTGCAATATAATAGATGCAAGAGTATTAAGTATATTGTTGGTATTTATATTATCACTAGATTAGTTTTAAGTGACACTTTACGTTCTTAAAGATTCCGTACTTTAAATCACTTTATTTCACAATATTCGTTCACTTTATTATTTTACAATACTAATTCCTTTCTTGTCGACTTTTAACCCTTTATGGGCGGAACAAAATAATACTTAACGAAATCTCTTTTAATTGTTAACTCTTTAAGGACAATATTCAGAGAATTCTAGCTCAATTGTTTACAGCAACGACTGTTAATAATATCAATTTGAATTTCTTTAAAAATTGATCGTATATATCCAACAAATTAACAAAAGTTAGGCCGACTATTTGCGACACCCGTCCTCAAACGGTTAATTCTAAGACGAGAGATTCTTCTTAGAAGAAGAAAAAAGAAGAGAGAGTCCGCGAAGAAGATTCTAACCAAAAGATTACCCGGTTAACGAATTAATAATTAACGCATAGACAGCATTTTATACGCATCGTATTAACACATTACGGCCCGGGCTGTTTGCGCGAAAGCTTTTGCGTGTAGCCGAATAAGTAAAAGCAATGAATAACGTCTATAAGGGAAGCTACCGATGTACTGACATAAAACTGCAATAATTGCACGAAGGAATAAAATAGTAGATGCCATGCGTAGGTAAGCGAAAACAATAAGAAAATTGATTTCCTTCTCATCGAATGGAAAAGAAAAAAAAACATATTTCTATGTCTCCGGACGGTAATGTGTTAATAAATGGTTATCCAAAATAGACCATAGGAAAAACCTACCTTCACTTTTTCTCTTTCCCTTTCTGCTTTACCATTTTTTAATCTGTTTTTTATTTCTATTATCTTCGTTCGTTCTCGTTTTCAATTTTTATTTTTCTTCACCTCTATTTTACTAACAAACATGGCGTTTGACAGATATTCTCATTCAACATCCTAATGGTACTTTTGGATAACGTTATATGTTCGCTAAAGATTATCAAAATTAATCCATTGTAGGCAAAAAGAAAAAAGAAGTAATTAGATGCCAGATGTTTGAGAACCGACTCGACCGAAATCGGGATCTCGGGTTTATGATGCGGACGTGACCTTCGGCTAAATTTTAGAGAGAGATGGCCACATCATAAACCCTGTCCCCGTAGTAAAAGACAAGACCGCGGCGGTCCCAGGGTGCACACCTTCCCCACCAGTGTCTGTACTGGAAGGGGACATTGAGAGGTGTGTTTTTGGAAAAACATCTAATTGGCGGAGGCGAGAACGCCTATTCTCAGGAAAACGATTAAAAACCCGATACGCTGGTGAAAAGAATAGAGTCTGGTGAAAATACAGAACACTGGAAGGTTTAACCCTTTGCGGACGAGTGTCTGCAAATAGCTGCCTAATCGTTTCTTGGTTTTCTGGGCGCAAGTCCAATTTTAAATCAAAATAATTAAAGTAATATCGTTAATGAACGTTTCAAAGTTTTGGGAATCTGATCGCTTTGAATTCGATAGCTAGAAAATTTGAAGGTTTGGAACTGAAGGCCAAAATACTTTCTTAAGTGTTATTATTCCTCGTCCGCAAAGGGTTAACCTGCGTTATTTCTGCGTGGTTCATTTTATCTGACTGTCATCTCCGAATCCCTGAGACGCCTGTGGGGCTGTAGAGAGGGGATAGAATAGGAAAAGGAAGGGTGTTGCGTTTCGTCTTGGGTCTGCTAGTGGACTCATCAGTAAGGCTACCTAGCAGACCCTGCCTTAGACACTGGGATATTGGAAGGAAGGTTAAAGGCGTCGTAGAGCTGTGGAGAGGGGATAGAATGGGAAAAAGGAAGGGTGTTGCGTTTCGTCGTGGGCCTGCTAGTGGACTCATCAGTGCGGCTACCTAGCAGGCCCTGCCTTAAACGTTGGGATATTGGAAGGAAGGTTAAAGGAGGTATATATATGGACGAGGTAGTTGGAGCGAGTACTTTCGAGAAAGCCTATTTCGTATGTCCCTCTAGTGGTGGGTGCAGGAGAGCCGCCACACGCCATTCCTCGAAGATCCATCCTTACATCATCGAGAAACGAATCGAGGACATCGGTATACTTTACAGACGCGCCCGTTTTAACGCGTAACTAACGTTTCAAACGAAAATGCGACTTGTTTAACAACGCAATTACGTCGATCAGCATTTCGGATCGAAGTCGAATCGTGGGGACTAAAATGACCAATGAGCGGGGACACTTCAGCAGCGGGGACGGTAATAAGTAGAAAAGTAACTGGCGTAATTCACGCGCGTCACACGGGGTAATATATTGAACGGCGCACGGGGAGCGCGATGAAATAGCTGATCCCCCGGTCGACAGGAATTCCGCGCGATATTCGTTTAATGAATTTAATTCAACGCAATTAAGGTCGTACAGCTTCGGCGATCGTCGGCGCGTAAAAAATATCTCGCGTTCGCTATTCGCCGGACGCGAGCGTGATCGATCGCGAGTTTTAGCGGCAAGAATTCCACGCGTTTCATCAAATTTCTTTTCAATATATTTAGAGATAGGGACAGCAACGGGACTTTTATCGCATTCGCCGTTACGAGTTGGGAATTATATAAACTCGCCCGGTTAATTTGATAAATATTCAAGAATTCATCACATGTTACCAAACTTAGTGGTGATTATATATAATAACCGGTAATTTTAATAATCACCGGATTAATCACATTTACCGTAACATATATATGGACGAGGTAGTTAGAGCGAGTGCTTTCGAGAAAGTCCTATTTCGTATGTTCCTCTAGTGATAGCTGCAGGAGAATCGCCACACATTAACGTTTCTATTGGAAATATAGGTGGTGGAATTTTATGAAATAGAATAATTCGGATACTTTTGATTCTAAACTTTGTCTTTATTTTAAACACGTGGAAGGGCACGTCTTTACAGCACGAAAGAAACTGTTGGAATGACGAGAGGTGAGTGAGTCAGTGAAGAAGGATTCGTCACGTACTCATAGACCATATCGGTCCTAAACTTCGTCTAAACAATTAAAGACGGGACGCAGCTGCACCCTCTTGAGCTGTGTCTCGTAAAGAAACGCAACACGCGCAGAGATGGTTTTTGTAAATGAAAAACTTTCTCTTCTTGAAAGAGAAAAACCAACAGTTTCTTTGGCGATTTTTCTTATTAATATTTCTTACGGTGTTTTCGAATATCTTGCTATATACGCATAATCGTCTAGATAGACTGCACCCTAAAATTCTATTCAGCCGTTCTTCCCAGTAATTATTTCTCACCAAGTTAGCAACCCAATTCTCTATTTCCTCATCCAGTTTCTCTTTCATTGCACATAATATATATATATATAATTTCTTTCGGAGAAGTTCGAGAACCACGGATTGAAAGTTCGCGTGCAACGCGTCCGTGGATCTTAGCGCTAATTAAATTCCCGTGCAAAGAATGCCTTCGAGGTTTTCCCTATCCTTTTTTCACTCTACTATTCTGCGAATCTTTTCGAGGAATCGCGAAACGGTAGAAAGAAGGTATTCTTGATTAAGGCCTCGTGAAAGAGTGCCATTTAGAGGCGCGTTTCGCGTGTCGAGATTAATCGTGTAACACTTTGCAGTTAATTCTAAGTCACCTTTTCTTTCCTTCTCCTTCTTTTTTTTGTTTTTTTTTATTGTAAATGAGACGTCGTAATTGGAGCAAGATGATTAGAACTGCTCGCGTTGAGCTGACGCGTATGAAATTGCTGATTACGGATAACGTGGAAATTTCTTCTTTTATTAGGAGACGTTTGTTTCTTTGTCTATTGGCTTTGGAAAGAGATGCGTGTATTGTGATATAAAGATCTTATAGGAAAAAGTCGGAAAAATTGTGTGTATATGTATATAGGACTTCAATTTGTGGACGTAAAACTTTTGTATCGATAAGACACATTTATAATTGGAACTGTATTCATTAAAGACATTGAGGTATAATCAACGCAAAAGGACGTACAAATTTAAACATCTTGCAGATTTTAACGATACAAAAGAGCATCTGTTGTTTTTCGGTTCTGTCTTATAAAAACACCGAAAATGCTGTTAATGAGTTCCAGTCTTGTCTAGCCGGATACATTGGTCGTAAGTTCATGGTACGACTGTATTATATTGCGTAAGAAAACAGCGACGTCGTTCATCAGGAATCGGCAACAATTACGAGTATATTAGAACATAGAGATTAAGACTACTTACCGCGACACAACTGTTACATTGATGCATAGATACGTATTATCGTAGTGACATTTGTCATTGCGTGCGAGTCTACCTATCAATCTTACAATGTATTAGACTAATTAACATATATTCTAACTAATTACCACATATAAGTAACATATATTCGTCTCGTTTGGAACAGTTTTTCATTGACGAGTTCCAATAATTTTCCAGGAGAAGAATATTTTAACTAACAAAAAAAAACATAAGAAGATCACCGACAAAATGATGCACATGTAATTAATTGAATCTAATTTTGAGTTTGCAAATAAATGACTTTAAAAGTACTAAAGAGCGAGATGAATATATATGTATGTATGTTATAGCCCAATACTTTTCTTTCCACTCTTATGCTGGCATTGAACGATGAATACGCGTCCTTCTCGCGTTCAAAGTTGATTTCCTACGTGTCGCGTAGTTTTATTTTCGAAAGATACGAAGCTACGCCAAAATTCGCGGACCACGAACACCGAGGCAAAGGCTTAGCATAAACGTGGTACAAGCAAACTTACGCACGGCGTAGGTCGCCTAAACTGTGTACAGAGTTAACTGAAGGGACTGTGTACAGATCAACCATAAATCTAATCCCCGTTGCCAGGACTTACCGTAAAACTAATACAACTTTATGCTTGGCAAAGTTTGCCGAACATAATGCGATTTATCCCGAACCTATCGCAAACTTACCCTAAGCTACCTACTTTAATACTTTCAATCAACAAACGCTCGGCTTCGTTAGAGTTTTATAATTCAGCAAAGCTGAACCGATTCTAACTGTGTTATATAGGATAAATGATCCACGTGCTGTCACTGTTCCTATAACTGCTACTAGAATTCGTTTATTCGATAGCAAACTAACGTATAAAGTGTGGCGGCTCTCCTGCACCCACTACTAAAGGGATATACGAAATAGGACTTTCTCGAAAGCACTCGCTTCAACTACCTCGTCCGTATATATACCGCCTTTAACCTTTCTTACAATATATTCGAAAATCCAACAAAAGCAAAACAAATTCCTAAATAATAGCCCAAAACATAATTATAAATGAAGGTTAGGCTTAAGACAAGCAGGAACTTCTGCGCAAATATGTAATCAGACTCTTACAACATGTACATCAATGTAAGATATATATATTCTTGTATCATGTTACTTTTCGATATCTTTAATAAACGTAAACGTTATCTTCGATATCTTTACCACTACCTAAATAATAGCACTCAACAAATCATAGAGACTACAGCACCAAACAACTACACCAAGAAGCACAAATTAGAAACCATCCGAGAATACATTAACCAAGTATTAAACAAAACATATAATCACAACCATATTAACCCCCTCATAAGAGCAATAGGCAACTATAATCCACAAGAGAGATACCACTTAAAATTAGGAAGACAACACCAAGGATGATAACATCAACACAATAACAAAGTCAATAATCAATAAAACGTGTTTTTGAAAGTTTCTTTCCCGTGAATAAGTACAAAGTGATTAATTAATGAAATACAGTGTTGCCTTGGATATTGGCCTAGGTTCGGGACCGAATCTGGCCAAAATTGAAGGGAGGTAGATCTTTCAGGAAATCCTGAGTGTCTCCTTGTTCATAGAGAGCGAATGAAATAGAGATACACAGCAGGGCTCGTCGACATTTCACGGTAGATGTAAAAACATATAGACTTGGCCACCGGGACAGTTCCAAAGCCAGTTCCAAGAACTGGTGGGGATAACGACCGGCCAATATCCAAGGCAAAACCCTGGCCAATATCTAAGGCAGTACTGTACATCACTAGCATATAACCAACAAGATAGTGGATCATAAGGGAATAATCTCTAGGTACCATGAAACCATCACCCAAAGTAACCAACAGAAAGAAAAAAAAAAAGAAGTTCCAATATACCAGTGTCTAAGGCAGGGCCTGCTAGGTAGCCTTACCGATGAGTCCACTAGCAGGCCTAGGACGAAACGCAACACCTTTCCTTTTTCCTATTCTATCCCCTCTCCACAGCGACACAAAAGAACCGTAAGTAAAAAGAAATTTTCATACTAAATTTGGACTTCGGTTTACGTAACAACACATAGACGTTGTACATATATACGTTTGCATTTAATATTTGTAAATAAATATTAATATAGGTAAACGTGCTGTTGATGATTAAACGTGACCAATGTAATTATAAAGTATGTGGAACGTGTCATAATTCAGTAAAGCGCGACGTTCACTATGTATTTTGTATCTGTTACACAAACTGACGTGTATAATATATGTAAAAGTTATTTCTATTTGAAAGAAAAGTTTTCAAGTGACAGTACGAAAGACATTGGACTTTATCTATTTTTCAATTAATTATTAATGAACTTATTATATCGAACAAATAAAAAAAGATGTTCGTAAACAAAGGAGCGGTTGAACAATATTGTGCTCGAAACTGGAACGATCTTTACGTTAAACGCGTTCGAAAATAGTTAAATAAAGTTACGCTAGAACCTTAGACTTGGCAGTAATCGTTACATCTACCGTATATACGGTAAAGCAAGAATATCACGTCGACCGGTGATGCAGGGATGACCTGAAAATTCAACGTTCCAAAAGCGTGGCACGGAAGAAAAATCGCCGGGACGCTTTTGCCGGTGGAACAACGAGTAAGAACTCGCTGACGTTGCACGGCTCGGTCGGCGCACAGGGCGGACGAAATTTTCCGGAAACGCCCCGATTATTAGATTTGCGACTGCCGACGAAATCCCTCGGCGCAGGAAAAAATCCAATTTGCCCGCGGGATTTCTTGGCAAGCCTATCGATCGACTTTAATTGCGGCCACACCAAGTCCCGTGAAAATTAAGCGCCGCCGATTACATGCCCTTCCTATCCTCAGCTTGGCTCGCTTCGGAAGGGTTAGTCCGCGCTAGTGGTGGGACAAATTCAGAAACGTACTTACGAACACCGATACATATCGATTGCTGAACGGCCAAGTCGATATGACTTGTTTGCAATGTCTCGTAAAACGCGTATAAATTTACAGCGATGCGTTTTTGTAAGTGGTCATGATTTTGTATAATGCGAATTCATAGGATTTTCCAATTTCTGTGTTTTAACCCTTTCGCTGTTCGCTGCGAAGAACGCGTATATACGCTTCTATAAATGAAGCATCGTTCGTTAAAAGTGTACGCGTATCTTTTATTACTTGCAATTAGTATTGTGGAGCTGTAGAGAGGGGATATGATAGGAAAAAGGAAGGGTGTTGCGTTTCGTCCTGGGCCTGCTAGTGGACTCATCAGTAAGGCTACCTAGCAGGCCCTGTCTTAGACACTGGGATATTGGAAGGAAGGTTAAAGGCGTTGTAGAGCTGTGGAGAGGGGATAGAATGGGAAAAAGGAAGGGTGTTGCGTTTCATCCTGGGACTGCTAGTGGACTCATCAGTAAGGCTACCTAGCAGGCCCTGTCTTAGATACTGGGATATTGGAAGGAAGGTTAAAGGCGTTGTAGAGCTGTGGAGAGGGGATAGAACGGGAAAAAGGAAGGGTGTTGCGTTTCATCCTGGGACTGCTAGTGGGACTCATCAGTAAGGCTACCTAGCAGGTCCTGCCTTAGACGTTGGGATATTGGAAGGAAGGTTAAAGGCGTTGTAGAGCTGTGGAAAGGGGATAGAATGGGAAAAAGGAAGGGTGTTGCGTTTCGTCCTGAGCCTGCTAGTGGACTCATCAGTAAGGCTACCTAGCAGGCCCTGTCTTAGATACTGGGATATTGGAAGGAAGGTTAAAGGCGTTGTAGAGCTGTGGAGAGGGGATAGAATGGGAAAATGGAAGGGTGTTGCGTTTCGTCCTGGACCTGCTAGTGGACTCATCTGTAAGGCTACCTAGCAGGCCCTGCCTTAGACACTGGGATATTGGAAGGAAGGTTAAAGGCGTTGTAGAGCTGTGGAGAGGGGATAGAATGGGAAAAAGGAAGGGTGTTGCGTTTCGTCCTGGGCCTGCTAGTGGACTCATCTGTAAGGCTACCTAGCAGGCCCTGCCTTAGACACTGGGATATTGGAAGGAAAGTTAAAGGCGTTGTAGAGCTGTGGAGAGGGGATAGAATGGGAAAAAGGAAGGGTGTTGCGTTTCGTCCTGGGCCTGCTAGTGGACTCATCAGTAAGGCTACCTAGCAGGCCCTGTCTTAGATACTGGGATATTGGAAGGAAGGTTAAAGGCGTTGTAGAGCTGTGGAGAGGGGATAGAATGGGAAAATGGAAGGGTGTTGCGTTTCGTCCTGGACCTGCTAGTGGACTCATCTGTAAGGCTACCTAGCAGGCCCTGCCTTAGACACTGGGATATTGGAAGGAAGGTTAAAGGCGTTGTAGAGCTGTGGAGAGGGGATAGAATGGGAAAAAGGAAGGGTGTTGCGTTTCGTCCTGGGCCTGCTAGTGGACTCATCTGTAAGGCTACCTAGCAGGCCCTGCCTTAGACACTGGGATATTGGAAGGAAGGTTAAAGGCGTTGTAGAGCTGTGGAGAGGGGATAGAATGGGAAAAAGGAAGGGTGTTGCGTTTCGTCCTGGGCCTGCTAGTGGACTCATCAGTAAGGCTACCTAGCAGGCCCTGTCTTAGATACTGGGATATTGGAAGGAAGGTTAAAGGCGTTGTAGAGCTGTGGAGAGGGGATAGAACGGGAAAAAGGAAGGGTGTTGCGTTTCATCCTGGGACTGCTAGTGGGACTCATCAGTAAGGCTACCTAGCAGGTCCTGCCTTAGACGTTGGGATATTGGAAGGAAGGTTAAAGGCGTTGTAGAGCTGTGGAAAGGGGATAGAATGGGAAAAAGGAAGGGTGTTGCGTTTCGTCCTGAGCCTGCTAGTGGACTCATCAGTAAGGCTACCTAGCAGGCCCTGTCTTAGATACTGGGATATTGGAAGGAAGGTTAAAGGCGTTGTAGAGCTGTGGAGAGGGGATAGAATGGGAAAATGGAAGGGTGTTGCGTTTCGTCCTGGACCTGCTAGTGGACTCATCTGTAAGGCTACCTAGCAGGCCCTGCCTTAGACACTGGGATATTGGAAGGAAGGTTAAAGGCGTTGTAGAGCTGTGGAGAGGGGATAGAATGGGAAAAAGGAAGGGTGTTGCGTTTCGTCCTGGGCCTGCTAGTGGACTCATCTGTAAGGCTACCTAGCAGGCCCTGCCTTAGACACTGGGATATTGGAAGGAAAGTTAAAGGCGTTGTAGAGCTGTGGAGAGGGGATAGAATGGGAAAAAGGAAGGGTGTTGCGTTTCGTCCTGGGCCTGCTAGTGGACTCATCAGTAAGGCTACCTAGCAGGCCCTGTCTTAGATACTGGGATATTGGAAGGAAGGTTAAAGGCGTTGTAGAGCTGTGGAGAGGGGATAGAATGGGAAAATGGAAGGGTGTTGCGTTTCGTCCTGGACCTGCTAGTGGACTCATCTGTAAGGCTACCTAGCAGGCCCTGCCTTAGACACTGGGATATTGGAAGGAAGGTTAAAGGCGTTGTAGAGCTGTGGAGAGGGGATAGAATGGGAAAAAGGAAGGGTGTTGCGTTTCGTCCTGGGCCTGCTAGTGGACTCATCTGTAAGGCTACCTAGCAGGCCCTGCCTTAGACACTGGGATATTGGAAGGAAGGTTAAAGGCGTTGTAGAGCTGTGGAGAGGGGATAGAATGGGAAAAAGGAAGGGTGTTGCGTTTCGTCCTGGGCCTGCTAGTGGACTCATCAGTAAGGCTACCTAGCAGGCCCTGTCTTAGATACTGGGATATTGGAAGGAACGTTAAAGGCGTTGTAAAGCTGTGGAAAGGGGATAGAATGGGAAAAAGGAAGGGTGTTGCGTTTCGTCCTGAGCCTGCTAGTGGACTCATCAGTAAGGCTACCTAGCAGGCCCTGTCTTAGATACTGGGATATTGGAAGGAAGGTTAAAGGCGTTGTAGAGCTGTGGAGAGGGGATAGAATGAGAAAAAGGAAGGGTGTTGCGTTTCGTCCTGGGACTGCCAGTGGACTCATCAGTAAGGCTACCTAGCAGGTCCTGCCTTAGACGTTGGGATATAGGAAGGAAGGTTAAAGGCGGTATATATATGAACGAGGTAGTTGGAGCGAGTGCTTTCGAAAAAGTCCTATTTCGTATGTCCCTCTAGTGGTAGGTGCAGGAGAGCCGCCACAGTATCATTTCTATATATTATATACGTATATATTAAAATATTATATTCGTATACATTATATTACAATTATTCAGAGTATTAAAATACTATTTATACTCTTAGCGTTTCCGTGTTAATAAAAAGTGCTCCCATTTATGCATTGAAATGCTTGCAATTTTTCAAGTAACCGTAGCGAAATGGTTAAAATCTTCAATGTCCAACTGGTAAAAATAGCTCGCAAATTTTCCCCCAAACAATCCTGTCTAAAACCTCGCGCTGCTACAACTTAATCTCGTAACGGTGAAAAGCCCAAAGCTAAAGCCTGCACACTGTATTTCGAAGTCGAGTCGTCAAAGAGTGGAAAAGTGCGCGGCGGAACGGTGAAAAAGAGAGATAAGCCCCCGACATTTTTTAATAGGGATGAAAGCGCAGGGAGAAAAAATATATAAATACCGTAAGATTTGGCGGGAAAGAAGAAGCACATGGGTGGAGTGGTGCACTCGAGCCGCACTAGAAGCGTTCATTTTTGATGCCCATTATTTCCGTAATTAGTCTCGAGCGCGCGAGACTCTCCTTAAAGCCGTCGGCGAAACGAGATCCCGGTGCAGCCGGATGGAAAACTTCAAGCGCGAGCTGTATGCTAGAGCCGTACGCGAACTTACACGAGGATAGCGGGTTGGGCGCGGGCAACGGCGGCCCGGCGGAGGGTTGGAACAGGGCGGCCAGGAAAATCTCTCGCAATCATGTATTTAAATGGAACGAACCGGCCGCCTGGTTACCGCGTACTCGGTCAAATAATCATATAAAACTTCTGCCGTTGCAGCTACGTTTTCGTGGCTCGGCTTTGTGCCAGCTTTCACCCCTCTTCCGACCAATGCAACGCGGAATACTAGCCGCGGCGAAGAGTTTTCGATCAAACGCGGATAATTGAAAATTAACTGAGATCGCTGAGGTTTTTGTAGCGCAACGCGCGAAACGTAATTCGTTAGATTCAAGGCTAGGGTAGATGTATCAATTACTGCAACGTTAACGTTCGCTCTTTGAATAACTTTATTTAACTATTTTAGAACGAATTTACAAAAAAGATCGTTCCAGTTTTTGGAGCATACGATTGTTCAACCGCGCTCTTTCATTTATGAACATTTCTTTTATACGTTCGATATAATAAATTCATTGCTACGTAATTGAAAATGTACAGCGAAGTCCAATGTCCTTCGTACTGTCACTCGAAAATTTTTCATTTAAATTGAAACACGTTTTACATATAATAACACGTTAGAAATTGGTTCTTTTATAAGTACAAGATTAACAATGAAACAAGTTAATTACTCGTGAAGGTGTATGAAAACATGTACCCAGTGTTTAACTCTTTCGCTACGAAGGACGTATATATACGCTCTGAAAAATTCAGCAATCGTTTGTTAAATATGTACATATATTTTTTATTATATCATTCTTAAATGCTGATCAAAGTGTAACAATACAAAGTATTTAAATGTTTAGGCTCATACTAGTCTCGTACTAATGAGAAACTAACTTCATTTAAGGATTAGGAATCTTTTAATTTCAAAGTCACGTAGCGAAAGGGTTAAAATTCTACATTAACTCTTGGAGTGCTATGGATGTATATATGAGTCCATTGAAAATGATCTTAAACATTATTACCTAATGTTTGATGCAAACACATGTTTCGCAGAATTAACGATATTTTATTTCGTGTTACAGAAATATACAGATAATTAATGTTGTAATAGTGACTTTAATTAACGCTATGTAATCAACTGGTACTTTGATAAAGACACGTAAAGTATTTCGTTTACCTACAGAAGAGCACTCAAAGTGTTAAATAACATTTCATATGCACCAACTTAATAGATACAAATCTTTTTCGTAGACTGCGTATGTAATTAAAATAATTTCTACATAATTCTATACACATTTTCGCAACAATCAAAACTAGCTTTATTCTAACATACTTATAAGATTCTCCGATCTTTCTTCTGACTTACTGTCGCCTGAAAAATTATTGGTCTTGAATTTTGCACCTACTATTTACACATTCTTTTCCAAATTTAAACTTTTATAAAGAATTACAGATTATTCGCGACGTTAAACATTGAAATTTTCTTCTGTAACATGTAACTAACCATTTTACTAAATTAAAAGGGTATCCATCTACTAATTAAAAACTTTGAAAAAACCGACATTTCGCGTGAACTAATCTAATACTCATCTGTGTTTGAAGAGAGTAAAAAAATTCGGCTAGAGAGTTGGAAATTTTTTCGCAGTTGCGAGAGAGCAAAATGCATTGATGGATGCTCGTGGTTAGAGAGAAATTCCTAAGTGAATTTTGATTAAAGTCGACAGCGTTTTCGAATCACTCGCTTGATGTATCGATTATTTGGACGATAGCAGCATGATCGAGTGGAAACACGGTATGAACGTAGTGGAAAATTCGCGCGTTGCCTGTGAAAAACTTTCGATTGAATTTTTCTTGCCACGGTCCCCTTTAAATCTAGCAACGCGATGAAAATTCATAGAAGTAGAAAAAGTACTTAGTCTTTTGATCCCGTTCCAAGTTGCCTGTATTTTCCGATAGCTAATATTCAGCGCAGCTGCAAATGACTCAACCCCAGGAGAGCCATTTTTTCCTTCATCGGAAAAGTAACCGCTTCCAAGGAGGCCACATCTCCAGGAGACGTTGAAAGTTTAATCCTTTTTGTCGCCTTCTAGTCTCGGGCTCCCCATACAAATTTCATCGGTCTATCAGCGTTACTTCCTTTAGTTGCAACTTCAATCATGGCTGCAACGTGTTACATTATTTAGCAGTAGGTCATCCGTTAAGTAATACTAGTATTTCGTAAAGGGAAGAATCGAGTAGAGGGAGGGGAAAATTAGCAGGCGAGTTCAGAACCTCTTACAGTATTGCATATTAAAGTTTGTTAATGATTATGCCTTTGCGCTATGTTAGCGCTTCTATGGTGATACGCTTATCTAAATTTCATTAAACGTTACAGGTTAAATATTATAGTTTGATCTGTTATTTTTATTGCCTGTTATTAATATTATAGTTTAATCTATTATTTTTATTACATATTGTTAATATTATAGTTTAATCTATTATTTTTATTACCTATTGTTAATATTATAGTTTAATCTATTATTTTTATTACCTATTGTTAATATTATAGTTTAATCTATTATTTTTATTACCTATTGTTAATATTATAGTTCAATCTGTTATTTTTATTACTTATTACTGCGATTATAGTTTAAAGGTTGCAGTCAGTTGCAAAGGTACATTGCATACATAAATTCTGAATGTTTACGTAGTTCAGAGTTTAGGAAATACTTTAGTAGAATAAAAAGTAACGTTAAGTAATTGCAAACAAGAAAGATTTTTAGACGACGGTTCATAAAACGAGAATCGATGATAACGTAAAGCAAATTTCTCCTACAAAATGTGGAACAAGTTATTTCATTTATGTTTAACAAATTATAGAAGAGTCTAACATAGTATAAACATTTATAATAATAAGTTTCCTGTAATTTAAGTAATTAAGTTTCGTAGCTTTAATACCCACGCGAAGATTTATATGAAATTGCGTTTACAATTCATACGCGCGTCATTTTATCAACGTCCGTAAATCCAGTCCATTAACCCTTTCACTGCGAAGGACGTATATATACGCCCCAAAAAATTCAGCAATTGTTTGTTAGAAATATATGTACTCGTTTCGCGTGACGCACTATTACTTCTATTATATTTTTTACGCTCCGAACCACAATTAATCGAACAACCTATACAAATACCTGTAATAGTGCTGCTTTCGTACTAATAAAAACAATCCCCATCCGTGTGCATCGAGGAAAATTTCAATTTTAAAGTGCCGCAGCGAAAGGGTTGAAATCATTCCAGTTCTCGTACGTTAAGCCCTCTTTTAAACATTCTAACTTTGAACACGTGTATAGAGTATTGCAATCGAGCGTAAATGTATAGTCGACGGGATATTAAAATTCACTCGTCGTCAGAGAGAAAAAGGGGGATAAATATAACGTTAGCGGGGTAGATTTGATACGATTCCCGTGGTCAATTCAAACGGAAATCCAGGGGCTATAGCGATCCGTGGAGAAACGGTAGTGGCGCCGGATGGGTAGAGCGCATTTTCGTCGGCTTCATCCCAGTCTCCCTTGATCCCCGCAAGCTTTTTCAAAGCAGATTTTTCTCCAGACCGTTGGAATGAAAATTTGGCCCGATCCGCCGATGCAATTCTCCCGGCCGAAATTACTCGATTACTCGGGCCCGCTTATTAACTCGAGGGAAAGTAACTCTCCTTCCGCCCTCGTCGTTCCCACGCTTCTACCACCCCCCCACCCTCCTATCCTTATACGATGTCCCGGTAACTGCGCCCATAGCGAAACCCCTTCGACGGCGTTTAATTGAAAAAGTTGTGCCGGCCAGCTCCGCGTCGAATCGACGCCTGCGATTAATCGCGCCGAGATCTCCCCGTTCGTTTCCACCGGCCCGACTATTTATTCGTCGGCTGCTACGCGACCGGACTTAATCCTCGCGATGAAGCTTGAAATCCTAAGTGGACGTGGAAATATTGGGCGAGTGCAACGGTGTTCCATCGGTTTCTTCTTATTACGCGCGAATAGTTTTTCATCCCGATATAGAGATGGAAAAATGCGTATACGGTTAGAAACGAATGAAGTTGACAAATTTGTTTTTTTCGGGTCGTTCAATACTTAACCCTTTGCGAACGAGAAAGAATAATACGTAACAAATTTTTACTCAATTACAAATCCATCACGGACATATTTAATGTCGAGCTGTAGAGAGGGGATATGATAGGAAAAAGGAAGGGTGTTGCGTTTCGTCCTGGGCCTGCTAGTGGACTCATCAGTAAGGCTACCTAACAGGCCCTGCTTTAAACACTGGGATATTGGAAGGAAGGTTAAAGGCGTTGTAGAGCTGTGGAGAGGGGATAGAATGGGAAAAACGAAGGGTGTTGCGTTTCGTGCTGGACCTGCTAGTGGACTCATCAGTAAGGCTACCTAACAGGCCCTGCTTTAAACACTGGGATATTGGAAGGAAGGTTAAAGGCGTTGTAGAGCTGTGGAGAGAGGATAGAATGGGAAAAAGGAAGGGTGTTGCGTTTCGTCCTGGGCCTGCTAGTGGACTCATCAGTAAGGCTACCTAACAGGCCCTGCTTTAAACACTGGGATATTGGAAGGAAGGTTAAAGGCGTTGTAGAGCTGTGGAGAAGGGATAGAATGGGAAAAAGGAAGGGTGTTGCGTTTCGTCCTGGGCCTGCTAGTGGACTCATCAGTAAGGCTACCTAGCAGGTCCTGCTTTAAACACTGGGATATTGGAAGGAAGGTTAAAGGCGTTGTAGAGCTGTGGAGAGAGGATAGAATGGGAAAAAGGAAGGGTGTTGCGTTTCGTCCTAGGCCTGCTAGTGGACTCATCAGTAAGGCTACCTAGCAGGCCCTGCCTTAGACACTGGGATATTGGAAGGTAGGTTAAAGGCATTGTAGAGCTGTGGAGAGGGGATAGAATGGGAAAAAGGAAGGGTGTTGCGTTTCGTGCTGGGCCTTCTAGTGGACTCATCAGTGCGGCTACCTAGCAGGCCCTGCCTTAGACGTTGGGATATTGGAAGGAAGGTTAAAGGCGGTATATATATGGACGAGGTAGTTGGAGCGAGTACTTTCAAGAAAGTCCTATTTCATATGTCCCTCTAGTGGTGGGTGCAGGAGAGCCGCCACATTTAATAACGCTAAACGAATTTTCGCTGAATTATTATCGAAAGTGCATATTAGCGTCACTAATCCAAATTTGCCGCTTTGAAACCCGAAATTTATCCATAGAATCGAAAAAGTTACGGCGGCTATTTGTCGACGCTCGTCCGCAAAGGGTTAAGATGGAAATTCTTGATAGATTCCGAGATACGAACATCTTTCATGCCCACGGGGATATAATTTTACGAGTCCGTGTGAAATTGGTTAATAATACGAGGACGTTTAAAACAAGGGAAAGATATAATACAAGGAATTTTAACGTTTAAGAATTTGAGCGAAGAACGTTGGTCATTTCGCAGCGTTGTAATAATAAAATTTGGTAGTATTACTTTGATTATTTAATTAGTTTAGATTGATTAATATTTCTATGCCATTTCAACTCAGTATTCTTATGATATTAATGATTATTTCCGTTCTTATTCGACGGAGAAGATAAACTGTTCCACTTTCCATGCAATTTGTTTCCTTTTTTTTAGAAAGTAGAATACGATTCTGTAAATAAAGATATAGGTTACCATTTAAAAATAAACAAAGTAGTAGTACATATTTCTCTTTCGGAACCTAGAAACTGTTGTATCTAATATCTTTCCCAAACCTGTTTTGCTTTCTACACGTGTACACGTTAAGTTTTCAAGTGTTACGCTTAAATTATTATTCCATCCCTTTCTCATTAGTTGAAGTCAACTATTAGCTCCATTTATAATTTAAACTCGTCGATATTGTAATAATATTATAAGGATACAAAATACAAAAAAAAAGATGGATAAACTATTAGTAAACCTAACAAAAGAAAATGTCGTAAACGAAAGCATAAAATTTACGCGTACGCGTAATAGATAAAAGGTAAAAATCTCCGTTTAGACTTTTCTTTAAATCGCGAATGCAGTAGAGGTGCTCGTTTGCGATTTTTTTAGGTGTTTGGTCGGAACGGCAACGACATTGTTTACGAAAAAGAAGCGAAAAGGCAAGGCAGCATCGCGTTGCGTTCTACCGCGGGCGGTAAAAGAATTTATTCGAGGGAAAACAAGGAGTTAATTGCTACGGAGATATGCTTATTGCATGAAAGGTGCAAAGAATGGAGCCCTGATAAATTTTATGCTCGTTACTTATGGACGCGTACGCGTGCTTTGCATGTTAGCCACGGGCCAACGTTGCATACGCTGCCTCCCACAATAATCTAGCTGTTTGTTAGACAACGTATTACACTCTGCCCTCTTCCTTTTCCTCTCTGAATGCATATTAAATTCCGCCGGAAGAAAAATACAAAGGAACTGCTCCCATAAATTGCCTTTCCAACCTTGATTCTACGCTACAGTGGCTATCAAAAATTTGCCACGTTTCTCGATTTAAGCGCTGCTTAATCGTCCTTTGAACAATTCGCGATCCCGTTTAAACCTTCTTCGAAATTTCAAGTTTAGTTCACGAGTACAGTACGTACTTCTTCTTAACCCTTGCGCAAAGTGTTACGTTGAAATCATTGAGATCATTATTAAAATATCAAACGTTTTTCATCGTAACTCAATAGTGTTACATGTATTTTTACATATATATATATATATATATATATATATATATAATGGAGCATATTCCTGAAACAATTCTAACAAAATTCGTAAACTTATACAAGCATTGTGTAGGGATTATTTTAAAGTAAATCCCTCGTGTGTTGTTGTAAGGTGCGAGAAGGGAAAGAAAAAAGAAACTCAGCCTTTGCAATAATTGCTAGTTTATTACTAATACTGAGTTCGCACAATCTCACAGGAAAAACTCTCGCTCTGCACTCGCAACGTCCTCTCGCACTCGACTCTTTTTCTCGACTCCCTCATCCACGCATTCTCTACCCTTGCACGCATTCGTTCTTTCTCCTTATCTCTCTCTGCTTCTCTCACTCGTCTCAGACATTCGTAGAACCCAAACAGTCACGTTCACACGAAACCTAGCGCGACCACGCACTTGTCACGAAATTATTAGGACGTAAATATAAAAACACAAAACAAGAGAGATGGACCATCAGTCCACTCTCTATTCTTTATTTCACAATTACAAGATTTATACTTGCGTTGAACTTTAGCAGATCGACGTTTACGTGAGTTATACACTTTGTAGCTCCGTACTCAAGACTGAGATTTGGGCGATTTGGGAGGGTTTTTATATGGTATCATTCCTTTGTTCTACTGTTGGAATTCGTGTGCCGTGTGCAGTTTGTTTGTCACGCCGAGTCAGAAGCGATAAAGTAATCAATAAGGAAAGTTTGGGTGAAAGTGGCGTAGTTGAGGGGTTTTAGGTTATCACACACCCTTCGACCACACGCCAACTCAATCGCTCTATCCCAAACACTTCTCATTCACGCCTCAGCCAATCTTACCCAAATACAACACCGTTCGCTCAGCAATCGCTCTGGTCCAAACATTCACACGACATTCTGTTTTCCACAATTGTATATCCCAGAAGTTTTCTTTTCCGGTCAAATTGGTCTAACAGTGCACAAGGGGTAGAGTTTATCGCCATGTTGATAAGTGCAAACTAAGTATTCAACGTTTATAGCGAGAAAGTACAACATTGAAGCGTTGGAAACGTTCTCGATCGGAGTTTTCCGAAACTTTTTCTGTATTCGCTTATTCGGTTTAGCAAGAGCGAAGAGGCGCCAGCCGCGATTGTTTCGCTAGACAATGAACCCCGTAAATGAGTTAACACCCCGTTTTGAAGGGCGAACTAGACGAAACGATGGCGGCGTCGCGTGTTGAGAAACGGTTAGCCCGCGACGGATCGATCTACCCTTTCGAATATTCCGTAAATTATCGATGCGTCAGCGCTGCCGGTCTCGAAATAATACCAGAATACAAACTGCACGACTATCGACCTTGCTGCTTCTATAAATATTCGATGTACACTGTCAAACGATAAACTATCGAACTGACTAGCGGCGCTTCAATTGAGATACAAGCTCGCTGTTTGTTTTTCGCGAACACCGATCGCGAAATCCGATTAGCAGTCCCGCTGTGTTGACTCCTTAAATTCCTCTGCAATCTTTTATTCGGTTGGCCAGAAAGTCGCTCTCGTGTTTCGCGGACAGATAGGAACGGAAACTTTTATGAACGATGTGTACTAATATGAACGATGTAACTATATATATTATTATTAGTAAACTGTATAAACTATATATATTATTATTAGTATACCGTATAAACTATATATATTATTATTAGTAAACCATATAAACTGTATATATTATTATTAGTAAACTATATAAATTATATATATTATTATTATCAAACTATATAAACTATATATTTAATGAACTTGCTTTCAACTACTTTTTGCCATATTATGTATGTATATAATTTCTTAGTTCCCTCTGTAAAATGTTTTTCATTTTCTTAGACGACTTTTTCATGTTTCAAATTGTTTCCAATTTGTGAGTTTTCTTCCATCTAAGAATTCTATAAGGATTTAATACGGCGAAAATCTTTCAGTGTTAGCATATATTATTATTTACACTGCTGTTTTCTAGCTTATAGTGTATTTTTATTTTTGTACTAGCAATTTAACACTATTCATACCACGCCCGGTCAAATGACCGGTTTTAAAATATTTGGTTTAAGATTCGACATCCATTGTTATCCCTTTCGTCTATTTAACTTTATGACAATTCTTTTATTGTTTGCTTAATCAGTTTCACGCATTTTGTTTTCCTTTTTCCTTTTTTTTTAATTAGAATGATCTATTGAATAAATACGTGTAAAACGTCGGTACGAATAGTGTTAATGCAGTGCGTCGAAAATGCATCTCATTTGCTTCCATTTCATGCCTACGTTAATATATACATTTCTGTATATACATCTATAATGCATACATTTAGATATCGTTAATTTAATCCACTATAAGTACAATCAATTTTTTTACCATTTTTCTTCCCAGAAAATACAGTAAGACAATTATATTTACATCTTCTTTCGCAATTTTTAAAATCGTTGGCATATTTACTCGTGTATCGTGCGATTCAAATACGCGCTATAAAATAGCGAAAGGACTTATCGGCCGAGTTAATGGATTTTTGCGACTAATCGTGCATCGTTTATCAGTCAATTATCAGCCGAATTTCAACCAGTTTTACGTGCATCAATTTGTTGCTGCGATCTACAGTGATGCGCAGTGAAGTTTACGCGAGAAGTTCGCTCGCTAGGGTTTCTAGGGTAAGTGCTGTCTCTCGCAGTCCTCTTACCGTGAAGCATAAACGCTTCTCCCACTTTTGGCTCGCGTCCTTCGCCAACTATATTCATACATTCTACGTACAACAATGTCACGAGTCACCTAAATCACGTGTCACCATTAAGCTTGCAGCGGTGACGAACGTGAAATTGACTTCTAACGCTGTTACCGACGTACATACGTCGAATTGATCTCGTATCACTAGCGATGTCGCGACGTAAAATTGATTGCTTATCGCTAGTGTCGTAACGTCGAATTCACTCTAAATCACCTAATGATTACGTCACACGTTAATTTGACCCACGACGAATTTTGTGGGTTATTTAATACGTTACCCTTGTTATTTAATACGTTTGTGGAGCTGTAGGAGGGGGGATAGGATAGGAAAAAGGAAGGGTGTTGCGTTTTGTTCTGGGCCTGCTAGTGGACTCATCAGTAAGGCTACTTAGCAGGCCCTGCTTTAGACACCGGGATATTGGAAGGAAGGTTAAAGGCGTTGTAGAGCTGTGGAGAGGGGATAGAATGGGAAAAAGGAAGGGTGTTGCGTTTCGTCCTGGGCCTGCTAGTGGACTCATCAGTAAGGCTACCTAGCAGGCCTTGCCTTAGACACTGGGATATTGGAAAGAAGGTTAAAGGCGTTGTAGAGCTGTGGAGAGGGGATAGAATGGGAAAAAGGAAGGGTGTTGCGTTTCGTCCTAGGCCTGCTAGTGGACTCATCTGTAAGGCTACCTAGCAGGCCTTGCCTTAGACACTGGGATATTAGAAGGAAGGTTAAAGGCGTTGCAGAGCTGTGGAGAGGGGATAGAATGGGAAAAAGGAAGGGTGTTGCGTTTCGTCATGGGCCTGCAAGTGGACTCATCGGTAAGGCTACCTAGCAGGCCCTGCTTTAGACACTGGGATATTGGAAGGAAGGTTAAAGGCGGTATATACATATATGGACGGGGTAGTTGGAACGAGTGCTTTCGAGAATGTCCTATTTCGTATATCCCTCTAGTGGTAGGAGCAGGAGAGCCGCCACACGTTAATGTATTATGTAATAAACTGATTTTACAACGAATACTACGTGTACGTACACGGTGACAACAAAGAAAAACCTAATTATCCACATAGAGGCAAATAATAGCGTTTCAATAATCGCGTTATCGCTAGCGATATTAACCCTTTGCGGACGAGTGTCGACAAATAGTCGCCTAATCATTTTTTGGCTTTCTGAACCTATGTCGACTTTTAAAGCAGAAAACTGAACGTAATGAATACTTAACGCGATAATAAACATTTGAAATCGTTAGGAATTATATGGTTTGGAACTCGAAAGCCTGAAAATTCAAAGACGTATAATTCAAAACTAATGTACTCCCATAGTTGTTATTACTTTTCGTCCGCAAAGGGTTAAAAAGCTAGCTACCATTCGAAGGTTGAACTTTTCCACTCACCTTCGCGGAACGATTACCCTTCGACGTTCGATGGTTGACAGACGCGTCTTATTTTATTTCCGCGACGCTTTCGGACGGAATAATCAACCGGTGCTTTTGCGTCCGGACAAATCCTCCTTCATCTCCAATTACTCCTGCCGAGGTAAGATTGAAGCACGGGCGCAAATGTCGCCGTAATTCGACGGCGAACTCTCGAGGAGAGGCGGTTTCGAATGCGAAGCGTAATCCCGTACTTCCGGTCCCGTTACGATCACCGTAGACCGCCCGGCGGAATTGTTTTTTCCCCCCGTTTTACATCGCGGTTTATCGCGCAATAAAGGAACGCGTTCCGACGCGATGGAAAAGAAGAAGGAACGCGGAATGCGGATTCCCGCGGGAAAGACGAGCTCCTAGGTGCAAATGGACGATATCGTGGCGGCGGCGCGGCGGCGGCGGCGGCGCTGCTTTATGGCGTTTCCCTCTCGAGGAACGTACATCTCTTCTGGCTTCCGCCGGAACAGCGATTCCCGAACTTGTTCGCGCGAACCTTGTCCTCGTATTTCTCGGGCGCCCGAGCAAATTTTATCTTTCATGGGATTAACCTGCTACGATGCGGTATTCACCGGGGTGAAAATGGAGATAGAATACTCGCGCGTTGCACCGCGGAGAAGGTGTAATGAATGGATTCGGGATTTTCATTCATTTATGGGAAATTTCGAAGGGGTAAAGAAATGCGGCGCGCGCCTAATATTATCGCATAAGGTAGACGTACCACGTGCTCTGATACTTTAACGCTATTCGTACCGGCGTTTTACACGTATTTATTCAATAGATCATTCTAATTAAAGGAAAAAGGAAAATAAAACGTGTGAAACTGATTAAGCAAACGATAAAAGAATTGTCATGAAGTTAAATAGACGATAGGGATAACAATGAATGTAGAATCTTAAACCGAATATTTTAAAACCGGGCGTGGTATGAGAATAGTGTTAAGGTTCGCGCGTAACTTTATTGAACTATTTTAGAACGTCGTTGACGTAAAGATCGTTCCAGTTTGCAGCAATAATATTGTTCAATCGCTTTTTTATTTATGAACATTATTTTTACAGGTTCAATATAATAAATTCATTACTACGTAATTGAACATGTAAAACAAAGTTCAGTGTCCTTCGTACTGTCACTCGAAAACTATTCATTTAAATAGAAACACGTTTTACATATATTAACACGTCAGGTTGTGTAACAGATATAATATATAGGGTTATCCAAAATACACTATAGGAACACCTACCTTCACTTTTTTTCTTTCTGTTGGGAATATGCTTCCGAATATAGTTTTTATTGAAACGAAATAAAATAAACGTTTAATAAGAGTAAAACTAAATACAAAGCTGGTTGATGTTTCCTTGCTGAGGGAACGCAGTGAAGTGACGAAAATCGCCTGCATGAACGTGCGGCTCGTGTACAAGAATGGCCCATGCCATAAAACGACGGTCAGGGAGGGAAAGCAAGAACCAAGAATGCACGTGTACTAATGTAGAAATTCAGCCTTCGCACGAAATGTGCAAAGGTCAGAAAGCATGCTGTCCCTCGGACACCCGGCTCCAGGTATGCCTATGCCTGCTAGTCTAAGAACAATCAAAATATCCAAACATAATTCAAAGTAAAATCAACACTTTCCCATTCTGCTCTACCCTTTTCTAATCTGTTTATTATTTCCGTTATCTTCGTTCGTTCTCGTTTTCAATTTTTATTTTTTTAACCTCTATTTTACTAACGAACATGGCGTTTGACAGATGTGTGGCGACTCTCCTGCACCCACCACTAGAGGGACATACGAAATAGGCTTTCTCGAAAGTACTCGCTCCAACTACCTCGTCCATATATATACCGCCTTTAACTTTCCTTCCAATATCCCAACGTCTAAGGCAGGGCCTGCTAGGTAGCCGCACTGATGAGTCCACTAGCAGGCCCAGGACGAAACGCAACACCCTTCCTTTTCCTATTCTATCCCCTCTCTACAGCTCCACAGATATTCTAATTCAACAAGCCTTACTGAATTATGAAACGTTCCATATTTTACAATCGTTTTCCTCGCCACCTAACCGTAAACGCAACGCAAACTTGACCATCAACACCCTTCCTTTTCCTATTCTATCCCCTCTCTACAGCTCCACAGATATTCTAATTCAACAAGCCTTACTGAATTATGAAACGTTCCATATTTTACAATCGTTTTCCTCGCCACCTAACCGTAAACGCAACGCAAACTTGACCATAAAATATGAGACACAATCTATAATACATAAAGTTTGCGTCGCAAATGCACAGAAGCAATTTGTATCGCCACCAACAAAACAGTGACACGCGGAAAAGCTATAGCTAATCGAGTATGCAGCCCGTTTTGTCGAATATCTCGGTTCGCGTAGGAGAAGCCGCGTCCGTAGCCGAAGGAATTTCTTCGTCACTGAAACGTTTGAGCCGTCAGGCGAGCATTGCGTGTTTTAGCAGGATGATTTGGGGGTGTTTCGGTCGGAAGTAGGGAGGTTGTTGATCCTTAAACGTGCCAACTCCGTGTTTCCAAAGCAGCCTTCCGCAAACTAACAATATAACGGCCGGTATACACGTGGATAGCGCGCGTGCCGTTGAAACATTTCGCTTCGTAACTTCGCCTCGCTATCTGCTATCGAGGTATTACCGTGTTCGCTTCAATTAACTGGCATCACGGGAGTTTCGACTTTACTAACTATCCCTGGGCCAGCCAATCTTAACAGGCGCCTCGAGAACGCGCGTAAAAGTGCGCAACTTTGGTTGATAGCGGTTGCAGCTACGTTCAAGCGTACCCTAACATCGTCCAACAACCATAATGGCAACGATTAATCGTTTGAAAGCGGAGAAAGATACGAGTTTCGAATCACTTGCTTAACATTTTAATTTCTCGTCGACTGTAAGCTTGAGTTGCAGTAAAAATTGTTAGGGTGAGTAACGAGTTGGTTCTTCTCGCGATGATTTTTTTACGCTTTCCAGGCTTTTAATCCTTTCACTATGTAAACCATGGTCAAATTGAGCTTAGCGTTTTTCTTTTTATTAGCTAAAATCGTACATTTTCCGGTTTTCATTTCACACGATTTAAAGAAGTAATGTATTTAAATAAACTGCGTTGCTCAATTTCCTGTTTCGTCCGCAATTTAGATTGTTTAAAGATGCTACCTGAATTTCTTCAGATTTGTTTACGGACTTTCACTTACTCAAAAATTCGTGAGATCGATATGAGTCTCGTTTATAGTATGAAGTGAACAAAAAACGTTTACAGTGTAGGGATTAATATTGTGAATATTATAAAGTGGGAAAATCCCTATACTTAAAAATACATATCATACATAACCAAATAGGGTTGCAGAAAACGAACACTTGGTTTGTCTGAATAGTTTCACCCAAAAAATAAAATAACTTCTACTTCACCTGTATTTTTACACACCACGTGAATTCTTTATCTTTTCGCGTATTTAAATTTTCCAAAATAATCCGCAGTCTAGTTATCTACATATTTATCACTAGACTAGAGATTTTTATGCAAACTCATACTTTTAAGAACTAAAAACGAAAGAGTGTACAAATAGGTTGTTCCACCTAAAACAATAACGAGTCGCACTCGTTCTATGAATTATGCCACAGACGCGACGAAAACGTCTACCATTAAGGATGACGTTTAACTTAAACTGTAATTTTAGCTTTGTGTTATGATACGAGCGTGTTGAAACAAAATTTACTATAATAATGTAACGATTTCCACGTGACGCGATATAAAAATAGTGATCAATTAACGTTAAGCTGAATAACTAATAAAATAATTGTAGGTCAAGGGGTTAAATTTCCCCATAAACGCGCAAGAATCCTTAGTCGAATTGATAACCTTCGAATTATTAGTACGGAGAAACCCTTAATTCAACGTTACACCGCGATACCGTTCTCCGTATCCTAGTAAATAAGTGACTTCCCCTCGTTAGAGGTTTCCCTCGTCGAGCCGCTAAGCAAATTTAGGCGTGCATTCGACGGATAAACTCTCGCGGCGTACGTGTGTTGAGATTGCCCGCGCCTAAAAGTAAATCGGATCGACGAACCGCGAACGACGAAGGCGAGGCAAACGAATCGTTAGAAGAGCATCGGAGGTGGGACTTCGTCAAAGGAATTAGCCGAAAGTAATTAGCGTTTAGGAGGGAACAGGCAAAGCAATGGGTTGATCCTTTCAGCGAAACCGTGGGCACGAAAGAGGGCGGAGGAGCGAGAATTTTCGAGAGTTTGCGCGAGTTCTGCGGCGTAGGATTCGTCTTGGCGGTAGAATGCAGACTGACGTCTTAACAAGCCCACTCCGCTTGGCTGCCACAGCTACTCAGCGAAATTAGAATCCGCAGCGATCGTTCGAACCTCTGCAGCCTTCCGTTTACGCGGCCCGCGACGCGGCGGAGATTCGTTAACCTGAGAACGGATTCGCGTTAGAATCACGGCGCGGATGCGAAAAGATCGTCGAGGTAGAAAACGAGGAAGAAGCAAGCATCGAAGAAAAGGCGAGAGACCTTCGTTGGGAGATTCGAAAGTGGTGCAAAATGCGTTCGATCCTGTCGCTTTTTGTTCTTTACGCGATAGCTCACGATGTTGTATTTTTTTATTTGTTTGTTTGTTTGGTTACACTTCAACGCGTTCGTGAACGCGAATGCTACAGCATTGATTTCCATTTATAGTTGCACGGTGACGTGAAAGCTATAATATTCAAATTTGTAAGTCACATTATCGTGCGTTCGATTTTACATAAGGTAGATGTGTACCACGCCCTGTCACTTTAAGCTTATCGAGTAACTTGATTTAATTATTTTGGAAGTTATTTAACCTTCGAATCGTTCCGGTTTGGAGCAGAACATTAGTTGACGCCTCTTTTGTTTCCAATGATTATTTTTATGTATGTTAAATATGATGTATTAATTACTAATTCATTGAAAATATATAACACAGTCCAATGTCCATATTACTGTCACTTGAAAAGTTCTCATTTAAATAGAAACAATTTTGACGTGTATTAAATATTACAAGGTAAATAAGCTGTTGAACATTAAAAAGAGGCCAGTCCAATTACAAAGTATGCGATGTGTCATAATTCAGTAAAGGCGATACGTTTACTATACATCTTATATCTGTTACACAAACTGACGTGTTAATATATGTAAAAATGTGTTCCTATTTAATTGAAATGTTTCCAAGTGACAGTACGAAGGACATTTGACTTTGTTGTACCGTTTCAATTACCTAGTAATGAGTTTATTTTATGGAACATATAAAAAAGATGTTCATAAATAAAAGAGCGGTTTGTGGAGAGAATCGCTCCTCAGCGACGGATAAATAATTTTGCGTATCCATCGCCTGATTGTGATCAGGCGAGTTGCGGGCGAATCGCGGGCGACCTACTCCCTAGCAACGCGTAGGTTCCTCAACGGTCGCCATTCAACAAATTTCGTTGCGCTGCAAGACTCTACAGAGGTTAAACAATATTATGCCCCAAACTGGAACGATATTTACGTTTTAACGACGTTTTTAAAATAGTTAAATAAAGTTACTTAAACCGAGAACCGTAAAGTGGCAGTACGTGGTACGTTTGCCCTAAAAATACAGCGATGCGCGAATACTATTCGTAGCCGTTGTACGCTTTTAAAACGAGTAATAGGTTTCGCGTATAATAATCCGTGTTTAAATCCGTAACAAAGCGACGGGGATATTTGATCGTCGATGGTTCTATTCCGTGCTTTTCGAACGGAACACGCTCAGGGATGCGCCTGTAGGTTTGAAGCGTGCGCCAGCACGCGCCTGCATAAACGAGATGTCCTGCGCACGTATTCATTTGCATAGATATTCATTTGCGTAATGCATGCACGTGTACTCACATGCGCACGCCTGTTTTATTCATTTGCACATGTTATTTGCCGTACCCCCCTTCCCCTCCCTTTCTGGCGCTGTCGAAAGGTTTTGGAAAAGTAAGTAGAGTAATAGTAGCGAGTAGCAGTAGTTGGGATGAGGTACATCCTGCAAATAATAACCGGGCTACAATAATACAGACTTTCTCTCTCTCTCTCTGTATTACAAAGCAAAACTGCCACATCTGTTTCGAGGATGGAAAACCGTAGAGGAATGGTTACGCAAATGAGCTTCCGAATTACTGGTCCAAACTCTGGCTTATTTCACGAGTAGACGACGGATTTTTGGGCGAATTCGTGATTCCGCAAACGCGAATAAAGAACCGGACGGTGACTGTTGATCGGTTATACTGTTGAGGTACGTGAGACGTGGAAAATTTCGAGACCAAGATCTTTTCTAGAGATCGAGACGATGTCTCGAATGCATCTTTGGTATTCGAGATTGCAGAGATTCTCGAATGTATTCGAGATTCTGGAAAATGTCGAGAATCGCGATGCGATGTTTAGGTATTTTTTACAATCTAGGAATTTGTTTTTTTATTTATACGTAATCCTTTGAGTTGTGACTTAGGGTAACTTCTCGGTTACAGTACTTTGTAAATTTAGACTAACAAAAGTGTCTTAGAGTCGAAGTAATCTCTTAGACTTAGTCTACGTGCATTGCACTCTCTTTTTCTTTAATATCGTTTTCCTTCTGACTCTTTCACCATTACTTTTCACTATCCACTGCCTTTGGTCTGTCAGCACTTCTCTCTCTTTCTTTATCCCTATCTCGCCCATAAATAAATAAATAAATAAATAAATAAATAAATAATTTCTAACGTCGCACAGCTGCTTATCTAAGAGTGCATCGCGCAACGCGTGAATAAAAATTCTACTCACATTTGTCGATGACGCATACCGCGACAAAAGCGTCGCCGAAGTTTCGAACGCTTTCCCGTTTCCGTTGCCTGCAATTTTCATTATGTACAGATAAGACGCGAAATTCTAATCGGAAGTTGGAGTTGTGGAAGTTGCATCCTGTTTCCCCAATAGCGATTGATGCACTCGGCTCCCAAGGGGAACAGGGGAACTTCAAACAGGTCCTGGTCGGCGTATAGAGACCGGTTTCCAAACTTCGCAACGCGTGTACATCATGGCTGCATTACCTACTATATGCATATCCTATGCTCCGGCTTTGTGCGAAGTGCACGAAAACTGGCACGTCTGCCAAAAATCTCTACCCTTTCATCTTTATTCGGCAACGCCACGAAGATGTTTCACGCTAATCTGTTTAGTTTAATCGGCTTACGCGTACAGTTTGAACGCCAAGGGAACATGATTAGACGCGCACTCTGAGAAGCATCTCGTAGCGATGCGTTAACGCTAGGCTGAAACCGTTAACTTGTCACTCGAAACAACAGTTTCGGATCGGAAATTTCGAAGAATCGCGTTACAATTAACGCTTAACTTTACGAAGCTTAGTTTTGAAACGTAAACGTGAAATAATGTTCGATTTAAATTTTCTGGTATTTTAGTGTTCTACGAAATTCCATTGTGTTATTTAATTCGGTGCAAAACGTTTATTTATATAAATACGATACAAAGCATATTGATTTTAACATTGCTTGGTTTTACTTGAACAAATTTTTGGGGACCCAATTGGTATACTTTAATGGGTTAAAACGTGGGTGTGAATTTTTGCGCGGCTTCATCTTGGAGTATTAAACTTCAACGCGGATTGAAATTTCACAGTTAGAATTAGTTTCTGTTAGATAAATAGGAATATGCAAAATTAGTAGAGCATTAAAAAGGTTTAATGATGAGCTTTGGCCTCTTAACCACGAAATTCAAACGCGATTTTAACGTTGAATGGCTATTGAACTCTAGAGAACTGTTTTGCATTTACGAAGCAACTGAGAAACTTCTATTTTGAAATCAGATGGAGGTTTTAATATCACGTTTATTGCGGCCCTTATGAAATACTGTAATATATGTAGTAATACAGTAATATATATATACTACAATATATAATTTATAGGTTTTCCATTTTAGCCAACTGCAGGACAAATGTTGCTTATGATTAGGCTGCGGATTTCTATGCATTTATGAGAAACTTCGATGTACCAATGAAAGACACGATTCACATGATACGTAAAAATAATGAAAATACACAAAGTAAAGTGCATTTTAAAATACTTATTATACTTTATACATTACTTAGGGGTTGAAACAAACATGTATTTGTTTCCAAATATAAACATACGTAATCTAAATACAATATACATTGTTAATCCGTTTACGGATTAAACATGAAACAAACCTCTGCGCATTTTCCATTCTTTCGTGTCTATTTAGAAAACTGTGAATTCGCGTAAGGATCCACAGTCCATTCACGGTTGTTCCAAACAACGAACTAGCAGTAAGCCACTGTAAATGGCGTATAATAGTTAAAAGGTTAATTCCGCGACGAAATAACCACCAGCCTATATAACGAACATTCACGTCACTCGTTCGATCGCGATAGTAATCGAAAACATCCCCGGACGGAATGGCGTTCGTTTAATTATCGCTAACAACCCCGTGCACGATTGGTTGAACGCGATTAAGAAAATCAAGTGCTCGTTACCGTCTTCCCCGGGGGCTTTTAAGAGGGAGCAAAGAAGAAGCGGGCGGACATTAAAGAGAAGCTGAAGCCAGGTCGTTTGTCCCGCGGTTATTTATTTACCGCCAACTGGGCGTAATTGCGGTGGGCGGAAGTGGGTGGTTATGGCGTTTCGACGGACAACGGAGGCCGCGCGGTTCGCTATAAAACGGCCGAAACTCGTCCGCGAGGAAACACATCGTGGCCGATAAAAAGAGGATCCGCCGTTGGTTTGGGGAGGCGGAGAAATTGGAGCGTCGACACAGTTTCAGGCCAATAAGCTGGCATCGTAATTCACGGACTTTTTGGCCATCGGGTTTGTCGCTCGTTTCGGCTTTTGCGACGTCTAGCGAGCGAACGATACCTTTGCTCGCTCGACCGTGATTCCCATCTTCTTCTTCTTCGTTCTCGTGAACCCTCGTAGACCATCTCCATAGAGACCCGAACGAAGACCTTCCGGCAGCGTAAAAATTAGTTTATGGATGCACGAGTTCGGGAACTGGGTTTCTTGGGCGGCCCGACGCGGAGTACTCCGCAGAGATTGACTGAAGCGAAGTTTCCGGCCGCGATGCAGAGTACTTTGCAACTAGGTGTAGTCGGTGTTCGAAATCGATTGCCCCGTTGTAGACAGAGAATTCAGGTGTGTACACATCCTTTGTCGAAGATTCCTTTAAGTTCGGATAACTGTCGAAGTGTGCGTATCGAGATTCTCGGTTAGCGAGACAAAAGTACATAGACGAGTAAGGGCAAGGCAAATGTTGCAGTTTCTGGGATGCAATTTTGTGGAAAGGTCGAGCAAACTGCGAATTAGGCTGCGTCTGTGAGTGAGATTAGATCTGTGGTGGGATTATCCTCGTTTTTGTATCTTCGTTCTCTTTATCAACCTGTGGAGCTGTGGAGAGGGGGTATGATAGGAAAAAGGAAGGGTGTTGTGCGTTTCGTCCTGGGCCTGCTAGTGGACGCATCAGTAAGGCTACCTAGCAGGCCCTGCCTTAGACGTTGGGATATTGGAAGGAAGGTTAAAAGCGGTATATATATGGACGAGGTAGTTGGGGCGAGTACTTTCGAGAAAGTCCTATTTCATATGTTCCTCTAGTGGCGGGTGCAGGAGAGCCGCCACAAACCCTTTAAGGATGGGGTGTTTACAAGGTCTCATCGTATTATCGATAGCGATTGTTCGTCAACGACGTCAATTTAAATTTCTTGCTTTGAAAATCGACGTGTGTCCAACAAGTCGTGAAAACACGAGCGGTTACTTACGATAGTTTTCTAAAAAGTTTAATCTATAAACGAAAACAATAACAACAAGAACAACAGCAGCAACAACAATGATAATAATACTAATTCCATACGCAACAAGCTAATATTTCGCCTCGTCCGCGAAGACTGAACAAAACCCTTCGAAGCGGGGAATGCATGCATCGCGTTGATCCGCGAAGCCATATTCAAAAAATCACGTCGAAGCGACCGATAGGAGTCGTCGGGACGCGGCCTTTGTCTCGTTGGCCGCAAAGTTGAAGGCTCTCAGGCAGTCTGGTCCGATGGTTGAGCACAAAGGGCGTACAGAGAGAACACAGAACGACGTCCATGCTCGTCCGTGGGATAGAGGACCGGTAGAATGGCGGAACGAGCAAGTCGCGCGACGTTTGTCGCGCGCAACTTGCAATACGTTGACAAGGCGGTGCCGGGAGGGTCGGCGACAAGCAGAGGGTGAAAAAGGCAAAGTGGAGGAGACACCGTGTCGCCGTTGCGAGCAGCCAACGCCCCGGTGTTCGGTTGAAAAAAAAAAAAAAAAAAAAAAAAGAAGAACAGGAAATCGCGTCGAAGCGACGCACGGCCCGAGGGAAAAGGACCGAACCGCCACGGCAAATGTACTGTGTACTCGATAAAGAGGACGCGTTCTCCGCTCCGCTAAATCTCCGCTCCCGTGTCACGCTTGCCGAGCGTTACTCTTCTGCGAGCTTGAATGCAACGAACACAAATATCAACCTGCTCGATCCTTAACTCGTGCAATGTCTTTTACAAACGTAAGTGGTGTTATTGACGAAGTACAGGATAGACTATCCACTTATTAGAAGCATGATAAAATTCAAATTGAAATTCGGATTGTGTAAAAAAGTAGAGGATTTTTACGTCCCTTATGATTTGGATGCAGCGAACACAAATATCAACCTGCTCGATCCTTAACTCGTGCAATGTCTTTTACAAACGTAAGTGGTGTTATTGACGAAGGACAGGATAGGCTATCCACTTATAGAAAATATCATAAAGTTCAAATTGAAATTCGGATTGTGTAAAAAAGTAGAGGATTTTTACGCCCCTTATGATTTGGATGCAGTGATTACGAATAGCGTTCGGCTTGACCATTAAGTTGGGCAATGTCTTTTACAAACGTAAGTGGTGTTATTGACGAAGGACAGGATAGGCTATCCACTTATAGAAAGCATGATAAAATTAAAATTGAAATTCGGATTGTGTAAAAAAGTAGAGGATTTGTACACTCTTACGATTTGGATGCAGTGACTACAAATATCGTTCGGCTTGACCATTAAGTTGTGCAATGTCTTTTACAAACGTAAGTGGTGTTATTGACGAAGGACAGGATAGGCTATCCACTTATAGAAAGTATCATAAAGTTCAAATTGAAATTCGGATTGTGTAAAAAAGTAGAGGATTTGTACACTCTTACGATTTGGATGCAGTGACTACAAATATCGTTCGGCTTGACCATTAAGTTGTGCAATGTCTTTTACAAACGTAAGTGGTGTTATTGACGAAGTACAGGATAGACTATCCACTTATAGAAAGCATGATAAAATTCAAATTGAAATTCGGATTGTGTAAAAAAGTAGAGGATTTGTACACTCTTACGATTTGGATGCAGTGACTACAAATATCGTTCGGCTTGACCATTAAGTTGTGCAATGTCTTTTACAAACGTAAGTGGTGTTATTGACGAAGTACAGGATAGACTATCCATTTATAGAAAATATTATAAAGTTCAAATTGAAATTCGAATTTTGTAAAAGAGTAGAGGATTTTTACGCCCCTTACGATTTAGAACGGCTATTTTAAGAGTTATATTCAATCCGACCATCGAAGTTGATGAATGTAATTTAAAAGTTGCATATTCGTGTATTTAAATTTGTTGAATTTTTTGTCTTATTAGTATATCACTGTGTATTATTCCATTCTTTGTTATTTATCATTGCATTGACGTCAGTCAATTATACGATAATTATTAATTCCCGATTTGCAGATTGAAATGAAAATTTCCGCTTACAATTAGTTATAATTTTGTTCATCGTAAACGTGATTATACAGTTATTGTTTAGCAATCTTGGTTGATTTTCATTAACGCGATATTATGAATATATATTAGAATTCATTCTACTCTTATCACAGCTCTCCGAATACCTATTGTTTTGTGTTTTATCGAACACGAAATCGCGATAGTTTAAACATCTCATTTGTAGACAATAGAGTTGCCCCATTTTTAAAGGAACGACTCGTAATCTGTTACTTTAACCACATTCGCAAAGATTGAACGTAAACGACATTTGGGTGCATCCATACCAAACGTGTCTCGTAGCATAATCTATTAATATTCGATTGGTATTGAAGTTCGTGAACAGTTGAAATATCTGCTTCTTAACGAAATTCTAAATGATTCGTTATGCGTGACACTTTGGTGCAGCGACGCGAAATAATAGAACGAAATTTATTATTACGCGTCTCGGTAAACTCAATGAAAGCCCGTAGTTTACCGATGCAGGTTGTATTCGATGATTGATTTTTAGCTGGTAGTAGCCAGCGCGTAGTAGTTAAACGAATACCTAGAATTCGTGTTGCTGAAATTCCGGGAGAAGCGCGGTTTTCATTTTTCATTTTTCATGGATACTCTGGGATACGGTGACGCGCGATATTGCGAAAAATTTATTAGTGAAACAGAGCGTTGGAAATTGTTAAACAGAACGTCGCACCCCGCCCTGTGTGGCTGTATTTTGTCAGACGCGCATGAATGAGCCGAGGAAAAAGTGTGCGACTTGTGCAACGTTGAAACGCGAAATATGGACAAACGAGTAACAGTTTCGGGAAGAGTAATCTGCTTTTCTACTACTGGAATATATATATTTATTTATATATATGTGGGATCCTGGGTATCTTGCCGAATATTCCTAACGGATCTTTCGGTAGCAAGGATCCTCGTAAATAAAAGAAATCGATAAAAAAGGCATTAACAATATATATATATTTAAAAAAAAAGCAATCGGTTATAATGTTCTCGTTCGAAGCCGGACGAAGACTGCCCGTCCTACACACCCCTGCCTAGCCTTCTCGCCGTTGATCTTACATTGTTTTTAATTTCAATCTACGTCGCATACATCGCGCGCATCACTTCCCACATATATATTAGAAAAATTCGAAAAGTGTCAATAAATAAAAGCTAAACTCTTGTTAATTCTCGATACTTTATTTATACACTCGATATGTTTCCGGCCCAGATGCTTCCGCATTAATGAATCTTCTTGCCAATCGATTTCCCTTTCCTTGCCTGGAAGGGCGTCCACGTGAGGCGTATCGCCTAAGACGTATTGTTTACGTCTGGCGATTACCTGGAGACGCATTCCCGCTAACATATATATATATTATATTACATATATATGTATACATATTTAGAAAATTCATTACGGATAATTCTCGTTATCATTTATTCCATGCTTCTAGTAATTCTTTATATTTTCAAAAATATATGTCCAATATTAATGCTCGAATAAAATATCGATCAGATGAGTTATTTCGTATCGTTTGTTTAAATTCAAGCCGAATTTCTGTGATGCCTTTTGGCAAACGTAACGCAGTAGTTCAACATTGGTTTGCAAAATTTGAGACTTACAGTTTTTCGTTGGACAGTAAATTAGGATGGAAATCAGAGAAATCTGAAATTGGCCGTTTCTATAATATAATTGTATTTTGGGACGTGGTTAATATATACACGTAGGATATACTGTTACGAACAGTTCTTGATTTTATTTTAACAATAATAATTATAACAGGTATACATTAGCTAGAGTATGAAAACACGGTGCGGTTACGCGATAATATCGTCTCCTGAATCTGCGAGATGGAACTTCGCTTCGCGTCGAGGACTTCGGTTGAGAGAATGCCTCAGCTCGACGGTCTCGAAGGCTTGGCCCTTCGGGGTAATCAAATATTCTGGAAAATGCCAGAAAGTGGGGAAAAGTATGTACGCGTTGCCGCGGGTCTGGGACCATGTCCCTCTGCCTGCTTGCGCTCGGGGCCCGAGCGTTCGGTTCCAGGTATCTAAACCCGCGGAAACGCACGCTGCCTTTTCTCTGGGATTTTTCCACTCGTGGTGTGCGCTTGTACGACACAGTATGATAGCGAAAGTAATTAATTGTTGAATGGAAATGTGTAAAATCTTGTGAAAATTATTGTTTTGGATCCAAATATACGCGTGTAACATTTTGGGGAATCTATGGTTAACTTTGTTACTTCGAAAAGCAACTTTACATGTTCACCAACCTAATGCAATCAGTCGTGTAATTTTACATGCATATTTTAACATTCAAATCTTCGCTTATTTTATGGCCACAATTTAGAAGAATAATAGTAACGTGAACATTCATAAAATATAGGCTTACAAGTAAGAAAGATTCTTAAAAGACGGTTTAGAAAGAGAGAATCATTGACTGCATGAACAAACTTGCTTCTAAAATTAATTTAATATTGACCACTTGGCTTACGAATTTTTCAAAGCGTATTCACTGGAATTTTGACTACTTTTTATTATAACACTGTATCGAATGCAAAGCACTAAAATATTATACGTAATTCGTACCTAGTGATCTTCGATCTCTCAGTCCTGCAAATTGAAATGAAATGAATTAATATTTATTAGAAAATTCAGCATGTTTTCATTGTACGTGGTCCATAAATTAAATCACGAGTGTAGCTCGTTGTTGTAAGCCAAAGGGTTAAAGGAGATTGGGATAAATTAAATACTTTTTTTCACTGTTTGATTTATACAATCTTTATTCGAGCTAATTACTTAATAAAAAAATAGTAAAATATACTGTAATCCTTCTCCTTCTTAAGAAAGGTCTAATCATAAATATAGTCCAAATAAATGAAGTATAATAGTACATCACTTTTCTAATACAGTAAAGGCGATGATTTTACTATCAGTCATACAAACCGAATCGCTAGTATATATAAGGCTCATTTCCATTTAAGTGACTTGTCAAACGACGGTAGGAGGGACATTGGACTTTGTCATATATTTTAAGCGAATTAATAATTAATACGTCGTATTTAACATACAAACAAAATCATCATAAATAAAGGAGATGTTAAACAATTTTGTGCTTCAAAACCGGATCGATTCGTGGGTTAAATAATTACTAAAATAATTAAACGAAGTTGCTTAAAGCGATAAGCTTAAAGTGACAATGCAATTTGGGATATTTATCGCAGCCTGTTGTATTGTATGTTGTATTGCTGTAAGAACGGCTATTGTAACAGTCTGACAGTGAACGTCGAAGGGAAATCTCATATTATATTTAATCGCGGGTAATCGTGCGGCACGTTTGGGCGCAAAAAGGGTCGGCTATTCGGCGGGCAACGTGTTAATTACGCAAATACCACGGACTCATTAGTGGGCTCTAGGATTGCGGTCGGTGAACAAATAAATAAATAAATTTCGCTGGCCGAATTGCGAGTTAATACCGGCTGTTGGAGGCTTCGCCGTTAACGCCGCTTTCGGCCCGTTTTATTGCGAATAATTGACACCGAATGCGATGCGCGACACACAGGTCGTCCTGTGTTCGAAATGCGAACACAGGGGCCGAAATTACCGATACTGCGAACCGTTTTGCTTTCACAAAAGGAACCCCAACTTGGTCTCGCCTGGCCGTGCGAGTTTCTACACACGTAGCAGGCAACTGTACAACTTCATGGGTGAAATTAAAATCGAATTTGCGGCTCGCGAAGTTAGCCGTATAGAAATCCTTTGAGAGTTCAGAGTCAAATTTCGCGAACAGAGGCATTAACTCATTGGCAAAGCGCGGCGTACTGCTACGTCGAAGCTTCATTAGTCTTTGACGCGAGAATTCGGTGGCATTATATGCGACAGTTTGCGGCGACAATTCGAAGCTTTGGGAATTCGTAGCATTGGGAATTAATAGCATTAAGAATTCAATGCATTGGGAATCCAAGGCATTAAGAATTGAAAGCTTTGGAAATTCGAAGCATTAAGAATTGAAAGCATTAAGTATTCAAAGCATTGGGAATCCAAAGCATTGAGAATTCGAAGCTTTGGGAATTGGAAGAATTAAGAGTCCAAAGCATTGAAAATTGAAAGCTTTGGAAATTGAAAGTATTAAGAATTCAAAGCATTGGGAATCCAAAGCATTGAGAATTGAAAGCTTTGGAAATTCGAAGCATTAAGAATTGAAAGTATTGGGAATTGAAAGCATTAAGTATTCAAAGCATTAGGAATCCAAAGCATTGAGAATTCGAAGCTTTGGGAATTGGAAGAATTACGAATTGAAAGCATTGGGAATTGAAAGTATTAAGTATTCAAAGCATTAGGAATCCAAAGCATTGAGAATTCGAAGCTATGGGAATTGGAAGAATTAAGAGTCCAAAGCATTGAAAATTGAAAGCTTTGGAAATTGAAAGCATTGAGAATTGAAGGCTTTGGGAATTCAAAGCACTAAGAATTCAAAGCATTGGGAATCCAAAGCATTAAGAATTGGAAGCTTTGGGAATTCGAAGCATTGACAATGAAAAGTTTTGCGAATTCGAAGCATTGACAATGAAAAGTTTTGCGAATTCGAAGCATTGGAAATTCAGGAGCTTTGGGAATTCGTAGCATTAGGAATTCCAAGCTCTGAGAATACAAAGCATTGAGGATTGGTAATTTTGGAAATATAAAACATTGAGAATTACAAGCTTCAAGAATTCGAAGTACTGATAATTGGAAGCTTTGCGAATTTAAAGCAATGGGAAGTAGAAGCTTTGGAAATTCAAAGCATTTGAAATTCGGCGCTTAGAAAGTCCGTAGGGTTGGGAATTCGAAGACATACACGTTACATGAATTAATTCTACGTAAACGCATTATTGTGTTACTATAAAAAATACGTAATATTTCCTCCTGTCTTTAACCCCTTGCCCTACAATAACGAGTCAGACTCGTTCTATGAATTGTGCCACTGATGCAACGAAAACGCCTACTATTAAGGATGATATTTAATTTAAACTCTAATTTTAGCTTTGTATTATAATACGAGATTGTTAAAACAAAATTTACTATAATAATATAATGACTTGCACGTGACACGATATAAAAATAGCGATCAACTAATAGCTAATAAAATAATTGTAGGGCAAGGGGTTAAGAATGCTTTAATTGCTTTGCTGAGGAAGAAAGTACTCAGCAAATCACAAAAGTAAAAGTCATCGTCAATATTACCAATATTCATAAATTTAACTCGTTCGATTTCCTTATCGAAGAGAACTTTTCGAAGGCGGAAGAAACGCAATCGGATTCGAATGGAATCGTCGAATGTCTCAGGGAAAATAACATTTGCATAAAAGTCCGTAACCTAATTATAAACGTTAATCTGGAAGATTGAGAATTTATCTTGCGTCTCGCGACGGGATAATTAATTTTTACTGTGACTTTCCTAGGCGAATCTATTTACGGAGATTCGCGCGGGTAGTAAGCCGGCTGCTCGAGTTGCATCGGATTTTTAAAAAGTTCCGTGACCCAGAAAAGCTAAGAAGCCCCGTTTTAGATAATGGAAAGAATGTTCTACGAAGACAAATGCGCCAACCGACACGGCTGCAATTTAAGGCGCATTTAACGTTTCCGGGGCGAGTAATTTGCGTCAGCTCGAGAGCAGCTTTATCGCCCTCCCTTTTCCTTGCTTCGTGCGTGAGAGAAGACGGGGGTCCCCGTTATTCCTTCGGGAATAAGAGGAATAACGTTCGAAATGATTGGCGCACGCTCGCCGGAGACAAGTAGGAAAAACATGCCAGAAAATGATTCGCCATTCTTCGGGGGCGAGAAAAACTGGCGAGGAAACTTTCTGCTCTCGACGTTTCCGGACGTCACGTCGTAAATTGCACCGTTTCCCTGTCCTTCGAACGACAGCGACGCCCTTTGCATTTTAACCTCGAAAACCTTCTCCCATCGTTCTCGTCTTCGGAAATTTACGTGTTCGCGAGCTGCGGCAAAAGTCGGATCAACGTTCGAGACGTTTGGATATTCGGGGAGATTTTCAATGACGAAAATTTGTAACGTTCTCGATGATGATTGCTCGCGGCAGCTTTTGGGCTTTTTGCAAAGTTCCTGCGAAACGGGGTGGAATATACGGGTTGCACGAAGTTGAAACGTCGGGCGAAGATTAAAGGCGAAAAGTGGGGGATGGAGGAAGTTTTGATATATTTGCTGCTTCCAATTTGCCAGTTTTGCGATAACGCGATCTTATAGAGCGTGTATCAACAGTGCACGTGTGAGTTAACCCTTTGCGGACGAGAAGTTATGACACTTATGGGAGTACTTTAGTTTTGAATTCTACGACTTTGAGTTTTCACGCTTTTGTGTTCCAAACCATTTCGTTTCCAACGATTTCAAATGTTTATTATTACGTTAAGTATTCATTGCATTATGTTTCGTGCTTTACAAAGTCGACACGGGTTCGGAAAGCCAAAAAATGATTAGGCGACTATTCGTCGACGCTCGCCCGCAAAGGGTTAATCTAGCTGCGGACACGAAATGTCTCAGCGTAACTATTCGGCGCAAGATCTTAACCCTATCGCTCCGGGCTTTTTTTAGAAAATTAAATATTTAACGTGATACGATGTCGTTTGAACAAACAAAGTGTGGTGCTGTAGAGAGGGGATAGAATAGGAAAAGGAAGGGTGTTGCGTTTCGTCCTGGGTCTGCTAGTGGACTCATCAGTGCGGCTACCTAGCAGGCCCTGCCTTAGACTTGGGATATTGGAAGGAAGGTTAAAGGCGGTATATATATATGGACGAGGTAGTTGGAGCGAGTACTTTCGAGAAAGCCTATTTCGTATGTCCCTCTAGCGGTGGGTGCAGGAGAGCCGCCACAAAAGTTTTATTATTAATGTTGCAAACTTCAAGTTCGAGTTGTATTCAATGTCATAAATTTCTCTTAACGTTGAATTCGCTGACTATAGTTCTTCATCATTCAAGTGTGGAAGTCCAATTCGTTCTTGTAATTCGGCGTCAGAATCCATTTTCTAATTTTATCAAAGCTGCACAGCGAATTTCGTACGATAAAAGTTATTGTTTCTGGTCTACTGAATACTTATTTAATGTGTAACGTCAGAAAATTTTAAACGATTCGCAGGGTGACCGCCAAATTACGCTACTTTAGATCAAACGCGCATCAAGCGATAAGGGTTAATCATCTAATATGGCAATGTCCGCTATGCGATAGTAACAGAATGGAATTTGGAACAAAAAAGGTTGGGGTTAAAGAAACGCGGAAGCCTCGAGTGGCGTTGGATTTCGTATAAAATAAAAGCGACGAATAATTCGGTCTCGGACGAAATTCGTGGAAGAAAATATGATGATTTGAAGCGGCGAACGGCGGGGTAATTTGGTTGGATGAGAGTTTGGAAGCAATGGCGTGCGGACAGGCAATCGTTGCGGCTACGAAATCAGGATCGAAAATAACCGTCGTAAAGCTCCGGTGGCCGTCGATCCCGACCGGACAATTCAATCCCAAGATTAAACAGTCGATTACAATTTGGGAGCGGAGCTCGTTGGAAATTAATTTGGCCGCGATCCAAAATCGTCCGCCGGTAAACATATTAGGTTGCATTCTCGTGACTAACGGCCGCGCGACGCCCTTCTCTCGCTGCGGGCGAACAAAAGAACGCTGCAACGGCAATTTTCATTATGAGTTCGCGCGATGCGACGACATCGTCGTCGTCGGTTGAAACTTCATCAAACGGAGAAAACTACGCCAGTGGAACTCGCGGAGATTATCAAATCCGGGGATATTTAAAACGCGCCCGTGTTACATTGAATTATATCGGGAAATGTGATTCATTCACAGACGAGGTACTGGATAGATCGATCATCTTATGGAACTTCGTGTCACATGCTCTGAAATACCGATAACTTAAAAGTTCAGACTTTTCGGAAGAATATCTTTCGTTTTATTATCCGACAAAGAATGTAAACACTTCTGAAGTATTTTAACGTAGAAAGTGCAAGACCAGACGCAAAAGTTATACATTTTACACAATGGAAAAGGTGAAAATGAAAACGGATTTGGGGCTCATGAGCCCCAAATCCGGGTGACAAAGAAGGGCATTGGATAAGTGGTCTATCCTGTTCTTAGTGAATGATTCATTATAGTAATAGCTGTAAGTATGGGTTTCGTTGTTAGATTGTGTTATGAAATTGCTCCCCAGTTGCGTCAATCTTCGATCGTTGTTTCAAGTCGCGGAAATGAATGGAATACTAAGGAAGACGAATGATAATAATCGAAGAAGTATTAAATGGGTGCGCTTGGAAATTTGTTGACACGAATTGTTTTCAAATTTCCCTTTTTTTCTACGATTATTTCGTCATCTACTTAGGCTAGCATTAGTTGATTGCTATTTTTATATCGTATTGCGAACGAATCGTTTAAATATTGAAGGCAATCTTTATTTAATGACCTCCAATCTTATACTGCAAAGCTAAAATTAGCATTGAAATTAATTTTTACCATTAATAGTAGTCGTTTCTATTGAACCTGTGCTATAATTCATCGAACGAGTGTGATTCGTTATTGTAAAGCAAAGGGTTAACTATTTTGCTATCGAATAGACTCAAATAGGGAAGAAAGTAATATTCAACGAATTTTCATGCAATTAGTAACTTTTCTTTAATTTCATTTGTAGAACTCTGAATTTGCATAATGATTCGCGGTACAGTTATTAATCTCCATAAGAGGAACACGAGCTTAAATAAATTAATAGACAATCCTGCGTTTGCATAACCGAATATTCGGCTAGCAAAACGTTCAAATATTAGAGTAATTAAAGTATTCGGATAATAATTATTCGCGCACGATGATTAGATATAAGATATTGCCGATATCTTCGAAAAATAGCAAAAACAAGTAGCATTTAATACACAAAATATTATAGCATTTATTAATATTAAATTATTTACGATATATAATGCAAAATTGCACAATGCTATACGATAATTTCCATAATACAAGTTTACAAATATAATGCCCATAGCAAAGTCAATCCTTAATGTTTTAACGAACAATTGACAGATTTGGAATGCAACTTCGGATGCGAGCTTGGCGAGACGACGATAAAAATCCACCCCTGCATTACTCCAATTTCTCGGCTTCGTTCTACGCGTTCGCCTGTAAATGCACGTGCAGGTAATGAGGCAAGAGGGTGTAAAGAGAAAACGAGCGTAACACATCGAGTTACTTTCAGCGGAGCATTATTATCTGCGTAACTTGGCCATTTCTCCCGAGTCGTTACCGCGCTCGTAAAATGGCGCCGAGCCCGACGGATCTGCTGCTTCAGCTAATGCCTTAATTAACCGAATTAACGATATACATCGCATCATGCACGTTCGCCGCTGCGCGTTTTTTTCCCCCATCGGTTAACTTATTCGCGACCAATCGACGAATCGATACACGGGTTAAAATTTTGGAAGGTACTTCTAGGGTTTGCAACTATACCGCGTTATAAATTTCGAAATTAACAGTGGAGATCGATAATAGTTTCATTTATTATTATTTGATTATTATTTCATTACTATTTCATTTATTATTATTTGATTATTATTTCACTACTATTTCATTTATTATTATACTGTATAGATTAACCAGTCATCTGTGTTTGACGACTATATCCGTCATGCGTAAAATTTAGTTACCATTTGCTATTTAAATTGTAATTTTAGCGAAAACTAAAATATATTCGTAAATTTCAATATGTTTAGAATCTTTGGAGGTGAAAACGAAATGAAACAAACAAATAAAAAGTATAAATAATTTGAGATGGATTCATGCATCCCCGTATGCCACTGGCTGGAACTGCTTATCAGTTTGTATAAACAATTTATACATATGCGACGTTTTTATATGTTAGTGTAAAACGCGCAAAAGTAAAAGTCGAAAAGCAATTAGCCCAGCGCAAAGTGCCACTATGCGTCGTTCCTTGCTTTTTGCAAGGAATTTGAATTTTTAGCTTTTATAGATATTTGATTTCTCACAGGTGACTGGTTAATATCGTATATTATATATTTCGTATATCGTTATTAAATTTCTGAGACAAATCGCGAAACTGTGGATATTCATGCAAATTCGTATCCCTTTAAGTAAAAGTAGGGCAACCAATTTTCTTGTTTCTCCCAGGATTTTCCACATCTTACGCTAATTTTTCTTTTTTTTACATTCTCCCGTCTCCATTCATTTTTCGTTTCTTCTGTGACTCTCGTTAACCACAGAAAATCGCGAATTCTTTCGATAATCCGTACTTGTACATCGTCATCTTTGTAAGAAATTCGCCGGATCGTATTACGAGCCGTATGATCTCGGAACGACGAAGATATGTATCCAATTACGCGGAAGCTATATTCGAAGGTTAAAAAAAAAAAGTCCTTTCACCGTCTCCCATTTTATCCGCACTCGAGCCACCAATCAATTCCCCGCTGCATTCTCGCCCGCATCGCCTAGGTAGCTAATTTACCGAACAGCGTGTAAGTAGAAATCCCCGTACGTACGACGTAATCGCGTGTTGCGTTCAGCTCTCTTCGCCTTTGCCAGCAGCTTTCAATAGCACGCGCGCCCGGCCCCGGCTAATCCGTTCGTAAATACACGTTACGGCAAAGTGAATTTAAATCGAACGTCGGAGACAGGTCGCGAAGAGGAAAACGGAAAACAGACACGCGGCACACGTGTATACGTATACGGGCATGCAAAACAAAAGCCAGAAAGGGCAGAGGGGTAAAGGGGAGGGGAAGGTAGGTACGAGCCCCACGGAGCGCGAAAAGCAGAGGAAAAAGCAGGAAAAAGAGTATACGTACGTATGTATATGTGTTGTTGTGTTGTGTGTGTGTGTGTGTATAGTAACGGGAGGAAACAAAGAGTACTCCGGTTGGGTATCGACGTCGCTTCGATTCCAGCTTACAAAGGAAACAGAAAAATGTCCGAGCAACGGGAACGTTCCGATAAAGGCGGCACGGTCGAACGAGCGTTCGCTCGGGCGAATGCATCTGGCCTGCGTGTTATCGGCTCGCTTGCAGACCCTGCGGTTCGACGTTCGACCGAGCTACAGCTTCGCCGGGGTGTTAAGGGTGTGCGCCGCGATCGGCCCCCGAGATAATCGCGTTCACTCGCCTATCGCCGGTGACACGGGGGCTGAAATCGGTGTCGTAAAGCGACCGCCGGTCGATCGACCAGCCGCCGGCTGCTTCCGCTTGCTTCGCCGCCCCCTCGTCGTCTTAATTCCGTGTAATGCGATCGAAGCACGCGATTGTGGCCCTCAATTGCCCTCGCCGCACTCCACCCCCCCCCCCCTTCCACCTTCCCGGGTTTCCAGACTTGACGAATCTTGATAGGCTTGTATCGCATTGTCTGGTCGCGCTATTAATTGTACGCGGTAAGGCAGGTGTCTGCTCTATCACGGGGATTACAATCGACACGCGGAGAATGCGTGTAATTGTATTCCCTGCGAATTGCTGCTGCCTCCGTTGCTCCCGCGTCTCGTTCGCGTTGTTGGCAGGTTGAAACCGCGGTGTAGGATGGAATAAAGATACCATGGGGGTTGTAAATCTTCTTGGCCTGTGCGTCTCGAATGTTGCGCGGCAGATGCTGGGACGAATGAAGTGTACAATAATAAATGGTGTAAATAGTTTAACTTCTTCTTGTCATTGGACAACGCTAAACAATGGGATAGCAAGAGTTGTCTAAGATCTTCTGCTTGTATCGTTTACCGAAACGTTTGTGATACTTCATTCGTGGCCAGAAATTAATTAAACCATAACTGTGATAGATAGTATAACTGTAGCGACATCGCACTGTCGCTTATTTTGGTTACCAACGATAGAAATTTTTACTAACGTTTGTGCAACGTTGTACAGTAACACGAAACGTATTCATTGTTTCGTATATAGCTATTGTTTTAACAAATGTCCGGTGCGATTTTTGAAGACGTATATATACGTCCGGTTAAGTTACCAAATAGATTGCAAAAAGTAGTACAATGTAGTGGCGAATGCGTAGTAGCTAGTAGCATAAAATTGTGTACAATTATCTATATGAATTTCAACGTTAAATTTTGTTTAACCTGTTAACTGAAGATAACGAGTTAACTCGTCTTGCGGATTATCATTTTGTTCTCTCAGTAATCCCTTACTTTCTTAAGCATCTTTGTAATCGTGTCAGAGCCACGTTATTTTACATTTGTATTATTATCGGCAATTAAAATTCCCCAAACGATATCAATGCATTTCTATTAACGTCTACGCTTCCTGACAAAAGTTAAGAAACATAGTAATCCGTTCCATATTTTTGCGTACTCTTTATTTTCCGAGGTACATATATAGATTAGAATTAAAAATAGGATAACTTATTGTTTATTGTTTTTATTCTAAGCTATTTATCTCGAAACGTTGCAAATGATTACTTTGTTTCTTAACTTTTGCCAGTAAGTGTATTTCCGCGTCTAAAGTAGATTCCGAATGAAGAATTGCTCGGTAAACAGGTTAAGAAACGCTGCGAACTTTCTTTCCAACTCAACGGTACGACACTAGGCCATGGAAGAAGTTTTCGAGACGTTACGCTGAAATTTTATACGTTGCCATCGGGGGCGAGAAAATTAAAATTTATACGTGGCTTTTAGCGCGTTGCAACGAATGCAAAACATTTCCAGCGTGTAGAGCTCACTTAAAAGCTCTAAATCTTCGTGAAATAAAAAGGAGGGAATTTATTGGACAATCTAATAGGTTTAGGGATTTGTTTAGCTACGTTGTTTCAACGGGCTGCGAGGTGCTAAAAAATTGCAACGCGAAAAGTGCGTTTCCGCGTACACGATGTCAGTATACCAGCTAGACATGCTCTTCGCGCGCTATTCTTTCGAGACTTTTTTCCACCGTGCGCTACTTTAAATTTCGCAAAAATCTACCTTCTGTCGCCACAGTGTATACTCCGGCGTAGCGATGTTAATCACAAAATGTAGATGCGAAGGCTATTATACTTTTCTACGCGAAAATTCGTTGCATAATGCAGTGGCGCGACGCTGTATTCCAAATTTCTGGTTAATCGCAGGTTTCTTAATTTTACCTACTAATTGCGGTTCTACCACGTAAAATCTCAATACTTAGCGGACTCCGTCGCATCGTGCTTCTTAAGTAAATTGTAACGTGAAAGAGTACGCATCGCAGTTTTCAATAAAATTGGATATACAGTATTTTGCCACCTGGCGATGGAAACACTGCATTTAGATGGTATTAATAATAATCTTGAAAAATGTAATATGCAAAAGCTACGAAGTTTGTGTAAGACAATATATATATATAATACAGAAATACATATACAATATATAATAAGTATGAGGCATAGAATATATATAAGATAGAATTTGTTAAAATATACAAAGAAGTCTTCTGTTCTGAACGGATTCCTTCATCTTTCCAGAAGTTCTTCGCGCCACTTTATTAAAGTCTCGTGCTACAATTTTACCCAACAAAGTCGAACGCTCAGAGAAAAGAACTTTTGGATCAGCCTAATAAATGTAGTCACACTTAAGTAATAGAAAATTCAATATTACAATAGAATCTATTAAGCGTGTGGAAAATGCAGCACGTGTAAAAGCTATAGAATTTGATATACCGTTTTATGCCATTAATTTTATTTCCAAGCAAACTGATCTTCGTCGTTGTTAAAAAGAGTTATCTCGTTATACAGAAGCTCTACAATCATTTTGTTCTTTTCAATAATTTTCAAAATATCGGAACGTTTGCATTCGACTCGTTGTTTCGTTTTGATTCTTCGAAAATCTCGATTATTTCCCGCGTAATTGAATGGCGAATTTCGAGTGCAAATGGTTAAACATCGCGTGGTTCGCAGAAAATGAACGCGAAAAGCGTGAGACGCGTGAAAAAGACGTCCGAACAAAGAATATTTTAGGGTTTTGCAATGGCCGTGTAGAGCGGGACACGCTGTAGGGAAGTATATCGAGAAACGACATCGTTTTACTGTACGGGTATGATTCATAACTCTGCGAGCGGGAGTAAAGAGGCAAAATAAAAGCCATTGTTCTTGGCTTCTCTGGGAGTCACGTCGTAAATTCAAGCTTCCCGAGAGTTCACCCATTAGACACACGCCGTGTCTTGAGTTTCAGAGGCGCAGTTTTCTCTCGGCAACCTCGGGAGTCCGTGATACGTATCGAGGGGGGGAGGGCAATAATTTGATTCGTTTCGAACCGAGAGACATTCATGATGTACGTGTTATCGTGGCAAGCTTCGATATTTCAAACTAAACCATCTACTCCATCGATCGAAACGTTTTCTTTTGGAATTTTCTTCTTCTTCTTCTTCTTCCTCTTTTTTCTTTCGTGAAATGGCATCAGTGTCGACAAGCATGTGCTTTCGTGTCGCTGTACAGATCGGACCGATAAAAATTGCATTCTTCGATATTTCTGAATTACGAGGCTTAGAGACGCGCAACCTTTTGGGTGAAAGTTCTTTAACGCTATAGAAACTTCTATCTTTTTTTCGTTATAGAATATACCGTATTTTGCCTTCCTTTTATAATTGCATAGGTGATAATTCAAGGTGGTAGCTTTTATTCGTGTTTCCTATTTGTGTAAATTGTGTAAACTGTGTTTTTCTTTACTCGTGCAATTTTGCGAATAACTTTAGACATTTTTTAGACATTACAGACGGTAATATTTAATTATTTAATTATTTAATAGATTACTATTTAAAGAACTTCAAAAGTTGACGAATATATTTACTAATTCGAAGGCTTAGAATTCAACAGCTTGGAAATTGGAACGCTCGTAAGTCCAAAAGCTTGACAACTCGAATGCGTAACGATTCGAAATGTTAAAAATTCAACAGCCTGAAAGTTTCTAATGATTTGAACTCGAGGTACCTAAAGAAATTTCTATCATTTACAACTGAACGCGACCACAGTTCGAGCATTCAGCCCACGAGATTCTCACCTTGATTTAACCACACGCCAATTCAAATTACGGTACTGTTTGAGCACTCGCTTCAGAAGCGTTTATCCGTGGAATAGAGCAATCATTTAAAATACTTGTATCTAGAAACGAATTTCTCGCCACTTGAACGAGCATCGAACGAGATGGGTACACGAATTATCCCCCCCTCGCTTCTTATTAATCGAAGTTCATTGGTAGTTGAAGCTCAAGCGGGGTGCGAGAACGACGTCGTAAACCACCAGTGAAATCACCCTCTTCGTCTTAATTCCAGGCCGAGGTGATCGAGGCCACGATTGCTAGATAATTGTCCTATTTGAGCGTCGTAATTCAGTAGTGCAGAGGAGAGAATGGAGCCAAGCAATTACGCCCTGTTACGCGTTTGTTTATTAAAAATCTGCTTACTATTTACCGTCTCCTGTTTTAACCCCTTAACGCTGAAAATTTGGTAGAGTCGCCAAATGGTGTGACTGTCTAGAAGAGGAAGAGGACACAGATCACAGATTGTGGAGATGTCCTCTATTTAACAGAGGAAAAAGAAACCTAGAAAGGAAATTGACACTAGGTTTACCGACGTTACGCGTATCATTAAACAGTCTTCCGGAATAATCCGTATACTGCATATAAATATTTGAACTTAGAAGCGTGAGGATGAAGAGAATCACGTAGAATACGTATTCATACCATTGTATTAATTAAAGTTAACATAAAGTACCGAAAAATAATATTCATGGTCTCTATAATTTTAGGCATGAAATCGAAAATGCGTCAATGTGACGCATTCCGTAAATCTAGTGTTAAGAACCAGAGGATGTAGCATAAATGCGAAAGTAGCAATTTAATAAATTATAACAGCATATCAAGTTAATGATAATAATATAATAGTATAACAATAGTAATGTAATAATATTATACTTATAAATATGTAATAATAGAAATATAAAAATATAAATATGTAATAATATAAATATAAAAATATAAATATGTAATAATATAGATATAAAAATATAAATATGTAATAATAATATACTTATAAAATAATAATATAATAATATAGCTAATGGTAATAATAGTATATTTAGTTAAATAAAAATAAATAGCAGTTTAATTGCACGTTATACAATTAACCGGTAAAATAAAGAACGCCGAGTAAAAAGTATTCCATTCTTACCGAGCGTTTAAACCTAAAGTGCTTCGCAAATCAAAGGATTATAGTACACTATCGCTGAACGAAAATTAAAGTAATATTGCACTATAGCGAATTTATGCGCGCATGCTTTTTATCAAACCATTGCCCAATTTTCAATAGCGTATATCTACGTCCGTGGTATCGAAAGGGTTAACAAAGCCTCCTATCCCTTATTCTACTTACAATTAGCCACTGTCCAAAGTCTAAACTCGCCTCTGTCTCATACAAACCAAGCGACCCTTCCGCTTCTTTCGCCGCGCGTACATATATTCACTTTTCCAGTAAGCAAACTCGCTAACGCGATCGTTTGAAATCTCTAATTCGGTCTGACAGAGCAGCTGGAACCGTCCGGCTGACACCATTACGATTTCGATTATCGGGGAAACCGAACTCATTCGGAAGACGCCTCCCTGCTGCCTCCGCGACCTCTCGCGAATATCGAATGAAGAAAATCCCAAGGAACACGCGTGACGTCGAACGTGCTGGGAATTTTGCCCACTGCGACCTTCTTAAAAGTTGATGCCGGCACGTGATTAGACGTATTTCGGTCGACGTCCCGCAAAGGTTCGTTCACCCCTTTGGCGATGTTAAACCCCCGGAAACTTGAAACAGGCCGAGCGGGGGCGAAGCTAAACCGTTTCGCATTCGACTTCCATTTGGACCCTCCGAAGTTCCGCAATGGGATCACGACTCGTAAACTAGCCGAGCTCGCTTAAAAATATCTAACGTCGCGTCGCCGGCTAGGTACGCGCTCTCGCGTTTTCCATTTATATTTAAATTCGCCGTCGCGATGCGAGCACATCGCGGTACGCCGCGTGTGCGCGGCCAGCTGTCGCGAACTCGTCGATTTTCCGCGCTTTCGTTGAATAAATGCCGACTCGATGCCACGTTAATAATAACATTGTGTCCTCGTTCGAATTACCGATCGAACTACCACCTATTCGCAGTTGGTCGCGTAACATCTCAGTTATGCAATTGGAACGATTAATACGGTATGAGAGTATTGGAATCTCTGAACAATTTATCGGCGAGGAAATGCGGCGCAAACATGAGATGGATGGATCGCGGATTTTTATAAAAGTATTAGGATTAAATTGGTGTAATCTTGAAATACAAATATCCTTTATGCAAGCTTTATGGCAAGCATTTCAGCGCGGTTTATTATACGAATATTTAATACGGATAGATGATTAAAGGTGGCTTATCGTTTTCTGCTACTTCGATTCGTATCGCAACAATTTTTCTTTCAACGTACACCACTTTTATAACCATCCGTAGTATAAATGCAACCATGAATGCATGCTGTTAATAAAATTTTAGAGACAAGAGCAATAATAACATTCGTAATATCGTAACGTAAACAAAGAAAATTTGGAGACTTGTAAATTTCTGGTCAAATTAAAGTACGAAATTTATTAAATACTGGGTATGGAGCCTAACTTTGGTATAGTTCGAAACGTGCACGATTTAAGTTAAATTTCCTACTGACAAGAGTAAAGAATTTAATTCGAGTCTAATCAAAACCTAATTCGAGCTTAGCCAAGATAGAATACTAACCGTCTATGATTTAAATTATATATAATTATATATATAATATATATATATTGTGGCGGCAACGGCAAGGCCATTTCTTACATTTTTCCTATTCCCTCCGAAACTTTCACTTTCACTTCCTGTCTTCAGTTTTCCACACGGCCGTGCGAGCCTGGACAATGTCCACCAACATTTGGCGGCCAGACCCGCGCGATCCTTAACCGACTACCTCCGAAATTTTACCCGCGCTTCTTCACTTTCTCTTTTATTACCTCCTTCCGTCTTCCTTAGCTTTTCCCGCGTTTTTCCAGCTTTTCTTTCCTTGTTCAATTCTAACGCTGTCCTTCTTCTCACCAACCTTTTTTAAGGACTTGCAAGTCCAGCCGAGAGTCTTGTCTTGTTTCGACTTCCATGCGTCATAGTTCTGTCAGTGCGTCTTGCCGTTGCCCCCACGTCGCATCAAGGAAAAAATAAAAACTTACAAAAAGTAAGAACGCTTCAACTTTACTACCACCGCGCACCTCTTCAATATATATATATAATATTTCATATTAGATGAAGTACCTAATTCGAATCTAGCTAGAACCTAACCCTAATAGAGTTCGAAAGGTGCATAGTTTAAATTAAACTTCGTACTGACGTGAGTGAAGAACCTAACCCGAACCTAACTCGAACCTAACCCTAATTTAATCCTAATATAATCCGAACCTAACCGAGATAATTCTAAGTTTACCCATTCCTAGCTTTACTCGTAGCATAAACACTTTTCGCGATATCGGCTGCAGCGTGTCTGACTGCGAACAGTCCGTTTCCCCTTATTCTTTCCATCCCGCTCCATTCATGCTCCAAGCAAACAAAACCAAATTAATATCCGCACCAATCTTCCCCTACCTGTATCATTTCAACCGTATTTCGAAGCGTACCCATTCGTTTTAAAAGAACCAACAAATAGTAAAACGATAAAGAACCAAAAAAGATTGGCAGTATGACAAATATTTCTGCATACGTAAACCTGCAGCGTTTATCAATAAAGTATGTTGTGTTCGAGTTGGAGTTTCAAACATTGCTATTTTTATTCGAAGTAAAATTACGCGTGGAACATTTGGAGTGGAAAGCAAACGATAAAGTGGCTTTTGCGTGCGTTTTTGTCGGCGGAATCCATTCAAAGGGCACCAATTCTTTACATCACTTCCGCTCTTGGTGGTGCGAGCGAGAGAAAGGCGGCCAGGATAAAAGATAGAAAGATCTCGAAAACGAGCGCTCTTGGCTTTATTCTGTATTAAACAAGGAACCACTTAAAGCGACCGGAAGGTGGAAAGACTCTCCGTCGCGACTGTGCGAGGCACTCCAGAAAGGAGACAGAGTTTCTCCTGTATCGAATAGAAGCTTGCGCCTTTCACAGCTTCGCGGCGCCCTTCGGCTTTGTCGGGGCGAGTTTCAAGCGGAACGTAAAGCTCTCTTTTATCGGCGATACCGGAGGAATCGAGCATCCCGCGGCCGAAATAACTGGTTTTCGTCCGAAAGCACGTTAGCGTCCGATGGAATCGTGGAAAAGAACCGTTCCTCTTTTTATCGCGGCAAACATCTCTCGGCTTTGCACGCCGCGCGGCCGTTGGAAATTCTATAGAATTTGAATGGAAGATCTCGCGGATAAAGGCGACCGATTCCATTTCTCGGGGGCTTCTGCGGTTTGCTGGCGGTGGTGCTGCGGAATTTTCTTTCCCCCGCGAGATATTGAAATCGTAATGTCGCGATTGATTCGAAAGCGCCACGTTGTACTATGGAATTCGCCGCTGCTAAAACGAAGCGTTTCATTTCGTTGTTCTTTTAACCTGGTAACTGCGGACGACGAGTTAACTCGTCTTAACGTTAAACGTACCGGCATTTTACGTGTATTTATTCGATGGATCATCTTAAATGAAAAGAAAAGAAGGAAAATGTGAGAAGCTGGTCAATCGGACAATAAACGAATTGTCACAAAGTTAAACGAACGAAAGAGATAAGAATGAATGTAGAATCTTAAAACCGGTTATTTAACCGGGCGTGGTACGGTTAATGTTAAGGGTTACTTATATTTTGAATACGGTATTTTACTTTCTTACACGTTCCTTATGCTTTAACCCTTTGCGGACGAGAAGTAATGACACTTATGGGAGTACTTTAGTTTTGAATTCTACGACTTTGAGTTTTTCACGCTTTCGAGTTCCAAACCATTTCATTTCCAACGATTTCAAATGTTCATTATTACGTTAAGTATTCATTGCATTAAGTTTCGCGCTTTAAAAGTCGACATGGGTTCGGAAAGCCAAAAAATGATTAGGCGACTATTTGTCGACGCTCGACCGCAAAAGGTTAAAACATATTTGTAGTCGTATCAGAATCACGTTACCTTGCATTTATATTCGCAAGATCTAAAATTCCCCCAACCAATATTAATTCCGTTTTATACATTTTTTGTTTCCGCATCTAAAGAAGATTCTTACTGGAAAATCCCGCAGTTAACAGATTAAGGGGAAAGTTATAGTGGGTGAAACAAAAGTTCTCGATTAAAGTTTTTAAAATTCTATCTTAATTTGAATTATATTGGATTGTTCGGATAACTCGTGGCGCTATTGATAATAGTATTCACTTCTGTTGTGTAATTGGGGTGACCTCAAAATCAATTGTTCCATACGAACTGTAGTTAAATAATAGCATTATTAACTGGAATGAATATTGTTCCAATTGGATTTTATTTATCTTTATTTATCCAATTGGACAAATATTGGGATCGAATAATTAGTGGACAATACGTAGTTAAAAACAGAGGCAACTTTTTTCATTGAACAGCACGCTAAACGACATAATATTTCAATAATGAGACAGCGAAAATTGTTAATCGTTACTTAGTATATTCTACTATTGGCGTTTATTGTAACGCGTGGAAATAGTGCAAACCTTTTGGAAGACAGGATCATGAAACTTTCCGATAGTTAGACAATTATGGTCTAGAATATTAATTTTTCGCTGGAAAGAAAAATATCAGAGTGTTGCATTCGCTAGCTACTTATTTTTCTATTTTTATTCGAATTGCAGTGAACCAAACGATTGAAGAATCTGACCATTGAAATCTGAATATTATTCCCATCGATAATACAAGTCCTAACGATAAACGTAATTACAGTCACGAAAATCGTAATGTAACGATATACAAATGTAAACGAGACATTTTATTAGTACAGTAATTCAATACTTTGACCAGAAACGTTCGATAGCCATCATAAATAAATCAAGCAACAATTTTATTTTCCCAATTCAACGTGCGCGCGCAAAAAAAAAAAAAACAATCGCGATTGATTCGACGAAGTTGGAATTATTTGCCAAAGTTATAAAACGGCAAACGAGAACCGCGTTGCGAAAGAAAAAGGGCAACCGAATCGCGTAGGAGCTCTGCTGGTAGAATTCCATCGCGAATCGTTACTTTTTCTCTTCGCCATCGCAAACATCAAGAATTGAATAATTCTTACGTTTTCACCGGGAACAAATTGAACGAACCCCTCTCCCCCTGCCGCCCCTCCTTCTTCCCTCTTTTTGTAGCGTTTCGCGGAGCTTGAAAATCCTTGAGTAAATTTCGTGAAAAGGGTCGAAGAGAGGTGAGGAGTGGGAAAGGAGTAAACCCCGTTGGGACCCGAACTCGGGCCATTTTTGCGAGAAGCAAAAGAACGCCCTTTCCACCGTGCCATCGATGCCCGTCGATGTCAGCAACTTTTTCCACTTACCTCGCTTGTTCGCCTCCGCCTTGTGTGCCTCTCCAATACGTGTCCGACGGCATATTTTTTCCTATTGCTGCAACTTACGAGACTGTAAAATATCCCGGCTACTCGGCTCTGTGTAAATATTGCGCGATTCCACCAGAAATACGACGGATACGAAGAAACGTGCGGGGCGATATTGGCTCGTGCTTGTTTCAATACTCTTAACACCTTCGCTTACGATTTAATTTCCAACTGGCCACGTCAAACTCAACTGTTCGGTCAGCAATGCGTCGAGTCGTTTCACTATTCCGTCGAGCGTTCGAAGTTGTGCGAATCGCACTCGCTTTGTGATATTCAAATACATGCGTAAGACACAATTTGGTTGAATTTTCTAAGACGATTGATAAGTAATTACGTTAACCACGATTCGTTAACCACGCGCCTGTTAGTGAAAATGCGTTTTGGTACGTTTGCGTCAATAATGTGTTAGTTTTTTACTTAAATATTAAAAGTGTTCAGTCTCACTGAACAAAGAAGGACAATTTGCACTGTAATGCGAAAGTAAACTCGTAGAACCCACGGATTTACCAGCAGTCCAGTCCTACTTTATCTTTTACAATAATTCTAACAACCCATCAATAAAACAATAATATTCTAAAAATCTGTCCTAAACGCTTTTACAACCATGTTTACTAGATCCGTATGATCGATGAGTTTATTAGTCGTAATATCCCCAGACCATATAATGAGCTTGGGGATTCCAGTACCGTCAACGATGGTCAATGTTCCACCGTGCCGTCGCCCGAATCATAAAAATACATACAATAGCCCTAAGCCTGTCATCGGCTGTATCCATAAGGCGTGAGTTGACTCGCGACTCTGTCCAAGGCATGCCCGGTCGATGCAGGTAATTTTTTCTACACTACCCCACCATTAAAAAACTCTCCTTAAATACCACGCACCTCTCTCCATCAGTCGACAGTCAAAAAACGATAATCAACCAACTACCATCCAACACGAGTTTCGGATCTAAAGCATTGTGAACAAATGAACTATATTTTGTTAATAAAATAATTATTACAATTGCACATCACAGCTACATATATCCCCTAAAACCGCTGTAGTACATTAGTTTGGCTTCAGCAGTACCGTCAAAGTGTTATTAAATAAAAAGGGTAAGATTTGTGTCGGTACAAAAAGAAAGGATTATTTATCGTGCTCTACGCTTTTAACATTATTTAATCTATATTAAAAGGCGCGTCTTCAACTTATTATAGGTATTATTTAATAATAATACTGTAGATTTCCATACCTTGCACGAATTCATTTCTTTGCAAGCAAAAATAAACAACCGGAAGCTAAATATTTTCCTCGAGTATTTCATTTATATTATTTACGTTATATACACCTGTTTGCACGTTTAATTTTCTCTCAAACGCATAATAACCCGCGGCCTATTAATAATCTCATGGCTTTCGGGCTTCGAACTCACTATTATTGAATAACAAATTAATATATTCGTTAAGAGAATAATAAAGAGTTTCGTCGTCCGAATAAACTAACACGTGCTCTATGTTAGAAAATTCCGCGAGAATTGCGAAAGGATTGGAAACACGGTGGTCGTAATCGGAATACCCGGAAGCGCGCAGTCGCCGTTTTAGGTTCGGTAACGCGGCGCTGCCGGCTTCTTGCTTCGTTTCGCGCACTTGAACAATAATTATCAGGTCGATGGCGGGTTAGGTGGGATAATTGGCGGGTATTAATGGCGGCGATTAAAGTAGCGGCGGACACACAGCAATAACGAGCGCGGTCGGTTATGCTTTTAGCGCAGATTGCCGGCCTAATTTCGTTAACGTTGCCAGCGCCGCGGTGCAAGCGCGAGTACGGAATATTTTCCACGGATCCCCCCTCGCAGGTCGACCAGGATTAACCCTGCTCCCTCCCCGCGTTGCGTCAGATTTTCAACAACGCAGCAGATATTCTCCTAGATGCGCGGCCGGGGCATTTAGATAATTGTGTTTCGCACGCCGCGGCCCTGACGTAAAATAACACCGCCGCGCCGCGGCGATATTTACATTTACAGTGACTCGATAACGTAATTGGATAATGAAATCCACTCTCTCCAAACTCTCGGCGAGGATCCATTTTGATAATTGCATTCGTTCGGAACGCCTGCTTTCTTCGTTTTCCTCGTTATCCCTGCCCCCCTCCCCATGTTCCGTGCGCTTCAAACCTTTTTGCTTGGACAGCCTAATTTTAAGCCTGCTACGAACTGAGAAATTTAGTCCGCATAGTTTTATTTCTTTGGTTAATTTTATTAGCGGCCTGTTAATAAGTGGAAATTGACTGCTAAGCGGGATTCAAAATTTTGCCAATATACGGGATTAAATTAGTTGTTGAGTAATTGTGTTAATCGACGCTTAAAACGCGCTGAATATGCATATCGGTATCGATAAATTTTATTTTCAGTTCATTTTGGGTTACTTTATAAACGGGAAAATTTCCCTTCACTGCATAGGTATCAATTCTCTAAGTGCTTATTAAAGTTGCAACAAACGATGAAAAGATACGTATTAAAGAAGGATGAAAGAACACGTACTATATATACTAAGCGAATCGCTTGTAACTATGGTAAAATGGCTCGAAGTTTACGGAATTTTGAGGATGTAGAGGATTCGGAGAATTCGAGGAACTTAGAAAATTTAGAGGATTTGGAGAATTTAGAGAATCTGTAGAATGCGTAGAATTTAGAGTACTCGGAGTCTCTTATTTAAGTCTTTAACCGGTGTTACGATACAAGATAATCAACATTCTACTAAATCTTCGAAAAATACTTAAGACAAAGGGTGAAAGAACAAAGCAGACCTTTATTAAAGTCTTTGACTGATGTCACGATACAAAATAATTAACATTGTACTAAATCTTCGAAAAATACTTAAGACAAAGGGTGAAAGAACAAAGCTGACCTTTATTAAAGTCTTTGACTGATGTCACCATACAAAATAATTAACATTGTACTAAATCTTCGAAAAATACTTAAGACAAACGGTGAAAGAACAAAGCAGACCTTTATTAAAGTCTTTGGCCGATGTCACGATACAAAATAATTAACATTGTACTAAATCTTCGAAAAATACTTAAGACAAGGAGTAGAACAACGAAGTAGACCTCTATTAAAGTCTCTGACCGATGTCACGATACAAAATATTCAATATTCTACTAAATCTTCGAAAAATACTTGAGACAAACGGTGAAAGAACAAAGCAGACCTTTATTAAAGTCTTTGACTGATGTCACGATACAAAATAATTAACATTGTACTAAATCTTCGAAAAATACTTAAGACAAGGAGTAGAACAACGAAGTAGACCTCTATTAAAATCTCTGATCGATGTCATGATACAAAATAATCAACATTTTCCTAAATTTTCGATAAATACTTAAGACAAGGGGTGAAAGAACAAAGCAGACCTTTATTAAAGTCTTTGACTGATGTCACGATACAAAATAATCAACATTCTACTAAATCTTCGAAAAATACTTAAGACAAGGGGTGAAAGAACAAAGTAGACCTTTATTAAAGTCTTTGACCGATGTCACGATACAAAATAATCAACATTTTCCTAAATCTTCGAAAAATACTTAAAACAAGGAGTAGAACAACGAAGCAGATCTCTATTAACCCGTTTGCATCCGCAAGCGGAATAATCCGCGTACGATGACTGATATTAATATTACTGATGTTTGTAACGTATCACTTTGTGTCGATCATTTTAAAGATACTCATACTAACGAATAAAAGGTATAATATCTGCTCCAAATTTCGTTACCGTATTTCTATCATTCACACGTAATTTCCAAATAAAACCGAAAAATCTTTGAGTTATAAAAATGATCGCGTATTTATTGCTACGATGCAAATGGATTAAAGTCTTCGACTGTTTTTACTATACAAACTAATCAACAACGTTCTCTTAAATCTTCGAAAAGTATTTAAGACGAGGAGTAGAATAACGAAGCAGACCTTCATTAAAGTCTCCAACTGCGTGCAACTCTACTTTCTTTAATCGCGGTAGTAAAAATATGAATTTGCACGAAAACGGGCAAAGCTTAATCCTGCCTCGTTTGCAACTGTGCGTCGCTTAGCGAAATTTACGCGGTTACAAGGTGGACTGTTTCGTTTGGAGGTGGGTTGGTAAAACAGGCGAAAGTAAGCGGCATTAAAGGCAATATCGCGGCGGCTAGGCGTAATTGTGGCCGCGATGAGAATCACTGTGGCACGTCGAACGATACCGTTGCCATGATAGCGAGGGGTAACATGCGATAGCGAGACTTAATGCGGTAGAGATAACCGTAATAGCGGCGGCGGGGAGGTTTACAGCGCAGACGGTCGAGGGGTTGCCGAAAATAACGGCGGCGGCTTACCGCGGTACCGCGTTTTACAGTTCATCCATTTTTGCCGCGGTTGCGTCTCCGCGTTCCCCAGCCGTTCTCTTCGAATAACAGCGAATATTAATATCTCATTGAAAAAGATTTCGAAAGACGCGAATTCTGGCGATTCGCGAAGGTTGAAAATACTCGCCATCTTTTATATTCCTTTCGTAGGCAAATTATTCATTGTGTTATCGTGTCAAAGGTGAGCGAATTGCTGTTTTTATTTCACTTATTTAACGCTAGGTTTGTGTGAATAGTTTCACCCAAGAAATAAGATAACTTCTACTTCACTTATATTTTGAAACACCACGTGAATTCTTTATCTTTTCGCGTATTTAAATTTTCCAAAAAAATCCGCAGTCTAGTTATCTATTTAGATAGACTGCGGAGTTTTAAGCAAACTCATACTTTTAAGAATTAAAAACGAAGGAGTGTACAAATACGTTGTTTCACCCTTTAAATATTCTAATTTCTATTCTATTCTATTCTAATCACTAGGATAAAAACTACGTATAATGTTTCAGTGGTTTGCACTCGACGTAGCATTGAAATAGAAAATAGCGAGTGTTCCAAAGAATAGTCTTTAGAGAAATTTGTACGGCAAGGGGTTAAACAGGATAGTTAGAGGAAGGATTATTTGAACGACCACGAATAGTATAATATTATAAAGAAAACAGAGATCTGCTACGGTTCTCCTCCTACTCTCAAGAGTCTGAACATTTGAGCGATTCGTAAGAGGATTAAAGTCATGATCCAACCTCGACACAGAGGTTAACAGCAGGAATATGATAAATAGCAGCAGGGACCCATTAGTTGACATAGATTATTGAACGCGTGCGATAGTTACAGTGTATTATTGAAATTGATCTGCGAAATACATCTGTAGAAAGGCCAAATATTTAAGGTCGATTATTTCATTCCACGCGTTCGTAATTTGAGAATATTGTCTCGGGTTATCTTTGTTCAAGCTCTCGTTTCATTTCTCCGTACAATATCCGTTTAGAAAGTAAACCGCATTAGAAAAATATAGCGTTTTCAGATAAGGCAAAGGGTTAATAGACGCGTGCTTCTCGAAGAGAAAAATTGAGACGTTGTAGGAAATGTTGTCAAGACCAAGATTCTTGGTAGCTTTAATCTTGAATTGTACGGAGTACAAAGCAATCTAGTCTTAGTATTGTCTCGAAAATCGAGGCAAGACAAGACGATATCAAGAGTACTCTTGAAGTCCTGTGCAGTTCTATGTTGCCACGAATGTTTCGAAATGGGTGAGAATATTGTTTAGTCAATCTTAACGAGTAGATATATTTAGAATTCATTAGATAGGTGTATATTTGCTTTCCTTCGCTTATGATGAAACCTTTGAATAATAGATGTTTACTTAACCATTTGCCGTGGAATAACGAGTTATACGCACGTCGTATAAATTGTAGTATTTATTTTATAATAGTATAAAGTAAAAAAATATTATCGAGAGTGAAAATCAATTTAAACCGTAATTTTAGCTTCGTCTTGTGAGCTTGGTTATTAACCTATTTTCATCCACGAGCGAAATAATTCGCGTACGATGACTGATATTGATATTACTAATGTCTGTGTATCGATCATTTTAGAGATTATTATAAAGGGTTATCCAAAAGTATCTTTAGGATGTGTTTATTCATGACCTGAAAAACAACATTAGAAATAAAATTGGTGAATTAAACGAGCAAATATGCCAAAATGTCATCGAAAATATTGATGTTCGAATTGATGTCTGTAAACGTGGTCGTGGTGGTCATTTGGTAAATATCGTCTTTCATATATAATTATCATAGATGATACCTGCTAATTAAATAAAAAAAACCAATAAAATTAAAAATAGTATGTCTTTTATGTAAACCAAAAACTTCCTATAGTCTATTTCGGTTAACCCTTTACTAATTAAAAAAGCTATAATATCTGTTCCAAGTTTATTACCGTGAACATATGTATCTATGACACTATGTTTTGTTTTGATTATTACACGTAATTTCCAAGTAAAATCGAAAGTCTGCGACGTACAAAGTTCGTCGCGTATTCAGTGCTTCGATGCAAATGGGTTGAATAAAACTTTCTTCTAATACTCGAATGACGTGTACTTAGTGACACGATATGAAAGCAGTGATCAGATAACGCCAGTAATAAAATAATTAAATGACAATGAGTTAATCGTGGTCGTGGTGTTTTTCAATCGTTGACAAGTAGAAAGTTGTATGGTGCAAAAGCCTGAAGAGATTCAGTGAATAGCGAGTCTGAGTTGGCCGGTTCATGAAGGTTGCAAGTGGCGCAGTCGTAAAATTGACGATATCGCGGGAGGGGATCGTTAAAGCTCTCGAGTTAATGAAGTCGCTCGGGTCATCGCGAACGACGCTACGTTTATTCGTCTAACAGTTGCGCGAGTTTAATCTTGACAAGAGGAAAGAACTCTCCGCGCGAATTTAGACTTGCCGGATTATAGCAATTCTGAATTGCAACTTCGTTACACGTATAATTTAATAACGGCAACGGCTTCATGCTGGCGTTACTATAAACTCGTGTATCGATATTTATAATACGAGGGAAAGTTTTGCAACGTGTAAAGTGTTCTATTCTGGAATAAGAAATACGGCTGCTTACACCATTTGCTCGGGTAAAAGTTACAATTTTGCGCGCTGAATAGCTATTTCCCGCTGAAAATTCATGCTTTGAGAATTGAAAGCATCGAGAACTGAATGGTTTGGAAATTCGAAGCAATGGGAATTGAAAGCATTGAGAACTGAATGGTTTGGAAATTCGAAGCAATGGGAATTGAAAGCATTGAGAATTGAAAGGTTTGGGAATTGAAAGCATTGAGAATTGAAAGCATTGGAAGTTGAAAGCATTGAGAATTGAAAGTATTGGGAATTGAAAGTATTGAGAATTGAAAGTATTGAGAATTGAAAGTATTGAGAATTTAACGTATTGGGGATTGAAAGCATTGAGAATTGAAAGTATTGAGAATTTAACGTATTGGGAATTGAAAGCAGTGAGAATTAAAAGCATTGGTAATTAAAAGCATTGGGAATTAAAAGCATTCGGAATTGAAAGCATTAAGAATTGAAAGCATTGAGAATTGAAAGTATTGAGAATTTAACGTATTGGGAATTGGAAGCATTTCAAATTGAAAGCATTGAGAATTAAAAGCATTGGGAATTAAAAGCATTGGGAATTGAAAGCATTAAGAATTGAAAGCATTTCAAATTGAAAGTATTGAGAATTTAACGTATTGGGAATTGAAAGCATTGCGAATTAAAAGCATTGGGAATTAAAAGCATTGGGAATTAAAAGCATTGGGAATTGAAAGCATTGAGAATTAAAAGCATTGGGAATTGAAAGCATTAAGAATTGAAAGTATTGAGAATTGAAAGCATTGAGAATTGAAAGCATTGAAAATTGAAAGATATGAAAATTGAAAGCATTGAGAATTGAAAGGTTCGAAAATTCACACCATTGGAGAGTTGACTCTTTGAGAGAAAAAAGTTGGCAATACAAATTATCGTTGATAACAGGGTAAAGTACTCAGCAATCGACACCCTCTGTGAGTTTAATTATTAGTAAATTAAATTTTTGTTATAGCACATACTAGGTAAAGCATAATCGGTTATACTTTACAAGAAAAATCACAGATGAAATTAAATCTAATCTAGAACCTCAATTTATCATAGATAAATAACCAAAAGATCATAAACAATGCCTATGACTGTTCATTACTATATACTTTATTATAGTTTACCCTTGTCTTAATTTTCTTACTCCATTCGTACAAAAGGACTCCACTTGTAACGCAAAAAAGAAAAAAAGAAACAGCTACCTTCTTTTTCACTCTTCTTAAGCCTTATCTAAATGATCTTACTAAACAAAGATTTCGCCGAATCTTCGTTTACTCCGCTCGTTGAATCTCGGGACAGAAGGGGGCGGAATAAAAGGGATAAGCAGACGTTTGGTCGCGACGTACTCGCGCTCGTGTATTCGGACACGAGTACACGGAAGCTGGTCGTTAAAACGGAGGGACGGTTTATCGCGGGCCAGTTAACGAGGGACTAAAATTGCTGTTAGTCGTTGGCCGCGAGACCGAAACGGGACGAGACAGCCAAGGGATTATGAGACTGGACTGCGGTCGTAAAACGCCGAGGACGACAACGAGGAAAAGGACGAGGAAGGGGACGTTTCCCTGTTCGCCAGACGGAATTCCGGCACTCTAGCGAATCGAGGGGGTAGTATGAAAAAAATGTCACACGGAGAAAGGAGAGCCGTTTTGCTCGTCGCGTCGCGTCGCGTCGCGAAGCTTCTGCCAGAAACGCTGAGGGACAGTCGTAACGATACGCGCCAAGTGGCGAGCGTCTGTTGCAGGAGAATCGAGTGGGCGTCGTCTGGAAAATTGCTGACGGCTCGATTTCGTTCTACCTTACGTTCGGAGTGTGTAAATACAAGTAACACGTTTGCATGTGGAAAATTTGTCAAATGGATATTTGACCCTTTGCACTCGAACCTTTTCTTTGTTTTTTTTGTCCGTTGTTTTGTGTCGCATCAACCACTTGGGTTATTAGCGACAACAGAGGGGGGAGATTTATAGGTCGTTGTAGAGCATGGATTGCTTTAGATACTGTAGGAGTCTTGATACTGTTCCACTGTCCTTTAGGTTGTCTTTTAGAGTAGGTTTGACGTTGAGTTGGTTTCTTAACGGAAGGAATATTTCACATTGCAGTACGAGGTGATCTACTGTTAGGGTCGTCTTGCATCGTTCGCAGAGTGGTTGGTCTTCTTTGTTGAGTATGTATTTATGGGTTATTTTCGTATGTCCAATTATGATTCTTGACAGTGTAACTTGGTCACGTCTTGTTTTGCTCGTATTACCAGCAATTTTCTTGACCAGATTGAAGTTGCAGTTTGTTGGAAGAATAAGTGAAGTTATTACGATTTGTTTTTGTCGTTATGTTATGAACTGAAAATTATTTGCATTCTCTCCATAACGGACCCTGAAGCCCTAAACACTGCATAGGTAAAAACAGAGGCAAAGTTTCTCATTGGACAATACTAAACTGTGTAATGTTTGAATAGTAAGATGGGAAGAATTGTTAATCGTTGCCAAGAATATTCCACTATTCGCGTTTATTGTTTATGGGACGCATATTTGGTGTCCATATCTCATAGATAGCGAACTAAATGAATAGCATAATGGAATAAAATTGTTGCAATACGGAATTCTCTTCTATTTACGCGAAGATAGCGATGGGGCTAAGACATGTTTGATACTGTGGCAGCTCTCCTGCACCCACTACTAGAGGGACATACGAAATAGGCTTTCTCGAAAGTACTCGCTCCAACTATCTCGTCCATATATATACCGCCTTTAACTTTCCTTCCAATATCCCAACGTCTAAGGCAGGGCCTGCTAGTGGACTCATCAGTAAGGCTACCTAGCAGGCCCCGGACGAAACGCAACACCCTTCCTTTTTCCTATTCTATCCCCTCTCCACAGCTCTACAACGCTTTTAACCTTCCTTCCAATATCCCAACGTCTAAGGCAGGGCCTGCTAGGTAGCCTTACTGATGAGTCCACTAGCAGGCCCAGGACGAAACGCAACACCATTCCTTTTTCCTATTCTATCCCCTCTCTACAGCTCCACAATACTTTCTATACGTTTATGTTTTGAATTGATATTTCCGTATGAATCTCACGTACGATACGTTTGCAAACTATTTGAGATGTATTAAAACAATGAACCATGGTATCGATACATCGCACTTGTATTACGGTTCATACCTACGTGAATATTATCACGAAGCTCCGAATACGATTCAAACAACATCTGTATCGTGAAACATGTAATAACATATATAACTCAGCGATGATCATCGTGTTATCCTTTATCATTAATTGTATCATTTCTATCATGCTTATCATCTATACTGAAATTCGCCGTACTTTTCGAAAATTAATTCACAGTTTCACACGTTGATTGTGAACGAGAAAAATACTTTATTTCGCCCATCGAAATTAATCGGACCCGATAAAGTACACACGAGACGAATAAATAACAATAAGAATGACAATTTCCAGCTGTACTTTGAAATTTGGAAATCTAGGTACAGTAGTTGTACGACGATAGTTTCACTAGCAAGTTCAGGCCCGTTCATTTTTGCAGCTACGAATTCTGGCTGGATTTATGGGGTTCCCGGGGGATGCAACTTCTCGGCATTGTCCCAGATCGTTGATTTATGATAGCCCTGCATCGTCTCGAGTACACGCGATATTCTCTTGGAATACACAGAGTAGCTTCGCTTTTTCCACATTAACCGTTCATTAGCAGAAACCCATCAATTATTTCGGCCGGAAGTTGCAATCGGAGAGAGGCAAGAGGGGGTGGGAGTGAAACTCGATTATCCGAAGCAATTCGAAGTTCGGTTAATTGGTTCGAGTTTCCTTCGATAGAAAATCATTTCGAGCGAGGGGAAAGAGGGAAAGAGCCCGCTGCTGAATGTCTACTTAAGGGAATTTCCTGTTTTTAATTAGCCGGCCTTATTTAGCTACTCGTGCCTTTTAATCCGTTACACGTTTCCATCCACATAAAAGCGGAAGATTTCCAAGATATCGACTCGGCAGGCAAATAAAATCGTCGTTCTGCGCGAACCGGCTAATCGCCTAATTAACCGATTAATCCGATTATCAGAAACGCTCGATTAAACAATTTCCTTCGCTTCTCCACCCCTACCCCTCCCCTCTTCTCCTTGTCGTCGTGTCGAGTGCCTCGAGTTTCGGATGAATCGCGAGAGAATATAGTTGAGGGGAGGGCTAATCAATTAATCAATGTCAAACCGATCGCAGAGTTCTACGGCTGATCACTCTTGCGCGGATAAAAGGCAGCCCTTTTTTTGCCGGAGAAACTCGCCGAGTTCCTCGATATTCCTAATGGATTGCAGATGTTATGCGGCCGCAGAGGACGAGCTTCCAAACTCGATATTCGCCTCGATGATTCTCGAAGCTGGCGGATATTGCAGGTCACCTTGGGTTACGCGGCTTGCAGCACACGACGCAAATTAATCCTGCCTCTGGACACTGCAACCGAACGTTTCGCACCACCGGCGAATTCTCCGCGCCGAGATAGAGCGAGACACGTATTTACACGGGCACAAGTGTGTAGACGTAATAAAATTACCGAACGAGACGGAGAAACGGAGGTGAAGTTGGCGACTTTTGGATCGCCGCGTCTTGTAGGGTTTCGCTGACGCTTCGCAAACATTGCCACCCGTTTCCACCGGGGAATCTTGATCCGAGATTTTCAAGAGAACCTCTAGGACACGGATTTTCTTTCCGCATCGGGGAATCGTTCGCTGGAAAATTCTAGGGAAACCTGCTGGCGAGCGTGGTTACATTGCTGAAGCAATTCCGGCGAGATTTTTTCCGACAATTTCGGGTAATTATTATTAGTTTGGAAAGCTGAGTTTGGTTTGGGTTAGGTTTCGTCTAAAAGTAATGGGGTTCGGGTTAGGTTTGGTCTAAAAGTAATGGGGTTTGGGTTAGGTAGGCTATAAAGAACGAAGAGAAAGGAAAGGAATAACAGATCGCGTTTCATACTAACAATGAGTTTATTAGAGAATTCGTCGTGAGACTGCAAATTCTTATGCTAGTTTATCTTTTTATGGAAAGAATTAACCCTTTGAGTGCTGTGACTGTAAATTCACGGCCAATTTCAAAGATGACGTACAGAGTTTAAAAATCAGCTTATTTAACGTGTTAATAATTAGCGAAGATGTTGAAAGCACAGCTTTTTTAGAATTCTAAATAATTAGCGAAGGTGTTGACTGAACATAAATCTAGGAATACTATAAAGATTAATAGAAATAACGACACTGATATTGAAAAATATATTTATACAGTTTCCACAAAAATAAATTCGAAATTGCCCTAGTCTCCCAAAATTGATTCGCATTCGAAGGATTAAGAAAATAGAAGCTAAACGGTAATTTATTTCACCGTCGAAGTATAGTGAAGTAACGTGTGTAACCTATGATAAACTACGCTTATGCAAATTTATGTCTGTATAAACAAATATGAAGAAGTAGAAGCTAAATAGAGGGTAGCTTTTATCCCCTACGTATTAAAGTGTCTTCTCTAATTTCACCGTTCCATATATTCTTATACCATGCGCATATTTTGTACTCTTTTACCTATTTAGTTTCCCCCGTGAGTGCATAAAAGTCCACGGTTTAGTTATGGCAAAGGCGGAAAAATATCCAATCGATTTTCTCATTTAACTCAGTATGATATATATTACAGGTGGGCCTTCTACGACGCGCTAGATACGTTTCTCGAAAATACACTATAAAATTGTGGCATTGTAGGGAACGTTCCACATTTCCTAAACCGCATTGTAAAAGTACCGCGTCGTAAGAAACGTTCCGCATTTTTCCAACCGTGTTGTAGCGAAACTGTGTTATGAAGGTACCGGTAGGGTATATATAAAGGTAATGTGGAGCTGTAGAGAGGGGATAGAATAGGAAAAGGAAGGGTGTTGCGTTTCGTCCTGGGCCTGCTAGTGGACTCATCAGTGCGGCTACCTAGCAGGCCCTGCCTTAGACGTTGGGATATTGGAAGTGTGGAGCTGTGGAGAGGGGATAGAATAGGAAAAAGGAAGGGTGTTGCGTTTCGTCCTGGGCCTGCTAGTGGACTCATCAGTAAGGCTACCTAGCAGGCCCTGCTTTAGACACTGGGATATTGGAAGGAAGGTTAAAGGCGGTATATATATGGACGAGGTAGTTGGAGCGAGTACTTTCGAGAAAGCCTATTTCGTATGTCCCTCTAGTGGTGGGTGCAGGAGAGCCGCCACAGTAATATATATAAAGGTAGGGTTATATATATATATATATATATATGTATGTAGGATGGTGGACCCTTCTAGACCCAATAGAAGAAGAGAAAGACAGTATATGCCGAATAATAACGTTAGACACACAGTAAAGGCCCAGTGGGACTGTGGCGTAATGGTTAACGCGATCGATTAGTGACCCGAAGATCTAGGTTCTCGATTTCCGCCGGCGGGCGCAGTTTCCTTTTTCGACTATACAAGGCGATACGGCTCGCCGCGATACTACATATATAACAATGGAAAACTCGATGCTATTGTATAATAAGCTTACACCGAAGAACCATAGCGTTCAGAGGCTTAAGTACAGAGGGCCGATTGTTTTCGTCGTAAATCTCTTCTAGAAAGCCATAGCATTATGAAGAAGAATATTATCACTTGGAAAAAGGGGGACGTTTTCCAGTATCCCGTTCGTTTAACGAGAAGAGCAGTTCCATCGTCAGAGCTGCTTGGTAATTCAGCTCGTAGGAGGGTCGAACGACGCTCGTAATAGGGCAATACTTCACCGAGTCACCCCTCCGGAGGTTTCGAGACCCTTTTCGCGGTCGAACAGGACGAACAGTTCGTCCTACGGGAATCGGTCACGATCGATGCACGGTATTCGGTAATTTTATGGTTCGCCGAATCGGGTTGCGTTAAAAGATTACAAAACGTCAGGTGTCCGTCTTCTAGAATTCCTCATCTCCATTTTGCTACCTAATACAGGGACGGGCACGGGCACGAGGTCAACGAGAGCCGCGTTTCGATTATATATCACGGTATATCACGAGTAGTCAAATCACGGTTACACAGTATTAAATACACAAAGGGAAATTGAATTGAATTAATACGGTTATAAGAAGTCTATCGCGAGTCTTAAGTGCTACGTAAAGCATACATATTAAGAGATGTTAAGAGATAAATACAAACGAATTATTTTAAAATTTTACTAATAAAAATGACGAAACGGATTTAAACGTTGAACGAGAGCCACGCTTAACGTAAAGTCGCATTTGCCCGTCGCCGCTCTAATGTGAATATTACAAAATTATAAATTATTGCGCGCTTTCCGTTTCGCGTAACGCTGACACCACGAAACGTTATCTCGACCAGAGGATTAGCGCTCCTCCTGCGACTGCTCTGTAATTGAAGTCTCCTTTCCGAACCGTGAAATTGACTTTAGGTTAAACGATGAAGCGTTATTTGCGACACGCGTCCGCGATTCTCGCGTCTCACCGCCGAATATCCGATGAGCGAAGTCTCAGAGATGGACGCTTTTCAATTGGACACCGCAAGTCAGATTAGTTAACCTCTTGCCCTGTTAATTTTTCAATTGTTGAGAAGACCAACTTGAATATTTCTTGCTTTAACACTTCGTCGTAACGCTTTGTGTATCGCAAAGAAATGTTAGGTTCAATAACCGAAGAATAGAGCCTTGTTTTATCGGAACACTCCCACGTGAATTTATTTTTGTCCGGTGATTATACTCGGTGAATGGAGTACAGTCTTGTAGACGAAAGACTCGCTATATGGGATAAATCCGCACATTTATACAAAGATAAAACCGCGAAAATCTCAGCATGGCACTTTAATATCTATACACGCGCGCGAAAATGAAATTTTCACTGAAAATATGAAACCGTGCGAATGCTGCTGTCGGTTATTGTTAAAATTCTGCTTAGAATTTCAAGTCGCGCGCAACAACGAACGCGAATTCTTAATGTATACCAATTACGACGGATGACGCGATTAGGATTACCTATCGGTTTCCAACAGCTGTCGATTTCCATCGATTCGTTCATTTCACGGAATCGGTTGAAAGACAGCATCGCGCGCGATCCAGCTGCGTTACGATTTCAAAAAGTTCGACTCAAGAGACTGCGGAGGCTGCGAAGAGACACTAACGGCGCAATAACTTGGCCCGAAGTTTTTCCAAGGTTCTCGAAGACGGCGATAAGAAGAAGAAGAAGAAGACGGGATAACATAAACATGTTTTTACCTTTCGTAAAAGCACATAAAACGTTGGAAGTATATCCTGTACTTGCAGCAGTAGCAGCAGCATGCTTTCCAGGTTAATGTTATTTCTTTTCGACCCCTTCCGCGTTAATACGCTTCTCCGTCCCGAACGGCGGAACGTAATTCCGAGTCTTGTTCCCTTTTCTCTTGGCGAAAAATCACGCGTCCCGCCGTTAAGCGCCCTTCGCGCGGTCACTTCATTTATCTTTACGAGTGCCAGACACCGGTAATCTCCCCGAGCATCCTTCAACGCCGCCCCCGTGTACACGTATTCGATGTCTGTCGTGAATAATTCCGACGGAAGAGAGCCGGGAAGATGGCTTTTCCGTGTAGCAGCCAGAAATTATCACGTTCCCTCGAAGCGGATCGATCCGTGTGGCCCCGAAAGCAGCGGTTCCCGCGCGTGCAGAAAGCTTTCGCCTGGGTAGTTAAACATGGCTTCTGAATCATTTGTGCGGTGGGAAAAAGCGAAACGAGGGATCTGGGTCAAACTGGGAGGCGCCTACCAGCTATAAACGCGTAAAGATTAAAAGTTGCAAAGATCACGGCGCGGCAGGGGCAAGTCGTAATGATTTCTGCGATAGAGAGAGAGAGTCAAAGTTTTCGCCTGCCGAGCAAACGCGCCGTAAGACGCTAGAGTTTAAGAGTTGTTCGGTATTTAGAGCAAAGGCAAAAGGAGCTTTTCTTCCGCGAGGGAATTTCGCAGAGAGAGAGAGAGAGAGAGAGAGGAAGATCGAGAGCCTTTCGGCGAGAAATTCGACGACGAAACTGCTACAAGCTTGCCCATCTTTATCACCAGGAAATATATCCGTGGTAATATCTCCTCAGCGTTGCGAGGCTTCCGAGAAATTCCTATTTTCGCGAGTCCTCTTCTGGACATCGATAGCACACTTTGCGAGCACATAGATACACACGTGCAGGCCTTTTGATCCTTAAGATACAAGTCTACCGGGGGTTGTATCGCTGATAAGGTCGCCGAATAGAAGACAGAAACAGAAATACGGCGAACAGATAATTTAACGCTATTTCTACCAACTCGGACAAATGACCCTTTTTAAAATTTTTACTTGAAATTGCTATATAAGTTTCATCGCTTTTTTCTGAACCAACTTTAAGACTTTTCCTGTAACAGGTATGATATAATTTATTATTTATTATTATTAACGTTAAGGGTTTCCTCTTATATACGATTAGTGCTATAGAATTGTTGCGAAAATAACACCTTTGCACTATGAGACCGCATGAAATAGCGTGCAAGTTAAAGGCGATGAAGATCTTATAAACTAAAATAAAATAAAATAAAATAGTGTTTAATTGTGTAATAGTATATATAATATAGTAATGATTATAAAATAATAACCACAACCTGTAATGATTATAAAATTAATTTAGCAGTATGTATCTCTCTCCATCTCCTGGCTTTCATATATGAATGCAGTATACTCATTTTTATCGTATGTTTTACTCCTTTATTTCTCGTTGCAAAACCGGTTGAAGTTGCGTAAAAATCTACAGCGTAAAAATAACTTTCAAATTAAGCATCTATTTAACACTCGTGTGCAGGATCGTAAGATTTAATATTTATTCGTGAGAAATCAAACAGGACAGGTTTAATACTTACAATTTTCAATCATCTTCGCATTTACGAAGCAAATTTACCGCTTTAAAAATAGTTAAGTAACGATTTCGCGTTGATGAAGATGTTGCTTATGCAACTTTATTTTGTTCCCGAACAAAAATACCAAAGTGGAAGCTAAATAGATGGTAGTTTTATTTAGAATTCGTAAAGATACCAAAAGTTCAAACGTGTAAAGGCTCGGAATTAATTTGTACATATAATAGTTACCGCGTTATTACAAAAGTTATAGCTTCAGTTTAAAGACTTTTAATCGAACTGCGGCGAAACGACGCCGAGCAACATTAACATTCTAAAGGAACTAAGAACGACGTCTAAAATTTACAAAGAAGCATTAAATGTAACGATTGGAAAGTTTCGCCCGGAAGAAGAAAGCTGGCAGCACGAAATTCCGTAAGTCACTCGGCGTAGCTGAGTCATCCGAAAGAAACGAACATCTTCCGGAAGTTATTATCGCGAAATCGGATTTCATCCACCCACCCACACACACACACACACAGACACACACTTTCTTAACAGCAGCTAAAAGAAGAGAAACTCACCCTGGCGAGTTCGTTTAAAAAATTGAAGAACAAAAACGGTGGTGAATCGAACGAGGTTGGATTATATTCTCACGGACGATCAAATCCTACGCTGTTGGCCAGCGTTACTTTTTTTTTCTCTCAATCGGATACGGTGCTTTGAAGTCGTCACCGATGTCGTTCCGCCTTTAACGAGCCGACAATGACGCGGACCCGATAAGAAAAAAGAGCCGCACCCCTGCACACCGGAGACCGCGTCTCTATTTGTCTTTTTTAAATACAATCCGCTCCAGCGGAGCGCAAAATTGCCGAATTCCCCGGATCGACCCGTCACGAATCGAACGAGGACTTTGATCTTTAACTCTCGGGCCACTCTCGATTCTCCGGGGCTTCGTTCGAACGTTATATCCCCGGTGCTTCCGCTTTTATGGAGCCCCCCTATCGCGTGACCAGAAATTGTTGAAACGCTCGCGCGGTGGCAAGGAGCGTGCCGACCGCGGCGATGGAAAAAATTGGTCACGCTAGGTAAACCTCTTTTACTGCGAGTGCTGGCTGAGGTTTACGGCTCGCCGCGAAGAGAGCTCTTCGGATCTAGCTTTTATGGAAAATTCGTATCCCGCTCACGCGTTCACCTACCATTCTTACGGATTTATGGGGCGAGGACGGGAGGGAATGTTGGGTATAATCGGATTTGTAATTGGTTAACGGGAATTGATAAACGGTACTTTGATTCTAGCCTGTATTCGGATTTTCAGAAACTCCGAACGCTCTTACGCGAGCGACGTGTTTCGTACAACGAATTCTATGGTTTCTTTTTATCGGTACGGTTAATCATTATTTAGGACGGAAGGAACTTTTGTTGATAACTATGGAAACACGTTGCTAGTCTCTGTGCTTGAACAGGAAACCAACGTAGTGGCATTAGGGTATCAGATTTGTTGAAATATGGAAGTTTCTTCTTGTTGTGTGAACGGAACAGAAAAATAAAACTGGGTAGATAGTAGATAATCAACTTTTTATGCTATGCATTGTTCGTTATAAATCGTTGACGAATTTTTAATCTTCAATGTAATGCAATGGAGATATGTAGGGCCAAGAAGAAAGCTTGGAAATTTAAAGGGATAGAATTTAATAAAAGCTTGGAAATTGAAAGGCTTAAAATTTTAAAGCATGAAAATTTAAAGACTTGAAATTGGAAAGCTTGGAAACTTAAAGGCTTGAAATTTTTAAGCTTAGAAATTTAGAAGCGTGAAATTTTAAAGCAAGGAAATTTAAAAGCTTGGTAATTTAAAGGCTTAGAATTCGAAACCTTGTAAATTTGGTGGCTTAAAATTTTAAAGCATGGAAATTTAAAGGCTTGGAATTAGAAAGCTTGGAAATTTAAAGGCTTGGAATTAGAAAGCTTGAAACTTTAAAGACTTAAAATTCGAAACCTTGTAAATTTGGTGGCTTAAAATTTAAAGCATGGAAATTTAAAGGCTTGGAATTAGAAAGCTTGGAAATTTAAAGGCTTAGAATTCGAAACCTTGTAAATTTGGTAGCTTAAAATTTTAAAGCTTGGAAATTTAAAGGCTTGAAATTTGTAATCTTGGAAATTTAAAGGCTTGAAATTTGTAATCTTGGAAATTTAAAGGCTTGAAATTTGTAAGCTTGGAAATTTAAAAGCGTGAAATTTTAAAGCATGGAACTTTAAAGGCTTGGAATGAGAAAGCTTGGAAATGTAAAGGCTTCGAATTCAAAACCTTGGAAATGTAAAAACTGGCGGTTCGAAAGCAAAATATTCCCTCAAGTATTATCATCCCTCGTCCGCGAATGTTTAAAAGTCAATGATTTTCGTAAGCGTTTATTCATCGGTGCATTTACCGTACTTGGTTATTTATACTTACATTTTTTCGGTTTGAAAAGAGTCGCAATAAAGGCGCAGGAAGAATTCTATAGCAGGGGACAGTTGGAAAATGGAGAAAAGCGATATCCCAAGGCTTTGGGAGCCTCTATCGAGGGGGTGGGTGAAATAAGGGTGGATTTGGTCCACTCGGTCGGATCGATGAGAGGCCTCGCAGGTTGTTCTCTTGTTCGTCCACGGTATTGTAAGCCGAAGACGAAGATTCTGATGGCCTTTTTCACGACAGAAGAGCCACGAACAACAGCTTCGATCGAATTCGAGCAACTTTAACGAATATTCCACCGCCGCCTCTTTCTTCGTACCTTTGTCGCCGTTACTTCTTTGTCCGGAGACGCTTAATGTGGCCAATAACGAGTCGATGTTAATTAAATTCGTTCGTATTCTTGCTTATTGGCTCTTCTTCCAAGAACCTCTGATATTATTCTTCCCCCTTTATTCGCTTTACTCTCTCGTTCGATCGTTTCGCGAAATTAGCGAAACGATCAGAGAACTCCTTTGCCGCAATCGTGAACAATTTTAATCCTTTCGTTATTATAATTATTCTGCGTTCAGCTTGCACGCTATAGACCGTGTAATACGAGTAATTATAATTTGCTTGATGAATTTCCTTCATTCACGTTATTTAAACATTATAAGCTATATTTTGTTTTGCGTATTTCGCGTATTTCTGCGTTTAGTACATTCGTGCACGTTTCAATTTCTCGCGATCGCAAGGAAATTAGTCAGCAGAATTCGTTTCATATTATCAATGTTGAATAACGCAGAGAAAAAAGATCCTATTTCAATTTTTACGATGTTGGTGTAAAGAGCAGGCTTTAGTCTTTAAATTCAAGGTAGTTTTAGTTGCATAACATTTTTTTTATAGATTCGGGAGCAGTTTGAATCTTTTTAATTTACTTGGAGAATATCAACTTCATTTTTCTACTTCTTTTTTTTTACTGTAAAATGATTTGAGTATTTCAATGGAAATACAACATTTTGCTATTCTTAACTAAGTTATTCTATTACAGTTTAGTATTGTTAGAGCGCAACTAGCATAGGTTTACTGTAAAACTGCAAAACAGTATTTTATTTTAGCATTCTATTGTATCATTGAAAATGCAGTATTCTATTCAACTTTATTATCGCGGAGATTACGTTAATTTATCCTCACTTAAATCATCTGTTTCTTATATATATATATAGTAGAATAGTTCAACATTTTTGGCGTTTCTATCGTCGTGTGCCAAAACTAAATTATAAACTTTCGCTTTTACATTCGATCTATTACGTTACACTAACAGATTTCCCCGTCTACAACTAAATAAAACATAAATGATAAATAATACCATTTCCCATCTGCATCGAATATTTCTCCATCGCCTGTAGGAGTACCGTTCGCGGAATTGTTGTCGCGATCGGGAGCCATTAGCTGTTCTTCGTGGCAGGCAAGAAACTCGAGGCGCAAGGATTCTCGGAGGATCCATCGCCGTGTTTATCGGGTATGCTATCGAGAATACATCGAATTCCCATTTTTCGTCGTCTCCTGTTTCATTTTCGCGTCTACACGGCGGAGCATATCGACGGAGCGGCGGAGAAGGGGGGGAGGGGGAGGAATCTAAGGGTTGAGAACTCGCGGGAAAAAGGTGTCGCGATACAGCGGCTTTTATATCTCGCTCGTCTTTTTTTTTTTTAAGACCGGTCGTTTAAAGCCGCGCGGAGGATCGCCGGGAAACGGCGAAAGTAATTCGCGGAACCGTGAAACGCGTCTTCGTCGTTGGGCGTTTGAAAAGTGGGAATCCGAAGAACGCGCGGCCAGGCGGCGCGAACGGGATAAGCATCCGGTGTTTAATGAAAACGTCGGCAACAGGCTGTGAAATTTCAACGAAACGGTGGCCGGAAATTGCTGAACGAGCAATCCGGCACCCGCGGTCGACAGTTCCGCCCGTCTTCGTGCAATGTTTCGCGACGCGGATCCTCTAATTAATAAGACCCTTCTCGATTTCAAGTGCGAGGCGCGTCGTTTAACCGAACTCTTTCCACGTTCATTGTTCGTTAATCCGTGTTCCATCGCGTCGCTGAGAATTCCTCGAATCTGCCGCGCCGCGTCCGCTAAATTCGCCTCTTTTGCTCGCCTTAACTCGCGCGGGATGGGCTGCGTTTCGAACGAATAATGCATAGCGAAGTTGGCATTGTTACGGTGTCCATTATTCCGGGGGTCTTTTTACTTTTACTGGGGAATTATTAGGATAATAAATGTGGCGCGTTTCATTAGCAGTAAAGAAGTTTCGCGGTGATTCGATGAATAAGTAAGAAAGGGAAAGAGGAGGAAACAGAGAAGTGGAATCCGCTTTTTAACGTTTCTCTCTCGAAGTACTCTTTCTTTTTTCTTTATTGGATATTCGGTTGTACGCGCAATTAATGATCGTCGAATAAACGTTTACGAATTTTCTTCGCATTTAAGACCTAAAAGCAATTCCGAGTAGCGCAGTTCGACATTTCTCGATTCGTTAGCTAAATTAGAATTTAATTTACCTGTGCACGTTAGCGTTAACTAATCATTGCTTTCATGCCACGTTCCGTACATGTTGATTGAATTTTATGGGTAATCTTTATCGAATAATTCCGAATATTGTAATACAAAGCTAACATTATAGTTGAAGTTAAATTTCACCGTTAATGGCGCCCATTTTTCTGTCGAATTTGCATTATAATTCACAGAACCAATGTGTTTTTGTTTATTTATATAATTTACTATAATTTACTATAAAATAAGCATACAAATTCACCGATTAAAATGGGTTGCGATCGTATTCGCGGCGTGTTTCGTAGCGTTTGTTTCGGCGAGAAGAAGAGTTCGGATACGAATCCCAGCAGGAGTAGGCCCGAGTGGCTCCTCTCAGGGTTTACGAATTCTACGAGGTGTCTCTCGAGCATCCCCATTTGTTTATTCGACCCAAACGACCCATGGAGATAGAGCTTCTACCGATAGAAGCTTTCCCTCGACGCGTATCTCGGTTTAGGCTACGTTCAAACGTAGAAACGTGCCAGCGTACGATAAAACCTTTCTCCCCGTATCGAAAAACCATTCGATGCTACGGAACGCATCGACGAGAGAAGGAACAGAAATTGTATGTACGACGTATGTATGTGTTTATTAATCGTTTTTGAGGCTCGTGGCCTTTTACAATATTTGGTTACAATTTGCAAGGTTTTTAATTGAATAATAATAAATTTATTATAAATTCAACGGGTTGTAAGAACTCTTTAGTGTACATTGAAAATATACACAGAGTAGCGATACAATGCAATATAAAAGGAAGAGAAAGTGAGAGAAAGAGAAGAAAAAGGAAAGTAAAATGAAAAGAAATAATTTACCATACACGTTGTTTACTTTCTAATAATATTTACGTTGCGCTTGTATTATTGCTTATGAAATAAATAAATGTAATAGAATATTAATGATTGTAAGAGAATCTAATATGTGTTCCCAAATCGGTCGCGAGAGTACGCACTTTCTTTTTGTTTCTTCCATTAGCGTTGCGACCGTGTTTTGTTCTGTTCGTAAAATGTCCTCCCAAGGCAAACACGTGCTCGTATATTATTACCTCTTTTCGTTCTATATATATATTTAATTTAGTATTCATAAGATAAAGATGTTTTATTTAATTCCCTGCAACTAAAACTCTGTCAGGTTATGGGCCCAGTCCGCTTCCACTGCGCCTGACAGAGTTTTAGTTGCAGGGAATTAAATAAAACATCTTTATCTTATGAATACTAAATTAAATATATATATTGAACGAAAAGAGGTAATAATATACGAGCACGTGTTTGTCTTGCGAGGACATTTTACGAACAGAACAAAACACGGTCGCAACGCTAATGGAAGAAACAAAAAGAAAGTGCGTACTCTCGCGACCGATTTGGGAACACATATTAGATTCTCTTACAATGATTAAGGTAGTTCTACTAGGTGTGGTATTGATAATAATAATAATAATAATAATAATATATATATATATCAGATACTGTGAAAATATTTCGAGAAGGAAAGAAAATTCCGCCACTTATTTTAATCGCTAGACGGGCTGAGATTCTTTTGCGCAAATTCCTTGACGGTTTTTTTTTTTTTAGAAACACGAGTGGAGAAACGAAACTTAAACAGAAATTAATCTCACCTTGATTAAACTGCGGATGTAAATTTATAGTTTTGCTAACAAAATTAGTGGAGGATTATTTTACTCTTGAAATAGAATCATTTTGCATGGAGATTCGTTCACGGATTTTTGGAAACTTGTTTAGAGGAATGAAACTTAAATAAGAATTAATTTTATCCGCTAAATGTAACACGATTCAACTGCGGATCTTCGTGTCTTTGTTCGCAAAATTGGAGAACAAAGGAACGTAGTAAATTGGGGATTGTTTTACTCTTGAAATGCAATCATTTTGCATGTAGATTTATTGGCGGATTTCTAAAAACGCGAACACAGAAATGGAACTTAAATTGAAATGAATTTCACCGTTCTTAGACAGCGAATCTTTACGCAAATTCATAATTTTATTAATAAAATTAAAGAATAAAGGAACGTAGTAAATTGGAGATTGTTTTACTCTTGAAATGCAATCATTCTGCATGCAGATTTATTGGCGGATTTTTCGAAACTTAATCTTAGAAAGAAAATTAATTTTATCCGATACGTGTAATGATTGAACTGTGAATCTTTATGCAAATTCACACGTTTATAAATAAGTTCGAAAAAATTGGACCTAAATTGGGGGAAATTTGGACAATTTATATATTTTCAAAAATTATATGCATTCCGCGCCTCGTTGCACCTTTAAATTCACCCAATATTAAAATTCATATTTTATATTAAAATAATAAAATTCACATTTTATTTATCACGCTGGCGTCTCAATTTACCAACTTTATCATCGCCAAAAAAGAACCACCAGGCAATGAAATTTGACTAAAAATAAAACGGAACAAAATAAAATAAAATAAAATGAAACGGAACAAAATAAAAATAGAATAGAAATAAAATGAAACGCAAGCATATTTGTATAGTGAGAAACATTCAACAATCGAAGCGAAAATAATCATCCGACGTATCGAGAACAATTTCAGATACTTCCTTCCATTTTACCAACGATATTCCTCCGCAAAATAATCATCGCGGCCAGCGTGGCAATAAATTTTGCCAAACGCACCGCGCAGCGTCCGAAATGGCGAAACCTTAATATTCCTAAATACTCTGGCGGTCTCCTGAAGCGGATCGCTAAGCGGAAACGCAAAGATCTTCATTTGCCGGAGGAATTGGGCGGTTTTGGCGCGTTAGAAGTAGCATCGTGTCTAAATTGCGATGGTAAAAAGTGGCGATAGTAGATATTGGATTCGAAATGTCGAGCGGGTAATATCCTCGAGGCTTGGAGGCCTCCCCTTGCACTGGTGCCGTTGAAAAACCTCGTTGAACGGGAGGCATGCTGGAATAAAGCCATGAAAAAGCGTGGGGTTTGCATGCCGAACCGCCGCGTGGCCGTTCGATATTCCGATATCCTGATATCGGCTGATGCTACGCCGCGAGGAGTGTTTCTTCTTCGGCTTCGACATCTTCGCTTTCAGGATGCACACGCTCGCCTCTCTATGGAATTTATTATCTCCTCCTTCGCTTCCGGACACTTCTCCGTAACCCTTTCCCTCCCCCCTGTTTCTTTTCCGATATCCTGGTCCCGGATTCAAGCTTTCCCCGCTTTGATTTCCTCTGTCTCTTTGCAGTGGAATATCTCGTAAATCGATGATTCGTGGAACGGTTGCATATCTTGGATATCATCTTCCTTAACGATGTACCTCGACGAATGGTTTTGGGATTCATCATCCTTTCGCGATTTCGCGATTTTTGTTACCAGTCTTTTTATTCGTCACATTTTTTAACGGGGATATCTTGACACTTCGGGACGCTTTTTTCGTAACCTTTATTTGTCATTCCTTTTTTTGATAGTGGTTTGGACTTCAGTTCCCTGCTTTGATTTCGTTTGTTCCTTTGGCGTGAACTATTTCATAGAGCAGTGATTTGTGGATTATGGTTTTATTAACAAAGTTAAACGGTTGGTAACCGGGATATCTATCCTAGATCGATATACGATGCAACGATTGCTGCTTTGCTCGTCTTATTCGCCGCTTGTAAAAGGATTTCGCGACCCGATAAAGGTTGAGAAACCCTGCACCGAAGCGTTCCGTATCAACGAAATAACCGTTCGCCCCAAATCTCGAATCTTCGCTGGAAAACTGCTAAAGTAAGAAGACTCGTTCAGCTGGAATACGGCAGGCGCAGGCATATCAAAGGTCGAAAACAGTTCCTAAAAGGATTAACTTCTCGTTTATGCGACAAGTTTTCCCGCAACTTCATGCAACCTGCTCTTTTTTTCCCCCTCCCTCCTTCGTTTCCTGCCCACCCACCTGCACCCGCTTTCAAAGTCTCGTGGCTACACACTTTCCTACTCTAGCCGCGAGCCTCTTCTTTCGCCCCCGAAGCCGTGCAGCTAAGATTTCGCAACTTTTCCGCCAGACGATGCGGGTCAGATTTTTCCATAAAACACGCCCGTTAGAGAAAACCTAGCATTCGCTGTCCTGGCCGCGCTTTCAGCCGCGAGAGACTTTCTTTTATTGTCCTGTTATTTTACTCGCATCGGAAATACAGCGCGCGAGTTGCGAAATGCTGTACCACTGCTTTGTGAACATTTCTGAGATTTAAATTTGGAAATTTCTGGCCGGAACGCGAATCGATAATTATTCCGGTACAAACGTTTTCATTGATATGCGCGATATCCTTGTTTCCCCGTCGCGTCGCACCGCGGCTTATGAAAACTTTATTCCTATCGTAAAATATTGGGATATGGGGTTAATTTAAATTAGAACTCGATATATATTTCCTTGATCTATGATTTTATTTTCGCAACGAGGAAGGACGTCTTAACGTTACAAGCATCGAACTAAAAGTGAGGGCTTTTCCAAAGCACATAGAAAATCTGGCGCCCACTCCAGAAAGAAAACCAACGGCCTGGGTCTGCGATATGTTTGTCACACGGGCCCTTTAGACACTTATACGGCCAGAGGCCCATGACTCTGCTAACAGAGTTAAGGCTTTCCTTTATTATAGACCCAGTGTCTCTCAACACAAAATTTATTTTTGCTTTTAATTCAAATGATAATCCAACGTAAAATATAGTTCGCTTTTATAAAAGTTTGCTGTTTCCTCGCATCGTAATTTACCCCTTGAACTTTCTTTCGCCCGCCACTGTATTCTACTCGCCGCGATAGTAGCAAAATTTCCCACGTCATTTCGGCGAACGTTTTCATCTCGACGAATTCCTCTATCGATTGCCGGTTCGCCCGGATAGAGCTAATAAAACATTTAGGGCCGAATAGGATAGATTCAGCGGAGCCACGACAATCGGCCAACCGGTGAACGGGTTGCGCCGGCGAGATGAATCGATTATAGCGAGCGTTCCTCGCGAACTTTACGAGCATATCCGCGTTTACGATGCTCGGGGATCGAGGCACGCGTTATCCTTGGAAGGAGGGGACCCTAGATTCGGTGTCTCGGAATTAACGACGCGACTACCGCGGCGGCGTAATTTCCAAGTGCATCGTGTATATCTCTCGCGATAGAGGGATAGAGAGGGGCAATGGAAGCGGATCGCGACGGCGACGTGCTCGGTTTAACGTCGACGGGCTGCGATGCGCCGATTAGTATGCGCTCCGATGCCTCGTTCAAAATGTATCGCGGGAACGGACGATTAATTATTAATACGCAGTACGTCAATTCGGGCAACAGTATCAACGCCGAGATCCGCGGCTACGTCAACGATGGCTGCTTTACGAGCTACGCAAAGGTTCCGACTGGACAGGATTGTTGTTTTAGAACTACTAGAGTAGATGTCCCAATTACTGCCTGTGTCCCTGTAATCGACATTTTCATTATTTCGATTTAATGGCAAAGTAATGTGCGAAGAATCGCGAAGAAACGAATTTTGATACGAAATTTGGAGCTTGGTTTTTACGTAACAACGCATACATATTGTGGGTTTGTTCGCACTTAATATTTAAATGGAAATATTAGGTGGTAAATGTGCTGTTGAATATTAAGACGTGACTAATGTTATTGGAAATTATTGGACTTATCGTAATTCAGTAAAAGTGATACGTTTGCTGTATAGCTAACATACAAGATGTATATCTTGTATCTGTTACGCAAACTGAAGTGTTAATATATGTAAAACGTGTTTCTGTTTAAATGACAACTTTTCACGAGACAATTGGACTTTGTTCTATATTTGCAACGAATTAATAATAAATTAATGTATAAATAACTGTTCATAAATAAAAGAAACGTTGAACAATATTATCATCCAAACTGCAACTCGATTTTTAGGTTTATAATTTCAAAAATGGTTAAACAAAGTCACGACGATAGCTTTGAAGTGGCGGTGATTGGTACATTTACCGTATAATTCGCGGGAAGAAACATACGAGGAAACCTGAGAGTTCTCAAAGGAGGATACAAGTTTAGGTTTCACATCTTTGCTTCGCTTCGGAGAAATACGAATTTACATAAAATATCCGCAGTGCAATAATGAGTTTCGACGCGGGATCGTGAAATAGTAAGCGAGATTAGATGGTTGCCAAGAAATAAAGCCTTAATGGAATCTTCTGACCTATTTTTCGAGCGTTCGTTGCATACTATAAATTTTGCACGATGATGAACGCGCTAACCTGATCGCTTTAGAGAGCGTGCACATGCACGCGCGAGCAATATGAGTGTTCATTTACCTAGAGTACGCGCATATAAAACAGGTTACTTGAAAGGGAACGGTGCTAGTTACGAAGATACGAGGATCTTCTCGAGAATTAAAATGTCGGTCGAAAAAATAATATTTCTCGAGTTGGAACTTTCGCGTGCACGCCTTCGGAATTGGATGGTTTTAAACGGAACAACCTTTTTCGAGCCTTGCGAGATTTATAAATCCGTGATTCGTGATTTGCCACGGAAATTGGGTTAATTTGATGGCAATTCTATGCAGGGAAGAAACGAAATAACGTTAAAATTGTACATTATCGATATAAAAATGCTATAATTATTCATTACCGATATCGAAACTCTGAAATTATTAATTATTAATATTAGAATACTATAATTATTAATTACCAATGTTAGAACTCTAAAATTATTCGTTATTAATATCAGAAGACTAGAAATATCGATTATTAATATCAAAATTATATAAGTTTAACGAACCGTTCGTAAACGAACGAAATTCTAGCTTTTTATATCCGTATCTCATTAGTATAATGAGTATTGGTTAAATCTGGCCCAAATTTACTTGTTCAATAGTTTCGCAAATTCTGTACAAATATCAATTGCATGCAATTATTTTTCTGGGATACACTTATACGTGAAAATCACAGCAGCTGCGTAATACGATGAATATTTTGTTAACAAAATTGGTATCTATCGAACAGAAACTAAAAATGACGAAACATCTTTTTACTTTTTCGAAAGGAAATGAAAGTTGACAAAGTTTGTCGTTTTATGCACCCTCAAACTACTTGAATCTAATTAAGTAAGATCGCACTATTGTACAACACTTTGATCGTCAATTCCGTAAAGTGTAATTTAGCCCTCGATCAAATTTAACCGATTAAACTCGCCTTAACTTTAAAACCACCATAAACAGCGTAAAACTACCAAACCTTAAATGCCACCTGAATTAAAAATAGCTTCTTTAAATAAAAGAATGCGCGAATTAAACCATACTTCAGTTTCCTCAATAACATTCCCGTAACAAAATTCTCCCTACCCAATAAAACAACAAGCCACGCCTGAAAAATATCATCCTAACGAAGTATCTCGTATTATTTCAGGGTGGGAACCGCGGCGCTCGCGGATCAGCCTGACAAACATCACTCGCCGCCGAAAATCATCTTAAACCGCAGCCAACGATAGAATACAAGCCCACGACATGTACTCCCCCTTGCAAGCTTCGCCAAGAGGATCGAAATAAACATAAGACCACGCGAACGGCGATCAAGAGTAACATGAGATAGAACGAGACCAGTTCTTACCTAGCGGGGAACGAGACACCATGTGCTCGAGTGTACGAGCCTGGTGGTGGAGAGGGGCACTTCTCGGCACTATGATGCTGCTGTCTTGGACGTCCTCGGCGGAAGGTTGTCCGAGTATGTGCACGTGCAAATGGAAAAGCGGCAAAGAGTGGGTGGAGTGCGCGAACCGTGACTTGAAAGGTTTGCCACAGGGCGCCCGCGAAGAGACACAGGTGTTGGATCTTTCGAACAATCACCTGGTCAGCCTACCGCCGGACTGTTTTCACGCGCTCGGCCTGATCAATCTGCAACGATTGTACCTGAGCAGATCGCACATCAGTCGCATAGCATCGAGCGCTTTTATGGGTTTGGTGGGTTTAGTGGAGTTGGACCTGTCGGAGAATCTTATCGAGGATATACCCAGCGAAACTTTCCCATCCTACTCGAATGTGATGAAGCTGCTGCTGAACGGGAATCCGATACGGGAGATCCGACAAGGGGCGTTCCAGCATCTGGAGCATCTGACCAACCTGGAATTGAGCCAGTGTCGGCTGGAGAATATCGAACAGGGAGCCTTTGACGGCCTCCAGCAGCTCGAGTGGCTGCGACTCGATGGCAATCGCTTGACTCGCGTGCCCGATCGCACTTTACCACTCGGTGGAAACCTCCGAGGACTGACCTTGCACAATAATCCGTGGCTGTGCGATTGCCGCCTGAGAGCCACGCAATCTTGGCTCACGGAATCCGCGCCAGCCGCTCCTCAGGAGTCCGAACCGGTCTGCGATGCTCCCCCGAGGATGCGCGGGAAACAGATCAAGGCTGTGAAGCTGGACGAACTCGCTTGTTTGCCGCAAATCGAGCTGCAGGAACGATTAGAAGCGTACGAGGGCGATAACGTTACACTTAAGTGCGAGGTCTACGCTGTGCCCGCTGCGAAACTTACGTGGTGGTTCAATAACGAAGTATGCGAGTTGCAGACCGAGGAAGAAGCGGCGGTTGCCACTTCTACGAACTTTCCTAGGTGAGTTTCCTTTTGCTTGAATAGTTTTTGTTTTTTTGGATGAGTAGCGGCGAGCAATCTGTGGTCTTTTAAATAATTACACGCAGCCTGAGGGAACGATGCATTTTAGCCGAAACGTAAAAGTGTATATGATAGTAAACTGCGAAGAAAGTAACAAATTGAAATTTTTTGGTTAATATATTTGAGTATATAATGTTACATTCATTGTGGTCTATACGAGAAATATAAGGTTCTAAATTTTGGTTCAGGAAAGAACGAAGATTGCTCAATCCCTGGATTGGAATGTTTCGTTTCGAAGGTTGTTTTGCGGATGGAAAAGTTCGATAAGTTTGTTTCAACGTGTTCTTGTTTTTATTAAACATTTCGTAATTTTAAAACGATTATAAAGGATCTGTTGCTCACGTGTGTAAACCTAAGTTTCTGTTTTTACGTTGAATTATGAATTAGAATTATAAAACTTTCCTAACGAAGAACGAATGCGATTGAATAGTAATTGAATCGAATAGTATTTCGAAGAGCGCAGTAGGGTTAAAATTAAAATTGGTAATCGCCGTTTAATAGAGTATTTATTAATAGATTAATAGAAGCTTTACGATTCTTACAATTCTTACAATCATTACCATTCTTACAATTCTTGAAATTAATACAATTCTTGCAGTTCTTACAATACTTACAATTCTTGAAATTAATACAATTCTTGCAATTCTTACAATACTTACAATTCTTGAAATTAATACAATTCTTGCAGTTCTTACAATACTTACAATTCTTGAAATTAATACAATTCTTGCCATTCTTACAATACTTACAATTCTTGAAATTAATACAATTCTTGCAATTCTTACAATACTTACAATTCTTGAAATTAATACAATTCTTGCAGTTCTTACAATACTTACAATTCTTGAAATTAATACAATTCTTGCCATTCTTACAATACTTACAATTCTTGAAATTAATACAATTCTTGCAATTCTTACAATACTTACAATTCTTGAAATTAATACAATTCTTGCAGTTCTTACAATACTTACAATTCTTGAAATTAATACAATTCTTGCCATTCTTACAATACTTACAATTCTTGAAATTAATACAATTCTTGCAATTCTTACAATACTTACAATTCTTGAAATTAATACAATTCTTGCAGTTCTTACAATACTTACAATTCTTGAAATTAATACAATTCTTGCCATTCTTACAATACTTACAATTCTTGAAATTAATACAATTCTTGCAATTCTTACAATACTTACAATTCTTGAAATTAATACAATTCTTGCAGTTCTTACAATACTTACAATTCTTGAAATTAATACAATTCTTGCCATTCTTACAATACTTACAATTCTTGAAATTAATACAATTCTTGCAATTCTTACAATACTTACAATTCTTGAAATTAATACAATTCTTGCAGTTCTTACAATACTTACAATTCTTGAAATTAATACAATTCTTGCCATTCTTACAATACTTACAATTCTTGAAATTAATACAATTCTTGCAATTCTTACAATACTTATAATTCTTGAAATTAATACAATTCTTACAATTCTTATAATTATTACAATTGTTACGATTTTTGAAATTAATACAATTCTTACAACTCTTCAATACGTTACAAACAATCTTCTCTGTCCACATTTTATTGAACAATTGATGAATTCAGCGTGACAATATCATTCTGGCTTGACAATAATGTGTTCCTGTTTTTACTGTCACGCGAAAACGCACCTTAACGTTAAAGTATCATAACAAAGGTAAATTAATATACCAAAGAAAAAAAAAAACGAAGAAAAATAAATATGTAAATTAATATATCCAGTAATGGAAACAGTGACCCGAAGTTTGGATGCAAAATCGTGTAACAAAGTTGGCGATATTTTTGGATCGTTCAATATTCCTAATATTTTTTCATTCGTTAAATATTCCGAATATTCATCCGGAATGCGATATTGCGGCGAGCATAGCAACAACAATCGTTGAATCTGCGAAGCACGGAAGCAGTATCAAAATTTTCCATAGAAAAACAGACGTTGGTTTCAGGAATTCCTCGCCATCGGGCAAACGGCGCAACGAAAACGATATATATACATACATGTATACACATATATATATATATATATATATATATTCGTACACAATCATTCGCGACCGAAATAAAGTTTCGATATCATTTGAATATTTCCCCTCGCGTAGTCAGTTCTCTCTATTCCTAGCATAACTCAGTATTTCGCGTAATTTGAAAGGAAAACTAGAGCCTCCTTTCCCCTCGTTATTCCAGCGGACGAGTCGCTGTATGAAAATTACATTCCGAGTCTCGGGAACTTGAACGCGGCGCTGTGTTGCCTCGCCTCCAACGTCGAATTTGAGCCAGAGCTTTTTTCCAAAGACGCTCGTCACGGTCGTTAATCACGAAAGTATTCTAATTAACGACACTGCTCAGGAGGGGATGCCCGCCGTTCAACGATTTTTAACGACGTCTCCGCGAAATTCCAAAGGCTTTCTCGCGTGAATTTTTCAAGGGGCCATTATGGCTGTCCGATAGCACGGCGCACAAATGACTTTCACCCGGCTGTTAACGAAACTTCTGCCTCGTTAATAATCCAAATTGCACGCGACGGCGGGAGGGAGGGTTTCGTTGCGAAACAGGCAAGGGCAGGGTGGTTCTCGTCGAAACGCACAGTCGAACGTCGTTAACGCGCGTTACTCTCGTTAAAACAGCCCCCGGACTGTGTTCGAAGCCGGCGTATCGCGAGGCCGCCAGTTGTTTTCATCGCGATACGCGCTGTCGCGACGGAAGAGTTTTCAAAAGGCGGCCTTTAAACCGGGAGCTTGTTTTAAATTAAACGCGCGATGCCGCGAATCCGTGAAATTCCGAAGGCATTTAACAGGAGCGCTTCGAAACGGATAAAAATTCCATCCTCGTTTACGCCTCGACCCCCCCTTTTATTTGCGATTCCGTAGCGGAAATCAAGGAAAACTGTTTTATTAATGGGAACACGAGTTTGATTCTGAATCGTCGAGAGCCGCTATTGAAGCTGGATTTCATTGAAATGAAGGATTAACTCGGGTTTTTATAGATGCCGGGTTTACAGTTTCTTGTTGCGTTCGGTAGTTTAGAATGTTCGGTATTGTGCGAAAATTGAACAATAAAATCGGTTATTGGAAAATATCGGGTTGCTGGAAATGTTCGTGGTGATATTTGAGAAGCATTCGAAAACGATACAGAATAATAAATGTATCGTGGGTGATTAAATTATACTTCGACGTTTTATTTGAATTAAATCAAAGAGTGGATTAATCATTAGTTAATCATTTATTCACTAGGCTACGAGTTTTTGTGCAAATCTATATCTTTGTAAATATGAATCAAGAAGAGGAACAATAATACAGACTAGCTTCACCTTTCAAACGTTGTAAGATACATTTTAGTTTGAATATTCCGTATACTTTTGCATACCGAACTTGCGTTTACTTTGTCCATTTTTGTACATCTAAATTGTTCAGAATTGCACGAAGATTCTGAGTCTATTGATCACCTGTTGTATTTCACATTATTAAACACTTAAACGACTTCTCGCCATCTACGGAATAACTTCGCAAAGCGAATTAAAATTCAAATAAATACTTTATCAAAAATATTCTTCTCAAAGTATTACACGTACAAATCAATTCTGAACTTTCTAGATTTTACAAGATTTAACATCTGTATCCAAAAGAATCGAATACAGTTTCACGTTTAAACAGCAAAGTCGTCACTTGAAAAATGGCCGAGTTGCAATTTCGAATCGACAAAGATCCCAAGAATTTGCGAATAAAAGCTTTCAAAATTAATTTACAACAACACGTCGAATATTTTTTCGGTTCCCTTAGACTAGCCTATCGATGTATCGAAACCGAATAAAAGCCAGCGAAATCTCTGCATCTGTTGCAGATACGTCTATCGACAGCAGGGCGGGACAAACAAGAGCAGCACCTTGCTACTCTACTCCGTGGAATCCTTGAACGAAGGCACGTACACGTGCGTAGCGGAAAACGGCGCAGGTTCGGCGCAAGCTAACCTATCACTGCGAGTACTGTTCCAAGAGAAAGTAACCGTGGAACCACCGAACGATCATTCAAGATCAGGCTACGTTGTAGCGATAGCCGCAGGCGCCCTAGTGGGAACCCTATTCGCTTTAGGTTCCCTAATCGGCAGCATAGTATTCTGCGTACGGAAACGTCGCCGCGACCGCAAGAGGAACTCCAAAGTCCTGGTATCCCAGAACAAGTCCGTGATGCCGATCACCAAAGACACCACCACCAGTTTAGCATGCAGAAAGGGGAACGGTAGCCTGATCGGCAGTATAGAACACCAGCAGATGGTGTCGTATACCGAGAGGGAGTTAAACAGAGCCGCAACCTTGGAACGCAGGGAGCACAGAAACCTAGAGGAGCCGTACTGTAGTCCGGTGTCGAAGTATCTAACGGAACCCGATCTGATAAACGAAGTGCCGGAAACGACGGACGTTGGCTACGGCCAATTGTATCGACATCAGCCAGGCGAGCGACAGATCCTGGAATACGACTCGGGATACCCGTTGCAACCCGATTTGCGCCCGCCGAACATTCCACAGCTGAGCTACCTCGATCAAGACGGCTATCCGTTGAACTTTGGCCTACCGAAGATCCCGTTCAGCGCGGCTAGCACGTTGCCGCGTTTAAGGCAAAGGATGCCGGTGGAAGGTTCCGCGGTGGCGCCGCCGGCAAGGTACTCCAGGGAGGCGGAATTCCTCGCCAGATCACCGGGATACGACCCCGTGCTACCCAGAACGGACACCAGGTACACTGCCGAGGGATATCCATATCCCGTGCAACAACCGTTGCCGATTCAACCGGTGGAACAACCGTTGCAGCAACAGTTGCCGGTCGTTTCTCCTGTGTCGCCGGTCGCCGTGTTCCCCGAGGTTCCATTCATCCCGTCGCCCCCGGCTGCGTACAGGGGCGAGACCACGCCTCTTTCGCCTAGATCATTGTTGAGCAAAACTGCTCGCGAAGCCGCCGCAGCGGCTGCCGCCAGGGCGGAGGATCTGCAGCCGCCTCATCATCCCGAGAGTCCCGATGAAGGTTACGTGGGCGATGCGATGGACGTCTAAATCTTTCGGAGCAATCGTTGGACGAATTGCGATACATCGAGGAGCATGAAACGGATCGGAGCGGCCCGCGTGTATCGTGGCACTTTTTTTTTTAACGATCTTTGGAGAAAATTCGAGTTCACCGTTGACGTGTTCTCCTTTAGGGAAAGGAGTCGAATCGCGGTGGTGGAGGTTCTCGGAAGAGACGATAGATATCTTGAACGGAGAGAAAAGACGGTCGATGTTGAACAGGAAGGGAGGAAACTGTCGGGTCTGTACATTAGGACAAATTAATCCAAGGAAAACAGGACCCGGACACGATCGGCGGAACAAGAAGCTCGGCGCGGTGCAACGACATCGTCTACCCTATCGTCGTCTCGGAGAATAGATATCAGACGTTGCGCGGGCAAGGTGCTCGCTGCGCGGGAACAAAAGGGCTCGCAGCAATAGAGACGTAATGGATTAATCAACTGCGATGCTTGCCGGATGTCCTCCACCGCGGGTAATAATGGCTACGAATAATAATTTCTCCTCGAGCGCCCAGCCATTACTCGCTAATCGAATGCGAAACTCCGCGGTTCCGATTAGTACCGCGAGGACACCGAAATGAAACGAAACGGCGGCGGACGATTTTTGGGAACGTGCGCGCAATCGTTAGACGATCGCGAGGGATTTGCCGATCGATCGCAACCGCGGGACGGGGAATTTTCGGATGCTTCCGAGTCGGTGTCTCGACGTTCGCCGTGCCGCGCAATGGAATTCACCGGGACGAGAGGAATACGTGATCGGAGGAATCGAATTTTCGGAGAGCTTACGCGGAGCTGGCGAACGCAAGCAGACCGGCCAGCAACGCGAGCGGAATTTGGAAAAACGCCCCGAGTCGCGCGGGGTCCAGTCGGAGCCGATCTGTCGACGAACCGAAGAACGCGCGCCCTTTGCGCTCGTATTATTACCATCTGTCACACCCCGACTGCAGCCGGAAATTGCAAACATTCCTGGGATTAACCGTTGCTCGGTCGCTGCTGGCAGCAGTGGCGAACTTTGTGCAAGTTATGCGAGTTCGATGGAGATGGGATTCTTGCTGGAATAGTCGAGGCAAAGTGTGTGTACATACGGGATAATTGTGACGAGTGTGCGTCGCGAAAGAGAGAAGTGAAAGCGTGTTACGAATACGGTATAAAGTGTGAGAAGAAGAAAAAGAAGAAGAAGAAGTAAAATAGTAGCGAACGGTGCGCGAGATACGTCGTGCGCGTAAGCCTAAGAGTATTTTGATAAGAGAGACGAATTCTTCGGAATCTTTATTCGGTACCGATACCAAAGTAAGCGATGCGAATGGATGAAAGTAGGAACTCGTTTGCAGTTATTGAAACCAGCCACTGCGGGAAATATACGAGTGCGAGGCGTGAGAAAATTACGAAACGAGGAAGAAGAAGAAGTAGAAGAAGAAGACGAAGTTTGGAAAGGAAAATACACCCCATTTGCGAGTCTGGAAGACTCGTTCGATATCTGCTCAAGCTCATACGCATCCTCGAAACCCCCGAACCTTGCCACTCTTCCCCCCACTCCTACACAGTCGTACCCCTGATCACCTAATTTTAGGCTAACCAATTAATATCGTTATTAAAGTTTACTTGGTCGTCGGTTTCAGGAGAAACGGACTCTCGCGTGTGTGGAAAAAGTTCCGACGGATGGTTGTAGCAATTCTGGCGTAGTGATAATAACGTTAACTCGGTGTTTAAGACTGGTGAACTATTATTGCGAGATTACGAAAGCCAGCAGGGGCGCTAGCTTGGCCCTCTCTGTACAGAATCGTTGAGTATACATATATATGTATAAATTGGTACACACCGACTCTCGCAGACACGCAAACGTACAGAAACGCAAGGGGTAAGGGGATGAAAATGGGATACTGAATTGTGGAAATTAAGGTGAGATTGATATTTTTACGTCGAACGCTGGTTAAAAAAGGGGCAAGTTAAATAGAGACATTTTGTGGCGTCTTGTTGTTAATATTAGATTGTGGATTTTTACGCAGATTCATAGTTTTATCCGAGTTAATCGAAGAAATAGAATTCGAATGGATCCGAGATGATGTCGTAAATTCGTGGCGCCATATTTTTGAAGTATTTCACGATTAAGGGTGAACGACTTTTAATATAACAGTTCACGTACAATAGCATTTGAGATAAGAGGATGCTTTAACCGTTACTGTAAAACTAACTGTAGAAATGTTAACGTACAACTATAGCACCAATAGAGTTGAGACGTAATTACAGTAATTAACTGTAACGAAATGATTTAATTATAAGTCGAGTGAGTAGAGTGAAAGATTTTAATGAGTGGCTCCTCCTTTTTCCTTTATTAACTCAAAAATGCTGTTGATTAATTAATTTGAGAATTTCTTCGTTACTTTCGTTCTACGATTCAGTTGCAGCTTCTTTTTACTGGGATTGTGTACATAAATACAGTAAGTCAATGTTGAATGTTCCAAACCACTCCATTATTGTTCGACTTTTATATATCAGGATATTATCTTCTCGATACATCGAAGAAATGTGAATCGCTGAATTTCGAATGAATGAAGAGCATCAACTTGTTTTCCACTATTAGAAATCATTGATATAAATCCCGATATTCCAAAAACTTGTAGTGGTGCTATAGTTACATAACATTGGTTACATTTTGCATTACCTTGCACATCTAAATTTCCCACAAACGTGTATAAACATCCGCAATCTAACAACTTTTGCACGTGCTTTTGTTTCTTGCTAAAAGTCTCTTATTATCGTGTATTACTTTCGCAACACGTATTTTGCGTTACGTATGGAAAACATTTTTACCGGTTTCGTTAAAATAATAGCGCGTTGAAAAGTTACAAAAATTTAGATTCCCGTTTTCATCGACTTTCCCCTAAACACTGACGCACACACACATAGATACGAAACACACATGCCCACGAGAATGGTATATGCATATATTATATATAAATATACGTGTACACACGGAGAAACATGCACGTGGATATAAATACGCGGAAACGAGGGATACGATCGGAAACACTCGACAGGTGGTGAAAGTAGATATTTTTTAAGGGTGTCTTCGAAACATTGGACGCGCGACCAATCAGCCGTTCTCCTCGTTCTGTATTCATTATCGAGTGTACGTAATCGTCGTGTAATTGAGATTTAAGAGCTCGATCGTGTGTGTTGCTTCGCGAGATCTGGTGAAGCTAAAACCTAATTTATTCGTTTAATAGTCGAAGGCTATTTTTTTTTCTTGAGAAACTCGAACTTCCTTTTAACCCTTTGATTGCGAAGCTTTTCAGATTTGAACAGATCTGATAGCAATTGCTATGAGAAATTAGGAAAATGTTGTTTATTGTGATAGCTACAATAACTACGAGAACACGTTAAGCGTATGCGCCCGTTTTAAACACCGATAATTTGTACACTTGTCAAGAGTTTTAACACGAAGTATAAATTACACACGAAGTATTGACATAAATCTCAAAGGGTTAAACAGCGAAAATGTCTATCAGTAGATCATCTTATCATCTATTCCTAATGGTTCCCAGTAACCATTGATAAATTATTTACTTTACTACATTATATCGTAACATTTTATTGCTTATCATCTTCCGTTCTTAAAGATTTCCAAGTGCCCGTTAATAAATGAATAGCTAAGAATGATAACACCGAAAAGGGGCACCGCGTCTCGCGAAGCAAACGAAGAATCGGTAAACCGATGAGACCGATTCAACCTAGGTACTAAATAGCGTGTTCGATCTTCGAGAGAACTTCCTTTCCCGTCGCGCGCAGCGGAAGCGCGCGATAACCGAGCGTAAAAATAAAAGAGCCGTTAATCTAGCGTTTAGGGTAACGAATTATAGTAAGCGGATGGAAGTGACGGAATGATGCGTCTCTGGACTGAAAATAGCCAAAACGGAGGATAATCGATCGCGTCGATTTCAAAGATCGCGAACGTGGCTGCCCTCCTTTCTGCCTTGCCAATCATCGACTGCCTTGCCGATTTACGGACCACCGGTGTTTGCTTTACGGTCTACCGAAGTTCGAATCCCAGACTTGCCCATTAAGATTTCCTTCAGCGTTCGACGCGAGCGAGAATGGCCGCGCTGTCGAAACTCGCGCGCATCGAGCGTGAAACAACCGGAATCTATCTGTGTCGTTGCGAATTTCGAATGTTGACAATAGATTCACCGGACGCGGGAATTTGGCGGATTCCAAATTTCCCGCTTAAAGTTACAGACATTAAAAAGTGTTATTTTTCAGCAATTCAACGATACGAATCACGTATTACGTTTCAACGCCCCTTCAATCTTCTAATTTCGAATACTTGTGTACGGTATATCTACTTTTTTCCAGAAGCCTTTCGAATTGTACAATCAGTGTCCGTAAAGCTGGCGTTAAACTGTGCGCGATTCGCAGAATTTTTCCGTTCCGATCTCGTCTCGTCGACAGCAATTTGGTTACTTATTCGTGTGATTAGTTTATATATAGGCCGAGGACCTTTTACATCGTAGGTAATAAAAAATGTTGAATTGCGCGGGAATTTTACGTACCCCACGATCGAAGAATAAATACTGCTCTAATTTTAATTCCAATGGTATGGTATTGAAAAGAAATTTGAATTATAACGGTACGATATTGGAAAGAAATTTGTGGGGAACATTTTTAGACGTAAGTAGGTTAAATTAACACTAGAACTACCGCAATGTTCAACATTCTTTGCAAGTTTCTCATAATTAAGTTGCCGCAAAGTTATGCTGATGGATTTTTGCGACTTTATACAAACAGGACGAATAGAGATTTTTATCTTCGTTGCGTTGTAAACTTTTTCATTAACCTTTTTGTTGACCTGGCAAGTTCAAGTGAAAATCATTCTACGCAGCATACTATATTACCAACTAAAAAGAGGATCAAATAAAACTCTGCCTGCGATCCACCGAGATCGATAAAACAGCGTCAGAAGAAGCGCCGCGGGATCGAAAGGGTTAAACTACGTTTATCGCGTTGCAAGCGGACGGTGAAAAAGGAGAAAGGGCCGGCCGATGAAAGTTTCGAAAGAGAATTTGTCGGCAATAACTCAAACGTATAATCTGCTTGGCGCATCCGTACGCGGTGCACGCAGGCGGGGGCAATAAAATTTTCACGGAAAAAATCGCCGCTGCCCAACCACCGACGTGCCCGTAACTCACAGCTACGAGGAACGCTTGCTTTTGAGTTATGACGCGGTCCAGATTATTTGGCACGCCGCGCGCGGAATTAGTTTTACGATCTTCCCAGCACCTCATCTCGTTTTCGCGTCAATATCGGAAACCCCGTGTATCGCGTGTGCATTAATAACTCGCATAAAGAGACGCAGTTTATGAAGCACATTAGGAGAGAAGAAATATAAGGAAAAGAAAACAAACATGATGAGATGATGGAGAAGTTATTTTGAACTAAACGTACGCAGGGTGGATGCACCAATTATTTGCCGGTTTAAGCATATTTCGTAACTTTATTATATTTATATTGTACTATATTATAATACTGTTCAACGTTCTTTTTATTTATGAACATTCTTTTATATGTTGGATATTATATTAATTACTAATTTTGGATGTTATATTAATTACTACGTAATCGAAAAAAGTACAACAAAGTTCAATGTCCCTATTTACAATCGCTTGGAAAGTTCTCATTTAAATAGAAACACGTTTTACGTTTCACGTAGCTAGTTTCACGTAACGTTTTATACGTTACACGTTTTAGATATATATATAGTAAACGTCGCGGCTTTATTGAATTATGACACGTTCCATACTTTATAATTACATTGGTCACGTTTTAATGTTCAACAGCACGTTTACCTCCTAATATTGAATATAAACATATACACTTACTGACAAAAGTTAAGAAACAAAGTAATCCGTTCCATATTTTTCTGCACTCTTTATTTTCTGAGGTACAGATATAGATTAGAATTAAAAATAGGATAACTTACTGTTTCTGGGCATACATATGTAATGTTACCATTTTATGTTCGTTTTCATTCTAAGCTATTTATCTCGAAATATGAAGAATATACAGAACGTTACAAACGATTACTTTGTTTCTTAACTTCTGTCAGTAAGTGTACGTGCAACGTCCATGTGTTGTTACATAAAAATGAAGTCCAAATTTAGTATCGAAATTTTGTTAATCTCGATTCTTCGCACATTATTTTGTCCATTAGATAAAGTAATTCCGGTGACGATTAAATAAAATAATTAAAGTGACATCTACCCTATCCGCGTTCTCGGCGCGCGTTTTCATTGCCGGCCTCTATTCCTATTTTTCGTTTTATTTCGCGTTGATCCTGCGCAACGCGCGCTATGCGTTCGAGAGTCTCTTATCGTGGATTCTCTTGACTTTTTTTTTTCCCCCGCTCCGACGTTGCGCGTGATGAATTTGTTGTACTTTTTTCCGGATTATTTGACGCGTTCGTTTGGAGAGTGACGCGTCGCGAATTTTTTCCCGCTATTCGATCGCTCCGCTCGAGTTTCCCGTCGCGTTAACTCGAAAACGCTTCTGTTTCGATATAATCGAGGCTGAATTTATGGCGTCAAGCAAAGTACGGAAGCACAGTGAACGTGAATGTAAATTATGCTGAAATTATTGTCGTTTTGAGAGCAACTTGTACCAAACAATGTGAAACGTTTTTTTTTCCGTGCAAATATTACGCGTAATAACTGTAAATAAAACTGTTAAGAGCGGAGTTGCGCTTCTTTTGCTGCAACGTCCTCGATTGTCGGATTTAAAAGTCGGAAATACGAATGGAGAATTTTTTTGCAGCAAAGAGACTTGCAAGGTAAAATGATTTCAATGATTTCAGGTTCAATTGTGAATTCGCATAATTTATCGAATCGTACGTTCACGGTGTTGACATAAGAGGGACCAAAATGACGCTCCACACGTGCTTCCGAATAAAATGCAATTTGTATTTTACGGAATTTATTTCTCCAGCTTTGGAAATTCGCGCAGTTCGTTTTAATTTTAGTTGATTTACTTACGGGGCAGATCTGATTATTACGAAAACGCGGTATAAATCAACGCGTTGCACGGAATTAAAGCGAGGGTTCGAATCGATAAAATGCAGCGACGAATGTTTGAAACTAGACAAGTGGAAAGTATCGTTTAGCGCTTTTACGTATCATCTTATAATACATCTCTTTTATCAGGTACACCGAGCTCAAAACTTTTAGATTATTCGCTATGTTTACTGAAACTTGATTTGGTATAAATTATGAACTATCAACTGCAACATTTACTTTCTAGTAAAATTGTTAAGAAAAATTATCGGTCGTATACCGTTCTTTCGGATCTTTCAATCATCGCTCAATTGTTTCCTGTTTTAATCCCTTGCCGTAGAAATTTCTCGGACTATTCATTGGGACGTTCGCTATTTTCTACTTTAATAGTGTGTAGAATACAAAACACTAAGATATTATACGTAATTTTGAGTTGACAGTCTTCAGTCTTATAACTTGGAGTTTTATCCGAAAAGTAATATATGCATTGCATACTCCTTTGCGTTTCTATTCCAATCTTCACTTTCAAGAACCGAGTCTCTAATTCGTAATATTTCAATTACTTCGAGTCTAACTAAATCCTATAAAAATGTCATTCCTCAGCTGTATCCACGAGAGAAATGCATCGTTTGCATCGCAAGCATCGTTGCGGCTTGTTAACAATTCTCTATAGCTTTATACTAAACTAGTTGACTATTGCAACCTTTTCATTTCATCGAACAAACGTCGAATATTAATTAAAAAAATATTTCATTTAATTACTGTTAGTCGTATTACTTCGATTACTTTTAAAACGAATAAAAACGTCGGTAATACGTAACTTTTACCCTACATTTGCTCGACTCTGTCCTCTTTTCCCCTAACTGCTCAAACATCCGCAGTCCGTTTATCAAAACCGTACGCAAACCCTTTTGACTTGCAATTTCCCTTGCAGAAACAATCTCACAGTCTTTTCGCTTCCGTCTTTATTCTTGCTTGAATATTTTCGCAAAACCGCCGCGAATCTTTACCCAGAAAATATTGAATCCACGGCTGTTTGTTCACGACGGGGAAGGTTCGCAATTTATTCCCCCTCGCGTGTTCCCTTTTGCTCGAAACACTAGGCAGCGGAACAACAGGTGGCTGCGGGGTCGATCTCGTTTGCGAAACTCGTCCAAACGTCCAGCCGCGCTGTCCTCGTCCTCGGGGACGGTGTATACGTCTCCGGAAGCTTTGGAGACGCGCGGCGAGCTTAAACTGGTTACGCGTTGGCCAAGGCACCGAAAACAAAGTCTTGCGACAGCGAGACGTGCTCGGTAAGAGATTTCGGTCGCTGGAATTTTTTCCAAATTCCTTAAATCCCCGCAGAATTGGTGGACTTTCGATTGGAGCGTGCCACGAATTTTCTTGCGGTTGCTGATTGGTAACGAGTCGCGGCGAACGTTTCCACGATTCGATGGAAGGGGCTTTTGTTGTTGTGTCCAAGGCATAGGGTAAATGATCCACGAACTGTCACTGTTCCTCTAATTACCACTTTAATTACTTTATTTAATTGGAAAGTAACGTATAAAGAATCGTAAGTAATGAAATTTTCGCACGAGATTTGCACTTCGGTTCACGTAACAACAACACGTAGACATCGTATATTCGTTTACACTTAATGTTTATAAAGAAATATTAGGAGGTAAATGTGCTGTTGAACATTGAAACGTGACCTATAGAATTATAAAGTATGAAACGTGCCATAATTCAGTGAAGGTGATACGTTTACTATATATCTTATATCTGTTACACAAACTGTCCTGTTAATATATGGACCGTTTATTTTGAAAGTGGTGTAAGTCCATTTTTGAAAAAAAATGAGATATCACGTAATTCATGCTTAATTTGATGTAAACTTTTTTATGTATAACTAGTCCGTGTTTAATTTCTTAAAAAATGTCCATGTTTTGTACAATTTAAAATTGGTCGGTAAATGAAATTGCATAATCATCGATTATGAAAGTGGTTGTAAGTCCAATTAACAGAGGTAGGTAGACAGTTGAAATTTGAAAAAATCGCCCTGGCGCCTTTGTACCAAGATGCCAGGCCTATTACTTATGAAAAATATAGAGACATCAAGCAGTTATTACCTTATATACCTCCGGTGCATCGTGCATATTTCGAAACACTGCCACATGCAGAGCATAAGTAAATACTATCAATATCTTGTAATTTTAACAATGTAATTAGCGTCTAAAATTTAAAATACCACTTCTATTTTATATCGTGTCATTATTTGTAAACAAAATTGGATTAATATGAAGTATATTTTGAGTGATATTTGATTTTTCAAAATTGAAATTAAACGATTTTTACAATTGTCTAATTTTGAAAGTGGTGTAAGTCCATTTGCAGCCCGTAAGTATACATCATTTTAGTAAAATACGCCTAAAAGAAATTTATATAACCAAATTACATATTGATAAAACAGTAGAAACATTGCCAGACTTCATATAATTTGCCTTAATGTTTTAATTAACAGATATGTTAACCTTTAATTTTCTCGAAACAAGAGAAAATGGATTTACACCACTTTCAAAATAAACGGTCCATATGTAAAACGTGTTTCTATGCAAATGAAAAGCTTTCTAGTGACAGTACGAAGGACATTGGACTTTTTGTTAATGAATTCATTATATTGAACATGTAAAAAAGATGTTCATAAATGAAAGAGCGGTTAAATAATATTATGCTCCGAACTGGAACGATCTTTATGTTAACGACGTTCTAAAATAATTAAATAAAGTTACGCGCGAACCTTAAAGTGGCATTACGTGGTACATTTATCCTAGCGGGGACCTTTACTGTTTACAGTATAAGGCTAGTCGTCCTCGTGACGGGAATCGAAGCCAGTATTCGGTGAGAGTTCGTGCGGGTAACAGACGGTGAATAAGAGTAGATCGAGGAAACGTGAGATTTAGGACTTGAAGATGTTCCGTTTGTAGGAAGATAATGGCCAAAGGATGCGGATGGGCGTGTAGGATTCGGAGATGATCGTGAGTTTTACACAAGCCAGATCTACACAGTCCCTAAATAAAAGAATTATCTCTATTTAACGCTATTCGTCTGGTTTACAGCTGTCCTGCTTCTATCTTACATCTGTCTTACCACTAACTTATTTTTCGCGTATCCGGCTTTTTAAAGCGTCCTTCGCAAGGCGGACGTTCTTCCTCTCCACCAATCAGTGGATTTTTTTAACCCGCCTACGGCCTCGAACTATGGTGGGGCACCCTCCCCTAGGAGCCGTTCTCCCGTAATTTTTCGTAGCTGCCAGGATCTATGAGGTGGCCAAAATTTCCTTCCTCAAGTCGCTAAGGATTCGACCCCCTCATAAACCTGGTCACCGTTCCGGTCGGCTCGACCGTTACCCATGCCGCCTGTTATAAACCCCCATAATGTTTATCTCCCTTTCCTGATTTTAGCCTACACGTAAGTAATTGTTTCAAGCGATTATATAATAGTTCTGGTCGAAACTGTGTTACAAAGAATTTCTATTGCGATTAGCCCGTATGGAAAACCTAAAAATCGAGTTAAATATCGGTGTAAGTTAAAGTTCTTCCATGGTGTTGTATAGTCGTTATTGTTTAGATTCGGGTTAGGTTTGGGTTAGATTTCATCTTTTGTGAAACTGTTCTGAATCGACGATTCTGAATCTGAAGCAACGATCAAGGTAGTCATTTGTTTGGTATATTAACCCTTTTACGCTATGATTATTTCTATTACTTACGTATGTTAGTGTTAGCTAATCACTGTTTTTGTATCATGTTACGGATAACTTAGTCGAACCTTGTGGACGACTTTTATTTAATAGCATCAATTATTACAACGCGAAGCTAAGATTAGAGTTCAAATTAAATTTCACCGTCAATACAGTATCCAGTTTTATCGAATCTACGCCGTGATTGACGAAACGAGTGTGACTCGTTATTGTACTGCAAGGGGTTAACTCTAAGAATACTTGGAATATCATAAATATATCGCCTTTCAAAATGATAACTCCCTTCGTATGATTTAAAATGCTCTAGTAACCCGTACATAAATTAATAATAATAATAATAATAACAATGAACAATAACGACTGACAAAAGATTCATTCGACTTCGAATATAGTATATTTATTTGGTATTCGAATTTTTGTTGTTTAACCTTGATCGGTCTATTTTCTAGTAGCGTTTCGTGACGTGACCGAAAACGTCGATCGTAGCCTCACAAACGATCACTGTACCACGGTTCTCGGACCTTTTTTTGTTTTTCGCTTAAGCTCTGTCCACTTCTGTTTCGATGATCTTCGACGCGCGGCCCTCGTGTTTAGCAGAGGTGTAGCGTTCTCATGAACGCGTGTTGTTTTCTGGCGCGACACGTGTACACGGTTTTTGGGTTTAATCCACCCGTGAAGCTGTCGTCGATGTTGGCGGAGATGTCCAGAGAGGTTTTCGAATTCCCGGGGATTTTGCTGCGCGACAGACTGCGAATATTCGCGCACTTATGGGAAATCTGAATACGCGAAATGTTGCGAAATATCCAAAGAAATACCCAAAGTATTAGATTGTCATATAAATTTGTTTCGTTTCTTTGTTAGATATCGACGCATTCGCTGCGGACTTCGATGAGGAATCTTCAAAATAGATTGCGCGAAACATCGACTCATTTAAAATTGAACTTCACGGGTTTTTCTACTAAGCATCATTTTTAATCCTTTGCGGATGAGAAAAAATAATACGTAACAAATTTCCACTCAATTATAAATCCATCGCGGACATATTTAATAACGCTAAACGAATTTTCGCTGAATTATTATCGAAAGTGCATATTAGTGTCACTAATCCAAATTTGCTGCTTTGAAAACCGACACTTATCCATAGAATCGAAAAAGTTTCGGCGGCTATTTTTCGACGCTCGTCCGCAAAGGGTTAATATTTTCGGTTTACTCCAATTCGATGACCTTTTGGACATCGTACTTGAAACTAGAGAGTGAAACAAGTCTTTTTAATACTGCTGCATTCCTCGAGCCATTTTTGTCTCAGTCGTATTCCTGTTTTTCTAAAAAAATGTCTTAATTTCGAAACAATTGGTAAAGGCTTTACCGCTAATGTTTGTAAATTTAATTTCCACGTTTAATTCCATGTCTAATTTCTCCTCAGAATTCTGAAACTTTGCTAGCGAAAAAATGATACGATTCGATAGAACGTGCAGCAGGATCAAAGGATTAAAGTTCTACTGTAAACTTTAAACTATATAAATTTGCACGAAACTCAATAATCTGTTAATTAGCTTACATTTATCTTAGACAATGTTGATTCGCAACTTCTTTCGAAATGCTTAGCAAAATTTGTTACAAGATCTCGAGAAGGATTCGCGGTATCCGGTAGTGAAGATGCTCCACTGGAATCTGCAATATTTTCTTCGTAGTAAAGTTTACAACGTTACGGGGTAATGCAAGCCGCAACTGCCTCGTAATGAAACCTACATCCTCCTGAGATTGGACTCTTAGCGGCGTCCTTTCGCAAGGCCTACGGCATTACTCCGTGATACAAGCTTCGCCATTTTGCCCTTACGACACCATTTTGTCGTAACACGCACTATAGAAGCGGAACTCAAGTTAACCTAAACCTTATTACTAAGCCGCGGACGTGTTCGCAAATTCATATTTTTATTAGCGCGGCTAAATTAATGGAACCAAAACGGAAACTACGTCGCTTTTAATACGGAAATTCGCTCGTCTCGCGATGACGTTACTTTTTCAGAAACATTATTTAACATCGTGAAACGTGTATTATAAATTTGAAAAAATTGCCAGAATCTCGACGAGTAAACAGAATTTAGTAACAATGATTTTGCAGACTGTTTTTGGCTCTACTTTCCCGAAGTATATCTTGGAAGAAAAAATTGTGAAACGAAAGTGAAAATTAACCTTAATCGTATGCATTTTGCATGTACCTATTCGATAAATCTTTCCGGCTGATAAGCGAATCGAATGTTTCGCTGATTAAGGCAGTTCTTATCCAACTGTGCTAATCAAACAGATATTCGATGCTAAACGACGAAGATAAAAGAAATGTGTTTCAGTATAAATTATTATAGCAATTTCGCACATCACGTAGTAAATCAATTTCAAATTTTGCCGTTTCACTAACCACCTTTAAGAATCAAGTTTAACCAATTCTTTGTTATTTTGCGTTATCATTTGTTAACCCTTTCCCTACGGCACCTTAAAATTGAAAAGCATTTCTAATGCATAGATAAGGATACAAGTTTTATTATTTTAGAAATGGAATGCATGCTAATACTTCGATACTTTGTACCACCAATTAAGGTGTAATATAGACTAACAATAATAGACATATTATTGTGATTTACGAAGAGGGTATAGATGAATTTTAACGAATAATTGGCCAAGTTTCCATGACGTATATATACGTCATTCGTAGCGAAAGGGTTAAATAATCTTTCTTACCTCTGATCTCAAGTGAAGCGAATATATATATTCTAATATATATCCCATAAATTAAATAAACTAAACTAATATTTCGCGTAAGTGTTTCTTATAATATAAGCCAGTTTTGCATAGAATTTGAGCGAAATTTTGAACATTAACATTTGGATACGAACTGCTTTAATGATCGTACATTAGAAACTATTTTTTCACGCTGAAATTGAAATACAATGCTCCATTCGTTCTAATAAATGGGAAACAGGTGTGAATACGTCAATGTCGATCGAATCTGTCCCGTTAGAGTCGCGCTGATACGCGAATGACGACCTTAAACCCTTCCATTCACCGCAATTTCAGCGAGCTATCAAATCTGTTAAAACCCCCCCGTCGATCTTATCGCTTTCGATCTTATCTCCCTTATCGTTACGCGTAATAAACGTTTGAGCGAATAAACGCCGGCTTTGAAAGCTTCGACGCGTCGCATCGCTCGCGTACTCGTTCATTATTAACGATGCTTCCCGATTATCGTGGCGCTTAAACGCGACGCGTAACGAGCGTTGACGCGGCCACGGTTCATACATTATTGCTCGTAGCAAATAACGCGAGTCGTCGCGATTCGTCGATTCATTATTTTTAACAACGCGCCGAGCCGCGCCGCGCCGAAGTTTAATGCCCGACACAAAGCTGTCCGCGAGCGGATCCGACGAATATTTCCACGCCCGGCGTTCGCCGGCAATCAACGACAGGTTATGAACACGGCAACGGACCGTGATAATTATTAGCCCAGTATAAGCGATGTTTATCGGCGCGTGACGATTTAATTATTTGACGCTAATGCGGTTCCCTGTTTCCCCATTCCACTATTCACCTGCCGCTTGCCGCATTCTGTTTTCTAGCCGATTCACGGACGCGTTCAAGCCCCGTAACGCGTTCGCGATATGTTTCTTCTTCGAGACATACTTTTCGCGTTGTCGCCGCAAGCATCGTCGAATCTATAGAGCGGTTAACCCTTTCCCTGCCATGGACGCGTATATACGCCATCGAGAATTGGTTAAAAGTATTGTAGGATATGAACCTACGATGTGGGATTTGTGCGAAGGTTGTGTTAAATAAATCAGCTCTCTCTAATATGGATAGATATATATTTACTCTTAATACTCTGTCTCTTCGCTTGCAACTCGCTCGAACTCTGTCCTCTGACTGTCGCTTTCCATCCGTTCAACCCTCATTCTCACGCGGTCACTCTCTTGCTGAGGCTCTCTTTGTCACTCCACTAACACTCTTCATGCATCCTAAGGAAAACATTCGGCGACAGGCACTCAAGACTTTCCAATCATTCCAAAACTCTAACACACAGACCCTCGACATTCGTACCTAGCAGTCGTACCTTATTCATACCTGAACCCCAGGTGGCCCGGACCCAGATCTGGACGTCGACCCCCTACAGTATACTTATAGTATTTCTGTTACGCGATATAATTACAATATAATTATATAGGTACAAATAGTTACGTAAAGTATCGAAATATTTGTACCCGTATTATTTCCATATTAATAAATGCTACTCTTACCTACGGTTTTAATTTTCAATTGCAACGTGCTGGTAACGAAAGGGTTAACCAGTTTTAATCTCTTGCCCCCACGATTATTTTGTTACGTATTTTTCTTCCATCGAAATCCTTTCGCGTTATCGCGCAAGGAATGTCGAATCCGTGCGGTTGTTAACTATTTTCAACCCTTTGCCCTACGATTATTTCGTTACGTATTTTCCTCGCAAATATTCCTAGCAAAGAACTTTTATTATTCGCCTTGTTGGCCGTGAGAAATATTACCTTTTGTAAGAACACGGTAATCCATGTACGCGGATAAATAATCCTTTGCGCTCCGAAACATTTTTAATAGTACGATCTAGCGGCAATTCTAACGCGGTTTACGACTCCTATGAGAATTTAAAGTGGCGCGTTTTTCGGAAAGGGGAACAGTTGTCTTTAATTCGCTTTTGCTTCTGCTTCGAAAGAAACGAGAAGAGAACCGGCGAAAAATGAATAAAAATGTTAAATCCTTGAGTTCCGAAGAAGTATTCGCGTGTATATAAAGCAGCGCCAACGAAGCGCAAAGGGATAAATATAAACGGAATGAACCCATGAATTTATTAAGTTACGTATAAGTTGTAGGGAGACTAGGAAGAGGGAAATGTCAGGATCCGAAATTACTTCCAAGTCCTCCTCTTATGAATAGATATATATTTCTACGTGTATAATTGAACGAGGATCAATGGTCGCACGGCTTGCTCGAGGGCCAGCCGTTCGCCTTCGTGCTTACGCTGTGACTGCCAGAAATCGCTCTGGCTTGCACCCCCTAAATTCAAGGGTGCCGGCCGTCGTCGCCTGGCCGCGAGTCCCGCTATTGTTTTGACTTGTCTACGACCGACGAGTGACAACCTACAGGCCCAAGCACATGGTCGGCTGGGTTTTCTCCGACCTCGTGCCTTCATGGGCTCCAAGTGTTTCAAAAGCCTACAAAGTACAATTTATAATTTCTCCATGTAATAAACGGTAGCCTTCAACTTCCGATGCGCAAGCGAAGGTAATTTTTCTAAACGTGGAACATCTATCAGAAATATTGCCACCGCGAAGAGTTAAATAAATAACCTCGCTACCAATATACCGCATCGATCCATTAAATAATTCACCCTGACGTTCTCCAGCAGCTAGCAACAGTCCACCGTAATTAGCCCGATGCATAAGCTAAATGAAACATTAACCGGATGTCGAGTTTTATCCGAACCAGTGGCCCCGGCGAATAGCTTATTAACGTAGACGGTAACAGGTTCCCACTGCCGATTTCTCGGATACTTCCAATCTAATTAAGGGCTGCTGGTCGGCCAAAGGACGACGCGATGTAATTACGATGATTGGAGTCACGCGTGTATCGCTGCAACGATCGCTTTCGAGTCGTACAGATAAACGTTTGCCCGTAAACTCAAACCCCTTCCACCCGTGTTCTCCAAACTCGTCGTAAGATGAAAATTCTTGCGGAGGATGTTTATAGTGGAACTCAGCAGGGAAATTGCTGCAGCAACATCCGATATTGGTAGACTCTGTTAATCGGCACAGTAATTCAACCGGTGCTTCGTAGAATCCATTCTAACGGTAATGAGAACGTAGATTCCACGATGGTGGCGGCGGGTCTCGTTATTACAGTTTGCTCGGTGTAACAGGGTTTACATTGGGGTTTCGGTATTTTTGGGACGCTTCGGGTATTAGGATTGCCATTGGTACTGGTACCGGTTACACGAAATCTCGCGTTGCCGATGTTTCTGCATGCAGCTTCGATCGTATGGAACCCGTAGACTATTTCCACGGATCCCTACTATCGGGACACGGGTCGTTGTAACGCTGTACTGTTGCGGTTCACATTCGGTTACACTAGATTTCGTTCGGTGGCTGGCAGAGTGCTTGTACGGTAATCTTGTCGAATTTTCGAAACGGAGTAGATTCCGTCATAGGGAAACTTCCTTATTTGCATATCCCATTCGCCGGCTTTAGTATTTTCCTACCGTAGAATCGTCTCCGAATGTTACGGCGGTTAAAATAAAGGGTGGATTTGGGGAAGATATTGGGCGAGTTTATTAATTCGACGGTTTTGGATGGAGCTCGGCAATTTTTGGAAATGGGTCAATTTTATCGTAGAAGAAAATCTGCCTCGTTTTTTTCCAGCTTTATTATTTTGTGCACCGTAGAATTTTCCACGCCGATTACTTACTAGCAGATTGCGCATTTTTATGCATTTATGGGAAATTTTATATATGTATATTGGAGAAATTACAGATGAATGCAATATATTGCATTGAAAATATAACAAAACCTAGAAAATCTACAAAATACTTAAAGTAAAATACGTGTAATTTTAATTGGTAGGTGAAAAAATCCTCTACATAGATTTCATTACTTGAATCTTGTTAATAAAAATATAAATTTGCATAAAAATCCGCAGTCTACTTGGTATGAAATTTAAGAATACGTTTCGTCGATTTGCGGAAGCAATGGGGAAAGTTTGTGCAAATTTATTAACACGCGATTTAGAATCGCTAAGTGGGTAACTGTACGCGAAAAACTGGATCGAGATAAAGAATAAAATATTTTCATACGTGGCTTTGTTTTCGGGAAAATTGATTTTGATTGTTTTCCGGCTACACGTGCACTTAACTCTCTCCAGGTTTTATTTGCACTAATGAACGATGCCAATTTTAAGACAAGAACATTTCGTCAATTTACACGAACGTGATTTAACGAATTGATGTAAGTTACAACATTCCTAACGTATGAAATTCGTCGCTACGTGAGTCAGGAATTTATAAATTAACATCGGCGTGTTTTGATGGGCTAATTATTCCTTTCGCCAAAAATTCGTGCGATAATGCAAATGTAAATTAATAATATCGTCGGTAGGCGTAGTATCAATGTTTATCATAACATTATCAAACATTAATCTTGGGAATACCCCCATAAATCTTTAAACTCAATTTTCTCGGAAGCCAAGCTTCTTACGTAGAAATTTTATTCTACATTTTCTCTTTACTTTTCCGCGTAAATTTATTGCCCCTCCGCTTGTGCCGCGATTACTGGGAATTATTGTTTTCATAAGCTTCTATGGCGGCACAAGGCCCCAAAGCTTTGCTGTTCCGAGGCTTTAGCCTATACCAGCGATGGAAGGGTGCGTATCACCACTTTCAAGGGTCACGTCCGTAGATGTTATGGACGGCGGGCTTGGGAAAACCCCTCCTTCACCGCTGAAGGATCATCAGAAGGGTAAACTGTCCCTTTCGGGAAGCGAACCTTTTAGCCGCTACACCTGTGTAACCAGCAAGCCAGTTACACATGTGCACCGTTGCCCAGCGGGGACCACGTGGAGGTAAGGTTGCCAGTACAATACTCAGTCTCTAGCGGGCATACGTGTCGCCACGTATGAATTTGGCGTCAGAAGCTTTCGCCGCTGGGCCGTCCATTTTGAGCACCAGTACGCTAATGCGCACTGTCCCGCGATGCCGCAATGGGGTTTGCCACATAAGAGTCATTTGGTCAACGACGCCGACTCGTGACAATGCTGTCTTAGCAGTCGCAGCGGTGGATCTTAGTTTCTCTTCCGAAGAAGGTACTTGTGGCGGGAACCAACGCAGAGGTGTCCACTTGCTAACTAGATCTACATAAGGGCTGATCTCGGATACTAGTACCGGCAAGCCGGCCCGACACCTCAAACGATCGCCACTTAAGAGAGTCATAGTTACTCCCGCCGCGATTACTGGGACAAATATCTTGCTAAGAACTTATCTTGAACATTGTAGAAGCTACGTTACACCGTTTTCCAGAAGCACGTTACAGAAACGCAACTCGCCAAAGCATAAAAGCCACAGCTTGCAGAGATCCAAAAAAAAAGGAAAAAAAAATCTAATCTCAGCGTATCCTCGAATGCGGGTAGAATTAAAAAAGATACATTTTTCGAGCTCGTGAAAAGAAATTTTCGCTCGTCCCGTATGAAACGTAATAGCTGGCAAGTAGAAAGCCGAGAGAATTCTGAAGGGACGTCTCGACGTTTCGCCGCGATATCTGGCGTGCCTGTATGAATATATGTATGAAATACAAGTAGACGCTTGTTTGTCGATCGATCGATCGCGATGAACGCCGCTGGAACGAGAATTTATATCGAAATTTCCGCGAAGAAAATCGACGAACGTCGCCGTAGTGACGGGAAGTCTCTCGCGATCATGCCTGCCTTGCACACGCGAGACGCACAAAGAATGCAATCTTTCCGCGACGCATCGCCACCTAAGCGCGACGGTGAAACTTTCCTCGTCGATTATTGCCGTGAAATATGGCTGCAGTGCGGCAATATTTCGTTGATTCGCGGAAACAACGCGAAATCGTTCCATTGCAGACGTATCGCTTTTGCCGTACACGCAACTATACCTGTCTCCAGTGATGATGGGCGTTCGAATCTGAACTTCGAAGCGGTTCGGAATTTCTCGAGACTGTAAAGTTTCGAATCACTTCGTATCCGATTCGAGGCCTTAAAGCTCTTGAAAGTCTCGATGGTCGTGATAGTATCGCATGTCTTATGAGTGTTGAAAATTTTTGAGGTTTTGAAAGTCTCGACAGTCTTGGAAATCTTGAAAGTCTTGATAGCCTTGGTACTCTTGGTAGTCTTGACTGTTTCGATGACTTTCTATTCACCGACTCGAAAGTATTTTGATTATTTTAAACGATATTATTGACATGCGAGAAATATGACTTTCAAGACTTTCAAGACGACCAAGACTTTCAAGACTTTCAAGACTTTCAAGACGATCAAGATGATCAAGACTTTCAAGAGTTTTAATGCTTCGAATCGGATTCGAATTGATTCGAATTTTTGCGATTGTTTTTCGAGCGAGGAAGTGATGGGTTTAACCCTTTCGCAGCGGCAGATTAAAATATTTCCAAAGCGTGATATTTTAGACTGGGAAGATTTTTATTTTTTTCCTCGGACGATGCACAAAAGTGATTAATACGTCGAATTGCATTGGGTTCAAGAAACGTTTCGGAGGCATTTATAATTTTTTAAAATTTGTACGACAACGTTCGAGCACCTAAACGTATCAAAACAGTTGGAAAACGCAGAAAGCGTTCAAATAACGCGTTGCATTGATTTAAAGAAACATTGTAATTTAATATACTTACAGGAAATTTTGAAGCGCCTAATTCGATGAACTTAATCTCTGTTTAGGTTCCGCTTCTCCAAACGTATGAATTTAAATAAGAATCCTCTATAGCAACTAATTATATAAATAATATATTATCAGCGCACTGCGGATTTTTATGAACGCGTGAAAAATTTCGACGCGGAAAGTGGAACAAAATCCGAACGTAATACCTAAAAATACTCAAAAAAACGTTCATTTTAAATATCTAACTGTGAGTAACGCGAATCTTCGAGTGGTGTTCTATTCCTTTAATAGTTAATAACGTTTACAAAATTGTCGACTCGCCTAAAGATCCGCAGTTTAATTATCAAAAGAGACGAGACGAGAAAATGGAACGCAACTGAATGTATGTGCGACAGGGTTGAAAAGGAAAAGTCATTTCGATGTACAGACTTCCCCTTTCGAGGTTTCTTGTGGCTTATAATCGTTAGAAAATGGCGGGGGAAATGGGGATAGGAAAGCGGAGAAGTAAAAAGAGGCAGAGAAAAAAGAAAATAGGAGAAAATGTCGAAAAAGATAGGAACGTTGGAGAATCGAGGGCAGACGTATCGATCTGGTTCGACCCTCCCTTCGACCGTAAAACTCGCCGCGGAGTGAGTTACGATTCCGCACAACTACACGCAAACACACACACGCGCGCACATCTATATCATTTGTGCACACGTACACTCGCATACACCCTCGTTCATAAGCATTAGGACACTGGACTGTGCAGCTTTTACTAGTTCAAGGATAGTATTATTGTAGCAGAAGTTTTATTAACCCTTTGAAACGCAAGCCTTGCGAGTGTTACGAGCTCGCTTCACCTCTGCTTCTTTGTACGATTGTACGTTATTATTATTGCAATGGAATCCTCTTATTACGATCGTTACGAAGGGGTAACACTCCGTAAAGGAAAATAAACGAATAAATAAATACCGAAGATTTAAGGGAAATTAGAAAAAATAGAAAGGATTCTACTTCGAAACTGACAGCTTTTGATAAGAGTAATCGGCTGATAACGTTACATAGAGATGATAATGAAACGAATTGTCATTATTAACTGCAATGTATTGTATTATTCGGTTCTTGATGCGGAGATAATTGCGATTTTTTACTGGGTTTGATTTGTCAGCGAATTTTCTAATTATTTTCTAATAATTTTCTTATTATCTTTCATCTTTTTTTTTTACTTACTATGAACTATTTTTGACTAGGATAGATGCACCAATAAATGAATACTTAAGAATATCGTTGATAATTTCGAATTAAATTTTATGAATTAACCATTTGAGTGCTAAATAATTTTGGGAGATCGGCGCGTCTCTAGTTATAGTTTCACAAGTAACGTGTACACGTACGATCTTTAATCTGTTAACTGAGGATGACGAGTTAACTCGTCTTATGAATTATCAATGTTAACAATTTTGGATATAGTATTTTACTTCCTCAGTGATTCGTTATTTTCTTAAGCATCTTTGTATTCGTATGAGAAACACGTTATTTTACATTTATATCGTCAGCAATTAAAATTACCCCTAAACAACATTAATTCATTTCTATTAATTTTTGTTTCTGCGTATAAAGGAGATTCCGAATAAAAAATTAATCAGTCAATAATATTAATATCGCCACTTTTATTAATCATTACGATGTTTCTAAATACATATTTGGTGAATATTTTATATCGATGATTTAATGGTTTGAAAAGACTCGGACTTGTAAACTCTTGTGTACGATATTCAAAATTGGCCGCACATATACCACCATAATACTGAAAGGATTAATGCCATTCGTGAGTATTCCGATGATTCAAACTAGATTCTTCAATATCCGAACTTTCCTACAGGAATAATTAATTAAAATAAAAAGCCTAAAATATTCATTTCACCACTGAATGAACGATAATACTAAAGTACAGTATTTTCCAAAAGCTTGGATAACAACAAATAAAGTTTATGTCAAACTACGTTCAATATCAATTATATTGAAAAATTGAAGCGTTCAAGGGTTAATTTTGCGACAAGTGTGCTTCGATACTTTTGAACTGGGAGATGTATGTACCATACATTCACACATTCACGCGTTCACCTTTGTGAAATCACCTCCATATACATATATATATAAATATATATATATATACATATAAATATAAATAAAAGTATAAATATATAAATATATAAATATACATGTAATACGTACACACGCTCATGTACACACGATGTTCCGAACGATTGAGCAATACGATTTGTATTACCGTGTATAACGTAATGTATTCGATTCTGCACATGTCGTACGTACTTTGGATGTAGCGAAGGATTTTTCACGACTGATATGAAGATTAAAGAATAAAAATAGCTTTTGTATTAATCGTTGTCTTCTTCATTCTTCGTTAAATACATGTCCTCCCCGAACCTAACCTTGCCCAACGATACAGTAACAATCAGTTGTTTTATGGATCTTTAATACCTTTATTCACGTTCCATTTCATCTGTAGTATTTCAGGTTATTTTATTTCCTCGGGTATTTTATTTCATTTTGTAGCAAAAATTCGAAATTGGCGGAATATTTCGGGGGAACAATTAAATTTGATACTTTTACGCGTGTTGATGTAGTTTTAGCGATCCTCTATTATTTTATCAAGCTTTTAAATGCTGCATTATGTTCTCTAAGTTTCTATTGTTATACTGTATTTCATATATATTATGGTTTTTAATCTTGAATATTTGAAGACTTGAAATTCGAAAACTTAAAAGTTCGACGACTCGAAATTGGTCGATGTAAAAATGAAGAATCCTAAAAATTCAAACCTCCTAATATTCGACCTCCAACAAATTCAGAGGCTTGGAAATAAAAAATTTCACAATTTCAGAGCCTGGCGACAGCTTAAGGACCAAGGAAAAATTCGAAGCAGACGTCCTCGCTCGGAAAAGGAAACGTTAATGCGGGCATTAATTTTTACTCCCCCCAATCCTCCACTTCAAAGCGTAGTTTCAGCGTGTACGCGTTAATTACAGTCGCTGGAAAAGTAGATTTGCGGAGGATTGAATTTCCACAGAGGGTGTTCGAATTAGGTGAAACGTAGCCACGGTGTCCCGTTAATGCGCGCCAGGATTAAACATGGCCGAAAGGCGCGTTTATGATAATGCCGGAAATTCGTTATGCAAATTCCTGCCCGTCACCGTTTAAACGACCAAATCCAGGGTAACCCGGTGCGCGTATGCAAACGTGTCCATTTGTTCTGAAATATTTTCATACACGATGCCCGGGGAAGTTTTTAAAATTGTTGCTCGTTTCGCCGCTTCAAAGTCCTGCTAAATACGCTAAACGCATCCAGCCAACAGCACGTGAGAAATGAGTTGAAATTCCGAGTAACTTGAGCCGGTAGAATACCGGCAACGGACGTAGAACTCTGTTTACAAGTTAGAATCCAGGTTAGCTGTTTCTACGTTTCCTTTGGAATTTTAATAAATGCCGTTTGTCCTTTCCTCTTTCGTACGGTTAAGGGAAACGCGATAAAAGCAACCTTTATTAATGTTCGCAACTTTGCACGGGAAGAGCGCAGCTTCATGAATTGGACGCACTATATGTAGTTATTTTACGATATAATTGTAGACAGCTTTATCTACGAGCTTTAACTTTTATTGTAACTGCAATATTTCCCCTATTACTTCGCTTTCAACTTCTCCAAAAAATAAAAAAAGCAACAATGCTTGTTCAATCCTGGACACAACAAAGGTTGCTTTGGTATTTTTCAATTTACAGTCAGCCGACGGAGAACACGTACGTAGTTCGAAAGTAGTCGGTTGTTACGGTAATTCGACGATTAGCCCTCTCGTTGCAAGCGGATGGAATTTAAGGCCGCTTTGCATTCAACCACCGCGTGGAGGATCTTTTCATTCAATTGGCTCGCCTCTGGCTCTCGTATCGGACGGTGTAAACGCGCCGCAGAAAATTCGCCTTCTTCTAATCGTGTTATTTGTTTAGCCGCTTCGGAAACCCGGGCACTTCCCTTACTCGCTCACATTCCTTCCCTCGTTCAGGCCGGAACTTACAAACAGGTAAACGGGATGCAGCTCGCGCGAAGAAAATGAAATTCCGGAAAAGTCTGTCATTCGGGACACGGTTACCGTTCATACCGAGACGCCGCAAATGAAATACAAACGCTCAGTTTTTCGGGAAATTGCGAACCGGTCGGCGGTTGGTAGATAACATAGGGTAAACTAGCCACGTACTGTCACCGTTCCTATAAACTGCCGCTTGAATTCGTTTATTTAATAGCGAAGTAACGTAGAAAGAATCGTGAGTAAAGAAATGTTCATACTAAATTTGTACTTCGGTTTACGCGACAACACGTAGACATTGTATATTCGTTTACGCTTAATATTTATAAAGAAATATTAGGAGGTAAATGTGCTGTTGAACATTGAAACGTGACTAATGTAATTATTAAAGTATGGAACGTGTGATAATTCACTAAGGCGCGACGTTTACTATATATCTTATATCTGTTACACAAACTGACGTGTTAATATACGTAAAACGTGTTTCTGTTTAAATGGAAAGTTTTCAAGTGACAGTACGAAGCACCGTGGATTTTGTTGTACATTTTCACGTACGTAGTAATGAATTTATTATATCGAACGTATAAAAAAGATGTTCATAAATAAAAAAGAGATGTTGAACAATATTACACTTTAAATTTGAACGATCTCAGTGTTGAATAATTTCTATAACAGTTAAATAAAGTTACGCGATAACTTTAAAAGTGGCAGTACGCGGTACATCTACCCTATTAGGAAGCTGCCAAAGTTGAGGCGATTTTTCAACAATCCTCCAAGTGAATACTTTGTTTCTTAACTTCTGCCGATAAACATTAACCCTTTGCGGACGACCAATAATAACACTTAAGGGAGTATTTTGATTTTGCATTCCAAGCCTTTACATTTCCAAGCTTTTGAATTCCAGACCATTGCATTCCCAAAACTCTGAAACGTTTATTAACGATATTAATTGAAATTTTCTGCTTTAATATCGATGTGCGCCCACAAAACCTAAAAAATGATTAGACTGCTATTCGTAGACACTCGTCCGCAAAGGGTTAAAAACGTTAATTTCTCAGAGCGACAGTGCAACGTGCAACTCGTTTTCCTTGACCGAATATTTACGTATATCTATTTTGTTGCACGGCGTCCTTCCAAGCCGTCGTACACGCGCGGCTTTTTAAACGCCTTCAAAAGATATCCCGGTAAAAACGCCTCGACGTGGCGCAATTTTTCGTCGGACGTAAAAGCGGCCGTTTCCGGTAAAAGGGAACATTTCCGGCGTAGATTCGCGAACCCCGAGACACGGTAGAGTTCTCGGTCCGTTGCATAGGCGTCTTCGGCGAGCTACAACAACTCGCTTCAAACGCACCGTGAAAATAATTGGCCGAACCGGTGTCCTCTGGATGCACGATACAGGGACAGTTTCCATTCGAACGGTGTGCTGGGAAATTTTTACATGCGACCGGCCGCCATTCACGGATCGCCCACCGATAAAAGGCCAACGATAAAAAGTTTTACCTTCAAAGCCGGAGGATCCCGGCTCGATTTTCTCATGGAGGGCGCACACGTCCCTTCACGATGCTCGGACAATCAGAGGAAAGTAGCTCGCTCGGCGACCGTGGAATCTTTTCAAAAGAATGAGGGCAATAATGTTGAAATAGTGCCGAAACGTGGCTCCCCCTTCAATTTCTATTTCTCCACCGCTTCGAATTACGTTTACGCGTTAACCTTTCGACCGCGGCTGCGATATTTGTGCGGTTGTCGCTGCGGCGAAGAATTCGTGTAATTAGAAGTGCACGCATAGTTCGTGTCTATACGATACGGTTGAAATTAGGATAATGTGTAAAATAATAGAACGTTAGATTGCTGCTAAAATGGACCTTCAAGTATTGTTATATAAAATGTCTCGCTTAAAACAGGCCACCCACGTATCTTTTATATTATAATCTGATATTTGTATAGTAAAATCTGTATAAACTATATAAATCTAAATATATAATGTATATATAATAAAATATATAAATCTAAGCTACACGAAACTGTATAAATCTATATATCAAAGTCTTTATAAGCCAAAGAACTGATCCTAGATTAATAATGCTTCTCATAGGGACATTACCCTTTAGTGTAATTTAAATTGCGTACGAAACATTAGCAGCACTGTTGCAACTAAAATTTCAAGCGAGACCCTTTGTATAATGGCGAATTAGTAGTTGTGTCACTGTTGCAAGCAAGTCTATAATTCAATTTAAATTGTTATTTGGTTAATAATCGTTTAACTGTCTTTCTCTTTTCACGTGGCACGGATAATTATGAGTGGTAGCATATATGCCGGCCGCGGTATTCTAAAAGCGTAAACAGTATAAACGCGATCTGTTTATAAACGTGAATTTAGCAGAATTTGATGCCGTTTCGTTTAAGTTAAACGAGAAAGGTACGAGTTGGACAGAATTTCCGATAGTAAAAGAAAAATTTGCAACGCTAAATATTACAACATGGAGAAGATTTACAAAATGGTTCCGTTCAACGTTGCAACCCTCCGTGATACCGGGGAGGCGAGTAAAGCCAAATGCCCCGTGAAATTAAATATTTCGCAGGAAAATTTATTCGACGTTTCTACACGGTGTCTACGCTCGGTGAAAATAAAGCGTGTTAAGTAAACGGTCGATTGAAAATTAACGGGGATACGTGCCCGGGGGAAAGTTTATCCGTACGATATTGCGAATCATTCGAACGAATACAGATATATGCGAAATAAATAAATCGGTGGTTACCGTTAATTTGCTGCTTGTAATTCTACCCGTCGACGTATAACCGCGCAATGAGAAACGTAATGTGGAAAAATAAATTTTAAAGCGGACGATTATTGCCGGAGAACGCGGAATGATTCAATAAAACAATCGCCGTGTCACGAATTAATGTTAACTTTCATAAGGCTATGCGATTATCGTTGTTAAAGTTGCGATTCGTCTCATGGTCGCCTTTAGGTTTAATCCCTTGCACTACGATTATTTTCTTACCTACGTACGCTGGTATTAGCTGGTTACTGTTTTTATATCGTTTAACTTGTAAATTATTTCAATATCGTTGGCAATTTTTAGTTAAGAACCTCCAACCTTGCAAGACTAAAATTTAAAATTTAAAAACACTTGCGATGCTAAAATTTGAATTCAAATTAAAGTCCACCCTCGGTAATATCTGGGTTTTGTTGAATCTAAGACATAATTCATAGAACGAGTATAACTCGTTATAGTAGGCTAATGGGTTAATTTCGTTTAAAGGAATTTCAACTTGAGCTGAAAGTATAATACGTAAGGATAAATTTCAAAGCGAAGATCATTGCGGAATATGTTCCGATTTAATCGAACGATTCGTGCATATCCTCTATTAAACGAATATTAACGTTTACAAGCAACGAATACTTAAAAATTCAATAATTATATAGCGTACAAATGAAGTACAAATTACAGTACGAATTAAGTACAATTTAAGCGTGCTCTTATGTTTTAATACCTTTATTTTATGTCAACGTCTCGATGTATTTATTCACCTAAAAGCGTTATTAAAATAAAATTTACAAGTCTACGACGCAGATCGAATAACGGAACTTACTTTGAGTATCAAAATTATTAGGCGTACAAATGAATTTCGTAACAAGTTAATTATCTTCAAACTTACGGCACCTTTATTATCAAATAAACATTGCTACTTCATACATTTTCTTCGCGAATGTGAAAATGCTGAACAAATTTCTATTCCATTCCGAATAAGTTTCGAACATTGAAACAATGGCAGGTATTCCATTTCGTACGAATGAATTTTGAATCTCGTGAAATTCTCACGCTCGGAATTAAATTGCGTACACCTAAATATATTTGATCAGCCGCGAATACGTATTAAATTTCGCGAAAGTGTATCGAATTCGTTTAAAACACCTGGTAAGGTTCTAGTTCTCGTTCGTATCACAGTTTCCATTACGCGGGGAGGATAAATGATTGCACGGCGAAAGAAACTTAAACATTTCTCGATTGCACGCGCCGCTGAGGGCAACGTAAATCGGAGCATCGAAGCGTATCCAAGGATAGCCATTTAATTTCCTGGTATTGGATGCTGCTGGAACAGGCGGTAGACACGCTAGATTAAATAGCATCTCGTCGCTGCCACTCGAACGTCTCTCTCTCTCTCTCTCTCTCGATGCGAGGGGAAAATGGTATTCCAGGGCATCGCGTCCAAGCGATCGCTGAATTCATACGCGTCGAATCGGTCGTCGAGCGCGTAAAATTTCCAACGAGATTGGGGTCGTTTTTAGCGAAATCACCGGCCGGCTATCGACGCGTAATTTCTTGTTACGCGACAACAAGCGAGATTTGTCGCGGCCGGGGAAACGCTAGAAAGCTGGAAAAACACGTTTCGCGCGCCGCGTCGATATATTCGGTTTGCTGGCGGGGCAAATGTTGCGCTCGACGCTCTCGATTTCCGGCAGCCGGGATAAAACGTTCGGGGAAATTAGGCGCAAAATGGGCACGCGCATAATCAACTCCCGCAGGAAACAAAGTTGCGGCCAAAATACGGGCTGCGGATGATACCGGTCGATTTTCATCGACAAACACACGCATACACGCGCATGGTTTGCGTATTGCAGCTAATTTCGGTGTAACGAGGGAAAACGTTTGGCGCGATTGCAGCGGTTCATTTTTTCCCTAACAAATGCGGCGTGATTTAACGACGGCTACTGGATTAACCGAATAGCGGAACTAAAGTGAATGATAATAGAGGCGTACGATTGGCTGTGTAAAATATATTACTGTGTTTGGAGTGGGGAGATTACAGTGGCTGGAAAAATTATTTTTGTATTTATGCTAGCGTTCGTAAGGGTTTGGAAGCTTGCACGCTGTTTAAGCATTTCGCTGTGGCATTCTAAAATTAAAAACATTCTTTATGCACCGATGAGAGTTATTTTTGTTACCACGAAAGTAGTAGGATTATATATGTTTGTATAGCCCGCATAATTAATTATGGTGGAACAAATATAAATTGTGGTAAAAATAGTATCGTGTTACAGAAAACGAATAACCAATTTTTGTGGACGTATATATACGTCTTTAGTAGCGAAAGAGGGTTAAGTAATACTTTGAAAAGCGAGTATCGCCGATGTTCTTGTTTTATACGATCCCATAGAGTTAATGATGCTGAATGAAAATAATATTTGACGACAATTAGTACAAATAAAGGAGCTGTAACTGTAATTCAACTGGTTAAGCGCATGCTGCAACTACGAGTGCATTTCACCTTAATTTATTAATGTTCAGTTAACGTTGTTAATATTAAGTTATGAGTTAAGAGTTTATGATACAAATTTTAGCTAATCTTTACATATGAACGCAAAGTTGAAATATTGATAAAAATTTGTAATTTTTCACGTTGCCAAAACATTTCTCGAATTATCAAAATAGTGAAACAAATTCCTTGGAATGTGTATCATTTCTCAATTTGTACAAATGCATCGTAGCCGAAGGATTAAAAAGTATTTGTCCTTCTTGGAATAAAAAAAAGAACACTAATAAATAAATTGCACACTATTGTTCCTCATAATCTAAACAGAATCTGTTCCATATTATTACATACGTAATATGTATGACGTATATATACGCATTGAAAAATTGTACAATAATTTGTTAAAAGTGTAGCGGCTAAAGAAATAAATATTTCGGAAGGTTTAAGGACCTTGAGACTCCAGTATTGTTCAAGCGTTTTGGGGTAGGCCCTTGAATTCCCTGCTTGGGTGGCTTTCTTTGACACGTGACTTTTTCCCCACGGTCAGAGAAAGTTGGTAAAAACAGTCAGTTCTTAGTTAGCAGCCGAACAAGATACACCCCGTTCATTTAGTCTGATTTTCTTTTGCGTTAGAGTTAAGTTAGCAGTAGTTGTTATTTGTTATTAGTTATCGTTATTATTTCATATAAATATATACTTGTTATCTGTTCAATTTTAATATCAATTATTATACCTCACATTATCCCAAAAAAGCATACGTACATTTTCTCTATAGTACAATACTTCGTTAATACACGCAACAATACTACACCACAATTAATCGTATACAGCCCCCAAACGTTTATATTTACGCTATTCTCCTATTAATAAAAGTGATCCTTATTTATGCTTCGAATTCTCAATTTTAAGATACCGCAGCGAACGGGTTAAACAATAGAGCTCTTATGCGACTGCGCGAATTAATCGTTTATAATGTACTTTTGCTAAAAATCTTCTGACTGAACAATACGGAGGTATGCGCGACTATTTTGCGTAATCGCTGTAAATCACCGGTCACAACGGAGTTCTTTTCATTCTTTCGGAAGCAGTTTGCTAATTTTTCGATTCGAAAGTGTTGGAGCAGGATGACCGCGGCGGTGGAGAGAGGGAGGGGGGGGGGGGGGGGGAACATTTTCCTCGGATTCCGAGCGAGTCGGTTAAGAGCGTTTGGTGAAAAGTTAGAAAGGGTGAAAGGGGGCGCGGCACGGAAGAAGTATTCCGTGACTGGAACTTGATCCGACGAGAACAATAACTTTTTAGTTCAGCCGTTTTCCCGCTTCAAGCCACGTCGAATACTTCTCTGTTCTCCCCCCTAGCCCTTCGATACCAATTTCACCCCCATCCCCCAATCCCACGAAACGCCAACGTTCCGTTCCCGATTCGCGGCGAAAATAATTTGAGAATTTTTGGTCGTTACGCGGGTGATTCAGCGAGCAAACTTCGAGCCACGGAAATACTGTATTCAGGGAATCTTTTTATTCGCCTTCTATGCTATCGCGATATCGTCCAATAGTTGCCGCAAAGTGACTTCTTCTGCGTTTCTTCTTCCCATTTTATTCGCTCCCTAGCCGCGCGCCACCTTTTCCAACCTAACTTCCCTCCCTTCTCTCGTTCCACTTTTCCCCCTTTTTTCTTTTCATCGTTCCGCGATCCACCACTGCCTGGCATTGCCCTTTTCATACACTCGACGCTTGATTCGTACAGAATTTTACGAGTCGGCGTACCTACGGCCGTAAAGAAACTTTTCAGATTCAGCTCCCCGCCCTCTTTATCGTCGCCTGTCCGACTCAACCCCCTCGGGAGATTCTGCCTTTCTTTTCTGGCCGCAGCTTCTTTTTTTCCACTGGCTCCTTATCGGCCATTCCACACGCTGCTATTTTGACCGGTGATATCGATCTCCTTCTTTTTTCTCCCCCCCCCCCCCCCCTCGACGTTTTTCTTCCCCCTCGCGTTCGTAAAACCACCGAGGCAGATATTTGTTGCGAGACTTGTTCGTTTTCCCTTCATTTCCGTCCCATTATGGGGCTTCTTCGCCCCTTTATTCGCGTTTACAATTGTTGCGTTTGTTCGTTACTCGTATTGTTCTTGTTAGGTTGCATTGTCGAGTCTCACTTCGCGGAAAGTTGCGCGGTTTTTAAGGTAAACGCGTTGCAATCGTCTTTAATTGTTTCCGATATGTTAGGTTTGTCTTCGAAGTGACAACGTTAAGCATAAATAGATTCTTCGAATCGAAATTTTTCGAAATTCGACATATTTCGAAGAATTCGAAATATTTGGTTGAAATAATTTTTGACACGATCTCGTACCCTTCCATCCAACGATTAATGAGCCCTATTATTATCTCATACTTGTACGCTGCGTTTTATATTGAAATAAATGTAGCGATTAAAAAATTGAAGTTAATTGTTTTCGAAGGTATCGAAATTCGATTTACATACGATACAATATCCAATAGTTTATACCTATATTGTTTCTATATTAACAAAATGCCACCCCAATCTCCGCTTTTAATATTCGCTCCCAAAAGTGCCGGTAGCGAAAGGTTCAACGTAGATATTTGTAATTACCGCTCCAATGAAGTTGCGTTTATGCTTCCAGTGAATAATCGCGATGTCTTCAGCGGCACTGTTTTTCGTCTTATTACCATTTCCCGTTACAATCAGGCTGCAGCGCGAAAACAGCCGAACGTCGAATAAACTTTAGAACTGGGCCAGCGTTAAGAAAAAGCTTTACACCTTCCTGCAACACTGGTCCAAACTATTATTGACGTTTGCGCCTGTTACACCCTGGAAACTTTGCAAAAGTTACCGGCGTACAGCGCGTTTACGATGCGCTATTAGATATTTCGCCGTAGAAGTTTCGAGTAGAATTCGAGGGGCGAATTGGAATCCGTGGCGTGGAATAAACGTATCCTAGCCGGCGTCTCCGTTTCCGTTGCCACGAAACGTTAACGGGCGGCACGTTCATCATCAATAACAAGCCCGAGGCAAGTGAGCCAGCCCCGTTTCTGCATACTAATACACCTAACCGCGACGAAACGTCATCACCTTAAACAGGCGGGTTTGTCAGCCCGTGCCACGTCGCGCATCGCGTCAAGCCTTGATTTTACTACTGCAGAACGAAACGAACCGTGCGGCTCTCGGTTGATTTTCTTCCTCCCACCCAAAAACGACGCTACAGCCTGCTGCTAATTTTCAGGTCGTTCCTTCTGTACGCGGCGATGCGACTGACTTTTCGTACGTTTACGTTTAGAATTGATATTCGCGTATCAATCTCGCGAACGATTCCAGATACAGGGCAGATGTACCAATTGCTGCCACTTCACTGGTTTTAGAAATTATTTAATCTAGAAATTCGATTCAAGTTTGGAGGATGATATCGTTCAACATCGAGTTTATTTATGAACATATTTTATTAGGGTAGATGTCCTACGTACTGTCGGTGTTCCTATAACCGTCGCTTTAATTCGTTTACTTAATAGCGAAATAACGTGAAATAAATCAAGTATCGTGACCAAAAAAAAAAATTCCATTATTAAAGTTTGTTTAGAGTTTATGTTAGATCTTTTTCGCGTATAACATTTTAAGGTTTATTTGGTATTTTAGACAAAGTAGCTTACAGCGGCAGGGTTTAAGTAGGTGACAGTCATTTACCCTATTAACACGTCAGTTTGTGTGACAGGTATAAGATGCACAGTAAACGTATCGGCTCTACTGAATTATGACAGCATTTTCAGCAAGATTCTTAATGTTTTTAATGCTTGGTCAGCTTTTTCGTGTTTGGGCCCACCGTGCGTCGCCACCGGTAATATTAAAAAGCTGTTCACCGCTCGAAGATTAACGTTTGTTGTCGGACGGCTCTTGAAACTGTAATCGGGAACAACACGGACTCGCTGGTAAACACGAATTTGCATGAAATCGTTCTCCGGCGCAGGACTAGTCCAATTATTCGACTTGCACGCTCGAATCGCGGCGATAAAAATAGCGGGAAAAAAACGATTTGTCTGGTGTTTCACGTTTCATCGATCCGGCGAGGGCTTCGAATTACAAGCGATTATCTCGATTTCATCGGTTTCCTCTCGTCACCGGTCGACCGATTAATCCGTGGAGGACGTCCGCGTTAATTCGTTCGAAATATCCCAACGAAAAATCGATCTCACCTCTCTCGCCATGCTGAACACGTGGAAATAGTGGTGGGACAAATTCGGAAACATACTTATGAATACCAATACGTATCGATTCCCGAATCTTTCCCGCTATCAAATTTGTACTTACGTGGTATTCGTTGGATACGTTTGATGACATAATCCAAAACGATTACACGATATTCATGGAGATATCGATAAGACAAAGGAAAGTGTAAGGTAGATGTCCCAATTATTATCAGAGTCTCTATTACCGACACTTTAATTACCTTATTTAATAGCAAAGTAACGTTATGAAGAATCGTAAGTGAACAAATGTTGATACTAAATTTGGACTTCGGTTCACGTAGACGTTAAAGGGTTAAGATTGCTAATTTCGACGAGAGCTGTTTTCATATGTGCGGAAGACAGAATGTCGTGTGAATGTTTGGACCAGAGCGATTGCTGAGCGAACGGTGTTGTATTTGGATAAGATTGGCTGAGGCGTGAATGAGAAGTGTTTGGGATAGAGCGATTGAGTTGACGTGTGGTCGAAGAGTGCGTGGTCGCGTTAGGTTTCGTGTGAACGTGACTGTTTGGGTTCTACGAATGTCTGAGACGAGTGAGAGAAGCCGAGAGAGATAAGGAGAAAGAATGAATGCGTGCAAGGGTAGAGAATGCGTGGGTGAGGGAGTCGAGAAAAAGAGTCGAGTGCGAGAGGACGTTGCGAGTGCAGAGCGAGAGTTTTTTCTGTGAGATTGTGCGAACTCAGTATTAGTAGTAAACTAGTAATTATTGCAAAGGCTGAGTTTCTTTTTTCTTTCCCTTCTCGCACCTTACAACAATACACGAGGGATTTACTTTAAAATAATCCCTACATATGTTTATATGTATTCATAACTGTGGAGCTGTAGAGAGGGGATAGAATAGGAAAAGGAAGGGTGTTGCGTTTCGTCCTGGGCCTGCTAGTGGACTCATCAGTGCGGCTACCTAGCAGGCCCTGCCTTAGACGTTGGGATATTGGAAGGAGGGTTAAAGGCGGTATATATATGGACGAGGTAGTTGGAGCGAGTACTTTCGAGAAAGCCTATTTCGTATGTCCCTCTAGTGGTGGGTGCAGGAGAGCCGCCACATAACTATTCGCTTTTTTTCTCTTCCCCGCATAGCGTCGTAAATATTCGAGACGCGGCAATTAGTATCGATTCGGTTTTCACGCGCGCAAAAATCGACGCCGTCGAGTGACAAAAAGATAGCAGCGCAGAGAAAAGTCACAGTCGATAGTGGGATCGCGGTTATTCATTAGACGGAACAATGTGCGTCCGGATGTCCGATTGCCCCGTTAATTGACGTATCGTTGGGTAACCCATTAAGGGTTAAAAAGTGCAGCCAGCGCGGTTTTGCCGCCGCGCCGCGCCGCGGTGACCGTATTTCCACGCACAGACGCAATTTGTTATTCAATTACGGGTGCATGCGGCCGATTACTTATTTAGAATATTCATTCGCTTCGCTGGAGAGCTGAATACACACTCGCATCGGCAATTTTGCATTCAATGATGCAAAATTTGAATATTCAGTGTTCGAAATCCCGTTAGCCGAGCTTCGACTAATACACGATCGTTTTCAGGAAGCCGAACTCTCGCGCGCCACGTCTGTCAACAATTGAATCGATGAATCGTAGAATTCTTCCGCTTCTGTTCTCCGATCCGACGAGTAATAAATTTTCGAACGAGGAGAAACCTATTGATGTCACGATTGCAAAACGGAGCTGGGGTTCGATAATTGTTTAAAACGGAGGAAGTATTAAATAGTACGTATGATAACTCTTTATGCAAATTCGAATCTCTGCAAATTGAATTAAAGAAACGAGATATAAATAGAGGATCGTTTTACTCCTTAAATAATACAATTTGTATTTTACTCGCGATATTTTCTGTACGTTTCAATAATTTTCCGCCATTTGTATTCTGTATCTTTTGATACGTTTCAATTTCCTATAAACGCATAAAGATCCGCAGTTTAACGATAACGTAGAGTCAAGTATGCAAATTTACGTAAGCATTTTAAATTTGAAACGTGTACATATTTTAGGACACACTTTGGAAGAATAAAGATAGAGCGAAAATTTATAAAATATAAAATTACAAGCGAGAAAGATTTCTAGAAGACGGTTTACAAAGGCAGGATTAGTGATTGCACGAAGAAAATTGTTCCTGAAATTAATTTAACATTATTTTACTCAATTAAACAAATTGTAGAAAGTCTCACATATGCCAGAAGGTTTGACCAAGTATAAATATACTTAACGAAAATCTTCATATTTGTACGAATTTAAGACGGTTAATTGTTTTATTCGTTTACTTACTTTACGAATTTACGTGTGCATGTAGCAAACAATTTTCTTCGGTAAAAGGAGGTTGCATCGATACTAAACTAAACTAAATTAAACTAAACTAAACTAAACTAAACTATACTAAAACTAAACTAATTTAAAAAGGAGGTTGTCAATGAAATAGTTTATGAATTTCTGATCGAATACATATAATCAATCCCTATAATATTTCACAGGATCAAAGGAACAATTGAAATTATTGGAAATGGGTGTTTGAAATAAATATTAAGCGCAGTGGATTTACTTTTACTTTTCTTTATTCTGTTCTATACGAGGAAGATACTATCGCTTTGAAGACCAACAAGGAACTGTGTGTAAAGAAAATCGGGTCTCAAGGACCAGACCCGAAATTAGTCACGAGGCGCTAAAGGACAGAGAAAAAGGTCTCTGTCCTTTAGCTTGTTTAGAAACTGTTTATCTGAACGCGCTCTCTCGCATCCTGCCTATCGAATGTCGATTGGTTTTGTTGAACCTATATTCCAACAGAAATAAAGCATAAATCCACGACAGAAGAATATAAACCAAACGTTACTTAACACTTACATTTCATTAAATACATTACTTAATACGTAACATGATCTCCAAACTTACAAATCAACATCGATGCACTGCATTCTATTGAATAAACTTTAACCCGGCGTATTTGTCTTTGGTTAATTCGCGTTTTTCAAAAAAACCGAGGCGAAACAGAGGGGGGGAAATAAAGGAAGACAGTAGAATTCTTGTTCAAGGCTCGCGAGACAAACGAGGCGGTTTCAGTTGCGGCGTTTTCGCTAAAACTTGTTGCGAACTTTAAAGCGAGCTTAACGATTTTGCGACGACCCCGTAATTCAGTGAAATTAAGAGGACCGCTTTAAATATTACGAGTAAGAGGCAGGGGAAAAAAGAAGCGCCGCGACTTCTGGAGAGTTTTATTTATGCCGGTGAATTTGCATAAAACGCGCCAGCCAGCCAGGAGCGAGTCTTTCTTATTAAACGTTTCAGCCAGTCGCGGCGCTGAGAGACGCGAAACATCGCATCGCGGCCCTGTAATCGTCCCTGCAAAATTCTTCGCCGCGGGGAAAAATTAAAATTTTCTCCTCTACCCCGTTCGTTCCTTCGTTCACGTCGCGAATCGTAGAAATTCCGCGCGATTGAAAAACGAGACGGAATCGCGATCGCAGGCTTCCGGGAAAGCGCGAATAATAAAAATCTTCGTAGGATATAGGCAGCCAGCGCAGCGATGGCGACGTATTTCCATAACCAGATTCCGCTGCATTTTTCTGTAGCGCCGCGGCCGTATCATTCGAAAATAGCTCGCCTGATTTTCGTCGGCTCGTCGGTTTTGCCCCTCGTTCGCGACTAGGCGAGTAAACGTGTGACGGATACTGTGCTGCGAGAAAACGGCGAATTGCGAAGCAACTCTTCGCCGATTGCCGTTCGAGAAACTCGAATCGAACGATTTCTACGAAATGTGTACGAGTTCTACAAAAATTCGAGGCTAAAACAGAGATTATCGGTTTCTCGTCGACGATTTTCTTTGATTACGATTCGTATTTTGATCTTCTTAATCCTTTGCTCCGCGATAATGAGTCACAGTCGTTCCATCGATTATTGGATTCGATTAAAGTGGATGCTATTGACGGTGAAATTTAATTTGAACTCTAATCGTAGCTTTGAGTTATAATAATGAACGTCATTAAATAAGAGACGCCTAAATTTTGACCGAAGGACGATTAACGTGTACTTAATCATGACGTTCTTCTTATTGTTAGTTACTTTTCATAGTTACGCTTCTTGCGTTTAAAGTGAAACGATGAACAAATGTACGACGCTTTAGGAATATCATTGTTTGTATTATGGAACTTATGAGAACTTTAAATATACTGAATATCGATACTTAAAATCAATACTTTCGAATACTTAATATCAACACTTTCGAATACTAAATATCAATACTTTCGAATACTTAATATCAATACTTTCGAATACTTAATATCAATACTTTCGAATACTTAATATCAATACGTTCGAATACTTAATATCAATACTTTCGAATACTTAATATCAATACTTTCGAATATTTAAAAATATATAATACTGTATAGTTTATAAGGATAGAAGATAGATGCGTGGACAAGTATGGTAATGAAAGGTTAAACCGAGTCCTCTTTCATAGCTGGAAAGCTGAAATTAATAAAATATACATACTTAATCCAGTGCCGTACGAATTTTTCAAAGAGTAGTCACAGTAACGTTACCTATTTATTAATTTAACAGTGCTACGAATGCAAAGCAATGAAATATTGTACGTAATTTATGCTCGCAATACTAAACCTTACAAATTGAAATTACGGATAGAATTAGAATTGAAATTCATTATAAACATACAACGTATTTTTGTTGCAACCAGAGCATAATTTCTACCACGAGTGTAACTCGTTATTGCAAGTCAAAGGGTTAAAAATATAGTATGGAATAAAATATAATCTTCGTATTGGATAACACGGGCCCAATAAAAACATCAAGATTAAATAGAAGGCTGTCTAAGGGTTAATCCTATAATACGAAATGTCGAAAGTAGAAGCAAACAGTAGTTGTACGTCTCTTTACTTATCTAATGGCTCTCGTAACAAATCTAATCGTTTTACCTGTACGAATATTCGCCGGCAAATTAAGAATCCAATTAGAAGACTGTCCGTCATTGCGGTTAACGAGGCGCGGGATATTGCGTACGCGATGTTGGACGTGCCGCGAGCGCGAGAAAGGGAAAAATGTACGCGTCAGAAAGTCGTGTTATTTACAGAGGACTAAATCTGCGTTAAACAACGTCGCTCCCAACGGAGCGCCATTCGTCCAGAGAATACGGTTCGTTTATCAACGTTGTTTCGCGGTTGCACGCGGTCCCGTGTCGCGGAAGATTTTTCAAGGACCGCAAATAACCACCAAGACGCTCGCCGAGAGTCACTTTGCACAGTCGTGGACATAAAATTAAATGGCTTCGCGGTGCCGCGCCGCGAAGAATATTACGCCCACCATCGCATCGGCGTACAGCTTTCCAAGACTTCAAGGAAAATTCCATTTCCGCCGAGGAGCCATGAATTCTGATGAATTTCTTATCATCATCTAATTGACGCGTCTCGCGTTTGTATAATAATTTTTTACCGCTTTAACCGCCTCCTGTATTCGCTTCCTTCTTCCTTCTAACGGTTCGTATAAATACACGGACTTTAAATTCTATTGCTGGTACACGTAGCCCCGTGCTAATTCCATTGCCAGCAATATGAACTTTTTAATTACGGAGTAATTCTTTTCCTCCGCGTGATTAAACACTGCCGCGCCGCGCTGCTTCGTTCTTATCGCGCGCGCCACTCAGAAAAATCGCTGTCCTCGCTAGATGACCTAAAACCGTAATATCCGGCGGGGGCAATTAGCTAGCCAGGTATCTCGGTGCTCACCCGAAGCCCCGGGTTCAGGGTTGTAGCCTAAACGAGCGGCGACTTTCGCATCCCTCTAGGCGCCATTACCGGACGCTCTACCAGCTCGCTTCTTCGAGCGGGCTTTCGGTGAAATATCATACACGCTTCTGTTAGAAAAACTAGGGTAGACGTTACTATCGACGATGCATAAGATAGACTATAGTCAATAGTCAGATATAGTCTATAGTCAAGCCTCGCGTAGCGCTGTTGTTGCGTTCTTAAATGATGCCGTGTTATACGAAATCGTGTTATAGGGAGTGTTGGTTTTTCTCTTTCAAGAAGAGAAAGTTTTTCATTTACAAAAACCATCTCTGCGCGTGTTGCGTTTCTTTACGAGACACAGCTCAAGAGGGTGCAGCTGCGTCCCGTCTTTCATTTTTTAGACGAAGTTTGGGACCGATATGGTCTATGGGTACGTGACGAATCCTTCTTCACTGACTCACTCACCTCTCGTCATTCCAACAGTTTCTTTCGTGCTGTAAAGACGTGCCCTTCCACGTGTTTAAAATAAAGACAAAGTCTAGAATCGAAAGTATCCGAATTATTCTATTTTATAAAATTCCACCACCTATATTTCCAATAGGGAGCTATTCCGAAGTACGATGCTATTAACCTACGAGCGGTGACCAAGTTTTTAATATCAAATTAACGTAACTCGTAACTCGATGACAGTGAGAGAAGTATGATTATAAATACAATTTAATTGACTCTTCCTATAAATCCAATCAATGTTTATAAATCGGTCTTTTAATAATAATTCAAACATTTTCATTTGTTTCGGTAAGATTAGAACCTTTGGATATCAGCGAATTGCAAGTTTAAATAGAGCCGTCTTTTATGCGTCTTAATTACTAAACGAGTAGATAACGTGTTAAAATACAAGAAAAATTCAATAGGCGTTGAAGATAATGTGAATATTTACGATAATTACGCGGAGTCACTTCGACGTATGCACGTCATCAGTTGAAGATTAATGAACAAGAAGCAAAACTAAAGTCCAAAGACTAATAGAAATATTTCTTTATTTTTGTAACTACCAACAATTACCTGCTTTACTAAAAGACGTGCAATATGTTATCCTCCACAACATGGCACTTCCTCTATTATTTAACCGTGTTAAAGTGAATGCGTGTTGTAGAAACACCGTGTTATAGCGGAAATTTTCACAATCCTCTGATAGTGTTGCAAAAGTACCGTGTTATACGATGGTCGACGCTTAAAAAGACTTGAATCCGACCGTGAGCAAATCTGCGAGTTTCAAGAGGGTCGATTTACGCCGGTGACTGGTTTATTAACTCTATACTTTGCCGATTATTAATCGCTTCTGGTCGCAACGTTCGTTCCAGTTGCACGTGCAATCTTTTACTCGGCACGCTCGCAAGACTCGGCCGTGATCGCTTAATTGCGTGACCGGTACGGTTCCGAGACGTCCCGAAGGAAATCGCATTAGAGTTGGCCGCGCGGTTTCTTTCGTGCGGCAATAAAAATGAAAGAGAAACCGTGGAAAGGAGCAAGGAGTAAATCAGCCGCAAGTAACGAACCCTCCCGACCTCCTTCGTTCTTTTTCCCGCAAAACCAACGCCTCATTAACATACTTATTATACGCCGTTAATTATGGGGCTTGCATTTACCTCGCTGTACACTTGTTCGCGTTACACTTGTAACGGTTCGAAGAACCAGCATTGCGCGGTCGACCGAGGTCGACTTTTGTCCTCCGCAACCAGAAATCCTTCGCCATCGAGGACGGATTAATTCTTCGACCCTTTTTATCTACGCAAAGATTTGCTCTTTGCCGTTCGAAACGTTCGTTTAACCTCTCTTGCCGTACAAATTTCACCGTCGACTATTCATTTCTTGCTGTTCTCTATTTTAACGACGCGCCGAGTGCAACTAAAATATTGTACGCGGTTTCTATTTAATAGTCTTCGTTCTTACTAACGATAAGTGATGTTTTAATTGGAATTGCGGAGCTGTGGAGAGGGGATAGAATAGGAAAAGGAAGGGTGTTGCGTTTCGTCCTGGGCCTGCTAGTGGACTCATTCAGTAAAGCTACCTAGCAGGCCCTGCCTTAGACACCGGGATATTGGAAGGAAGGTTAAAGGCGTCGTAGAGTTGTGGAGAGGGGATAGAATGGGAAAAAGGAAGGGTGTTGCGTTTCGTCCTGGGCCTGCTAGTGGACTCATCAGTGCGGCTACCTAGCAGGCCCTGCCTTAAACGTTGGGATATTGGAAGGAAGGTTAAAGGCGGTATATATATGGACGAGGTAGTTGGAGCGAGTACTTTCGAGAAAGCCTATTTCGTATGTCCCTCTAGTGGTGGGTGCAGGAGAGCCGCCACAGAATTAAAGTTAAAGTTTATTAATGAATACAATATATCGTAGTTTTACAATTAGTTAGATCATATTGCGTGACTCGTTATTACACGGCAAGGGCTTAAACCTTTTATTTGAAACAGCTTTATTAATATAAGAAGAGGAACCACTTTTATTAGTATAAGAATCATACAAATATGAAAGCATTTGGATATTGTGGTACGATTAATTATGGTGCAGTATTGTTGCGTGAATTGAGAAAGAAACATTGTTGCGATATAGAGAAGATATATTTGCGTGTACTTTAAACTCTTCTTTGGACGTGTTCATGTTTAGTTCACAATTTGCTTCTTCCTATAATTTGATCGCCGTATTAATAAATGCGAATTAACCATTTTGCACTCGAAAGGCGACTCTAAGTCGCCAAAATGAACCAGTTTTGGTAAGTTTCGGGTGCGAACGGTCGAACGCGTAGCACCATTAAAACTTTGGCGAAGCAATACAAAATTAACACGTTCACCGTCCAGAAATCTAACATAGTTGCTATTTGTACGCGCAGAATTTTCGTAATTATCGTTACCCTATTATTATTACCATTATTGTATTCCTCCGGGGGTAGCTACTTTTTTTCATTTAAAACACAGCAGCCAATAATAACTTTTAACGAGCTTTATTTTAGTAAAATTCATTTAGTACCGATTGCGTACATAGAACGCACGGGACAGTGAACGTGTTAAACAAACACCATATTCAAATAATTGTATCAACATCCATTAAAACGTACCGAATATCAATTCGCGTCGATCTCTGCAGTACCTGTAATCCGCAAAAGGGGTTATTTTCACTGATATCGAATGCACGTAAAAGAAGGATATAAAAAATTGCACGGCTACTCGAGTAAAATTGGAGAGACCGGAGTAATCCGGCGGAAAGCAACGAAATAAATGCGAGTGTACTATGCGAAAGTCTCAAATGGAGCTTGCTGTTTCAGGAAGCTTCTTCGTTCATCCGATCAGGAACAAAGGATTCTTCTTTGTTCATAAGCCACAATAGTATAATAAGAAATACGCGTTCATAGAGAGGAGATTGAAGAAAAGCCATGGTTGAAGAGACTATTAGTAAAGTAGCTTGTATGTTGGAGCAGCGGAATCGCGTTTGCTCGAAGACGTTCGCTGGAAAGCGTAGATCTTTGGTCGGAAAATAGCCAAGAAAGCCAGAAGACACTCGATGGCGCAGAAAGTAACGCTTTTACCTGTAACGAAGCGCACTTCGGCATCGAGTCTCCAAGTGGAACTCTTAAGTGCACCACTTTTTCTCCAAACGCCGCCATTTCGCTTCCGTTTGTCTGAAGTTAATTTCGGATATCCCCCACATTTCACGTCGAATCGATGATTCAATTTAGGAAAAGGATCTGCGTGTCTCGAGGATCTACGGTTCGAACTTTTCTAGCGGAAAACGAGGAGCACCGTTTTTTAACCCTCTCGTTGCAACAGCCTGTGATATTCGCGTCTTCTTTACTGCGAAGCATTGATATACTTACTTAGGTGTGTAATTAGAAATGCCTGCATAATTTACAGTGACTGTGCACGACGATTATTAGATGCGTACAGGTGAATCGCTTAACGCAATCGTCACACATCGGTTTCTATATTAGTTGATCGGTTAAAATTTGACTGCTGCAAATGACTGTTTTGGCAGGTAATAAATTTCTGATTTAGTTGGGATATATTAGGTACTAGAAAAAGTTCGTGTAGTTTAGCTATCGAAAATTCTTGAAAGTCAAATTTAATAATATCTCGGAGAAATGCTATATTAATGCTCACGATTATATCATAAGAAAACTCTGCCTATTTGTTACAATGTGATATAAAATTATATTTGGAGGAAATTTAGATCACTCCGATATTGCAATATAAATTCACTTTATATAGATTCTTTTGTCACAAATATATTGAAATTGAATATTTTACTGAATCTTGCGAAACTACTGTAACAGTTTTACTGCCACGAGAAAAGTCTGTCTGTTTTCAATGTTATAAAATAAAATTACATTTGAAGGGAGTTTAGACTATTTAAATCGTATAGTTCGAATTATTTGCATTTCCAATCGGAAATATTTTTAATGTATTTAAATATAATTTCATATATATAGTATATAATATATGCAGATCATTTGTACTGCAAGATTTAAGTAGCCTAAATTAATTTATATTTCATATTTATATTATATACTTGTAATATATTTAACATATCTTTAATACATTGAAAATGGAATTTTTGTAGCGTTCACCAAAACTACTGTAGCAATAGTTGTGTTATAAGAACAATACGACCATATTTTGCATTATTAAATAAAATTACATACGAAGATATTTCAATTCTCTTAAATGTAGTAGCATGAATCCGCGCGAACTTTTTCCGCCACCTAATAATAATACAATCATTTAAAATAGAAGAAATCGAAACTTTTGCACGCGCCAAATGCAACAAAATTTGTTCGCGTAAAATGTATGTAAGTTTTTGTTTCCGAGAAATCGAATTTACGGTCGTATGGTCGCGCGTGACCCGAAGCGATCGTTAAGCTATTGATATCACGTTCTCAGGAGGTTCGATCAAAGAGGAGAAACGTCTGGAAGCCGTACACATAATCCTTCAACGACATATTAATATCCTGCAGAAATGAGATTCTTTCAGCGCGTAGTGAAGCCAGCATGATTTTTCAACGGGCAGAGATATCAGGCCGCTCGATTCGGCTGACAAGCTTTCGACGAGCCGCATTTCCCGAACAAAAGGGCCGCTATCGATCTCGTTTCCGCGACGTTTCACTCGATCGATGGATCGTCTTACGTCTTATGTCGTTCGTGCACGCCGCCTCGCCTTGTGATCATCCGCGTTCTTCCTTTCGGCGGAGACATTTTTTACCGACGAACCATTGCTTCGACAGACATTAGTAAGACAATTGTTCGTCGATTTTATCGCGTCTGAATGTAGAATTAAGTAATAGCGTTTGAGTGTAGCAATAGGGATTATTAATAGGTAGTTTCGGTAAGGTTCTTTGGAATCGAGAATTAAAAGCGTGGATAAGGAAATTTATTTTTGTTCACAAGGTTTCAAAGCTTTGCAATTCTCAAAACATCGCAACTTTAAACCTGTGCAATTGTCGAAGGTTTGCGATTCTAAAAGGTTTGCGATTTCTCTAAGCTTTGCAATTCTCAAAGCATTGCACATCTCAAAGCTTGGCGATTCCTAAAACTTTGCAATTCTCACAGTTTTGCAATTCTCGATGCTTCGGAATTCTCAAAACTTTGGAATTCTCAAAGTTTAGCAATTCTCAAGGCTTGGCAATTCTTAAGACTTTGCAATTTTCAAAGCTTTGCAATATCTACAACTTTGCAATTCTCAATGTTTTGCAATTCTCGAAGCTGTGCAATTCTCAAGGCTTTACAATTCCCAGGGCTTTGCAATTCTCAAAGTTTTGTAATTCTCAAGGCTTGGCAATTCCTAAAACTTTCGAATTCCCACAACTTTGCACTTCTTAAGGCTTTGAAATTCTCAAAGTTTTACAATACTCAAGGCAGTGCAATTCTCAAGGCTTGGCAATTACTAAAACTTTGCAATTCTCAAAGTTTTGCAATTCTCAAGGCTTGGCAATTCCTAAAACTTTGCAATTCTCAATGTTTTGGAATTCTCAAGGTTTTGAAATTCTCAAAGTTTAGCAATTCTCAAGGCTTGACAATTTCTAGAACTCTGCAATTCTCAAAGCTTTGCAATTCTCAAGGCTTTGCAATTTTCAAAGCTTTCCAGTTCTCAAAGCTTTGCAATTCTCTAAGCTTTGCAATTTTCCAAGCTTTGCACTTCTCAAAGCTCTGCGATTTTTAAAGCATTGCAATACTCAAACCATTACAATTCTCAATGCATTGCAATACGAAATGCATTGCAATTCACAAACCCTTTGCACGTTAAAAATGAATAAATGTCCAGTGATTTATGTTGCGAATTACCGGGTGCCACAAAAATATTTTCTTTATCAATCGCATTATCGATTGGAAGAGAGTCACCACAAAGGGTGCGAATATTTGCCCCGACAAAGCGGCGCCGCGTTTAAAAGGGTAATCAGCATAATCTAGACACCGACCAACGCCAATTACTTTCGCCCGTTTAATTAGCATCGGCCGAATCGGCCGATTATTTTTTCGCTTTCGGTTTGCGTAATTGGGTGTTCATTAACGAGCGTCGATCAAAGGATCCATACGGGGCGACAGAAAAGACAAGCAGGGCCACGGATAATCGTTTTATTGGGGTTGCAATCAATTAACCTCCATGGATGCGTAAATTAATCGGCTAATTAATAGACGCGGTTCTCCCGAAACGAATCCAACGATCGTTCATCGCATTTGTTAACGTGCTGAACCCCAATAAGACAATTCAGTGGCATTCGATTATTTTGCAAATTATTCATTATCGAATCAATAACTTTTGTTCGAAAAGTTGGCCATACAGGCGCTGCTATATCAAAGTTGATTACTAATTTAAAAGAAACGTATATATATTATTTAATTTGTTGGTTTAACCCTTTTTCTAATAATTATGTAACAATCATGTATTTTGTCAGGTATTTTGCTTACAAATCTGATGAAAAAATTTATTCGTATATTTGGAAATTATTGATAGCCTACAGAAGTTATCTTACGAACAAAACTAAATATTAGTTGAGATTAAAGCTATCCTATAAAATGTCTAATGCAAAACACACTGTGTTATATTTAGAGGGAGAAATAAATCTCTATTAAAGCCTCCTTTCTCTAATTTGGCTTGAAATACAAATTTGCATAACGTCGTATTGTTTATCTTATATAATAGAGCGATAGGGTAGATTAAATTACCATTAGGTATCAATTAAGTAGTCAAAAATGTAAATATCTAAGTGAGAGTAATTTTACGTGATCGGCGAGTTTCTAGATTTATTTTCGCGGACCACGCAGTTACATGATATTTGACATGAATATTATGATCTTTATTAATCACTACGATGCTTCTAAATTCATATTTGGCGAACATTACCGTGTTGAATCGATCGAATTTTCAAATTTTACATACCGTATTGTAGGGATTATTTTAAAGTAAACCCCACGTGGATGGTTTACAGGTGCGAGAAAGGAAGTGTTAGAAAGGTCGAAATCGGTAAGTAGTCGAGGTGGGCCATATGCGTTTTGTCAACGCGCTTTCCCCTCTCAAGAGAAGTTTCTTCGGGCTAATCGTATCGTCGGTTGTAAACAACCCATGCTGGCGAAGGCGTCCTCAGAACTAACGAATGGTCGAAAGAGACTCACTCTTGTACGAGCTGTCGCAGCGAACGGTTAGTAAATCGAGTTTTAAAACGCCCTGTTGGGTTGTTGATTTAACCACTAGGAAATCATCCGATCTACCTTACAGAAGAGACTACCTCACTCAATTTGTGAATAAGTAATGGTGGTTTATTAATAATAAAAGTAACGCACAATCTCGCATAAAACTCTCTCTCTACTCACTACTTACATACGTCCTCTCGCACTCGACTCTCTTTCTCGACTCACAATCAGCCACGCACGCTTTTCACGCATTCATTTTCTTTCTCATTCTGTCTCTCTGTCTTTCTCACTCATCCCAGCCATTCGTAGAACTCAAACAGTCACGTTCACCCGAAACTTTGCGCGACCAAACACCCTTAGACCACACGCCGACTCAATCGTTCTATCCCAAATACTTCTCATTCGCGCATCAGTCAATCTTACTTAAATACAGCACCGTTCGCTCTAGTCGTTCTAGTCGAAAAACATTCTCACGACATTCTGTCTCCCACTGTATTTAAAATTGGCAGCTTATACGCTTTCAAAGCGCTGAAAGGGTTAAACGTTATCGTTTCGTTGTCCCCGAGTGCAAAGAATGAATATCGAGAAAATGAATAAGCCACTCGTTATCCCCGCGACTCGACGCCCGTGAGCGCAACATATTCCGGAATATTCAAGCTACGCAAGGATATTCAAATGGCCAGGCTCGTTAAGACGTTCTCGACGAAACCATCGGCGTTTCCCTGTTTCGTTTCTTAACTCGGCCTCGAGTCTAAGGGTGGAATTCGCCCACGGCTATAAGGTAACTCTGAAATGAACGGCCAGAGGCGAGGCAGACGGCCGTGGACAATTAAAAATGTGTGTAGAGCGGCGCGAGCAGTGCGGGATACGCAAATGAGAACTCGTGCAATTTGAATATCTGAAGCGCCGCCGGACCGCTTCTTTTCCTCCCCGATGGCGGAAGAAACTTCGTTAGTCGACGCGCAAAAGTTGAATCGTTAGCCGTTCGCTGTTTGTTCCGAGACCGTGGCACTACAGTCGCGAGTTTTCAACGTCTCCGGCGCTTCTTCGCACGCTTTCACGGTGCGTTGTAGCAATGGTAATTGAGAAGCTGAACAACTGATACAGGCATACGTTGCAGCACAGATAAGATACGCGATAGTACCTGTGCCATGTTACGGGATTTCTTTCTTACGCGAATAACGGAGGGTAAGAGAATTAAAGAGGCGAGTGAACTGTAGACCGAAACTCGGGGAGGTGAGGAAAATACAATCGATTCGTTTTAAAGTGGCTTTATTCGTTCGACGAGCGATAGACACAGACAGACTTTCGTTGACCGGCGTACCGTTTTATATTTTCGATATTCAAATGGTGGGGAAGAGTTCCGATGGAGAGAACTAAGGTGTATGTTACCCCTTGAAATTTCCCACTTCCCCGTCAACGGTCATTCGGTCTTTCCCGTTACCTAGCCGGAACTCGGCAGCTAGTAATAAAAACCAAGGATCGCCTCGACTTTGAAATCACATGCGGAAATAACGAAATTACAACTATCCTAAATCTTGGGTTCATGTGCTGAACAGCTGCAAAATTAACAAGTACTGGTTCCTTGGGCTTTATTGTTGCTACGGCAGGCTCTCACCCTCTAACATTCGCTACGCGACCATACATTTAAGCCTAAGGGTCTACAGAACGAAGAAATTGTAGGAGGATATGGGTCAGCAGTCCGGAATAAAACACCTCCAACTTCTAATAACTGTGATATATATTTAAAAAGATGTATAATCGGTGGGCGCGCGCGGGTGTCCGAGTCAATCCTCGTCAGAGTCTACCGTTGAATCCCGGGTCGCGAGATTAAGAACAACACTTGTTCGAGAGACTTTAGGTTTAGTAAAATGTAACGGCAAGTTCCGCACGTTAGTACGAAGTACAGAGATCTGACCTGATGGCCAAAATGCGTAGAGTTTATATCGATGAGGGTGAATGATTTTAGGTGCAATGGTCGGCGGACGGTCGAAGTGCAGGGGACAGGATGAGTAAGCGGGTATAGGAGGCTAGAAAGGCTGGAACTTGGAAGCTATGACTAGGATGTTTGTGTCAGGATGATTCTATCATGTTTATACTGCGGTATCTATGTTGGCTATGAGTTGGTCATACGACACTACGCTGTAACCGAGTTTTCCGCCGTTTGGCCGCGAGCCTCGTTATTTTATGACCTGACCTGCTTGGCCCCGTCATCCCTGAGCCGCTTTCCCTTTTCCTATGTGGAAAATGAAACGACCTACGCTACCGGCACATGGGTTTTCCCCGTACTCTGTCCTTCATAGGCTAAAACTCCCGTTAGCCTTCTACAAAATAGTTAAAAGTGCGAACATTTGCGTTATTCTATATTATTTTTCAACGTAACTTGGGGTAGATGTCCGAATTACTGTCAATGTCAGTAGAGTTTCACTTTAGGCGAAATAATTTCTAAGACAGTTGAATAAAGTTCGGCGACAAGCTTAAAGTGGCAGCACGCGGTACATTTAACCTAATCTTGTACCTCGTCCGTGTTTGCAGTTTACGTATAAGAAATTGCAACGTGGATAAGTCGCGGGACGATGATCCACTGTGCTGCGTGGTCTTTCATTATTCTCGAAGTCGACGTCGCGCCAACGACGATGCTGTTTGCTCAACAATCACGATAAACGAGTTATCTTGATCACTTCGAGCGTACGATGAAACGTGCGCCGTCTATATCCCATCCTCTTCGCGGCCAATTGATTGGATTTTATTTGCACAGATCTCTCGATACGGAAAAAAGGGTAAGGAGGTATTTTTCCAGGGTATTGAATTCCGGGCTGCGAAATTTCTGAACCTTTCAATTTTCACGCTTTCGAATTACGAGCTGTGAAATTTCGAAACCTTCGAGTTTTTCAAGCTTCTTAATGTTCGAGTATCTTAAATCGCAAACGAACAAATTCTAAGTACTTCTACGTTTTCAAGTTTTCGAATTTTACGCCATCAAATTTCCAAGCTGTCCAACTCTAGATTATTCAATTTCCAAACTTTTGAATTTCCAAGCTTTCAAATTCCAAACCATTGAATTTCTAAACTTTTCAATATCCAAGCGTTTCAAATTGCTAGCGTCCAAATTCTAAACGCTTCCCAATTCCCAAGCTTTCAAATTTTAAGACGACAAATTTGCAAGCATTTGAATTTCCAAGCTTACAAATTCCAAACTATTGAATTTCTAAACTTGTCAAAATCCAAGCGTTTCGAATTGCTAGCATCCAAATTCTAAGACGTCAAATTTGCAAGCATTTGAATTTCCAACCTTTCAAATTCCAAACCATTGAATTTCTACACTTTTCAAAATCTAAACGTTTCAAATTGCTAGCGTCCAAATTCTAAACGCTTCCCAATTCCCAAGCTTTCAAATTCTAAGACGTCAAATTTGCAAGCATTTGAATTTCCAATCTTTCAAATTCCAAACTATTGAATTTCTACACTTTTCAAAATCTAAACGTTTCAAATTGCTAGAATCCAAATTCTAAACGCTTCCCAATTCCCAAGCTTTCAAATGCTAAGTCGTCAAATTTGCAAGCATTTGAATTTCCAAGCTTTCAAATTTCAAACTATTGAATTTCTACACTTTTCAAAATCCAAGCGTTTCAAATTGCTAGAATCCAAATTCTAAACGCTTCCCAATTCCCAAGCTTTCAAATGCTAAGTCGTCAAATTTGCAAGCATTTGAATTTCCAAGCTTTCAAATTCCAAACCATTGAATTTCTAAACTTTTCAAAATGTGAACGTTTCAAATTGCTAGCATCCAAATTCTAAACGCTTCCCAATTCCCAAGCTTTCAAATGCTAAGTCGTCAAATTTGCAAGCATTTGAATTTCCAAGCTTTCAAATTCCAAACCATTGAATTTCTAAACTTTTCAAAATCTAAACGTTTCAAATTGCTAGCTTTCAAATTCTAAACGCTTCCCAATTCCCAAGCTTTCAAATTCTAAGTCGTCAAATTTGCAAGCATTTGAATTTCCAAGCTTTCAAATTCCAAACCATTGAATTTCTAAACTTTTCAAAATGTGAACGTTTCAAATTGCTAGCATCCAAATTCTAAACGCTTCCCAATTCCCAAGCTTTCAAATGCTAAGTCGTCAAATTTGCAAGCATTTGAATTTCCAAGCTTTCAAATTCCAAACCATTGAATTTCTAAACTTTTCAAAATGTGAACGTTTCAAATTGCTAGCATCCAAATTCTAAACGCTTCCCAATTCCCAAGCTTTCAAATGCTAAGTCGTCAAATTTGCAAGCATTTGAATTTCCAAGATGTTAAATTTCCATACTATTCAATTCCCATCGTTACAAATTTCCAAGCATTGTAAACTGCGAACAATCGAATTCTCAAGCCGAATTTCCCCAACCTTTAAGTGACAATACGGACAATTTCTCTGTTTTCTTGTTCTTTCATCGAATCGTGAATGCATTTTCCTAGAATAGAACGAGTATCCAAAATAAAGCACGAAGAAGAATTGGTTTCTCGTAATGCGCAGATATCGTGTCGATCAGCAACTGGAAGGTGCATTGTTGACTGGGAAAAGAGGAAAGCGGAGCTATCGAAGAAAAGAACTTTTGTCTTGCAACTGTAATTAGGAGCCCTCGTCTCGTTCGCGAACGTCTAACGTCCAAGTTACCCCGGTGCTTTTCATCATCGCGTAAGCTTGATTAATCGAACCGTCTCTTCGTCTGAGTTTGCAACGCGTTTAAACGAGCAAAGGCTCGGAATAATCCGCGAAACAATCGGCGACAGCTGCTGCGATTCGCGCACTCAAAAGAAAAGAACAGCAATCGATAAACGCGAGAAGCTTCGAACGGACGAACAATTGTACTAACAATAAGACGACGATGCGCAATCGCGATACATAGTATTATTGCATAAATACTGTAATTATGTTATTCCAATCCTTTGCATATGCTGCCGATTACAAGCTACTCTGAGCAGCGTAAAATTTGGAGGAAGGATTTAAAAATTCTCTAAAATTTTTCATTACGAATTAGGTAACGCGTTTCTTAACGCTATAATTATCAAAGCGCTCGAAATGACTGGTTACAAATTTATCATAAATATTTCATAAATTTGCAGCGATGCATTTTTTTAGAACGTTTCGTGATTTTCTGTATAAAATATAAATTAAGATTTATTGCACTTCAATCGCGAGCGTTTTGCAAATGTTTACCATTTTTATTTCTTTTGTACAAATAAGTATACTTTGGTCGTCAGTAGTTCTAGTGTTAAGGTCTGAACAGTTTTAGTTGCCCACTTGTCGTCACCAGTTTGATAATTTATATTTTTCGGATTCAACGGTGAAAAGGTTAAACTGAATTTAGCAACCAATATCCAATTTTGTGGAAACGAGCACGTGAATGGAATTAATTGGCACAATATATCCAATAGTTACACGTTTTCTATTTAACTAATTCAACGATGAAAACACTAGGGTTTTCGATTCGATGTTCCAAGGAATTTCCAAGCATTCGTAGCATTCGAAAATGCCTGAATAATCTGGTGATCGTAGAAATACAAATATAGGGTAGATGCAGCGATAAACAAAATACCTGAAGAAATCGTTGACTCTTTGGGTTGAATTTCAGGGATTAATAGCGTTAATGAACATATCGATGATTCAAACTCGATTCTTTAACGTCTTAACTTTTGTATAAGACATACAGAAACGCTTCAATAAAATAGAAAGTATAAGTAGTTAAATTAGAAAGCCAAATATATTGATTTCTCCGATAAATACCAGTGAATAAACACTCTTAACTAATAAATGAATAATACGTATTTTTGCATAGAATAACGTTTTTATCCTCCATTTCCTTTAATCACTTGCTTTACTCGCTTTGTATTTAACGTTCATTCACTGGATCATCTGCCCTATTAACGCGATTCAAAAGTATGCAATTTATACGTATTTAAACAAGCTGCCGATTTTCTTTATCTCGATTTAAACGAATAAAACCCAGCATCGCAAAGGTGATTATTCTACTCTACGGGAATTCTTTCATTATTAGACTCAATATGGAAGGTTATAACGTAGAGAATTTTCCCTCCAACGGTGTAAAAACTCAATTTTCAATTAGCGATCCCTTTTGCTCTCTCAAAAATTAAATATTCCCTCGCAGATCTTTTAAAACGCGCGCTCGAATGTCTTCGACTGAACGCACCTGCCGAGTTAAATCCATTAGCAGGTTAAAACGGACGATGTTCCACGCATCAACGATTTAATTTATATGCTGAAAGAAGAGAAGCAGAGTTGGAGGAACGAAGAAATCTCTGACCTCGATCAAAGTTAAAAACGACGTACGAAACGTTGACGCCGTTCAGATTTCATATCTAAAATTATAGAGACCATAAATAGTATTTTTCAGCACTTTATGTTAACTTTAATTAATACAATGGCATGAATATGTATTCTACGTGATTCTCTTTATCCTCACGCTTCTAATTTTGAATATTTAGATGCAGTATACGTATTTTCCCGGAAGCCTGTCAAATTATGCACGTAACGTCGGTAAACCTAGTGTTAAGGTAGATGTCCCACGTACTGTCAGCGTCCCTACAATTGTCACCTGAATTCGTTTATTTAACGGCGCACGAATACATATATGAAGAATCGAGACTAACGAAATTTTAATACTAAATTTCCACTCGATTTTTATGCAACAACACGGATGGACATTGCACGTGCGTTTATATTTAATATTTAAAACGAAATATTCGGAGGCGAATGTATCGCTTCAACGTAAAGACGCGCCTAATGTACTGTAAGTAGTAGAAAGTATGTAAATTTTTACAGTGCAGTAAATGCGATGCGTTTACGATTCATCTTCCATCTATCGTACAAAGTGACGTGCTAATATATGCAAGGATCATTTCCATTTAAGTTACAATTTTTCAAGTGACACTACGCGAGGGACATTGGACTTTGTTGTATATTGCAACGAATTGGTACGTAAATACACCGTATTTAACGTACAAAAGAATCATCATAAATACAAGAGATGTTAACTAACGTGCTCTAAACCAGAACAATTATGAATGTTGAATGAATTTTAAAATAAACGAAGTTTAACGGCGGTAAGTGGGACATCTACCCTGTTCGGTACCGAAAATCACATCCCTAAGACATCTTGCAGCCAGCCGTTTCCCTGGTGAAAATCTCCACAACACATAGCACAGTCACGTAGCAGCAGTAAACTCATGAAGTCAACAGATGTAGCATCAGTTAAAAACATTTCAATAGACATCTTTAACTTTCCCTTTCGAGACAGCATGACCCATAAATCTATCGACTTTATGACTTTATTGCCTGCGCTACCCATGAACTCACCACCTTCACCCGCAGACATCTACCCTTTCTACCACTTCCATTGACACCTCCTTCATTCCCTCCAAGTTGCAATTCGGCCAATCAACTTCAAACTAAAAAACACGCCTTTCTCACACACCCTCCATTCAGTCGAATAAATAACTCTGCTCGAATTGTGAAAAGACAGTCATCACACAAATGTATACGAGAACACCAGAACCTAAAATATATTAAGTTTAAAATTGTTACATAATAAACGTGTCACTACTTATCAAACAAGCTTTCACCCTAATCCGGTGTGAGCTATAGTACCAATCCCCTACCGAGGACGTATCAATTAAAGGAAAGTTGAATTCCAAAGGGAACGGTACGAACATACCCTATGAGCATTCGAACGTAAAAACGACGGAGAATCGGTTGGTTATCTCGACTTTTTGCTTCATTTCGCCCAGGCTTCTCGCATTTGGCCAACCAACGTTGGGAACGTCGAAATTCGAATTAGAATATATTAAACGACGCGTCCGCGGCTCGCGTGACGAGCGAGAGCAGCCTGTCAATGTACTTACAGCTGCGAACGTGGCTTTCGTACATGGCAGAAAATTTCCCCCGTTACGCCGCCACTTTGAATCCGACCTGACAAATATCGCAGCTCGAATTACCGTGAATCGCGTCCGCGTACGGGAAATTTTGATCTCGGGCAGCGTGGAAAAATTGCCGCGACCCGAATTACGTATCATCTCGCTGATACGCGCTGCAAAATGAAACGTTACATGTTCTCCAACCCTCGTCTTTAGTAAATATCCTCGAGAAGAGCCGGTGTAAACGTGTTCCTTCCCGTAGAGCAATGATTATTTCCAGAATGATATCGCAAGATGAAACAATGCTGTTTTAAATTCATTCTTCGGCGTTTACAAAGCTCGTCCATTTACAGAATGTAAATTTTAAACGAAGAAGCTGGAAAAGAAGCAAAGGAGGAGCAGCAACGGAGGAGACAATCAACGAGGTAGAATTAATGAAACGACAATAAGCAATTATCAAAGTAATTCGCAGAGAAAAGGAGCGTCGGAGTGAGGATCGCGATGCTGCAGGATGGAAGCGAACGAAAGCACGGGGAAACTTGGTAATTGAAGTTTCTGAAAAACTACAACAGTCCCCTGTTCACTCGCTGGCTCGCGGATACCCACTTAATCTGTTTCCACTCAGCTCCGAACGCCTTTTGTCGACGAAAATAATTTTTCTTGCGAAACGCGTCGAAACGATCGACGTCGCCGTGAAATCTGCGACGAGATTTTTCACACTTTTCGATCGCCGAATAATCGAATTTTCAAGACTTGGACGTACAATCCTCCGAGGTTTCGAAGCTTTAGATTTCGAAGTATTCAAATTTTCGAGGTTTCGAATGTTTTATGTTTCGAATTTCAAAGCATCGCAGATTTCCAAGCTTTTCTTGGATTTCTAGGTTATTCAATTTTCAACCGTTCGAATTGTCAATCTTTCGATTTCCCAAACCTTCAAGTTTCCAAACCTTCGAATTCTGAAGCTTTTGGATTTCGAAGTATTAAAATTTTCGAGGTTTTGAATGTTTTATGTTTCGAATTTCAAAGCTTCGCAGATTTCCAAGCTTTTCTTGGATTTCTAGGTTATTAAATTTTCAACCGTTCGAATTGTCAATCTTTCGATTTCCCAAGCTTTCAAGTTTCCAAACCTTCGAATTCTGAAGCTTTTGGATTTCGAAGTATTAAAATTTTCGAGGTTTCGAACGTTTTATGTTTCGAATTTCAAAGCTTCGCAGATTTCCAAGCTTTTCTTGGATTTCTAGGTTATTAAATTTTCAACCCTTCGAATTGTCAATCTTTCGATTTCCCAAGCCTTCAAGTTTCCAAACCTTCGAATTCTGAAGCTTTTGGATTTCGAAGTATTAAAATTTTCGAGGTTTCGAACGTTTAAAGTTTCGAATTTCAAAGCTTCACAGATTTCCAAGCTTTTCTTGGATTTCTAGGTTATTCAATTTTCAACCGTTCGAATTGTCAATCTTTCGATTTCCCAAGCCTTCAAGTTTCCAAACCTTCGAATTCTGAAGCTTTTGGATTTGGAAGTATTAAAATTTTCGAGGTTTCGAACGTTTAAAGTTTCGAATTTCAAAGCTTCACAGATTTTCAAGCTTTTCTTGGATTTCTAGGTTATTAAATTTTCAACCGTTCGAATTGTCAATCTTTCGATTTCCCAAGCTTTCAAGTTTCCAAACCTTCGAATTCTGAAGCTTTTGGATTTCGAAGTATTAAAATTTTCGAGGTTTCGAACGTTTTATGTTTCGAATTTCAAAGCTTCGCAGATTTCCAAGCTTTTCTTGGATTTCTAGGTTATTAAATTTTCAACCCTTCGAATTGTCAATCTTTCGATTTCCCAAGCCTTCAAGTTTCCAAACCTTCGAATTCTGAAGCTTTTGGATTTCTAAGCGATCGAATTCCCAAGCTTTTTCATTTCTAAGCCTTTGAATTGCCAAGCTTTTGGATTTCTAAGCCATGAAATTCCCAAGCTTTTGGATTTTCAAGCTTTTCAATTGTATAGCTTTTAAATTCCCAAGCTTTCGAATTCTAAAGCTTTCGACTTCTTAGTTTTCAAATTTCAAAGCTTTTTTATTTCCAAACCTTCGATATTCAAGTTATCGAATTTCCAAGCGTTAAATTACGAATCTCTTCCCGTTCCCAATTTATATCTCCAGTTATCGATCAAGCATATCTAAAATTCGTAAAACAAGTATGGAATTATTCTACTAACTCTTCGCTACGTAACTCTATTCTATTTTCCCTCGATCTATATAGAAAAAGTATCTTTATCTCCGAATCATTCTTTTTTCTTCCACGTGGCTGAACGTGGAGGAATTTTCTATTTTTTTTTTTAACGCTATCTTTGTATCGATATCATTTTATAAAAAGAAATTCCTTGCATCTATATTGGCAACCATGCGTTCAGTTACACATTTCTTTTTGCATATTGTTAGAAGCACGTGTGACGCGAAGCATCTCGCCACCTCCGGATCTCCATAAGCTGTTCCTATTCCTCGTGTTGCCATTGCACGCATGATGCATCGCGAACAAAGCAGCTCTTTCCGTCGTACTTATGCGTAGAGTTACCCCTTTTCCAGCACGTGCCACTTCTCGCGAAAACAATTTCTACGAATGCCTTAAAACGTGCACTTCGATCGCATACTAACGACGAATTATTCGCTCCTCTCTCCAAATATCTCTTCGTACTTTTTCAACAGATTGATTTGTTAACTACGAGTCGACACCTTTGGATTATAACTGATGTCAATACTGTGGGAGACAGAACGACGCGTGAATGTTTATAAACTGGCGCCTGACTGAAGAGTGTTTGGGACTGAGTGTCTGGGGTTTGGCGTGTGAACGAAGGGTGTGTGGTCGCGCAAGATTTCGGGTGAACGTGACTGACTGGGCCTTACGAATGTCGGAGATGAGTGAGAGAAACCGAGAGACAGAATGAGAGAGAATGAATGCGTGCAAGGGTAGAGAATGCGTGGAAAGTGTGGGTGCGAGAGTTAAAAGAGAGAGTTCAGGGAGACAAGACGTTGCGAGCCGAGAGAGTTGTGTGAGCGAAAGACGTAGTGCGATTGTTATTACTTATATTTAATAAACTATTATTTGCCCTTAAAGGACATTTTTTATCTTCCCGTTCCCTAAACAACTCCACGTGGGATTTAATTAAAATAATCCCTACAATACGTAATTTATTTATTGGTTTATTTACGGGTAAGAGAAACCCACTGGTTAACCTGTTAAACTGCGGCTGACGAGTTAATTCGTCCTACGAATTACCAATGTTTTACATAAGCGTAATAAATTCTTCTCCCTTAGAAATTCTTCGCTTTCCAACGCATCTTTATGTTTGTATCCAAAACATTGTATACTTTTTTTGTATCTAGAACCATTAAAATTTGACCGATCAATATTAGTTTCGTTTTATTAATTTATATTAATAAAATAATTTTAAAAATTCCTCTAAACAATAGTAGTTGTGTTTCATTTATTTATAGCGCCGTGTATGAAGGGGATTCTGACTAAGAAATTACTCGGTTAACGTGACAGTGACAGACTAAACTTGCATAGAAATTATTGGAATAGCGTCAAAGGTTCTAATTTGATACAAGAACAGAATGTACGATTGGTAGGTTTCGAAGAAATCACTTTTATAGATTCTCCATTATACACTAGCGTCGTTACACAAAAGCGGCCAAATTGCGTACAAAAGAATAAATTGGTCTGTAAAACTATTCTCCGCTGCTGTGAGCAACATATACGACAATTCGAAACGTATCCATTGTTCCGTATTGCTTTTAACCCTTTGCGGACGAGTGTCGGCAAATAGCCGCCGAAACATTTTCGATTTCCCGTCTAAACGTCGATTTTCGAAGGAAGAAATCTGGATTAGTGACGCTGATAAGACACGTTTAATAATAATCGGGCGAATATTCGTAATTCTGTCCGTAACGAACTCGTAACCGAGTACAAATTTATTAACCATCACATTTTCCTCGTCTGCAAAGGGTTAAATATTCCTAAAATATCGCCGCGAACTTTGCGTATTAAAATCTGTCGCAGCGAAAGGGTTAAAAAGTCAAACGGTCGTCCACTTCCAATTGGACTATACGATCAACGATAATTCCGTGCGAAAAAGTCTCAAATTTAAGAGAAATTTCTTTCTTTCTCGATTTATTATTCGCACCAATCGAGGCCCACGTGTATTTGATAAATTCGAATGGGGACTGTTGCGTAATCGCGAAGAAAAGCTATGAAATATCGATGGATCGCGAAACGGAACAGGCATGTAAAAATAATTGATTGGAATCGGTTGAATGTTGAGCAAGAAGTATTCTTGCCGGGAGCAGGATATCGAAAATAGCTGGCAACGTTATTCATTGGATCGAAGTTAAAACGAATTGAATTTTCCCCTATTATCGACGGCAATGTCGCGTGTTATCGATTACACATTCTCGACGTGTTATTATCATAAGTTGGCTCGAGGAATTTATTAGCGTTATTGAATAACGAGCTGCAGCCGCGTATCGTTCCAGTCCGAATCAATTTTGTTCCACGACGATTTGCAATGCGAATTGCCTCGATAGTTCCTCCGTAAAATAGACTATTCTTCTTCGTTCGATATTCTTAACGACTGACGTCGCAAGAATTTCCAAGCCGCTGAGTTTTCGAGTTTCAGATTTCAAAGTATTCGGATCTTCGAGATTTTTTATTTCTAGGCTACTAGATTTCTATGCGTTCGAATTCCCAAGCTTTTAGATTCTCCAAAGCTCCGAGTTTCCAAGCTTTCGAATTCTGAAGCTTTTGGATTTCAGAGACTTCGAATTCTGAAGCTTTTGGATTTCAAAGACATCGAATTCTGAAGCTTTTGGAGTTCTAGGCTATTAGATTTCTATGCATTCAAATTCTCAAGCTTTTGATTTTCCAAGGCTCCAAGTTTCCAAGCTTCGAACTTCTAAGCTTTCAGATTTTGATGCCTTTTAATTGCCAAGCTTTCGAATTTCCAAGCCATAAGATTCCCAAGCTTTTAGATTTTGAAGCCTTTGAATTGCCAAGCTTTCGAATTTTCAAGCCATAAGATTCTCAAGCTTTTAGATTTTGAAGCCTTTGAATTGCCAAGCTTTCGAATTTCCAAGCCATAAGATTCCCAAGCTTTTAGATTTTGAAGTCTTTGAATTGCCAAGCTTTCGAATTTTCAAGCCATTGATTTACCAAGATTTTGAATTCCTAACGCTTCGAATTTCTAAGCTTTTAGATTTTGGTGCCTTTGCATTGCCAAGCTTTCGAATCTCCAAGCCATAAGATTCCCAAGCTTTTAGATTTTGAAGCCTTCGAATTGCCAAGCTTTCGAATTTCCAACCCATAAGATTCCCAAGCTTTTAGATTTTGAAGCCTTTGAATTTCCAAGCCTTCGAATTTTCAAGCCATTGATTTGCCAAGATTTTGAATTCCCAACGCTTCGAATTCCTAAGCTTTTAGATTTCCGATCCTTCGAATTTCCAAACCTATAAATTTATTAGGTCTGGGATTTTGACGGGCTTCAATTTCCAAGTTCTTTTTATATTTCGACGCATTTGGTTTTCCAAACGTTTCCGTTTGTTAAGCTGTCGAATTTCACGCCACTGAAATAACCAGGACTGTCTGGCAACTTTTAAAACCGTCCGTACATCTGAAACGATCCCGTATTGTGTCAACCACAACTGCGATATTGAAAACTGTATCCTCATTAGTGGAATACGAAGTTTGAAATGAAATGCTGTTATACGAGCGGGAAAACTCTCTTATGACGTTTACGCGTGAACGGAAGAATGTCACTTTTATTGTAACAAACGTACGTGTAGCATTCGTATATTCAAATTCCGCATAATACGGAAAGGAAGATAATAAATTTCGATACGTATACGTATTCCCTGTGTGACTTCGTCAAATTTATGTTTCCCATAGTCATGTTTATGCATACTCGTGATTCACTGATTTCCTGTATTCAATATTAATTGCACGATCGCGCGAATAAATTCGCTAAGCTCGTCTTTGAAACATTTTCAACTCCCGTCATTCGATTTTAAATGCGATTCTTTATCGTTCGCCACTAATTTCTCATTTTCTTTCATTCTCATCACTGTAGGAAAGCGAGTTGAAAAATGATAAGTTCTCAGTTTCTCAAATCGTTTATTTCTGACTTCGACCGAATTTCGTCAGCTAATGGCTGGGTTCTCGGAAATATCGGAAATCTACGCACACTCACCCATACAGACACGCATTCACTCCTTCAGGGTCGCTTGCCCTGCGTCGCATTTTCGTCCCGGTCGTCAACGCCTTGATATCGCAAAATAAACGACGTCACGTCCGCCAGGGACGATTACGTGCCGTATGGCACCACGGCAAATCGATACTTACATCACTGCTATAAAAAATAATTCAGCTGCTGTCCTTCGATGTTATTCACAAAATCACAAGAAATCGTTGAAGCGAAGTCGTTAGAAATTAAACGCGTTCTGCTAGTCCCGAAAGATTATCGAGTCGCCACGATTAGCCGTGTAATTTATTGAAAAATTGCAAAGGATCGCCAAGTTACTGTTATTGGAAACGAGGATTATTTCGGGGTTACGAAAGGTCACCGGAATCGCGTTAAATCTGGAAAATGTCGACGTCTTGGAATTATCGGCTCTGCAACAATCGGTTGAACGTCCGCAGTTGGTAACGGGATGCAAATCCGATTATTGGCAGACATAATTATACGAATAAACGACTTGCGTCTATCAAACGTCGCTCTCGCTTCATTGGATCACAGCTTTTAATTATTCACCTTCAGTCGGGAAGATTTCCACGAATATCGAGCACCGCGATTCGTTGCACACTCGTCGCTCGTATAGGTATTATCTACAGTTTATGAAACAAGAGCGCGGTAATAAATTTTGCACAGGTCGGAAGCACTTACATTTAAAAATAATACTATTACACGGTTGCTTGAATACATTTGAATCGAGAGTTAAAGGCTTACGGATTATTTCGCCATAAATTCGGTCGGTCGCAAAAGTCTACATTCGCTATACTAAATTTCAAATACTTAAAGGAAGATAAGAGTTAAAAATATTAATTTATTCGCTGATTAAAACTGGGCAGATCTTTTTGTCGTTTGTTTACAATGAAACACTGGTATGTGAACTGAAAGCACGGTTTTAGGAAAATCTTCGTACGCGTATTAATGTGCACAAAAGTTGCTATCATAGTTGGATTTATACTTTGCTAGATCTTTTAGTATATCTGTGACGTTCTATGATTTCTTGAACGTGACTAAAGTAATACATTTTGTTCGCATAATCATCCTCCCTTTATAAATCGTTTTTTAGAAACGTTCTCCGCTTGCCATTTTATATTTTACGAATTTTCACAATATTCTTATTCTTGTGAAGTAGTATGTCCTGAAGTATGCAAATATTTCGAAGCTCACGTTTTGTTTCAGATACGTAGGCATTCGTTGTTATTTCGTTTAAATATTTAAGAGTAAGTTATAACTGGATATACATATGTATATAGATTTATTTATGTTCAGTTGACATCTAAAATATTTAGCAATAAGCAGTAAACGAATAGATACATATTTCGTTTTCGCAAGACGATTCATGTTTCGTTTCACACCGAAAATAAATAATAAAATACTATATACTATAATAATAAAAAAGAAACGAAGTAATAAAATAATAAATAATACGTAAATATTTGGAATTTAATATGTGTACTGTATGATGGCTAAGGTAGGGCGTCGCAAAAGAAAAAGTTCTGTGGTTTTTAAGAAGATATATATTGTGGCTAACTGCGAGACGATTCAGGACAGACTGACTTTTCCAATCGTCTCTTGGCGTATTTTCCGTTGGAAAATGGTGGGGTATCCTTTTTAAGAGGACGTGCCCCAAGTGCATTTATGCCTTCTCAGGCCCGGTCCTCTTCACGTAAAACTAAACAGAGGTTTAGAGACGGTTAGCCCACCCGTGAAGAAGCCAGACGTACAGACATTACACTTCACGCTCACAGTACGTAGACTTTCGCAACTAACTGTTTGCCTATCAAAAAGATGTTTCCAATAAAAGTCAACGATTCGCAGTGTACGAATACATATTTCAATCGCCGTACAATTCCCTCCATTAAGTGTCAACTTTCCATAGAAATTTCGTCAATGCTTTTCTTTCGCGGACGGTAAATTCTAATTACCGAAATTTACCGTATTCGCGTTACAGCGAAACACCGGCCGAAAGTTCCAAAAGGGCAAAGTTAAAACGACTAATACCACGCTCGTTGGGGAACGCGTTACCAATCGGAATCGTTATAACCGGAGTCGCAAATGGATTCTATTGCGCCGACATTATATGACCTGTTCTATGATTGCGCCGAATTGTTTATCTGTCACGAGCGTAGGCAATAAACGGCGTGGACAAAAGCGAAACGGAAATTAGAAAGCGGCGCAGATATGCAGAAATCCACTATTATCCAAACTACCTACAATCCTCGCGGCACTGGATAATCAGCTCGAAACTCTGTCGAAAGTTCACTCGATTATTATTATTCCGCGAAATTTCGCTGCCATTATCCGACAATCCTATAAAGGAGGATCAATTTCGCTGCCGATGTGCTGCTATTATGCCACCGTTACATACGTTCGGTATCGTGTAAAACGCGGCCGATTACCGTCGGGGATCCCGTTCCGATTTAGCGGTACATTTTAAGCCGGATGACTGAATCGTTAATCGATCAAGAGCGCCAATAATACGTCTACGTTGGTTGACATAATCGCTCGTCTCGTCTGCCGGTTCTCCGGTTCGCGATTTCCGGTCGCGTCGCTTCGAGTGGCTCGTAATATTCGGGTAGCTCCGCAGAGCAGTGCCGCCGCTCTGGCACGGTGTGCAATGGAAATCAATTACTTTAATGAAAATATTTGAACTGGCGGGATAGGATGTGAAAAGAAGGGAAGGGGGAAAAGGGAGTCACGGGGATGGAAATTTAAACGGTAACGTTCTTCTCGATGACTCTGCACTTTAGGTCGAGGGGATCGTTAATGGAAACGGAATATTAATAACGCGTGCCGTTAATAACGCGAACCAACGTCGCTTGTAATTCTTACGGGGAAACCAATTAACTTATTCGGTATTAACGGCGACGATTCCTCTCGATTCGCTGGTTTAAACTTAAACGGGTTGAACCAGTGACGAGCAACCCGCGGAACTACGATTATTCGTTATACTCGCGGACCTGTTTTAGACGATTTTAGGTGAAGAGTAAAAGTCATGGACCGTGGATTCTTATTTGTTTCGTTTAGACGAAACGAACTCATTCGGTACGAAAAATGTTTGAGGCACCTATACGAAGTGTAAAGAAAGGAAAATAGGGGTCAAAGAAAAGTACAAAGTGTTGCAAATATTAATAGCGGAAATTTATAGACGAGCAACGAAGTAATGAATGTGTTTATGGGAAATTGAAATTTAGCACTTGAACTCTAAAACTTGAAAAGTTTCCATTCCACTGGCTACTATTTCCACGTATAGCGAAGCACACCAGCCACTGAATGCTACCAAGATCATTTGTTCTGGGACGCATAAGCATCTCTTTTAGGTGAAGAGTAAAAGTCATGGACCGTGGATTCTTATTTATTTCGTTTAGACGAAACGAACTCATTCGGTACGAAAAATGTTTGAGGTACTTATACGAAGTGTAAAGAAAGGAAAATAGGGGTCAAAGAAAAGTACAAAGTGTTGCAAATATTAATAGCGGAAATTTATAGACGAGCAACGAAATAATGAATGTGTTTATGGGAGATTGAAATTTACAGCAGAGCGACAGGCGACTCGTAACGTGCGAAGATATAGAAAATGTACAAAGCAAACTATGCGTTGCTTGAAATGTCGATATCGTAATGATAATTCATAATTATGGTGACGGATTAATGAGAATTGATTTATCGAAAGTCGAACGTAACAAGCTGATAATTATAATAATTCCAATTGTTACGTGTAATCGATGAAATCCTTTAATTAAAAGAAAAATAGATCCATTAATACAAAACGAAGCTTCGCAATGTTCGATATATTGCATCGAAAAAAAATAAAATCCAGGGCTTGTAAATTTATATGCTTGGAAATTCGAAAGCTCAGAAATTCAAGACCTTAATAATTGAAGTGTTTAGAAATCTAAAAGCTAGGAAACTCGAATCCTTAGAAGTCAAACGCGTCGAGAATCCTACGTGGAGAAAAAAGATAAATATCTAAACCGCGAAAATTCGTGGATTTGCAATTCCAAAGGTTTCCAACCCGAAAGGCTCGGAAATCTGTTGGAAAAGCGTAGAAATTCAATAACTGGAATCCTTTCTCGATTATTCCCGGGGAAAAGCTGCGCTTTACTAGCAGCTTGCACGGAGGAACAAATAAATATTCTAGGTCCGATGTTGCGCATCCATTGGAAGCGATCGGCTGGGATTCTCTCTCTTTCTCTCTCGAAGGGGAGAAAAATGGGAGGCGGTTGAAGCGGTTCGTCCTTTAAACAGCGAGCTTGTACTCGATGTCACGATACCGGGATAATACGTATGGCCAACTGTTACCCGCCGACAGGCATATCGCTCGTGCGTTCCTCTACCTCTGAATAAATCGGTGTCCATTAGTTTGCCGCCGTTGAAAAATGCGCGCCGCCGCGCCGCGCCGCGCCGCGACGAAACCGGGACGGCCGCCTTCCGAAAAAATGAATATTACGCGGATTTATACGGTGGAACGAGGCGAAATAAAGGGGGAGCCCAGCGGAACGGAGTAAAAAAGGGAAACGTTGTACGGCGCTGCGTCGATCGAACCGAACGGTGAACCAAAGGGTTAAAATAGGGTGGCGCGAAAAAAAGCCATCGCGCACACACATACACGCACACGTCAACGTGTCGGGTTGTAGTGTTGATACTTTTTTGCTTCTTCTCGTACCTTGGACGGACATTTGCATTTCACGCGAATCGAAAGAACCTCGGGCAATCGGTTCTGTAAAGCTGCGTTTGCATTTGGCAACTTTTTGGTCGATTGAACGAAAATTGTTGGATTATTATTTTATTCTAACGCAAAAATAAACTTTGTGTTGAGAGACACTGGGTCTGTAATAAAGGAAAACCTTAACTCTATTACCAGAGTCATGGGCCTCTGGCCCATGTGTCTAAGGGCCTGTGTGACAGACACGTTGCAGACCCAGGCCGTTATTTTCTTTCTGAATTGGGCGCCACATTTTCTACGTGCTTGAGAAAAGCCCTCACTTTTAGTTCGATCTTCGTAACGTTAAGACGTCCTTTCTCGTTACTAAATAAAATCATATTGTTCGTTCGTTGGCTGCCGATTTAACTTTGGCCAACTAGCTTTTCGTGGTTTTCGTAATATTCGTCGCCTGCTGTCTATGTTGTCGAAAGACTTAAGATTTTGTTGATCGTTATACGACTGTTCGCGGTGAGGGTGTGTTGCTAACTGGCCCCTTGGAGACGCAAATTCACTTCCTGCGCCCTCGCCGGAAGTGAATTTGCCGCGTTGACGGAACGTACGCGGAAGTGGAGACGTCGAATTTTCCGATTCGCTGAGGTTGAACGCGTTGGCGTGCTCTTCTATCGGATTGGCGTTTGAGAGACGCACCAATCAGCGAATCGGAAATTGCCGGAAAACGACGGTCCCAATTGGCGGGCCCCTCGGGCTAAGGCGATTTTGGTGCCCCCTTTACGCTCGTGGGTGCACCTTAGCCGCGAGAGTCCGCGCCTTTTTTGGGTTTTTCCGGCTTCGCGTGACGTCATCCACTCTCCTTCCGAGGGTGTCTCCAAGGGGTGGTTTGCCTGGTCTGCAGGGCATGTGTTTTGCAAGCCGTCGACCACGGATCGAATTTTTACCGTTAGGCCGATCGGCTGCAAAACACGTGTACCCCCCGTCGTTTACTCGAACGAAAATATTTTTCGCCAAGTTGTAAAATGACGAAGGGCCTTTCAAATTTACGATCTGTTCTTGACTTCGTTCCGTATTCGTGCGACGGAACACATATTATATAGAATAAACCGTATTTTAATTAATTTAACCCCATATCCCAATAAAAATAATTGTTGGAATGTTTAATTTATCAAAAACAAGTTTATTATTAATAAGTTTATATATAATTTTTATTTAAATTTCTATTTAAATAAATATAAATGTGAGACGCGTAGGGAACTGAACGTATACAGACGTATAGTATGAATATTAACGGTAAGACGAGAAACGTACGCGAAATATAAGATGGAGAACATTAACGGTATAAGAAAGGTAATAGAGATAATGCTAGGTTATGAACAAGATATAAACTTACGCTTTCAGCAAATGATAGCTCAATTTACGAGAGCGTATACGTACGCCCTTCGCAGCGAAGGGGTTAACAGCAATCTAACGTTTTCACCATGCTATACTTCAGATTAATTTATTCACGCGTAACCCGTTTCGCACGCGAAAACAATATTCACACTTTGGATTAACGAATCGTGCAAATATCGCGCCGCAGTCAAAAGGTTAAGAACCGAAACCGTTTTCAATCCCTGAATTAAGCCGATGCTAATAGAATTACCCAAACTCGGCGGTACGAATACGTACTCATATATATTGTCGTTGAAATGCCGTCAAAAGATTGCACAGCCGTATCAAACGCGATCAGGTTAATGGGATACGGCTAGTCGGGTCGAGCGTATTTATTAGAATCCATTAAATCGTCGAGCGCTTTTTTCCAGCGTCTCTCGATTTCTCTGTTTTTTTTTTTTCCCCTCGCGGAAAGCGTGCCGGGCAATCGATGACGCACGAGCCTCGCTGATTAACTATTCGATTTCCTCGTATCGGCGACCGAATTTCAATTACCGAATTGAACCGTCGGTTTTTGTAAACACCGAACAGGGGGGGGGGAGGGAGGGTTAGACCGGGCCGCAAAGGGGGATGGCTTTTGTCGACCGCACATTTACGACGAGTATCGGCCGTGTTCGACGTTCGATCCCTATTCGTCCTTGTTTAACTTTTACGCTAATCTACTTACAATTACAGGGAACGGATTTGCAGTGGAACGACACCGTCGCTTTGACGGTGACACGGTACGCGCGCGGCTTTCGCGATCGATCATATATCCCCGACGAAACTTCAATTTTAACCCGACGATGCGATCATCCGATGCGAGGTGGTTCGATTAGGATATACGAGTAAAAAGAAGTCAACTTGTTGCAATTCATAAGATAGTATTACAGCTTGTTCAAAGCGATACAGTTCTTCGACGAGTTCAAATTGCCGACGATAGAAATTTTCCGAGCGCCGAATTTCTAATGTACTTTCAATGTGCAGAACTTAGAATTCTCAATGCTTTGAATTCTCGAAGCTTAGAATTCCCAATACTTTGAGTTTCCCAAGCTTAGTATTTCCATTGCTTTGAGTTCTCAAGGCTTTGAATACTAAAAGCTTAGAATTCCGAATACTTTGAGATTCCAATGCTTAGCATTCCTGTTGCATTAAATTCTCAAGGCTTTGAATACTAAAAGCTTAGAATTCCCAATACTTTGAGTTTCCCAAGCTTAGTATTCCCATTGCTTTGAGTTCTCAAGGCTTTGAATACTAAAAGCTTAGAATTCCCAATACTTTGAGTTACCAAAGGTTAGGATTCCCATTGACTTAAATTTTCAAGGTTTTGAATATTAAAAGCTTAGAATTCCCAATACTTTGAGTTTCCAAAGCTTAGTATTCCCATTGCTTTACGTTCTTAAGGCTTTGAATACTAAAAGCTTAGAATTCTCAATACTTTGAGTTTCCAAAGCTTAGCATTCCTGTTGCTTTAAATTCTCAAGGCTTTGAATACTAAAAGCTTAGAATTCCCAATACTTTGAGTTTCCCAAGCTTAGTATTTCCATTGCTTTGAGTTCTCAAGGCTTTGAATACTAAAAGCTTAGAATTCCCAATACTTTGAGATTCCAAAGCTTAGCATTCCTGTTGCTTTAAATTCTCAAGGCTTTGAATACTAAAAGCTTAGAATTCCCAATACTTTGAGTTTCCCAAGCTTATTATTTCCATTGCTTTACGTTCTTAAGGCTTTGAATACTAAAAGCTTAGAATTCTCAATACTTTGAGTTTCCAAAGCTTAGCATTCCTGTTGCTTTAAATTCTCAAGGCTTTGAATACTAAAAGCTTAGAATTCCCAATACTTTGAGTTTCCCAAGCTTAGTATTTCCATTGCTTTGAGTTCTCAAGGCTTTGAATACTAAAAGCTTAGAATTCCCAATACTTTGAGATTCCAAAGCTTAGCATTCCTGTTGCTTTAAATTCTCAAGGCTTTGAATACTAAAAGCTTAGAATTCCCAATACTTTGAGTTTCCCAAGCTTAGTATTTCCATTGCTTTAAATTCTCAAGACTTTGAATTCGTAAAGCTTAGAATTCCTAATACTTTGATTTTCGAAAATTTAGTATTCGCATTGCTGCAAATTCACAATGCTTTGAATTCCCAATACTTTGACTTCTCAAAGTTTAGGATTCGCATTGCTTGAAATTCTCGCAATGTTTGGAATCCTCAATGCTTCGAATTTGTAAATCTTCAAATATGTCGAATTTCCAACGCTTCAACTTCTCGAAGCGTCAAATTACCAATGCAATAAATTTCCAACGCTTCGAATTCCCAAAGTTTAGAATTTCGAACGCTTTAAACATTCGCAGCTTCGAATTGCCAACGTTCCAAATTTCCAAGGTTCCGAATTGCTGAAGAAGCTTCCCTGGATGTTTGTCCCTCGATGGCACTTAGCTCGGTTATCGCGTTTGATTTCTTCCCATTCAAATTGCCGCCATTCGGGCGTGTTTAGAGAAGCATCAACGATATCTCGTGATAACTCGAAGACGAGCTCGAGGATATTCTACGTGAATGCTGCGCCGTGATGAACGATCCGGTATTATTGTTATCCAACGGCTGCTTTCTCAATACGCGTAATTTGCACGAGTCCGATGCTATCGTTATCACTGAAAACATTTCAATTCGCGAGAAAACTCTTGTCGACTGGCTGTTTTATATTGCGAGGCTCGACGGGAAATAAATGTACACGTAGAAATGAAATTTAGGTGAAATTACAGGATAATTACAGTGTCTAGCTTTCTTCAACTTTCCCTTATAATTTTCAATTTTTATCGAAAAGTAACTCCCCTAATTTTGCCTTGGAACCGTAAGAAATGATCGCAGAACGCGTCCGGATAGGACAGGAAATGCGACTGGAACATCCACGAAGCGTGATTGATTCCTTCAACGCTGGATACTTTCTCGAGAATCCAGTTATTTCGTTCCTTTCGACTGGTAACGGCGAGTCGAGGACAGAAAAGGATCCCAAATTGATTTCGTCGTTCCCCCCCGGCCCCCCCCCCCCCCCCTATTGACTCTTCTCGATACTTTCATCCGGTTAGAATCGGGAATCGCGCAATAAAGCGCGGTTCGCTTGGCGAACTGTCACCGGAAGTCGAGGGCCAGTTCCGCTGACGCGCGATCCACCAGCACAGCGCGATCGTTGGAAGCAAACAGGCGAAATTAAGTCCATTAGTTTTCTAAGCGAGCGCACCAACTTTATTCGCAACGCTTTATCCGGCTTAGGGGAGGAAATAGTATTACTTTCATGCGGAGATTACCCGAATCTGACCTTCCCAATTTAATGGACCGTGGTCGTCGCGAAGTGACCGTTTTTGCGGATAAAATTGCTCGAAGGAAATTTAGTTTAGGACCAGTGTATAGTTCGACAGGTTGCTTACCCCTACCGACGGAGATTTTTTTCTATTTTACTCAAGAGTTTATCGCTCTAGGCACTTTTCAATCGTAACGTTAGCGTTACGGTTACCGAACTCGAAATTGAACCACTTTGCAAGAACAATTGATTTTGATTTTTCTTATTCGCTACTTTTATGCCAATGGTAACGCAATGAGAACCGCTAATAGAATTTACGTAAGTTTTAATAGGTGTAACAGTTAACTGATTTGTATTATGCGATAAAACGAAAAATATATTCGCAAAATATTGTTTGCACCACTATCAGAATCACTATCCGCATTTCTAGTAGTATCGTCTATCTTTGTCTAATATTTTCTATAACTTTACCCGGTACAAATAATTGATTGCACTAATAAGTTAAATAACTTTCACGGCCACCATTATTAACAATGTGAATGCGAATGGTGGGGTGACGGTCTGGAAAATTACTTTCATGTATTCGCTAATGATGCAAATGGGTTAACCCCTTGCCCTATTATTATTTTATCACCTACTTAGGCTACCATTAGTCGACTACTATTTTTGTATCATGTCGCATACAAATCGTTCGAATATTGTACGCAATTTTTCTTTAACAACATATCCAATCTTATAATAGAAAATTAAAATTATTGTTCAAGTGTAGTAGGCATTTCTCTTGAACCTGTGTCACGATTCGTAGAACGAACGTAACTCGTTATTGCAGGTCAAAAGGTTAAACGTTAACACATGAACGCTTGAATTCAAGACCGCCTCGTTCGAATTTTAATTTCCCAATTCATTCGATGAACCGGTCCAGCCCATTAGTTATATTTACACGCTTGCTACTTATTTTTAGCTACTTTACATTTCTTGCTACTTTAGGAAACCCGTAAAATTACACTGCTAATGTCCGCGAGCCTAGCGTTAACGATAATTAAGGCCAAGTTTTGTGTTCGCCGGCAAAGGAACGCTGCTCGCGTTGAAACGCGAGAAGGTTTCAAGGAGGCGGCGATCAACGTCACTTTTAGCGAGAAAAGCGGAAACGAAACGGTGGCTGCTAATGCTGTTTGTTGCTCCGTGGCGGAGTAAAAGTTTCGGATTCCGCGCGGCGACGCGACAAGAGGGGGCAACTTTCTCGTATCCTCGCCACGTACTCGCGCCACGGAGAACTCGTACGCTGAATCGAATTAACAGATATGAGGGGAACTTCGGTTATCCTTTCGGCTGTGGGAAGCGAAGTATGACAGGGGGGGGGGGAGAGAAGTAACCGAGCAGCGCCGTTACACGCAACGGGAATACACAATTCATCTTTTCATCGTCGGGGCAACTTTGCTCCCACGATGCAACGTATAACGAAGATTGACGCTCGTTAATGTTTCAAGATTATTTCGAGGAAGATTCGCTATCTTCGTCTCTCGGAGATGTGCAAATTCTGCGACTCTAATACTTTCGACCGACTCGATCTTGTCGCACGGAATACCGACAACGTTTCGATCCCGTAACTCTTAGTGTCGTTCTTCGGTTTAAATTTTATCGCGCGAGTTCGCTATTGCAAGATATTACCGCGAGATTGTGGTATCGTTTATTCGCCGTGAATCGTGCTGCAATTATATTAACACGGATTAGTAAATTGGTTGAAGAGGATAGAAAGGAAGACGAAAGAAAAGGAAATGCAAAGGAAGAGTTTCAGATGCGCAAATTAGAGAAGTTTGTATTAATTTAGGAACATTAATACGCATGCAAGTATTTAGCAATTTGGTATTATTAATTAAAGTGTATTACGTACTAAGGATAATAGAAATTCTACTACGATTAAGATGAAAATGTCGGTGTATTTCAGCAAATGATTATCAATGCTTTACGTCTTTCGTAGCGAAAGGGTTGTATGAAATCTATTCTTCGTCGACCAGCAGGAGTTTCGAATTAATATCGCGAAACGAGATTTCGCGCAACGGAGCTGAGCTGTAATTAGTTTTTGAGAAATGATTGGGGATTTCGGTAGAATGTCTGGCCATTAAATTGAAACCACGAATGCGAATACAATGGACTCTGTGTTTATGGTAAACAGCCAAAACTAGCTCGCTCTCTAAACTACGTAGATGCTGCTGCTGCTGCTGAGTCCATGCAGGATGTTCCCTCTCTGGAAAGTTACTCCAAAGCCGGGGAGAACTCCTCTGGAGAACTTGGCCAAGCTCACGCACGAGCGAACGCATACGAGATCTCCCATAATCCTAACCGACTCTTAACGGCGAGAAACTTTTTCACTATTGCGGTATCAAATTTTCAGCGAGAACCGAGACACGAAGAAACCTGTTGGCTCCGTTCGAAAACGCTTTCAAAGACTTGCAGCATTTATAGTCGACGCGAAAGCGTTGAGAAACGGCACGTTATAGTTCGTTTCTTCGTATATTACGCGTATCTACGAATAGTTCGCCTTTCGGTTCGATACAATATTTATTAAGTTGAGCAAAAAGTGTTTTTTTCTTTTTTATTTTACACGGTGTGTTTAAATTACGACACGTAATAAATTTTCCAACAATTTTAATATTGCGAATAAGATCTGAATCACTACTGTGAAAATAGTAATGCAATATAAGATAGGAAAGAATAGGTATGAATAATGAAATATAACGTAATAAAGATTATAAAAAGAATATAATATAGTAAAGATTTTCCTCTTTATTGGCCCTTATAAAATTCTTTTAACAGAAGAAAATGGAAAAATATGGAAACTAAAGAAGCAGTCTAATAAATGAGATATTCTCTGAAAAAGAAAAACATGAAAAGCGTTTTACAGACAGAAAGAAGAAATTGTATAATATTATAGCAAAACATTGTCGGAAGAAAATAGACAATACGAAAGAAACTTAAATTGTTGAATAAAATTTGGATTTTATATATATGTAAAATGAGACTTGACGATAAGACTTGAATACATTTCTGGTTGAAATACCAAACGATTTCTACGTACTGGATTATATACTGGAGAAAGTTCATGCGGGTTTTCTGCCAGAAACGTATTCATTGACTTTTTATAAAGCTTGACAAAATCGCTATAACAACATTAATGTCGTTCGAATGTTTCGACTGTCTTTTACATTGCTAAATAAAATTATACTTGAAAAGAATTACATCCAAGCTTGAGCTATAAGTTAGGTACATTTAATCACTTAAATCTTGTAGATTAAATCATTTCGTTTTTCTATCAAAAATACATTAAAATAGAATTGTTTGCTGAATTTCGTAAAGCCACTGTAACGATGACGATATGACAAGCAAATTCCGTTCATCTCTTAGATTGTAAATTAAAATTAAAGGTTACATTTGAGGGAAGCTTGAATCGGTCGAATCTTCCAGCTGCTATTACGAAAACGTAACGAATTTAAACGAAAGAACAAATTTAAATAATTGATCCGGAAATAATTCACCGCTGAATCGAATAAAAACGTGTTCGACGATCGTTTGCGTTCTCCTAAATGCCGTGAGCAAATAAAATTTCGAGGCTGTGGTAAAACGCAAGCCCCGCGAACAGTTAAAGGTGATCGATGGATCGAAGCTAAGACGTGGCTTTCATAACTCGAGCGACGATTCATAGTCTGCTTTTAGAGGCGTCATAGAAGCGGTCGCGCGTGCACCAAGGCTTCGAAATTGCCGAACGTTCTCACGAGAAGCCGTGGTTACGATCCAGTCATTGAGGATCGATATCGATGCACCGGCGGATCGAGTGCGCGTGCCTCCGTCGAGTCCCGTGCGAATTCGATGTCCCACGACGTCGACGAACATTTGTCAAACGTCGAAAGAGACGCGGAAGGATGAAGGTTGATGGAGGGCCTTGGAAGAGCGTTTACCTGGGGAAACGGTGCAAAGGAAGTTAGGCGAAAGAGAAAAGGGGAGCGGAGAATAGAGCTGACGAGCTGACGTTGTTTACTTAAAGAGGATTCCAAGCTTGGAAAATGTCTCAGCTTTAAAGGTTCGAAAGGCTAAGGATTCAACGGCTGGAGAACTTTAATGCTTTAAGGATTAAAAGTATAACGGGAATTACGAAGCTTTAAGCTTCAAGGATTTAAAGCACTGGGAATTAGAAAGCTTTGAAGATTCAAAGCACTGGGATGTTCGAAGCTTTAAAGATTGAAGGCGCTGAGAATTCGAAGCTTGAAGAATTTCAAAGGCTTGAAGGATTCGAAGCACTAGGAATTCTAGGCTTGGAAGATTACAAAGCTTTAAGGATTCGAAGCATTGAGAATTTCAAGCTTGGAGAATTTCAAAGCCTCAAGAATTCAAAGCACTGAGAATTTCAAGCTTGGAGAGTTTCAAATCCTTAAGGATTCAAAGCACTAAAAATTCCAGGCTTGGAGGATTCTACAGCTTTAAGGATTCGAAGCACTGGTAATTTCGAATTTCGATGATCCTATAGCTTTAAGGATTCAAAGCACTAGGAATTCTTGGCTTGGAAGATTTCAAAGCTTTAAAGAATCAAAGCACTGAGAATTCCAAGCTTGGATAATTCTACAGCTTTAAAGATTCAAAGCGCTGGGAATTAAATGTTTGGATAATTCTACAGCTTTAAGGATTCGAAGCACTAGGAATTCTAGACTTGGAAGATTTCAAAGCTTTAAAGAATCAAAGCACTGAGAATTCTAAGCTTGGATAATTCTACAGCTTTAAGGATTCGAAGCATTGGAAATTCGAAGCTTTCAAAATACCAAAGCTGTAAAGGTTCTAAATCCAATTGGTCAATTTCATATTCAGCGACCTAATACAAAATCGTTGACTTGTCTAAAGTAACTTTTCTCTCATTTTAAAGGCTTTGGTCCCATATTGCAAGGGTTCCCTTACGTGACTACCAACTATAATCTACGCTCGTATCCGCAGTCGTAACTGCTGACTAGAGTCAGCGTTAGGAACGAAAGTGTTAATATCTACGATCCATATGAAAACGACATTCGCCCGATTCTACAAACGTAGCTTTCATAAAGGGGCCGTATAAATCATCCGATGGGATTACTCGAAGGTCCTGGAATCGTTTTCCAAGAAGCTTCAGCGTAACAAGCGAATAGCGAGTGGAACGAAGTTGCAAGTTGCAAGGTGCAACAAAATTTCCATTGGAAATAACGAGACAACTGGGATGATTCGAAAGCAGGCGAGTTTCGCGATCCGCGTCGCAATTAAATCCGCGTCGCGACGACGGGAGAGCGCCGCTTTCCATAGCTTCATAGACGTCATATAACCGCGTGTACTAGAAACGAAGACCTTTGCCGAGGAGCCGAATAAGGTGAAGCGATTTACCGCGGGGAACAAAAGAAACACAAAGAGAGGAAAGATAGAGAAGCGATTCGCCGAGGGAATTTACGGTCCCGGTGTGTCCTCGCTCTTACCCAACGCCATCCTTCCTTATCATTGTCAATCCCAAAGCCTCGTGATAACCGTTGGCCGGGAAACACAGGACCTCTCTTAGACTACTCGTCATCATCTTCTCCCTCCTCGATCGTTCAACGATTCATCGATGCGATCGATCAGCGTACAGCAAAATTATTCAAACCGTGTAGATTCTTTCGTTAAAAACGATATAGATCTTTACCGTGAAATAAAAGAAGTTGCGGTTAAAATGTTAGGCCAATGATGGCGGATGGAAGAAAACAGAAGATAAGAGAAGAGAAATAAAGATACAGGTGAAATTAATGGAAAGATTGAAAATAGAGAAGAGAAAGGACAGGGAATCTTATCTTTTCGATGACAAGGAAGAGAATGGGATAAACGAAGACAAAAATACGTGTATTATCTGTGATCAGATTCGCCGCGATAAGAAAATTTTGTAAATTTGGTACCCGATGATTTTGTACGTTACTACTGTATCTCACTATACAATAGTCGTCGAAACCGTTGTTCTTTTTTTGGTTAGTGGTATTATATTTACTACATAAATCATTATGTATTTGACTATTTTTGTATTGAGTTAATATTTCGGTAGTTTAAGTTTATGAAAAGCTACTTTTAGTGAATATATCACCTCGTATTTTGATTTTCTAGCAACTATTGACTAAGTGGCTGTCAATAATCCACAGTTTGATTTAACTCAGCATTCATTTTTAACAAACGGAAACATTTACCATGTCTTAAATATAATTGCTATTGTCCTAAAATATTGCGTTGCTTTTTTAGAACAACTTTTAGATTCGCGGTCGAAAGAAGATTAATTGATCATTTGATAAAATAAATTCGTCACTCCGTTAAGAAAATAATGGATTACTTATCGGCGCGCGTAACATTACGATCATTTTTATTTCAAATGAAACCACCATTGAATGCGATTGAGGCGACACGCATTCTGCAGTTTTTTGCCGGTTATAGGATTAAAACTATGAATTGTCATAAAATTCCGCAGTCCGGTTATAGGAGAATGGATTAAGGGTTAGGTCTAATCGACGGAAACCGAGAGAATTCCTAATAAGATCGTTCGGAAATGGTTACTGAAACCCCTCCCCCGCATTCTTCCACAAATTCCATTCTACGACGCGAGCGTCCAATTAGATTCCTTACGGATCGAGGGACTTTAAGATCGCTTTTACCCCTCTGTTTTTTGCCTCCAGATCCTCTCCAGGTTCGAAAGCCTGCTTTCAAACGTTCGAATTTTTTCTTCCGCCAGTCGAATCGCGGAGTCTGACAGTGACGAAGATCAAAATGACGTTCGAGAGAGCTTTGCGAGAGCGATTAAAGTCGACTATCTTCCGCGATTATCCAGCTTTTGCACGTTCCGCCATTCTTCTATTTTTTTCCCCCCTCCTTCCTTTACTCCTCCCCTACTAGGAGATAGATCGGCTAGATGCTAGTCAAAAAGTGTCTCGCTTAGATAAAAAATGTTGCCCGCCGTTCGGTAAATTTATCGGACAATTCCATCTCGTCGGTTGCTCCGGTCCTCGAGTTCTCTGGCTTCATAAATTTGACGCGCCACAAAAAAAAGCTGCAATTTCCCTCGAGATTCAGTGTGCGTCGATGCGACCTTCATTACACGAAACGACCAAATGACCAGCGATGTCATCCGGATCGAAAACAACAACGCGGCTAACTTTATTCGTCTCCGTCTGCGAAATAAAGGGCACGATCATTCTCGTAATCGCCGATTGCCGCGAATAACGAGAAGACGAAAAGCATTATTGCGTTAGCGATGGAAATTGTAAAATGGGATACGATTTTGGGTAAACATTAGCTGTTTTGGAAAGACGATTCGTAGCGTATTCAATAGCACCGACGAAGCACAGGATTAATTTGGAATCGAGATTAGGATTCTACGGAAAATCGATTCAGAATCGAGCATCTTTAATACGTACCTATCGATTTTTACACAATCGGATTACTTTGTACAAAAATTATCTTGACCACGTTCTCGTTTAACAAACTGCAATTAGGTCTTAAGTATTCAAATAATCGTAGAGCAAAAGGTTAACTGTAGAATTCTTCATATTTGTCTAACGTGGAAAGTGGGCAAAAAAAAAAGAAAAAAAAATAGGAGCCGATGGGATTTGACGGGACAGATTTGAACGTAACACGGCCGTGTTCCTCTTCATCGCGGAGCGGAGAGGAAAATCTCGAAAGTATACGAGCGCAGGCCGGTATATCCGGAATCCGGACCAAATATTTGAAGTGAAAGAGACTCGAGGGCGGCTGTGGCGACGAAAGCTGCAGCAACGTCGAAGACGAGGCTTTCGCCGGCGATAGGCGGTGGGAAAAGGGATTACGGGGTTCGGAGTCGGGATTCAGAAGACGGAAGTGGGAAAAGCAGAGCGGAAGATGAAGGAAAGAACGGGCCACGGGTGTCCCGCTGGCGACGATAAATAGCCGCGGCGTGTTATAACTTTTGAAAATGTAATACCGCCGGCTGACGTTTCCGCGATAAACGCGTGCCTCCGCAATATATTTTTCGACCGTGCTACGCATGGATCACGCACGGGTGATTTACGTCGCGGCCAGATGCACCGCCGAGACTAAATTCCGTCGGCAATTATCGGCCCGCGCCCGCGACACCTTCGTACGTCGGGCTCCCGATTGACAGTTTTTCAACTGTCGGAGAAACATTTACAATTACTCAGAATTGCTCCCGATGGTAATGCAAAAGGTGCTTTCGAATATGGAGGACCGTAGAACGTAAGATAAAGAGGATTTTTTTAAATTAGAATCGATAGTAAATTAGGCAACTTAGGTTATAAGAAAGGCAAATTAATCCTTACGTTATTTGTCGAATTAAATCTACCTTGCTATGAGACGTGTGATGGATGACGTATTCGTATTGGTTTCAAAGTGCTAAATGGTCATATTAGTTGCTGTTAAATACTTTCTTTATTCGGTGTCGATTCGTCACTTGCATCTATTAGGAATCATACCCTAATTTCGCAGGAAAATCATCGTACGTATTGTATTGTATATTGTATTTACCGTAACCCGTGCCTTTCGGCTTTGGATGATTTCCAGTTACATCAAGTAGCATTCATTCTCACAAAATCACAGCCTATTCACACTTTCCTCTGCTGCCTCTGCTCACTTAGATATTTAGACTTAAACCTTGTCTATATATATATATAGTTTTGCATGAGATTCGCTTTCTCAACGTAACTTTACATTGATTCGTAAAAACTTGTTCAAAACGCATGAACAACTTCACAAAAACATAACAACGCATAATTATCGTACGTTGTTTGGCGAACAAAGTAGCATTACTCGCGTATTTGTTAATACTACTAACCAAATTACTTTAAGAATTGTTCGCAACATATCTAACAAATATGCTTGCCCATCGCGCTGAAATAATTTGAACGTCAATAGAGCACGGGTAAAAGAAGAAACACGCGATTAATCGTGAAACTAATCGTGAGAAGCATCGCCGCGACGTTCGAGTGATTTGCAATGGAGTTAATCTAGATTCCCATATCAGGCAACTTTACCCAAACTTCCAAGATTCGAATCGCCATAAATTCTCCGCTCGCAGAACCACCGTTTCATCTTCTCCTACATAATAATTCCAACTAGCCAACTAGAAACCCATAAACTTCCATGATCCACCGTAACGTCGCAACCAAGTCCGCCATGAATATGTCCCGCGCTGAGAATAAACAAGAAATCTCCGTACTGTGCAGAGATGATTTGTTGGCTAGGCTACCGCAAACTTTTCGGCAGAGGAACAAGGGGAGTACCAGAAAAACTTACTTTTCCTCGCAGTTACATTGCATCACTCTGCCTCTGTTGGATGTCCGAACGAATATTGCGCGTGAATTTTGTAGCGAAAAAGCATTATTGATTAACAGTCTTGACGATCCACGGATCACCCAGCCAACGAGTCGGCGCGAACGGAATTAAATTCGCATGCGGAGAATTACGTGTATGTATCAACAGTCAGAGCTTCTGACCACCGAATGCCCTGGTGGGCTATAGTTTGGGTCTTAAATAAGGGATGGAGGTGGTTAGTGATTCAGCCTTGTTTTTGGATAATTGGTGACTTTGGACGGTCGGAAGGTCGGTCTCGCAATGAGTAATTTGTTTCGAACTCAGGTTTATCGTTGTATACTCTATGTTTCATCGTTGACAGTGGCCGGGTATCCAACAGCTCTTCCTCGTGCAATATACTTATGGTGGTGACTGATTCAACCAATAACAGGAATACGCGTAACTAAAGATATTACTGGTACACAACAGCCAATTACTATCCATGCATAGTATTTCCGTCAACGGTTGATGTTCAGACAGATCCTGCAACCAAGAACCAAGAACCAAGAACCAAGAACCAAGAACCAAGAACCAATAACCAAGAACCAAGAACCAAGAACCAAGAACCAATAACCAAGAACCAAGAACCAAGAACCAAGAACCAAGAACCAAGAACCAAGAACCAAGAACCAAGAACCAAGAAACAAGAAACAAGAAACAAGAAACAAGAAACAAGAGGAAAAGGTATGGTTTCACCGCGGCATTTCAAAAGGGAAAAAGAAGAAACTCCGGACAGCGAATAACCTTTTTCCCTTCGCTGAAACGAGGATGATGATGGTACCAAGGAAGAGGAGCGGGCGGGGGCGATAGTTAGAAAGGGGAAAGAAGTGCACGGATCGCGCGAATTAAGCGACGAGGTTAAAAGGTGGAAACGATGGTGAAAAGGAGGCGAGGGGGTAGGAAGCATTAAGCGGGCCGCGTTGGCGCGCGCCAGTGCAGCGAAACTTTCACAAAGCGTTTTCGAGGTAGTTGCGCGATTCTTCGGTAGCGGGTTGAAGAGAGTCGGCACACGGGTTTGCCGAAGAAAAAGCAGCTCGTGGGAAATAACGGGACGGCTGGTGCTGCTGGCCTCGTGTCCCTATGCTTACTCGAGGCCCCCGCGTTCCTTCTTGTCATTGTTCGCAGCCAAGTTGCCGAGCGAAATCTTTCAACTTCTTACGATGCTCGACCTTCTCCGCATGAATGACTCCGCTCAACTGGGTCGCCATCGCGTCGTTCAGATCCTTCTCTCTGTCCCCGCGATCGCTCTTTCCTAGAGTTATGCCTTTCTTTCGAGTCCCTTCGCCCGTTTCCGACGAATAGGAAAAGGAGAGAGTGGAGCGGAGAAACAGTTCGTGCGTGGACTGGTATCGATTCGCGAAAGGGTTGATACACGGACGTATACGGGACGGTATTGACGCGATTGACCCGCATGCGACGCCGAATAGAGTCGCGTCTTTAAATATTAATGTCGCCGCCATGTGCGCCGCTGGCTCGTGACGACGCTATTATTTGCCAACGCGTGCTAGCGTTGAATATTTTAGTATACAATTTTGATCGCCAAACAGCCGCTGCGAATGTATCACTTTTGTACACACTTGCGTGGCGTGTGTTTGTTTTCGCCGTGCTTTGGGGTACTGATATCGTCGCGAAATCGGGTCGCGTTTTGGGGAAACTTATGGCGGATCGTTTCGTTCGATTCGCGGATGGGAATCAAAAGGAAGGTAAAGCTTTTATAATGTCGCGCACGCTACTGGTCGAAAGTTTCGAAGTAGTACGTATTTGGGGGACAGTGGAGATGGAAAAAGAAGAGGGTTTAGAAATGGGTTACCTTAGAAAACGTTTCGATCAAAACGAAATTACTAGGTGATATTTATAATATTAATTTTGAATTAATAAGACAATTAGCAGGAAGTTCAATATGGAAATAATTCAGGAAAATAAATCAGTGTAACTTAACGCTGGAACATCGCTTTTGGGGGTATCGTGATGGTTACTTTTTACCTTCGAGTGGTGACCATCTCTTTAACAATGGATTTACGAACATTGACAGCGTAATTTCACAGGTTTCCTGAAAAATAGATACATAACACGATAATTATACGTATTCGATAATTTTAAGTATTCGTTGAATACATTATAAACAGTGTTGCATACAATGTGTATGCAATGTGTATCACTACTATTGTTGTATATACATTGTATTCGTTGATAATTATGCATGCAATAATGTTCGCATCATTGCCGCGATCAAAGCCAACGCGAATTGCTGAAAAGTAAGTTTTCCATAAGTAGTGAAATTTTTGATGTACGTCTGAATTTCACTATTTTTAGGCATCTGCAGGCAAGAGGGATTTGAAGAAATTTTATTTTCAGCCAACACCGAGGTGAATATAAATGTTATTTATAAAAGCTGCGTTTTACAGGGGAAACTGGCACATTTTAAAAATGCTTACACCGATCTGAGTATATGTTAAATATTCGAGTTAATACGGGTGTTTGAATGAACAATTGGAGCAGAACATCCGAAGCTAATAAATAAAACGATACAACAGATTCCCATCGCTATACGGGGGAGTTATTTCGAATGGAAAAATGCATACATATTTACTAGAAAATTATGTATAGATATTCCGTTATCGATGATAATTTATTGACAATAAGCCATCAATCGGGGCAACCTGAATAAGTTATAACCGTATATTTAGCGAAAAATAACAATATTAATACAAGATAAACATGCTAAGTATTTGAAACACGTGTAACTCGATCGGTTGTATATTGCCGGTGAAAATTTGCGAAACAAATACGTCAGCTTAACCAAATGCTTCAATTATTGAAACTTGTTAAACCACGTGAAAAGTATAAGCCGCGATCCAAATGTTCCGAAGCATTTTCCATAAATTATTGTTCACTTGAAGTTGTAACAAAATTTACGATGAATTTTTCAATGACCCTTTTAACCCATTTTGACGTGAAACCATTTTTACGCAACGAACACAGCCGTATAAATTTACGCGCAACCTAAATAAATATGCGTGCAATGCGTACGATTTATACGTAATAAATAGTCTGCGGAATTTTATGCAATTCCATATAGTGGTTTGTTAAGCCTCTAAGTATCATAATTTCTACTATACTCTAAATATTGTGTATAATTTTGGGGATCATATACCTTCTGCACCTTTTTGCACCTTTAAATTTTCTACGAATACAAATAAATCCACAGTCTAGTGATAAATTAGATTTATAATATAATAGGTATATTTGTAAGTCCTTGTGTCTTTTTTATATACAACATACGTAGTGAAACAAGATACTATAGAATGATTTAATTCTACATTTTTGTACTTTATATTATTTCTCGTATAATTAAACAACTCCAAGTTCGTTTGTTTATTAATGCTTTGCCTTATAACAACGAGCTATACTCGTGGTTTAACATACACCGTATTTCTTAATAAACTTCAGTTCACTTTATTTCAATTTGTAAGATTGTGACATTGAGGAGATTACCAAGTACAAATTACCTATAATATCTTAGTGTTTTGCATTCGTCAAGATGTTGCAATAAAAACTAGTTAACATTCGAGTAAATAATTCGAAAAATTCATAAGACAAGGGATTAATAAATAAATAATAATAAATTGGATAAGTTTTGCTACCTGTGTTGCACAAGACACAACTTTAAGAAATCCATTTCTATTTACATACGATGCTACCTAGTTGAATAAACAAATAAAAATCCCATTTTATACGCTTACGTCGTTTCTAACACTATCTATTAGAAATGTCTCCGAATTTTCAAATCACATCGCGTACAGCACCCTCCCCCGCCCCCAAAAAAAGAAAAGATTCCAAATAAATCCGGTTGCGCAATCCTGGTAGTTTTCCCTTCATTAACAATGGCAGAAACTCTTTCGCGAAACTCTTTGGAGTTTCTTCATCCCTCGAAATGTCCCCTCAAAGGGTGCCGGTTCTCGTTGCTTTTTGTAGCAAGAGAACAGCACTTCCGGTTGCAGGGTCTTACGGGCGGCTCTTTCGGTCGTCTTTCGCGAGGCAAAAGGAAGGAGCGCGTTAAAGGGTCGACAGAATTTCGACGTTCATGGAAAGAGCTCAGAGGGACTTGGAGAGCCGCAAACGAAGAGGTGAAGCTGCTGCTGCTGCCTCGCGCCACCAACAGAGATCCTGTAACTCACGCTCGAGCGAGTGTAACACGCGACAGACGGAGCAGCAAGAGGAAACGAGCGTAGTTCGCGTGACCGCCACGCTAATCCCTGAGCGACGCTCTCTCGTCTCCGATTCGAAAACAGCCACCGCGCACACCACCGATCCTGCAACCGGACATCGGGGATTTCGCGGCAGCGATCGAGCTGAAACCGATAACCGACGACTTTTCGAGTCGCGCAACACGAACCGTGCTGCCAAGATTCTCTTAACGGAACCGGCGCGGTGGCGAGGACTCGAATAAACGTATCGACGACACGGATTACTCGCCACGTGCCGCTTTTCCGAAGTGCTTCGCGAAGGAACGATTTAAAGCGTCGTGGAATTTCGTTTCGTTTAGTTTTTAGTCGGGTTTGGGAAACGATTCTTTTTTGGGCAATTTTTGGGATCCGTTATGTAATTCGCAGAGCTTTGCGATTTTCGAAGCTTTACAACCCTCGAAGCTTGGTTGTAATTGTTTAATTGCCAAATTAAAATACTTTTCTACTTCACATCAACATGAACCTGTGAATTAATTTTCGAAAAGATCGACGAATTTCAGTTAAATAATAGGGTAGATGTACCACGTGCTGCCACTTTAACGTTCGCGCGTAACTTTATTTAATTATTTTAGAACGTCGTTAACATAAAGATCGTTCCAGTTTGGAGTATAATGTTGTTCAATCGTTCTTTTATTTATGAACATTTTTTTTATATGTTCAATATAATAAATTCATTGCTACGTAATTGAAAATGTACAACAAAGTCCACGGTCCTTCGTACTGCCACTTGAAAACTTTTCATTTCAATAGAAACACTTTTTACGTATATTAACACGTCGGTTTGCGTAACAGATATAAGATGTATGGTAAACGTCGCGCCTTACTGTATTATGACACGTTCCATACTTTATACGTATATTGATCTCGCTTTAATGTTCAATAGCACATTTACCTCCTAATATTCACTTATAAATATTAAGTATAAACGAATATACAATAATTATGTGTTGTTACGTAAACCGAAGTCCAAGTTTAGTATGAAAATTTGTTTACTTATGATTCTTTATACGTTACTTTGCTATTAAATAAGCGAATTTAAGTGGCAATTATAGGAACAGTGATATTACGTGGGTCGTTTACCCTACACGTGACAGAAATGATATAATCGACGATGGAGAATAAAATTATATTAATTCCTAGTTTCCTGGTTGAAACGAATCGTTTCACGTAATCACACGTTTGTTCGTATCGTAAAGGTAAATTAAATTCGGATTATAGAAGATTAAATGATAGAAATGCAATACATATGAAACAACCATTCTGTACACGTTATTATATATCTGGTTGTTACAGATCACGTGTATATAATTCCCATCGTTCTAAACGCGCTATTATTTTATTCTAGTCTAAATAAATAATATCGCATGTGGCATTAAAATAATGAAGGGGACAGGTAGCCCCCTGATCATTCCATATAACAATGGACAGTCTATTCGGATATATATTCTATAATATCGGTATCTCGCGTACCAATATGAATCCCCACCAACGATAAAATCCGTAATTCTGGCTAACGTAATCCCCCTCCATTTCAGTTGCAGTTACAGACGGTTGATCCAGGGGAAGCGTAGAGAATCGGGAGAATAAAGCAAATTCTAGAGAATGTCGACCCCGTTTCAAGACAGAAAGAAACACGCAAGCCCTTCGCGATGGATCCTCGCGGACCTTTGACATTCGCTTCCGTATTTACTCGTGGCTGTATTTATGAGCATCGTTCAAAGAGAGAGAGAGAGAGAGAGAGAGAGAGAGAGAAAGAGAGGTTTAAACTCCGCTGTTGAGCATTCTCTCTCCTGGTGGCATCATTTCTTGCTCGAAGGAATCTCGCGTGGATGGTGCCCATGGGACCCGAGAGAGAAACAGGCCAGGCTACGTAGTACTACGTGTGTATGTATGTGTGTGCGGTAGAAAAAAAGGAGAAGAAAGGGAAAGGTAGGAGAAGAAATCGCGCGACGGTTTCCTACTTGGTCCATTAGGCACGTACAGTCTGGAGCCGGTTGCATTGTGCCGCTTGTACACACACAGTTCCTTCGCTCTTTTCCTTCGAGCTCGTACATTTCGCTGCTTCGCAATACGACGACGGCAATACGCGTTTCGCTCGCCTCCGCTCACCTTTCCTATTTTTCTACCTTTCATTCCGTTCCTCCGCGTTGCTCCGTTCGTTCGCTACTTTTCCAACCCTCCTCCTGTTGGAATTCGTTTCCTACCCGAACCCGTCGAATCCTTTGTATCAACGTTTATACGGTGTTTTACAAACGTGGATGCGCCTTCTTGCAATTAGCCAGAGAAAACGCGGTTCACGTGCAAGATAGGGTTGATAGCGATGTCGGTTTATTTTATCAACCCATTGGTGTACAATAACGAGTTATACTCGTGCTACGAATTCGTGCGTACATTCGACGAAAACGAATACCGTCGAGGGTAAAATTCAATGTGAACTTTGATCTTAGCTTTATTTTGGAATATTGGGAGTTGTAAAGTAAAAATTGTCTACGGTATCCGTATGATTTTTACTCGATATGATATGAAAGCAGCGATGAATTAATGGTGAGCGGTAGAGGGTTTATAGCTCATGGGCCTGCACGCGGACCCGACTCACCGACCCAAACGTGACCCTTCAGTTCTATGGTTTACGATACGGTTGCTAGGAACGTTATTTTTGAGTATGGATTTCTGTTTTATTATTCGCACATGTTTTAGCTTCATCCTGGCGGCAGCAGTTAAACGATTAAGTAAAAGTTTAGTTGTGCCTGTCGCCTTCAATAACGAAACAACGTATCATAAACCGAAGTGCAGCGGACAGCACATTTTAGGACCTACCTAAGTAACGGTATCCTGCGGAAAAATCCCACTCGCGGGGACATTCCGCGGCGATGCCAAAACTTAGAGATATTTCCCCACCTTCCTTAAAGGAAACACGCTAAGGGCGTACAGGAAGGATGTGGGCGAATTTACTAAGTGCGCTGATTGGTTCCCTAATTTCAAACAGTGCGGTCAATCAGCGAATTTAGAAAAACCAAGCGGCTTTCCTCAGGAGAGGGCAACGTGCCCCTAAGTCAGTCGCTCTAGAACCACACAAGAGAACATATACCAGAGCACAAGCAGAACTCAAAATAAAAGCACATTTGTCTTTCCTCATACTGAGTTTCTTTCACTTCAAACTCCTCTCGATCGTTTAAGTTAGGTCGGGATTCGCGAACACACCTGAGCGGTGAACTACCGATCAGAAGTTTACGTTTGTGTCCTAACAATTAATACTAGGATACGTAATAAAATAATTGAATGGCAAGGGGTTAAAGGGTAGTTTCAGCGTAGAGTTTCTTATTATTGGACGCGTACGACTGAACGCGTAGGATTCACCTTTTTCAACTGTAATAAACGCACATTTTTCTAAGTGTTACACGTTTCGAGAACTGATTTTGGAACTCTAATGTAGTGGTATCTAAGCGTGTAACGCGTAAGAAATACTGTGCTCGCACAGCAAATGCGTTTAGTCGCATGCGTTTGACGCTTATAGGAAATCCCACCTTTAGTATTTATGTTGGCAATTTATTAACGCAGATATTTGCAGCGCGATAGTTACTTTATTTCTAGAATATCGCAAGTACGGAGATACAATATACTAATTAGGTAATTGTACAGTACATTAATTGGTGCCGCGGGTAGTATATTTATACGTGTGTCATAAATCCACTTATCGACCCATGATTTACGATTACTCGTATTTTGGGTAGGGAAAATAATAACAGCAGCGAAACGGTTTGAAACAATGACTCGTAAAGCAGACGTGACGCAAGACAGATTATTATCGATACAGAGCGAATCATTATGAGCACTTCATTACCGATTACCGAATTCAATGGGGAATGAGAATGAAAATACATTTAAAATGTATTTTCTTTCTTCTAATACGAAAACTATTTCCATGTTGTTAACCTTTGTAACCTACTTACGCGTTATTAAAAATTAAAATAGGAGATCAATATGAAACTATGTTAGCTCAGGAAACTTTCAAAGTTCGGTCAAAAATCTAATGGAACAAAAGAAAAGAAATAATGAAAATTACCATATTTAGAACATTAATTTTGAACTATGTGTGTGTGTAATAAGAAGATTAGCTGGAGATTCGAGGAGAACCCAACACCGAAGATGATACGAAAGTTTCGTACGTCGGTGTACGCCTCCAGATCGCATGCACCGAAGTGCAAAGGGTTAATCCAGCAGCGTATCGTTAAAAAAACGATCTCCTAGCCGTTACACAGGAGAAAAAAGAAGCATCGGAGAGCAAAGGGAGGAAAAGCAAAAAAAAAAGGGATACAGCAGAGCAGAGGGCATCGGAATTTCATCAATAAAACGGCGCCGGATCGCGAAAATATTCGGTGCCCGCGGTTAACCGGTTACACGTTTAACAGGAATCGATGAGAGATAAAACGTAAGTAACGTTGCGTTCGAAGGGCCCCCGTTTAAATTCGAAAGGCGGGGAAGCGTAGAATGCAAAGTAGAAATATCCCATTCGCCGAGATCGTCGAGCGTTTTTCGCGTTGTTTTCTTCGAGTCCACCCCGTTTGCCGTTTTCCAATGTCCATCGGCGCCCTGGGGAATCGTGCCGCTTCTCTCGTCGGACTCCGCTTTGCCCTTGCCGCGCGACAGACGACCGGTAGACGAGAACCGGTAGCCGTTCCGACCCTTTTCACTCCGCACGAATTTGCATAGCGCCATAGAATTCCGCGGGAAAACACGGATGCTCGGTTGAGTCTCCGCGGGATGTTTGCGTAACGCGGGCATGCAGAGGAAGGGTTGCTTCGTTGAGTAATTGTTGTAGCAGCGCTGATACAATTTCATACTCGTTTGGAGTAGATAATTCATGCCCGAAGCAACCGTTAAGGCAGCGACCATTTATTAACCTTTTCGCTACAGGAGTTAAAAATTATAAGCATCTTCAATGCACTTTTTACTATCGTGGAAACGCTGTATGAGTATAAATATTTTAACCGTTTGACGACGAAACAAAATATTTAGCGTATTTTCGACCGATTATCAACCCTTCGAGGCTTGAACTTAACGGATTTTTTACCAATTCTTAACAGAAATATACGCTATTGAATTTGTTGCTTGAAAAATTAACCCGTGTCCATAAATTGAAGAAAACTTGGGCGATTATTTGCAACACTCGTCCGCAAAGGGTTAATACTCTGAATAATTATAGTATTATATATAGGAATGACCATAGAAATAATACTAATTGTTAGTTATGAAATAGGTATACGTACACTTTTAACAAATAATGTTTCATTTATAAGAACTATATATATATATATATATATATATATATATATATATATATATATTATACTATTATTATTATACTATATTTATACTATATTTATATATAGTATACAGGGTGTCTCACCTAAAACAGGCTACTTAATTACCTTTTATATTATGTACTCGTGTAGGAAGTTGAAAACTTCAAAAAATGATGCCTGAATTAAAATTGCGTCTCATAGGGAATTCATTCTTTAATATAATTTAAATTGTGTGTGAAATACTTGTTGCACTATCGCAATTAAAGAAGACAATTAGGTGGCCTCTTTTAAGTGAGACACCCTGTATAGTCTTTACGTATACTTATATTTTATACACTTTATATATAGTATATAGTATATAGTCTTTATATGTATATAGTCTTTTGTAGCGAAAGGGTTACGAATGAGACTTCGCTGAATAATAATACTCGTTTCCTCCTAGGTTTAGAAATTTGTTGGGATTGCTTAAAAGGATGCAAAGAGTTAAATGTGATAAGGATTAGAAATGCAAGATAACGCGATAGATTATTAATAGCGCATTATCTACCAGTTACGAATTTCTTTTTATAATTTATTAATACATGTACAGCTAACCTTTTTTAGGGTAACTAGCAGATTTGTTGTAGTCCGGTGTTTGAGAAACATTCAATGACGTTCCTTTAGTCCTACGTATATAATGATTAGCAATTAACAATGAATAATTAATAATTAGAAAGGTCTAATGGTTTCGTTCCTGTTAGGAATTCAGACGAATAAAAGAACCTTTAACCCTTAATTTAAGCTTAGAATTCGGTAATACCAGGTGAATTTAATTTTACAGAAACATATAGCGTAAAATAGAGATTTATGGTTAATTGCGTTGACGAAAATATGAATTAGTACGGAAGGACCGCGTAATCAATTAGCAAAGAATGGTTGGATCGCGAAGGGGTTAACTAATAGGAACGAACGAACACAAAGGGTAAATATTGTCAAAGCGGCGAACACTGCAATGTGCTAAGCAGTATAAATACCAGGGCGAGTTCTGCAAGGACGTAGTAAGTAGACTGTCTAAGTGCATGAGAAATTGAAGCTACGACAAACGACGGGAATGCTATGATTAAAGGAACACCGCCTCCATTTGTCCGAATGCCAACGATTAATCAACCGTTGCACCGCCCCCTAATCGAACTTACTATTATTGACTACCAAGTGCTTCTTAAATAAAACGGAAGCCTCCGATCGGTCAACCAAATCGAAGTAAAACAGAGGAGGATCGCAAATAAATATTAGAGTTCATTTCAGGCGAAAGTTTCATTCGCTGGAATGTACAGTCGGTCGGAAAAGTCTACATATGTACTTTAAATTTCAGTTGCTCACATGTTTTAGGACATATTTTAGAACAGCAAAAGTATAATGTATATAATATATATATTTAAAGTATAGAAGGTATAATATTCGTAAAATATAAGATTACAAATAAGGAAGATCTTTATAAATTGAGCCTCATTGATCACACGAATAAAATTGCTCCGAAAAGCGTTAGAAATGTTATGCCATTTATGCTAAACAAATTATAGCATGTGAAAGATATATTGGAAAGAGTGATTGAGTATTGCAAATTTTTTACCCATTTAATGGAAATTTAAATATACGGAAAGTCGTAGGATACACATAATGCGTACAAGTATACAAATGAAACCTGCACGGAAACTAGTTTTACTCTCTAGTATATTTTACAACAAATGTTAGTAATCTGAAGTTTCTTAAAATATAGCTCCACTTAAGAAAATGAAAAGTAGTCGAAATCTTTAAACCACATTCGGCCGCATTGGTTATTATGTATTAAATATTGCGTTGCGCGTAAAATATTCAAATATTATAGCTAAGTTCTATTTGGTAGTTCGCAGCCCCATAAGTAATGCTTCAGCTACAATCGGAATTAATTTTTGTTACAAAATACAGCGCGACTTTATCGCGTTTATTACATGACACGTGGTTTTAAGCTAAGGGATCGATGAGACATTAGGGTACATTATTCTCCCGCAAAAGCAACAGGGAGGGACGAAAGAAGTTGTCGAAAAATTGAAGAAACAAAATTGTTTACGACTTGACACCTTCCACTCTCTTTTGGAGGGCAGGAAAAAATGAAACGATGGTTCCTGGAGCCTCCATCCGACCCTCGAGCTCCCCAAGATTAATCGTCGATGCAGAATCAAGCGGAAATTGCTTTCACTTCTCCCAGATAGAGGCAGACGATTTCTAAAGCAAATCAGAAAGCAACAAACGCGCTCTCCCCCTCTAATCGGCCGGAATCCATGCAGACACGGATAAGCCACGTTCTACTCTTTGCGTTTGGATCGTTTTCTCTTCTCTTTCATTGTTTCATCCCCCTCCTAATACCTGTGTCTTCGTGGTCTTATTCATATTGCAAGACGTTCTTCAAACGTATATATTTGGGAAACGCAACATATTTGCGTATTTAAAAACGTATAAAAATCCGCGGTCTAATCGTCATTATTACACATCGCCTAAATGAAAAGCAGGCCGTGAGTTGTTCATCGCTAGACTGCGAATCTTTATCCAAATTCGTACTTCTATTAACGAAATTAAGGAAAGTGGGATCTAATTGTAAGTGTAAGATTGTTTCACCTTCAAAATACAATAATTCATAATTTACGTATTAATATCTAATTTAACGCTTAATTTAAAATATAAATATAAATATAAAAATAATATGAAATATATATATATAATATAAAATATAAATATAAATAATACACTTGAATATAAAGTAACACTTATACGTTGCACATTCAATGCATCCCGTGCCTTTTAAACGCGTATTAATGCTTCCTATAAGCGTACAAAAATCCGCAATCTACTCGCCACTACTGCAAACTCTTCCCCGTAACGCAAATAACCGGAAACAAAAAACAAAAAAAAAAGGTTCAAATGTTCGCCGTAAGCCGAGGCAAGCGACTGTACGAAATGCCAAGGTTCCGCACGCGATAATCGAAAAATCGAAAAGTAATCTGGCAGGTGAGGAAAAGGCGGGGGTTGAAAAAGGGGAAACGTTGAACGCGGTAAATATCGCGAGCCTCTTCTTACCGGCACACCGGAATTTTTCGTCTAGTTTTGCAAGGGTGGCTTTCTAGGGGCGCGTAATGGATGCACGCGGGGGTGCGCGCAGCGAAGGGGCGAAAGAGAGAGAGAGTTGGATCAATAGTCCCGTTGCCGCCTCTCTCAATTTGCTCCCTCTTCCTACCGCCGAATTTGTGCGAGTTCACTCGGCAATGTTCATTAACCAAGGAGACGTTCTAGCTGCCGTTGCGCGCCACTCTTTCCTCGGCCTTGCTGCTGGCTAACTTTTAACCCGAATAACTGCCACCTTTACCCGTCCGCGCCACTGTCATTCACCGCATCCCGCAATATTTCCCGTTTCTCGTTCAACGTGGCCGGATGAACATTGCATGGGAGAGACTTTACGCTGTCCCTGTCGTTATCGTTAACACCGGCCACCACCGCCGCCTCTTAATTTAGCTTCCCGTAGCTTCTTCCGCGTCCACGAGCTTTCCCCTCGTTCGCAAGCCAGAACATCGGATTCGAGATAAGAGAGGAGTGAACGAGTGTTAACTATTTACGAGACGAAATAATGTTCGAGGAAATTTTCGTTCAACGATTATGCCTTCGTATCCGATTATTATTAGCAGCCTGTTAACACATTACCGTCCGGAGACGGAAAAATATGCTTTCTCTTGGCTGCTCGGTAAAATTCCGGAGACGTATGAATTCGGTTTTACACGTTGCGCATTAAATGTCTTTTTTTTTTATCTATAAATATGCGTTGCAACATATATAATTGAACGGTTATTTTTGAAAGCGGTATAAGTCCATTTTTTTCATACATCGAGATATTTAAGATAATTAAGATATTTAATATTTATAATAAAAAAGAGGGTATCTGTATCTTATTAAAATTACCATTAACTCATTTCTTTCCAAAAATGGACTTGTACCACTTTCAAAAATAACGGCTTAATGTATAATGTGATATTAAGGAAAGTACAGGCATTACATCGCAATTTTACTTGTGCGGCTACACGCAAGAGTTTTCGCGCAAACAGACCGGACCGTAATGCGTTAAGCCTGCTGCAGTCTTCGAAATTCTATTCAAGTTCGATCGCACGAATTTTTCTTCGGAAACGTTTTAGGATTCTGAATAGGAGTAACCTCATCGTAGAACTCGTAACGCAAATTTACTAACGTTGGAAACAACATTCTTCTGTTTATTTCGAGGCTATAAAATATTTTAGGGAAATACGGAGGCGTACAATTGGACAGCAGGGTTAACGATGTTAACTTCAATTTCTTGATTTAAAAATTGGCATGGATCCAAAAACTAAATTGTAATAAGCACGTTTAAACTAGCAGGGGAATGTTAGTAGCATTTTAAGCGTCTTGCAATTAATACAGTTTCTACGTACAGTAGTTTTAAATATACTAAATATTATAAATTATAATATCCTGTTTAATATAATTCGAATATTCGAAACATTTTTGCATGTTACGTGTATTTTACGTCGTTTCGCGGATTAAAATTCCTCATAAATGCATAAATAGCCGCAGTCGAATAATCGTCGAGCGAGTCATATACATTCGATCTTCTTTAATTTGAATATTTTATACACTTTGGCGGATTACCTGTATTCTACGTATATCTCATTGCAGATTGAAATTTCCCATAAATGCACGAATAAAGCGTTCGAATAATCATCGGATAAGTTATACAAGTACGCGTAGACGGAAGTTTGATCCAAAAGAGGCGCGGTTCGTTAGTGGATTCGCGTGAATTTAGGCTGGCAACGTATACATACGTATATACTTGATTCCGCGATGCTCTTTCGTAACTAGATCTTGAAATTTATCTTTCGCCGTTGGAAACTCCGAGTTCGAGTCTGCACGTTCGCCGTGGGATCCTTGATGTTCGCTTCTCAATAGCAATTGACCATTACGAGGCGTACGTCGAAGCATACGTAATTGCAACCCTCAATTTCAGCGTTATGCATCGCGTACACCTATTTCTCCATCTCTGTACACTCCTAGTTTGCGGATTTGGTTTTATAAATGACGGTATTATGCGAATGTGCGAGTTGACGCTCTTATATTTCGTTTTCTATGCGAGTTACGGGCAGGTGCGAATGAGAGTGGCGTGACGCAGTAGTATTTATGAAACAGATGTTGTAAGAGACCGGACCCAATGAAAGAGAGAGTGAAGAAAAGAGAAATGTAAATTATAAGATAATTATAAACCTTTCTGTTATTTTATATTATACGAAGTGTGTAATTTACTAACACTGTTCACAAGTGTAAGGCTAACACTTCAGGTGACATGGCATAGTAGTATGCTTTCCTTAAACCCTTAACGCTCAAATTTTGTCCAAATTAATAGTAATTTATTTCCAACGACTACGTAATGCAAATAATAAAAAGTTGTACCAATAAATATACCAAATAATATAACAGCTAAATACCATAAGGGTTTGCCACTTAAATGTACATGAATGTATATGAATAATTTGAATGTATATGAAAAGTATTTATGAATAATAAATACTGATTCTTTCTATGATAACAAGATTAAGTATAAAACGCATTTTTATTGGTTATATTTATTTTAATATCGTCAGGTGAACGTTATTTTTATAGGTTTCTTTTTCATCGATCATTTTGCGTGCTATCTATTTTTCTTTATTTTTCTTTATTGACTAAACGGACGGAAGAAACCTTTATATGCGTTAAAAAGTTACAAAATAACAGAAGAAGAAAGATTATGGTTGTTCGCTCTCCAAGATAAACGTGTGATTCTATTAACAAGGTTAAAACGAAAAATACGAGGAAAAGTTGTTTAAACGTCGATTAAATAAAATAAGTTTGTGCCGATAGTAATTAGAAAAAGATGTGTAACAAGAAACAATAGTATCTTAGTTGCTGTAAAATGCATAGAAATCGTTAATAATCATACTATCACAAAAGATATGCGCAATTACTCAACGAAATAACGCGTGCTTAGACAGTACCTCTGAATGATTCTTAAAGTATCGCTCTTGACTTTCCCGGTACAATTTAATAAATTTCCACACCATCGAACTTGGAACTCGTCAACTTCCCAAACTCTTGCACCTTCGAATCATTAAACAGTCGAACTTTTTAATAGCGAGAACTTTGAATCTGCAAGACTTTATATCTGAAAACCGCCGAGTTTCACTCGTCGCCAGTTGGATACGAATATTCGCACAAAGATCCGCAGTGTAATTATGAAGTCGGTTGAAATTCATAACGAAAGGTTCGCGGAATCCGAGCGAAACGTCAATTTCACAAAGGCAAACGCGTTAATCGTATCGGCGTCGGATCAAAGCTTCCGTTGGCCACTCGATGGATTTCCAAGTAAATCTGTGAAACTATTGTGAATACACGTATTCGATTGACTCTGGTAATTGCGGGATTAAACTGAATCGTGGTACAGGAATACGAATGCGAGTTCTAAACATCGTACGCCGCGCCTCGCCGACGAGTGGAGAACTCTGTGCGCCGTGAGTTGGCAAAGCTGCGTATGAGATTAAGCGACATGGCAGAACGTTGAATTGCGAGTCGCGAGTTGCTCGTTGATCGTCGTTCAAACTAGTTTCCGCCGTGTAACTCGTGTCTGCCTAGTCGGAATTAAAAAGTTTCGAACGCGAGACGCGATAAGCGATCGAAACTTACGATTAACACTGGAACCACCGAAGCAGTCAAAATGACCGGTTACAAAATGGAAATTATATAAATTTACAGTGGTGGACTTTTTTTTAGAGAAAATACTCCGTGTCTTTTTGTGCGAAATATAAATGAAGATTTATCGTACTTCAGTCACACGCTCTTTGCATTTTCATTATTATTAATCATTATTGGAAATGGGTTATAAAATAATGAAGCAGTTTATATCTATTACTCTCACTTTATTAATACGGCTTTTAAAAAACACGTCTGACTGTTTCTAGTTCTCGAAATCGAATGGGGCGAGAACCCAAAAAAAGGTTAGAGTCCGCTTTTCTTGACGAGACTGTTTATGGCTTTGCCTGGCGACGAAGTCACTTCTCATCGTATAATGAAAACCAGACACATCTTTCTATCGCCTTAGTTTAGTCTATCAGATCAAGGAACGTTGGGCATTATTGCTATTATCTAGCTTAGCATTAGTAATAATTCAACAATCATTATATACCATTATATACCATTATCATTCCTGCCTTGCAAATACACTTCTAAATACTCTAATACCGACGCTATAAATCGTATTTGCGCACTGACAGAAAATACCAGGTTAGAACTAGATTTGTTTACAAGATCCGTCAATTCTTTCTTTTTCAAAATTTATCCAAGTGTGTTTAATTTACTGTAATACTGCGCGATACGTTTTTTGTTGATGTAATATCTGCTATTTGTTCTTAATTAACATGTGAAGTCATCTATACGTATCGTCTTCCGTTTGGAACTTATATACTTATGAATTGCACACTAATGGGTTAATCCCGTAAATCTATTAATAAATAAATAAATAAATGAATTTCTTTGGTATAAGTAAGTGTATGCTTTAATTGTCTGTAGTTCTAGTGTTAAACAGTGACAGAGTTTTAGTTGCAGAGAATTAAATAAAACATCTTTATCTTATGAATACTAAATTAAATATATATATTGAACGAAAAGAGGTAATAATATACGAGCACGTGTTTGTCTTGCGAGGACATTTTACGAACGAAACAAAACACGGTCGCAACGCTAATGGAAGTGTGGCGGCTCTCCTGCACCTACCACTAGAGGGACATACGAAATAGGCTTTCTCGAAAGTACTCGCTCCAACTACCTCGTCCATATATATACCGCCTTTAACCTTCCTTCCAATATCCCAAGTCTAAGGCAGGGCCTGCTAGGTAGCCTTACTGATGAGTCCCACTAGCAGGCCCAGGACGAAACGCAACACCCTTCCTTTTCCTATTCTACCCCCTCTCTACAGCTCTACAGAAGAAACAAAAAGAAAGTTCGCACTCTCGCGACCGATTTGGGAACACATATTAGATTCTCTTACAAACAGATAGCGTAAGAATTGTTGCAAATTGTCAAAAGTTTGAATATCGTTCGTAAACCTATTTTATCAATTTTCAACCGTTTAAGTTGCAGAACTATGGTAGAATCTAGAACTAGAACTAATCTAAAACTAACAATAAGATCAATATCAGTTTCTCTTGATTAATATTGAATTCCTTGTACGAAGAAGATTTCGACTAAGGAATTGTCCAGTTAACAGGTTAAATGATTGAAACGCGACTTCCTCGTAAAGCGAAATTTTGTAATGCAACCACCTAACAACTATTACAAAAATTTGGCCTATTTCACGCTTCGTTAAATTCAGTTAGGGTAGATGTCCCAATTACTATCAATGTCTCTATAGCCGACACTTGAATGCGTTCCTTTAATAGCAAAGTAATGTTTGAAGAATCGTAAATAAACAAATTTTTATACTAAATTTGGATTTTGGTTTACGTAACAACACACACACATTGTATATTCGTTTACACTTAATGCTTAAAAGGAAATATTAGGAGGTAAACGTGCTGTTGAACGTTGAAACGTGACCAATGTATATAAAATACGTATATGTATATAATACGTATAAAATACGGGACGTGTCATAATTCAGTAAAGACGATACGTTTACTATACAACTTGTATCTGTTACAACAAACTAACGTGCTAATATATGGAAAAACGTGTTCCTATATAAATAGCGACTTTTCGAGTGACAGTAATAGAGACATTGGACTTTGTGTTGTATCGTTTCAATTACATAGTAATTAATTCATTATATGTAACATATAAAAAATTGTTCGTAAATAAAACAGATGTTGATTAATGTTATGCTCGAAACTGGAACGATTTTAAGGTTAAACACGTTTTAAAATAGTAAAGTGGCAGTGATTGGTATGTGGAGCTGTGGAGAGGGGATAGAATAGGAAAAAGGAAGGGCGTTGCGTTTCGTCCTGGGCCTGCTAGTGGACTCATCAGTAAGGCTACCTAGCAGGCCCTGCTTTAAACACTGGGATATTGAAAGGAAGGTTAAAGGCGTTGTAGAGCTGTGGAGAGGGGATAGAATGGAAAAAAGGAAGGGTGTTGCGTTTCGTTCTGGGCCTGCTAGTGGACTCATCAGTGCGGCTACCTAGCAGGCCCTGCCTTAAACGTTGGGATATTGGAAGGAAGGTTAAAGGAGGTATATATATGGACGAGGTAGTTGGAGCGAGTACTTTCGAGAAAGCCTATTTCGTATGTCCCTCTAGTGGTGGGTGCAGGAGAGCCGCCACAGGTACATCTACCCTAGTCGACTTTGTAGAGAAAAACGCGTGATCGCCAGGTGCGGAAATAATGTACAATTTATGTAATTGTTACCGCAGTCACTTCAACCATTTCGTTTCTGTTGAAGTAAAACAGCTCTTCTGTAGAAAAACTCCCTATTCAAAAATATTAGAGTGTCGCTTCTACAGGCGTAATAAAGTAATAGGAAAAAAACCCAAGACTTCGGAGTCGCAGCGTCTGGTCTTGTCGAAGGTTAAGCGTACCTGAAAAGGTTGACCATTGTTTTGTAAAACTGTAAGTGTCGAATGCTGTCGTTTTCTCGACAGTTCGACGTGAAGAGTCGGTGCGGACAGGACATAGAAAGTCCTGGTACGTTACATTTTCACATATAATCAAATATATATCAGTTACCTTTTTCTTAAACCCGTGCCTTTTTATTTAAAAACCTAAATAAGAAGAAACTGCTTCCATCAAAGCATAACCCCTTAACAGTTTCGGTTTCACATTTCTTTCGCCCCAAATTTCCCTCGGGATCTTTCGTTGCATTATTAAGCGCTACTTAAAATGAGAGCGAATACATGATAAAGCAAATCCGAGTGAATATGTTTAATAATAGAGGAGGTAGAAGCAAAGACACGGAGAAAGTAATGGGGCGGTAAAGCGTTTCTCTTCCCTTAAATCACGCCAACACGCAGGACAATCTTCTTAAAACGTTCCCTTTCACCGTTCTGTCCGAAAGATGTACACTTCTCCGAATGCACGCTTGCTAGCGTACTTTTTACGACGCATACTTATTTATGCATTATATCTTACTAGGTGTGCATTTTCCAAGCAGGTAAACCGAATTTTTTATTTTTCTTTGAGAATTATTAGGTTTGTACGTGCGAAATGTTTTTCTAAAGTTTCAGGCTAGCGCTATTAAACTAATATTAATATACGTAATAGATTCGATTGTAATTAGCCAATATCCGCAAGGTTGAAATAAATGCAGCGGTGTGCGAAATTTCAACCTTCGAGATTTCAATCAAACTTTGCAAACTGGAGCATTCACAGCGTTGAACATTAACTGCAATCAAACATTTTCGTTCGAATGTTTGCGAATTTATTTCGGAATTTTATTCGCAATACATATTTTGAACAGCTTCGATTCGATCTCGACAAAGGTATTGAATTTGCTTTGATAGAAGTTCATGCCTTTGTATATGATAAATATTCTTGATATTCGAATCGCGTTTTTGCGTACGGTTTAACAACGCCAAATGTTTTCACGTGATTCACACTTTTATCTTCGAACGCGCTTCATTAAACCCTCGAACTTGCGTATACCGTTAAACGGAATTCAAGATTTTCTCTTTTTAAACTTTTAATTAGTGTTCGCAATTACAGAAGTTCCCCACTTCAGCTTTGTTTCTGTATTAAAATTACGCAAACAGCCGAGAAATCCTTTCGCATTCGTGTACCTGATTAAAAACTTCTAAAATAAACAACTTTATATTAAAAAAAAAAAAGAAACTTTCAAGTATTTGGTTCCCGCATAACGAATGTCGCCTCTGGATGAAATTTCTGTCGTACAAACTGACGTGCCAATATAACATATATATAAGGATCATTTCCAGTTAAGTGACAACTTTTCGAATAACAGTAATAAAGGCATTGAACTTTGTTACCCATTTGACGTAATAATATAATACAATGACGTAATAATTAATACATCACAATTAGCATACGAAAAATTGCTCACAAATAATAGAGACGTTAACAAATTGTTGTTCTCCAAACCGGAACGATTCGTATGTTAAATAACTTTTAAACTAATGAAATAAAGTTGCTCGAAGCGATAAGCTTAAAATAGTCGGTACGCGGGACATCTAGAGCCTCTATTCGTACAGAACTTTAACGTTACGTTTGTTAATTAAATCTATGCGACGGTTCTCTATTAGGGAATACGACGATAAAGGACCTCGGACTGTTTTTAAGGTCCTGCGGGATGCCATAAATTTCACAGGACGGTGAACGCGTTTACTTCATTACAATAAACCCTTTGTATTCCAATCAACGCCACGCAGCAACAAGGCCAAATTAACTCGCATCAATTTGTCATCGTGCATGCCTCATGAAAATTAGCATACTTATATACAGCAGGCATTACGCTTCAATAACCGTTGTTCTGTAATTACCCTTGCGGGGAAATTAATCCCCGGTATAATAAATGACTTCTCCGACTTCCCTCCGCCATCCGCTTGCTTTCCTGCGTTCCCCCTTGGGATCCAAGCGACGCGATAAATTACACGTTCGCGGACAAATCGCGGGACGAATCACGTCGGGCGTAAATACCAAGTCGTTTTTGCCCGGTTTGCCGATGGAATTCCATTTTCCAGTCACAAATCGTTGCCATCGTCCTCCGCAATCTTTTTTTACGTCCGCCATTGTGCACACGTGTCGACCCTTTATTTTTATCGCCGTTAATTACGCCCGGCGTCTTCGCATTTTACGATCGGTTCTCCACGCGTCAACACTTTGTACTTGGAAGCTCGAAGGCTTGAAATTTGACTGGTTGGAAATTTGAAACTTCGAAGAACTGCAGATATAGAAATTTCGCGAGTTCAATTTGTGAAAGATTGGAATTCATCGACTTAGAAACTTAACGTGTGTAGAAATTTGCGAGCTTAGAAATCGCGAAGCTTAGGAATTCGACGATTTGAAAATCCGATAGCTTGGTAATTCAAAAGCTTTGGAAATGTATATACTTGAAATTGAACAGCTTAGGAATACGATGGCTTAGAAATTCGAAAGCTTGCGAATCTTAATAGACCGGTGTTAGCCTGCCTCCGTTCAGCGCGTCGAAAACGATCGCGAACGCGTTATGAAAACCGTCGCGTCGTGGTACAGCCGTTATTAACGAAATGTTATAATTAATGGGACAATGGAGAGCGGCGAAAAAGCCGCGGCTCGGAGATAATTACGACGATATCGGGTTCATAGCGGTAGCTTGCGGTCGTGATTTATGAATATTCTCCGGGACGTAAATGAACGAGAGCGTGCATCGCGTGTGACGGACGAGACGACGCGTTATCGATGTTACGAGTGCAGCTCGACAAACTTTTCTATGCCCTTTAAAGGGTACCGGCCGGATGTGGAACGACGCTATAAATTATTCGCACCATCATCGTCGACTCCCATTCAATGCACCTCTCTCCATCTTTTTTTCTTTTTTTTTTCCTTTTTCTCCTACCCCTGGCGGAAAAATTGCTCGTTACGTAATAATGCCGGCGAACGAATGAATAATCGAGGCAACGACCTCGATTAATCCTTTGTTTGCCGATCGCCGCGCCGCGGCGCGATTTCGACAGGTCGTTTTGCGATCGTGACCAACGACGCTGTTTCCTTTTACGACTCCGCTTTGCCTCGCCTTTAAACGTCGCTAAACTAGCAGGGATGCAGTTCCTCGACGTGAGCGATTCGATGCTTGACGCGAGAATGAATTGTTCCACGAATTGAAACATTTTTACAGTGGTTACTTTATGGCGAGTACACGTGGGAATTTGATACTTGTTAGAGGCTACAATTTAACGCTAGGTTTACGGAACTCGTCACGTTGGCGCGTTTCAGATTTCATACCTAAAATTATGGAGACGATAGATATTATTTTTCAACACTTTACGTTAACTTTAATTAATACAATGTTATTGTGGCGGCTCTCCTGCATCCACCTCTAGAGGGACATATGAAATAGGACTTTCTCGAAAGTACTCGTTCCAACTACCTCGTCCATATATATACCGCCTTTAACCTTCCTTCCAATATCCCAACGTCTAAGGCAGGGCCTGCTAGGTACCCGCACTGATGAATTCACTAGCAGGCCCACGATGAAATGCAACACCCTTCCTTTTTCCCATTCTATCCCCTCTCCACAGCTCTACAACGCCTTTAACCTTCCTTCCAATATCCCAGTGTTCAAAGCAGAGCCTGCTAGGTAGCCTTACTGATGAGGCCACTAGCAGGCCCAGGACGAAACGCAACACCCTTCCTTTTTCCCATTCTATCCCCTCTCCACAGCTCTACAATGCCTTTAACCTTCCTTCCAATATCCCAGTGTTTAAAGCAGGGCCTGCTAGGTAGCCTTACTGATGAGGCCACTAGCAGGCCCAGGACGAAACGCAACACCCTTCCTTTTTCCCATTCTATCCCCTCTCCACAGCTCTACAACGCCTTTAACCTTCCTTCCAATATCCCAGTGTTTAAAGCAGGGCCTGCTAGGTAGCCGCACTGATGAGTCCACTAGCAGGCTCAGGACGAAACGCAACACCCTTCCTTTTTCTTATCATATCCCCTCTCTACAGCTCCATAGTATGAATATGTATTCCACGCGATTCTCTTCATCTTAACGATTCTACGTTCGAATGTTTACACGTGCAATGTACGTATTTTTTCCGGAAGCTTGTCAAATTATGCACGTAATGTCCGTAAACCTAGTGTTAATCGTGGCACGCGATAAATCTGTACTCGAGAATCGGATTAAATTAGGGTCCAGTCTTTTTTTAAATCGAGTTACGTGTACTGTTTTCCATACGTTTTCCTTTGTTCAGCGAAACGGTAGATAGCATTTCACGTTAGGATTAGTGTCCTAATTACTGTCAGCGTTCCTGTAATTGTTGCTTGAATTCGTTTATTTAATTGCGAACGACTGTATAAAGAATCGACACTGATAAGATTTCAATAATAAATTTTGACTTCATTTTTATGTAACAACGAATGGACGTTGCGTATACGTTTATATTTAATATTTGAAACGAAATATCAGGAAACGAATGTGTCGTTTGAGCATAAAAACGCGACTGATGTACTGTAAGTAGAAAGTATGGACATTTTTATGGCGCAGTAAAGGCGAGGCGTTTACGATTTATCTTCTATCTATCGTAGAAACTGACGTGCTAATGTATGTATGTATGTAATAATCACTTCCATTTAAGTGACAACTTCTCAAATTACGCTACGAGAGACATTGGACTTTGTTACATATTTTCAACGAATTAGTACGTAATACATGCATATTTAATATACAAAGAAATCATTATAAATAAAAGAGATGTTAACTAATATTATGCTTCGGATCAAAACGATTCGTAGGTTAAATAACTTCTAAAATAATTAAATGAAGTTGCTCGAAGCGAGAATCTTAAAAGGCAGGGATTAATCAGATAAATTAAATAAATATCATTCTTATAATATTTCTGTCTACGAAAGAGATTTAGTTGTCCCCCGCAGCAACGTCCAAATCGAAGGATCTCCACCTAAATTCTATCCGACTCGGCTTCTTCGTTTCTCTTTGTTGCTGTCCTCGCGGGGACGAGCACGTTTTATCAAGAAGAGGATTAATGGTATTGTCTGCTAAGGAGAATCCAAGACGAATCGTTATTATCGTTACTTCCAGCTGCTTTTCATCACCGACTTCCCCTTCTTCGCGTTCAATGCACAATGCCCGTGTATTTGCCCGTTGCGCGTAATGATTTCGAGTAACGGAGTAATTGCGAGGCGCTCCTCGTTGCCGATTACTTCGTCGGACTATGGCAACCGGAATTCCTTTCCGAGTAGTACAACTTCGTAACAGTTCTGGCGGGCGGCAGCAACGCGTTAGGCACTGCTAAACGCTACAGCTTGCTAATTAGATAGTGCAGTTCGATGTTTACGCTTTAATCTCGATCGTGAATCGAGGCGTGCAGCGTCCTCTGCTTACTGCGCCCGTTCTAGAAACCTAATAACGTTGCATATTTTCTATCTATTAAAGGGAACGGGAGGATGGTTACGCGGAGCAATTAGAAAATTTGCCAATCGCGCAACGATACACCGACGGAACGTTGCGCAGTGGATAAAAATGATGATTTCAACTGGACGAAATTGTTGTAGAATAATTGTAATAGTGTGACTCTTTGCGACTTAATTATTACCACTTCTACTTTTCAAGCAGTGGAAGAACAAAGTTGAAATAGATACTTAACCGAAAAGTCATTTTTTTACTTAAATTTCTTTATTTAGTAGTTCGGTTGGATGGAAAGTAAATTTGGACGAGAATTGGACGAAATTCTTATAGAATAATTGTAATAGTGTGACTCTTTGTGACTTAATTATTACCACTTCTACTTTTCAAGCAGTGGAAGAACAGAGATGAAAACGATACTTAACGTAAAAGCCATTGTTTTATTTAAATTTCTTTATTTAGTAGTTCGGGGGGATGGAAAGTAAATTTGGACGAGAATTGGACGAAATTGTTATAGAATAATTGTAATAGTGTGACTCTTTGTGACTTAATTATTACCACTTCTACTTTTCAAGCAGTGGAAGAACAAAGTTGAAAACGATACCTAACGTAAAAGCCATTGTTTTATTTAAATTTCTTTATTTAGTAGTTCGGGGGGATGGAAAGTAAATTTGGACGAGAATTGGACGAAATTCTTATAGAATAATTGTAATAGTGTGACTCTTTGTGACTTAATTATTACCACTTCTACTTTTCAAGCAGTGGAAGAACAAAGTTGAAAACGATACCTAACGTAAAAGCCATTGTTTTATTTATATTTCTTTATTTAGTAGTTCGGGGAGATGGAAAGTAAATCTTAAGAAATTAGATGCTTTAAGATTATCGTTACCTATATACTTGTAAATAAATTAAAGTAACGAGATATACGGTGAGACGCAAAATTAATGACACACGTAAAATATTATCACTATTATCAGTGATATGGAAATGCAAACAGATAATAATAAGTAAATGGAGAAATGAATATGGTAAAGATATAATAAAGAATAAAGTAAAGATAATGAAGATATAATAATGAATAAAGTAAAGGTAATAAAGATATAATAAAGAATAAAGTAAACATAATAAATTTTGAACTTTTTATTTACAAAATGAGGAATTTATGCGTTAAACATTTAATTAACAAAGATACAAGGCTGAACATTTGTTATTGATAAAGTCGATCTCCAAAGTAGATTGACGAAACCACATGCAAATATTGCACAGATTATTTCGGGAAAATAATAGAGTCGACGTCAAAGGGAATTGATAATTAAACGCAAATAGCACTGCAGATAATATTAATTATGTCAAAATTATTAAGTTTTACAAAACGTACCAGTAATGCAAAAAATTATTACACTTTGCTCTTTCACGACTGTAAACATAATTTTGTTGTTCCGTTTAATAGTTTTATCAGTTCGACGTATAAATTTAGCTTCCTAGATGCAAAATTTAGCTTTCCAGAGAGAAAACAAAAATGTTAATACGTTAAAAGGATAATATTCAGTTGCTAATCTGAAACGTTTCGTGTACACCCACCCGATAAATTTATCATAAATTTCCTCGCATAAGAGTCCATCATATCGCAGTTTCTTACCTCCGAAATTTGAATTACGAGAGATAGAACGATCTCGTATCGATCGAAATTGCCAGGGAAATTATTCTTACGGTTAACGGCGAGCTGATCCTGGCAAGAGGCAACGTGATTACCCGTTTCTATTGGGAGAATTTCGCCTGGCAATTTGTTTCGATTCCGAGCGGAGGTTCGCGAAATGCGGCAGGCTTCGATGTACGTAGCTTTTGCGGAGATCCCGCGGTTGCCTGGAGGTGTCAAAGGTGCTCGTTGAATAATCAACGCGGGCTTATTCGAGTAATTAAGGAAGCAAATTGCGTGCTTTATTTCGAATGGGGCGCTACAACCTCTCTGTGGATTAAAACGTGAGAACGTTGAGGAGATATATAAATACCACACGTCTAGGCACTGCCTCGGATTAGTCGAATATTCCATCCGACGTGGAAACGTCGAGAGATGCTAAATTTTTAATTTGATTACGCTTTCCTTTGCCGGTAGCCTTCATTACTGAATAACTTAACAAACTATGCAGGCTGACGATGAGTCAATAACTGAGACAGCTGCTATCCAAAGTAATTCGTTATTTGCTGTTTCAATAAATGTCCCGCAAATTCGTGACGCAATGCGTTAATATGTACCACGTTCTTGCTAATTTTTCTAAGCAGACTGTGGATCTTTATAAGCATTTGCGGGGAATTTAAATACGCAAGAAATCGGGATTATAGAAAGATATACGTAATAAAATACGCGTTGTTTTATTTAAAGGGTAACACAACCCTCCATCCAAATCTCATTCTATCCATGGCCAATTTATTTTAAATATATAATTACGAATCGGTCATGTTTATTTTGATTGAAATTATACGGTAATGAAGTTTTTCTTCTAAACACTTTACTGAAATAATATTCCATAACTTTCGCTGCTGGCACCTTAGAACTGTAAACCAAAAGCGTGGATGATATTTATTAATATAGAATATATAAATATAATAATATAGTTGTGGAGCTGTGGAGAGGGGATAGAATAGGAAAAGGAAGGGTGTTGCGTTTCGTCCTGGGCCTGGTAGTGGACTCATCAGTAAGGCTACCTAGCAGGTCCTGCTTTTTGACACTGGGATATTGAAAGGAAGGTTAAAGGCGTTGTAGAGCTGTGAAGAGGGGATAGAATGGGAAAAAGGAAGGGTGTTGCATTTCGTCGTGGGCCTGCTAGTGAATTCATCAGTAAGGCTACCTAGCAGGCCCTGCTTTAAACACTGGGATATTAGAAGGAAGGTTAAAGGCGCTTTAGAGCTGTGGAGAGGGGATAGAATGGGAAAAAGGAAGGGTGTTGCATTTTGTCGTGGGCCTGCTAGTGAATTCATCAGTAAGGCTACCTAGCAGGCCCTGCCTTAGACTTGGGATATTGGAAGGAAGGTTAAAGGCGGTATATATATGGACGAGATAGTTGGAGCGAGTACTTTCGAGAAAGCCTATTTCGTATGTCCCTCTAGTGGTGGGTGCAGAAGAGCCGCCACATAGTAATATATAATATAATATAATAATATAAAATATAATATAATAATATATAAATATTTGGATACTCTGCGTAACTAATTGTATCGCGATATTGTATATGTACTAATAATGCTAGAAATTATACCGTGTCATAGAAGAAACATACGTATGCTCTCAAGAAATGTCAGTAGAATTTTTGAAGGCTTATAGTACATACGTCCATAATAGTGAAAGGGTTAACAACAATTTCCCTTATTATCACATATATTTTGTCCCAAAGAATTTTCCAATACAATACGATCCCAAATTCTTCTTTCACTTTAACCCTTCAAATTCTTAAAACGCTTAGCAACTGGAAACTTCGAATCGGTAACGTTTATAAAATGTTACGAGCTATTTTTCCGCCTAGAAATGCACAGCATTCAATCACGCCGTGAATTTATTTTCCCGCGAATGTTTAAATAAAATTGCAGCACCGTACGGAGGCGCATACACGGAAAACAACAATATGGGTAATTGCCAGCGGTAACTACACACGGTCCGTAACAAAGTGTTCCCGCTGGACCATTTTACCTTCAAGGTTTTTTTCCACCCTGGCTACACCGGGAAACGCGCTACTCGAAGTCTGTTGCGCTGCGTTTGCACAGGGACTTGTTCGATAGTACATTAAACACAGCCGAGAGCCGCGGCCGCGCTTTGTTAACCGGGAAAACAACGGTCGCCCCCGAGTTACCACTTCCTCGAGGACAAATAAATTAGAATGAAATAATTAAATTCAGTCACAAGGCAAACGTTGCGACCTGCGAATTGCCGCGAAGTTAGATCGATTCGAAATAATGCACGTCGAAACTCTCGCCGTGCTCCAGTTTATTTCGTTTTCCGTAGCCACCGAATATCACGCCGAATGTTACCGTGAATTTCAATTCCACGCCATTCGCGGCGTTGGTTAACCCTTTGTCGTTGAACATTTGTAAAATTCCGCCACTTTGGCGACTACCACTCTTTCGTCGCGTGCAAAGGTTCAACCCTTTGACGGCCGGGCACTAGGAGGTAAAAATTCAACGCAAGATTTCAATTCTACAATGGCTGGGTTAGGTGTCCCACGTACTGTTAGTGTCCCTATAATTTTCACTTTGATTACCTTATTTAACAGCGAACGAATGTATGGAGAATCGAGACCAAGCAAATTTTAATACCAAATTTGTGCTTCATTTTTATTGTAACTACGCATGGACGTTGCACACGTGTTTACGTTTAATATTTCAAAATAAATATCAGGAGGTGAATGCGTCGTTTCAGCATAAAAACGCGACTAATGAGACGTAAGTGGAGAGTATGGAATTTTTTATAATGCAGTAAAAGCGACGGTTTCACGATTTATTTTCTACTTGTCGCACAAACTGACGTGCTGATATATGTAAGGTTTCGTTTTCATTTAAGTGATAACTTTTCAAATTATTAGGTTACAATTATATATATAATTAATATGATAGGTTATAATTGTACGCATATATAATTATAAGTTATAGGGACATTGAACTTCGTTATATATTTTCAATGAATTAGTACGTAATACATCATATTAAACGTGCAAGAAAATCATCGTGAATAAGCGATTGTATTAAAGTCGTCGTCGAATGGTTAAACGTCATATTTCGCGATGCGAATCTGTCAATCGCTGCCAACACCTTTAAACCGATCGCAGGGAAATATGCTTGTTCCGATTCGTTTGCATATGAATAGAGAGACTGACTGGGATGGAAATAAATTCGCGGAAAACCGGAGAGCCGAAAAAACGCAAAATGAAGCATGGCGAGTTTCTTTGGCGTTGGGGTTGCTAGGTTTTCTTCTCCGGCTTCTCCTCGACCACTCTTTCAGATCACCTTCGAGTGATTTATAGCCTGAGAGGAGTTTAGATACGTAAGAGTCCGACCGGTGGAAAAAGGATTTTTATAGATCTCACCTTTTTAAACACTGCGGTTCGAAGCGCTCCTTAACCCTTATTTATTCGAATAAACGATAGGTTAAAAGTATTCAGACTAATATTAAAATAGGGGCTAATAAAATAATAAGGATTCAAGATTTCGAGAATTTCAAGGGTTACGATTCCTCTCAAAGATTCGAATTTAAGCTTGGCGAATCTAAGAATTACATTTCCACCCCGTTCCTCGTTATTATCCGACATTTTCGGTTCCCCGCAAATCGGAGCGCAGGTGTTCCTCCTAAATCCGATTGAAAATTCATCGGAAGATAAATAAAATTTAATCGGATTTGAATCCCTTAAACAAAATGGATACTCCTCGCAAACGAAGAGTTACCAAAACAAGGATTCAAGATTTCGAGAATTTCAAGGGTTTCGAGTCCTCGCAAAGACTCGTATTCGATCCTGGCGAATCTAAGAATTACCTTTGCACTCGTCCTTGGTTATTATCCGACATTTTGGAGAAAAAAAAGAATGTTCCCCGCAAATTGAAGCGCATGGATTCGCCCTAAATCCGATTGAAATTCGTCGGAGAATCGATAGCGATACGGAAGCGAACGCCAACGGTAATCGTCGAAGCGATCGGAATTCTCTGGACGGGCGGCCGAGTAAACCGCAAAGAAACGAAAGGGGCCGAGCCGACAGGATACGCGTGTTACCGTATAATTTCCGATTTTCACAGTACATATTGAATTGACTGAGCTTATGCCGGGTCGGCTATATCCAGCGCATGAACCCGGCGACCAGGGGAGGGGGGGACACGGATAAATCGGATCGCATCGGCCATTCCGGCTCGAAATCCAATATTCGTGAAAAAAGGAGGGTCGCTGCGGGGGTGGATACGGTCTGGGTTGGATTCAAGAGGGGAACCCGTCGTGTCGGACGGTTTGGGGCCAGGGGTGAGGAGGATGCAATTGTATTCGAGGCCGCGAACTACGTTTCGCGAATTGCATATTGATTTTGAGCAGCGTGGCGGCTCCATCGTCCCTTCGCCCCAATCAACCGTCCATGCGAACCGATACCGGTTGGATCATACCGGAAAACGTCTCGTCTTAGGCTGCGTCCTAATCGCGTCTCGTATAACGATAAATCCGACCAAACGATCCACGCGACAGAAAAAGGAGCAAGGGGTAATCTATGGCCGTGTCCAAATTGGCAATGCGTACTGTGCAGTAGCGTCACATTCGTTTACGAGATTGGTTGAAATGTTGCAAGCGTGAATTGCAGCGTTTGCGCGTCTGGCCACTGCACGGGCAGGCTAACCTTCTCTAAGCATCTGTTTAGCTTTACGTGAAGAGGACCAGGCCTGGGAAGGGATAAATGCGTTTTGGGGGCACGTCATCTTAACCCGTTGGCTTACGAATGTTTCAAAGTATATTCGCTGAAATTTTTACCATTTTTTTATTACAACATTATATCGTATGCAAAGTGTTGAAGTAAAACAGCTCTTCGGTAGAAAAACTCACTATTCAAAAATATTAGAGTGTCGCTTCTACAGACGTAATAAAGTAATAGGAAAAAACTCAAGACTTCGGAGTCGCAGCGTCTGGTCTTGTCGAAGGTTAAGCGTACCTGAAAAGGTTGACCATTGTTTTGTAAAACTGTAAATGTCGAAGGCTGTCGTTTTCTCGACAGTTCAACGTGAAGAGTCGGTGCGGACAGGACATAGAAAGTCCTGGTACATTACATTTTCACATATAATCAAATATATATCAGTTACCTTTTTCCTAAACCCGTGTCTTTTTGTTTAACAACCGAAATAAGAAGAACCTGCTTCCATCAAAGCATAACCCCTTAACACAAAGCATTACAATATTATACGTAATTCATACCTAGTGATTCTAAATCGCATAATCCTACGGATCAGAATATGACGAATTAAAATTTATTAGAAAATACAGCATGTTTTTATTGTAATTGATCCATAGGGTAAACGACGAGTGTAGCTCGTTGCTATAATCAAAGGGTTAGAAAGGGTACCCCATCATTTTCCAACGGGAAAATACACGAAAGAACGATTGGAAATGCCAGTCTGTCCTGAAGCGGCTCGCTTTTAGCTACAATATATATGAATGCCGACATATCTTCCATTATATGTAGATTAAAAGACGATGCAAATTATACTGTTTGATGTTATTTTAATCAGAAACGTCGCACGCAACAACTTTCAAAGCTCTGGTAAATGAAATTCGGGACAAAATTCGGTTGCACGGAAATCAGCAAATTGGATTTGTATAGTAATTTCGAGTTTGAGAAATCAATTCGTATAATCATGTGCAGGCACGGTTTTTGGTGGAATAATTTTAGTTCGGATTAAGTTTGGATTGGCAGTATAATAATTAGGAGTGATTAACGTGGAGTCTTCTCCGCGTTTGCAGGCTTTCATTGGGTTTTATTCAAATTTCGATCCAGGTTAGATACGCACTAGCAGTATAATAATTAGGGACGATTCAGGTGAATGGATGTTGCAATTTTCAAAGCCAGTGAATCTTTCGCTTCCCCATCTCGTCGCAAATCTCCGCACGGTGCAACGCGAGCTCTTTGATGGAATGATTTCGATCTTTAAGCCCGTATTAATCTGACATTTATCGAAGTCTGTCGTTGCATTCCAATTACACGTTCTCGTATGCAGCCTGTTTTTCCGTGTATGAACGTAATCGTAATCGATTTCCCGGAGAAGAGAACCGAATTAATGGATTCAATCTCAGGAAGGCATCGCATCGGTCAAAGCCACCGGATATCGGTTAATGTAAATTAATGGTCGCATTATTAGCTCCTGTTTTTAGCCAATCGGGGCTTTCGCTGGATTCCGGGGCAAATAGAAATCGCGTAATCTAAAATGCGCATTCTATATGAATCTCGTCTGAGAAAACAGTGCTGGATAAATATTTTTATCCTCGCGAAACGATGAGCTTGCTAATTTATTTATCAGCACTCGACGAGTTAATAAAACAATGTACAGAGCGTCTCGGTTAATTTAGGCAAACTAGTTGTTTTTCATCAGGTCACGTGTTTTATGAAAAATGCTATATATATAGTCGCGAGAAATTTAGAATCAGGGTAAGTTAACATGTAAACTATTCACGTGACATTTTTAGAATCATTGCAAATTCAAGACGATAAGTAATCCTCAAATGCGTCAAGTTTTATAGCGCAATAAAAGGTGCGTTATAAAGAGTGCAGGATCAAATCAAATTGCATATCCAATTACGCAACCATCAAAGAATAGATCCAACATTTATTAATGTATTCGTCACTGTTAAGGGGTTATGCTTTGGTGGAAGCAGGTTCTTCTTATTTCGGTTGTTAAATAAAAAGACACGGGTTTAGGAAAAAGGTAACTGATATATATTTGATTATATGTGAAAATGTAATGTACCAGGACTTTCTATGTCCTGTCTGCACCGACTCTTCACGTCGAACTGTCGAGAAAACGACAGCCTTTGACACTTACAGTTTTACAAAACAATGGTCAACCTTTTCAGGTACGCTTAACCTTCGACAAGACCAGACGCTGCGACTCCGAAGTCTTGGGTTTTTTCCTAGTACTTTATTACGCCTGTCGAAGCGACACTCTAATATTTTTGAATAGGGGGTTTTTCTACAGAAGAGCTGTTTTACTTCAACAGTCACTACAAATGCGTATACATGAGTTCCCACGTGTCTCACGTTTACGCGTATATAATAAACTGAATTTGCAACATGATTTATAGCTGGAAGCTATAAGCCTCGTCTAATAGTATCTATTTAGAACGTTTCGGTTGCATTGCAATTAGCTTTATCCGACCAGGACGAGACACAGAGGTTTCTCTCCTTTAGAAGCACTGTTTGTGCCTGTTCTAGGCATTCCGCGTGATCAATCATCGAAGATGAGACGTCTCAGTGTCAGTGTTTCATCTGCTCTGATGAAGCCGGACTGCTAAGCTGGCGAAACGTTACCTCAAATGCTACTTGACGCCGCTTGCATCAGCCACCCTCTATGCGGCTCAATGTGCATTGTCTTTCGAGCACGATTATTCGGTGTGCAAATAGGTGTTGGTAAATTTGGGGTTAATCGGCAATTAACCCTTTGCACTGCAAATGTGTTTTACTTTGCACTTTCGTTACGAGGGGCGTATTTATATATATCAAAAATCGGACAGGTGTTTGTTAAGAATCTCTATATTATTTCTCTACGGTGCAGTATTATTTCTGTTTTTATTCTGTTGATTTTACTTTGAATTATGTTTGGGTATTTTGATTGTTCTTAGACTAGCAGGCATAGGCATACCTGGAGCTGGGTGTCCGAGAGACAGCATGCTTTCTGACCTTTGCATATTTGGTGCGAAGGCTGAATTTCTACATTAGTACACGTGCATTTTTGGTTCTTGCTTTCCCTCCCTGACCGTCGTTTTATGGCATGGGCCATTCTTGTACACGAGCCGCACATTCATGCAGGCGATTTTCGTCACTTCACTGCGTTCCCTCAGCAAGGAAACATCAACCAGCTTTGTATTTAGTTTTACTCTTATTAAACGTTTATTTTATTTCGTTTCAATAAAAACTATATTCGGAAGCATATTCCCAACATATTCGTATAATAATATTGCGGCGACTCTCCTGCACCTACTGCTAGAGGGACATAGGAAATAGGAATTTCTCAGAAGCACTGGCTCCAACTACCTCGTCCATATACACATATACCGCCTTTAACCTTCCTTCCAATATCCCAACGTCTAAGGCAGGGCTTGCTAGGTAGCCGCACTGATGAGTCCACTAGCAGGCCCAGGACGAAACGCCAACAACACCCTTCCTTTTTCTCATTCTTCTCCCTCTCAAGATAAATGTTAGGATTGATCGATGAAACTAAGGATTTACCAAATAACGAAGCTCTCGCAGTAACACGCGTAATATGAATACGATTCGTTCGGATTTTGCCAAATCTCCAAAAGCCTCGAGTCGCGAAACGCGAAACGCGTTAAACGGGCGACAAGCGCGTTTTCAAGGCGCGCATAGAGAAACGGCCGTGGCGCAGGATTAATAAAGGCCGGGAATTACAATACCGAGGTATTACAGGATCCTGATGAAATCAAGCGTCGCAGGGAAACACCGTTGACGCGGCATTCCGTTGAACGATCCAAACGTCATCGCGGCTTGACGACTCCTCCGGTGGCATCGGGAGAGTATCGCGTTTGTAGCCGAAGACGCGGCCGTGCAACGCGGCGAGGAAATACCAGCGACGTTTGCAATGCGAACGATAATGGATTCGCCGCGTGGCGAATGCAAAGCCACATCGGGTTTGCACCGCTGCTAACCGTTGACTGATTAATCCACGGGCCGGAATCGATCGCAGACAACCGACAACCGGCTAGCAAGTTTCCCTCGGCGGCTGGTGAACTTCAGATTTCGGTCCGGTGCCCCGAGACATTCTACCGTATTAACACGATCTTCCCCCAGAGCTTCTAACGTCTTTGACTATTATGCAAATCTCCGTCGGCAAACTCCAAAGAAGGCTCCGCCCACTCGGATTCGAATGGATAGATAACGTTGATGAAAGACGCGTGTGTACAAGCTAATTGAAATTTATCGAGTAATCCTTATTACGGTTCGCGAAAGAGGATCCTGCACGCGATATCTTTATGCTAATTAACCATTTTACGTTGGGAAAATGTATACAGATGAAAGGTACGTTTAAAAAAAGTGTAATAGGATTTGTTTAATAATAGATGGAATTTTTGTAATTATTAGTTTTAGCTTCGCAGGGTTTAGCCGAAATTTTTAGAGTATGATTTTTTAGAGTATGAAACAGAATGGGAATTAGATATTTTTCTAACGCGGTTGGATTAGGATTTTTAATGTTAACACAAGTCTGCCTCGATGCTTATACTTTTTAACCATTATCGTTTTTCAGAAACCTGTTCTTTTTTATTGAAAGTGAGTAAAGAAAATATTCCAAGGAAATTACTTAAATTCTTCACTTAAACCTTCCGTAATGGGCATCTTCGTAAGCCTATAACTTTTTTAATATCATCTATTTTTGCACCTAAACATTTGTATAATTGTCTTCAAAAATGTTAACATACTCTGGCAAAATTACAGCTCAAAAACTTCAATAATTTTCTTAAAAATGAATCGCAAATATTGCCTGGGAATATTTTTATAATTCCACAACTTCTTTAATATACTTCTTTTATATTATCTATAATCTATAATATATAACTTCTTTTATATTCAATTATTTTTGCACTGCAAAATTTAAAATTCTCTTCAAAGACGTCAAAGTATCCTGGTAAAATTGCAGCACAAAATCTTCAATAGTTTCTTCCTCAAAAAAAAAAGATCCCAACAATTGTTTAGGGCTGATTTCACAAGCCTATAACTCTTTTAATATCATCTATTTTTGCACCAAAAAATTTGCAAATAATCTTCGAAGATGTTAAAACATCCTGTTCAAATTGCAGCTCAAAAACTTCGGTAGTTTCTTCGGTAAAAAATCCGAAAGATTGCCTGGATCCGTGGCGAATTTAGCAAAAAGAAGGAATAGGTTTCCGAAGTTCACTTTAAGAGGTAAAGAAAATATCTACTTTATCGATGCTACAGAGGCATTCGAAGTGTTAGGGTGGGAGTAACCTTGAGTCGAGCTTAGCAGCAGGTGTTCATCAGCCTTTTTTTGCGGTCGTAAACTCTCGATGACAGCTCGACACATGTTAACGCGTATTTACACGTATTCTCACACGCGCGCAGTCACAATCCGCCGAAGTTTTTTCTACACGCAACGCCCGTGAGGCCCGAGTACACGTGCTCTTACGTGTGTGTTTTTAGCGTTTTCCAGGAATGTGTGTAACCTAATTTCCCACGCTTCGTTACGACCTATGACACTTCATTCATTATTTTGCGCAAACTTTGGCAAAACTTAAGAGCTCGTATCTTTTGAACGGCTGGATCGATCGGGATGAAACAAAAAGCATTTTTCTCGTCTCGTTTTCGCCGTCATTTCTAGGCTAACGAGAGGTACGCAAAGCATTGGGAAGTAGATGAATTTGAACGTAACGATGTATCGCTGCTTCGCTTAGAAAGTAAGGCAATTAAAAGAGCGGAAATGTTGGGGTCTCATTGCGACGATGTTGTAGAAATATTCCTCCGTAGATCGTGAACATTTCATTAGTTAACTTCGTAATTACGCCAGTGAAGGATAATTATATCGTAGCTTAAGATATTAGGTGTACCAGTAAGTAATCCATTATTGTTTTAATAAGCATAGTTTGCATTAAAATATGCTTAGAATGAGGTTTGGAATTTGAAAGGGTTGAAAATCCTAAAGCTAGGAAACTCAAAGGTTAGAATTTCAAAGGGTTGACAATATTAAAGCAAGAAAACTCAAAGGTTTGGAATTTCAAAGGATTGGAAATTCAATCGCTTAAAATTCAATAGCGTGGAATTCGAAATCTTAAAAATCTATTGGTTTGAAATTCGGTGGCTATGAATTTGAAAGGTTAGAAATTCGAGGGCTTGAAAATCTAAACCCTTGGAAATACAATGGTATGAAATTCGAAAGCTTGCAAAGCCAAAAGTTTGGAAATTCAATAGCTTAGAAATACAATCGTTTGGAATTCGATGCTTTAGAATTTCAAATCTTTCACATTGACTCGTTCGTAACTCGAAAGCTCGCGAATTCAAAGGCTTGTAAATTCCACGACTTGTAATTCGAAAGCTTGGACTTTAAATCTTTCGATTTCCCTCGTGAATAATTCTTTCCCATTTATCCAACAGCCGAAATATTATTTTTATTTATGACGTCGCAGGTTATGGTGCCCACGAAGATTCGAAAAATTCCGTCTTTGGTCGACAAACACGGTTTAGTCAATTTTCTATTATCCGTTCGGTGATCGGCGACGAAGAAAATAATGGCGGTACGCGAAACCAATCAGTCTTACTTTGTCGGTGATACATCGGCCACCGCAACGTTATAAATCGATAAGGAAGCGTTCCGGTGACTTTATGGATGCATTAAACGCGAAGACATTCTTTACCAGTCTACACGTTTACGTACTTTATTTCCATCGAATGTAGACAAATGAGTCAAACATTTACCTACCTATTCCCGTAGCAAGTTTTCAACATCATGTGCATTAGAATTCTAACGATCCAAGTTACAAAAATTGTTGAAGGGATTATATGTTAAATAATCGACTCGTGTGGAATAGAGTTGGTAAATAATTATATTGAATACGGTGGAAGAAGTATCGGTGATGTTTACAAGACGGGCGCACGGTTAGAACTGCCTATAAAACGTGGCGACAGTTTGTACTGTGGGGCTGTAGAGAGGGGATAGAATAGGAAAAGGAAGGGTGTTGCGTTTCGTCCTGGGCCTACTAGTGGACTCATCAGTAAGGCTACCTAGCAGGCCCTGCCTTAGACACTGGGATATTGGAAGGAAAGTTAAAGGCGTTGTAGAGCTGTGGAGAGGGGATAGAATGGGAAAAAGGAAGGGTGTTGCGTTTCGTCCTGGGCCTGCTAGTGGACTCATCAGTAAAGCTACCTAGCAGGCCCTGCTTTAAACACTGGGATATTGGAAGGAAGGTTAAAGGCGTTGTAGAGCTGTGGAGAGGGGATAGAATGGGAAAAAGGAAGGGTGTTGCGTTTCGTCCTGGGCCTGGTAGTGGACTCATCAGTAAGGCTACTTAGCAGGTCCTGCTTTAAACACTGGGATATTGGAAGGAAGGTTAAAGGCGTTGTAGGGCTGTGAAGAGGGGATAGAATGGGAAAAAGGAAGGGTGTTGCATTTCGTCGTGGGCCTGCTAGTGAATTCATCAGTAAGGCTACCTAGCAGGCCCTGCTTTAAACACTGGGATATTGGAAGGAAGGTTAAAGGCGTTGTAGAGCTGTGGAGAGGGGATAGAATGGATAAAAGGAAGGGTGTTGCGTTTCGTCCTGGGCCTGCTAGTGGACTCATCAGTGCGGCTACCTAGCAGGCCCTGCCTTAGACGTTGGGATATTGGAAGGAAGGTTAAAGGCGGTATATATATGGACGAGGTAGTTGGAGCGAGTACTTTCGAGAAAGTCCTTATTTCGTATGTCCCTCTAGTGGTGGATGCAGGAGAGCCGCCACAGTGACAATAAATTGTTTCCGACAAACGTAATCTGTAACGTACCAAATCTATAATCACACGCGCGTTACCCTGTAATGCTGTCTGCTTTTAGTAAAGTATAAAACTCTATAAAAACGGAAACGCGTTCGCGAGATGAATGCCAAGGGCTGTTGAAAAGCTCGCGAGACAAGACGGAATTATCTGCCGTGTAATGCTATAAATCCGAGACGTCGTCGTCTGGGAATCATTGTTCACTGCTCTTTCGTTTCGCGCGCGTGCGTGTAATAACCGGCGGCGTGCTCGCTTCGAAACGGTACGCCAGGCACAGCTGACACCTCAGCTTTCCCTATTAATCTTTTAAACAGAAATTTTCATACTCCCTTCCAATGGATAAATCGGGCCAAGACTTTCGAGACGGAACTCGGTACGTTTTCCAGCGAGTCGATAACTCGCGCCGTTTATAGTAGACGCGCATCTCGAATAAAGTTTGCCCCACGGGTCAAACTCGATCAGAGCAGCTCTGGAATTCGCGAGTTCTGTTCGCTCGCTAAAGATTTCACCGGAAGAAACGAATCCGCTCTCCCCCTTCCCCCTTTGCCTTCGCCTTGTACCAAGTTGGGACATCTTATCGTGTTTAAGTACGGCAGATCGATTCCCTTTGCAACTTGTCAGTTCGTGCCATCCCAATTTCAGACTTTGTCCTTCCTTCAAAGCTAAAACTTTTCGTCCGCCTTCGACTAGTTAAAGAGAACTATGCCACCGGTAGCGTTTCCTCCTCTACGAAGTCCGTTTTTCTTAACACGTACAGCGAGGATCGACATAGCGGGAGATTTTTCGCTGCTAGATCCATTCCGGTTGACATCGTACCGGAACTAGGTTGGGGGCTTAACCCTTTGCGGACGAGCGTCGGCAAATAGTCGCCTAATCATTTTTTGGCTTTCCGAACCCACGTCGACTATTAAAGCACAAAACTTAATTCAATGAATACTTAATCGTAATAAGAAACATTTGACATCGTTGGAAATGAAATGGTTTCGAACTCAAAAGCGTGAAAACTCAAAATCGTGGATTTAAAAAATAAAGTACTCTCACAAGTGTTACTACTTCTCGTCCGCAAATGGTTAATCCTTTGCGGACGAGAGAAAATAATACGCAACAAATTTCCACTCAATTGCAAATCCATCGCGGACATATTTAATAACGTTGAACGAATTTTCGTCGAATTATTATCGAAAGTGCATAGTAGTGTCGTTAATCGAAATTTGCCGCTTTGAAAACCGACGTTTACTAATAGAATCGAAAAAGTCGTGGGTTTAAAAAATAAAGTACTCTCACAAGTGTTACTACTTCTCGTCCGCAAAGGGTTAAAGCCTAGCTGATGTGGCGATTCGAAGGATTGGAAATCTAAGGGAGACGAAACACAAAGGATTGGAAATTTAATGGCGTGGAATTTGGAAGCTTGGAAATTCGAAGGTTTGCAAATCTTGAAAACTTTCAAATTCGCAAAGGCTTAGACAATCGGGAGCGCGGGGAAGTTCGAGGGCTTGGAAATTTAATGGCTTGGAAATCTTAAAAACTGTTAAACTCTAAGAGTTTGAAATTTACAAACTTGAAAATTTGGTGGCGTGGAATTTGAAAGCTTGGAAATTTAGATACTTGAAAGCCTCTAGAACTTTCGAATCCTAAGGTTTGGAATTCGAAACCTTGTATAATAAATTTTGGGACTCGGAAATCCTAAGAATTTTCAAGTCCAAAGAACATAGAAATTTGAAAGCTTGCAAATTTGATAGCGTAGAGTTCGAAAGCTTCAAATTCAAACGCTTGAAAATCCCAAAGCTTCTCAAATTCGAAGGCTTGGAATTCAAAAGCATCGCATTTCGTAATCTTGTATATGAAAAATCGTGGAATTCGAAACATTGTAAATTCTAAGCTTAGAAACTTTAATGCGCATCATTGGTAAGCTTAAAAATGTGAAAGCTCGCAAATTTGATAGCGTAGAATTCGGAAGCATAAGATCCAAACTATGAAAATCCCAAAGCTTTTCAAATTCGAAGCTTCGAAATTTAATGGCGTGGAATGCGAAGGTTTGAAAATCCAACGTTGAAAATCTTTTCTCAAGCACATTGCCGAATTTCCTATTACAAAATTCATACCTACACGAGTATCGGCTTACGCGAAGCTGGTAACTTTTTCTGCTCGAGTTTCATCGAGTTCCATTCGCACGGCTAACGGTTTCGCCAATTGTTTCCGCGGAGATCAATTGGCCAGGTCTTGCTTTATCTCAGAAGTTTCTTTTTTTTTCCAAAAGGGCAGGAAAGTTTCGGCGCGGTGTAAGTTCCAATATGAACGTCGATAACCGTAATTTCATTATCGAAGTTTCTCTTCTATCTACGAAGTTCGGCACTTTGGCCGTAAGGGAGGCGGAATACATCAAACTACCGTACAACGAAACGGCACCGCCTGCTTCTGCATCCCCTCGCCATCATCCTTATCCTCTCAACTCGGTGCACCAGCACCCGCACCCGCACAGCTTTCTCCTCAACATCTGCTTCGCATGCGGGGAATATGCTCCGTCCGACGAAAGCGTTCAAATGGAATTCGGTACAAATTTTCATGAACAGACCCCGACTGTATAGGGAAGAGGGATCTTCTAAAAACTCGCGCGATTCTTTCCTTAGCTACGAGAAGAATTCGAGTGAAGTACAGAGGAGGATCTTGATTGACAAAAGACTTGGGACGCTGCGGAGAGGGGAAAAGATAGGAAAAAGGAAGGGTACGCGTTTCGTCCTGTGCCTGCTAGTGGACTGATCAGTAAGGCTAACCTAGTAGGCTCTTTCTTTTTAACAAACGTTTATCGTGTCAATAACAAGAACAGGATTATATACAATAGTGGTGCAACGAACTAATAAACGCACAAATAGTTTACAGTAAGGTACAAAGATGAGTTGCAGACTAGATTTAATGACTCTGGTAATGAGCACTCGTAATCTATCTTCTGTCGTAGGGTTAATATTGCATTTTATTGCTACGATTTAAAGCAAAGAGAAAAAGAGAAAAAGGAACAGGAAATCTTGCGGCGGCTATAGAAAAGGCTAGATATCGAAAGGAAAAAACAAAAGCGAGTCAGGGAGAGCGATGACCATTGGCGAGCTCACTGTAATCGCAGACGGAACGGACCAAAGGATATAGCCGGATAAGGGGGTCAAAAGTGCCCCCAAACCAAATTCAATATGCAATGAGTCATTCGATAGCTTATCAAAAAAAAAAACACTTCGTGTAAATTTTTAGCCCTGTATCTCGACCTGGAGGGTAGTTCTTTCCGTTGTCGAATTCGCGTATCCACATGGTAACCGAGGGCCGCGTAGAAATCACGGGGTACAAGGAACTACTCGGCGAGGACAGTCAGATATACGCCGCGACATAGAAACGATCGGCAATCCGTGAGTTTCGTATAATTAAAGAAATTGAATTTTAGGTATAATGCGTTGTTATTTACCCCTCAATCTTAAGAACTAGTAGTTAAACTGTGTAGGACATTTAACATTTGTAAAGTATGGCACGTTACAGTACAAATCACATATATTTTCCTTTGCATTCTTCTCTTATTCTTCGCGTAGCTAAATCTCCTATAAACGCGTAAGCATCCACGGTCTAGTTACTGCAATCGAAACGAATGGTTTATCAACTTTTTTTCTCAAACGACGATAGCGAACGTGGTAAAAATTTTCACACAATTTTCTCTGGCTTGCGAAAGCTCTCTCATTGACAACACGAATGTTTCACGCAGCTCGCTTCGCGGTAGCTTTGCAAGTTTAACGATCCACCGGATGGATGTGCGATTTTACTACGAGTCACCATAGAAAGTGATAATCGCACTCCGACAATGTTCAAACTCGGCATTCCCGAACGAATGAAAGCTTTTTGCACGCGAGATCCGTGTAGAGAAGTGTTCCGCTTTGAAAGGAGCTTTGAATCGCGTTAATTTCTCCAACGAGGAATAAAGTTCTTAGCCCGCTGCCCGACCAAGAAGCTACTCGCACTTAGTTACCCTGTTTCTTGCCCGACCTCCTCGCTTTACAACCGAGATCCGGATTAACGGATTGAATAAATTTCCTTTTTGTGCCGGACTTTGGCTACTTAACTCTAGTCGCTTTAATGTTTCCTTTTGTCTCGCCGTTGCTTCAACGACGGCTATCGTTTTAACACAAGTTAAACTCGTCGTGAAAATTATCGCACTATAATCGAACAAAACAGTTCGCTGCCTTAGAGACAGAGTAACCCATTCTTTCCTTTTTTTTCGTCGTTTGTCCGGTGCGTCGGTAAAACGACAACGATTACCGCGAATCGTTCAATTTTACAACTAAATCGATGAAAAATGATAAAATAGGTTTTCGATAAATTTTGGTCGAAGTGTTGTTCGAAATATTCAAACGCGAACATTCGTTCGCTGTTAGATGGATGTTTATTGATTTCCAAAGATAGAGTTAGTACCTATCTTTAGTACCTAGTTACGTTAGTACCTAGTAAAGTAATGAGTACCGTTTCCTTACAACATATACGTATATACAAACTATGCTTTACTCTACGACACACACATAACCGTCATTACCTACTAATTCTGAGATATACAATCTTTCTATTTACAGAAATTATTTATTTACCAAAGAAACACACACGCGCACACACTGCACACCATCATTCATTCGCCTATTCCGATCCCTTTCATTCCTTCTTTGGCGATTTCTTTGGCTTACAATTAGGTGAGTACGTTTCCCTAACTTCTTACTCCTTCCTTTCTTTCTCCGTTCTTCTCTCTTCCGCCAATTTCATTCGTTCGCTATCAGTGAAAATAATTAAAGTAACGATTACAGGGACGCGCAATAATCGGGACATCAACCCTATATTATTTTCTCGGCCAACTTTAGTGCGCCTCTCTTTTACTACTTTCCCGGCAAGGTGACTCATTTCTTGCTTTCGCCAAGCTCACCCCACGACGTTTTGACCCTCGATCAACCTTCCTTGTATCGAACGTCTTAAAAAAGAAACGCGTCTATCCCTATCAGGATTTGATCGCGCTTTTTTACGCGTTGGCGTCGATGACGATAGGCGCAGGGGAAAAAGCAGATATAAGCCGGCCGTCCGGCGAACGCGATACAATTTTATGGCCGAGCGGAGACAAAACGAATGGGAAGATGATCTTAATTCCTCGAACCGTGCTCGATCATAAGAATCCTGACGTTCGAGTGATCGTTTCTACTTCGTTCTTTCGTTGCTCGGAAGGAAACGGGAACAGACTTCTCTGTCAGCTATCTCGAGTTCTCCGTTCGCGCGCGCAACCATTTCCGAGTCTTCTCTCGCGATTTCCGGGCTCGCGGGTAACGCAATTTCGAGAGATCGATGGGTGGAAAAAATGGGAACAATCGGCGCGAATTTGTAGAGTAGCATTTCGTTGGATACGGAGAGTTACTGATTAAGGCGGTGCGCTAATTTGTTATTAGGTTTTTATTCTACTTTGAATAAAGGTATTAGATTTTAAGTTTTAGTATCACTTTATTTTTGTCGTTCTTGCTTTCGCTACTATTCCACTATACTGCTCACTATGTGGCCCTTATATATATATAAAAGGTCCTTATATATATACATGCGACGCAAGTAGCTCACTAATTGGACAATAGATGTCCCGCATCTATTTACAAGCTTAGATAGTAGGCTGCCTTATCGATTCCATTCGCTAAAAGTTCTTAGAGTAATTTTTAACACGGTGAACTCACATTGCTGGATGTAGTCAAAGATATATTTCACCCTATACGCAATGTCTCCTAATCAAGAAGAGAGTAGCGAAGCAAGAACAAAGGTAATGCGTATTGTTGAATATTTACACGCTGTGTAAATCATTCGAGCAGGGTTAAATGGAAACGCTATTTATTGAAAGCACAAAGTTAATGAAACGATGCAAGATTCGAGAGCTAGGTAGTGCAACTACTCGCTTCGATCGTCCGCAGACTACTACCTCCCGTGTCCGACTGCAACGCTTTTCAGCTACAGAATTTTCCGAGAAACAAGGGTCCTAAACCGCTTGCACGGCAACTCAGTGCCGATAGTCACAGGGTCGGGCAACGCAGGCCCCGACTCGTCAATTGTCAGGCAACACCAAGTAAGCGTCGTCGCACTCTCTCGCCAGATGAGGCTCAGACCTTCATAAAAGCGAAAGCTAAGGCTGTCGCGTAGCGAAATTGTTTTTGGATGGCTATTAACGAAATCTCCTGCGAGGCACATTTGAGCCCCAAGTATTTTTACCCTAGCAGGAATAAAAGCCCAAGGAACCGTTGCTTCACTAATTTTAGTCGCAGTTGCTTCGGCACGTTTTGCCAGTTTTTGTAGATTTACAATAGTTTTAACTTTACATCTGTTTGCCAGAAGTCGAGGCGATCCTTGGTTTTATTACTCGCTAGGGTCAGCGACAAGAACGCTCGGGACCCTTGCGTGGGTCACTCGAGGGCTGCAATCGGCAACCTCTCTAGGATCATGAGTTGAGGGGAAGTTAGTCCCACTCGAAGAAATTTGGTTGTACGCGCCCACTACCTTGGAAGGCTGCGAATGGGGCTGATTTTCAATTTTTGCACACGCCTACCCAAGGCTTATAAAAACTCACGCAAGATCCAGAGACGGCAGATGTACAACAATTTTCAAGCGAGACAAACGAGACGGAGTACACAGACGTGATTGTAGACACTCGCCGCTGACGAGTAAGACAGAATACGTTTAATAAACATTCCACTTATTTCGCTGAAGTAAACCATTAAATACAGTCCACTTCCAAACAGGCGCACAAAGTTAAGTCGGCGTGCGACGTACGGGTTTCACTATTCGAATCTAGAAATAGAAAACGCGTACTCAACAAAGGCTTAAGCTAACAAACAGCCTACCTGGGTTTAAAATACTGTGTCCGATGCAGGGACACACTTCAACGCGTATATACACAACTTAGAACATCACGTGACGATAAAAGATAACACGAGTACATTTAAGATATAATAAACGTCGCGATTAGTATAAGAAGAATATATTGCAACACATTTTACAGCTGAAAAATAGTAGCGTTCTTAGTTAGTTCCACGTTGTCGCGTTTGATCGAAAACTTTTTACCAGGTATAGCATTGTTTCACGAGTTGGCTCGCATAAAGCGGCGCATGCTATCCGAGAGCGAATAAAACTTTTTTTTTCTCGTAGCTTTAAAAGGGATAGAAGCGTATGAGAAGGGGAGAGCGGAGGTCGCGAAACCCTTTTAATAATATCACCGAGCACGAAATATTCGTTTTGATATCTCTGGTCGCTGTTTTATGCTCTCATTACGACAGACGTTTCTCGTTCAGCGAAATCACCCGGGAATTTATGCGTCAGACCGTGTTTAAGAAAATATGCCTGTCCCTTTTAGATAACAAATGCCTGCGAACGTTCACCTCGTCCCCCACGTTTATTCGCGTGAAAGATTCGCGGATAATACTGCACTTCTGTAGCGAGTTGGAAAATTATTCTTGGCATAAAGGTAACAAGCAACAGAGGTACGTGAACGATAGGAGAATATTTGTAATACCTCTAATGGTGTTCTACTATGAATTGTTGTTTAGCGTAAGTCAATTGTAATTCTCAAAGGATTGTAGGTGTTGAAGCTTTACAAATCTCAAAGCTGCGCAATTCTTAACGCTTTGCTTTCTTAAGGCTTTGCAATTCTCAAAGTTTAGTCATTTTTAAAGGTTAGCAATTCATAAAGCATTGCGATTCTTAAAACTTTGCAATACTCAAACCTTTGCAATTTGTAAATGTTAGCTGTTCTCAAAGCATTGCAATTCTTATAGCTTTGTAATTCCTAAAGCTTTGCAATTCCAACAGCTTTGTAATTCACAAAGGTATGCAATTCTCAAACTTTTGCAATTCTCAAAGCTTTGCAATTTGTAATGGTTAGCAATTCTCGAAGCGTTGCAATTCTTAAAGCTTTGTAATTCCCGAAGCTCTGCAATTCTCAAATCTATACAGTTCTCAAAGATTTGTAACTATCAGAGCCTTACAATTCTCTAAGCTTTGCAATTCCAAAAACTATGCAACTCCCAAAGCTTTGCAATTTCCAAAGCTATGCAATTCCCAAAGCTTTGCAATACCCAAAGCATTGCAATTCTTAAAGCTTTGTAATTCCCAAAGCTTTGCAATTCTCAAAGCTATGCAATTCTCAAAGATTTGCAATTATCGAAGCTTTGCAATTCTCGAAGCTTTGCAATTTGTAAATGTTAGCTATTCTCAAAGCATTGCAATTCTTAAAGCTTTGTAATTCCTGAAGCTTTGCAATTCTCAACGCTATGCAATTCTCAACGATTTGCAATTATTCGAAGCCTTGCAATTCTCAAGAGCATTGCAATTTGTAAATCTTAGCAATTCTCAAAGCATTGCAATTCTTAAAGCTTTGTAATTCACGAAGCTCTGCAATTCTCAAATCTATACAGTTCTCAAAGATTTGTAACTATCAGAGCCTTACAATTCTCCAAGCTTTGCAATTCCCAAAGCTATGCAATTCCCAAAGCTTTGCAATTCTTAAAGCCTTGTAATTCCCAAAGCTATGCAATTCTCAAAGATTTGCAATTATCGAAGCCTTGCAATTCTCAAAGCATTGCAATTCCTGAAGCTTCGCAATTCTCAAAGCATTGCAATTCTTAAAGCTTTGCAATTCCCAAAGCTATGCAATTCTCAAAGATTTGCAATTATGAAAGCCTTGCAATTCTCAAGAGCATTGCAATTTGTAAATATTAGCAATTCTCAAAGCATTGCAATTCTTAAAGCTTTGTAATTCCTAAAGCTTTGCAATTCTCAAAGTTTTGTGATTCTCAAAGCTATGCAATTCCCAAAGCTTTGCAATACCCAAAGCTTCGCAATATTCAAAGCTTTGTAATTTACAAATGTTAACTATTCTCAAAGCATTGCAATTCTCAAATCATTGCAATTCTTAAAGCTTTGCAATTCCCAAAGCTTTGTAATTCCCAAAGCTTTTCAATTCTCAAAGCTCTGCAATTTCCCCAGGTTCGCGATTCTGATATCGTTGCAATCCTCGAAGCATCGCGATTCTCGAAGCGTCGCGAATCTTGAACCACGAAGTCCCTCATCGATTTCCTTTTTAATAAAGGATCTCTACATTCGACGAAAGTTGAGATCAGAGGGCGGGGAGTGGAAGGGCGATCTGCGGGGACGCGCCAAGACAACAAGATGTTTCGGATAAAATCAGTAAAACTTAGGAAGATGTTTGAGGTGTTTGTTGCAACGCCCGGTCCCGGTGTTTTTGAAACGAAACCACTTTGGTGCAGTTGGACGGGGAAAGGGGCGTACGATAGAGCACCATCTAACAAGCGTTCTCCCTCGGAGAACTTCGAAAACTCTTTCGTAGCACGAAAGGGAGGTAGCAAATGTTAAAGTAAACAGGCATTCCTTGGAGACCGGCAACCTTTGAATTTCTCAACCTCCCTCGAAAGTTTTATCGATACTAACACCCATATTTATCCCCTCCGCTGTACTAATTGACCGAAACTTTCTGCGAATGTTTCGAGGGTGCTTTAAAATATTATTTGGAACTCCACATGTTTCCCTTTATTTTTCCCCACGAAGCAGAGTCGGAATATTCCAAGTATTTTTATTCGTTTAAAATGGAATTTTTGCGAGTATTCCGAAGCATTAATTAATCGGTTGATTAGAGTTGGGCAAAATTTATTTCGATTAATAAATAATCCAAATTTATTCGCGAAGAACGAATAATGATTTTACTCTGCTATAAATTGTTCGATATTCTCCAATGATTTTAATTTATTCGGATTATTTAGTTGATGGTGATTCGAAAAAAATATTGATTCGTCGATATTTATTCAAAATTTAGTCGAACAATGGCCAACTTTACTCGTGTAGAAAATTAAAAACTGCAAACAAACGATCTTGAAATAAAAATGCGCCTCATACGGAATTAATTTTTTAATATCACTTAACGTGCGTGTGAAATATTTGTTGCGCTAACGTAATTAAATAGACAATTAGACATTGCGCACGAATCGAAGAAAGCTTTATTTGCTTTTTTTCCACCAGCTACTGGTTTCATTTTTCAACGAGAAATCTTTTATATACAGAATTCACGATGAAGTTTATTAAAAGTTGCATGGATTATATTGAGGAATAATGCGAAGATTTGTATTTAATGAAAGCACGATATGCAGTGGAGTTGTGAAATTGTAGCTACCAGAAAATGCAATTTCATGAGACACTGTGCGAAAGTTACGCTGATGTAACGAAGCTTATACGGGGCCCTAAAAGCATTACCGCAGTTAAATACCACTTTAATACGCCACCTCTGCAACGCACAGCGTTACAGTATTACTGGAGTGTAACGTCATAATCAACTTATGCATTTAACTTTAACCTGCTGGCGAGTATCGAAAATAATTTTCGAATGCTTCGAATTCGAAATCTTGGACAGTCGATTCGAAGGCTTGGGAATGCAAAAGTTTAGAAGTTTGGAGGCTTAGAAATCCAAAGGTTAGAAATCTGAAGGCTTGGAATTCGAAGGCTTAAAATTCGAAGGCTTGGAATTCGAAATCTTGGAGATTTGAAGGCTTGAAATTCGAATGCTTAAAATTCGAAAGCTTGGAGATTCGAAGGCGTAAAATTCGAATGCTTAAAACTCGAAAGCTTGGAAATTCGAAGACTTAGAATTCGAAAGCTTGGAAATCCGGAGGCTTAGAAATTTGAAGGCTTAGAAATTCAAAAACATAGAAATTTGAAGAGTGGGAATTTGAAAGCTTGGAAATTCGAAGGCTTAGGATTTGAAAGCTTGGAAATTCGAGGGCTTAAAATTCGAAAGCTTGGAAATTCGAAGGTTTAGAAATTTGATGGCTTAGAAATCCGAAGCTTACAAATTTGGAGACTTGGAATTCGAGGTTTTAAAATTCGAAAGCTTGGAAATTCGAATGCTTAAAATTCGAACGCTTGGAGATTCGAAGGCGTAAAATTCGAATGCTTAAAACTCGAAAGCTTGGAAATTCCAATACTTAGAATTCGAAAGCTTGGGAATCCGAAGGTTTAGAAATCCGAAGGCTTAAAAATCAAAAAACTTAGAAATTTGAAGGCTTGGAATTTAAATGCTTGGAAATTCGAAGGCTTAGAATTTGAAAGCTTGGAAATTCGAGGGCTTAAAATTAGAAGGTTTAAAATTGGAAAGCTTGGGAATTCAAAGGCATAGAATTCGAAAGCTTGGAAATCCGAAGGCTTAGAAATTCAAAAACATAGAAATTTGACGGGTAGGAATATGAAAGCTTGGAAATTCGAAGGCTTAGAATTTGAAAGCTTGGAAATTCGAGGGCTTAAAATTCGAAAGCTTGGAAATTCGAAGGTTTAGAAATTTGAAGGCTTAGAAATCCAAAGCTTAGAAATTTGAAGACTTGAAATTCGAGGTTTTAAAATTCGAAAGCTTGGAAATTCGAGGTCTTGAAATTCGAAAGCTTGGAAATTCAAAGGCATAGAATTCGAAAACATGGAAATCCGAAAGCTTAGAAATGCAAAAACATAGAAATTTGAAAGCTTGGAATTCGAAAGTTTGGAGATTCGAATGCTTAGAAATGCAAAAGCTTGCTAATTCAAAGGCTTAGAATTCGAAGCCTCACTAATTTTTACGAAATATCACCACAATCGTTTCGCAAGCAATATTTTAAAACAGCAACGCAAATGGCGAACAATAAAGGTCCTATTATATACGATTCTGGTGAAGCGCGTTAAGATGTTTTGACGGCGTTGCTCTTAACACTGAGCATATATCAGGATTACCTGTGTCATTCTCGGGGAAAAGGATCGGCGAAGAGACAAGTAGCCCTGTAAACTTTTTGGTTCGCGTTGCTGAGTATCGAACTAGCAGCTTCTCGTAGAGCGAAGAAATTTATGGGCAATGAGGATCGTAAACGGGCCTCCTCTTTCTCCGGTTTTTGATAAATGCGCCCATCTGAACGTAGATCCTCTCAAAGCAGTTCTTTCACTCCGCTGGGTTATCGCGATTTTTAGATCGCCGCATTATTTATAATTGCTTGCTCGTAAAATTGAAATATTACGTTGCTGCATATGAAATGTGATTTTTATCCGAGGTATGCGATCAATCGATGGATATAATGGATTGTTTCGGCGTTATCAAATCGTCAATTATAGCAAATCCAATTAACGAAGACGGAATTAATCGTAACTTAGATATGCGCGTATTGTAATAAAATTGTGGAAGCTTCGACATCTTTGACATCTCGAATGCGAGGGATATTTAATAATTTGTCAATTCTTTATGGCTAATGGCTTAAAGTTATTGAATATTGAAGAATATTAAATATAAACGGTAGAAGATTATATAAATAGTAGAACAGTTCAACATTAATTTGTAAAATATTGCGAAATTGGTGATTATTATACATAATAATGAAACCGATTAATTATTAGAGAAAAATACATAGAAACGTGTAAAAGTTATTTTAATTAAATATACCTACGCTTACTGACAAAAGTGAAGAAACAAAGTAGTGATTTACGAACTTTTGTGTATCCTTTTTCGCTTCTAAGACCCGTAGCTTAGAATTTATGATAGCATAAAAATATACTATTACATACGACGACAAACAATACTTTTACTTTAATTAAAACAGCTAACAACTTCTACTTTTAATTCAAATCCATGTATCTGAAACGATAAACGACGACATAAAGCTTCGCCATTAGTTACCACGTTTCTTAACTATCGTCAACAAGTGTACGCGTAGCATTTTAAAGAATTTACTTCCGTTCAACTTTTCAATCGTCAAAAACTGGACTTCAACTGTTTCGCAATCCACGATTTTTCAATTGGCGATTCGCGAATTCCGCTGCGCGCGTAAAGCTTCGCTTTTACATTCATACACGAAGTAAGTGTCGTTTATCGGAACCGTTAATCACTTTACGACCGGAACACTTGAAGCTGCATAAAATTGCCCGCGTTTCATATGCCTGCAACCTGATAAAACGATCCGATAACTGCGAACCGAATGCGTGCGCGCGCGCTCGCTCGCTGTAAACACCGTAAACATAAATTCCATACGATTCTTGTTTATTTCATATTTTTGTGTAACGAAATTTTGTTATTCACCGATAACGTACGCCGTTAAAGCAAGATGAAAATTTTATGAACGCGATAAAAATTGGTATCGCTGCTTGCCTCTCTCTCTCTCTCTCTCTCTCTCTCTCTCTCTGTATGCGTGAGTGAGTGTGTGTGTGTTTTAGCGCACCTACTTCCGTTCACCGGAAACTACGGAGCGTGGAAAATACGGAAATCCAATTAAGCAAGTAAGCCGAAAAACAATTCTCGAATACACACCAGAATTTAATCCAGCGGATGCGTTTCGCCGCGGGCGCGTCATAACGCACGAATGGAATTGATCAAGGCATTAAGCCACGGAAATCCGAGCCGCCCCGGATAGAAAACTGCGCGCAACGTTTCGGCCCTTCGTGATTTCGACGACCATTTAAGCGCACGCGATCCAAATTAGTAGCTATATTGTCCTCGTTTTCGATCGTCGATCGTCGTGCTCTCTCTAATGGAGCAACTATATATAAATATCTGATTTGCGACTCCATTCGCGATGAAACTTCAAACGAAACGCGACACCGCGAAGCGAATCGAACGAATCAGAAGTAGAGAGGTTGGGGTGGTAATATATTGATTCCATTTTAATTTTCACTTCATCAACGCGGCGCGAGAACCGATTTACCCGAAAAGGAAACGGACGCGAGGGTAAATCAGACGTGATAGAGGTAACGGGTTATCCAAAAGTACCTTTAGGATGTTGAATGAGAATATCTGTCAAACGCGCCGTGTTTTTTGGGTAAAATAGAGGTGAGAAAAATAATAATTGGAACGAGAACGAACGAAGATGATAGAAGTAAAAAACAGATTAGAAAAGGGTAAAGCAAAAAGGGAAAGAAAAAAACTGAAGGTAAGTGCCCCTATAGTCTTGTGGCGGCTCTCCTGCACCTACCACTAGAGGGACATATGAAATAGGACTTTCTCGAAAGCACTCGCTCCAACTACCTCGTCCATATATATACCGCCTTTAACCTTCCTTCCAATATCCCAACGTCTAAGACAGGGCCTGCTAGGTAGCCGCATTGATGAGTCCACTAACAGGCCCAGGACGAAACGCAACACCCTTCCTTTTTCCCATTCTATCCCCTCTCCACAGCTCTACAACGCCTTTCACCTTCCTTCCAATATCTCAGTGTTTAAAGCAGGGCCTGCTAGATAGCCTTACTGATGAGTCCACTAGCAGGCCCAGGACGAAACGCAACACCCTTCCTTTTTCCTATTCTATCCCCTTTCCACAGCTCTACAACGCCTTTAACCTTCCTTCCAATATCCCAGTGTCTAAAGCAGGGCCTGTTAGGTAGCCTTACTGATGAGTCCACTAGCAGGCCCAGGACGAAACGCAACACCCTTCCTTTTTCCCATTCTATCCCCTCTCCACAGCTCTACAACGCCTTTCACCTTCCTTCCAATATCTCAGTGTTTAAAGCAGGGCCTGCTAGGTAGCCTTACTGATGAGTTCACTACCAGGCCCAGGGCGAAACGCAACACCCTTCCTTTTTCCCATTCTATCCCCTCTCCACAGCTCTACAACGCCTTTCACCTTCCTTCCAATATCCCAGTGTCTCAGACAGGGCCTGCTAGGTAGCCTTACTGGTGAGTCCACTAGCAGGCCGAGGACGAAACGCAACACCCTTCCTTTTTCCTATCCTATCCCCTCTCTACAGCTCCACAGTCTATTTTGGATAACCCTATAGTTGTCCAAATATGGAATGGGTTTAAACTAAAGCTGATGATTGTAAGATAACCGAGTATTCGGATACTCGGTGAGATGAAAATTGACGGATCTCACGAGTATCTCGTGAGATCGATGAATTTCGGTACAAGAACTAATTTCGTGTCTTTTTTCAATCACTTTCGGCTAACGTCGGTAACGATGAGAAACGATGAACGATTTTTGTGTCAAAATTCACGGCTATCTCATTGATCGGCGTGTCTCATGGGATACTTGGGTACCCGTGTCATTTTTGATCACCAGAATATATTGTAAGGATAGGGGACGGGATTACTTAGACAATTTCGGAAGAAATAAGTGCTGTATTTCGCGCTTCGCCGTCACCACACTTCTCCGTACAAAAAGGGAATCCCCTCTCGCTCCGTTTCCCCGTCCTTAAAACAGGGTGTCCGTCCCCTCTCTTCCTCAGAAAAACCCCGCGCGGTCCCAAGCTTGGGACTGGCTTGCGTCACCCTTGCGAGGGGGTGGAAGTGGCCAGGTCTCGCACGGCGCCGGCGACAGCTCTCGCTCTGTCCTGCGGGCTACGAATGTTGGGACTCTTCTCCTTGATTTATGGCAGGGTTGCCGAAGACGGCCCTGGCCAACGTCATCGCTACTCTTCGACAACCCATTATCCCAGCATTCGTGCCTCTAGCTCTTACAATATCAAATAACGCTAGTTTAAATATGAGCTACTTAAGCGATGGGATTATTAACATTTCGACGAGTACAGAATTTTGGTTTGCGATATAAAAATGTTTACATTTATTAGGCGTGTCGACGGCGAAGATGAAGAAACATAGTAAAGATAATAGCGGAGCATTGTAAAAGCTGTTTCCATTAAATGGGGCACAAAAACATGGCTCCAATTTCGTAACGTAAGTTATAATGATAATAATTTATTGGTATCCTTTCGGATTACGAGCATTCTGCTTCATTACCACTCGCAACGTAACTTTCTATTACACAGAATGTAATATTGAATTTCGAGTCTTGTAACCTTTCCACAGTAATACCAGAATCAATTTAACTTCTAATTTCTATCATTCGAATTTTTTGGTCCCTCGAATCAATCATTCGATTTGCGTCTCCATTACCGTTGCCTGTTTCGCTGCACTCGAGTAATTCGTTTACAATATAATCAACTTTGCTTCGAAGCAAGCTCGTCTTCGTTGCTATTAGAAAAGTTATCTTGCTTTGTACAAGCTTCGCCAAACAGTTACTTCTTCAATTTAATGTTTAACAGTTCGTCCTAAAAAGTACGAAGGTTTATATTTGATTCAACGTTTCATTTAATTCTTGAAACGGTTACGTTAATTCATGGGTTATGTATTCGAACAAGTTACGCATACAAAACGCTTATATTAATTCATAATGTAGCTTTGAAGCAAGAATGATTATTTCACGATCGAAAACGCGATGACTTTTTTCAGATAATTTGAATAATTTCGTTGGATGCGCGTCTAAATCAATCGATTAGACTCGAATTTGAAATAGGATTCAAGTTCAGTGAACGGAGTATCAGTGGAGTGAGGGAATTGTCCGCGGCGAAGGAAGTTTTACGAGAGTTCCCAGGAGACGACGGCATACTTGGCCAACTCAATGGGCATTCAGTCATCAAAGTAGTAACTTCGTGGGTCACGTGATTCGCCGCAGCAAATTCCAAGTAATTTAACTGCTTCGCCATTGGGAAATTCGGCCGACGAATTCGAAACTACTGCCGCTAGTCTGACATCGAATCGACGACACGCGAGCCCGTTCAAGCGTGTTTCAATAACAGTTTTACACGTGTACGTGTGTGCACATGCTATCCGACTCGCGAAGCAATCAATTGGAATTCGGCGGGTTAAAAATTCATCGCTGCGACAAATTAAAAATCTTGAAAACCCACGGATTTAGAGTTAGTAATTAAACGACTTGGAAATTTGAAAGCTTCGCAATTCGAAGGCTTGGGAATCTGAAACCTTGCAAATGTAAAAGTACGATAATTCAAAGGTTTGGTAATTCCAAAGATTGGAAGCTAGAATACTTGAGAAGTTGGAATTTGGAAACATCAAAGCTTTGAAATTTAATGGTTTGGAAAACCAAAGGCTTGACAATTGAAAAGCTTGGAAAGTAGAAGACTTGGAAAACCAAAATCTTAATAAATCCAAGGCATTGGTAATATAGTAACTTGGAAACTCGTAGTGCTTTTAGCTTAGAAGACTGGGATATTAAAAATCTAGAAATTCCAAAGGGTTGGGAACTCAAAAGTTTCGATGCATGAAACTTGGAAACTTGAGTATAGAAATTTGAAGGCTTGGCAATTTGAAGAAACTGACACTCGAAGACATCGAAACTTGCAAGCTTGGAAATTTGTAATTTTCGAAACTCGAGGACTTGGAAATTCGATGGCTTGGAAACTTGAAAGCTTGCAAATTCGATGGCTTGGAAACTTGAAAGCTTGCAAATTTGAGGCTTGCGAACTCAAAAGCTTTGAAACTTGAAGGTTTGGAAACTCGAAAGCTTGAAAACTCGAAGGCTTGGAAATTCGAAGGTTTGGAAACTCAAAAGCTTGGAAACTCGAGGGCTTAGAAACTTCGAGGCTTGGAAACTCGAAGGTTTGGAAACTCAAAAGCTTGGAAACTCGAGGGCTTAGAAACTTTGAGGCTTGGAAACTCGAAGGTTTGGAAACTCGAAAGCTTGAAAACTCGAAGGCTTAGAAACTTTGAGGCTTGGAAACTCGAAAATTTGGAAACTCGAAGGTTTGGAAACTCGAAGGCTTAGAAACTTTGAGGCTTGGAAACTCGAAGGTTTGGAAACTTGAAGGTTTGGAAACTCGAAAGCTTGAAAACATAAAGGCTTAGAAACTTTGAGGCTTGGAAACTCGAAGGTTTGGAAACTTGAAGGTTTGGAAACTCGAAAGCTTGAAAACATAAAGGCTTAGAAACTTTGTGGCTTGGAAAGTCGAAGGTTTGGAAACTCGAAGGTTTGGAAACTCGAAAGCTTGAAAACTCGAAGGCTTAGAAACTTCGAGGCTTGGAAACACGAAGGTTTGGAAACTCAAAAGCTTGGAAACTCGAGGGCTTAGAAACTTTGAGGCTTGGAAACTCGAAGGTTTGGAAACTCGAAAGCTTGAAAACTCGAAGGCTTAGAAACTTTGAGGCTTGGAAACTCGAAAATTTGGAAACTCGAAGGTTTGGAAACTCGAAGGCTTAGAAACTTTGAGGCTTGGAAACACGAAGGTTTGGAAACTTGAAGGTTTGGAAACTCGAAAGCTTGAAAACATAAAGGCTTAGAAACTTTGAGGCTTGGAAACTCGAAGGTTTGGAAACTTGAAGGTTTGGAAACTCGAGAGCTTGAAAACATAAAGGCTTAGAAACTTTGTGGCTTGGAAAGTCGAAGGTTTGGAAACTCGAAGGTTTGGAAACTCGAAAGCTTGAAAACTCGAAGGCTTAGAAACTTCGAGGCTTGGAAACACGAAGGTTTGGAAACTCAAAAGCTTGGAAACTCGAGGGCTTAGAAACTTTGAGGCTTGGAAACTCGAAGGTTTGGAAACTCGAAAGCTTGAAAACTCGAAGGCTTAGAAACTTTGAGGCTTGGAAACTCGAAAATTTGGAAACTCGAAGGTTTGGAAACTCGAAGGCTTAGAAACTTTGAGGCTTGGAAACTCGAAGGTTTGGAAACTTGAAGGTTTGGAAACTCGAAAGCTTGAAAACATAAAGGCTTAGAAACTTTGAGGCTTGGAAACTCGAAGGTTTGGAAACTCGAAGATTTGGAAACTCGAAAGCTTGAAAACATAAAGGCTTAGAAACTTTGTGGCTTGGAAAGTCGAAGGTTTGGAAACTCGAAGGTTTGGAAACTCGAAAGCTTGAAAACTCGAAGGCTTAGAAACTTCGAGGCTTGGAAACACGAAGGTTTGGAAACTGAAAAGCTTGGCAGTACGACGCATTTGAAACTCGAAGGCTTGCAAACTCAAGAGCTTTGAAATCCGAAAGTTTTAAAACTCGACGGTTTGAAAATTCGAAAACGTCAAAACTCGCAAGCTTGAAAACTCGAAGACTTGGAATATCGAAGGCTTGGAAACTCGGAATCTCGACAATGTTAAAGCTTGGAAAGCCAAATTTTTTACTCAAGCGTTTAATAACACTTCGGTTCCGCCTCGCTTTTACACGACTATATTTGTCCCGCCAATTACACGCATCGTTAGAAGAGTTTCCATTCCGATAATCCAGAATTTTCAACAACCGCTGTGCCCGATGAATAACGCAAATATGGATAATCAAATGTACGCTAGAACGATGAATACGATGATACGATTGTACAACACTCGAATGGTTGGCCGTGAAATGTTCGGCCGAGCAATTTTATGCAAACCCGCGGATTCGAATCGGACGTTCATATTTGCCCGTGTGACGTGTTCGACGACGTCATTTCGCTGATAAACGGTCCGGTTGAGCCGTGAGTGTTTAAATATCATTTGCACGCCTGTGGAAATTCCGCCAGGGAATTCGATCGGAAACTAGAATTCGAAATCGAAAGTTAAATATTCATCGGGCCGTTTCGCGGTGACCGTTGTCTTCGCCGGCTTTTCCATTCGTTTCATTACGCTACTGATTCCAGCCAAATCCCTAGCGTGTACTTCGCCCCGGGAAAAAATTATTCCACGGGTAAAAGAAGATAGAAATATTGAAACGTTAAAAGTTTCAATTTAGTTGATACCGCGAGTGAGAATATTAGTCTGCGGTTCTGTTTTAGTTTTCGAAGGATAGATGGTGTTATACTCGTGCAAAATCGGGGAAGCCTGAAAATCGTTAACTCTGAAACTATTTAACGATAGGTGATGAAAATAGCTCAGGTATGACTTCTTATAAAAATTCTATTATTTTATTCCTGTGTATCTTTGAAGAGTTTCAGTAATTTTGTGCAAATACTGCGAAGGAAGATTTGTTCTCTTTGCATTATGTTTTATATTATTATCATCTCCCGTTTCTTTTTACAATAACTTCTAAATAATATTTAGATATTTCGAAGTGACTAAATGCAGTATTTTAAAGCTCGATCTTGTGACTATTTGTACGTTCCATTTGTCAACTGGTATGGAACAAAAATTAACGACTCTTGCCCTAGAAAACTTTTCAGACGCGTAAAAACAAGTACTTCCACTTTTTGGCTAAGAAATATAAGCGAATCGCAGCATTTCTATTCGGTTAAACGGGCTACGCTAATTGCTTTACGCGATTCATTCCCGACATATCGGAGTACTTAACACTATTCCAATGTCCTTTTATAAGTACCTATTTTTACCAAAAAGGGTCAAATGTTCGCTTTGTATTTGGCTGTAGTCAATCGTAGATGTTTCTGGTTCCTCCAATTTAATTAAAATCGAACGAACCAAAATTCAAATTTTAAAACGAGAGCCATTCGACTCTCTTGGTAAAAGATAGCTTTAATCGAGAAAAAAAAAGAACTACCTAGTTCATATTCCAACTCCGCGCCATATTCACGCCTTCTCCTACATAAAATATCTCGCGTTTAAAAAACTAGGAGATAAAAAGATAAAAAAAAAAGGACGAGGACAAAAGGAGGTAGCAGGCAACGATGGCGACGCGAAGGCTCGCAGAATGCGGTAGTCGACGGCGAAAATCTTATTTCCGGAGATTTGCATTTCTTTATGACGTTCACGCGGACAGCTTCGGCCCCGCGGGCGAGTTTGCCTTTGTGTAAACGGCGCAGCGGGTTAAGAAGCGCATTGATGTAGAACAAACCGATAGGAATTAATTCTGGCGAGCGCCGCGAAAGCGGAAGCATTTGAATATTTCCGGAAATCCGGGGACTTAATTGACGCCGCGACGGCTTTGTTTTGGTTCCATTTAGATCGGATAATCGGAGTTCCTTCCCGTTAGACGGGACTACGAGCCGGCGCATATTTTTATCGGATTAACATATTAACGAGGGAAAAGTGGAGAAGGTGGGGGGGGGGGGGGGGGGGAGTGGTTGAGTCTGGATCTCTTTTGCAGCGTCTTTCGCGAGGTGTAATCGGATTATTTCTCCGGTGCTCGTTATACGAGCGCGGTCGAGCTGATTTATTACCCGATGGCCGTCGTGTTTTCCCATCCTTCGTCATCGCTGCAATCGACCAAGCACAGGATAGACTAGAATCACGTACGTACTGTCACTGTTCTTGTAACTGCTACTCGAAGTCGTTTATTTAATAGGAAAGGCTTTTAGAAGAAACGTGCATGTTATTATCCGCTTTTAACATACAGGTGTAATCTTTTAGATGAGAAGACAAGGTGAGGACGTTACGCAGGTGAATTTAGCAGGTATCAGTCGAGATATCGTTAATATTGCTCACAATTACAGTAACGCTCGGGTAATTAAACTAAGATAATTCAATCGTCGACGAAGCATAGGATAGACTATCCATTTTTATATATTATAGAATAATTTGGGGACCATCTTACCATTTTAGCGTCGCATGCGGTGTTGGATTCCGTGTAAATGAATCGAGTTCAACTATTAGCCGCGAAGAGGTTTATTCGAGGTATATGATCGCTGGACAGAGTGTCCTCGAGACGGTTTACAGTTACGCGTGGTTGCTTATAAACTGAATTTTTGTGGCCTGCTCCGGAAATATATATAAAGTAGGAGTATTTTGCAAGGGGGCCGGGGAAGGGATAGAGTGGAACTAGGTAAGAGTCTAAGGGTCTAAGGTTCGTAGGATGATGCACTGGATGACTAAGGGTCGTAGGATGATGCATAGGATGAGTAAGGGTATCTGTGAAGGGACATTGCGCTGAATGATATCTAGTTGTCAACTTGTACATATTTACAGTAAGATAATCGGGTGGGTATCCAACAACGGCATTACTAGTTTAAACCAGAACGAGACGACAGCGTTTCTGAAACGATGAGAATTATAAATATATACCGCGCGAATTCATTGTTTCCGATATACTATAACAGCCGGATCTATAATAGCGTGTATAGAAGTATATTTCCATATGAATTGGATTAGTATCGTTTAATCTTCTATAACCCGAATTTAATTTACTTTCACGATACGAATAAACGTATAATTAAGTGAAACGTTTCATTTCAACGTGGGAATCGGGAATTAATACGTATACCGTATAAGTGACTGGTCTGAATGTAACCATGGGAATCATAAAATGATATATTGATGAAATGAAATTCAATGACGTTAAATACACGAATAGTGGGTTCAAACTTCATCAACTTTGAGCATTGAACATTCCAAATCGCTAGGGGCGTTAAAAAAACCTCTGCTCTTGTACCGAATCCGGATTTCAGTTTGAAATTGACGATGTTTCCCGTAAATGGATGGTCTATCCCAGTGTTTGGAGTAGGAATAAGATTAAATTATTGGGGGGCACGTTGATTGTTAAGGGTGGCAATTCGAAAATGGTCCAGAGTTTAAGTTAACCGTATGGCGATTCTCAGTCGCTACTCGAGCTGGATAAACGTTAGATTATAGATAATCTAGACGTGTGTTTCCTCAACAATTTCCTAGTGATTTCTTCTTAAAAACCTATCCTTTCAGTTTCTTCGGTGAACAATTCAATTATTGAGAATTAAAACGTATGTATATGTTAGAATCAAAGATGGTAAACACTCTCGTTCAGAGGTTCTGGGGTAAGTGCCGTGGGGTTCGTCACGCTCCTCTTACCAGAAGGTACGTCACCTTCCCCACTCCGTGGCCAGATCCTTCGAGAACACCCTTATCGCCCTGCACGCGCCACCCAGCACCATAACGTCAGGTCATCGGCCACGAGGCACGGTTTCTTCGACGATCCTCAAAAGAAGGGCATCGAACTCTAACCATAACACATCCGCGACTCTTAGAATTCGTCGCGGTCCTAGCTATCGTTTACCACCGATCCTTTACCCGATGACAGACATAGATTTTCGACATAGGCCGCTTAAGACCCTTAAAGCATAAGTCGAAGTCCGAGGGTACAATGACCCTGACACGCGCATCATCCTTGCACACGGGTTGACGCTAACATATGTGGAGCTGTAGAGAGGGGATAGAATAGGAAAATGAAGGGTGTTGCGTTTCGTCCTGGGCCTGCTAGTGGACTCATCAGTAAGGCTACCTAGCAGGCCCTGCCTTAGACACTGGGATATTGGAAGGAAGGTTGAAGGCGGTATATATATGGACGAGGTAGTTGGAGCGAGTACTTTCGAGAAAGCCTATTTCGTATGTCCCTCTAGTGGTGGGTGCAGGAGAGCCGCCACACGTATATGTATGTTACATAGGGGGCATAAGAATTTTCGAAAGGCTTAGGTGGATGGCACAGAAAAGGTTGGGGAACGCTGGTTTATTCTGTATCTAGTCAATGCTATTGGATACTAATGTCGCTACCAACGCTTCCACCAAAGATGTTCGAATGACTGTTTCCGGTGCGCGGGACCAGCGGCGCGCGCCTCCTCGCGTCGTCGCCAATTCCGTATTACGGCCCTGTAAAACCGAGATCGAGGAAGATCCCGATTTTAGTGAATTACGCCCCCGTGAAATCGAATTTTAGCAGATACCGGAGCTAACGTTGCAAGCCGACTTTTTAACGGCTACTCGACGGAATCGCGATTACCGTTACTCGCGATTTATCGACGAGTTCGATGGTCGAATAAAAATGAAGAATCAGCGGGAAAGGGAGGGGGGGGAACGTCGTTGAAACATCGCATCGATTTCTCGTAACAATTCGGCCGCGCTTTTTTTTCTCGTTTTTCTTTTCCTTTTTTTTTTTTTACTGCAAATAGAAGTTTTTCCGGGAGAGGCGGTAATCACGCCGCAAAACATCGGCCGTGCGAATGCTTACCGATAGTTGCCGATAACGATCGGTGTTTCCCTGTTCTTCGAAAGGAGATCCGGTGGAATTATCCAAACGCGGTCGAACGGAATCATTTCTATCGACGCGTGCGTGAAATTTGTACGGGGATTATTTTTCTATTGCTGCGTATATTTAGCGTTACCGCGGCGGGATATGGTAAATGTTTTTCCAATATTTTTCCAGTCCTATGTTCCGTTGAAATTAAATCTGCGACCAGGCGAAGCCAACCTCTGTTTAGTTTTGCCAGCTTTGCGCGATCGTTGGTCCATTCACGATTCAACGTAATGTTGTATGCCAACGTAATCATTAGTACTATATTATTTTTAGTTAAGACAACGCGGCCTTCTCATCCTCCTTCAAACACGATAAACCAAACCCCAGCAGCAAACATTCCAAAATCCTTCGATAGCTGATGATTTCATCCTAGTTAGTCACCTCCGAACCTCGATCCTGCTACCTCATCCCTTACTGACCATCGAACCCAAGATAACCCCTACCTCTCTATTTTCCGAGTCTCCAAAATCACAGTTTTTCCCGGGACACGCCAGAACAGTCCGGACCGTCTTAGAACGCGCAACTACACTTATAAAACGCGAATACACTCTGGTATACGTTAAACTTCGTCTTTATTTCGCTCGACGTTGTAACTTATTATATATAATAAACTGACAACCTCAGCGGAATACAACAGTAATAATATTGACCAAGTACAGGTTAGATCACTCATTTATAGGAAACATCATAAATTTTAAACTGAAGTACTGATAGTGTATACAAAATTGAAGGTTCTTTGCGATTGAAAGCGGTGATATTAAGAATTATATTCAATCGAACCACCAGAGCTGACCAAGTTAATCTATAATGCTACGCGACTTAGAAATTGTATACACATATATTTAATTTTGTTGAATTTTATGTCATTTGCATATTCTCATTTGTACTTATCTTATTTCCATTTTCTTGTCCCATCGTTTTTCTTCTATGGAGTCAATCGATTTGGCAAACGAGCCGTCCATATATTAGTCGTATCCAGTACATTAATTACATAATTAGGCACCCTAAGTTATTTATTTATATCGCATTTGAATAGCTGTAGCTTTATTATTTTATATTAGTTATATATTATACCTATACTATATTTTATATTACTTACGTTACATATACATTATACATTATTTCATATTAGTTCATATATTATAATATTAGTAGTGTTCCGCGTATTTTGCTTCTCTCTTTACTACCATCGCAGATATCCGAATATTTATACCTATCCAATTAATCTTATTCCTACTCCAAATACATTCGAATCCCCGAATTATCCGCGCAATCGAAAAGCCAATCACTATAAACCAACCCTACTTTGCATCCCCTAACCCGGTGTTAAAATTAACACCGCGTCTAAACTACGAAACCCAAAGAAGGGTTAAAACGTCCCGGAATTCAGCAGCGAATGAAACACGCGCAACGCGTTGTCCGAAAGGAAAGGGAATGAAAAAAATGCGTCGTAAAATAACACGCGACGGTTAGGTGGAAGCTATTCTGGTGGAGGAAGTTTAGGTTAAGCCCGGACTGATGGTTTTAAAGCCAGGTGAAAAAAAAAGAAGATGTCTCCGTGGAGTATCTCCCTTTCACGCTGGATAAATCTCGCACGGGCGACAACCTTCGTGAAAAGAGATAAGCGTCCGCGGGAAAGAGATCCCTTTTTTTTCCCCTCTCGTTGGTCCAAGGCCTCGTCGCCGTCGTCGTTCAACGGGTACGACTTCTCACCTCGCCCTTTCCTACCTCCTCGTCTTTCCCTTTTCTCCTCCGGTGCGAGCTTCATAAATAATAAATGGCTAAATGGGGATCCGCGACGAAGGGGTGGCCAGTACATTTAGTTCTCAGCCGGCCGGATGTTAAAGGGTTGCCACCCGTTGCGACAGGGAACGTTTCGCGCGCGAACATCGCTCGAAGCGAAGCAACGCGTTGTTCGCCACCGCGAATCAGTGCCGTGTAAGCTCTAAGTGACGTAAACAGCGGTAATATGGAACATTCTTTATTAGAAGTTTGCCAGAAATTGAAGAATTTATCGTTTTGAATAAAATCAAAGCGCTGGGACAAGGAAATTAACGTATTATCAGATTTAACCCTTTCGATACGAAGGATTGTACGTGTACGACTCGAAATAACGGGCTATCAATCGTTTAAACGCATCTATACTTTTCATAAAATCGCAGCGATATTTTTATCATTATTAGTGTGTATTGAATTTTAATTAACGATGCATAAGCATCTGTAAATTTATATTTCGCGCACGGAAAGACGCGCAATATCCTAAAAAATGCACCATTGAAAATATACATATATACTTATTACATTTATATTAAATTTGCATACATTTATACTAAATTTGCAACCAGTCGTTTCGACTGCTCCGGTGGTAGCGGCAGTGTAAAGAAGGTTGGAAGGCACTGATTTAGAACGGAAAAGAAATTTGACGGAAGGGTGAACTGATCAGTTTCTAATCTTCATAATCTAGTAACTGAACGAGCGAAATTCGGTGGCTGATGTTCTGCGGAGCACCGGAAGTGGGTCAATTGGAGCCGGCCCATTAGGGTGGCGAACTCGCCGCACGTAAGAACCGGTGAACCCCGACAAATTGGTACTCCGAGTACAAACGGTCAATCACGAAGGCAGTTATTAACTCGTAATTTTCACTCTTGGCTGGATTCATCGCGACAAACTGCCCTGCAGTCTCTGCACCCCCTTGGGACACTTTTCCATTCCCCCGCGCCGCAATATCTACCGCTTTATTTTCTAACGGACTTTCGGCGATCGTGAGTCGCATACTCCTACCGATAAAACATAAATTCATTGAGAAGCAGAGTAACCTATGAGAGAATCGTTAACTATTATTAGGCGTAACTTAAATCGATAAATGTACCGTTTCCTCTTTTTCTTATCACGCTACTCGACCACTTATGGGGTTCTTAACGGTATGCACCTCCCGTGCATACTAACATTGGTGAAATATTTACACGTAAAGTATCCTTATTCTGGATCTTAATTTTTTTTTAAAATGTGACTTTTCTCGTTTCACCTTACAACCGCAATTGTAGCTTCCCTCGTTCCTTTGTTTTTAATTTCGATAACGGTGACTTGAAAGTGGGATCTGATGCACCTGAAAAGGGGAAAAAGGGGAACAAAGTGGAATCTCATGTACCTGAAAAAGTATTCGAACATTGCTTCGTATAATTTAAAAATTTCCATTAATTTGAGCGGAGTTTGAAACTAACACAAGGTAGAAGGAATAAAAACCCACTTGTTTTTTTTAAATTTAACCCTTTCGCTACCATGAACGTATACATACGTGTTCAAGAATTGGACTGGCACTTGTTAAAATCATTCGTACAATTAATTACGTAGAATATCCGAATATTCATACTTATATCATTTTTATATTAATGAACATTACCATTACCTAGTTTTATAACAATAAACATTATCATTGCCTAGTTTAATATTAATGAACATTATCGTTACCTAGTTTAATATCGATAAACATTATCATTACCCACGCTTCTATTTTTTAGTTTCAACGTGCCGGTAGCGAAAGGGTTAAGGAAAACTTTACGCGTGCCCGATGATAAAGAAACTCCTTCTAACATCTTCCCGCATATTTAAATTACCCACAAAATACACGAAGATCCACAGCGACTAGTTTATTCGCATCCTCGTCCATCGAGATACGCGACTAGTCCCGCGGAGTCGCAGTTTCGCGACTAATAGTAGTATACGGGAAACAAATTTGCCGCGAGCTCAATGAAGCTCGTTTCACCGGAGAACAATGAGGAGGAACGGGTAGCTTGGACGAATGAAGAAAGGAAGTAACTGGCGGGCGAAGTGGTACGAGTCAGCGATAACGCAGACAAGCTCCACCGGTTCGCTATACAAGTTAAATCCTCGTTGAGCTCGCTAACGTCAAGTTTCCCCTCGCCGGATAAAAGTGCCAACTCTCAAGACGCGTTGATCCACCCCGTTCGTGCACGCACACGTTAAACGCACCCTGTGTATCGGTTACAGCAACCGGAAACCTGCTGCGGAGAAACAAGAGAGAGAAAGAGAAAGAGAGAGAGAGAGAGAGAAAAAACAGGGAAGCGATGCGAGTAAAAGAGGACGCGTGCCCCGGTTGTTTTATCCTGTAACGCGATGCAGACGGAAATAAGAAGAAGCTTTAAGCATGCATGTCGCGCAGAAGCGTAGAGAAGAGGCGAAGGCGAGAAAAAGGAAGGAGTAAGCAGAAAAACCGATCGTTGTCAGGGAAACGAAGGAAATCTGCATTTTGTCAAACTGTCGCTGGAAAGTTGGCGGCTGTGCCTGGAAAGGCGGCCGACGAGGTTGAAAGGTGAGGATGGCGTGAGGAGTTGGGGATAAGAGGAGAGGATTGTTGAAGGAAGAGGAAGACGGGGCGATGGGGATTGTCGAGATGCGGATGGGAAAAGGAAAGAGAAAGAGGCGGCACGACCGGCCTCCAAGAAGGAAGTGAGAAAGTTTGGAGTAACTCTCGGGCGTGCTGTTATCTAAACCCTTCACGTACCTCTTGAGTAGTTCGGGGATGAAGGGGGATGCTTTCTTCTCCGGCGCTGCGACGGGAATATCCGTCGAATTACTTTCGATAACGATCCCTCTGACGGTATCTTTACCCTTCGCGTTTCTCGCGACAACAACTTTTAAAAGACCACCGACTCCTTTTCCTTCGTCTCTTCGTTCGGAATTAGGCTAGATGTATACGAACAACTGGCGGTATCCCTGTAGCAGGCACACTTTGATTCGTTTTATTTAATGGCAAAGTAGTGTACGAAGAGTCGTGAGTAAATTAATTTTTTTGAGTACGTTTGGACTTCGGTTCACGTAACAACACGTGACACATTGTAGCTAATATTTGAGAATTAATGTTAACTGGAAAATGTGCTGTTTTGGACATTAAAAGGTGACTAAAAGGTAATTAGGATGTATGGAAATTGTCGCAATTTATCAATGTACAACAATGTCCATTGTCCCTGTTACTGTCACTTGAAAACGTGACAGTTGTCGTTTAAGTAGAAACACGTTTTACATGTATTAGGAATTCAGTTTGTGTAACAGATATAAGATGTACACGTGTATTGTAAACGTATCGCCTTTACTGAAATATGATACGTCCCATACTTTATAATTAGATTGGCCACGTTTTAATGCTCAACAGCTATGCAAATATTTGTTACACAATCACAGCTATATTGTATTATATTATTAATATATTATTATATAATATATTATATATATTATATTGTAATATATTATATATATTATATTATAATATATTATATATATTATATTATAATATATTATATATAGTATATTGTAATATATTATATATATTATATTGTAATATATTATATATATTATATTGTAATAAATTATATATATTATATTATAATATATTATATATATTATATTATATTTATCATAATATATTATATCATGATATAATATATTATTATCGTCTATATTGTACTTGAATTAACGATACAAAACGTCTAAACATTTTCATCTATATACGTGGCATTCCTAAATTAAGAGAAATTATCGTTATCTCATGCATCCGAAGCGTTTTTTAATTTTAAGGTGCCATAGCGAAATGGTTACTATATTTAAAATTAATAATTCGATATCAATATTTCATTATTTTATTTAGTGCACGTGTCGAATCCGAATCGACAAATTTGTGACCTACGCGTTGAAAAGCAGGCTACTAAATTGAATTACTTGTAGGTTTCAAGAAACGGTGCATCGCGATAGGAATTTTCTTTCAACCACGGCTACGATAACAAGTCTGCGGGAAAGTTTCGATATGCAGGTTTCGCTGGATAAAGCGGTATTGTTCGTGCATAAGAAATGCAAGCTTGATACCTCGCTTAATGCACTTGCATCGACTCTTGGCTTCCTTAAGGAATTTGCAATTCTATGTAAAGTATTATTTTCCATAACGATGCACGGGGTTGAGTAATCCGGTATAGAGTATGTAACTTGTTAAAGGTATACACCTTGCTGAATTTCTCTTGTCTACCTCACATCTCATATCGTAAAGTTTGTTGCGATTTGCTGTACTTATCTTTTTCTGGTATGTAAAATTAAATGAAGGGACGTACAAAAGATGCAAAGATGTTCAAAGGCGAAATTCAAGTAGCAAATAAACGAATAAATAATTCTCTTACGGTTAAAATACAAATTAAAAATCGGAGGCGCCCTTAAAATATTCAACAGTAGAGCTACCGACGACTAAAGTATGTAGTATTCAGTATTTATACGAAAGGGATAAAAATGAAACTTTCAAAGTGCATGCGATTAAAGTACAACAAAGCTTCGTTTATATCTCGTACGAAAGAATCGCGGAATGTTTTAAAAAAATGCACTGCTGCAAATTTCCAGAATTTGTACGATAAATTTGCAACCGGTCATTTTCACTGCTTCGTTAATTCTGATGTTAAATTCCCTAGCAAACGATATTTATTACGCGACAACCCCGTGTTTCGTTATTACACCGTTCCGCTGCAACATTCCATACTTCGTTACGCGAAAGTCTCCATTAAGACATATTTTCTAATCTCTAAACATACGCTGATTAGGAATGCGGTTAATTGCGCGTGAAATTGTCAAAGCAACCATTCGAGCGAGCTATTCACGAGCAAATAGCCCGGGTAGACATTGAAACAACGTAACAAATTGCTATTAAAATTCCAGGCGTAAGTGTCGGGAGGCGAATGGCCGCCGCGTAACGAGGTCAGTCCTTTTGAACCTTCAGCGCGGTGGAGAAGGAATAATTTGCGAGCGATTTACCGCGTCGCGTTATTACGGCACGCGTCTACAACGTTAAATAAATCTCGCGCGGCACCAGGAGGTCATCGACGTCGTCGTCGATTCACTAACGAAGCCCATTCATAAAAACGCGGCCGGACGCGACCAACCACCGAGCGAAAACTACATTTAATTACGGAACTTTTCGATATTCCCATTGGCTGCGTGATGTCGCGCTCAGAATTCTGCTAATTCGTCCTAAAATCGCGCGTGAGACGCGATGCGATTCAAACGTGATTTTCCCACTTTTTTCCAACTCTTTTTAAACCCTTATTTTTCCACCTACCCTTCCGTGTTTTATCAATTCGCGTGGGGTTTGTTAAATGACTTTTGCACTTTAACCCTTTGGGGCCGGTATGGAGGCAGAGTTGATGGCCCAATTAGTATCAATAACCTTAAAATCGTCGCTTGAACTCGTTTATTTAATAGCGAACAAATGCATGAACAATGGAGAGTAATGTAATTTCTATACTAAATTTCGACTTCATTTTTATGTAACAACGCAGACGAACGTTCCATGTGCGTTTATATTTAATCTTCAAAAATAAATATTAGGATTTGTGTCGTTCGAGCATAAAAACGCGACTAATGTACTGCCAATAAAAAGTATGGACATTTTTACGATTGTTACGCGTCAGCTTCTATCCGTCGTCCAAACTGACGTGCTAATATATGTAAGGATCATTCCCACTTAAGCGACAACTATCCAAATAACAGTACGAGGAACATAGAGTACTTTGTCATATAGTTTCAATGAATTAGTTAAAATCACGATAAATAAAAGAGATGTTAACTACTGCTGTGCTGCAAACCGAAACAATTATTAGGATAAACAGCTTCTAAGATAATTAAACAAAGTTGCTACGAAACTATAAGTTTAAAGTGGCAGTACGTGTCACATCTACCCTTTCATGATACAAAATCGTTAATAGACGTTGTGCGTCGTATTAATTCTGATAATCGATCGATACCATTTCGACGATTCTCGACGATAATCAATTTCACGCTGCGTGACTGTATCCTAATCTCCAACATCCAACATCCTCTAATATCCTAACATCCAACGAAACGCGCAACGGTAATCGTTATCCAAAAGAAGGCAAAGCAAACCGAAAAAAAAACACTTGTGTCTATATAAATGTTTAAAACATAAGTTGAGCATAGGTTGCGTTTAAAGAAGCAGGTCTGAAGCTAGAGTAGAGTGAATGGCGAAGCAGCAAAGCGGAAAGTTTCCCGGTTGACCCCGCTTCAATCCCTTATCCCGCAGGAAACGTTGGTATCGCGTGCATTGGAAATGCCGTAGGAGATGGCCTGGGTCCGATAATATCGTCGGGCTCGAACTGGTTCGCTGTTCACGCGAGATGTAAACGTGACCAGACACACACACACACACACACACAGGAAGAAAAAACGAAAAGAGAGACAAGCAGTGAATCGGTGTAAAGTACGCGAAGAGAGAAGAAGAAGAAGAGGGAAAGAAGGAAGAGATGCAAGTGCAGGTTGCAAACGCGCTTTCCCAATTTCCGAACCTTTCAAAAGCGACGTGGATTTATGGGTGTTCGAAAGTAACGAGATTCCTCTTGGACGAGTTTTGCGGCTGGCTGCTGGCGGGGCCGTGCGTTGCAACAGAATGCGGTGTCGACGGGGTAAACTTAATAACCGAAGGGCAGACGCGAGTTCCTCCTTCCAGCGGGGCGTTAAGTATCTTTTAAGTAGCTAGGATCCCCATCTTACCGCGATAGAATCCAGCCGGCTCGGGCAACTGCTGATTTTATGCGTTATTAACCCTCCGAACAATCTTCTCGACCGTTTATTAGAACTCCGCGGCGGTCGATGATGCGGCCGAGGGGAGCGATTTCGGAAGAGTGTAGGGTAGATGTACCAAAGGTTATCCCGTAACTTTGTTTAACTATTTTAAAACGTATTTAACACAAAGATCGTTCCACTTTTGGGGCATAATATCGTTCATCCGCTCTTTTATTTATGAACATCCTTTTTACATGTTCAATATAATAAATTCATTGCTACGTAATTGAAACGGTGCAACAAAGTCCAATATTCTTCGTACTGTCACTTGAAAACATTTCATTTAAATAGAAACACGTTTTTACGTATATTAGCACGTCAGTTTGTGTGACAGATATGAGATACATAATAAACGTATCGCTTTACTGAATTATGACACGACCCGTACTTTATAATTATATTGGTCACGTTTCAATGTTCAATAGCAGATTTACCTCCTAACATTTATTTATAAATATTAAGTGTAAACGTGTATACAATGTCTACGCGTTGTTACGTAAATCGATGTCTAAATTTGGTATGAAAATTTGTTTACTTACGATTCTTTGCACATTACTTTGCTATTAAATAAACGAATTAAAGTGGTGGTTATAGGAACAGTGACAGTACGTGGGTCATTTACTCTATTATGTGTCGACCTCGTCCATTATCACTGCCATGGCAATCTCTTTTGCGTTGTTTCAGCTTTCTTATGATGCACGTGGTCGGTGAAATTGTCTTAACCTTCGACTGGAAACGAATATCAAATCGACTTCTATCACTAAACTGCGAATCTTTGTGCAAGGTTTTTGCGATGCAAACTGCTACCGTATAATCGTGATATCTAATGGAATATTTATAGACAAGACCGAGTAGTATTAGTTAATAAAGATGCGCCTAAATGCGAAATTTAAAGAGATACACCTAACGTTTAGTTTCAGTTCCTGTTCCGACCGTGTTCGAGACACGATCATCGTAAGAGAACTGCAAGATATTATCAAAAAGTTTTAATCCTTCTTTCGCACATTTTTCCCCCTATTTAGGTTCTGTTTCTTCGATGTCGTAGATAAAAATAGGAATTTCTATAACGATCCGCAATCTAACGTTGACTTAAACCACTTATAATTTCGCATAGATTAAAACATATTATAAAATCGTTAACATAGAGGTGAAAAGGTGATTTTGACATGAAATGACTTCTGCGCGAGCAATATTTGGTTTTTCTGCAATCACCGTTTATTTTAATCGTTCCAAATGACTCGCATCGAGTGGTGGAGCTTTCATCGGATTTTCAATGACCTTTAGCGTATCTCAATCGCGAATAGTTTTTACTTTACGAGCTTTTGATCGTTAAGTTAAATTAAAGCTTCGTGGAGGTCGATTTTGCTTGCCCTGCGAGCGGGAAGCATAAACAGATTAAACAACCTTTTTGAAAACACCGACGCTCCGATATCCTGGAAAATTATGCAGAAGGTTATTACGCGAGCTTATTGAAAATGCCGTTTCGCCATTCGATCACGAATAATCTCAACGACCCATTGGCCCAAATAGAAATGTACGCATTATTCGATTGTGTTTTCAAACTATCGACTGCATCTTTCCGAGCAACGCGTATTTATTTGGCGAAGGGAAAATATAATAAGGGAAAATAGAATCATACGCGTACGGAGAATCGATTTTTTGCCTCGAAAGCAGAAACGCGCAATGAAATTTTGCGTTCAAAAATTAAATTTGTTTCAGTTGAGCACGCAACGTTGCTACCGATTTCGTCTGATTCGTTAAATTATTTCTTCCGTAGATCTTATATGGTGTTAAGGGGTTATTCTTTGATGGAAGCAGGTTCTTCTTATTTCGGTTTTTAAATAAAAAGACACGGGTTTAGGGAAAAAAGGTAACTGATATATATTTGATTATATGTGAGAATGTAATGTACCAGGACTTTCAATGTCCTGTCCGCACCGACTCTTCACGTCGAACTGTCGAGAAAACGACAGCCTTCGACACTTACAGTTTTACAAAACAATGGTCAACCTTTTCAGGTACGCTTAATGTTAAGACTAGAAAACATCGTATTTATTTATTGCCCTGTCCTTAATATTTTCGAGGATAGAAACTTATAGCCGGAGACAACAAACTTTATACCCGTAAAAATCTTTGTACCCAAAAAATCCAACACCACTCATTACCGACTTCTTACACAAAGCAAATAGACATATCATAAAAAAGCCATTAGCAGACAGGACGACTACGAACTCCATAACGGTAAACTGTCCCCGACCGACGATACCTGCTTGACGTATCGGACCTTCCCCAGAAGACGTGACTGCAAAATCATAGATTTCAACCCCCGACAAATTCTTTCATCTCATTGGACAGACACACTTTCCCACCTTCACTCCTTGAAATTAAAGACACGCCCTCACGCTCACGAATCTGTATATAAATATATCGAGTAGAATATATGTAAGATAACTTTAAGAAAGCAAACTTTGTAACGACACGACACAACACAAAAAATAAAGGCAGTCACGAAGGTGAACTCAGCAACACCAAAATTATTTTTCACCTGGCTCAGCATGTCAGTGCACACGAGCTACATCTAACACACAAACACTTAACCTTCGACAAGACCAGACGCTGCGACTCCGAAGTCTTGGGTTTTTTCCTATTACTTTTATTATGCCTGTAGAAGCGACACTCTAATATTTTTGTATACGGCGTTTTTCTACAGAAGAGCTGTTTTACTTCAACATATGGAATGAGAAAGCTTCGTTTACATAATACGTATATAGTTGTTATATTATAGTATATAATATTTGCATAATTTATTATGCACGTAATATGTATCCTGTTTAATGAATGGCGTATATGTGTTATTTATTTAAAAAGAACTGTTCCCATTGGTAAAATATAAAAGACGAGAGTTGACTATAGTCATTCCAAACGTGTTACTTTATGTTAAAAAGATAAAGAAAATTTCTCGCCCAACACAATTTCCTATAACGCTAATTCACAGAACGCGAAACATATTAACACGTTCGAAGGACGTGAATGCTATAGCATTCATTTTCATTGGGACGCGCAAAATGACACGAATACTATAATTCGATTTTATAAGCCATAGTATCGTGCATTCAATTTTATATGGCATTATTTTGTCAAATTATTAACCACTTCAATGTAATAACTAACTGATTAAACACGTGTGTATTTTTGCAGCTCGTTAATTTACCCCCCAATGTTTCGTTTCAAATATTAAGTGTAAACGAATACACGATGTCTACGTATTGTTACGTAAACCGAAGTCCAAATTTACGTTCCTTCGTGCATTACTTTGCTATTAAATAAACGAATTAAAGCGTCGGTTACAGGAACATTGACAGTTATCGGGACATCAACCTTATCGTTTAAAGTTTTCGCTATAAAATAAATCCCACCCCATTTCGCGCCGTTCTCTCTGCAGTTTTAATCCGAATCACCGAACGCACAGGGAATCCCCTGTGCAACGCGTCCCATGGAATTTCGATTCGACCGAAGCCGACTGTGTATTGTTTCGCTGTTTTTTCCCATCCGCCGAAATCTTTGATCCTGGTCGGCAAACAAAATGATTCCATTCCGCCATATATTCAACCGTGGCGGCCCTGTCTGGCAACTCTGAATCGTGACACGAGAAGCGAGTGGATAGGGCAACTCGCGGCAGAGATTTTTCACGTTGCAGAAGCGCGGGACATTTTTCACGGCACGAAGGAGGCAAAGAAGTGAACGCGGCCAATGGATTTATTACGCATTCAGGTCGGCATGCACGCGTTTACCTCGTCGCCCTGACGAGGGACGAGTAAATATTTCCCCGGCCTATCGAGCCACCGGAACTTTTTTCCCGCTCCTCTTCCTTTTTAAAGCAACCCTTTCTACCTTCTTCTTTTTTTTTTTTTTTTTTGCGCTTCGCCCTTGTTTCAATCTCGACGGATGCAACTGCAGAATTTTAGTGGATACACCGAGCGGTTTGAAAACAACGCGGCGGCGCGTCGATTATATGGGAAACTAGTCCGCGGTATTCATAAGTCGCAGCCACCGACGCGCGCGATTAACGGTAGTTCGTTAAAACTTTGTTAATTATTAGTTGGGGGAATTATTAATTGCTGGTAGGCGTAATAGCTAATCGCTACGGGACACTGTTACGAACTGAGCAATAGCCTCTTGTGCAGAGGCTCGAGAAACGCGGTACGATTTATCGTCGTTTGATTGAACATTTCTTTTGCGCGCCAACAAATAAATATTTAAATCAAACGGAGTAGCGCGAATAGTTTCGGATTTTTTATCGTAACACGCGGCTTCGGAATTGTCGAGATTTAGGATTTCTAATCTTTTGCATTCTCAGGCGTTTGAATCTCTCAGCTTTTACATTTCCTAGAGTTTGTATTTCTATACTTTTACATTACCTAGCGCTCGTATTTCTATACTTTTACATTACCTAGCGTTCGTATTTCTATACTTTTATATTACCTAGCGTTCATATGTCTATACTTTCACATTTCCTAGCGTTCGTATTTCTATACTTTTACACTTCCTCGCGTTCGTATTTCTATACTTTTACATTACCTAGCGTTCGTATTTCTATACTTTTATATTACCTAGCGTTCATATGTCTATACTTTCACATTTCCTACCGTTCGTATTTCTATACTTTTACATTACCTAGCGTTCGTATTTCTATACTTTTATATTACCTAGCGTTCATATGTCTATACTTTCACATTTCCTACCGTTCGTATTTCTATACTTTTACATTTCCTAGCGTTTGTATTTCTATATTTTTACATTTCCTAGCGTTCGTATTTCTATACTTTAACATTTCATAGCGTTCGTATTTCTATACTTTTACACTTCCTCGCGTTCGTATTTCTATACTTTTACACTTCCTAGCGTTCGTATTTCTATACTTTTATATTACCTAACATTCGTATTTCTATACTTTTACATTTCCTAGTGTTCGTATTTCTATACTTTTACATTACCTAGCGTTCGTATTTCTATACTTTTACATTTCCTAGCGTTCGTATTTTCACACTTTTAGTTCAGAGTAGTTAGACTTTAGCTAGTGTTCAAGCGATTCTTCGTACATTACTCTGCTATTGAATAAACGATTTGAAGTGTCGTTTATAGGAACGCAGGCGGTAATTGGGACATCTACCGTATATCTATCAATCTAAAACACGTTTCCAGAATTGGGAGACACATGCACGTAGCACTCGAATCATCAACGATGAATCTTCCTCGTGAATCTTTCCCATTGACCCCGAGTCGAAGTTGACAAAGTCTAAATATGAAAGCTGCCGCTGTCCACGTATCACACAGGGTGATAGGATAAAAGATGGGACGAAAGGGAGCAGAGGACGAAAGGAAACGTTCTGGTCGAGTGAAAAGGTTTTCAACGGTCGCACGGGTCGCGGCGTATTCGGTGAACGTACGAGCTTACCTAGTTTCGAGATAATAATTAAAAGCTTATCGCGAAAATTGGCTGGCGGCCAGCGGGCGTGGATATTGCAGATTCGCCGGTAGCGTGGATGGAAAAGGGACAGAGGGGAAAAACGAGGAGCAAGAAACGGAAGGTGCGCCGTCCGGTGTACGGGGCTGAAACTCGAATAAATTGCTTTAATTAAATAACTGCCCTTTTCGAAAATTGGTTTCGTGCTTGGTGGAGCGTTAACTGCCACACTTTCCGCGGGTCTTGGCTTCGTTTACGAGATCCTCGACCACCGATACAACCAACGCAACGGCGGCCCACGGTTCGCTCGCCAATTCGTCGCGGGGACATTGTACCGCGCAATTACCAACTTCAAATAAGCAAAAGTAGATTTGAATCGTTCAACTCTGCACGCGAAATTCGTAGTCCGCCGAACTATGCTAATAGAGCAGTTTAGCGGCCCTTAGTTTTAAGCCCTCGTAGTTAGTTTGCGAGCCACCTTCCGCGTACTGGATCTATTTAGACTTGTAGGAACTCGCGCGTGTATGTGTGTGACGAATTGCGATGAACGTTTTGGCGAAAAGTCGCGGGTTCAGCGATGGGTGAACAAGTTGTTTAGAAAAAATTAATCTCCCACGGATCGTATATTTAAGTCGATTGTGTAAATGAGGGGCTCAGTGAAAAGCAGACAGCAGCTACGAATTCATCATTTTACAGGACGGTGCATCGAAGAACATTTCAGTTTGATAGAAAATGCGGTACGGTATCGTCATTGACGAAGCATAGGGTAGACTATCCATTGTTGTATAGAATCATTAGGGAGCTACTTGGCCCTCTTACCATTTTAGCGTTACACACAACATTGCTATAATAATTTAGAGTAGATGCTGTTGCGAAAAATTACAAGACTTGAAGTTCAATATTACATTTTGCGGCACACAAAATTGTGGTGACACGCTAAGCGGAAACCCGATGGTAGGAATTAACCCTTTGCGGACGAGAAGTAGTAACACTTGTGAGAGTACTTTATTTTTTAATTCCACGACTTTGAGTTTTCACGCTTTTGAGTTCCAAACCATTTAATTTCCAACGATTTCAAATGTTTATTATTACGTTAAGTATTCATTGCATTGAGTTTTGTGCTTTAATAGTCGACATGGGTTCGGAAAGCCGAAAAATGATTAGGCGACTATTTGCCGACGCTTGTCCGCAAAGTGTTAAACTCACGCCACGTGTGGCGGGATGGGGTTTTGGCCTTCGGAAAGGCGCGTGCAACATCGGTACTTTTCCGTGTCGAGTCACCATCCCTTCCAAAGGTTTAGAAACAAAGGAAGGTAGCCCCCTCGCGAAAGCGACGCGGAGAAATTAGTAAGAAGAAAGTTCGGAGAGACGCGGTTCGAAACGGTGGAACCGAACGCACCGCATAAGCAAATCAAAAGAACGTTAATCGCAAGATTAGGGTAAGTTAATTTTACCCTCACGTTTTCCCTCGAAATAAATTAGATATTGAAATGTAACAGCTATATTCGCGGATATATGTACGTTTGTTTAAAAAATTATCAATTTTCTAGTAGATCTACTATCGGCTGCTAAACTTTTCCACGGTAATAAAACGTTCGAGGGTTACAAGTCCATACAATACACGACATGTATACGATACAGTAGTGAAATACAAATTTTAGCTGCAAAAATTCATTTTATTATTACACTTTTTATTTTAAACGTTATATCGAACGCGTCACTTGTGAGTCTCTCGATCGTAGAAGGAGACATAGTCAAATAAAAATGATATTGCGCGTATCCCTTCTGATTTCTTCGTACCGGTCGAGCAAAATCCAGCGTGGCGAAAGGGTTAAAGAACGTTGTTAAGACTCCCACGCCACTTGAACAACCCTCGCAGCTCCTGCAGCTCCTGCAGCTCCAGGAGGCCGCGACATCTTGGCGCCTACCCAGATAAGAGTGCATGTGGCACCCAGCCCCAAAATCGTTGGGCCTTTCCCACCACATTTTCCAGCGTCGTGGGAAATGCCCTTATATGGTAATTCAGGGATGGAATGCTACACCCTGATCCCACTATATAAACTTCATGCTTTAGCGCCCGCGAGACAATTATAACGACTAGCGTAGCAGTAACGTAGTGTACGTGTATTCTTCCGCGACTGTAAAAGTCTATTCCTAATAAAACGTTTTGTGGTAAAAGTGCTCGAGAGTACTCTTGATTTCATAATAACGTTCATCCGCAGCGAAACTAGATTAACGTTAAAATGGCGAAAGGGGGCAGCTAAACGTGACGCGGTATCACGGGAAATAGATGAATATGAGTTTCTTCGATTCGGGATGGTGCGGAGCACGTTAACGACTGGCATTTGCGCGTGCATAGGTAAAATTAGTCACGCGCTTATGATATACGCTAGTCGGCTGGCCGTTTAAAGCGACGCAAATCGTAGCATTAGCGGCCAGACGAGCGGCGAACGGGAACCGTCGGAAGTGATGTATTTCGATATCAGTGGAATTACGCGGTCGGTTTACAATTGGCCGCGCTCCACCCCGCCACGAACAATCGGTCCGACGATAAAAACGATTTATCGCCACCCTTGCACCCTTACCGACACCTGGGCCAATCGAATTTATCTTCGCAAGTTCGCTCTTCGAACGTAGCATTCGGTTATTAAGAAGCAAATACGGGGTGTCGGAGAAATCGCGTTACGATCAGACAGATCGTGCTCTTACATGTACAATGGAGCCCCGTTTAGCAGAATCTCGTTAATCAGCTTTGTGAACCTGTTAACCGTTAACGTACACAAAACTATAAATTAATATTAATATTGATCGGTCGAATTTTAATTGTTGCAGATACAAACATAAAGATAAAGCGTTAGAAAGCGAAGAATTTTCGAGGGAGGAGAGTTTATTACGTTTAACACGTTGGTAATTCGTAAGACGAGTTAATTCGTCACCCGCAATTAACAGGTAAAACATAATCTATTATTTAAATAAAATAATTCAAGTGTCGGTCTTGTACCAAGTGTCTTATACCAATCTTAATGAACCATTTGATTCTGCCGTGTCGTAAATTCAAAGTCTATCGTAACGAATGCAAAATAGGAATCACGATTAAAGTTAACATCGAAACCGACAAGATTCTTCATTTCCTTCGCTTCGTTAAAGAAACCAATGTAGTATAATTTCACGATTCCGTCTAACCGCTAATAATTCGGTTGTTGACGCGACGTTAAACTTCCTTTAAAAAAAAATAGAACAAGCGTAATCCTCGGAGAGCGGCCGAGTTAAATATAACTAAAATAATAAAGTTCGCATAGCTGCTTGTAACGTACGTTATTGTACGTCCAACGAAAGTTCGGAACGCGGCGCGGCACACGAGTAAAAAGAAGAGACGAGAGGAAGCGGAAGTTGCCAGTTCTCGCACTCGTTTCCTTTCTCCAGGGGCTGTTCTCAATCGAGCAAAGATTGGACACCGCGGTTCCCAACGATCGCGACGTGTTACCCGGAAAGTTTCGGCTACGACGGCGACGTATTCCTGTTCGCGGCGAGAAACACGGCCGCAGGCAACGAAAAGGAGGGTTCCGTGCACCCTGCAACTTTCTACTCGGCGTTGCTCGCGTGATCGCTCGCGGCTTCCACTCCGCTGTTACTCTCCTCTATGATTGACGGCCGACTCGTGCTCCAGCCGAGGAGCAAGATAAACTAATCTACCCGCTAATAGACTGATTAAACTAACCCCCCGTGAATGAAATTGAAATTGTTTACCGCGCTGTTTAAACGTGCCGAGCTTCGCGTCCTGGCAAAGATGGACGTTGAATCCGCGTAAACAAGCAAGCATTCAGTCGCGCGTCACGCATATCTCGAAATAACGTTTGCTGTTACCGTTGACGAAGATTCGCCTCGAACTGAAAAGGAACTCGATCGAAGGAGTCGTTTTGACTGGGCAAACGTTTCCCTCGCGCAATAAAACTCGTTTCGCCCACTTCCCTCCCCTCGTTTCTTTCATTTCTTTTCCGCCTCGAATTAACGATACGGAGCTTGAAAATGAGAAACTTCTGCTAGGGGAAACTGCTGCGTCGTATTTTTCTCAGCTCTCTTTGTCTCCTTCTCTCTTGCCAGCTGCGAGTTCCTTATGATAAGAGAACCATTTTAAACGCTTTGTTAGAGAAGAGTAATGACAATAACGGGGGTAATTGATAGTCTTGGCTTTTAGGTTGATCCAGGGAAAAATACTTTTCTTGTAGAGTGTCGCTCGTTTGATTCAATTTTGCGGATTAAGGAGAAAATCGCCGTAAGAATCGCATGCTATATTAACTCGATGCACGTGAAACGCTATTCCTGTCAATTTTCCTTCACTTTTGTCTAATTCGTAATTATAACGGATTAAGCGAGAAGAAATTTACCGTAACTCGTATGAAGCGTATTAAGAATAGTTGTAATAAAATAGCGAAAATTTTTGGGTACTTTGACAACGCGAATAATGGGAATATTTTTGTAATCCGTTATGAAATTCTAAATATAGAAAATATAATATGAGCTATTGCGAGTATAAATTTGGAACTTGGGGAAGCTTATACGCCTACAATTATTAGAGTAGTTGAATGTTGGTTTGTAAAATTCGAGAGAAGTGATGTTTCAGCGAACAACGAATCAAGAGAAAGATTAAAAATTCCTAAGTTTGCCTTATTATAAATGTAGAGAAATAAAACTAGTTAATTTAGAAACCATTTAGAAATAACATGAATTACCTGTCCATTGTTTCGAAAAAGCTGCATATGCACCAACCTAGTAAATATTAAAACAGTGTTTGATCTTTAGTAAATAGATATTGAATCTTATGTAATTCAAGAGCCTCCGAATTAATTTATACGTCTATCAACTACAATACTAAGAAGTATCGTATTTTACCCAGCTATTAAAACAGCGAATAGCTGATCAAAACTATTTGTAGCCAATAGAAGAATAATACTGCAATGTTAATCATAATTTCGATCGATGCTACGAATAATACAGTTAAACTCGTCGAACTTTGTTTCCTTTTTCGCCGAACGAGCCGAACAGAATACCGAATATCAAAGATTGATTTTCTTAATGAAGTTGTCTTGCGACATTCTTTCCACTTCTATCCGTCTTAGTTTTCATTTCGAAGGTACCTTTATTCCCGTCCGATGCTAGCGAGAGTTGAACGGAGCCAAATTGGATCGATCTTTATTAATTTAAAGCGCAACTTCGTCGTGACTGCGAGAGCTCGCAATTCGGTACGCGACAGCCTTATCCTATCGCTTTTCTCATTAATACGGCGTCGCGAACGGAAGCTCCGTTATCTGACTCACGGAGCAAGTACAAATTGCAGGCCCGGCTCGATAACCATGGTTATTCAATGCAAAAGATCGTGTCGGAAAGAAAGATACGTCGAACTGCTGCTTCGGCTTGAATAACGCACGCGTGTCAACCCTTTCGCGATCGAATCGTTCCTTTACTACGAATTTTCTTAATCAAATGTTGATAGAACATCGGATCCGGAGGCGGATTTAAAAACCCTGAACATTTACATCTTTTCCTAAAGACACCAAGTTTAGTTTCATACGTGCAATTTTAATTACGCATGAGTTTAGTCGATGGTAAAACTTGATGGTATGTTTACGTTCGCTTATTTTCATTATTTTACTACTTTAATGGCATACTATTATATTTCTGTTACATAGTATTCTACGATTTTTCGGTTCAAATCTTTGATTGTTACTCCTATTATACGCGTACTATCGTTGATTATAATTATACTTTTACATATGTTCAACTATTAGATGAAAACTTTCTCGCTATTATTTTGCTGTTATTAATTATATTATACGTATGATACGTTCAAAAGATTTGATTGGAAATGAAACATTAGCAGTACGTAATATTTTTTATATATTTAAAACTATGATTAACATGTATTTTTACGTTCCCCTGTTTCTCTCTTTCTTTTTAAGAGGCCCAATATTTTCTTCTGCGCCCGAGGGCTGAACCGCGCCTTAATCCGCCTCTGATTGGATCCGTGATTGGTATTAAATTGTGATTCCAGCCGCAGAAATGATCACGCGGCTTTATCACGCGTGTTTACTATATCGCTTCACCCTTTACGCTGAGATTCGTGGATTTACGGTAGCGAAATAGAGTATGCGTTTCCATTGAGCCGCGGGAACCTGATTGCTTACCCTCTAACTCACTAACTAGTAGCTGACTGAGATATCGGCCGACTGGAACCCTAATTGCTTCTGAGACTGATTAACTGATTCTGAGCCTAGTGCTGGAAGCCTGATTGCTTCGCAAGTGCTTGACAGCTGGTGGATGATTGGTCACTGACTCGCTGATTGACTATGTCACAGGATTACTCTACTATCTCGCTGTATTCCCTTTGATTACGCGCAAACTTTCCATCTTCGAAAAATTACGCTCGCTTAGGTAGTGGTTGCTCGGAATTGAGCAACAAGGAATTCTTGCGCTCCAAAGTGGTCGAAGTAGCTGGTGAAAAACCCTCCAGAATACAAGTGAAACGGTTGTGCAGAGTCGGAGTTAATTAACAATGTACACATAAATGGAAAAATATTACAATACACGTATATGTATATATAGTAGTACCTTGTCGTATAATAACACTCGTGATGAGTATTAGATACGTATCAATTAAATTGTATTGTCAATTGCTCTGAAATCTTAACTTATTTTGGTTTGAATACGTCGCTTTTAAATTTAAGAAGAATGCTGTCGTAACTGAGTAAATCGTGTTACTATTTTTGTAAACAATTGTTGTAACTTAGTTAAGATTTTTTCTAATCATGATGCTTTTAAACCTAACATAAGTATGATATTTGATTTAAGATTTTGAATGGTTTAATAGAAAGTGCTCAGCTTCTTTCATTTGTCAATTCGTATGCTCCTTCATGGACTCTTTGGTTTGCTCGTACGTTTCTTCCCACAAATTATACATCTCGTTTCCTCAATTCAGGTCCAATATCTAGGATTACGTCCATGGCGAATGACTATCGTACACCTATTGATCTTTCTGGTGTGTTTATTGTTGTACGTCGAAATGAAATTCGAAATTTATCGCAACGATCGCACATCGTGTACTCTAATGTAAACTGATGTAAATTAATGGGTTATCCCGTTTATCGATTAAATTAAATTCAATTAAATTATTCGCTTACTCATTAAATTGCACCGTATATCGACGAACAATAAACAGTAACTTAATTGTTAGTAAAAAAAAAAGTAAGAAGCATCACAGGGTTCCGTGTCGTTTAATCATTTTTGAAGATTATTATCGGCGTTGGTATTCTGCTCTCGGCAGAGTCTGGCGATGTGCAATTTCCTCGATTTTTATGCCGCTCGAGTTTCAAATTCAGACGGGGGCGAGCGCCAAATGAAACGAATCTTTCTTATACGTTTGCACTCCGGTGTTGTCCCTCGGAAGACTCCGGGAACTTTTGACTCCGAGCCAGGGAACGCCTCGCTGCGAATGTCACCGCACTCAACGGTTCTCAGTTTCGGCGTCGATAAACTTTGGGTTCGATTCAAAAATTGCGAAGCACCGTGGCCTGTTCCCGTTTCCTGCGAGCAACTTCTTCCACGAGCGTGTTTCGATCTCGAAACTGACAGCATCCCTTCTTGCGTACCCTCTTCGACTTTTGCTTTCGCAACTCTGTTGCTTCTCGTCCGGAATACGAGCGTTTTTATTCACGTCCGTTTTATACCCCGCTGTAACGAAGATTTCCACGTTCCCATCATCCGTGATTGTCCTAACTCGAAGTAACACGAACTTACGAACTGTGTCTAGACGAAGGTCTGCGATTCGTTCAGCGAGCATCCATGAGAAATGGCGATTCTACCCCGGTGGAATTTTGCAAAATTTGCGCAAGCGAAACTCGATCGTTTATGAACATTTCTTTACACGTTGAATATAACGAATTAATTACTACGTAATTATAACGAAATCGAATGTCCCTCGTACTGGCACTTGAAAAGTTCCCATTTAAATAGAAAAAATTTTTACATATATTAATAATTCAGATTACGTAACAGTTATCGTATGTATAGTAAATAGCTTTCATTGAATAATGACACGTCTAATTACATTGGTCACGTTCTAATGTTCGACAGCCCATTCACCTCCTAATATTTCGTTTGAAATATTAAGTGTAATCGAATATACAACATCTATGTGTCGTTACGTAAACCAAAGTCCAAATTTCTCACCAAAATCTCTTTATTTACGATACTTCGTACATTACTTTGCTATTAAATAAAATGATTAAAATGTTGGTCGTAGGGACGCTGACAGTACGTGGGACATCTATCCCGATTGTTTACAGAAATAATGATACAATTTTTATTAACGATTACAACTAATCGTTTCGATCGAAAAAAGTTAAAGAAATATTTCTCGGATTCGTGACCTAGTTTTAATTTTACGGCGGAACGTTTTTGTTCGGCATTCGGAAATTGAGAATCCGTTTGGCGAAGAAATCCGCGCAACGCGTAGCGGGGAATATGTTTGAAATTGTTAGGAAGAAGCCACGAGGGGATCGAGGGATGGCACGAAGTGGAAAGGAACTCTTATATGCCGTACGTCAATGCGGCCGCGTCCAATTTTGAGACCGGGATCGAACTTCAAGGGTCGCCTTCCCAACAGAAATCCGCATGCTCTACACCGACCGAAGATGTTTCCAATTTTTCGAGAGAAAAGAACTTTAAAGTCACTTGGAAGAGATCCAATACCGGTACTACCGTGTCCCGTTTCAGCATTACCGACAAAGCAGCCAAGCAAACGATACTTCTTCCCCATCACGTCCTCCCGTTTCGCCTCCTTCTTTGTCCTCCTTTTCTATAAAATAAACGGGCCGAACAACAAACACGGCATCGGGCGCAGGGAACATTTCATTTATCCGGAAAAGGGTCAGCACATATTCCGTTGGATTATACTTTCACGAATAACTCGCGATTAACCCCTTAACGCGCTAGCCGTGAACGACGCCGAAATTTGGGGATTTCGTTCGTTTCGTGTTTCATCGTCGATATTAGTTCCGCACATTAGTGAAAGAAAACGTGTTATAAATAATTTAGAGAAAGGTTTGGTAATGGTACAGATGTGTAGGATATGAACCTACGATGTGGGATTTGTGCGAAGGTTGTGTTAAATAAATCAGCTCTCTCTAATATGGATAGATATATATTTACTCTTAATACTCTGTCTCTTCGCTTGCAACTCGCTCGAACTCTGTCCTCTGACTGTCGCTTTCGATCCGTTCAACCCTCATTCTCACACGGTCACTCTCTTGCTGAGGCTCTCTTTGTCACTCCACTAACACTCTTCATGCATCCCAAGGAAAACATTCGGCGACAGGCACTCAAGACTTTCCAATCATTCCAAAACTCTAACACACAGACCCTCGACATTCGTACCTAGCAGTTGTACCTCATTCATACCTGAACCCCAGGGGGCCCGGACCCAGGTCTGGACGTCGACCCCCTACATATGTAAACAAGAATATTACAGTGATTTTAGTGTAACAGTCATTTGGGAACGGAAATATATGCCGTTTAGATCGAAGATTCCTCTGCCGCAGCCTGCAGCCAATATTTTAACGTTCAAACCCGCGGCTATAGTTAATTAAAAAATTTCACTTACGGCTGTATTCCATCAAAATATCATCGCGTGTATTACATTTAATATTAGTATCTTAGTATCTTAGTGTTGTTTACATCTAGTGTCTCGTCTCATCGAACAAAATATACTTATTAACCTTTTAACCCTTTGAGTGTTAAGTAATTTTGGAAAACGGGCGGATTTCTGAATTAATTTCACGACTGACTCGTTACACATTATCCCGTAACATCCGTATCGTCATTTTATTAATTAGTACAAAATTTCCGAATTCATACTTTGCGAATTTACTGAGCACTGAGCATTTATTGTTTTAAAATATCCGAATTTCTATGCTTTATGCGTCGCATTTAAAATTGGTCGTCGTGTATGCGTCAACAGCGATGAAAGGGTTAAGGAAACCCGTGGTAATAAGCAAACTCCTCCTACACGGTATTTGGATTCGGATAGCATTCTATTATGCACGCTGTTTTGTTCCCGCTAAAATGTCGGCGGCCAATGTCAGAAATTTCAACTTCCTTTTCAGGCCCGGTGGGATTTAGGCGTTCAAGTCTTTGAATGGCGCGACGGTGACGATCGTTGAGCGAATACAACGCGCGCGTGCCACTCGTAACCGCTCAGCCACGGTATTATGGACGTTTTCGAGGACCGAACGAATACATTTGCTGTATCGCGCAAACGGCAACGGGGGCCACTCCACGGAATCATTCACCGTGTCGCTGTGCCGTTACTCGCGAGCACTCGGCGAACACGAAGGAATATGTGGAACAGGCCGGACTGTTTTAATCCCGGAGCGCGCATTAACGCGAAATTACGCGCCGCTGCTAAACGACGCGTCGCGCGAACAATTGTGCTGCAAATCGTTGCGCAAGATGCCCGTTTAAGCCCACTTTTCGAACTTTACGAGCCCTCCTACGCGTGCATCGTTTTCGACATTTATTGGCTATTCCCATGCCATATCTATGCAAATACCAGGGTAGATGTACCGATTACTGCCACTTTAACCCCTTGCCTTATAATAACGGGTCACACGCGTGGCACATATTCTGCTCTGAACGCAATAACAATGCACCGTGTTTGCGATAAACTTTAATTTCAACTGCGACAATAATTTTAGTTCACAATAATAATGATTCTCGAGTATGAGTTACTGTATAACAGTACTGTGTTTTGCACGCAATAGAATATTATAATAATAAATAGCTAACGCTACGAAAAAGATTCGTAGGGGAAATGGTTAAGGTTCGCGCGTAACTTTATTTAACTATTTTAGAACGTCGTTAATATAAAGATCGTTCCAGTTCGAAGCATAATATTGTTCAACGCCTCATTTATTTACGAACATATTTTTATACGTTCAATATAATAAATTCATTAATACGTAATTGGAAATGTACGACATAGTCCACGGTCCTTTTTTACTGTCAGTTGAAAAGTTTTCATTTAAATAGGAACACGTTTTTACATATATTAACACGTCAGTTTGTGTAACAGATATGTTAGCGTCAACCCGTGTGCAGGGGTGATGCGCGTGTCGGGGTCATTGTGCCCTCGGGCTTCGACTTGTGCTTTGGGAGTCTTAAGCGGCCGATGTCGAGAGTTTGTGTCTGTCATCGGGTGGAGGATCGGTGGTAGCCGATAGCTAGGACCGCGATGAATTCTAAGAGTCGCGGATGTTATGGTTAGAGTTCGATGCCCTTCTTTTGAGGATCGTCGAAGAAACCGTGCCTCGTGGCCGATGACCTGACGTCATGGTGCTGCGTGGCGCGTGCAGGGCGATAAGGGTGTTCTCGAAGGATCTGGCCACGGAGTGGGGAAGGTGACGTACCTTCTGGTAAGAGGAGCGTGATGAACCCCACGGCACTTACCCCAGAACCTCTGAACGAGAGTGTTTACCATCTTTGATTCTAACAGATATAGGATGTATAGTAAAAGTATCGCCTTATCGAATTATGACTCGTTCCACACTTTATAATTATATCGGTCACGTTTCGATGTTCAACAGCACATTTACCACCTAATATTTCGTTATAAATATTAAGCGTACACGAATATACAATGTCTATGCGTCGTTAAGTAAATCGAAGTCCAAGTTTAGTATGAAAATTTGTTTACCTACGACTCTTTATACTTCGCTATTAAATAAACGAATTAAAGTGGCAGTTATAAGAAGAGTGTCAGTACACGGATCATTCACCCTATATGCGGCAATGTAATGAAATACAGTGTGGGTTTGGTTCCGAGAAAATCTGAAGAGCTTTCGGGTCGAGGCGATAGACGAGCGAGTGAAGTGTTCCCGAGGCGTGAAAGAAGAGTGCTAAGTAAGAATACTTTAGCATGACACGGGTGAAAAGATGAAAATCTTGACAGCCATTTTTTTAAATATTTGAACAGAGAAATAACTTGATGAGTCCATGTAAAATTGCAGATGAATTTGACGACTCTATGATTAATTTTTTTATCATTTTAAAGCTTCCAACGCTTTGAGGTAAACGCATATGCAACCTAAAAACCAAGTAACAAACCGGTTTCACCGGATTCGATTCAGAACGTTTCTAACATTCCCTTGCCCTACAATCGTTTTATTATCCACACAAACTAGCATAAGTTGATGTTTTACATCGCGTGAAGTACAAATCGTAGGAATATTCGAGGCAACATTTATTTTACAGCCTCCAAGCTTGTAAAACGAAGCTAAGATTGAAGTTCAAATTAAATTTTACCTTCAGTGATATTTATTTTCGTCGAGTACGATTCGTTATCGTAGACCAAGGGATTCAATTTGCCCTTCTGTAAAATTTCGAAAGTATCGCTTATCAAGTTGTTATCCCTAAAATTGTCACGTCAAAGTGGAATTCTTCGGATTTCCGCCGAAATGTTTAGCGAATCCGATTTGGGTGAGGGAGAAATAACGCGAGCGATGTTTCTTCCCATCGGTACCATTCAATATTCATGTAAGAAGAATTACAGAGCAGTAACTCTTCACGGCGGCGTGGTTATCTAAATCCTCCACTTCTCGAGCAATTCGGTAGCGAAGGTAAAAGGCTGTTCCTCGTTGTCGGAGGAACGAGGGGAAACATCGTTCGTATTACCTCCGATAAGAGTCCCTGCGACGGTATCTTCACCTTCTCGTTCCCCTCGACAACACGATTATCCGCCGTGCTTCGAGAAAGTTATTCTTCGGTATCGGCCCGATATTACGCCGATGAATATTTTTCTCCTCCCCTTCGCATTTTCTGCCCAAATCTTCTTCTCATCCTTCTTACTTTGCTTAAAAATCCTGTGATTTTTAGCGCAGCAGGCAAATTGGTAATTTTCACGTTACGAGATTTTATTACAGCGTTTTTACAAAAAATATTCCTGCGCCAACTTGCCTTTTTATATTTTACGTAGATTAACTTTCCGTATAACGCGGCGTTGACTAATATTTTAAACTTTTGAGGGATTTTGCACGTTTAGACGTAGCGCTAACTCTCAATAGCCACTTTACGTCTACGGTATATTTCTGAAACATTTTGTAATATTTTCACTAGGCAGTAGCTTCAATTCTATCCTTGAATCTGTTACTACGCGTAAACGCGCTTCGCTAGTGGAAATAATTAAATAAACGCAACTCCGAGCAGTTTTATGGGCTTGGCGGCGTTGTATTTACAAGAAGCGGCGCATAACTCAGCGTGAATTATTCGCGAGGGTAATAAATTCAGATTTATAATTGAAAAAGTGGCTGGCCAGGTGACAGGGAGCATCGCGCAAAAAGGAAGCAGCAATTCCGATTCCATCGTGCCGCCGCCAACTTACCTAACCAGGATTCTCGCCCGGAAATTCAAAAAGTTACCAAACTTCCAGAAACTTGCACGCAGTGTTTTCATAGAACTCGATTTGATTTACTCCCCCCGTTTTATATCGTCAAATTTAAATGGCCCAAACTCTTCTCAACTATACTTTTATTTAACGATGTAAAACGTAAACAAAATATTCTACTTATGTGTGGCGTGTGCTGTAGCATCGATACCACAAGATTTTCGAAACGTGTATAGGGTAGATGTACCGCGTACTGCCACTTGAAGGTTCGCGTAAACCGAAGACCAAATCAAGTATGAAAATTTCTTTACTTACGATTCTTTATACTTTACTTTCCTATTAAATAATGCGAATTAAAGTGGCAGTATTAAGAACAGTGATAGTACGGTGGATCGTTTACCCTGTTCATTATTATTTCTGTAGGAATTTTAGGGTGGTTTTTCATTAATCGAGCGGTACAAAATCTATACCGCGCGTTTATACAATGTCCGCGACGATGACTTCCCAGTCTTGCTTTTATTTTTTTGTCTCCTTGCGGATTTTTTTTTCTGTTGGTTAGTTTGGGTAATGTTTCCGTGGTACCTAGGGATTTTTCCCTTATGACCCACTGTCTTGTTGGTTATGTGTTAGTGATGTATTTGATTAGTTAATCACTTTGTATTTGTTCACGGGAAAAACTTTGAAAAACCAGGTCCTTGCGGCGCACCGTTTCTGCCCTTAAATAGGAAACGCGCGCCCCCTTTTTCTTGGGGAAAGACCCCACTGTCACTGGTTCTACGGGGCCTGGTCAACGTCACACCGATGAGGGGGTGAGGGTGATCGGGTCTCGCTCGAGTTCGGTCCCGACGCTCGCTGAGTCATATGGACTCCGAATGTTTTCCCGATTTATGGACGGCCCTTGAACGGTTCCGGCCGTCGTTGCTAGACTAGTATCCCATCGCCTCATTGTTCCCTGCTCCCTCTTACATTTCTCAAAGATATCTTTCACTTCCAGCGACATTTTTATTAACTAACTTCACTCCGTGTTGACTACAAATTCTCTATTAGGTCGTATAGTTGCACAATAGCACTTTGCATCGCAGAAAAAAAAACACGTCATCGTGGTTAGCTAAATCCCATATTATCGCGTTTAACCGAAAGCTAGCCAACGAAAGTACACGATCCGGTGCGCCAGATGTACCAAGCAGCAAGGATAAAGCCACTATCGTGTCCTAAGTCCTCCGCAAAATAAACCTCGAGTGCTCCTAAACCTACGATTACAATTCGCCGTCGCGTTCGTCGTAAACCGTCGTCCATCGGACACGAAAGTCGCCCCGAAGAAGTCCTGCATCCTCGCGAGGACGAGCAAAGTATAAGGTTCGCGTGTCCTCGCGATAAAGCGCACGCGTCGACGTGGAACGGAGAAACTTGGCGAGAACCGTGGTACGTAGGCGATACCCCAGGCTTCTGTGGCAAGCGTTGAAGACGACGCGATGCGGGGGCCGGGTTGGAAAATGGAATCTCGATAGATGTGTTTCAGGGAGAGTGGAGCGAAATCGAGCGGACAGGGTCCCTATAATAAAGAAAGAGAGTTGAAGCCAACTCGGAGGTAGCAGCAGCAGCAGCAGCGTTGTAACTAATTTAAGAAAGTGCTCGGTACCGGGGCGAGTGCATCGAATTGCGTTTCCTCCTTTCTCTGACTTCCTTCCGGTCGGCGTTTGCCGAGCGGCACGCTCGCAAGCGACCTTTATCGGGCGGCAGGAGCGGATCCAGAGGGCCGTGGGCATCGTAAAGTCAATGAGAGCTCAGCTCCCCTTACATTTTTCAAGGACTTCACCCTCGCCCGCTATAAATAACTGTCCGCCTTTGATCGCGCTCTTCCTCTTGTCGCTCCCTCTTTCTCTCTCTCTCTGTCCTCCAGCCGCTTCGCTGTGTCCTCGACAAATATCTACCCTCCTCCCCCCCCGCCTCCGAAGAAGGGAAAAAATTACCCACGGAACTTTTGGTCGCGTTTCTCTACCGTGGCTACGATCGATAGACAAACATAGGTCGCTGTTAAAGAGCGGCCAACGCGTTGACTCTTGCCTAGTGGCGGGTTTCGATACGCGATTCCGCTTTGAAACGGACGCACGGTCCGCGGGTCAAAAGCTGCTGGCGGAATCGGCATCTGGCTTGTTCGGTTCGCGAGAACAGGTCCGTTTCGCGTTGAACGCAGCCAACCGCTTCGCTTGCAAGACGGAATTAATCGCGGAGAGGAAGCACGTTTCAAGGCGTTCCTTTGCTCTTTCATCCGCGATTCGGATGCAGAAACGGGTCGCGATGATTAGAATCACCCTGTGATGAAGCCTTTTTTGGCTGCTGTGCTTTACGCGTACGGGTTTCTCGGAGCAATTTAATTGGCGAGGATACGTCTTGATGTTCGTGGGCGTTATTGTCTTATTTTATTTAGCAGTGGGCAGGTAGAAATAGGGTGTAAGATAGATATACAGGGTGTCCCGTAACTGGTGATACAAGCGAGTAGAGGGTGATTCTACGCGAAAAATTGAATCGAAAATTTAGAATAACATTTTATTATACGACGCTTTATTTTCGAAGAAAATAAGTTTGAATATTTGTCGAGTACGCGTGCACTTGGACCAGTTTCAGTATTTGCGGGGTCATGTTAAGTCAATTGTGTACAGCTATGACATGACGAGCGTTGAACAATTAAAACAAAAAATTATTATAGCGTTTGAACGATTAAAATTGCACAACGACACGTTAGAAAACGTTCGATGCAATTTAATAAGGAGAGCACAGTTACGTTTGCAAGAACGTGGACATCACTTCCAACAGTTCATAAATTAGACGAATTCTGGAAATCTGTTCATCGATCCATTGGGTGTATACAAACATTGACAACATTTACGAACAAGAATGGAGGTGATCTACAATGAAATCCGTCGAGCTGAAGCTCGTCCAAGTGCACGCGTACTCGACAAATTTTAAAACTTATTTTTTTCGAAAATAAAGCGTCGTATGAAGAACTTTTATTCTAAATTTTCGATTCAATCTTCCGAGTAGAATCACCACCTACTCGCTTGTACCACCAGTTACGAGACGCCCTGTATATTATGCTAGTAACCGAAGTTACTTCCAGTTACTGTCAGTGTCCCTATAACCGACACATTAATTCGTTTATTTAGCAGCAAAGTAATGTATTAACAATCATAAACAAACAAATTTTGATGCTAAATTTGGACTTTGACTTACATAACGACACATAAACGTATATTCGTTTACAATTAATACTTGAAACGAAATATTAGAAGGTAAATTGGCTGTTGAACATTAAGACGTGACCAATATAATTAATAAGTATGGAACTTATTATAATTCGTTTACTATACGTACATCTTATATCTGTTAGACAAACTGAATTCCTAATATATGTAAAACGTGTTTCTATTTAAACGAGAACTATTCAAGTGACCGTAATATTGGTTATTAATAATGGGATAATAACAATTGATAATTGATAATTAATAAATGATTAACAGTTGGACTTTGTTGTACATTTTCAAAATTACGTAGTAACGAATCCATTATATTCAACCGTATAAAAATATGTTCATAAATAAAAGAGCGTTTGAACAATATTATCCTCCATACTGGAACTGTATGTTTAGGTTAACGACGTTCTAAAATGGTTAAATAAAGTTACGCGATAAGCTTAAAGTGGCAGCAAGCTGGTGCATCTACCCTATAGGCTATTGCGAGCCGCGCAAAAAGAAACGAAGCTCCGTTCGCGGCGCGGAACTTTCCGATTTTGCATTCGCCTTTCTATTAAATTGGTCTCGCATGCAACGGTTCTAATTTCACATTGCATCGCAAACCAACTGCGACTCCAATATTTCCTGGCACTCGTTCAACTCCGCGAATACTCTCCGCGTTCCCAAGAGAATCTAACAACTGTATCTTTGGCATAGATGGCCGTATTCTCCGTCGCATCGGCAAGCGAAAGCAACCCTGCCGAAAAATACTTGGTCGGTCAAGAAAAACTTCTCGTCGCGCACAAGAATCCGCGCTCTTATCGTATCTTCATATAAACATAGCTTCTATGACGTCGCAAATTTACAAAGCACCGCTCGCTTTATTCGAAACGAATCTCCGCCGAAGGTTTAGCACCGAGCCAAAGTTCCGCTTCCTTCGAAGCGTTCGCGTTCACTGCGGGAAACCTTATTGCGGAAAGTATTTCGCGTCAACTTGCTCCTGGTGAGATACTTCGAGATTGCGCGCCAAAATGTGCAGAAGCTCCGCGAGAAGACCGTTTACCCCGATTGCTTCCGTCGAGGTTTACTGCGTCGTCGCTTGGGAAAAATTAGCACTTCGAAGGAACGTGATGTTCGATGCAAAGTTGTGGCTGTCTCGAATACTTGGGGGGCAATCTTTCACCCATATTGGAACACGATGGGTGTTGGTAAATGGACTGAGTACAGGAAAGGTTCGAGAGTAGGGACGAGGTTGAGCGTTTGGAAAATTCGTTGTTTACGTGGACGAAAAGTGAAGTAGCGTAGATGTTCTAATTACTGTCGGTGTTCCCATAACCGACGCTTTAATTATTTCATTTAATAGCTGAGTAATGTACGAAGAAACGTAAATTTGGACTTCGGTTCACGTAACGATACGTAGACATTGTATATTCGTTTACGCTTAATATTTGAAAGGAAATATTAGGAGGTAAACGTGCTGTTGAATATTAAAACGTGGACCAGTGTGATTATAAAGTATGGGACGTGTCATAATTCGGTAAACGCGATACGTTTACTATATATCTGATATCTGTTACACAAAACCGACCTGCTAATATATGTAAAACGTGTTTCTATTTAAATGACAACTTTCCAAGCGACAGTAATAGGGACATTGCACTTTGTTGTACATTTTCAATTACGTAGTAATTAATTCATTACGTTCGACATATAAAAAAATGTCCGTAAATAGAGGAGACGTTGAACAATATTATGCTGGAAACTGGAACGATTTTTACGTTAAATAACTTCTAAGATAATTAAATGAAGTTGAGCCATAAGCATAAAGTGGCAGTAATTGAAACATCTACCATATAATAAACGAGAGTATTCGATGAATTTCGCGAGTCACTGTGTGCGTTAGAAGTATAATCCTATCTATATTACAAGGATAAAATATTTGTGAATTTGAAAAATGGATAGATGTTATGAATGAAAACTGAATAATTTAGATTTTTGAGGGAAATACAAATGCTTGTTACCGCAGGGATGGAGAGTTTACAATCGCGGTTGCATTACATCCATGCTGTTCACCGATCCCTCAAATGTTAGGCCACGTTTTCACAGCCAACTCACCGATCCAATCGCATTTATTTGCGCCTTCCGCGATTCCATCCCGACGCCTCGTAATTCGAACGGATGTTTGATTTCGGCATAAATCGTCCGTGAATCGTTTGCCGATCGAAACCACCACTAGCGGATTCCATTTTTCCGATTCCCTCGCGGCGAATTTACTTCCCTCTTCGTTTACGAATTTGTTCCCCAATCCATAGTAAAACTATTAACGCGAATTAAGCGTACAGGAATATTTCTGTGTCCCCTTTCTTTTACTTTCTGTGTACCTCTACATTTAAATTTCCAAGCTTTTAGATTTCCAAGTCTATTGAATTTCTAAGCCTTTCAAATTCTCGGGTTATCGAATTTTCAAGCATTTCAATTTCTAAACGTTTAGATTTTTTAGTCTTGAATTTGTAAGCCTTTCAATTTTTTAATCTTTTAGGTTCCCAAGTCTTAAATTTCTGAGTCATTCAATTTTCAAGCTTCCGAATTTTTAAGCCTTTTACGTTATAAGCCTTTAGATTTCCAAGTCTCGAATATCTAAGCTTTTAGGTTTCCAAGTCTAGAATTTCTAAGCTTCCCAATTTTCAAACTTTTAGATTTCTAAGCCTTGAATTTCTAAGCCTTTCAATTTCTAAGCTTTTAAGGTTTCCAAGTCTTAAATTTCCAAACCATTTAATTTTCAAGCTTCCGAATTTTCAAGCCTTTCAATTTCTAAGCTTTTAGATTTCCAAGTCTTAAATTTCCAAACCATTTAATTTTCAAGCTTCCGAATTTTCAAGCCTATCAATTTCTAAGCTTTCAGGTTTCCAAGTCTTAAATTTCCAAACCATTTAATTTTCAAGCTTCCGAATTTTCAAGCCTCTCGTTTTCTAAGCTTTTAGGTTTCTAAGTCTTATATTTCCAAACCATTTAATTTTCAAGCTTCCGAATTTTCAAGCCTTTCAATGTCTAATCTTTCAGGTTTCCAAGTCTTAAATTTCCAAACCACTTAATTTTCAAGCTTCCGAATTTTCAAGCCTTTCAATTTCTAATCTTTCAGGTTTCCAAGTCTAGAATTTCTAAGCTTCCCAATTTTCAAACTTTTAGATTTCTAAGCCTTGAATTTCTAAGCCTTTCAATTTCTAAGCTTTTAAGGTTTCCAAGTCTTAAATTTCCGAACCATTTAATTTTCAAGCTTCCGAATTTTCAAGTCTTTCAATTTCTAATCTTTCAGGTTTCCAAGTCTTAAATTTCCAAACCATTTAATTTTCAAGCTTCCGAATTTTGAAGCCTTTCAATTTCTAAGCTTTTAGATTTCCAAGTCTTAAATTTCCAAACCATTTAATTTTCAAGCTTCCGAATTTTCAAGCATTTCATTTTCTAAGCTTTTAGATTCCCAAATCTTCAAATTTCCAAGCTTTCGGATTCCAACGCCCTGAAATTTGTGCACTTTCTAATTTCAAGCACGGTGGATTTTCATTGTAAATTTAAATTTCTCATAAATGTATACGGGATCCGCGGTCTCCTCTCATTACTTTCTTGTCCCGTCGCACAAGTCTTTTTAGGGAAATGTATGCGGGTCCTGAATCAGCGACCAAATTACCATTTTCGAGTGGTTAGCTGAATTTGACACCATCCCATTTACTCGACAGTATTAAGCACACCCATACGGGTACCGAGAACGTTACACGTGTAACGAGAAATTCGGGGAGCCAATCGAAGGTTTTGTGGGCTCTATTGAATCACCGATCCTACGCACTCTGACCCTAGTGTGTCTGATACGATTGTAGCTATTGAGACTGAAAAAAAAACCGAAACATTGGATAAAAATGGAAATTCGATGCTGTCCGATAGTAAATTCAATTCGTGAAAGACAATTTTCGATTGAAACGATCCACGTCAATCGTTGTGCTGTTTTTAGTATTGCAAACAAATATTGTAGCGTTTTCAATCCTTTGACTGCTGTCTATTATTAGGTCGTTGCGTACGAAATGACCGATTTTACGTAGCTTAAAGATTCCTATTCGAAATTCGTCCTATTAGAATTACAAAATTTGCATGAAATTTACTTTATTCCCTTCTAAATTGAACTTGTCAATTTTATGCGTTCTAGTAAATATTCATTCATTCATCCCGTATATTTATCCCTTTTAGAACCTACATTCGGTATATTCTTAAATATAACAATTCATTATCGTTGAATTCGATGTACTCTAATACACGGTCTAATTAGGACTAGAAATAATTAAATCTTTCGATTGAAAAGACCATGGGAATAATCACAGATCTATCCCTTTATCTGATACATTAACTTTCATCGACAATTTGTTCGTAAGCTCGCTACCAGCTTTTGGCTTCTCTTAAAAAATCTCCTTTCTTTTTTCTTTTTTTTTACTTTTGTCACTTTTGTAGCCCGCGTACGACACGAACAATCGATAGATCGATAGCGTAACGGTATGACTTTTGTTCTCAGCAACTGATTCGAAGCCAGAGACGACAATGGTCGATCAGGAGGAGCAAAAGGATCGGAAAACTGTTGGGTAGGGAGCTAATCAAGAACTAGCTGAAAGGCGTTAGCATTAAAAGTCAGCGATGTACGATCGCTGGAGCTACTTGAGTCCATCAACCGCAATAGAGCGTACCGCTGAGCAAGCATCGGAAATCGATAACGCAATCTGGCCGGCGTCGCGCAAACGTTTTCGCGTGACAGCGGTCGACTGATATGAGCTGGCGAATGTGACAAACGTTCATAATGCATGCGGATTCGAGAATGAACCGCGGTGCATTGCAGAGGTGGCAACGGAGGACGAGGGAGGAAATGATGAAATTCGAGGGTGGAAAAATAGAGAAGACAGCGAATAGAATAAAAGGTGAAAGTAGTGTGGGATTTTACTTTAGATGGTGGAGGGAAACGATTCGGGGTTCGATTGAATTAGTGAATGTTGCAGTAAAAACTATATTCAATATAATGGATACTTAAGCTACAACGACGAGGCTACGACAAAACAAAAACGACAACTTTCTCCGATCGACGACGTACAACGACTGCCCTTCGCTCGGGTCTCCCTTACCCCTCTCGCCATCCTCGCCTTCGTCGCCTTCTCCTCTTTTCCGGGCTTTTCTCAAGAGGACTTTTCGTCGCTGGGCCCGAGAGGGGAAGCGCGTTACAACTTTCGCTTCGCTAGGCCTGCAGACCCTTGACGCATCGCCGTGACCCTACCCTAAAGCACCTCATCCTAACTACACACACACACACACAACCATGCATACCACTGTTTTCACTATTCTACAGTAGCGATCAGACTGAGACACGTTTTATAACTTAATTTGGTCCCTTAATTTTGCTCGCAAGTGTAGTAAGAAGCTTGCAAATTCTAAGGTTGAAGTATTCAAATGCTTAGAAATTCAAACATGGCGAAAATTTCGACGCCAAAAGTCTTGCAAATCCGTAACCCTTAAAACACCAGGCAATGGAAGAATGTATGAAAACAGCGTACGAAACGTGGAGTAGATGTCAGGATTACTGTCACTGTCCCTATAATCGTCACTTGAATTACTTTATTTAATAACAAACGAACGTATGAAGAATGGAGTGTAAAAAAATGTCAATAGTAAATTTGGACTTCATTTTTATGTGACAACGCGTGGACATCGCATATATGTTTATATTCAATATTCGAAAATAAATATTAGGAAGTGAATGTGTCGTTTGAGCATAAAAATGCGACTAATGTGTTGTAAGTAAAAAGTATGGAAATTTTTCTAATACAGTAAAAGCGATGCGTTTACTATATATCTTCTATCTGTCGTATAAACTGACGTGCTAATATATGTAAGGATCATTTTCGTTCAAGTTACAACTTTTCAAATGACCGTACGAGGGACATTGGACTTTGTTATACATTTTCAATGACATAGTACGTAATACGTCATATTTAACATACAAAGAAATCGTCATAAATAAAACAGATGTTAGCTAATGTTGCGCCGCAAACGGGAACGATTCGTCAGTTAAATGACTTCTAAAATAATTAAATCAAGTTGCTCAAAGCGATAAGCTTAAAGGGGCAGTACGTGGTACGTCTATCCTATTATTATCATTGTTTAACTGCATCCAACAATTGAAGTGGCGTCGCCTTATCATTGGATTATACACCTTGAGTATTCGAAGGCCAGCCTTGATTCTTGCTTATGGCTGTAAGGACGTTTATTGTTGGGCTTTGAGTGTCGCGCAGGAAACAGATCCCCACGATGCGTTGGGTGCTTGCCTGGTATAGCAAGAGCAGCAGTTTCTCGTAATTCTCAGACGGAATCTAGAGCTTGGCCAGCGGTATTGTAGCACCGTAAAGCTTGGTCAGCGAAGTTATAGTGCCACAAAGCTTGATAAAAAGGCACCCAATAAGTGGGTTCACGATGTATGCTGAACAATTCTTTGCAAAATCTGATACGGGTAACGTAGCGCTAAAGGGGTTAAATTCAACCTCCGTTCTCGACGAGTATAGCAGCAGTTTCAAATTTAACAGTAGTAGGTTCATGTAATTGTCAGACGGAAGCTAAAGCTTGGCTAGCTGAATCATAATACCGTACAGCTTGATAGAAGGATATTGAATACGTGTACGTAGACACATATGTGTAAATAAGTTTACCTTGTCGAACAACTCAAATATGGGTTCGCAGCGTTAATTATAAACAAAAATATGGACGTTAAGGGGGTTAATATTCCTGATCTCTACCTTCGAATTAGAGACGAATTCAAGCTTCATCCTCGTTGATTGTAGCAGCAGCTTCGAAGTAAGCAGTAGTAGGTTCCTGTAATTGTCAGACGGAAGCTAAAGCTTGGCTAGCTGAATTATAATACCGTACAGCTTGATAGAAGGATATTGAATACGTGTACGTAGACACATATGTGTAAATAAGTTTACCTTGTCGAACAACTCAAATATGGGTTCGCAGCGCTAATTATAAACAAAAACATGGACGTTAAGGGGGTTAATATTCGTGATCTCTACCTTCGAATTAGAGACGAATTCAAGCTTCATTCCTCGTTGAGTGTAGCAGCAGCTTCGAAGTAAGCAGTAGTAGGTTCCTGTAATTGTCAGACGGAAGGTGGGGCTTGGCCAGTGAAACTATAGCGCTACAGAGCTTGATAAAAAGGTATTTAATAATTGCACGCAGCACGTAAATGTCCCGAAATGTACGCCAAACAATTTTTGGCAACTCGTACACTGCTTCATAACGTCAAAGGGATTAAATTCAAGCTTCGTCCTCGGCGAGTAGTGCAGAAGCTCTGAAATCAGCAGTAATAGGTTCCTCTAATTGTCAGACGAAAGGTAAAGCTTCGCTAGCTGAATTACAATATTGTACAGCTTGGTGGAAGGATATTGAATAATTGTACACAAGCACATGAATGAGTGTACACCATCAATCAACTCACATATGGACTCAGAGTGCTAATTAAAAAAAAAGACGAGAGTTAAGGGTTTCATATTCACAAACTCTGAGTTTCAATTACAAGTAATTCAAACTGCATTTTCGCCGAGTATATCCAGAAGCTTCGAAATCACAAGTAGTGTGTTCCTGCAATTGTCAGACGGAAGGTGAAGCCTCGCTATCTGAATTATAATACTGTACAGCTTGATAGAAGGATATCGAATAATTGTAAATAAGCACATAAATAAGTTTACATCTGCAAACAACTAATATATAGAGTCACGTAGTTAATTAGAGAAAAGTGTAAGAATTAAGGGGTTAATATTCACAAACTCTGCGTTTCGATTACACGAATTCAAGCTGCATTCTCGCCGAGTATAGCCAGCAGCTTCGAAATCACAAGTAGTATGTTCCTGTAATTGTCAGACGGAAGCTAACGCTTGGCCAGCCAAATTATAGCACAATGCAGCTTTCTAGAATGATGTTGAATAGTTGTACATAGGCACATTAACGAGTGCACATCACTAATTAACTCACATATGGATGCACAGTGCTAATCAAAGAAAAATGTGAGGAATTAAGCGGTTAATGTTCATAAGCTCAAGATGCAATTGAATCCAAGCTGCATCCTCGCCGAGTATAGCCAGCAGCTTCGAAATCACAAGTAGTATGTTCCTGTAATTGTCAGACGGAAGCTAACGCTTGGCCAGCCAAATTATAGCACAATGCAGCTTTCTAGAATGATGTTGAATAGTTGTACATAGGCACATTAATGAGTGCACATCACTAATTAACTCAAATATGGATGCACAGTGCTGATTAAAGAAAAATGTGAGGAGTTAAGTGGTTAATGTTCATAAGCTCAAGATGCAATTGAATTCAAGCTGCATCCTCGCAGAGTATAGCCAGCAGCTTCGAAATCACAAGTAGTATGTTCCTGTAATTGTCAGACGGAAGATAGAACTTGGCCAGCTGAATAAAGTACCATGCAGCTTGGCAAAAGAGATATTAAATAATTGTACATAGGCGCATAAACGAGTGCACATTATCGATTAACTCACACATGGATGTACAGTGCTAACTAAAAGAAAATGCGAGGAGTTAAGCGGTTAATGTTCATAAGCTCAAGATGCAATTGAATTCAAGCTGCATCCTCGCAGAGTATAGCCAGCAGCTTCAAAATCTCAAGTAGTATGTTCCTGTAATTGTCAGACGGAAGATAGAACTTGGCCAGCTGAATAAAGTACCATGCAGCTTGACAAAAGAGATATTAAATAGTTGTACATAGACGCATAAACGAGTGCACATTATCGATTAACTCACACATGGATGTACAGTGCTAACTAAAAGAAAATGCGAGGAGTTAAGCGGTTAATGTTCACAAGCTAAAGATGGAATTGAATCGAAGCTGCATCCTCTGCGATTATAGCAGAAGCGACGAAATCAACAGCACCGGTTCCCCGTAATTCTGAGACGCAAGGCAGAGGGGGGCTGGCCAGCGGAATTATAGCGCGCCATAAAGCTTGACAAAGGGGTATTTGCGGTCTCACGATCCATCGCGTCCAACATCAGCGTCCGCGACAAGCTGCACTTGCGGAAGGGCGCGTGGGGCGTAGACGCGATCGTGTTTGTTTCTCGGTCTACTGGCGCGCGACTGAAATACTTGTCCCGCAGGGGTGCAATGCACCGTGCCGCTGCTAGGGGAGTGTATTTACCCGGTTTTCGGTCGATATTGGCGGCCGGGCAGGAAACACCGCTCTCGTGTCGCAAGCTTCGGAATTACGCGTCGCGTCGACGGAGGAGGCCCAGAAAGAAATCGTGCTCGTTCGTCTCTGCTCATCGTTTCGGGCAGGCGTTCGGAGGGATAGGAAAACGCCCCCAGGCAAAAGGGTGAGACGAGAAATCAGACGCCGCGAGTCATCCAGACGCTTCGATTGGAAAATCTTTATTGGCCTGCGATGGCCGCTGCGAACAGTTTGGAAACCAACAAAAGCGATTCGTCTGGACACCTGCGGCAACTATCGATCAATGATTCGTCCGTTCGGTAGCGCGAATTCTGTAGAATAAACGAGATATAGGTCAATATTAACGATTAACTCCTCTTTTTGATCGAAAACTTTTATGCCAAAGCTAGAGTAAGACGTACCACGTATTGCCACTTTAAGGTTCGCGCGTAACTTTATTTAACTATTTTAGAAAGTCGTTAATATAAAGATCGTTCCTGTTCGGAGCATAATATTGTTCACCCGCTCTTTTATTTGTGAACATTTTATTTTTATATGTTCAATGTAATAAATTCATTACTAAGTAATCGAAACGGTACGACAAAGTCCAATGTTCTTCGTACTGTCACTTGAAAATGTTTCATTTAAATAGAAACACGTTTTATATATATTAACACGTCAGTTTGTATAATAAATATCAGATACATAATAATTACCGAATTATGACACGTTCCATACTTTATAATTATATTAGTCACGTTTCAATGTTTAACAGCGCATTTACCTCCTAATATTTCTTTCCAAATGTTAAAGTTCAAATCTATGCGTCGCTACGTAAACCGAAGTCCAAATTTAGTATGAAAATTTCTTTACTTACTATTCTTCATACGTTACGTTGCAATTAAACAAACGAATTAAAGTGGCAGCTATAGGGAACAGTGACAGTACGCGGGTCATTTACCCTAGTTATTGTAGAATAGTAACAGTATAGAGAAAGTATAGTAATATAAGAGTACGTATAAAGAACTTTCACTGGATTCCGTCGCGTTTTATCTTGGAGCAACATTCTCGGCGCGCTGTTGCGGCGATCGAGGATGGAAGAAGGCCAATCTGGATGGAACACAGGATGACAGGACGCTGGCAGGTGACGACATCCGCTTTAGAGGCGCGCAGGGTGGACGCCGCCGTGATGGAATAATCACTCCGGTAATAATCACCGAAATCTCGAACGCGATACGGCGTTGTTAATTAAGATGAGACGATACGGCAATAATGATTGCCCGGCGATCGACGAGGCGGGGGAAGCGCAAGGCGGGCTAGTTTAATGAGATTAATCACTACTCGGCTTGTCGCGTCCACTCGAAAAATTCATTAAGGACGAATAAAATTGTCGGCTGCCCTCTCGTCGCGTTAATTAAGCCGTCGAGCCGCGGCAAATAATTATCGCCCTCCCCGTCGATAAAGCTAATCGTATCGTCTAAAAATCTGCCTCGATGCCAATTGCAATCGAGAGCAGGAAACAACGGAAGAAAGATTAATTGTTTTCCGCGGGGATCTTTCGATACTTTTGTTGGCGCCATAAAAACGTTGTACAGTGTTTCGTCGGGTGTCAGAAGTTACAAACACGCGTTGGTTTTTATTTTATTTGTTTACTAAAAATATATTGTAAACTCTTTTCAGTGTAAGACAAGATACAAAAATGCAGTGGCTACGAAATATATTCGCACAGCAGTGTATTTATTTTTGCTATTAAGTATTAATCAATTAAGCACAAATATACTTTTTATTACGTACCTTTCCGTTTTGAAAGACTTCTGGTTTACATCGAATCTTTGTCCTAACTTCTTACGCGACCAAACTGTATAAAATGGTTTAAGTAATGTAAATTTGTACCTTATAGCAATTTCTATCGTAAACCTAATCATGAACAAAGTTATAAACTTGAATTTAAAATATGAAAAATGTAACAGAATATATAATACCCAAACGTAACACTGATCATTAATCTATAAGTCGAATAAAAACAAAACTAAAGCATAGAATTTACTCCTCTGTATATACTTGGAATATCTATATATTTGTTGCATAACCTATCCTATTCGTACTAGTTTATAATTTGCACATCCTCTTTGGTAATTTCAACTCTTCTTTCCTTATTCCTCTTCACCCCTTTTCCTTCTCCAGCCTCCTCTGTTTCCCTATTCCTCTTTAAGCACAAGTATATCAAGCTTTCTGCCATAGAACAGTACTCTTACGCGGCTGTACGAATTTATCGCTTTGCAACTTTAGGCTTTTTGGGGACCGTTTATGGTTTGGCCTGCGCCTCTAGGCAAGGGACAGAGACCCACCCAAGTACCCATCGGTTTGGGTGAGTGTGTAGGTTTGTTTGCCTTTCGGACAAGGCAGTCCACCCTTAGCTTCGACAGCAATTATATTGTGGAGCTGTAGAGAGGGGATAGAATAGGAAAAGGAAGGGTGTTGCGTTTCGTCCTGGGCCTGCTAGTGGACTCATCAGTAAGGCTACCTAGCAGGCCCTGCCTTAGACACTGGGATATTGGAAGGATGGTTAAAGGCGTCGTAGAGCTGTGGAGAGGGGATAGAATGGGAAAAAGGAAGGGTGTTGCATTTCGTCCTGGGCCTGCTAGTGAATTCATCAGTAAGGCTACCTAGCAGGCCCTGCTTTAAACACTGGGATATTGGAAGGAAGGTTAAAATGCGTTGTAGAGCTGTGGAGAGGGGATAGAATGGGAAAAAGGAAGGGTGTTGGGTTCCGTCCTGGGCCTGCTAGTGGACTCATCAGTGCGGCTACCTAGCAGGCCCTGCCTTAGACGTTGGGATATTGGATGGAAGGTTAAAGGCGGTATATATATGGACGAGGTAGCTGGAGCGAGTACTTTCGAGAAAGCCTATTTCGTATGTCCCTCTAGTGGTGGGTGCAGGAGAGCCGCCACAATATGTACATACGTAGACTAGTCTAAATAAATCGCATTGCGCAATACTTCGAGTGAAATCCGTTAGACCACCTCCTACACAACTGACGTACAGAATCTGATTCAAATCCTTCTCGTTGAAGAATTGAAGTATGTGCCAATCATTTTTGTAGCCACTGTGATATTAAAAGTTACGTCGTAGATTAATTGGTGGAGGCTTCGATTGATAAACTGAATTTCCTTTGCCTTCGAAGGTAAACGCAAAAACGACGACAAAATTTTCCAATTAACCTAATAATACCGAAACTATTGTTACGGCGCTTTAGAATTCCCAATGCACCAATGGCAATCAATTCGAAAACACTCTGTTCCACGATAGAACCCACGCCGATTACAGAATATAACGATATCGATTAATAGTTGGCTAGTCGTGCCACGCTCCCTTTAATATCCATAATCCGAGGCGAAGAGGAAGCGCAAAGTGGACGCGAACCGCAATTAAAGAAAATAATTTCCGCGTGCCGCTTGGGAATGATTACGATGAAATTTCATCGCGTAATTCGCCGCACTCGAAAGAAGGCTTTCTATTACTAATGAAACGCGAGTGTGTGTATATATATATATATATATATATATATATATATATATATATATATATATATAATCGTCGACGTTATTCGAAGATGGAAAGAGACAAACATGTGGAAACGCGTCATCTCGGAATTACGATGACGGTCTGCGCGTGGTCCTAGCCAAAGCAAATAGAATCGATATAAGGGATGCAAAGCAGGATGGCGCCTGGAAAGCAAATACGACGCCGGCGAAGATGAAGCTGCACGAATAATCGTCGTTTCGTAGGCAAAGATGAAAGGGAAATATCGCACGCGTAACGAGAAGCTTCGCGTTGATTCGCTGCAAGTCTAGCCCGTGTTTTCACGCGGTTCAAAGTGAAACTTGGACACTTATATTCTCATGCTTCGGGTAGCGATCGTTGGCGTAAGATGGAAAATTAGACAAAAAACAAAGGATGGGGTAGATGCATCAATTACTACCACTTTATCGCGTAACTTTATTTTATCGTTTAAGAATTTACTTAACCCGAGAATCGTTCCAGTTTGGAGCATAATATTCTTCAACGGCTCTGTCATTTATGAACATTCTTTTCTTTATGTTGAATATAATGAATTCATTGCTACGTTATTGAAAACATACAAAGTCCAGTGTCCCTATTATTGTCACTTGAAAAGTTCTCATTTAAATAGAAAGACTACTTAATAGCTGTTATCATATTGCACTGCTATCCTCCTTCTCAAAAACTCGTTATTGATATTCATAAATTCACCATCCAATTTCCACGTTAATGATTCTCTTTCTCGCCGTAAATTATCAAATTTTTTTTCTCAAATGGAAAAGAATAGAATCTCGTACACCGAGGCAGGGTTAAAAGGATGAATAATTTTGCACACTTTGTACTGGAAATTTTTTTACCATAAGCAAACAATTCAATATCTGTGAATGAAATTTCGCGTCTTCATTTTTCCTCTTCTTTTTTTTTTTTTTTTTTTCCCGTTCGTAGCCGCTGACGGGATTCTGAAAAGAATTCGTTGGACGAGAGAGTTGAAGGATCGAGAGGGAGGGGGGGATGAAGGAACAACGAGGGTAGAAGAACACGCGGACGAAGGAACGAATCGACGAGAAACGGACGTAGTTATCTGCGATCGATAGTTAAATTTAAGCTCGACTGGCTCGCTCGATCTTAATCGCGACCAGCCCTGCGCTATTAATCGTATCCGGTTCCCTTGAAAGCCGTTTAAGTCGGAGCGAGATTGCCGTTTCTAGCAGCGGCTGTTCGCTGCTCTAAGAACGTCGATCATTTCGTGAAACACTCCACCGCCTATTTACCCTTTCTTCGGGAACCTCTCGAATTCGACGGGAATTATCGGCGCCGTCTACTGTAAGCTGTCAAAAAGTTTCGCTACTTTTTACATTCCCTTCAAGAATTCACCTACTCTTACGATTAGAAACCCGCGTGCAAAGTATTACGAACGCTTTGACGTTGTCGTTTACTAAATTCGTGGAAGAATGGAAATGGAAATACACCGTAAAATGGAACCAATTTTAATACGAGAACTGTTGCTATGCTTTTAATAATGCGTAATAAAAATTCGATAGCAAAATTAAGGGATCGCGAAAGGTTTACCGAAAAATTGCCGATCGTTGAACGATAATACTCGTTCCCAAACAGGGATTAAATTCACGCATGTGCACACGATTTTTCTGAACCAAGTTACAACAAAAAGTCTATTACTCGTATATATATACACGTCTTTCGCAGTAAAAGGGTTAAATCGGAAATAGTCCACCATTGAAATACATTTTTCTTTTCGCTTCAACTGAATCCTGTTATTCGAAGGAAATCATCTTCAATGGAAAAGCGTCGATATTTTTCAGAATATTTGTTCTGGACGCGTAAAATGCTTTTTCCGTGAAACAGTTTCGCGCGAGGGACAAAGTCTGCGCGAGCAACGCGAATTCGTCAGGCAAAATCGGCGAAGTTGACTGGGAATGTATTCGTGGCGCGAAGAAGGTGACACGATCGAAACGATTGAATTTTCCAGGTCGTTGCTGCAGATATTTCTCGAAGTTCTCGAATCTGTTGAGGAAGGAGGCTTCGTTCGGAACAAAGACTGGGACAAAGGCGGCTTCCCTAGCTTCTGGAACTTCAGCACTGAAGAGTTCCGTTGCACGCTACCGAAAATCATTGTTAACCGAACGTCTTAAATTTCAAGTGCGAAGCTTTAGGAGCCTCGAACCTTCGACATTCTCCCCCCCCCCCCCCCCTCCCCCGGGCTTTAGCTTTCTGTGTCCTCTTTTGAACGCGTATTGTGTCCCAGGCCTGTTTTCGATTACGCGAAGTTAGGCACATTATTCCGGCCACTCTGTCATGGGTCAACATAACTGTATAAATGAAATTAGTTAGTTCTGTTTCTACTCTTATACGAAGCGTTCAACAACTCTTAGCTTCCTACGATTAATCGTTGTATTAATTTACGTATATATCAAAGGGGGTTTTCACTCGTATATGATGATAGTAATAATAAGACCAAAGGGGAACACATTTTTTAAATTTTAGAAGAGAGCTATTTTGTTATTAGAAACATTCTAAATGAAATCTCGAAAAGGTGTTTTTATTGAGGATCTTTAGATTAGGAAATGAAGATCACCCAACCACTAATGCAGAAAAGAACTGTTTAATGAAAATAAAAGTTGAAAAAATATACAATACAATGGAGGCGACAAACCTTACAAGAAAAACTGCTTGTTCTAGTCGCTATGGTTTTCGCTCGACTGACTTCTGCCCAGAAAAAACCTTATTATATAGGGGTCAGCGGACCCATGGCTTTTATGGCCCGGCCTGGGCCGACGTCCAGACGCGGAAAACTCGCAGAAGACATTACAAATACTTTCATTCTCAACAGTTTTGTTATTTGGTTGATAGATTATAGGATAAATACCAATTACATCTGCCAAAGATTCCAAATTCCAACCATTGAAATTCGAAATATTTCAACTTTCCATGCCTTTTAATCGTCGATCTTTCACGTCTCCGAATATTAGAATTTGCATAAAAAATTCGCGGTCTAATAATCATTGACTAGCGAAGCAGAAGTGCATAGAAATCAGGCGTTGGAAATTTTCAAGAGACGCGTGGCGTGGCTAGGAGCGTGGCTGGAGAAGCGTCGGGTAAAAGAGCATCAAAGTAGCTTCGGTACGTGCAGCATTTTACATTTAAGACGGCTCTGGGCCGTAGTATCGATGGAAGGGAAGTAATATCAGGCGGTGGTACGCGTTGCACCGGCGACGTGCAAATTGAGAGTTATGCATTTCCGCGCGTCGAGACGCGGCCCGAGCGCAGGTGTGCTCGTTGAAGGAAGTAACGCGTGCCCGTGCGCGCAATACGTGTCGCCTGATCCGGAACGTCGTACGTCTTGCGAACAACGAGCGAGATATTGCGTTTCAAGAAGATTTAGCTGCGACGGATCGCGATCCGCGCGCACTTTACTCTGCCACTGTTCCATGGGAAACGTTTCCCCTTCTATAAACTCGCACGTTGCTCGCGTTTTCTCTAACTATAAGTAGGCTAGATGTACCTATCACTGTCGCACTAATATTACCGCTTTAAGCAACTTCATTCAACCGTTTTAGATGTTATTCGACTCAACAAATCGATCCAATTTGTAGCACGACATTGGTTAACATCTCTTTTATTTAGGACTACTTTTTTACACGTCAAATAAGACGTATTACGTACTGATTCATTGAAAGTATATAACAAAGTCCAATGTCCCTTTTACCGTCGTTTGAAATGTTGTCACTTAAATGGGAATGATTATTAGAAATATTAACACGTTTGTACGATAAATGGAAGATAAATTGCGTTGGAAAAATTGCCATACTTTCTACTTGCAGTATATTAGCCGCGTTTTTTTATGCTCAAATGACATATTCATCTTGTAGTATTTCGTTTTGAATATTAAATATAAACATATATGCAACGTCCATGCGTTGTTACATAAAAACGAAGTTCAAATTTGGTATTGAAATTTTGTTAGTCTCCATTTTTCGTACGTTTGTTCGCTGTTAAATAAACGAATTCAAGTGGCAACTATAGGGACACTGACAGTACGTAGGACATCTATCCTATTTACTATCGTACCTTGTACTACTTGAGTTTAGTTGGTATCAAAATAGTGGACGTAAGTCGAAAAAGATGCAAGTTAAAGGAAACATACCTATGTATATATATATATAATATGGACTAGTTAAAGTATAGGGCTTATTACGTGCTGTCCTGAGTGATAAATGATGCAGAATTGCGACTGAAGAACAAACAAACTTGTACAGACCAAAAATAGTAACCATCGATTATTATATCAACGTGTTCTGTTGCAAACAGTGTCGTTGTTACGAATTTCGAAGAGAACAGCTTTTCGAAAAAGAAAAACGATAGTTTTCATATTTATTTTATATTATTTTACTAGTGACCACTTCCTCTGCTAGATAAATAAACGGGATACAATGATGAAATTTAGCAATGAACAGCAACTTTTCTTTGTAATCGTATCATACGTTATTCTGTATCCCAAGTTTGTTACGATCGCGTTAATGCGAAATAATATTACGATACTTTCTACCCTATCTTTTCCACTGTATGAAAGAAGCAGAAATAATTCACAACGTACCAATCGATCGATCAAAACTCCCGTCGTCGTCGATACCAGCAATTCTATCAACGCAAGACCGTCGACCTTAACAAGGGTGAAAGGGTTAATTGTCGAAACGAGTCTCGTTATTTTCGGCCAGACGAAACGTCGCCGACTGGAGTGGGCGACAACGAACGAGGCAGAGTTAATGAACTCGAAAGACGGGGGCAAATTGCAATCGCGCTTTATTAGCGGTATCGGTGTGGCCGGTTTAAATAAGCAATGAAATTTTAACGAGCCGGCAATAGAATGGCGGCGGTCGATTCCCGTGAGGAATGAGCCGGGGAAAAGCTCTTTGGACGTTCAATTACCGATGAAAACACGCTTTCGGCTGGAGAATTCTCGGCTCGCCGTTGGCTATTCTCGAAAGGACACTATCTCTTCTTTGCTGGTGGACGCCGCCTTTCAACGCGCTGTCGTGTTTGCCACGCAACGTGCACCGTCCTCGACGTCTGCCTCGCATAAAGATCGCCTTCCACCTTGGACGTCGCGACGTTGAAAAGGGAGGGAAGAGAAGAAGAATGGGAGAAGAAAGTAGGGAAAAACGAAGAAGAAAACGGCTCTCGGTTTTCTCCGGTGGGTCTCGTGCAAACAGTTGACTCGACACGGGCTAATTACGGACGTTGGTCGGGCCACGTTGGGCGACAGGTTAATTACGCGGCTACGCCTTTATGTTTTTCCACCCTTCGCAGCGATCGAACGCGACGGATTTTTGTGCCGCCCCTTTATACGACGGCAGAGTTGCCCCGAAACCGGCCGGAGAAAGGAGAGGTGTACAGGTTGCGGCGCAAAGGCCGTCTCGACGATTTTCCGACGGTATTGAAGGGTTCTTGAAAGCACGCGAGACGTATTCTTCGGCGTAAAGGTTTTCAAGAGGTCGCCGCGTCGCGTCGTGGAAACGCTACCATTTTTTGCCGCTACCAACCGGCTAATATTTCAGCCGTTCGGCTTTTTTCCCTCCGACTTTCGTTTACGTCGTTCGATCCTTTTCGATTACGCCGGTTCTCGACGGTGTTGGATACTAGTGACGATAACTAGCGACAATGCAGAGTTTGGCAACGCTTATGCGGTAATCGGTTAAACGGGGAGCATTTTGGTGCAGGATATTTCGCGGGAACGATAGAACCGCAGAAAGAAAGCGCGCGTTATACGTAGCAACGAGTACATAGTCGTGTCTTCGCGTAATAAAACCTTATACCTATATTACAATTTATTCTAACCTAATATCAATGTATTGTAATATATACAGTTACTCACAAAATTGAGCGTACACTCAAATTGTAATCCACAAATTGTGTAATTCGTGTAATCCACAAATTGTGTAATTCGTGTAATCCACAAAGTGTAATCCACACACATTGAAATCCGAAATGATCAATTATACGTTTACGAATGGAGAAGATTTCAAAATGAAATTACAAGAAGAAGGCGGACAATATTTCGCCTTCTTTATACAAAATGAATTCATTTCATGCCACAAGGATTAACGGTGGTTAACGAAATAGTAATCCACGTGTATCATATCTCTATAATAGTGAAAATATCGATGAGTACGTCCACGTTTGTGTCAGCGAAAAAGTTATACCTTTACGTTTTCTATTAAGTACGTATAAATAACTTATTTTCGCTCAGGAATTTTGTACGTACTGTCCGTTAAAATATGCGAATGAAATGCAGATATATTGTGTGTTTCTACTTTTCAATATGCGCGTGTTTATTCATATTTTAACTATTTTTCATTAGCAACATAGATGTACACTCAATTTTGCGAGTAACTGTACATCTAGTGATTAATCACGCGAAAGTGTTTTGTGTCTCATTTCAACACCAGCTCTGAAAAGGTAACTTTTGCAACAGTTTGATGCGCGTAATGAAAAGAAGACTAGCATCACCAACGAACCATAGAATAGACTATTTAAGGGTTTCTCAAAGGGAAGCATATTTACCCCCGAAAGTGTTAGACACCGAATTTTTGGACTATACAAAGAAATGGAAGAATTGAGGAGTCGTGAAGTTCAACATTGAGTTACCTTTATTTTGTTTAATTAATGTTACTTTATAGGAGGGGGTAGTTGGTTGTACACGTAGTCAGCTTTTAAGGGGTGGCGATTTCGCGGGGAAAATTTCACTTTAGGATTCTCTATAACCGACAGATTAAGTCGTTTATTTAGTAGCAAAGTAATACACGAAGAATCGTAAATAAACAAATTCTGATATTAAATTTGGGCTTCGGTTTAGGTAACAACGCATAGATTTTGTATATTCGTTTACATTTAATACTTGAAACGAAATATTAGGAGGTAAATGCGTTGTTGAAGATTAAAACGTGACCAATGTAATTATAAAGTATGGAGCGTGTTGTACACTTCAGTGAAAGCGATACGTTTACTATACATCTTATATCTGTTACACGAGTCGACGTGCTAATATATGGAAATATTGTTTCTATTTAAATGAGAACTTTTCAAGTGACAGTAATATTAATAATCAATAATTCGATAATAATAATTAATAATTGATAATTAATTAACCTGTTACCTGCGGAATTATTCGATCAGAATCTTCTTCGTACGTAGAAATGGAACTGAATAAACAGGAATTAATATTGTTTGGAGCAAGTTTAATTGCTGTGAATATAAATGTAAAAGTAACGTGTTTTCGATACCGATATAAAGATGCTTTGGAAAATAAAAAATTTCTCACAAAGTAAAATAGTATATCGAAAATATTAGTAACTCGTAAGACGAGTTAACTCGTCATCCGCACTTAACAGGTTAATGATCACCAATTGGACTTTGCCGTACGTTTTCAATTACGTACTAATGAATTCATAATATTCAACGTGTAACTCGAATGTTCATAAATAAGGGAGACGTTGAACAATATTACGCTCCGAACTGGAACAATGTTTAAGTTAAATAACTTCTAAAATAGTTGAACAAATATTACCCGATAACTTTAAAGTGACTGCAACTGGTACATCTACCAAATGCATCTGAATTTATCCCACCGCTATCCGGCAGTCTTCGCGCGTGAATAGCGTTGTAAAAATGCATCTCCACGATCCGAATCGTGCTATAAACGTTTCACGGCTGACCGGATAGCGCGGATCGACGTTTCGTTGCGGCGAAAGAAGGATCGGGACGGCCGATAAAATATAACGAAAACACGAAACGGGGGTTGATCGACGTGTCGGTGGTTGGAAGCAGCCGCATGATTGGGTGCAACGAGTTTCGGTCAGGACATCTATGTCGTTCATTAGCTTTCCGGAGGACGATTAATCGTCGGAGGCCATCAACGAGCTCGTTGGCCGCGCTGGGCCGAGGGTATTCCGATATTTTCCGCGGCTCACAACAGCGAAGCGGCAGAAACGCGGAATGCGTGACGCGACAAAGAACCGCAAACCGGCGCAAAATGGATTACACTGGGCCAGAGAGCGGCTGACGTTCCACTAGGGATCGCGGTACGAATCTTTTCGTGCCTGTTATCGCTTTGAGTTACGCGGCATGCTGCGAAATATCCTTTTGTAGCCGCGATCCACGGATGAACCTGACACGCTTTGCCGGCCCCGATTTGTTCGCTGCTTAAATTAAATTCCCCGTGGGGAGGGAACACAATGGGCAGAAATGGTAGGCGAGAGAATCGTTGCTTTACGTCGATCCTTGATATACCGGACGGTTACGCCATTAGTTTTAAAAGCACTCTATTTATGAAACGATTAATTGCGCGGCGATACCGGTAGCCTTGTGTTTGCTCTTTAACAGAAAGGAAATATATACCGCGTTTATGGCGTACGTGCAACGTTCCCTTCCTCTGCTAATTAATGATACCCGTTGGGGAAATTTACTTTACGCGGTATTCGATTTGGATTCGCCGGGAGATACAATTCTCGGCCTATTTTAATTACGCGATCGATTATTAACGCTTCACCGATCGCAAACCTATTGCGCGGCACTTTTTTGAATTATATTTTTCTATTCGAAGGAAACCATTATGTTTAATGTCGTGTGCAAGTATTAATCCGAAAATAGTCTCAATATCTGTCGGTGCGAAGCAAAACGAAGTAGATCACCGTTTCAGAAAACGTGCAACTTGTGCATTAATTGAAAACGGCACGATAATAAATTTCTTGTGTTCAAGAAATGAATGCACGCTGATCGAAGCCCAATGTTTAACACGTGTATTCGATACTTTAAACGGCAGTATCTGGAAGATGAAAACATGTGACTTATGTAGTTTCGCCTTACAACCACATATGTAATAAATGGAGTAATAATGGTATAAAAAGTATAGGTCATAATAAAACATTAGTGTTCGAAAAATAGGAGAGATTAGAATGATATAGCCAAAACTGAGCCGGTTAGTTTCGATCAGGAGCGGTCGGTAAAGTGTTAAGGTTGAACGTAGTGACCCGAATAATTATTCAAACGTAGGAGATTTTACTGTGAAAGATACACTCTTGAATTTCCAAGATATTAGATTTCCATGCGTTCGATTTTGTAAACGTTTCGAATGTCAAGCGTTGGAATTCGTATACTTTTGTATCTCTAAACTTACAAAGTTCCAAGCTTCAAACACTCGAACTTTGGAATTTCCACGCCATCGATTTTCCAGGCGTTTGAATTTCCAAGCCTTTTGATTTCCAAACGTTCGAATTTTCAAGCTTTTGAATTTCCAAGTCATCGAATTTCCAGACGTTGGAATTTTTAAGCTTTTGCTTTTCCAAGTCTACAAAATTTCCAGGCTTCGAACTCTCAAGGTTACAAACTTCCAAGCTTCGAACTCTCAAGCTTTGTGATTGCCAAGCGTTTAAATTTCGAATCCTTTTAATTTCCAGACGTTCGAATTTTCAAGCTTTTGAATTTCCACGTCGTCGAATTTCCAGACGTTCAAACTTTTAAACTTTTACTTTTCCAAACCTATAAACTTCCAGGCTTCGAACTCTCCAGCTTTGGGATTGCCAAGCGTTTCAATTTCCAAGCCTTTTGATTTCCAAACGTTCGAATTTTCAAGCTTTTGAATTTCCAGACGTTGAAATTTTTAAAATTTTGCTTTTCCAAGCTTCGAACTCTCAAGCCTACAAATTTCCAAGCTTCGAACTCTCGAGCTTTGGGATTGCCAAGCGTTTAAATTTCGAATCCTTTTGATTTCCAGACGTTCGAATTTTCAAGCTTTTGAATTTCCAAATCATCGAATTTCCAGACGTTGAAATTTTTAAACTTTTGCTTTTCCAAGCTTCGAACTCTCAAGCCTACAAACTTCCAAGCTTCCAACTCTCGAAGTTTGGGATTGCCAAGCGTTTAAATTTCGAATCCTTTTGATTTCCAGACGTTTGAATTTTCAAGCTTTTGAATTTCCACGTCATCGAATTTCCAGACGTTCAAATTTTTAAACTTTTGCTTTTCCAAGCTTACAAAATTTCCAAGCTTCGAACTCTCAAGCCTACAAACTTCCAAGCTTCGAACTCTCGAGCTTCGGGATTGCCAAGCGTTTCAATTTCCAAGCTTTCGAATATCGGAATGTTTGAATTTGCAATTTTGACTTTAGCCGGATAAGCATGAACATAAGCGCGCGCGGAAATCACGGATTCGCTTTATCGGCCAATTGCTAGTAGGACAATAAACGATTCGCAGTAATCGATTGGCCGTGTTTGCGAACGGTGTACGCTGCTATCGAGTATCGCGATCGATGCTACTCCAAATGCGGCCAAAAAAATGAAATCGAACGTCTGTTGGTGCCAGGCGAACACACTGTCCTATTTTCAGCGTTTTAATATGCAGCTAACGATGACGAGTACGCCGCCTGACGTTTCGGTCGGCTAAAAAAATTTCCATTGTTTCGATAATTAAACGTCGCAAAAATCAGTGAACTTTATCGAAGGCCAGTGTTGGCAGCTGGATTATTCGTCAGATGCGCCGTGCTTCCTGTTTCATTATTCCCATCTGTAATTCCTTTTTCTTTCTTCCGTTTTTCAATGTCTTACTTTGGACAAATTTTCAGGAGATACCTAAAAGTAAAGGAAATTACTAGATATATCTACGGTATTAATTTCGAATTGAAATTGGAAATTACCGGAAATATCTACTATATTAATTTCAAACGTAATTTAGTTACACTGTTTAACGTTCGGTCTTGTTAATTACACCTGTACAGGTTTATATTTCGATACACGTGTAATAGAGATCCCTGGTATAACCGATGTTAGCGAATCAATGATCAATATGCCTAGAATTGCTATACTATTGTTTCGATTTACATAACCAAAACCATAATCGAACACGTATGCAATGTTTCAAGCGTATCGAACCCCATAATTATACAAAATATTTTATCTCCAACATCGCCCTAAGAAGTGGCGGCTCTGAATCGAAATACTTCCAAATTTCGTCGTCTGACAAACATACTTGACATAACCAAAACCATAATCGAACACGTATGCAAAGTTTCAAGCGTATCGAACCCCATAATTACACAAAATATTTTATCTCCAACATCTCCAACATCCTCATCGCGGCTCTTAATCGAAATACTTCCAAAATTCGTCGTTCGACAACAGATTTGACGATAATTACTATTTCCACGTGCGACGTTCGCCCCATCGGTTATCCTAATTTCCACATATCTATTCATTATCCGTGTCGAAAGCACAAGGTCGTAAATCCGTGACACGGTCGTTCGGCGTACCCTGAAAATACTTCCTTCTCTCTCTCTCTCTCTCTTTTCGTTCCTTTTCATTCGCGTTCACTCTTCCGTCCCGCTTCAACCTCCCTCGCACTCGGCTCATTGATTTTTGTCAGTAGAACAAACGAACGTATCCAGGTATATTTCCGCGTAGACAGCGGCTAAACGAGCTCGAAAATCCGCCACGCGACCCTGGCCTCCGGCCGACCTCCAAATGGATTAACTTCCGAAGAAATAGGCCTGACCCACGTTACGCGGTACTACCAGAGAAATTCGTTCCATCGCGATGGCTTCGTATTTCCTTTTATTTCTTCCCTTTTTTTCCTTTCCACCGCGAGTAACAGAGAAGAATGGAAAAATCCAGCGACTCGCTCAATTGTGACGTCGCGGATAGCAGAAAGGGAACTCAAACACTTTCAAACGCACTTTTTACTTTGGCAAATTAAGCTGCGATACTTGAATTGTACAGGTTATCACTATTATCATTTTATTCAACGGGGTTGACGTCCTTTGGTATAAAAATATAAAAAGAGTGTTTCCTCGTACGGTATTCGAAGAAGTAACCACATAGAAACAAAGTGTAAAAGTATAAAGACATAAGAGTAATGCGGAAATATATATATATATATAAATTGAAATTAATTGAGTAGTAGTAAATTTCGTAAACATTAGCATTATAGCGACAGAATGCAGGCATAGGTATAGTTGCTTTGTGAAGGTTAAAAATGATTGATACACTAACACGTTTTAACCCTTTGCTGATGGGAAACGACAACACTTAAGGGAGTATTTTGGTTTCCAACTGCAAGCCTTTGAATTTCCAGGCGTCCAAATTTCAACTAATCAAACTCCCAACGTTTTCAAGGCTTTACTAGTGATATTAATTTAAATTGTGTTTTAAAACTCGACATACGTCGAGGAAACCAAATAATTATTATTATTATTAGAAGGACAGGATGCATTAAGGCAGGGTTAACCCTTTCAATACTGCTGGCGCCTATAAGCACTCAATGAGTTTCTGTTTTGCGTGTGCTGTTGACACTTTCTATCGATTAACCGCGATTATCCAACGTTATGGGTGTCTTGAAACATTTGCAACCGTTTGCCACTCGAATAATATAAAAGAACCGAAAGAAGAATTGCGAATTAAAAGTAAAGCAAATGAATATTCTTACGATTTCTTTACACTCTTCGAGTAATATCCGCCGTAGCCAAAGGGTTAACTAGCCTTTGTTTTGAAAGATATATTTCTAGTAGAATTTAAGGGATCCTATAATCTACGAATACTTTTTTTCAGTCATAGTAATTCCTTCCATCGGCTGTTCGACACTCGCAATTTCCTCCCGTATAAAGATTCACAAAAGCGTTGGAAATTTCGGTTCGCAGAGGTGAACGCGGGGGCGTAATTCAAAAGTTGCCGGTGTCACAGAGGGGCTTCGAGACGGTCGCTAGTAAAACCTTTGCACGGAAATTTTCGTAAAATTCTCGCCAGGAGCCGTTCGCATTACCTCCTGATTTCCTGTTGGCGAAACAATGGGGGCCGATACGGCGACACGGCCAGAGTCCCCAGGGAATTTAAAGGCTCCGGGAAATTGTAAGGGTTCAATCGGATGTCGAGGAACAATGGTCTCGCGTGCTCCGCTCGCGGAATATTCCATCGGATTCTTTCAAACGACTCGTCCCATTTCACCCGCCTCGGGACTTACGAACAATTTATTTCAAAAATTCAATTTTGACTAACAATCGCCTCGTCTTCTTTCCTATCCACTCGTTTGCAACTTCCGCCCTATCGGTAGAATTGTACCTTGCAAACGGGGCAAAAGGTACGTGCAACGTTTCGCGAATTGCCCGACCAAATTTACGTTTATACTACTTTCTTTCGCGAGAGTGTAATTTCTATTCTCTTAATTTATTCGTTGCTCGTGTCTGAGGGAAAGTTCGGATAAGTTTCTGAAATGTTTATGAATTGCACCTTCAGAAAGGGACGAAAGGTACGTGCAACGTTTCGCGGATTGGCTGACAAAATTTACGTTTATACTACTTTCTTTTGCGAGAGTGTAATTTCTATTCTCTTAATTTATTCGTTGCTTGTGTTGGAGGGAAAGTTCGGATAAGTTTCTGAAATGTTTATGAATTGCACCTTCAAAAAGGGACGAAAGGTACGTGCAACGTTTCGCGAATTGGCTAACAAAATTTACGTTTATACTACTTTCTTTCGCGAGAGTGTAATTTCTATTCTCTTAATTTATTCGTTGCTCGTGTCGGAGGGAAAGTTCGGATAAGTTTCTGAAATGTTTATGAATTGCACCTTCAAAAAGGGACGAAAGGTACGTGCAATGTTTCGCGAATTGGCTGACCAAATTTACGTTTATACTACTTTCTTTCGCGAGAGTGTACTTTCTATTCTCTTAATTTATTCGTTGCTTGTGTCGGAGGGAAAGTTCGGATAAGTTTCTGAAATGTTTATGAATTGCACCTTCAAAAAGGGACGAAAGGTGCGTGCAACGTTTCGCGAATTGTCTGACAAAATTTACGTTTACACTACTTCGTTCCACGCGAGTGTAACTTCTGTTCTCTTAATCTACTTGTTGCACAGTGACAAGAATCTCAATTAGAACTGGGGAAAAATCATTTTCACTATCTTTTTCTATTCATCTTCCATATAGTGTTAATTTCGTCAGATCCATTTATAAACGACTACAGACAAGAACCAATTGGAACGTTTAGAAAATCGAAGCCCGAAATGATTTCTCTATCGAACTGACAACACATCTATGTTAACATCTAATGAATATTAATACGATTACGATAATAGCAATCATCTAAACGCTTCGACAAATTCACAAATTATAATTTTCATAATTTATATCGAGACGGGTTTTATCAAAAGCACTGATTGCTTCGAGGCTTTCGAGCGGTGAGCGTATTTTCACGAGAATTTCGGGCGCGTTTGAGCATCCTGTTCCGGCGTTTCGTTTTGCACCAGACGTATAGGAAGAAAATGACAGTAAGGCAACAGCTTTCGCGTTTGTACGTTCGCTATTTTCCGTATGTATGCGTTGAATTATCGGCGTTCAAAACAATGGCCATATCGCGGATGAAATTTTTTGTCCGTCCAACGTGATTCAACGAAACGATCTCTCTCCCGGCGCCATTCACGATTTTTACCCCCACCCCCCAACCCCTGCTTTTATTGCGCCCGTTCCTTCTTGCCTTCCGTTTCCTCGCATTTCCGAATACACTCCTCGTGTTCCTGATGCTAGCGAATTTTCGGATGGGAAAAATGCACGTTTTGTTCTCGTAGTACAGGTTATTCGACCGATAACTCTCTGCGAAACTCTTCGTAGGGGTTGAAAACATATACTTTCGACAAACTTTTCGCGGCACTCAAGCTTCCCTATCTATTATAACTGCAGCAATATTCGTTGCAATGATTTCTCGATCGTTGTTGAATAGACTGTGAATCGTTGGCAATTCGAAAGTTTGGACATTCAACGCATTGGGAATTCTAAGCTCCGGCAATTCAACGCATTGGGAATTCTAAGCTTCGGGAACTGAAAGCATTGGAAATTCAAAGGACTGGACATTCAACGCGTTGGGAATTCAAAGCATTGGAAATTCAAAGCATTGGAAATTCAACGCATTGGGAATTTAAAGCATTGGAAATTCAACGTATTGAGAATTCTAAGCTTCGAGAATTCAGAGCATTGGAAATTCAAAGCATTGGGAATTCTAAGCTTCGGGAATTGAAAGCATTGGAAATTCAAAGGACTGGACATTCAACGCGTTGGGAATTCAAAGCATTGGAAATTCAACGCATTGGGAATTCAAAGCATTGGAAATTCAACGTATTGAGAATTCTAAGCTTCGAGAATTCAAAGCATTGGGAATTCTAAGCTTCGGAAATTCAACGCATTGCGAATTCTAAGCTTCAAGAATTCAAAGCATTGGAAATTCAACGCATTGGAAATTCAAGGCATTGGAAATTAAACGCATTGGGAATTCTAAGCTTCGGGAATTCAAAGCATTGGAAATTCAACGCATTGGGAATTCTAAGCTTCGGGAATTCAAAGCATTGAAAATTCAACGCACTGGGAATTCTAAGCTTCGAGAATTCAAAGCATTGGAAATTCAACGCATTGGGAATTCTAAGCTTCGAGAATTCAAAGCATTGGAAATCAACGCACTGGGAATTCTAAGCTTCGAGAATTCAAAGCATTAGAAATTGGAAGGGTTGGAAATTCAAGGTATTAGAAATTCAACGCATTGGGAGTGCGTTTTGTATGACGTCATACCGGTATTTCTAAACTTCGGTTTGCATAAGGATTTCGGGGATATAACCGAAAAATACCGACACGATATCGACGTAATATTTCGCATACCGTTACGAATTCCTGATTACAACAAACGCTGCGATTCGACGAGTACCTAATCGTTACGTAGCTCGGCAAAACAGACTCGCCACATTTTCGGTACCTAGTTGAAAATACATAAATGATCAGCTCGAACGAACACGGACGTATCGCCGCGAATAAAGGGCCAGTGGTTTGGAAGATAGGCGAGAAAAGAAGCGTAGCTAATTAACCGGGCATTCGAGCGAGGCCAATTAGGCGGGACGAAAAGCGGTTCGGTGGATTGTAGTTGCCCGCGGCAGGCTGGTAGAATTCGCGAGCACGAGCATCGATCCCCGGCTAATAAAATCAACAGGGACGCTAGGACGCGATGAAGGCAACGATTATGGTCGATAAATTATCCCTATCGTCAATCAGCACGGCGTAATGTGTATTCTGACCAGCCCGATGATCGATTAGTTCTATTTACATGCTCGGCTTGTCGATAGACTCTGTCATTGTGACGAGATATCGGTCCGATTCCCGTTGTTTGCCGTGTCTCTCCTCTTCATCCCTTTCCTTCGCGTCCATTTTCATCGCCACCACATCTGCCACGCGTTTCATCCCCTTTCGTTCCATATACCATGCAGGCGAAGTGGACGCGAGACTTCTAACAACGTTGTCCTTCGAGTCCGATGGAAGCGAGGAAGAATATCCCGATAGAAAACTGGAAAGTTGACACTTGGGAAAACGCGACGCAGAGGTACAAAGTAGTATGATTGCTTGTATCTTCGTGCTTCCTTTTTCGAGTGGCCTTGTATCGTTCGATTCGTAGATATCGCTGGTAATGATGAAATGTTTGTGCGACGTTGGTACGTTTATGCAAAGTATCGGGATCTTGGCTTTGACGACTTCGTGCCTTCGAGGTAAATCTCGGTAACATTTCGCAAAAGCTATGATACTATTAATATACTATAAATTGTACTATAGATAATTGTACTATAAATTAGTAAATGTACGGTCTTAGAACTCGCGTTTCGCGGAAGGGAAATAACGAATCTTTGACCGGTGTGCTCGACGGCAAATTAATGTCGTGAGGACGCGTTTAGTAGGTGATGTGATGGATGTACACAATTTGTAACTCAACACTTATTTATTTAAAGTTAACTGTTCGACAGATGATGCTTAAACGGTGTGTGTGTGTGTTGTATGGTGTCTTTCTTAAACCTGTCGTCTTAACGTTCTGCACCAAAAAAAGTAAACTTCACTCAGGAGGAGTCTATGGTGGATCGGCGGGGATGTAGGAGGAACTATGTAAAAAGAGGGAAATTTTGAGTGATGATTGGATTAGGGAATTCTGAAAATTGGCAAGGGTGGAGGAAAGAGGTGGTGGAGGGAAACTGGCAGTAGGGATGGCGAGGTAAGCGGTAAATTCTCGGGTTTTTCCCCAAAATTTTATGGGGGGCCCGCAACGTGCCGCGGACTGGAGTTTTAAGGGATGGTTTGAGTGGACGTTTACGATGGATTAAAAGACTGACTGTCGTGGTTGATTGCCTTTTTGATTTTGAGGGTTTACGAGCCCATCGGTACCGTGACACTAAGTTGTACGGTGCATTGTGCATCGTACAGTAAACTATAAAGCTATTAATATACTATAGATAATTTATCTAATGATTATGGTGCAATACAATTACGTGTATGGAGGAGTGAGTGAACCAAGAAATAGGCAATGTTTTAAGACAAGAACAGCTATGTAAATCCAAAAACCACTACCTGTATGGATTGGAGAAATAAATACTACTACTATAGATAATTGTACTATAAATGGATAAAGTATGAAACTATTAATATTATTTGTTAGTAAATAAATAAATAAGTATACTATTTTGTTCATTTGGTACATTGTTGAGTAAAATTACATTCGAAGGAATTTTAGATCGCTCAACTTTTGTAGTGTAAATCCGCTTAGACATTCTCCGCCACCTTATATACTTTAAATTCATCTTTTCGCGTGTAATGATTACGTTGCTACTATTCTATCCCCAAATACGCAACACCGTGTATAACATATAAATATAATAGGTATTAAATGTATAAATATCACACGGCACAGAAAGTTCGCGCGTAAAATTCCTTTCTTTCTTTTTTTTAATTACAATTTATTTCGCGTTAACCCTGTTGAAGGTTTCTACACTTTTCGTATGAAGCGTTCGTCGTTTCTCTATTAACTTACAGGTACTTCCTATTATGCGAACGTTTCTCCTTTTACATATCTTTCACCAGCGTTCAAGACCGTAAAACGAAGCGTGGCGTAAAATTTAGTTGATCTAAGATCCCTTCGAATCCGATTTCACTTATCAAAATAGTAAAAGACGGTCAAAATCTTCGCCGCATCTTCAAAGCGATGCTGTTACCGCCATTGTTACAACAGCTACCGCGGGATGCTATAGAAATCCCATTCGAATACACGTCCAGATGAAAAAGGAACCGCGTGAACTTTTTTTTCCAAACTACCCGACAATTCGACTCGTCGTTCATTAGCCAAAAGGACGAAACCCTATCCGCTCCTTGTCGAAGGCAGTGCCGAACTGTGTTTGCTCTGACGGTACGCGGACGGGTAAAACCACGCGGAAATGATCGGCGATTCGATTACAGGCAATTAACGGTAGACTGGAACGTCTCGCGTTAACCGCTGCTCGTTAAAGCATGCCGATTTTTTAAGCAAATCGCGGCCACCAGCTAGTAAATCCCTTTGACTGCTGTTAATTGGATGCAACGACCGGCTGGACCAATTTGTTTCATCGGTTTTCCAGCCGGAACTGCCACCCCTTTGCCGGGCTACGGGGTGAAATCAATCGGGTCGAACGAGCGAATCGCCGGAACTCTGCCGGCACATTAACGCCCCAAAAGACAACCAGTCGCGGTCCACAGGCGTTATCTTTATCGCTTATCGGCTCGTTCGCGCGTCAGGATGATCGATCGAGTCTATTCGTATCTCCGGCCAAGTCGCATTAACGCGAACCGAGTTATTATACAGGCCGAGGACGATTGAAACGGATCCTGCGAATGAATATTTCAGAGTGGACGAGAATGGCGAGAAGGAGGTCGTTTCGATATCGAAGGAGATGTCGTTTTGGCGGAGCTCTGTTCTTGCAACTATTAGAACTCGTTGGATTCGCATAGTCACGCGTAACGTGTGACTATACCTCTTCGGTCACGAAGAAAGAACTTGGTTTTCGCAAAAGTGTTCTCGCCCACTCGTCCTTTTCACGCACTCGCTCGAAACGATGAATTTCACGAACTAAGAACAGTATCGAAAGGAATACTGCGAGTCTGTTCGCTAATTAAACGAGCCTCGCAATTGATAACGTTAAAGAGCGTTTATAATAATTAATCGTTCACCGTGCACGCGTTTCATATAGGAACGCGGTTCCCTTCGAAGTATTCCGCCCCGAAAATTCCCCCACGAATTGCGCACGCTACAAAGCGAGGCTTCCGTTGTAAACATTCTTAGACATAGAAGCAACATCTCGCGCTCGCGAGCGGTTCGAGAAAGAGGTTCGCGTTCGAAACAATCCCATCCGTTCACCGTGCGCGAATAATTGCCGAGCAAGATCGACTTTTAACCACCCTTAACGCGCGGTTGATGTGCCGGAAGCGAACGGAACGAGGGAACTCGGCAGTTGCCTATTTAGTAGTCTCGACCGGAAAGGAGTCGGAGAGTTTCAAGGGTGAGAATCGATCGTTGCAAGTTCGATGGGTATCTCGAACAATTTAAACGCCGGCCGAAGAGAGCTTTAGAAACGCGGGGAATCAGAAGCTGAAGTCGGAGTTCGGTAATATCTCGGAGCTTGAAGGTGGAGGGGGGAAAAAAAAAAAGGAAGAAGAGCGGTTAAACGCGGAGAACGAAGGAAACTTTTTCGAAACAGTGATCCGCGAAAGAGGGAAAGTTGGGAGGCGTGGTAGGCACCGTTTATTCATTCGCAACAGTTTCCTACCCGAAGTCGAGTGGTCGGAGATGGGAGAAACTGCAAAGCATCGCGCGGATTCGAAAGCCTTTGGTTGTTTCGAGTCGAATTGATTTCTCGCCGGAAGCTTCGATCGAATATCCGTCCAGCGGAAGTCGATGTTCCTCCGCCGCCGCGCCGCAAGAAAGAGGAATCGGGACAGCGATGCCGTTCGGCGAACTGAATGAATTCAAATGCGCAATGAATATTCAACGGACGCGTTTTTCTCCTCGCGGAGGGAAACTTTGGATCATTTTATCGCTACCGCACTGCTTCTTGTCCGTCGCTTCTTATTGTGAAATCGTTAAGAATGTCTGGACTAGATGTTTCAATTACTGCCACTTTAAAGCTTATCCGTTTAAGCAACTTTATTTCATTGTTTTAGAAGTTATTTAAATTACGAATCGTTCCGGTTTGGAGCGCAACATTAGTTAATATCTCTTTTATCTATGATGATCTTATTTCGTATGTTAAATATGACGTATTACGTATTAAGTCGTTGCAATTGTATAACAAAGTCTAATTACTCCTGTTACTATAGTAACTGTGGAGCTGTAGAGAGGGGATAGAATAGGAAAAGGAAGGGTGTTGCGTTTCGTCCTGGGCCTGCTAGTGGACTCATCAGTAAGGCTACCTAGCAGGCCCTGCTTTAGACACTGGGATATTGAGAGGAAGGTTAAAGGCGTTGTAGAGCTGTGGAGAGGGGATAGAATGGGAAAAAGGAAGGGTGTTGGCGTTTCGTCCTGGGCCTGGTAGTGGACTCATCAGTAAGGCTACCTAGCAGGCCCTGCCTTAGACAATGGGATATTGGAAGGAAGGTTAAAGGCGTCGTAGAGCTGTGGAGAGGGGATAGAATAGGAAAAGGAAGGGTGTTGCGTTTCGTCCTGGGCCTGCTAGTGGACTCATCAGTAAGGCTACCTAGCAGGCCCTGCTTTAGACACTGGGATATTGAGAGGAAGGTTAAAGGCGTTGTAGAGCTGTGGAGAGGGGATAGAATGGAAAAAAGGAAGGGTGTTGGCGTTTCGTCCTGGGCCTGGTAGTGGACTCATCAGTAAGGCTACCTAGCAGGCCCTGCCTTAGACACTGGGATATTGAAAGGAAGGCTAAAGGCGGTATATATATGGACGAGGTAGTTGGAGCGAGTACTTTCGAGAAAGCCTATTTCGTATGTCCCTCTAGTGGTGGGTGCAGGAGAGCCGCCACAGTAACATATAAATTCCTGTTACTGTACACTTGAAAATTTGTCATTTAAATGGAAATGATTCTTACGTATATTAGCACTTCAGTTTGTACGACAGATGGAAGATAAATCGTAAACGTATCGCCTTTACTACGTTGTAATAATTTCCATACTTTCTACTTATGGTACATTAGACGCATTCCTTTCCTAATATTTATTTTTAAATTATGCAACGTCCGTGTATCGTTGCGTAAAAATGACGTCGAAATTTCCTTAAACAGGTTCCACGTTTCATTTCCATAGCGGTGAATTTTTATAGTTGCTCGTTGCTACGATCGAGTTATGCGAAAATTAATACATTCGACACTAATTAATTGGCACTCGAATAACAAATTAAATACGGTGGCGTGCGAATACTTTTTGTAACCGCTGTAACTATTTTCGCTACTCTCGTCTCGGTATAATTGCAGCCAAACGTTTGTTATGAATATAATATCGACATGAGAGCGATACACGTTCGTGCATCTCGTCGACCTACCGCAAAACCTTACAACCAATCGAGCTGTCCAGGTTTCTTCTCCCTAATCTGCAATTGTGCTCGGGAGATTGCTTCGGGTTCGCTCAAGTGAACTGTACTGAATCTAACCGGAACTAGTTTCGGCGGTGGAAAACAAATCGAAGTGGAATTAAACGTTATCCGAACTAGATCGGATCATCCGCGAAAATCGATCGACGGGGAGGGGTGAAAAAATACGAAGCGAAATTTCTGAAGGAAATAACTGTGCTGGTGATGGTAAAACTAGCGTAAGCCAAATGAAAAAATAAGAGGAAAAGCTTCGATATTTTTGCGATATAAATCAATCTCACATAAAATATACGAGAAGCTTGAATTTTTTTAGTATATTGACTTATACCGTTTTTATAATTGGCTGCGGAATTACTTTCGGGTAAAATTTACCCATATTTTTGACCGCGGATTATTATATAGTATTAATAAGTATGATATAGTTTTGTTATATAGAAACAAAGTAAACAGGAGGAAATAAGATTTAGTCGCAGCCCTAAATGTGGCAGGCTGAAAAACATGGTGTAATTCCTAGAGCTTAAAAATTCGAAGCTTTGGAATTCGGAAGTTTGAAAATTCAAATGCTTGCAATTAGAAACCTTGAAAATGGATGGGTTGGAAATCTAAAAACATGAAAATTCAAAGGTTTGCTATTCGAAACCATTAAAATTGAACGCTTGGAAATCTAAAAGCTTGAAAGTTCAGAGTCTTGGTACGCGAAATCTTGGAAATTTAAAACCTTGCGATTCTAAAGCTTAGAAATCGGTAGCTTGGAAATTTTCGCAGCTTGTAAATTCGAAAGCTTTAAAAGTCAAATTTTGCAATTCGAAACCTTGAAAATCTAGAAGCTTGTAAACATGAAAGCTTGGAAATTCTTGGAATGCGAAATCATGGAAATTTAAAACCTTGCGATTCTAAAGCTTAGAAATCGAAGGCTTGGAAATTTTCGCAGCTTGTAAATTCGAAAGCTTTAAAAGTCAAATTTTGCAATTCGAAACCTTGAAAATCTAGAAGCTTGTAAACGTGAAAGCTTGGAAATTCTTGGAACGCGAAATCTTGGAAATTTAAAACCTTGCGATTCTAAAGCTTAGAAATCGATAGCTTGGAAATTTTCGCAGCTTGTAAATTCGAAAGCTTTAAAAGTCAAATTTTGCAATTCGAAACCTTGAAAATCTAGAAGCTTATAAACGTGAAAGCTTGGAAATTCTTGGAATGCGAAATCGTGGAAATTTAAAACATTGCGATTCTAAAGCTTAGAAATCGGTAGCTTGGAAATTTTCGCAGCTTGTAAATTCGAAAGCTTTAAAAGTCAAATTTTTCAATTCGAAACCTTGAAAATCTAGAAGCTTGTAAACGTGAAAGCTTGGAAATTCGAGAGCTTGCGAACCTAATACTTTACAAAATTCGATACCTCGGAATTCGAAAGCTCGAAATAACCACCGATATTCTATCTCGTCGATAACAATCCAGTAGTCCTTTATTGCAATGAATATTCGTTCCAATTTAATTGGAGGGTTGTTGTATCTTTACGACGCTTCCGCCGGCGGGAACAAAAATAACAAAAGCTGAAAGTGAAACGGTTCGAGGATCCGCGACCCATACGCCGCGCGTATAATTGGACTTTTATTATTACGATTAAACAGCGGCAAGTGTTGAGAGCACGGTTAATGAGATTTACGTCAACGAAGTTCAAAGCGAAAATTTAGAGAAGCAGCGGCGAGGGGGAGGGGGGGGGGGGGGTAAAAACGATACCAACGCGATTTCTTTAATTGAATCCGCATCGCGCGCGTTATTTGCAATTATACAATTAACGCATTGTAATGCAGTCGGTGAGTTATTCGCTTAATAAGGGGTGTTCTCGGATTCAGCGGTGGGAATAATGAAAATTTTAATTAAAAGCTTCAGCGTAACTGTGCGAGTGCGAATTAATGGCGGTCGGATGAAAAGACGGAACCTTTTTTAAGGAACTTTACGACAGTCATAGTTTACACAAACGTCCACAATCTGCTCTCCGCTCTTTCGTTAATCAAAATTTCATTACTTTTGTGTGTACACGTTTGCGTTGACTCGAAGCTTCAACTATGATTTCGCGTGTAGAAGGATCGCGATTGTTTCAACCCCGTGCCCCGCGATTATTTCACAATCTACGCGTGCTAGCATCGGCTGATCACTGCTTTCGTATCATGCCACGGTTTTCGACAAATCTGATGGTTAGCCTAAAAAAGACCTGCTGTAGATGTGTTAATAAATTGTAAAGAAAATGAGAGAGATAAGGACAAATGGAACGTTTTGGTTCGTCTGGTCAAACGTTGTCAAACTAATCCAATCAAATTGATTTATGATATACGGTAATATATTAATTTAAACGTCAAAGAAAACAACCATGCCACGTTCAAATCGTTTGAATAACATAGGGAAATTGTATTCAATAATCCCCGAACTTATAAGACAACGTTAAAATTAGAGTTAAAATTAAACTCCACTGTAAATAATATCAATTTTTGTTGAATTTACACCGGATTTTGTGGAACGAGTGTAACTCGTTATTGTAGGGCAACGTGTTACATTTGAAACAGAGTTTCTGTATCTTTTTGGGATCACATCTCACTTTAAACCCTTAATCCTTTGATTACGAAAGGCAAATTCAACCTAAGCACGATTTAAAAGGGTATTATTGCGATTACTTGAAAATTTATGTAACCTCCTATTTAAATTACATTTTCTTTATATTCATTTCGCATCTTAACGATTTACTAGTAAATTATAAATGCATAGGTATAAGTTTATTTATGTTCACTGTCATTTTAAATGTTCAGCAACAAGTAGCAAATGAAGCGATGTACGTTTCGTTTTCACAAGATGATTCATGTTTTCTTTTATATCAGTTTATCTTATTGTACTTCGTGTAAACCGGAAGCCGTCCGAAACCGAAAGCTACGGATTAAGTTAAACGAATGGTAAAAAATAAATGACGTAGAATGGTTTCTTATTTTACCGTTCGATTCTTTTTCTCACGGCCGAAACGAGCTTTAAACGTGCTTCGTGTGCTAAAATAATTATGCTTTCCAGGTGGGGAATAAAATAGCTCGCGCAGACATTCGTATTTCCGAGCTGAGCGCGATTGCAACGAATCGGGAAGCCCTTGGCGACTTAATATTTCCGGAACTATGCTCTAAAATTCCGATTCCGCCGTAAACAAAACTCTGATACGGTCACTTCCGTAAAAGCCCCGCGGATATTTTCATACGTATCGTCCACGCGGGGTGTTTGCAGAGCATAAAACAAAGTAGCGAAGCGGGAGCGCAGTTAGTTCCTGCAAGCTGCTTGTAAAATTGCTACGGCTACGTTGACCGTGGCATTAAATTCCACCGCTATACCATTCGCCTCTTTTCTGCTTCATCGTTGACGAGTTATTAATATTTTATAGCGCACTATCCCACCAATAAAGTCGAACGGACATCCCTAGCATCGCGTTGCTTTTAATCAAATTCAATCTGGCGAAGATTGGAAGTTTTTAACCCTTTGCGGACGAGAAGTAATGACACTCGTGCGAGTACTTTAGTTTTGAATTCCACGACTTTCAGTTTTCACGCTTATGAGTTCCAAACCATTCAATTTCCAACGATTTCAAATGTTTATTATTACGTTAAGTATTCATTGCATTAAGTTTTGTGCTTTAAAAGTCGACATGGATTCGGAAAGCCAAAAAATGATCAGGCGACTATTTGTCGACGCTCGTCCGCAAAGGGTTAAGTCTATTTTTCGTTTGGTTACACTACAGTCGCGATTAACCATTCGACTGTTTAATAAATGGCATTTTAAATTAAACATCTTGAATTGTGCTGTACTTAACATTGCCATTAAAATGTAATGCACAGGAGCTAAAGTTATGTGGTTTTGTAACTGGCAATTGAATGAATGAAAATGTTCGAATAATGGAAACAAATATTTCGCGTACCGTCCTTTTTTGCAATAGGATAAATGACCTACGTACTGTCACTGTTCTTATAACTGCCACTTGAATTCGTTTATTTAATAGCAAAGTAATCTATAAAGAATCGTAAGTAAACAAATTTTCATACTAAATTTGGACTTCGGTTTACGTAACAACGCGTAGACATTGTATATTCGTTTATACTTAATATTTGTAAAGGAATATTAACCCTTTGCACTCGAAACTAGTTTTAATAATACGACACGACAGCAGCTCCATTACGTTTCTCTGATTATTGTGAGAACTTAATAAGTTATGTATTTTGGAATTGAGAAATTTGCCTTGATTTCAGAAGAAATGGCAATTGAATTGGTTAATATAGAATTAAAAAAACGCGAACCTTGACTTTTGATACAATTCACGAATGTCTCCATAGCGGAGCCAACCGAGTGCAAAGGGTTAAGAGGTAAATGTGCTGTTGAACGTTAAAACGTGACCAATACAATTATAAAGTATGGAACGTGTTATAATTCAGTTTACTATATATCTTATATCTATTACACAAACTGACGTGTTAATATATATGTAAAACGTGTTCCTATTTAAATAAGAAGTTTTCAAGTGACAGTACGAAGGATATCGGACTTTGTCGTACATTTTCAATTACGCAGTAATGCATTTATTATATCGAACACATAAAAAGAATGTTCATAAATAAAAGAGATGGTGAACAATATTATGCACCAAACTGGAACGATCTTTATATTTGTTGATTTTACTTTGAATTGTGTTTGGGTATTTTGATTGTTCTTAGACTAGCAGGCATAGGCATACCTGGAGCTGGGTGTCCGAGGGACAGCATGCTTTCTGATCTTTGCACATTTCGTGCGAAGGCTGAATTTCTACATTAGTACACGTGCATTTTTGGTTCTTGCTTTCCCTCCCTGACCGTCGTTTTATGGCATGGGCCATTCTTGTACACGAGCCGCACGTTCATGCAGGCGATTTTCGTCACTTCACTGCGTTCCCTCAGCAAGGAAACATCAACCAGCTTTGTATTTAGTTTTACTCTTATTAAACGTTTATTTTATTTCGTTTCAATAAAAACTCTATTCGGAAGCATATTGCCAACAATATTAACGACGATCTAAAATAGTTAAATAAAGTTACGCGCGAATTTTAAAGTGGCAGTACTTGGTACGTCTACCTTATTCACCAATTTCATTACCCTGTGAAAGGATTAAAGGAGCGACGTCTAAATATAGCTTGCATCCAGCGGTTAAATACTATAACATGCAATTTGCTTGGCATATTTTACACAAGCTTGCGAATTTTACGCATTCTATGCCCTTTTCTATGCTTCGATTCTTTCGAAAACAAGATCAATTTGTCGCGTTAATATTAAGTCTTCACGACTACAAATAACCGATTTCTAATTCTTTCGGCAATGTGTACGCGCGAACGTGTGTATGTGCTTTTGATAGAATAAATACGGGTTCTCGGTGGGAACACGTCCGCGCGGAGTTTTTAAAGCGCAGACAGAGGAGGAGGTCTGGTTTGAAACGCGTCTATATAGTCGATCTGCAGTGAAAACGCGTGTCAGCCGGGCCCTTTTGTAGTGAAGTCACATCCGTCGTTAAAGGTCTGGGTCTCTCCTCTTCTCCTCTTCCAAACAGAATGCGCGTTCGAAAGTGTGTGTACAATGGCGGTCTAGGAATACGTGACTCCCAGAAAGTCGATTCATCACGCCGCACTCGTTCCAATCAATTTTCTAGATACCCTGGGAACCACTCCAAATGGATACACGACAGATTAACAGTCGCATCAAACCACCCACCGTTTAATCCTCGAAATACATCATTCAAATGTGACGGTGTAGCGGGCAAAACTAAATAATAATTAACGCGTTGATTGGCACGCGAAATTTCGTACGTTCTCATTCGACGAAGTCGAAGTGCATTAAATTTATTGGAATCAACACATCAGCGATCGCCTACGTATAAATTTACTGACCGTAGTTTCGTTTTATACTTCGTACAGCATTAGTATTACACCGATAGTAATTACTTATGCATATTTATTTTACATCCCATCGGAACAGAGTTTCTTCTGGCAATATTGATTCATGGACTGTAGATTTTACGAGTTTATGGGAAATGTAACCGTGCAAGAAATCGCAGAATGCAATTATTCGAGTAAAGTGGAAATTATTGTATTTTGTTGGCGAAGCAACCCTGCATTTTCTTAACCCTTTGACACCGGCCATTGGAAGACTAAAAATTTGATATAAAATTAAATGGTAGCTTGTATATTCGATAATGGTAACTAACGCAAGAATTTATACTACAAATTGAACAATCCTTAAATTGTTTCAGTATCTCAATTTCAAATTAACCCGTGATGAAATTAATTACACGAATAGAGTAAAATCAAGATACCGAGCTCCACGTCAAAGGTTTAATTTCCTTAAGTTTGTTAACACTAAGTTTACGGAACTCGTCGCGTTGATTCATTTCAGATTTCATACCTAAAATTATAGAGATCATAAATATTATGTTTTCAGTACTTTACGTTAACTTTAATTAATACAATGGTACGAATATGTATTCTACGTTACTCTCTTCATCCTCACGCTTCTACGTTCGAATATTTATATACGGTATACGTATTTTTCCGGAAGCCTGTCAAATTATGCACGTAACGTTCGTAAACCTAGTGTTATTAAAGTTTATGCCAAGTTATAAAATACATTTTTAAAACGCGACAATATATAAAAGTTATACTACAAAGAACACCGTTTTATTACATATTTAACCACCGTTAAATTATACATTTACCAGAATTTTTCACGCAGACTTTTTTCCGAAGCTCACGGACTGCTAAAAATTATTTTTCATGGCCTGCGTTTATTTGTGCGTTTGATATCGCTGCCCTAGAGTCTCTCTGTTATTTCGGATACGGAAGGTTCTGTCGTTCATGGAACAGCAAAATACGTTTCGTTGCGAACAGCTTTCACTTAAATGTTTGCCAATAAAGGGTTAGAAGGTTGAGGAGCAGGAGGAAGGAAGAAGGCGCGCCTCGGTTATGGACTTTGACGTGGGGGGAACAGCAGTGAGAGGATATTGCCGCCGTAGTAGAAACTACGTCAAACTCGTCTCTGTACCAGACACTTTGACATCGTAATGATATAAGCGACCAGTCTTCGTTTCTGTAGCCTGACATGTAAAAGCGGTAACACGAGACCGACGTCTTTCGCATCCTCCACATTTCCTTCTTTGCCCTTTCAGAACATAGCAACCCTACAGAAAAGTGTTCGGGGAATTTTTATTGGAACTTTCTGCGTCTCGTTTTTTTTTTGGATAACGAAGCGAGAGTGATATTTATTTTCTTTCAATTCAATTAAAGGTGCAAGATATGGAAGTTTAAGTCTTCGACTTTCCAAGCTTTAGGATTTTAAAGCTTCCGAATTTATTATGTTTGGTATTCTAATCTTTCGAATCGCAAACCTTTGAGTTTCCAAGCGTTTGGCTTTGTAAGCTTCCGAATTGCAAGCCTTTGAATTTCCAAGCGTTTGGCTTTGTAGGATTTGGAATTGCAAGCCTTTGAATTTCTAAGCGTTTGGATTTCTAAGCTTCCGAATTGCAAGCCTTTGAATTTCCAAGCGTTTGGATTTCTAAGCTTTCGAATTGCAAGCCTTTGAATTTCTAAAGCTTTGTATTTAGAAGCTTTTGTAATTTCCAAATTAAGGAAGTTTAGGCCTTCGACTTTCCAAGCTTTAGGATTTTAAAGCTTCTGAATTTATTATGTTTGGAATTCTAAACTTTCGAATCGCAAGCCTTTGAGTTTCCAAGTCGTCGAATTTCCACAGCTACCAAATTTCCAAGCTTTCGAATTCTATCCTTAAAAATCCAATTTCCAAGTCTCTGTACTTTTAAGATATCAGAATTCCAACTCTTTGAATTTCAAAGCTTTCGAGTTTCCAAGGCTATAAAATTCTAACCCATCAAATTTCCCAGCTTCGAGTTACCAAACCCTCAAATTTTCAAGCTTTCGCATTCCAAAGCCCTCGTATTTCCACCTCTCTAAATCTTTTGCAATCAAATTTCCTTAACAAATAATTATTCCTAAGATTGAATCCCTCCGAATATCAGCAGCAATTAATCAATAAAATTCGATTTCGCAGAGAAAAGAGATACTAAAGCTTGCAATTTTATCCTAGCTGGGTTGGTTTGGTTTCAGGTCACCTCATTGATATATCGCAAGGTCCTTTCCTTCGATCTTTCTTCGAATAGAGGGTAGAGGCGAGCACAGAGAGCAATCCACAGGCAAGAGAGATGTATCGTAGTACTGGAGGATCGGACAGCCCTGTTGTCCTTTATAAATAGACGAAATTGCTCCACGGAGAAGCTCGTACAGTAGAGAAGCAGTGAATGAATAATTCGCAACGACCCTCTAAAGACTCGGTCTTCTGTTCTGCTACGGCTGGACCTTGGTTTGCGGCGAGATTCTACTTGGAAACCTACTAAACAACACCCGCTGATGAGAACGTGTTGCTCCTTTACAAGGACCCGCGATTCAGCTTAAAAAGGAGCTTGAATTCTCTCTTCATTCTCCTTTCTACCTAAACGCTTCCAACGAGGCTGCATTTGTTCCAGCGACGTCTCCATGTTTCGCCGAGGAAAAACGGGGTAGACGCAAAAAGAAAGGTACGAAACGTGGGTTTTTAAGTAGTTTAAATTCTCTCTCCCTTTTTCTAACGTTTCGATGTTAATGGTTGCGAATTTGCAAGCCGTTGAATTCCAAACCATCAAATTTTAACGTTTTCGAGAATCTAATTGCGTTTTCAAGTCGTCGAATTTCTAAGCTTCTGAGAATCAAAGGATTTGCATTTCGAAAACTTGGCGATTTTTCTATGCTTTTGCATTTCCAAACCGACTCGAATTTCTAAGGTTTCAAATTCTAAACTTCTGAATTTCCAAGTTCTCGAATTACAATTAAGAAAGATATTATTAGAAAGCTATTAAGTTTCTAAGTTTTCGAATTTCTAAGCTTCTGAGAATCAAAGCATTTGCATTTCGAAAACTTGGCGATTTTTCTATGCTTTTGCATTTCCAAACCGACTCGAATTTCTAAGGTTTCAAATTCTAAACTTCTGAATTTCCAAGTTCTCGAATTACAATTAAGAAAGATATTATTAGAAAGCTATTAAGTTTCTAAGTTTTCGAATTTCTAAGCTTCTGAGAATCAAAGCATTTGCATTTCGAAAACTTGGCGATTTTTCTATGCTTTTGCATTTCCAAACCGACTCGAATTTCTAAGGTTTCAAATTCTAAACTTCTGAATTTCCAAGTTCTCGAATTACAATTAAGAAAGATATTATTAGAAAGCTATTGAGTTTCTAAGTTTTCGAATTTCTAAGCTTCTGGGAATCAAAGGATTCGCATTTCGAAAACTTGGCGATTTTTCTATACTTTTGCATTTCCAAGACGACTCGAATTTCTAAGGTTTCAAATTCTAAACTTCTGAATTTCCAAGTTTTCGAATTACAATTAAGAAAGATATTATTAGAAAGCTATTGAGTTTCTAAGTTTTCGAATTTCTAAGCTTCTGGGAATCAAAGGATTCGCATTTCGAAAACTTGGCGATTTTTCTATGCTTTTGTATTTCCAAACCGACTCGAATTTCTAAGGTTTCAAATTCTAAACTTCTGAATTTCCAAGTTTTCGAATTACAATTAAGAAAGATATTATTAGAAAGCTATTGAGTTTCTACGTTTTCGAATTTCTAAGCTTCTAGGAATCAAAGCATTCGCATTTCCAAGTTTGTTAATTTTTCTAAACTTTTTCACTTCCAAGCTATTGAATTTCCAAGGTTTCAAATTCCAAGCTTCCGAATTTTCAAGTTCTCGAAATCTAAGCCATTATACTTCTAAGTTGTTGAATTTCAAGCGACACAAATCACCTCCTAATATTTATTTCTCAACATTAAATATAAACACGCGTGCAACGTCCATTTATGCTGTTACATAAAAATCAAATCCAAGCTTAATATTCAAATTTCTCTGGTCGCGATTCTTCGTACATTTGTTCGCTACTAAATAAAATTATTGAGATTGTATTTTGAATTTGTAATTTTCTGCTGCGATTTTCTCCGCTTGGCGTAGGCTCAGGTCAGGCCATAAAAGCCATGGGTCCGCTGACCGTTCGGCGACACTATATATACCAACTGTTTTTCGCCTTTTCCAGGCAGTCTTGCGACAACCCTGTGTGTGTAACGGTTCTCACCGAAGGGTTTCACCTCCGTATTTTGTAACTCACTTTTTATTAATAAACGTTTCTTTTCTGCAAATGATTGAGTCCATCTAATTTAAAGATCCTCAATAAAAATAATTCAAATGACGATTATATGGACGTTAACAGTAATTGGCACATCTACCCCGATTCCGCGCCAAAAGATCGTAATAATAATTCCATCCTTTGATTTCTCTTTTCTATTCGTATTATGTATCCCGAAAAACACCGTCCACGTATCGTCGAAATAGTACATACGTATCGATAGTGCCGGTCACTGGTAATCTCCAAATGGTCCTCTATGAAATTCCACCGTCGCTCTTTTTTTCCAACGTTGCACACAGACACAAACGCAAACACACACGTAGGCGGTGGGTTGGAAAATCAAGCTGGATAGAGGAGAGGCATCTCTTGCATTCTGTATCGGTTCTGCAGAGAATTGAGAAATTGCTCCGACGAAAAACTACTGATTTATCTATCTGCGAACGGGCGGTGATCTCCGTCGATTCCTCGGTTCAACAGTTATATACCCTCGTCCCATTCTTTTTCTGTCCCGTTCGCCTCGATGCAGTTTTTGTCCGGTGGCAAGACGCGAGGCAACATAATCCTCTCGATCGCGGATAACAGCGAGGCGAAACGAAAAGAATCTTAATGGCAAACCGCCGCGCTCTCGCGCGCCTCTCTGCCGCGCCGTAATTTCGTTTACTTTCCATCTTCTCTATTACCGGCATAAAAGAAGAAATAACGAGCACGAATAATACTCGATCCAGCCAGAAGCGATCGCGGACTTCAATGATGGACTTTTCGAACCAGCGAGAAGCTTTGCGCTACGATTCGAATCTTTGTAAGGAAACTTTACACAATGGAAGCGGATTCGTATATTTTCAGGTAAATCAATTTCTCAGAGGCTACTACATTGATTCGATTCCCTATCCCGCGAATTTCTTAATTCTTTTAAGAATCCTTTCGACAGCGAAGGCGGCTACTACAATGGGTTAAAGAAATTCCGAGCTGGTTAAGAAATTTGGCTAAATCCAGCAGTGTAATTTGGCATTACTAGGCTTGTAGTTGATTGAATAATCGTTAAATGTCAACTGGTTAATCCTCTGTCTTATAATGACGTGTTACTCTCGTGACGCGAGCTAAAGAAGTGCACCGTACGTTTTAATAAACTTTACTATTAATTCTCGTTACGATTTGTCAGATCGAAGATTATCGAGTAAAAATGACGTATAATATTTTAGCGTGTTGCATTCGACGCAACGTTGAAATAGAAGATAACAAGCGCGAAGATCAAAATATGTAAATCTTTCACGCAATTTGCAATAAACTTCTCTTTACTTTATTACCATATATATTAGACGAAATCTTTATCGCAATTCCATTGGCCGCTGCTCTAATACTTCGAGCTATCCGCAATAGTTGAAGAAACCGCGAAACGCAAAAGTTGCAGCCGCCATTGCGGCGCGCCGTTGTTCCCTGTTTCGCATAGTTCTGCCGGCAACCGGAAGTGCTAAGCTCCCTCGGAGAACGCGAACCCGAATCGCCGAGCTAATGTCAGATAAAGCGTAAACGCCGCAGGCGAGAGAGGCAACAGAAATCATCGGGCTAAACGAGTTTCTGATGGCGCCTCTCTTCTTCGAGGCGACAGCCGTGCAATCGAAAATTGGCGGGAGAAAAAAAAGGCGTTGCCTGAATGAGAAAATCGCAAAAGGTATCGCGTCTTTCGATACGCGGCTAAGGTAATCTATCAGGATGGCGTAAACGTACCCCTGCGATAGCGCCATCCACCGCGAACCACATCTCAAATAAGATCTTTTTCAATGCGTCACCGTGGCTGCAACACGATGCATGCATCGAATGGGAAAACACACGGACTCCTTGAATAATAGAGAAAATCTATCTATTATTTATTCATTTATTTATTAAACGGGAATCAACTATTTGGTACGGAAAGAAAAGAAAAGACAGTCGTGAATCAACCCTTTGCGTACGAGTGTCGGAAATAATCGCCAAAGTTCTTCGGTGTTTTGGACATACAATAATTTTTAAAACAAGAAATTCAGCTTAAGATGATCACTAATACGCCGCTGTTAATACGTGGACAAGTATTTGTTTAATAACGTCTTTGTTGAATCACTTTAGAGCGCGATACAACAGCTTTAGAAATTCCAAATAACTGTTCAAGTCCCCGCACTCAGCCCATAAAAAGCAGGTTCGGAATTTCTAAATTTGTAAGGCAATAGCCAGAGAAATTCGAACCGATTCGCAGCAGCAATAAGTTTATGGAACCATTGACCATTTTTCTTAGACAAAATACCCTCGCGACGGCAAACTCAAGTTTATTACTTTGGGACCAACACATTAATCTTAGAATCCGTTATTTTCAACCATCTGTAGTCAGGGTCAGAGTGTTCCTTCAGCTTGTTACCTGCTGCGGATTTTCCCAAAACACGCGAAAACCCTTGCGCATCGCTACTTGGTCACGGCTACTTTCAAGGGTGACCATCACGGGTACGAGGGCGGTTACTTTCTAAAAATCGTGGCCAATCACGCTTCTCACCCCATGCCGGATCGTCTCTTCCGAGGCGAAGTGGATGGACATCTTGCCTGAAACAAACAGAACTCCAAAGCGACTACAACACGAAATTAGTGACACAACACAAACGGGAGAACCATTGTAAAACACGAACGAAGTTAGAATATTAAGAACGCGAATACAGTTAACTACGATTTGTAACGCGATCATTCATAACACGGACAATCAGTCGATTGAACATCGTCTAAAAACTAGGCTTAGACTCATTAAATTGTGGCTAAGTCAGAATTAGCGTTGGGTGCTCGAATCCACGCAATTCACGCAACAGTCTTCAAAATATTAATAATCGAACAAAAATTCGTTAAACATTATTTTGCTCCGTCCGCAAAGGGTTAACATTAAGAAGAGTATCACGAATAAATTTGTAATAAGAACCAAAGAAATTTAACTATTGATATTTGTTTACGTTAATGAAAATTCTGTTCCGGCAGTTGAATCGGCCGTATAAAGTATGATGCTTTTCTTCGCTTAAATGAGAATGGTTACTAAGGGATAAGACAGGTTTATTTAAACGAAACATTGATAATACTTCAGGGGATGAAAGAGAACCATTTATGATTTTCAAAGCAAAGCGTAAGTAGTATTCGATTGCAGTGAGATTCAAGAGTGTGAATATTCATTCGAGAGGAAATTGGGATGTAATCGTGATCTCTAAAAAAGCATGGATTGGTCAAGTTTAAATAAGCAAATGCGCAAGAATTGATGCTGAACACTCTCAATCTTCGATTATTATTGGGTTGCACACGAAATGGCGGATTTCACGTAGCTCAAATATTTGTAGTCACTAATTAATTAAAAGTAACATTGAACATTCAAAGACATTTACCGTGCATAAATACAAAACTTGGAGCTCGTTGAATTGAACAGTATTTAATAGATAATTGTTTCAAAAGGGAGTTGCAAATAATGAAATAAAATAAAGTATGCGTACAAGTGGAATTCGAATGTTTAAGATTAAAATTAAGCTAGAATGCAGTAGAAGTTCTTTTATTATAAATATTATTTATGCATGGACAGATACAATTTGTGACCGAACAACTCAACGATAGTTTCGACAAATTATACTGAAAATATAAACCTTGAAAATGTACCTTATAGTTGTCTAAAAAAAAGAAACCATTGGCAATGATAAACTAACAATTTTACTTAAATCTGATACTCATCAATGTTTTCGATTCATTGTACGGAAATTAAAAATGCATTTTTTAATCGGTTAACGAGTAGCATTTTAAGCTACGTAAAATCGCCATTTCATATGCAACGACGTAACATTGTATTTTAATCTATCACAACGAAGTCTTATAACCGTATTAGGTTACTGCAAAATAACGAGAAATTTAATTTAGCTGGAGCTAATTAATTGACACCTAAATGACCGAATAAATACAAGGAACCATAATACTTTTGGTAGACGCTGTATGTTACAAGCCAATATATAATCGAAATTGATACCGCATACGAGTAGATATTTTAAGCAAAAGAGAAGATTGCTACATGCAACCAATGGGTAGCATAATTTTGGGACTCTCCAGGTCGCTGGCTTATAGCCAAACGCAAAGCAAAATACCGGCTTCTGAAGTTAAGCTAAAATTCGAGCGGGTAGTAAACAGGAGTCGCTGAATTACGATGAGTTCTCTTTCCGTTCGCGTTTCTTGCTATCGCGTTGCACACAGTTAATCACGAAAATCTTACCATGTATCCATAAACATAAATGAAGTCACAGTTTGCGCAGAGGAAAGTTGGACGAATCGGAATAGTCTGACAAATTTCGATACCGAATGCAATAATTCTTGCGCGTAGAAGAAACCAAGGTTAGTTGTTACAATGTTATTTAAATTTTTGGTACCTAGATCAGCTGTGCTTCAAGATGGACGAATTATTTATTTTAATAGTATATTTTTATATAGTATATTTATATACTAATACTATATTTTAATACTATATTTTTATATACTATATTTTAATACTATATTTTTATATATTATATTTTGATACTATATTTTTATATACTATATTTGAATACTATATTTTTATATACTATATTTTGATACTATATTTTTATATACTATATTTTCATACTATTATCTAGTACAGAGCTACTACCCATGTTAAAAATATCATAACTAGCCTCGATCTTCTCTACTTTTGTGTTTCTTTTTTGATAAAAATGTCTTACTGTCATCTACGATTTCTAATATGTTCGTTACTTGCAAAAGACACTTTTATCGCTGGTAATAAAATAGCAACGCGTGGTGCAATAGATTTAAAATTGAATATTTCGTTGCGTCCAACTTTTCCCTATCGATTTTCCCTTTTTGCGCATTGAAATTACTATTCTGCAACGTAAACGTGACGGTTTATAGTTCTGTGTCTATGCATTTGACGTTAGCTGCTAGACTGCTGAAGAATTTTGTAAATAATTCTGTGGTCACTATAAAAACCATTGGCTTTTAACGGAAACTTAACACAACGGTGAAATTATTACCTACGTAACATGTAAATATCAGTGCTGAAAAGGTAACTACACACAAAGTAGATAATTTTTAATGAAAGGCTGACTTAAATTGACCAACTTCTGACATCCGAGTCTTGCATATATTTTTCTCAGCCGTCTGTCATTTTTTCTTCTTTGGTACAAACCTACATTTAACTACCTACATTTTAGTGATCGATAAGTATAATATTAAGGTACGGATGACACTTTAATTAACATCGCAAACAAAGTACTCCCGCCACTTTTATAATCGCTGAAATAATTGCCATCCGTTCATGGAGAATTCTTTGAAAGATTTTCAAAGATTCCCCAGAAAAAGTGTTGAAATTCGCAACAATGCTTGATACCAAAACGTTACCCAAACTCCGTCAAAGTTTAGCAATATCACAGGTGTGACTTATTCGCCGGCACGCCGATGTACAGGACGCGGGTTTGATGTCCCGGTGTAATGAGGTAATCAGTGTACACAGACACATTCACGACAGCCGTGGAATACCTTGTAACACCTGCGAATAACGTTCTTACTTAATGTGTATCGCAAGACGGGGCATAAATCATTTAATTCCGGATTCCCGTAGCGTTTAAGCATAAATACATCGCGAAGCATCGCACCAACCACGACGACGACGACGCGTCGCGACGCCCACAATCCTTTCGTCGCAGCGCTTCTAAGGACTCGCAAGCCTTCGATGAAGGATCGTCGCCAATTACAAGCCACTCACAGTTGCAACGCGTTCGACAAATCTGTCTATTCAGCCAACCAAAGGCTCGGATGGTCGTGGATCGAAAGCGGGGATCGCAAGAGAGAGAGATTCATTTGAGCGCAAACTTAATGAAGCATTAGAGGAAGCGAAGGGTGAGATCGAGTTGATGTCAAGAGTAATTAATATACAGTAGAGGGGGGGGGGGGGAGGAGACGTTGGATTTGAAACGAGCAGGTTGGAAACTCCGCGAGCGTGAAAGGCGCCGCGACGCTGTGTTTCTGAAGCGGAGCGGGACGGAAAACGACAATGCTAGGCGTCGCGCTAGACGGACGGAACGTAACCAGCAGTTTCGCGACGCAAACCTCTCCACGGTGACAGTTTGAAACCGTGGTATCGCCCACGGGGACTTGCTAAGTTCCACCGGCAACTTTGTTCTTCGTCAACCTTACCGGAAACATCCGCCGGAATCTCGCGCCCGGTTAATGCGCTCGGGACGGATGCAAGGCGGCGCGAGTCGATGCTATTCAAACGATAATAATTCCTTCTGCATTATACATTTGGTTTACGTGCCCGTGCAGCAGCGTGCAGCCACGCGAAATCGGATTTGCGGACCGGCAAACACACACACACATGCGCGCGCGCGCATACGCATACTCAGCGTGGCACGATTCCTGAGTTTCCAATCAATTCGGTTATTTTACGATCCATTCTTTTGTCGACAGTTGTGACGGTGATTCGATGGTAGCGATAGTAAAGCGAGGTATAGTATAACGAATGACATTGCAACGAATGGATCTTAATTGATAATTAATGTATTTTATGTAATCTTAATTCTAGAAACTAGATCGTGGATCCTTATGCTAATTGTTGCATACGAACAGTTGTATTGTATTACACGTAACTGTATTATACGTAAACAGTATAATTGTATAGTACAGGTATATAGCAGTTGTTTATCGCGTTAACGAGGTTAATGAAACGGAACTGAAATAAAACGTTGTTTCGCCATTTAATTATTGTAATCTCCAGTATATTTAATATATCTTGTACACGTTTCCGTGTTCCATGTATTATGTGCATTGGTGAATGTTTAAATATCCTACAATGTAAATTACGCAGCAATTGGCACTAAATCAGTAATCGATACTTTCTATGATTTTATTGGTAGTTACAAATTAAGGTCCTAGTTTGAACTTAATATCATCTATATCTTTTTTTTTTATGAAGTACAATCGATTATGTTTTATCTGGTTTTTGCCATAACAACAATTAACTTATTAACAATTAAAATCATAGAAAATGTCGATGACTAGTTTATAGAATCAATTACTAGGTATTTTACCCTAATTATAGCTACCCTATAATGTAAAATTTAATGTAAAAATAATAATAATGTAATAATAATGTAAAAATCTAACTACCCTAATTATTAATTATAGCGAACGGCTTTCCTCATTAAATCAGGACTCTTGCAACCAACAAATATCGTATGACAATTAAATTGCTGCAAAAATTCTATTAGACTAATGATCGCTTAACCCCATGCCCTATTCATTTTTCAGTCGCTGAGAAGTTTAACTTGAACATTTGCAGCTTTAACACTCTGTCGGATACATAAAATTGACATATTACAGGTAATTTGCATTGCATAAATCTTAAGCTTTGAAATATATTTAGAGTTAAAATTAGCATTTATTAGAAATGCAGCGCGTATTTGCCGTATTTAGACCATAATCGGTTTCACGAACTACACTCGTCGTTATAAGCCAAGGGGTTGAAATATTCCTCGATTGTTTCAGAAGAGCTCGACGCCGTTTCGTTGAAAACCCACCGCGCCGTTTTGTCCAACAAAATCGAGTACGAGAGAAAGATGTTCCAAGGCAACGTAATAGTTCCCGCCGAATAATTCTGATCGCGAGAAATAATTTAGAACATAATTTAATCCGGCAGCGGAGAATTATTTAAGTTAAAATACTTATAGATTCAACTGCTCGACTGTAGACTCGTACGTCAGTTGTCATCAACGCAAGCTTTGATCTGTTTCCGCAGCTCTCAGGCTTAACGCGTTACGCTCCGCGTTGGGCGCTTCAAAGACGACTGAAATTATTCAAGATGAATGTGACTGCTACGCGAGGAGACATCTCGTACAAGTTTAAACGAGTTCAAGCAGAATGTTCTTTGAGCGCAAGTGTTACCAAAATTTGGTGGACTTCGTTTTCGCCTCTTGCAAGTTTCATCCCTCCTCGAATGATCCTTTCTTTTTCTCCCTGTGAATTTCAATTCTCGCGGAAGACGGGCAACGTAATGAAAATGGCGTTGGAAAGAAGTTTTCATCCGCTTATTTGAAGCTCGCCGTTCCACCGGCACGATTTTAGTTCGCGGAGATCGCGGAACGATGTTGAGATATCAAAAAATCTTGTGGCCGTCTCTTCGAAGCTTCATCTCGCTTCGAACGTCTTTCTTTCCGCCTGTAAATTTGAATTCTCGGAGAAGACAGGGACGTTGCGAAGGAGGCGTTGAAAAGAGGTATTCCTCGGCTTATTTACGATCCACATAAAGTTCCTTGAATTCAGTGAGAAGATAGCAAAGTAACTTATGCTTCTGGTAGGTTTGTCGAATATTTGATTAACGTAACGCGATTTTGAGACCCCAGAAAAACCTGCTGGTCTTCGTTGCCATCCTTCTAGATTATAGAATATCGCACTTGCAAATTTCCTCCCAATGCCAATCTTTTTTTTTGTTTATTTATATATAGTCCTTCCCTTTCGTATTTCGACGAACTTCTTTTAATATTATACCTTAATTACCACCTTACAAAGTAACGATAGGTGAACTATGGCTGGACCTGTCCGAGAAACGAAATCTTACAATTGTACCTTAGTTACGCTATCATTTTCCTCGATATTACTGAATTACATCTGTCAAAGCTATAATACCACCAACAGAGTATTTCTTCGCTAAAGTTCCATGCACAGCAACTTTATATGTACGATTTATAAACTCTATATAAACTATATAATTTCCACCTAACATACTGCCACCGTTTAATCTACCAACTCTAATCTTTAAATATCCTTTCATAAAGTCCGTAACTTTTTGCATTCCTTTATCTATTCCTGGTCCACCACAATTCTACGCTACTTTGCATCCCAGTCCTTTTGTTGTTTTATAATGGTTTGCAAAGATAGTGACCACACTTCGAAATCAACGCGCGTATATTTCACGATTATCACGATAGAATCTGTTGGTTCCGACTGCCGAGGTACCAGTAGTATGACACGCAATGTGGTCAGACATGTCCGAAATGCCTAGATGGCACTTAACTCTAACCACTAACGAATTGTTTCTTCCCTACAATTCCACGCACGACAACTTTATATATAAATTTGTAAACTCTGGCTAAACTATACAGAGTGAATCATTTAACTATTTCACCTATATTTATAAACGATTCGTTATATTAAACGAATGTTTCAAACGAAAGTTCTTTGTTACCACGAGGAGAATACAGTGCAATAATAATCATTTTACTATATCGCACAATTTTATGCAATTCTGTCACGCGACAAATAATTTCCAAATAAATTTAAGTGAAACAGTTAAATAACTCACCCTGTATGATCTCTGCTTAACCCCTTGTCCTACGATTATTTTATTACTAACGTATGTCTGCGATAGTTGATTCCTGATTTTATATTATTTCGCGTACAAATAATTTAAATATTCGCGGCCATTTTTATTTAATAATCCCCGATCTTATTAAACAAAGTTAAACGTACAATTCAACTTAAATATCACCATCGATAATAATTGTTTTCGTTGAGTCCAAGTCATAATTTATAGAACGAGTGTGACTCGTTATTATAGGGCAAATGGTTAACATACTGCCACCGTTTAATTTGCTAACACTATTCCTTAAATATCCCTTCTTAAATTCTTTACCTACTCCTTGCTTTCCTTTAAAGTCTTGTCTCATTTATCCACATCTTTAGGCTTCATTAATTCCCACTCCTTTCTCCCTTCCACTTACCTCCCCCTCCCTAAAATATCCCTTCTCTTTCTCTCTATAAATTTCCATTCTTACAGAAGACAGGAACGCAACGAAGTAGGTGCCGAGAAGAGGTTTTCATCGGCTTATTCAGAAGCCGTGTAAGGTTCTGCGGATTCCGCGAGAAGGTGGCAAAGTAACGTATGGTTTTGGTAGGTTTATCGATCATCTGGGCGGCGCGGGGTAGTTTCGGGGCTCCGGAAAGGCTGGCGCAGCTAGGGTTCCTTCCAGCGTGGCCCGGTGTCGCTCTCCATCGTTTGCCGCTCCTCTAAGCACGTAGGATTTACCGGGCGAAGCTCGCAATTACTAATTCCGTTCGCTTCGTGTTCGAGGCAGCTTTCGTGTCCCGGCGAAACAACGTCTCCTAGCGCACGCCTCTGTTCACGGCAAATATGTGACCGCGCGTCCCAGTTTCGTCCGCTAACGAGGCGGCTGTGAAAAAACCGGCTGGTAGAAAGGGAGGGGGAAAAAAGGAATCGCCCGGCGACAGGAGCGAGCCTCAACTAACGAATCGTCCGAACACGTCGCGTCGCGGCGTTTCTACCGTTCGTTGCAAACGAAACCGCCCGCGATGCTTTCGCGGAACAATGCTGCGAAAATTGGGCGGCGTAAAAAAATCTTATTTTTGCCGAACGATCGAACTTCGCAGCCGGGCAAGCCTTCTTCTCGCGCCAGTAAAACGCGTTGGTTGAGTTTTTACGCGCGACTGGCAAAAGGCTCCCCCGGTGTGTTGCGAAAATTTCGAAACCGCGGAAGTGCTCCTCTCCGAGTACTTCGTTTTACAATCGGCCAAATTTGCCCGGTTAATTGGCGAGTAATCGTAAAATATATTTCAGCTGGCTTAAGAGACGTGGATAACTTCTTTCGGTGCGAATTTGTTTGGAAAGAAATCGGATTCTAGATATTCCGCGGGAAGATCGTAATTCTTCGCATAGTTCGCTGGGGATAAGATGATCAGAGTGATTAATGTTGCAGAAGTTTCTCAGGATTGGCCAAAATGGCCGAGGTGTCGTTGATTATATTAGACGTCTTATTCTAGTTCTATCGTCGGCGTCTTATTTCGCGACATTTGTAGAAAATTTACATACATTTATCTTTTACCCAGCCTCCATATTTTTTGTTATGTGTGTACAGCTTTGATAAAGTTTTAATACAAGTGTTCTGTGTTTACAATTTTATGGCTTAAGCGCTACCGATGGACCGCGGATCAGACGCACTTTTAGAAATGCAGTCGCAGCTTCGTTCATCGCATTAGCATTAAAGAATTTTCAAAATACACCATTTTCTTTAGTCTTTATCGTTCTTTATAATACGTTATATTGGTCCACCGCAATTTTTTCTGTTTCTTATTTTTGCCCACTTGTAAAAAGGTTTGCCCATCTCTGAACTAGATAATACAATATTACGCATTAGCCAAACAGTTAGGGAATCGTGTAACGTTGCCGATATCTGCTGGATGACGTCGTCTCTAATATAATCATGCGCTTGCGTTCCTACAGAATTTTATCCACTCTGTGTTTGCTTGCACGATATTCTCCGTTTGCTTGCAACATATTTCTCATTTATTAATCATGTTCTCAAATCATAATCCCATTTATTAACAACCGAAACTGACGATTTTTTGTATTCTTACACGATCAGCAATTACTAAGTACGCAAGTTCGATGTTCAATCATTATTCCGAGCACCTGTGCCTCTGCCAAATTTCCGAACTCGGTAATTCCATCTTTTAACCCTTCTCTGAACCTCTCACGCGAGCGGAAAAGATTTTTCTATTTCGACAGACTCGCCCCATCATGCTACTACTTTAGCTCGTTATTTGTCAAATATTGGGGACTAACCACGCGTCCCATAACCGCCAATAAATAGTTCTGTATTTTACACTAGGATCCGACGTCGTCCCTGAAGGGTTAAGAACCCAATTTTTTTGCAATTTCATTAACCGCAGCTCTGTATCTTTACGCGACGTCATCTTGTACCTAAGATAAGGACTTCTTTGGGAAGCTGTTCATGGAATCCCGAAGAGGCTCGGCTGAGAAGGGCTGCAAGGAGAAGCTGGTAGATCCGAAGGCCTGAACTGCCACGGATAACCCTTTGCCACCGATAAGCTTCTGGTTTCGCCATCTATCTTTGCCGATATACAGAGGCGAGCACGCGCACCGCCCCTAGCTACGTGCAGGCGAAGGTAAATGTGTGCAAACGGGCACAAAATCGATTCGTATAATACGGTCACGTGGTGAGCGATTTTCAGTCGGCCTGATTACGGTTATTCAACCACGTGACAGATTTCAAATTTACTTGGCGCTGACGGTGGCGCAGACGCCACTCGCTTGACATAGTCACGTATAATCAGGTGGCCCGGAATTTATTATGGTACGTGGATTACACGACGGTTGCGCTATTTACAACACGGATAACAGCATCGACGAAGCATGGTATGGACTATCCATTCTTGTACGGAATCATTTTCGAGGCTACCTGAGCAGCTACCTTTTACCATATTAGTTTTACACGTGACGTCGGTGTAATAATTTAGAACTACAACGACGGAATTATAACTAGATGTAGCAATCACTGCAACCTTAAGCTTATCGTTTTATGCAACTTCGTTTAATTACTTTTGGAAGCTGTTTAACCTAGGAATTGATTCGGTTTGGAACACATTAGCTAACGTCTCTTTTATTTAAGATGATTCTATTTTTTTTTGTATGTTAAATATGATGCATTAATTGCTAATTCATTGAAAATATATGACAAAGTCCAATGTCCCTGTTATTACCATTTGAAAAGTTGTAGTTTAAATGAAAATGATGCTTACATACATTAGCACGTCAGTTTGTATGACAACTAAAAGATAAATCGTAAACGCATCGCCTTTACTGCATCATAAAAGTTTCCATACTTCCTACTTGCGGTACATTTCGTTTCACGTTACAATTCACCTTCTAATATTTAGTTTCCAATATTAAATATAAACATATATGCTTATGTCCATGTGTTGCTACCTAAAAATTAAGTCCAAATTTAGCATTGAAATTTCCTTTGTCTCGATTCTTCGTACATTCGTTCGCCATTAAATAAAACGATTAAAGTGTCGCGTAATGGTACCCAGGTATCACTTTTTTCCGACTATTAATAATGAGTAGGTCCCCCTTTATTATATACCACTTCGCGTATCGGATTTGTTAAAACTTTTGTACAAATTTTTCCGCTAAATTTGGTCCCAGTCTAGCCAGGAACGCGCGTTACGACGTTCCCTATAAATGGCCAGTCTGTCCCTTAGTTAATCAGTGGTAATAGTCAACCACGACGCAGCCAGCGTTCGATTTATCGCCGATACACGCGGACACCTTTCCTGGTAACGTCCTCGTCGATACTCTCCGCGTGCCCTCTTCGTCTCGCGGCTCCTCGCTTCTTGGTTGGACGAGAAATTCGATTATCCGAAATACCGACTGCCTTTGCAGCCGTCTATTGTCGTGTTAGCCGGTGTAACGCGACCCAGACCCAGACCCTCTTTATCCGAATTCGATTACAGGCCGTTTTGAATATATTTCCGCCGTGCTATCGACGACAGGGCCGTGCAGGCTTTCGTTGCGGGGAAAATAGGTTATTTTATATGCCGTCATAGGGGCAGATAACTGCGCGATAGCTCGATGTAACGCAATTTCTTCGCCGTATATTCGACATTCCGCGGTGGGCTGCGGCTGGGTTAACCCGAAACTCAATTATCCGCCGTTTTCGTGAGCACCGCGAGTCCTTCAAGAAGCATTGTGCTCGCGATAATCGCTGTAGCGGTAAATAATTGAAATTCTAATTCCGCTAGCTTTTGAGGGGGGCGAGTGGAAAGTTTGAGTAATTGGACAATTTTTAAGCAAACGCAGATAGACTGGGAGATGCTCCTAGTTTTTGCATACGACGCTGGATTTGCGTGAGGAGTATAAAAAGTGAAGTGATCTCGTTTGTTTAAATATATATATATATATATATATATATATATATATATATATATATGTAGGAGTGAGAACGGACGAAAGGACGTAGTTTTAGTTTAGGCTTTCGTTCGTTACAATTTATGACAGGACCCCTTGAGCCGACGCTGTGCAGACGCGTCCCGATGTGACCGCGCAGGACAGTTTTCCCTTACCCCCCTAGGTTTAAGTTTAGTTTTTAAGGATTGCCATACCGAAGGAGAAGGGCTTGGAGATAGGGAGAGCATCGTGAGACGCCGAGGAGGCAGGTCGTAGAGTGTAGCGTAGAAAATAGCGTGGAAACTTCAATTTTGTGTAGTAGCGATATCATGATCTCTTTTATAATACTGTACCATTTAGTTTTTGTTATTCAATAATTATATTATTTAATCCATACGCCGACTTGTACCTCGCCCGTGAATTTCCCATCCTACATATATATATATATATAATTGTCGGTACTCAATTGTAGCGAATTTGTTCGGTGTTACCAAGAGAAAAAAAATCCTGTGCATACGCTCAGTTCTACAATGTATTCGTTCGTATAACTTTATCGTGGATTCGCGACCACCGGTTTCGACCCTACGCCGGTAACCACGTCACCGCGTAACTTGTTCCGTAGCACTGTGACGCGAACAAGATAAAGTACTCCGACTGGCGAAAGAATACGAACATAATGATGGATAACGATATTCCAATGCTACCGCGCATTAGCACCGAAACCTGTATCACGTCAGACCCATCTAGCACGCAAGAAAGTAACACTAAAATCCTTTCTCCCGTAGCGGGTCTCGTCAAACCTGCTCGACTATGCAGCACGCAGCTCGCTCGAATCGTCGCGGCTAATTATCGCGGCGGATCGATCAGACTGCCGATAATTACGAAGTAATCGGCGCCGGAACGGCTGCGGAATGCACAGTGCGTCGAGCTAACGGCAAACGAGGGACAAACATCCAGGGAAGCTTTGGAAATTCGGCGCTTTGAAAATTTGGAACGTTGGCAATTCGAAGATTTGAAAGTTTGAAGCGTTGGAAGTTTTAAACTTTGGAAATTGAAAGCATTGGAAATCGTAAGCTTTAGGAATTGAAAGCATTGAAAATTGGAAGCTTTGTTGGAAATTCGACATATTTGGAATTTGAAGCTTCGGAAATTATACGTGTTGGGAATTCTAAGCTTTAAGAATTCAAAGTATTGAGAATTTAAAGCAATGGGAATGCTAAGCTTTGGAAGCTCGAAGTATTGGAAATTCTAAGCTTTGAGAATTCGAAGCACTGAGAATTTAAGTCAATGGGAATCCTGAGCTTTGGAAACTAGAAGTATTGGAAATTCTAAGCTTTTAGTATTCAAAACCTTGAGAATTTAAGTCAATGGGAATCCTAACCTTTGGGAACTCAAAGTATTGGGAATTCTAAGCTTTTAGTATTCAAAACCTTGAGAATTTAAGTCAATGGGAATCCTAACCTTTGGGAACTCAAAGTATTGGGAATTCCAAGCTTTTAGTATTCAAAGCATTGAGAATTTAAAGCAATGGGAATCCTGAGCTTTGGAAACTAGAAGTATTGGAAATTCTAAGCTTTGAGAATTCAAAACCTTGAGAATTTAAGTCAATGGGAATCCTAACCTTTGAGCACTCAAAGTATTGGGAATTCCAAGCTTTTAGTATTCAAAGCATTGAGAATTTAAAGCAATGGGAATCCTAACCTTTGGGAACTCAAAGTATTGGGAATTCCAAGCTTTTAGTATTCAAAGCATTGAGAATTTAAAGCAATGGGAATCCTGAGCTTTGGAAACTAGAAGTATTGGAAATTCTAAGCTTTGAGAATTCAAAACCTTGAGAATTTAAGTCAATGGGAATCCTAACCTTTGAGAACTCAAAGTATTGGGAATGCTAAGCTTTTAGTATTCAAAACCTTGAGAATTTAAGTCAATGGGAATCCTAACCTTTGGGAACTCAAAGTATTGGGAATTCCAAGCTTTGAGAATTCAAAACCTTGAGAATTTAAGTCAATGGGAATCCTAACCTTTGGGAACTCAAAGTATTGGGAATTCCAAGCTTTTAGTATTCAAAACCTTGAGAATTTAAGTCAATGGGAATCCTAACCTTTGGGAACTCAAAGTATTGGGAATTCTAAGCTTTTAGTATTCAAAACCTTGAGAATTTAAGTCAATGGGAATCCTAACCTTTGGGAACTCAAAGTATTGGGAATTCCATGCTTTTAGTATTAAAAGCATTGAGAATTTAAAGCAATGGGAATCCTGAGCATTGGAAACTCGAAGTATTGGAAATTCTAAGCTTTGCGAGTTCGAAGCACTGAGAATTTAAGTCAATGGGAATGCTAAGCTTTGGGAACTCAAAGTATTGGGAATTCCAAGCTTTTAGTATTCAAAACCTTGAGATTTTAAGTCAATGGGAATCCTAACCTTTGGAAACTCAAAATATTGGAAATTCTAAGCTTTGCGAATTCGAAGCACTGAGAAGTTAAAGCAATGAGAATCCTGAGCTTTGGAAACTCAAAGTATTGATAATCCTAAGCTTCGAGAGTTCGAAGCATCGAGAATTCCAAGGTTTGCACATTGAAAGTAGATTCAAAATTCGGCTCTTTGAAAAGTTCAACCGTTGGCAATTTTAATTCGTTAAAAAACTGTATCGCGTGAACAATATGTAAATACTTTTACAAGATTAAATAAATACAAGATCAAATAGTTTCAAGTAGGTGAATTTCCAGTGCAACTTAAGCTTCGAACCAAATACTAGACTACTAAATATATAGCGATAGATAAGCATTAAGGTGATAGTACCGTAAGAAGGTGAAACTGAACCCGCTTCTAATCCACCAAGAAAGGAATAAAGATGCATATAGTATACTAACCACGAGCAATAAGTTAACTTTTTTACTTTCGCCCCTAATCGACGCGCAGGGCGGCGCAAAAATAAATTCACGAGCCTCGTTTCAACTGGAAGATGGATTTCGCGCGGAACGACGACGTATCGATCGTGAAGGGGATGAAGCGAAGGGATAAAAGCGATCGGAGGGGAATCAAACTCGAGTAACCACAAATTACAGGTGGCAAGTAAAGAACGACCGCGTTGCCGTCCGACGACGTGGAAAGCTCGTCGAGAGCGAGTCAAACGAGCGGTTTGGGGTAGCAACGTCGCGAGCTAGTAAAACGGATCGGTAGAAAAACCGGCCCTAGGGGGCGAGCGAGGAAGAGGAGCGTTGAGAGCGAGCCGACGACGCCCTTACACGCTTCATCAATCTTCGCTTCTCGCGAGAGGACTAACGACGACGTCGCCACGTAGAGATAAACGGACTAGCTGGCTTGGGTAATCTCGGTATTCCAGTTGCCACGGTTATTGTCGCGGAAAGACGACGGAAAGAAAGCCATCTGTTGGGAGGAGGATACATGGTGATTGATCTATGTCTATTCATCCGACTACTCGACACTCTTGTTGCAATTATCGCGCTGGGATAATTGCAAATCGGCGAAAGCTACTACGCGTTTCGAGGAGGTTCGAGTCGTGTGAGTTAGTGTGAAATATTCGTACAAACGCGATTCGAGAAACGAAACCTAAATGATGGTTACCTTCGTCATTGTCATCGATGCATAATATTCTTGATTAATAAGGGCTACAAAATCGTGTTCCTGTGCACGTTGAATAAATGTGATATTTATGAAAATGTTAAATCAATATGAATAGGTAGGATATAATGTTTTCTATGAATAAATGGTCTATCCTGTACTTAGTCAATTGTTAAACATACCGTGTGCATCGACTAAGTACAGGATAGATCATCCATTTATAGGAAACATCGTAAATTTCCAATTGAAATTCTGATTCGGTAGAAAAGCAACATAGTTTTTTTACGCCTCTTGCGATTTAAAATGGTTCGTTTAAGAATTATATCGAACTCGATCATCGACGTTGCGAAAGTTAAACCTCTATCCATGTGTTAAATATAATTGTACGTTTGTTCATATCATAGAGGTTATAGAAGATTAAACGATAGAAGTGCAGTACATAGGAAGATATACTTCTATACGCACGATATTATAAATCTAGCTATTTTAGATCAATTACATCGGAAGTATTTATTTACATACAATTTCTATCGTTTTAGAAACGCTGTTGTTTTATTTTAGTATGTGGGCTAGGTATATTGATACATTGATCTATTGATACATTGATATATTCATATATTGATACATTGATATACTGATAAATTGATGTATTGATATACTGATATGTTGACATATTGGTATGTTGATATATTGATATATTAACACATTGATGTATTGATATATTGATATGTTGACATATTGGTATGTTGATATATTGATATATTAATACATTGATATATTGATACATTGATATGGTGATATACTGATATATTGATGTATTGATATACTGATATGTTGACATATTGGTATGTTGATATATTGATATATTAATACATTGATATATTGATACATTGATATGGTAATATACTGATATATTGATGTATTGATATACTGATATGTTGACATATTGGTATGTTGATATATTGATATATTAATACATTGATATATTGATATACTGGTATATTGATGTATTGATATACTGATATGTTGACATATTGGTATGTTGATATATTGATATATTGATACATTGATGTATTGATATATTGATATGTTGACATATTGGTATGTTGATATATTGATATATTAATACATTGATATATTGATACATTGATATGGTGATATACTGATATATTGATGTATTGATATACTGATATGTTGACATATTGGTATGTTGATATATTGATATATTAATACATTGATATATTGATATATTGATATACTGGTATATTGATGTATTGATATACTGATATGTTGACATATTGGTATGTTGATATATTGATATATTAATACATTCATATATTGATATATTGATGTATTGATATATTGATATGTTGACATATTGGTATGTTGATATATTGATATATTAATACATTGATATATAGATATATTGATATATTCCTGATAATTTCATACAAGAATAGTCTATTCTATGTTTCGTCAATGCTTTCATCTTCTAAATGTTACACCTACCCGATCTCTCTTTCATTTTAAACACGTTTATGCACACTTTCGCCGCTTGTGCTTGTCGTATATTACTTCCACTCATTTAAATTCCCCGTAAAATTGCATCAACATCCACAATCTACTTCAAAGCTCTCAAACGTGTTCGAAGCATCGCTTGTTCGATAAACTTTTTTCCTTACCACCGCCTCGAGTGTACTTGCGCTCTAAATATTAATTTCTAACTTCGTTCATTAATACGGCAACTTTCCGTAACGCGAAAACTTCCCTCAACTTTATTCCTTTATTCTACTTCGCGGTATTGTTCGTCGAAGGGGAAAAAAGAAGGCGCAACCGATGGCCGCAAATCGTGATTTTTGTCGGCCAGCGGCTCCTTCAGCCTCAATCCCGGAAGTCTCTTCGTAATGCGGTGTATAAACTCGCCTGTCACGAAATAAAACGTCGCAAGGGGGAAAGCGATCCCATGGACAGCGTTGGCGGATCGGTGAAACGGTGGACATTGCTATTCCGGATACGCCCTCGGCCCTTCTTTCTTCCTGCTTTTCTTCGCTCCCGTCTAACGCAACGGCGTCCGGTAACTGGATCAACTTGAACGCGTTTGCACTTTGTAACATTCGTAAATGAGAAGCTGTCGTTGACGTTTTGCTCGAGCAGCCGGCTAACGCGAATTGCGATCCTTGCTTCGTTGCACCGTGAACGCGGAATCCGATTTAAATCCTCGCGTTACAAATTGCACGGCAACCTTTCGCCGGAGCGCAATCGTTGCTCAAACATTTGTACGGCTTCTATCATCGGTAAGCGTATCGTCGTTTGTGAAAGCGTGATCCCACTGAAGCAGCGGGTTATAAGCAACTTTTGCTATCTGTTTGCAGCTGAATCTTGTCGAATGTTATCGAAAATTAGCTCGCCAGCAAATCAAATCGATGCAAGTACAGTGGCTCAAAGTGAGATTTGAACGCTTACGTTTTCATGATTTAAGAAGCAATTGTTTCATTCTCGAATTTGTAAGACGTTAGAAGTGTAAGCGAATTCGAAGCACTGAGGATTTAAAGCAACAAGAATGCTAAGCTTTGGAATCTCAAAGTATTGGGAATTCTAAGCTTTTAGTATCCAAAACCTTGAGAATTTAAGTCAATGGGAATCCTAACCTTTGGGAACTCAAAGTATTGGCAATTCCAAGCTTTTAGTATTCAAAGCATTGAGAATTTAAAGCAATGGGAATCCTGAGCTTTGGAAACTAGAAGTATTGGAAATGCTAAGCTTTTAGTATTCAAAACCTTGAGAATTTAAGTCAATGGGAATCCTAACCTTTGGGAACTCAAAGTATTGGGAATTCCAAGCTTTTAGTATTCAGAGCATTGAGAATTTAAAGCAATGGGAATCCTGAGCTTTGGAAACTCGAAGTGTTGGAAATGCTAAGCTTTTAGTATTCAAAACCTTGAGAATTTAAGTCAATGGGAATCCTAACCTTTGGGAACGCAAAGTATTGGGAATTCCAAGCTTTTAGTATTCAGAGCATTGAGAATTTAAAGCAATGGGAATCCTGAGCTTTGGAAACTCGAAGTGTTGGAAATGCTAAGCTTTTAGTATTCAAAACCTTGAGAATTTAAGTCAATGGGAATCCTAACCTTTGGGAACGCAAAGTATTGGGAATTCCAAGCTTTTAGTATTCAGAGCATTGAGAATTTAAAGCAATGGGAATCCTGAGCTTTGGAAACACGAAGTATTGGAAATTCTAAGCTTTGCGAGTTCGAAGCACTGAAAATTTAAAGCAATGAGAATCTTGAGCTTTGGAAAGTCGAGCGTTCGAATTTCTTAGCTTTTGGATTTTCAAGCGTTCGAATTTCCAAGCTTTTGGATTCCTAAGCTTTTCGATTCCCAGGCGATTGGATTTTTAAGCTTTTGAAATCCTAGGCGTTTAAATTCCCAAGCTTTTATATTTCTAAGTATTTCAATTTCCAAGCTTCTGCATTACTAATCTAAAAATATCGAACTATACTACTAAGCTGAACCAGATTTTTTAACTAACGCAAAATTTCGAAGGATGACTACTGTTAGTGTCCGTCGCTAACACGGTTTATGGCAAGGAAGTGCGTGAAGGGCTATTTTAGAGATTTGGGATTTTTTCGTTTTAGTTGCATGTGTCCTAGAGTTCAATATACTTCCCGGCGAGAGGAGGCAATTCACAAGTCAATTAAGAGTCTTGGAAAGTCGCTTCTCTCGTCCCTCAATAGCCGTGACCGTGCTATAAACGGGGAAATTCTGAAGGGTAGTTCGACATCTGCTTGTAACGGTAAAGACACCGAAAGGTCAACCACTTGGAGGAATTTCCCCAAAGTTGTCAAGCATTCGTCACCCCCACGAGCACCTCGGCACCCCTTTCCAAGTCAGCGCGCTAAGGGCGCAAGGAGGTGTGTCGAGGCTCTGATTAGGCTCGCTGATTGGTAACTGTCAAAAATGCAAGGGGACCAATCAGCGAGCTATTAGCAAAATCGCAATCTTTGCGATTGGCATCGTCCGCGGCAAGCGCCTAGTCAATATTCAACATTCGTTCGGAGTGGTCAGCTACAAGTCGCGCTAAATAAACATTAGTATAGTCTCCCTTGCGGGAGTGGTCCTTCAGCTAGTGAACCTTAGTCGGCACACCACGTGCAATCTTCAACCAAGCTCGAAAGATTCTCGGAATCAACCAAGAGCAAAAACAACTACGATCACCTCTATTTAGTATACAAGAAGCGCTTAGTAGTGGATGACTATAGCCACCCCTAGTATCCAAAGGGTTAATCAATCCTAAAGCGTAAACGTTAAGTATTCGATAACACATTTGCTTAGTTTCCATATTTTCCTTCCTCGTGTTACAACAATTCAAGCTTTATGTTCGCTTATGTTTCTCGTTTATGGAACTTTATTCGTGAAATATCTGTATTCATAGCGAACTATATTCAATATATTATACTTGTCCATACTAAACAACCAATAAAAGATGAATACGTTTACAGTAAATCACGTTACAATGATTGGCATTAAATTTTCCTAGCTTTCCCTATCGCAAAAAGCTGCCCAATTATATCGGACAAACTCGCTCGATTCCCTAGGGCTTAGATTACCCAACGAGCTTGAAATCTTGAATGACGAGCGGCGAGATTGAAAAAGAGCGACGAGTACGTTGAAAAGATAACACGCAGGGAGGGAAGTTTAATGTAGCGGAGGAAAAAGCATGAAAAATGGAGCAGGAAGAGCTAAGAACGGCCCGCAATAATAGGCGAAGGGAATAAAAACGAATCGCGCAATAAGAGACGCGATTCCATTTACTTCTTCCTAACGTACAAAACGATATTTAGCGTTAAGAGCCGTTGAGAATGTCGGCAAATAAAATTGTTGGTCCCGCGACGAAGCTATTAACTCTTTGACTACGAAACCCATGTATAGACGCTCTAAATGTTAATTAACACTTTGCACTCGACAGGCGACTCTGAGTTGCCAAAATTATTTTCTCAATTATCTATCGTTTCCATGTTTTATATACCTATTGTAAAATAATTTCATCTTCCATTGTTACTCGCAAATTTCGTCTATCGTACTTTTATCGTTCGCATCCATTAATTTTGTATGAAATCGGTTATTCCTTTTAATCGTGGAATAAGTAAATAGATCGAATAAACCAGTTTTAATAACACTCGAGTGCAAACGTTTAATAATGTGATCTACTTAAGATAAGTGTGGCGGCTCTCCTGCACCCACCACTAGAGGGACATACAAAATAGGACATTCTCGAAAGTACTCGCTCCAACTACCTCGTCCATATATATACCGCCTTTAACCTTCCTTCCAATATCCCAACGTCTAAGGCAGGGCCTGCTAGGTAGCCGCACTGATGAGTTCACTACCAGACCCAGGACGAAACGCAACACCCTCCCTTTTTCTTATCCTATCCCATCTCCACAGCTCCACATAAGGAAAGATTAGCGGTGCAATTTATATATGGTTCAATTTGTAGTAGGAATTATACATAGAAAATTGTGCAACGCCGAAATAATATTTTTCGTAGATCTAATACATACTAATCAAGTTTACGTACTAATTCCAGTGCGAGTTGATTAAAGATCGTATCCACCGTCCTTTTTATACGTGTACGCGTTATCGCGTGTAATCAACGAGACCGCAGTCAGTCGTTCTTCGCGTGCGGCGAAGAGAAGAAAAGCGGAAAAGAATAGCAGAAGAAAAAGGAACTCCGGTACTTGGTAATTTTTCCCGCCGCGAAAGTTAGCAGCGAGATAGAGGATGGAGCAGCCCTTAGCGTCGGACTCGGCGGCAGCGAAAGAGAACGCGGAATAATGGAGAGTCTCGGGCGAGCTCGTAAAAATGTATCCGACGCGATCGCGCGTGGCAAACTTTAGAAAACGAAGAGTTATCCGTGGCGCAAAGGTGAGGCAGCCCCGTAGGCGTAGAAGCGTACTACACGCGCGCATCCGTTAAGAGTCGAGGATTTACGAGCTGCTCGGTCGCGTCCGCGGCTCTTGAAAGCTCGAACTTTGTCAAATATATTAAAAGCCGTCTGCCGGTTTTGCCAGCCCGACAAAGATGTTTTGCCCCGTTGTCTGCTCGTTTCCCCCTTTTTTTCCGCGTCACGCCGCGCACTTTGCGCCTTTGTATACGCGACATCGCGGGCCTTCCATAGGCGTAAAACTTTCCCGAATACCCGCGGGAGTTTCTTTCCTTGCCCGGAGGAGAAACACGTCCCATCCGCGACTCGCGTCCCCTTTTTCGAAAACTTTTAACTTCGGATACTCGTCGCCACGTTCTCTTTGCATAATTAACACTTTGGCGATTCGCAGTTTCGAAGTAGTTCAATGTCAAATCGAAACATCTATATTAACTATGTTAGTTCTATATTAGTTCTATATATATAGAATATATATAATGGATATATAGTATATTGATATATATATCTATATATATATATATATATATATATATATATATATATATATGTATATATATATATATATATGTATAAAGGTAAATTCATAGCGTTAAGCTCAAATTCAATTAAAACTCGTACTGATTCATCCAAGGTGAAGCTCAAATTGGTATCTTTAAACGCACACTGAAGTTGTTATATATATATTCTATATATATTCTATATATATTCTATATATATTCACCTTGGAAGGTGAAGCTCAAATTGGTATCTTTAAACGCACAATGAAGTTGTTATATATATATAGAATATATATAGAATATATATAGAATATATATTGTGGCGGCTCTCCTGCACCCACCACTAGAGGGACATACGAAATAGGCTTTCTCGAAAGTACTCATTCCAACTACCTCGTCCATATATATACCACCTTTAACCTTCCTTCCAATATCCCAAGTCTAAGGCAGGGCCTGCTAGGTAGCCTTACGGATGAATTCACTAGCAGGCCCACGACGAAACGCAACACCCTTCCTTTTCCTATTCTATCCCCTCTCCACAGCTCTACAACGCCTTTAACCTTCCTTCCAATATCCCAGTGTTTAAAGCAGGGCCTGCTAGGTAGCCTTACTGATGAATTCACTAGCAGGCCCACGACGAAATGCAACACCCTTCCTTTTCCTATTCTATCCCCTCTCCACAGCTCTACGACGCCTTTAACCTTCCTTCCAATATCCCAGTGTATAAGGCAGGGCCTGCTAGGTAGCCTTACTGATGAGTCCACTAGCAGGCCCAGCACGAAACGCAACACCCTTCCTTTTCCTATTCTATCCCCTCTCTACAGCTCCACAATATATATATAACAACTTCAGTGTGCGTTTAAAGATACCAATTTGATCTTCACCTTGGATGAATCAGTACGAGTTTCAATTGAATTTGTGTTTAACGCTATGAATTTACCATTAAACTTGCTATTCGAACTCGAATTCGACGAGTATTGATTTAAATTGGGTTTGAATTTATTATTAATAACTTGAACTCGTCGTACGAAGACTATAATTTACACTTGAATTTAATCAGAGCGGGTTTCAAATGAATTTGAATTCGATACGTTGAATTTGCACTTAAAGATTACAAATCTGAACTCCAATTTAAAGTTAACCATTTAAATTTGTATTCAAATATTGCGATTCGTATCTGAATATAAATTTCCATGAAATTTTAATTTCAAATGCAATCGGATTTTACGAATCCAAAAGCAGGAAAGATGTTCAAATTTCAATTATATTCGCCTTTATTTTCATCTCGTAATACAAAATATCCTCTGCAATATTTAAAAAATTGTTTCACCAAAATACCTTCCGATCGCCGTGGGATTAAAGTTAAAAAAAAGAAAACAATCGCCTGTTCCGGATTACGAGGACAAAACCAAAAGCTCGATAATTCCTGACTCCTCGCGACGGAGTGTTTACCTTTGAACTTTCGCAGCGATTCAGGTCTTCGACATCAGAGAGCACCACTTCCTTTAGAATGGTTCTTTAGACTACAAGGTGACGCCACCAACTCGCTTGCAACTGTAACGATAAAGCAGGAACACGAATCGTTCCTCAGCAAAATGGCAGATTCCAACTTCAGCAAATGGCGACGCCGCCGTCTATCTTTTTTCCAATCAAATTTATAGGCCACGAGACATTATTTTCCGACTTTTCCGGGAAAACCAAATCTATAAAGCTAAAATAAAATTCTCCAAATTTTTTGCTCCAAAGGTTTATGGTGAATTATTATTATTGTTATTATTAGACAGCGGATTTCTTTTGCAATTGTGGGAAATTTAAATGCGCGAAGAAGCGTCGAATGCACGCGATAGACGAAAATATACAAGCTATCAGGAGCTAAGTACAAATTATTAGGCGTATCAATAAGTAATCCACTACTTTTCTAATAAATATAGTTTAAGCTTAGAATATACTATCCAGATATAAAATCAGATTAATGGATCTATTTTAAAGAATAATCAAACCTCCTTTCTAGTAAGAACTCTTAGGAATAGATATTTGGGATTGTTGAAAATAAGCGGTAAATTTGACCATACTTATTTAATCGGTGAATTAAGTCTCTATTTGGAGTCCATTTCTTGATTTTCGCTCAAAGAATATGAATTTGCATAAACATCCGCGGTCTACTTATTAATTATGCAAATTCGTATCGCGACAATATTATCATTATTTATGCAAACTACTATTTAACCAATTTATTAGCTTTCGAGAGTTTCGAACCATAAGAGTGGCGCAAAGTTTCGAGTTTCAAGAACTCGAATCTTTTTAAGCTTCGTGATTTCGAATGTTCCATCCCTATTTTAACGCTAGAACTACCAACTACCCACCTGTAATTTTTCATACTAATTGTATAAACTTACTTAACCGCATTCTTAAAGGTTTCAAAGATTTTCTACAAATAACACAAACAAACAAAGATTCATTTTCCTTGCTTTATGTATTCTTGCAAACATTCTATCATTTAATAATAAAAATAATCCCCGTCTGCGCATTGAGAATGTTTCTAATTTTAGAGTGCCATAGCGAAAGGGTTAATTGTCGGTACTTTTACTGTCAACCCTTTATTTACCTTCTGGTAAATATATTAATTAAATTATTATAAATTATTATACCTATTAATCGGCTTTTTTGCGAAGCCCACAATTGAACTCTGCTTCATTTCTTACATCTGCTTCATTTCCAAAAAAAAAGTCTTATATAAAAAGTGCAGCTAACGTAAAGTAATTAATATTGTTCAAAGTGTACACCGTTCTAAGTTTACACCGTTACCAAAGCAATCGATGGTGCTCGTAAATTTCATTCGCGAGCGGTAGATAAAGTGTAAAGTCGAATAAACTGTACACGATTTGAAACAACGCAAGGCGTCGAATTAATTCGCGAACATAATAATACCCGATTTTATATACTACACATTGTCCGCGTGGTGAATACTTCGATACGGTGTAAGCGAGTGTGTTGCTTCGTTCGAAACAAACCCGTAAATTCGTCCTGTTGCGAGGTGGCCCGCGGGCGTTTACCATTAATCCTTAGCGGGATCGTTGATCAACGCGAATTCGCCGTAATTAATTATGATAATATTATTGATTTCGGGTTTCCGTGGTCACGTTGATATCGTTATTGTCGGCATGCGAACGACCACGGGCCGCAGTGAATTTCATGCCGGCTGCAGACCGGTCGCCGCCGCAATATCGTTTATCGATTAAGCTACCAAAGGCATTCAGATGTATCGCGAGTGGAAAAACTCGCTCCGTTTCCCGCGCGTTCTTCTTTCGCCTCGTCGCGTCGCGAGGCAAACTAATATACACGTCTCCGACTGGAGAACCGTAAAATTGATGCGTTTCGCACGCGTCCTCGACTCTGACTCGACATTTTCATAACGCGCATCGGAGCCAACTGCGAGAGGCGTGTGTCGCATTAATAAATATTGCGCCGAGCGCGTTCAATTGATTTACAAGTCGCCTGTACCTGTAATACTCGAACACAGCGATTCCGTCGCGAACGAATCTATCGAGTTGTAAATTCCACTACGGAATGCGACGATTACAGTTACGTCGAAGGAAAGGTCGAACGTGAATAATCGAGATTATCCGGTATTTTCCGATGGCAAACTTGGGATGAATTAGGCGTCAGGTGTCTCGGTGTTTTATGTTAGAGATTTGTATGAGACAGAGTAATACGTTATAACGTTCAGCGCAGAGATTGAATCGGTATTACAAATTCCGATAAAATACCGACGCTGTTTTTGGATAGCGATTTTATTACTGTGGCGGCTCTCCTGCACCCACCACTAGAGGGACATATGAAATAGGACTTTCCCGAAAGTACTCGCTCCAACTACCTCGTCCATATATATACCGCCTTTAACCTTCCTTCCAATATCCCAGTGTCTAAGACAGGGCCTGCTAGGTAGCCTTACTGATGAGTCCACTAGCAGGCCCAGGACGAAACGCAACACCCTTCCTTTTTCCCATTCTATCCCCTCTCCACAGCTCTACAACGCTTTTAACCTTCGTTCTAATATCCCAGTGTCTAAGGCAGGGTCTGCTAGGTAGCCTTACAGATGAGTCCACTAGCAGGCCCAGGACGAAACGCAACACCCTTCCTTTTTCCTATCATGTCCCCTCTCCACAGCTCCACATTCCCCCTAAGGAAACCGAATATTTCTACTGCTATGATATTAAAGCAACGTTGTACTGGTACATAAGAGTGGATCCAACGAAGCGAAAACTCCTAATAATCGTAGGATTACTGTATCGTCGTATGTAATTCTCGTTATGTCACCTTATCGTTTATAACGAACTCGTACACCTGTTCGCCGGTAATATACATTATTATTTATTACGTGCTGTTCCATATTACCTTTCTTTTTTTTTTTTTTTTGTGACGTTGGGGAAATCTTCAAAAGACATCCGGGGCCAGTGGGGCCCTGGCCCAGGAAGGTGTCGGATTCTTACCGACTAAAACCTCAACGGTGATCGCCCTCCCTCGAAAATTATTGGGAGCCCCGGGAACTCTAAGATGACTCCGGTGCCCCCTTTTCGTAGCCTCAAAGACAGTTGAGGACTGTCGAAGCTTCTTTCCCAGGGGCGTGGATTGAAAATCTTCGCCCCTGAATCTCTACGCGTGAGTACGACGTCGCACTGTCACGTTGCGATCGGCGGCGTCCCTTCCCTAGGCTCGCTGTGCAATGGTAGCCTCCTGCCCCAGCCTTGGCTACCTGCGAATCTTTCAGCGGCTCCCCTTTAGTCGCCTCGTACGACAAGCGGTGGACTACTGTGGACCTATTCTATTCCCAGTCTACAGGGTGTGTTCCATATTACTTACATTCACCTTAATGTTGAATTACCGAAATCAAACCTGAAGGACACGGATAAATTTTTATTTTAAATTCCCCTGTAACTACAACAGACTTATAAAAATCTATCAGCAGTTGCGATCAGCGATTATAAACATGTGCAAGGGTAACCCCCGAATGAAGTTCCCTAAACCCTGGTACTCTTGATGTCAATAAATTTTTTGCTAAAATTTGGTCATTTGGTTTACTTCTTTCAAGCCTTTTAACATTGTTTCGGTCGTGTTGGAATATAGGTTCAACAAAACCAATCGACATTCGATAGGCAGGATGCGAGAGAGCGCGTTCAGATAAACAGTTTCTAAACAAGCTAAAGGACGGAGACCTTTTTCTCTGTCCTTTAGCGCCTCGTGACTAATTTCGGGTCTGGTCCTTGAGACCCGATTTTCTTTACACACAGTTCCTTGTTGGTCTTCAAAGCGATAGTATCTTCCTCGTATAGAACAGAATAAAGAAAAGTAAAAGTAAATCCACTGCGCTTAATATTTATTTCAAACACCCATTTCCAATAGGTCGTTTAGTAATTCTTTTGCTAAACCGAGTATTTATTAGCAGCCTTACAAATGTACGTTTCAACAGGCGTAGCAGTTAAAGGTTACAGACAGAGCATTGGCGTTGGATTGACTTATAAAAATTGATAATCTTCGCTAGAAGCAAGAGCCAGCAATATTGCGAATAAATACACGCGCTTATTGCTCGAACCAAAAATTTAATTATGGTACAGACATGGTACTATGTACAGGCATGGTACGGACAGAATTATTGTCTTCTTAAGCTTCTAGGCGGCACTAGGCCCCAAGCTTTGCTGTACCGAGGCGTTAGCCTATACCAGCGATGGAAGGGTGCGTATCACCACTTTCAAGGGTCACGTCCGTAGATGTTATGGACGGCGGGCTTGGCAAAACCACTCCTTCACCGCTGAAGGATCATCAGAAGGGTAGACTGTCCCTTTCGGGAGGCAAACCTTTTAGCCGCTACACCTATGTAACCAGCAAGCCAGTTACACATGTGCAACGTTGCCCAGCGGGGAAGTATACGATACTCAATGGCAAGTCCACGAATGAGCACCGCAATTACCGCGTCTCTCCACTCACGCATTGTGACGTCTTCGCTACCTTATCGAATTGTGACGTTATCGCTACCAACGCAGGTCGTCGTGTAAAAGAATTAGGTAAAAATTCCACCGTCACTCTCGGATTTTCCCCCTATATATCCGCCGCCATACTTGCTCAAAAATATTTTCAATATTAAAAATGTATCTCCAAGTGACACGTAGAAGGACAGGGGCACAGTTTCTCTACCGATTCACGATCAGAGAGCTCGTCTACGCTCGCGTCATCAATTTCACCGTTGCGCCACTGATGTTCCGTTGCCCTGTCGGGGATCAGCGCCCTGCCTGCGGATGCAATTCGCTCCAGGGTGCAATCAATGCGATGCCGTTGCAAATTCCGTGGCTGGCAGAGTTGAAGCCGGATGGCGGACAGAGCTGCCCAACCATCCTTCCCGCCGGTTCCACGTCGGGACAAGTTAGATTTGTTTTCTCGCCGAAGACAAAAGATCACCTTTATCTTATTCCCCTATTCCGTCCTCTTTTTTTTTCCCCCTCCCCCGTCAACCCTTCTTTATTTCTCTTCTCCATTGTCCTTCGCTGTCTTAGTCGTTGGCCCTTGCTTTCACCATCCATTTCTCTAACCCTTCTTTGTTTCATCGTTGCGAACTTTACGCCGCTTCGTCTCCCTTTCGCTTTATTCCTCGGTGCATCGAACCCCGATGCGTCCGTTTCAAAGCGACGATTCTATTTACGAGAATCGCGTTTTCTTTCTCCGTCCGCGCGCCCGTGTCTGCGCGGCTTCCGTTTTCGCCGTTTCCCCGTTGCTTCGCGTCCTCGACGCTATCCTTTTCTTCTCCGGCTCGTCCTTTTTACGTTGTCTCGTTTAATGCACTCCTATAGGAAATTACAAGTGAAAACGTTTCGTTAGCGGGGCGTCTATTTTCCAAGAGTCGCCTTTTTGCCCCCGTTGTCTCGCCCCGTTTTTCCTGTTCGCAGCGCGTAAATCGTTAGCGAGCTCGTTAACTTCGTACGATATTTATCGAGGGAGACCCGGGCCCGTGATAATGGAATCCCATTGTCTACTTACGGGCGCATTACCCCCCATCCTCCCTTCCCCTGCAACCGATTGCCTCTCGTTGACACCGTTTTCTTTCGCTCGATCAATCAGCCGACTTCAATATATTCCCTAATTCGTTCGCCATTCGACGTTTCTTTGATTCTTTTCCCCCCCTTTTGTAAAGGAACACTTTAGATCTTCGTCTTTAGAAAATAGAACGACTGCACCTTCAACGCTTCGTTTCCTTTTCTGTTCGAAATCAGGATTTCAGCGAATCCTCGCTGTCTTTCAACGAACTCCTTCTCGCAGCGGAACTTAATTTGTCGCGAGCAAAAAATGAGAAATTACTCGATTAACCCATCCTCGGATTACGGCTACCGAAGCGCCTAGATGTGATTTTAAATTAACCATTTTGCAAACGAGTGTTGAAAATGAAACGCATTCTCGATGCGTGGATAAAGACACATTTTGTTAACCATTTGCACTACGATAATAAGTCACGCTTGTTCTATGAATTACGATGTAGATTCGACACAAAAATGGATACTATTCACGCTGAGATTTAATTTAAAACTCTGATCATAATTTTGCATTGTAATATCGAGAGTTACCAAATGAAAATTGCCCACAATATTCAAATAATTCGTACGTACCACGATACGAAAGCAGTGATTAGATAACGCTATCACACGTGGATAATAAAATAGTCGTAGCGCAATGGGTTAATATGCAAAGTTCAAAGATAAATAGTTCAACATGTGCAATGATTCACAATAGTTCAATGAAACTAGTTAATTAAGGAACTTTAGGGAATACGAGAAAGCAAGCGGCGAATAGCGAACCAAAGAACTGTACAATTAGGAAGCTAAATACGCTTCGTCCAACTAGATGTAAAAATTATATCCTAAAGCATATTGTAAGGATGGTGTATAAATATAAATATACTAACTAGGGTAAATGACCCACGTACTGTCACCTACCTAATCACCGCCACTGTAAGCTCTTTTGTCTGAAATACCAACGAAACCGAATAAAATGTTCTACATGGAAAAAATCTAACATTGATTTCTAAGCTCAGGGAACGTATGAAAATAAAGCAACGCTTAACATTCTTTGTCATTCTTTTATATAAACGGATAAAAGAATGTGTGTCTAGAGAAATTGTCTTAATTAACCATGTGCTTAAGTTTAACTTTCTTTTTGTTACTTTCAAAAAAAAAAAAGAAAAACGACATCTCATATACGCCAATTTAATAATATAATACAACTTAATAATGTATATATATATATATATATATATATATATATATATATATATAAACCTAAAGTCCTCTATTACCTCTTCAAGCTTTTCGATTTAGCTAATGAAATTATTTTCGCCTTTCCCAACTCATTTATGCGACTAAACGAATTTCTAATTTCTTAAGCTAAACGAATTCTGTAGAACTAAAATCGAAAATTTAAGGAAAGGTTGAATTCCCCGCGAATTTCTACAGAGATACACGTGAAAGGCTCGCTTTATTCTCGGTTTAAAAGCGAAGCTTTAATTCGACGATGTTGAACCGAACAGTTATCGAGTTTTTCGCGTAACTCGCAGTGCTTTGTGCGAAGCAGATGGATTCGGAGGACATTCGGAACATTCGAAATCACCCTTTGACCGAGACAAACGACGGGACTACTTTGAACGACCGAGTTTAACGTGGATCACGCGTGATAATATTTGCCCACGTTAGTACCCTTCGAATTTGCATGGGCAAGAACATTCACATAGATGCCAGAAACTCTCGCAGCGAACGCTTTGATTCGCATTGCTTCGTAAAATCCATTCGATGGATTTGGCATGGGACGCGTTCAACAACTGGAGAACCAATTAATTTTTCGCTCCCCCTTTTCATCCGTATTTTAGTACACCATTGAACTGAATTAAAAGGCTCCGAAGTAAATGTTCCGGACGTTTGAAGTATATAGATAATAGCGGATAATTTGTCAACTATGATGATAATAATAAAATTTGCTTGCGGGACGTAAGGCACTTGGAAAACCAAATAATTAGAAAACAATTGTAAAACATTTGTATTTAAAGATTGCAATTGAAACTTGAATTTATTGGTACGAATTTGTATGAAAAAAGAATCGAATAACGCGAATTCTTATTTAAAGATTGCAACTTGACATTTGAATTTATCAGTAGTAATTCAAATATGAATTTGTATCTATCGGTACAGATACTAATTTAAATTTGAATTTAATTACACGAATTTGTCGATGCTAATTCAAATTTAAATGTAACAATACATATCCGTATTCAAATGTTGCAATTTGAATTTGAATGTAATAATTTAGATTTATATTTAAACATCGCAATCTGCCCTAAAATTTCACCTTAACGATTTAAAACGCTATTTGAATCATAGCAATTTGCAGTTGAATTTTGAATTTAACGAGTAGCACGCTAAAATTAGCTTAAAATGATATTTGAGCAAAGCGCTTCATATGTGACTGCAAACACAGAATTTCGCGTTAAAAGCCCGCCTATCTACGATATTAACCCGATTCATATTTCAATAAACCGTGCCGGGGATGAAAAGGTTACAAAATAACGCCGAATTTCAAATTTACGCAACGATATTAAATGCTGCAAACTCTGTTACAAATGTTGTCGATCGTCGCTTCGGGTAATATTTTTGTTTCCCCTCCCCTCCCCTATCGGCAACCTGAAAATCAGTTTCAATTTCGCGTTTGTAAAACGGAAGCGCGAAACGAAAAAGAGGAGAAAAAAAATATGCCGGCGGGAAATAGCGGAAAGGTCGAGAACCGCTCGGACGTTATTTTTAATTTGCACGTGTAAATTGCAAAGCACACCGATGACGATTAAAACCGTAAACATGGATCCGCAAAGCAAGGATCGTTCCTCGTATCGGCCGGACAATATTTGCCCGGTCGAAATCGTAAATTCCCCGATAATCATGTCCGCCGCGACTAACGAATTAACGGCGCGATAAATCATCGATTGCGATCGATGACGATTAACCGGTTGCAGAGTGATTGTACACTTTCCACCGAACGATTACAGTAATTAACGGCGCTGTAAATTCCACCGGCGAAACTGCGCTGCTGTCGTTGGCGGGGAAAAAAAAAAGGAAAACACGCGGCGGGAAAAAGGTGGCCGGAAGTTACGCGTACGATCGAATACAACCGGCGCGGCGCGCGGTGTGCGGCAGAAACTTTGAAAAGTAGTCGGCGAAGAGGCGACAAATAGTCAACGATCTATAGCAGCGTTTCTCAACGATTTTTGTCGCGCCACTCAACGTGGGGTTGTTGTCCAAATAAGTTGAAATATAATCTTCGACTGTAAAACTTTGTACTCCTACTTGACGTGCAATTTCAGTTCTAACGTTAACCTTATCAACAGTGGAACTACGAAACCAATGAAAATGACTCGGTACAAGTTTACCGTAACGCGTGCATATATAAATTTGCCACGATGCATTTGTTAAGGGTATTACGTGCTTTTTCGTGCAAAATGTAAAGAAAGATTTATCGTGCTTCAATCGCGTGGGATTTGCAAATACCTATCATTTTTTATTTCTTTGGTACGAATAAATACACTTTAGTCGTGGGTAGTTCTAATGTTAAGAACTTAATTATATTAAGAAACTATATGCTAAGAAAAACAATTTTGCGAGAATGTTACCAATTTTTAATTGGTATTGTTATCAATTTATATATTACATTATTGTTATCAATTATCAATTTCGCGAAGCGTTATGCCTATTTGCAAGCCTTTTAAACTTCGACGCGTCAATGAAAATCGTCAACGCTGTAAAAGTTTCGACTGCTTCTAGGATAGATCATCCAATTACTGCCAATTTAAGTAACTTCATTTAATTATTTTAGAAGTTATTTAACCTACGAATCGTTCCAGTTTAGAGCACTACATTAGTTAACATTCGTTTCATTTATGACGTTTTTTTTGTATATTTCGATCGCTTTAAGAACAATTGATTTAGTTATCAGTTACAATTGCACGCATTATTAATAAATCCTTTTTATTTCATTTTGTATAAATCCGAAAACTGGATTTATACAACGGTAATGGCTATATTTATACTTTATTTAGACCTTCCGATGCATCTGTGATGTTCTATAATTTTAGCATAAATGAGATTGCATTGTACTCACGTTTAGTACAATTCTATTCCGGCAGTCAATAATGCTCCTTTTGTAAAACGTCTTCTAGGAATCTTAATCATTCGTCATTTTATAGTTTCTAAATTTTCATCCAATTTTTATCGTTTTAAAATATGTTAATATTTGAAATTGAAAATGTGTACGCAGACTCGTGTGACTAACCATTAGTGGAAAAGTGTTGGATGCGATGAATGTGGAAAGTGGCTAGAAATCGTAGTATACCTTACTGTTCGTACAGCGTACTTTATTAGCTTATACAGTTATTCACAAAATTTACGGTACACCTTGAAACTCAATGAAAAATGGCTAAAAAATCGTTAATATTCAATGTACTCAAACTATTAACCTGATCGAACGTATCTTGGAAAAATTGAAATCCAAAACGATAAATTATACTTTTACGGATAGGGAAGATTTCAAAATGATATTAAAAGAAGAATAGGACAATTGTTGGGTGTCGTTGAATGGCGAATTGTAAGGTCGCCTGACGGACCCAGTGGCTATATCACAGGGTCGTGACGTAGCCTCTTTGAAATGAAGAGTGACAGTGATTCTTGATGGTGTGTTTATTCTGTCCTGGTTGATATGTACAAGTTCTTTACGTATGATTATGTGTGTTGTTTAAGTCTAAAGGTAGCGGTTATTTATACTATTCGGGATGGATTGAAGGTGAAGCTAATTGGTGGGGAAGTTGGTGGTGGGAAATAGACGATGGTTATTGGTGCGGGTGTACTATGGGCTGAGGTTTAAATGGTGCGGTCGGAGTTTTCGGAGGGTCTTATGCCTGGTTGAGTGTTGGGACTCAACAACAATATTTCACCTTCTTTATGGGAAATTAATTAATTCTATGCCATGAATATTAAAGGTGGTTAACAGAATAGTAATCTACATGTGTCATATGTATAATAACAATTTTGTGTCAGCAAAAAAGGTTATACTTTTACGTTTCTTATTAAGTACATATAATTTTATCTCAAGAATGTTTTACGTACTGTCTGTCAGAATATGCGAAATATATTGAGTTTCTACTTTTCAACATCTGTGTGTATATTTACTTTTTAGTTATTTTTCAGCGGCAACATAGATGTACGCTCAATTTTGCGAGTAACTGTACACGTGCGTTGTCACTAGGCGAGCTCACAATCGACTGTCATTTGTCCAAACCTTGTAATATTATATATACACGAAGAGTTCTAAAATCGATCAACCGATGGCGTTGTTGCCTTCTTTCCACAAAAAGTAACATTCTCCCAGTAACAATAAGCACTCGAATATCAAGTTCGAACGTAACAATAATAATAGCACATATAAAACAGATCCATGTTCCAGAACTACAAAGTAATATTCAATGGTAGTTTAAAGCAACCATCATTTCCGGTCCCATTAAAAATTTATCTCAAATATTCGTCCGCAATTCATAGTTTGAAAAACGCTGCTTTCCATTCAGACGTAATTCTGCCCGATTTCTTCTTAAACTTTGTTGCAACCAGAAGAATCCTTTTTTTTTATCATGGCCACCGTATTCTTCGTCTCTTTCTTCGAAAGCTTCATTTTTCTTCAGTCGAGATTCCTGTTGCCATGTTTCCTTTGAATCACACTCGGCGAATTACACAAACGAAGGGTAACTATGAAAAGAATCACACCATTGGTCGCTGCGCCATTCAGCATATTTTCTTCGGCTAATTATAAAAGTTTCGTAAAGAAAATAGAGGGGATGCTACTCGAGAAGGTATCTATTCTTGCTTCTTGTAAAAGTGTTCTGTATGGCTGGTCGAATAAAACGTATTTAAAAGTTTTTACGACAGCTTTTATTGCCTCGGAGTGGGGAAGAAGAGACTGGCTCTGTTCAGAAGCTCTGAAATGCGCGCGGCCTCGTAAAATACGGGGTATCGTCGTGTAGCGACAGAAAAGAATATGATGTTCCGCTTGAAAGGACAAAAGTGGCTTTATTATCATACCATCGACAACAAAGGAATTATTCTCTTGATAATCCGGTTGAAAACAAAAAAAACCATGGTACTCTCGCATTACAAGCGGCGGAACCCTTTGAAGTTGCCAACGCGAAGCGTGACCGGTAATAATCCGGGCGCGTGAAATTTTGCTGCAAAAACCCGCGAAATATTTTCGATCGAGAAAAAAGAAAAAAAAAACGAAAAAAATGGTGTTTCGATTTCACCCTACCTCGGACGTTTTTTTCCTTTTTTCTATCCTTTTGATAAATCGTTTCCGTCGAATTCGGTGGAATTCGGTTGAGGGATCGGTGCAATTTTTCATTAGACCAGTCATAAAATCGATAGAAGAGTCGATGGTTACGATCGACGAGCGCCGGTGACGGAAGCAAAGCGAAATATTGGCACTGATTATTATCGAGTAACGGTTCAGATAGAGGGAGCTCAAATAGCCGAGTTTTCATTGCGTATCACGTATTGCGCGGGTTTCAGGCTTGCGATATCGACGCATGAAAACCCCGCGATAGATCAGTGACTTCCGGTCCGCTTTTACTGCCTGTTACATTTTACGATCGCGTTTATCGCCGATCCGCCAAGACACGAAACTTCGCGCCGAGTTTAAACACAGAAAGAATTGAAACTCGATGAAGATTTAGTGGCCGAAGCTTCTTCCATAAAACGCGTTCGTATCTTACGTATTTATGGACGGAAATTTAACAAATATTTGCGCGGACGGATCGTTGCACCCAGTCAAAAAAGTCTCCGTACGTTTATCGTATCGTATTTAAATTCTTTTACGCGTACGTTTTACACGTTAAAAGAACGAATGATTCTTCTGCGATTATTCCTTTAACCGTAATTTCTATTCGTGTAGAAAAAACCATCGTCATAAGATTCGTTATTTAACGATTAACGTGAACATATATTCCAACGGTGGGCAAATGCAACTCCCATTGAAAATTTAAATCCTATTTTTTGTTTCTTTTTTTATATTAAAATTTTGAAATAATTATTCCGCGTTCTCTTTTTTTTAATTATATTTTTTTTTTATCTGTATACTTTACATAGCACTTGAGACTTGTATAGAGTACGTAACCATATTAATCGAATTAAATTTGAATTCGCGTATTTAATACCATGTGATAGTATTTTCATACCATTAGTAACTGGTTGGACCACCCTTCGATTTAAGTATGGCAACTATTAATTTTTGCGTGCTGTTAACTCCATTTTTCAGTCGCATCACTTGTAATAGTATTCGACTGCAGCAAAATAGCATTTTTCAGTTCCTTTTTTTATTTTTAAGAGGACACTCGTTCTGCTATCAATAAAAGATAACAGATAACATCTATCTATCAACCGAAGCTGTCAATAAAATGTAACATATAAATAAATGATTTTGCAGGCCCTTTTTCAAAGCATCGATTTTACAAATCGTATCACAGACTGAAAATAATTATATACTCGCGATACTCTATTAGAAACGCATTTCGGTACGTATAAAGAAATAATGACACGTAATGACAAATAACTACTCGATTATTACCTGCCGTCCATTATAAACATTATTTTTAATAAACGACGCTGTATTTTTGGTACAAAAATATGGCGCTTCTGAGAAACGATTGTTCGTTAAACGATAAATTATTACCAGCTGTCTGTTACAAACGTTATTAAAAGAACGACGCGATTTTTGGTACAAAAATATGGCGCTTCTGAGAAAGTATGCAACGAACGTGTTTTGACCGGCCGTATTTTATCGTGGAAAAATGACGCGTCGTCGTTCGCGATGCGAGCGTTTTGTTTGAGATAATTATTTTCCCCATTCGTTGCGCCGTCGTTAATTTTCCACGTTTAATTTACCGCGGAAATAAAAGCGTATCGAACAATATCGCGAAATCAACAGAGGCGTCGAGTTAATAGTGACTAGTTGTCCGCGTTTCGTGTTCCACGGAACAGTGTAACTCGGTTTCGCGATGAAAAGCGCCGATTTTATCGGCTAGCCGTGACTTGAAACGTCGATCAGCTTTTTATCTTTCGAACTCGCGGACTTGTTTCGCGCGCAATTATAAGGACGCAACTTTTTCCCGCGTCAGTTCCGGAATACATTCGATGTTTGTCTTTTCGGAGAAACTTCTAATCTTCGACACGGTGCCGGACAGATTACGAAGAATCGCATCGATACTCGGAACAAATTCGAGTTTCGAAGTTTCAAAAGTTCAGCTGAAAGTTCTTGTGAGCGTAAACGGTGTCATTTATATCGCGAATTCTATCGATGAACCAACCATTGAATTTGTACGCCGATAGCAAAAAGAAAGAAAAAAATGGAAGAAATATCAGTCGATCAAATTCATATTTTTGCAAAAACGAAAGGAGTTGATAGAATCGATTAAACTTGCGATTCCATAGTTGTTTTGAGCAACAAGGAAACATGTATATCTGATTACTGTAAAATGCAACATTGATCTTCATATCGTATAATCGTATATCTTTATAATCATCTATAATCGTGTCACACTAAATCTATTATTAAAAAATCTATTATTAAAATAGAATCTATAATTAAAAAATAATCTATTATTAAAAAGAATTATATATCTATTATTAAAAAGAATGTAACAAATGCTTTGCAGCACTCGAATCTTATCTATTTACACTAACGACCAAAAGTTTGCAAACACCTTGCATCTCAAGGCACAGAAAATACGTAGGTAAAAACGGGGAATTTAATGATATTATAATATAATAATAATGTATTGGCTTAGAAAATTCTGCAGCAAATTTCTGCAAAAATAGGGGCGAAAATAAAGAAAATTAATAAGAAAACTCACAAAAGTGAGTTTTAAAACGAAACGTTTCACTTAATGATACGTTTGTTCATATAGTAATGTAAGTTAAATTCGGGTTACAGAAGATTAAACGATAGAAGTCAACTATATACGAAGACATTCTTCTATACACGTTATTAGAAATCTAGCTATTATAGATCGATTATATCGGAAACAATTAATTCGCGCAGTATTTATTTATAATTCCCATCGTCTTAAAAACGCCATTGTTTTATTCTAATTTAACCCTTTGCGGACGAGCGTCGACAAACAGTCGCCTAATCATTTTTTGGCTTTCCGAACCCGTGTCGACTATTAAAGCACAAAACTCAATGCAATGAATACTTAACGTAATAATAAACATTTGAAATCGTTGGAAATTAAATGGTTTGGAACTCAAAAGCGTGAAAACTCAAAATCGTGGAATTAAAAAATAAAGTACTCTCACAAGTGTTACTACTTCTCGTCCGCAAAGGGTTAAACCTAGACGTACTTGTAACCCTTTGTACTCGATCTTTTTACTGTGAAAAACTCTAGCAGCTGATAATAAATTTCCTAACGAATTAATAATATTTTTAAACAAACGTACATATATCGACGAATGCAACTGTCGCATTTCAATATCCAATGTATTTTGCGTGTCACAAAATGTAACATTAACCCTTTGCGGACGAGAAGCAATAACACCTATGGGAGTACTTTAGTTTTGAATTCTACGTATTTGAATTTTCAGGCTTTCGAGTTCCAAACCATATAATTCCTAACGATTTCAAATGTTTATTATTGCGTTAAGTATTCATTACGTTCAGTTTTCTGCTTTAAAAGTCGACATAGGTTCGGAAAGCCAACAAATGATTATGCGACTATTTGTCGACATTCATCCGCAAAGGGTTAAATATCGAGTCTTATAATTTTTCGCAGCAGCATCTACTCTAAATTATAATAGCAATGTCGTGTGTAACGCTAAAATGTTAAAAGGGCCAAGTAGCTTCCTAACGATTCTATATAAGAATGAATAGTTTATCCTACGTTTCGTCGATGCATGCACCTAATAATTATCTCGTATATTCAAAATGTCGGCTTCCACCGTGGCGAATCTCGAGGGACACATTCGGCCGGACGTAGGCGCGTTAAAGCCTCGTTTCTCTTCTTCTGGCGACTTTTTCTTCCCCGGTAAACACACTCATTTCCTGTTTCGTCCCACGTCCCTCTTCCGGGACGCTTTGCCCAACCCTTTCAGGCCAGTGTAAGGTTATTAATGTCTCGGCGGGTCTTGCCGGCTCGGCGGTGGACACGAAGATGGCCGGCCTTAGGATGCTCTATGGTACGAGTGCCGTCTGATAAAGAGGCTCGCGGACAAGATGGATGAGGCGAGATAAGGCCAAGACCGGGACTCGAAGCAACTAAACAGAACGGAGCGAAGAGACAAAAAAGGAGAACGGCGAACCGTCATAGAAAGAATGATTCTTTTTGCGAGCGCGGAAATGTTCGCGCTTCCAACGTAGACCAAGATTCCGAGGGGGGGGGTCGATGATTTAATTAAAAATAAGGCAGCTCGTTAAATTAACAACGGGCGCCCTTATAAGAGAAAAAGATCCTGGATAGCCAGCGTTGATCTCGTTTGATTAAGCCGCGCAAGCGCAACTGCGAGCGATGCGTTCTGCGAAACGCCGTGGGATAGCTCGCTGCGAGTCAAGCCCCGTTTATCTTTTGTATAAAACGACGGTGAATTCCGAGCAGTTTCCTTAATCCGCCGTTTTTTTCCCCCGTCGAGCTTCGCTTCCTACCTTTTTTCTTTGATATTCGACGCGCGTTGCTCAAAGTGGGTCCATTCGGCGCGGAATTGCTAAGCCGGAAGTACCGTGCTCCTCGAGGGCCGCTCAAAGTTACGGACCCCCGTAAAACTGCGCTCTTTAATAAAGAGAAGGATTTCGTCCGCCCTCTTCGGCGGCTCGATTTGGAAAATAAAAAAAAATGGGAATGCGTCGCGTAGACCGGTCTACAGCGACGTTACGTTGGGTCATCTTGAAAATTTCCACGGGTAAAATGATACCGAAGAATCTTTTTCAGCGATTGAAACGATTGCAGGTTGGAATGAATCCGTTTTACTTTACGACGACCCGAGAGAAGCAAAGGGATAACGTTAGCGAAATGAAGCCACCTTTGAAACGTGACACGAAGTTACGGCGAAGGCGCAGATTAACGGCGATTTTGTCGATTTTTATGAAATCTGCGTACGTTATGAGGAACGTGATTTTGAACAACGTCTTCCTTTTGCAACGATAGAGGTTGGTTTTAGCTTCCGAGATAATAATTGGAGAAAACTATCGCTACTATTACACCGTTACGTAATCGGGTAATATTGGTGACGATAAAGAGATGTTTATATTTAAACGTTTAGTATACAGGTTGGATTACGTAACTCGACCACGTCAATTACTTTAGTTATGTGAACGATTATTAGAAACGGTAAGTAAGTTATTAGTAAACCGATCAAAACTTGCTTCTATTAAACCTTTTGCTACGAAGGGCGAATATATACGTTCTTAAAAATTGGATTACAACTTCCTCAAAGCATATGTATCGCTCCTCTATAGTACATTATCGCTATCTACTTTCGCTTGTAAAATAAAATTAGGATCATAATCGATAATATAAAGCATCTAAATATTTATTTTTATTCCATTTTCGTATTAATAGAAGCTGTTCCATATATGTATGTGGTTTCAGTTTTTACTTCCAAGAATCCGTAGCGAAAGGGTTAAAAAGGAGGTATGGAACAAAATTGAATGTCATCAACTTGAAGATCCTTGGAAATCGTATCACTCACGATAAAAAAAAAGTTTCAATTAGTCCGCTGGTAAACGATTGAGAAAATAATTAAAATTGGTCAAATTAAGCGGTATATCCTGTATGTATATTTTTAACCCGTTGCCCTACGATTATTTTGTTACCCATTTATGCTGGCGTTTGCTGATCATTATTTGTCTATCACGTTACGAGCAAATCGTTCGAATATTTTCGCCAATTTTTATTCAACAACCTCCGATCTGATAACGTAATGGTAAAATTAAAGTTCAAATTAAACTTCATCGTTAATAATAAGCGTTTTTGTTGAATCTGTGGGAAAATTCATAGTACGAGTGTGACTCGTTATTGTAGGGCAAGTAGTTAAACGAAGACGCTAGAAACAAATAACGGAATGACAAATAAAAATTCAAATTTTAGGACAAATTAATCCCAGACTTGCCTACGCTATTCAGAGTATTCGCTTCATTTTAATCTCCCCTGCTACAGCTCGGACTTAAAGGAAAGTAATTAAGAGGTTCCAGAGGAAATGTCATCTCGCCAGTTAAGACACTTGCCAGCTCGAACAATAAATTTACGTCTAAGGATTGAAATTAAGTCCCTAATACCCGTCTTACGGCCAAAAGATGACCTCCTCCCCTTCGACCCGCTTTTTCCCACTGCGGCTCCGTACTCATCTCTCCATCGAGGTCGCGCCAGGATTCGCTTTGTCCTTCCACCCTTTTTCTCGGCGCTGCCGTGTGCACGGGTCACGCTACGCCGTTCGCTATATGGATAAGAGGCTTAGCGGCGGGGGATAATCGGACCGCGGCGCGGTCAATTTTCTATTAGACTCGCCTCGATCGCTCGCAGACCAAAATCGAAAACCACATTGGACTCCTTTTTCAACCAGGCCACCACTCGCTCGAGACGCCGCATAATGCGTCGATCGAGGACAAACTTAAAAAACAGGTCAACTTGCTTATCGTTAATAATGAGATTCATAAGATAGTATTTATATCTTGTTCACGCGATACAGGTTTTGGACGAATTGAAATTGGCAACGCTTGACACTTTCAGAGCGACGAATTTCTAGTATACTTGCAATGTGCAAAGCTTGAAATTCTCAATGCTTTGAATTCGCAAAGCTTAGAATTCGTAATACTTTGAGTTTCCAAAGCTTAGGATTCCCAATATTTTGAGTTTCCAAAGCTTAGGATTCCCAATACTTTGAGTTTCCAAAGCTTAGGATTCCCATTGCTTTAAATCCTCAATGCTTTGAACTCGCAAAGCTTAGAATTCCCTGTATTTCGAGTTTCCAAAGCTTAGCAATCACATTGCTTTAAATCCTCAATTCTTTGAACTCGCAAAGCTTAGAATTCGTAATACTTTGAGTTTCCAAAGCTTAGGATTCCCAATATTTTGAGTTTCCAAAGCTTAGGATTCCCAATACTTTGAGTTTCCAAAGCTTAGGATTCCCATTGCTTTAAATCCTCAATGCTTTGAACTCGCAAAGCTTAGAATTCCCTGTATTTCGAGTTTCCAAAGCTTAGCATTCACATTCCTTTAAATTCTCAATGCTTTGAATTCGCAAAGCTTAGAATTCCCTATATTTCGAGTTTCCAAAGTTTAGGATTTCCATTGCTTTAAATCCTCAATATTTTGAATTCGCAAAGCTTAGAATTCCCTATATTTCGAGTTTCCAAAGCTTAGCATTCACATTCCTTTAAATCCTCAATGCTTTGAACTCGCAAAGCTTAGAATTCCCAATACTTTGAGTTTCCAAAGCTTAGGATTTCCATTGCTTTAAATCCTCAATATTTTGAATTCGCAAAGCTTAGAAATCCCTATATTTCGAGTTTCCAAAACTTAGCATTCACATTGCTTTGAATCCTCAATATTTTTAATTCGCAATGCTTAGAATTCCCTATATTTCGAGTTTCCAAAGCTTAGGATTCCCAATACTTTGAGTTTCCAAAGCTTAGGATTCCCATTGCTTTGAATTCTCAAGATTTGGAGTCCCCAATGCTTTGAATTTCTAACGTATCGAATTCCCAATACGACGAATTCTTAACTCTTCAACTTCTTCGAGCGCCAAATTCTCAATGCGTTCCATTTCCAAAGCTTCCAATTTTCAATGCTTTGAATGCCGAAAGTCTAGGATTCCCAATGCGTTAAATCCACGATGGAGGTACATTGTAGTGCTCTATTGGATGCACACAGCATTTACAATGTTCCATTATTATCATTACTATGTTTCTCCATCATCCATATCAATACACGTCCATATTATACTGAAAACCAAAATTCTGTACCCATCAGAAGGTTAACTACCCCTATCCTTTAACCGGAACATATTTAGACCCTACCCCGCATTTGAACTAACTCGCCTAACTATAATTCCTAACGTAACTGTTTCTTCTTTCCATATTGCTTTTATTTCGATCACCAGTGGTGCATATTTCATAATTTCTTCCTCTTCTTCTTCGTGTTAGGCTTGTATCATTCGACACTGCGATGTCTACGAATTAAATCTTCTTTATATTTTTATCGATCAGTTTAATGTCCATTGCATACGATAGTTTTGCCCGCGCGTAGTTTTATATCCCGAAGTAACTTGTATTCTTGCTTTTCTTCTCTATTATCAGGCGTGTACTCGTAGTACGGTGCGTACGTTTCTGTTAGTTTATTATCATCGTTATTATTATCTACGAAAGCCGGGCAGGTGATTTTCGCTAATCGGATGCACCGTTTCGACTTCGAAAACGGATGTGCAGTCGTCATAACGCGCAAACCCAATTTCGAGGGCGGAACGGGGACAAGCAGGCGCGCGAGCGCGCCACGCGGAAGATCAATCGCGAAATTTGCAAGTGAAATGAACGTAAGAGCATGCATGGAAAACGTATTTTAAGGGCGAACGTGCGAGTTTCATTTTTAACGCTTCGTTCTGTCCTCGCCTCTGCCATCCCCCTCCGCGGACATACCGTTCTGCTTCTACTCAACATTATCGAGCGCGTTTTCGCGTTCGCTGCGCATCAATTGAGCAGTAATTACCATACCTGTCCCAGCCTTTGTGCAAACGTCAACTAGCGATATTAACCCTTCTATCGAAGCCAAAACGATCAACTCTACTTTTCATATACATACTTCCCCAGTGGACACGCGATTAGTAGATTGCGAAGTTTTATGAGTTTAACGGAAATTCAGCTGCGGTGAAAAGTACGGGACACGTGTAATATGCAAGATTGTGTAAAATAGCAGGAAAGCACGAGAAAGTTAAGGGTAAAACTCCTAGTTTCTGTGATTGGTTTCACTTTGCTGGTCGTGGTTTCGAAAATATGAATTTGCATAAAAATCCGCAGCCCAATGATTATGTATATAATTAATGTATCGTGACTCACAATTAATATACCGTGAAATTGATCGAATGATACTACTGTTGTACGATTACTTTGTATACAGTTCTTTAGGGTAATCGAGTCTCGAACGAAGTCAATATTACAATTCAAACTGTACGTTAAATATTTCCCCACGTTTTTATACTTAGCGATTAAACTTTCGTTAAATAAACAATATATTTACGTGAAACGATCAGTGCTCGCTCACTGTATGCTCTTTATGTTATCTTTGTTTATATGAAGCGGGTTATTTTGCCCGTAAAAATAAATAAAATAAAATACAATGAATGAAAGTGTTCAATCAATTTCAATCAATTGCGCGAGTCGCTGTAGATGTTGATGAACAAAATAACCAAACGAAATTGTTACAAAAATCTACCAAAAATTGCCTTTTCGCGATCCTTACGATTATCCCAATTAACGCGGTTAAACATGGAAACGTAAGTTAACGCGCACAAGGAATTGTTAATTGCGTAACAGTCTCGCAGTGTTCGCGACAAACCCGGAAAGTCAAAGAAGGAACCGGAAGACGTGATTGTCTTCGACTTTGCCTCGAATTAACACAGTCTTTGAAAATTTACTTTCCCCAAGCACGCGAAAAGTTTCCAATGAAGTTCGAGCCAAGACGACGCGAAACTTCGAGGGTAAAATCCAAATCGCGTGTCAATGTCGACGTGGCAACGTTGTTCTTCCGCCTATAAGTTGCAGCCAACCATAAAGTACGCAACTCGTAAGTCCGCCAAGAATCAGCCTTCGTCTTAAAGACGACGTTTAACCCCTCAAATCCTTCGCCGTGCAATTATTTTATCGCCTACCTAAGCTAATGTTAATCGATCGATCGGTGAAATGTCGATGAGCCGTGCTGTGTATCTCTATTTCTCTCGCTCTCAATGAAAAAGGAGACAGTCACGATTTCCTGAAAGATCTACCTCCCAATATCCAAGTCAACACTGTATCCCAACGTCTAAGGTAGGGCCTGCTAGGTAGCCTTACCGATGAGTCCACTAGCAGGCCCAGGACGAAACGCAACACCCTTCCTTTTTCCCATTCTATCCCCTCTCCACAGCTCTACAACGCCTTTAACTTTCTTTCCAATATCCCAGTGTCTAAGGCAAGACCTGCTAGGTAGCCTTACAGATGAGTCCACTAGCAGTCCCAGGACGAAACGCAACACCCTTTCTTTTTCCCATTCTATCCCCTCTCCACAGCTATACAACGCTTTTAACCTTCCTTCTAATATCCCAGTGTCTAAGGCAAGACCTGCTAGGTAGCCTTACCGATGAGTCCACAAGCAGGCCCAGGACGAAACGCAACACCCTTTCTATTTCTTATCCTATCCCCTCTCCACAGCTCTACGACGCCTTTAACCTTCCTTCCAATATCCCAGTGTCTAAGGCAGGGTCTGCTAGGTAGCCTTACTGATGAGTCCACTAGCAGGCCCAGGACGAAACGCAACATCCTTCCTTTTTCCCGTTCTATCCCCTCTCCACAGCTCTACAACACCTTTAACCTTCCTTCCAATATCCCAGTGTCTAAGGCAAGGCCTGCTAGTAGGTAGCCTTACTGATGAGTCCACTAGCAGGCCCAGGACGAAACGCAACACCCTTCCTTTTTCCCATTCTATCCCCTCTCCACAGCTCTACGATGCCTTTAACCTTCCTTCCAATATCCCAGTGTCTAAGGCAAGGCCTGCTAGGTAGCCTTACTGATGAGTCCACTAGCAGGCCCAGGACGAAACGCAACACCCTTCCTTTTTCCCATTCTATCCCCTCTCCACAGCTCTACGACGCCTTTAACCTTCCTTCCAATATCCCAGTGTATAATAAGGCAAGGCCTGCTAGTAGGTAGCCTTACTGATGAGTCCACTAGCAGGCCCAGGACGAAACGCAGCAACCTTCCTTTTTCCTATCCTATCCCCTCTCCGCAGCAACACAAAGGAATAAAAAAACCAGCAATTAATTAGAAAGAAACCCTGACATCGAGCCCTTCCATCCAAAGCAAGCGGGTGTCCAGTCAATTATGCCCCTGACTGTATATTTAATTCTAAAAAACTTTATATAAATGGAATGTACATCTAAAACGTTAATACGCTCTTACTCTAATAATGAGTCCAGTCTCCTACGTTGGCAATTATAGCTTGGCATCTCCTTGGCATCTTCTACCAATTTTTGGGCGTACGATACAGAAAGCGATCTACATGTTTATCGAATACGCGGTTAATTAGGGACTTCAATTTTAATATTCGTTTTCCTTCGAGTTTGTGTTTCATTTTACCCACTTCATAACGAACTGTGGCGACTTGTGGGTCATCCCACGCCAAATCGATCACTTTTTTCCCTCAATGTCTGGGATTTTGTTCAAATTGAAATATGTTGTAGTCTGTGCAAAATTATGGGAGGTTTAAACCATCATTTTGCCAATAATGAACGCGTTTAAAAATTGCAGGCTATTGAAGTATGCAAATTTCAGCGCGTTTTCACGAAAAGTACCTTCATAAAAGTATTTTTATCTCCGAAACTATTAAAGATGCGAACTTCAGTTTTTCTTTCGTTTTAATCGTAAAAATACGACCTATTCGGATAAACTTTGAAGATGTACCTTACGATCGCCTAAAAGAAGCGATCGACGATGACGAATTAAAAATTATACATGGATCTGGTATCCATCAATGCGTCCGAGATGTTTTGTACAAATTAGAAGTGCTTTAGTTAATTAACCAGTAATTGGGATACCACAAGCTGCATAAAAGGCGTCAGCCCGCTGAATAACCTAAACTATAGTAAACTAAATAAAATCGGCCTTTTCTCGTGCAACCGACTAATCATATTTATGGTTTCTATAACTGTGAGTACGAAACCTGAAATGCCCGAAATTGACGTGTTCCGTAAGCGCATCGTTAATAATATCGTCGAAACAGAATGTTACGACGCGTAAGGAAGGCAAAAGGCGACGCGACGCGTGTTCTCGTCAGGTCGACGTACTCGTGATTCTCGCCGGTTACACGGCGAACAGGAAATACGGCGAACCAATTTCATTTGTGGCCGAGATGAAAATAGCGTGTATGAAGGACGGCCGGATAACAGAGGCACGTCAGAGGACACCGTTAATATTATACCGGCGGCGTCGCGCGTCACGTTATCGAGGCGCGTATATGTTATCGTAATAATGTCGGGTCAGATTAGAATGCTTTGTCGAGTGTTATATGGGTAACTGCACGCCGCAATATTGATATCGCATCATTTCGCGGGCACGGAGACGCGCGTTCAAAGTCTGGCTCGGATTTGCGATGCATGGAAATCGGGGCCCTGGCAGCCATACTCTTCCGTTCGAATTCAATTCTCGTTAACTTAGCGCGCCACAATCGAAACGTAATGCAATGGTCAAGCTGATAAACGGGGGGTTGTTGATTCTCTCCGTCTCTCATCCCTCTAACCTTAACAACGAACAACTCCAGATCCCGTGCAAACTTCCACCATTTTGGAATATGTGTAAACCATACGCGGCGTGATTTAAGGAAATCGTTGTGTATCGACGAGTTACAAATACAGTCTACTGGAAAGTTTAAAAACAAGGCCAAAAAGGTTCGAGAATCCAGAAATGATCGATTATGTATCTATTACGAAAGAAAACTTTTTACGCTTAGTTATGATACGTACGTTTAAGAAAGCAGAAGAATGTTAATAGTGTTGTATGCCAACGTAATCATTAGTACTATATTATTTTTAGTTAAGACAACGCGGCCTTCTCATCCTCCTTCAAACACGATAAACCAAACCCCAGCAGCAAACATTCCAAAATCCTTCGATAGCTGATGATTTCATCCTAGTTAGTCACCTCCGAACCTCGACCCTGCTACCTCATCCCTTACTGACCATCGAACCCAAGATAACCCCTACCTCTCTATTTTCCGAGTCTCCAAAATCACAGTTTTTCCCTGGACACGCCAGAACAGTCCGGACCGTCTTAGGACGCGCAACTACACTTGTAAAACGCGAATACACTCTGGTATACGTTAAACTTCGTCTTTATTTCGCTCGACGTTGTAACTTATTATATATAATAAACTGACAATCTCAGCGGAATACAACAATAGTATCGCGTGGCCAACGATTGATGTTTTTACTATAGCCGTTATATATTATGTTGGATGACCAACCTAATAACTTAACGCAGATAAGCAATATCAGAACCGCTGTGTCCAAAATAACTGACAAGTCAGCCTTGTTTTTCGCATCCTAGAGAAAGTATGCAACCGTCTCATCCAAGACTAAGTTGGTCACCAGGTACTAAGGGTCACAGACATCCCCTCCTCGCCGAAAACCCTAATAGATATACATATAAGGACTAGTACCACTAGATCAAGTGCTTTTTTTCTTTCGATCCTATTGCGGTAGCGGTCTGTCCGTAATTATGCGTTTTCGCGTCGTTCGTCGTGTCCGGAGTTGTACAATTGAAACGCTCAGAAATATATTTGTAATCGAACAAATCGGACTCCACGTTTCTCACCCGGGTCACAACAATTATGCATTAGCCATTATATTATATAATACAATGTATAATATATTATACATTATATATATATATTAGATTATTACTGTTGGATGACCAACTCGACCAATCACACTGTAAACACCATAGACTCATCCTAAACCAAATTCATCCGACAAACACCCTAATCTCAGTTCCTAGTCATCCTGTACTCCGTACCTTTCCTAGTCATCCTGTACTCCGTACCTTTCCTAGTCATCCTGTACTTCGTACCTTTCCTTAGTCACCCTCTTCCTCGACCACTGTCCTTACTATTAGCCCTTTGCGGACGGGACAATATAATATTAATTTAATTTTCGTCGAATCATTAACCTTTTGAGAAAGGGATTTAATAAATTCTTGTCCAATTATTAACAGCAGCGTCTTTGAATAATGTTAAGTTAAATTTGCTGCTCGAAAAATTGATATTATGTCCAAGAAAGCAAAAACTTGGGCGTCTATTTGCGACACTCGTCCGCAAAGGGTTAGTCATCCCCAACCAGAGTACTTAAAGGCCCGCAAAATCATAGAACCGTCAGATTTTCGTATTCACTAGTCGAGTACAGTACCCGTATTAATAAACTGTTGGATGACCAACACGACCACTCACACTGTAAACACCATAGACGCATCCTAAACCAAATTCATCCGACAAACACCCTAATCGCAGTTCCTAGTCATCCTGTACTCCGTACCTTTCCTTAGTCACCCTCTCCCTTGACCGCTGTCCTTACCATTACTCATCCTTCAAAACACAACATAAAAGCTCGGAAATACTTCCGAACGAGACAGAATTGAGTATTCACTGCCAGAGTGCAGACCATAGTTGCACGAATAAAAACCTTTAAGAGTTTCTCTGAAAACGGTGTTGTCAATTCCCTTCGCTCGGAATCCAACAAAACCCTCTAACAGTTATCTTCAACGTGTTGTCAATTCTCCCGGAATCCAACATTACTATAACCGTATAAGGTTCATTGACAGCCTGGCCAATCATTGTTTCTCGGTATTACTTATACTTATATAAAAGTTGCGTTGGCCACCTACATATGTATATTTTCTCCCTTCTTCCTGCGATCTCATAATAGCCAACAAATTTGAACACTAGAACTACTAAAGTAGTCAATTATAGCCTATTCTCATTGGATAAAATTATTAAGAGTTTAGAATTATTTTCGAATTCTCGCTGTTGGATTTATACGTTTCACATGTATAAATCGTACGAAAACTAAATGTAACAGGATTGTGCAGACCAGAGATGGTTCTAAGAACTGTACTCGCTCGCTTTCCAGTTGTGGCCGTTTGTATATCGTAATATAAACATTGATAAAGAATGGTTACGCTGCGCGATCGAGGGCCGGAGACCCAAGTGGGTTTGAAGGCGACTTGGCGCGTCGCAGCAGTCAGTGAAGTCTAATAAGCAGAATTAGTAGGATATACCTACAGATCAGAAAATAAAGAGAGTATTGTCGTATGACCAACTCATAGGCAACATAGATACCGCAGTATAAACATGATAGAATCATCCTGACACAAACATCCTAGTCATAGCTTCCAAGTTCCAGCCTTTCTAACCTCCTATACCCGCTTACTCATCCTGTCCCCTGCACTTCGACCGTCCGCCGACCATTGCACCTAAAATCACTCACCCTCATCTATATAAACTCTACGCATTTTGGCCTTCAGGTCAGATCTCTGTAGTTCGTACTAACGCGCGGAACTTGCCGTTACATTTGACTAAACCTAAAGTCTCTCGAATAAGTATTGTTCTTAATCTCGCGACCCGGGATTCAACAGTATTATAGAAAATAACTATTATTTTATTTGAAACCATAACCAAATTTCCAACACTCACTCCCCCTGCCTTTTTTATCATTTTCGTGTTCCTCAAAATGCGTGGCGAGTCTAAACTTTCGGTCGGTAGTTTCAAAAATTATTTCCTAACGCTCACTTTACGATTTTTTGTTTTAATATCCTGTACGCATAATTCGTGGATTGTTATTTTCTAATAGTCCTGGCGTGAAAATAAAAATCTGCTGTAACGAATAAGTTGCGAGTAGATTGAAAGTAGTAACACGGAATCAATGAATATCTTGGTTGCGCGATTTCAACCAACCCCGAAATATAGAATTGATTCCCGTTGAATTTTATGTAACATTCCACCGTTACGTCTAGTCTGAAATTGTTCCTGCTGTTAGAATCGGCTTATCTGCAGTGAAATAAAGCCATAGAATTTTCGATTTGTACGAATCCCGTTTTGCAAATTTCATTCTCCAAGATTGGATTCGCGAAAGAATTACGTGGGTACATGACAGATGCTACAAATAATAGGAAGCTTGTTTCTGTGTTCCATCGGAAGCGCGACGTTAAATCGTTGCAAAAGTTTTACGATCGTGTCAGTGCTGGACAAGCCAGTATAATAAAACTTCCTTACGACTGCGGATTGTGGAACTTCGTAGGAAGACTTCAACTCTAAAGAGTCTCTTAACATCGCTAAGACTTCCAGCAATTGTTAGAAACTTCTTCGACCAATACTTCTTCAAGTATTTTCCCTAAATTTCTGACAACGAAATGAAATACGAAATTTCTGACAACGATCAGAAAAGGAACAGTAAAAAGTTGCGCGTTTTCACCGCGAAACGTCAAAGCGTTATTTTTCGGTAAACGAATCTGTAACTGCCATCTACAAAAACAATTTTGGAAGAAGAATTAAAAAGTTGCACGTTTCCATTGTGAAACGTCGGAGCGTTAACATTTTTCGGTGAATGAATTTTTGGTATCGATCCATGGAAACAATACTCAAAAAAAAAAAAAGAAATTGAAAAATTGCACGTTTCCATGGCAAAACATAAAAGCAATTTATGCAATAAATAAATTTCAATCAACGATCTACAAAAATAATTCACAAAGAAAATTTAAATAGTTACACGTTTTCATCGCGAAACATCGAAGTTCTGCTATTTATGATATAAATAAATTCCTATCGCCGATCAACAGAAATAATCCTCCAAAATAAAGTAAAAGTAAAAAGTTGCAACGTTTCCATTTCTAAACGTCGAAGCTTTGATATTTATGTTGCACATTTTCGGTCAACGATCTGCAAAAGTAATTCTCAAAGAAAATGTAAAAGTAAAAAGTTTCACACTTTCGCTTGCGAAATATTAAAGCGTTAATATTTATGCAATAAATAAATTTCGGTCAACGATCTGCAAAAGTAATTCTCAAAGAAAATGTAGAATTGAAAAGTTACACGTTTCCATTGCGAAACATTAAAGCGTTAATATTTATGCTGCAAATTTAACCAGCCTTGCATAATGATTTGCGATTTACTAAAAAACCCGGTTAATATTTACAAGTTACGATACAATATAGAGTAGTATAGTTTGACCGAGTTAACGTAAAGCATATAACTGCAAAGATGACGAGTATGCCGAGTTCCACCATTATAAGATTTCACTCGGTTTCTTATTGAAATTATCTTGCCTTATTCGGGGAAAAGTTTGTAGGAGGGGGAATGCAAATAACCCAACTATTATAAAAAAAAGAGGTCGCAACTCAAAAAACTTACTAAGTAAATATTTTGCGATCGGGACGTAATAACTAGATTGCGAATCTTTATGCGAATTCATATTTTTATTAGCAAAATTGAAGAAATTGGTGTTAAATGGAGGTTTGTCTCGCCCTTAAAATACAATAATTTGTACTATAATTTAAATGTTCTTTATATTACGTACATTCTGTGCCCCTTTGCACGCATAAATTTCCCATAAATGGAAAAATCTGCAGCATAGTTTTGTCCGATTATTAACAAAAATATCGACACTCGTCCGGGGTACCAAAAATGTTTGAGTCGGCTATTGGTCAATAAATGTCCGCAAATGATTAAAAATTAGTGCAAGGTTATTTGAAAATAATTCGAGATCTTTTGCGGGTTATTCGAGGCGAATTAAGTTAATGACAATCACGCAAGTTCTGTCTTTTTCGAACAAATCATACGAAATCGCGTCAACTCGTAGGATACCAAATATATTTGACGCTAAGTGTCTTAATATTAACGAGTTATATTTAAAAAAAATTGTCGCATTCACCTGTTACATTTGTCAGTGTCACACTCGCAAAACATCTTTTTTTTTCATTGATCCATACGACAATTCTCATGCACGCATCTAAATGCGAATGCGTCAAGCATCGCGTATTAAAATAAACAAACAAACGGTACGTGTTAAAAAAATATTACTGCATTAGATAAAGAAACAGCGATATCATGTAATGTTATAACGGCAAACATAACTAATATTGCTATTTATATGTTCGGTAATTGTTTAGAATAAAGGGGGTCTCGCCGATTTTGATGATGTTTAAATGTGTTGTAGAAATCAACATTTTGAGTAACTTTTTTCCTATTCATATAACCGCCGCTCTGCCTTAGTTTCCGAGATATTCGCGAAAAACTGTTGCTACTGCTAGAGTGAACTGTGCCTGTACTTACATATCGCATTCGTGGCAACGTGCGTGCCAGCATGGGATCGCGCTTATCTACTGTTTCTATAAACATACCGCGGCAACTGGCGGCTAGGGTTTCTGAAACGAATCATTCGAATTCGGATTCGAACGAATGTTTGGTAAAATATTCCAGTTGAAATAATCGAATATTCGGAGATCGTTTTTTTATAAAAATTTTCGAATCTCTAGATACATATTTGCTGATCTTACTTTGAATTTTATGCAGCAAAAACTTAAACAATCCACAACCCAAATAAGCTGCAATTTACTCATCAACGTATCAAAACGAATCGAAGAGCGTATAAATTCAGATTGAATAAAACTTTTAAAATATTTCACGGACAGAAATAATGTTCCATCTAAAGAACAGTCGAGTTTGGCCACAAATTTAATGAAAAGGTTGTTTTCTATCGATATCGACGAAGATAATATTACGGTAGTTAAAAATAGTGTTTTAACTCAATCAGAAAATTCAGATCGCTCAATGGCAATGGAAAAAGAACTCGAAGATATCTTGAAAAATTCAATGATTGAACCTGATTTAAAAAATTATTCCAACAAGTTGGTGCAGGAATTTACATTATAGAGAAGCAAGGGAAAAAGAACACCAAATTTGTAATATCTTTATGACGCATTTTTAACGATTAAACCTACCTCAACTGATGCGGAGAGAGCCTTCTCCATATCTGTTAATTTTTGCACAAAAATACGTTCACGATTGGCAGACAAGTCTATCAACGCATTGTTATTTTTAAAATGTTTTTATTTAAATCATAATGTATAAAGTATGTTGAAATTACTATAAGTGTTTAATTTGATATATTAAATGATCAAATTTCATTTTATTTCATTATTCGGATTCGGGTTCGACGAATATTTGAATTACACTCTTCGGATTCGACGGATCTTAAAAAACCGAATCATCGGAAACCCTACCGGTGACCAATATGTATAACGGGTGAACTGGTTGAAGAAATACCGGTAGTTTGAATTAATGTTCGATTTAAGATTAGTATACATGTATGTACGATTCATGGCAACCGTATTCGTGTACATGGGAAAGAAAGACTAATCGGAGTCTTTTAAATCTTAATCAATTTTTTAGAAAATCTAACCCAAACTCACTCTGATCAATCTTTCTTTCCCGCATAGATTTCTTCCTCAGCTCCATCAGTTGTTTTAAAAAGTTCGCCCCTTGCACATATTGGTTTCCAGACGCCGGGGTGTATTTATACGATGTAGAAACAGTAGATAAGCGGCTGACATTTTCGCTGCCACAAACGCATAGGAATAGACAAAGTTCATTCTAGTAGTAGCAACAGTTTTTCGAACATATCTCGAAAACTGTAGCCGAACGGTGGTTACATGTATAGGTTAAAAAGTTACTCAAAATGTTAACTTCTAGAATATATTTAAAAATCATAAAAATCAGTGAGACCCACCCCTTTTTTTAAATAATTACCATATGTTCTTTCAGGCATACGAAATATTTGGAGCTGCGGCTTTAAATATTCCGGTAACTCGCAAGCATTCACATCGTTAAACTTAAATCTATGGATCACGTTACCCAAATATCCCTAAAAGCTTGATAACGCAATCTAAAGCAATTAGCAAATAACTACATAAATACATTGGTAAAAGCCGTTAATCAAGAAACTGTGATAACAAAACGTCTGTTAAAAACTATTACGAACTATTTCTCGCAAGACTGATGACAATTCGAGCACTATTAAACCCGTGCACGCAAAATCGTTCCGAGTTTAGTCGAAAATTATGCAAGGAAATAAGAACAAATAATATAATAATTACGTATATTCTAAAAACTCAATGAAACATCCTAATATTAAATAATATTTAGACTTCGAACTTTTATGCAAATTCGTACTTTTATGAGCACAACTTAAAGGAATGAAGCTTCAACAGAAATGTGCTCCACCCTCTGAATACAACTATGATATAAGTTTGATTTACTTTAGATACTTTCTATAGTTTTGCATGCTACGTGCATTGCACAACTTTTTCTAAATTTAAGTTTCTCATAAATGTATAAAAATCCGCAGTCGAGTAACATTTATTATTGTTTCGATTTATTTTTCATTGCTTTCGATACTAATTAAAAATAAATTTCCCCCTTCTGGAAATACATGGTACTTTAAGTTTTCACAAAAGTCACGAAAGATGTGTTGCAATTTCCGTTTCAACGAAACCTACTACTAAAAACGTTTTGGGGTGCAAAGTGTTAAACGAACTACGTTTTGTTGTTTTATCCTCGCAGCCTATAAATAAATAATAATATCTTGTTGATTTGGCCGAATTTTACTTACTCGCGTAACTTTACGAATTCCGTATAATGATTAATGATTAAATGTTAACTCACTTCTTACAACGTCACTAAAAACACAGACAAGCGTATCGGACGCATCTCCACACCATTTATTGGCTTCTAGTATTTTTATAGTATTATACTTTCACGCATTATGGGGATCGTACACTGTCGGTAAAAAAATTTGCGACCAATTTTTAAGGTAAACTTATATCGAATCTTTCGCCATTTTTCTAATCGTATCTAATTTTGATTCGTAGCGAGACAGCGCGGTAAACTTCAACCGAAAATAAAAAAAAAATCGTAAAGACAGAATTGATCAACTGTTGCGTGTACTGATTACTCGTGTTAACTATTTAACCCTTTGACTGCGGTGTGATCGTTATTGTGGAACATTGGTACAATAAAAATGCCAACATTTGTTGTATGTGCAAAATAGCTAGAGAAGTGTAGAACAATAAAAATGTATATTGCCGTTAAAGTGATATTAAAGTATTGTTTTACATTGTTAAGTTAGGAAATTGATGTGTGTTGTATTATCCAAAGTATGCTAGGCATATATATACACCTTTTGCAGTCAAAGGGCTAATTAAAGCTACTTATTGTTCCAATTTCGTAAATTTATATCTGTATTCTCTATTAACCAGTCCAAAATTTATGCGATGTCATATGATAGCTTGGGATAACGCGTGAAATTCGTAAAATGTGACGCATATAAATTTCCTTGATTTCCCTCGCTAACAAAAAAAAATTATTTGGAAAGGAATTATGATCGTGTCACGCTTTTCACCCAATTACAGGTATTTCCACGTGAAAATACAACCTAATAACGCGTGAAATTCTTAACATGTAATTCCACATATTTCATTGGTTTTCCCAGAAAATAGGAAACCATTGGAAATAAATTCTAATCACTTTTCACGCTATAACACGTATTTTCACGTGGTACCATAACGTGGTAGCACGTGATATCACTTGGCGTGACATAAACGTGTTCCTACTTTCTTAGAGTTTAAAAAAATATGAATATCCACAAAATCATTTATCAATCAAACATTAAATGAACCATCGAAGTAATGCAACCAAATTTTTGGAATGCCTAAACCTTCTTCACCCACAAAAATGGAACGGAAAATTGTTCCATCGTTAAAAAAACTGAAATGCTAATTAACTTTTTAACTACGGCGAAGTTACTGAATCAATAAACTGCGGATCTATATGCAATTTTTGCAAAATTTAGAAGTGCAGGAAAATGAACGACGCGTACGATACGTAGAACTATACAAAGTATCGAAGGCAAAGTGCAATTTATAATATTCAGAGGGTAATACTAATCAATATTAAGCTTCCACTTCTTTACCTACATACGTTTGTAACAGATCCGCAGTCCAGTAATCGGTGTTTAACGATTTCAACTACGTATTCGTGTTCGGGTTAATGCAAAATTAAAAGTTGAGTAAATTATAATATTGAGAAAAAAGAAATAAGACACTTCTACATTGTAGAAAAAAATGTACACGACTTTTAAGACGAAATAAACAAGCGAGCCATTATAGTGGCGACACCCTAAAAGATGGCTTGATAGTGGCCAACAACAGTATCTAAATGGTTAAAGTGATCCCAAAATAAAGGGAGATTCTCCCGCCAGTAGACTTAAAAACAATGCTGCCTTAACACACAGCGACGACCTCGTGTTCGTATATGCGATCTACTACTGAAGAGGCCCACTTCAATTTTGGGATTCGGCTTTTCTGTTCACACGGATATACGCGCACAACAGATTTCGCTGCATCAATCGTCGCCGTCGATTCGCGGATGACACAGCGACAAAAGAATCGTCCTCTAGTGTTTAGGGGGCGGTATTCTTTTCGAGTCTACTGGCGGAAGTCAGTATCACCCTGTCACTAATATCACCCTGTATTAGTCGCTACTATACTTGTATACAGTGATTCCCCCATAAATGCCCAGATTTTTACCCCTTCTAGCGTCCACCAATTCTTGCAACTAAAATTACTGAGCGAGCCCTAAGGCGTCTCGTAATAAAGATAAACCCAGTAGAACGTCGACTATTTGAATTTCGTTGATCCGAATATAGAATGATTCACGTATATATTGCGTTGTATCGCATATTACGCGCATACTGCACTTTTTGCCACAATTAATTTCCTGTAAATGTAAAGACATTCGTAGTCTAGCAATAATACACGACACTATCTTAATAAAACGGGAACGAACTTATTACTCAACCCAATATATATAACGGAATACAATACTAGCTCATATATTATTCCAATGCACAGAGAACCTGAAAATGTATTGGGTATTGCATTGCAATCAGCAAAACATAAAAAAAATAGATGCTCTACCCATGTTCATGTTAAAGAGAATCCGCAATTTGACTTTGTATCTCAAAGCGTTGAATTTATTTATTGTATTGTATTTCTCTTATCAGGTGTGAATCCTTTTACGTAAAAACCATTAACACTTGAAAATTACTTAACTTCTGGTCGATTTATGGCATAGTCAAGAATTTGATTCTTCCAGTCCGATTATCGCAATTTCCTTGTCTCCCAATTAAGTCAGATAATCGACGTTTTACATTAAACCAATATACACTCGTCATTCATACTAGGTGTCGATATTTCACTCACATTCGTAATTTCTCTTTCGCTCAACTGAATATTCGGAAGCCATCGGCCCGGATAAGCGTCCAGATGCGACGCTAAGGCGGGCACCATTGAATCTTCAGATGGTAACATTCAACCTGATAGCTTTCGTATTAACTATTCAGTCTAACTGCATCCTCGCAAACGCTTTCACTTTCAGTTTACAAACACTGTTATTCGCAACTGTTACATTATCCAGCATCAAACCATTATTCTGTTCATTCACAACAATTGGATCTTCATTCGCCGCCTGGTCATCACAACCCGCCACATCCTCGTTGGTACTTACACAATTAACAGGGTTCGATTTCTTTTCCCACATGATCTCCACCATATCGCATTCATTCTTTTTAAGCAGATCATTAATTCCCGTAAATGCAGTCTGTTCGCTGGACCAGTTATAACCAGTCTGGTGAACTCTCAACACGTGATCATCGATGCTCTCCTCATCGCTCAACATTCTATTGCAAATATTGCAATATTTCGTATTCCCGCTATTGGACTCCGTCAAATCTATTACCGGACAATTGCCGCCTGCCGTATGTTTATCACTAAAATGTTTGTAGAACTTCTTCAAAGTCGAATGCTTCGAGTTGCACAGAAGGCAAGTATAATAGAATGTGTCCACGTTTTCCGTGAGATTGGTGTCATCCGTGATGTCTTCTATTATGTCTATCATGAGAATATCTTGTTCTTCCGTGGCGGTATCCGACGAAGATGGGTCCGCGCAGGCAACAGGTTCAGCCTCAACGTCATCGACGTCCGCATCGTTGGTTTCGCCCTCAGTTTCATCTTCGTTCACGACCAGGTTTCCAGCTTCACCGTGAATGTGAACCATGTGCGCGTACAACGCAATGGAGCTTCGGAATCTCTCGGTGCAATAAAGGCAGCTGTATCTCAAGAAACGTTTGATGGATGTGTTGTGTTTCCGGACGTGTTGCTCGAACGGGGTCAACCAGTGGAATCGACGGCCGCAAATGGGACACACGCGTTTCCCGTAGTTCATATAGCGGGACAAGTGCTTCGCCAAGCCCTTCTTGTCGACGAATTCTAACTTACACTCGGTACACTTCACTGGTCTATCTTTCCCGCGATTAGCGGAAGGGAAGACAGTTTTACCCTCAATACTGGTAACAACTTTGGGGATAATTTTGCGAAACCCCATTACTTTGTTAATACCGAAAGTTTCGTACGGATGCAAATGTAACACGTGCGTGCGAAGGTCCGCGGGGGTCACAAAGCCTAAATTGCAAATTGGACACCGAGACGCGGACAAATTTACCGTGTAATGTTTGGCCTTATGCTTCTCTAACAGGGTCAACTCTACGAATTTTCTTTGACACATGGAACAACTGAAGTCACCTATATCGGAGTACTGTAACAAATGATACTTCAGGTCGATCTTCCGATTGAATATCATACCGCAAGTCGAACACGCTAACACACTGTTACTGTTTTCATTAGCACCAGCACCGCTGTTCAAAAGCCTATTCTGACAAGGTTTACTCATATAATTTTTATTATTCTCGTGAAAGTGTTTCACGTGGCATCGCATCGACATAGACGTGGTCAACACTTCGCTACAAAAGTGACACTTGAAGCTCGCATTGACGTCGCAACCGGTGTGCGTCAAACTCTGATGCTTCGCGAGTACGTGGCGGGTGCGACACTTCCGGTCGCATTCGTTGCAACAGAAATCACCATCGACGGAGTACTCTAACCGGTGCATCTCTAAATCTTTCTCGCTGAGCAACTTCAATGCGCACACGTTGCAGGGGTAAACTTTCAGCGACGCATCGACCGGTTCCTCCGTCGCTGCCATGTTGTTAGGCGTCATCGCGTAAGTGTGATCTTGCATGCTGTGCAAGTGATTCAGTACTGTAGCGTCCAGCGCGTGGGCATGCAGTTTGTGCGCATGGAAATGCGACTCGTAACTGAAACCCTCGCTACAAATATTACACCTAAAAACGTAGGCCTCGCGTAAATGTGACCCGCAATGCTCCAACTTGTAGTGATGTTGGAGATTGAAGAATCCATTAAACAATTTGTCGCAAACGAAGCACACGAACGACCGGCCTTCGTAATAGTACATTTTATGCTCGATGAAGCGTTCGTACGACTGGAATAGTAAAGTGCACACGTTGCACACTGGACTAACGTCCTTAAGATACTCGGAGCTCACCAACAACTTGGAAATGTGACCGGCATGGAAATGACGCTCATGGCTTCGAAGGGACATGTTCTTATTGAAACCTTGATTGCAAAATTTGCAGAACAACATGTACCTCTCCGGGCAGAGAGGAGTATGAGTCGCAATTATGTGAATTTGCAACAGTCTTTTGGTGGAGAAAGCAGTGCCGCAAGTGCTACATACATTGACGGCCGGTCTGCAGTAGATATCTTCGTGCATGCACAAGTTCTGAAACGTTTGGAACTGTTTCCCACAAATGGTGCAGGGAAACTTAGACCTGTTTGGCATATCGTCTTCGTAACCCTTTACACGAGCGACCCTGGTAATTAGTCGATTCGTATTCGCAGGTATAGGCGAAAACGGAGGAGTGATCACAGTAGTACTCTCAGGCAAACTGACCGGCGGCTGTTCTACTTTAATAATTTCGAACGACACTTTTTGCACTTCTTCGTGAAATTCTTCTGCGCAAAGTAATTCTTCGTGGCATTCTTCGCGAGATGCTTCTTGGCGAAATTCTTCTTCGCGTAATTCTTCTTCGCAAGATTCTTCTTCGCGCGATTCTTGTTTGCAAGATTCTTCTTCGCGAACTACTTCTTCCTTATTGGATTTGATGGAAGGTGACTTTTGGATGCTCGCCTGCTGTGCCTTCGCGAGGCTGCAGACTTTTTGGTGCTCCTTCAAACATGAGCTCAACCAAAAGCGCTTGCGACAAGCTTCGCACTTGTGCTGCTTCTTCGCCACGATGCAATGGGTTTCAACATCGATTGGAAGAGTGTCCTTTCTGGAACGCGTTGTTTTCACGCAATGCAAAGCGATGTGTCGTTTCAGGATCTGAGGGTTTCGGAGTTTCTCGTTGCATATGCAACATTTCCTTCGATTAAGCACCATATGCTGGTGCAAATAGTGATTCAGTAATTTCTTCATGGAAGAGTAACGCGCGTTGCATATGCTCGAGACGTAAACCACGTGAGCGCGTTCCGTGTGCTCGCGTCTGTCTTTCTGCGAAGCAAACACCTTTTTACAAAAATGACATTGGTGGATTTTCCCTTTAACATCAGCTGCCGCTGTTTCCGTTCGTTCTTCGGTTATGATCATCTTGTGAGAAATAGAATTTTCAAACTCGATGAATTTCACCAAAGGAACATCCATGCTTACGGATCGCAATCTACCCGAACTTGGACTCAGACCGTTCTCGACCTTCCCATTTATTTCGTCGCATCTCTCCAAGCGAATCACGCAATCTTTGCAGTTAAACTTAGCCTTCCATTTATCATCCGAAAATTGAATTTTCTTCCTCCTCGGATATAAACGAAGAGGTCTTTTTCTAAGAAGATATTCCAAAGGTATGGTAGTAAGTTCAGGCAGCGGTAAATCGCGAGAACTTCGCGTACAGTAAGAAGTCGCTCTGACCGACCTAAGATTGTAAGCAGTATCGAACTGGGGAGTGATCGAACCGTCAAGTTTGGTTTTGGTCTCTTTACCCAGCAACGACATCATCGCGTTAGAGTTCACGTGGATGTGAACGAATGGCTTTTTATCAGAAGCATCATCTTTGGTGGAGCTTTCGGTAACTTTCGAAGTGGTTGGCGACTGGCATATTGTATTTGGAGTACTTAAAACGGGAGTATTCAGGCAACTAATGGCTTTCTGTGGTACAACGCATTCCTCATCCTCATTCGCGTTAAATAATGAAATGAAGTCTGTAAGAGTAGTTTGTTTCAACCTCTTCGAAGGCATGCCATTAACTACATTATTGCTCCGCTTTCTCGAGGGTGTGAGCCAATTATTCAACCTTTTAGGGGATGTATTCAGCCTTTTAGGGGATGTATTCAGCCTTTTAGGGGATGTATTCAGCCTTTTAGGGGATGTATTCAGCCTTTTAGGGGATGTTGTATTCGAATTCTCTTTCTTCGTACGAGATGCTTTATCAGACTCGGTTATACCAGCCGCTATCAAATCGCCATGGAAATGGAATAAATGCGATTGAACCTGTCTTTTATCTGGATGCCGACGGGAACAATAGTTACAAGCGTATCTGTACCAATGCGAAGATTTACTGGTACATATATCACTCTTAAGATGCATTTTCAATCCAGACGCGACAGCGAACAACCCATTGCATTTATGGCATTCGTACGTAGCCGACATGCTATAACATTTCTGATGGATATGGCGTCCGGCTGAATTATTAAAAGTTATGAAACAAATGGGGCAGTTGAATATTTCGCTGCTTCGTTTCTTAGGTTTTACTTTGCCTTGATTGTGTTTCTGTTTCTTTATATGGGCGGAATCTTGAGGTACCACAGATTTCTTATCCTTACGCTCAACACGATCCGTAGATCCACTTTTGGGTGCTGATGCTTTTTCATCCGGTTTATTTGTATTAATAGGCAACTTCTTGTTCTCGATGTCCGAATCGGGTGGCTCTTCCTTTATTTGTATTCCACATTGAGGAGTCTGAAAATATATACAAACCTTATGTAACACCCTCCAGAACGAGAGACCTATAGCAAATGTTAGAACACCAAGGATGATTATAATGAGTGTCGCGTGAGTAAACAGAACACTACGGTGCAACACAGTTAATGCCGACACGGGGATATTACGATCGTGGTTCATTCTTTGTCAGGCAAAATGATTGAGGAAATTTGGTTCACGCATGGGTTAACACGGTTAGTACGAATTGTCACGAAGTAGAGTTGTTGGTTGTGAGATACCTGGGTAACTGGGTACGCGATGGAATATTCGGGTAAACAGAAAATAAACGAGTATTTCACCAGATCGTTATGCTACGGGTGAACCTAGAAGTGACGGTAAACCTAGAATTACCCGGGAAAACTTAGCATTACCCAGTAGGGAGTGGATAAAGTACGAATTTTAATTTAAGTCAGGCCAGTTTCAAACTTTAACATTTAGGCTCGGGAAAGGTTCGCATGAGGTTTGGATTAGGTACCAATTAGGTTCGGATTAGATTTGGCTTAGAATCGGATAAGGTTCGGTTTAGCTTTGGATTAGGTTTGACTAAGGTTCAAGTAAAGTTCGGATTAGGTTTGGGCTAGGTTCGAATCTAGGTTACATCTAGGTGGGGTTCGGATAAGGCTTCGATTAAAGTTCGTGTTATATACCATATGCACATGAGAAGAAGCACTTGATGGTATGCTGGTGTCCCCAACTTTGACACTTGCATGTCATCAAATGAGTCCACTTATTCATGCACTGAGATATTTAAGGGTTTAAAAGAAGACACGTCTAATTAAACCTAGCCCTAACTCATGTTTCTTTTCAAAACTGAATTTGTTTAATAAACTTTGTGCTTCACCTACTCTCTACTGGGTGATGCTACATTTGTCCGGGTAATTCTAGATTGACCTTCTCCTCTGACTTTATCCGTAACAGGTTAAACACACTAGTCGATGAGATAGACACAAATTACAACACAAGGACCGATTGCGATGAACATCAGTAATGAAAAAAAAGACGTCCGGCTCTTGGATCTTCATTGGAAATTCATGGCTGTCTCTTCCGCCCATGTGTCTCATTGGTTTCATGAGATATCCGGATACTCTAATATCTCATGAGTACCTGGGTATCCCCCATATTCGATTCTAAATAATAGCCCTATTACAAAGCTTTTACGCTTCAGAAAAAATTCCCGAAGCTGACATTACGTGAATTTAGTTCTTCGTGTACAGCCATGACCCATAGAGGAATCAGTAAGTTCTATTACGATGTGGCCCTACTCGTAGTTCCGGAACTACTTCTGTACTGAACATATTAAAGCACAATTCCATTAGGACAACATTCAGCCTACACGTAGCATGCGACACGGAGTCTTCCAAACAAAGCAACATAAAGGGGCACGTAGCGTAATTTAGGACTCTAACCAATTGAAGTACTGTAAGAGAAATTTTGTACATTTTCTTTGTCACATTGATGCGACACCTTGTGACCAGACTCTGTTCAAAGCAGGGGACACCGCACGGTATGGGTCACACTACAGGTTGCTTAGAATTATGCCTTTATGACTCGCTTAAACGATAGAAAATGCTGAAGTTTTAAATAAAAGGATTTCATATAAAGACATGTGTTTATCTACATATAAATTGCATACGAATGTTATACATATAAATTGTATAATTGCAATGTGCCATAGGGTGGGCATTCCTAGAATAGACCTATCACCTTATGGAACTTCGTACCACATGGTGTAAAATACCGACATCTCAAGAAAATCAGAATTTTTGGAAGAATATCTTACTTTTTATTACCTCACAGGGAATCTGATTACTTTTACAATATTCTAATATGCAAAATGTAAAACCAACCGCTAAAACTACAGATTTTATGCAATTAAAACGGTAAAGATGAAAATGGTAATGGGGTCTCGAGACCTCAAAATTGCGTGACGGAAAAATGCATTGGATGATAAGTCTGTTCTGTACCTAATCTACTGAATTTGGTGAAATTACCGAATCGGTCAAAAATCCATATCGTCTGAACGAATAATTAATGCATCGAATCATCGCACCGATGGATGTCCAAAGCAATACTTCCACATCAGCTGCCGCCATTTTCTGCCTCAACATGTTCAACTCGCATAATGATGGACGAAACAAAATGGCGGCGCCCATAGGGAACCAGCTACGCTACAAGAGGACGGACAAGGAGTGACTTCTTTTAAGGAAGAAAAACGAAACTTCAACCACGTTACAAACTCGCTATACATTTTTAAGTAACGTTAACTATAATGGGACACGTCTAGGTTATGCTTTTAGGCTAGGTTATGTCAATATTTCAAACTACGTTAATACTTAAATTAACTACGATACTATGCGCGCGAAAAATTGGAAAGATGATATTTTATCCCATTCATTGCCGCATAAAAAAATGTATAACTACGCAAATACACTATTATAATATGACAATAATATAACAATGAAACCAGCATAGTAACGATGTCGGTAATTATTTAGAAGTTCGGTTTACCCACCGATTTCAATAATTTTGGGAAACATTATAGAGAACAAGATTTGGAACAACTTTTTCCTCAGCATGTATATACCGGTCGGCTTTAATTTCCGAGATATTTGCAAAATTCTGTCGCTACTACTACGTTCAACTGTGTCGCACAATGGCATGATGGACGAAGGATAAAAAACTAGGCTAATTCTAAACTATTTCATAAAAACTAATCCTACCAAAACGGTATAGGTATACTAATTTTTACGAATTAGGTTATGGTAGAACTGGCCTTTCTCTCTAATATCCCGTAAACTAAAACTCGACCGCCATATATTTGCAAAGGTAACAGTTGTTCCAAATCTTATTCCTTATAACATATATCCAAAAATCATCGAAGTCGATGGATCAGCCAAACTTCTAAATAATTACCACGATATTTTCCCGTCATATCGATAATTACAAATGAAAAATGGCGTTTGCGTTAAAATAACATGCACGCATGAAAATGATACAAAATGCACGTTAAACTCGTAAAATTAAATGTAAAGCATTGCATATTGTATTCTCAAATCAATGTGATTTTTTGGCTATCAATGAGATACGTTGATTTATAGATTGCGTATGATCGAAAGGAAGGGAAAGGAGGCGCATTCTCGCAACGGGCCGCTTCTCGGGCAACTCTCCGCGTGGCGCGGCACATACCCACACCATTCCCATCCTTCACTACATTGCCAATTCTACGCGGAGCCATACGTAACATGCAAACATGTCCTTGAAGCTACGCAAAACAATATTTAGCAAGCGAACATAGGCGGAAGCATTATTCTGATAACGTTCGCGCCAAATTAATAATCGCCTGAAAACGTTGCACCATTGCGGAAACATTTATCGTGCGAACATTTATTTACATTTCGTTCATGAACACAAAACATACGTTAAGGCGATCACATGTAATTAGAAATTATAATCTATTAACGCTATTTTTATTGTGCTCGTAGCTGCGTTAAAATAATAGTACAAATGAAATTGAATAATATAAATATCAAGTTTCATAAAATAGTATCAAGACAATTGCATTAGAGCAAAATTTATTGCAACATTTTAATCGCTTGAATTCATATTATAATATGAGACACAGCAAAAATTCCAAAAGTTAATAAAACAGAATTAATCACAAAGAATTTGGACACATTTGTAAGATTAGTTTTACAAATAATAGAACTGATTAATTGATGCATGGATATTCCTATGAATTATAAAAGGTTTCCAATCATTTTAAGGTCTATGTTAAGAATTACAAGTTTGTTCAAGTAATTCATCTTTATTTGTACGCTAAAATTCAGTATAATGATCCTTATATTGCTTTCCTTTGCAATGATCACAAAAGCAAGTCCCACTTTAAAGTAACAAATCAAATCGAAGCATGAGAGCGCAATTCCATGTGTAATGTCAATATATTGTAATGAAATGAACACTGTTATTAATCCTAATGAAATCTAATTCACATCTAGTAGTATAAATGAATGTCTCATACTTACATCTAATCCATTACCCAATGGTATATTTATACAGACTGCGTCAAGGGCACGTGTGTAAACAGAAACACGAGCCATTTCTTCTTATACAATTACTTTTACATTCATACAAATTGCTTGTATGTATTCAAAGGAAATCTATGGTCAACAATTTCCTCAAAAGAGAACCTACCCTCAGATTATGAATATTGGGTATTCATAAAATACTATATATCACTTATTATTTACAAACTTACAGATATAAAAAGTAACTACGTACAACAAGAATCTACGCGATCACTTCTTTACCTATCGATAAAGATATCGAAAGAAGGAAGAGACGGGAAACCATGGAAGGCGGTACAAAACGTTTTGAGGTTAACGTATCCGAGAATCTTGTCGCGAATCTTTACTTACTCGTATCAAGTACGGATTTTACTTACAGTTTATCGGTATTAACGCAAATACTTAGATTTCCTTTCGTACACATACACACAATTGCGAAACGAGAGAATAGCTGCCCAATTACAACAACCACTTCGTGAATAGCAGTATGAGAGGTACTCTAATGACAAAATCAAAATGGCGGCTATCCCTATTGAAATGCAGCGGCTTTTGGAACCGCTCATACCGTTCTCGCTGAACTTATTGCGGCCCGGAAATGTCCGACTTTTCTTCCTTGTATCCGGTGCGGGAAATTCAAATATTTCATCACCACATACAAGCGAGAGTTAAAAATAAGTATACGCTTTACAAAAATAATATTACACTCGCTTAGATGAGCTTTTTAATGTAAAAAAGGAAACTTCTTGAAAAATAGATCGATGATACTACCTAATGTAGTAAGAGGTTGTTGAAAATACTTGGTAATACATTGTTACACAAAATGTATAAAATTACAGAAGCTAAATGAAAGAAAACATAGCGACGATAAAATTATTATACAAATCTCAATATTGAACAAAGAAATTATTTGCAAATAAGATGCCGCATCATCATGCCGGCCCATAATCGGTCAATGTAACTTTTACATACTGATTATAAGCTTTTAATAATACAGTAAACAACGAATGACGTGGCCCAATGAAATTCTACGTTATTTTCGCTATCTAAAGGAGACGAAGTATTATTGGCTACATCACAGATTAGCGAGTTTCTATTGGTTGCTACTAAAATACGTCACCATAATGCGAAACGTGTTACGTCAGGAGACAGGTTATGCCATATCTATAGTCATAGTTGGCAAGTCTCCTACTTGGACAGTAGGTAACTTACCGACCGCGCGAAAACGTTCTAACCTTAAACACTCTTTTCGTTTGACATTTGTTACACCATTGACTAACTACAAGATAGATTACTCATTTATAAGAAATATGAAGCTGCCAGGTTTATAATTGTAAGGTAACATTGCTGGACATTTCACATTTCTTGCGAAATACAATATGCGGAGAAAAGCGAGGTGCTTATAAAAATATGTTGGACGCTTAGAATGCGTAATATTGTTTTCTAGAATTATTTGGATTACCTATAGGCTACTGTATATGTATACCAACAATTGCATGTACAACAGTAACTAATAATATGCTATCTAGTGAATTCGGGCACAATGTATGCCACACCATGAACTCTGAAATGGATTCTATTTCTAAATCCGCGTGTTGTACAGTGCAGAGTATGTCAGTATATAAATACATAGGGTACACCTAATACCAGTTTAGTTTGTTTATCAAGAGAAATAAATTTTAGATAGGATTCGTAAAACATTGAGAACTGCTTAACTTCTTAAAAAGCGGTATCCCCGGGATAGATTACATAAAAGGCGGCATATTTTCGGGGCTTGCAGTTATGCGAGACGAACTATTGAAATTCGGGACTGCCCCGACATAAAAGGGACGATTGGCTGCTTTAAGATACATCATAAATTACGTGCCTGATTAGACTTGAACCAAACTTATATAAAGTTTTGCAAATCGAATGATTGGCAGTAGTACAAGATATAAGTGATTTTGAACATTATTAAGCCGTAGGTCTGCGTATTTTGCTTCATTTCTTATTATTATCCTAACTATCCGAGTATTTCTATCCGACTATCCACATTATCTGGATATCATTAATTAACCGGATTACTTTATTACTACTCGTTTATTGCTACTGATTATCCGGATAATAAAAAAATCCGGATCGTACGTCCAGCCCTAATTTCGTGGGTCCATTGTATATGAGGTAGCTTGTGGATATTTGCTGTGCCTTGCAGTGAAAAACATGCTGATAGGAAGATAATTGCCTGTTGTGGAACAATTTCATGTACGAATAATTGTGCGCCCTAATTATCCTCCGACGCAAACGTCAACCCTTATTTCTTTGCACGAAGTGACAAATTTCATCTGCATTTCGCCTCTGACGCATATTGCGTTCAATTTCATATTCTCCCCGATTATCCGTCCGCATTGCGAAGGAAATTGAAATATCAATTCACTGAACATTTAGCGGAACAATTTAATTGCACAAAGCATTATCGTTTCCATACAGCTATCACTCGGTATCATTAATCGACAGCTAGTTGAGTAAATGAATCATCGACTAATGAAACTTATAATTACACTCTATAGGATTAAAATTATCCATTTGTTAAGCATACAATTCTTCTCGTAATCGGCAATTTACGATACAAAATTATGAATCTAGTATCGATAAGCTTCCGCTTATGGGAGCCTAATAAACCTAACTCTAATAAACGAATCGTGCCCTGAAATCGATCATGTTCGAATTTTGAGGGTCCGCTGTAATTTTAATCGTTAACCTTGTTTTTCTCGAAATTAAAAGTACTACACGCGTAATCCAACGGATTCAGTTTTCCGAAATGTTGAGATTAAATCGCACAGTTGGTACGCAATTTTTTTTCTCCAAACAGCATAGGCACTCTTTAATAAATTACATTTCCCGGAAAAAACAACACACGAGTATCCTTTGCCCGCGTTTAAACTACATTCTTTGTTGCCGAGCGAACGCTCTCACGTTTGGAACGTTGTGTATGGCTCGCGTTAATTAAAAGATGCGACATCACGTTAAAATTGTGTCTCTATATACCAGGGACTCAAAATAGAGTGTACCTCTGCCATTGTATAAAGCACTTTGATTCGGAACGCTTTGTACGAGACACGCTAATTAGAAGATTGAAGCTACGCTTTTATTAAAAACGCCGACGAGAAAATAATGACGCAGTTGTTAGATCGTACTTTCTCCCAACGATCATCACTCAGCGGACATTGCATCGAAACAAGTTACATCTTTTATTCGCGAAATGTTTGCTTTTCGTGGCATTCCTGGCATCAAGTATCTGCCTCGCTGTGAGCATTGACGAAGCATAGGATAGACTAGCCATTAGGGGACTGCCTGGCCCCCTTACCATTTTAGTATTACATACGACATTATTATAACAATTTACAGTAGATGAAGACAACACCAGAATTATAACTAAATATTGTGCGACGCAGTTGTTTTCGACATACGTCATCTCTAAAATCGGAGTCTATAATAATGTATATAGGTATATATACTTGTGGAGAAAATTATAAGACACCTTGAAGATTTCTGGGATCAGAGCTTAATTTTATTTAGAGCGTAGCATGTGAAATGCAACTATTTATTGTTAACCGATAATCTTCGTAAATTAAACAGGTATTACAACAAATATCCACGTGAAATCAAACGAATACACATTCGCTTGGACGAAATTATAAGACACTATCTTTGGTACTTAAAAAAGTATATATAACTAATCGGAAGTAGGTTTTACTTTTTCCCCAATGTTAATAATGGTTAGACCTCTTCCTTTATTTTATACTACTTCACGCATTGGATTTGGTAAACTTTAGTACAATTTTCATGTATAAATTTGGCCCTAGTCTGGCCAGACACGCACGTTATGATGTTTCCCATAAATGGGTAACTACAGGTATCCTGTAGTTTAGTCAATGCTAAAAGTTTCGGTAAGTCTAACCTCACATTTAAGTTTCATTAACCCCCTAACGCAGAAACCTGCGTGTGTCTCGGGATCTCTTAACCTGTCTTTCGGTTTGATGATAAGAAGGTAGCGATGGTGAAAAGCGAGTAGTAAATTCTTGTAAAGGAAGAGGGTAACGCGGATCGAATAAGGACCACGTTCTAAGGCGCATCAAAGACCGGTGTTGAGCGACGTGGAAACTTCCGGGAGCTGTCCAAGTTTTCTAAGTAATTATATAACCACTTAACACGATTTCGCCTAACATTCTGATATCGCAGCAAGAAATCAGTTTTAAATTGTTCACCAAGGAAAGTGCTGCACTTGCGGTGCAATCGTGATGCCCGACAACTTTTAATCATGTAATTGGAATATTTTCCGCAGATTTTATTACGTTATCCACTTGTTGTAACTTGTAGTACAGCTTCTCGCATTCGCAAGTTTCCCGCCTTTTGTTTGACCTACGAATTCTGCATTGACTTTCTTTTATTTTTTGGTTCGCTGTTGGAGAGTTCTTTTGTCTCGGGGAATTCCCTTGGGTAAATCTTTGTAATACCAATTTCAGGATACCGTTTTCCCCTATGATTGTATTAGAGATTGCGATTCGATAGGGTTCGAGTAACGAATATCATTAGACTACACTGTTGCGTTTGTTCGGTGGATTTATTAAAAAAAGGAAGTGGGTTGGTGCCCGTGGAGCGCTGAACCGATCTGCTCGGCGAGGTGCGGAAAATAAAGCAACGACAAATAGTTAATACCTTCTTTATTATAAAGGTCCCTAGTCGTTCCGTATCGTTCGGACGGTCCGGTACGAATAAATGCTAACTGCCTGGAGGCAGCTCCCCTTTCTTTGCCCGGAAGGGCGCCCAGGTGGGGCTTATCGCTTAAATGCGCTCGGTTTACGTCTGGCAACTGTCTGCAAACGCATTTTGCCAGCTCAGACGTCTGCAAACGCATTTTGCCAGCTCAGATGTCTGGAAACGCATTTTCGCTAACAAAGGGATGGTGCGGTGGTCGAAATCACCGATGTTTGCGTCCTTGTAATGATCCGTTCGAAAAACCACGCCGAACGCTCTAAACAAGGGCATCGATAACCGGTTAGACCATTTGAATTTCGCTCCTAACCCGAATACCGACACATGATACTAGATGCGGCAAAGGTTATGTCATTCAATGCCGCGGCGCCACGTACAGTAAAGCTGAGTTCATGTGATAACGTAACAATTGCGATTCGATAGATTCGAGTAACGAATATCATTAGACTACGGATTTTTATGCAAATTTATAATTCTATAAATATAACTAAAATAGATTTGCTTTACCCTCCAAATATTTTAAAATACTCTTTAGATTTTGGTCTTTTTTTATCCATCGAAATTTCGCATAAATGCGTAGAAATCGGTAATCTAGATATTGTTATAAAAAGGTTCGAAAGAAGTGACTAAAGCAAAAAGGATCAAGATATGTACAGATTTTAAGGTTAAAATCTGTTTTTGTTTGCACGTGATCGAACACCAATATTGTAAAACCATCGAATCCTGGTTGTACAACCAATCTCTAGGGACTATCTGGGATTTGATTTAATCCTTCGGCTACCTACTTGCTGCAAATCCTATTATCTCAGACCTCAGGGCACAATGTTACCTAGTTCCGGTTGACTACTTAAACCGATCGGTGAAAATGTGATATCCATAGTTAGGCAAGAAATTAGCAAAACATGAATTTCTGCATTTATGTCTTCGTCTTATTATTCTAATAGCATCTTCGATCCGCGATACGGAAATAATTGCGTAAACGTCGGATTAATGTAAAGAGTATTGGTTGGCGGGAAGGGAGAAGGGAATAAGATGGATGGAGGATAATAACGACACCGACAGGGTAGTTATGTGATAGGTAATGCGATGTCCCATAAAAGGTATACCATTAAGATGGATTCGCGTCTTATGAGAGCCTGTCTTCAACTTGGCCTTCACAGATTCCGATGTCGCGCAAACCAATTGACGTACACCTAACCTTAACCTAACATTCTCTCCTCGAAAGAATTAATATCCTCTCGATATTAATATTCTCGAAAGAAAAGAAATTGCTATCCGATTTCAAAGACGAAAACGTGGAAATTGATGTTATGTTCGCTTTAGTCGCGTAATATGCGATAGAAATGTAGCATGGATTTTCATTGACTCGGTTACTAAACTTAGAATTAACAGATTGAATTTGATACTTGTGTAAGGAGAAGGAAACATGCTGGGGATTAAAGTAATTTAATAAAATAGAACAGAATACAGTAGAGGGCATCGCTGTTGTTCGACAGCATAAAATGTCCCTAGGAAATCGAAGCTTTATCGTAAAATATTCCCAAGGATTTTTAGTAGTTTAATTGGAAACAATGCTTTTGATTGGCGATTAACGTATGTCTAGTGATTTTATTTCTTAGAAAGTTGGTATTCTACATTTCGTTAGATCTCGTGTAGGTTTCTACTTGATCCACAGAAAATAAAGTAGCTTTCGTTCTTATCAGTTGATAGTATTAATTTACGCAACATAAATTCATAAAACAGGTATCTTCTATATAAAAAATATTCAAATGTAAGATAATTAATATCCCGACACAGACGAGGTACAGGATAAACCGATCATCTTGTGGGACTGCGTGTCACACGGTTTGAAAGACCTATAACTTAAAAAATCAGAGTTTTCGGAAAAAATATCTTTCGTTTTATTATCTGACAAAGAATGTAAACACTTCTAAAATATTTTAATATACAAAATGTAAGGGCAAACGCAAAGGTTATACATTTTAGACAATCGAAAAAATAAAAATGAAGGGTGACAAAGAAAAGCATTGGATGAGTGGGTCTATCCTGTTCTTATGTTTGTCAATGATCCTGATACTATAAATACCGATTTTACTTGCAAGAAATTTGTAAATTATTCGTTTTATTATTGTAGCAAATCGTCGGAAGAATACAATTATAATGAAAGTGTACAGATTAGTAAATTATAGATAACTATAGTATTCTAATAGTAATATCATCTGTGACGTTAGTAAAGACACGACAATGCCGAACGTCGTTAATGCAGATGAACCTTTTTTTCACGCGCATAAAATTGCATTAGAAGAAATGTTGCAACACAGACTAACGATCAACTATCCCTCAACGAGTGCAACATGGATATCTAAATAATTCTATAGTTTGCCTATAATAATCTATCCTATATTTCACGGCTAAATTTAGTTTCAATTCTAACCGCTGCTAATGTTAAATTCGTCGTTCGCGTTAAATCGATAACGTCGAGAGTGACGCGAGAATGGTAACAGGGCACGCGAACCCTCGAATCCCGGTACGAAAAAATGCATTAGACGGTAGATCTATCCTGTACCTCGTCTGTGCTAAAAGTTTCAAATTAAAATTAAGTTTTGAATAAACCATAGAACTAATTATTATACAAATATTTATTTTAAAATTCTTTCTGCGATTGAATTGATGGGTCTATTCTGTGCTTCATTTGTGGTATCCGTGGTATCCTGTGGTACAGATCGTGACATTAGCGACAACGGTAACAAATAATGATTACCATTGTCAAGTTATCCCAAGAGTAACGGCATTTAAAAAACTTCACTATACATATTACGACTAAACTTCGCACCGCATCGCAAACCTAGGTTAAATCTCAGATGTTTTAAACCTCAAACTTCGCGACATAAAAGCGCATTCTGTTAAATTTACTCTGAAAATCTATGTAATTTGTAATATGCAATGATACGTTTTTGGTTCAAATTGAATCGATATCGATGTTTCTTACGTTTCATCTGTGCAAACAGCCTCCAAACTTTGTAATGCAAAAACGTACTGTGTATAAACTGTGCTGCAAATTCTCGTCTGTGGCATCTAAGGACAGGCGTTTAGGATAATTCGTAAGTACAATCTATGAAACTTTAACAGTTCGTATATAAAATATTCTTATTTCGAAACGTACGACAATCAAAACAGAAGGGTATCAGGTTTCATCGAGACTTCGGGAAGTCTTTGCTACTTGCTGTCAGCACCATTGACTTGTTTTAGTAGACTATATGTTACTTTTCGCGTTACACCTATCTTCACTCTTTTGTTTTAGGGCCTATATATAAAAATTCTCGTAAAAATTTATTCTATCGTTTCGTATAAGCAATATCACAAATTTTTCTATCATTTATATTTTTTTATTGGAATCTTGAAAGGGGGACTATTTCTTTAGTAGCAAATTGCAATGACCAATCAGGTGCATCCACACGTTATTGGTAGTTAATCGACTTAACTCCCTAAATCAATTACTGATGAATTTGATATAATTAGTTCGCGGAAAGTTTAAAACGATATTTAAATAGTTTATTCTGTGTATGCAAGGGTATTTAGATATTAATAATGGGACCTTTACATAAATTTTCTCAATAACTAAAATCACTATGCCTACACCTATGTGTAGGAGGCACTACTTGCAAAAACATTGGCCAATTCGAGCACACTTAGGTGCACAGAGTTTCAGTTGCGGTCCAGCAGTGCTCGCAGTAACATTGTTGCATAATACTTTTTAGAAATTGTTTAATTATGCAATTATTTATTATATTTTGCGCTGCGATCAGGGACGAATGATTCAGAGGCAAGAAAAGAGCTATTAGGTATGACATTTTGTAATAGTTTTATTGTTTTCATTGAAAATTAAGCAGTTATTCTAATGGCGTCACATGGCGTCCCCGGCATCTCGCTTGCTAATAATTATTTTATCGATTCGCATCCATAGCTCTTGAACTCAGTTTGGTCTCCGTAGTAAGAAATATACTTTTTTAAGCAATTTTGTGTAACTTTATCTAATTATTTTGTGATCTTCTGTTATAGCAACACGTTCCGTTCGACAAAAAACTTTTCATCGATTCACCATCGGAGGAATCTTCGTCGCAAGCAACTGATTTTCATCTCCTGACTGCATGGGTCTACAGGAGACGTAAAAAACTACGCAATAGCAGTAAAAAGGTTAGTAATTTTACTGCAGTTTTACTTTTCAAGTGTAAATTGTTGATTGCGATAAATGCGTTCGGTTCCTAACGCGTTATTTCAATTCGCTATTTCGTCAATTTTTACGATAAAATATCTACGGTATCTCGGAAATATCAATTTGCCTTTTCCATTCTTTGGTGTCTTAAAGCTACCATTTATTTATTTATGATTTAAATTATATTATAATCAAGTAGTTCGGATTGAATGTGAATTTTCCAACGGTTCTTGGTTCTTTCGCGCGGGGGGGAAGGAGGCGGACACTCCACCTTCTTCTCCGAAAACCGTTGAATTCGAGTTCGACCAATCATGATTGCCATTTAGTGACGTAGTTACAGATTGCGCGAAGCATCAGTAGTCTTTTTTCTTTCTTCGGGAATGCATTGCATTTTTTACCAGTCACTATAAATTTCACATTTTATCGTTTGAATTCCATTGTCATATACTGTGCGTGTTAACAAGTTTAGAAGTAACGTAAAGGATCATAAATTTATAGTTTTCGACGCGAATTATTCACCGCTTTTTGGAAAAATACGTGAGTTAAAATTTTGCCTTCCTGTTTCCTAAGCTAATGTATCATACGCGATATTTCAATTTCGGTGCCGACAGTGATTCAAATTATGTTGCTATAGTACATATTCCTTCTAATTTCGCTGTTTTCTTTACGTAATTAGTTGTTTTACACGAATTATTCATGATTTACTACAGAAATACAAGAGTTAAAATTTTGCTTCTACGTTTTCTAATATGCTGCTTCATTCGCGATATCACTTTCGGTGCTGAAAATCATAAAAATCTTGGTTATTATTCCATATTTCTTTCATTTTCGATGTTTTCTTCACGCAATTAGTAGTTTTATATGTATTTTGTACGACATTTCATACAATTATTTGTTGAAAAATAGTTCGAAATATTTGACTTGTAATGGCGTTCTAAAACCGTTAAAAGTTAATGCGTGGGAGTGTCGAAGTTAATATGGCTTCCTTCTGCCAATCAGAATCGCGGATTAGTGACGTGGTTATACATTTGGCGGGAGCATCAGTCGTCTTCTTTCTTTCTTCACGAGTGCATCTCTCTGTTATAAATGAATAGATATTTGCATTTTTATCGTGTTAAATTCAGTTTCGCGTGTTCTAATCATTCAAAAGTGTTAAAAGTATTATAAAGGAACGCGAATTAATAGTTTTCGACGTGAATTATGTGCTATTTTCTGGAAAAATACGTAAGTGAAAATTTTGCTTTCCTGGTTGCTAAGCTAATGCGTCATACGCGATATTTCACTTTCGGTGCCGACAATGATTAAAATTATGCTGCTATAGTACATATTCCTTCTAATTTCGCTGTTTTCTTTACGTAATTAGTTGTTTTACACGAATTATTCATGATTTGCTACAGAAATACACGAGTTAAAATTTTGCTTCTACGTTTTCTAATATGCTGCTTCATTCGTGATATCACTTTCGGTGCTGAAAATCATAAAAATCTTGGTTATTATTCCATATTTCTTTCATTTTCGATGTTTTCTTCACGCAATTAGTAGTTTTATATGTATTTTGTACGACATTTCATACAATTATTTGTCGAAAAATAGTTCGAAATATTTGACTTGTAATGGCGTTCTAAAACCGTTAAAAGTTAATGCGTGGGAGTGTCGAAGTTAATATGGCTTCCTTCTGCCAATCAGAATCGCGGATTAGTGACGTAGTTATAGATTTGGCGGGAGCATCAGTCGTCTTCTTTCTTTCTTCGCGAGTGCATCTCTCTGTTGCAAGTGAATAGAAATTTCCATTTTTTTCATGTTAAATTCAGTTTCGCGTGTTCTAATCATTCAAAAGTGTTAAAAGTATTATAAAGGAACGCGAATTAATAGTTTTCGACGCGAATTATGTGATATTTTCCGGAAAAATACGTAAGTTAAAATTTTGCTTTCCTGGTTGCTAAGATATTGCGTCATACGCGATATTTCACTTTTGAGTGCTGCAAATGATCAAAATCTTAATTATTATTACATATTTTTTCCATTTTCGATGCTTTTTATGTAACTGCTTACTTTATATGATATTTTATACGGTATTTCATGTGACTATTTGATTAGATAATGATTTGCAATTTTGACTTGCAATGGCGTTCTACGGGAGTTACATGATAACGCGTAAGGGTGCTAAAAATGGCAACATTTCTCTCGGCCAATCACGTTCGAGCTTTTATCCGTTAAATTCGAACTCCATGCAAAAGTGGTGCAACCGCCGAAGTGATAGCGTCTCTTCTTCTCTTCTTGCTTTAAATTTCCATTTTTTAGTGAATTAACAAGTGTTTGCATAACTAAAATATTGAAATAGTGTGGAAAGAACGCGTCGAAATCATTGTGTGATAGTTTTTAATAGAAATTTGGAATCATTTTCGGTAAAATATGAATAAAAATTCTTCGCAATTGCGATGCGTACATTTTATCTTGCTTTTGAATCGAATTTTACTTTATATCACTAAGCAGTTATTCTGAATTACTTTATATTGAAATTTATATATTATTTTATTGTAATTGGAATTATTTAACTGGAATTAATATTTTTCTTTTATTTCAATTATACTTCGAAATAGGATAATATTTTTGTTTTTTATTATATGAATTCTACAAAATGTGCATTTTTTTTTTTAATATCAAACATTTATTCTGATCTATTTTATATTAGAATTAATATTTTTTTGGAATTTAATTAAACGTGTTTAACGAGGATCAATTTTTTATCTCTAATACAATTTACTTTAAATTGGAGTAATATTGCTTTTCAAATACGAATTAATATACAATGTTGGGTTGAAGCTAATATGATTTTTAATATCTTTGAACAAGTTGCTAATAAATACTTTAATGTTTGTTTTAGGACATGGATGGAAACAAAAAAATTGATTGGAGGACTTAAAGGAATTAATGGGAGAACACACTTTATCAAAGAACTGAAAGGAACTAAGCAGAGACGAAATTTTATGCAAGGAACGACAGCAATTAAGGAGAGACTACTTAGAGAGAAAATAAATTTATGCAAAGAATGAGGGGCCAATCAAATTTATCAGTCTTTGGCTTTAACTATATGTGGTCATGTGGTATAAATATAATGTTTTTATACTTAAATATTTTGATGGTATAGTATTTTGGTAATTGTATACTTTTATATTCTTATATTTTGATATTTTTATATTTTGATGTTTTGATGTTTTGATGTTTTGATGTTTTGACGTTTTGACGTTTTGACGTTTTGACGTTTTGACGTTTTGACGTTTTGACGTTTTGACGTTTTGATGTTTTGATGTTTTGATGTTTTGATGTTTTGATGTTATGATGTTTTGATGTTTTGATGTTTTGATATTTTGATGTTTTGATGTTTTGATGTTTTGATGTTATGATGTTTTGATGTTTTGATGTTTTGACGTTTTGATGTTTTGACGTTTTGACGTTTTGATGTTTTGATGTTTTGATGTTTTGACGTTTTGACGTTTTGACGTTTTGACGTTTTGATGTTTTGATGTTTTGATGTTTTGATGTTTTGATGTTTTGATGTTTTGACGTTTTGATGTTTTGATGTTTTGATATTTTGATATTTTGATGTTTTTGTGTTTCGATGATTTCATGTGTTGATGTTTTTTTGTTTTCTGGTTCTTATGTTTTCATGTATTCATGTTTCCATGTTTTCATGTTTGCATGTTTTAATGTGTCAATGTCGTGATGTTTCCATGTTTCGACGCTTTGATCGCCGAGAAAATAAAACTACTCAAGGAGTAAGCTGCGGAGCGGTCCTCCATCTTGCATTCCTGAGACAGCTATACATGTAAGTACGAAAAAATAGTTGCTAATTAGACCAATTTTATGTTTTGCAGCTTTACAATAAGAATGGATTTTTTTCTTCTGTTACAGATATTGGGCTTCGAAATTATTGGTCGCTAATTACACATCGGTCGCGTTTCTAGTGCTTTTTTTTGTAACTTTTGTTTTTGTTCGTCACGGTATTAAAGCCCGGAAGATGCAGACAACGTTCATCGAGGAAGACGAACTGCGTTTCATCTTGGGATTAAAACGTAAGTACATCTAGACTTTAAGTTTCTATTAAAGGACGATACTTTTTTCATATATTTTATAGGAATTTGTTTTATGTTATAGATCGGTCGATCAGCAATTAAATCAAATTAAAATAACAAAATAACAACAAAACAAATCACAATATAAAACAAAAATGTATAAGTGTGGGTCACGACCATACGGAGTGTTCTCCAAAAATGAAAAATGTAAGTACATTATAAGTTAAACAAAATCATTACTACTTATTCTAACCAGTATTCAGTAGAATATTTTTTAAATTATATGTTCTTGTCTATTGTTGCAGAGCTAGAAATAAACAGCTATGCTAATTATGAATAATATAAAGGATCTCATCCTTGGGTCCGAAGCTACCAAATAAAGATGTAAGTTCTTCATATCCTATTGTTTAAAAAATTGGCTAAGGTTACATCAATTATTTCTATATTCCTTATTTAAAAAACATGTTTCTGTTTTTGTTACAGAATTTGCCTTAAAATATAAGCAGCTAATAATAAGAGATGTATAATACAAATAATCGACTGATGTTCGGACCGCGGTTCAACGGACTGCAATTGGTAAGTTGAATTTTTATTTGCAATAAAACTTAAATTACATAATATTGCAATTAATACTGTAGGGATTATTTTAATTACATCTCACGTGAATGATTTCAAGGTAGGGGGAGGTAGAAAAGTCTCTTTAAACGATAAATAATAGTTTATTAAATAATAAAATAACTATAACGCAAAGTCTCTCACTCACAAAATTCTTTCTCTACTCGCAACGTTTATCATTCGTGAACACTCATTCTCTCTCTCTCTCTCTCTCTCTCTCTCTATTTCTCTCTCTCTCTCTCTCTCTCTCTGAATTCTCTTTCTCGACTCTCGCACCCACGCTTTCCACACATTCTCTACCCTTGCATGCATTCATTCTCTCTCATTCTGCCTCTCTGTTGCTCTCGCTCGTTACAGGCATTCGTAAACCCAGTCAGTCACGTTCACCCGAAATCTTGCGCGACCACAAACCCTTCATTCACACATCACCTCAATTGCCTCTGTCCCAAACAATTTTCGTTCGCGCCTCAGCCAATCTTAACTAAATATACCGTTCGCTCAGCAATCGCTCTAGTCCAAACCCATTCACACGACATTCTGTCTTTCACAGTACTCAAACTAACATTCTCATACTTAAATTACTAAATGATTGAGTTTATCTGAATGCCGATGTTTATCATTAGAGTTATATATATGTCATTGTGCGAAATGACTTCTTTTCGTCTTGTTTTGCCTAATATCATGCGACAATCTTCTTATGTTAAAAAAAGTACAATGCAATGTTACGAGTAAACCAAAAAAATGTGATAGGAAACTTTTATGTAAATCTAATACAATGTTAAATAAAAACTGTAATTCATAAAAGTAGTAGTACGTGTATGCAACGAAAAATTAATTCTCCTTTCGATGTTCAGGATACTTCAAGAATTACAACTTCGAGATAACCTCTACAACTAAAGACTCCGTCGCTGCAGGTAACACTCGGGTAACAACGTTCAGGCGTTATGAAGCTAGCAGTGGGTGAGTGCATTCCATAAAAATTTAATGGTGAATCAGTGAGCATAATGACGAATTTGCACGAGTTCATAATAATATACAATATATAATAATATATAATACAATTTCTTTTATATTACTAGTCCCGGTTAAGGTCTCGTTCCTTTTTTTTTATTACTACGTAGAATATAAGTTGGATGACACTTCGATATTTCCCATAAAATATTAATATTCACTTTGCATTTATAACAAGTAATGGTTTCCATTAGTTTGAATAATAATCAACTCATACGTACAAAATGCAAAAGATCTGAACCATGATCTTACTTCTCTAGATAGATGATCACTCCTCCACATACAATTAGTAATCTACCTGGCATATTCTCATTATGATCATTATGCTCACCTGGTTTAGCAATGTGATATTGCCACTTACATATCTACATATACGCATTCTTTATTTCATGTTCAATTATTCACATTGTTATTCTTGTCGTTATTGTTGTCATTAACTCGCGACGTTAATATAAAGTGCCACGCGTTTAGAAACCAAACAAAAAAATATGGCACGGACTAGGGTAGCTGCCGATCAGCTAGTGAATTCAGGGGGATATATAGTTCGGTTAACACTCGCTATAGACTCGTGGGAATAATTCCAAGTGCCACGGGACTCTGACATTATATAATGAAATGCCACCGATTAGGGTAGCTGTCGATCAGCTAATCAAATCTGTGAGATATATATGTAGTTCGTTTATTAACACTTGCTATAGACTCGCGGGAATAATTCAAAGTGCCACGGGACTCGGACAGTATATAATGAAATGGCACAGATTAGGGTGGCTGCCGATCAGCCAATGAATTCAGCGAGATATATATGTAGTTCTGTTTATTAACATTCGCTGTAGATCCGCGGGAATAATCCAAAGTGCCACGGGACTAGGATAGTATATAATGAAATGGCACCGATTAGGGTGGCTGCCGATCAGCCAATGAATTCAGCGAGATATATATGTAGTTCTGTTTATTAACATTCGCTGTAGCTCCGCGGGAGTAATCCAAAGTGCCACGGGACTAGGATAGTATATAATGTATTGGCACCGATTAGGGTGGCTGCCGATCAGCCAATGAATTCAGCGAGATCTATATGTAGTTCTGTTTATTAACATTCGCTGTAGCTCCGCGGGAATAATCCAAAGTGCCACGGGACTAGGATACTATATAATGAAATGGCACCGATTAGGGTGGCTGCCGATCAGCCAATGAATTCAGCGAGATCTATATGTAGTTCTGTTTATTAACATTCGCTGTAGATCCGCGGGAATAACCCAAAGTGCCACGGGACTAGGATACTATATAATGAAATGGCACCGATTAGGGTGGCTGCCGATCAGCCAATGAATTCAGCGAGATATATATGTAGTTCTGTTTATTAACATTCGCTGTAGCTCCGCGGGAGTAATCCAAAGTGCCACGGGACTAGGATAGTATATAATGTATTGGCACCGATTAGGGTGGCTGCCGATCAGCCAATGAATTCAGCGAGATCTATATGTAGTTCTGTTTATTAACATTCGCTGTAGCTCCGCGGGAATAATCCAAAGTGCCACGGGACTAGGATACTATATAATGAAATGGCACCGATTAGGGTGGCTGCCGATCAGCCAATGAATTCAGCGAGATCTATATGTAGTTCTGTTTATTAACATTCGCTGTAGATCCGCGGGAATAACCCAAAGTGCCACGGGACTAGGATACTATATAATGAAATGGCACCGATTAGGGTGGCTGCCGATCAGCCAATGAATTCAGCGAGATATATATGTAGTTCTGTTTATTAACATTCGCTGTAGCTCCGCGGGAATAATCCAAAGTGCCACGGGACTAGGATACTATATAATGAAATGGCACCGATTAGGGTGGCTGCCGATCAGCCAATGAATTCAGCGAGATCTATATGTAGTTCTGTTTATTAACATTCGCTGTAGATCCGCGGGAATAACCCAAAGTGCCACGGGACTAGGAAAGTATATAATGAAATGGCACCGATTAGGGTGGCTGCCGATCAGCCAATGAATTCAGCGAGATATATATGTAGTTCTGTTTATTAACATTCGCTGTAGCTCCGCGGGAGTAATCCAAAGTGCCACGGGACTCGGATAGTATATAATGTATTGGCACCGATTAGGGTGGCTGCCGATCAGCCAATGGATTCAGCGAGATATATATGTAGTTGTTTATTAACATTCGCTGTAGCTCCGCGGGAGTAATCCAAAGTGCCACGGGACTCGGATAGTATATAATGTATTGGCACCGATTAGGGTGGCTGCCGATCAGCCAATGGATTCAGCGAGATATATATGTAGTTCTGTTTATTAACATTCGCTGTAACTCCGCGGGAATTATCCAAAGTGCCACGGGACTCGGATAGTATATAATGTATTGGCACCGATTAGGGTGGCTGCCGATCAGCCAATGAATTCAGCGAGATATATATGTAGTTCTGTTTATTAACATTCGCTGTAGCTCCGCGGGAATAATCCAAAGTGCCACGGGACTAGGATACTATATAATGTATTGGCACCGATTAGGGTGGCTGCCGATCAGCCAATGAATTCAGCGAGATATATATGTAGTTCTGGTTATTAACATTCGCTGTAGATCCGCGGGAATAACCCAAAGTGCCACGGGACTAGGATAGTATACAATGTATTGGCACCGATTAGGGTGACTGCCGATCAGCCAATGAATTCAGCGAGATATATATGTAGTTCTGTTTATTAACATTCGCTGTAGCTCCGCGGGAGTAATCCAAAGTGCCACGGGACTAGGATAGTATATAATGTATTGGCACCGATTAGGGTGGCTGCCGATCAGCCAATGGATTCAGCGAGATATATATGTAGTTCTGTTTATTAACATACGCTGTAGATCCGCGGGAATAACCCAAAGTGCCACGGGACTAGGATAGTATATAATGAAATGGCACCGATTAGGGTGGCTGCCGATCAGCCAATGAATTCAGCGAGATATATATGTAGTTCTGTTTATTAACATTCGCTGTAGCTCCGCGGGAGTAATCCAAAGTGCCACGGGACTCGGATAGTATATAATGTATTGGCACCGATTAGGGTGGCTGCCGATCAGCCAATGAATTCAGCGAGATATATATGTAGTTCTGTTTATTGACATTCGCTGTAGATCCGCGGGAATAACCCAAAGTGCCACGGGACTAGGATAGTATACAATGTATTGGCACCGATTAGGGTGGCTGCCGATCAGCCAATGAATTCAGCGAGATATATATGTAGTTCTGGTTATTAACATTCGCTGTAGATCCGCGGGAATAACCCAAAGTGCCACGGGACTAGGATAGTATACAATGAAATGGCACCGATTAGGGTGGCTGCCGATCAGCCAATGAATTCAGCGAGATCTATATGTAGTTCTGTTTATTAACATTCGCTGTAGATCCGCGGGAATAACCCAAAGTGCCACGGGACTAGGAGAGTATATAATGAAATGGCACCGATTAGGGTGGCTGCCGATCAGCCAATGAATTCAGCGAGATATATATGTAGTTCTGTTTATTAACATTCGCTGTAGCTCCGCGGGAGTAATCCAAAGTGCCACGGGACTAGGAGAGTATATAATGAAATGGCACCGATTAGGGTGGCTGCCGATCAGCCAATGGATTCAGCGAGATATATATGTAGTTCTGGTTATTAACATTCGCTGTAGATCCGCGGGAATAACCCAAAGTGCCACGGGACTAGGATAGTATACAATGAAATGGCACCGATTAGGGTGGCTGCCGATCAGCCAATGAATTCAGCGAGATCTATATGTAGTTCTGTTTATTAACATTCGCTGTAGATCCGCGGGAATAACCCAAAGTGCCACGGGACTAGGAGAGTATATAATGAAATGGCACCGATTAGGGTGGCTGCCGATCAGCCAATGAATTCAGCGAGATATATATGTAGTTCTGGTTATTAACATTCGCTGTAGATCCGCGGGAATAACCCAAAGTGCCACGGGACTAGGATAGTATACAATGTATTGGCACCGATTAGGGTGGCTGCCGATCAGCCAATGAATTCAGCGAGATATATATGTAGTTCTGTTTATTAACATTCGCTGTAGATCCGCGGGAATAACCCAAAGTGCCACGGGACTAGGAGAGTATATAATGAAATGGCACCGATTAGGGTGGCTGCCGATCAGCCAATGAATTCAGCGAGATATATATGTAGTTCTGTTTATTAACATTCGCTGTAGCTCCGCGGGAGTAATCCAAAGTGCCACGGGACTAGGAGAGTATATAATGAAATGGCACCGATTAGGGTGGCTGCCGATCAGCCAATGGATTCAGCGAGATATATATGTAGTTCTGTTTATTAACATTCGCTGTAGCTCCGCGGGAGTAATCCAAAGTGCCACGGGACTCGGATAGTATATAATGTATTGGCACCGATTAGGGTGGCTGCCGATCAGCCAATGGATTCAGCGAGATATATATGTAGTTCTGTTTATTAACATTCGCTGTAGCTCCGCGGGTAATCCAAAGTGCCACGGGACTCGGATAGTATATAATGTATTGGCACCGATTAGGGTGGCTGCCGATCAGCCAATGGATTCAGCGAGATATATATGTAGTTCTGTTTATTAACATTCGCTGTAGCTCCGCGGGAGTAATCCAAAGTGCCACGGGACTAGGAGAGTATATAATGAAATGGCACCGATTAGGGTGGCTGCCGATCAGCCAATGAATTCAGCGAGATATATATGTAGTTCTGTTTATTGACATTCGCTGTAGATCCGCGGGAATAACCCAAAGTGCCACGGGACTAGGATAGTATACAATGTATTGGCACCGATTAGGGTGGCTGCCGATCAGCCAATGAATTCAGCGAGATATATATGTAGTTCTGTTTATTAACATTCGCTGTAGCTCCGCGGGAGTAATCCAAAGTGCCACGGGACTCGGATAGTATATAATGTATTGGCACCGATTAGGGTGGCTGCCGATCAGCCAATGAATTCAGCGAGATATATATGTAGTTCTGTTTATTGACATTCGCTGTAGATCCGCGGGAATAACCCAAAGTGCCACGGGACTAGGATAGTATACAATGTATTGGCACCGATTAGGGTGGCTGCCGATCAGCCAATGAATTCAGCGAGATATATATGTAGTTCTGTTTATTAACATTCGCTGTAGCTCCGCGGGAATAATCCAAAGTGCAACGGGACTAGGATAGTATATAATGAAATGGCACCGATTAGGGTGGCTGCCGATCAGCCAATGAATTCAGCGAGATATATATGTAGTTCTGGTTATTAACATTCGCTGTAGATCCGCGGGAATAACCCAAAGTGCCACGGGACTAGGATAGTATACAATGAAATGGCACCGATTAGGGTGGCTGCCGATCAGCCAATGGATTCAGCGAGATATATATGTAGTTCTGTTTATTAACATTCGCTGTAGCTCCGCGGGAGTAATCCAAAGTGCCACGGGACTAGGAGAGTATATAATGAAATGGCACCGATTAGGGTGGCTGCCGATCAGCCAATGAATTCAGCGAGATATATATGTAGTTCTGTTTATTAACATTCGCTGTAGCTCCGCGGGAGTAATCCAAAGTGCCACGGGACTAGGAGAGTATATAATGAAATGGCACCGATTAGGGTGGCTGCCGATCAGCCAATGAATTCAGCGAGATATATATGTAGTTCTGTTTATTAACATTCGCTGTAGCTCCGCGGGAGTAATCCAAAGTGCCACGGGACTCGGATAGTATATAATGTATTGGCACCGATTAGGGTGGCTGCCGATCAGCCAATGAATTCAGCGAGATATATATGTAGTTCTGTTTATTGACATTCGCTGTAGATCCGCGGGAATAACCCAAAGTGCCACGGGACTAGGATAGTATACAATGTATTGGCACCGATTAGGGTGGCTGCCGATCAGCCAATGAATTCAGCGAGATATATATGTAGTTCTGTTTATTAACATTCGCTGTAGCTCCGCGGGAATAATCCAAAGTGCAACGGGACTAGGATAGTATATAATGAAATGGCACCGATTAGGGTGGCTGCCGATCAGCCAATGAATTCAGCGAGATATATATGTAGTTCTGGTTATTAACATTCGCTGTAGATCCGCGGGAATAACCCAAAGTGCCACGGGACTAGGATAGTATACAATGAAATGGCACCGATTAGGGTGGCTGCCGATCAGCCAATGAATTCAGCGAGATATATATGTAGTTCTGGTTATTAACATTCGCTGTAGCTCCGCGGGAATAATCCAAAGTGCAACGGGACTAGGATAGTATATAATGAAATGGCACCGATTAGGGTGGCTGCCGATCAGCCAATGAATTCAGCGAGATATATATGTAGTTCTGGTTATTAACATTCGCTGTAGATCCGCGGGAATAACCCAAAGTGCCACGGGACTAGGATAGTATACAATGAAATGGCACCGATTAGGGTGGCTGCCGATCAGCCAATGAATTCAGCGAGATCTATATGTAGTTCTGTTTATTAACATTCGCTGTAGATCCGCGGGAATAACCCAAAGTGCCACGGGACTAGGAGAGTATATAATGAAATGGCACCGATTAGGGTGGCTGCCGATCAGCCAATGAATTCAGCGAGATATATATGTAGTTCTGGTTATTAACATTCGCTGTAGATCCGCGGGAATAACCCAAAGTGCCACGGGACTAGGATAGTATACAATGTATTGGCACCGATTAGGGTGGCTGCCGATCAGCCAATGAATTCAGCGAGATATATATGTAGTTCTGTTTATTAACATTCGCTGTAGCTCCGCGGGAATAACCCAAAGTGCCACGGGACTAGGAGAGTATATAATGAAATGGCACCGATTAGGGTGGCTGCCGATCAGCCAATGAATTCAGCGAGATATATATGTAGTTCTGTTTATTAACATTCGCTGTAGCTCCGCGGGAGTAATCCAAAGTGCCACGGGACTAGGAGAGTATATAATGAAATGGCACCGATTAGGGTGGCTGCCGATCAGCCAATGGATTCAGCGAGATATATATGTAGTTCTGTTTATTAACATTCGCTGTAGCTCCGCGGGAGTAATCCAAAGTGCCACGGGACTCGGATAGTATATAATGTATTGGCACCGATTAGGGTGGCTGCCGATCAGCCAATGGATTCAGCGAGATATATATGTAGTTCTGTTTATTAACATTCGCTGTAGCTCCGCGGGAGTAATCCAAAGTGCCACGGGACTAGGAGAGTATATAATGAAATGGCACCGATTAGGGTGGCTGCCGATCAGCCAATGAATTCAGCGAGATATATATGTAGTTCTGTTTATTGACATTCGCTGTAGATCCGCGGGAATAACCCAAAGTGCCACGGGACTAGGATAGTATACAATGTATTGGCACCGATTAGGGTGGCTGCCGATCAGCCAATGAATTCAGCGAGATATATATGTAGTTCTGGTTATTAACATTCGCTGTAGATCCGCGGGAATAACCCAAAGTGCCACGGGACTAGGATAGTATACAATGAAATGGCACCGATTAGGGTGGCTGCCGATCAGCCAATGAATTCAGCGAGATATATATGTAGTTCTGTTTATTAACATTCGCTGTAGCTCCGCGGGAGTAATCCAAAGTGCCACGGGACTCGGATAGTATATAATGTATTGGCACCGATTAGGGTGGCTGCCGATCAGCCAATGAATTCAGCGAGATATATATGTAGTTCTGTTTATTAACATTCGCTGTAGATCCGCGGGAATAACCCAAAGTGCCACGGGACTAGGATAGTATACAATGAAATGGCACCGATTAGGGTGGCTGCCGATCAGCCAATGAATTCAGCGAGATATATATGTAGTTCTGTTTATTAACATTCGCTGTAACTCCGCGGGAATTATCCAAAGTGCCACGGGACTCGGATAGTATATAATGTATTGGCACCGATTAGGGTGGCTGCCGATCAGCCAATGAATTCAGCGAGATATATATGTAGTTCTGTTTATTAACATTCGCTGTAGATCCGCGGGAATAACCCAAAGTGCCACGGGACTAGGAGAGTATATAATGAAATGGCACCGATTAGGGTGGCTGCCGATCAGCCAATGAATTCAGCGAGATATATATGTAGTTCTGGTTATTAACATTCGCTGTAGATCCGCGGGAATAACCCAAAGTGCCACGGGACTAGGATAGTATACAATGAAATGGCACCGATTAGGGTGGCTGCCGATCAGCCAATGGATTCAGCGAGATATATATGTAGTTCTGTTTATTAACATACGCTGTAGATCCGCGGGAATAACCCAAAGTGCCACGGGACTAGGATAGTATACAATGTATTGGCACCGATTAGGGTGGCTGCCGATCAGCCAATGAATTCAGCGAGATATATATGTAGTTCTGGTTATTAACATTCGCTGTAGATCCGCGGGAATAACCCAAAGTGCCACGGGACTAGGATAGTATACAATGAAATGGCACCGATTAGGGTGGCTGCCGATCAGCCAATGAATTCAGCGAGATCTATATGTAGTTCTGTTTATTAACATTCGCTGTAGATCCGCGGGAATAACCCAAAGTGCCACGGGACTAGGAGAGTATATAATGAAATGGCACCGATTAGGGTGGCTGCCGATCAGCCAATGAATTCAGCGAGATATATATGTAGTTCTGGTTATTAACATTCGCTGTAGATCCGCGGGAATAACCCAAAGTGCCACGGGACTAGGATAGTATACAATGTATTGGCACCGATTAGGGTGGCTGCCGATCAGCCAATGAATTCAGCGAGATATATATGTAGTTCTGTTTATTAACATTCGCTGTAGCTCCGCGGGAATAACCCAAAGTGCCACGGGACTAGGAGAGTATATAATGAAATGGCACCGATTAGGGTGGCTGCCGATCAGCCAATGAATTCAGCGAGATATATATGTAGTTCTGGTTATTAACATTCGCTGTAGATCCGCGGGAATAACCCAAAGTGCCACGGGACTAGGATAGTATACAATGTATTGGCACCGATTAGGGTGGCTGCCGATCAGCCAATGAATTCAGCGAGATATATATGTAGTTCTGTTTATTAACATTCGCTGTAGCTCCGCGGGAATAATCCAAAGTGCCACGGGACTAGGATACTATATAATGTATTGGCACCGATTAGGGTGGCTGCCGATCAGCCAATGAATTCAGCGAGATATATATGTAGTTCTGGTTATTAACATTCGCTGTAGATCCGCGGGAATAACCCAAAGTGCCACGGGACTAGGATAGTATACAATGTATTGGCACCGATTAGGGTGGCTGCCGATCAGCCAATGAATTCAGCGAGATATATATGTAGTTCTGTTTATTAACATTCGCTGTAGATCCGCGGGAATAACCCAAAGTGCCACGGGACTAGGATAGTATACAATGAAATGGCACCGATTAGGGTGGCTGCCGATCAGCCAATGAATTCAGCGAGATATATATGTAGTTCTGTTTAGTAACATTCGCTGTAACTCCGCGGGAATTATCCAAAGTGCCACGGGACTCGGATAGTATATAATGTATTGGCACCGATTAGGGTGGCTGCCGATCAGCCAATGGATTCAGCGAGATATATATGTAGTTCTGTTTATTAACATTCGCTGTAACTCCGCGGGAATTATCCAAAGTGCCACGGGACTCGGATAGTATATAATGTATTGGCACCGATTAGGGTGGCTGCCGATCAGCCAATGGATTCAGCGAGATATATATGTAGTTCTGGTTATTAACATTCGCTGTAGATCCGCGGGAATAACCCAAAGTGCCACGGGACTAGGATAGTATACAATGTATTGGCACCGATTAGGGTGGCTGCCGATCAGCCAATGAATTCAGCGAGATATATATGTAGTTCTGTTTATTAACATTCGCTGTAGCTCCGCGGGAGTAATCCAAAGTGCCACGGGACTAGGATAGTATATAATGTATTGGCACCGATTAGGGTGGCTGCCGATCAGCCAATGGATTCAGCGAGATATATATGTAGTTCTGTTTATTAACATACGCTGTAGATCCGCGGGAATAACCCAAAGTGCCACGGGACTAGGATAGTATATAATGAAATGGCACCGATTAGGGTGGCTGCCGATCAGCCAATGAATTCAGCGAGATATATATGTAGTTCTGTTTATTAACATTCGCTGTAGCTCCGCGGGAGTAATCCAAAGTGCCACGGGACTCGGATAGTATATAATGTATTGGCACCGATTAGGGTGGCTGCCGATCAGCCAATGAATTCAGCGAGATATATATGTAGTTCTGTTTATTGACATTCGCTGTAGATCCGCGGGAATGATCCAAAGTGCCACGGGACTCGGATAGTATATAATGTATTGGCACCGATTAGGGTGGCTGCCGATCAGCCAATGGATTCAGCGAGATCTATATGTAGTTCTGTTTATTAACATTCGCTGTAGATCCGCGGGAATAACCCAAAGTGCCACGGGACTAGGATAGTATACAATGTATTGGCACCGATTAGGGTGGCTGCCGATCAGCCAATGAATTCAGCGAGATATATATGTAGTTCTGTTTATTAACATTCGCTGTAGATCCGCGGGAATAACCCAAAGTGCCACGGGACTAGGATAGTATACAATGAAATGGCACCGATTAGGGTGGCTGCCGATCAGCCAATGAATTCAGCGAGATATATATGTAGTTGTGTTGATTAACATTCGCTGTAGCTCCGCGGGAATAATCCAAAGTGCCACGGGACTAGGATAGTATATAATGAAATGGCACCGATTAGGGTGGCTGCCGATCAGCCAATGAATTCAGCGAGATATATATGTAGTTCTGTTTATTGACATTCGCTGTAGATCCGCGGGAATGATCCAAAGTGCCACGGGACTCGGATAGTATATAATGTATTGGCACCGATTAGGGTGGCTGCCGATCAGCCAATGAATTCAGCGAGATCTATATGTAGTTCTGTTTATTAACATTCGCTGTAGCTCCGCGGGAATAATCCAAAGTGCCACGGGACTAGGATAGTATATAATGAAATGGCACCGATTAGGGTGGCTGCCGATCAGCCAATGGATTCAGCGAGATATATATGTAGTTCTGTTTATTAACATACGCTGTAGATCCGCGGGAATAACCCAAAGTGCCACGGGACTAGGATAGTATACAATGTATTGGCACCGATTAGGGTGGCTGCCGATCAGCCAATGAATTCAGCGAGATATATATGTATTTCTGGTTATTAACATTCGCTGTAGATCCGCGGGAATAACCCAAAGTGCCACGGGACTAGGATAGTATACAATGAAATGGCACCGATTAGGGTGGCTGCCGATCAGCCAATGGATTCAGCGAGATATATATGTAGTTCTGTTTATTAACATACGCTGTAGATCCGAGGGAATAACCCAAAGTGCCACGGGACTAGGATAGTATACAATGTATTGGCACCGATTAGGGTGGCTGCCGATCAGCCAATGAATTCAGCGAGATATATATGTAGTTCTGGTTATTAACATTCGCTGTAGATCCGCGGGAATAACCCAAAGTGCCACGGGACTAGGATAGTATACAATGAAATGGCACCGATTAGGGTGGCTGCCGATCAGCCAATGAATTCAGCGAGATCTATATGTAGTTCTGTTTATTAACATTCGCTGTAGCTCCGCGGGAATAATCCAAAGTGCCACGGGACTAGGATACTATATAATGTATTGGCACCGATTACGGTGGCTGCCGTTCAGCCAATGAATTCAGCGAGATATATATGTAGTTCTGTTTATTAACATTCGCTGTAGATCCGCGGGAGTAATCCAAAGTGCCACGGGACTCGGATAGTATATAATGAAATGGCACCGATTAGGGTGGCTGCCGATCAGCCAATAAATTCAGCGAGATCTATATGTAGTTCTGTTTATTAACATTCGCTGTAGATCCGCGGGAATAACCCAAAGTGCCACGGGACTAGGATAGTATACAATGAAATGGCACCGATTAGGGTGGCTGCCGATCAGCCAATGAATTCAGCGAGATATATATGTAGTTCTGTTTATTAACATTCGCTGTAGCTCCGCGGGAATAATCCAAAGTGCAACGGGACTAGGATAGTATATAATGAAATGGCACCGATTAGGGTGGCTGCCGATCAGTCAATGAATTCAGCGAGATATATATGTAGTTCTGTTTAATAACACTCGCTGTAGATCCGCGGAATATTCCAAAGTGCCAAAGGACTAGGATAGTATATAATGAAATGGCACCCGATTAGAGTATCTGTTGACCAGTTTGCCGCGGATTTCCAGGATTTCCTTTTGCCGTCCGCTTTGCAAAACGATCGAACGGCGAACGTTTTGCAAAGTTTCGTCATAAGGATAGTCAAGTGTTTTTGTTAAAAATTTGTTTAAAAGGAGGGTGGATGGGATCGTGGTTAGGGTGGGTCCTCGTTTCGCAGCAACCTCCACGATTGGTGGGACCCGGGCAATCGTTAATATTTACGATACAATTAATAATCGTAGCGTATAATAATATCATACAATTATTAATTAAATTGCATATATTATCGAGCGAATGGCTGCGTATGTGGGTTCTGATTTTTACGTATATTTAACTTCTGAATACAAGTATAATGATTTAGAAATTTAGAAGACGCGTCGGATAAATTAGTCATAGTAGGATATAATATTCTGATACACGTATTTAGTTTATTGCAAACAATGCGCATAGGAATAGCGATCTTGTCCTATACTTATTTAGATTTAGGTCGAGAGTTTGATAATTTGAAAGCCTGCGAATGTATGAATGATACGAATCGCATTGCTTGAATTAGTAATCGTAGTGTATAATAATATGGTACACGTATTAATTATATTACAAATAATGCTCATATCGATACCGATTTCTGTGTGTGTTTAGTCTTAGAGCGGGAGTTTATTAATTTATAAACGTAAGATAAAATGACAATTTAGAAATAGCGCTTCCGCTTATACAACGATTGTCTCCGTATCCCCCGTTGTTACACTGCAACAATTAATTCAAGTTCCATCTCTATAATTCATTTTATTTTATCATTTCTGTAGCTACGTGTTCTTGAGAACCTCTTGCAACCGTAAATATAATAAGTTATACGTTTCTTATTTTTACAATATTTATTATTTATATTCGAACCTTGAATTTGCGCTGAATAGAAGGTATCTATTTCGCCGACACAGTGGTGATTTTTATCATCTAATCAATGATCTTAGGTGAATCAATCGATCGCGTACTTATAGAAAGAATTCAATGCAGTTGTACCGATCATTCTTCGAAAAAAATTTCGGAAACTAAACCCGAGCGACGGTTATATGTATAGGAAAAAGTTGTTTAAAATGTTGATTTCTACAACATATTAAAAAATCATCGAAATCGGTGAGACCCCTCTTTTCTAAATAAATACCAATTACAATGGTAGTAACAGGGTTGTTGCATAGGTTCCAAGATATTAACAAAAACATATTGGTACAACTACATTGCATGCTGTTTCAATATGTATATATATGTATGTATAGGTACACAATGCGTACACAGACATCCGACGCGTTAGCCGCTTCGCTCGCCGGCGGATTTGGTTTGCTTATTTTCCATCTCGTCGTCAAGCGGCACTCCGTTTCTGGCACAATGCGACTGCATTATTTGTGGTGTTGTCATTGTTATTGTACGTATAGGTAGAATACAATGCAATTGTACTAATATATTTTTGCTAATATTTCTAAACTTCTAAGTTAGAACCACTACTACTTCGTCATACATAAGCTTCCGATTAATATGATATATCGCCTACCTCACTGTGGAGCCGCATACCGTTGTTTAGAAATGTTAAATATGTGTTGCATTTTATATATTTACGAACATATGTATGTTACGAAAATAATAATGTTATTCAAAAATTCCCAGAACTCGAGGATCTATCCTTTAATGCCGATCATAGGCACAAATCGGGAAAAATTCCTCAAAATGTTGAATTTTACGACATATTTCAATTTCATAAAAATCTAATAGGCAATCCTAACATAAATATATACCCAGGTGTAGCCTAAATAGAATTTCCTTCATCTTTTAAATATTATGAAATGTACTGCGCTTTGAATATTTTATATATTTTTGCATGTTACGCGTATTCTTCATTCTTTCAAACATTTAAAGTTCCTATAAACGCATAAAAATTTGTAGTGAATTTATTATATATTGTGTACATATGTTATTCATATTTCACGAAAGTATATTGTAATTTTTGTGGCTCTTCCCAGTCGCGGTGACTACAAAGATCACAAAAAACCGCGTTTTTCAAAACTGCGTAAGTACTTCGAGGATTAATTACATTTCTGCTTACTTTTTCCTAGATGTGGAAGAACAAGCCTTGCATTGAAACATAACTTAGATAATATATTCTGGTAGATGAGTCTTAAACAAATTTTCAAGTGATATTTTTATGTTTCTAACACAATGGCCTTACAATCATAAGAAATAAGAGTTGTAAGAATTACATTTGAAACTCTTTATATTTTAATTTGAAGGGTTTTATATTTTTTATTACAAACTTCTAGAGAAGTTTGAGCTTTCCTCTGCAATAATGGTTCCGAGCATATAATTATAACATTACAGTAACGTAATTAATTTTGTAAGTTGATAGCTACATTATAAAAATACACTCCAGCCGTGCAAAGAAATTAAAATTAATTAAGTGAGCTCGGATTTTTGCTTATCTTTTACTAGAAAAATTTTATCTATGCATTGATAACATTACCGTGAAGTATTACAAAATGTAAGAAAACAAATGTTATATTTGTTTTATACGCACAGAGTGTGCATATAATCTGCACAATTTCTTTTTGTTCGCATCTACTTGGAGAAAATCACTGTTATTACATTGTGTACTCTTTAAAAACTATTCGACATTTGTCTGAAACAATTTTTGGCATGATTCGTGGTTTACATAATTTTTAAATAGATTTATTTAAATGGGACACCGTGTATAGTGGTCAAACAGATTTCTTCGTGACGCGGATAGAGAACGATGTACTTGAGTCTGTTGACTTTATCGTCGTCAGCGACATTTCCACAGGTATTTCTTACACTCACCGCATTAAAACGCAGAGGGCGTATGAAACACTCGAATTTTATTCGAGGTCGGTATTTCAGAGCTGGTGACACGGAGTCCCATAAGATGATAGGTCTATCCTGTACCTCGTCTGTGGTAATATGATTCTTCGCATGAATGAATAAATAGGAAATAATATCAAAATTGGGCATTCATGACAGCAACTCGCTGTTTTGATTTTTTATTAAACAAATTGCGAAATTAATCGATTAACGTTTACTTAAGGGTACCTCTTACTATTTAATTTACAATGCTTATCAGCTAGCACCCTTGACTAATTACTAGACTACGGATTTTTATGCAAATTCATATTTTTATCAATAGAATTGAAGAAGTTCGACCTAAATAGAGGATTATTCGATCTTTTAAATATTATAATTTTCATTGCATTTTAAAAGTCTTAAATAGTTTTTAATGCTCTGCGCCTTTTTGCAAATTTAAATTTCCCATAGATGCATAACAAACCAAAGTCCACTAATTACCAAATCTTATTCGTCTTAATCACGATCTATTGAGAATTTTGATCTGACCTGATTAATTGGATTTTTTTTTATTTGACGGGTTCAGTATGCTGCAATTTTTCTGGATTTAATTTTCTAAATATTCGTGATCACTATTAAACTAGAAATTGCAATGTTTAGATACATATTAGGAGCAAAAAAATTCCAAAACTGTTACGCAAGAAATGAAACTTCATAATGATTCATATTTCTTAACCCTTAACTACTACACCTATTAGAATTAACGTAGCCACTATTAGCGCGTTATCTTTGCCATAAAAGTACCGAATAAAAAATCAAAATCAATTATTCTTGCTTTTGCACCTCCATAATGAAGGAGTTCAAATTTGATTTCAATAGTTAAACATTATACCATTATTGTTATTATGTATATATCGTGCGGAAAGAAAAATAAAGAAATATAAATAATTATTAGCGATGTCGCGGACAGAGAATAGTAGCTAAGGGTTAAAAATAGAGTTAATGGGTAAGTGAATTTTTCATGGATTTTATTAAGGAAGGGATTTCGATTAATTAGGAGAAGAGAAGGGTAGAGAAACGGCGAGAGAAACACGATGCTACGTGAAAGTGCTTTATTCCTTTCGGAGATCGTTCATCGCAGACATCGGCGTCGGGAATGCCGCTCTCATTTTTTTTTTTTTTTTCATATATGTGTACATAATATTTATAAATATACATACACACAGGTACGGATGCATATGTGTACGTATATATTATAGTTTTTTTTTTTTATGTACGTACGTATGTATGCGTATATACATACATATATACTCTAATAAGCGATCCTAATTATCGAGTAAATTACCGTCTGATATTAAAAAATACGCATGTATATGTACATGTACAATTACAACACACGCCAGGACGGCAGGAATCCTGGTCCAGTGAGACCTTAATAATGATTTTAAAACGAAGGTTGAATGTACAGTATACACATTTACACTTATCGTTTCAGCAACAACAATTTTATTGTACGTAGATTGCAAAAATTAAATAAATAATGACAGTGGTACATCGCGTATTGGACGGAAAGGCCCAAAACACTGCGCAGAGGTGTGAGAGGAAATTATAGGTTTAAATTCGGTCGAGGTGCGATTGCTTCTTCGTCTCTCTCTCTCTCTCTCTCTCGCTCGCTCTCTCTCGCTCTCTTTTTCGCTCTCTCTCTCTCGCTCTTTCTTCCTATCATTCTCGTTCTCTCATACTCTCACTCTCTCTCTTTCATTTCCTTTCTCTCCGTATCTCTCTTTTTCCCCCTCCTTCCTCACGCTCGCTTCTTCTCTTCACTTTCATTCGACTTTTGCTTTTTTATCTTTACTCTCGTACGTAACAGATTCTCTCTTCGTCTTTTTCTCCCGATCGCATTCACTCCTCTCTCTCTCTCTCTCTCTTATCTTCTTTTGGATTCGTCTTCACTCTCTCTGTCTATCATGTTCTCCCACTGTTTTACGCTTTCCCTTCTTTTCCTCCTTTCGTTCTATCGTTCGTCCATTTTTCACTTTTTTTCCCAAGTAAAAGCGATCCACGTTTTGCGAAAAAACACAAACGGAGAGAGTCAAGTCTCGAAGTATGAGAATTAGTCACTGAAAAAGGTCGGAAACAGATTTCTTGTCGGTTTATAAAAAATCTATTTTTGAAGCATGCCCAGTAACACCAGACAAACATCGTCGTTAATCCGTTTCTTGCTTCTTTTTTTTTTCCTCTTTTTTTTTCCTCGTTTGCTCTCCTCTTTCTTTTCTCTCTTTGTTTAAATATCCTGGTTATCGTATTTTCTCGTATTTTGTTCATTTTGAGATGCTCCTACGTAGTAATAATGGTTTGGTTGTTCTTCTCCTTTTCATCTTGCTCTTTTTTCATTATATTACAATAATTAACATCGTCACATACAGACTTATACACTAACGATATGACTACAGCTCCAAACCAGCAGAGCGTTCATCGATGAAGAAGTGAGAATAATTATTTACGCGTCTTTCGTTTTATATTCTCCTTTCGTTTCTCTCTCTCTCTCTCTCTCTCTCTCTTTCTCTCTCTCTCTCTCGCTCTCTTTTTCGCTTTCTCTCGCCACCATTCGCTCCCTTTTTTTTTCTCGTTACTTCTCGTCTTGTTCGTTTCTTTTTTTTTTTATTATTATTAATTTTTGTTTATTTCCGGAGGGAAGGTTTTCCTCTCGTATTTCGTTTCCGATTAGATAAAGGTCGATATGCCAATTTTATTTATAAAACGTTACAAAGTTATATTTGTGAGCGCTGCCGCGTGGCGTTTTTTTATTTTGTTTTTTTTTTTTTTGTTTCGATTCTATACCTATACAACGCACGAAAGTATCGCGCGTTCCTATTTATACTCATCGTCAAAACTCCTTTTGCCTTTTCACTTCGCGTAGCAGGCCGAGAATTTCTTTTTTAAACGCTTCGCTTCTCTCGAGCCTCCTACGAAATTCTACTCGAATCTCCATCGCTCTCATCTTATACCTACATTCTCTCCGATACTTTCTCTCTTCTTTCATCCTTCTGCTCTTTTGTTCGCGATTTTACCATTTTACAAGCGCCAATCAACCCCTTTTTGTTTTATATATGGAAAACAAACGCTCCGCGTGCGCGTCGATCCGTTCAATCTTCATTACTCCTTCCATCGTAGCAATTAGGAGTGAAACGTGACTTTGTGCATTGCGTTCTCGCCATCCGCGAACGCGGCCAACTTATTGGTAATTAGCGATACCAACGTGTATCGAGTAAGGCGTGCGAAAGTTCGCCGGAGTTTCAGTGAAGCTTCGCGCCGAAGACTAAATTTTCCCCTTTCGGAAAATCGCTTTAAGCAACTGAACTGCTTTCAAATCGTTCAACAGAAACAATAAATACGAATATGTGTATTTGTAGCATTTGAATAAATTAACGCGTTCGCTGCTACGATCTTTCTTTCCGGGGGCAATCGTATAGTTTCTTTAGAATGTGATAATTTTGTTTCAATCCATAATTTTTGTAGCTAATAATCGTGTACTTCGTTTCGTGGAATATATTCTTCGTTTGAATCGTGCGATTGCGAGAATAATGGATATTTAATAAATACAGAAAATTTACAATTGACGCGTGCGTCGATAGAACGCGTTTGTATTATAATACTTTAGATGTTGCGTAATTTTTCATTGACGATATCTAGACTACGGATTTGTATGCAAATTAAACATTTGACTAGTACAATTAACGCGTTCACTGTCCTGACACATTTAGCGTAGTCGCCATTTGTAAGACAAACATCCTACTGTTCATTTACTGTACAAATACAATTTAATGTAATTTCTTCGACTATAGAATAGAAGTTAATAATGAGTTTCAACAAACGTTATTTTAATAAAATTCATTTAGTATCGATTGTGCATCACATATTTATGATGCACAGGACAGCAATCGTGTTCAAGGAATAGAATCCCAATAAAATTCTTGCTATTTTATATGTGTTTTCATGTTATACGTATTATGCAATTTTTTGCACGCTCAAATTTCCCATAAATGCATAAAAATCCGCGGTCTTCTGATATTTTTGTTTTAATTAATAATGTTTGTATTAGTTGGTTGCAATATATTTTTTAACCATGATTGCAGAAAATGCGAAGCAAAGCAGCGAACGTGTTAAAATTAACCCTTTGCACTCAAAAGGCGTTACTTAGTCGTCAAAATGAAGCAATTTTTTAAACTGCCGAGTGCAAAGTGTTAAAAGATCGATTAACGCTTTAGGATTAATCAGTTTGTTCAACCCTTTCATTGAAACTTAAAATCGTCCCTAATACACACACACACAGAAGTAACTGTTATTAATTTTGAAGTAGCACGAACGCAGATATGTAGATCTTTGGTACCATTAATTAATTTTTACTATATAAGAATAATAGTAGAAACATTATAGTGATTCACAGTGACTCACCAAATTGCTTAAATATTTCCACTCGCTATACTCCTCGTTTAATCCGAAGTTCAAACTTCGAACGCGTGCTTAATATGCAAGTTGCATTCTTATTTGAATCTCATTAGTGATTGAATTACACAACGATCTCATAACTAGACTACGGATTTTTATGCACACTCCTATTTTTCTTGACAACATTAAAGGAATGAAATTTGAGTGAAGGATGCTGTATCGGACTTTAAATAATACCATACGTATTCCACTTCGCATATCCTGCGTGTTCTGTAATTTCTTGCATATTCAAGTTCCCATTAATGCATCAAAATCCGCAGTCCACTCTTAACAATATTCCCCACTTATCAATTTCCTGAGTCGCTGTAAAAAGAAAACAGTACAATCACGTATTTGGGTAACTATAATTTTGTAATAATTGTTTCGTAGCAAAAATGGCGTTAGAAAACTTCCAATAGACACGCTTCCCTCGAAGATTCATTGAAACTCTTCGACGCGGATGGCGCGAAAAATTGAACGAATCAATCATGCTTTGGCGCGTCGTGTTCCCGTAGTTTCACTTGAGAATTTTTCGATGATTTCGAAGGTAAATGCGTGCCAATGTAGGAAAGTAGATAGGGAATCTCGTTGACGGGCGCGTTATGACTAGTTTTACATATTTTACGTAACAAAATATTTCTCGCCTGCTCGTTTTTTCATCTTGGAAATTAGTTCGTTCGCTGCCCTCCCTCCCGCCCTCGTTTCTTCCTCCTCTCACCGCTCCAATATCGTAAATCGGCGCGATGTTTGCGTCTTCTGTGTATATGCGCGAATTTTTTGCCGACTCGATTGTACGAAGGCATCGTGTAGGGAACTATTGAAATATATATTATAATTATGCGTACGCCTATATACGTAATTTTAACCATGCTCTTTCTTCTTCTTCTTCTTCTTCTTCTTTCTCTTCTTCTTCTTCTGCGTTCTTTCATTCTGCTTTCGTCTTAATGAACGATTTAACCGAGCGATCGATTTTCTTGAGTAACGTTTTATTTTTTTATTTTTTAAAGTACATCAGCTGACACGGGTGGAGCACTCGTTTTTTTAATATTTATACATCTTTACTGCCTGTTTTTTTTTTCTTTTACTGTTTTCTATTTCCTCTTGTATGTATTATTCTCTCGCGTCTCTTCTTCTTCTTCTTCTTCTTCTTCTTTTTTTTCTGTTTTTACTTTTCGTTTAAACACTAGAATTGCGGGGATTCCGGCACAAACAAGGAATGTCGTAGTACATTATATCAACATTTAATAAAATATCTGAAACATTAACAAATAGACTATATGAGTACTACATGACTGCCCTTAATAATGTTTTATAGCTAATCGATAAGTAGTAATCATTTTTTTCCTCTCCTCTTCCTTATTTTTTCTTCCCTTTTCTTCAAACCGTTGGAGTTTAATCGACGAATGGATAGTAAATTCTGTTTATTATTGAGTTCCTGCTCGCCTTCTCTCTCTCTCTCTTTCTTTCTTCGTTCTTCTTCGTCGTGGAAGGTGGTAAATATGCGTGGCCATTCATATTTTTATACTCTTCCCTTCGTTTCGAGCACCAAATAAACTATCTTCCCTTTCCGTTCCTTTCCTATTCGAGTTACGTTTCTCTGTTTCTTTGCGAATTCTTTCACCGTGCATCTCGTCCTCTTATTCGCGCATCTCTTCTCGAATTATTATCTCCACCTCGTCCATTGCGATCTCCTTTTCCCACCCTCCCTCTCTTTCCCCGAGAAAACCCAATTATTGTGATTTTTTACTTTCAATGACAAACGGGCTCCCATTTACTACGTTAGAAACTGGTATATGCAACGACGACGGGCTGCCCAGTGAACGCGATTACGCTGCGAGGTAAGCGAGGAACGTACTTGTATAAAATCATCTTCGCGTTTCGCTTACAGTGGCTACGAAATTATTTCGCTTCCTCGAGTTTTGCGTTTCGCTTCTGAAATATTTACCTTTTCTACGGGCTTATAAATCCCTTTGAAATTATACGATAATAATATATACAATATGGAAAGAAGAGACAAGATTTAATGGTAAATATATAGGAATATGTAAAATGGCTCGAGAGTGCTTCGGAAAATGTTAAGCTGTTTATTGGATTTCGCTCTTGCGATGCAAATTTGAGAACTCAGTGAAAATGCCAAATTTTTCTAGTCACATAAGGGTGTAATTTAAGTTTAATATAGGGTTATCCAAAATAGACTACAGGAACACTTACCTTCACATTTTTTTCTTTCCCTTTCTGCTTTACCCTTTTCTAATCTGTTTTTTTATTTCCATTATCTTCGGTCGTTCTCGTTTTCAATTTTTATTTTTTTCATCTCTATTTTACTAACAAACGTTTCACGGATATTCTCATTCAACATCCTAAAGGTACTTTTGGATAACCCTCTATAATCGAATGTAATTAACCCTTTGCGCTCGAAAATTATTCTTAATAGTTTGATCTAGCAGTCGTTTCAACACGCTTTCATGGCTTTCGTGAGAATTCAAAGTTTTACGTATTTTACGAATCGAGCTGGCAAAAATAGATCAAAATCTTGAACATTGACACGTGAGGTAATTTAAGCTACTTTAGAATTTTTAGTATTTCGACTGCCTGCGTTGCAAATTTAAATAGATACTAAATTATTTGGCTTACGTGTGATTAAAATATATATTATTGAATATTTCCGTCGATAATTGAAGAGAAGTTTATCGTCTTCTTAATCAAATAATGATCATTATTAAAGCTTCAAAGCTTTCTTTCAGCCACACGCTCTCAAACTATTTTTCTCTTTTTTTGCTGCAAAGGGTTAAATATCGCGTAAATAATAGAATAGATGATCTGTAATAATATCGTATCATCTATCATGGATATAGTTGTGTTTTAATAATTTTCGTAGCCACTGGATGCAAAATAAGAACGTATCCCTATTTCATTCTTCCATTTCTTCGTGTTCCGATTAAACTTAATACGAAAGAATATATACCGAATAATTTCAAGTATCGAAACTTGAAGCATTGCGAAGAAACCGAAAGATTCGCCGTCAAATTTCACCGAACTGACAAAATTCGTCCGCTATATAAAATCAGGTATCGAACGGTTGAAACAGCAAAGAAGACGAAGGAAAAAAGGAAATATTAGCTTCGTAATCGCGCGCAGCGGTCAGCCGCGGGGAAATAAGTTTTCATTTGCACCTATGTACTCCGTAATCGCTATATTTTGTATATATATATATATATATATATTTATATTTATATATATTTTTTTTATTCAAAATGTTATATCTCGTTTAGAGAAGGCGACGCGTGCCGCCTTATTTATTTACTTTGTTTTTTTAATGCCTACAAATGCATCGTTTATATCTCTTCCGGCATCATGGACATACAACGTAAATAGCCTAGATCGTCGTACAAATAAGTTGATCGATATTAATCGTTGCCCTGAGTGCCTTGGTACCCGGCTTGCGAACGGAACTCGATTTCCGTGCCTCGATAAATACGCTCGATCCTCTTCCTCCCATTCGTTTTCAAAACCTACCCCTCCCCCCTCCCATTTTTGCTTTGCTCTCGCGTAAACGCGCCACCCCTTTTTTTTTTCTCTCCTATGCTCCCTCGTCATCGCGTGCTTTTAGTTACACCATTGTTCTTCGCTTTAGAAGCAGCTAAAGGAAAATTTGAAGCGTCGCGACGCGTCGATCGGCCGCCGATCTCGCGCGGGAATATTTGCGTCTCCATCGAATAAGCGCGATCGATTTACATATATTTTGACAATTCGAGTAGATCCGCGCGAGCGTCGAATCGAACGCGCGATCATTTTTCGTTCGGTCGAAGATCAATCGAGTGGCAAAGTAACGCTGCAAAATATTTGCAATAGACGTGGGCGTAATCCGCGCAAATTTTCTACGCGGATAAAGAATATTTTGCGTAGAATAAACGAAGATGCGCGAAAGGAAGCGCATCGTCGATCGAGTATTTCGATCAATGTATAAATTCTTAATTGCTAATCCGTGGATCGCGAAATTCTGCGAAATTAGGGTCAAATTTCTTAACCTGTGAGCCTGTAGTATTTTCCTTTTTTTTTTTGTTCCGTTTTGGAGAAGTGGCGTCCAAAAAGGTTGCAAAATATATTTCGATAGTTGAGATTTTCTTCGGTTGCAATTATACTTATTTTCGTAGAAAATTCCGTCGCAAAGGTTTTATTTGCAGTGGCTGCGAAAAGTATCGGCAAATATCATGGTATTTCTAGGTCGAAGTTTCAATTAACTCAGTTAGGTTCAACCGTATTAAATTTTGTATCATTTAATGATGTCATCGCGTTATGACGAATATTATATTTTATTTTTGAAAATAAGGTTAATAAAATATTATTGTAAGTTGTCGAAAGTGTAAAACATCGGTTAAAATGTTCATTTTAGACGGTGCAAAAATTATTTAATATTATTCTATATATTATCTAATGATTTTATATATATATATATATAATTTTTTGATCGAAATTTCCAAGTAAATTTGTTCCACCGTTAAAGGAATAAATGATGGAAAACTTAATACAGTCGAACCTAATTAAGTAATACGCGCTTAATTGCAAAAATACGAAGACGAGCCAATAATTTTTGCAGCCGCTGCATATTTCGGCATTAAAATCGCCGTACTTCAATATTTCAATATTAAAATCGCCTTATCTCGGTATCTCGATATGAAAGTTGTCTTATCTCAGTATTTCAATGGCACGATTACCTTATCTCAGTATTTCAATATTAAAACGATTAAAAATGCCTTCGTATGCAAACACGCGATTGAGAAGCGGCGCGATGAGTTCCCCGTGGCTTAGAAAAGGTTGAGAAACGTTTAAATAAGACTAAAACTGCGGTTCGATTCGACGCTTGAAATGCGTTCGTTCGCGGCAGAAACTGTCGACTCGCGGGTAAAAATTGGCAGTCGATTCGGACAGGTCGTTGAAGCGACTTCCGGTGCGAAAATGATGGACGTGGGCAAAAAATCTGTGGCGTGATGCAAGGGAAAAGCGAAGAGAATGTTTTGCTTGGGTTCGCGGCCGACGGAATTTTTGCGAAGCTTTTGCAAACGCGTTCGTTTTTTTTTATTCGCTCTCGATTAAAGATACGTTTGCATCGAACGAAATTCTTCTTCTCTTTGGATGTCCGATTCTGGCACGAATCGATTTTCTTTGCTCACAAATCGATCTTCGATTCATCGAGTGTCTTGAATTTATTACATCATTAATTAACTGCAACCAATCATACGTTTTTAACGGAGAATGAATAATAGTTCGGTTAATTTAATTTAATCAATTCTTTGAAGCACGGCAGCATGGAAAATGTTGCACCTTTTCTTTTTTTTATACTCAATTTGCACGATAGGATTTTTCTAACCCGCTTACAAATTTTAGAATAAAAAAATCTTGCGCTTTAAAGAGTTGAAACAAAAACAGAAATGATTCGAAGATTCAAATATGGAAGCTTTTTAGTAAGTTAAGTCAGACTGAAGTAGTTAATCCCCTATAGCGTTATGTAATTTAAAGTTTGCATTCTCGTGAAGTTAAGTCGGTTGAATTTTATCTTATTTGCTTATTATTCTACTAGGCGTACAAATCAATTCAAATCATTCAACTCGAAACTCTTGGTACCTATATGAATCCGAAATTATTACTTTACTATTTTCCAAACGACGAATTTGCTTAATAAAATAATGAGAATATTGACAATATTTAATATTGAAACTGTACTTAATTGTTTGCGAATAAATGTTGTATCTTATAAAATCCCGAAGACTCAAAATTAATTTGTACACCTAATGCTATTGTATTTTATTTCACATCATAATTATTAATTCCTCGTTTCCAAATTCAATCGAAAAGTATAACCAATTATAATTTCTGTCTTCGCAATGTTAAAAAAAATTATATTACAATAAGTTAGCCTTAGCCGTCCAATTAATTCTAATTAATTTTTCCATTTGTCACGTGTTAAGTACAAGTATACCTATCTAAGCTGAAGATTTTTAAGTTTACGCGAAATACCGCCAGTATCTCGACACTAATAAATAATTAATATCAAGATATACATCAAATTCGAAGTTTCGAATCGATCTTTCGGAGTTCGATCTTCTGGCGCATCGATTCCACTCGTTTCGATTCGGAATCGATTTAAGAATCGATCTCTTGCAAGAATCGAACATCCCTACTTTGGTATAACGACGATTAACGTTCTCGATGTTTTTCAACGCTGTTTTATTCGTTTGACGTAAACGCGGCTTAAATTCTCGACGCTAGATGCAATGTTCGCGCGAAGATCGGCCGTCGATCGCGAGTCTCTGGTTTGCTATCGTATTTTGATCCTTTCGCAGTCGCAATTGCGACACTTTTACAAAAACGCTTGAATATATAGAAATAGTAGATTTACAAAACTTCTCGTGGTCACCAAAGGACGATGAAAAAAGAAAAGAAAAAGACACGGTTTGCACTCGTAAGTAGCTCTCGGTGTTTCACGTTAGAAAAATTAGCCATTCTTTCTTAACTTTGTTTTTTTTTTTTTTCTTTTTCTTGTTCGTTAATAATACGTTTTACGTTATAGAATCACTTTGCACGGGCGAAAAATAGATTATTATGTGTTTCTTTGGTTTTGTTTCTTTATCACTCTATGTCTTTCCATCCACCTTTCCGCGTTGTGTAGACGAGTTTATACGTTTTGCGTGTATGCATGTATAATTACGTATGTCGGCGCGTATATATTTTCCGTGTGATCGTATGCGTGTACGTGTGCGTGTGCATGTGTGATTGTGTGTGTTTATGTGTGTATTTACGTGTATATGCTTGTCTTTTTCTCGCGTGTAGTCTCGTTTGCATGCTGACCGGTGTGCTGACTTTACAATAGTATTTACGCGGTTTAATCGACATTTTTATACTTTTTTGTGTTTTCTTATTATCGTGTCCCACTCTGTAAGGCGATCGGCTTAGCTTCTCTTAGTGCTTATAAACGTAATATTTTGTTTAATGCGGGCCAGGTGGCTCTTAGCGTAACCCGGGGCAACTCGGCAGGATGTTTATCTGAACTAGTACCGTTAAGAGTATAGTATTTTTTCTTTTTTTTTTTTTTTTATTTCTTTATTTATACGTCTTCTTCATCATCATCTTCATCTTCTCCTTCTAACCTCTTCGTCTTTTTCTTCTTCTTCTTCTTTTAATCTTCTTCCTCCATTTATTTCTTCTTCTTCTTCTTCTTCTTCTTTTTTTTAAATATATCCTGTAGTAATTCTTGTTTTCATTTGTTAAAATGCGTACAAACGGAGATGCGGAATCATAATATGTATAACGTACCGAGGGAGACGTGGCATTCATTACTTATCGATTATTATTATTATTATTATTAGTATTGTTATTATTACTCGTTAGTTAATTACACATTAATTATTACTATTGTTAGTGTTAGCGTTATTTATTACATATTAGTACTAATATTATTATTATTTATTTATTTATCATTATTATTTCCCATTACTTATTATTTATTGTTATTATTATTTATTATTATTATTATTATTTATTATTAATCATGGTTTCATCTTTGCTGAATAACCCTCTCTGCGCGCATAGGTATATTTTTATTCGGCTTTCGTCTAGTGTATTACGATTTTACTTACGAAGTTATTATTATTATTCTTCATTATTAAATATCATTATTATTACTTCTATTATCATTATTTCATTATTATTATTATTATTATTATTATTTATTCATTTATTTATTTATTTATTTATTTAGTTCATTTTTCTTGCGTCAGAAAAATTGTCGAGAGTGATTATGCAAAGCCAATACGATAATTACATCATTGTTTTTCTTTTTTTTCTTTTAAATCCCCCCCTTTAAATTACTTCAGTTGAAGCTTCACACAGCCAAAAAATGAAAAGCACTTAAAACAGTGCTCAACACTATATAAATGAGTTCTCGAGTAATTAATTAATTCAATAATTAATTAATTAATAAAACGGATCCCGATCAACTAGAGTGGCCAGAGGCAGCCGCCATCGCGTGCAACCTTTTTCATCTTCTTCTACAAATTCAATCTCTCTCTCTCTCTCCCTCTCTCTCTTTCCTTTCCTTTTAATTCCTCTTGGCCTCTTTTAAACAGCTTCTTTCAAAAATCGTTCCTCTCTACCGTGTATCGTGTGTATATACGCGTGTGTGTTCGTGTTCGTTCCTCCCTTACTTCCATTTTGTCTGCCACTCTGCGTAATTATGCACGTGTATCCGTGTACATAGTAAAATTAGTACTTTCTACTCTCGCAATAAACGATCTCTCTCTCTCTCTCTCTCTCCTCTTCCTCGTACAATTCGTGAGCGACGTTTCTTCTACCGTATTTCTATCCCCGCATAGCCTTCTCGTTCTGCTTCTCCGTTAAAGTTACATTTTAAATGTACATATACATATTTTTTATTTATTTCTTTTGCTTTTTTTTGTTTCTTTACTCTACGCGAAGCTCTTGGCGCGTGCAACGCAGAATTGCGGGTGCGTTACGCGCGCGGCACGCTTCCTTTTGTCGCGCGTTTGTTTACATCGGAATACTTAGCGTTTCGATCCGGCTGAAATCAGTGAAAATCTCAATGATAACAAACGTTAATATTTTGTTTTGTTTTGTTTATAATTATTACGGTAATTCAGTGGCTTGCTCGATTAGCGTCGATCGTAATATCTAAATATATCACTTGAAAGCGTGATCTGCTCGATCTACGAGCGGTCGTAATCGCTTCTATTATTATTATTTTTTTTTTCTTATTTCTTTCCCCTTTCTTAATTATAGTACGCGCCGCTCGCGTTGCCGCGCGGCGTTTCGTTCGACCACCCCCTGCTGTACCATTTCCATCTGCGTTTATTTTCAAATTTACTCTCGCCACTGTAAATACGCAAACCTAAATTATTCGTAATTCTCCGCGCGAATTCATCGACGAGGTTTAATTAATTCGACGGGTTAAAAGTTTACTATTCTTCTCGATACCGTTCGCTTTTTGTAATATCTTGCGTCTTTTCGCTTCCAATATTATAGTACGATTATAGTTGATTAGATAGGCGATATACCTTGGTGTTTGCAATTAATTGGCGAAGCTGAATATCTTGAGAAATTCAATTAATCGTTTATCATCTCCCAAAGCAATTATTCCGTTAATTTCGAAGTTATAGCACGAATAATTGTTGCGTTGGTAATAATGGTAAAATAATATTTTAGGAAAAACGGCAACAGATATACAATAGGCTATAGTATAGTTATAGTATGATATACAGTTTATATTATTCAGTTTTTTCCATCTGCTAATTAATTGTAAACAATCGTAAGACAATTCAAATCTTTTGAATTACGGAAACGATTAAATTATGGAAATACTGGAAACGTTCAATTAATCAGAACACTGTTGTGCGAAACTAAGTTAAGCAGCCCCAGTGAGAAATTTGATTAGGTTGAACGGAAAATTTGTGCTACTCTTTTCGATAGAATTGAAAGATGATATTTTTACTCTTTAAATGTAACTTTTTGCACAAAGATATTCGCCGGTTTTTCTTTTGGATACGTTTCGCTCATCTTTCGAATGGCTTTAGGATTTCATTCGTGTTCAAGTTGTCAGCCTTTTGAATGGAAAACTGTTCAAACTTTTAGCAAAAAACAGCACCGATTTTCTGTTAAACTGTTAAATGCGCTGCGGTTACTTTTAAAAAGACATCCAAACGTGATCGAATTTAATCTGAATCTGATCCAATTTAATCCACAGTTAACCCAAATCTAATCCAATTGAATCCAAACTTAACTCGAATCTAATCAATTATGCCGGTTTGTGTATTTGTTGCCATTCTTGCCATCTTTTTTCAATACAATACAGTTGAATCCAAATCTAACCCAAATTTAATCCGCTCAAATTCAAATTGAATCCAAATCTAATTCAGTTGAATCCAAATGGAAGAAAAATGTAATGCAATTGAATCCAAACTTAATCCCGGATCTAATCCAATTGATTCCAAATTTAACCCAAATCTAATCCACTCGAATCCAAATCTAATCCAATTGAGTTCGAATGTAATCCAAATATAATCCAATTGAATGCAAACTTAATCCCTAATCTAATCCGATTGAATCGAAGCATGGCCTAAATCTAATTATTCAATTGAATCCAAATATAATCCAACTATTTCATGTTATATACTCGTATCAATCGCGCAATTTTTAACAGGCCACGAAACGCGTTGCGTGCCTCTTTTAAACCAACCGGACGCAAACTGTCCCTATTACTATCGACCGTAAATGTCCCGAACGAATCGATTTCTGATTTGGCGCAGCAGAGGATGCTCGACGAGGGTGCCAGCACTAATTTACTCGTACAATTGTTCCGTTAAGTTACGCTCTAGCCAGCCTGATTACAAGATTACGCGTTGCTCGGCTTCGGAAAGAGAACTCGACGGTGCGCGTATCGCTTGCATTTCTAACTCTTTCGTTTCTCGCGTTAACGCTCTCAGTGCCCACCGTTGCAACGATCCATTTTCCAAACGTTCTCCTAGGCAAAGTTTCCGCGTGTATATCGTTGGCATAGGAAACCCGGAGCGTTGAAACTTTCATCGCAGCGCCGTTATTTCAGGGCGGTAAAGACTTCGCCGGCGTCCTAATCGCGTCGCGGGCTTTAATCTTCTTCTTAGCAACGCGCGGGCGTCTTAAGATGTCCCAGGCACTGAAAGCGTTAATCCGCTCGTTAAATGTAACAACGAATCGTTCGTATTCTCTACGGCGACAGCGGAATATAAGTACTAACTTCGTAGCGGACTAGCTTTTTACTCATTTTTTGTTCACTTTCTCTCTAGTTTAATTTTCAGCTAGTTACGGTTTTGGAATGCTTGCTCGACACTTTTTTTTTTTCTTTTTAATAGTTTTACACCTCGATCGTTTCCATTCACCCCACCTTCTTTCCGCTCCCGTTTCCTCTACTCGCTTCTCATTCTCACTTCCATTCACCCTCCGATGTATTCCACCTGCTAGATCCGTTGATCGTTACCCATGCACGCATCGCTTCATTTACAATCCCCGTGCGATTCGAATGGGGGCGGTTTGGACGATCGACGAGTAACAATGAACGTTCTACTAATCGCAACATGCAACGCGCGGCGTTGTGATTTTGGCAGAGCGACAAGTTCGACATCCGACATCGTTCTGCGAGCACGCAGAGCGTCTAGTGCGAAGGAACGTTATCTTTTTTATTTGTTCGCGTTTCTGCCGGCTAGTGTGTGGTGTACTTTTTTCTTCTTCTTCTTCTTCTTCTTTTTTTTTATTTTTAAAGGTATGATTTATATTCGCTGCACGCGAGGGAACACGCGTTCGATCGATTCTCGGTACAAAAAAGAACTTCAACGGCACAGCTTCAATTTATTTCTCTCCTCGCAATACGATCCGTACGGTTCGGAATGGTAGAACATTGGCGTCGGCGACCACCTCCACTCGGCACACCGTTCTCGATCTCACTCGCTACGTTTATCGCCACTCTCGTGCACTACTAAATGGAACGCAGTGTGTGAATATCGTGGGATCTTAATTTACACGGATTTGATTCTCTTCGTTTTACTCTTTGTTCGTGTTCTTGTTCTTGTTCTTCGTTATTGTTGTTACGGTTGCTGTTGTCGTCGTTTGAACGCGTTAGTCGATTGGTTCGATCGGTCTCTCGATAGATAGGGTAGATAACAGATGCGACGGAACGCAATGGAAGTTCGAAAGATTCTTCGTTCGTATCTGGGATCAGTGGCCGCGCTGGGACGCTTGCTGTCGGAGATCGATCGGTTTTTTTTTCTTTTCTTTTTTTCTGTTCTCTCTTGCAATTCGTCGATAATTATGTAGTCGCGAAACGCTTCGATTCGCGATTCTCGAGACCCGCGCCCTCGAGTCCAAGCGAAAACGGAGAAAGAGTGTCGATTAAAAAGCGCTGAAAACTCTTAAGAAAACGTACAAACGATCGTAGAAAGGTTTTTTGGCCTGCGATCTCCGACGACGAAAGCCCGATCGAGGTGAAAGCTCTTCGTTTTTTTCGTTTTTGTTTTTTTTTTTTTTACCTTTGGGCGACGACAGTCTGCCGATGGGAACCGAACGGAATAACAACGCATTGCCTTTCTTTTTTTATTTTTTTTTTTTTTCGAACGTGGTGTTTCTCTGTAGTTTTGTATACTTCTGTCTGTATGTTTATGTCTGTGTGTGTGTGCGCGTGTGCTCTTGTTTTTTTTTGGTTTTGCCGTATCACTGTTCCAATTGAACATATAAAACCGCGTCCTCTTTGCGCGTGTCGGTCTAAAAACGGGATTTTCTACTGGCGTCAGACGCGCGTTTTACTAGACGCGCAGCATTCACGTTTCTTTAACCGTGAGAAACGTGGATGTTTCTGCGAGCTGTTTCACGAATCGCGATCCGCGTAGGCCAGAGGTGATGAATCGACTGCTCGCGAGCTGTTTCTGGCCGTTGCTCGTGTTTGTTTGGCATAGAAGGGCAATCTCCATCGAACTCGTTTGACTTCTGCGTCGTTCGATTCCACGCGATGTAAACTTTAAACGGAGGTACACGGAGCGGTGGTTAATTTGCCGATGATTGGAAATTCGGGTTACTTTGAACTACGAAGAATCAACGAATAATATTCGTCAAACATGAATTTACAAACACTGTAATGATTAATAAACAGGACGACAGCGATATTAAATATCATATGTCTGCGTCATTTGTAAAACAAATGTAGAAAATTCAAGTTAGTTAATTAGCACTCAAAGAGTTAATAATTCAAAGGTTTTTTATCGACCCGTAGCCTATAAATCGAATTCTTATTCTCTGCATCGATAGTTTGTAAACATTTTGAGGCTCGATTTACTTTTGAATAGCAGCAGTTTTTCATCACCTACTCGCCTATACTTCGATATATATACTTTAAAAAGAAGTTGTGTCGCACCCAACAATTCTCAAGACGTATTAATAATTACACTTATACTTTAATATTTCATACGATTTACCTAAAATCATCTTGCGATCAATAGCTTAAGAACCGTTGCTCTGTATTATTAACAATAATTCAATTAGCAAAGAAAATGGTGTTCTAAATTCTTATTTTGCTTCACGTATTTCTATATGATAATCAAAGATAGTTGGTATTACCGAAGAACTTAAATCTGAATTGATCGGTATTTTATACGCATCCGCTTAATTCCTAATCGGTAAGCAATCCAATTAACGGAACACTTTTGACTGTAGGAAAATTTTACAGAAAACTAGAATCACGAGGTGCATAAATTTAACAAGAAAAATTAGCGTCTACAATGTGGGCCAATAACAAATCATATCTACTTACACATTTTTTGTATGGAGCTTCTGTTGTGACTTTTTACAATTTCGCGAAACTTTTACGAGCTACCTTTCAACCCTTTCGCTATGCCATAAGTGCATGTGGCTTCCAGCATTCCATGGATAGCTGAATGTGTTTCGAAAATTTACTTCCGCGATACTTTTTTTAAACGGGAAACGTTTGTGTTTAAACTAAGATACTTTTACCTCGTTGGTTAGCTTCATATTTAATCAAGCATTTAACTAACTGTCCGTGAATATAATATTAAAAAACGATTACGATGCCATTACAATTATTAGTCATTACTTCACTTTATCCGTTCTTTTGTTTACTGCTTTACGCGACGAACGACTTTAGTCACCCGTGGCTAGCAAAAGGATTAAGAACCACTAATGTAACGCGTAAGAAATACCACGTTCGTAGAGCGAACGCTATTCGTTTAGTCGCGCGCGTCTGACGCATACAGGAAATTCCACTTCTAGGCCTGACGCGGACAACCAATTTCCACGCACGATCGTACGGCGTTTCTCCTTACCATTTTCGTAATTGAAAAGAACAAAGGCAAACGTACGATAGCGCGGCGAGGAATCGCTAGCCCGCATCGATCCTAAATAAACCGTTAAATGAATCGGAATTTCGTAACGATTACTCGATAATTCCACTTTTGTAGCGATACCGTACCCACTACCTAGCTACCTATCTACGCTTCTAATTATACCCCTAACAGCTACGACCGTCTAACAGAGTAGTTTCTCATCGTTAACTAAATGTATCTTCTCCCCTCGTATTCATTTCGTCTCGTTTAGTTATAGTTATAGCGGTAGTAACGTTCGTAGTAGTCGTAGCGATAGTATCAGCGGTAGCAGCAAAAGTAGTAGTAGTAGTGGTAGTAGTAGCAGTAGCAGTAGCAGTAGCAGCAGTAGTAGTAGTAGTAGACATAGATAATAATAACAACGAAAGTAATAACCACACTACTATCGGTAGTAGTAATAATATACAACAGTAGTAGTAGTAGTAGTAGTAGTAATAGTAGTAGTAGTAGTAGTAATAGTAGTAGTAGGTGTACGCAAAAGTTTTAATCCTCGTCTCTCAATATTCTTTTATTCGTGTGTATGCGTGTGCGTGTGTGTATATGTGTATTTAATATAAGTATTACAAATTGATCTTCGAACTTTGGATCGACTTTCTGCCACCTTTTTACCAATCGTCGATCATCGAATTTCATCGGTGAAAAAATGAACTCGGTTCTCTTTTTTCTGGTGGCAAACGAAGCCTCGAATCTCGAAGCGAGACTAAAAACTTTTGCATACACTCGATAGTTTAGTAGTAGTAGTAATAGTAGTAGTAGTAGTAATAGTAGTAGACATAGATAATAATAACAACGAAAGTAATGATCGCACTACTATCGGTAGTAGTAGTAATATACAACAGTAGTCATAGTAGTAGTAGTAGTGTTAGCTGTATACAAAAGCGTTAGTCTTTGTTCGTTAATATTTTCGTCGCGTAATGCAAGTATTACAAATTGATGTTCGAATACATTATCTCCCGTTAGCTTTCCGCCACCTTTCCGATTCCTTGGCAAATGAAAGAAATGAAACTGGCGGCGTCGAAGTGGTCGAACCGAGACTGAAACTTTTGCATACGGCCGATAGTTTAGTAATAATAGCGGTAGTAGTAGTGGTAGTAGTAGCAGTAGTAGTAGTAGTTGTAGTAGTAGTAGTAGTAGTAGGTAAGAGTAGTCGTCGTTGGCGTGTGGTAAATTACTCGTGACAGCGAGTATCAGCTAGATAGCGGTAGTAAGTATAGTAGTAGCAGTAGCAGTAGCGGTAGCAGTATAGTCGTAGTTAGTAATAGTAACGGTAGTAGTTAATAGTAGTAGGTTTTTACTCGATAGATTTATAACAAGTAGTACACTAATCTTTTAATAGTAATCAATTTTTTATTCCTCTTGCGGAGTAGTTATCCTGCATTGTTTTATCATTTCATGGAATTAGCTAGGCTGGTAGTTTATTAATGCGCGTCTCTTTTTTTAAAATTTTCCTTTCTCTAACTAAAGTAGCGAGGCGAAAAGTTCAAGTATCGTAATAAAGGCGCGATAAAACGTAAACCTCTTGTGTATAATTATTATTGTTTTCATTATAACCTCTGTCTCGCTTTCCTCGTAGATAGCAACAGAGCAATCACGCGTCACTTCGTTCGTTCGTTCGTTCGTTCGCTCACGCATTCATCGCATTCGTACTTATCGCGCTCTTCGGATTTTCTCTTTTAAAAACACACTGGTCGCAGTCGCACGGCTTTCGCTCTCACGTTCGTTCGTTTCTTTCTCTCTCGCGTTCCACTTTTCTCTTTCTCTCTCCATTTTTCACTCGCTCGCCACAATATCAAAGTCTAGCCTTTATTTTTTTTCTTTTTTCTTTGCTCGTTTCGTCTAATAAAAAGATAGATGAAATATCCCTCGGTAAAACTCGCATCTAATACCTAATAAATCGAATAATGGAATCGCTTTTTTTTCTTTTTCGTTTGCTTACTTTTGCTTCTCTCATTTCTCGTTACTTTTTTTGCTAAATCGCGCGGTTACGATATTTTTCATTAGTGTTTTGTTTACCTTCTAAAATTGCGTACTCGCTTTTTTCTTTTTATTACGTTTGCAACGTCAGACTTCCTCCTTCATCGTAGTCGAGATTATACGTGGTGGTGTGGGGGGTTACATGCGAGTCGCGTCCCGAAACACGGTTTCATTTGTTTTATCTGTTTACGATTATTAACACAGCGTCGCCCCGAGACCTGCGTACAACGGTAGCCGAGAATTTTGTAACCGCGATCGTTCAATTCGATTCTTCCCGATTGCAACGCGAACGGGTTGAATCGGCGTGTCCGTTGAAGTCGCGTCGCGATTACTCGAATCGTCGGATCGCGAGTAGAAACGGCCCGTTATACGACAGACGGTTCGAAGGGTCGATCTAAGCGGAAAATGTTCGAGCACGGACGATGTTCTCGAAATAATCGTGGATATATCGTTTACGCGAGACGACGTTCTTTTTCTTTTCGTTTCGTTATTTATTTATTTTCTTTTTTTGCATTAGATTTTTTTTTTTTTTTTTTGTTACTGAGAATGGTAAAATGGCAGTCTTGGCGATTTTGTGATGCGCGCTTTTTCTTTTTCTCCAGCGGGAAAGAGGCGAAACATCGAGACGACAGCGAAGAGATAGGGAAAGTTTGTTGTTGTTGTTGTTGTTGCATCGCATCGAATCGAATCGAGCACCGATTGGCTTGCCAATTCGTTTTCCATTACTTTCGAAAAAGAAAAACGTTCGTTCTGCTTTTTCTCTCCCTCTCTTCCTGACCTCCTGTTTTTATTCTCGTCCGCGCATCCCTTTCGATTTAAATCGTCAATTATGTATATGTACGTACGTGCGCGTGTTCCAATTAGGAAATAAATACATACGAAGGCGAAAAGAATGCGAATGTATTTGGAAAATGATATTATTCCGTTAATCCGTGAGATTATACTTGAACCCTTTCGACCGTTTATTTAATTCGAAGTGGCGGAGTGGTGTTTATAACGATACTTTGAAATACTGCTTCGCTATTTGGCATTTATCGAGACTATTCGCTATTTACGACGGAATTCATCGCCGTTCTGTTAATTGGACACTCGACCGAAAGGGTAAAAATCTTCCGTTCTCTTTCCGGTGTAAATCAAAGAAGCGAGAAACGAGCGTGCTCGAGAGGAAGAGAAAAGAAATACAGTGGACCATTGAAATTCGAACGTGATTCGTTCCAGTACATGGTTTGAATTTTTGCTCGAATTTTGAATTAACTTTGCTGTAGTCCTCGATTTATTTTTTTACGCAATCGTGTTCTTAATCTTGTAAAACATTTCTCAGTTTTAAGGCGAACGTAAAAGGATTGCTATTAATGTTCGTAAATTTAAATATTTCAGTTTCTACGACGAAGGTTCTCCTTCTAAAAATTATAATTTTACTTTTCTGAAGAAACCAAAATGTGATTGAATTTAGTACAATTTCAAAGAGTGCAGCAGGGTTAAGTTCTCCGATTTGAAATAATCCCACGTGGATTAATCGCGTAAATTAATCCTTTAATAGCTAATCCAATTAATCTCTTTACCAGCAACATTAATATTCTTACGTCTCGATTGCAGTCAATCATAAAAGTCTACGTACACCTCTAAATTATTAATATTTAGACAAATACAGGAGTTTTAATCATTTTAAGAATAGTACTTTACTTGTTAATTAAAGCTAGACGAATTAAAAAAAAAAAATAGTAATATTTTTCCTATTGGTTTTTCATGAAATACACGCGAACCAAAAGTATCCAAAGCTTATCGTTGTAATTGAATTTATACTCCGACGCATCTGTGACGTTCTATAATTTGTTTAGCGCAAATAAAGTCACATCTTCTATACCTTTAGAAGGAATTTTATTTATGCACTCAATGATGCTCCCTTTACAAAACATCCATGAATCTTTTTTACGTTTGATTTTATATTTTATTATATAAACGGTATCCTAAAATCTATAAATACTTGAAACTTAAAATATGTATGTAGATTTTCGTGACTGACTGTATGCAAGTATTTATCTAATTAACATATAAGTCGTATTTTCTTCTTTGTTTCTCTTTCTCATTTATTTCATTTTTTGTATACGCGTGCTTCTACTTTCAGAAATATATTTTAGCCGTCAATAAATAAACAAACAAATAAATTTAGAATTGCGTTCAAACTTCAAACCATAGGAATTTCGAGTTCCCACTGCATATTCAAAAACTCATCCGTTCGAACAGAACCATGAATGCGCAAACGCGGAACAAAGGATCATACCTGGTACTTGAACATTTCCTGACCGTCCAATCCCTTTTCATCACCCCAGCCTGAACCCAAAAAAAAAGATCGAATTCCTCTGCTTGTTCGCGAATCAGCCTCGCTATAAAATGAATCTCTGCGTGGTACTGCTTTCGCTACTACTCGAATTCTCTGCCTGTGTAACCGAGTTCGAATTGGTCGCGAATAAAGGGATCGCGATGGTTGCGCATCCGTGAGATCAGGAGCGTAAACGCGGTTTGAACGCGCCATCGGCAGACACTTTTCCGGGGCCATTCAACGCTTTCTTTTTTCTTTTTCCTTTTTTCCACCACAGCCAGTCGGCTTTTCTCGTGCCGGCGCTCTCTTTTCGATCGCTTTCGCAAACTTGTCGCGTCACCGACCATCGTATCTCGTCGGTTCGAGCTTTTCCGGAGCTCGGCCGATCTCGTTCTCCGATTCGCACCCTCCTCGATTGCGCACGAATTCTCCACCGTCGCGAGTCTTACAAAATAGCGGCGAACGGTTATTTTAATAATTAATTATCCAAAGCACCGATACGATCTAAAACTTGAAACGAGTCTACCTTTCGCCGTCCTGTCTCGCGAACATCGTGCACGATCGAAGATTGGCGCCGCTTAACAGTTTAACGAGAGCAACGCATGCCTATCGTTTCTTCGTTTATCATCGTAGAAACGTCAGTTCGTGGATGTTTGTAACCGTGTAAGTGTGTGTACGTGTGCTCGTGTGAGTGCGCGAGTCGTGTCTATGTGTGCGCGAGTGTAGTTACAGCGTTACGCTCCGAAAAACGAATTGCATTCCAATGGTCTCTCACTCTCTCTCGTGTTCACGAGATACGTACAGCTTCTTACCGCCGGCGTTTGCTTTCGCTTACTTCGAATATTTTAGTCCATAGTGAAAAAACAGTCTCTCCGCCGCTGCAAGACACACTTGTTTTCCTTTTAGCCGCTCGCCGTCTAAACGCGTGTTCGGTGAGTCCGTGTGTCATCTCGTCGCGAGCACCATCGCCATTATCCTTCCGTTGGTCTTCTCTCTCTCCCACTTCCGTCTTCCGTTCTCCTCTTCCGCTCGATCGTGGCTTCGTCCGTTTTCGCGCAGTGTTATTTAATCATTAAAACGAATACTTTTTTATTTATTTATTTATTTTATTTTTTCTTTGCTCGTTTAGCGTACCTTCGCCTACGTGTACTCGATATAATTACATCGATAATAATTAATTAAGTATTATCTGGTACGATTCCCCTGGTTTCGTCGCCGCCCGGCTCCCCGTTCCTCCATGTTTGCGCAGCGTTTATTTGCGAACATCGAAAGGAGCAGGGGATCGACGACGGTTCTCTTAAATATTTTTTTTTTTTTTTTCGTGTGTTCTGTATATGTGTGTGTGCGTGCGCGCGCGCGCGAGCGCGTGTATGTGTGTGTGTTTATACGTGTACGTGTATGTGTGTTTCTCGCGAAACCGCCGCGACTTAATTCTCTTCCCTTCGTTTTTTTCGTTTACTTGTTACTTTTTATTTATTTGTTATCATTTGTATTGAACACTGGAGTCGGTGGTGTGGGGGGTGGTCGCGCGATCAGCAAATATCGCCTTCCAACCCCCCTATTAGCACGTAGGTCCCTACGTGGGGTGCGTGTATACCGTAACACCTCCGAAGCGGCTGTCTTAATTTCCGACGCGCACACCGTTTTCCGCGTCGAAACTTTCCTTCGCGCCACCTCCTTTTCGTTTTTCCTCTCTCTCTCTCTCTTACGCACTCTTATTTCGAACTCGTTTAACGTCGCCTTCTTCGTACGACGTTTCCCCTTTTGCTTTTCTTCTTATTCGCGTTTTTCTTTTCTTTTTTTTCTATTTTGTTTCTTTTTAATACTCGTTCTCGAACTCTCTTCCGCCGACGACTGTTCCGTTCTCGCGTCGCGCCGATGGAAGAAATTATGTGGCACCCATAATTTAGTCAGCCGATTCTTGGTCGTTGAATCTCTTTTATCTTTTTTTTTTTTCGTCCCCTATTCTTTTCTTTTCTTTTTTTTTTGTCTCGTTGACGCGTAATAATGGATTTGGAAGCACCCCTCGTATTGACAGACTATGGACAGACGGCGGGCTGGCGCGCGCCCGCATGCGCAGCCGCGTGCGATTCGTCGCAGCTAGCGCGCATGCGTACACGCGCTATCGCTAGCGCACGCAGCTAGCGCGACTACGACGACGTGTGAAGGAGGCCTACGTCAGGCACCGTAGGGAGCTGCAGCTGTTCTTCGACAACCGTCCCAGCATTGACCACCACGTTGCCACCGTCTCCTTCACTGCAATCACACAAATCCCGTTTAATCTTCCCCGTCCTATCAATCGTTCGATTCGATCGAAAGATATTTCGATTTTCCGACACGTTTCGACGGAAACGCAGGATTCGGGATGCAAAGCTTATACTTTATCCTAGATAGACTAATTGAACCTTTTCTTTTCGGGTGGCCCTCCTCTTCGTGCGCGTCCTAAATCAGATTCTTTAGACTTTCACGCGATTTGCTACGGATGGATCTATAGCCGGGTATATTCATCGAACACGTTAGAAGGATTACGATGTTCAGAGATGAATGTACGCACCTAGTAGTCAGACGTCAGTCTCGATGCTCATACAGGCTGGATTAATATTGTTATTATGGCGAGGGTTGCAGTTGGGCTTCTTCGTAACCTCGGGACGAGTGAGCAGTATACGCTCTTCCAGCTCCATCATGTCCGACGACGATTCCGACATCGAACTCTTCTTCAGGTGTTGACCTGCGAGACACACGAGACACCAAAGTTCGACGCGTTTCATCCGTTCGCGTGCCATTCGATAGCTATTGGTACGCTTAGCGATGGGATTCGGAACGCTTCGAATTGATATCGCGTATCGGGTGATTTATTTGTTTAGTAGTACACCGGACGAAACCCTTTAACGTACGTAACTTACAAACTTGCCGGCGAAAGGCGAGAAAACATTCGCTCCTCTGCAACTGTTATTAAATGTTACTCGACGTTACTTCTGAGTAGACGCAGCTTAACCCTTTGAATACCGTTGCCGTCTATAGGCGTTCATTTCACGTTTTTCAATATTCTTCCATCAGAGTTATATTAATATCTAACTTTTCTAACGTTTCTTCTATTAGAATTATCGTAATGCTCTCTTCTTCTATCAGTTGTAAGCGAATTCTAACCGATGATGCGTCGACGATTTTCTTTAAAAAAATGCATATCCACGAAAAATGTCGTTACCCGTGATGTTGTATCTTGTAAAAAGTTAAGACCGCGAACGATTCAAGACTTCCAACACGGCCAAGACTCGTTAACTTCGAATCGTGTTCGAAGCGATTCGAATTTTCTCGCCGTGCTACAAATTCGAAGCGTTCCACGTCCCATCGCCAACTACACCGGAAGTGTATAAACCCTGAGAGTCGAGCTTAAATCGTCCGTGCGTGCTTTTAGGATAATCCTTCTCGAGTGTGCTTTACTCGTGCAAGCTTTTTGCCGACTATCAGTTTCTTTTTAATCGTTCGCCGCTGGACGTGGCAGCCGTGGAAGGTCTCTGCAAATCGGTGCTCGCCGAGAAAGGCGTGAAAAATCGACCGGCCGGCGGACTCCGCGCCTAAGCGGATTAAAGTCAGGGTAAACTATCGTGTCAGCAGGGGCGTAGACACGCGATATCGGTACATACTCTTGCCGGGATTTGCCAGCCGACCGACAACTTGGAAATGTAATCACGAGCAACGTCGAGGACTGCTGTCACGCGCAATCCTTCTCATCCCGTCTGATCGTACTTACCGCAAACGGAATACTTCTGTGAAAGCACTTTGTTCCAACATTTTCCCCCCCCTGCTTTTGTAAATAGACCGGTGGCTCTTTTTAAACGCCCTTTCGCGCGAATCGTTCCGAGGAAAGTGTAACGACTGCTTGCAGTCTTTATTGAAACGCGGATTTTCGCGTGGCTATTTATTTTTAAGTTGCTTTAGGGTGCGAAAATGTACGAAATTCGAAATGTGGGATAAGTTGTTATGCGGCGAATTTTTACGCAAATTCGTTTCGTTATCGAGAAAAATTAAACGAGTGGAAGTTAAACAAAGGGTAGCTTTACAGAATCGTAAATAGTTAAAGGGAACAATCAAATCGTTTCTGCATTTTTTACACACTTCGAATCCTCCAAATCTTGGAATTTCAATCGCTTTAAATTATCAACGCTTTGAGTTTTCAAAAACTTAGAACTTCCGGTGCTTTGAATAATCGAAACGTCGAATTTTCAATGCTTTAAATTCTCAAAACTTAGAATTCCCAATGCTTCAAATTCCCAAAGCGTCGAATTTTCAATAGCTTTGAATTCCCAATGCTTCGAGTTCTCAAAGCTTAGAATTCTCAGTGCTCCGAATTCTCAAAGCCCCAAAATACTCAAATGCTTCGAGTTCTCAAAGCTTAGAATTCTCAGTGCTCCGAATTCTCAAAGCCAAAAATTCTCAAATGCTTGGAATTTCTAAATCTCACGATTCCCAATACTTTTAATCTCCGGTTCTTTCGAAAACACCGTAATAACCCGAACGAGTAGCAAGACTGCACATTCTTAATTCCGTTCGAAAAAAAAGAGCCTAAATTTGCATAAAAATCTCCGACACGCGACAGAACGTTAGACCTTCGTGACCCATGACTGACGCCGATAGCAAACAACGTGTCGCCTCGTTTCGCTTAAGACCTCTACCGTTCTCCCCCTTTTAAAATTCAAATGCTCTCACATGGGAACATTAATCGTTGCACTTATCAAGATCAAACGTTTAATAGCCGAAACAGTTGATCCCCCCTCCCTTCCCCTACCTCGGTGATTTGCTTCGATTCGAATTCGAAAGCTTGTAGAGAGAGGGTAAGGAAGCCGTGTTAAAGTTTCAGGTTGGGGTTGATTTGAAATTCGGCGGGTAGATTAAACAGTGGGAATATCTCGTACCAGGGAGATACGGGCAGCTGGTCACGTGATTGAAGTTCTGCGACTGCATCTCCTCCTGGTCAGTCTCACGATGATAGAAGTAGTTGAAGTTGGAGACGATGACTGGGACAGGCAGGGCGATCGTCAGCACACCGGCGATCGCGCACAAAGAGCCCACGATCTTCCCCCAGACTCCCACGGGCCTGAAGCAGAGAGAAACGGACGGTTTGATTCGCGGTGAACCGGCGGTTTAAACATTCGATAGCTTCGTTCCTCATCTAGAAACTCGGTGCTAGGTGTGGTGTTTCTATCTTGTGTGAGTTTGCCGTGTCGAGTCGAGTGTGGCGCTACTTATGCGGTATTGGAGGCTCCTATAGATACACACGGGACCATCTGCGTTGTGTTTCACCGCGTCGCAAATAGAGATTAGTCATGATTTGAATTGCGAATAGAATAGATTTCCTCGGTGCGAGTGCATATCTTCGCTGCAGCGGATTAGAAATTTCCAGCGATCCGCCTTAAGAATTTGCATCGACTTTTTTTTGGAGGATTTCTATTGAGGGTGGTAGAAATTCGGTGACCAGTACACGTTAGCATCGATTTTCAAACGTTATTTTATATTCAACCCTATAGATTTTCTTCGTCGTCACACTGCGACCTACTTTGTTTCCGATCAGGTGAATTATAGCACCGAATTGTATCTCATCAGTCAAATTATACGTCTAGATATCGTTTGGAACCAAAGCACGAAGCTAATTTCTGTGCCTTACTATTTTATGACGTTCATTTGATTTTTGTAAGTTTTATTATTTGACGTCTGGAAGTTATTTGGAATCGATTCATGGAACTAATTTCCGTACCTTGCTATTTTACGGTATTAATTTGTTTTTAACCAATTGGCTCGTACGATATGCAAAACCTCTTTGGAAGCAAATCATGGAACTAATTTTTCTATACTACTACTTTGGTATTAGTTTGTTTCTCTTGAGTTAAATTATACGATATCTAGAAGTTACTTGGAAACAAAGCATGGAACTAATTTTGTATGCGACTATTTTGGTAGTAACTTGTTTCTCTCGAGTTAAATTACACGATATCTAAAAGTTACTTGGATTCCACGTATACAGCTAATATTATATGCCACTATTTCATAATACCAGTTTGTCGCTGATCAATTAAATTATAGTTTGCTGTGTTATATTACAATATCGATTTCCTCGCCATCAATTAAATTCTATAACGTCTAAAACTTACTTGGAACCGAACCATGAAATTAATCTTGTATGCGACTATTTTATCGTGTTAATTTCGTCCCGTTCGCTTCAATTATATATCTAAGAGTTACTTAGAACCAAAGTATGGGTCTAATTTTTGCACGTTATCATTTGTTTCCGATTACGCCAGTTGTACGATATCGTAACGTTATTCGGGGCTAAAATATGGAACTAATTTTTGAAACGTGTTCCGTGCTCGTGCAAATATTAAATGGAACTAATCTCTGTTTGGCGAGCGCTAGGTAATAGCAGAACCGTGTATACTTATAGTGTTTCGCGTGTCTAATAAGAAGCGGGCTCTCTAGGCTAGACTAGGGGACTAACGTGACTCTCTAAACAGGCTCCTCTTTCCTGTGCCGATGCACCGTTCCAAACAAGCGGGTGCCATTCCGTTACTCAGATCCCATCGAACCTTCTAACGGTACGACATGCAATTCTCTACACTTTCACGCTCTCTTACAGAGCACAACAATCGAATCGATTCACAGGACATTCGATCATCGTATCACGTTCATCTCGCCGATTCAATGATCCTTCGTTTCGAACATTCATGCGTATTAGGTTTTCCCAAAAGTTCTTTCCATCCTCTTAACAGCTATCAAATACACAAACGTTCACGAACACGGCTAGTACTAACTGGTTAATAGTCATTTATTCACCCCCTATTTATATTCTGCCAAGTTATGCGCTTTGCATTTTGTTTACAATTTTCATCGACAGCGACACGAAGATCGGTTAGATTCGTGTGCTTAGTTTTTGGTCAAATCGTTAAACTTATACACTCTCGTTTAAAAGTTTGGGACAATCGTTATAACGAGTATCCGAAAATACTTTTTTACTTTATTCAATTGTTTCGTCACATTTAATGCGTATCTTTATTAGTCGGTTTCGTCCTTCTTTTTCGTACGAATATTGAGTTCGTGTAGAAAGAAAAAATTTGTTAAAACATTTACAATATCTCGAAACACGCGTTTGTCGAATTCACCCTTTGAATCGTTGTGTTCCTATACTCTCAATGCCTCGAATTTGCCCCAAAAATCTGGAAACAATCGAGTCGTCGAAGCCCAGGGAGAAAATTCATTTACGATTTTATAAATAACTTTACCAAACGGTAAATATATTCAATATTTATAATGTACACCAAACTGAATTTGGTCTACCTCGATTCAAGTCTTTATTCATTTACATCGACCACTCTACAACCAATTAACGCGTAACTGCAAAAAAAAAAAAGAAACAAATAGCATTTTGCATTGCTTTTCGCATTGCGTATATCGTCTTTAGTATTCTTCTCCATCATTTTACGAGTCTTCGACGTTATTCTCTCAAACTTTCGTGGCGCCATTTCGCTGAACAGCAGAGTGAAACGCGCGTGAAAGAACTTTCGTGACAACCCGATACTTTCGAGAATTGCCCGAGCTAATGAGCAATTAGAAGGCGATCTCGCGATTCGAATGACGGACGTTATCGCGACTTTTGCGAAACGCGTCGCGTCGAGTCGTCATAGAGTGGAGAGAGATGATTAGAACCCCGGGAGTGCATTTCATCGAATTGAAAGCCGCGTAAGTCGCTCCACGCATCGATCGTTTCATCTTTCCGGAAGCTCCGGTGACGAGGCGAAATTCCCCCTCCTTTTTTTTTTTTTCCCTCCACGTCCAAACGAGCTAGAATCCGATTATTACCATCGGATCAAGGCAAACTGCGTGCACCGAGGTACACTCTGATACAGTAATTCGAAAAAGAATCCGCGCAACGATCGCTCGATTCCGTGGTGAAAATTTCGAACCGCCGCGAGTTAAAATTTCTACTCGGCCTCCGTCTTTCTTTTCCCTTCGTTCTCGGTTAGCCGATGAAAAATCCCAACGAGATTCCAATTAACCGGCCTGAAATGGTGCAACGATAAAAAGCCTTTCCCTCTCTGGAATTACCGTACACCAGATTATAGAACGCAACAACGACGACGACGACGACGACGACAACGACGGTTATTCGCGACTAATCCCGAGGCTGCGAAGTGACGCATTCTTTTGCGGCGACGAAGTCTAATTGAATAACTGTCGCTATATGCGCGAACAATACCGGTTCGAGATCAAAGGCGGGTATGAAGAATTCACCACTCGTCGCGCTCATTCAAGCTCGACCGATGAATGCCTCGCGAATGGGTTTTAGCGCGAATTCTTCTACCGTCGAGCTTCTTTTCTTCCCCGTGTTTCTCTTCTAGAGAAGCGAACGCGGCGTTGTTTCGGAACACCGCGAATTCTTCGGTTCGCGACTCATCCCGCTTTTAATGCATTCGAGACCGGCGTATTTGCGTAAGCAGTCGACGATATTTTTGTGGTCGAATGCAAAGAATAATGCAACGTCGACGGAACGTTTGATTCCTCCGTGTCTATCGCAACAGGTACAAAATTGAAATCATAATTAAAGATAACGTCCAGATCAATGAGATTCATGATCACAGAGTTCGTTAAAGAAACCAAATTTTAGTCGAATAGTGTAATTTAACGACACCTAGAGTAGGTTAATGACGCGGTGTTAAACACCTTGTTAAAAAAAAAAAGAAATAATGCAACTGTTTTGGAAGACAATTGTGGGGAGTAAAATATTGTTCCGCGATGAATTTGGAATTATTCATCTTTTAATTAACCAGCGTACGATTAATGCAGGATGTAAATTTGCCCGGTGAGCAACAAGTTTTCGATTTCCAACGCGTTTCAATTTTCAAACCTTCGAAATTACCAAGCTTTTAAATTTTTCTAGTTTCAGGCTTCTGCGACTTTAGATTGTCAAATACGTGCTTCGATTTCCAAGCGTTTGAATTTTCAAGCCATTGAAATAGCAGAAATTTCCACTGTTTTTGATGTCGTTCGAATAATTATCGGATAATTATTAAATAAAAATTATAAGACAATTTATTTGATAGTTAACTTCTCTAATAGTATGACTTTCTTTGCTAAAATCAAAAGATTACGCTGTTACAGAAAATGTGTCGTCCCCGAAATAAAAAGTTTCAATGATTCTCGCGTATTTCGAGATGCAAACTTTCGTTAAATTTACAATCGTTCGAATTATTACATTTTATTATCGTGACGCGAATCCGTTATCGAATACTTTGTAACTTTAGAATGACGAAGACGCGACGTCATTGATAAACAATATTAATTATGCAACGATTCAATAATAAATAACTTGATCGTACGTTCCGAATTTTTCGACTGATAATTTAATTCTTTTTTCTATTCTACATCCCAAAAAACTATGAAAAAAATTAGAGCTACTTTGATTAGTCAAATGTACGTCTGAGCATTTATTTTCCATTTTTTCCCCAGCACTGAAACGTATTTTAAACAATTATACCAATTGTTTTCGTCGAAGTCGATCAATCGCTGGTCTCGAATGGATTAATTGCAGTTGATCTTATTCAGTTCGTGCGAAACATGAGCTACGTCTACGTATAATTACGGGAATTAATCCCGATTTGCAAATCGAGTGTGAACTCTATTTTGACGGTGAGTCGCGTTGTATTGAATTAGTTGCAAAAAAAGAGATCATTCGTATGCAGGTGTCACTGTACTATGGGCCTTTGTGATCCATGACTGATGGTGGTAGCAGTGATGACAGCGTTGTGAGCGAAAGTAGAAAAAGAATGCTTTCCAAAGGATGCGAGATAGTAGATATATTAATCTTATGGGATTTTGGTATCGATGGAAAAAAGATGTGGAATATGTTTGATCGCGAACAAGCATGCAAAAATGTGTGTCGGATAAAGTAGTGTTCCTCAACCATTTTGGGATGGCGACGCAATTTAACACTAAAACTACTTAAATTTGTTCAAATGACCCGCTAGGAATTTACTATGAAAATGATATAAAATATATGATATACAAATTGAATAATTATATAAATTATATAATTTTCCACGCAAAAGGTAAATAAAGATTTACTTCATTTGCAATGTGTATTTTTCTTTAGCGTGAATAATTTTTATTTCTTTGATGGAAATAAATATACCTAAGTATTTTAGTCGCTGGTAGTTTTAGCGTTAAAGTTAGTTAGGTCTTCGATTGTTTAATTGCGCCATAATTATTAGAAAAATATTCTGTACTCAACAAGTAGTACACGAATCATATTTAGACTGCTGATTTTTACGCATTTATGGGAAAGTTAAATATGCAAATAAGTATATAATATAATGCAGTGTACAAAACTACAAAAAGTACTCTACTCGCATAAAAATGCGCAGTCTGATCATAGTTCTCAAAGTATGGAATATTTTAACCACGAGTGAAACTTTAACGAAACTCTCGCGACACATTGGTTGAGAAACACCAGGATAGAGAATTTCATAGTTTCGCCAAACAAAATTGAAGTCTCAATTCGATTCGATTCAAAGCGCAGTCGAATTCGTAAAATATTTTGCCACTAAAAACTGTAGAATGTAACTTTTACGCATTGTAAAACTATTGGGATAAATAGACACTAAAGTAACAAACATTATTCATCGTATACTTAACACTATAATATGTGTTTGCCAATGAAACGTAATTTTTCAAATAATCCGACAAAAATTTACAAACATCGCATGCATTGTATAATTTAAAAAGCATTCGTCTAATATCCATTTCTCATTTCGTTTCAAATTGATTCGTAAAAGTGCACGAGACTTAAATTTAGCGTAATTTTGGTTCTTTTCAACGTAATCATTTAACTACCCTGAAAACTAAAAATGGACTACGTGTACGGTTTGCGACGCGCGCGTATCTTGAAACTGATTAAGAAAATAATCATCCGATTGCAGAAACGGGACGAAAAGTTCGTGGAACTTTCGAAAGGAAAGATTTAACTTATTTAAACTTAATATTAACTTAATAACCTCGTCTATCAAACTGAATAACTCGGTATTAAGCTTAACTCGATTAAACGTGGTAATTTAATCAGAAGAATCGAAGATAGCAATTCGGCTCGTGATAAATCAGTGAGGTGAAACTTTGCCGAAATAACGACGACCTGTCGAAACTTAGCTGAGTTCGTTTAACCCTTTCGCTGCGCCCTCGAAAATTGACCAAATCATTTACGAAACGATTACCAGATCCTAATACATCCTAGCACATAATAACATAATAAAGTTCTAGATCTCTATAGATCCCAAAAATGATCGATAGCAACACGTCCGCCATCTTACCCTAGAGACTTCAACTTTGCTCGGCTCGAACTACGAGAAAATTGTACGCGACAAAATTCTACAAATTTTTGAAAGGTTCCCGTTGCTGCAATTATGGTTTGGACAAGGAGCAAGGTTTCAACCACGGATCGCGATTCAATTTCGAATCGAATATATTGAATAGCCCGGCTGTGTGTGTTTAGGTGACAGCGATGCCTTACGATCGAAAGTGGTCGCTGCGCCGAAACGAAAGGTTTCCGAAACTGCGATCAATCGCGGTAATGGGAGGCGAGAATCGACGTAACGAGACGGGACACAGCCGAGGGCGGAACACTTTCAAAGTATGGTTCGATGGAGGGAAGCTGGTTACGCGAGAAACGGGCTTCGATAGAGGAAGCGAGTGACGCCGGTCTCCCGACAAAGGAGTCGATGCGTTCTATCGTAATGGGAAACTGGAACGGGCCTCTCGCGCGCGCTAGACACGACCATTCGCTAACTACAGGATAGACTATCCATTTATAGGAAACATCATAAATTGCTTAGACTGGTGCACAGACTAGCATCAAATTTATATAAAAACATTACTAAATCGAAGTAATCGATTGCGTATCGATGTATGTTGATACGAATCGAAGTAATACGAAATAATGGAAGGTGTACTTAATGTTAACCATTTCGCTACGGCAGCTAGGAAGTAAAAACTAAAAGTGGCAAAAATTATTAGTAAAAAACTAATAGTGGATAAGGTACAGTTTTTAGCAATACGCAAATAGGATAAACGGAAATATTTAGATACTTTGCATTATAGATCGTGGTCTAATATTATCGTTACGAATGGGAACATAAACGATACTCTGTTTTAAACAAAACGTATACTTTTAACAAATGATTGTTTGACTTTTGAGGCCTTCGTAGTTACGTTAGTTATTTGTAATATATATTTTTAATTACCAAAGATAGCGTCTTATAATTTTGCCGAAGTTAAATTGTACTATTTCGATAGAAATTGAATATTTGGTTAATTTACGAAGACATTGGTTAACGATAAATGGTTTTATTTCAGACTTAACGCTCTTTAACCCTTTCGCTGTTAAAGACGTATATATACGTTCTGAAAGATTATGCAATTATCAGGTAAAAATATACATATTCGTTTTTTGTAACGCAATACTATTTTTTATTATAATTTATACTTATTCTGTCATAATCAATTAAGTGAAATATGCAAACATTTGCAGCCGAACGGCTTTTGTAATAATGAAAATAATACCCAACTATGCTTTGAGAATTCGTTTAATTTTATAGTGCCGTAACGAAAGGGCTAATATAAATATAAAATTAAGCCCTTGTCTTAGAAACTTTCAACGTGTTTTATAATTTTGTCCACTAGTGTATGTGAGCACTACTATAAATCTGGATTTTACAGATCGAATTTATGCCGAAAACAATTGCCATTGTTTTAAAAGCGTTGCTTTCTTATTCTACCCTAAACTAGTAATATCACGCGTGACACTAAAATGGTAATAAGATAATGATTCTGTATAGGAATGAATAGTCTATCTCATACCTCGTCAATGGCAAGACCAAGGACTCTTATACAAGTTTCCTCGTGTCGAATATATTCGCCCTAAATGCCAACACTTTTTGCGCCATTGCACTTTTTATCTTCGAATAATTTTCCAATCGCGTTACCTCGACACAACAAGTATTACGTTTTACGGAAAGTTCGTTTCGATATAGTTTTCGTTAGACACGATGTCGGCGTTAAAATCTTTCGTGTATCGCGAAATCGGGGGAGGATTATCCCTTGCGAACGTGTATAAAGTTTCCCGAATGTCTAACATGGGCGAATACTTTTGTCGGCGACTGTATATGGAAGATATTCGGAATGATAATGGTAAATAGGACACCCTGTGTGTATCCACGTTGGGACGATACGCAGACATGGTATTTATATGCGAGAATAATCAGCAGTCGCTTCGGTTTCGTTCCCATTTGCTGAGCGGAATTTCAATGAGACAAACGTTCCAGCTACTTTGTACTGTTACTTCGCCAACATCAAACTGTAACTAGCCCAACCTTAGACTCTAATTTCCAAAGGACCGACAGAGAGCACCTAGGCTCCATAATAGTTTAATAATAGACCCATCCTACTAATCACGCTTTCTACCTCGAGGGATGTGCTCGCAACGGTACGGATCCAACTAACAATTCACTCGCGAAACACTCGAGAATTTCTACTCAAACATGCGTACACAGTGTAATCCGGTTATCACGATCATTTTGGGACTTGCACGTTTTGACAAGAATAGCCGACTGATAATAATTATCAGTGATTATTGTAACCGGATTCCATTACGTAAATACGCATACATTGGCGATCTATCCGCATGTTTCGCGATGGAAACGTTACCCAGGCTTGGCCCCGCATTTTTTTCCAACGCGTTTATCGCCCCGACGATCCGAATCGTCGAGATCTCTCGGCCCTTTCGACCGAGGGCGTTTCCAAGAAACGAACCTGTGCCGGTTGCCCGAGGACACTTATTGATTTACGCGGGGCAATTGCTCAAGAAGCCCTTCGGCCGTATACACCAGAGATCTCGAGCCTCTCTCGATGGATGCTCTTGAATCTCGAGGGTTCACCGCGAATCACCTAACTACCCCGTCGATATTATAATCGGACCTCGCGTGCAACTCGATACATTGTAATTCGCGACACCACCGTTCAGCTGACACTTTTTCCCGTCCCTAGTCCAGCGTACAATTTTTCAAACGTTATTTATTTATTATTTAGAGGGTTCAATGCGTATCGTATATTTTTCTTAGAAACATTTTACTTTGATTGAAAAATTAGGACCTTTGCAAATAAAATGAAGAAGATACAGGACGTAAAATTATTTTTTTTCTCGTGTATAGCAATATTTTTTTGGTGGGGGGATATTAAAGTTTCGATCGGTGAATTTTAACAAAAGTATTCCGAATTATTCCACAACTTATCGTTACACTTGACTTCGTATCGCGATTAGATTCTATTGTTCGCGATATTCTCACGATTTTATCTACACCTATTTCTTACTTCTTTCACATTCGAAGAACCGCGGATCAGTTAATAACACGGGCAATAAGGGGTTTCCGTGTCGCGCGGAATTATTGATCTACATGATCTTCAGTGCCGCGAAATAAATACAAAGGAAAAGAAACCGAAGCCTTTGAATGCTGCTGAATAGTCCGCATTGAAATTGCTGCGTATCATCGCCTACATGCTGATGGATTCTAAATACTCCCCATCGAGGTAACGCGTAAATTCCCCTCGCAGATTAACCCATTCGCAAGCTGTCACTTAACTCGGTGAACTCGTGTTTGCATTCATGTTAGTTTACGCGGTTTGCAAGTCTGAAAGCAGTACAGAGCTTAATAAGCGCGAGATTGTACTCTTAGGTATTATATTTAAAAAAGCAAGTAACAACTGAAACAAATTGAGGACACATTATATCGACAATTTGACAAATATACCGTCAATTTATATTACAAATTGTAATAATATATTGACAAATTAATGATCAAATCGTATTGAAATTTATCGAGTTGTTTTAACTTTATATTCAATTGGCTTGAAATAGTCTGCCAGCAAAGTGTCGACAAAATTATTTGCCAATTCTTCAACACGCTTATGCACGTATTTCATAGCGAAAGGGTTAATGTACTATTTAGTACGCATCGTGAGCAAAAATGACCTAGCTCGATTTCAATGTACGTATTTATTCGAGTTTCATTTCAACTTTAAAATGTACATCAGTAAAACTACTTGTGCATATTTTTATCAGTTTCATTCTCTATACTTTCTCAAGTTGATCAGTATTTATACGAGCTTGATCCGTCACTACAAGTTACATCAATCGGATTCAAAATATTGATATTTATTAAAATTTCATCTCAACTTTAAACTCTGCAATCTACAAAATTATTCGTGCACATTTTCATTAGTTTCCTTTTCTTACACTTTCTTAAATTGATCAACATTTGCGTACCTAGTACACGATTCGCAGGAATGAAACAGTCCTACTTCCACGTAGCGGTAAATTATCGGTTTTGCGAACGGGTTAAAAAGCAGAGCCTCAAAATTAAGCGCCTCGCGCGAGGGAAATTTGTAACGTAGAATTTTCTTCGCCGCCCTATGCAGCCATAATCGAGTTGCGACGTCACTTTGGCTCGCGCGTACCGTCGTTCCCGCATTCCCTGGCCCTCGATTATTCTTCCAAAGGGCAATTAAGCGCGTTCAACGCGCCACTCGCTTCAATTGGGAGACGTTTCAATTAGAGTCGATCACTCTTAGGGTAGGGGGGGGGGGCGAGGAAAAGTATGTTTCCTTCCAAACGGTCGCGAAGCACGGCGTCGAGCGCGCCGAGATCGCGAATAGAAAACAGAGATTCCGAGAGGGAACGATTCATCCTTTATGGGAGACGATAAGGGAAGAAATCGACGAGGGGTCGAAGGTTGAACGGAAACGGAAGGAGGCGATGGAGCACGGTTGGAAGGAATCGAAAGCCGGTTAAACGGCTGAATCAGCGCGCACACGATCGGCAGAGGAAAGTAATAAAGCGAATGATCGGAAGACCGGGTCTCCGTAGGGCGATTCGGGGAAAAATGAAATAACGAGCAGTCGATTTTTCCGATCGATGCGTGTGCTTCGAGGGGGGGGGGGGGGGGGGGAGGAAATTGCGAACGGTACCCATCCGGCGAGGAATGCGGTGAGAAGAACGTGAACGGAAGAACAATGGACGAACGATTCGAGGGGTGTAAGTGAAGTAAAAGAAAACGGAAACATTCCCGGAATCTGCGGACAGCGGGATTAGATGCGTTGGGAATCGAAGAGATCGAAAACTAGCGTGTTCAACTCTATCAAGCAATTGTTTTTGGGAAGCTTTTCGTAAGAAGGGCCTAAGTGGCAAAATCGAGGATCTAGTAAATCGCGGAGGTGCAAATTCACGCGTTTTGTTAGGCAATTTGAAGGTAAATAGCGACGCGATCTTGTTTAACGCTGGAACTATTGACGATTAAAGTATAGTTTAATTACCGTTCGCGGCAAGGCGATTAACCGTTTGGATTACAATAACGAATCACGATCGTCCTATGGTTTATGATGCAAGTCGAACAAAAACGAATACCATTGATGGTAAAATTTCATTTGAACACTAATCCCAACTGTGTTTTACAAGACTCGGGTTGTAAAATAATAATTGCCTACGATATTCGTAGGATTTGTACTCGATATGAAAGCATCGATTAAATAACGCTAACATATGTAGATAGTAAAATGATTGTAAGGCAAGGGGTTAAAATGATAAGAGGTTTGCAAAAATATATACAGTGTTAAGTAATTTTTTAAACGAGTATATGAATACAATTAACCCCTTGCCTTATGAATATTTCAGTAACTATATATGGTAGCAAAACGTATTATCTACTTCAACATTGTGTCAGCTACAAAATATTGAAATATTTTGTAGTATTTAGATTTGAGGTAGCGATTACAGAAATTCGAAAAAGAATTGAAGGGGTTAAATTTAATGTTGTTAAAAGTAAATGCTGAATCAAATCAAAAGGTATATTATTCATGGATAAGTTATCATAGATTAGATATAGTCAGATACGAAATATTGAAATATTATACAGTATTTGTATTTGAGGTAGTGACTACAAAAATTCTAAAGAGAATTAAAGGGAGTAAATTTAATTTTGTTAAGAATAAATGCTGTATTAAATCAAAAGGTGTATTATTCATTGGTACGCCTAATGAATCTTTGTTCATTCTGGTTATAATAGATCTCCAAAGATCTTTGAAAATGCATTGCTTTGAGTTTGCGCAATTTTCGTGCAAAATTACCGATGCATCATTTCGACCACTTCGATAGTTCCAGCGTTTTGGGAGTACATTATTAGACAATAGCGATTCTAGAGGCCCTTTTTCCAAGAAGCTCCTCAATTGAAAATACAGGCAACCCTCGTATAACGCGGAAGTTTGTTTTCAAAATACTATCGCGTTAAGCGAAACACTAAATTCTATTTCTCTTTTTCTTCTTTCTGTAATGTAAAGCGACGAAAAAAAGGTATTCATACACTGCAAATTTCTGATTTCTATTGAAAACATTTTTGTCCGTAGAACTTGAAAATTAAGCGATCTCCATATTTGGATACATTTGGATTTAGAGTTAGATTTTTAGATATTATTGCGCCATAAATAGGTTTCGACTTAATGTTAAGGTAAATATTATAATAAATAGGTTTCGACTTAATGTTAAGGTAAATATTATAATAAATAGGTTTCGACTTAATGTTAAGGTAAATATTATAATAAATAGGTTTGAAGAAGATGTTTCCAATAAAAATGAATAATTCTCAGTGCAGGAATACTTTTTTCGGTCCCTGTTTCATTTAACCCTTTCGCTGCGGCGGATTTGAGTCGGAAAATACGCGGAAGTCGTGAAGATACCAAATTACATTACGTTAAATTCGTATCCTTCTTCTAATAATTCTTTTCTATTCTTCGGATAGTACAAAATTTCAAGTGCTTCAAGCGAGCGAAATTAATTATCGGAAAATGCCAATTACGCGCTACGCATGAATTTCTTGAGTGATTGAATTTCTATAGACGTCGGTACCAGTGAAATGGTTAAAAGTACCTTTTCCATAGATTCAAAAGCTCTAAACACTCGATAGGTGTAATTTTCATGTTGGTGTTTTTATCGAAATTAACCCTTTGCGAACGAGACGTAATAACACCTATGGGAGTACTTCAGTTTTCAATTCTACGTCTTTGAATTTTCAGGCTTTCGAGTTCCAAACCATATAATTACCAACGATTTCAAATGTTTATTATTGTGTTAAGTATTCATTACGTTATGTTTTCTGCTTTCAAAGTCGACATGGGTTCAGAAAGCCAAAAAATGATTAGGCGACTATTTGTCGACACTCGTCCGCAAAGGGTTAATAAGAAATTCTCCCCATTTATATGCTCGCTATATATAAACACTTTGTTCGTTAAATTAAGGAAGAAAATTTCACCCACAGTGAAAACCTTTAAACTATAAAATGAAACCAAAATTATTCAAATTAATTCTATTGATTGATAAGTTGTTTAACCCTGATGTTCTCTTCACTTGCTTTTCACATTTACGTTTCTTGCAATTAAATTTACACCGAAACTTAGGGAATATTATTTTTTGCATGGAACTTATGAGAATTCCAAACACATTGAATATCAAGAAGAGATACTTAGAAATGTAATCTTAACAAAACGAATAAAACGTAATCTTCGTATTGGGTCATATAGATCCAAAGAGAACAGCAAGGTTCAGCACAAAGGATAACAAAAATTCAAATCAACTCGTAAAGAAAGTTAACGTCGCCCAAAAACGATAGCTATGAAATTATTCAAATTAATAGTTTTACCTATCCTTCCGAACGTCTATGTTCATTTATCCACTATCTTTAATTCATGCCTGTGAACCACGCAGCGCAAAGAATCTACGATCTCCAAAACACGTTAAACGAGCACCGCGTTGTACGAGAGTCACCAATACCATCAAATTCATCGTAAATTCGAAATCCAAATCCAAAACTAAAAGGTAGCAAACTAAAAAAGCGATCAAACAGAGGTGAAAGATCGGGCTATAGATCGGATAAATAGATGGGGACGTGCTCGAAAGGAAGCAAGAGAGACAAGGAAAAGAGAACACGTTTGCAAGGAGTAGTAGAAAGTTAATCGAGTAATAATTAAGTAGTTAAGTAAAAGTATCGAAGGAAAGAGAGAGAGAGAGAGAGAGAGATAGAGATAGATATAGATATATAGAGAGAAAGAGTAAAGTAGAGTGTGTGTTCGTTTGTTTGGCGGGCATTAACTAGAGTCTTAAGTGAAAGTGAGTACATCATACGTCATGTCACCATAGCCCACGGTCGTCATCGTGACAACGGCCCACCAGAACGCGTCCGGAATGGACTTGAAGAACGAATTCTCGGAGCCGGCCTCCGCGAAGTATACCGCCGATGAGAATAGCACCACACCTGCAATGCAAGGAAGAAAACACCGGTTCAGTGGGTTTAACGCCCCCGGTGGCTCTGTACCTCATGTCCCCGTAGCCCACGGTCGTCATCGTGACCACCGCCCACCAGAACGCGTCCGGTATCGATTTGAAGAAGCTGTCCTGCGTGCCCGCCTCCGCGAAGTAAACCGCCGACGAGAACAGCACCACACCTGCAACGCACACAAGAGGAACAGACGCTTCAAGACACGCTACTTTGCCGGCCCATTGTTTCTTTAGTCCGTTTAGAAGTGTCCCACGTCCACCATCTCCCCCGCATCATCCTCCTCGGCGTCCTGAATACGTACATATGTCGCGCGTCGATTTTGCATCGATACACGCGCGCGTCGGATCTGCGATCGAGTTATCAACTGTTTAACGTCTTGAAAGTTTCGATGTTTCTCCGCTATATAGGTTGGAATAGGGCAGCGAACCGTTTATAGGCTTCCTTCCATTACGTTGATTGGATCGAGGATCTTCCTTCGGGTATCGGGTTAGGTTCCATCGTTCCACAGGTTTTCGTTACACTTACGAGGAGATATGGGTCTTTTGCGCACGGTTCGTTGGGAACGATTTTTTTTTGGAGAGTTCTCTTCTCGCTTCGTCGACAACGTTTCGCGGTTCGTGGGTCGATCAACTCGACAGGTTTTCCCTGGGAACTATCGTACTTTATGCTAATTTTTTGTACATTCTCCCGTCTCTCGTATCGATGACAATGTAATTTTCATTTACCATCGAAAACCGCGAATTTTTTATTCATACCGGTATTAAAATCGATAATTTTAAAGAGTCATCGACGAATAAGATTTAGATCCGGATCTGAATACTCGGATACTTGGATTTAAGTCCGGATATTCGAATACTCGAAGCAGGTTCTCGAATTCGAATTCGAGTTCCAATGAGTATCTTGGCTATTCGGATATCCGGATAGCAAGAGCTCTGATTCGTGGATCTTTGGATACCTTTTAACACTTTTAACCCTTTGCCGAACGATATCAGCGTGGAAGTTTCTTTGATTTTTCGATCGCGTGTTGATTTATAAAGCGAGAAATTCTATCTCGACGGATTCTATCTCTGATGGATCTTCATGCAAATTCGTATCTTTATTAACAAAATTACGCAAACACAAGGTAAATGGAAGGTTGTTTCGTTACCCGTAATAGAATAGTTTATACTTGACATCGAATGTTTCGTCTATCTCTGTATCCAATCTACATTCTGTGCTTTTTTGCAATTTTAATTTTCCTATAAATACGTAAATATCCGCAGTCCAGTTATATTCCGTCAGCAACGGGGTTAATAATTGGGAGAAAATTCGTTAAATATTAAATTATTCCATCTGCAAGGGGTTAACTCAGCGTTTGCCAACCTTTTTTAATTTTGGTTTGCAATTAAAACCGTAAAGTATTCAAGTCAGCTGTTTATTAAATATAAATATTAAATTTAACGCGCGTTGGGTTATTTCATACATTTTTGCGCGTGCAAGGTTTCATTCTAAATCGTTTATAATCCACTCGCGTTATTTTGTCAATGTTTTTATCCGGGGGTTAATTAAAAAATTACGCATGATATTTGGGTAAATTGATCGATTACCTAAATTGAATTAAACTCGGCTTTGAGAAGCTCGACGCTAATTATATAACTGGGTAATAGAATTCGGATAATTTGGGATAAAGTGGGGGTTGATCAGTTTGCCGTCTCGGTTTATTTATTCGAATGATTGAAGCTTCCTTTTGGGTTGTATTTTTGTCACAATTAAACTGCGGATCTTTGTCTCAAATTCGTCTCCTTGTAAATATAGAAAAGTGTATAAATGAATAAGTGGAAATAAAGCTGAATACGAGGTAGTTTTATCATTTAAATGTTATAACATTTTCAACCCTTTCACCGCGGTATATTTTAATCGAACAGAATGGAGAAGCCGAAGAAAAACATTAAACTGCTCTGCGTTAAATTCATATTCTTTCGTATCCGTTAGATGGCAAATAATTTTAGGTATTTCAAGATGCCAATAGTGCTTTTTGATAAATGAAATTCATCGACGCAAGACGTAAATGACACGCTACTCACGATTTTTTTAACGTCAATATAAAGCGATGAAAGGGTTAAACGATTTTCCAATTTAATCGAATTAATCCAATGTAACTTAACGTAATTTAGTTCAGCAATTTTTGTATAATTCGGACAATTATTGTGTATATAAAAGGATGCTAATCCTGTTAACAAATGACATTATTATTATATTATTATTATTATTATTATTTCATTTGAATATTTTGTATATTCTTCCACGTTGTATGCATATTTAATTTCCCCATAAACGCATAAACATCCGTAGTCCAATTATAATACATTTCCCCAAGGAAACGTAAAAATTTACGCAGTAACCCAACGGCACTAAAGAAACACGATTGTACGAAATTTATTTGCAACGTTCAAGCGTTACTTTTAAACGTTATATCTATCAGGTTGTTGCATATTAATCGACCGATAAAAAGTTAAGTTCCAACCAAGCGTTTTGACACTGAACTTTTAAAAGCGAAGTTAATCATTTTCTCTTGCCAATGGCTTACGTTCCTGTACAATAAACGTCGCTTGATGTTACTTCTAATTAATCAACGACTCCGAAACACCGAGTTACATAAGAGGCCTACGATAATAAAATTTCATATGCGACAATCTAATATCATTTCAATTTTACCGACGATGCTAAAACAAATATACATTGCAAACTATCGACACGCAAGGAAAATTTGCCAAATTTCGATAGAAGTAACAGAAGTAGCGCCTCGCCTTTATCGTTCGCTGCGCTTTTCATTTCCTCCGCGAGGCATCCAAAAATCCGCTCGGCTCTTTGTTTTCGAGAGCAAGGACGGAATTGGAAATTGCTGGAAGCCGAATTAATAATCGATAGAGTAGAAACGAGGCTGCTGTAAATCTGTTGGCGGGTAGAGGAGAGGCCAGCCTCCGAAATATCCCGGCAGAAATCTCCGTCAGCGGAAGCTGCAAGATGCCGTGGAAATGTTTCCGGTTCCCGAACAATACCATCCAATGACTTCCCCCGGCTCTCGAATGCCTCCGCTTTATTTTCGCAATCCGCGAAACGCGCGCGTCGAACATTCGGGGTTAGCTCGCGATTAAATTGCAAATTTCACCCGTTTCCTCGTCGCTCGTCTTTCCGATTCGTCGTATAAAAATTCACTATGCTAAATAAACGTCTGACGTTCTCGACAATCGACTGAAAACTTCCTTCGTTTCGCGAACAAGCGAAGTAGTATACACGGCGAGGGATGGAACGACTGCTGCATCGCCGGTGAAAAGTTTCGGTACACTTGGAAACACGTCTGCGGTTTGCGGACGCGAACCATGTAACCGTTACTCGATTAAGGGCTGATCTCCTTCCAGCCGACGTGTAAACATTTCAGCGGCGATGCGTTTAGCGTTAATCCGTCGACATCACTCTGTTTCGCAATTCTACGCTTTTAAATTGCGATACCGCGTAAGATGCACTTTTTTCATAGTTGCGGTTCACGCGTTATAACCATTCTAGCGCTGTCCGAATGCTTGAAATAACGTTCGATTTATTTAGTTCGCGTTTGCCGTTATCACCAAAATTCGTGGCACGTCAAATAGGAACGCGCAAAGAAATTTGACAGGATAGGAGAGAAGGAACTCGTTCTCCACAAATTCTTTCTCCTCGATAGCAACATCCAAAGGATGATTTATATCCTGTAGAATTTGAACAAGTAGAAGATTGGGTAAATATAGGGTTGCCATCTTTAGGATAATTATAGTTTATAACAGCATTCAAAGACCGGACTTTTTCCACAGACGCTTCTAATTATTTCTCAAGTTAAGTATTATATTCCAACGGAAATTTTCTGTAAATTATAAACGGCAATCATACGTAATGAATAAATAAAAGACTAGGCTGCAGATTTTCGTGCGCATTCGTATTTTCATTGATACTTTAAATAGAAAGAAATGAGACATAAATAAAGAGTTGCTTCGTGCTCCAAACAAAATAATAACATCCACAAAATATATATTAATATCTTATAATACAATTGTTTTAATATGATATATATAATATATATAATATGTTATAATTATACGTATATCAATATAATATAATTATATAATATATATATTATATATGTATATATATATAGCATTTTTTTACAGATTTTTATACACACAAATTTCTCATTCGCGCATAAAAATCCGCAGCTTAGTTGCGAAACTTTCTTCCCTGTACTCGGAACTGCAAACGCTTCGAGTAAAACTGCAACGAGTGACGAACTAAACAGGGAAGCAAGTGAACGAAATAGCGTCGAAAAAACGCGGATCCTTGCGCGAAATCCATCGGAGTATTCTAGGATCGCTGAAAACTAGGTGAAATCCGTGAAAATTGTGACGGATGGCAACCCCGGACAAACAGAACAAAGTATATAACGCAACGAAGCGATAGCATGGAATAAGGGATCGAAAGAGGGACTCACCGATGAAGAGGAAAAAGATGAGCAAGCCGAGCTCCCTCATGGAGGCCTTGAGCGTACGGCCGAGGATCTGGAGGCCTTTACTATGCCTGGACAGCTTGAATATCCGGAACACCCTGACGAGCCTGATGACCCTGAGTATCGCCAGGGACATCGCCTGGTTGGTACTCTTGTCCTGCGGGCTTACCGGCGCCTTTGGTTCATCAATCGTCTGGTCGTCCTCGGCCACCACGGTGCCGAGCGTGATGAAGTAAGGAATGATCGCGATGATGTCGATGAAGTTCATTACGTCACGGAAGAAGTTCAGTTTATTTGGACAGGCGAGGAAGCGCACCGTTAACTCGAACGTGAACCAGATGATACAAATAGTCTCTATTAGGAAGAACGGGTCCGTAATGTCCGGCACTTCGTCCTCCTCGATCTTCGTGCCGTTCGTCGTCGTGTTGAACACCCTGTAGTGTTTGAATTCTGGCAGGGTTTCCAGGCAGAATATCACGATCGACAGGAGGATCACGATCACGGATATTATGGCTACTACCCGGGCGCCCTGTGAACTTTCCGGGTATTCGAACAACAGCCAGACCTTCCTTTGGAACTCGTGCGACGGCAGCGGCTTCTCCTCCTCCTTGATGAACCCTTCGTCCTCCCTGTGAAATTTAGACCGATTGTTACGCGTTGCTTTCATTTGATAACGGTTAACCGTTGACTAAGCATAGAATAAACTATCCGTTACAATATTGTTCTCCCACTGACAGAGAGTAATTGTATTAATAGATTATGTTCATCTGCTAACGCTTATTGCCGTGAAATCGATTTCTCTGGTGGAAAGTTAATCGCATTTAAAAAGTCTATTCTACGCCGTCTAATGTAGCTTATTAATCTGAGTTCGTTATCTTCGTATACGTATGTATTATATTTCTTTAACTATTTACCCATTCCATATTGTAATTGCTACGAAAAGCTAATTCAATATCTGTTAATAAATAAATAGTATAGAATCATACGACGTTACTAGTTTAGAGTAGAACAATAGGAGAACGTTTTTAAGACGAGGGGAATTATAAGTAATTATCGCGATACACAATTGTTTTCGACGTTATCGATCTCTAAAATCCAAATCTATAATAATGTTCACGTATATACTAGTGGACAAACGTATAACACACCTCAGAAGATTTCTGAGATAAGGGCTTAATTTTATATCTATATTAAAAAGCGACAGGTCTGAAATAAAACTATTTATCGTTGACCAATATCTTCGTAAATAAAACAAATATTCAATTCAAACGAAACGAGTACAATTTAACTTCGGTGAAATTTTAAAACGCTATCTTTGGTAACAAAGAAAAATATATAATACATAACTGATCAAAAGTATCGTTTCTTTTCGAATGTTAATAACGAGTAGATCCCCCTTCATTTCGTATTATTCCAATTATTCGATTTAGTAAATTTTTGTACAATTTCGTTATATAAGTCTGGTCTCCTAAAATCATTTCTCCCGCACTTTCTGACTCTTTGCTGCACCGCTCGATTATTTAAATCGTTGCTTATTCTTCATTCTTCCGTCCCTGTATCTTATTTTCCATAGTAAACGTTTACATTGCCTATCATTTATTATCGCCATTTACGTGTCCTTTCAATTATGACTTTTGGAAGCGGTCTCGCAGACGTGCTATAATAGTTACAGGTTAACGGCTGCGAACGGTAAATGTAATTGGTAAATGGCGCGTTTGTTGGTACGGTTGGAAGCGAGTTTTCCACGGAAAAGACGGATTCGAGGAGCTTGTGTACGGTTTCTGGTTTCTGTTAACGCGGAGGAGAAGAAATGGACCGGAGGGAAGGTTCGTTCTTTTATTTCCGCGGCAACGAAACTCATGAAACGAGATCGCCCTCTCCCTCCACGAGCCGAGAGATTGAATGTCTCTGAACAATGAGATCGCAGGACTTCATTTCGGGGGCTCTTCAAACTCCCCCGCTTTGCGGCGTCTTTTCGCAACCGGAGTACCGCTTCTAAATATCTTTCGGTCTCCGTGTACCGAATAACTATTCCCTTAAATGTGTTCGAGGATTGCCGATGGCCCGGTTCAAAGCGATCCACGTTGAGACTTTTGAAATTCCAATCGAGCGGCGAGAATAAACATTGGTTAAAGTGAAATTACGAAGTACTGTTATACAGACGAGACATTGGGAAAATTGTCACTCGTTCGAATCTTGTTTCGCGCAAATGAAACGTCTGTTACATGGAAATTATTCAACCGATTTTAAGCAGCAAGCGCATAGACGTCAATTTATAGTGGTAGTGATTCTTCTTTAGACTTGTTCAAGGAATTACGCAAACGTTTCGATTATTCAAGTATGGTCAAATATTAGTAGGATAAGTAATAATAATATTGGGTTGGATAGAAATTTCGCGCCGCGGTACATTTATATTCTATTCGACAACGTTTTTTTAAATATCCATCGGTTAGATCCAAATGTACCTTAACATGTTAAGAAAAGCCTTTGGCGTATCAAAATGCTTCTATTGTAACTACAAAGCTAACTGTAAAAATATAAACACAGTTACGTAAAAACATGAACAAAGAATTTGCTTTTCGATATTTTCTTTTATTCGTATTCATGAGTATGTCTCCGAATTTGTCCCACCACTAGCTACAACCGTATGTTTATGCTTGCCAATAACGCTCATATCTATGCTAATCTTTTCGCGAATTCGCCTTTTTGCTAAATCTTCCCTGCGAAATATTTCTATTTTATGTATAGTCTGTCACTATTCTACTTATACCTTAACCAATGGATTTTTCTTACCCGTAAATAAATAAATAAGTAAATAAATATCCGATGCATCATCTATTGTGTTATACCTTAACCAATGGATTTTTCATAACCGTAAATAAATAAATAAATAAGTAAACATCCGATGCATCATCTATTGTGTCATCCTACGTTTAGCACTTTCTCGTACCAATGTTACTTACTCATATTTATCGATCTATTTACGTGTAAACCAAAGGGTATCTCACGCGTGGATAAATAAATAATATTCGTCAGGCAATTTCCTTTCCAACCGAATAAAAATGTTTGCGATGGTTACCTGAATTTGTTGGTGGCCAGCTCGCCCAGCTCGTAGAACTTGATCTCCTCGGAGAAGACATCGAGAGGAACGTTGACCGGGCGACGAAGCCTGCCACCGCTTTGATAATAGTAAAGTATCGCGTCGAAGGAGGGCCGATTCCGGTCGAAGAAGTACTCGTTGCGAAGCGGATCGAAGTATCGGATCCGCCTATGCGGATCGCCAAGGAGCGTGTCCGGAAATTGGTTCAGCGTACGCAGCTGTGTCTCAAACCGTAACCCGCTCACCTGTCGAGATTCCGAGAATCGATTATTAGTACACGCGGGCAACCGCAGCATATCCCTAACCGTAATCCCTATTCGTCATCCGTGCATCCCCAATAGAGACAACGCGCCGAGCGCACCCGAGTTTCCCACTTCAAACCAAACTAATTTTCTACCACGCCAAATCAAATCGATTTACCTGCTGCTGCTGCCGTTGCTGCTGCTTTTCATTAATCGACAAAATTCGCTTTTTATCTAGAAATACTATTCGGTAGATGTAGCGATTGCTGCCGCATTAAGCTTCGCGCGTAACTTTGTTTAGAACTATTTTAGAACGTGTTTAACGTAAAAATCGTTCTAGTTTGGAGCATAATGATTGTTCAACGACGAGGATATTTATGAACATTCTTTTATACGTTGAATATAATGCATTAATTACAACAATGTTCAATGTCACTGTTACTCTCACTTGAAAATCTTCTCATTTAAATAGAAACACGTTTTGCATATATCGGCACGTCAGTTTGTGTAACAGATACAAGGTGCGTGGTAAACGTATCATCTTTACCGAATTATGACACGTCTCATAGTTAATAAGTACATTAGTCAGGTTTTAATGTTCAACAGCACATTTACCTCCTAATATTTCTTTTCAAATATCAGGTGTAAACGAAACTCTGTTCCAACGAAACTCGTCGGTGAAGTATTTTACTTGACTGAAGTATATAATGTTCAACAACACCTTCACCTCCCAATATTTATTTTTAAACGTTAAGAGTAAACGAGTACACACTGCCTACGCGTTGTTACGTAAACCGAAGACGAAATTTAGTATGAAAATTTCTTTATTTACGACTCTTCGTACGTTACTTTGTTATTGAATGAACGAATTCAAGTGTCGGTTATAGATACTGACAGTAATCGGAACAATCGGACAGTAATTGTCCGGTTAACCAGTTTTTGCACATTTCGTTCTCCTTTTCGCATTTTGCTTCGCACGGGAAGATTTATCGAGTAGGTATACGTAAAACGCGGGTACGGTTTGCGTTAAACAGCGAAGAAGACGTTTCCGTGCATTTTCAATCTTCTTTCGGTCGCCATCGTTGATAAAAAGCTGCACCTGCCGCGACAGTTACAACCGATACTTCTCCTTTTTTTTTTCTTCTTAATCGCCTTAATGGCGAGACGCAATTACCCTAGTTTCGTTTATTAGTTTTCCGCACCGGCAAGGAAGATTGAAAGAAAGTCGTTCTTTTCGAGCCAAAACAAATCAGCACCGTCGACGACGCTCTGATTTATTCCTCATAATCGACGTTACGTACCGTCGTCGCAGCCGCTAATAATAGCCATCGCTAAATCGCTCCGAGCACGAGCCTCGAATCCGAGAATCTTTTTATAAAACGTCTTGCGGATTGACGATTTTCAGTCTTCCTATTCCGCTTGACAGCCAACTTTCAGTTGGACGTTTTTAGATAACCACTCGAAGCAAACTATCCCAACAGGGTTCGCTGACCCGCTCCTATCTATTTACTCTCGTAACCCTCTTCAAAATTATACTCCTACGCCAGCTGATCGCTTCCTGGTTTACTACAAATACTTCAGTCAAGTAAAATACTTCGCCGACGAGTTTCGTTGGAACAGATTTTCGTTTACACCTGATATTTGAAAAGAAATATTACGAAGCAAATGTGCTGTTGAACATTAAAACCTGACCAATGTAATTAGAAAGTATGGCACGTGTCGTAATTCGGCAAAATCGATACGTTTACTATACACCTTGTATCTGTTACACAAACTGAATTTCTACTATTTGTAAAACGTGTTTCTATTTAAATGATGAGTTTTCAAGCCACAGTACGAGGGACATTGGACTTCGTTGTACATTTTCAATTACGCGGTAATTAATTCATTATACTCAACATCTAAAAAAAATGTTCATAAATAAAAGGGCGGTTGAACAACGTTACGCTCCAAACTGGAGCGATCTTTCGGTTAAATACGTTTCGAAATAGTTAAGTAAAGTTACGCGCGAACCTTCAGCTGGCGGTACGTGATACACCTACTATATACCTTAATTTATAAAGCTAGCGTTGCTCGTTATTATAGCGTAAAGGGTTAAACAAAATTGTTTGCGATATTTACCCCGATATATTCAACCCTTTGAAAGGTACGTGTAAACCTTTACGATTGAAAGTTTTACCGCATTACCGGCAAATTTACCCGATAAATCCCTATCACCCACGCTTCGTCGACGCTAGTAGTCGTATCGGCAAGAAAATTTCACCGTCAAATTTATCGTTATCTGTGCAAGCTCCACTTGCTATTCACGATCGTTCGGCCCGTAAATTTATATAGGTTGGTTCGCGATACCGAATGCGAGGCATAAAAGTCCATTATTCGGAACGGGCAGACGACCTTTGCGAACATTATAGCGCGCGGGATTCGATGGAAAACGACGCGACGCGACGCGGTGCATCGCGACGACGACGAAGCGGCCCGTCGGGAACAGAAATTGGATTGCACTCGCGACGGCGCGGCGCGGACACACGCGTGTTCACCGCGGGTCGATATTTAGTCTCTTTATCGAACGTCCGTGAATGGCCACGATTTTTCACGGAAATCGTCTTTCGATCGCCCCATGTTCCGCTGCCCTCTTTGCAGATTCGTTTCCAATTGAAATTATTACGCGCGGCTACGTTTCAACCGTTTGCGAACCAGTGTCGGAAATAGTCACCCAAGTTCTTTGGTGTCTTGGACACGTACATTAATTTTTAAAACAAGAAATTCAACTCGAGATGATTAATATACGCTGCTGTTAATAATTGGACGAGTATTTATTTAATATCGTTTTCGAAATGTAAATAATCGAATGAAAATTCGTTAAATACTCCTTCGTTCCGTCCGCAAGGGAAAAGAAATAAAATTCCGCCCGAAAAACTCCTCAGCGACGACTTAACCCTTTCACTGCCGCGTGATACTCGAACGTAACGAGAACTGAAACGCGGAGCGTCATTAATTTTGTAACTTTTGTCGGTAGAGTCACTATTAACCGAATGCGTGCGATTATCAATTTTGCAATTTCTGCCGATAAACGGTCAATGTTATCCAAGCGTGCGACGTTACTAATTTTGCAGATTCTGCGACGTTATTAATAGACAATATTGTCAACAATTGGACGAGAATTTATTAAGTCCCGTCCACAAAGGATTAATAAGTAAGCAAAAACTTGTTCAGCGTTATTATTATGTTCCATCCGCAAACGATTAATTTTCTGCTTTTCTGATTAGTGCCCTAACACTTTTAAACAAGACCGTCTAATGTAAAACGCAAAGATAAAGAACCGATCATCACGCGTAGGTATATTAATAGAAAAAATTCTATTTGCTTGTTCGAAGCTTCTCTTCCTGCGAAGCTGGTAGAATAATGGTAGCAGAAGACAGACGAGTGACAGAGAAAGGATCGATTAGATGCGAATGCGATCGATACGACGAATTTTTCTGCAAACGATCGAACGGTTACTGTAATTGGCGCAATGCAGTCGTGTCATCCACGAGGACAGATAATTCCGTTCACACAATACGACCTTGGTACTATATTGCCCCTGATTCCAAGACGAACTTGGACTGCTGCCAAAATACGGTCTGTAGGTCACTTCGTGTCTTCGGATAATCTTGCCTCGTCGAAAAGAAAAGAAATATACCGAGCTAAGCGCGACCAGCGAATGGCGCCAGTCGTTTTGCATTCCAATTGCAAAACACGTGCAAATCGCGATCGATTCCGTTGCGGTTTGGCTAATCGCGTAGGGCACAACTCGGCAAGCTTCTCGCTAACAAGGACACTTTTAATCACTGACTTATGGCAAACGGTACTTTACTTTAATCCTTCATGGACGACATCCGTACGATGTACCGATCCTAGCTTCTTTTTCCGCGTACAATTTTTACGCAACTCTTCGCGCTACAAAAGTTCTTTAGCAGAACGAGTTTCTTTAGTAGAACAAACACGAATTAATTTGCAATCGGTCAACGATGTGTTAACCCTTTAAGTGCTATGATATACGTGTGGTCAATTTTGGATAGATGCATGGAATTTGCAAAGAAATTGGGGTCATTTAAAGCAATGAAGAATGAATGCGAAATGTTCGTCAAAGATAAATTTAGAAATATTGCTTTGATTAACAAATACGAGGACGTTGATATTAAAGATCATATTGCGTACGCGTGATTCGTAAAATATATCCAGAAACGTGTAGAGTAGCCAAAATTATTTACCACTCAAAGGGTTAACCCCTTGCCTTACAACGACGAGTCCCACTCGTCGTAAATTTATAGTCTTAATGCAACAAAAATGCCCGGCATTTCCAACTGATTGCGAGTTTAAATTCAACATTAATTGCTGTTTCGATACACAAGATTGTAGATCATTGGATACAATCGTTCGTAACAGTGTTTAAAACAGCGAATAATTTATCCGACTACTTCTAGCCAGTAAAAAAGATTACAAAGCAAGGGGTTAATACACCGTCTCGCGAAAAAAGTGCCGAGAACCGCGGCAGGATTAACGCACGCTTAACGTAGACCTTCAGGACGGAACTTAACCACGCGGATGTGATTTAAATTTAACCGAAGCCGAGAGTAAACCAAATTTCATCGCGCTTTTTGCGCGATCGTGTTTGAAAAGGACAGACGAGTCACAGGCGGCGAACGAGTTTCACATCTCTTCCACTCGCTGGTCTATCGGGACGTTCAGATAATTGGAGTCGAAATTCAGCGCGGCTCGGCTACCTGCGAGCCGTGAAATCTAGGCTCGCGTAAAAAAGTACCGACCCGTATTTGATCGCAATTGTCCGGAATAACGAAGCATACTTGTGGCGCCCAGTTCGACGTGCCAAAAGAAAAGGAATAAAAAAAAAAAGAAAAAAGGAACGACTGGGAATAGAGAACGCGAGAGATAGCCGGTATTAAACGAATCGAGCGACGTAAATCGTTTCTCGATTGCGCGTAAACAATCGTCGCGACACGATGTATCGTTAAGGTACGTAAGGTACATTAACGAAGCAACATTTAGGCAACGCGTGCCACGTAACGTGGAATCTTTCGAAGCGAAGCGACATAAAACGATACGCAGCGTAGGGTAGATGTCCCGATTACCGTCGGTGTTCCTATAATTGACGGTTTAACTATTTCATTTAACAGCGGACGAATGTACGAAGAATCGAGATTAAAAAAATTTGAGCTTCGTTTTTATGCAACAACATATGAACATTGCGTTATGTGCATAAACATATTAAATATGTTCATATTTAATATGTGAAAATATATATTAGGAGGTGAATGCGTCGTTTGGATATGAAAACGTGATTAGTGTACTGCAAGTAGAAAGTATGGCAATTTTTCTAATATAGTAAAGGCGATGCGTTAACTATATATCTTCTATCTGTCGTACAAACTGACGTGCTAATATATGTAAGGATCATTTCCATTTAAGCGACAACTTTTCGAATGACAGTACGAGGGACATTGGACTTCGTTATACATGAGTATAGTACATGTACATGAGTACATCAATGAGTTAGTACTTAACACATCGTACATAAGGAACAAAAAATTCACCATGAATAAAAGAGATGTTAACTAATGTTGCGCTCCAAATCGAAACGATTAGGATAGAATATGCATTTTCGCAAACGGATTGCACTCTAATATTAACCTTTCCGGTGTTTCACTAACCACCTTTAAGAATTCAAGCTTCTCGATCATTTTAACTCAATTCCTCATTATTTTCTATTACCTCTGACCTCCATTGAAGCGAATACGTATTATATACGATATACGTAATATAATACAATGGGTGTATCCCGTAAATTAAATGAACAAAATTAAAGCTAAGCGTATAAAGTGTTCGATGCGGTGACACTTTTCGCGCTCTTCGACACTGAAACGGTTAAATGGACGTAACCCCGATGGTTACTTCTAAAACGGTAACGAAGGAGAAAGAAGACGAATGCTTACGTTAATGACGACCCTCTCGCAAAAGTCATGATCGTGCGGTATGGGCTCGAACTGCGTGACGCCTGTGTATTGAGTGTGGGGGTTCGGCCCATCCTCGTCCTGGCTGCTGAGTTTCGGCAGCGATCTGAAAAACAAAGGCACTCGCATCGTTAAAGCGTCCCCGGATCATCGTGGCGATTATACACATGTATGTACGTACACGAAACAAACGTTGCTCCTATATAGGATGTACAAACGAAAACTAGGTTGCGCTACCTCTGCACTAACAGCCCCTATACCGAGCTATTCTCTTAATGAGCTACTAGACTGGTAAGCCACTAGGTCGACAGCCTAGCAGACTGCGATAGCTTGATAGATCGGCCAAGCGACAGATCGATCAAGAATTAACACCGGCCGAGCTACACGATCTATCTACCATCGATCCACCCAAATACACACGTAGCAAGCCGCTAACTTCGTATGATGGAATACGTTCGTTAATTGTCTACTGGAATGGAAAATCGCTATACTGCTGCTGGGCTAGACCTCGCCGCGGTCTACTGCGATTTCGGATCGCGCGCATAGAGATGGGGACAGAGGATAGCTCGAATAGCTACGCTTCCGGATAATTGCGACGTTTAAGGGAATTCGTAGGACGCCAGGGATTTTTTCATTCTTAACGCATTATTCATCGAGAGTCGGTTAATAGGCTTTTCTACGAATACTATAAATATTACAAATCGGCATTCTCCTCGTTATATTGTCAATAATAATTCAACCAGGAGATAAAATTGTGCTTTAAAACTTGATTTTACTGCGTATGTTTCTATAAAATTGAAAGCATTCTTAAGCTTCAATTGATCGGCCTTTTATTCGTTTTAATTCTTAACCGGTGGATAATGCGTTTAGCGAGTGAATCGGAAAATTATTCACGTGGAAGGAAAAAGGTGACGCAGAGAGATACGAAAAATGTAGAAACGATGGTGGATCTTTGAATATTGTTTCCTGATTCGGGGAATTGAAAGATGAGACTTTTAATTATTCTTCGCAAATATGTTAGTTTTGCGAATAATTTGAATATCGTAACACTTCACGGTGGAGATTTTGCCTCTCGATATTATTTTCTGGTTGGAAAAATGAATACGTTGTACTTTAGATTATTGTACGGTTGGGAGGATTTACATACATATTTGTCGTGTACAAAGATTTTACTCATAGCTTGACGATTTCACAGCGCAGATTTTTCTACAAACCAAATCGTCAGCCGATGTACAATGATTCACAAAGTTGGCAAAGGGGGGAAAAAGAAACACGGAAAAAGAGAGATACGAAAAATACAGGAACAATAATGAAGAAATTTGTACAGAGACTGAAAAAAATAATAGCACACCGCTGTATCTTTACATTCAAGTGCTGTGTTAATCAGATTTAATTCTGGTAAATCTTCTATCGTTTAACACTCTCTTATGTGACTACATTTACGTTCAATGATAAACGAATTTGCTACGGTTCAATCTAACTAACTAATAGTACTTGCATACAAAGATACAGTAGAGTGCGAATACTTTTTGCAGCCACTATATATTCAGCTTCGTATTATTAAAGCGTTAATCGACCCATGCTTATAGTAACATTTATTTCTGATCGAGAGCCAATACACCGATAAAGATCGACATTTAAAAATTACGCAACGTACCTTGTACACGAATGAAAGAATAAAGTACAAAGAAGACTGAAGACTAAAACTTTTGCATTAGCCCAATAATTTTGCTCGGCACCCTATTGCATAAAATTGTTTGTCCAATCTTAAATTCATTTTTCGATCTTACTTTCGTTAGACACAGAGGTCCGAAGTTTGGTTAAAGTCTCGATGAAGCTATACGTACGGCATCTTTCTTTCGCCTTCGTCCGGTCAAAATGTAGTGGAAGAAAGCTGCGGATCCATTCGGATGAAAAGTTCGAGGGTCGATTGACGTACGACAGGCAACACGCCAAGCGGATACGTGAATCTTAATTAATACTCGTCCGTGAGCAATTGAAATGACGAGCCCGAGGCTCGTCGCCAATAGCCGGCGTGTCGACTCGGCCATCACTGTTTATTATTCGTCTCGCCTGGATTCCTGAACTTGAGGCTACGAATTCCGAAACCGTACGAGTCCACCGATGTTTTCAAAGAGACGGGTTTCTGCTTATTTTCTTTCGTAGTACGTTAATTCCTTTGACCCTTCTGAATATTGTCAAGGATTTCCTTAACGTTGAAACCGCGAACGTTATTCGATAACATATCTACGAGTTTCGTATGTTATACTGCACGTATAATATGTCTTAAATGTGCAAATATATCAGTATATTAATATATCGCTAAATCAATACATTAATATATCGATATATCAATATATCAGTATGCCAATATACCAACATATCAATAGATTAATTTATCAGTATATCAATACATTAATGTATCTATAGATCAACGTATCAATATATTAACATATCAATATATCTATATATCAATGTACCAATATATCAATATATTAATATATCAGTATATCAGTATATTAATATATCAATGTACCAATATATCAATACATTAATATATCAGTATATCAATACATCAGTACATCAATACATCAATATATCAATGTATCAATGTACCAATATATCAATATATTAATATATCAGTATATCAATATATTAATATATCAGTATGTCAGTATATTAATATATCAATATATCAATATATCAATATATCAATATACCACTATATCAACATATGAATATATCAATTTATCAGTATATCAATACATTAATGTATCTATGTACATATCAACATATCAAAATATTAATATATCAGTATATCAGTATATTAATATATCAATATATTAATATATCAGTATATCAATATATCAGTACATCAATAGATCAGTATATCAATACATCAGTACATCAATATATCAATGTATCAATGTACCAATATATCAATACATTAATATATCGGTACATCAATAGATCAGTATATCAATACATCAGTACATCAATACATCAGTACATCAATACATCAATATATCAATGTATCAATGTACCAATATATCAATACATTAATATATCAGTATATCAATATATCAGTACATCAATAGATCAGTATATCAATACATCAGTACATCAATACATCAATATATCAATGTATCAATGTACCAATATATCAATATATTAATATATCAGTATATCAATATATTAATATATCAGTATATCAGTATATTAATATATCAATATATCAACATATCAATATACCACTATATCAACATATGAATATATCAATTTATCAGTATATCAATACATTAATGTATCTATGTATATATCAACATATCAAAATATTAATATATCAGTATATCAGTATATCAATATATGAATATTAGAAATTACCAATCTTAGAAACACCAAACGCTTGCGTTTCAAAGTTAAAAGTGAAATTGAGCTTTACTTTGAGTGTTATTAGACAAGTTTAAGCGAGTTGGAAGCGACCGCGTGAACAATTAATACAATTAAGTGGACTCGCGCTGTTTTTGAATTGCCGGCTTCATTTGTTTTCAAGCAACGATCGTTTCTCTTCCTCGTTTCGAAAGTTAAGTTTCCCTCAATGGGACAAGTTTGCAGTTTGCCTTCTCGTTTGATCGTCCTCGAATTACGTTTCTTTATTTTGCCGGATCAAAGAGGGTTTTTAATCTTTAGGGGATAGGGATCCCTCAAAAAAGAGATTTCTTTAATCCCTGTAACTTGAAGCTTCGCTCCTTTGAACTGGAGATTCTCTATTCGAATGGAAGATAAAGAAATCTCCGAGGGAAAGGGGGATGGTGAACTTGTGGCTTGTCGATTTAACAAATTTTGGTCCTTTCTTTTCCCTCCTACGGTACCACTTATATTTATTCCAACGAAAGTGGTCTCAGTATAGAAGATAAGCAAATCTCCTGTGCTACTTTTCGAGTGGATTATTTCTTGTTAGAATTTTTAACGCTACTTCGTCTTTTTTGATAATCAGTTGTAGCTTTGTGTATCGTAAATTTCAGTTTTTATAGGGACTTTGAAACTTTTGGATTCTCACGCGCTCGAGTTGTCAAGTTTTTGCATTTCCAAGAGTTTAAATTTTCAATCGTTTGAAGTTCCAAGCCTTCGAATTTCAAAGCCCCCGAATTTTCGAGACTTTTAATTTCCAAGCGTTTAAATTTTTAAGCTTTTCGACTTCCAATCCCCCCGAATTTCGAAGGCTTTAAATTTCCAAATGTCCAAATTTCGTAGGCTTCAAATTTCCATGCCTTCGAATTCCTAAGCCCCCGGATTTCGAGAATTTTCATTTCCAAGCGTTTAAATTTTTAAGCTTTTCGACTTCAAGCCCCCGAGTTTCGAAGGCTTTAAATTTCCAAATGTCCAAATTTCGTAGGCTTCAAATTTCCATGCCTTCGAATTCCTAAGCCCCCGAATTTCGAGACTTTTCATTTCCAAGCGTTTAAATTTTTGAGCTTTTCGACTTCCAAGCCCCCAAATTTCGAAGGCTTTAAATTTCCAAGTGTCCAAATTTCGTAGGCTTCAAATTTCCATGCCTTCGATTCCTAAGCCCCCGGATTTCGAGACTTTTCATTTCCAAGCGTTTAAATTTTTGAGCTTTTCGACTTCCAAGCCCCCGAATTTCGAAGGCTTTAAATTTCCAAGTGTCCTAATTTCGTAGGCTTCAAATTTCCATGCCTTCGATTCCTAAGCCCCCGGATTTCGAGAATTTTCATTTCCAAGCGTTTAAATTTTTAAGCTTTTCCACTTCCAAGCCCCCGAATTTCGAAGGCTTTAAATTTCCAAGTGTCCAAATTTCGTAGGCTTCAAATTTCCATGCCTTCGAATTCCTAAGCCCCCGAATTTCGAGACTTTTCATTTCCAAGCGTTTAAATTTTTGAGCTTTTCGACTTCCAAGCCCTCGAATTTCGAAGGCTTTAAATTTCCAAGTGTCCAAATTTCGTAGGCTTCAAGTTTCCATGCCTTCGAATTCCTAAGCTTTCACATTTCTAAGCGTTCGAACTTCCAAGCTTTTTAATTTCAATCCACTGAATTCGAAAACTCATAAATTCAACTTCCTCGAATTATTCGGTATTGCAACTATGGTCTGCCGCCACTGTTTTAATGCTACGCATCAACGACTGAACTTTCGCCTGGGAAAAAGCTTAGGTAATGGCGGCCCATATTGAACGTGTTAAAGAACCGCCATTTAATAACGAAATTCTATAAAGTTACCGTAGCAACGGTGGACGAGAAAATAAAATAATGGAGTATATTCAATCAGGCATGGCTGTAAAGTGAATTTTTAAAGCAGTGTGTACAATAGCGAGGGAAATGTTGGGAATCGACCCAGGACCCTCGCGGCCCTGCCAAGAGTGGAGCTTGGAGATGCTCTTTGGCGGTACATCTTGCTTCCACTTTTCATTTTCTTTCTCTTTTTGCTTCTCGCGTCTTGCTACTTTGCTCGTGGAACACCTCCATGCCGCCGCCTACTCCACGATTCTCCTTCTTGCCAGGCGAGATCCGGCAAAAGCGACGCTCAATGTTTCCCTTCTGAAACGTTCGGTAGGTTTCAGCACCCTCGGAATATCTGCTTTTGTTCGATTGTACCATCAAACAAATGGGATTAAGGGAATACTCTTATTACTTATCGTGCTGCTCGTATTTATCCCAACCATTTCATTATTATTATTATTATTATTATTATTATTTGATTTCATTTAATCAATAAACGGGATAACCCATTAGTTTACATCAGGTAATGGCTTGGAATTGGAAAGCTTCTGAAAGCTTAGAAATTTGAAGGCATGGAAATTTAAAACCTTCGAAATTCGAAGACTTGGAAATTGAAAGGCTTAAAAATTTGAGCGCTTGGAAATTCGGAAGCTTGGAAATTTAAACGCTTAGAAATTCGAAAGCATCTAAAGCTTCGAAATTCGAAGACTTGGAAATTGAAAGGCTTAAAAGTTTGAGCGCTCGGAAATTCGGAAGCTTGGAAATTTAAACGCTTAGAAATTCAAAAGCATCTAAAGCTTCGAAATTGGAAGGCTTGGAAATCGAAAAGCTTGAAAGTTTGAACGGTTGCAAATTCAAAGTCTGCGAAATCCAGAAGTTTGGAAATTTGAGCAATTCGAAATTCAGACGCTTAGAAATCTAATAGCTTAGCAATTCGAAAGTATTATATAAGAATCGAAAAGCTTCGGAATTTCGTAGCTTGGAAATTCAAAAGCATCTAAAGCTTCGAAATTGGAAGGCTTGGAAATCGAAAAGCTTGAAAGTTTGAACGGTTGCAAATTCAAAGTCTGCGAAATCCAGAAGTTTGGAAATTTGAGCAATTCGAAATTCAGACGCTTAGAAATCTAATAGCTTAGCAATTCGAAAGTATTATATAAGAATCGAAAAGCTTCGGAATTTCGTAGCTTGGAAATTCAAAAGCATCTAAAGCTTCGAAATTGGAAGACTTGGAAATCGAAAAGCTTGAAAGTTTGAACGGTCGCAAATTCAAAATCTGCGAATTCCAGACACTTGGAAATTTAAGCAATTAAAAATTCAGACGCTTAGAAATCTAATAGCTTAGCAATTCGAAAGTATTATATAAGAATCGAAAAGCTTCGGAATTTCGTAGCTTGTAAATTCAAAAGCATCGGAAGTTTCGAAATTGAAAGGCTTGGAAATCGAAAAGCTTGAAAGTTTGAACGGTTGCAAATTCAAAGTCTGTGAAATCCAGAAGTTTGGAAATTTAAGCAATTCAAAATTCAGACGCTTAGAAATCTAATAGCTTAGCAATTCGAAAGTATTATATAAGAATCGAAAAGCTTCGAAATTTCATAGCTTGTAAATTCGAAAACTTACAAATTTAAATAGTTGCAAATTCACTAGCCTGGAGATCCAAAAGCTTAGAAGTCCAAAAGTTTGGCTAAGTGAAAGGCTGAGAAATTCGAAAGCTTGAAATTCGCAACCTTGCAAATTCAAACGCTTACAAGTTTAGATACTTGCAAGTTCGATAGTTTCGAAATTTCATAGCTTGTAAATCCAAGAGCTTACAAATTTAAATACTTGGAGATTCAGCAGCTTGAAAATCCAACCGTTGAAAGATTCAAAAGTTTGTCAAATAGAAGTCTCGGAAATTCGATATCTTAGAAAATTCATCCGCTAAGAAATCCAAAAGTTTGTCAAACAAAAGGTTTAGAAATGCAATACCTTAGAAATCCAAAAGCTTGTCAAGTGAAAGGCTCAGAAATTCGTAACCTTATAAATCCGATGGCTACGAAATCTAAAAGTTTGGCAAATGAAAGGTTCGGAAAATGGAAACGCCTGAATAATGCTCGCGCTCTAACCAGAACTGCTTGCACTTGGAAAACCCCTAAAATCCAACAGCTGAAAAACTCTCGCCCGCAATGTAGTAGCGAATAGAGTTCAGCTATTAGTCCAGTGGTACGAAACTGCATCCGCAGCGAACGTGTTAATCGTTATCACGTGACGAACGAATACCATTGACGGTGGCGTTCTTATCGCTCGCCGCAGCGGAGCATTGTGCGGGGGAGACAAATGTTTCTCGCTCTCCTTCGTGGGTCGCCAACGATTCCGCCACGAGATAAAGGACAGATTAGCTCCGGAAACGCAGCGATTCTCCGGCTAGTGAATCGTCCGCGGATGTCGCGCCGCGGCGAACAAAAGGGACTCGAGCCAGACGAATTTTCCAGGCTGAAAGCTCTTTGTTAGTTAGCGGGCGTCTGCTGCTCGATGCCGGATGCTGCTCGAGAACCTTTCACGCCTGCCGCAAATTCCTCCTCAAAGCCATTCTCGTGCAAGTGCTCCGAGTTTTCCGCCTACGACACCGCTGCTGCTTCGTGTACCATTCCTTGAGACCGGTTGGATATTGCTTCGCAGAGGACGGGCAAATTCGACCAAGGAACCCCCCCATTTGCATGAATATTAAACGAGCCAGTTTATACGACTTTGGAGAGGAGCTACTGCAACGACAGCGTTTCAATTACGAGGCGATTTCCTCTCGAGTCCCCGTGTTGAAAAATGAATTGCTTCGCGCGGGTATTAATCGGGTCTTACAAACCTTGGAAGAATGTTTTCGGTATAAAGTTTGATAGGTAGAAAAATGCTACGGTTTTCGTAGCGCAAACTGCTACTGTATAGTTATTAATGTTAAGAGAAAATTTACAGATAACGCGGAGCGAATTTAGTCGATAAAAATGTGGCTAAAATAGGGAATCATCTTCGAGAAGCAAAGAATGTATCGTGGAAAGAAATTCCATCCGCGTGTTCGGGAAATCTAGCGGTATTTAACCCTTTCGCTACTATGGAGGTATATATACGTCTTGAAGAATTGGACTGGCATTTGGTAAAAGCATACGTACATTTTTTTTTATAACGCAATATAATTTCTGAACGCATTCGTACGTTAATATTGCGGTACACGTAGTTATGTAGAGTATCCAAATATTTATACCTATATTATTTTCATACGAATAAACGTTATCATTACCTACGCTTTTAGTCTTCAGTTCCAATATGTCGACAACGAAAGGGTTAATGTTATAATGCAGCAAAGCACGCGTACGTGGATGTAGAAGTATTGGAAAATATTATGGAATACAAACATTGAATAGAGTATCGTATATCTCTTTGTAGATTTATTTCTTTCCGCTGTGTTCTTTTGTTGCTGTGTTAGACACGAATAAATGCAATCAATTCTGACTGATTTGCTTTGCGAATGATAACTTCAAACGTCTACCTTCGCATCTTACTCGTGATTGCGAAGTTACTGATGTGTTAACTTATATCTAATAGTATATCCCTATATTACCGTAGTATAGTTTCTAATCTCATCGCGATATCAAGCGAAAAGGACAATGTCCGTGTCTGAATCCGTTCGATTAGCATGTTTTTACATTGTTAAGTAGTAGACGGCAAGTTTCAACCTACGCAGGTACGCGTAGGCGCGCAAGTAGATTAGTCCTGTGCGCGTCAGACGCCCACTGCGTCTATCTCATTGAATCCACGCGGTAGCGATACAAAACCGCGTGTGTTTCTTCTTCAAACAAAAACACTATGCCCCCCTAAATCGAGAACTTTTATCCACCGATGCTTTATTTTTGGAATATTCCAAAATATTGCGTTTGCAACTCTGCGCGTTTCGCGCCTTCTAAGTATGAAAAGGCAACTATACGATACACAAGCTAGGCAAGTAGATTAATCCTGCACGTACCAGACGTCTCCATCGTGTACAGACGTTAAATTCATCGTGGAAGTGAACGAAAAGCGTGCAGGATTTTCTCTTCGAACGCAAACATTTGAGTCCTATCTACCAATCATTTTACCTTTAGGGTATTCTGAAATACTCGCATCTCTGCGCGTTTTGCGTCTCGTAAGTAGCAAAAGGCAAGTTTACAATATACAAGCTAGGCAAGTGGATTAATCCTGTGCGCGTAGGACGCTTCTATCGTGTACTGCATTGAATTCACCGTGGAAGTAAGATAAAACGTGTACAATTTTCTCTTTGGGTACAAAGATTTGCTACATTCTGTTTTTCTCAACTGAAAAGTTCTATCTACCAATGGTTTACATTTAGAGTATTCTGAAATACTTGCAACTCTGCGCGTTTTAAGTAGTAAAAGGCAAGTTTACAATACACAAGCGACGCAAGTAGATTTGGATGTGTAAGTAGATTAATCCTGCGCGCGTCAGACGCTCCCATCGTGTACTGCGTTTGAATTCACCGTGGAAGTGAAATAAAAGCGTGTACGATTCCCTCTTTGTGCACAAATATTGGCCAGGCTATTCTGCCTTCCTTCACTGAAATTTCATATTTACCAACTTTTCAGTTTTGGAATATTCTGAAATGTTTGTAACTGTGCGCGTTTTACCGTATAGTTGAAATATTCTGTTAGGTGTACCTTGAAGTAATTCACCGTTACCGAGTGGCTTGATGAACTTAGTTTATTCGAAAATTAAGTTTTTAATTAAGGATGACTCTATGGTTTGTCAAGAAAGGTGTAAAATGTCATTAGGTGTATCAATAACTAATCCACTACGTTTAAAGTGTTATGAGTTGACAAATCTACTTTATGAAAGTCTCAAATAGGCACCTATTATTTCATTGAGAGATGATGTCTAGCAATGCAAAATAATAACAGTTGCATGCAAAATAGAATAAGACTGTAGAATAAATTTTATTCCGTTCAAAATAAATGCTGATTACAATAAAAAAGATGGATTATTCATTGTTACACCTGATACACTCAATGACAATGTATTTAAACAAGAATTGCCATTCGATTTTATTGAAAATAAATGCAGAATTTAATAAAAGTAGCGAATTATTCATTGGTACGTTTAATATTCAGTGGCTGCCAAAATTTTCCGGCCAAAGTAGTACATATAACTCTATTACATCAATAAAATGAAGAACTCTCGAGAATGAAGTCTCATTGAATAAAAATATCGCGTACTATAGTTTATAAAATATCTACTTATATCTTATGAAACTGTTTCTCGAATAAATTCTACTAATGTGCAATTTGCGTTGAAATAGATTTACAGTTTGACAGGAAACATGCGGAATACTTAAAAATGAAGGCTCGTTAAATAAATATATCGCGTATTACAATTTATTTTCATTAATATCTATTCGTATCTTATTCATTGGTTTTGTCAAAAGAATTCTACTAATGTATAATTTAAACCGAAATAGAATTATAGTTCAACCGGAAAATGTTGTTATCCACTTTATGCTTAATATGCTTTAGAAACAGTGTAACTTATTTGTCCTAACTATATTATTAGCTTATTCCCCAGTTCGAAACCTCAGCTTTCGAATGTTCAGAAATGTTAGCTAATTATGATGAACTACCTAAGCAAGTAGTTAAATGCAAATATAAAGCCTGTGCCATAGACGCGTTATAAGTAGATTAGCCCTGCGTGCGTCAGACATTAACCCTTTGCGGACGGGATATAATAATGCTTAACGAATCTTCACGCAATTATTAACCCTTTGCGGGTGAAACACGAGAACATTAACATCTACATTTATTACATTAATCCTTTCGCCACGGCACTCTAAAATGAAAAGAATTCTCGAAGCATAGGTGGGGATTATTTTCATTCTTACAAAAGCAGTACAACTTTGACTGTTTGCATATTTCGCTTAATTGATGATCATAAAATAAGTATAAATCGTAATAAAAATAATATTATGTTACAAGAAACGAGTACGTTATTTTCATCGAATGATTGCACAATCTTTTAGAACGTATATATAAGTCCTTGGCAGCGAAAAGGTTAATCATGCGCGGAGACTTAATAAACAAACGTGATATTATAATTAGTTGATTGCAGATTTCTGTGCAAATTTATGTTTGCGTAAATAAATCTGAAGATATCAGATTTCGATAAGGGGTTGCTTCTTACTTCAAATATCATAATTTCTGTTCTACTTTGAATAGTCTCTATACTTTCACGTATTATGCGACTTAATTAAATTGACAATTAACCCCTTGGCTTACGGATTTTTCAAAGATTATCCACTGGAATGTTCACTATTTGTTACTATAACGCTATATTGAATGCAAAACACTAAAATATTATACGTGATTCTTAACTCGTAATCCTACATCTCACGATCTTACAAATTGAAATATAAATAAATTCAAATTTATTGCAAAATACAGCATGTTTATATTGTACGTAATCCGTAGGCTAAACCACGAGTGTAGCTCGTTGTTATAAGCCAAAGGGTTGATAGAGCTAATAAAGCTAATAAAAATAATTTAATCCCTCCATTATTTAACCCTTTGCGGACGAGAAAAAAATAACACTTAACAAATTTCCAATCAGTTATGAATTAATCACAGACAGAACTTAATAATACTTAACCAATTTTCGCCGAATTATTATCAAAAGTGCTTATTAGTATCACTAGTTTCTTATATTTATTATGTCATTTCTATTAGTGTCTTTATATTAGTGTCACAAATTTCTTGTTTTGAAAATCGACATTTACCCAGAAAATTGAGAGTTTCGGCGGCTATCTGCCGACACTCGTCCGCAAAGGGTTAATCGTGTTAGACCGATTTTTTATTTCACGAATGTCGCGTTACAGCGGAGATTCCCATAATTTTTTAATCATCTTATTGTTAGAGCCAAATCGAGTTGCAGAAGGTTGACTGTAATAATACAAAAAAAAAGAAACAAACAAAAGAAAACCTTTGAAACAAACGCAGAAGAAACGAAGGTACAAAAATCCATGCTTCGATTCCGTTTTTTCCTTCGTTTAATTACACGTTGGAAGATGGGACAACGGCCAACGCCAATTTATCAAACTCTGTCGATGACGTAAGCGTAAAACGTCGCAGAGTCGGCGCTGCGTGATCCCGATTCGACAGAAGACAGAAGAGACAGAAGAAAATATCGTGGCAGAGATCTAACGTGCGCGTCGAATTAGTTCACCGTGATGGATGGTTTATTCCTAGAGCACCGATGACAGTCGATGCACTCCGTGCAGCCAGAGCGTAACTGAGAATAGCTTGACGTATCGCAAAAATAGATACGCCGCCGCGATGCATCCACGAGCACGTGTTTTCTCTCGTTCTTCGGTAGCCAGAACCGGCCGGGGGAAAAAAGTTTCATTCGTTCATGGAGTTGCCGAGAGAGAAGCACGAATCGGCCGCGTTTTTATCATCGATCAGCCCATTCTTTCTTCTCTACCGTTCACGTTTCTCTGTTTCAACGTTTGGCAAATTTCTGGCCATTGCCGTGTAAAATGAACGCACGCCAGTGAATGGACGCGAAGCACAAAAATGATTATAGAAAGTTGTTAAAAGGAACAGGTGTTTTAAATTTTCATTTGTAATTTGTACTAATTTTCTACTTCGTATTGCGAATCGAGGGGAATTGTGACACGAAAATGATCATAAAGTTAAAAATAAGAACTGTGAGTTTAAGTAGGTACGAGTATTTGTTTAACGTTTGATTTAAGGCAAATCATTAAGGACTATTTAATATTTGATATAACGTAATATGGAAATTATCCGTGTAATTAGTATCAATATTAACACTAGAATTGCTAAATCAGTTAAAATGACTGGCTACAAATTTACCGTCAAAATTATATAAATTTGCAACGGTGCACTTTGTAGAATATTTCGCGATTTTCTGCAAGAAATATAAATCAAGATGTATGTACATATATCGTACTTCAATTACACGTGCTTTGCAAATGTCTACCGTTTTCATTTCATTCGACTGACCGATTTAAACGTCATTCATAATGACCGGGCACTATAAGTAACGACCTGTTAAGTCACTTGATCCATAACATTTACACAAGCTGGATGATCATACTTTTATACAGAACAGTAACTAAAAAAAGTATTCATACGCTACGAGCTTCTGATTTCTATTAAAAAAACGTTTTTTCCTGTAAAGTTTGAAAGTTAAGTGATCCATGCGTGGATGCATTTGCATTCAAAGGTAAATCCTTACGAATCGTTACGCCGTAAATAGATTTTAACATCGTGTTGCTTCGAAAAAGGATATTTCCAATAGAGCTCAACAATGCACATCGTACGAATTCTCTATACATTTTCAATTCTTGTACAAAATACATAAAACAAATATGTAAACAATGGAGCTGCCTTCGTATTGTTACGAACCCACCAACATCAATTGGAATGACTTTTCAAACGGTCGAAACTTCTGCATTGAAATACCCGCCGCCAAATCGAAGCTAGCTTAACGTAAATCATCGCAAGTTAGTTTCGTATCTTATTAAAAGGGTTAACTGGAACTCGCTCATTAAGATTAATCACGTATCCGAAGCACAATGGAAGGATCCAGCGGCGTGTCACGGATCAGCGAACGCAAGAATGAGAATTAAAATCGAGCTCGGTTTGTCCGTTGTCGTTAACCTAGAATGCTATTGTTCACCCGCAGACGATCCGACTCGATAGAAGTCAATTAAGAAACGCTGCGAGAAGCCGCAATTAATAACGTGAACTTTGACGTGGTCGCCTAATTGGAAGAAGAGAAACGCGTCTCAGCGATGATCGTCTTGTCTACCAGCGGAGGATGCAACGAGGAGTAGAAGCAAGAAGGAATGCAACGGGTTGAATGAAAACCCGTTCCCATTGTTAGCGTCGCGAAGAACAGTTTATTTCCAGTCGTCAATGGGGATGAGAGGGAGGGCGAGGGACGGGGAAAAGGACTCGTTCCGGAGCCCACGTATCCGAAGAGCGACTGAAAATAGCGCGTCGCTTCGCGGAAATAACGAGTCCGTCGTCGTCTTGTACCGTGACCCAGAAAACACGTGCTCTGTCGTTGGCCAGCGGGCGGAATCACGCGCGCCATCGTCCAACGACTCCGCGTCTCTACGAGAACTTCAACGAACGGCGCGCCCGCTGATTAACCGACGTGCATCATCCTGGTTCGTTATAGTTTAATAGTTCATTCCTATTAGAATGCGTGAACCTGTACGTCACCCTTCGAGAAGCTTCACACTATCTCGACTAGTTTCTTTCCCGTGCATATATTCGGCCACTCGGATCCGGACGCAACGGGTTAAGGGATTAAGGAAGTTGATGACACTTTAGGTTGGATTTCAAGGATTAATAGTATTAAGCCTTTGATGAGTATACAAAATTCGTTTCACAATATCAAAACGTTTTTATTGCGTGTATATATATATATATATATACGAATATATACGAATGTATGTATGTATATATACGAATTTTGTATACTCATCAAAGGCTTAACACTATTAATCCTTGAAATCCAACCTAAAGTGTCAACGACTTCCTTAATACGACTTAAGAATCGTAAGCAAAGAAATTTTCATACTAAATTTCGACTTCGGTTTACGTAACAACATACAGACATAGTATATTCGCGTACACTTAATATTTATAAACGAATATTAGAAAATAAATGTGCTGTTGAATATTAAAACGTGGCCAATATAATTATATAGGATGGAACGGGTTATAATTCAGTAAGGCGCGACGTTTACTGTATATCTTATATCCGTTACGCAAATTGACGCGTTAATATATGTAAAACGTGGTCCTATTTGAATGGAAAATTTTCAAGTGACAGTAATAGGAGCATTGGACTTTGTTGTACATATTCAATCACGTGGTAATTAATTCATTGTATTTAACATATAAAAAAATTTTCATAAGTAAGGGAGACGTTGAACAATATTATGCTCGAAATTGGAACGATCTTTATGTTAACGACGTTCTGAAATAGTTAAACAAAGTTACGCGCGAACCTTAATGTGGCAATACGTGGTACATCTATCCTGTATACATTTGATTGCACGTATTGATATGGAAGATGAGAAAACGATAAGGATAATACCGGAACATTATAAACGTCGTTTGCATTAAAGCACAAAAACTTGTATTCTGTGCATGTAAGAAGTTACTCTTTTGGGCCCAGCAATTTTTTGCCTTACGTGGCAGCTGTTTTACGATTAATACAAAAATGAGAATTTGTATCCATGATAACACGAATAAAACAGTCCCAGAAACGTTTGACTATTTTCATTTTACATTAGCAAGTCACAAAGTTAATTCGACTAATAGTTTGAGCTTGGCGTCAAAGGGTTAATGCTATTAATCCGTGAAATTTAATCCAAAGAGGTTAAATCCTGAACCATTTCCTTAATTGTTCATTTATTGGTGCATCTACCCTGTTCTACCCTATCCCCAATTAAAAGAATAGGAAATCGTCGAAAGAAGAACACGAGTTTAACGTTATCAAATTGAATATATCAACGACTTCTTCGTATTGTTTGCTAAAAATCCACCTCTTAAAATTGCCGCTTCGAACGTAATTTACAAACGCTAAGGAGGTGTTTGGAAGTGTTCAGCGTCGACCTAACCGAATGCTTTGCGATTGAAAGCCGCGGTGGACGACCATTTATCCGCGGCAGAACCAGAAGCTACGTAATATACATCACAACTAGGGAACACATATCAATGTCAGCGGCGAAACATCTGGCGAAACGTTGCAAGAATATTTCAAGTGGACAAGTCTCGTATCCGGAATCCACGACCGGCGCTAATGGAAATACGGATCGTGAAAGTCCGAACAACTCGCAACCAACGAGCGAACGTTTGTTTTATTTGCCGAAGCATTGTTGTGTTTCGTAAGACGATCTGTTCCTCCGTACATCTTCGTCTTCCGCTTTCGAAGCTTCGAGGGATTAGTGCTTTTAGATTTCGAAACGTCGCGTCGCGTCGCGTCGACTAACTTCCTCGTTTCTTACGCTTCTCTTCCACCGATCCGTGAGACTGTACGACGGAAGCGGTGGAAGAAGCGCGGAGTGATCGGTGCAGCAAAAATAGCACGATTTTTAACGAGCCTTCGCGTATTTCGTTGACGCGTCTTTTGTATTTTAAACGCGGCACGTACGCGCGATATGACCACTGATGTGCCATAAATGCTTCCACCTTCGAACGATGGAAGGAAAACATCGTTTCGATGGGAATTGCTACTTTTTGAGCGAGTTAACGATTTGGACTCGCGATATGAAACGAGCAACCACCCGCCTAGCATCACGAAAAGTCGTATTTTTGGAAAAAATTTACTCGCTACATCTTTCATCGGTAAGGCGGTTTAGGTTAATTCTATTTAAAGAGAAAATATGGTCGATGCAAAGATTAGGTTTCAGGCTCAGTCATACGCATGCTGCTATAAATGAACCCAAGTGTGATGCACGTTCAGGAGATTTATTGGATTGCGGATATTTGTGCAATTTGTGGGCAACTTAAATGTGAGAATACACGTGTAAAGTATTCAGATCATCATGATGTTGTAAGGTGCGATATTTAATTTACAATGTTTTGAGGATGAAATTAGCCCCTTTCACCTATTTATTCACGCGCATTGAAAAGTGGATTCGATTTTTATATGATTCTTAGTACTATAATTGAAAAGTATCCAGAACGACAAGTTCGTAAATCGTGCAGAAAGTAGAGTTAAATAAGTAATCATTATTAACAGCCTCACGGACTGACATTAATAGTTAAGCGTTAATCGTGATACGTTACCGAGTGTAATAATTAGTAGACAAAATCAACAATAAAAGAACTCGATATCTTTCGACCGATTTAGCAAAAAAATAATTCGTTCCTCAGCCGGTTGCTCTATAATAACGACATTAACATTCGTGGTACATATCGCGCTTTAAACGCGATACAAATGCACCGTATTCTCGATAAACTTCAATTTCAACTGCAACGATAATTCTAGTTCATAAGGTCGATCAAACGTAACTTACGTATAACAGTTCGGTGTTTTGCGCGCAATGGAATATTATAATAATGAATAATAGCCGACTAATAGCTCTCTCGAAAACTTCGCGGGGGAAGGGTGTAGAGCAGTGAAGAGGGGAAAGGATAAGAAAAAGGAAGGGTGTTACGTTTCGTCCTGGGCCTGCTAGTGGACTCATCAGTGAGGCTACCTAGCAGGCCCTGCTTTAGACACTGGGATATTGGAAGGAAAGTTAAAGGCGTTTTAGAGCTGCGGAGAGGGGATAGAATGGGAAAAAGGAAGGGTGTTACGTTTCGTCCTGGGCCTGCTAGTGGACTCATCAGTGCGGCTACCTAGCAGGCCCTGCCTTAGACGTTGGTATATTGGAAGGTTTTTTTTTTATATCGACATACTATTGAAAGAGGGGGGAGGGGGTGTACCGTGCCTTGTAGCTAATGCCACCTTACCGGAGGAACGTGATGGGTTAGGTTAGTATTACCTGCGTGAAGTGTGAACCGCTTTTGGCGGTAGTGGAGTTAATCTAGGATAAAATTTGCAAAAAACCAAGAACATCGCGACGTTGGGATATTGGAAGGAAGGAAGGTTAAAGGCGAGGTAGTTGGAGCGAGTGCTTTCGAGAAATTCCTATTTCGTATGTCCCTCTAGTGGTAGATGCAGAAGAGCCGCCACAAGGGGTTAAAGTGTTAAACACTTTGCCGAATTGTCCGTCATAAACTCAGCGGTTTACCTTGGAACTTTGCCGTAGCTGGAAAAGGGTTAATCTCGCGAGCGTTCCCGAGTAGATTTCGAACACCGTCGAATTTCCGCCTCGCCCTTGATCCTTCAACGATACCCGGGCAGTATTTCAAAATTACGAGCATAGTGTGGCATCCTAGAGAATACGGCAGCGGTCGAGGTGAGTAACGATCCGGTTTGTTAGACGGGGATGAGTGGTTGAGGGGAGGGGTTGCAAAGTCCGCGGGTGGTCTTGCGTCCGTTTACGATCCGGCCAACTGCAATACATTTACGTAGATCGCTGCATATCATTTCGTATTGGCCCACCTCTTCACCCCTTCCTTTCTGCTTGCGGCTTTAGCAATGAAAGGTTAGAGGGCTATACCAAAGGGAATTCGTGCCAAGTGATATTTTACTTTTTACCGCAGACTCCGCCAACGAAACCCATCCCTCAACGGGGTTCAATTAAACGCGCGACGCGGTCTTGGAAACTTTTGACGACTCGTCAACGACGATCGCGAAGAAGGTAATAAAAATAATTGGATAACAATGCCGAGCTGTGTCGTTGTCTACTATTAACCCTTAACCCAAGTCAGAACTAAATTAGTCGATTTCCGTTGACGACCTATTAATATTGCATCGAAAGTTAAACTGGTTCTTTTAAGTAATTGTTCATACTTGGAATGTGATTATTTCAGGCGAGATTCTTATTCTTCTTTATGTATTTTTTTAGATACTGATTTTCTGTAACTAGGCTAATGTGTCTTCCGTTTTTACGCGGTTGATCGATTATCAATCTAAGACAAATTGATCCGTTTTTAAACACGTTTGATATTTGTCGAAATATTAACTTTTTTTTCTCGTAATATTAATGTATTCGAGTCTGAACTTTATCGTTTGCTTTTTTTTTTATGTTAAACGATCTGTGCTCGCTCACTGTACGCTCTTTATGTTATGTTTGTTTATATGAAATGGGTTTTTGCCCGTAGAAATAAATAAAATAAAATAAAAATAATGTGATAAAATTTAACATTCTTTTAACGTTCAAGCTTGTTTATTTCATTTTATTGTATTTCGTAATGAATAGACATCACTAGACGAAGCAATGAGATACTCGAGGCGAACACGATAACAACTTATGTATAATATCTCGACCAAGTGATTTAATTCATTGCGTTCATTCGCTTTTTACGAATCGAGCCAGCTTACGCGACAAAGACGCGATCGCGAATCGGTTAACATGTTCGCGAACGTGAATGCTATAGCATTCGTTTTCATCGTGTTGCAAAGTGACATGAATGCTATAAAATTCGAATTTATAAGCCACGTTATCATGCGTTCAATTTTATATAGCATTAATTTCTTGAAATGATTAACACTAGCACTGCCACGTGCAGTCAAATGACCGGTTCTAAAATATTTGATCCGAGCTTCTACATTCGTTGTTATTTCTTTCATTCGTTTAACTTTATGGCAATTCTTATATAATCCAGGTAACCAGTTTCTCCAATTTAATAAAATCTAATAAATCCAATTTAATAAAAATAAAAAAGAACAATGTAAACAATTACTCTCTAAGTATCATAGTTTTTACTATACTTTGGATATTTTGTATAATTTTAATAAAATAAAATAAAATAAAATAATTTTGCCTTCCGCACTTTGTTTACACCTTTAACATTTCCAATAAACGCATCAAAATCCTCGGCCTATTTACATTATATACTTGTGCAACGGGATAGACGAACTTTTTGCACACGAAAACGATACTTCGATTATTGGAAAACATTAATTATCCGAATAGTTCGGATAATCAAGGATCCGCAGTAATAAAGTTACACTTACAGCAGCCACTGCATATAATCACAACTAGACTTCAGATTTTTATGCATTTATGGAAAGTTCAACCTTTAACACTAACTGTACCACACCTTGTTAAAATATTTGACGCAAGATTCTATATTCATTATTATTTTTTCGCTCATTGAACATTATGACAATTCCTATATTCTCCAACTCCAACAATCAGTTTCCCACATTTCGGATTTCTTTTTGCTTCTCTTTTCACCGAGAAAGATTTATTGAATAGATATATATATATACAGGGTGGTCCACGCAACGTGTGCACCGTTATAACTTCCAAAATATGCGTTGCACGTAAGAATGTTATATACAAAAGTTACACGGTTTAAAAGGGTGCACTATGTAGTGCGTGAATTTTTTTTATAAGTGGAGGCATTTCGGAGATTTGAAGGTCAACTTTGTAATTTTAAACAGAATACTATATTTTTTATACCAAAATATGGTAGAGTATCGAATTGTAAGTAAAAAAGTATTGACCGTTATTAGCCCTAAACCTAATAGCTAACGAGTAATATATATATATGTAAAATGCCGCCACTGTTAATGTTAACAGCTACAGTATGTATCTTTTTGACATTATAATCAGCTATTTAGATCGAATACAACGTATCCTTTTATTTTACCTGCCGGAAAGCTTCTTTTTTTTAATCGCCAAGCGAAACCAACGTTCGCAACCCGTTTATTAACTCTGGCCGGAAATTTACAATAAAAACAAGTATACGTGCTTCGAGGGGCTGCCAATTACCCGTTTCAAACGTCAAAGCTTGCTCTTTGCCGTTCATTTTACGTCCTGCAAACGTTAGACGATATTCTCCAAGGGGAGCAACCTAACCGAGAATTTCACCATTCGAGATCTGGCTTGCATTTCGCAGGAAATCGAGCGTCTAAGCTCTCCGTACGAGAAATCCAACGTGTACTTCATCCGCGTTTATGAGAACCGCTGGGCGTCGTCGGAATTCGGGCGCGGTTCGAAAGGTCGGGCCAAAAAATTCTAAAAACGAGGCTCGATAACGATCGGCCTAGCTTCCGCTGCAAAGCTATAGTCTGCACGGCATTGCAGACCGCAGGAATCGATTCCCAAAACTCTATCCGCCAAAAGTATCCCCCTTTCTCCGAGGAGACGCTCAGAATCTAGTTGAAGTCGACGCGATCATCCGAGCTGCGTTAATTAACATCCGTTCGAACATGCGAAATTCGTATCGATTTAGGATCTTTCGTTTAGCTCTGGCATTAGGTTGGCCCTAAAAAGGTCTTATGGTTTTCTGCAGCGCGATAAATACACTAATCCTTTGTCCTACGATTATCTTATTATCTACGTATTCTAGCCATAGTTATTTACTGAATTCACATCGTGTCACGTATGTACAAATCATTTGGAAATTATAGACGATATTTGTTTAACAAACTCCAATCTTATAACATGAAGCCAAAATTAGAGTTCAAGTTAAGTTTTATCCTCGATACTCTGCGTTTATGTCGAACGCGTGCCATTATTCATAGCGCGAGTGTGACTCGTCATTGTAAGGCAAGGGGTTTATATTTCGATGACTTATTAAACGGAAATATAGCGATATATATATTTTTTTGAAAAAATGCTGCAAAGATTGATTGCACTTATCGTGTTTAACGTAGCTTTAAAGCAGAAGGAAATAAGGTGCGCGTTTGACATAACATACTGTGTTACCACTGTAAACATAAAAGTACATACGTCAAATTCGAATGTTTCTCGTAAAATACTCTTTAAGATTGAAATTAAGCTACAGTGCAGTGGAAGTTCCCTTATTATTAACGTTACAGATACAATTTGCGAATGAACGATTCAACGTTAGTCTGACAAATTTTATACTGAAAATATAAATCATGGAAATATATTTTATAATCGCATAAAAGAAACGATTGACAATGATACGCTAAAAATGTTACTTGTCAATGTTTTCCAACCATTACACAGAAATCAGGAACTCACGTTTTAATTAATGAGTCTCTACTCATTTTTGACTACGTAAAATCGGTAATTTCATATGCGACAACCTAATAAAAAATCCCTGCAACTCATCGTACAAAATCTACGCGTTCCGCGGCCAAAGGGTGAAACGGCTAAACGAACACTGATATCGTAGCGCTTTTTCAAGTCACCGTATAACGAGTTCAAGAGATTACGGAATATCCGCGAGTCAAAGTGAATGGATTGGAATAAGTAAATCGGCCGAATTACGCGTTCGAAGCTGTCACTGGCGAAAGAATATCTTTTTAGAAAGCTTTCGTCGATGATCCGGATGCGCCAGAAGGACGACGAGAGCAAAGAAGACATCGACGAAGAAGATTAAGGACAGAGAGGCTTTGCTAAACGTACTTGACGCGTTCAATGCTGCGCTAACTTTAAGATGGAACTTTAAAGACTTCGAGGATTAAAGAATTAAGAAGTTACTCGCTAATGTTTTACTCGCGGATGGTCGCGAAAGATCGTCAAAGTCTTGATTCCACTTTCGTTCGCCAACGGCTAAACAAAAGAGCAGCTATATCTGTATAACGATCCGTGTAATCGCGTCGCGAAAAAAGCCATCGATAGATTTGCGAAATGGCTAAGCGAGTTTGCGAGCCGTCTTACGTAAACGTTCGTTATTTTCTTGGCTGGATTTTCCGTTGTTCCTTCGTTGAAACGTTCCATGTTACAGGGAATTAATGAGCCACGTTGGATCGCGATGCACGACCGCATTAAAGAAGCTGCATTATACGCGGGGGAAAAAAAAAGCAGGATGCGGAACAGTGTACGCGAAATGAACGTTCTTCTTAATGTTCCGCGGCCCTTGGAGCGCGAAAAATGCCGCACAAAGAGACGAGAATATTATAGAAATATATCAGGTCAATTATACGCGAAGCCATTTTACCGCGATTTTGATTCGCTAATTGACGTTTATAACTTTACACGATCAAAGTCTCGATCCAATCCTTTGACTGTGAAACGCGTACCAAAATGTCCACGATATTCTATACGATACAACGTAAATTAATGTTTCAACGTATCATCGATGGACCGCGGATATTTATGCATTTATAGGAACGTTAAATATGTAAAAACGGCGCAGAATGCAAATGGTATTAAAACATACAGAAAATATCGAAAGTGCGATACAAATTGTAGTATTTGGGGGATGAAGAATCCCTCAACTCGGATCTTGTTTCTTAATTTTATTTGTAAAATGCTAGATGAATAAATTTGAGAAATTTGATAGCGCAAATTTGATCCGCGAACAATAATACAATACGTATTGCTGTGTAATCGTAAAGAAGCTTCGTGACACGCGTACCAAGTGCGAAAGCTCTCTCCTTCGTTTATTCATTAGCTGGTAAACAGCTACCCTAACGTTTCGAGCAAAAATAGAATACACGCGTCCTCGATATTAAAATGATCTTTTAACAGTACTCGCAAGCGCATTCCGCTGCTGCATTCGCGTGTACGTAGTGACTCGCGATATTCGTTTATCACATTTCTCAATTGATACGTTATAGTCACGGTGGCTTGCAAAAGTATCCTAATCTACTTATAACTGGACTGCGGATCTTTTACGCGTTTAGAGGGAATTTAAATTCGCAGAAAGATGCAAAAAGCACGTAACGCATAAAATTATACGACGCGACTAAAATAAGCTACCGTGTTATAATAATTTAGGAGACGAAACAGATTTGCATAGAGTCTTTCATTAAGAACGATAGATATTTACTCTTAAATGAAATAAGTTGTGAGTAGAATATCATCGAAACTTCTGTTTGAAATGAAACTTCATTCAATGCCATTAAGTATAGAAAAATGATTATACCGCGTATTTAACAGACCCAATAATTTATCACGTTTTAACATAACTAAAGCTTTACTTCGCCAATAACGCGAGTAACGTTCTTAACCTCGCCTTACGTTCTTATTCGCATAAACGTGAGATTTAATGCAGCCTCGGAAACAAGAAACCACTTCGATAAACGTTCTCGCGACGCGCGACTCGCCAGCAGCCCTAAATTCCGTCGACGGTCTCGCGAAAGATGGGAAGAAAAATTGCCGCTCGAAACGTCTCCCGCTTCCCAACATCGATCTTCTGCTATCAATGATCCGAAGCATCTTTAAATTTGTTAGCCTGTCTCGCAACCCTGCGGCGATTCCAAGTCGAGTCGCCGGTGCTTCGAAAAACAGCGCGACGGCGTGTTTTCGTCGGCGAGCATCTCCGGCGAGACCTCGTTTTGGAAATCGTGCGCGTGCACCCGTGCTCGAGCATAATCCAGTGCAGAGTTGACCCACATTAGGAGAGATCAGCGACGAAACGGTGGCGAGAAGAAGAGCTGACGCCGCATGCATCCCCGAGGCACGGCCTGACCCCCTACCGGACGAGCACGAATCGAGATCCTAACGACGTCTTCGTCGACCCCCGAGACGCGTTCTCGAGGACCCAGTGGCCATCGGGAGCAGATTCTCAGCGCCAGGCCGACGACGCTGGTCATTAATTCAGAAGAAGAAGATCGAGCGGCAAAAGACGAGTAGCCCACCCCGGTCGCGCTGATTTTCTCGACAACAGCACTTGCTTCGAGCTTCGAGTGCTCCGAGAGCGCCGGATAATTTCGCGTTGCACGTTTTGCACATTTTTTGCAAACACTTCTTTTCCCCCACGACCGATCAATCATTTGGGCGAACGTCATTTGTACAGAGTGCTGGAGGTTTCTCTTTTTTTTTTTTTCACAAATACGTTCCGCGATTATTACGCAAATTCATGCTTTTATTAAGAAGTTAATAATAAGGCGTTCGTATGTTTGAGAGATATCCGAGAAATGCAGAGTTAAGCATAATAATATAGAGCATTAAGCATAATATAATAATAAGTTAAGCGTAATAATAGAATGGAATAGGATGGAAATTTATTGACTCGAAATATGGATTACGATAGTCTTCGCAATCCTTTCGTTTCTACTTAGCACACCCTTAATTAAAGATCAAATCCTCATTTTATTTGATATCTACTAGAATTTTATCTCACGTTTGTCTTCCTTGTATTTTAACCCCCAAAATGATGTAAACTAATATGTGCTAAAGTAAACTGAAATTGAATGATAACTTTAGACTGTAAACTCGGGCTATAAACTGTACAGGATTTCACGATAATAATAATAATAATGAGAAAACCATTTAACGGTAACAATAATACGTAACATTTTACGTTTATTTATGGTTAGAAAATATACTGACAAAGTTTCGCGGACGAAATTTGGGACGCTCTGTATAGAGCTTCAACTTATATAGAGTTGTTTTTCTCGGCATGAATTTATTCGCAAGTTTTTGTTCAAGCTTTATGGGCTTCTGGATCGTAAAGAGGTGACTTTTTGCAGGCCTTTCTTGTTTGGATAAACCGGAGACTGTTTATACGTTTGTGACTTTCTTCTCGTGTTTAATTTCGCCGGAGAAAATGCTGCGAATTTTATGGTTCGAATTGACGCAAGGGGATGGAAACGGCCGGTGTAAAATGGCGCCCGAAATGAATGATCGCGTTCGTTAATACAGAGAGGGCCCAAGCAAATGTATGCACATTTTAACGTGAAATATATTACCATAAAATTCTACCATGCTGTATTCAGACAAGAAGTAAAATTTACCCGAGAGGTAAATGAATCGTATAACTTGGGTCATTTTCGATCCAAGTGTGCTTTTATGTTTGTAGAGAATTGTTTAGTTTAAAGAAACATACGAAAGAATCGTATTGAATTGTAACATAAATTCGTAGCGTTTTGTCAGCACGTTTATCGAGTTGCAAAAGTGTTATGCGTGAGGAATTCTTGCATTACCATAAAAATGAAACTGACAAATAAATCAAGATAACAAATGCATGCATAATTGGTTCAATTTATGTCTGCATTTACAAGTAAATGATTTTAAAAATAGTAATAAAACGGGCCGAATTGAGTAAATTTATTTCTGGATTTACGAGTGAATGATTTAAAAAGTAGTAATAAAACGGGTCAAATATATGTTACAGTCCAATAATTAATATGAGCAATTTTAAGTTCCCGTATCAACATTGAAGCTAGCTTTCCGAGAACCTAATCCAATCTAATAAATTAAATCAGTGTTTCCCAACCTTTTCGAAGTAGCGAGACACTTCAAAGCTAATTAAGTCTTCGCGACACGCCATAAATATTAGAAATAAACTCTGCACTCACTGTAATAACTATGCAATATCAATAGAGGCATCTCACTGCATTTAACCAATATTGCCAACTAATACCCGAATCATATTTCGCGAAATATTAGATATCTTCACCGGAAGCGAAATTTAATAAAATTCTCCCGACGCACCAGCTGAGAAACGTCGAATTAAATTATTCATCCAGCGCAATAAATCTTTTGGGAAGCCGAACAATGGAGCTAAAACTGGAAATCCAAAGGAAGCTTAATAATCTTCAGTCTCGTGTACAGAAATAGCGGCACGAATTGGAATTAAGCTTAATTGCAAATACTCAGACTTTTCCTTGTATTTAGTCGAAAAATTCGTCGCGATTCATTATAACGGAAGGGGTGAAAACTCGCTGAGGTATGGGAAATAATTACGAAGCGACGTTAATAAACAAACAATGGCGAACGATCGATCCACGGTCTAGGGAATTTTACACGCGCGATATTTAAATTCTCCGACTCGTTCCGTTTCGAATCATTAGCCGGAATCCGGAATGAATTCGTATCAAACATCGGGCCGTGACGTTCGTCCATCAGCTGTCTCTCCGCTTTAATAAATATCACGATTCCGCGATTGCGCGCTCCACCGAAGACTCATCGGTCTCGTTTATAATATATTCAGTGTCTCGTTAGTCAAAAATGGCATTTATATCCGCTAGTTCCAAAAGAGCTTATCAATCAAGCGTTTAAGACTCGCCATGTTATATTTAGCGGCCACCGTTTTCAATCTCGTTAAAACAATTCAACTTAGACTGGCTTACAATTAGAGTCGCTGTTTTATTCAACTTGTCTCCATATTCGAGAGACGCTGGTTTATAAATGCGCCGGGAATTTTTACGCGGATGCATATTTTTATAAATTCTCGTGGTTAACAGAGACTTGATTTTGATTGACATGATCACATTAATAGTTACTATTAGACCGTGGATGTTTATAGAGATTCGTATTTTCAGTTCAAAATTAGAAGTTGCTTCATTTCCTGTATATCATAATTTTTTCCGTACTTTGAATATTTTGGGCAGTTTCGTAGATTATTTATAGGCTGCATCTTTTTGCGCGTTGAAATTATTATTTACTATTTTAATGGGGAAAAAACGTTTGATACGTAAAGGTACGAAATAAATTGATAATAAGAGGACAGGCTAAAGTAAAATACAATAAAATGAATGTCCAATTATGGCATAAACATCCGTAGTTTAGTTATTACACAAGTATAACTATTTGCAAGTTAGCGCAGCGATTTTTCAAATCTGTTAAACTAATTCAGCTTAACTTCGTGTAATTTAGTTTAGTTATTTTTGTGTAATCCGTAGAATTATTATGAATATGAGCAAGTACCAATCCCGTTAAGAAATTATATTATTATACTACTATTAGACTGCGAATCCTTATGCAAATTCACATTTTACAAAAAGGTTCAAAGAAATAGGATTTAAATTGAGGGTTGCTTTACCCTCCAGATATAATTCTTCCCAGTAGATTACTTCGTTGAAATTATTATTATTATTCTTTCTTTACACGGAAAATAACCCTTTGTTACTTTAAAACTACAAAATAAAAAGATACAAAGGAAACTGAAGTAAAGTCCCAAAGTAAATTAAACCAAAACAAATGCATAAAAGTCCGCAGTCTAATTACTATACCGAAATAATGGAGCAGAAACGAAGAATTGCTGTCCGAGCATTTTGACGACAGCGTTTCAATCTACGCGATCCGCGCGTTTCACCATTCCAACATAAAACCTCGATCAACTATTCTGCGCAGTTTCATTGAAACGCGTAACGCACGAAGCTCGCCTGGCTCCCGATTCATCGAAAAATTGTCCACGCCATTTATTCCACCGGTATCCCTAACAAACCGTGTCCCTTCGGCAAATAAACGAGCCAGATTGCAGAGAGCCGTGGTTAACGCGTAGCAGCACGAGCGAGGGCAAAAATCGTGAAATTCTTAGCGAACCACTCGGTTGCTCGCACGGTCCGCGGAAGCTGAAGACCCGCGTTAGCGTAGTCGCGAGGCAGGCGAGCGTTTTCCAACAGCTTCAAGATGCTTGGTCGCGAGTGCGGCCGCGTGCACGCACACACGTGCTCGCAAGTATACCGGAAGCGGAAGTGGGTTGCTCGCGAGCGCGCATGCACAGGCGTGCCACGCAGCTCGCAGCGTCGCGTCGCGTCGTTAGCCACGCGAGAAATCAGCCAACGAGAATCGCGGGGGTAGAAGAAGGAGAAGAAAAAAAAAGAAAAGACCGTCACTCGACCGGAGGTGAGAACAGCCGCATGCGGCCACTTTCCGCAACGCATTGCTCTGTATTTCACGTGGATGCCCTCGCGAAACCGCTCCTTTTGCAAAAACTTGCCGCTGTTCATATTTCCTCTTATTTTCTTTCTTTTCCAACGCCGAGCCTCTTTTTTCTCTCGGTTCGCGGCACGAATCTCGTTTCGAGTAAATAGGTCTCCGCATGCACGCGTATCTCTCACCGGTGCTTTCTGCAATCGGCTATTCGCCGCGTTAGCGAAACGGGGATTAAATGGACCGATGCACAGTGGCGAACCGGTTAACGTAAGTGGGAACGATTCGGATACGAAATTTTGATTCGTTGGTATGCATACTGCTATCATTCGCCGCGATAACGAGGTAGATTAATTATCTAGATTTTTCTGGGGATTAATTTAAGCCTTTGAAGTTTTAGTCGATTGAAACGAGGGATTGGTAAAATTTGAAATACTTTGCGACAAAATATTCTAAACTAAAATGTTTTATTGAAATATTTTTGTACTATTGAATACTGAAATATTTGTACTATTGAATACTGAAATATTTGTACTATTGAATACTGAAATATTTATACTGTTATATATATGCTGTACAATACTATTTCGTTTAGTGTTTATATCAAATGTTATTTGAAAGCACTGCTTATTAAATGCTCAAATCATGTGGCAGTAGTATTTTTTATTTGAATAGAAAAATACAGATTCGAATATAGGAAATAGCGAATGAAAAATATGAAATGCATATTAATAATCTGTTTCTAAAATGTGAAGCCGAAACATTAATTTTTGCACCTGCTTATTTAGTTTTGTACGAGTAATATTAACGCGTTATAGTGTTATAGATTTTCTATATTTATTATTCTTATTATTCTGTATTTATTCTATATCATATTCTTCTTCTTCTTCTTATTATTTTTGATATTCTATACAATGTACAGAAATATGTAAATATTTCAAATTCTGTATTAATATTCTGTATGTACACTTTTTCGGGTGATTGCAAATGTGAGAAGAAGGAACCTTGGCAACAATTCTTTTATAGTTGTTTCAAAACTAGGAAACACTTTACGAAAATAAGGACACGATTGTACCAAAAATGACTCGAACCTTTGACATTCCACTCAATTCAATCGCATCACTTTTTCTCTAGAAAACACTCGCAATTTGGAGTTTACAAATTTTAACTGCAATTTTTACAAATAAAAATACAATTGGAGCGAAAACGACTCGAGGACCGCAGGAGCGGTTGAACGTTTCGAATCGTTAGAATTTTGTTTTGAAAAGATCGTATCGAAGTGCGAAATTGCTTCGGCAAAACATTGAATTGGGACAAACTACTGTAATGCGATCATTCAGTGCCATGAATTCGCGTTTATGTTGCTTTCTATACGAGTAACTAGGAAACGGCAAATTATGAATCGTGTCATTGTCGCAGCAAACGAACGATACGATCTGTACCGACGTGTCAACGTATTTTGTTTTAGCTTATTCGTGGAACAAGCTCCATCGTTATAATAAGTCAGTACGAATCAGTATTTGTATTGTATCGCAACGAAGATTCCTAATGGGCAAGATACGACAGCGTGACAGCGGTTGTTCGAAGATAGGCGGACAGGAATTAAAAAAGATAAGGCGCGCGCTTGACGTTGCCAATTTTGCAAATTCCGTTAATAGGATCATTATCAATGGGACGAATTTCGTTCATAATTTTGCAAATTTTGTCAATAGCATCGCGATTAGACAAACACGAAGCGTTATCAATTTCGCAATTTCTGCCAACAAGATCATTGTTAACCAAACACGTGCCATTGTTAGCTTTGCAAACGTTGTCAACAGGAACGCTGGTAATAAAATGCGGAGCATTTCCAATTTTGCTATGTTTGTCAATAAGACGTATGTACGTTACCACGTTTACAAATTTTGCCAGGAGGATCGCTGTCAATAAAACGCGTTGCATTGGTAATTTTGCAAATTTCACCGATAGAATCATTGTGAACCAAACACGTAGCATTATCAATTTTTCAGTTTCGGTTAATACGTTTGCACGTCGACGAAACGTATGGCATTAGTAATGTTGCAGCTTTTACCAATACACGTGATGTTAATAAAACGCGCGACGCTATTCATTTTGCAATTCCTGTCGGTATGATCTTTATTAATCAAACGCGCATATTAACTATATCGCATATTTTGTCAATCTTTGTCACCATTATCTAAATACGTAGCGTTACCAATTTCGCCATTTTTGCCGACAAGATCGCTATTAATAAAAACCGCACAGTGTTACGAATTTTGTAATCTCTATGAATACGTTCGTTGTTAATAAAACGCGAACCAATACCAATATACTAATTCGCTAAATTAGCAAATTCTACTAAATCGCTGTTAAGAAAACGCGAGACATTAATTTCGTAATTTTTGTCAATAGGGTCGCTGCTAACCAAACGCGTTGCGTTGCGTTAATTTTGCAACGTTTGCCGATACGATCACTGTTAACGAAACGCGTTGCGTTCCTAATTTCGTAATTGTTACCAATAAGATCGCTATTAATAAAAACGCACAGTGTTACGAATTTTGTAATCTCTATGAATACGTTCGCTGTTAATAAAACGCGAGCCATTACCAATATACTAATTCGCTAAATTTGCAAATTCTACTAAATCGCTGTTAAGAAAACGCGAGACATTAATTTCGTAATTTTTGTCAATAGGGTCGCTGCTAACCAAACGCGTTGCGTTGCGTTAATTTTGCAACGTTTGCCGATACGATCACTGTTAACGAAACGCGTTGCGTTCCTAATTTCGTAATTGTTACCAATAAGATCGCTATTAATAAAACGTACGCGGAGTTGCCAATTTAGCAGATCGTCCAAACAGAATCGCGCCGCTAACCGAACCCAGCGTCATTGTTCTGCGCGAAAAACGAGGATACAGTTCTCCAGCGGTAAAATTCGAAAGGAAAGCGAGACGCGGATGCACCCACGCAGCGAATAAATCGCCGGTAGGAGGAGCAAGGCTGCGCGTGTAGGGTTGTTTGGTAAATTTGGCAACCGGTCGGGACGATTTGTTCCACCGTCGGAAGGAACTTCAATCGTTTGGCCTGAAGCCATTCAGCAGCGAAGTTGTGCCATTAATTATTGCATCGAAACGCTGCCGTTAGAACGCGAAGTAGGTTAAAAACCATTTGCCCGTCTCCCACCGTCTTTGACCGTACTCTATCGCTTCTTACACCGTTTCGTGGAATCACCGAAAAACAGAAAAAAAACGATGTCACCCTGCAGCGTGTCGGTTATGAAAACTTTGCGGATCGAGCGCGAGCTTGGAGGTTCCTAACTCCTAACGCGATCATCATCTCGGGGAACTTTTCCGGGAGCTTCTAAAAGTGGATCGTTTCCTGGTGGGTCTAGAAAAAGGGAGGGTCCCGCTGAAATTGCCGAATTAATTCGACTCGTCCCGCTGCTTACGAAAACCTCAACGCGGCCGCTTTAATCGATTCCCCTAATACCCGTTACCCTCGTCGATCGTAATTTTCGCCACTTTCTTCTTCCCTCTTTCGCCGCTAACTTTTTACTGCCAGAGATTCCAACTTCGAACGCTTCGAACGGCGAAACATTCGCGCGGTTGCCTCGTTGAAAATCTAGTTTCGCCAGTTTCGCGCGAGTTAGCTTTCCTCTCGGAACGCACACGCGAACGCCTCGCATTTCTCCAGAGGGGAAAGTCGTTCGAAGCCGTATACGTAGCAGAGAATCGCGTAGCATAGCTTTTATATAAATAATACCGCGCAACGCACGTCAATGCCAATACATCGTTTATACGTGTTATATTAGAGTTATAAAAACTTCGGTGTTCGACGTGACGAATGCGCGGAATATTTCTGCGTTTCTTTATGGAAGTATAAAGTTGGCGAATACATCATAAAGCTGTTAAAACTGGGATTTGGAGAAGATTACGTAAATAGTAGAATAGTTCAACGTTAATTTGCAACGGTTGAAATTTATAATTTTTCACTGCACGGTAAATTATGAAGAAGATCGGAGAATCTTGAACTATTGAACTTATTTGAATTTTTTAATTACATAATAATGAGCCTGTTTAATTGTTGGAGAGCGTTGCATAAAATTATGTGAAATTGATTTTAATCAAATATACGCGCGTAATACTATAGACGAAGCATAGGATAACCTATCCATTGTGATATAGAATCATCAGGGGCTCTTCCTGGCCCCCTTACCATTTTAATGTTACACAGCAACATTACTAATTCAGACTAGAATAAGACAATAGCGCATTTAAAACAATAGAAATCGTAACTAAATGTAGCGATAATCGATTGCTTTCGACATATGCAATTGATCTAACGGAGATACAAAATAAACGCGGTAATAGAATGATACGCAAAAATACGATAAAATTCAACAAATTGAAACACATGGATATGTAACTTTTAAGTCAGATGCACTATAGAGAGATAACATTATCAATTACGATGGTTATATTGGATATAAATCTTAAAATAATTACTCCAAATCATAAGATGCGTCAAAAGTGTCTGCTTGTTTAAGTGGTCAGTATTCACGATGTTTTCTACAAATGACACTTAGTCAATGGTAATACTTTAAAAAAAATCTATCTACGTTTAACGTTGTTACTTCGACAAACGTTTCGCTATGCGCCAACCTAATACAACCAAATGCGCCGCTTATTTAAAACATTTCCCTATAGTTTCGCATTGTTCCGTAGTTATTTTATTCGCCCAGAAAGAGATGCTGCGCGAGTGTAGCGTTCGACTCTGGCGACCCCGATACGCAATCGCGATTGAAATTATTTCGCGGAACAGCCACCGTTGCTTCATCGGAACGCCATTACACGCGTACGTGGCTGCTGTTTGCCCCGCCCCATTACGCCGTAAATATTTATGCAAATTACCATCGTAATGGACCCATCAGCGAAACATCGGATAGACACAACAGCGGGCTCTCGTTAATATCGTTCCGTTCATCGAATTTCCCTCGCGAAGGGAAATCCTTTCGGGTTGAACTCGTGAATCGCGTAGCACGGCGGAAGAATTACCAGGAGAAGGGTTTCGCGATGTATGTGTAAATTCCACTACGAGTCGGTGGAATATTACCGCGTTGTCGTCGCTGTCGGATGGAACGCGAGAAACGGAGGACCGCGTTATCACGTAGGTACGTACATTGTACACAGTAAACGCGAAGACGAACACGCGAGTTTCGCGCGAAACAAATGCTTCTCGCGGAATAACCCACGGCCGAGAATGTCCGTGTATTTTTAGCGCCGCTCGAGCTTCCAGAGACTCGATAATTCGTGCTACGAGTATTATTAAAACGTTCAGTGCGGACGTAGTTCTGGAACCACGGCCGGGGTGGTCTAGTAATAACAGAAGTATTGACCCTTTCATGAGGCCACTCGCACGCGGAAGTATGTTGCAAGTCCGGCTGAGAGAGCTGTTTCTAGCTTTTCGAATTTCCAAGATGCTACACGACGCGAGGATTCGATGCTTTGCAAGACGACTGATTTTAAGCTGCTGGATGGACTTCTATGGAATGGAGTTTGCAAGATTTCGAACTAACGATATTTGGAAGCTGCGAGCTTCTGAATTTCTAGGCCTTAGAATTTTGCAAGATTTCGGAGTTGCAAGGCTTGGAAATTGCAAACTTTAAGATTTCTATGCCTTCGAAGGAAGATATTGGTGTTACAAGGCTTGGAAATTACAAGATTTTCGATTCGAAACTTTTGGATTTCCATGCTTTGGAATTGGCAACATTTTGGAGTTGCAAAGCTTGAAAATTACAAGCTTTGCAAATTCAAGCTTGTGAATTTCTTCTAGGCCTTAGAATTTGCAAGATTTTGGAGTTGCAAGGCTTGGAAATTGCAAACTTTAAGATTTCTATGCCTTCGAAGAAAGATATTGGTGTTACAAGGCTTGGAAATTGTAAGATTTTCGATTCGAAACTTTTGGATTTCCATGCTTTGGAATTGGCAACATTTTGGAGTTGCAAAGCTTGAAAATTACAAGCTATTCTACTCCAAGCTTTTGGATTTCCATGCTTTGGAATTGGCAAAATTTTGGAGTTGCAAGGCTTGAGAATTACAAGCTTTGCAAATTCAAGCTTGTGAATTTCTTCTAGGCCTTAGAATTTGCAAGATTTTCGAGTTGCATGGCTTGGAAATTGCAAACTTTAAGATTTCTATGCCTTCGAAGGAAGATATTGGTGTTACAAGGCTTGGAAATTGCAAGATTTTCGATTCGAAACTTTTGGATTTCCATGCTTTGGAATTGGCAACATTTTGGAGTTGCAAAGCTTGAAAATTACAAGCTATTCTACTCCAAGCTTTTGGATTTCCATGCTTTGGAATTGGCAAAATTTTGGAGTTGCAAGGCTTGAGAATTACAAGCTTTGCAAATTCAAGCTTGTGAATTTCTTCTAGGCCTTAGAATTTGCAAGATTTTGGAGTTGCAAGGCTTGGAAATTGCAAACTTTAAGATTTCTATGCCTTCGAAGCAAAATATTGGTGTTACAAGGCTTGGAAATTGTAAGATTTTCGATTCGAAACTTTTGGATTTCCATGCTTTGGAATTGGCAACATTTTTGAGATGCAAAGCTTGAAAATTACAAGCTTTGCAAATTCAAGCTTGTGAATTTCTTCTAGGCCTTAGAATTTGCAAGATTTTCGAGTTGCATGGCTTGGAAATTGCAAACTTTAAGATTTCTATGCCTTCGAAGAAAGATATTGGTGTTACAAGGCTTGGAAATTGTAAGATTTTCGATTCGAAACTTTTGGATTTCCATGCTTTGGAATTGGCAACATTTTGGAGTTGCAAAGCTTGAAAATTACAAGCTATTCGACTCCAAGCTTTTGGATTTTCATGCTTTGGAATTGGCAAAATTTTGGAGTTGCAAGGCTTGAGAATTACAAGCTATGCAAATTCAAGCTTGTGAATTTCTTCTACGCCTTAGAATTTGCAAGATTTTGGAGTTGCAAGGCTTGGAACTTGCAAACTTTAAGATTTCTATGCCTTCGAAGGAAGATATTGGTGTTACAAGGCTTGGAAATTACAAGATTTTCGATTCGAAACTTTTGGATTTCCATGCTTTGGAATTGGCAACATTTTGGAGTTGCAAAGCTTGAAAATTACAAGCTATTCTACTCCAAGCTTTTGGATTTCCATGCTTTGGAATTGGCAAAATTTTGGAGTTGCAAGGCTTGAGAATTATAAGCTTTGCAAATTCAAGCTTGTGAATTTCTTCTAGGCCTTAGAATTTGCAAGATTTTGGAGTTGCAAGGCTTGGAAATTACAAGCTTTGCAAATTGAAGCTTGTGAATTTCTTCTAAGCCATAGAATTTGTAAGATTTTGGAGTTGCAAGGCTTGGAATTTCCAAGCTTTAGGATTTCTATGCCTCCAAATTTGCGAAATATCGGAGTTGCGAGTCTTGACAATTGCAAGCTTTCCAATTCTAAAGTTCTGGACTTTCATACCTTCGAATTTGCAAGATTTTGCGATTGCAACGCTTGGAAAAATTCCACGCTTTATATTTCTATGCCTTAGAGTGTGTCCGCGATTCTCGATTTCCAAGCCTTCGAGAAATAGAAAGCAAAGCCACCAGATTTCCATGCGAACGAATTTTTAAGCCCTCGAAATTCAAGCCAGCAAATTGCCAAGCCTTTGAATTTCCAAGCCCTCGGGTTTCCAAGCTTTCAAGTATCGAGCCATCAACTTTCCACGCTATTAGATTTCCAAGTCTTCGAATTCTCATAGCTATGCGAAGTAAAGCTCGCCCGTCTTAAGAGAACGGAATAAAATCCAGTGCCGTTGCATTCTGTCTACTCCCTGCTGTTTCAATGCAACGCAACCAAGGACTAAACTTCCGCTCCTAAGAAGCTTCGGAATGACCGTTCGCATTGAACGTGTTAATTGCTCACGAATGCGTGCCTCGGCTTTTGCTCTACCAACGACGAAGAATAACAGATATAATTACAATCGTGCCTAATTGTGTTATTCCATTCAGGTCTGCTTTACTCGAGAAACACCAGAATTACAATCTTAAAGTACGTTTTGAAGAAAACGAAGCAAAGGTCGACGAAGAAACACAGTTGACGTATATTACAGTGGCTGTCAAATGTTTCCGGCCAAAGAGCAATTCGACTACATTATTAAAATGTATAATAATACTTGGTAATAAAGGCTCATTACTGGACTGTGGATTTTTATACAAATTCTTTCTTTCAATGGAATTCGAGTGCAGAATTGTTTCACCAGTTAAATAAAATAATACGTGTTTGGCTAAGGATATATCACGCGTGATTTTACATATTATGTGGATTCTCTAATTTATTATATTTTACATACGCAATTTTCCCATAAACGCATGAAAATCCGAAGTCTACTTACTTACATAAATGTATTATGGAACGATGTAAATTGTACTGTTTCTTTCTATGCATTCGGTTTTATTTGATTTACTATACTTCGCTATTAGGTTGAGGACTACTTTTTGCGAAACATTATTAATATTGCGAATATTATAAGTCGGAAAAAATTATTAGACATTAAAAAAGTTTTGGTTAGAATGTAATTCTATTTAAGATATTTTTTAGATAGTTTTGTACTAATATTACTTTATTTATCTTTCACGTAAAAAATCGAGGAATATTCTCAAAAATGCATAACTTCTATAGTAAATTACTAACCGGTCTTTTTCGTCGTTTCGATCGGCTTGGCAATTCTCGTATTAAATTTCGTAGCATAAATCCTCACGAACATTTTCCATCGCCTAATAATTACTCCACGCACAAATATCGTCCTCGAATGGTTAAAGTGATCCCGTAAGAGAAGTTTCATTGACGCAAACATCCAATTAAAATACAATTATATATTCGGTATGAAACATTTGCCGGCACGTATTCTCAAGTTCGAAACAATCTCGTAGTTTTCCGCGAACCCTGCCTTGTTTCCTGCATCCCATCTATCTCGAGAGATAGAAGATACGCGTATTGCTCGTTTCTTTTCAAAGACAGGAGGCGGCTACAGTTCCTTCCGTCAAATTTCGAAGCACGGAAAGTTGTTAGGAAACTCGGCAAGTGGAAGTAACTTCGCATCTAGTATCGCGGGGCGACGTTGAAAAATGTTTCCAAGCCCCGAAAGACGGCAACGCGAACCGAACCGACGGCGTCTTCAAAATTTCTCGCGCAATTACCTTGCATCGGTCCGCCCAACAAACCGGAGGAAAATCGGTACGGTAAAAATCGTTCGAGGGGAGCGCAACGAGGGAAGAAGAAATTCCAACGAACGCGTCGCGTAAAAGGAGAGAAGAGAACCCGTGGCGACACGGTGGAAAGCAAATATCGAATGTCAATGCGAATTGCCGGGTATAAAATTGTTACGCGTATTACGTTTCCGGATCGTTGGTCATTTGTTCGGCTCCCCTTGGCCGTCCCTTTTTTTTTCTTTTTTACCGCGCGCGCGTAGATACACGGAAAATAAGCACGCCGAGCATAAACGAGGCGTGAGACGCGGTTCGATCACGCGAATCGTGCCACGAACCGTAAACAGGAATAGACGCGCCGATTCTCGCGCGAGAAAATGTAGCGAGCGGATCGAGATACGCGTGTCCCTATCGCAATCCGTTTCCTTCCGAGTCCCGAAATCGTAAACGAATTTTAGTGCCAACACCTCCGCGGCGACGTCCCAACGCCGAGATAAACCGGCGCCAGCTAGGATCCTCCGCGAATCGCGATATCGTCGCAACAAAAGCGTTTTGTTCGTCGATTCGATTCTCTCTTTCTCTCTCTCTCTTGCGTTCCTATTCTTGGATCCGTAGAATCGCGATCGTTGCGTGTACGACAGCTGCACGGATTGCGAAGAAACGCGGAGAGAAGAGATTCGGAGATTCGTCGAAGAAGGTGTGATAGATAAAGAGACTCAAAGATTCGTCTAAGCATTCGCATTCTACGTTGGAGCGATCGGTAACGTCTATAATAGCAGACTATAACTGCGGACTAACGAGCTATCGCTAAATTGCTAGAGCTGCGCATTGGCGATACGGTATCGATATACGGACAGTTGGACGCGTAAGTGTTCGTTCGCTTACCGCATTTGATATAGCGTATTGCGCAGAGATCGGCAACCGCGAATCGTTCTAACATTATGTAACGCTATGCGAGTTACAAGTTGATCGCGGATCTTTATGCGAATTTCGATCTTTACGAATGAAATTAGACGAACGAGATACAAATACGGGACTGTTTCACCTTCTAAATACTATAATTTGTATTTCACTTTCAGTATTTTTTGTATTTTTGTAATACCATTTGCATTGTGTACCTTTTCACAGATTTAACTTTTCCATAATCGCGGGAAGATTTGCAGTATACTTTTAAGTGGCATACGCATGTTGCTACGTTTTAACGATTCTGTTTTATTTAGGTGTTACTCTACCATTTCGTTTTATCGCTGTGTTGTTGTTTTGGTACCAATAGCTAAATGAAAATCGTAGAGGTTAATGTTTATTAACTTTTAATTCAGGCAAAATGACTTCTTATCGCTAGTGGTGACGTATATCCCATGATAGAAAGATAGGTTCGCTGCTCTTTCTAAATAATTGTTCTTTATCAAGACTATGAAATGAGTGGTCATCACTTATGAACTCAACTCCACTGCAAATATCGAACATGTTTTACGTATATCTTTCTTACTTCTGTCGTTGAATTAGAAGTTATTATTGTCTGCGATCAACATTTCGATTACAAGAAACTCATAAGTCTTCTGTCTGTTGTTTACAAAATGTTACAAATTTAATAAAATCATCTAGAAAGTACGAAATAATAAGTGTAACGCATGACAGTGTATTAACGTAAGTAGAATATACCTTCGCCTAACGAGACGTCAAGTCGACGTTACGTCACCACTACTGATACTACAAAGGTGACCACCATTCGAAGATTAATATAAAATACGCTAATATTCCTAGAAATTGTTCATTTTAATTGTATTTTATTTATTAATGCATCCGTCGAATGCGATAGCTGGAGGAACACTTTTACGTCCGACTGTAGGCATGTATCGATACTTTCCGTGTCGAATATCGATATTTTGTGCATCGATGCTTAGAGATTCGATATTTGTATGCATCGATACAGTCACTTGGAAATGTTCGATATCACATTGATTGGTAACCGGGCGAAAATTAAGCAGGGTGCATTTGTAGCAATGAATTCTTTTAAATTCCCTTTCATTACAGGAATGAAAAATGTGAATTTGTACGGCTGTTACAAAAAGAAGATTCTACGGGGTTGTTTCAATGCACAAACAGGAGTTGATTACTTTGGTTTCCATATAGGTCAAATACATGTATCATCTCGAATTTCTTGCTCTACAACAACGAGTCACACTCGTTCCACGAATTCGTCCACAAAGTCAACAAAAACGCCTCCTATTAAGAATCAAATTTACTTTGAACTCTAATTCTAGCTTTCCGTTACAAGATTACAGGTTCGTGACACGATATAGAACCAGTGATCAGCATACGTAGCTAATAAAATGCTCATAGGGGAACGTCTTAACGAAATAATACCAACAATAGTATCGATATATTTACACGTATCGCCCGCTTCTAACGCGAGCGTACCTAACAACGGAAACGAATAACGTACAACGTAAAACCGCGTCTAATAACTCCACTACGCTAGATCAGGGTCAAAGGATGCGTCCACGGTTGCCGGATACGGTCACCGTAGCCTCGTTACCCCGTCGATAATCGTAATAACGGTATCAACAGGAACAACGATAACAGTAACGAGTAGTATTAGAATCTATTCAGTAGGTGGGAAAGAAAAGAATGTAATAAGGTGACGCTCTCTCCGAGGACCGTAACGCGGGTCCGCATGCAAAAGGTTCGCAGAGTTACGCGATTGACCGATCGAAAAGATAGAGAAGGAGAGACGTGGATGGTTGGTAGTCGTACCTCGTGTCGCCGTGTTCCTCCGCACCATTCCGGTGGGGGCGTAGGTCCTGCCTCGGTTTGAGGACAGGGGTCAGCCCCCATTTCTCGATGAACTCGGTGCGGGAAATCTTGGCGCTTCGCGGCGGTTACGAGAGGGGGCGGATCCCCCTCCCGAGCCCCATGCCCCCGAAGAGCGGTGCACCCCCGCACAACACGCACCCGACGATGCTTCCTTTCCTCTCCGCTCCTCACCACTGCGCTCTCCTTCTCCTTCTCCTTCACCTTCTCCTCTTGCTCCTGCACCTCCTTTTCCGTCTCCTTCACCTTCTGCGCGTCACTAACACTATTCAACACCCAACCCCGTAGTACGTCGCCTGGTACACCGGCAATTCTTGCCTCCTCTCGAGTCCTCCCTTGTCTTTTTCTCCGTTTCCCTCCCCCGCCGTTTCTACCCTTAGCTTTCCTCTCTTTTACTTCTCACCCCCACACCTGTTTCCCCTCCCTCACTCTCTCTCTCTCTCTCTTTCTTCTGGTTCTCTCTATAACTCCGCTGGGCTAGCTTCTTCCTTCTTTCCTCCCTTGCGCGCGCGCTATCTCGCTCTATCACTCTTCGGCTCTATCCTGCTCTGTTCGAAACTCTGTTCGCTCTCTCGCACCAACACACCAACCGGACACCGACACGAGACCGATCCACCACGAGGAACCAGCACGAGCACTACCAAAAACGATCACTGTGACGCGAACACCAATGATCAGCGACGCTAAGAGGCAGCACCAGCAGCGCAGTCAGTAGCGGCAGCAGCGCACAACACACAGCCACCTATCAAAATGGCTGCTCGTTCTATCTCTCTCTCCCTCTCTCGTTCTCTCTCTTCTTCTTTCTCTTTCTCTCTCTCTCTCTCTTTCTCTCTCTCGCTTTTGATTCTTCTCTCTCGTCGTTCTCTCCTTCTCTTCCCCTTCGTTTCTCAACCCTTCCGCTGAAAATCTGTTTCGCACTCTTCTGGGTTCGTTCTCTTTGCCGTCTTCCTCGATTAAGTTTCCCCTTCTTCGTCCCTCTTCCCTCAGTTTCTATCTTGTGTTTTTCTCGTTCCGGTCAGGTGATCGTTTATATACTCCTCTCCGTTCACACTCCGTTCGCTCGTTTGCCTCTCGTTCGCTCACTCGCTCGTTCTCTTTCTCGCTCTAATAATACCTGTCACCCTCCTTTCACCAGCGCACTCGCACCTTCTCTCACGCACCCTTCTCTCAATCGTTCCTCCCTTTTCACCGTCGCGGCGCGTTCTCTTTTATCGGTGCGCACCAGTTCGTGTATCTTCTCGTTTGCATCCCGATCCACCGAGGAGATGGATCCCCGAGGAGAGAGAGTGAGAGAAAGAGAGAGAGAGAGAGAGAGAGAGAAAGTGAGAGAGAGAGAGAGAGTGGACGAGGAGAAAGAAAGAGAACAGAAGAGAGTAATCGTTGCAGCGGAGAGAAAAAAGAGTCGAGACGAGAAGAGAATAGAAGAGAAGAGAAGACGTACAGGAACTGTTAACTGACGCGGTACGTTCCGTCACTCTGACGCATCGTTCACTCCGCGATCACTGACGACAGTATCGGTCGACGACTACAGCGAGCGGAACGAAAGCGACCATGAACGAGAGTACGAGAGCGGAGAGACGGGCCGAGCACGGTGGTAGCCACGGCGCACGAGCCATCGAGATCCGTTCGACGCGTAACTACGACCAGGCGAACGAGACCGAGTCGTCAAGGACGACAACGCCTTCGGTCACAGGGACAAACACGACGGCTTGGATAAGAAGAACACCGAGGTGGTAGACGACGACGGAAACCACGACACGCGTCTCGTCGCCGCAGCAGCGCGGAAAATCTCGATCAAACGGATCGCGGCCGGCCGACAGAAGCGCCTCCACCGGGAGGCACCTATCATCTGAACGCACTGTTCGGTACACTGACACACTGCGATCTTTCCGCGACGATCCCTTCCCTTTTCTTTCCTTCCTTCCTTCCTTCCTTCCTTCCTTCCTTCTTGCTTCCTTCTTCCTTCCTGTTTCCCTTCACGTTTGCCGTTTCGCTTCGCGGAGCACCGTAAGCCGTTTCTGTCCGATCCTCTAACTCGCGCCTGCTCCCTTTCGCTCTCGGTCTCGCTCGCACGCGCGCCTCACACCCGACCACGAGGACCGCGGACCGACCGCCAGAGTAGTTTTCCGTTCCGTTCCACCTTTGCGCTACGCCGACGAGAACTCGTCTGAGAAACCCACCGCCACCGCTCTACCTTCCGCACGCTCCGTCGTTCTCTTTCTACTCCCACCCTATCCCGTTTTCGCTCTGTCTCTCCCACGGGAGGCTACGCGGTGGAAGATAGCGCCGGTGGAGGTGGGCAGCGTTCGTAACTCCACGGCGGTGGTCGCGCCGCTGCTGCTACCGCTGGTGGTGGCAGAGAGGAGATCGCGCACCGCTCGCTCCGCTGGCTAACAACTATCCGACCAACAAATATCGCGGACAGAAGGCGGTGTCGTAACAAAAGCTCCGAGCTCTAGGCGCCAGCTACATCCGTTATACGTATGGAAAAGTTCCGTCCACCCCTGTTTTCTTTCCCGGTTCACCCTCTGTACTCGTCCTCTCCCCCTCCCTATCCTCCTTTTCTCCTCGGTGCTCGCAAACCTGCGCTCTTCTATCGCCTCCTCTTCCTCTCGCCCTCGGACTCTCCCTTTTTCACCTGCATCATTCCTCCTCCCCTACCCCCGTTTCTCTCTCGCTCACCCCAATCGTCGCACCCCCACCCTTTTCCCTGCTTTTCCTCCCCTATCGGCCTGTTCGCGTTCTACGTCTCTCCTTGTTCCCTTTGCCTCCGGCTGCCTCGCCGTCTCGCTTGCCTTCGTGGCTCCTCTTCGTTTCGCGACCACACCGTACGCGGCCACCCTGTGCACCCTTCGCATCCCGCTAACCCCTTCGTGTCGTCTCTTGTTCTCGGTCGTACGCGTAGTCGCGGCATGGCATGCCGCGTCGCGCCATGTCACGCAGCTGAGCGTCCTGTCGCGCCACGCCACGCCACGGCGACGTGCCACGCACCCACCGACTACTTCCGCCTTTCGTCCCTCAATGCACCCTCTCCTCTTCCCTTCTTTTCTCTTCCCTTCCCTTCCCTTCTCTGCTAGTCGCTCAATGCGCATAGATTTCTCCTCTGTTTTCCTACCGCTTCTGTCCGTGACACCGTCAACCGTACGCAATCTACGATGCGAATCTCGCGCGGAGGCGATTATAACCGCTCTTTCAGCTTCTCTTCTCCGCCGAGCAACCGTAGTCGCGTTACTTCTGTTCAGACAACTCTGACGCAAATCAGCTTATGTATCTCGGTGTACGTAAGTAGAATGAGGAGCGAGGATAGGTTGCGTAACGATTCTTCGAATGAAAAATGCAGGAGAACGGTTGGGTGTACCAAAAAAATGCCGCAATCTTTTATCGGCTGGCAATTGGCGAGTGGTGGAGTTGCGAAATTTGGCAAGGTTTAATAAATTCGCATGGTTCAGACGGTGGAAGGGTTGCGCAAAGCAAGGCACGACTTAATCCGGCATCGTGGGGAGCACGAGGTTTGGACTATCGGCACGAGGAGATCAATGGCTGTTGCGTAATCATGCTGGGCAACGAGGTGTACCCTCAGCCACCCTCCTGCCACCCTCGAGCATCCTCGCGACCCTCCGCAACCCCTCCTCGGCCCGCAGCCCCAGTTCACGGTCCTCCTTCTCCCCCCTCTGCGGATAAGGCAGACCGTTGGTCGCGATCGAGCATGAGAAACGGTTAACACGCTCGCAAAAACGGCTCCTTTGCTCCGAACTGGCTGTACTTGGACGATAAATCGGCCGTGGGACAGCCGTGCCTCTGGACATGAGCTTCAACGACGGCAAACGAAGCCTCGTCCTCGTGAGCTCTCGTATTCGTCCGCCGACCATGCGCCATTTGTTCCACGCGCGCGCTCCAACGCGACCGCGCGCGCACTCCTCCTGCCGACTTAGTTCGCCGCCGTTCCCTTTCTTCTTTCCCGCTGTCTGACTTTTTTCCCTTTGCACCACTTAATCTTGCGCCCGATCCTTTTCCTCCGTCCCGACTCTCCGCGATCGCTATTTCTCCGGGGGACTTTGCTCGTCGTTGATCGATAACAGTCGCGCTCGCGTTTGCCCAACCGGGCACCCCGACACCTGATTATTGTCCTTGCTTTCGGGTCTTCTCGACCACGAAATTGTACTATTTCTGCGGCGGATTAAATGCTTCACGGAATTTCAAGGGTGCGCGATGCTCGTGGATATTGTCGCGTTTCGCGCTTTGGCCGTTTGCTCGTTGATTACGGGTCAATTATACACAGCTTATGTGTAACGTTAAGTTTGCAATGTCGTTTCATGCGGTAATTTTTTACTGCTAATTATTAATACTTAGTTTACTGGGTTTTAATCAGCGACGCGATGAGCATTGCTTTTTATGGTTTCTACGATTCCTCGGGAAGTTTTTTAGTTTAAAGAAATCTAAGAGACGACATTACTTATTGAATGACCTAGTATTCGTTGTTTTGGTAATGGTCGTTGTAATCGAAATATAAATTCCATTGGTTTACGTATAAAGTATTGCAAATCTAATTAACCGTTTCGCTACGAAACACGTATGTATATATACGCCCTCATAAATGGGCCATCATTTGCTAAAAGTGTACGTATACTATTTTTATAACTTACAATTAGTATTACTTCTGTTGTCATTTGTATATATTATGCTACAATTATTCAGAGTACCAAAATATTTATACCAGTAGCGTTTCCATATTAATAAAAAGTGCTCTCATTTACGCATCGAAGATGCTTGGAATTTTTAAGTTCCTCTGCGAAAAAGTTAATATTTCGCGTGTGCTTTAAACTGTCTGAAGATTTGGCAACGATTTAGGAAATGTACGAATGTTTACTTCTCGCGTTTATCTTTACTAATGGGTGAATCTATGTTCATATTTATATTAATACATTAATATTTATATTAGCAACAATTTCTTATACTTCGATGGACTAGTGACCAATAAACTTCCCAAGCTAACGTGTTTCTAAATCTTTCGTTCCTCCAATTTGTGCGTTTACCAGAATGCGTGGCGATTCGAAAGTTGCTCGCTCGTAGTGCATTGTATCGCGTAAGGTTGTTCTACTTATATTCTGGCTGGAAAGAGGATTAAAATACCGATCCCTTAACCTAGATGCGAATTGTTCGCCTGAATAATATGGTCGTTCGTCTTTTCTTCGCGTTTTCGTTTAACAGACGTAAAAAAGGTCGTATGAAAAAAGGGTCTGCCGACCGATTCTAGCTCTTCTACCGCTTCTTTTCATTCGGCGCACGACGTCCGGAAAATTTATCGTCTAAAATTGTTCGCGTATAGCGGGATCAATAATTTCAACGTGTCACATTCGAGCCGCACACATCTTTGCCCGTGCTACAAGAAACAGTTTGCCAAAATGTCCTATGGTCTAACCCTATGGTAAACCCTATGATCTAAACCTTCCTTCGTTAAGAGCGTTAACGATGAAACACGACGACGTATCGTTAACAAGCATTATATTTGTTTCGTTACCATGGAACAAGTATTCGCACGAATCGTAGAGTTCCCGCATAGATGTTGCGCTATCATCGAAGATCCATAATTTTCGGCATAAATTGAAACCGCGTGTTGCCATAAATTCAAACATCGCGCTGCTTTAACTCGCTTCTGTTCGCCAAAGCAATTAGGGGATCACGTGTTACACCTTTCTTTAGGTAATTTAGTTTACTTTATTCCTTTTTTATATTCCTCTCGGTTGGTCAAATAGTTCGATCCTACTTTTAATTAATTAGACTTCCCGGTATTCCAATTTCGTTAAAGAAGACAACATTGCTGCCGTGTTTCCTTGACTCTGATTTTAACCCTTTTGGTGATATAGCTGATCTGGGATATAACAAATAATTCGTGTTACTTAAAATAGCGCACACCTAGTAGAAAATATTAAAAAAATATGAAGTTAGAAATATTGCTATGATTATCTATTAAAAAGATGACAATGTCGGTACTACAATTTGACAAACATCTATACGCGTTAATAGATTATAAAAATAAGTTCAGGGATCCTATAATCGTGCACTGTTGGAACGGTAAGTGCCTCACGATCCAGCGTATTCATTTGAATACGCAGTGGGCGTGGCGGCACGAAAAATACTGCCTATAACGTGATTGCGAAACAGGAAGACAGAACCTTGGCTCCTTTACGTTCTTTTTTTTTTTTGGCTTCTTTACAGCAACACAAATTGGCCAAAATTTCGTCGATGCAAAAACGGCATCGCAATCGTTGGCACGGAAAGAGTTAAACCCAATACTACCCCCATCATTGTATCAATAACATTTTAATTCGTCGAGCCTTTGAAACTTTGAAGTGACGACATTTGCACCAAATCAATTCAGATCCTATGTCTTTAGTTTTATTTATAAAAATATATAAGTAGCACACGAGATGTCGTTTTTCGAAGTTCGTAACACCATTAACCCTTTCGGTACGAAGGACGTATATATACGTCCTCAAATACTTGCACCATCGTTTATTAAAACACGATTATACTTTCCTTTACATGGCAATAATATTTCAATCGTTATTCAATTATTATTCAACGATTCGATCAATAATACCGAGTATCTAAACATTTGCTCTTATACTATTCCTAAATTAATCAGCACGTATCATCATCCGTGCATTAGAAACGCTTTCGAAATTTAAGCTGTCGTAGCGAAAGGATTAAGCGGAATGAAGCGCAATAGTGTAATGTATAAATTTGCACGCAAAAGCCGCAGTCTAATAATAATTCCTTTCCAACGAGCATCGATAACTTCGAAGAATATAAAACGTTTGCCTTTGGGAGAAGAATCCTTCGCGCCGAGTTGGTTCGTGTAACTTTCAAGACAATTACGGCTCGGCCGTAAAGTGTCAGCGAATAGTAACGAATCACGGAGCATTCGTGGTAACTTTTTGAAGAAAATTTACAACGCTGACGTCAGCGGAGATAAGAAGACGCGGCGTCTAAGGTATTTCGCTTCGCGGCCTTTCTCCGTTTCTTCGATTTCTTGCCCGAAGATCCGGGGGACTGCGATTCCGTTGAAATTACGTAGACCGCAATCGGGTTTCCCCCTTTGGCCTCCGAGAGCGACGCGAATCTCAAAGCGTCACAAAGCGGCCGGGGCAATCAAAGAGTTCATCTGCAACTTGGCGCGAGTCACGCTGCGGTTGCTCCACGTTATTTCGCGCAAATAAAACGCGACAAAGGAGCAAACGAGCGCGGCCGATCTGCGAGTCGCTGAAAGGGAAGGAAGTGCCCAGATTTTTACTCGTCCTTCGATGCAATCCGGCCACTATTGCAGCTTCCGCGAGGAAAATTAACTCTGCTACCTTTTCGAACCCTTTCGTGGTCGAATCGGAATTAGCTTCTTTATACAACGCGTAATTACAGACGTTTTTACGGGTCTGTGAAACGTTTAAAAGATACAGAATTAACCAATCGAGGGCTGAGAAATTTTCGCAAGATCGCCGGGTTTCTGGATTTAACTTTTAACTTCGCGGACAACGCGAATATGTGACGATTATTGTAGAGATTAATTATTATAGTGTTTCTATATCTATTGGTTGGATGAATGTGAGAAAATGATTGGTCGAGAAAGTTATTAAGAAGGAAGATATAAAGAAGCATTTACTTTTAACACGATAAAATAGTTTTTACTTAAACAGAAGCCTGATTAATCGATAACCTAGATTCATTAGTTTATGTTCGATTTAAAGTCTGAAACAGCACATTAGATATGCGTTATTAGTGACAAGTTCTTTTCAATCAATATATTTTACTTTTGCAAGCTTTCGAAAACGTTGGAATTTTCTTCTTTGTATACGACAGTAATTTAGATTTCTATATGCATCGTTTTTCGGTTCCAATTCGGTATGAATGAACGCGTGATTTTTCGGGTTCCTTGTTTAGACGAGGGCAAAAATAGCCACGACGCAAGAGCAGCTGCTCGAAACATTAGCGCTGCATTTGGTAATAGTACTGCTAATGAACGCACAATACGTTCACGGTACCAGATATTTGAAACCGCGAATGAAAGCCTCGTTAATGAAGCTCAGAGTCGACTATTAACGATTATCAATTGCAAGATTCGCTTCAAGTAAATTCGCGTCATATTTCCCAACAAAATTACCAAGAAATGTTCAGCTCCGGTAGAAATTATCAACAAAAAATTATAAACAGACGTAGCACAATAATAATTGTGAACAAACGTGATGCAGTTGATACGTACCGATATGATAGGTAATAATCGTTTCAATACATCTCGAATCGTTTGCATACGTATCGCAGACGAGATTGACACGCAAATATCAATTCTAAACCTAAACGTATCAATGGTATCAAACATGTCTCAGTCCCATCACTAACCAAACGTCCGATTAATATTAGATTCACGCAGCTCGTCAATTTGACGAATTTCACGTTTCATGTTTAAAGTCACCGGGATCGTAAACGTTATTTTTCAACAGTCTACGTTGCTTTTAATTGGCGTAATGATACGAATACGTGCCCTAATTTACCCCCTTCTCCTTCCGATCCCATTACTGTCTTTTCCTAAGTTTTCACTTAAATGGAATTGATCCTTACATATACATATTTATCATAAATAAAAGATATACTTTCTACGCACAATACATTAGTCGCGTTTATATACTCAAACGAACACAACTCATATTTATTTCCCACTATTAAGAATAAACATATATGAAACGTCCATACGTGTTGTTACATAACGAATCGAGTCCAAATTTAGTATTGAAATTTTTATTAGTCTCGATTCTTCGTACGTTCGTTGGCTATTAAATAAAGTAATTCGAGTGACAATTATAAGGAAGTTGACAGTAATTGGGACATCTATCCTACGTGGAAGCGATTTTTCCCCGATGTTCCACCCCTCGCCTTCGTTGCTGTGGTCCCCGTTCTTTTTTTTTTCCCGCTTCGCCAGCACGGTCTCTACGCTCGCATCGATTTACAAGATGGAGTACGCTGTAGTGACACCGGATAATGTTGGCCACGTACTCCGGCCAGGTTTCGGCGCGGCCGCCGCGCGATATTTCGTAGCTCGCGTTTACGAGTAAAAGGTACTGGTGCTACATATTCATGTCGGATTATGAATGAGAGGCACACACGTGCACCGCCGCTAAATTCCGCCTCGCTACCTATATTTCCCTTGCACCGTCGACACGTTTTTGTTAAAGTTACTCCCCCCTCCCCCGGTCCAGGTATTAGTACCCGACGATTTCCATGGCACGCAGTTCAGCCGGCAATTCCGCCGATTGAATAATCGATCGATCCGGCCGCCGCTGCTCTTTATTTTAACTTCATTCACCGCCGGTATTTATGCGAGGAAATTCGGGCCAGAGTTAGGAGATGAAAGCTACGTTTCGTAGAAAGCGTGCGTTGCGTAACAGTGGATAAAGGTGGTCGGATTCTTGTTAGATTCCATGGCCTCTTGATAGAAAAAGCACAGCAGCAGTGTTCGTACCGAAAGAGGTTTCATTTTAACCCTTTCGAGCGCTGTGGAATTTTAGGAGATCGGTCGCGTATCTAGATTTATTTTCACGAATAATATCGAAAGAAAGGGAAATAATATCGAAAGAAGAGAACATCACGCGTGATACCTAATGTAAATACCATAATACTTTTAATCATTACGATGTTTCTGTGTTCGTATTCGGTGAACATTCGTCGCGTTGAAAAACTCGAATTTGTAAACTCTATGCGTTGTATTTCAAATTCGCCGCGTATAACTGAAAGGGTTAAGAGTATTTCCATTTCCATTATTCCGCGAATTTAGTAACTCGTAACGTTGAAGCGTTCGTAATAATCTACGAATACTTTTTGCAGTCACTGTACCAAATAAAGGATACAATTAAGGATTTATCTGGTGGAAGCGGAAGAAGAAGAAGCAAGCGTAGGAAGGAAGCAAGGATCCTTCGAAGTAGCTTCTCTTCCTCCACGGTCGACGTTCTGCTCGCGCTATCTGCTTCGCAATTCAAAGCAGAAGGGACCAAGCGTATCGAAGAATTTACGCGCGGCATCCGCCTTATCTTCGTTCCCATTTCTTCCAGCATTTTATGACGTTTCGCGCGCGAACGTGGAGCCCGATCTCGGCGTCTATCGAGATCGCCACGTGGTTCGCGCGCGCGCGACTAAAAATAACAAACGCGTTACGCGCGGATCTTACGTCGAACCGTCGCGTTTCCTGTCGTCGCCGTCGTCCCAACAGCGATCAATCTGTCTCGAGAAGATCCACGAAATCGATAACTAGAGTTTCACAGGTCGTTAATAGTTTCACCCGCAAGATTAATCGACGTTGGCCACGGGAATAGCAAAGAATACAAATTTAGCTATCATCGGAGCTAAAGTTATTTTAGATATCTCGTCAATGGCGGATTCAGGATTTTTCAATCCGCCAATGGGGATAATTGTTAGAGATGTTAGGATAATTAGATAAGATGTTATTTATTTATTTGATTATTAATGGGCATATATATATATATATAGAAAATTAAATGAGTGAAAGAAACAGAAAGAGGAAATGGTGTAAAATTTAATATAATAATAATATAATAACTTAGATCTAAGAAACTATTTAGAAAATGATACCAATAAATATAAACTACTGGACAAAGATTTGAAATCACATTCTGTGTTGTATTCATTTCGGATCTCAGTTGTTTTTCTCATTAATTCAAGATTAATATTCCAGACATTAGTAACATATTTTCTTTATATCCATAGATTTTTAATCGAATAGTTACCCGAGCTAGAGTGTTTTTAACTCGCCCTCCGATTATTTTATTACCTATACGTGCCAGCATTAACCTGTAATTATTTCACACAATTCATTACAACTAATTGTAAGCAATTTTCGTTTAATAATCTTCAATCTCGCAACACGAAGTTAAAATTAAAGCTCGAATTAAATTTCATTCTCAATGGTGCGCGTTTCTTTTTTTTGTGAAATTTCTGCCATAATTCATAGAACGAGTATGACTCGTTATTTTAGGGCAAGGGGTTGAAACATTTAAAACTTTTTGCCAGTAGTACAGGTAAATATATATACCGACACTTCTATATTTCGATTTCTATAACGATTACGAAGGTATGTACTATTCGTCCGCGACAAGAAGGCACGCAAGTATTTACATTCCCGTTCTAATTACAACTTACTAGCCTCTATACACTCGCATGCCGTGTTCGTTATACACCGAGGTCGTTAAAAATCGACAGTGGTTTAATAACTAAGACGTCGCGTGGTGATAGGGAAGACGATAGACCATATCTACGGCGAGGATGTAAAGACTCGTCTGCCTTCTTTTCGTGGACGGATACTATAACCTAATAATACCAATACAATTTCAGTATCTTACATTTCGATATAACTCCATGTATCCTACGTCAAAGATACGCGAATCAGCTTTAAAAATTCCCCGCGCGAAAGGAAAATTCAAGTATCCCATGGGGGACTCCGTTTTCAAATCGACGTGGCAACAGTAACGAATTCTAATTCGGCCTAACGATCCAATGACGCTTGATTAATCAGCAGCAAACGTTTACGAAGCCGGCGCGGCGCGCATAACGAGTTCCCGGTTCGCGTTCTCGGGTTCATTCATCGAATAAGGGAAAAAAAGGCGGTGTGCAGCTGGTCGGGTAAACGGGTGGAAATCAATGTCGGCGTCGTCCCATTGATCGAGAAGGCGGTTCGATCGCGAAGGCCCCGTTCGAGTTGGAATTCACCCGTTCCTCCTTCGTGACTTCCATGACACCGTCGACGGCGACCTAGATCGCTTCGCGACGTACCGTTTCACGTAGACGAACCCTCCGTGGAACTTCTCGTCGCGCTCGACCGGGACGGAAGGAAATGGAATAGCATGTGGCAGCATTGCAGTGTAACGGCATTGATCTCACTTTCTCTTTCTCTCTCTCTCTCTCTCTCTTTCTTTCTCTGTTTCGATCCTCGTTCTTCGTTCCTCGCGCAACTGCCTCTGCCTCTGCCTCGGCCACGGAAAACCTCCTTCGTAGCTGGCGAGTCGCGCGCAAAGAACCTGAATGACGAGTTTACGCGGTTACGTCACGGGCAACTTAACCCGTTCCTTTGAACGCGGTTGAGAGAGGAGAGCAGTTACTAGAGTGACACAGAGGTACGGAATAGAGAGCAGTTATCGCGGACTAGGTAGAGGCGGTTCTCGTATCGTCGGACACTTAACGTTTTATCCACCGCGTGCGAATAAAATGCATAGGTATCGTTGAAAGTTTTGCACCGAACGCGGAAAACTAGCAGCATTTGAAACGTGGGCTAAACAACGTTAGTTATTTGCGTTATTTGCATTTGTTTTAGGAGATAATAGTATCAGATTTTGCAGAAGCAAAGGAAATTAAAGAAACGAAACGCGGTTAATTTATAGGCAATTTAAGAAGGCCGAATAATAGGGTTACGGTAAATAATATGTTATGATTTTGTTTAAATAGGATAAAGTACCTAGTCATCGGCACTTTCTATCATTTTAAGCGTTAATAAGTTCAGTTCTTGTTATGACAGATACTAGACAAATATAATTAGTTGTAGTTTAGGAGAGAAATTGGAAATTGCATTGATTTGAAATTAGAATCGTAATTTATAATTGAAGAGCTTTCTGGAGAAAGGGAACTGTAGGTTTGACGAACTCTTTTTCGGTAAATTGTCTTTTATTAGCCCTTTGAGTGCGAAGCTGTTCACATCCGAAGACTCTCTGCTAGTATACTAAATCCATAAGTATATACTTATCCACAAGGATATGCTAAACCCATAAGTGTATACTTATAGAACTTATTACATATAAAAGTCCATCTCAAACACTGATAAGTTTTACTTCTGTCGGGAGTATAAACTGAAGTACAAGTTGATTCGTTAGAAAGGGTTATTCCTCACACGTGTACGAATGTTCCCCCAAAATTTTCTTTCGATACTGTACTATTTAAAATTGGAACACTATTTATCGTTGAAACGTGTATAGCTGAATGCAATTTACTCGATTCACCATTTTGCCTTATAGGCCACGTTTCTAAAAAACTACTCAATTGTAAATTGAAGTTCTAACTTAAACTGAATGTAATCTATGATTTTTCTCACGAACTACAGCCGATTATATTTTTGTCCAGCACCTGCCGTAATACCAACTTAACTTGTCAATGATTAAGATCACAGAAAGCTTCGACGACTGGTTCGGTGTAAAAATTTGATTAGGCAACCGAAGCATAAAAACTGACGCGGTAGAAAGGATAAATACTCTTCGTATCGCTTCTCTTCCTACACTTTGTCATTACTATTACACCTTTAAGAGGTTAATGGTTAATAATCCTAGCGTTGAATTCCCCATAAATGCATAAACATCCGCAGTCTAATGATTATACACCGCGCGAGCGCTCTCCCTCGATTATACTCAGCCCTTTTCCACCCCCTGTTTCCCTTTATATCCAATTATTCCGTCCCCTCTGCGAGCTTCCACCCTCCGCTTTCAAATCCTATTCACCACGAGTTACCGGTCTATTTTCTTTTCGTTATATTTCCAATGTTTTATCGGTCGCGCAATCATCCCCCGTTTTCCTTACATTTCCTTTGCCTCCCTACGTGGCCTAGCAAACGGTCTTCTTCCGGCTTCTTTATTTCCTTCTCTCGCTTTATGTAAATCCCCTCCCCCCACCTCTACTTCCCTCTCCCCCTTTTTCTATTTCCCCTTTTTATCTTCCGCGCGCACGTTTCGTCTCTCTCCTTATCTCTGCGTGTGTTTCTTCTGCTATAATTCAACTCTCTCTCCATGCCCCCCCCCCCCTTCGCGATCTTCCCCTCCCAGCTCCCTCTCGCACCTGTGCGACGCTCCCCGTTGCACCCTCCACCCTCTGCACCCTTCCAACCCCCTCCCTGTTTCTCTCTCGCGCTCCCTCCTTCAACCCCTCCAACCCCTTGGCGGTCTCTTTCCGTTCCGCAGAGGATGCTCCTCGTCGCACTAACCGCACGCAATCAATACATCCCCCTCCGTCGACTCTAGCCCCTTCTACGCGCTACTGGCCACCCCTTTTCCACCCCTAGAGCTACTCTCGATCCTGGCCCTCCACCACGCCTCCCCCCTCTTAGTTTCTCCTTTTTCATTCTCTTCCATTACCATCCTCCTTTTCTTCTCCTCTTCTCCGTTCTCGTTTCTACCGTTTCACCCTTTCCGCTTTAACACCCGCCCCCCCCCCCCCTCTTTTGTGTAGGTTGTACCAGTCTCTCTTTCTTCTTCGCTTTACACCATATTCGAGTCAGCTGATCCACCTACCGCCGCGGCGTGCTCGATCACCATAAAGCCAAGGTCAGTACATCTTGCTGCAGCGCATGTCGGACCATACACGGGGTTCTACTACTTGCGCGCAGGCCATCGGCTTTCGACGATATTGTTAACCGAGCGAGATATGTTTCGTTGGAGTTTTTTTGGCGTGGAAAGTTTTGGCGAAGACCGGTTTTGGGAAATTTTAGAGTGGCGGAGAGATGCTGCGAGATATTTGGAGGCAAGGTGACAGGATTTAGTATACTTCGATTTGGTTTCTTTACGTATTTGAAATTAGGTGGTTAATTGTTTGATCGTTTAATCTTTTGATAAGCAGTTTCAGAGATTATCGTTATCCTTTGGATTTAATGTCCAGTGAAACGTCATCGGTCTTCAATTATAAATGAACATTCAACTATTGTATCGTTTATGCAAGCTTCTTTAAATACCAAATTTCCGTTTTCAACAGCTTTTGTTGTTTATATTACAAGTTTAGGCTGCTGTAAGAAATTACGGAAATATTCTATTTATTTGCGATGCCAAGTATTAAAGATTTTATCATTTTACTGTGAGTATTTTTAATGATGTATATACACTTGGAGTACCTACAGAAACTTTTGACTTCCTTAATTTAATTTAATTTAATACAATTGACCATTGGGCAAAATTAAGAAGACGATATTTATTTGCCAACTTGAAATGTCACAAAAACGACATTTCATATGCACCGACCTAATATTTTATTCTTAATATTTTATATATCCCTGCATATTATTTATTGATTGATTTATTCATTCAATTACGGACTAGGGGTTAAGATACACAGCTATATACAAAGGTAAGATTAGATATAATAAAATAATCTAAAATAATTACATAAAATAAAATAAAATGAATTAAACGAGAGTTTAGAATTAGATATCGGTATATTTACGTTGACGCCAGAAGCATGAAGATAATTGAACGCGGAATTATTAATTTCATTAACTTTGGGTTATACGCTATTACACGAACATGTTACTATTATCAACAATAATTTATATTATGTTTATAATTATAATACGAATTCTTGTTAATATAGATACTTCATTACGTGGTAAATCATTTACATACGCTTACTGACAAAAGTTAGGAAACAAAGTAGTTACTTACTAATTTTTGTGTATTCTTTCGCTTCTAAGATTCGTAGCTTAGAATTTACGATAGCATAAAGATATAGTATTGCGTACATCAATAAATAATAAGTTCATCTATTTTTAATTCAAATCCATGTATCTCAAAAGATAACGACGACATAAAGCTTCCCAAATACGTACCACGTTTCTTAACGTTTGTCAGCAGGTGTAAATTCGTTTAAATAAATTAAAAGAAGCAAAAGAATAACGATCAAGTAAACTTAATAAACCTGTTTAAGGGAACTTCGATTTTCCATAAAAGCGCGAAAATCGGCGGCGCAATGATTATTATGACGCGCGGCCAATACCCGATAAACAACACGGATAATTTTTACCGGTATGCTGGGAAAGTTCCGCGAAATCGGGAATCTTTAACAAGGCGCGATCGGGACGTAGAACTCGCAACTATCGTAAACCGTAATTTTTCCATTCGTTAGCGGCCGCCAAATCCTGCCAATTTGCATGGACCGTGAAGTATCGTGGAAGTTGCCGATAATCGAAGATTCGAAAGGCAACGCGGCGGGCATCGGCTGTTCTAAATGAGGAAGCGGGCAGAAACAGCCGAATTAAAAAGTTTACCGTTACCATCGGCCACCCCCATGTTACAAATTGGCAAAGTTTCGCTGAAATTCAGGTCGGCCACTTCCGTCGATCCCCGCTTGTTTCCCTATCGGGGTCGGACCGTAGACGTGGACCTTACTACTTGCCTCGTGGCTGGCGCACCTTTTATAGATCTGTACTACTTGAATCCGGCGATCGATTTATTCACGCGCTCGTAATATTTTAAAGCGGAACGCTTCCGCCCGCGCGACAAACATCCTATAAATGAATTCCTTGCCTGTTTTATCGTCCCTGTTATTTATACTCGCGCGAGCGATATTCCGTCTTGCGGATTGTTTATCGTTGGTCGAGTAATTGGTCTGATTACCCGTGCGCAATAATCGGACAGTGAATACGTTTACCAATTACTGCCACATTAAGGCTATCGCACAGCTTTGTTTAACTGTTTTAGAATGTATTCAACCTACGAATCGTTCGAGTTTGGAGTATAATATCGTTTAACGTCTCCTTTATTTAAGAACATTTTTTGATATCGTTGAATATGATGAATTAACACTACGTTTACGGACGTTACGCGCATAATTTGACAGGCTTCCGGAAAAATACGTACACTGCAGAGAAATATTCGAACGTAGAAGCGTGAGGATGAAGAGAATCGCGTGGAATACATTTTCATAGCATTGTATTAATTAAAGTTAACTTAAAGTACTGACAAATAATATTTATGGTCTCTATTATTTTAGATATGAAATCTGAACGGAGTTCCGTAAATCTAGCGTTAAAGATCGCGGAGGAAAGAAATGTTACCGTAGCGCTTTTTATTTGGAGTATCGTTACATGGATGTATAACAATGGAATATTGATACGATGTATTAGAATATTGGTTAAATAGATATATAACGCGTGTTGAATTTTTAATAAGTTCTCTTTTAATACGTTCTCCATTAATACCAATACGTACTCGAGTTTACTTATCGCTTATTTTTTGGTTACTTTATTAGTTTCCAAGCTATCGGATTTTTAAACGTTTAAAGTTCCAAGCTTTTGGATTTCCAAACACTTATGTTTCTAAGCTCTTGGATTTCTAAGCTTTTAGACTTCCAAGTTTCCGAATTTCTAAGCTTTTGGATTTTCAATCGTTTAAATTTCCTAACTTTTGATTGTGCAAGGGTTCCAATATTTAAGCTTTTGGATTCCCAATGGGTTTCAATTTTTAAGCTTTTGAATTTCCAATGGGTTTCAATTTTTAAGCTTTTGGATTTCCAATGGGTTTCAATTTTTAAGCTTTTGGATTTCCAACGGGTTTCAATTTTTAAGCTGCTGCTGTCTCAAAAATTTTTAATTTCTACGCCTATGGATTTCAAAGCTTTTGGAATTCCAAAACGATTCCCGTTCCAATGCTTGGAATTGCTAAATTTGTAAACTTTCGCTTTTACGTCTACGAATTAGTGGACACATCCATCGGCTTTAATAATACTTTCAAATACGTAACTATAAACGTCGCGCTGTAATTCTGAGAACGATTGCAAGCAACTAACCGCGTGTAACGTATTTAATTTTCCCTCGGCGAAGTGGAATTATCCTATGGACGCGTTGAAAAATACCGTGGCATTTAGAGGAGCAGAAGATCGTCGATCTGTCCGCAAAAGTTTCGCCAATGTTCCGTCGCGTGCGTCGCGGCAATTTGTCAGATGGTCGGACAAACCGAACTAATTCACGGTTCTGCTCGGGAAACAAACGTTTTGCGTAACAGCGAATAAATTAATTAACGTTTCGCGTTACAGAAATCAGGGAATAATTTCGGCTAGCCAAGTATTTCCGAGTGGGTTGTATCCGGTTTATTTTTTAGGGGAGCAATGAAAGAACCTTTGTTCTACGAATTCGGCGATACAATTATTACTATAAATAAAGAATGCTTGTGTGGCGGCTCTCCTGCACCCACCACTAGAGGGACATACGAAATAGGCTTTCTCGAAAGTACTCGCTCCAACTACCTCGTCCATATATATACCGCCTTTAACCTTCCTTCCAATATCCCAAGTCTAAGGCAGGGCCTGCTAGGTAATTCATAACAGGATGGGGGCTTTTCTTCATGCCCAACCTTCCCCGGAACGCGCTGGCCCTTAAATGTGGGCCGGCACGGTAAGAGGTAGTCGCGGCCGAGTTCTTTGAGAGGCCCCGCAGCTACCCAGTACTGCCTGATGCGGCAGAGCGTCCTTAAGGCGCCGCTGTGGTTTTAGCGGGTTAAAGTCCCGTACTACCGCTCGCTGTTCCCCCGAATGGTGGGCGGTGTCTCTCGACGATTTCCACAGCGTTAAAAAAAAAAAAAAAAAAAGGGCCTGCTAGGTAGCCGCACTGATGAGTCCACTAGCAGGCCCAGGACGAAACGCCAACACCCTTCCTTTTCCTATCCTATCCCCTCTCTACAGCCCCACAGCTTGCTAAATTTAAAATCCCTCGAAGCTCGAAGAACTATTACTGAATGAAATTTTTTGTTCAAGATTATTAATGGTCAAATTGATCGTAGGCAGCTTTTATCAGGATCTTTTTTCTCCTTTAAAATCCTTCAGGTTCACTCGCGTTTTAATAATGTTTCTATGGTTATATTTGAAATGTATTCGTTCTATGCAAATTTTTATCGAACCCTGAAATGACTACTTGTTAAGTTTTGAAAAGGTATCGATAAGTACTGCGACGTTATGGACACGCGAACTTTTAGTAAACAGTGCAAGAATTTTGCAAATCGAAATTCCGTAACAGATTTTAATTAACATATTCGACGTAATACTTCTAATCGAATTTTGTTCGTTGACGTACGTTATACGTATATGTATATCTATAATTGAATTACGAGTTAAAGAGCAACATAATTGCTTTTAAAAGTAACACAAATAATGATTAGAAAGATTAGAAAAATTCCGATATGCTATTCATAAATGTTTCGAATTTATTCGATCGAGATTCGAGTATACTTTTGTCAAAATATTTAGAAGAGGTTCGAATCTATCTCGCGTAGCTTCGAATATATTTAAAAGTACTATTCCTTTTTGTTAAAGTATTTGTGAAGAGTTCGAATATACTTGCAATATACTTGATCCCATCATTAACGCGTACCATAATAAAGGGCGCGATAATAATCTATGTCGAAGATAACAAATTTCACTGCATAAGTTACAATATTTCGATTAACACTCGATTTACGGAACTCGTCACGTTGACGCCGTTCAAATTTCATACCTAAAATTATAGAGACGATAAATATTATTTTGCAGCACTTTACGTTAACTTTAATTCATACGATGGTACGAATATGTATTCTACGTGATTCTCTTCATCCTCAACCTTCTACGTTCGAATATTTATATGCAGTGTGCGTATTTTTCCAAAAGCCTGTCAAATTATGCACGTAACGTCCGTGAACCTAATATTAATATACTAGGTAATATTATAAGAGTTAATTTAGTGCCTCTTTGCACAAAATTCAATGCTTATTTACACTAAAAATCGAACACAATTTTAACGTCGAATAATTGTGAAACTTTACGCGACTGTTTTGCATTTAAAACTGAAAGCAATTGAAAAGCTCTGATTTTGAACTGGAAATGTTGTGTTCTTCAACGATTTCAAAGATTTCAATGTAAAAGCACCGAGTTAATTATTACGCCATTGAATATTCAATATCGCGTCGATCGCGGTCGACATGGAATATTAGATTTTCAATTTTGGCCCGTTAAAGAACAAAGGCTGCTTACACGCTGCTCTAAAATTTCTCTGCCTCCGCAGCTTTCAAGTTTTCGCGCGAAAGATCGAGTCGCGGGACGCGAGACTGCGTGCAACTTGCAGCTTCAACTATTCCCAGCTAAAATGCGATTCTGACGTTAATTAGCCGCGTGTTAAATTAATTAATAAACTTTCTTCCGCTGCAATTAACATAGTCTCCAAGCGGAACTAATCGGGGAAAAGAAATGTAACGGGAATGAATAAAACATAATTCAAGTTCATAATAAAATCTACCCGTGTCGACTTTTTCCCTTTTTCTTTCCTCTCGTGTGAAATAGTAAACCATTTGCGCACAATTCTGGTCGAATAACGTTGGGCAAAATTACTTCCGTTAGTTACAATTGCATAACAATCGTTAGACACGATTATCGAGTAATCATTAATTATTAGTAAACTGTTTATACTTATGTTTATGTATTTATGGGAAATTTGAGTACGCAGAAAGGCACGGAAAACAAATTACATTTTAAAAGACAGAAAATATACAAGCTAAAGAATAAATTATTGTATTTGACGATGAAACATTTTCTCTACTTAAATAAAAGATTAAAGATTTTTACCACTTTAAAGATTAAAAGATATGCATTTTTTGAGAAGAGAATTATGAATTTGCATAAAGATCCGAAGTCTAGTCGTTAGTGAGACTGAATAGAAATTGTTTAAAATCATTAATCGTAGAGTTAGGTAATTATTAATGATGAAAGACGGACAAAACGTTCTCGTGATTAATAATGAAACATTACAATTGACGTAAAACGAAGTTAATAACGCTGATTAATAGTTATCAATAACTGATGGTAACCTAATCAGTGAAATTTTGTAATACAGGATAATAACTAACGATTAACCTTTATGACATTAATGAATAATGATTAATTTAATCAGGTTTTCACAAATGGCTAACAATTAAGTAATCATTACTCGGTAATTCCATCGATGCATAACTAACAATTATTAGTCGCGTAGAATTCTAACCGCAACTAACCTTTTTGTAATTATTAGTCATTTTTCCGACTCCACTTTGCCCAGCTCTGAAATTGGATAACTAGGAAATTCTTTAATCGTTATTATGTGCCGTCCGCGAAGGTTTAATCGATAGTGAAAGGGTTAAGGAATGACTTTTAGCGAAAAGCGGAATGTTGAAAATCGGAATCGAGCGATGTTAATTGACTGAAAAAAAGGTCGCAAACGGAACGCTACGCGAAAGAAGGTTCGGTCCTCGATTGCTTAACGCGACAAACTTGGTAATTGATTCAGGAAAAGACGGAAAGTGAAGGGCGTAATTGAATCTTACGGAATATGGAATTAAAAATGGGATCTGGACAGCGAAGACCTTCCAAATCAATTTCACCGTTCAACGAGCAAATCAGAGAGAGAAGACGGTTAATTGGCGCGTGCAAGGAAAATCGGCAAGCAATCGAAAATCTCGCGAGTCGCGAAGAAACTTGCTCCAACCTTTAAATGACCTTATATCCCAATTTTTTTTTCCCCGATCAGTGCCAAATTTTCGCCTAGGATCTTGTTAATTAATCGGAGAATTTACCCCGTAGAATCTACTTTATACGCGGACATAAAAATGAATAATAATTCCTTAACCTGGGAATTTTTTTAAGCAGCTTTAGCGTTAGTTATTTATCATTATAATATTCTGTTGCATGCAAAACACTGAAGTGTTGTATGCGATTCATACTCGATAATCATCAACCTTATGAACCGAAATTATTGTTGCAGTTCAAAAATTAAAGTCGATTGCGAATACGGTGCACTGTTATTGCGTTTGGAGCACGATATATACCACGAGTGTGACTTTTCTTTTTCAATATTCTTAAACTGTATTTTCTATTATAAATCTTGAAACGATTGTAAATACGGCTCCCACGGATAAAACGTAATGAAAATATCCAACTACACAATAAGTATCGCGTAAAATAATATCAATAGAAGAATTAGATAACAATGATTCCCGTTGATCCTCCAATTTTAAATACGAATATAAATCCAACTGATCGTATGATAGAATTATTAAAATTTAATTTTCATCCACGATAAGTTGCCGATCATCTAAAAACTTCAATTCCTGTAGGTACAGCAATAATTATAGTAGCAGAAGTAAAATAAGCTCGAGTATCAACATCCAATCCGATGATAAATATACGACGAGCTCATACGATAAATCCTAAAAATCCAATTGCATCAAATTGCAAAATAATCCAAAATATTGCATAAATCATTCCTTTTCCAAAGTACATTATCAGTAAGAAATAAATTGACTATTAGCATAAATGTACTGCACTATTGTTACAATTATCGTCGCTGTTCTAACGCGATCACTCGTGGCCAAGTTGTTCGCGCGAAATTTCATCCGAAGAAATATGGTCACGTTACCGTAGCTAGTAGCTAGGCTCGACGACAAAGGGGACTCGTCGAATAGATTTCGCGGGGGGTGATAGTTGAGGCCACGTCGATGGCGGGCGAGCAAGTTTCCTTTCGCGATTCCGTTGAATTCCTCCGTGAAGAAAGTTAAGACACGCCAATAAATATCCGTGTATGTGGGCCACCGAAACACAATCCGCAACGCGACGTGGAGCTAAGCCAACGACGCGGCTCGCATCCGCAGCCTGGCGGCCCTATTTCAAATTACACCGCGGAAGTTTTGATATCGGGACCAAACGAAATTCGTTCTTTGTGCCGGCGGAATAATTCGGCCAATCGACGACGGGCCGTTCCCATCGGCGACACCGTTTCCCATTGTCCTCGATACTCCCGGTTAGCCATTCCGCCATCGAATCGCCCTCGAAAGGTTTATCGATGGCACGTGGAGCCGCCTAAAAAGTGCGATTCGCTTGGAACGTGCTCGTTCCAAAACGATCCCCGATAGAAACGTTTCACAGATAGATATCTGCACTTTTTACACTCCTACCGGTTTCCGCCTTTTTTTTTTTACGAGTCGCATTTTCCAACCCTTTCGACTTGCACGGCAAACTATCGTGTAGCAGTGAAGTAAAAAAATTCAGGTGTTACGACAGTATTATTGTATTGTGTAATTTTATTTTATCGCATCTGTTGAGCACCGAACTGTTTTAAAAGGGGGGAATCGTGTCACGTTGTACGGCGACAATAATAACGTAAATAGGTAAATAATAGTTTTAGAAACGTGAATACGTATTGTAAATGGCTAGACTTTTTCTCTATCTTAGCTTGTTTTATAAGCTTGTATTATATTTGAATTCGTAATTCTTTTGTGTGCCTTTTCCAAACGGATTCATTGCATTAACGAACAAATAAATAATAGTAATAATAATTGTTGTAAAATGGCAGAACCTGGTGTATCATGTTTCCGTAAACGTTGAGGTACACGCGAGGGGTTGAGTGGAAAATTGGTCTAACTGCATTTTTTGAAAAACTTACATGAAGTATACAGGCGCGTATTTTACAGGTACTAAAAATAACGCAAGTATATTTTATTGCTACCGCGACATTTATTGAATTCCAATGTAAGATCCAAAGAAAGTATATCTATTTATTAGGAAACGCCAAAGAGTAGCAAGTAGTCGAATAATCATATATAATAATTGGAGTAAAACACGTACAAAACATATATAAAAATGTAACGTATCAAGTTTCGCCGTATGACCGCGGAAATAATAGTAGCGCAAGTTAATAACGATAACGCGAAATTAAAATGTACCTAAAATAGGCTTCGAATTATCCACGTTTCTCAATGTTCCTCGCCCCTAAAGGGATCGTTAAGACGGCAATTAAAAAGAAAGAAAGAAAAGTATATTCGCAAGAATGGCGGCGTTTCCGTGCGAAAGCGGATGGGGAATTCTGATTCGACGCGACGCTAACGAGACCGACGACAACGATATCGAGTTGAAGAAACGCGAGGTGACGGGATTGGAAGACCGAATCCAGTCGCGGAGAAGGACAAAAGGGTGCGGAAAAGTTTGCGCACCCCCGGCGACGGCGACGTTGTACACACCGGGTACAACACCACTCGAGAACCTCGGAAACGAGGTATTAAACTCATCGTGACAAAGCGTCACCATCAAGGGGACCTCGCGTCAAAGAAGACAATGGAAGGCGTAGCAGTGGGTACTCTCAATGATTGATCTTACCAAGTGCTTCTTTTACCCCACGAGTACGCCCGGAAGATCCACATTCGGAGCAACAAGAGATTAAACGAGTCGAGATATCGACGGTGCAACCTGTTAAAAACCTCCGAAGCTGCCTCCCTCCTTCGGGGAATGGCCAGATTTTTTCTCCTCTCTATTGGCCGCCTTTAACCCTTTGCCCTATTATTGCGTTGAACGGAAAGTTCGTGCCGCATTGTATTTATACCGTATTTCGCAATGTCTCTTTAAATATCCAACGATTAGATCTGAATGTATTTTAGTTTAGCTAACCGAGTTTAAGAAAGGCCTTCGGGGTGGCAAAATACTTATATTACAACTGTGAAGGTAACTATAAAAATATAGACACAGTCGCGTAAAAACTTTCATAAACAATTGAACTTTTGAAATCGTTAACATTTGGTTCTGCGGTTAAAATATCTGAGAAAATTTCGAGATGTTTATCGCTGGATGAAGCGTGCTTGATTTTCTCTTACAAATTTTTATGCGGTAGATCAAAGAAAAGGGAGGTTAAATTGTAAATTTGGTGTTTTCGACGAATCTATGGCATAATTCGTAAAACGAGTGTGACTGGTTATTATAGTGCTAAACTTTTCGCGAGAAGTTTATTATTAATTAGCCCCAAAATATTCAAGATAATATCAGGGCAATATAATATAATATAATGCAAAGAATTTTTTATCGGAATAAATTTTCAGAAGAATTTTACTCGTATAAATTTTCCCGTATATTTTACACGAATAACCTATTATTCCAATAATTTCCTGTTCGAATATGAGAATTCCTATGAGAAATTTGGTTTAAATATATCCCCAATGGAAAATCCATTTTTGCAGCAGCCAACGTAATTTTTTTATTCACGCTACTCGTTACGATCTTCGAATCTTATTGGATCCGCGTAATTGCAAATAAATAGTTTCCTCTGGTTATCAGGAATAAATTATCATCGAGAGAAAGTTGAAAGCGTAGGAAACCTCGGACGAATAATTAATTAAGGTTGTTTAATTTTAGATTTGCTAATTCAACGTTTCGTAATAGAAAGCTATTCGCGGAGTATCGAAACTGATTGGCGCAAAGGCGGACTAATTTGAAACATTGCATCACGATTCAAAGATTCTACTTTGAGGACTGTGGTACGATTCGCTATCTCCTTCCACACTACCACCATTTGTTCCCCGAATTAACAATGAAATAGCCCGCCTCGAATACATCGCGCCGTCTAATGGAAACCTTCTATCGGGCGAATTGGAAATCTATTATTGGCCGCGTCTCGCAAATTACATTTGTCGATAATCATGCGTTAGCCCGCGAATTGACTTTCGCCAAATGTATTCAGCGTTTCCTATTGCCTCTCGGGCAACTGGGCCCTCTGCACACAGTCGTAATATTACGGAGTGCATTTCTATTATTAGCTAGCCCCGAAATCCTTGATTGGAATGTATCGCTACCAAAATGCTCGCGAACGCTCGAAGAAAGCTTAAGAATTTCCCTTCCACGGATAAATTCTACTATTCTTCTCGAGACCAGGGAAAATGTTAAAATGGTTACGAAGACTTGTATGAAATTTAACCCTTTGCCTTACGATTATTTTCGTAGTTATTTAGGCTAACGTTAGTTGGTCACTATTTTAATATCGCACCACGTACGAATCATTCGAATGTTATTGGAAAATTTGATTCGAAAACCTCGTATTATAATGCAAAGGTATTTTTCTGAACGATTATATTAACCCCTTGTCGTATAATAATGAGTCACACTCGTTCTGTCAATTGTGGTTGAAATTCAACGAAAATGTCTACTATTATGGTTGAAATTTAATTTGAACTCTAATTTCAAGTTTGTGTTACAAGATTGGAGGTTGTTTAATAAAAATTGCCCGCAATATTCAAACGGTTTCGTGACACGATATAAAAATAGTAATCAGCTAACGCTGGCTTAAGTAAATAATAAGATAATCGTAGGGCAACGGGTTAAATAGTTCTAATTTTTTGGAGGGTGAAACTTGAATGTCGAAGGAAAATATTAAGATGGATACCTAATTGTACAAACTACAAATAAATTCTCTTTGGCGGAGAAACAATAATGTTTCGTTTCATATAATGCTATTTTCATAAAATGTTTGCGAACACTCGAAGAAAGGTTAAGAATTTTTTCTGATCGGATAAACTGTACTATTCTTTCGAGGATGAAGGAAAATATCAAATTGGTTATGAAGAGTTGGATGAAATTTAAAACATTTTTCTAAACGATTAAATTGAGACGTTCTAATTTTTTGAAGGGTGAAACTTGAATGTCGAAGAAAAATATTAAGACGGATAATTGTACGAACTATAAATAGTTTTTGGCGGTCAGATAATAACGTTTCTAAACAATTAATTAATAATTGCTTAGGTTATTAAGAGTTTAAGGGTTGCTTTACGTCAACCCTTTCACCTTCTTTTTCTAAGGTTTATGTTGCTTAGAACCGGTTCTACGTGCGACGTATTAACTCACAATGACATGCAAAAATATAGAAAATATTCGAAGCAATGCACAAATGTATTTAGAAGATTAACCAATTATAAACCGAACAAAATACTGCTTAACGAATTTTCCCCCATTTAATAACTCTTTAAAAACAGAACTCGACGAATTCTCGTCCAAATATTAACAGCAACGTTTGTTAATCACATTAATTTGAATTCTTTCCTTTACGAATTACCCTCAAAGAGTTAAACAAACCCTCGTTGTTTAGCTTCCATTCCTTTAATTGTACCGATAAAAATGCGAATTTGCACAAAAATCCGCAGACGAAAAAGAACGTAGAAACACGGATACAAAATTCTTCCCGACACAGCTGCGACTATTTCCAAACATCTTCCGTTGTTTTACAAACCTCTCCTCGAATTCTCATAGAAACGTACCCATAAATCTAATCGCCGTAAGATTTCCACCACGGTGGCACGATATTCCCACTGGCGAATGTTGCAAGATCCTAGCAAACAGTTCCAAAAATAAACTCGCATTGTAGCCGTCAGAGACCATTCCATCAAGGCCGGAACAATAGTTCGCGGCGAACATTCATCGAGGCGTAATTATCGCCAGGTCGCTGGTGAATCACAACATTCTACTTTGTTAAAACAACCTTTTCATTCAACAACCGAGTTCCCTACCCCTAGCAAAAGTTATCAGACGCTGTCAGCACTTAGGTAATGAGTTTTTAATTTCCCTTTAGAACCTCCCCGTAGAATTAACACCCTTCTCTCTCTCTCTCTCTCTCTCTCTGTGTTGCGAACACCCTAAACCCTAAACCATCCCTCATACGGTTACCCTGCCAAAGCCGTGCACGCGTAATTACCTCGGAACCGGTGTCCCATCAGATACAGCGATCAGTATAATGCACACATGATTGGTGGAAGCGTAGATCGCAATGGACACGCGACAAACGACGAGGGGTAGATCGCGCAAGGGTAGAGGGGTTCCTTCTCGATGCTCTTACGTGAGTCCTGGTCGTTACGTAAAGGAAATAAGGTTATGGATCGAAAGAGAGAGAGAGAGAGAGAGAGAGAGAGAGAGAGAGGAGAGGAAGGGAGAGAGCTGCATGGTGTGTGCGTCATGTCGGATCCATTCACCGGCTTCGGTGAAGATGGGGCGAATCGGGTCGTGGGCATAGTTATCTAGGTCAGCTTCGCTGCTTCTCATGGCCTCAGTGGGAGTGGTTAACTCTGGTTACCTCCGTGAATGTGGCGCGAGGCATCAATGAAACGTCCAGAATGACCCTGATCCGACGAATTGCCAGTAACAAGCCCCGCAAACGCCAGTCGATTTGCACACCGGCGAATTCGGTGCCACCTGGCAGAGCCAACTGCGATTCGTTGTCAAGGAATACCTTTTCGATTTCGGTATTACCGTTGACTAAGCACAGGATAGACCATCCTTTTATGGGAGACACGGCGAACTTCGAACCGCGTTTGAAATTCGGATGGCGTAGAGAAGCAGAGCTTTTTTACTCCCCTTTGCGCGAATTATATTCGATTCGATTGTCAAAGTGCTTAACTTAACGCGCTATTCGTATACGTAACGTTCATGAATTTTATCTAACTTAGCGTATTATTATACGATTGCTATCTTTCCTCCTTCAACGTTTTAGAGTTTAGTAGTTACTTCCTTTGTCTTCTTACATTTCCAGTTGGAAAATTTGTTAAGGTTTAATTTATCTTGTTCTCGAATTTTGTATCTCTAATTTATCTCGCTCTTCAATTTTTACACTCCTCGGAACTTTTATATATATATATATATCGGTTAAATATTTGGTATCGTTGCAAAAGTTCCGAGGAGTGTAAAAATTGAAGAGCGAGATAAATTAAAGATACAAAATACAAGAACAAGATAAATTGGACCTTAACAAATTTTCCCACTAGAAATATACATATATATAGATTTACAAAATCCACGAAATCTTCCGCAAACCAAATAATCCCCCGAGTCGCAATCGCGCGGCGATTGAGCCGCTTAATCGCGTCGCTTAATCGACTCGTTCGTAGGGGGAATAAATTTCGCGTCGATGCGAGCGAATCCCAGCCGTGGAATTCGTCGAAACGACTGTGACGTGGTACCGCGGTGTCGGGATTCGCTTTGAAAAAGGCGAAACAATTAAACCGCGGCAAAGAATTCGGAAGCCTTCCATTCGGCGGCAGCCGCGCAAATTGAAACGTTGCGTCGCGTCGCAGGTTGGAAAAGAGTTCGCGTGACGCGATTATCAGAAGCGGCGCGTTCATTTCCGTGGACGACGGGGGAAACGTGGCCGCGTAAGCGCGGAAACGAGCGACCCGGACGTGCATCGAATTACTGACCCTTCCCACGGGAATGAGCCGCGTTCTCTAGCAACTTTAACGAGCCGATGCAGTTCGCACGATCCGCAAACGTGGCCAATTGCACGCCAATCCCCCGTGTTTCACGATTCGGCTGGAAATACGGGCGCGAACGAAAAGGCGGAACGCGTCTTTTCGAGAGCATAGAGGACGTTGTTCGGCGAGTGGCGCGCACTCGAGCGTTAAACGGCGAAACGTTCGACGAGGAAACGAGACGAGGCTCGTTTGTTCGGAGGCGAAAGTCGATCCTCGATTCGAGAATCTCTTAGCCGATCGCGCGCACACGTGGTAGATGTTCCAATTACTGTCTGCGTTCCTATAACCGACGCGTGAATTATTTAATAGCAAGGTAATGGACGAAGAATCATGGATAAACAAAGTTTGATACTAAATTTCGATTTCGGATTACGCAACGACGTATATTCGTTTGAACGTAACGTTTAAAAGGAAATATTAGGAGGTAAATGTGTTGTTGAACGTTAAAACGTGAACAATGTAATTGTAAAGTGTGGAACGTGTCGTGATTCGGTGAAGGTGATACGTTTACTATACATCTTGTATCTGTTACGCAAAACTGACGCGCTAATATATGTAAAAACGTGTTCTTATTTAAATGAAACGTTTTCAAGTGACAGTAATAGGGACATTGGACTTTGGTGAATGTTTTCAATGAATCTATAATTGAATTACGAGTTAAAGAGCAACATAATTGCTTTTAAAAGTAGCACAAATAATGATTAGAAAGATTAGAAAAATTCTGATATGCTATTCAGAAATGTTTCGAATTTATTCGATCGAGATTCGAGTATACCTTTGTCAAAATACTTAGAAGAGGTTCGAATCTATCTCGCGTAGCTTCGAATATATTTGAAAGTACTATTCCTTTTTGTTAAAGTACTTGTAAAGAGTTCGAATATACTAGCGATATACTTGATCCCATCATTAACGCGTACCATAATAAAGGGCGCGATAATAATCTATGTCGAAGATAACAAATGTCACTGCATAAGTTACAATATTTCGACTAACACTAGGTTTACGAAACGCGTCACGTTGACGCCGTTCAGATTTCATACCTAAAATTATGGAGACTATAAATAGTATTTCTCAGTACTTTACGTTAACTTTAATTAATACAATGGTACGAATATGTATTCTACGTGATTCTCTTCATCCTCACGCTTCTACGTTCGAATATTTATACGCGGTATACGTATTTTTCCGCAAGCCTGTCGAATTATACACGTAACGTTCGTAAACGTAGTGTTAATTCATTATATTCAACGATATCAAAAAATGTTCTTAAATAAAGGAGACGTTAAACGATATTATACTCCAAATTGGAACGATTCGTAGGTTAAATACGTTCTAAAACAGTTAAACAAAGCTATGGGATAACCTTAATGTGGCAGTAATTGGTACATCTACCCTAGCGCGCGACACAGAGCCGCATGATTTAAGCTCTAACCTAGTGACCTAGAGTAGCTATTATGTTTCTTCGCGAAGGAAGATAACTAATCGGTTACGGGATCGGCGATAAAGTTGCAGTAAACAGAAACGGAAGTGATCGATCGAGAAAATCAAATGCACACGGATGCACCTATGCACGCGTTAAGATCACTTTCGCGTTTTTGTGCGCCAGTAGGAGAAACAAAATATGGTTTAACCCTTTGCGGACGAGTGTCTGCAAATAGCCGCCTAATCATTTTTTGGGTCTTGCGGACGCAGGTCTATTGTTAAAGCGAGAAATTTAAATTAATATCGTTAATAAATGTTTAAAAGTTTTGGAAATTTGACGGTCTGGAATTCGAAAGCTTGGAAATTTGGAGGCTTGGAATTCAAAACCAAAGTACTCTTTTAAGTGATATTATTCATCGTCCGCAAAGGGTTAAGAAGTCTAATCGCTTGCAGATTGATCGCGTAGAGTATTTCTCTTCGTCGCCGCAAACCTTCGAACAACAGCTACGTTCTCGTTTAACCAGGAAATATTGTACGTAAAAATGGCAATATCTTGGTAATTGCGATTTGCATGATAACAATATTTTGATCACGTACAGGATTCGTAGGAAACGTCGTAAATTTCAAATTGAAATTCCGCGCGTATAAAAAGAGCAAAGGTTTCGAATGGTTATTTGGGGAATTATATTCAACCTGACCATCGAAGTTGCGAAAGTTAACTATCTATAATACCATGCGACTTAAAAGTGGCACATACGTGTATTTAAATTTGTTGAACTTCATCTTATTAACGTATCACTGTATTATTCCAGTTTCCTTTCCTTTTTTCGTTACTTATACGGTCACTTATACGGTACGCATTAATTCCTGATTTCTAGGTTTAAATGAAACATTTGACTTAATTGCAACTTTGTCCATCGCAGAATTAAAGTAAATTCTGGTTATAAAGAATGAAATGATAGCGATCTAAATTAGTGGCCTAATACAGCAAATATGTTGAAGGACACAAATTTTTTGCATCGATGAAAATCGCGCCGTCGCTGAAGAATTAACCCTGCCGCGATCTTCGACATTCTTTCGAAATTCTTTATAATTTTCTAAAAAAAGGGAGCATCGATACGCACATTGAAACCTTTGCGGTTCGACTTAACTTTGCTGATTCGTTCCAACGAATCCATAATCGTTTGATCACTATTGGATAATATTACATAGTTCCTCTTTATTTCAATATTTTATTATAACATTATCAATACAGCAAGCTACTTATATTAATGTAACTTTATTAAGTATAACATTGTTGTTCAATTAGCCTCGAAATAGAATCAACTAGAAAAGAATGCAATGTCGAGTGAAACTCGTCGCAAGTTTGCAAAGGGTAATAAGGTATTGCCAATATAAACGCGTTAAGCATAAAACATTAAAAGGTTAAAATATTAAAATATTAAAATATTAGAGAAACTGCTACTATTAGTAAAAAACTTTGTTCGTTTGCCTCTAAGCTACCGATAAATGTTCTAAAAAAAATATAAGGGGGTTCGAATTAGCCGAGGATCGCAGCAGGGTGTAATTTCACTGAAAGTCCGCTAACTAAGACCGCTCTAATCGAAGCTTCGTCTCCGAGCGAAAGTGAAGCAGTCATGCCAGCTATTTTCATTTCCCGTATCACGATGGATAAAGTTTCGAAGTAGTTATCCACTTGTGGGTGCTTATGCTCCGTGATTCAACAGATTTTGGCGACGATTTCGCGGTCCTCCGGAATCAATCCTCGTCGGAGATTCGCGTTTGCGGGATACTCGAAGGTTAACCCCTCCTCGTGTCACTAATTATAGCGGAGTTTGTTCCCGGATAAACGAACGTTTCGGTTTCATCCGCCGAGAATAACCGGCTCGCGATGACTCGGCGATGAGAGCGCGCGAATTTCCTGCGAAACCGATCCGATTGCCGAACCAAAACATCGGAGAGCCGAACCGACGATCGCGCAGAATTTAGGGAGAAGCGAAAGAGAAAGGAGAAAGGATGAACGGGACACTAAGAATAACTCGTCGGACTTGATTCCGCGCGTTCATATTCGCCGTTTTGCGCTATTTTGCAGGACCGATCGGGCAGCAGTTAAGTATAATTAAAACGACGCGATTCATGCAGACCAGAGGTGTGCGAGATTCGGAAACTTACCGAGATCTCGATGCTCGAAACGAGATCTCGATAGTGTCCGATTTGAAGATTATTAAGGTCCTGCACACCTCTAGTAAAAAAAACACCTTCTGAAGTGTTCGTCGAAGAGAAAGCTTGAAGCTGTGAAAATCTGGTCGGAAAGTAGATAGCCATTTTGAATTTCTCGAGAAACGCTAAAGTGATCTCTTCGGATAGTTGGAAGACACTTTGATGTACGTACAGCAACGTCGAGAAGCATTTGCACGTATTTAGGTACCTGCATCTTTAAACAGACGGTTTTTTAATCTAGTTCTATTTTACGTTTTATTTCAATGAGGCCAAATTTTTATAGCCGCATAAGAATTGTTAGATATACTGTTAAATACTGGTAAAAATTGTTAAATATTAACCAATACCGTTAAGTTGTAGGAAACTACTATAATTTGGCTCAATTAATTGATACCTATATATTAAAATAAATACGTCCGTGTGCAAATACTTTCTGTAACATTTTGCAGCTTCTTGAAAGCACTTTCGCTATATGTACGGCTATGATAAATTACAATTCTACTATTGCTTATAATCTCCGCCACTTTTAATATTATATTAATAATAATTAGACCCTGGATTTTTATGCAAATTCATTACTTTATAAACAGAAATAAAGAAATGGAAGTTAAGTAGATGGTAATAGCATTATTCTCCAAATATGAATATTCTTTCGATCTTTGCACATTGCGTGTATTTTATACTTTTTTGAACGTTTAACACAAGAACTACCAAGGTGGTCAAAACGGACCCATCTGTAATTTTTTCCAAAAATTGTTCGAACTTATAACAATGTATTTGTAGAGATTTTTAAAGATTTGTTATAACTAGTGCAAATGAGCATTTATCATTTTCCTTACGTTATGCATTTCTGCAAACATTGTATCGTTCCAATCACCTTGGTGCAAATAGATATAATTTAATTACTCGTGCTTCTAGTATTAAATTCCCCACGAATGCACAAACATGCGCAGTATATTAACATCTGACAACTAATCGTTTAATAATTTACCTACTTAATCGACCCATAGAGAAAAATGCTGCATTAATTCTGCGCTATACCAACGCGAATAATTCCTACCTATTATTACGTTTTTGCAAATAATCCCAGGAAAAATGTCCCTTCCAAACAAAAACCTCTCTTGAACATTCAAAAGGATCACTTTACCGCTTCCGCAAATATCCGAAATCGCCGTGGAACTTTGCGATCAACTTTAGTAGCGGTCGAACGGAGCACCGTTTCTTCCCTTTTTTTTTCCTTTCGCCGAAGCATGGTTTCCGCGTGGACGCGTTAGCTCGCTGAGAAGCGCGTGGTTGCGCGCACACACGATGGCTGGCCGTATATCGCACGATTTCACCGATTCACCGTATTCCTATCTACTTCCTTTTCTCACCCCATCTTACTCCGACCAGGCAACACCACATCCGTCAGCAAATCCACGTGGTCCTTTCTGACAGCATTTTACGAGTCACTGGCGAACGCCGAGCCGATCCATCGCTGTGCAAAATGCAACGTGCGATTGGAGAAGCGGTGGCTACCATCCGAGTGGCAGGCGGTTGAAATTCACTGGCGTAAACAAAGCAGCGCACCCTGCATAGCCCTGCGAGCTTTTCAACCCCCGAGTTAGGGGATGATAATGCCGGGGAAGATTATTAGATGGCGCCAGTAACTGGGATCCTCGCTACCCTTATCGACTCCATTGCGCCAAGTGACCCTGTGCGCTGGTGCCTCTCGGCACATGCACGGGGCTGGCTAGCGAACGCGATCAAGCATGTGCGGAGACCCGAAAATATTTCACCGTGTCGGCCTGCCAAACGGGTCGAGCAGAGTCATCGGGGTCGATTTTCGCCAAGCCGGAAACCGTTTCAGGGTCAAGTTAGAAGGCAAGAAAATACAATGCGGAAAGAGGCAGCCCCGGGGCTGCATTCTGCTTTCGCGGATCGATCACGGCTCGTCCTTCCTGCTGATCGAACTACTCTGCAACCTTCTCGTAATTGTCACGTGGCATCCCGTGGCTTTTAAATAATTACGTGGGGTAAAGTTGAACGAAACGAGGCGGCGAACGACACGATTTTACGTTTTTTTTTTTTTTTATGCCACGATAGACGTCCCAATTATTTTGCCAGTGCCCCTGGAATAGTCGATTTCATTATTTTAGTCAACGGAGAACGAATGTACGAAGATCGGAGAATAAGAAAATTTCGATACTATATTTGGACTTCGTTTTTATGTAACAACATATTGATGGACATTGCATAGATGTTTATATTTAATATTTAAAAGTAAATGTTAGGGATTGAAGTAGAAAGTATGGTCATTTTTATAATGCAGCAAAGGGAAAGAAAATAAATTTATAGAGAGATACGATATACTCTGTTTAATGATTGTATTACTTGAAATTTCTTTCCGTATTAATTTTATTGCTTCTCGAAGCTGATCTCCATTTTTAAGCATATTTTAATTAACTAACTTTGCTCCGCTTTGTCTACAAATTTTCTATTAAGTTTAATAATTATATAGCATCATGAAAACCTTAGCGTTGTGAAATATTTTATACTATCGCGTTTCTTCGACATTTGTTTGCCAGGGGTTGTAGAAATATCTCGCTACCAGAGAAACCAGTATTATTATAAAAAGATTATAATATAGAAATCAGTATTTTTGGCTTTCTAATTTAATTACCCATATTTCCTATTTCTTTTAAGTTTCTTTGCGTGTCTCATATAAGAGTTCAGACATTAAAGAATCTGGTTTGAATCATCGGAATACTCGTTAATGCTATTAATGAAAATTCAATATTAATGAAATTCAACCTAAAAAGTCACCGATTTCCTTAAATGTTCATTCATTGCTGCATTTATCCTATGTTTTGCATATTATTAGGTGTGCCGATAAATAACTCACTTCTCTTGTTAAATTCAGCATTCACTTTTAATCAAATTAAATGCCGATCCCGTCTTAAAAATAATTGCTGATGTTTTTCGTAACGCTTTACTTTATTCTCTCGGCAAGAAATTCAGCCATTGCTACTTGAAAGCTTGGTTCTTTCGATAACCGAAATTTATCAATCTATTTAGAAATATTGGATTACTTATTGGTACGTGAAAAAGCCATAAAATCGAGTCCCTCATTTAATAGTAAATTAACTCGTTTTATCTAACTTTCACTGATCAAGGGTTATCCAAAAGTACCTTTAGGATATTGAACGAGAATATCTGTCAAACGCCATGTTTGTTAGTAAAATAGAGGTGAAAAAATAAAAATTGAAAACGAAAACGAACGAACGTAATAGAAATAAAAAAAACAGATTAGAAAAGGGTAAAGCAGAAAGGGAAAGAAAAAAAAATTAAGGTAGATGTTTTGGATAACCCTATATTACTATACGAAGGTTTAAAATTACTTTCACGATATTCGAGACCGCATAAACTCTGATGGCGAGTGGCGAACTAACGAAGTAAAAAGTGCTAGATACTTTTTTCAGGTTGCAAGACTAGATAGAAATTTGGCGCGGGATAGGAAGCCTAGTTTTTTGCAATTTTGAATTTATGCCAATTGAAGATTGTCCGGAAAGTTGTGTCACGGAAAAAATCCATCAAATCCAGCCTCGTTTGGACAGCTAACACGAATATATCCACGTCTGACGTTATCGGACGCAAGTAGGTTAAATAGAGAAACTTGGAAGACGGCTTCGGATAATGTCCAAACCTGTCTGCTAGGCGTACAATAAATACGAGCTCGTCCCAAAAAATTGTTCTCTGCGCACGATTGCAGAAACAATGCGGTTTCTCGATGCGTACCTTGATCGAGTCGAAGTTAGAAGCATAGAATAGGCCAGGGATTCTTAAACTTTATTCTTAGTTACATTTATGTGTATTTATTTATTTCAGCTTCCCAGCTATGAAATTGGACTTGGTTTACAATACTTCCTCCTTAATCATTCGCTATCATTTTTATCCACGCATTTATCTTCTGTTCTTGTAAACTATATAACATGTCTTTATACGAAATCCTACTCATCTACTAATATCTCTGTTATTGTAAACCAAAGGGTTTCTTCGCCCGTAAATAATAATAATAAATAAATAAACGTTGTCAAAGTTTGTTGGTTTCGACTTGGAACATCTTGCATGTACAGTTACTCACAAAATTGAACGTACACCTTCAAACTCAATGAAAAAGGTGGCTACAAAATGGTTAGTTTTCAGTGTACTCAAACTATTAACCCGATTGAACGTATCTTGGAAAAATTGAAATCCAAAATGATAAATTATACTTTTACGGATAGGGAAGATTTCGAAATGAAATCAAAAGAAGAATAGGACAATATTTCATCTTCATTATGGAAAATTAATTAATTCTATGCCATGAATATTAAAGGTGGTTATCAAAATAATAATCTACATGTAGCGTATGTATAATAACAATTTTGTGTCAGCAAAAAAAGTTATACTTTTACGTTTCTTATTAAATACATATCATTTTATCTCAAGAATTTTGTACGCACTGTCTGTCAGAATATGCGAAATATATTGTGTTTCTACTTTTGAACACGCGTGTGTATATTTACTTTTTAGTTATTTTTCATCGGCAACATAGGTGTACGCTCAATTTTGCGAGTAACTGTATATCTTCATATGTATTGAAATTCTATTATTTACACTTTCATAAACCTATAAAAATATCGACTTGCATTGCCTTAACCCTTTGCACGTTAAAGGCTTTTCTAAGTCCCCAAAACGAACTATTTTAAAATGTCCTCGAGTGATATTAAATTTTCAAATGATGCTCCTTTTTTCCCTGCATTTCGGACACTAATAATTTTTCCAAAAATTCGTAACTAATATTAACCCTTTGCACTGGAGACGCCAAAAATGAACCAGTTTCAAAAGCTCTCGATTGCAAAGGGTTAAATTCGCATTCTGTTCCAAGTATTTCTGTACTCATCGAATGACGAACAATTGCAAACGCTTCGAAACGCAAATACCGAATTTTGAACGATCGAGATTAATCAGCAGAAGGCGCTAGAAGGTAGCAGAGGGGTTAAAGAAACGAGAAACTGGAGATCCGACGATCAGTGGACAATTGTTCAGTGCTGTTGAAGCAACTGGAACATGAAGGCGTTCGGAGAGCTAGAGAATCAACTGAATCGAAGCGATAAGGATGGGGAGGGTGAAAAAGAAGCAGGAAATCAAAGTGGTGGAAGACAAAGAATCGACGAAGGATAGAGAAGAGTTGCGCGTCTCAAAGGAGTTGCGAGTATTCCATTCTAGTCTCCAAGGAAAAAGTTCATCTTTTCCCCCCTTTTATTTGTTATTCTAAAGTTATCCTCTCGAATCTTTCCGCTCCACTATATTTGCACAGTCGATTCTCGATTAACCGAACACTTATATGGTTATACGAATGTATTTTATATTTCTATGTATTATTTGTATACAAGGGGATTCAAACCTGCAAATATATACCGAATATTTATATTTATCCGAAATTATTGCTCGATTATCGGAACACTATCGAGGGTAAAGGAGAACAAGTAAGTACACGCCCTTCTAATGTAGTCTAAATATAGGGTAAGACTGCGGATATTTATGTACGTATAATATGTAAAATGTATACAACATACATATGTGTACTTTATATGCAAACCTAAATATGAACTACAGTGACTCGCGAAATTAAGATTATTTAAAACACGTTATTTATATTATATATGTGTGTACGTTATTTAAAATATTTCTTAAAACAATTGACTGGAAAATGGGATAAATATAAAAATCTAAGTCGCACTTTAAATATGTCTGCAAAGTTCTCCAGTCAACCATTGCATTTTAATTAAACAATAATTGTAGTAAACCAAGACATTGGATTAATTTCGCGAGTTACTATAAGTTAGAAATTGTCAATTAAAGATATCGTATCAATATCGCTGAATGTAATGAAACTTTTATCCTGCTAAAGAAACAAAGACCGCGACATAAGTAAAGACTATTCTCGACTGCTATTACATTTTTTAACACATTATTCGTAATATTCCAATGCGATCTACGTTGTCGCGATAAGTATGCACAAACTATGAAAGAAATATATAGGTAATATGCATGAATCTTTCGATTAGCCGTTTCCTGACGTCAACTAGTTGGGTTAATTAAATTTCTCCTGTACTTTTACTTGCAACGAAAAAGTTAATATTTTTAGGTGGCCATATTAAACCAATTTCAATATTGGGAACAATACATCTATGAAAGTAAGTTCAAAAAATGCAAAGAAATAAATAATAATTCTGAGATGATAAATAAAATTATTCTACATCTTAATAGTTTTATAATAATATAAGTATGACATGGTTAATTTGCTAGAAAACGTATCTCGGTGCCGAAACCACGAATGACGTCACTTGCCATCGGATAGCGTGTAAAATTTTAATGTAAATTTGGCGAATTTGCCGTCGAATCAAAGATTCCGAGTGTGAATCGACGCAATCTATGCAAGAAGGTCGTGTTTGTGAAGTGATCCCGAGACTCGGAATCGCGAATGCAGGAACTTGATTGAAGAAAGCGTCTAAACAAAAATTTCGCGATACTCCGGAGAGGAATTTGCCGAAAGTGCAGTTGGCGAAGGGCACCCAGAGCAAACAGCAATTCGATAAACGAGCAAACAAGCGGACGTGATCTCGGCGAACGGAAACGGTTCTTGCCGAATGTATTTTCAGCCGCGTTTTCCACCCCCAATTGTCCGATCGATAAGAATAATAATCGTGAAACATTTTTCTAAGCAACTATTCGATTGCCTACTAAATTCCTTCGCGAATACGTTTCTCGGCTTCTTGTTTTTAATTCTAGTAAACTTATTTCATCGTTACTTTTTCCAATCATTCGAAAGCTGTCGACTCTTCGCTAGACTTTCAGTTTTAATTCCATAGTTCAGCAGTCTTCTTCTTTTTATTCCACTACCAAGTTAATAAGTGCAAACTAATTGCTTTGCAGTGTTTAGAGTTTGATGAGATTTGAGAATGAAAAGCATTGAGAATTTGAAGCTCTGAAAATTCAAAGCATTGGGCATCCTAAGCTTTGGGAATTCCAAGCCTTGAGAATTCAAAGCATTGAGAATTTGAAGCTCTGAATATTCAAAAGCAATGGGCATCGTAAGCTTTGGGAATTCCAAGCCTTGAGAATTCAATGCATTGAGAATTTGAAGCTCTGAATATTCAAAGCAATGAACATGCTAAGCTTTGGGAATTCCAAGCTTTGGGAATTCCAAGCCTTGAGAATTCAATGCATTGAGAATTTGAAGCTCTGAATATTCAAAGCAATGAACATCCTAAGCTTTGGGAATTCCAAGCCTTGAGAATTCAAAGCATTGAGAATTTGAAGCCCTGAATATTCAAAGCAATGGACATCCTAAGCTTTGGGAATTCCAAGCCTTGAGAAGTCAAAGCTTTGGGAATTTCAAGCCTTGAGAATTCAAAGCATTGAGAATTTGAAGCTCTGGAAATTCAAAGCAATGGACATCCTAAGTTTTGGGAATTCCAAGCCTTGAGAAGTCAAAGCTTTGGGAATTCCAAGCCTTGGGAATTCAAAGCATTGAGCATCCTAAGGTTTGGGAAATCCAAGCCTTGAGAATTCAAAGCTTTGGGAATTTCAAGCCTTGAGAATTCAAAGCATTGAGAATTTTAAGCTCTGAATATTCAAAGCAATGGACATCCTAAGCTTTGGGAATTCCAAGCCTTGAGAATTCAAAGCATTGAGAATTTGAAGCTCTGGAAATTCAAAGCAATGGGCATCCTAAGCTTTGGGACTTCCAAGCTTTGAGAATTCAAAGTATTGACAGTTCAAAGCATTGAGAATTCAAAGCATTGAAAATTCAAAGCATCGGGAATTCTAAGCTTTGAGAGTTCAAAGCATTGAGAATTCAAAGCATTGAAAATTCAAAGCATTGGGAATTCTAACCTTTGAGAGTTCAAAGCATTGAGAATTGGAAGTTATGGAAAATCAAAGCGTTGATTTTATAAAGATTTACATAAAATCTTGCGAACAGTTTCGATATAAACAGACTGGCTTATAAGAAATTTAGTCACCTATGTATAGAAAATTCAAAGTATTGGGAGTTTGAAGCTTTGGACAGCAAATTTCACACCGATATCGATTTGTACGCCTGTTTTGCAATTCGCCACGAATTCGCTGTCGCTACGAATGTTTCGTATCAATCTGAGGGATCCTTTAATTGCTTCTTTCGTCGTTGCTTGCATCTTGGATAGCATGACAAGTCTATCCTCGGAGAAATTACAGCTTACTAGAGGCGAGTGTTGTTTCGATCGCGGAAGCAAACAGTTCGAATAATGCAGAGATTCGTTGGGCAGAAGTCAAGAATTCTGGAGTGCTTGTTATTGTGTAACTCGGTCGCGGAACGGTCATGAAATTTGCATCGGAGGATGTTGGTCGAATGCTTGTGTTTTACGAGACTGGGTTAAATTAATATCGGCCCGCGTCTTCAGCTTTTACGGCGGTAACATGTGGCTTCTCTTTTACGAGCGTACCTGGAATAAATCGTCTCGCGAATAATAACTGCCTCTTGCCACCTTTCTTCGCTAAATCTTGCCGGAGACTAACGACTACCCCAAAACTCTCTTCTACGCGTATAAATAGAATACTGCGAATTTCGATGCGGTTATTTGAAATTTGAACGCGCAACAAAGTGCTCGATGCTTACGGTGTACGAAAACATACAAAATGATAGAGATAATATACAAAAATATACGAGGCTACCCTAAAACGAATAGGATATATTGCGATACTTATCGTTAGAGGAGAGAATAGATCTCTCCTGAGGTTCCATTTCTTTTAATACTGTCCGACGAGAAATAAATTTGCGTACATTTTTTAAAGGCATAGAAGAAATCGAAATCAAGTTTTTACTAACAAAGAGTGAACACATATTTTAAGCAGGATGTGTTTGGATAAAAGTTGCAGGAAAAGTCGCAATAAATTTGTTTCTTAACAGGAAGAAGCATTATGTATTTGGAAAAATATGAATTGGTCTAAAAATCTGCCATTTACCAGTAATTAATGGAGGCAAACTTCGCCAAACTTTTAGAAAGTGCAATCAATTTCTTTTGACAAATAGTAACCCTACATTTAATTAAAAAAGTACGAATTTTCCTAAAAATGTAACCTCTTTAAGTTTCTCAAAGTTACAGGAAAACCACGATCAATTATTTCTTAATCAAGAATAACCCCACTTTTATTAAAAACAAAAATACAAATTTGCCTAATTATTGCAATCTACCCAAATTTCTCAAAATTACAAAAGAAATCGCAACCAATTTTTCCTTAACTCCCCTTAGAAAGTAATTCCACCCTTATTTAAAACACATCAATTTTCCTAAATATCAGCCTACTAATAACCAACATAGTGCAACCTCCTAAAAATTTTCAAGAATACAAAAGAAATCGCAACCAATTTTTCCTTAATTCCCCTTAGAAAGTAATTTTCATCCTTATTTAAAACACATGAATTTTCCTAAATATCAGCCTACTAATAACCAACACAGTGCAACCTCCTAAAAATTCTTAACAATACAAAAGAAATTGCAACCAATTTTTCCTTAACTCCCCTTAGAAAGTAATTCCACCGTTATTTAAAACACATCAATTTTCCTAAATATCAGCCTACTAATAACCAACACAATGCAACCTCCTCAAAATTCTCAAGAATACAAAAGACAACGCAACCAATTTTTCTTTAACTCCACCTTAGAAAGTAATCCCACCCTTATATAAAAGCCCCGAATATTCTCAAAAATCCGTCATCTACTAGTAACCACCGAACATTTAAGTTTCTCAAAGATACGCGGAAAAAGACCGAACCAATTATTTCTTAATAAAGCCTGAGCCCATCTTTGCCGAACGTTACACGCGTGCATTGTTCTGAAAAGCCACCCCCGTGTGCGACGAGGAGTCGCCATAGTGGAAAAGCGTGCATAGTTCCATCGACAGGAAGATCCGCGACGGGGATCGTTAACTAGCGTACTGCTGGAACATTGTTCTCGCAGAAAGACAGAGAGCTACGTGTACGAGAGAGAGAGAGAGAGAGAGGGAGGGTATATGACAGGGTCGGGAGGATCGATGAGTTTATTAGCCGAGCGGTTCCACCAGTTCCTCCCTTTGTTCCTATTTTTGCACCACGCTGCCTGCGTGCGTACGTCGCGCGCAGCATCGGGGGGTTAACGATGCACGCATTCATACGCGACGCGTATTCACGGCGAAGCGACAGGAAGGCAGGAAGGCAGGAAAGCAGGAAGGCTCGTGGGAAAAGGCGCGGAAGAGGCAGGGTGCACACGCACGCGGAAAATGTGTCGCGAATTGTCACTTGCATCGATCCACCCTCCGCTGTGCTCGCTCGTTTGCTTCATTGCTTGCCTCAACTGCAAAGCCGCTGCGAATCGTGTATCATCCCCCGTGCTTTCATAGCCTTCGGAATATCACGTTTTTCCCCCGATAATTTGACAATCATTAACGGCGTTGACCGCCGCGGCGATTTTATTTGTTTCAGCAGGATACGTTATAATTATGCAGGAATCGATGGATTTAAGTTTATGGATTCATGAAATTTAGTTTAGAGCTGATTCAAATCGATCAGTTAATTACTATTATATAATAATAATTTAAAAATTGCTGAACAGTCAATTGAGAGATTTAGGACTTTAAATACAACTAAAAGATCTGCAATCATTCTCCTCTGTTTAAGAGTAATAATCGAAAATGTGTAATAGAGTATCGCGTGTCTATTTGTGGATCTATCTTCCTCGCTGTATTTTTACTCTTTTCCTTTCCTCGCTTATTTTGTATCAGATTCATTTAATTTTCCTGTATGTCTTACGTGTTTGCATTATGGCTCTTAGTTCCGCGTTGTTATGCGGTCTTTTTACCATGGGTTGCACTGATACTCGTGGTTGAAATGATATTTATAGTTCGATGGGCGCGTGTATTAATTTCGATGATCGATCGATGGCATTCAATAACAGTCGATGGTAATTAATGGATGACTAGATTGCGGATTTTTACGCAGTTTCATACATTCGTAAACAAGTTCGACGACACAGGGCCTAAATTGGCAATAAATTTATCCTCTGCTTATCGTAATTTCTACTATACTTTCGTATATTATACGCGATGTACATTTTTTATCAGCTTCAACCCTTTGCCAGCCAACAGTTTTTTCAGTAGTATGATCTAGCGGCAATTCTAACACGGTTTATGGCTCTTATGAGTATTTAAAGTTGCACTTATTTCGGAAAGGAGAAAAAGTTGTCTTTAATTTGTGTTCTGTCTTGAAAGCAATGAGAATTGAAGTGGCGAAAATAAATAGATATGTTGAATAGTGACTTTTGGGGAAATTTATTCGCGTCTCCATAGCAAGGCCAACGAAATGCAAAGGGTTAAGTTTCCTACGAATGCATAAAAACTCGCAGTCTATCACGCGTTCGTTATGGGATATCCCACTGTGTAGTTGCAGACTGACAGTTCCAATTTCTTTAACCCCTTGCACTACGATAACGAGTCACACTCGTTTTACGAATTATCGTGTAGATTCAACGAAAATGGGTAACATTGACGGTGAAATTTAATTGGAACTCTAATCTTAGCTTTCTATTGTAATATTGGGAGTTATTAAATAAAACATGCCCATAATATTCGAACAATTTGTAAACGTGAACGTGATTTGAAAGCAGTGGTTAGCTAACGCTAGCATACGCAGGGAATAGAATAATCGCAGCGCAAGGGATTAACCCTTTCCCTACTAAAGACGTATATATACGTCCTGCAAAATTGGACAATCGTTAAGTAAAAATATACGTATTCGTTTTCTGTAACACGCCACTACTTTTTACCGTAATCTATACTTAGTCTGCCATAATTAATTGTCCCAAATATGCAAATATTTACAGCCGAACTGCTTTTTTAATGATAAAATGATCCCCACTCGTGCAATGAGAATATTTTCAATTTCAGAATGCAGCAGCGAATGGGTTAATAAGATATTCGCGGTGGAAGAAAGAGAATTGATTGTTGTTACCAATAAAGTAGCGAAACAACTCGCGAGAGCATCGCTCCCATTGCTAGCCGACGACACTAACACAGTCGTGGATTCGCGTAACGGCGCGCGTAAATGGTAAAATACGACGAGCGGTTGTAGACAGCCTGGCAACGTGGACGCACGATTCATGGTGATTCCCATGTGACTGGGCCGTTCATCGATCCAACTCGGAAACAGGCGAGTGACCTATACCGTGAGGATTTTCAGCCGGCTTAAAATATTGCACGTCTACCCTCCTTTCACTCTTATCGTCTTTCTCCCCCTTTCTCTCACTCTCTCTCTCTCTTTTTTTTGCCGACCAACAAAAATATTCTCCCTGCTAGGAAGCTAATCTTTTGGAAAGCCGTCGACATCTTTCGCGTGCAATTCGATGCATCCCATTGAAGTGCATGGGAATAGGAATAAGTGTAACGTAAGTATCCGTTCTTTCGTAACTGTTTACGTAATCGGGACAGCAGTGGCTACTTTCCCAGGCGAGTTTTCGCGACATAATTACCCACGGAAATAATCTAGCAGTGATCTAATAATAGCGTGGCAGTTGTAATTAGAATTATCCGGGAATCTCGTTACGAAAGGGCCGCTCCATTGTTCCGAGAATAGGAGAGCGTGGCGCGAAAAAGAAGAAGAAGAAGAAGAGGAGGGAAAAAACTATTCTAGAGAACAAGGATGATAATAATATTCTCCGATGATTGTCCCGCGCGACGACGTAGACGAGAAGTTTTTCGTTTTTCCTATTAGCCAGGGAAATTGGATACAATGGGGTACCGGTGTAACGTTTGTAAAGAAGCTTTCAGCAAACTCGATTAAAACCGAGTTGTAATGCTAGCACCGAGATCCAGGTAAAATGTAACCCGCCCTATTTTGCAACCCCACTTCCTGTGATCGATAATTCGAGAAGATGAATTATTTCCCCTTTATGCGTTAACCCTATCTTTCGCGAGAACTTCGATAAGTCGAAATTTCGATAACTCGAAGATTCCAAGATTCGGGATTAACCCTTTCCGTGAGATTTGAGATATGGAGGCTTGACTGTAGTTTTATTAACCCCTTGCCGTATAATGACGAGTCACACTCGCGACGCAAAATATGATCTAACTAGAACAACAATATACTGTATCTTTTAATATACTTTAACTTTAATTTCAATTACAATTTTAATTTGTAAGAACGAAGACTATCAAATAAAAACTGCGCAGTGCAATAATTTTAACGGACTTGCACTCGAAACACATCGTTAAAATAGAAAACGACAAATGTCCCAATGAATAGTCTTTGAAAAATTTGTACGGCAAGAGGTTAATAAAATAATTATTCGATACGTTATTCAACGAACTAATTGCATGCATATAAGGTACAGTCGAGCTTAATGTGAGATATCCTTGTTTAGATGTTTCTGTTTTTTTAACGAAATTCACCTAAAAATACTTTGGATACATCTAATATAAGTCCGAGCTCGTAATAGTAACTTGCAAGGGTTTTATATTCGGACACATTAAGATGTTAATTATTAAGTAGCTTTGAGGCTAGCTTTTCATTATTTAATGCTGCATAAATTAGCGAAACTTAAACTCGATTAAGTGCACAATGCAACAGTGTTTGTTAACACGATTACACACCTACCTATACTAGTTACTACTATTAATTACTATTAATTACCTAAATTATACTGTTTGTAATTGAATCAAATCGCTTCAAAAGCTTTTCGCCACATGTTTCACAAATATGCTTGCCAAATACGTTGAAATAACATGAACGACCAAATAGCGAACGAAAAAGGAAATACGCGATTGGTTCTGAAAGTAAGAAACATTGCTACGACTAAACTGCAAATCATTTTGCATTTATGGCAAATTTAAACGTGCAAAACAGCGTGCACCGCGTATAATATGCGAACGTATACAAAATATCAAAAGCATAGCGAATTTTGTAACGTTTATAGAGTAAAAGAAATCAGTACTTAGCTTCCATTTCTTTGTTTGCGTTTGGAAATAATGAATTTGCATAAAGATTCGCAGTATAGCTATAACATTCGAGACATTAACGGAACGGAGTTAACACCCTCGTCTTATAATGACGAGTGTAGCTCTTGAAACAAATTATGGCCTAAGCACGACAAATCCACGCTTCATTCCGAATAAATTATAACATTAACGCCAAATGCATTACAAAAACTATAAGATTAACATTTATGGAACGCGAATTACGTGCCATATATCAATGTTTTATATCCGATACGACGTTAAAGCAACAAATGTTCAACTGAAACGTCTCACGAATTGAAAAATGAGTAGGACAAGGGGTTAAGTTATTATGTCTCGTATTAGAAAAGGTGCTCGCGTTAGATAACTTTGCCACAGCGTTAAAAAGTAACAACGATCGACAGAAGTGGTTATTTTTGCCTCGACCGACGCTAAATTACGGTTAACGCCAATCTAATCGCGCGGCTGGAATCGATGCCACGGATAATGTCAGACAGGAAGAGACAGAGACTTCCGGTTGGCAGCGAAGGCAACCGGTGCTTTCATTCACGTTTCATTCGGGGGCGTTTCTGGCACGATACAGCGATGAAACGAAAGGGGGGATGAAATCACGGTAAGTTACAAGACTACTCTAACCCCCTCTGCCTCTCGAGGAGATAGTTACGTTACCAGGTGAGAGGTCTCGTCGAAGTTGCCTGCCAAAGGAGAAAAGGAGCCTCTTTCCCTTCGAGACGAGGCGAAAGGGGTGGTGCCAACTGATAATAACAAGGTCGCACTTTAATTGGCGTCTCCAGCCCGCTCGCAAATACTAATTGCCAATTTGTCGCCGAACAATTCTCTCTCCGCTCGCCCGGCAAAAGAAACGAGAGCGTTGAAAAATCCTACCCTTCCGATGGAATTCTCCAGCATGCTGCGTTTAATTGAATCCCGCGCCTTTAAATAAGAACCACGCTTCTTCCGATAAACGTTTCGTAACGGCGGTGATTTTACGCGGGCTCGAAGAACGGTTGTAGCTGCGACGGTGGAAGTATTGGCAAAGCTTCCGACCGAGGGATTACTAGATTGATGCTTGATCGTCGCTTGCGATGTTTAATCGCGAGCTTTTGGTCCTGGCATAGTCGTATCAAACGTGGATATACGGAGGCGGTCGGTAAGGTTGAATTCGTGCTCCACATTTGCTACGCTGCTGCACCGTATTCAGAGATGCCGCTCCGACGACGACGACGACGACCGGCGTCGCATCATCCGCACCGTTGTCCGTTATTTTACATGGAAAAGCATTCTTGTATCAGTCGGATTAACCGAGCGATCCGCCGGAACTTGTTTTCCCCCCAGATTTGCAGCGCTTGCAACGACAACGCGCCCGCGTTCCCCGCGCTCGTCGATGATCGTTCGAACGAAATGGAACTTCGAAATCCAACGACACGTTTGCTCGGTTTCCAGCTCTACGATCTTTCGGCGTGATCGTTTCGATCGATGCTAATTAATTCGCTGCCTTTACATCGGGCTGCGAGACTTTATGGATATAAATCGTTAGCCTGTTTCCGAAGAAGGAACTCGTCGATCGTTTGTATTTGGGGAAAACATCGTTCGAAATTGTAAAAAAATCGTGCAATATGTTGGGTTGAGTAAGAAATTGATTCGTTTTAATCGAGGCGATAGATATTTTCAGATATACGTAATAAACAGGGAGTAAGTCTTTATTTAAGCTAATCGTACCAGGACAATGATTTACATGTGATTTACTATGGGGTCCAGCTAGTGGTACAAGAACTTTACACCGTTTACAAAAAGTAATTGAAAATCTTCAAAAATAGCCTGCTATAAAATGATAATAGGTGTACAAATGAATAATCCACCTCTGTCGTTAGATGCAAAAATTGTTTTTAATAAAATCAAATACAACTTCGACCTTAAATACATTCCTGTTCAGTTGCAAGTTTTAACGAGCAATATCAAGACATTCCTGTTCGAAAGCTTCATCTTTGGATAAATTAAATTCAATGACCCGTGTAAAAATAGTGGATTACCCGCTGGCACGCTTAACACAATTTTATAAAAAATTAGAAATCGGTGATTGTACCTATCTTAATAGTTGCAGCGTTAACACCTTCACGTTCACCGAGATAAAGAACAGCGAAAGCAATGAAATGAATTAGTAGCCGACGAAGATACTTATCTTCACGGGGTATTTCCGTACTGAAATCTTTGTAATGTCTCGGCGTTCGAAATTTCGACGAATAGGAATTGAATTTCGTGCAAAAAGTCAGCGAAATTGATTCGCGTAGCTAAATATCAAAAAAGTGGTGCAATTACAATTAACCCCCGAAATCCAATTAATTGGGAGACGTAGCAGGACGTGACGCGCGTTTACGGAAGCTAGGTTTCAAAATCAATCGTCATTAACGGCGGCGCAATCGTTATAACGACGTTTAAAACCACTGCACGCGATTAATTACGCCCGCAGGCTGGTCACGGTAGCCATTTCAGGGGATCCTCTTATCGGTCGCCTCGTTATCATTTATCAATCTTCGTCGCGGTTCGTCGACGGCATTAACAACGAATCGGGGCGATTTTTCGGACAAATGTCCGCTCGCGGCCTGGAAAACGGTAACAAACGAGCTTGGAAGGCAGCCTGATAATTAATACGTCAAAATCAGCAGCCCAACAAACGAGCAGTCGTTCCGTGCACAACGCGCCTAACTGATATTGATATGCCCACCTATGCGCCTATAAGAGACGCCGGGCCCATGGCATTATACTCGGAGCTTGACAAATTTCAACGGTTCGGATGCACGTGCGATTGGCAGCTCAGCCGTTTCGACATTTTTAATCGACCCGGCGCGGCGTCGCTCGAGCCGCTGTCCAATAGCTTTCTCCGCCAATCCGATTGAAAGCGGGCAAAAAGGCGAACGCGATGGAGACCAATAATAATCTTCCAGGTTTTTGGCCGGCGTGCCAAGCGTCGTTGTTGCGCGGGCAATTTTATGCGCGAGGCATAGCAGCTTTCGCCGCTATCGCAGCTGGCTAAAACTGCGCGCGGATGAAGGAGGTGCTACCTGTGCCAGAAATATGGAAGTTTCAACGAATAGAGCTACTATCGGTCGGGATTTAAACGATTGATAACAAGTTTCCTTATCCCTGCTGCGATTTTTCTGCCATTTCTCGGTTGATCTTTGTTGAGAATAAGCATTGCATGCATGTATTTTTAATGAAAATTTGTATCCATTGATGCTGTCCCCTCCCTTGCAAAGGTCAGTACTACCTGAGGAGGACACTCGTTTATTGCACCCCCTGAGCGTCTCGGACTTTTTCCGAGTCTTAGTCAGTTAGCAGAAAACCGTCAAACTAAGAACAGCATTTTCGTTTTGTACAACTACATTAATTAAATACATACTTAGGTTAAAACTCTGTTGTATTTATTTAGCAAATAAATATTCAACAATCTTGTTTGGCATTCCTTCGCAAGGTTTCGCAATCCGAATCCTTCTTTGCATTTCTAATTTTACTTCCGCGATCAGATCTTCTTTGGATCTTACGTAGCTCACTTTTGTCATCGATGCGCGAGAAATAGAAATTTACAATAAAAAAAACAGCATATTAGATAGACACAGAAATCCTTGCAAGTATTTAACAAACTTCAGCCACGCTTGCTTCGCGTATCTTTGTATATAAAAATAGCAAAAAAGAAATGAACCGTTCTACAACCGTGTTAAAACATTCACGAGCCCCGATGCAAGTAGGAATAGAAACGAAAGAAGACATTCGCGATCGAAGAAGAACAGGAAGCGAAAGAAGTTCGCAGAAATGTGCAACCAGCGAAACCTAGTTCCCCATTCAAACTCTTCGCTCTTAGATTCATTCATTACCCAATTACCGAATTTCCGATCGAATCCTTTGCTCCTTATCGGGCTTTCGCGAGACAATGGAGCACGTTTACCGAAGGAACAACGAACAGGGATGAAGTGGGAAAGAACAGCGGTAAACAAAGAGGGGGCGAAGGTGGCCGCGGTGTTCAAGATCCAATTAAACTTCTCCATGGACCGCGACGGATCTATGAATTTCTCCATCGTCGTTTAATATATATCGCGTTCCCCAGTTAGCATATCGGTGGTTCGTTGTGTGGGGACACAGGCGGCGGATACACGATTGCGCTTCTACGCGGCTCCGAAGGCCGGTCAGCCAGCTATTGGAAATCAATTAACCCACGACCGTGGCGCGTCTCAACCCTACTTCTCTCCCCTCTTCCGACTACCCCTTCTATACACACGTGCAGCCTGTGTGCGCCGCCGAGATTATTGATAATACAAGCATCCAGCAGCTGGAGAAGGAAACATCCGCCACCCGGCGATTAATCTCGTCGCGATGGTCGATATACCGCGAGATCTCGCGATTTATGCGAAAGGGGTTACTTTTAGTAGTTTACGGAAGAGAAGAGGGAGGAATGCGAATGGATTGGTCGATGATTCGTAACGATTCCTTCCTTTATAACATTGCGCGATTTGGAATTGCGTACGGTAAAGTAACCAGTGATCGAAACTTTCTACGATTTTGGTTACAAATTGAGGTTCTAGCTTCAAATTAACCTCTTAGGCACTATGCGCCACTATAGTGGCTTTCGCGGATGTCATCTTTCTGTACGACGCACCACTATAGTGGCTTTCGCGGATGCCATCTCTCTGAACGACGCGCCACTATAGTGGCTTTCGCGGATCTAATAATTATGAATTATTAGAATAAATTGTTAAAGTTAAAATGCGTGTGTCAAATCTTTAAGAAAAATTATAATTTAATCATCAAACACTTCATTCCAATGTACTCGTGTAAAGAACAACATTATCCGTCACACATTGCAGTGCCGTGTATCATTTACACGTAATTCGCGTTGAACTCTGCCGTACAGAGAAACAGCCCCGCGCAAAATTCAGCCGTGCCTAAGAGGTTAATGCGATTTATAATGTTTCTTATCAGCTAGAATCGATTATATTTTGTCTAGTACCTGTTATAACAACGTGTCATTTATGGTTTTTCCTGTAAGCTACGATCGATTATACTTCGTCTAGTATCTGTTATAACGACAATATAATTATCGGTAATTATAAACATAGATAGCGATGATGACTGGTTTAGTGTGGATTACTGGGTGGTTTACCCTATTCATAAATCTATCTTTTCCAAAGGTACTTCATTTTGTAATCAATGCACAGATGTACTGCATTAATACATTCTCAAACTACGATTAATACATCGTCAAACTACTTGAGACCAGAATCGAAGTGATACGGAATCAATCGTGTGCAATATTTCGTAATTACGATTTCCTAATTGTTTCGAGCAGAGCATGCAGTGACTACGAAAAGTATCATCAATTAGGCTACTCTTAATCGGAGTCTATCTTTTAATCCTTCCACAGCCAATTTTTATAGCCACATGCGGCTACTATCTAATCAAGAAAAATTTGGTTTACTTGGAGCCAATTCATTAGTATTAAAATGTCAAAATGCGACGACGAATAAAATACTTTTTGCAGCCACTGTATTACATATTATATACGTATTCCTCCCGAAAAATGTCACATGATCTGCACTATTTTATAAGGTCAAAGAAGTAAAAAAATGCGGAGTCGACGTATAGGAAGGTTGCAAGTTGCGAACTGACCTAAACGACAGGACGTTAATCGTGCGTGTCCTGGCAAAGAAGCGAATGCAAATGCGAATGACGACAATTTCCATGATTTATCGAGGCGAAAAGTTTGGAACAAGCACAGTCAGTGATTGCCCGTTGCCAATTGACGGCGAATTTGCTCTTATTTCGAGGAAACCAAGATGGAAAAGGGAACAAGTAGCTTGTTGGGATTTATATCGAAGAACCATAGCTATTTCGAGTTCTTTCTTCGAAAGCCAATAAAACACCGCTCTCGTAAAGTTAACTCCCGGCCAAATTGACTGTATCATTTATACTTTCCAACTGTTTCTCCGCCCTACCATAGAAATCCTACAAATAATAGTCCCCTTCTAAACAGCCATAAAAGAAAGATAAATGTGCGCGCGGAGGCGCAATCCCATTCCACTGGATTCGAAAGGGGAAATAATTTTTGCTTCCGACAATTGAATGGGAAGACCTAACCGCGGTGTTTATGCTCGGTGGAAGACTATGCATACCTAAACTTGTCGCTCGATGATCGATTCAACGTTTACGCGAGAAAATATGGCGAACGCTGAATCCTCTTGTAACACGGTGCTCTGAAGGCAGAGTTTTAATGTAACACAGCGCAAAAGTTGCGATAAAAATCCTCCTGTAACGCGATATCCTTGCGTAACGTGGCTTTAATATAGCGTGGATTAACCCAGTCGCTACGGGAGTTTAAAATTAAAGGACTTTTCAATGCACTTTATGGAAGCTTCTTCAAACGCAAGTTTCAGAAGCTTCCATAAAGAATTGCTTAAATATTTCGATTATCCATGATGTCAACAACGGAAGTATTCGCAATTTAATTATAATACACGCGTGTCTACGTTACAACTAATTCCTTCTTCTTTAACGTGGTTTACTATAATTGACGATTACACAACGTTAAGAAAATGGTACGTATCCATTCATCTCAAATTTCTGAGAAACGAAACCAACTTAATAATAAGGATATAATAATAATACGATAATAAGGCAAATAATAAAATGAAGCTTAATAGCATGGCTAGATTAATGAGAACACGGTTTCGATATAACGCGAAACGCATTCCCCTAATTCGTTAATTAATTAGCTCTAGGTTTCGATACAACGCGGAACGAATTAACCGCGTGTTATACAAGGCTTGACTGTATACAATTTCTCGTGTCCGGAATCTAGCGGGTATAGGCGTAAAGTGATTGACAAAGGATCAACGTAAGCAAGTGACGCGAAGCACGCGTGTCCTATTGCGCATCTGCATTATTCAATTACCAAGTTCCCGCTACGCTTTACGAGAAGGGAGCTCGGTTGGAAAATGCGAGTTACATCCACCTACGCCGCGAAACTCTTCTCCCTTTGTAATTTTCCGTTCAACTTGAACGCTTTCGCCGCGGCGACTCTTTTAACCCGTTAAAAAGCAGCGTCGTTTAACGCAACATTTCCTTCACGGTTTCAATTTTTTTCCAGTCAATTTGCAACGCTGCATCCCGCGGAAAGGTATCCCGCGCGGTTGAAACAGTTTCATGCAACCGAATTTTGTCTCGCGTTTCGTTTCGAAGAGGTTTCGAATTTATTACGCGAAGTTGAATTAGATTAGGATCGTAATAAGATGGAGAAATATTTTTCCGCAACATTTGTACATCATGTTTTCGATCCACAGATCCATAATAAATAAGTAATTATGTGTATATATATTATATATATAATTATTATTAGTATATATTATATATATAATTATTATTAGTATATATTATATATATAATTATTATTAGTATATATTATATATATAATTATTATTAGTATATATTATATATATAATTATTATTAATATATATTATATTACAAGGATAGAATAAGTCTTGTAGGTAATATTTATCATACTTCCTTAGATATTTTCGGTATACCTCTGCATGAGTTCAAGAATCAAATTCTTAACACTCTGTAATATATTTTTAATCTTTCTGTTTTTATAATTATGCTATATCAACCATAATTTCATAACCTAACCCACCTGTGTCCTAACTGTCTCGACATATTAATTAATTCTTGTACTCCGATGGGTTTGACCCGTTTATTGAATAAAATTAAGTTAAAATAATATATATATATATATATATACGTATATGATGACACGTAAAATTGGATACATAGAAAAACAGTGCCGTGCTTCAAGGGTTAATGGATTAATTACTTCGTCAAGTTAACCCTTTGGCTTACAACAACGAACTACACTTTTTTTATTTAGTCTATGGACCAATTGCAATACAAACGTGCTGTATTTTCTAATCAATTTTAATTCATTTCATTTCGATTTGCAGGACTGAGAGATCGAAGATCACTAGGTACGAATTACGTACAATATTTTAGTGCTTCGCATTCGATACAGTGTTCCAATACAAAAGTAGTCAAAATTTCAGTGAATACGCTTTAAAAAATTCGTAAGCCAATGGGTTAATACGCGCGGACTAATTGCTTCGCAGCATTCGAAAGATAAAGCGATACGAGATCGCATAAATTCATAAGATTATATCAACGCCTGTTGGCGTAGCCTTAGCCTGAATTTGTGTAAGGATTTTGCCTATTATTCATTCGAAAAGGAATATTTATAGTACGACGGATGCCTGTCGTGAATATTTCATTTGAAAAATAAACCTGCCGGTGAACGGAAGCGATATTTTTGTGGTTGGAGGATAATTCGGATGTTCGTTAAAATAGTGCATGCAATATAACCCTGACGATTTACAGCCACAGGAAATACGTACGTAGAAGCGGAAAAAAAGTATTTCGTATAGAAAGTCCCAATGGGAGTTCCTTTCCTGTCCGCTCTTTACGAAATCTTTCGGGGAAAAGCGATACAAATATGTTCTACAACACGAAGATAATTATAATAGCTGGATTGCAGATGTTTATGTTCGTGTAGCTATAAATGTATAAACTCGTATTATTCACTTATTAGGCTTCGGGAATTTCAGAATCACAAAAGTAGCACAAAGTTACGAGATCTGGAAACTAGAAGCTTTTCGAGTTTCGGGAGGTTTTCAGGTTTCGAGTTCATTTTATTTATCTTTCTAATTATCGTTCATTATATTTATATAATTGGGTGCACGCTAAATCTCCCCACTCCTACATGCTTGATAAAAAAATCGGGTCCCGACGCGTGAATTATGTCGTATACCAACCTCAATAGACTTGATTATGTCGTGTCCTAAATTCAATGTCTATCGTGACAAATACAAAATGGGAAGCATAGCCAAAGTTAACATCGAAACCAACAAGATTCTTGATCTCCTTGGGTTCGCTAAAGAAACCAAAATTGCCAACCGAATGGTATAATTTAATGATACCGTCGCTAATAACCTAATCCTTGACGCAACGTTAAACTTCCCATCAAAAAAAGACTAATAGTAGGACAAGTGGTTAAAACCTAAGTCTTGATTTCTTTGCGCGAAACATCGTCTCATTCGAAACTGAACTCCGCAGACTTTTCTACTTCATCTTAACATTTTCGATTTAATCTAACTCACGCTGCTACGTTATAGAATAACAGACATTGCTACAATTATTATTAATACGTTAATTCCTTTTATTACAAATTGGGTATTTACCCGCGCGTTGAAATAAATAAACGCCCATCCCAAAAGGGTAGCTTAATCGCTTCTCCCGAAAGATCGCGCAAAGAGAGACGCGTGTGAATGATGAATAATATAATCGTGTGTAAGGCGACCGCAAGTGAGAAAACGATGAAGCAAAAAAGTACTCTACTATCGCGTCTATCGATTCGCTTTCGTCTTTCACGTGAAACTCACGGATGCTGCCGATGGTCGGAATATCTGGCGTGTCGTTCCTCTGAGAAGCCATAGATGCCGGCTACCGCGGCCATACCTCAATCTCCACGGGCAACAGAGAACTCGATGGCCATTCCAGGTTCATAATACCTCGTGCAAGTTACGAGCGTGGAGGATCCGTGTCCGGTGTCATCTCGTATCTCCGTGGAGCTTGGCCGTCTCTATTTTCAGCCCCGCTTCCCGATCGACCGTCTGCCCGTTTCGTTCTCAGCCGTAGGAACCGCTCGGCATACCGCTCCATAAACGACCTTGTCCCTCTTTTAAAATAACCCTCCAGACCAGCGTCGAACAATCTCGACCATCACCTTCGCACCGATCGACAACAGAAATCCTTATATTCCTCACCCTCGCGTCGTTTCTCGATCGCGCTCGATTCTTCCTCGATCAAACGATTTTTACGCTTTCTTCTATCACTGAACGCGTGGGTAACGAATGTCTTTCACCGGATTTTTCATCACGAGTACACTGAGAAGAGAATCATCGATCGATAGTAATATTGGTCCGTCGGAGACCGCCAACTGCTCGAAGGGTTTGGATTTTCACTTGCGATTCGATCGGGTACTCGCGGATTAACCATGAAGTTTGCGGAGCTATCTTACGATCGAGTTTTATAGAATTGCGATTTACTGGTCGTGGAATTGGTACGCTAACAGTGGCTAAAAGTTTGGAACCGCTTTTGCGGTTGTAGGATTCATTTGTTGAAATTTTTCTAGTAACGGTAGATTTTGTAATCGTTCGAAATTAGTATTGTTAAAACGGGACTTTATTTCGGTTTCTTAGATTTGCAGGTGAAGAATGGAATCGATATCTATTGATACATTAATTTGCTTTGCTCCGAAAAACTGAAACGGCAAACGATGTAAATCTCCAAAGAGTAACAATTGCTGCAAAGAGTAACAAAGACTAACAATTGTTTTTCTATCGAAAAAGGATAAGTATATATTTCATGCTGAACGTAACAAGAAATATCATTAATTCTGTATTAATTAAAAACGTAGCAGATTACTGAGCTTCGATGCAATTATTAGACTGCAACTCTTTATGCATATTCGTACTTTCGTTAACAGAATCGAATTTTCTTTTGTCGCGTTAATTTAGCTGCATCCTTTTTGTACAAAATTTGGCACAAATTTATGGGATGACCTGATTTATAATTAAGGCATTGGATGGAAGAAGGGCACACAGCCAATATGTCAATGCTTTCATTAAGACATTATTTAATGAAAAGTAATATTACTATATCTTAACAAACTTGGTCTCTATTACTGCATTACTTTTCATTAAATAATGCCCCAATGAAAACATTGAAATTGATTTCCTCAAAATAACATTTTGGAGTACGCGTAATTTTTCCATCCACTGCCTCAATTTGTATACAACGTTCCACGTTGCTATTAGCCGAAAGCAAAAATCGACTAAAAGTTTACCTCTTCTACAAGTAGAATCTCCGTTTATCGAATTAACGCCATAACTCGTACCTTGACGACGAATATAACTCGCTATCGAAATAACGTATAGCAACGCGGGATTAGTATAATAGTCGCCTTCGTTTCCTTTCACTTTCAACTAAACAGTTTCCCGAAACAATAGCGCACGCCTTTAAATCGTTTTTCTTTCCTCTGCCTCTTAAGTTGTTCGTATTGCATAATGGTTGCAAACTTTTGGCCAACAGCGTACAAAGAAATTCTGGTCGTAAGCTTTCTGTAAGAAGGTTGATTTTTTGCGAATTAACGGTAGTCGAGTTCGAAAGAAAGCTACTTAAGGGGATCGAGTTCTCCTTGACGTAGGAGCCGCGCTTCCGAGTGGATTCGCTGACCTCGCGTTCCTTCTGTGCACCGTGAAAACTGAAAAACGAGCTCCCACCTTCCGGAAGGACCCGTCCACGCCGGCTGCGATTGATTTATACGCCCCGCGGTCGCCTGAGTTTCCTGCAACGAGTGTCTCGGACGCGTTACGAATTATACTCCTCTACTTTGCATTTTTTTGTCCACCTCCCGACCAGTTATTTATACGTCCAGACGAATTTGCCAGCCATTAGCCAACGGAAAAAACTTCGCTCGCGGATTTGTATCGGATTTGGATTTCGGTTACTTAAGAAGTTCTGCCGTTTTCACCCCCTTATAATAAACGATTTCCACTGCGGTAGAAAATACATCTTTCGACAACAGTTTGCTTCCACGCGTCTTTAACCCCTTGCCCTTCGATTATTTTGTTGCCTACGCGTGCTAGCATTAGCCGATCACTGCTTTTATATCAAGCCACGTTCGGATCATTCGAATGTTATAGGAAATTTGTATTTAATAACATCGAATCACGTAAGACAATAAAAAGTTAAAGTTAGAGATCATATTAAATGTCACCCTAAATAATATCAATTTTTGTTAAATCTACATGAGAATTTGTAGAACGAGTGCGACTCGTTATTGCAGGGCAAGGGGTTAATTTAGAATTTAGGTAGGAATTTCAAAAATTCTACAACGTGCACAATATTAACGTTTATGCAGCACATTTCACGCGAAATTCCCTAAAATAATTCGTCTAATTTCCTCGTTTATACTCCGACATATCCCAGATCAAACAATAGACTGGCGAACTCGCGTTTCTACCCTAATCTCTATTTTACCATGGACCCGCAAATTCCATTCCTTTTGGCAATCAAATTTCCCGGGAAAATCCTAATCGCGATTCCACGAAAGCCGAGCCACGCACCGCTCTGCAATCTTCTTTTTTCTCGTCGTTCAATTTGGCCGGCGAGTTCTGGCACGGGGCTCGACGATACGAAATTAATGAAAGGGGACTTAAATCGCTCGACTATTGCGGACAGATGGACACGGACACGGGTGAATTCGCGGAATTTGTTTTCCGGGCTTTTGTTCGATCTTCTAGTCGCGTGGTGTATCGCGCGATGCAGCATTACGGGCGCTGCAACCGCGATTACCGAGCGGATCGCGATCCACGATAAACGCGGCCTTTGTCCATCGATTTCCGTCACGCGACGAGACCGTCGTTCGATGAAATGTTCTATATGTACATACGTACGCGTTACGCTAGGCGAGGGAATTTTTCCCGCGATTGCCTATTCGCTGAATTTGCCCCGTCGCGTTCGCAATTTCCAATAGCACCCTTTCTTTCGCCATTTTTTTGGCGCACGCTTTTTATCCTTCATTTTCTTCGAAGAGCTTTATTAACAAAGTATATTCACCGAAAACAGCATTTAACTCTTAACCCCTAATACGTTGTCCCTTAATGCGTAATTCAATTCTAGACGTGCATACAAATGTACGTGAATCAAGAAAATTCAATTACAAGTATTACGTCGAATATGTTATTGAATTCGCATTTCCAAGATTCGAGTACTGCTTACTGAAAAGTTCGCGTGAGCATAACATCGAAGTATTTGTAAGTACTTCCTCGAAACCTGCAAGCACTCATTCCAGGGTTCGATACGTATTTATATAGAACGAATACATTTCGAATATAATCATTGGAACATTATTATTACTTTTGATTAGCATTCGAGCCCCGTGGAACGAAGCATAGTTGCTAAAACTGGCTCGGATTTGTAGGTACACTTAATTTAAGTAATGCATTGAATGAAATTAACCGTTTGAGTCTCAAGCGGCGCGATCGCGTTGTTTACATTTCACGTCGAAAAATCCCGGTACATTTGAACTCTATGGACAACTGACGGTGCACTCAAAATCTGTGGAAATAGCACGCTAAACTTTATTGACACGTTGACATCACCGCGCTCCTTTTTCTATGTAAATAATACGAGTAATACATTTTGTATTTCGTTGTTACTTCCTACCGCGCCGCTTCGCTCTTTTCGCACTCAATTAAGACAAGCGCTATTGCGCTGTTCGGCGTTTCTCGACAATGTTTTTTCAACGACTCCTAAGTCTTAAAAGCCGTTTTTGCTCGACTTTTCATTCAGGCCATTTGATGATCTCACTAAAGATATATCATATATTATCACAAAATATTTCATTACATCGTCAATCGATAAGCTATTAGCTTGTACAGAAACAATTCTATACTCGTCACATCTTGCGTTATACAATTCCTCATTCTTTTGCTGGAAATATATTCTACAGCCTTAAACTTGTTACAAAATATACGCCCTTTTAGCGCGTCAAGCGAATATGTCAGCGTGTATCACCAGTGATACACGCGGCCTGAATGAAAAGCTTAACGTGTACCATCGTCGGTACACGTGGCACGGAACGCGTTAAGTATTGAACTTGATCTAATCCCTACCGATAGCCGAAATCCGTGAGTGGATCGCGCGGGATCGTCGTGAAAATATCGGCGAGGGGTGCGACTTTTCGTCAAAGAGACCACTCGACCGTCGCGCGACCTCGTTACCGCTACCAAGAACGTAATTAATGGGCCCGGTGATTTCGTCCGAATAGCAGCCGCCCTGTCTAACAATCCGACCGCGTTGTGAAACGCTCCACCACCTATCCGGGCTTCGTAATTCAAAGTCGGCCCTCTCTTCTCGCGAGCAAAATAACGCGGCCGAATGGTGAATCGAACCCGGTCCACTGTGATCGCTTCGCAATACGGTAAACACGCCCCGGGCCAACCGTTTTATACCGCGTGCATCGCAGTTTAATTGGCATCTGGAGTTCAGCAATATTCCGCGTCCAATGTGTTGCCCCGCCTCGAGAATGTTTCAATAATTTTGCGCAAAGAAATTATACGCGGTGGAAAAGTTTACTGAACCGAATAGGGAGGAGCTAAACACCGGTAAAGCGCAATGTGCAAGTAATATTTATGCGCCTATTATCGTCGCTAGTCCAGATATAGTAATCGATACGACGACGTACGACATTACACGACACTTTCGTCGCGAGTTTAACGAATAACGCTTTCGAGTAAACCAGTTTTACGGCCGTTTTGGTCGTGGAAACTCGTCGGTTCGTTGCAATACCCGAGTTAGCGGAATGAAAAATTACCGTCGATTTTTTTCTTTTTTCTTTTTTTCTTTTTTTTTTTTTTTTTGTTACGTTTCTATGGATGTGCGTTGGGAGGAAACACTGGGGCGCACTAATCTTGCTGAGTGCTTTAAAATGGACGCAAACCGAGCGCTACGCTTGCTTTCAAGGCTGCCGAATTCAAACCGATAGATTATAACCTCTGACAAATTTCAAGCGATTCGAATCGCTCGGTACACAGTTGCGGACAGAAATTGAAGGTTAACCATCAAGTGGTGACCAGCTTTGTAACATCGATGGTAATTACGCGATGTCAAATTGACGTTACTTTTAATTTGCGGACAATAACGGAAGTAAGAGAAGCGTACAGTAAAATATAATTAAAATGCACGAATGAAACTGTTAAAATTTTCAATTAGGTCTAATATAATGGTTAATTCTTTTACTTCGATCTTTCCTGTTCTAAGAAAACAGTTAGGAATCCACTGAAAATTTTCTTGTACATATGCATTTATGTATAAACAGAAAACTTTTACTTTTTTTCGTAAATGGGACAAAGTTGTAGTTGAACATTAACGCTTATTTTGCTTTGGAAAAGTTCAAGTTCTTTCAAACAACTTTCTCGTCAATATTTGCCCTGATTTCAATTCCTTGAATAATGCTAGACACGAGGAAAATAGTCTAAACTTCTATATTTTACTTGAAAGCATGTCTCAAAAAAGAAATGGCCCTTCAGAACTTTTATTCGCCAAACACAAAGTAACCGTTAACGTTGAATGTTTATAACAGGATTAAAGTGTTAATATAAGAAGTTAACTTGATATAGAAAAGAAATAATGTAGAAGTTAGAAGTTTACCAAATAATTCTTATTTATAAATGTTTACGGTTTCATTCGAGCCCCGATTAAAATACAAGAAATTCTGTAGGCGACGAAGAAAACATAAATATTTCCGGTAATTGTTGCGAAGTCAATTCGACGTCACGTCACCATTATTATAGTGATACGAAGTTAATTTAACGTACGTCACCATAGTAATAAGTTGACTGCGGATTTTTATGCATTTATGGGAAATTTGATCGTGAAAGAAATACTCATAACACGCAAAAGCATATAAAATATCGAAAATGCAGTAGATTTTGTAATCTTTGAAGGATGAAATAAATCGCTATTATGATTCCAATGCTTCAAATGTGTTAGCGACATTTTTATTTTGCATAAAAATCCGCACTCTGGTGACAAGTGGTCAATTTGACTTACGTCACCAGCTAAAGGTTAAAAAGGGGGGGGGGGGAAGCGAAGAAACGGAAGAAGAAGCGAATGATAAAAACGCGAATTACACGACCAAGGTTTTAGCCCTTTAATGCACGACTGAGTATTTCGTACTGATTATAGATTCAGGTCCACAGCGACATAAATTAGATACCAATCTAATTAACCCTTTGCAACTTTGCTGGCGCCGCTACGGCGACACACGTGAATTTTACTCAAGAGTCAAGGTTTCAACATTTTATTTATTCTCTCCTACTGAATTTTCATTTCTTTCAAAGCAAAGTAAATTAACCCTTTGCGATTCACTGTCTCCTCTACGGAGAGATTCATAATTTATTTCATAACTCTGTTGGCTGCTATCTAAAAATTAAGAAAAGAAGAGAGGAAGGTATTACACAAATTTTGAAACGCGTGGAAGCGAAGAACAATTTGATTGCGAATTATACAAGCATAATTTAAGCTTCGCTGCAAAAGTATACCGGAGCTATTAGTAAATGGTGTGAAAAATCATTCGGAGTGCAAAGAATTAACCATTTGCGGATGGAGCAAAATAATGTTTAATTAATTTTCCACCAATTATTAACCTTTTGATGGCGAAAATTATCGAATTCTTGTCCAATTATTAACAGTGGTGTCTATTAATGATAGCAACTTTAAAAATTTACATGCGCTCAAATAATCAATACCACGTAATATCAATAATAATCTTTCATATTTCATTCAATTCAATCGCATTCTTTTCCCTCCGTTGAGAAAGTTTCATAATTCTGAGAAACGGAAGCCTAAATTTATATTCTTTTACAGTTGTATAAAAAAGAAGAAATACATTAGAAAAACGAGAATGTGGTTGTGTCTTTACTATAACGCGATATAACTTCTCGTAACATTCGTACGTTAATATTACGGTACAATTAGTTACGTAGAATATCCAAATATTTATACCCACGCCATTTTCATATTAATAAACATTATCTTTACCTACACTTTTAGTTTTTAGCACCAATGTGCCGATGGCGAATGGGTTAAATTGTACCAAAAATGGAAAATCAAATTGTCGAAATTTCGACTCGAGGTATTTCTCGAGAAATCGAAGCTCACGTATCGGTTCTTGGTATCAAAAGGGTTAACTAACCGACGAATTTCCTTTCCAAGCAGTTCAATTAATGTCTTTCGCAAAATTTTCCCCCCAGACAATTTTATCCGCAGCGAATGCGTGTTAACGCGTTACTTACGATCCGTTCTCTCTCGCCAAGTTAATCTAATAGATATACACATTATAAGTACGAGTTACAGTGGCTGAAAGTAAAACTCGGACACTTACAGTACCGTTCATGATTATTCGAACGACTTCAAAAGTTGACGGACGCTTTCGTTAATAAAAAGGCTTGGAAATGCAAAGGCTTGGGAATTAAAATGCTTGGAAATATTAAACGTTTATCAATCGCTTCTTAACCTTTTCAACGCTATGGACGCATATGCGCGCGCGGCCAACTTTGAATATGATACATTAGAGCTTATAAATTCGGGTCACTTAAAACAACGAAGAATCGATAGATGTTCGCCGGATATGAATTTAGAAACAATGCAACGATTAATAAATACGACGATTTCGATGTTTAACATCATACGTACGCTTCATTCATGAAAATGAGCCAGTTTCGCAAAATTACTTAGCACTCAAAGGGTTAACCCATTTGCATCCGCGTACGAGGATTAATATTGATATTGCTGATGTTTGAGGTGAACCACTACTAATCGGCCATTTTAAAGATAATCGTACTGATTAATAAAAGCAATCAATCTGCTCCAAATATATTTACCGTACGCGTGTACAACACTATATTTTGTTCCGATTATTGCACGTAATTTCCAAGTAAAACGAAAGTAATTTCCAAGTAAAGTAAAAGAAAGTCTCTAATTTATAAAGCTACTACATAGGGGTTGGAAAATCGCGTTGAAATTACTGAGAAACCTACAGAGCGCGAAGGGTTAAATTTTCCATAAATACACCAAAAAAATGCGCAGTCTAACTATCAGTGTTCGTTCGACGAAAACTTCACGGCACTTGTGTATAAAATTAATACGACCGTAAAGGATTAACCCTTTGCGGACGAGCGTCGACAAATAGTCGCCTAATCATTTTTTGGCTTTCCGAAACCACGTCGACTTGTAAAGCGCAGAACTCAATGCAATGAATACTTAACGTAATAATAAACATTTGAAATCGTTGGAAATGAAATGGTTTCGAACTGAAAAGCGTGAAAACTCAAAGTCGTGGAATTCAAAACTTAAAGTACTCTCGCAAGTGTCATTAATTCTCGTCCGCAAAGGGTTAAAGCGTGAAACCGTAAGCGTCCGAGTTTTGCTTCTAATCACTGTAACGCGTAACCGGCGTCCAAAAAAAAACAAACCTCCGACTACGAGTTAACTCGCGTACTCAGCAACCGAATGCGTATTAATTCCCTCTAATATAATAACCCCTTGCGATAAATACCCTAAGAACGTTACACTCGGTTCCGCGACGTTTATCGATAAATTCTAATCTCTCGACGACGCACAGTTGCAGCAGATTTCACCGTTTTCCCCCCGCGCGAATCTCTTCGCTTCACCGCAAGCCAAAACACTGTCTCACCATGTCGCGTGAACACCACCGAGGGGGCAAAATTGCCGAACGTTACGAGTGAAAGCGACGCACTGAGCAAAACGTATCGCGTATCACGGCACACACACACACACACACACTGATCGATGCTCTATCGCGAGCGACGAAATGGAAAAGGAAATGGAGCGAGGAGCACCACCCGCGTTGCTCGGAAGTTTCACTTTCACTGGACACGAGCCGAGTCGAGCCGCGGCAGCAGAGTTTTCGCGGTCGAAGCGTGGAAGAAGGTGGACGGGGTCGAGCGCGCGACGCGGAACGTCTATTGTTGACAGGTCGAAAGGTAACTGCGGCACGTCGAGTTCTTCGAGGCAGCTTTCCACGCGCGCCACGTGCTCTCCTAGCTTGGCTCCGCCTACCAACCGCTTCCAAAGCGAAAGAAACATCCCGGCGAAATTCATAACGAAGCAGCTTCCTGCGACGATCTTTCATCGTCTAACGTTACCAGCCGCGATCCTAATTGGACGTCCGTCGCGCTTTCGACAATTTATCGGCCTCCGGTTGAAATTTGCACGGCGCTAAAACCGCGGCGATATTTTAGAAATCGTCCGTCGCGCTTAAACGTCGCTCGCTTCGGGAAACGGAAGTCGACTGGACGCCATCTTTCGTTTAATTGCGGAAGATTTATAACGGATAGGTGTTGTTGCAAGGTTTTCGTTCCGATCAGCATCCGGATTGAACGAAAGAGAACGCTTGTTCTATTTTATACGTACGCGTTGTTATTTTGTAATGCCGGACGACGTGTTTTCGGATAATTGCAGCGGTCTATTCGAAGTTTTGATAAAATGAAGTTGTCACGTCGTTTAGAAACGGTGGATTACAGAAGAATTAAGTAGGTATGGTATCGTACGCCTATCTTTGCATTATAATAGCAAAAGTGGAATAGAAATTGTAGCAGGTATTTGGAGGGTAAAAAACAGCCACTTCTTTAAGTCCCATTTTTTTTTACTTTTATTTCTACGATCGGATGGCAAAATACGATACGTCCAACGTTTATAAAAATTGAGGTACGTACTCTTCTGTGCATAAATTTGCTTAAGAAGCTGTACGATTGAGTCGATGCAACCAGGATTAGAAACTAATTCCTCCAACAGTTAATTAAATATCTAGTCGAACAGCCTTTAAAATTGTTATACTCTAAAAATTAAAAAATTGCATTTATCGCGTTTTACCACCTGACCACAAATTTATAAGAATATCAAATTGCATAACGATCCGTAGTTCGATTACAATATTCGGAAACAAATGTTGGAGTAAATTTCTATTAAGAACCCGTTCCTTTAATCGTGTCCCGAAAATTACGAATCCGTCTAAAAAAAAAAACGCGTAGACCGCGTGACAATCGCGAAACGGTTGCTACTTTAAATAAATAAACGGAATAGAATAGAAAGAGCGGCACTTGTCGATGGAATGGGTGTAAATAGACTGCAGGGCAAATCCATACTGCGCAGCGTGAACGGAAAAGGGGTTCCCCGAGAAAGTGCAGGCAATTCTTGCCGATATCAAGGCCTCAATTAGCCCCGTAATCGCGCACGCCATTTTTAAAATGCTCCACGTGACGCGCGACGAATAGTGGCCCGTAATTGCCGCCACGGTTTGACGCGCTCAAACGAGTTATCGTCGACGCCGATCGAAAACGCGTTCGCGATTCGCTCGATAAATTCGAGTAGCACAATTATTCTTGAAGAAGACACCATAAAAGTGGACGCCGTTAATACGTTCGCGACGGAGCGCAATTTTTCAACGCGTAAAGCTGGCGTTTCCTATTAAGCACCGTTTCCACGCGACGGTGAAAGTCGCGATTCTTCAACAGCTATGACAACGCATTTGGAAGATTACATTGATTTCGTGACACGGGCGCATAGTATGCGCGTTTTAGAATTATATCATATACGAGACAAAGAAACGAATGTTATCAGTAGACTGGTGATCTTTACGCGGATTCGTATCTATGTTTAGAAATATCAGCGAACAAATGAAACCCAAATACGGATTGGCTTTGGGTACCTTTCAAATGTTATAACGTGCAATACACTTTGGATATTTGGTATAGTTTTGCGGTTAATTTTTCCACGAATGCATGAAGATCAGCAGTTTACTTATCATCGACAATTTTACAGGAAATCCCAGCATAAGTGTTGCCAATGCTGCCGTTAACGATATACTACCCAGCATCGCTATTTACGGTTTTATAGTCAGCTGAAGTAGGTACGAAAAATGTTTCAATTTCTCCGATGCCAACGCCTATCGAACCGCTTCAACGCGAGAAATAAAAGCAAGGATTGCACCTTTATACAGTGCCGCTTATCGGTAAAGTTTTTAGCGTGTCGCGGAAAGAACGAACGTTAGCAGTACTCAGCGGCCACGTTGCTTTATCGCTGTTCGCCGCGGGAAAGCTTCGTTAAGGATCTAACACCGGTATCGACATGAAACTTTCGCACAGACTTCATTTAGAACGCGACTATTACCTCGGCGCGCCGTTGGAACGTTTGCGAAAACAACTTGTTCCATTTAGGAGCCGCGAGAAGTTTGGAGGAGGGTTAAAAAATTCACTGTTCGCCGTCTGAAGAAGATGTGACCCGTCTAAAATTACTTCGCCCACGTAAATAATGAAATTTGCCTCGATTTGATTTTACAGTGACTTATGACATCGGTGAAACGGTAAATCTGTCGTGAAATTATTTTATAAACAACGGGCGCGTGCAAATGTTTTCACAGGGTTCGAAATAGGTTCATAAATGATCCTATTATTATATTCGAAATAATTTGTTCAATCGATCGAAGAATCGACATGCCATCCTAATCTGCCCGAAATATAGTAACCTCCGAGAAAGAAAAATACAACATGAAACAACGTTAATAAAACATTAAAAATACAACCTCGGTAAAAGATAACGTCGAAAATGGAAAAACCGATGACCTACCTGTTATAGCTTTAGAGATTCTGGGGTAAGTGCCGTGCGGTTCCTCACAGTCCTCTTACCAGAATGTACCCCCTACCTTCCCCACTCCGTGGCCAGATTCTCAAAAACAAAAGCCTTATTCTTTATAGCAACGCAACGTCGGGCTGGTTGCTATCTCACGGATGCTATCTTTCTCGAACCTTTATAATTACTTTCCTACTGTAAGACACTTGGACGCTAACATACCTGATTTCATCGGAATCAAAGATAATTGATTTAATAATGTAATAATGCTAATCGCTAAACATCGCCGTCGCTAATTACCAAGCCGTTCATGCGACGTTAATTTATATTTAAATGAAAGCTATTCATTTATAATAAAATTGAGATATACGATGATTCGTTTGTTCTGACAAATAAGAAATAGGGTAGATGTACCACGTACTGCCACTTGAAGCTTATCGCTTTAAGTAACTTCATTTAATTCTTTTAGAAATTATTTAACCTACGAATCGTTCCGGATTGGAGCATCTTAAAAAATTGTTAACATTTCTTTTATTTATGAACATTTTTTTATACGTTGAATATAATGAATTAGTTACTGACTAATGGAAAATGTAGAACAAAGTCCAACGTCCCTATCATTGTCACTTGAAAAGTTCTCATTTAAATAGAAACATTTGTTACGTATATTAGCACGTCAGTTTGTGTAACAGATATAAGATGCATAGTAAACGTCGCGCTTTTACCGAATTATGACACGTTCCATACTTTCTAATTACATTAGTCACGTTTTAATGTTCAGCCTCTCGTTTACCTGCTAATATTTCGTTTCAAATATAAAGCGCGATCGAATATACAATATCTATGAGTCGTCGCGTAAACCGAAGTCCAAATTTCGTACGAAAATTTCTTTGCTTACGATTCTTCGCACGTTACACCGCTATTAATTAAAATACTTCGAGTATCGGTTACAGGGATACTGACGGTACGCGGGACATCTAACCTACGTGTGAAAATATTAACGTCTATCTGATCGGTGGTGTTTTCGTTGCGCTGGTAAGTGAACGATGACCTTAACGAAACCTAAAATAAGTCGGCTCCATTAGATTTCCCAATGCGTTTATTTAAAAGAAGCTTCTTTAATGGGAGCTCGCGTTTCCGACGAAAATAAACGCGTCGAAGCGATCTCATATGCTTTAAAAGTTCTCCCTCGATCGAACCGGAAGTAGCAAGGGGGAGAAGAAGATTGCACCATAGGAGTTGTCGGGGTTTGCCGCGGAAGTTTCGCGTTCGATCGGCCGTGACACGTTTTCGTCGACGTAGGCGCGAACTTGGTTGTGGATTCAAAGCAGGTGGATCGGTTTGCACGTCGATTCCCGGCATCGTCGTCGATCGTCCGCTCGCGCAATCGCCCCAAGGCAGTTCCTCAAGGAAAATGCACGCTACACTGAGCATTGCGTTACTGAAATTCGCCGAACGAGATTCTCGAGCACGAGCTTGCGAGCTGACTGCAGCTGCTGCTAACGATATCGTCGTCGATAAATGACGAGAAGTTCCCAGAGTTAGGGACAATTATTGCGCTACCGGGGAAATTTCCTGCCACCTCGTGGAGGATACGCTCCAAAGAGACGACGAAGCTTGCTTTACGAGCAAATATTTTCAACGAAAGTTTCCCTTAATTCCGTAACGGTTCGAGTCTTCTTCTTTTTTTTATCGTAGAGAAGAAAATACGGATAAGTAGGGTAAACGACCCACGTACTAGTCACTGTTCCTATAACTGCCACTTGAATCGGTTTATTTATACATGGGTTTGACGAATACGTCGCGTATGCGTGAAATAATTATTCTTGGAGGGGAAACTTTCATCGCATTGCATTCTTTATACTTCTGCTTATTCGTTACTTTTTCTCATAGGCCAGGTGTCTCAATTACTATCAGTGTCCCTGTAACCGACGCTCGAATTAGTTTATTCAATAGCAAAGCAATGTATAAAGAATCGTAAGTAAAGAAATTTTCATACGAAATTTGGACTTCGGTTTACGTAACCACACGTAGACATCGTATATTCGTTTACGCTTAATATTTATAAGTAAATATTAGGTGGTAAATGTGCTGTTGAACATTGAAACGTGACCAATGTAATTATAAAGTATAGAATGCTTCATAATTCATTAAGGCGCAACGTTTACTATATATCTTATATATGTTACACAAACTGACGTGTTAATATACGTAACACGTGTTTCTATTTAAATGAAAAGTTTTCAAGTGACAGTAACAAAGACATTGCACTTTGTTGTACATTTTCAATTACGTGGTAATGAATTTATTATATCGAACATATGAAAGAACTGTTCATAAATAGAAGAGCGGTTGAACAATATTGTGCTCGAAACTGGAACGATCTTTATGTTAACGACGTTCTAAAATAGTTGAATAAAGCTACGCGTTAACCTTAAAGTGGCAGTACGTGGTACATTTACCCTAATTTACAGAGACTGAATACAGGTGTAAAAATTCAAAGGCTTGGAGTTCGAACGCCTCGAAGTTCAAAGCCTTGAAATTCGAGAGCTTGGAATATTAAAAGCTTAGACATTCAGAAGCTTGGAATTTGAATGCTGCGAAACTTAAAGGCTTCGAAATCGAAATGCTGGAAAACTTTATGGTTTGAAATCCAAAAGCTTAGAATTCGTACGCTTGAAAATTCAAATGTTTAGAACGCGAATGCTTGGAAAGTTGATGCATTGGATTTCGAAAATTCGCAACTTCAAAGCCGCGTAATCATTGCCCTTAAAATCATTCTAATAATAATATCTTCTTACAACTTTCTCACCGGAAATGGCGATTTCATACGACTACAGCAAGTGGAAATTAATAACATAAACATCGGATTCGATTATTCTTCTGTAACGATATCAAAATACCTCCTTATTCGTAATGATTAAATCAATGCGCGAAGAAAAACTAGTATTCCTTTACCCCAATTCCGAAGCACAATAAGACGTTCTCAAACGCATAGAATCCAATAAGAGGCGGCTTTAAAAACCCGTTACATTCTGCGCAATCACTTAACCTCCCATTACTCTTCAGCCTCGATGAAAACGGAATAATTGATCGCTGTTGGCAGTGGCCGGTCTTGGCAGGATTTAGCTGTAAAATTTCTATCAAAACTATCGCGAAGACAATGTGATTCTCGCGGAAGTACATCAATTTCTCTACGCGTCTCCGGAAATTGCGAACAAGTAGTTTTATCTTTCCATCGATCGTAAGTGGGGATCCAAGGGAAAAATTGGGCTAAGTATGAAATACAAGGAGAACTAATTCGGCCAGCACATGTGTAGCTGCTACGTGATACAGAAATTTACGATTCGTCCGTCCTTCCAGGAACGATACTACCCTAAATTTTTACAGCTTTTGCTCTGATCTCAAAATTCGGATCTATTCGCCAGCTTTGAAATAGGTCACAGGCGCTCCCCATTGTCGCGTGCGAAATTTAACGAGTGTCTTCCAATATTTCCCTTCGCTTATTTCAACGTCGCCTATTATCAACCCCTTGCACTCCAAAAATAGCGTGGAATCGCATGATCTGCCAGGAATTCTGACGCAGTCTTGCAATGAATCGTAGGTGAGCTTTCTTTCGTTAATCAGCTTCGCTTTAAAACAGGTGGAAGTTAAATTGGTGACCGGAACAGGAGATTCGGATCTAACCAAGTGCAAGTGGTTAATAATTGTCGCCCAGAAGCTTGTAAACCTGATGGTTTGGAACTCGAATATTTGCAACGTCAAAAGCATTGGAATTTCATGGCTATTTGATGGCTTATACGTATACGCTTGTATTTAAAAAATATAAAATGATTCCAGTTCTTTACGAGAAAAGTTATACGCTTCTAAATTCATTTACATTTATGGATTCTTTATCTCATATCAATGCACTTTTCTTCGAAACCTTTTCGTTGAGTTATTAGAAACGGTTCAAATATCGCGGCGATCGATTCGTAGATCGCGAAATATATCCAATATATTGAATACTCAATAATCGTGTAATACGATGAATATTTCATTAACGAATATTGGAAGTCTTTCAAACGAAACTGAGAGAAGTTATACAATATTCCCCTAAACTTCAGCAAACGGGCAACAATTTGACAAAGACTGTTCCTGTTACGAGCCATTCAACTGTCCCGAAATTTTTGTTCTACTATAAACTGCAAATTTTATTATCGTACTTGGAAAAGCTTAGCTTTGGAAGCTGGCGATACGTACGGGGTAAGAGGATAGAATTGTGCCAAAGACGCGTTGCCGAGTGGAAAGTAGAAAGTTGTAGACCCTTAGGCTTAATTGTATGGTCGCGTAGCGAATGATAGAGGGTGAGAGCCTGCCGTAGCAACAATAAAGCCCAAGGAACCAGTACTCGTTAATTTTGCAACTGGTCAGCACATGTGCCCAAGATTTGGGATAGTTGTAATTTCGCTATTTCCGCGTGTGATTTCAAAGTCGAGGCGATCCTTGGTTTTTATTGCTGGCTGCCGAATTCCGGGTAGATAACGGGAAAGACCGAATGACCGTTGACGGGGAAATGGGAAATTCCAAGGGGTAACATACCCCTTAGCTCTCTCCATCGGGACTCTTCCCCACCATTCGGATATCGAAAATATAAAATGGTACGCTGGTCAACGAAAAGCTGTCTGTGTCTATCGCTCGTCGAACGAATAAAATAACTTTAACCCTTTGCGGACGAGCGTCGACAAATAGCCGCCGAAACTTTTTCGATTCTATGGATAAATGTCGGTTTTCAAAGTAGCAAATTTGGATTAGCGACACTAATATGCACTTTCGATAATAATTCAGCGAAAATTCGTTTTGTGTTATTAAATATGTCCGTGATGGATTTGTAATTGAGTGGAAATTTGTTACGTATTATTTTCTCTCGTCCGCAAAGGGTTAAAACGAATTGATTGTATTTTCCTCACCTCCCGAGTTTCGGTCTACAAAGTTATGTAAATAAATAGGAACGTAAGGGTTCGCTTGGTGGTTGCCTGGATGCGTTCCATTGGTGTCCCATTGAACAGAACGAGTGGCGCCAATAAATTTCGCGGATTAACGCTTTCGGATAGAGCAGAAGTTAAAGCGTGCACGCGACGCCGGATCCATTGTTACGCGCGCGCGCGCGAATTAATGCACGAGCGCGCATTTTGGCTGCGCTCGATCGTAAGATGTAATTATCTTCCGCCTCGTTGATCCGACGATTTTGTTCTAACAGCCGAATACGGTACTCTGGCATCCTCGTCGTAATTAGCGATCGGATCGATACCGATATTCAATCGATTCGATGCCAACGAAATTTTAACTACGCGTAAGGTAAATGTTGGTAATACGGAACACTTCGTTCATTATCTTCTCTAATAAAAGCAACGCAATAGAATAAAAAAAATATAATACATAATAAATATTTAATTGGTTAAACGTGATCAAATTCGGATGCAAACGATTCGAGCGAAACCAGATTTTTCAGACGTTTTACACGTGCAACGCGTTGAAAAATCATTCCGTTGTCTTCTATTATATTTGCACATATTGTATGAGATTTTAAATTAATTTCGCATACGAGTAGAGATTTTAAATTAATTTCGCATACGAGTAGAGATGTTAAATTAATTTCGCATACGAGTAGAGATTTACGCGTTAAAACTATACTTTAAAAAAGGTTCATAAAGCACGTTAATGAATAATAATAATACAATTGAATTGCCATGAAATCGTACAACGATACAATCGTCGTGCCACGGAAGGACGACAAGAATTTTTAGTCAACCTAATATTTCGCCAACACGATTAACGCAATAAACTGGAAGTTTTCGATAATGCGACTGGGGTCGTTTAGCCCGAGAGCCACGGAATAATTGCCGAGCTAACTTCGTCGCCACTTTCGCTGCTTTCGAATGACCCAACAAGGTGACCTCGAATTTAATTACTCGTAACAGCGACAATCCTTTAGCCAAGGCCGGCCAACCAAGTTCCCCGAGACTTGTGCGGCCGAGATAGGCGAATCGAGAGTAAATCCATCATCCGGGTACAACAATCCGCTCAATTTGACAACGGAGCATTCGGGGACATCCTCGGGGAGAGGCAGTTGAGCCGTTTATTTCGAAAGTGGCTTAAGTCCATTTATTTCTAAATTCCGATGTTTAAGGGCTCGCGTTCGAATTAATTTGAAAACATCGGTGACTGATAAGTTATCGGTAACCTGACAGTATAATATTATCATTGACTAAGAACAGGATAGACCACTTATCCAATGCTTTTCTTTGTCACCCGGATTTGGGGCTCATGAGCCCCAAATCTGTTTTCATTTTTACCTTTTCGATTGTCTAAAATGTATAACTTTTGCGTTTGCTCTTACATTTTGTATATTAAAATACTTTAGAAGTGTTTGCATTCTTTGACAGATAATAAAACAAAAGATATTCTTTCGAGAAGTCTGAATTTTTAGGTTATCGGTATTTCAGAGCATGCGACACGAAGTCCCATAAGATGGTCGGTCTATCCTGTACCTCGTCTGTGATATTATTACGTTCCTAAAAGTGTGCGATACACTAACCCAATCACCCTGTTTATTAATTATTATTACTTACAAAGTAACACTTTGTTGGTGGCCATAAATGGACTTAGGCCACTTTCGAAATAAACGATTCAGTTAACCCTTCGCGAAAGAAATAAAATAATGTTAACCTCTTGCTTTACGAATTTTTCAATAGCTGCACGTGACAGCAAAAGCTATTAATTGCTTCGATATTGTGGCATATGCGAAATATTAAACTACTACGCGGTATTTGTATTTGTTATAGTAATTACAAAAATTGCATAGGAGATTAAAGGGGGTAACTTGAATTTTATTATAGGTAAGCATCGCAAGTATTTGTTTTATATTGCCTATAATCCGCGTCACGTAATGTGACTCGCGGTTTTATGGCAACACTCCTATTTTATGCTTGTCGTTCGGCGTTTCGGAGCAGCTTAGCGGAATTTAGTATGATATTGTTATTACGAGAGCAAGTATAGGTGAACACCGGGGTTTGATGCCGCGGAAAAAAGTTGCAAAATTGGGAAAAGTAAACGTTGCAATTCCTACGAAAGCAAAACGTTGTACAGAGAACGTTAATAAATGTAACAATTAACCCTTTGCGGACGATGAACAATATCACTTAAAAGAGTACTTTGGTTTTGAATTCCAAGCCTCTAAATTTCCAAGCTTTCGAATTCCAAGCCTCTAAATTTCCAAGCTTTCGAATTCCAAACCGTCAAATTTCCAAAACTTTGAAGCATTTATTGACGATATTAATTTGAATTTCTCGCTTTAACAATAGACTCGCGTCCGCAAAAGCCAAAAAATGATTAGGCGGCTATTTGCAGACACTCGTCCGCAAAGGGTTAATAGAGTCATTGTTCGTGATTTGTATGCAATAATTTGACTGCGGATCTTTATACATTTATAGGAATTATATATATATATATATATATATATATATATATATATATATATATAAATAAAGGCGCGGAATGTGCTTAATATAATTATAATTAAAGTAAAGTGAAAATGATTGCATTTTAGGGGTAAAACAACCCTTTACTAAAGTTCCATTCTTTTAATCTTGTTAATCAAATTACGAATTTGCACAAAGATCCCCGGTCTAGTAATAATCATGCCACGATACAAAAGGAAATTATATGTGCCAATTATGAAGGAAACGAATAAGTGAATATTTGTTTCTACGACAAATATGTGTTCCTATTTAATCTTCTACTCATTTGGAATAATTTACCACGGATTACAATAAAAAAACGCTGCTTCTACGATACTCTACGATATTATCATTATCATGGGGTTAATAACATATTCAATTATTATTATCGCTCGTTGTCGTTCGAATTTGTTGCTTTAAAATTCCTGGCGTGTGTCCAGAAAATTAAAACAAAATTACTGCTCGCGACACCCGCCCGTAAAGGGTTAAAACGCGAAGGAGGCGGAAAGTTCAGGCATTTGTGACGAAAAATGCTCAAGGATAATCTATGTGGTCGCACGTCCCCTAATTCGCCGCGGAAAGATCGGATTAATGCGCCACCACGTATCTCGGTTGCGCTCGAGTTGAGGATGCAATTAAATTTCGACTGCAGGAATCGCGGCTGCCTCCCGATGGAGGCGAATCCTAACGATGCGTATCGACTCCTCGAGGACTGGATTCTCCGAGGTCCCGCGCCAATGTCATCGTCGACTGGTTAGGGGTCACCGTTGACCGAGTCTGGATAATTCGATCGATTACCAAGACGAATTATTGGGTTACAACTGCAGTGGACGATATAATTTATGCAACTTCCTATATTTATTAACGGAATCGAAGCAGTCGAGTGAAAGTGAACGGAGGGTTGTTTCACCCTCCAAATAGAATAATAAGAGGCGTTAAGGGCGAACTCAACGAACACGTGTTCCGAGAAAAACGTTCTGACAAATCTTTCTTATTGTAAAAACTTCATATTCGTATGGAAAAGAAGAACGAAATCTACGAAATAGGTTAATAGAGATGTGCGTTGAATGCCGTGAATCAATTTAATAAAGGGATAACTATTTTGGAAAGAGTTGAGTTCCAATCGTCAACTAGAAATGATATCTTCAACACCTTATACGTATATCAATTTATTTTGAATAACTTGGCCTACCTTTTTTATCTTTTGCATATTTAACTTCCTCATAGATGCATTAAATTCGTAGTCTAATTATTAACCATTTGCACTCGAAAGACGATTCCTAATCATCAAATTTTTTCTCTGTTTCCATGCTTTGTATACCTATTGTGAAATAATGTCATCTTCTATTGGTACTTGTAAATTTCGTCTCTTTAGGCATCAATATATGATTTGGGTATTTCTTTTAACAGTCTAATAAATAAATAAATAAGGAGTGTAAAGGATTAATATATATATATACGCTTGCTTCGGATATTGTTTATACTTTTATTCATCGTGCGTCTTCTATATCTTTTTGCATATTTAAATTTCCTATAATTGCATAAACATCGGTGATCTAATTACAAAACACGGTATGTTCGACTGGAGTGTATACACGCCATTAGTTTTCTAACGACCAAGCAACCGAAGCTAAAGGTTTGTCGCGCGCTGTCCATAGACCGGAAAGACGTCATTAAAAAATTTACAATCCGTTAAGAACAAACACTGACGTATCGCAGTCGGGTTATCAACCGCATATGCATACTCGCAGCTGTAATTTCCCTAGCAGTTAGCTTTGCTACGGACTTCGAAATTTGCAAACCCAATTACACGTTTCTTTCTTTAACCAAGTTTCCTAATTTCGTTAGAAGCAAACCTTCGATAGAAACAATTGGCTGGCTAGAAATTAAACATATTACGAGCCGTTGCCGTGTACTTGGATCGGATAAAAAGCATAGATGCAACATAACACTTGCGCGAAACATTTTATTCTAAAATGATCATTAAGTAAAAATTAATTTTTGTCTATCTGGAAGGCTATAAGAATTTCCCCCAAAAATTAAGCAATTAAACGTTTCGATTACGAATAACAATTATACGTGGTTAAAATTTGCATTTGGTTACGCGCAACTATTATTGGTGACCGAAATTTTATTTTGTTTACCGATAACCGTTATCAGGGACCGAAATTTTATTTTGGTTACTGCTACCAATATCGAGGGCGTACATTTTTGCTGGTTACATTCTATCAACGTCAATTGCAATGATATTCATCGACAACAAAGTTGATTATAGATAATTATACAACATATATACATATATACTCGCTCTTCGTATTAGCAGATGACAACCAAAATAAAATTCCTGTCACTGATTATGGTAACCAGAAGAAATTCTAACCATTTATAATGGTTGTTCGTAACAAAAATTACTTGATTAGGGATGTTAGCTCCTATACCATAACTTTTAACCCTACTGTTCTCCTTACCTATTTTTCATATTTGCACTTACTCGATTTACACTGAAACAATTAACCAATAATTAATTTGATTTAATTTAATTCAATGCGCAACACTTCAGGACTATTATCGTCCGTATGAGACTTACAAAAATTTCAGATACATTGAACGTCAAGAAGAAACGCGTAGAAACGTAATACCAAATACGACGTAATATTCGCATCGAAGAGAACGGCAGGGCTAAAATTTCTCTTACAGCAATTGCGACCTCTGATAAATGCATATTTTTCATTCTATCGGGCGAAGCAAACGGGGCTGAATGGAATACTTAAAAAAAACACTAGGTATGCAAAATTATTCATTCGACTGAAAATTATACTCGAACCTTCGAATCGTACCGAAATCGTTCGCATGTTTTATTCATTCAATTTCAAGTATCATCCCTCATCGCGGCATTTTCTTGCACTCGGCGCACCCACGGTCAATCTCGAATGCTTGCATTTTCGCAGCGCTGCACGCGGAGAAAGCGGCTGGCGGAAAGTGAAATCCCTATTCTTTCGTATCGCGCGGAATTCCGTGTGCCTTCGAAACAGAGGAGCTCGTTCCTCTTTTTTCCTCGCGTTTCAACGACCGAGCCGAGTTTCTCCGTTAGAGGACGTTAATAGCGCGAAAAGGTCAACCCGTGTGCGGTATGAAAAAAGCCTCTAACCGTCGAACGACTCTCATCCCACCGATCGAATCCACGTTTTTCCTTTAATAATAGTTACCCTCGTACGCGGCCCGAATATGTAACAAGCTACGCGGGAATATTTCAAGGGTTCCAAAGGAGCAGTTGGCAGTCGCCCCGGATCGATGCCCAACCGGCATTTAATTTAATCGCCAAAATCCCCCGCTCCTCTCCCCCTCGAAGGGAAGAAAAAAAAATAGAATATCCGCCAAAATTATCAACCCCCCCGCTTGCCATCGAATCGAGCACAACAATCGGTCAAATTTAAACGGCCGACTTCGTATCCGCGATGCAAATCTTTTAATTAACTCATTCAAATCGGAGGAAAGTAGGCGGCGAGTTTCAATTCAATTAACTCTTATCTTACAGCTGCCAAAACCTCCAGCTTTCTTCCTCGGTTCTCCAAAACCTTCCACGTTGCGCGCACCGAATCGTCACTGGTCTAACAATTCTTCCACCCCTCCCCTCTTTTCGAAGGATACGCGAATGCTAATCCACAGTATCGCGCTACTGTCGGTATCGATGGAGCTTCGAAATTTCGACGGATTCGTAAGGGAATCGGTCACGGTGCAACGGCAGCTCGTCAGCGCGTCGTTTTCACCCGTCACTCGGATCGCGCCGCACTGATTGCGCGTTACACGCGACTACGGTGGCGAAAAGGCGCAAACAGGATCGGCTAAGCGGAAGACGCGCAAAGACGTAGAGAGCGCGGGACCGACCGTGCGGCGCGTACGGTTGCTGGTTTTCGCCCGCTGCTGCGGATATATCATCCTGCACCGAGGTCCGCCCCCAAACTGAGGCACCATCCTCGTTCTCGTGCACGTCGCGCTACACGGCCACACCACTAACGATTGTTCCTTCGAGGAACGATTCCGCCGAAAATGGGGCGTAAATGTTACTACTCCCACGTTCTGCTCCGCGAGCCCGCCAGCGAACGCCACCGCCAATCAACTCTCATCCCCTTTTTTTTTTCTAATCGTCCTACAGCGCGCCATACTGTGCCAATTAGGAAATGAGTCGCGAAATCCGCGCGGCCTGGGTCCTCCGCCGGAACTTGAATTTTCGCGGATAAACGAACGATCGACCCCTTCACGCAGTGGTTCTTAACCATTTCGCTAACGGCATTGTATAATTGAAAATATTCACGATGCACACGGTTGGCGATTGTTTTTGTCAGCGCGAAAGCAGCGGCGGCGTATTCAGCAGAATTTAATCTAAGACAAATCGAACCGTTTTGCCGCGTATGTACATCTGTTAACTGTGTTTGTCAAAATATTAACTTTTTTTTCTCGTAATATTAATGTATTTTAGTCTGAAGGTTATCGGTTTCTTTTATGTTAAACGATCTGTGCTCGCTCTTTATGTTATGTTTGTTTATATGAAATGGGATTTTGCTCGTAGAAATAAATAAAATAGGAAAAATAGAAATAAAATAATTAAATCTTTGCGGAGGGAGGAAAATAATATGTAAGGAATTTTCAATCGATTATCAACTCTTTGAGGACGGGATTTAATGCATTTTTGTCCAATTGTTAACAGAAGTATCTATCATTGATATTAATTTATATTTCTTGCTGTAAAAATTGATACGTGTCCAAAGACATGAAACAAAATTGTTTTTTTTTCCAAAAGAGTCGAATGCATTTGTATAATATTAATAGTACCGATTAGTTTTGAAGGTTCGCTATAAATAGTATAAGCGACTGTAGGTTAGAAATCTACGAATGCTATATTGAATACTGGCGCATCGTATGACAACATAAACCTTTGCACAAATAATTCGACACGCGTGAATTCAACAAAAGGACATTTTCTACTCGTAAGCAGAAAAACAGTATGATTTCACCGCGTGGCATTTTCTGATCGGACTTTTGTAAAAGCTTGTAACACTTAAACGATTAAAGGTTCGATTGAGTCACGTATTATTCCATTGTTTTCATTGTACACGTATTCGTATTATGGATAATACGAATATTTTGTATGGGTATTTGACTAAAAATTCACAACTAATATTAACCCTTTGCACACGACAGGCCGAAATGAACTACTTTCTAAAGCTCTCCAATGCAAGGAGTTCATTTCTATCCGAAATATGACATAATTAAGAATTTGATTATTTCTAACCACGTATCCTAAAACCGATTATCTTACAAATTTATCTCTAGGCTCACGCATGACTCGTCGATAGTATAAATGGATCTCGAAAAAGCTTTGGCATCGTTAAGATTCTTCGGCAACCATAAAAAAAACTCGCGTTACAACCGAGAGGTGTTCAGTTTACATATCGTTGAATGGTAAATCGATTCGCTTCTGGATCGAAGGACGAGCAAATTGCTATTTCTTTTAGCGAGCGGATGATATTTTGACGAATGACTGTTCGATTTCGAAATTCGTGTTTGCAAGGTCGAGGGTGACGTAGCGTCGAGCGTGTTGCAAAACGGGGATGCAGGAACGAGACTGCCAAAGTTGCTTCTAATGTGGAGCAAGAAGTGGAGAGTTAATTCGTCTCGGAGTTGATAATAGCAACGTGAAGCAGCTGCTCTGTCGAAGCGCTATTTCCTGTTAATGTCTTCATGAAATTACATGAATCCACAATCCCGTAGAATCATATTGCTCGTAGTAGCAAAGCGCTGCGAAGGATTCGGATCAATGCAAAAACTTTGTCGTTGAAATAACTTCTGGCTTGCAAAACGCCCTTAGCGATCTATGAATAAACGTACTTTTACGCGATGGGAAACTATTCGATATTAACAGAACCGATAAATAGCAGAAAATTCAACGTAGGTAAACTTAATCAACGTAATTAATAGACTGCGGATTTTTATGCAAATTCGTACTTTTATTAACAAATTTTAAGAAACGAGAGTGGAATAAAAAGTTGTTTCGCCGTTTAAATATTCTATCAATATATATATTATCATATATTGACAGAATATGTATTGATAGAATATTTAAACGACCAAACAACTTTTTATTCCACTCTCGTTTCTTTAAATTTGTTAATAAAGGTATATATATCAATATATATTTATCTACGTATCTATTTACTTATCTTTTACTTATCCATGATTTATCTATCAGTAACACTTAAGCTTCCTATAAATATATAAAAATCCGCAGTCTAGTGATTAATAACAGCAGCACTATTAATTCCCTATAGTCACAATTGTGTTGGATTTTCTGACAAAAATGCCATTTGATTAAAGTCCTTTTTACTTTTTTACGCTTGCAAACTAGGAACTAGTAATTCATAAATCGTGTATCGTTGTTATAATAGTATTGGTAAATAGTAATAATAGAATTAATTAGTATTAATGAAATATAACCGTACAATCGTAACAAAATCGAGTACGTTTAAAAGGTATAAACGTATGGTTCGTAATTTTCAAGCTACGCGAAGTTTTAGTGACTCTAGTAACGGTAAATTTAGAATTTAACTGAACTTAATTAAACTAGTTAATAATATTAGAAGCATTAAAGAAAATTCGATATCTTTGGACCTAATTAAAGTGGACACAGTGGTGTGCCAATATTTTTAGTAGCCATTGCATATTCTTTCCAGCAAAAAAATCCTTAGGAATTAATTATGTAAATCCTTTCTAGAAATACACTCTCAAACCAGCCAAATATGGCTCTTCAATAATCGTGATTTTTCAATCGATAACCAAGTTTGTTTCAGGCGCGGTAAAAACGCACGAATTGCCGAAAAAACCGCTGTATTTCAACCCTTTAATATAAAAATTTAGATCTCGTTTCGTTGCAACCGATTGCATCGAATTCCATTATCTAATATCACGATTACAAAATGGAATCCCTTTAACCCTTTTTTTATTAAAAAAGACGCAGGATTCGTCAAAATACTGAATTGCATTGCGCTATATTCATATTCTTCTTCCAATTCTTCCCAACTCCTCGGATAACGAGGAATTTAGAGTGTTCTCAATTACCAAAATTAATCGTCAGTAATCATCGATAACGCGTTGCGCGTGAATTTCTTAACTGCCTATGGTTGCCTATAATAATAATGTAAAGGTTAATTCGCGTAATAATGTCTCCTCTCGCGCTCAAGTTCCTCAATGTTAATTTCTATAATTCAAACTTCAAAGCAACCGCAAACGAAACGTCGCGTCAACGTGGATTATTAACGATTTAAAGCGAGCTTAGTTGAAATTTGCGCGGATCTTCCATGGCCCCCGTAATCCTAGAAAGGTTTAAAGAAGCCTCGAAATACGAGAAAGAGCCGCACGGAATCGTAAATAACGTAGAGTAGGCCGAGTTCCTGAAATTTTAAGCACTGCGGTGGTAAGAAACGGCGAAGAATGAATTCTTTTAGTCGTTGATGCGGTTTGAAAGAGAACGTTTCACGTTCCGGCGCGCCGCGAGTCCTCGAAGGACGCGTTCGAATTTCGAGGTCCGCTTCGCCTCGTTTCGACTAATTCATTCGCGGCCGGCAAGACAATAAATACGGTCGCCGATGGCAAGGACCAAGTACGCCGGTGACGCGGAATTATAAATTCACTAGGGAAATTTATGCGTTGAATCCCGGTGACAAAGTGGCGGGAAGATCGAAGCCGTCGAGCTTCGCGGAGAACAAAACTGCTCGTGTCCATGAATTCTTGAAGGACACCGGGAAACTGACGTCTAATGGCTCGGCTATAAATACAGTCACGGGCTTCTGGGTCGTAATCCAGTCGGGAACCGAATACAGTCCACTCTCGTGTAACCGGCAGCCGAATAACGCGACGAAAAAATTCCTACGATTATTAACCCTTTCCGCTTAGGGGACGAAAGAGTTTCTTAGCAGAGCTTGAAAGGGTTTCGAAATTCAACCGTTTTAACCCTTTGCGGACGAGAAGTAATGACACTTGCGAGAGTACTTTAGTTTTGAATTCCACGACTTTGAGCTTTCACGCTTTTGAGTTCGAAACCATTTAATTGCCAACGATTTCAAATGTTTATTATTACGTTAAGTATTCATTGCATTAAGTTTTGTGCTTTAATAGTCGACGTGGGTTCGGAGAGCCAAAAAATGATTAGGCGACTATTTGTCGACGCTCGTCCGCAAAGGGTTAAACTGTCGTATAAAAATTCTGGTGGAAACTGTTGCGAAGAACTTTTACTCCGAATAACTGATAGGAAAGAATCTAAAAGTCGAACTGTATGAAACTGTTGATGAAAACGTTGCGTGATATGGATCTATTTAGTATTAACACTACTAGGACAAATTTAGGAGCTCGAAACTGTATCAGTAGAATTGTGTAAATAACAAATGTAAATTCAAATAGCAAATGATCTGAACTTCTTTGGCGGTTTACGGACGTTGATAGTATCATTTCGTAGGTTTCTTGAAAAATAAGTATACCTAATGTATATAAATGTTAGAAATTAATAGAGGAGGGTTGGAATGAATCGCGATATGTATTTATACCATTGCATCAACCAAAGTCATCATAAACTGATAAAAAATAATATTTACGGTCTCCGTAACTTTAAGGATAAAATTCGAAATTCTTCAAACAGTGTTAATGATCGGATCAGGTGTTGATTATCTTCTCAAAATATTCGCAAAGTAAAAAGGGATACGTGTTCTAAATATTAATCTTACCATTACGTTAACCCCTAGCCTTACAAACATTTCGTAGACTGTTCGTTCAAACGTATACTATTCCTTCCTTTAATACTGCGCCGAATGCAAAGCGTAATTTTTATTTGCTAGTCCTCTACCTTACAAATTGAAGTCGCGGTTAGAATAGAAGCCGAGGTTCGTTAAAAAAGATACCGTGTATTTTTGTTGCAATTAGAGTGTAGCTCGTTATTGTACGACAAAAAGCATCGATTCTTCCCGCGCTTCGAACCTGCTAATATCGATAAAAACGTTGTATATTTATTAATCGATCTTTTCAATCTACGTTTGCACGAGAGTTCGCTTGTATACTCGTGGTTCCGCGAGGAGGTCGCTAACGATTGCTTCGTCGGCCGAGTATCGTGCAGGAAAAATAAAAGGGGCCCTGGTCCATGAAACTGGAGCGGGATAAATCTATTGTGCATCAAAGGGAAGCTTGGCTGCACGTGCGTCGCCGCGACCAGACGCTGAAGAAGCCACGAAGGACAAAGACATCGGCGACAGAGTTTAGCGCGTGTCTTTAAAATTGTATCGAATATCAAGGATCGACGTCTGCATCTACTTCTTGCGATCGCTTCCTTTCGACGCACACAGAAGCTTCAAGGGAGGAACTCGACGAACGGAAACGGAAATGTCAAGGTTAAATAAACGAAGCACTCGCTTGGAAAGCGAATGATTCTCGGTGGTTTTTCTTCTACCGACAAGGATTCCACTTGGAGCGTAAACAACGAATTTCAAATTTGCATACACGCGTCGTTCAATTTTATTACGATTCATACGGAGAAGGCAAACATCTTCTTATCGTTCGCGTGCAGCAATTTTCTTAGGGCGAGGATCTATTCCGATGTGAAACGTGTCGAGTTACTGTGGCTCGTATCGAAAGTCGTCCGCTACTTTTACTTTTATATTAGACGGATGCTGAAGTTTTAATCCTGGCTTAACGACTTCGTTGCATCTAAACTAATTTCATTCTTTCGTGACGTAGTCCGAAGCTTGGCAGGAAGATGACAAAAATTCGTGCAAACTGAGGGAAAATGCTTCCAAGATTAACTTATAATACTTGCATTGTATGCAAGCGAAAGAAAATGAAGAAATAAAGTTTAATACTTTGCATATAGCTAATAATCGTGGAAAGTAACCTATGTGCCAAAATTTGAAAAAAAATAACTTTTTATGTAAATTCTATGTGCCAATGGGAATAATATAGTATGCAATTTGAGTGTAATTTAATTTCTTCATAATCATTTAATCTGTAATGATGACGTTAATAGCTACATTATATATATTGTACGTATATATATTGTATGTATATATATATATATTGTATGTATATATATATTGTATGCATATTGAAATTAAGTTGCACTCAAATTATATATCATAGTATTCCCACTGGCACATAGAATCTTTTCTACAAATTAAAATATTTGCCACTTAAACCATTTTCTACAAAATCAAATTACTTTCGCTAAATTCATTCTAAAAGTAGAAAATTCCGTTGTTCATTTTAGTTATTCTGTCCTTAGTCGCATATTTAATTAAAACTGAGCAATAATTTGGCAATAATTGCAAGTCAGATCAGTTTTCCTTCGTCCTAAAAAATGTAGGCAATTTCTCTCTTCTTAACTCGTGTTACCTTCCACAAGAGCGCTTCAAATATATTTGATTTATATTTAGGGTATCTTATAGACGCAAATAAAGATGCCTAAGCGGTGGACAACTTCCAGTGTGAGCCACTGTATAAAGAAATTATAATCAGGATTACACTGCTATGTTTTAATCAGAAACGATATCACAAAAAATTGCCTCCCATCTCCTCGGTCAATAATGATTTCATCCCCCATCGTTTCCTCCCACAACGATTTATTTCCTCGCTTCGAATCGGCGAAGATCGAATTAATCGAGGGACGAACGGATCGACGCCTACTTGGCGGAATTTCATACGGAATTGAGAAAGCGACCTGGCTTCCGGCATCGTTGCGATTGTTCTCGTGATCAATTGTCCTCTGTAAAGAGTACGCGACACACTTTGTCGCGACGCGACGTCGTAGCGTCGCTTCGGATTCAAGCTCGCGTCCAAAGGACGAACTGCCACAACTTTTCTCAAACAACTGCAGTAAAATAAAAGCGAACATTTGTCCCGCTTGAATTCGGGGCCCTTGGCATTTTTCAACGCCCGGTTAATGGTTTTCGATTAGACAACGGCGGTCTGATTTCACTCCAAGGTTCTTGCAAGTAGAATAAGACGTTTTATGTCAGCCATACTAGTTTAGGTTGGTGCGTATGAAACAATTGCGGTAAAATACAGCGGTGGCTATTGAAATTGCACCATTTACATCGATTATTACAAATATGGTAAAGCTATACACAGTTTATTTAAATCGAACTATTTGTCGATTTAGTTTGGTGAATCAATGTTTTGCTTAATGTGAATGAAATTTTAATTTTGTTCGGCTATTATCGAAGAATAGGTATGAGTAAGGATCTGATTAAAACATCGCAACGGTTTTTAATCATATTTAACAGACTTTTCGAGGGTTAACAAATTTAACAATGTTAATAGTAACTATTGTATCTAATTTTATTGACCATAAAGGTTTTTCTTTAAACGTAAATCAATGCATAATGGAACATTAGGATATAAGGTATCGTAGTTGATACGAATACGAATGATTTTAATTGGAAAAATAATTACCACCGCTCGTGGAATGGTTGGCTTAGCTTGGTCAGACATAGTCGTCTTGTTCTACTTAAATGTCTCCGTAAGTAGAGTAAGGCGTTCTGCGCTCGCCAACGGTAAAACAATTATAATACAACGGGATTTTGGAGTTTTTAACCCTTCTTCGAATTATGGCAGCCATCGCAGCGTTGTACAATTTTAAACTAACAGTACTTTAATTGTGTATTTATATAGAGTGAGTCAGACAATTATTGGCAAAATATTAATTCAAAGTACAGTGTTATATATATATATATATATATATATATATATATATACATATATAGTACTATATATTGCTATACGTATATGTATATATTTTTCAATTAAATAAGGTAGAAAGATGCAATATTATTTTTGTATTTTTCACATCTTCCCGTTATCTTTCTGTTAACCAATTGAAAGGCAGAATAAAAATGGAAGTAAATAATAAATCCAAAAGGGTTACACGCAAATTAATCCACCATCTTCGACTAATCGAACCGATCGTACATATTTCAAGCACGAATTGCCTTTTATTTTATTCACCATTAAGAAAAATGTAGGGTATGCCTGCGATCGGCCGATTCCTTGAAGTTAGCAACTTTAGCGTGACACTTTCCGAGTCTAGAAATAAACTTTCATCGATAAATTACTTCAGCGACTTTGCCCGACTTTTCTTGGAAAAATCTCTAACGGCCTTTGCGATCCCCCAGAACTCTCTAATTAACTGTCTTTTGAGAGCTTCGTCCATAGAAAGAACTTCCAAGACATTGCAAATGGCAGCAGCCATTCATAATAACCGATCTTTATCTTTTCATTCCGCCTTGAAGATTTCGCGTCACCGCGACCACTAATTAATAACTCACGAATACACGTATTGCGTTATTCGAGAAAATTCGCAGCGTTTAGAACAGCGTTAGAATCAGGTTCTGTCAAATATTATAGAATTGACGGTGGATTATATTTTTCCATTATTTGTTAAGTGGTGAAATTCGTAATTTTCGGTTAAATGCTGTATTTAATTGGATGCTTTACGAGAGATCTGTACCTGCTGTTCCTATTAGCTATTATAAACTCAAGACGTTTATAATAATCGAATAAATGACCGAATGATGCAGTTGAATGAATGAATGAATGTGCGAATAGAAGTGTAATTGTAATGTAAAATAACGCAATATTTCGTTCGACTAATATCCTTACTTAATAGGTTAGATGGCGGTCACAAGTGTAAGTTTCAGATAATTATAGTTAGACTAAGCGTTAAGTGATTTAGTAGTGTTACGTTTAATCAACCGTCACAGTATATTAGAGTTATCAGTCTTACGGAAAATTTGTAATAGGTTATACCTACAAACAGATAAATCTCATTATTATTATTATTATTATTATTCATTTTCTTCACACTTCTGTGGTCTTTTCAGCTGTATGACAGGTTCTTTACCAAGTCATATGCTTGTTCTTTATTCTTCTTAGATGATTTTTCTGATTACTCTTGCAGTTTTTATTATCGTTGTCTTTTACATGTCTGTGCGTAATTGTAGGCGTAAGCCTATCGTTGATACGTTTTGTAGGAACTACTATAATTATTATTATTATTATTCGGATGCTTCAACCCTTCAACAACAACCTCCGTACGTCACACGAACGCTAATTTCTTTGCATGGAAACGAATGAATATAAAAATAATAGAATTAAGGCGAATAAAAGACCGGCCATTTAAAGCTTACAATTAGAATTCGGTAATACCGGATGGAATTAAGATTAAGACCTAAGATGGGGTTAAGGTTAAGAGCAGATAGATTACAAAATCAATTAAACCCGTTATTCGCGCTGCTCGTAGAACGATCTAAACCGAAATTTTCTATACCCGAATCCGCGTGTGTTCGAGGCGCCTAGAGAGAATTCTAATCCGTCCCGAAAGACACGGCTGGGTGTCCGAAAAATGGCAACCTACGTCAGCGCTTATAAAAATACGTTCTACGCGCTTATCACTTGCATCGATTGTCCGGGGCTATTTTTAAGCTCACGTTTCGGAAAGGGAATTGGGCCTTAAGTTATACGCGAATACGCACGGGCTAGTTACGAAGGAGAGGCTCGCGAAACGGTCGTTTCATTGTGAACCAAGGAATAAACTCGTTTGACCGTGAAACGGAAACTTGTCAAACGGAACACTCTGCGTTCGAGTGGGGGGGTTGCTCGAGGACGTTGTACGGGGCGAGTCGCGGCAACGGGGGATTCCTTGAAACACTTATGATTCGTCGTGCCATGGAAATGTATATCGCGCGTAACACTGCGGCGACTTCCGTTCCGTTATTCCAATTAGCCCGCGAATTATCATCGGTAACACGAGCGTTCATTAATACTCGTTGCGTTAATAAACGAGGCGAGTGTCCGGCGCATTTTTATGCACTTATGGAAGATTTGGATGCGCGAAAAGGAAAATTGCAGAGTATACGGTTGGTCGCGAAAGTATACGACGCGCAGTGGGTTACACTGAAGATAGTTCGCTATTTTTACGTTTCCAATATAGCCTAGAGTCGTAGGAGCATTTTTTTCAACGGACGTTCGTACGTCCTTCTTTTTCTGATTAAGGTGGAAGAAAGAGGAGAGACGTACGGACGGACGTTAGAAAGACGATAGTGTGACTCTAGTCTTGCGTACGAAATATGGTATATAAATGTGTAACATTCGCGAACGGTGTAAAGAATGTTTCATTTATATTTTGTACTTGGTCGAGTGTAAAAAGTAATGTAGAATGTTTTAAAACAATGAGTGGGATGTTGATTTTTGTTAACAAAATTATGGAAACGTAATCTACGAAGAGAACTGTTTTGTACTTTATTTTTTATTATTTTTACTTCTTATATTATTTGTACTTTACTTTATTATTGGTACTTTAAACTAGATTTTAGGTATACTTTCCCATATTGCGTGCATTTTATGCCTCTTTTGCACATTTAAATCCACCATAAGTTTAGTTGTAATTAAATGTTTACGTTGCTAAGAGTTCAAATGCATCTACGACGCGTTAAAATTTGTTTAGCATCCAAGACTAACATCTTTTATACTTCTAGGAACAATTCTATTCACGTAATCAATGATACTTTCCAAAATGTCACCTAAGAATTTTTCGTATTTATAATATTACGTTTCATGAATTTTCTCTCCACTTTTATCGTTCTAAATTATTATATGTTCTACAATATATATCATAATATATATATCTATTAAATTATAGTATGTATGTAGACTTCTGTGACTGAGTGCACGTAATATAAAAAAAAGCACACAAGACTGCATTTAAAGTAGAGTAAATATTATAATTTCTAAAGGGCGAGACAAATGTCCGTTAAAATTTCTCGAAGGGCGCCTGTGAAAATATTCTGAATTTGCATAAAAATCTGCAGTCTAGTAATCACTCGAACCGATTCAGTCGGAAACTTTTGAAGTGGCAAACGGTTAAAATTTTACGCGAACGGATAGAAAAGATACTGGATAATAAAACGCTGCGGAAAGCGGAGTATTCGAATGATTGAGGTCCGGGTAATTCGATTTCTGCCTTATATTGTACCCTCGTAAAGTTTCGCGCATTTTTCTCCGACCGTCTCTCGAATTCGCTTAATTTTACAAACGGAGGTGGAGGGCGGAGCTGCGACAGGGACAAAAAGCAGCGAGGAGGCAGAAGTATGCTTAATTATTAATTTCCCGGTTGAATGTTAGCGGTTCCTCAACGGACGTGTATTAAGGGTGAATATTAATGGCGGAATATACAGTGAACGTCAAAAGTGAGCGCACGTCTTACAACGGTATAGATTTAATATTAACCCTTTCGTTATGGGACTTTTAATTCCTCGACGAACTTAGTTTCTTATTAGCATGAGACGAGTATGGGCCTAAATATTTAAATACTTTATATTGTTACACTTTAATCCGCATATAAGAAGGGTAATAGAAATTATAATGCGTTATAGAAAAAATGTATGTACACATTTAACAAACGATTGCTGAATTTTTAAGAGCTTCCTTTGCAGCGAAATGGTTAAATATAGAAATATAGAAAAATTGTAATAAAAATTGCACTATAATTTATTTATCTTGCAACTTATTTCCCATCAGGTACGCAGAAAAGTTTTCGCCGTCTTTCCGCGTGAAAAAATAGGGAAACGTGTTCTTATTCTAGAACGAATTCATTTATCAAAGTATGAACAATCACATTCTGTTAGGTGTGCCGAATGAGTAATCCATTATTCTTTTTTTTAAGAAGTATACTTTGAATTTACAGTTTAGTAAGAATCTTTAAAAGTATTTTAAATTAGTATGTCTAAATGTTATTTTATTCTGTTAAAAGTAAACGCTAAATTTGACGACATAAACGAATTATTCATTGTTTTACGCCTACGAAACAGTGATCTGATTTCTCTTCCAAATATTAAATGGAGTATCCTACGTTAAACGTTTGGAATATACTTTCGTATACTATTCGCATCGCTCGTTTCCTCGTACGTTTAAATTCTCCATGAATGCATAAACTATAATTCCATTCCCATAAGCAGTGTACTTGCCGGTGCACTTTGGACTTTCATTCGTATACTCCATTACTGAAACGCGTCGCGGCCGCATTATTACGCTACATTACTCGAATATCCGTTTCTAGACGCGGCATAAAAATGACTGCTCCCGTGGAACAAAGAAATATGAAACTCTCCTGTACGGAAACCCTTAGGCGAGATAACGGAGTAACGCGTCACGGGAATGAAGCAAAATGATTAATTATTACCTCAACGATACTACGGCAACGATTAGGATCGATCGGACGAAGGTCGAGAGCCCGAGGCATCGACGATACTGACACGATTAACGGCGCAATGTATCGCTGCGCTATCGGTGATTGCCAGGTGACAGCGCCGGGATCCCGAATATAACGAATTCGAGCCGCCATTCGACTCGACGTTGACGAGTCATCGAGAGACGTCCTGGAGACACGCTACGTGCTTCGATCTGCCGCTGGTTACGATTCCGCTCGACCCAGTGTACTCGATATCATTCTAATTCAGCGATTTCCAACCTCTTTTTGCATCCAACGGCGCACATAAAAGATAACCGACACCGTTCAATGGCGAATCAGAAACTGACTAACTTTCCCCGCGAACAGGGTAGACGTACCAATTGCTGCCGCTTTAAGCAACTTCATGAAACTATTTTAGAATTTATTTAACTTAATAATCGTCCCGGTTCGGAGCGCAACATTGATCAACGTCTCTTTTGTTTGTGGTGACTGACTTTGTATGTTAACCCTTTGCGAACGAGTGTCTGCAAATAGCCGCCTAATCATTATTTGGATTTGCGGACGCAAGTCTATTGTTAAAGCAAGAAATTTAAATTAATATCGTTAATAAATGCTTCAAAGTTTTGGAAATTTGACGGTCTGGAATTCGAAAGCTTGGAAATTTAGAGGCTTGGAATTCAAAACCAAAGTACTCTTTTAAGTGATATTATTCATCGTCCGCAAAGGGTTAAATACGATGTATTGATTACTAATTCATTGAAAATGTACAACAAAGTCCAATGTCCTTATTAGCGTCACTTGAAGAGTTGGTATTCTAATAGAAACAAGTTTTATATATATTAGCGATATATGTGTAACAATATTTATCGCTAATATTTATCCTTACTGTATTATGACACGTTCCATACTTTCTAATTACATTGATCGCGTTTCGATGTTCAGCACCACGTTTACCTCCTAACGTTTCGTTCCAAACATCAAGCGTAAACGAATACACAACATCTGTGCGTCGTTACGTAAACCGAAGTTCGAATTTACTATCAAAATATGTTTATTCACGACTCCCTGTACGTTAGTTTGCTATTAAGTAAAACGAATTCAATCATCGGTGTTACATATAGGGACAGTAACAGTAATTGGGACATCTACCCTGGTACTCGCAACAAGTTCACCTCCGCTCTATTTCAAATCATTTGCATTTGTCGCACTAAAATTCATCCGTCATCCGAGACACTCGTTTAACGATGCAACAGTTGCATCCGAACGAACGCACGAATCACCCGCGGGAAGCCACAAAAATAGAGAACCGAAATTAACACGAATCGCACACCGGCGAATTTCATCGAATCCCGCGCAATTTCGCAGCGACGAGGAAACGGAAGAGAAGCAGGGCGACGGAAACGTGGATCACTCGCGAACACGGCACACGCAGAAGGTGGGATCACCGGGACGAAACCGGGAACTCTTCGCTACGCGGGATTCTTCGCAGAGCGGAGACGAACGTTCGACGGCGTGGCTCGGATAGCTCGGAAAGGCGCGTGCCGTGGCATCCTTCGAAGCTCCTCTTGGATTCGAGAAGCGCGCGCGACAAACCCACCCCTCAGCAACCGACTTTCCTGCTCTCTTCCATCGCCCTCCCTCCTCCGCTTGCTCGAAACCCCCTCGAGCAGCCTTCGCAAACCACGGCTCGATATTCTTTCCACGCTCTTGCACGGAACACGATCAACCGCACCGGTGCGCGCCACCCGCTCCACGAGGTATCCTCTTCCACCCCTTCCTCAACGCTCGTAGCTACCGTCATCGCGCGGTGGACGTCGTTCTTCTCATCCCTGTCGCCGTTCGCGTCGGAGAACGAAAACTTAACATACGCTGCCGTAAAGCGGAATTACCTTCTACGCCGTTGCGATAACGCGTTAACGACCGCCTTGCAACGGGTTCCCCCGTGTTTCTAGACATTTTCTATGGCGCCTTTGATTGCAACAGTTGTTCACGGTGCACCCTGCACACGTTAAACAAACGCGTACGGCTGCGATAGTGTGTACTCGATTAGACATCGCGTCTGGTTGATGCGGTTTACTTCTACTACTTGGGCAACGTGTTTGTAAGTAGATTAAGACGCCTCGCGTCCGACAGCGCGAAACTTGATGACTTTATGAAGGCAGGTGGAAGAATTTTAGTAAAAACACGAGGGTTTTTAGGGTTGAAAAGGGTGACTGCTGAACTGGTATCTCTTTTTAAAATTTTAAATGGTTTAACAAATTGTTATACTCTTTTACGCGCTATTGATTTTTATGCGGCAGTAAGATCTATTAGGTTTAAACGTACATTCCGCCTCGTCTGCGTTAAGTGCCACTCTTTGGCTCCACAGACCCAATAACTCGCATTGTCAATTTTACAAATAATTACTGATAAATGATTGACTCTTTCTGTACTTGTATTTCGCAAATCAATTTCAAGAATATCGTGACTACCGCACACGTTCAATAACCAATGTCAGCTAATGGATTTTTTCACCCATTTAAAGTTCATCGCGTATTTATTATAATTCTACTCGTGTTTGCTAATAAAATTTCTTTTTATATTACACAGAAATGGCATTTTCACACGCGTCGACTTAATATTTTACAATTAGCCATTCTATGACTCCATCCCGTATTTATTACGATTCTACGTAAGTTTTTCCATAGAATTTTCTCTTACACTATCTATAATTGGCTATTTTACAAGCGTAAACCTAACATTCTACAATTTGCCATTATGTGAACCCCAACGCGTATTCATTATAATTGTACTTTAAATTTTTCAATAGAAGTTCCTTTTATACTATTCACAATTCGCGTTTTCACACGCGGAAGACCTAATATTTTACAATTTAGCCATTCTATGACTCCATCCCGTATTTATTACGATTCTACGTAAGTTTTTCCATAGAATTTTCTCTTACACTATCCATAATTGACTATTTTACAAGCGTAAACCTAACATTCTACAATTTGCCATTATGTGAACCCCAACGCGTATTCATTATAATTCTACTTTAAATTTTTCAATAAAAGTTTCTTTTACACTATTCACAATTTGCATTGTCCCACGCGTAAACCGAATATTTTACAATTACCCATTTTATACGTCCATCGTGTATTTATCGCAATTCTACTTACACGTTTCAGTGGGATCCCTGACAGAAATAGTAAAACGCCTATGAATTATTTATGTTGCAGTAGAGAGACCGGAAGTTCTCCGCCCTTTGACTCGCATCGATCAAACTTGTCGCAGCCTAAAAACTAAAGCAATTTCTCGCGTGGGTTAAACAGAGTACGATCATGCGACTGCTCGTTCTGGTAAACAATTGCACAGCGCGGGTCTTCGGTATTCAGTTCACGTGGAACACGATATTAAGTTGACGTTCGAAAGGAAGCGAGTGTCTCTTTCCAGCGACCAGTAGACACTGCAAGATTTACGGTTGCTCTTAATTGAGAATGTACAATGTTTCGCAACACGCGAGACTCGATTCCGTGGATGGTCAGATAACCGAACACGTGCACGATTTTGTCTTCCCTTCGAGCCATTCTCCTGCTTCATTAATTGCATCGTGACTGGCTTTCTTTGGCTGTTTGCGAGCAATCTTCACATAAAAACCGTACAATACCTTATCGACGATAATACGCCGCGCTTTTCCACCATTCAGCGTCGTTCATTTTTCAAATACGTCATCCGCTAAAGAGCTGATAAAAAATCGTCGCATTTTGCGAAGCTCCTTTAACGAGGAACCAAAGAAGAAGATTTCAAGGAAATTTGTGTGAAAGATTCTAAGACAGTTTGTTTAGAAAATCCTGAGAAACTTTACGTTGAAGATTTCAAGACGATTTATTTAGAAGATCGCAAGAAAATTTGTACGTGGGAGACTTCAAGAAAATTTGTTTAGAAAACTTCAACGGGATTTGTTTAGAATATTTCAAGAAAATTTCGCTAGAAGATTCCACGAAAATTTGTTCATGAAATCCCACGAAATTTTATGTAAAACATTTGAAGCAGAATTGTGCGGAAGACTTCGAGAAAATTTGTTTAGGAAACTACCAGAAGATTTATGTAGAAGATTTCAAGAAAATTTGTTTCGAAGATGTCAAGAATGTTTATTTAGAAAACCCTAAGAAACTTAATGTGGAAGATGTCAAGAAAATTTATTTAGAAGATCCTTTAAGTAGCATTTTGCCATTTTGAGCACACATTCTACACGGCTCTACAGATAGTTGTTGAGGCACGAAGGATCCCTTTCCGAGCGATCAAACCTGCAAAGGGCTGACCTTTTCCAGTTTCTTTCTTTAGCTTTTGAATGTTTTTAGCCGTTAAAGATACTCGGTATCAGAGTTGATATCAAAAACATTTAAGCAATGGAGCTGGCTACTTCTTTCACCGACAATAAGTACAGAATAGAACACTCATTTATAGTATTATACATTAATTTCAAACTTAAATTCGAATCGTGAAAAAGCAGAAAATTTCACGCCCCCTAATCGTAAATATTATTCTACGAATTATATTCAATCCGACTATCATAGTTGATAAAGTTGACCCTCTCTAATTCCACGTAACTTAAAAATTACATATCATACACGTACATTATTGCATTTTTCTTTTTAATCGTTGTATTGTGTCCAGTCACTTATACGGTAATTACTAATTTCTGATATCCAAGTTGAAACAAAAAGCGACTGGTTATTTCGGGTGTATAGTAAAAACGAAGAATGCACGAGGGTTAAATTGCACAGCTAGAATTGAAAATCCGAAGAAGGGTTAAAGATGGTGGATTATTTATCGGTGCACCTAATAGAAAGCGGAGAATAATCAAACGAGATAGCGAAAAATACGTTTGGAAGTTTAACGGTGGACGAATATCAGTGTACTTTGTCCAGGTCGCTGCGTTACGCGTCGGAGTCTGCGTCAGTCCTTTTCGAAAGTCATTCGTCCGACCGTGAGCCGCGATAATTTTCCCAACGCTGCAATTCTCGCGTCCGCAACCACCGCTGTACCATTTTCCACAATTATATTTGAATTCACGCACGCGCGTGGCAATTAATATTTTACTTATTCCAACTCACTCTTTCGCATCTTCCATTCGAAATAACATTTACCTTGTAAACGTTAAAGCCTTCGGATAATGGAAGATTCTTCCTTAGCTTTTTTGCTTTCGATCATTTTCATTTTCCACTTTACCTCCACGGTTACGTTCGAAAAATTTTTACTTTGCTCGCGGGGCACGTAGTCGAACGAATTTTGAAATTTATTGGCGCGAAACCGATAGTCGCAATACAGAGGGGGAAACAGATATAGGCACGAAAGCTTTGATTTACGCGCCAGAGCTCGACTATCTTTCATCCCGAGGTTTGCCCTCTGCTTGGACCTTCACCAGAATCAAACGTGGCAGATCCCTTATCGGCTATAATTCCCAAAGAAATAAAAACGCTGGGAATCAATTTATCGGCTGAAACCGTTTATCATCCTCCCAGCCATATATTCTTTTCCCTGTTGCTCTTCGAACCTGTAACGCTTATCGATAGACTGCGCATTTTTCCGCGAGCAACGAATCTTGAAATTCTTCGAAATGTTCAAACGTACGGGTGATCAAATTAGCAGTTCCGGTTCTAATTTATACTAATTCATATTTGTCTCCCGTTACCGGTTGTTCCAATGCAAAATTGGGCTATGCCCAAATTTCAATATCTCAATTACAATATAATTCTGCAAGTTATCTTGCAGATTATTTCTTTCGTCGATTTTGAAACAGAGAAATGTTACGAACTACAGACTCGCGCAGAAGAGTGTCAGCCTTTCTGGAAGACATTGAACTTCAACAGTCGATATGAACATATACCTAAAAGTTAATTACTGATTCCTCTAACGTGGTCACTAATAATCTAGGAGGATTAACGTGATCTTAAACACAAGACTAAAAAAGAAAAAGAAAAAAGAAATAACAAACTAAGCCAGTATATGAAATATTTTTGCCTGAAGTGAACCGATATTCTTTTTATTTTCAAGTAACGATATTGAAAATAACGTGCAGGAATAAATTACCTCGAATAGCAACGTGTATCTTATTCGTGTTTCGAATAAAATTAGCCCATGTCGCTACAACGTAACAGCGCCATTAAACATGCCTCTAAAAATTCTCCAGCACATTTTAATCATTGCCCGTTCAAAGGATGTCCATCGAGGACAACCCTTTCCATTATAATCGACATTTATGAAAGAAGTTTACGAGGAATAAAAAAAAGGGGGACGGGGAGAGGAAGAGCCGATAAAAGGATTATTAACGTAGCTGCAATTAATCATCCTGAAAGCAGCCCCGACTAATTCCTTCGCAAGACGTTCAATCGTTCCTTCGTTTCCATTCTACGCTGAAATCCCGCGCCCCCGTCGCCATCTTTAGGATTTATTTACCGTGCTCTGTATAGAGCGATTACAAAGCCCGCCACACGTAATTATTATTACACAGCGGATGGCGGCGGTAACGAGCGCCGTTGCAAAACGAACGACACGCGAAACGTTAATTAATTCACGAGTAGAGTCGATCGTCGCGTTTGCTTATTTATCGCAACGTGGATCGCGTGAAACCCCGGCTCCGTGGCTTTTTGCAGACCGCGGTGTTACTGCACCGTAACGGGCCGGGGAGAAGAAAAAAAAGAAGAAGAGCTATCGATAAGCATGGGATTTCTTGCGAAGCTCGCGTTGCGCTTCCGCCACCTTTCGAATCCAATTCATTAAACGATCGTCGCGCGCTTTCTTTCGCGCGTTGTTTTCTTCTTTGTTCGATTGAGGCGCGCTCGATACTTTGCACGCTAGCCACGGCACACGTAACTCGCGATAAACGCGATCGTTACGCTGTCCTCTGTGAAATTTTATCGACGCACCTTTGGTTCGCGCGAACTAGACACAGAATACACCTATCGTTCATTGTAATGGTTTCTGTTACACGGTTTTTCGGACCCCCCAGGCTTTATCGTATTAGGTTGGTGCTTACGAGATCTCGTTTTACCATAGTTTTTTTTCTTTTTCATTTATTTATTTAATGACGTGACTTTCGGATTTGGATGGCTTCCAGTTCCATGTGCATCTCTGTATACAATCTTGTAAATATATGCTCAGATCTTTTTATACTTATCTCTAGCTGTAAAATATAATAATAATATGATGTAGCGTGCTATAATATTATTGTAATTTAATATTAACTATCGACCTTAGTGTTACCCGTCTTATATTTTACTTTTAAGGTTTTATAACTCAGTGTCTTTGGCTACTCTTTGAAAGAAGTGTACGAAATCATGTGAAAATTATTAGGTATATATACAATGTACATGTGTAGTATTTTGAAGTATCTATTTATGCTTAGTGTTGTTACTTCGATAAACGACATTTCATATGCACCAACCTAGTATATTGAATACTGTGCGATTAGGTCAACATACATCGGTTTAACTATTCAAGTTCAGTTTAAGGGAATCATTCATGGTAGAGGAATGTTTCAATTGTATACAATTGTTTACAATTTCATTGTAAAACTAACTATAAAAGTACAAACATAGCGACTTGATGACTTGGGCCCGACAAGATTTTGCTCCATTTTGAGAAACTTTAATATAAATTCTGATATGAATTATAATTTCTTTAAATTCGTTCCTGCAGTCAAAATGAATTTGAAATTGGTTTGGATGTTTATACAAAATCATATCTTCATAAATGAAAAGTGGGGAATTATTTCACCCTGTAAGTATAGTAACGTGTATTTTACTTTCTCCATTTTAGATATTTTTGTACGTCATTGATATTCCACACCATTTTGGGTATCTTAATTTGTCATATATTCGCGAGGCTCTACAATTCATTAATCTCTCGAAAAATTTCCATCGTTTTTGGCTACGATTGACCAATCCTATCCTATTATAATAACGTATGTATAGTAATGTATTTCCAGGGAAAATGTCTATTAATCTAGTTTCCCTGGCTTCGCAATTAGAAAATCTAGACGACGACACAAAAATTGGAACACAGTGCTATATCTGCTATATACGGGAAATAAAAGAAGACGCAAAAAAAAAATGGGCAAACGGAAAGAAGTTAACGACGCTAAGTAGTACGACGAGAAGTTAGAAGACATCAAATGAAGTTGCACTTTAGTACAAAATTTAACGAGTAGTTATTTTAGGTTTGTTTAACACACTAATCAGCATAGAATAATCAGAAGACATTACATCGCACAATCCTCGCACGAAGATGGCCTAGAAAATTAAGAAAGTGTACGTCACAAAATCCTCGCCCAAGAATAACCTAGAAACTGAATGAAATGTACGTCACAAAATAAAACTCCGTTACACTCCGCTCCTAATAAGCGAGTACTGTCCAGATCCACTTTTGAGCGCCGGCATAAATCTCGCGTCGGCGTATTTGCATATATAACCGCTGTCAAGCGCGATTTCCATTAAACCCACGGAACCGCAAGACTTCTCTCGTTGCAAAGCAAATACCGTGGCCAAAAATGTGCGCCGTTTCCAATCCACTTTCGGGTGGAATAAAGGAGATATCGGTGGATTAGTAGTAACAGTTAAGCGGCTCGGATCGTATATTAGCACGATCGCTTTGGTTCACCTATCGGCGGCCACAATCCGGCAAATTCATCAAGGCGACCGCATTGTCGCTGTCAGCTCGGTTACCGTTATTACCGTTATCCACTCCCAATAAGCATTATCCCTGGGTCGAAGCAAGGCGCGAGTAGAATAGGAGCGTACGTGAACCGGCGCGGCGCAGCTCCGAGCTTTCCAGTCGGGATCTTCTTTCGGTAATCGTCGATAATGCAGTTACCGTGCAACGTGCAACGTTCAGTCAGTGGATCGTCTATCGATCGCATTTGCAGCTGACCTATATTCGAATCCAGCTCAAGAAGCTTCCGCGAAACGCACTGGATCCCTTTCGTCCTTCGCCGTCGCGATTCCACGCGAACGCTTGGCGTGATCGCTTTAAAGACTTTCGGCCAACGTAGGGTAATGTAACGGTAATCAACGTTAAACCAGTCGTAGATGCTTTCTATGTTTTTTATAATGCAGGCGAGATACAGAGTAGGATAGATGTCCCGATTATTGACACTTGAAGCTGATCGCTTTAAGCAACTTCATTTAATTATTTTTCGAGTTACTTAACCTACGAATCGTTCCGTTTTTGGAGCACAACATTGGTTAAGATATCTTTTATTTACGAGGATCTTTTCGCATGTTAAATATGATGTATTACGTACTTATTCATTGAAAATGTGTGACAAAGTCTAATGTCCCTCGTACTGTCATTTGAAATGATTTCAATTAAATGGAAATGATCCTTACATATATTAGCACGTCAGTTTGTACGACAGATAGAAGATAAATTGTAAACGTATCAATATTAGCTGCATTAGAAAAATGTCCATATTTTCTACTTACAGTACATTAGTCGCGGTATTATGCTCGAACGGTATTCACCTCCTAATATTTATTTTTATATATTAAATATAAGCATATATGCAACGTTCGCGTGCTGTTACATAGAAATGAAGTCCGAATTTAGTATTGAAATTTTTTTAGCCTCGATTCTTCATACGTTCCTTCGTTACTAAGTAAACGAATTCAAGTGACGATTACAGGGACACTGACAGTACGTGGGACTTCTACCTTAGCCGATGCGTCGTAAAATTGTTAACCAAAAGAAAAAAAACTATTGTCATTTGATAGCTTGCAACATCAAAGTTGCAAAATTCAAGGCTTGGAAATTTGTTGGCTTGGAATTTGAAAGCCTTGAGATTCCAAGGGTTGCAAATTTGACGGCTTGGAATACGAAACTTTCAAAATCCAAACGCTTGGAAATTGAAAGCTTGAAATTTGAAAGCCTGAAAATTCCAAGGGTTGGAAATTTTGATTGAGTCGAGTTGCGTCGAGACTGCGTCGAGTTTTTATGTTTTGCTGCCCGTCGACGACCTCTCACAAGCTTCTATAACTTTTTTAAAGTTTCGACGAATGATTAAATTTTTTAATCACGCGGATAGCAGCGTGTATCGCGATTTGCTTGCTGTTCGCGTCGCGTTGCGTTTGGTGCGCGGCAAAACGTTGGATAAATAAATGGCGCAGCGGGAACAGTTGGCGCCCGGACGAAATTGCGGAAAACAGGTGGACGCGCGCTTGGCTGTATCCAGATGCAGGATTAACACGTCCGAAACGGAAGTTTCGCGTCCGCAGTGAAAATAAATCCGCGGCGTCAAGAACGGAAAGTCACGGATTCGCCTCAAAGTATCGCCCGATAAAAATAGGTCAATTGCATTATTAGCCGAAATGGTGCGAAAAAAAAGAAACAATCCGGAAACACGCGGACACGTATTTTTCTTAGATCTGTATCGGTCCCAAGAGATCTTGTGAACGACTCACGGTAGATCGTATGTCACGTCTATGTTCGAAACTCAGTCGCTGGCCATCGATGATAATGGACGACGAGTGACTGCAGCCTAATTTGTGGCGCAACGACGAACGAATGATTTTCACGTTGTTCGTCTCTGGCGCCGTTCTCTCGACGGATTCGCCTGGTCCCTTTCGAAATCGATGCGAGCGACGCAATACGGACCGCGAAATCACCGCGTCCGCGTCCCGATTTTCCAGTATCGCCTTGGTGCACGTACACCAACGAAATTCGGTCGATCGATTTCGTGGAATAAACAAGATTTCACGGGGACAGCTTCGGGACGATGAAAAATAACCCGGCCGTTTGGCAATGTTCAGTCCGGGTCGATTTATCCATTCCGGGCGTCATCTTTGACGATATTCGGAGACAGCCGTTTTAACGGCAACGTCGTCTCCGCGAGTTTCCTTAAATGACACCGAAAAGGCGCCGCTGTTGGTCGATGACGCAGACATTTGAATGGTCTTGACGCGAACGATTCATGCGAACCATTCTACGTTTTGTACCGTCGACAAAGTACAGGATAAGGCTACTTATTTATAGGAAACGTCGTAAATTTCAAACTGAAATTCCGATCGTGTAAAAAAGCTGAGGTTTTTATTGCATCCCGTAGGATTTAGGATGGTTACTTTATGAATTTTGTTCAATCCGAGCATCAAGGTTGATAAAGTTACAACCCCGGGGTAGATGTCCAATTACTGCCACAGGAAGCTTGTCGCGTAACTTCGTTTAATTATTTTAGATGTTACTTAACGCAATAATCGTTCTGGTTTTGCAGTACAACATTAGTTAACACCTCTTTTATTTATGATGATTTTTCTGTATGTTAAATACGATTACTAATTACTAATTCGATAAAAGTATATAACAAAATCCAATGTCCCTCGTACTGTCATTTGAAAAGTTGTCTCTTAAAAGGGAATGATCTTTGCACGTATTAACACGTCGGTTTGTATCACAGATACAAGATAAATCGTAAACGCATAGCCTTTATTGCATTAGAAAAATCTCCATACTTTCTACTTAAAGTACATTAGTCGCGTTTTTATGCTCAAAGGAAACACATTCACCGCTAAATATTTATTTCTAAATATTGAATATAAACATATATGCAACGTCTATGTGTTGTTACCTAAAAATCAAGTCCAAATTTAGCATTTAAATTCTGTTAGTCTCGATTCTTTATACACTCGTTTGCTATTAAGTAAAATAATTCAAGTGACAATTACAGGGACACTGACAGTAAGTAGGACATCCACCCTAGAGTTTATGCAAAGTGTAACGTTGTAACAAAAATTTACAAAACGTCCAAAACGAAACGTATCTCGCGATACACGATAGGTAAAACAAGTTCCATTTCTGTATTTGTATTTTTCAAACCTATGAATTTGCATAAAGATCCGCAGACTAATCGTAACGTTGTTGAAGTAGTTGCCTAGTATAATCGTATCGATATCCATTTCCCGCCAAGAAAGATGGCGCGAGAACAGCATTTCGGCGCGATTCGAGGAAACGCGCTTTTATGATCGAATGTGTCGGGTTTCCCCGGCGGAATATCGGAAAAGTCAGTACGATTGCACTTCCCGCGTCGCTCTCCTTGACCGTCGCTCCGTTAAACCGTGCAATAGGTTGATAAAAATAGCTCACGGGGGCTGGATGCCGAGGCAGCGAAACTGCAAGAGGACTTCTGGTGGTTGAAGGCGCGCGCGCGCCGTCTTCAAAAGTAACCAGAATGAAGACGACGCTGCGGCCATTAATGCCGCATGAAAAATTACTCTCCACCCCTTCCGACATTCTTGCAAATTCAGCTGCGACCTCTTGCAATATCGTTCCAGGCATTATTCTAGCGCCGGAGACGCAGCGACTATTAGTTTCGTACGCGGGGCCAAGGAGAAACGCCACGTTCACCCACTCACCCCATCCACCGAGCTTTTATAACCTTCGAATTTCAAAGTGTTTGAACTTTGATGCTTTCGTACTCGGAGCCAGCAAATTTGCAATCTCTGGAATTTCCAACCTTTCAATTTCCGAGCCAACAAATTTCCAAGAGTTTGGATTTTGGAAGTTTCGCATTCCAAGCCGTTGAATTTACAACCCTTGGAATTTCCAAGCTTTCAATCTCCAAGCGAACATATTTCCAAGCCGTTGGATTTTGCAATTTTCGTGTTCCAACCTATCAAATTTCCAACCCTTGGAATTTTCAGGCTTTTAAATTTCAAGCTTTCAATTTCCAAGCGTTTGGATTTTGAAAGTTTCGTATTCCAAGCCGTCAAATTTGCAACCCTTGGAATCTCAAGGCTTTCAAATTCCAAGCCAACAAATTTCCAAGCCTTGAATTTTGCAACTTTGATGTTGCAAGCTATCAAATTTGCAACCTTTGGAATTTTCAGACTCTCAAATTCCAAGCCAGCGAATTTCCAAGCGTTCGGATTTTGTAAGTTTCGTATTCTGAGCCGTCAAATCTGCAACCCTTCGAATCTCCCAGCTTGTAATTTCCAAGCGGTTGGATTTTGGAAGTTTCGTATTCTAAGCCGTCAAATTTGCAACCTTTGGAATCTCAAGGCTTTCAAATTCCAAGCCAACAAATTTCCAAACGTTGAATTTTGCAACTTTGATACTCCAAGCTATCAAATTTGCAACCCTTGGAATTTTCAGGCTTTCAATTTCCAAGCCAACAAATTTCCAAGCGTTTGGATTTTGAAAGTTTCGTATTCTAAGCCGTCAAATTTGCAACCTTTGGAATCTCAAGGCTTTCAAATTCCAAGCCAACAAATTTCCAAACGTTGAATTTTGCAACTTTGATGCTCCAAGCTATCAAATTTGCAACCCTTGGAATTTTCAGGCTTTCAATTTCCAAGCCAACAAATTTCCAAGCGTTTGGATTTTGAAAGTTTCGTATTCTAAGCCGTCAAATTTGCAACCCTTGGAATCTCAAGGTTTTCAATTTCCACGCCAACGAATTTCTAAGTATTTGAACTTTGTAGCTTTCGTACTGCAAGCTGTCAATTTTCCAGTCCTTGAAATTTTCAAGCTTTCGAATTCCAATCCTTCGAATAATCCAGCCTTGGAATTTTCTGGCGTTCGAATTTTCGAGCTTCTAAATTTCAAGCCATAAAATTGCCAAGCCTTAGAATCTCTTAGCGTCAGAGTTTTGAAGGTTCCGAATTCCAAGCCATCAAATTTTCAAGCCACGGAATTCCCAAGGGTTTGAATTTTGCAGCTATCGAATTTCCAATTTGAGTTTCAACTCACCCCATCCCCCCGAGCTTTTATAACCTTCCAATTTCATCTCGTCCGATCGTTCGAAAAAAACGCACCAGATTGCTGACTTTCTCTCAGCTTTCCGCGAAGATAGAGCAGCCAACTGGAGCGCGAAAGAAAAGCAAATCTCATCGAAATTTGGTGGCAAGCTGCGCGGCGCTAAGAAGCTTAATGCGGATGCGAAGGGATGGTTTTCCTTCTCTTGAAATTTCCAACCTACGACCTTGGGAAGAGTAGCCTAGCCAACGTTGCAACTTGAGAGTCGAAGTTCGCGAGTCCCTGAAGGAGATGCGGCGTAAATCACCGCGTAAGCAGCGGAGAAATTGCCAAAGTTCGGACAATTTCAGAGCTTCCCGAAGCGGCCTAGTCGGAAACTTCTTTTCTTCGGCCGACTATTTTTTTTCTGGAGGACCGGCTTCTTGCGAACGAATGAGACGGGATAGGTTTAAAGCGACCGCCATCCGTCGGAATATTTTTGTTTAATTTGACGCTAAATAAATTTCAATTTGCTCGGAGCAAGCAATTTCCGAGTCGCGGTCGTCGATATTCCGCTGACAGGGCGGCGTGTAATCGACGCGCGCTGTTCATTCTGTATGCTCGGCGAAAAATAGAACGCGGTAAGAGTCGCGATGACAACAAAAATATTTTCAGTGGCGCGGCGAATAATTGATTCGTTCGCTTGAAGCTTAGGCGATACCTTTGCCGCTCTCGATTCGGCCAAGCTAAGAAGTTCCCGTAGTCCGACGAATGGTCGCTCAAAACCCAGCCGAATTAAACTCTAACCGTACCATATTCGGTAAATGTTTCCCAGTAAAAAAAACAAAAACGAGATGTGAGAAACCGATTAATCGGGAGATATAAGAATTATCGTAAAGTTGAAGGAAAGAAAGGGATAACAATGAATGTGGAATCTTAGATGAAATATTTTAAGACCAATTGTTCGAGCAGGCGTGGTACGATCAATGTTAAAATATATTCGGTTGTGACATACAGCGACTGACAATGAGAAGTTTTCGGCCATACTATAATTGTGATTAACCGCTTGAACGTGTTACGGTTCTTTGCTGAAAAGGTGTCTAATAGCGGTATGAATTTTTTCATTGTATCGTACAATATACAAGTACGCACTTTGCATACATTGTTATATATTCGAATAACAAATTAAAATTACTTTAAATATTTAAAGCAATTTTACACAGGAGAAGTGCCAAAAAAAAAACGTGCAGAACTTTATTCCGTTGTACTTACATATTTACGTAAATTCTTTTGCACTCGATGACTTTAATCGTGACGTATATATACGACACTCAAAGGGGTTAATATCCGAGTGTTACGAAATGTACCGTGAAAAACTTCAAACACCGATTTCGATGTTAATGTCGTTTTAGCGCAGTTCGCGTTTAGTCCAGTCGTAGTTAAAAGGTAATTTACGGTGCAATAAAATGACAAAATAACCCTTTCGCAGCGTAATGAAATGACAAATAATGGGAATGTTTATCATCTCCGTTACCCCCTTTTCGTTTCTTTTTGCTTTAATCGATCGATACAAAGAATACGTAATGCGCCTTAATAATTGCATTATATATAACGCGACTCGAGACGTGAAATTTATAGCGCCATATTCCACAACTGGCCCGAATCTCTCTCTCTCTCTCTCTCGCGTTAAATTGCGAAAGGATTAAAAGCGGCGAACGAGCATTGCACGCAGAAACAATATATCAGTCGGTACTTAATAACGACAGGGAATAACGCGTTGACACACATTCCGGTGCTGGCAGCAACGGCAAACGGCGAATCGACCAATCGTTCCGCGTCATTCTCCACCAGAAGATTGGACCTCCGGAGTCTTTTTAACTCCTCGAAGAGGATGGACGACGCACCGGTCGACTTCTAAAAGACGTCTTGCCGTCATTCAACGACCCGTATAAATGTTTTCTTGCCAAAGAGACCACCTCGGCTACGTAAGCGCAGAAAAGACCTGAATATGCGAACCAACCTCGCCTTTCGTGCACTTGGCGAATTACTTCGCCTCTTTATTGTACTTTCCATTTCGCCATTCTATTTTTCCCACCTTTCTTTTAGCCACGCGTCACGCTAAATTCATACGCCTGCCATTTTTCTTTCACGGAGGAGAGCAATGGTTGAATGTTTCTCGGAGACATCGAATTCTGATTAGTTGCGGGTAATTCAATTATTACTATCCCTTCGAAATTACCGGTTATATCTGAAGTTTAACCAATCGGGAACAAAGTCAGTGCACGCTATCGAAAGCTTCTTATTGTTGTTCGGGTTCGAAGTTGCTTTACGAAGCCATGATAAGCATTACCGGTAACTGGAATATTATTTTGGTTACCGCTCACCGATATCTTCTTATAGAATACATCTTATAGAATACTTCTTGCAGCGTAGCTTCCCGAGATTTGCGGCAAATAAACTTGGCAACACTTTAAGACGTACGGATCGTAACTACGAGTGGACAATGCGCGAGCTTGGCCTGAAATCACTAGAAGCTAGAAGAACATTATGAAAAGCATAACGATGAAACTAGGTGTCCGCATTTTCTTAAGTTAATTAATTTCTATGCTTCTTTGAGAACTTTTAGGCGTGCTCGCACATTTCGTCCAAGTTGTCGCACGACACGTTTTATAACTTCGGATCCAGTTTCTCGAATTATCACGATGGCAAATCATTATCGTACAGCAGCTGACTTTTTTGGTGTTACACTAATAAAATTTCACGCACAAATTTTGAACCTCTTATAAAAACCGCACATCGTTTACTCTGTTATTAATGGGATTGTTCGCGTATGGATAAATATAAAATAAAATATCGAGGGCGAATATTTCTTCTGGTTACATTTGATCGTCGTTAATTGTTACTGACATTACTGGTAATGGTATCCGTCGACGGTATAAAGTCAATTATAGTTAATTGCACTATGCACGTACCCTAGAACTCCATATCAGCGAATAGAAACCAAAATAAAATTCCAGTCATATATATTGGCCACCGCTAACCAGAAAGAATTCTAATCATTTGTAATGATTATTCGTAACCAAAATTATTTAATCAGAGATATTAACTGTTGCACCGTAACTTTTAAACGTCCCTTATAACAGTTACGATTTTTGGTTGTAATATAAAAAGTTTCCCTCCCAAATTCCAATCCCTTTCAATTTTCTCTACGCAAAACCACTGCTCGAATGGGAAATCGTTTCGATTTGTCGCCGTCGCGCAAAATACGCAGCAAAGTGTTGAAAAACAGAGCGAAAAATTGATATGATAAAAAAACGTTTTCCTTGCCAAATTTCAAATTCCGAATTCGCACGTATAAAACGCGACTGTTTTCGTGGAAAATCCTTTCGATTCGCCACTATCGCGCGTATAATACATTGTAGCTCGTGAACTCGCGAATTCCAGCCTCGCGTTTTCGTCCTTTGTGCGCGTCAGCTGAACCGCGGGAAAATTCGCGACACACAGTTTGCGAGGCTCGAAACGAGAGGAACAGGTGACGCTGGTTCCTCGAGTATCTCAGCCGCCGCGTTCCTCGGTTAAGCTGCCGTTAGACGGACCGGAAGGGACCATTGTCTCCAAGTGGTGGTCCACGAGGACAATCGAGACCGAAGGAGGAAAGTACTTTCGCCTGGGAGCTTTCAAAACAATGACGCGTTTGCAGTGGGACACGAACAAGAACACCGAGCTCGGACTTTTCGTTGAAAGACCACCGCCATCGTTCCCAGCGAGAGAACGTTTGACCTTATTTTTCACCGTCGGAATTTTCGTGCTAACGTGCACGTTTATTTTGCTTGGTCGCAGGGCAAAAGTCTGAAGCCAACGCGTTAAACGTGGATCAAAGACTCGGATCGAATGGTTGGAAAAATAAAGTTATAGCCGACGAAACGGGACGAGTTTAAGAACTTTCGAAAGCAAGAGAAGAAATTATCGTATTCTTTTCGCGTACAAAGTGCTCGACGGTTTTGCAAATTCTTCCGAAATTTTAGAAAAATTTCTCGTCAATCATCCAACTTGTTCGTTTCAGACGATACAACTTTTTTTTTATATAGTACCAACTCAGGTATTAATAGAATGATCGTTAATGTTAGCAACATTTATCCTACCTTACTGTTGCATCTGTTCAGGCAATCTCCTCACTTTGTAAATCACTCTTCCTTTTGTATTTTTTCTTCGTTACCATTACGATGTTTCATACCTCATTGTAATAATTGTTCTTGTCATTTTCTAATCGGTTGTAGTTATAGTTATAGTTTGCTCTATTAGCGGACATAAGTCCTTTGATATCTACAAGAGAAAAAAAGAATAATGAACATAAAAACGCGTATAACACGGTTATCCCGTAGAAAGAAAATAAATAAATAATTAAATAAATAATAGTCAAATTGGATGTACTAGCAGAAATTTTAGTTTCGAGATTTTAATAACAGATATAGTGGGAACATTGTTTCGCAACTTATTCATTCTTTATAGTTTCAAGGATTTTTGAGCATTCGAATTCCGAATCGTTTAATTTCCATAGCTTGGAATTTTCAAGCGTTCGAAGTTTCAACGTTTCGAATTCCAAGCTGTCAAATTTCCAAGCTTTCGAATTCCAAGCCATTAAATTTGCAAGCGTTGGAATTTCGAAGATTTCGAAACGCAAGACGTTCAATTTTCAAGCCATGGAATTCGCAAGCTTTCGAATTCCAAGCCCCAGAATTTCTAAGCGTATGAATTGTCAAGCTTTCAAATGTCAAGCCATGAAATTTGCAAGGGTTTGCATTTTTACACCGTCGAATTGGAAGCCGTTAAATTTTCAAGCTTTCGAATTGCAACCCATTAAATTTCCAATACTTGAAATTCGCAAGCGTTTAAATATCCAACCTATCAAATTGGCAATCTTTGAAATTTGCTGCAAACGTTTAAACCAAGCTTTCGAACAGCAAAACTTGGAGTTAGTATAAATGTCTATCAACTCTTCGACTCGTTTCAATAATTATGCGCTGCGCTGTATTTCAAGGATAACGATTATGGAAGAGAATATTTTATTTCTACAAGACAAGCATAAGGAACGACAAGATTTTTAATCTTCCAAACTTCTAAACCTCTGAACCTTGATATCTGAAATCCCCATTTAATTCCATCGTCGATTTCTTTCACAAACCGCTTCCATTCGAAACTCCCTCGAAGCTTAAACGTAATACAGTAATTTTCTTTATTCAAAGTCCTCGCAAATTCTCCATCGACGTACCGTGCGACACTGCATTATACTTCGCGTTATTTTCTACTCGATGTAACCACGGCAACAGCTAGAGCAAACCCGAACAATAAAGCGGAAGTCATAGAGAGTGTGGTGTTTGTATTTGGAAGGAGAAAAATCATGGCCATGAATCAAGATAAAAAAAGAGCCGGTCGAAGTGGTAAACACAGCGGCAGCCGAAAGCCAGGGTAATCCGGTGCTCGAAGGGACAAATGAAGGAGGACTTTGACGGTGAAAGGAACGTATGTTGGATTGGTGGGCGTATTTCTACGCGAAAATCCTTAGCTATCGCAATATCTCAATTTGCTAGCAAGCAAACCGTAAGATTGCGGCTAAAATATTGCACAGCCAGACATAATTCCGCGGCTGTAAGGCGGAGAGCGATTGTAAATCGTACTTTCGTGTAATTAGAGTTTATGTATTAATTCTATGTACCTAAATGTCAGACTCAAGTCCTGTATCGTGAACTTACAGTAGAAGGAAATTTACAAATATTAAAGCTACGTAAAACAACGCTGTACTCGAAGTAGTTCACTTAATTAAATCTTAAAGTTTTTTGGGGCCTCAATCTTTTTTTGGGAGGGGGATGGGTGTAGTTGAAAATCTTAATTAAAGGATTTTCTCCCGTGTAGTACTAAATAAACGAATAAATAAATAATCTTGTTTGCGTTTTGTGTAAAACTTATGCATTCTTGTGGCTCTGTTAAAGTTAATGGTGCATATATCGCAATTTTTACAAAAATGGGCTTGGGTTAGTCTGGCTCTCAGGTACAGAAATGAACCGTAGAATATAGAATAGAATTCATCCGTGTATCGGAATAAAATGCGCGAAAATACATTTCTTGCGCTCTAAAGTTAAATGCAATTCGAGTGAAGTCCGATATTGAACATTTGTAGGATAGATGCAGCAGTGAATGGATATTAAATACACAAAACGAGTATAATAAGTTGTTAGAAGAAACAAATATTTAAAGTTTCATTTGTACTAATTCCGTGCTTGGCACGAAAACAATCTTAAAATTAATAAAAAATCTATTAACGTATCTATCTATGATTAAATGTTTGTTTAATGCTTGTTCTAAGTATTAAAAAATAACAGCCTCTTAATATTCCATACAATGCAATGGAAATGTAAATGCAATTTATATACAAATGAATTTCACATTAAGTTTATTATATTCAACTTCTTTTCTCAAACTGTTGTCATAAACAAATAGAAACATGCTGTACTTTATTACTACCCATTCACTGATGAAATAAAAATGTTTGGCTTCTTAATTTAATTAATTATACTTCCTCCTTCTTTAAGATGTTTCGTACGTCTTATATGAAAGTTTAAATTTTAGAGAAGCCACTTTCAATTATTAGAATACTCATTGAAATTCGACCTATTAGTTCTCAAACACATTCCGTCTCTTTTTTATTTCTTCAGCACTTACAATCATTTGCCGTTTTAGCTTTCCAATCTTCGGCGTTAATTTTCAGGGTGAAAGATTGAAATCCTTCGGAGAACTTTACGAAATCGTTCGTATTATTAACGAACGAAGATGGAATCTTGACTACACCATAAATGAACCACAGAAGCGGGAACAATTTTGAAGCGGAAGTGTCTAAAACGGACGCGGTTACGCAAGGAGGGATCAACTTTGCTCGCGAGGAGTTCCACGATTACGTAACATGCTTGCATAACGTATCGTCTCCACGGTCTTTCAGTGTCGTACAAACTGATTACTGGAATCGTTGTTCCAACGAAAAGAATTCAATTTTCGCGTGTCACCGGCACACATGCGTTCTCGAAAGAACGTGACAAACCCTACGCGATCACGTGAAATCATTCGATCGAACGTCTACCATCTAATTCCTCGTAGCCATCATTTTTCTCCCACGCAAATTGCACTCGGGCAAAATTTATACGCAAATGGTTAGTTCGATCTCTGAGCAATCTCATATATTGCGTTGCAACGTGAATTCGTCCTCTTCTCTAGGACATTTTTGAACTCCCAGAAATTCTACAAGAGAGGAACACTTTATTTACTGGAAGAATGGAAAGAAAATCGTTCATCAATGCGACGTATACGATACGTAATTGATTAAGCTTACTTTTGAATTGACGAATAAATGATCTTACAGGCGTCAATAAAATGGGAGGAATATATGTTACCGCTCGATACAAATAAAAATAGGGAGTCTAAATGCAGGTTTGAATGTTACATTAACCGTTTGAAGTTCGAAACGTTTGGTTTATTTAGAGAAGCTTAATCTACAAATATTGGAATAGTTGCATATTGATTTGTGGAACGCAGGACTGCTAATTTTTCTTTAAACGGTTAACCAAGAAGTCGAAGTATATAAAATTGTTGTAGGAAGTATATAAAATTATTGGAATTATGTATATATCATTTTAGAAAGGTATATCATACTTGCGTTCCGCTATAAAAAAGGTACGCTTTAAAAAGTAGCTTTCATAGCGCCAATTTAATACGATGCACTTTATTTTGAACGTTTTTTGCATTCTCCTGTCAATTTTATGCACGCGGTAGATTCATTCCGGTGATCAAACTTTCCAATAAACGCGTAAAGAACCGCAGCGATGTCTGTTAATTAAAAAGTTAACGAAAGAACTCGCGTGTCCGTCGAATCGTAGGCGAAAAATTCCGGCTACACGTCCATCTTGTTTTTCCATCGCTCGCAAGCGAAGACCGCGGTTATTTGCGAGAACTCTCAACTAATGAGCGAATCCTGGCGAATCGTTCGGCTATGAAAAGCGAGAAGGTTCATTCGAAGCTTCCAAAGCGTTCCCAACTGTGAACAAAACGTGGGTAACGCGATAAAAGTGAAATTGCAACTGTAAGCTGCAACCGTAAAAAGTAATCGAACGATCGAACATTGGACGCAACTTTCTATTCGAGGGCGGCCTCTGGTGAGAATGGAAAAAAAAAGACCCGCGCCGGAACAATCGGGCAATTCTGAATGGTCACTTGTTAAAAGTTTCCCCGCTGCAACTCGTTTCCCGAGTAATTCCAATTATCGTAATAATGCACAGGCTGTTCGGGAGTTTTAAGGATAATTACAACTTTGCACGGCAGGCTGTAATGAAACTGCTCGAAATTAAAGCGGCCCATGAATTCGCGTACGAAGAGACGCGTCGCACGGGACGCGAGATTTATCAGACACGAGTCGATAAATCTTTCCGTAGATCTTGTCAAGATCATTGGCGACGATTCGCTCGTTTCATGCAATAAAAGTGCCCGCAGACAAACGTGAAATATTGGCTTGCGAAGAAAGTTCGTAGCATTTTTTAAACGAAACCGAATGATAAACTCCATATACGTAATTGTACATAGTTTTACGCTATCGTTTATTCTACTATTTTCTCGCGCTGCTATTCGTCACCTATTTCGTAACTGGAAACTTCTATTCTTCCAGAAATTTGCATTTCTTTCGAACTTAGTAAGTTTACAGTTGCCCACCTGGGTTTCGCTAGCTGATAGCTTGCGGTATAGCCCAATGAAGAAGTACTGTATAAGGAGAAGACAATTTCGCGAGGTCACAATCGGACGCGTGTAACTTAAGAAGATTAAGAAAATTTCTGGGCACGAAGTTGAACTATTTAGGACTTCGTGTACAAAGACAAGACCTAGTAGAACTCTACGTTTGTCAAGCGGCATTAAGTTAATTTATACTGGATACTATTCAACCTATCGCGCAAATAACATTGACGAAGAATCAGTCGCAGAACTTCTAATCTACGAGTTGCAAAATTCTCACTTCACGGTCGTAGTTTCCGCAACCCAGCGTTTATTTTCATTGGCGATAACCGAATAGTGGACGACGCACATGGTACTTTCTACGACTCACGAATGGAACTTTGAAAGATATGTAAGTTTAATAATTGATATCTTTAAAACTATTAAATAACCGCGCCTAATATTTCACGCATCTCGTCAAGAATCAGTATGCTATCGATCTAAAAATCCACGTTAACTTTTAACTACTACACCTATTAAAATTTACGTCTGTAAAACGGCTAACGCGTACTCGTTTATCTCTATTTTCCAAATTCGATTTCCGAAATTGAACGTTGTTCTATAATTGAAAAGTATCCGGATTGAAAAGCTCGTAAATTATGCCAAAGGTACAATAGCGATTAAGGTTTAACATCAAAATCGGACAATCGAGGTTCGTCCATAGTTAGCGATTCGATCGTTCCGCCTTTGTCTCGAATCAAAAGTGTTCGATGGCTTGGAAAAGGTTAACCACTGCTTTACACCCTGAAACCCATCACGCGAAACGACTTTAATCACCTAATCGTATTAAAAGTAGTCAAAGGAAGACTCGTTTCCTCTTCGGAGTCACGTTGCTCCGTGCTTCGATCCGATCACATTCGATAGTCCGTGCGGAGCGGTAATTGGTCAGTATTCGTCCGGCGATGTCTGAAGCAATCAAAAAGAAGACGAAAATACGGCGACACGCGAGTTTCCATGTCCGAGGTACTGGAATACGAGGCAGCAGCAGCAGGTCCCACCCGGTCACGGTGGTTTGGTCGATCGTTGGAAACGATCGATCCGAGCCTCTCGCCGAGTTTCGAGACTCTTCAACAACCGGCTCGAGGATCGACCGTTTTCACCGCTACAACTCCGGGTATCGTTTCCAGAATTACTCCGCGATTTCCCTACTTTCTCTTCGCTATGAATTTCATAATTACGCCCGCGCGTTTCGACCCCCCGCTGCCGCGAGAGCCTTCGATAAATTGAAAGGGGAATTTTAAGAAAATCTTTCCCATCGGTAATCGTGCAAATCTCGACGGAAGGACCACTGCTTTTTATTTTCCCTTCCACGCGGATTTCATTGCAATTATGCCGATGCTTCGGGTCTTTGTTTCGCTGCGAGAAGCTTCGCAAGTTATTCTAATTGAAAGGGAATTTCGAGAGGAAATCTTTTCACATGGAAGTCGAAGATTTTCGGTTGCAAAAGCAATGTGGCTTTTTGTTTAATCTTGGCTGGGGATTTTTTAATCATTAGACTGCGGATATTTATCTTGAATACGCGAGAGGACACGGGATACGTTTAACGCGTAAAGAAATTGATTTAAGGTACGTAAGTGATTAATTTAAGATGAAAATTTATTGTGTTTTAAGAATGAAACAATATCCCGTTTAAGTCCTGCTTCTTTAATTTTGTAAACTAAAATATGAGCTTGTATATAAATCAGCAGTTTAATAATTACTCTCACGCTTTGCAACTTTGTTGCTTCGAGAAGCTTCGATAAATTGACAGGAAGTTTGAAGAGAATCTCAACGAAAGGGCAACGCTTGTTTACTTTCTTCCGGCTATACATGTTGATCTCGTCACTTGGAAAATGTTCAATAAATCGAAAAGAAGTTTCAAGAAAACTCTTTCGACTTCTGTATAAAAGTCCATATGGAAAATCTCAATAGAAAAGCAACGAGTATTCTTTGCTCGCGTTTGCCATCGGGTCATTCCACGCCAAATCGATCATTTTTGTCCCTCGGTATCTGGCATTTTGTTCGAACTGAAATATGTTGTATAGTATGCGAAATTATGGTGGGTTTAAGTCGTCGTTTTGCCAGTAACGAACGTGTTTAAAAATTCCAGGCCATTGAAGTTTGCAAATTTAAGCGCGTTTCGAGTTCGCGTCGCATTTGCCGTCAACAACCGTAACTTTCGCAACAAGTATAGTCGAAGAAATAATTTTAGCAATCCCCTCGACCGTGCTCCTAACTACCGCGAGTATTTTTCGAAAGATTCCTAAAGCAACGGGCTGAAAGAAACCCTTCTCGAGTCTGAATTATTTATCCGGCGAAACGAAACGGCGAACCCAGATTTCCCGTCGCGGTTAAATTCCGATAGCCTAAAATCTTCTCGAATTACTCGTGAACATTCGTACTTGGGGCGCGTGGAACTTTTACGACGTCGCTAAAATTGTTCCCCCGGAACTATGCACTTTGTGGCAGTAGCCTGGAGCTTTTGCTTCGGCTCAAAGGCAAGATTCGATATTTTAAGCATCGGGCGATGCTAGCGCGGCGCGTTACGCGCCTTTAACCCCTCCGCTTTTAGACGCAGACCCATCGGCGTTTCGGGTAAACAGCGATCTCTTCTAAAGTGGCATACTTCGATCCGTGCAACAAGAGCACCAGAAGATAGAATCAATAAACCTCTCACCTGACGAGCGACGCTTACGCGCGTCCATACATTCGCTCGGAATCTAAATAAAGTGTCGCCGATCGAGCAATAGGCTAACACTTTCGCCGGAAACTGTCGAAAACATGGCAGATTTCATCCATAGTGTGAAGTTTGAAAGTCGCGCTAAAAGCTAGGATAAATCCGGCGGAAATCTGGACGAATGGCAGCCCTAACCACGTGGAAAGCCATTCGTCTGTTGGAAGCTTGCATCGTTAAGCCTCGCCGTGCAACCTGCTTAGCGTCACGTAGCGTAAACACGCGTTCGAACTTTTACTACGTAACACGCGCCGCTGGCTGGTTCGAGAGGAAAGACCGTGGAAAGCCGCGAAGAAAGAATAGGCCGGTCGAGCGTGTCGTGTAAACAAATTGCTGGAAGGAAATGAAAGCGTGCGCGGAAGTTGTGCGGAAGTGCAGCTGCACCGCTGCGGCGGAGCCCATCTAGGCATGCGATTCGCGAAAAACAAGGCGAAAGCAGCTGCACGCGATCGATGCGGGATAACCGAGCTGCCTCGCGAGGAAAAAAAACGCCCTTTTGCCACTCATATTTCGACTACTTCTTCGAAAACGTCTCCCTTATTATTACGTTTCCTATTTTTCTTTTTTCATGTTTTTTTTTTAAACGAGGATTAATGCCGCATCACCTGCATCGTTATTAGCGACAAAAGCGTTTTCGTTACATTATTTGTTTCATAATTCTCGTTTCCTTCGGGAATTCAAGTGGATCGTGTATCTTATCATCGCTGAGATTATCTTTTAGCGTATCTCCTATCTTGTACTTGGTTTGGAGTACATCTGTTCGACATAGCGATTCAAAGTAAAATAAACGCTTGATTCGTACTTAAAGGGCGGGTACTGTATTCTTATTTAGCGGTTAGACTTTTGCTTTCCGCAATTCATTTATTAACAGCTCGTTTAAAGTCGCGAGCAGTAGTATCCTCCACGCGGTGCGTAAATTAGCAGAAACTGTTTTAATTATCAATTATGAGTTTGACAAAGATACGATCTTTGAAAGTGGAGTGAACGTCGATTTCGTAACGACACAGAATCGAAAGATGTTTTAAAAATGGTTCGGCTACAACAGTTCGAGAATTCGCGCATGAATCGAGCAGAAGAAAACAGACGAAATTTGCAGCCAATTACCTAATGAAAACCGAAATTGAGACGCTAAAGATTCTGTGAGAAGCGCAATTTTTATTAAACATAATAAATACCATTCACTTTTACACGAACGAAGAAATTAACCTTTAACATTCCTTTCTAAAAATATTTCGATTCAGCGGACTCGGTGAATGGATCAAGTTCCACTTCTTTACTCACGCTTGCAAAAGCACAAATTCGCTTCAAAACAAAACAAAAAAAAAAGAAGGAGAATGGAAGCGTAGTCTATTAATGACCTTGCGCAACGCTAAACTCGATCGTTCCATTTTCTCCCCCAATCGCAAAGTTTCCGTGTAAACAATTTCTCCGAAGCTTTAACGGCCCTCGAGAAGTAATCGTATCTCGACCAAACATCCTGCACGTCAATGTATAAATACCAAGAGAGGGGGGGGGGGGGCTTAAAAAACCAATTCTCTTTTATTTGCAGCGCTACGACTACGGAGCGTGGATGCTGTCAAATAAATTACACGGCTCCCTTTTATCATCCGTGTCGGTGGAAGAAAAATCCTGTTCGCAAAGACGGACGCAGTCGCATACGCGGCGATCGATGCACCGAGCGATTTTTCCGAGTGCCCCGAAACCGGGACGGAATACGAATAAACCCTTTTCCCGCGATACAAAACCGAGAGGGATCCGTGATTGCAAGAATAGCGCCACGTTCGCGGAATACCGCTGTATCTAACGAGCGATCGTAAAATCAGCCGATTTCGTTGCAAGCCGGGGAGGAAATCGAGCCTGGTAAAAGTAAGAATTCGAACGAACGGGGGAAATTCGTTTGCCGTTTGAAATATTCAATCTCTCCGCCACTTCGACGTCGAATGAACGCGAACGCGGATGGAATTAACAGTCGATTCGGAAGGGTGAACGGATTGTTTAATAATTCAGCGGACGAACGGCCGAAATGGCGCGAAAGTAACACGTTTGAACGACTCTGGCCGCTCTTATCGCGATTCGTGGTTTCGTAATGCGAAAAGTCAACACGGCGGGCGTTAAATAATTCGGCGAGGAACGCATCGCGTGGCGTTTCCAGAGAGACTCGCGGCCAGCCTTTTTTCAGTCCGGGAATGAACTATAAAAGGGAAACGATTATCCGTACAAATATTGGCTACACGCGAATAATTTACACGTCAGATGTTTATCCGCTATCTTTCGATAAGAGAGCTTTGGTTATCGTTCTCCGTGCAAATGCACGCGAACAGCGGAAAGTATTTCAACCCCGTGCAACCCGAATTTTATTTACTTTTACGACGAAGGAAATAATGTAATCGGTTACAATTAGACCCGAGGATCTTTATGCGAATCTAGTAGCAATACTTTATTCGTTTTCCACATAGGAATACAGAGAGATTCGTTTCCTTAACCTAATTCTCTCATTCCATTCACATTCCTATTATTATATCATCTATCTTTCAACCCTTATTATCTATACTTTTTGTCCACGCGCACTCGATACTGTAATATATAAACTAAATTACTAAAGCAAAGATATAAACTGAATTACGATAAACCGTCGTACAATACAATAACAACGTAACAAACAACATAAACGATATACAATGAATAACTTAATCGATCATTCCTGTAACTTAAATACCTAGTCTACGCTTATATCCTTACGATCTTGATGCGAATCTGTATTTCTATTAACGAAGTTGGAAAGATTGTTCCGCTTTCTAAATACATGATAATTCTGTACTTTACTTCGAAGGAGGTCGTGATAGCGTAGAGTTAATTAAGAAAAAGGACGGAGAATTACAGGGTCAGATTCGGTGTAATAAAATCGGATAGCCGAGGTACAACGGCAACTATAAATACAGGCTGTTTTTTTCTTTTATCTCGGACATCCTTATTCCTTCGCGTTGTTTTTGTTGATACGAAGAAATGTGTCAGGACATACTTGTTTGATTCAAAGCCAAGAATATTACGATTTATGCTTTTTCCACCCAATACTATCTTCTGCAAGCTTCAAAGATCGTTGCCATCTTTTTGTACATTAACGTTACATTGTACATTGGTTACTTTTTACGATGCAACATTGTAGTGTATATCAAGACGAAATCAACAACCAGCGATTCTGTAATCTTTAAACGACCTTGAATGGAAAATCGCGGTGGTTTAAAGACGATTGGAAAATTCGATACGTTTGGTTTTCCGTAAATGGTAAATTTATTTATTCTACAATAAATGTTCAAAATGTTTCGCATCGGCTTCGATGGGATATGAGCCAATAATTTGATTTTTCACGATGGTACGCCAAACATTTTGAACGTTTATTGTAAAGTAAATAAATGTATTACTTGCAGAAACCAAACGTATTGAATTTTTCAATCGCCTGTGAGTAACTTGGTGTTGTGGAAATTTAAACAAATGAAATGTATTACGTTAACTTTTTCACTGCGACGCATTACAATTCTAAAGGAACTTCGACGCGCGAATAAAGGCAGATTTCATTAATTTAATTGCGTCGTACGCAATATAAAAGTATGTAAATTTGGCTGAAATCGGACCGATATAGTTTTATTTACAGGATGCGAATATAAAACGGCAACATCCAGTTTATTTAATTATTACGAATCAACGTTGAAGTACTTTATTAATCTCGTGCAATATAATTTTAGTATTATTCGACCCAAAATCTATACACGGACGAATGATTAATATATTGCGTGCATCGTAACCTGATTAATTCCATAAAATGAAATCATTCGATTTTTTACAAGCTGAACGATAATTCGCCTATGCAATTGCAGAAAAATGAAATACGCAAGCATATATATAAAATAATTATACAAAATATTTTAATTAATTTCAAAGTTTTACTTTAACAAATGACAGACGAACATTTTGAAAGAGTTAACGCCATCTATCAAACGAATCGATTCTCCGTGACGCGAGCGGAATTAATATTTCTTTGGAAAAATAATTCAACGGCGGAACACGTAAACATTTTTGCGAGCACAAAACCGCTACGCGAGTAACCGCCTTAAAAGCATTTCCAGATCCCGTCCCAGAAAAGCACAATTACTATATTCAACCTTCATCCGTCGACCAAATTAGTTACCCGGCGGACACGAAAATATGATAACCCGAACTTAACGTACCGTGCCGATTTATTATTAGGGGTGAAAAATTTCGCCCGGATTTGCCGTTGCAGCGGAAACGTACACAAAAATGCAGTCGCATTTACTTCGAGCTCGATGCGTCTCTGGTTTAAAAAAATCTCTGGTATATAAACTCGTAGAATGCATGGAGTAGCGCGTAAAATAAAACACGGTAACGTGCAACGAAAATAAATGACGTCTATTAAATTAAATAGATGAAAATATAAGAGATAACTTGCTCCTTCGGATAATCCGAAGACCGGATAATAGGCTATTGTAAATTAAACTGAAACGGATTATGATTGTGCTGTTATAGAGAGTCATATTTTTCCCCTCCGATAAGAATGGTAAAAGTGTTTTAACGAGGATACGCAGTAGTACGTCGATAATAAAGAGATAGTATTTAATTACACGCCGAATTAAACGGGTAAACGGTTTTTACTTAACTTAAGTCTACGAATTGTTTTCTTCTTTTTTGTCTTTTGAACGTTTATAAAGTGCTCGCGTTCCATCTCTTAACACATTCGCTGCGAATGACGTCATTTGGTGGTTTCGTTCGTTTCGTGCTCCATTATTAATATTTGTTCCGTGCATTAGCGGAAGAAGATGCGTTACGAATAATTTAGAGGTAAAGAAGGTGAAAATAAAAAAAAAAGGATATTATTGAATTGATATTAAAAAGAATATTAATTGAAGAAATAAATGACACCTCAAAGTTGGGGGCAAATAAACAAAACAGTAGATGTTAAATACTTTTTTGAGTGCTGTCTACCCTATAAATTTCATTAAAATTGGCGATTGTCACTTGAATATGTTCTCTTGCAAGTGGTACCAATTTCGTTTGATCAAAGCGATCGACGATGCTTATGTACTTCATCCGCGAGCGATGGTTAAAGTGTTAAATAAGAGATAAAATAACACGTTGTATAAAATAATATTTGAAACAGCGTTATTCGTAAAGTGTCCAGGTCTAAGCGGGAGAAGAAGAGAAGAGGGTAAAATAGGCTGACGAATGAGCTGTCTCTCCTGTTCCCTTCGTCACGATATCTACTCGCAACCAACCCCATAATTGCACTCTCGTTCGAGGTATGCCGGATGAGTGTACTAAGCCGTTCGCCATCCACGAATAATTCTATGAATTCCCATTAGACATGTTTGTCACGCGATCCCGCCACGCTAACGCGCGTTCCGCCCCTGAATTACCACCGCGAATTATACGCCTTCGAGCCTATTTTCCGCCCTTTAGTGCCGCTTAAAATCGTCCTCGCGATTACGCGAGAAATCGGCCAATACCGATTCCGTCGAACACGTCGAATCGGTCAATTTCCTACGCGAGTTTCGATCGCGCTCGAAAATTTCTCTGTAACTTCGTTAAATCGTCAATCACGCGAAAAACGGTACGGGACTTTTGGTTCGGTGTTCGCGTTACGATAATCGTAGCGCTGGCTGGATTTAATTCTTAACGAATGCGCGCGTGCAGCGAAATTTCATATCGCGAAATGAAATTGCACAAAGCGGTTACGCGCCACGGGACGAGCCTCGGTTATTGCTTTGAATATCATCGTTGTCTTTGCAGCGGAAAACGGCGAACGTCCGAGCAGATAAACGCAATTTGTCACAAAAGTATTCGACCACTTTAGATACTCAGCGAATTTTATAGATAATTCTGTCCATATCGGAAACGTAAGATTGTAACGCGAAATCTAGTTTCGACGTCGATGAAAAGAGTACTGTGGCAGAATTGCGAAAGGTATCGTTCAAAATATATCGTGACGCAAATAAACGCAAAAGGTGAATTTTACGTGAATGGTAATAATCGTGGGATATCAAAGTTTTGAGGAGAATACTTTAACCCTTTCGCTACGAAGAACGTGTACACAGTGAGTCACAGAAACATTCACACGGTCAGGAACGTAACAAAAATGTATGAGATAATGAGACAAGAAAATACTGTACGCGTGCAAAATGGTTACTTGTGAATAAATCAGCCTAATGTGTAAAATAATAAAACGTTATACTGCCATTACTGTGAGACTTCAAAGATAATGTATATAAGTTAGAGTAAGTTAGGAAGTCAAACGAAATTTAGGCACCGGGCTTATTATTAAATGGTTAATTAGAGGATTAATCGTATAGAGCAGCAGTACTCGAGCATTTTTCATTACGTATCGCCTAATCGATATGTGAGCAACTCACGTACTACTTCATAGTTAAGGTCCATTTAAACACAGGAAGATATTTTTTCTTAAAAACTGTCCCATGTAAAATGAAGAAACTTAGTTACCCCTTTCCACAATTCATCCCAAGTCCCCTTTCCTTACTACAATGTATAATTTTAAAATTTCATATAACTTGCTATTAGTTTAGCTCGTTTACCATTCGAGAATATTTCGCGTACCATATGTTAAGGGTTACGGTTTGGGTTAGAAGGGTTAAAAGAAAAATCCGGCGATCGTAAGAACGTCTACAATAGAGGGATCGCGGATGAAAAAATAGTCTTCCCTGGAAGCGTTTACCGGTGGGCTAATTGCGAGCACGCAATCGATGTTCCGAATTGGAGCTACGAAAATAGAATCGGTGTATATTCGTGTGTAGCACGGGGAGATCGCGTTATCGTAGGTCGTTGTACTCGTCTTAATTTCAGCCACGAGCCTCGATTCAGCAAACGCCGCCGCGCCGTCGATAACCTTGAACGGTTTGGACACGGCGTAATCTAGCGAAAAACTGTTTCATCGACGCCGATACTCCACTCGGCCCCCTTTGAAGCGAGCAGAGTTTTTCCCGGCAAAACAATAGGTAATATTTGGAGCAGCGACGATAAACAGGCAAGCTTGGCGAAACGTTGCGCGACGACTGCCGGAAAAAATGTAGAATTTCCTCGATGGCTGGTTGAGCAACAAAAGAATCAAACGACCGTTCGCCGTGTACCTCGTTACACCTCGCAACGCGCGTCAATCTCCAGCCACAAAGGAAAAGAGGATCGTTGCGTCGGCTATTGAAATCGTTCGCGGCACCGTGTGCAATTTATATCGAACGGCGATAATTAACGCACTGCTACCTCTTGCTGTTGCTTTGTTCAATTGTTTCCTTCTTAATTTAAGCGTTACCTCGTTTTCGCGGTCGAAATTTCCGCCTCCCACCATTTCAACGGCAGTAAATTACGCGAAGGGTATTTATTTACACCGATCAGAGGAATTTTAACGGATATTAATTGCACGCGAATTCAGATATGCTCGAATAATCGAGGTGAAACATTTGTAGAGTTACCACGGCAAAATGTTTCTGTTTATCGTCGCGGGGATTCATTTTTGCACTTAAGTAGTTTGGTTAATTAGGCCGAAATTTATTCAATTTCCCATCGTTAATGTTGCTATGACGACACGTGTAAATATTTTTACAGACAATGCATATTCGTTTACGCTTGATATTGAAAAAAGAAATATTAGGAGGTAAACGCGCTGTTGAACATTAAAACGTGACCAATGTAATTAGAAAGTATGGGACGTGTCGTAATTCGATAAGGGCGATACGTTTGCTATACATCTTATGTCTGTTACACAAACCAACGTGCTAATATATGTAAAACGTGTTTGCGTTTAAACGACAAGTTTTCAAGTGACAGTACGAAGGAGATTGGACTTTGTTCTATATTTTTAATTACGTAGTAATTAATTCATCGTATTGAACATATAAAAAAATTGTTCACGAATAAACTCGACGTTGAACAACATTATGCTCCAAACAGGAGCTAGACTTTTACGTTCACGAATTTCTAAAATAGTTAAACAAAGTTACTCGACAACCTCAAAGTGGCAGTACGATGTACCGATCTACCCTATATAAAATAATAGTATACCGCTTCTATCGAGTTGTAACAGCATATTCCAGTAGCACCGAATGTGTCAAGTAGTTATGTTCGAGTTAAATAATTCCATCAAAATAATCGCAGCATAAAATTTCGCGTCGCTGGAAGTTTCTCTAAAACCACACACGCGATCCGGTCGTTTCTTTCTCGCTTATTGAGCGCCTTCGATCCTTAAGTTGAACATATATGCTTGTTGCAGCTGTCTAGTTACAGCGCTGCGTGCAGCTGTACGAGACAAATGTCGGCACGCGTTACCCCTTGCCGTGCTGGGCAATATTTCTTCGCGCTCTGATCGCATGCCAAGCGCAGGCCATTTGAAGGCGGCGAAACAAAGGTTTCCGAAGAAAACGCGCAGATAAACGAGACCGGATCTTCGAACCGCGAATAAACAGCGACAATTTTGGCAACGAACGCCGATGAAAAAAGAACCGGCCAGCCTATCGGTAGACAATAACACGTGAGCACGCGAAATTCACTTAAGAGGGTAGGATAGATGTCCCGATTGCTGTCAGTGTCCTTATAATCGTCACTTTAATTATTTCATTGGACGGCAAACGAATGTACGAAGAATCGAGGCTAAAAGTATTTCGATACTAAATTTGCACTTTATTTTTACGCGGCAACATATGGACGTTGCATATACGTTTATATTTAAATATTAGGAGGTGAATTGTGTCGTTTGAGCATAAAAACGCGACTAACGTACCGCAAGTAGAAAGTATGCAATTTCTTATGATGCAGTAAAGGCGATGAATTTACGATATATCTTCTATTTGTCGTACAAACTGACGTGTTAATATGTGTAAGGATCATTTCCATTTGAGTGAGAACTTTTCAAATGGCAGTAAAAGGATCATTAGACTTTGTTATACATTTTTTAACGAATTAGTAATTAGTACATCGTATTTAACACACAAAAGAGTTATCAGAAATAAGCGAGATGTTAATTAACGTTGTGCTCCGAATCGGAACGATTCGTAGGTTAAACAACGTCTAAAATAATTAAACGAAATTGTCCAAAGCGATAAGCTTAAAGTGGCAGTGATTGGGACATTTATCCTATGCAATAAAAGAAAAATCGATTTATTTCAAAGGTTCACACTAGAATATCCCCCTTAAACTCGTTCCTAAATTCGAACCCTCTATTTGAATAGAGATTTATAGACTATCGAGTAACCAATCCACTCGAACTCGAAGGAAGAAGTCACGCGTTTGCAAAGATATTCAGTGATTCGGCGGAATCAATAATGAGAGCAGGGGGCCGACCTTCGATTTTGGTTCCTCGGCTGCGGAATTTGAGACTGTTCCCGATCTGGGGCGCTTCGGGACCTCCATTAGTTAGTATTACTCGGGGAAATATATGATCGTCGATAATTGTACGAATTTGGATGCGAATCAAAGGCACCACCAAAGTTCTATTTGCACGCGGCGTTGATCCGCAAACAGATTAGAGGCGCCTTTCTTGCGAGAATCGCGAGAAATCCACGTGAATCATGCTGCACGTACGACGCTTTGTAGGTGCAAGTATGCGTACCGTCTTCGTTATTGAATTTAACGGGAGTAAATTTAACGTATTTCAGGTTAATCTAATTAACCTTTCCGCCGTGGCACTTAAAAGGTACTTAACGCTCAAATCTTTCCAAGCCTTGGAATATTTAAGCGTTCGAGTTTTGCAGCTTTCGAATTCAAAGCCATCGAATACGCAACTCTTCGAATTTTGAAGCGTTTCAAATTTTTAACTTTCGAATTCCAAGCCTTTCAATGTGTAGGTGGTTAAATTTTCAAACTTACGAATTCCAAACCTTGGAATTTATAAATGCTTGAATTTTGTAGCTTTCGAATTCCAAGCCAACAAATTTGCAACCCTTCAAACGTGAATGGGTTGAAATATTGAAGCTTTCGGATTACAAGCCTTGGAATTTGAAAGCGTTTCAATTACCAAGCTTTCGAATTCCAAGCCCTAGAATTTTGAAGCTTTCGAATTGCAAGGCTTGAAATTTGAAAGCGTTTGAATTTTGAAGCTTTCGAATTCCAACCCCTATCAAATATACAACCCTTAAAATTTGTAAACGTTTAAACTTTCAAGTCTTTCGAATTGCAAGCCACTAACTTTCAAATAGTCATAAGTGACCCTGCATATTTTCCACTAACTACAGTGTCAATCAAAAATTATTGCCACATCCCTGTATTTACCTTCGTATTTTAATTATCAATTAATCCCAGATATATAAAATTCCCTATCATTAAATAACGCTGTTATGCGATTAAACGCGATGAATGCTTCGCGATAAAAGATCACCACGTAGAAAAATTCAACTAACACACCCACCGATCGTATTTCTAACCACCATAAGTATCTCACAAGTATCATATCGCGCCCACTAAAAAAGTTTATTTATCCCTAAACTGTAGCACTGACAATAGTAAAAGTAACAGTAAAATAGAAGCAGACCGATATAAGACGAATCAAGGAAGCTTCGATCGTGGAACAAATCGACACGAATCGCGTAAACGTTTGGCCATCGCGATGTTATTCGGTCTGACAGGAGGCTATTTGAAATTCAAATGAAGAAAGTTAAGGGCCAGCGTAGCGGGGAGACACGCGGAAAACAATTTCCCCAGACATTACGCAACATTTAATAGGTGAGGGGAAGGGGGGAGGGAGGGAGGATCGCGCAAACGCGGCGACTTACCCCTAAATTTCTAGCGATCGCCCGCTCGCGACAAGCTTCGTACTCTATAGCGGAACATTGTTCCGGGGACACGTATCCCCTAGCAGTTACGTAATCCCGAGGACGACAGGCCGCCTTCGGCCTGCAGGCATCGATTTCAAACAAAAGGGAATTACGCTCGCCCGTGGATCCTGATTTTTCGCCTTTGCTCGTCGCTTCCCTCGCTCTTTGTTCTCAGCTCTCGCGGATTTTCCGCTTCGCCGTTGGACGCGCGCGAGCTCATCGATTATTCCGCGAACGCGGATCGAGCAGATTTCCGTTTCTTAAAATAGACGCCTCGAAACAGGCTGGAGGGGATTTTAATCCGTTCGCAACCGCGACCGGTGTCACACTGAGACCGGTTGGTTTCGTAAAAAAGTGGATAAGCTTGAAGAAATTCGGACGTTCAGTCGAGATACAAGTTATCGCGTTCGAGTATTGCGATCGCTTCGTCGTTTAGTGACATCTATTAAATCCTTTGCGAATTCATGAATAATAATACTTAAGAGAGTATTTTGGGCTCGAATTACAAGACTTTAAAGTTTCAAGCTTTCGAATTCCAGACCGTCAAATATCCGAAACTTTGAAACGTTTATTAACGATATTAATTTAAATTTTTCGCTTTAGCAATCGACGTTCGACCACAAAGTTCAAAAAATGATTAGCCGGCTATTTGCAGACATTCGTCCGCAAAGGGTTAATTATAAAATACAGTGAAACGAAATAAACACGTTTGAACGTTAAAAGAAATATTTTATCGCGTTATCAATCGCGTGAAACGGAAAACGTGTTAGTCTACTTAACGAAAATCAGCATGTAAAAAATAGATAAAGAAGAAGAAGAATTTCGGTTGAAATAATCGCATTCGAAGCGTGAACAACTATACGCTTACATTATTAGCAAAAAGGACCAGTTTAACCATTTGCAAACGAGGAAAAGTAACATTTGATGAATTTCCACTCAATTACGAGTTCATTGCGGACAGAATTTAATAACATTTAACGAATTTTCGCCGAATTATTGTCAAAAGTGCCTATCAGTGACGCTAATCCAAATTTCTTGCTTTGAGGATCGACATTCATCGAGAAAATCCAAAACGTTTCGGCTACTATTTGCCGAGACTCGTCGGCAAAGGGTTAACTTTCGACGCGCTAATACGCCGTCAGTGGAAATTAATTAACTTGATTTACGCGTACCAGTACGTCGTCGGTTGCGAATGGATTAGTAGACGCGAAGGAGCGCAGAAGAATGCAAATCATCGGCGTTCACGGTCGATTCGCGGACAATTTTGTGCTCGAAATTGCGAAGAGGTTTCAGCGATTTGCATTTCTTCCGGGTACAGTAGAGCCTTCTATACTCGAGTCAACTCTTTCGCTGGGAAGAACGTGTGTACAGGGGAAACTCGGACAAAACTGGGTATTTGACTAAAACCAGGTCGTTTTATTATTTCGAACTATTTGTCCAGTGATTTTTGCAATAATTGCATTCGGTAACATTAGTTGTTCGTAGACTTCGGATGTTCATTTGTTTATTTATTTTATTGAAACGGTAAGTATCGCGGCTCTCTCTAGTACAGACCGGAACATGGAATATTTCAACGCCGCGGGCAACGAAATTATCAGTTCGATCAGTCGGCTGCTTTCGGTCAATTAAAATGTAATATTTGATAGAAATGACAAACACGATGAAAGTAGTTGTCGGACTGATGACAGCGTTGTCAAATTATTCATGTTCTGACCTGTACTAGAGAAGACCGGTAGAAAAACCCATTAATCACAGAAAAGGTATAATAATTGTAGAAATTTTAAAGTATACAATATACGTATATATATATATATAAAAAAGAAAAATATACACGAAGTAACATGCATGTTACTTTCCCATGCATGTTTGCATGTTTATGCGAATGCATACTTTTATAGAGAACAGGTAAAGCAACAGGACCTAGACAGAAATATGTTTCACGGCTATGGAATTCTAAAAATGTACTTTTTATTTTGCACTTGTTGCATAATGCATATGCTTTTATGTTTTATGTTTAAAAGCGTATGTAACGTGTTAGTTGTTCTGTCGTCCCGGTTTTGCGCCGGTTTCACCTACAAGGTTTGATCAGAAAGTTGTTACGCCTTTTTAATTTCTCGCTATAAAAATGTTCACTTGAAAGATGTTTATTTCGTAATATCATTGCAGCTATCTTTGACATATGCTTATATTTGTGGCCATATTGGATCCGTAGTTTAGATTTGTGAGTCACTCGAGCGCGTCGCGTTATTAATGTATTCGACGATTTGCTCCATAATAAGTAATAAACTCCACGATAAAATTTCCATAACAAATTATTCCATAATAATGTAACAGCTCTCACAATTTCTTACAAAAGTAACACTGTAATCGCATCACAAACGCTTGTGGCTTTCTTTTCCTAAGAATCGAAAAAACATGGAAAGATAAATAAGTCATAGTTAGCGTAGAATAATAATATTTTTATAATTTACCGTAATCCGATCTGTGGGTTTATTTAAGCGAAGATCTTCGTGTAATCTTACACGAATAAAGATTCTTATAGAAAGAAAGAACAATGCTTCGCGATCATTAAAAACGTAAAGTAAGAATCGTTATGAGAGCCGAAGGAGTTGTACCAAAAAATGCATTACACAAGTGTTTTAAAAACTTCAGAATACAACAGCATAGATACTGACGGGTAAAGACACATTTTGTTGACTAAAGAAGAGTTTCACGAACTTTTCGATCAAACCTCGTATCATTCCAATTAAGAACAGTATTTAATTGCATGGCGGCAAAAATCTAAATTCACCCCGTGCACAGAAGCGTGTAACACATAGAAAAAAAAATCCATATCCATTGCAGCTGAAAAAAATACGAAACACCTTTCAGAACACCTATCGGATGCAATATCGCAACGATAGAGATTCTACTGTACTTCACACCCCTTCTATTTTCATTCTCCGTAAACCATACATATATCATAATTTCCAGATCATCGATACCTTCCTTTTGTTCCCTACGCGATCTTCTCGCAACTCATACGCAAATCTGCAATTTTGATCCATTTGGATCAATCTCTTCGGCAGAGAAACAGAACAGAAACACCGAACACAAACACATAATAATATAGAGACACAACAGACAAACGCAACAAACAACAGACAAATATATATATATATATATATATATATATATATATATATATGTATATATATATATATACATACATATATATAGATAATACAACACGAAGACACAGAGAAGCCTAGCAGATATCGCGTTAAAAGTTCGGCGACAGTGAGGGCATTGCAGCGCTGGCAACAAACAACAGGAAGAGACAGAGGCAAGGTTCAAGGAGTATACACGTAGAATTTTGTGCGTGACAGTGCGTTGTTTTTTGGGAGACTATGGTGGACTCACCCGCCAGCAACCAGGATCATCTGCATGTTGCATGGAGGCGGCCTCTTTGTCGCTTTTTCGCAGAGGGGGCAGTCCGGAGCGGTGAGTCCTCTAGTTTCGCATGCGGTGACAGAACATAGCTATAGAGTGGTAACTAGAGACAAACAAACGGACGGAGAAAGAAAGAAAAAAAAAAAAAAAAAAGAAAGGCGCTCCCTGCTTAAAGTATCTCTACGTTTCTTCGGCTCTGTGCAACGCGGCGCGACGCGCTGAATCTTTCATTCGAACCCGAGCATCCAATCAAAGATTCACGCCCTTCCGCGAGATCTCCAAGCAACCGAGACAACGTTTACGGAACGTTGCAACTTTCCAGACACCACGGTTACACGCAGGTTTTAAGCGCGTTTTAGGTCGATTCGTTTCTAGCACTGTGTATTATTGGGTTGCTCCGGAAGTTCGTAGCGATGGTTGAGAATTAGTCGAGAGTATATTATTAGGTTGCTGCACGTGAAATGTCGTTTTCTTTTTTAAGCTTAAGTTGCTTTTGATTGTCGTGGACGCATATATCCGTCTAACGAAGGCTATTAGGGCGGATTATGGACGCGTATATGCGTTTGGAGATTATATCAGACACAGAATACAAATGGAAGTTATTAGCGTTTGAGATGGATACGAAAAAAGAAATAGTAGTATATTAAGTGGTAATTTAGTTAATATAAGACGCGAAATACAAATGGAAGTTATCAATGTCTGAGATGGATACGAAAAAGGAAGTAGTAGTATATTAAATAGTCATTTAGTTAATACGAGACGCGAAATACAAATGGAAGTTAGTCGTGTTTGGAATGGATACGAAAAGGAAATAGTAGTTTAATAGATTGTAATAGTATACTGAATAGTAAATTCGAACCCCGCACCCAGGATTCCAAGAATTGAAAAAACATGCCGACACTCCCCTATCTCATCCGCAAGTTCATCCTCCGCACAAAAACAATTTGAAATCATTCCTGCCTTGCAAATTGTATACTAAATAGTAATTTAGTTAATATATGACGCAAAATACAAGTGGAAGTTATCAGTGTTTGGGATGGATACGAAAAAGAAACAGTAGGTTAATGGATTGTAACAGTATATTAAGTAGAAATTTAGTTAATATAAGTAAATAGTTATTTAATTGCACGTTGTATCATTAGTCGGTAACTGAATAGAAGCATTTCGTCCAAAGCGAGCGTTTAAACCCGATGTGCAGTCAACGTGTTAAGATTAACTGATGGATGCTATACTTTTAATTTTGTAAAATCGTAATCGCGACGAATCACGTTAAAGAAGAAGAAAATTGTGAAAGCTTCTGTGTTCGACATCGAGGACAATCGAAATATTTATGCAATTCCTTAACAAATATACCGTGAAAGCTGTTCAAAATAGGATTCGAAGAAGATCGTATAAATAGTGGAATAGTTCAACATTGATTTGCAAAATTTAAGGTTAATGATTCTTTCACTGTACAGAAAGTCGTAAGGAAGATTAAAGACTCGGAAATGAATGCTTTTTATAAATATTTCGGGTGAGTCAATAAGAACTGCTATCTGAAACAACTTATTATTTATTATTTTATATAAAATATATAGAATATTCGACGTGGATTGACGAATGAGTACATTGTGAAATTTTCAAACCTTTTCGAATACAATGCATTTAACGTGAATCATTGTTTTGGTAAAATAATGACCAGTAAGTTACATCAGATAATAGTTATAGGTAACTGTTGGAGAAAGTTGTACGGAATCGTGTAAAAGTTACTTCGAGTAAATATATGTGTAGCGTTTCGAAGAACTTAGTTACGTTTAACGTGTTTTACTATGAAAAAACGACATTTCATACGCACTAACTTAATACATCAAAGCTTCCCATATCGGAATACCCTAATATTCAATCATTCTACTACCCGTAGCAAAAAGTGTTCGATTAAACACGATAATAAAACTAAAAACACTAACGATAAGATCTTTCAGATGCGAAATGCTACTTCACGAATCAAAAACATACGGGTAAATTAAATAAATTTAATATGAAGTAAGCGAAAAAGGGAAGAGAATAGAAAGAGAAACAGATTTGCAAATATTTTAACACGTTTGCTACGACGCTGCGAACAAAAATTCTATCGCGCGTCTTTACTTTCGAATTTTTCAAAAACATAGTGCAAATTTTCACTTGTACGCAATATGACTATAATAAAATCATTTTCCAATGCGTCACGTATACGAAATGTGCAAAAAGTCAAGTTTTCCAATGAGTAACACTGAGATCGGTATTAAACGTGTTAACAGCGATGCCATATTTGATTAATTTATTCTTCACGTTAATTTACTCACGAGCAACTATTTCGTAAAAAACAACCATGTGCACATTTCTGATTATGTACGTAAATATTTCGCAATTTCCGTCACTTAAATATCGCGCCACAGTCGAACGGTTAAGGGATTAAGTAATAAGATTTGAAACTCGTCAAAATTGACGAGGTTCTTTAAATTAACCCTTCAGGAACGTCGTAGGCTTCTGTTCCTCTCATGCAAACAGAAAAAGCTTTTGTATTTCAACAAGTTTACCCCATTATGCTACTACTTTATATCACTACCTGTAAAATACGAAGACTAACTATGCATCCCATAATCGCCAATAAATAGTTCTCTATATTTTAAACAAAACATTAATCTTTTTATACTAATCGTAAAGAGAAAATAGGGTTCGTACATCGTACAAATGCGGTCCCTGAAGGGTTAAATCTGACATTAAACACGTTTTGTATCGAACGTGTCTCGAACCGGAAATAAAACCGTTTGCTCCTCAAAGGGTTAAATATGAGACAGAAATTGCAACGACACGCAGAGCTGTCGAAAGCGCTACGAATTTTCCGAATAACCCAAATATCAATGCATCGGCGAAGATTCGAAACCGTGTGGCATATTTTAAGCAGGGTGGAAAAGGAGAGAAAGATAGACAAGTAGGGAGAGAAAAAGTTGAAAAATACTGGCTAAAAATATATGTATATATAATATATAATATATAATATATAGATATAAAATACGGTCTAGTGGCGAAGAGAAATAGACTGAGTCAGAGAAATCGAAACGGAAAGAAGTGGAAGTAAAAAGAGAGTACTCTCTACGTAGAGTAATAATTACGTGTGATGAATCGGTGTTGTCAGACGTTCCGTGACAGATCGACCTTGAAATCCGAGGTCTGTTCGCCGCTATTCGAGGGCCAACGAGGGAATCGTTCAGGAATTTTGCCAACAAACTTCTTCCGCCGACAAAATCGACCGTGCAACGAAACAAATACGCCGCGAAACTTTTGCCATTTTTCCTAAATCGAGGCTCGTCGAGGAACTGGCAGAGTTGCGCGGCAACCTTTCGATAAAAGCCTGTTTAAAACGGGAACCGTAGGTAATTCGAGCCAACAGCCAGGAAAACGCGAACCCTTGAATATTTTTAAAACAACCACGCTCTTTTGATCCTTACCAACGTTAACCCTCTATAGTTCGGCGTGACTTTCGAATCATCTACAGTGGAGTCCGGTTATCGTGGTCACCGATAATCTTACGATAATTATAGATAATTAATATTAGTTAACCCTTTCGCTATGGCTGCTTGACATTCAAGACTGAAAGCATAGATAAGAAGCAGCTTTTATCGATACGAAAATAGGATACAAAATATTTATTTTGCAGCTTCGTATTATTAGTTACGATCCCAATTTTAGTATACAAATGGAGACGTTTGCAATAATCTACTCTAGACGAATAATACGTATGCTCTTAATAAATAATTGTCTAATTTTTCAGGGGGTATATTTACTATATATACTTCGTAGCGAAGGGGTTAAAAACAATCCGTCTATTTTGATAAAACTTCGGTTATTGGTAGAGGAAGTGGTTCAAATATCGGCTAGTTTTCCTCTTAAAGCTCACATTATTCTTCAGGTGTTAAGTATGACGAAATTCCATTAAACCGTGTACGATTGACATAATTGCGAATATATAAACTGACTACAATGACGAAAATTTTATATCCTCCGTGTAATGTTATCAGCCGGTTATTCTTGTAAAGAATTGAAAGCTACAAAGTGATCGTAATAAGCGAAGTCCACTGTACTTTATCGATTCATTTAATTATTTATCGCATAGCGACGAATTCATTTTGTGATTCTACGTCTCCTTGGTAACCAATAATATTAACAATGCTTTTCTATGCAAATGTGAAAGAGAAGATCGTGGTTTATTCGGATGCTAATTTAAGTTTATTTGGTCGCTCGGGAAAGGGTTAATACACATCGGGTACACATGTTCAAACGTTAACCCCTTAACGGTTAAATTATTCTTCGCTGATTAAATTTGATTTCACGGATTCATCATTTGTGAACATCGTATCATGATTTCTTTATTTTCAATGTTATACTAAATTCGTTCTCCAAAATTTAGAGTGGCAAAGGTAAAATGAATGTACAAATTATTAACCCCTTGTGGCTTTTTATTGCCCCTCTCATTTGTTTGCCGAGAAATGTTACGTATCTCAGTGTTCTTTATTTCATACGTCAAATTTAAGTATCTTTTATCAACGCATTTTTATGGGCTTTAGTATCTTTTATTTCGTACATCAAACTTAGGTAATTTTTACGGTTATACATTAAATAAGTATTTATGGTAAACGAATCATATTCACGGATAAAAGATACAAAACAGACAAAAGATTTATAGAATACTACCTTAAAAAATATCGAGTCAAGCTCAGAATAGAGAATCTAAAACGAAAATTGACGTCGTGGCAGATTCGACATAGGAGTTCAAAGGGTTAATAATAATAATCAGACTGAGGATCTTTATGCAAATTCATTTCTCCGCAAAGAAAAATAGCAGCCATTTTTCCATTCTGAATATTATAATACCTTCTTTAACCTTTTCTCTGTTGATTAAAATAACGATACGCCGTGTTTGCAAACGATTCTAAGTAGTACAAAACTCGATAAAGAAAATTTATAAATTCTACGCGTTTCCATTACGAATAACGAAAACACAAATACTCTTGGAACCTGTTTTTCAAGATCTGATAAGTAATGAGCTCTCCGCTGCCGACTTGTCAACGTTGGATTAATGATTTAAGCTTTTAGGAGTGCCCGTACCACGTATCAGTTCAACAATGAAAGGGTTGATGTAAATACTACGCGTATAACGATACATTTTGACATATTTAAATTTCCTATGAACTCATGAACATCCACAATCTAATGACAATGTTGCAATGGAATACCTAATAAATGGACTGCGAATATTTATGCAAATTCGAATTTTCTACTACCACAGTTAAAGGATTGATACAAAACTAGATATTCATTTCACCCTTTAACCATTTAATCACCGCTATATTTTAAAAAGTGACAAAATAAATATACGTCCTTAAACGAGTCTAATTTAAGATATAAATTTATACGAACTTTCACACGCAAATACATAGACTCGTATACACAAATATAAATATTTATTTTGTACGAAAAAGGATAGTGTATTCGCAAAACTATAATTATTCATATAGTAAAAAAACCGAACGCGACAAAAAGTTTGAAAATCGCTTATCGACACCCGTGTGTCACAAAAAAAAGTTTCGCTTTGTCGCCGATCGACGGAGCCCGTAATTAAATGGTTAAATATTACAACGAGGTACCTTACTCTATTTGTTTGGTACATCTTGAACCCTTTGCACTCCGTTGTCTCTGCTACGGCGACATACATAGATTTTCTCAAAAATCAACGTTTAAGGTTTTCATTTATTCCCGCTAACTCGATCTTCATTTCTTTCGAAACAAAGTCAATTAATAGCAACTCTTCCCCTTTCCCAAATACGGAAGAATACTTTAATTTCTCACGATAGCCAGAACAATGTGTTGCAGTTGCCGCTAGTTTACATTATTAGAATAGTTTTGGAGCGCAAAGGGTTAACGTATCACGCGTGCCTTTTCGCGATTTTCGATTTCCCAGAGGCGCATAAAAATCCACCAGTCTCCTTCCTACTAAAACAACCAAAGCTCGCGAAACAGCGACGAGCTCCACCGTTAAAGGGTTAATCGTTTCATATTTGATAACTCGTGTCCCGTGTTTACCCGCGTTTATGTAACCCCGTGGCAAACAGAAATTCGCGATTCGATTAACCGTGCACAGAGGTAGATGCGATTACTTTCGCCGCGCTATTAAATTAGTTCCCCGGGTGGCAAACGCCAATAGCGGAAGAAACACAATAGAACGGTTCGAATAATGGAGGTTCGAGGGTTGGACGGTGGCTCGTAAGCCGAGAAGCGGAAGGAAACTGTCGGAGAGTAAAAAAATCTTAGAAGCGGCTGGTATCAAAGAAAGAGGGAGAGAGAGAGAGGAGGCTGGAAAGGGGATGGAAAAAAAAAGAAAAGGTTTGCAAGAAAGAGGAAAGGTAGGATCTTTCTCGAGGTCTTACGTAAAAGCGGCCCAAGCGATTCCTCGTTGCACTGACGCGCGCGGCGACCAAAGAGACTCAACTTATAGCAACGGAACCATCCGTCATTGTGTGTGTGCGTGTGTAACTGTGTGCAGCGTGTGTACGTGTGAGCGCATAGAAGCGCAAAAAAGTAGATAGATAGAGAAGAGAAAAGTACAGTGGCTAACTGGCGATGGCCCAGCAGATCGCCGTGGCGGCCCGCACTATTGTACCTTCCCGCATGTTGCGTTTACTATCACGAACCCCCGTGTGTCCCACGCACGTCCTAGGACAGCCGGTGGTGTATGTGTTATGTGTGTGCCACTTACGAATATTCTTCACCCACTGTCACAATCGTACACTGTCACACAACAACAGTTAGAAACGACGCTCGAACGGTGTTCGATAACGCGCGAATCACAAGATCGTTCATCGTCCGCGAAACGATTCGTACGTACGCGGTCGGAGATAAAGCGTGCCCGCGAGAGATTACTTTATAGGATAGCTCTGGTTCTTTTCGAGTTACTTCGGGTTGTAAATCGGACGAGTAAAGGGGCGCAGGATCGAAGCGGGACACGGGAAAGAGTGACCGTGACTGTTGGTCGGCCGCGTTCACTGGCACACGTCGGGTCGGCGTTACGCAGTCGCGAAACCGCGGCGATCCTCTTTCATGGGAAGTTCGAGTGGAACGCGAAAACGCCACGACACGCCGAGAGGTCTGCCTGTGCGTATCGAGCCGAGAGGAATCACTCCGTTCGCCACGATCGCGACGACCACGACGACGACGCGAATGACGCGACGTATATAACGTCGGCTGATCTACGTCAGCCTTGGAGCGCGTTCAACGAGCGAATAGCTTTCGAGGCCCGCGTGTCACGCGCGCTCCAAATTTTCTCCACCGCGACGCATCATCATCGCTACTGTCCCACGTTGCTCGAATTTCCACGAGTTTGCAAAGCAGGAGGGGTTTCCGCGAGGAAACTAGCCAGCCACAGAGGGGGAGAAAAACGGGGATTTAGTGAATATCGAACCGCGGCGGCATCGTCGGCCAGTCCGTTCGTTTCATCGCGCTAGACGAGTCCACCTCGAGCAAGGACGTTGCACGAATTTCGAACGCGGCCGCCCCGAGGCATTCTCAAGGACGGCGAAAGGATTCAAAGACGGTGGCTGGTGGGTGGGTGGTGTTGGCGAGAGGCGAGGAGGGTCGAAATGGAAGGATGGCATGGGTGAAAGGGGAAGGGTGCTGCAAAACACCGATAAAGCGCAGCGTCACGCAATCATTTAATTTAATCGCGGCCAGGACACGAGTTCGCCTCGTGTAACCGCGTTCGCCTCGTCCTCGTCCTCGATTTCGTCCGCTATCCGCTTGGTCAGGTTAACGAACACCATCGCGCACGTTCGAACCTACGTTTTCAGAATAGAAACGTACGGTGGTAAATGAAGAAACAAACACGATCGAAATGGAATAGAGGAAGACGAAGAGGAGGTAGGTGGAGGAGAAGGGGGACAAAAACATTTGGCAAGCGTTCGTCACATTTCGCGAGCACTGAAAAAGCACTGCCACGCGGTCTGTCGATTCGATTAGCGGTTGTAACCACCCCGTGATACCGTGTTTTTAACCTTCCTCTCTTTCCCCTCGCCACCCCTTCTTGTCACGTTTCAAACGAAGCACGACCACGTCGGAAGGGTGAAAAAAAAACGTGAACGTCTCGCGTCGTCGCGACGGTGATTCTCGTCGTTACGCGTTCCTTTAATTTTTCGGCGCGTGCGATAGACGGGTCCACTTTCGCGTGGGATCCTTGCGAAGCCCGAAAATCGTGGAAATCGGGTCGAACCGCGGTATCGATGACGGGACGCGAACGACCTCTTCGAGTGCACTAGCGATAGTTGAACAGCGCTGAAAACAAAAGGGTGACAAGAGGAGGTGGGAAGAAACGTGGACGCGCGACGCGATGACAAGAGCACAGGACACCAAGGGTAAAACGTAAGCGGGAAGAAAAAGGGCGAATAAGAAGGAAGAGGAGGAAGAGGAGGAGGCAAGGAGCATTCGAGCACCGTGAGACACCACACTGGTAGCACACAGAGAGACGTTTAATAATTCGATGACGAAGAACGAACGGACCGGTAGGCAAATTCACCTCGAACAACCACGTTTCCCCGCGTTTCGTAGGTTTCTGAATCGTCGAGCCGGACGTGCGTGTTACGAGACTCTCCTGGATACCAGAAAAGGACGAAACTACCGCCTGGGAAGGGATGAAGGGAGCGGGGTAGGGGCAGAGGGGTAGGATAGGTGGGGAGGGTGAACGGCGAAATGAGGGTGAAAGACGAGGAGTACCAAAGGAACAACGATGAAGGACGGAGGAACGGTGGCGACCGAAGCGAATGACAGGAGCAAGAGTAATCGAAAAAGGAGCGGCAAAGAGGAAAAGGGGTTGTAATAAGGAGGAATAGCTGCAGGTATAACGACGCGTGGAAAACGTGTGCGTGTGTGTATGTGCGTGCGAGAGATGACCACGGGCGTTTAAGCAGGAACGAGAGGCTCGCGTACGACAGTCCCGCGCCTCCGTCGAGTTAAACGGTGAGGTGTTTGTGCGTTTACGGGTACGGACAGACAGAGAGACGTAGTAGGATGGACCTGGTGGGACAGGGCGGTAAAGAACGGTAGAGGTGCCAGGCTTGTTGCTTGGAACCACCGCGGCGTTGCACAGAGGCGCCACTGCCGCTGCAAAATCTCCTCTCCCTCTTGTTTCCACCCTCCTTTACCCTTTTCCTCCTTGCTCCTCTCGCTCCCTCTCACTCTCTCTCTTTTTCACTTCCTTCTCTATCCATTCCTAGTTTTCGAGTGGCATCTCCGTCACGACGATATTCTCGTCTCGCTTAGTCGTTCGCCACAGCTTCCAAAGAGGGAAGAGAGAGAGAGACAGGAGGGTGGGGTTTAGTTGGGCGGGCAACGTGCGCCTGTCGCGTACACGATACACGATACACGCTCACGTTCACGCTGGTAGACGCTCATTCGTGCCTATGTTTGAGACCGGGTTCCACAGCGTTTGTATATGCCCGAAACGGGTTTGTGCGCACCCATGGGTGCGCGTGGATGTATGAACGAGCAGGGTGGAATCCACCGCCGCTCGCCCACCACATCCAACCCATCCACCCCCATCCCCATCCCCGCCATGCTGCCTATGCTGCTGCTCGTGCGTGGGGTTCCAAAGTCGATATCTAGCCACACCGGCGACTCGAGTATTATCCTCGAACACCTTCGAACCTCCCTTCAGGATTTCCGCGTGTCTTGGCGCGATTTATTCCGTCGCAATGCCTCCTATCTGCTTTGGCTTTTCCGATCAAAACCGATGCGATGGGGTCAGCGTTGCGCGAAACGGACAGCTTTTGGCCTTTGGTGGGGATGAACGAAAGGATTTGGAAGGTCGCGAAGCGCCACGGTGTGCCGTGGAATGAATGGATCGCGCGAACGAACGGTACCAGTGTGGGGTTGATTCAAAATGGTTCCTCCGTCGAATCCGGTCGCGACGATACGTATAAGTGAGTCAGAATGATCTTCTCCCCGGGGAGGATCGGGCAGAACTCTCGTAAATCCTGGCTTTCTTACGCGCCTGGACATCGATCGTCGAAAGGAAGACGGAAATCGAGTGAAAACGATGCCGTTAAAGAAGTTTAGCTACCTCGGGCTTTCGAAAGGAGACCAGAAATTCGAGTAAACTATCACTTCCTAATGTTCTATACGAACATTATTCGATACACGTGTATTTCTCGCGGTTATACTTCGGATCGAATAAACGTCTACGAGGTTGATTTTCGATGGTTGGGATAGGATTTCGGGAGAACCTTTTAGCAATTGCATTGGCAAAGTATCGGCACCTTTATTCTTCCAAGAGAAACGCGTGCTTTTATCGGGTATTAAATTTGATTTCTACGACGCGATGTTTTCGTAGCTACGTCGAGGTACTATTATTAGGCTGTTGCATAATGAATGCAAATGCTTTTAAGGTAGGAGACTTTGATACGTGTAAGTCGTTTTACAGTGAACAGTTTTAATGGAAGTGTGTTAATATGATTGAATCAGTGTAATAATGTGAAATTCTGTACGATTATAAAACGGCTAAAGGAAGACGACATCGAAACGCGATGTTTATTACGCAATAGCCTAATCAATGACAGCAAAATTAATGTACTCTAGTCAGATATAATCTATGCATCGTGGATTTTTATGCAGCTGTGTCAAATTTACAGAATGCACGTAACATTTGTACGAAATATTCCAAGAAAATGCACGCTGTAATACTTAGAGGGCGAAATCTTCATTTCACTTTATATATTTATGTTGAAAGCACATCTATAAGACATTAAACATGAATTTAAGAAGAAATATCCGCAGTCTACTATAAATTAGCATCAGAACGTAGAAGAAAGCATAACGAAATGCCAATACCTTCTGTAACCACTTTAATATTTATCCCTTCGCTTGTAAAAGGCTTCGGCTGCATTTTACACGAGGATAGGAGTAAAGCTATTGTAGGACTTAATGAAAAATGCATCTGCTAATTGCAGTACCACCTTTGTTTAATAATGAACGGGTACAAAATAGAAATTATCGTCGCTGCCTTTGCTCGAAAAAGGAATACTTGAGGTGTCTCCATCCTAACGTTTTAAAATTTAAGTCCTCCGATTACTATCTTCGTATCGCGTACGGAAATTTTTCGCGTGTCGTCGCGTTCGTAGTATAAAACACTAAACTATTCAGCCAATTTCTTACGCTGTTCCATCGTTTACAGGAATATTAACTCCGTAAACAGCTATCGAAATATCTCAGCTAAATATTTGTCACGTGAAAATCGAAACCAGCCACGTGACCTTTAATTTTATAAAGCATTTAGTTGTTCGAAAAATTCGTAGCGTTTTTGGCAAGTATAGAAGCAATAAATTAAGTAAAATAAAGGTATAGATAGAAATCTGTAAGCTTTCTGGGTATTTGAAAAACGTCGAAGGAAATCATTTATAAACGTTTCTTAAGTTACGAAATTCTATTATCACTTATGTGTATTCTGTCAAAATTTGTTGGAAAACGAAATCACGTATCTGCTAGGAAACTGGCTAAAAATCACCAAAACTGGATGCATCATTTAGTAAACTTGTAATCTGAATAATTATTATTTTTCAATGTTCCTCGAATATCGCCACGAACTTTTCGGACAAGTTAATACGGTAACGTAGTTTTCGAAACCGCAGGCTCGATCGCGGAAAGCTTACTAAGCGGCGATAAATTGGAAATTAAAAAAACAACCTTGCCAAAGCTGAAACAGTAACCACTTCTCGATATCACGACTCTCGTCGTTTATTTTGCTCGTAGGATTCGGTCAAAGTTCCAATGGTTTCGCTTTCACGAACCTGTCACGAAGCTTGTAACCTTGCCAACAAGCACCAATCGAATGTTGGAAGCTTTCGAGCTTCCAGGTAATACACAAGTCTTCGAGTGAGCATGCTTCGGAACACGAATAATTTCACGAACCTCCGTATTATCCTGCCGAACGAATTAACTTTTTACGCGCGAGACGTAACAACGAAATTTGTATAAGGATAAAGAAATGAAACTTAAATACGGATATTAGAGCGTTTCGGTCTGTAAATATTAGGCGTACAAATGAATTCTGAGCCTGCAGAATCTTTCTCAAGATTCAATATTCAATTTACTAACGGAAAGTTAAATACAAGTTTAGTATTCAATCTTCATTTGGTCAATTCTTTGATGACTTTTTCGACGAGTGACGATTTTAAGCAAATTTTAATTCTGGTCATAACTACCCTAAGAGGGGGATCTGACGGTAAATAAATAAAAAGAAACTAGCTGTTCTTTACGGTTATCGGGTCTGAATTTTAAGCTACCGTAGCGAAAGGGTTAATAATGAAAGTGTTTATCAATGGTATTGATCGAGATATTTTGGTTGAAATGGCGACACGCGTGGAAAGCGTTAGGAATGCACGAGCGGCTATTTGCCGACATCGTCCGCAAAAAAGGGTTAATAAGCTCTTTGCCGTGACCGTTAATCGAATTTCTTGGACGGCCATTTGGCAAAGAAGGAGACACGACGATTACACGGTGCATACGTTGCGAGGCGAAACGACTATCCGATATTACTTCCTCGATTGAACCTTAAACGAGGGTACTTTGCGCGAGCGCTGGAGGATGCGATGCGATGGTTCGATACCCGCACGGGCGCAGCAATTTCTCTCGAATAAACATTATTCACGACAACGGCGGCCCTTGAAAAATTGCTCCGGCGATAGTAGTCTCCTACTATCGAAAGCTGAAATTATTTTCATTATTCATTCGTACGGGTGCGCGTTCGTTGTGTAAGGAAAAATAGGCAAACGTTTCCGTATATTTATTTATTCTAATCAAGTCTTTCGCTGCCGTAGCTTCAAAGATAGGAATTCGTAGTAATAAGATAGGATAACGATAAGGATTTAAGTTTACAAGGATATGTTTCAAGGTAGGGATAAGTAAGTTCTATTAAAAGTTGTATGAATTAAAAGGTTGTGTGTATGTTTTGTTTTTATCGAGATATATGTAGAGATAGGGACAGTAGGGATGTTAAAAGTTGTATAATTAAATAGGTGTATAGGTTTATAAGGATATATTTAAAGGTAGGGTTAGTAGATGTATTAATAGTGGTATAAAATAAGTATATTGAATATGGGGCAGAGTGATATAAAGCAAAAATGTACGTACAATATAAGATAGGAGTAGTTGAATGGAGTGAGTGCATGAATGAACAAATGAATGAGAATTCCTTTGTAAAAACCAAGTTGCTTTTTCAATACTGAAGAGGCTAAAAAATGAACTCGTATACATACATATAGATATATACACGTCTTCAAGAATGAAACTGTCGTTTTATATCCATTTTTACCAACTTAATATTCGTTTCTTTAGAAACAAGCGATATCGAAGGGAAATTTTTCCCTTTCGCGATAAAATCCAACAAAAGTGCGCAGAAATTAACGGTAAATCAAACTATTAACGAAACTTGGAGCGCGAAGAGTTAAATTTTCTATTAAATGGGAATTCATAGTTCATTTCCGTGGAAGGCCAATCATTGTATGGTTTCCAACTACAGCTTTAATTTATTTCTTCATTTCGAGGAAGAACCCGCGCTAACTTCTTCCGTATACTTATTTATACGGGGAAACAAACCCATTAATAGCAACGATACAATTCCAACGCAACGAAGAAAATACAATCTACGGAGCAATATTAATAGAATATCAATCTTGAATGGATAAAAATATTGAGGATGCTATAAGGAGCCTAGAATGCGATTCGAAATTCGTTTCCGATAATGTACGTCTCGCCTTTTATTTTTTTTTTTCCCATCCGGATGATTATTTTACCTCTCGATTGGATCGTCGACAGGAATAGAAATTCAAAAGACAACGATCGATCGCACGCCCGAGATTGATCTTGCACGCGAAACGAGGCGATTTAAGAGATTAACACACACTCAGGTGAAAAGTGTGCATATTTACCGAATTTCTTTCGAGGCGGCGCATAATCGTTCGCCGTATCGAGATCTCCGATATCGATGATAACGGCAGCGTTTCTCAACCACATTGCCACGTTTCGTTTAAGCAACTGCGAGGAACTTTTCGTTGCTAAATGTTCGAAAACGTTTCCAATTAACAGCGAGTTACAAAATAATATTTAACCCCTTGCCCTGCGATTATTTTATCACTCACGTGTGCCGGTATTAGTCGATCGTTGCTTTCGTATCGCGACACGTTCAAATCATTCGGATATTATACTAACCTTATCGGACAATGCCAAAATTAAAGTTCAAATTAAATTTCACTCTCAACAATAATCGATTTTTATTGAATCCACGCGAAAACTTATAGAACCAGTGTAACTCGTTATCGTACGGCAAGGGGTTAACTAATAAACCAACGTCGTACTCCAAATTCTAAATATTTCAAAGGATTTCACGTATGAAATGTGGCGAGAAGAAACTTTGGCTCACCGCGCAACTTTGGCTCTTTATACGCAGAAGAATTTTTATAGCACGAATACGTACGTAATTCCCGCTGTGTATCGACTTTAGTTGTGACGTATATATACGACACAACCGCTTAATGGATGAATGCGGCCCAATATTGGGCCGCAGCCCATAGGTTGAGAAACGCTGATAACAGGTTGGAACTAACTGCAAGCAGGCCGAATCTAGGACACGTGAAAATCTTTTATCTGCACTGACCCAGACCTAATTCAGGATCGTCGGTAATCAGACCCCTACACATGCCGAGCTGGTTCGATAGCGTGGTTTAACGCTAACAGCTCTCCTTCTCTCTCTCTCTCTCTCTCTCTCACTCTCTCATCTAGTTCAGGGCAGTGATCGATATCCGACTAATCGACAGCTACGGAATCGTTTCGATCATCTTGACCGACGAACGAGCGGCAATTTTCGAGCACGCCGGCAGCTGCATCCTTGCCACGACCTGGACTAACGCGTGTCGTAATTCCCAACGCAACTGGCCGTAATATCGTTTGACCTAATCGAGTGATCTCGATGCCCGTCGAGCGTGCCATAGTCGCTAGTCAGAGGCAATGATTAACGGCGTTTCGCAAGATGCGCCCCCGCCTTTCGCGTAAAAATCACTATTTCCACGAAGAAGAACGTCGACGGAAGAAGAAATGCAGTTTCCTCCTATAAATTACCAGCATCTCTGACAATGATCAACGAAGAGCTCTTCGATTCGATTTCGCAGCGTGAGTCTTTAATGGAAGGCTAAGCTAGCCTTTAATTAAAATCGGAGCCAGCTCAAAGGGAGAAAGGAGATCAGATATCGCCGCGGAACGATCAACGGAGCTCGTAATAAGCCCGAAGATCTTACTCGGGACAATAGGGGATGAAGCTTGTGCAGGGGACGCGGCCGGAAAACGTTGCAAACGCCGCCTGTCGCGAAACTCGCCAACTTCTTCGGGGCAAGAAAGTTTGCAAACTCGACGGCGAGCTTTCGCGCTTTGCTTCGAGGGAGCTTTAGCATCGTGCTACAGATCTCTACTTTATCGACGCGAGGCGAGGGTGAATTGAAAGAGCTTCGAAAGAAGCGTGTAACGCGCTTTGGTTCCACTTATTAAAACGTATAAAGCTTTGTTCCGTCTCTGCCGGTGTGCTGTAACTTTTACGAAAGATCACGCCGCCGATGCTCTTAAGCAACGTCGAAAGTATTAAATAACTTTAAGGGGGGAGTAATGATAAATTAAGAATAAAGCGAAACTTACGAGTCCTTCGAAACTTTAAATTAATACAATTTATACGTTGCGCGGAAGTAATATAAGCTTTGTCGTAAGATAGCGGAGAAATTGTTAACCGGTGGACGTTATTGAAACTCGGAAGGTACGTTTTTAGAGGGTAGCTTTCAACGAAGTTCCTAATCGAAACGATTCGTACAGTGATTAGTTGCCGAAGCTCGACGGACACTTCTAATCAATGTGATTAGCTTACACAAAAGCTACGCGTAATCGACGATTAATTACTGATAGCTAGACTGCGGGCTTCAATGCGTTTAGGGGAGTTTTATATGCGCATTTATGGTCACGTTAAGTGAACAAAAATATACAAACGGTATGTAATACATTTGTCTACGGATATAGTAGAAATTGCGATATCTAGAGGGTGGAATAATCCTCTACTTATGCGTTCTAAAATTAGGAGAACGTGTAAACCGTGTCGAAGAGCGTAATGTAATGGTTAGAAAGAGATACACTGTTGTCCAAAAGTTTCGAATCACTTTCAGGATTACACCTGTACGAAACACTCCAATCATTATTTTGCCAATCAAAAATTACTATTTTAAACCTTAGTAGCAATTTCCATCGCATACATAAATCCTTAACCCTTTTTTATAGGTTTATAAATTAAACAATCATTCATTAAAAGAACACGTATTGTTTCTCTACGCTATATTATTGCATCTGTTCTCATATTATTACGATACACACACACATTGTACGATAAAAGTAGGATTCTAATTGATAATATAAAGTATCTAAGTGGTTATATGTATCCTATTTTCGTATTAATAAAAACGTTTCCTTATCTGTGTTTCCATTGCTGAGTTCCAAGATGCCGTAACAAAAGGATTAATTACAGAATTTTCAAAGGTAGCACATTTCTAGCAATAAGTTCTCTCGCTTCCAAATTATTTGCATTCCTCGTAACGTTATAGCGATTCCAAACATTTGCATCGAATATTTTACATTACACCATTTAAGAAGTTATTTACTAAAATATGTTACCGAATATTCACATTACTCGCTGTAAATATAACTCGAGAAAGTGATTCGAACCTTTGAATCGACGGTGCAAATTACTGTACGAACGCTCGCGGTCGCAGTTTACACGCGTAAGCCCCAAAACGAGACGATTCCTAGCTTTGCAATGCATTGGAATCGAATGTTCGCTTAAACGGAAGGCGCGGACTAATCGAGCTACGAGCGCAAAAAGCAACAAGGGAAAGTAGAAAAGTAAACGTAGAAAGACGCGCAGCATTTAAATTACTGTCACCGCTTCTTGCGCCGTGGCAATTGACTACGACGGTCACCCTGTCCGCCCGGAAGTATCACCAAAGAGAACAACAATCTCTCGATCCACATCGTCATCCTCCGTGGCTCATTTGAACCTTCCCAGTAGCTGCTGTTTGGTAAGACATCACGTAAATGTTTTTCGTGCAAACTGCATCTTGCTTCGGAGCCTAGATTAAGAGAGGAATCCTTACAGATACATCGGCAAACTTCCTTCTTCGCCGGAACAAATGTAAAACTCTTAATTAACCGGTGCAAACATTCTCGTTACTCAAACCCTTTGCGATCTTCGTTTACGCGAACTCTCGCGTATTTCAATGTTCCGTGCCGGAGAAATATTCGGTTGAGTAAGAAAGTTGTTCGCTTCGCGGCGATGTTCTCTTTTCGGAAATATTACGATTAAGGAATGGGAAAATAATAATATATAGAATATTATTGTACGGATAAAATAATATTAGCCCCTTGCTTTAGGAATTTTTTAAGGAACATACTTTGCAGCATTGGTTATTTGTTATTGTAATTTGTAATATTCTATCGCATTCGAAACACTGAACTGTTATACGTAACTAAAATAAGATAACGGGTTATAGCGAGATATAATATCTATAATATATATAATAATGGTAAGATTTATTAAGAAGAATTTTTGGTTCTGCTTTCCAAATGTTCATTATTAAAGCAAAACGTTACGAGAAATAAAAGAAGGCTTTATTTTGAAACTTCGAAAATGAAAGAAATGGAACCAAAGACGAAGAATCATTTCGTCCTTGAAATAAAATAATTTGTACTACACTTTAATTAGTTTGTACATTTTAGCATATTACGTGCATTCCACGTCATATTGAGTATTTAAATTCTCCATAAATGCATAAACATGCGTAGCCTAGTAATAATAGTTGATACCGTTTCAATGAAACGCGAACGAACTTATTACTCAACCTAATAATTCGCTCGTTCCACTTTCTATCGCGATATTAATTATTAATGCTAATATTAATCGATTCGAGTTTATTTTGCGTCTCGTGTATATTGAACTTGGCGTGCTCTCGCGTCGGTAAACACCTACAATTTTGATTGCTTTCGAACTTCTCGTATTATTTTATAACGTTTTCCATTTCGTTTCGTTGCATATTCATGTGTTTGATTAGAAATAATTAACGATAGATTAACGCCGATTGTTCGATTTGATTAATTTCTGGCAAAGGAAATATTACAAAATCAGCGAAGAGAGATAATGTTGAATTAGAATAACTGTTCGTATCGTTATACTATCGATCAAGATTAACATAAGTTGCTTCAAAATAATATTTATAATTTTCACTGCAAAGGACAACGTCTTCAGTGGCAATTCGGTCTGTTCATATTAATTACACAATTTTTTATTTATTAGTTACACAGTTAGGTGGCTGGTAAACGGAGTAAATATAGTTACGCGGAAATACCAAAGCATAAGTTAATTTTACTAGGTTAATAACTCTTGTTATCGCACTAAATAGTATTAATAATAATATTTATAACTTCTGTAATTTTAAGCAGTCAATTCGACGAGTTCTTCCAGTTTTCATCTTTCCTATTTAATACGAAGCGCGTAGAATTTATAAACAGTGTTCACATTGAATTTATAAACAAGTATTATACTCGTTCTAATAGTGAAATTATATTAATCACTTGTCATAGCAAACATTAAATTTTAATATTAATTTTAATCAACTTTGAAAGTGTTAATGGTAACAAGACCAGTGATGGGAAGTAGTTAAGACTATTATTGATCAGACCGCTTGTAGAATGTTACGAAATTATCTCGAAGGAAACTCGTGAAGTTTTTATTCGACTCAATATTGGTCCGCAATATATATAAGCGAGTAAGCGAAACAATATTTTCTCGCGGAAAAGTGTCAATTTTCACTATTTATTCGAACCCATTTCACGCGGTTCTCGCGACTCTAACGAGGCCGGTGATGGAAAGTAGTTGAGGCCATTATTGGTCAGACCGCTGACTTTGCGCGCGGTTCGCTCGAAAACCAACGAAATTATTAGGTTATGATTATGTATAAATTATTAGATATATGAAATATCGTTTCTTCGAGTTAAAAATGTTAAACGTAATACCGCAGATACAGCGGCGACTATATAAACAAGGAAACACTCGTAAATCGAATTAGTTATAGCATTCTAAATTTTGTTCCCATTTCTTTGTCGAATACATTATTATAAAGTATCTACTTCGTAGATTAAAACCAATGAACATGCAATTTTGTGATCTCTACGTTTGCATTTTTCTGGAATTTAACAGAAACTTGATTGTCTCTATTTATATGCTCGTCATTGTATATTTAGTTCGAATAATTTTAACATCATTCTATACACTTTTCTGCAGCAATTAACTACTTTCGTTAATATATACTCGTAAAAATCACCAATCTGAGGATGCTCTAATTTTCCACCTGATTTTCTGTCCAGTGAAAAATGATTAATTTCATATTATACGTATCAACATTAAATTATTCCTCTACTTATATAATCTTTTCCAAATCCCAGTTCCAATATCTTTCATTGTATATTCGCTAAAGATGGACCTTCTCAAATATTCCGATTATTCGTGATACGAAACACTGACATTTTCACAATTTTATTATTACAACGTATACAGGTCTATATTATCGACAATTTCTTTCTCGTTAAAACGTGATTCGTTACAATGAACCATCGGATAAAACTTAACTAAACTCATGAATGGTACATTTTTAAGGTGTGGTGCAACTTTATCGATCACCGTGCCACACTTTTACAACACGTCGGTTTCGTTTCGACGAATACGAAAGATGCTAAGAGGAAAAGCTAATTAACTCTCGTGGAACGAGCGTTCGACACGGCGCGACGAGAATCGGAGAGAAATCGAAAGTAGCGAGACCGCAAAGGGTTAATACGGAATAACGAGCTGCCTATCCGGTGTGCAGCCGTTCATTTCGCGAAACAAGTTTATTTGTCCGCGTATCGTAATACGACGACGGTCACACGGGGCCTCGTGTCAGCTTGCGTTCTCAATTTTTAATCGCGCGAAACTCGATCGTTGCTCGGCCGCCTAATAAAATGAGAAACGCCCGCGCCCGTTTTCTCCTGCTTTCGAGAAAATTCAATTTTTAACGTTAAACGCCCCGACTTCGATTATCGACTGCCGTCTGATCTTCGTTTTTTTTTTTCTTCGCTACGCACTTTGCTCGCTTGGCCCTAATTAACCGGCGCATTATTCCGCGAAAATTGGATCCAGCGGCTTCCTTCCACGTACAAGGATTCACTTTGAAGGATCGATGGATCCTATCCAGTGTATTCTCGACTCGTGGATTTTCTGTCGTCCCGATTCATCGATTCGGATCGAAGAACTCGAGAATGATGCGACGTGAGGACGTTTAGGAATCGAAAGAAATCGCGAAGATAGTAACGAATTAACGCTAGAAGGACCATTCGTGTACAAATTTCGGAAGGTTACTGTTTTTTGGTAAATTATAGACGCGCAATTAGACCGTGGATTTTTATGCATTTGCGATGATAAGTTTAAATTTGGAAGAAAAATACGGATTGCACGTATTGTAATATATTTTACAATAGTATGCGAAATACTTGAAGCGAAGCACAGGTTACAATATTTGGATATAATTATTAGGTTAGCTAAAATGTTTTGACGTATTTTAAAGACGCACAGATGTTAAACTTTATCGAACAATATATTAGCGACTTTTTTTGGACATTTCTCATTCGATTCTTTGACGAGTTGCAATTTCTTTAACAAAACCTCGTTTTAACGAGTTTCATAAGCTTTGAAATTCTCCAATTTTCTTCCAAAGTAACAGATTCGATTAAGAGTATAGAAGGATGAAAATATAACAATTTTTCAAGAAATGGGAAATAAGGAATTATAAAAATTCACTAATCGTAACACCGATCTTAACATTAATGTTACTCTGCAAAAAAATCACCAGACGTTCCGGGCCAATCTAATATAAAGTTTAAGAGACTACTTTCAACCCTCAATAGCAGAGTTTTCCAATCTTTTCGAAGTAGCGTCACGCTTTATGCTATTCAAAATTTTGACAGAACATCGTAATTAATAAGAAAAAAGACTCTGCACTGAACATAATAACTGTGTAATATCAATAGTAATACGACTGGTATACAAATCATATTATTCAAAATGTTGAATATTCTTACCGGAAATTGATGGGGAAACACTGTTCTATAGAGTAAAAAAGCAGCATAAATGAATAGTGAAAAGTTTATTAAAAGAACTTCGGTCCTTCTAGTGTTAAAGAGTTGCCCGAAATGTTGCGTGTAACTAAAATTCGGCGATCTGGGGCTCTAGCCGGCGTTAGCGTGTAAAGCTAGGTGAACGATACTTACAAGTAGAATGCGCTCGCGACGAAAACTGTTAAGATCAGAGAGTACGGTAGACAGAGGTGGCAAATGTCGAGAGATCGTAGGATGAAGTTGGTAAGTAGGAGCAGAATCACGGAGTGCACAATGAGGGCTCCCAAACCCATATCACATTACCAAGGCATCTTAGCAAGTTTCACAGAAATTCAACGCCACGCAGAAATCCGCCGCTAATGCACGGAGCTTGCTATCTATCTAGTTCTCGCCTTTTTTTTTACCAAAGGAAAAGATTAAAATTTAAATGTAACGGCGCGGACAGAGTTTCGTTTAGGAGTGGGGGCAAAAATATTTGACCGAAATAAATCGTAACGTTGCGTTAATTACTTATTTCTTCACACGATATAGGAAATATTCGATGACAATAAATCCTAACGTTGCGTTAATTATTTATTTCTTCACACGATATAGGAAATATTCGATGAAAATAAATCGTAACGTTGTGTTAATTATTTATTTCCATACACGATATAGGACATCTATGTGAAACTTTGTATGATATTTAACCCCTTTGCTATGGCACTCTAAAGTTAAAAAAAATGTCGAGCTCATAGATTGGGATTATTTATATTACTGCAAAAGTACTATGGCTATAATTGTTTGCATAGTTCGTGCGATTAATTATGACAGAACAAGTAGAAGTTATATTGTTGTTGCTGAAAACGAATACGGATATTTTTAATTTATAGACTTGGATTATACGTTATTATTAGATTACAGATTAGGTTAGATATAGATTAGTAGATTATATATTAGTATTGCTTAATATTGGGGAGCGTATATATACGCACTTCTCAGCGAAAGGGTTAAACAGTATTCGTTTTATTTGTTAATTATTTCTTTCTTTAGACAATATAGGATATTTATTAAGTGTATAAATTAATTCTGAGCCTTTAGGATTTAATAAGATTTAATATTTATTTGGAAAAAGTAAGATATCGTTTTAATATTTAAAATTTTTAGCGTTTTCACGTTTATGAATCAAATTCGTCTCTCGAAGCGTAGAAAAGTAGAGATTTTAAAATGATAAAGATACCAAGGGTTTAAAAATAAAGGCTCTGAATTCATTTCTACAGCTGATAAATAATATTTAAAGAGTATTCGTATCAATTCTTTCGCTCTGCCTACGCCCTTGACAAAGCAGATTTATAGAACGAAATTAAAGGCTCGTGCAACCAGGGGTGATATAATATTCAATTCGAAAATTAAGTAGTGGACATATAGATTACGTTCTTTACAAACGAGGCGCGATCCTCGGGAAAAAATGACTCGAAAAATTATTCGAGTGCACCGTGGCTTGATTCGATTTAACGCTCGGATGAATCCATTCGCATTAAAAGTTGACACTAAGTCAAGCGTAAAATATCGTCCCAAATGCGCGGATATTCCACGAATCTTGCGACTTTTATTAGATACGCGTGGAAATTTAGTTTAGCTTCTCAATTGTTTAACGAAAGAACTTCCACCCTATACAAATTCTATTCCTTTCGTCTGAAAATACATTCATCCTGGTTACTTTGCTTGTAACTGATTTTGAAAAAACTTTATACTTCGCGTACATACAGCGGTTGTGAAAAATATTTCCACGCTACTGTACACGCGACAATTTTCAAACTTATTGCAATTGAAAAAAGCATATTTATAGGCCTAATTAATAAATTGTTCACAGGAATCGTAAAAGACGATTTCTGTACATTATTGGTAACGAGCGGAAGATGTAATTTGCCACGTCATTAGCGTATCTTTTCCCTTTCTCGAAGTAGAGAACTATGCATGGCGATACTTTTAATCATCTTCTTCGCTTTTAATAATACGCGAAATAATGAAATAACATATACTTACTGACAAAAGTTAAGAAACAAAGTAATCATTTGCAACGTTCTGTATATTCTACATCTTTTGAGATATAAATAGCTTGGAATAAAAACGAACATAAAAAAGTAGCATTGCATATGCCAATTAATAATAAGTTATCCCCTTTTTAATTTTAATCTATATACTTCAGAAAATAAAGAGTGCACGAAAATATGGAACGGATTACTTTGTTTTTGAACTTTCGTCAGTAAGTATAAATCAAAGTAAATGATTTGACAAACAATGCTTCCAAGCTCCACACGCAACTCGTTGAATACTGTTTAACCCTTTGACTGTGAAATGCGTATATATACGCTCCAAAATATTAAACAATCGTTTACTAAAAATATCCGTATTCGTTTTCAGCGACACAATATCAATTCTACTATAATTTACATTCGTTCCATCATAATTAACCATACGAAGTATGCAACGAATTATAACCGTAGTGTTTTTGCAGTAATATAAATAATCTCTGATCTGTGCATCGAGAATTTGTTTACTTATGTACATAGATTAATTTCGTAACAATATTTGGAAGTTCAACTTAACAGTAATCTAACATTTTATTATCTTAAATTTCGTACTAATTAATTCACGGGTAATTGTTTTGCATACGTAAACTATGTGCGCATTTTACAATTAATAAATCATGCAAACATCGCGCCGCAGCGAAAGGGTTAACCCGTTGCGGACGAATGTCGCGAATAGGCGCCCAAGATTATTTTATTTTTTGGACACACGTCAATTTTACAGCAAGAAATTCAAATTAACACTAATCATAGACGGCTCTGTTAATAATTGGACGCGAATATGTTGAATCCCGTCCTGAAAGAATTAATAACTGAACGCAAAAATTCGTTGAACGTTATTTTGTTCCGTCCGCAAAGGGTTAGATGCCGAACTAAAATACAGTATCGTGCAAATGTATTTTCTCGTTGCCACTCCTGTACCAATCAACCCCAAACAAAATCCAAACTTTCACCCGATCGTAACCTTTTATAAAATGCCGCATCGATTTATTTCCGGGGGCAAAATCGGTCACGCGTAGACGTGGACGCGGAATAATGGGCGCGCGTTGGCGAACTTAATCGCGTTTAAATTGATAAGAGAGCCATTGGGCGTTATTTCTCGGAACGCGGCAAGCTCCGATGCATAGGCTGGACGTTTGGTCGCGAACACGATGGTGGAACTCGCGAAAGGGTTATCGATACGCGAACCGAGGTAGATCTTCACCAACGGCAGACTGAAGCCGTGCATACGACTAACCGCTAACTATCGTGTCTGCAACGGGCCGAGGAGATAGTGCTAGTCTGACCAATGCTACGCCGTGGTATCGTCAGTGATACACTAATACTACTCGTCATTATTGGTTCACTGTACGTCGAGAATAGCTCTCTCCACTCGCTGTGTCACATTTATAGGAAAAATATTTCGCATCTGCGAAATATCTTTCCCGTCGCGTTTCGTACAGTCGGTCACCGGACGTATACACTTCGAATTTTAATTGAATTTATTTTATCATTCATTTTAACGTTCAAACGTTTACGTATTTTAGGGTACATTTTGGAATAGAAACGGCGCGGAAATGCGTGAAATGTAAAATCGCGGGAAGATGGAACACTTCGTAGAAGGAGCATCGTTGATTAGACGAATAAAATTGTTTCTAAAAGTTAGTAGTAAATGTATAAAGTAAAAGTATATAAGTAAGTTTATTTGTGCTAAATAAATTATGGGACATCGTAGACTTGTTAGAGGATCTGACGAAGTATAAGTACAGTTGTGACAATAAGTATTGTTTACTTTAATACGTACACCTGGACTTTCATGAAATCCTATTTTTGGCGCACGTTTATATTTTATATTTATTTATGTTTCATTGTGAACGAATAGGAAAAGCATCGCTACTTTGTGCCAATTTGTGTAGTTTAATCGATAAGTAAGTTTATTGCTCTTAAAATGATCGAAATTCCTGTACTTTTTTAAACGTTTGGAATTCAAAGGTGTACGTAGACGTTTGCGAGAGAATTGTAAATTTCACAGTGGCCTAATTCGGGGTAATTCATTTGCAGAAGATTTCAAACGATGCTCTACATGCATATAGACTCGTGAATTTAACATTTATGGAATATTAAATTGCATATTAAATATTTATGAAATAGTAGGCGCTGAAATTAATTATTCGCCACCCTTATCTTTAATGTTACGTAACATTTATAAAATATTAGGTTGCATATTAATTTATTTAAATTGCATATTGAATATTTATGGAATATTAGGCGCGCAAATTAATTCGGGCCTCTCATCTTTGAAGTCTCAACAGTTTTTGTCGACTCGAAAGCGTCATTTCTTCGTGGAAAGAGAATTCAGTTTGTACTTAATCCTTTCGCTACCAAGGACGTATATATACGCCCTTTAATGATTCTATTGTATTCGTATTAGTTACAGAAAATTGTTTTTGTATTTTATTCGTATTAGTGACAGAAAATTGTATTTGGGTTTGTACAAAATTGTATTCTCATTGCATTTGTATTTGTGGAAAATTGTATTTGTATTGTATTTGTATTAGTAATAGTATACTAATATTTATAATAATATAATATTTGTATTAATTAAATTAATTTCTAAAATATTACTTAATATATTTCTCTTAAAAATTTGCACCCGCTACGCCCTAAGAATTATGAAAGGGGAAAAGTATAAAAATGCAAACTTCATTCATTGGCATCACATGAATTATTGATACGAAAGTTTCCAACCCGTTCGAACTTATCTAATACGTACATAATTTTCCCATGGAAAATTCTTCGAAACGTTTACAGTATGAAATATATATAAATGTATGCACCGCGTACATTGGTACAATATATGTAATCAGGGACAAATTCATGCTACCGTGGAATGCACTTTGAGTGACGAACCTTAACGTTCGAACGGTTAAATTCCATTCCTCCTGCTGTATTTTTAAAACTATGAATCTGCATAAAAATTCACAGCCCGACGACGAGATACAAACAAATGCTTATAAAATATGCATATAAATATTTATGGCATAATAATTCCTATACACGTAACTTTAATATTAAAGGATTCACGGCGTTGTAAGGAATATTTTCATTCCAAAGTGCAGCTTTCGCATAAATATACGCTGCCGGCCAAAAAATGACGAATTGCTATGCATTTTAACGAATGTAAAAAATTCAGAAACGAGAGAATTTAAAGATGTGTTCTATTAAAGAAATTTCGAATCGAAAATCTATGGACGTAAAAGAAATTGCTGTTAACTACTAGGATATTCATTTTTCATCGATAAGATAATTATTAGAGGATAGTTTATAGTCGTAAACCGGAAAATGATTCCAAATTTTAGGCTGATAGTGTATTTATAATGTAGAAGATGACTAGGTGGGCATTTTTAATACTTACAATATTAAAATATTATTACACAATATTACAATATTATCAACCCCTTTAACTTACAACAATAAATCTCGTGACACGAATTGTAGATAGATTCATTAAAGACAAGTTCTATTATTTGCAATACAATGCTATTTCTATCGTAGCTTTATTGTAACTTGAAAAGATTAAGGATCACTGATTAGTATCACGAATTATGTAGAACACATTACCAGGCAAAAGTTTGGAAACAGTAGGTATTTCGAGATCAACAAAGACGAAAAAAGAAAAGGATTTTTTTTTAGAAATGTTTTGCCTTAGAAAACGTTTCAATCAATAACACGTGAAGATAAAAGAAACTGCTACTAATATCTATAATATTAATTTTGAATTAATAAGAAAATTAACAAGATCATTGAAGTAGTTCAACATGGGTATAATTTAGAAAATGATTCCAAATTTTTGGCCGGTGGTATATATTTACGCGAAAACTGCACTTCGAACGAAATTACGTACTTTGAAATAAAAATATTCCTTACAACGCGTGCATCCTTTAATATTAAAGTTACGCGTATAGGAATTATTGTTTCACAAATGTTTATACGCGTATTTTATAAGTACGTTTTAAAATAAGATATGAGAACTGTAATCCGTTAACGTTAACTTAAATTCCATAGGAATATTTCGACGTGGAAAGAATAAAACGAAGGAAGGGGTGCAGCGTTAAAGATGGACGAGTCTGGGCTAAAGGCAATGGTTTGCAACACAAACGCTTAAAAGGCTTCAGAAAGCTTGTAACCACTGAGAAGAAATACCACGACTGAGTGAAGGATCGCGTTAAAAATTGGGCTTGTGGGAAATATGTTAGGTAACGTTGAATTAGGGTTTCACTATCGTTCATGTCTCGCCTTGACTTGAAATTAGCACCAGCCGACGACCAATTATAAGATTGCTGCACGTGCAACGTCGCTTTCTAAAGTAGCACTTTGAACGCGTGCAGATTTCTCAAACCGCTATGCATATTTAAACCTTTATCGCATTTTCACGATTCGGAATTTGACTTCAAATTGTTCCATAGTTTAACGAGTGAACATTTCTTTATATCTGCATACGTACGAAGCGATGGAAACAGTCGTAAAATTCAATAAACAGCAATGTTCAGGATCAATATTTTGTTATTTATTTCACTACCGTATTAACGAAAAATTACGCTTCCATTTTAGCGGGAATTTTTAAGGCGGGTACTTTGTTGTATCAAATATAAATTGCCGAATTTAGCAAAAAAAGAAGTGGATTATTCGTTGGTACACCTAATAAACGTTGAGTTTAACAACAAAAGTGGATTATTCTTTGGTACACCTAATATACTAATAAAATGAAAAATATCTGATAATAAAGATCCATTGCACAAATATATTATAGCTTACGAAACATCATCGTATCGAATAGTTTGTGAAAGGAATTTTATTAACGTGTAACTTAAATTGAAACAGAAATAATTCTGTTTCGCTATAAAGTCTCGCTTAAAACGTATGGCAACCATTCTGTACAATACTTCTACGCGAAATTATGGAAATATTCTAAATATTCGTGATTGTCAAGTTCGTCCAACGAACCAAATTGTGAAGTTTGTCCAAGTTCATTATGGTTACTCTTAATATTCTACACGCGTGTATCACGGCGAATTTCTATTTCCTTAACGTGATTTATGATAAGTACAGTGTCCGTTTACAAATGTCAAACTTCGAGGGAAACGAGATTTCACGTGGTCCAACTTAATGCGACTGTCGACAACGGAAATGCGCTACGAATGTACACAGAAGCGACTGAATAGGGAAATGGTACAATGTAGCACTTTGAGTAGAATCTTCCTAAGAGGGCAGACGTACAAAGGATACGTTTTGCTTTCTCGTCAAACTGCCCGCCCTCGAAAGAAAAGAAGAATCCCATTGAAATCGTTTCTTTGCAAGTTAAATAAAGAGGGAAGATTGTCAGGTAACCTAAATATTACTATAGAATACCGAAGCAATTGTACTATTCCGGATGATTGAGGTTAAAGTAAAATTGAATGAATCGTAGTAACGTAACGCAGAACGGTTGCTAGCAGTCGATATAGCTCATAAATGATTATCTGCAGTGCTCAATTTAGCGTCTCTAAATGCAGCTCGGTCGCCTAAGCCGATCTTTAAAGTTCTTCAATTTACTCGATCATGCTAAGAGAAATATTTGCGCGTCCCGTTGCTGTTAGGCTTCTTGCATCAATAATTCTGGCTTTCGTCCGACCTTATATTCGTTTGGCCAAAATGTTTTTTTTTTTCGCGTTTTACAAACGCAGACAGAAACGAAACTTTAACAAACGATCTATTGTGAACTTGGTTTCGACAATTCTTCGCCACATCGTAGAATTTCTTCGTTCCTTTTTTAACCCTTCTTCGGATTTCCAATTTTAGTTCGATTGATCGGCTTTCTTTTTAATTCAAGCATCAAGCTGATAAATGAAAAACTAACTTCTTTGCAGCGATGAAAAATTTCACGATGTAATATGAAATTATATAAATTTTCACGTAATTGTAATGACACCCCTTTTAAAGCACGCTTAGTTTGCACTTGCGAAGAAGGGTTAAAAAGCTTCGCATTTTCTTCAGCGAAGAATTCGCTTAGACGACTTTCTCAGGTTTCAGATTTTGTGCATTTTTTCATATTAGGTAAAGAATTTTACGAGGATCTAATATGGAGAAAATCTATCACGATTAGTATATTCTATTGTTTACACTATTGTTTCCTGATTTATACTGTTTTTTTTTTACAAATACATAACTATAATAATTATATGTTACAAATAAAATTAGAAGATTTTGGAAATTCGTGATTCGGTAGCTGAGGAAATTAATAACGTTTCAATCGAGGAAGTTTTGTAGTCTAAACGTCACAATTTTTATTATACTTTAAATATTTCGCACAGTTATGTATACTGAGTGCATCCTATACTTCGTTGCACATTTAAATATCCCAGAAATGCGAAAAAATTCGCAACGTAGTAATAATTAAACTGTGGATTTCGATGTACATTTATAGTTTCTACAAATAAAATCGAACATTTTACGGACTAAAGATTTGGGGGTTGTTTCGTCGTCCAAATGTCACAATTTATATTATACTTTCAATACTTTGCATGCTTTTATGTATTATATATTTAATCTGCGCTTTCGCGTGCGTCTAAATTTTCCATAAATATTATCAGGTATCGTTACAAATATCAAAGAATGTACGACCGCGAAGAAATAAAGAAGAAAAAAATGAATCAAAGTTCAGAGGGTAGGTTCTTTCCTAGATACTGCACAAAGTGGCTATATTTCCGCGGAAGCGTTCCACTTTTCAAACGAATCTAGGATTTTCCTGTCGCTATCACCGCTCCTCTTCCGCCCTTCCCGGTTGCTTCTTTTTTTTCTCTCTCTCTCTCTCTCTCTCTCTCTCTTTCGCTGCTCGATTCCAACCGGCCGACACTGATGCAGTAAATTGAATCTCGAGCACAAGGAGCAAATTAAATCTCGGAAGGTAGCTACATACCTTTCTACTTTATTATTACAGCAGAAGTCGGCCACGCACCGAACTACCATAAATCTCGCGCGACAATACGGCCGACTATAGTCTGTCGCGGACGACTGTTCCACTTTGCGCGACGTGTATTATTAATTCCGGCAACGTTTAAGTCGTCGTCTATCACTCATGCGAGTAAGCTCTTAAGTAAGCTGCATTCTATCCGCAAATGTTGCGAGTTCCAACCCGATGAGATGTTTTTTTTGGCAAATTTTCAAACGATATTTCTGCCGGCAATTACGGAATTGGTGTCCGTCCAAAAACTAAAAAATTATGCCCCTCGCGTATCTTGCGATACACTGATTTATATCGCAAAGATACGGAAGCATTTTCTCCTTTCGATTTATAACACGTTCACGATTACCGGCACGCTTCAACGACGAAGGCGAACGCGTTGGTCGAAAAAGTTGAGAAGAATAAATATGATAAAATAATCTAATCTAATGTATATTAATTTCAATTCTAATCGAACTTTAATTCTAAATATAATAGAACGGTATGGTAACAGGTAAATAAATGTTATATATTTGTAGGAGTGAGAACGGACGAAAGGACGTAGTTTTAGTTTAGACTTTCGTTCCTTACGATTTATGACAGGACCCCTTGAGCCGACGCTGTGCAGACGCGTCCCGATGTGAACGTGCAGGACAGTTTTCCCTTACCCCCCCTAGGTTTAAGTTTAGTTTTTAAGGATTGCCATACCGAAGGAGAAGGGCTTGGAGATTGGGAGAGCATCGTGAGTCGCCGAGAAGGCAGGTCATAAAGTGTAGCGTAGAAAATAGCGTGGAAACTTCAATTTAGTGTAGTAGCAATATCACGATCTCCTTTATAATAGTTTTTGTTATTAAATAATTATATTATTTAATCCATACGCCGACTCGTACATCACCCGTGAATTTCCCATCCTACATATTATTAAAATATTCTTCGACCGAATGCGATGGCTCATTCATATTTATCGATCCGGTTCTAGCAATTACCAAACACTATAAACTGACTGAGAACGCTTGATCGATCCACAGATTCGAGACTCTTCATTGCAAGCACCGTCATCCTATTCTTGTCTCGCGCGCGCGCGTGCTACCGTGTACAAATGAAGAGCGAGAGGGAGTACCGTACTCGATGTACGACATGCGATATTTAATCCCGCTCCACCGATTGCAGTAAAAATTGCTTGCAATTTTGTAACGGTCCACGCGAAAGCTCCGAAATTCGGCGAGCATTCGACCAGTGGTTTCAACGATGACACACATTCGGCTTCGATAGAAAATATATAGACTTTCATTGGAATAGTTTCTACAGCTATGGCAGATGTACCACGTACTGCCACTTTAAGGTTCGCGCGTAACTTTGTTTAACTAATTTAGTACGTCGTTAACAATAAAAGTTTCGATCATAATATATATAAATTCCAGTTTCGAGCATAATATTGTTCAACCTCTTTTTTATTTATGAACATTGTTTTTATATGTTCAATATAATAAATTCGTTACTACGTAATTGAAAATGTACAACAAAGTCCACGGCCCTTCGTACTGTCACTTGAAAACTTTTCATTCGAATAGAAACACGTTTTACATATATATTAACACGTCACTTTGCGTAACAGATATAAGATACATAATAAACGTCGCGCCTTACTGAATTATCACACGTTCCATACTTTATAATTATATTGGTCACTTTTTAATGTTCAACAACACATTTATCTGCCAATATTTATTTATAAATATTAAGTGTAAACGAATATACAATAATTATGTGTTGTTACGTAAACCGAAGTCGAAATTTTGTATGAAAATTTGTTTACCTACGATTCATTATACATTACTTTGCTATTAAATAAAGGAATTCAAGTGGCAGTTACAGGAACAGTGACAGTACGTGGGTCATTCACCCTAGACGGCACAAGAATTTTCCTGTGACGTTGCACGCAAATTCGTGTATGAAATAATTATCAGCTGCGTGCAAAGGTTTTGTTGGATTTGTTTATAAACTGTTTGATTCTGTTTCGTTGGTAACAATCGTTTATTTAATGAACCGGATAGTTGCTGTTATTTTCGATAACGTTTGTAAATTATTCTGATCGAAGTCGGATTTCTCTCTCTATCGTAATTTCCCCTTAAACAGTTTCTAGGTTTATAGAGTAGAATATTACACGGCGTAGGAAGATGAAAACCTTGGAATCTTAGATGATTAATGAATATCAATCGAGTGTCAAATAAGGGACGCTGACACAGGACATGATCAATATCTTGTCTCTCGTGTCTACACGTAAAACCAGGGTGGTCTTTTACAATATTAATTTTAGCTGGAGAGAAGTTAAGACTATAATCTCCAGATATGATTCTATTAATAGACACAGTGATTCCGCGAGATGAATTTTTTTAGGAGTTCCATATCGGATACCACTTTTTTGAACTGCCAAATTTCACTTCTGTTAGTCTTTTTACTACGATAACAAATCATTCGAATTATTTCACACTTAACAATTTAAGTACGATTATAAATTAGTTTCTTCGCTCACGCGTGTTAGTTTTATTAAAAAAAGACAACGTTCTCTATTTTCGAGAAGCTTTTAAATATCAGATGTTCAATATTACCAACATTTGCCATACATTGTCACTTTTATTCGTTTCGAAATTAAACAAATTAAATTGAATACGAAAGAACTGAGATTGTTCTACTATTACAACCACGTTTCTCTCCTTATTAATTCCAATACAAATGTTTCTACTGCGTGTAGAAAATAATAGATTATCGCAACATTTACTTACAATTCCCATCATTTTAAACGCGTCGTTGTCTTATTCTACTTTGAACTAGTAACGTTGCGTGCGACGCTGAAATGGTAAGAGGACCAAATAACCTCCGGATGATCTTATACAAGAGCGAATGATTTTATACTACAGATCATCGATGTTAGAAGTTTGCAACCACGCGACGTTGCACGCGAGAGTATAAAAATACGAATTGTTCACGGGTAGTGTTAACGCACAATTGCGGCTCGTGTAAAATCTGCAATTCGTACGCGACATTTGTCGACGCGTACGTCGACACTTTTTGTCGCCATAACAAGTCTACCCTCGGCGACCCCACTTTCATCCCCCATAACGGCCGACGATCTTCTGTGACAATTTTCACGCGTAAATTCACACTCGTTCCACGTTTAAAAATCATCCATCTCGAAGCAGAAACGTGCACATCTGATATTAAAAACAACGCATGCAACGTTTCGTGGCAGCAAACGATTAAACATGTGCGACCTTCTCATGGTGCAACGAACGCAATGGAAAGAACGGCAAGGGTAGTATTTTAACGATGCGACACGGCACTCCGAAACATTCCTAGTCTTCCGTGCATTTGGGTAAAGGTGAAAAAAAAAAAAACAGTGCAAGCTCGACACCGAGAGAAAAATCTGGTCTATCTGGCAACTATTTTTCCCTCCTTTTTATCCCTTTTAGTTTTGGACACGATACGCAGGGCGATAAGGAAGTAATCGGAGTAATAAGACTAAAACCGATAAGAACGCATTTTTTAATTATCTCCGTTAACCGAATTTTATTGCATATTTTTTGCTCGGTTGCGAATTTTTCTACGAGTTAATATTTTTCCAAAGCAGCCCAAAGAAACGTTGATTAAATAGAAGACTGCTTAATTCGCGAGGTATAGTAATTTGTACATCACTCTGAATGTTTCGCACATTTTTGCACGTTACGCGAGCGACGCAGTTTTTCTGTACATTTAAATGTGCCAAATGCACGAATGCACGAAGGCGGGTACGTGAAATTCGCTGAAAAGCAAACTCCAACGAATACCTTCGCGACTAACTGTAAAATTGGATAAAAAATGTAGAGTAACGACCCTTTCTGCGAGACTTCCTCCGATTCAAAAGTGTCGTAAAAAAATTCTTCGCGTGCACGTACATCCAATACGCTTAAATCGAATCACGTGCACGTTCACCGGTGCACCCGGAATTTAAAATATCGCCCACCCCGAAAATAAGGTCTCGGGCAGAAAAATTGCTTCTGCGATTTTCCGCCGACGCTTTTCAGCCGAAGATCGGTGCGCGAACTTTGCCGCACCTTAAAGGTGATCCTCGAAACGACAACAATTGACATCGCAACCATTTATTTGGCGCGTAATTGGCACCTTAACCCCTAGACGCTTAAATCATTAAATTATCGAGACGGTGCAGGTAAAATGGCGGATTCGAGGGTGGAATTAGGATTACAGTGATGTGGTAAAAAAACGAAATTTTATTAACCCTTCAGAGATGGCGTGATTTTCTATTTCGCTAATGCGAGTAGACGAGATTTCTGCGTTTCGACAAATTTTCTACACAATGCTACTAATTTAGTTAACTATTTATAAAATACGGAGACTAACAACGCGTCGTATATAGTCGTTAATAAGTAGTTCTGCCTGTTCGAAATAATTATTGATCGTTTTATACTAGTCATCTAGTTATAATTATCTTATACTCGTCCCCGAAGGGATTAATTAAATAAACAAGTTTCGATAGATTTATCAGATTTCTACCAGCAAACTATCTGCTATGCTTTCTGCAATATTTCGAAAGATTGGTGTATACTTTATTACTTCGGTATTATGGTGTATTATGCACGTATTGTTATTAGACTGCGGATTCTTATGCATGTACGGATAATTTAAATGTGCTAAAGAGTGCGGAATGCACATAATATGTACAAAATATTTACAGTGCAACAAGAACTATAATATTTAAATGAGACAATCCCCTATTCGAGTCCCGATTCTTCAATTTTATTTCTGAAGATACGAATGTTCATAAAACCCCACAGTCTAATTATTATAATATATTATGCATACGACTATTTCGTATTTTAATATCCTGGAAGATACGCGTGTCTGAATCGGAACGTGCCGTAAACGTTTCGCGTTCGAACGGATCGTATAATCGAGAGTTTACTGTCGTACAAAGGAGCATAAATCGGAGAATCCCACGGGTTTCTGCGTTGAACGGTTAAAAGAGGAACACGAGGGGTTTCTCTCGGCACACGGGGGTTGAAATCGCGGGAAGGTTAGGGGGTCGGTTCCGGGGCGTTTCGATTCCGATTTCCTGCATTTACCCGTACATTTCTCGGGCGGAAGGCAATTTCTTTCGGGTCGACACATCGAACAAAGCATTCCAGGTATTCGCCGCGAGAAGGGAGAAGAGGACAGAGCCTCGCCTCTTCTCCGGTCCACGCCGATAATTGAGTAGTGCGTGAAAGCTTTATCGTCCAAGGTGCAAGGCTCTTCATTCCGTTTCATTCCATTCCATTGCATCGCATTCCAAGCTTCGATCGAAAGCATCGGGAGAGCGATGATACCCAATATGCTGGTTCTCGCGAGGGCGCACCTTATATTATTATTTATTCAATCGATTCGGTTTTCGTGGCGCTTTTGTTTCGCATCGATTTCGGCATCGACACGCAGTCGTTTCGTTTGATTCTGATTCGGCGTTTACTTATCGGTTGATCGGTTTTTGGACTTTCATCGCACGTGCTCGTGACGGGGATACAACCAGTAAGCGGTCCAACATCGAACATCGCAAGCTTGTGTGTGTTTTTTTTTTTTTTTTTTTTTAATGCCTCGTGCTGACAGATATATGTCGGGAGATGTCGGGGAGGTCTGTGTCCGGCGCCCAAGGTCACGGTGTGGAACATACAAAGCCTCTGTGAACATTGTGCATTCGCCATCAGTGGAAGCTGCGTGAGAGGCTGGAACGCCGTGTGTTCCGGATGGGATTTATGGGACAGGGGTACGCACGGATCATGCTTCGTCCAGATTCCTCGTGTCTTTTCGCACCACGGTTGAGAGCCGTGGCAATGCTCGAATTCTAGAGCAGCTCGAAGTTCGAACCGAACCGAGACTCGCTTTTCGATACGATTCGAGGAGACTCGAAGGAATCGAGTAGCTCGACGAAAACCGAGCAATTTAAAGGTGTCTTGTGATTCGAACAGCACCTCGAGTGATTCTATTTTTAGTCAAACATACCGTGAACGTACCACGGTTACTTTAATTGTTGCGAATAATGCTAACATTTCGTCTTTAGATATGATGTAACCACTTGTGCTGCGATTATTATATTACTTACGTATGCTAGTGTTAACTAATCAATGCTTTCGTATCACGTTACGTACAAATTATTCGAGTATTATGGGCAATTTTTATTTTATAACTCCCGATATCGTAACGCAAAGCTGAAATTAGAGTTCGAATTAAGCTTCACTGTCAATAGTATCTATTTTTGTGAAACGTGCACCGTAAGTTATAAAAAGAACGTGACTCTTTATCATACTGAAGTGGCTTAATCCCTCGCTTTACGCTCTTAGACTTTCTCCGAGAAACTTGTCTGTTTAAATCTTTATCTTAAACTCTGCCACTTTACATTCTATACTTTATGCATTATTTGCACTTCATTATGATCTTCTTATCTTATGTAATGGGCTCTGTTTCCCGTAAATAAGCTACTACTATTATTATTATTATTACTATCATGTCCGCAATGCTACTCTATTTTAGACATTTTCAAATGATCTTTTCATTTCGTGCAATACCTGTTTTCCAATTGGTTCTCCTTCCCGAAAATAAACTACTATTATTACCATTACTATCGCGTAGAATTTACCGTACGCAATGCTGCTCTGTTTTAGATATTTTCGGTTACCGTCCAGAAAGTTTGTCGCACAATTATTCCAATCGAAGATATAGATAGCATCGATTTCTCTCGAGCTCCTCGACGTCTTTCTAGCTGCTCGGTTCTCTCGAGCACTCGGATCGGTTCGCTTGCTCGAACCCCAAGTAATAACTCGATTCGCTTTATTCAAGCATTTCACGCCTCCACTCGGCAGCCCTGGAGATTCGCAAATTGTCAGCGCGTAGCGAAACTTTCTAACTAGATAACGCTGCCCGCGTAGTAATTTCGACCGATCGAAAAGCATAGCGACGTGGAAGGGTCGCGCTATTACCAGCCATCCGGTACGAATCGATAACAAATTTATAGCGCGGCGGAAATACGTCGGGGAAATACGTGAGTCACTGGAGTGGCGGGTATGTCAACGTGTTTCCCCGCGGCATTTTCTTCGAACCGTAATTATTGTATCAGGTACACGTGCATCCGACACAATGGTATTTCCGATCTACGTCCACGGGATATTTGCGATTCTCCGGGGCGGAAAGTCGAGTCAGTGACGCGAATCTTTTCTCCGTTTCCTACGGTCCGCAATAAGCGAGTCGAAGGAGATGGACTTTACCCCGTCGATTCCGACGGCGACGCGAGCAGAGCCGCTTAAATTATTCAGGGGGGAGGATCGGTTATAGAAAGCCAGACATATTCGGCGACGAGCTACGGCCACGGTCAACGACCGGAATCCCCGAGTCTCGAGTGGAACCGCCGCTCTGCTCGCGGACACACGAGGATTCGAGGATGCTTGCAGCACTGGGTAACGAGGCAGAACATGAAAACAAGGTATAGGCAGGTAAAATATATACGGAACGAGTCACGCAACTCGAACGGCTTGTATCTGTTTCTTGATTAAAATTGGAGAAAACGACGGGGCTGAAGCTGGAAGATTTAACTCCTCAGCGAACAGGGCGGTTTTCTACTTTCTGGCAGATATATGCGTTTTGCATATGCAAGTTGTTGCATTATTTTCGAATATACCGCTAACCTCCTTAACGTGCGCATCCCTGGCAGAAGTTTCGAATCACATTGCAAGGAACGCGCGAGTGAGTTTAAGAGTATTAAAGTATCTTGGTTGGCGCGTATGGAATGTCGTTAAGCGTAAGTAGATTCTTCGTAAAATATTGCGCGTACAGTGGATACGATAAGTGTTCGTACACCACTGTATCTTTGCATTGTAACCACTACTTAGTTTCATTCAATCGTACCAAATTTTTTATCATTCAAGTTAAGCGTAGCCACGTATTAAACAAATATGAAAGAACGGAAAACATGTTAAACATATTAAAGAAGAGAAAATTTGGCACAATTAAATTTGATTAAGCAGTATTTAAGTGTAAAGATAGAGTTGTGTGCTAATACCTTTTGTAGTCACTGAATATGTTTGATCAAAATGGTCTTTACATTATTTTACACGCTTCTTGCCAATAATTAATTGGTTTCATTGTTGTACAATTTTATAAATCATCGCGTTCAGGAATCTTTGATTTTTTTCTTAATTTACCGTGCAGTAAGTATCAAATTTTGCGAATTAGTGCATAACTGGCGTTTCAGGCGTTTTTTTAATCAGACTCACTATTTCACTTCTAGTCTATTCCATATTTGCAATGCATATTTAAATCTCGAGTGATTTCCAGCTAACAGGAGAATATTGTTCCAAACTTAAATCACGGTAAGTCTGAAATTGCATCTTTTTTGTTTGGAAAAATTCGCCAGTGAAAACTTTACGCTGTTAATATCGAACCGATGAAGAAATTAATGGGAAGTGCGATATACAACCCGGAAAGTAATTTCAAACTTTCGATGGGCACTGAGATTAACATTTTCGTAGCAGGCATTTTTGAAAAATGAAATTTTAAACTGGTAAAACAATTAGGAGACGCAAATTGGACAACTTTTCGATTCATCTTGCAATGCACGTGGAACATTTTAACTTTGCTCGAAGAATAAAAAAAAGCATGCGCAGCTTTAAATATAGCAAAGTATCTTGAAAAATATGCTATTGGTGCGCGAGAGCTTTAAGTTAAGGAGGGTAGCGTATAGAGTAACGATACTCCATTTTCATAATCCTTAAAAAACAAAATAATTCTAACTGACCTAGATAATTTATTTATTGCTGTTCGTAGAGGGGAATAAGGGTGCACACGATGTATGCAGGTCGTCGCTGAGGGGTTAAAGTGAGATCTAACCCTCATAACTTTCTGAACGAAACACGTAACGTAACTTTTACGTACTTTAACCCCTTCCCTTATAGTTACTTTACTATTTCCGTATACCAGCGCAATAGCTGATCACCACTTTCAAGCAATATTCCGATCAAATTGCCAAACACTATAGGCAATTTGTGTTTATTAGCCTCCAACATTAGGAACCGAAGCTAAAATTCGAATTGAGATTAACTGCTAATAGCATTCGCCTTTGTTGAATTTACAATCGTAATTCCCATAGAATTGGTGTGACTCGTTATTTTAAGGCAAGGGGTCAATTCAGTGAATCATCGAGTCTTAGATTTTTCATTTATTAAGTTGCTGCTTTCCAAATGTCGTGTTTTTTTTTACAGTGGAATTTTCAATCAACGTACTACGGTGGAGAATATCAGGGATAAAATATATCGATATTATCTGAAAACTGCTGAATTTTAGTACTGTTCATTTACCGGTTAAATCAATATTTTTTACTTTTTAGTTTAATCAATTGCTATTCCTATTTCGGTTAAACTCTTTTGTACGTCTTACACGAAAGTTTAGACGTTAACGAATCTAATTTGAATGATCAAAGTACCCATTAATGCTGTTACTCTTTGAAATTCGACCTGAGAAGTCAACGATTTCCTTAGAAGATCATTCATTCATGCATCTATCGTAACAAAACAATGCCATTATTCTCGCGGTAAACGTCCTTAAATTACTTACTCGAATAAACGTAAAGAAAGTTGGTAGTTTGTTTGAATACTAATGTTTTCGCGAGTTCTCCAATTGAGTTTGACAAAATTAAAGGAACAGTATTCGCTGACTAATTTCAAGCATCGCGGAAACGACATTTCATACACAGCAACCTAATATTATCGTCTATCTCAAAGAAGGAAGGTATTATTAGCTTGTTACGCGACAAATGTCGCTTTCTGCCGAGGTCTCGTCTCAGCCATTTTACAACCATAGAAAACACTACAATTCCGTTCCTTAGAATCAAACTGTCTTATGTCGTCTACGGCAATTTTATCGTAGAGTCGAAGCAAAAACTGTAACTGGATGAAACGGTGTCGTATTCAACATTAGAACTACTAAAGCGGGCAAAATGGTCCATTCGTAATTTCCTATAAAACTTCTGTGAATTCACCCTGATGCATTTTTGCAAATTTTTCGTAATCTTCTATAAGCGCGATGCGTAAAGATTTATTTCCGTCGCGTTAAATATTCCGTTAAGTATCTGTCGTTTCAATTTCGTTAGTACAAATAAATGTATCTTAATCGACGGTAGTTTTAGCGTTAAAGTAACTCAAACAATTACGTCTATTACTTTTATTACGTAACATAAACATCGGGTAAAGTAAAGCAAGAGCAAAAAGCTGATATAAAGTATCTCCATTTTATTATCCGTCGAAACTGTACGAATATCTCTAAATTTATACAATTTTTATAAAGAACTGAAACTACGAATGGGTCATTTTAGCCATCTCGATAGCGTTCCAGTGTTAGAAACGTTTCCTTTGAAGCAAGAACTTATACAGGATATTCCAACAACACTGATGCAATCCTGCAGGGAGCGATTCCTCGTGAAAGAATAAGTCGAAAGCGGAGAATAAGGTTGTTCCATACGACATTTCGTTTTCGAGAAAATTGAGTTTGAGAATTTGTCGGCTACACGTGTATTAACTGCGTAAAGGTAACAGAAATTAATAACGCAAACCGATGAAAAGAATAATAGCTGCACTGGCCGGAAACGAATAATAACATCGTACATGTTTACAAGTAATACAAATACGAGGAGAAACAAAGAGAGAGAGAGAGGGAAGTTCGACGATTTAAAACTTACAATTAGCGCACGTGTACATAACAAACTTTTAACCTCATTTTTCTCGAAAATAAACTGTGGCACGGAAAAATGTTATTCCACGCTTTCGACTTATTTTTCCCCGAGGAACCATCACCTGCACGGTTGACACACCATTGCCGTAACGCTCTGTCAAAGATGAGGTACAAGACAGATCAATTATCTTACGGGACTTCGTATCGCATGATCTGAAATATCGACACCTAAGAAAGTCGGTATTTTCAAAAGAATATCTTCCCTTCTGTTCCTTGAAAGGGGAATGTAAACGCTTCTAAAGTATTCTAATACGCCCAATGTAGAAGCAAACGCAAGGCGATCAAAAATATGAAACTAAAAACGTTAAAACCGTGCGACAGAAAGATAGGCGAAGGGATCCCGAACCTCGTCCATGATCCTTTACTTATCCCTAAACCTTTCAACCGTCGAAGGGACATTTGTTACGCGACAACCTGATACAAGCCACGTATAGAGCCGCGTGTGCCTCGTTCCGCATAAAAGAGAAAACCGGTGGGAATAAAAAACGGCAAATATAAGGTGAACACGTATTAAGTAGCTCCGCTCGAACGGAGAAAAGTACTAAATAAGATGAATACTGAAGAGAATAGTGAGAGAAACTCACCGTCTCGTCTTAACGCGACGATAACGGCGATAGTCGGTGGCGTTTACGTCGTTGGGGTCGAAGCCCCTTCGATGCTTGGGCGGCGAGGACATGGTCGCAGCAGCCTTGGTACCGTCCGAGAGCGCGTTCGGCTTCGCGGTGGTATTGTTGTTGCCGATGGGAGCGCAGCTGTTATCAACGATGTGCAACGAGGCGAGAGGCGGCGGCGAAGGCGGCTGTTGGGCGGGGACGAGGTGGCCGGATGCCGAGATCGCGCGTTCCGAAATCGAATGACACCGACAGGCCGGTGCTGGTGCTGCTGGCTCGCCGATTACGAGGGTCCGATCCCCGTGACCGACGTCGCTCTTTGGCACCGCGTTCAGCTCGTGCCTGCTAACCCTACCGGCTCCCGGCCCACCCATTCAAATCCTCGATTATCGCCCGTTCACTCCACCTCTCTCGCTCTGCCTCCGTGGCTGCTCTCGCGAGCACCTCGTTCCACGATTCTCTCTTCTCCTTCGAGCCTTTTCCTTTCTATTCTTCCCTTTTTTCCCCTCTTTCCTTTGCTATCGAGACGCGTATCGTTCGCTCGGCGCTTCGATGCCTCCGCTGCTTCCTTTACACACGATGCTAGCGCATTCGTTTTTTGGTTAAGCTTCTGGTAGATTCTTCCGAGTTGCAACTGATACGGATATATGCTCCAACGTCGAAGAGCTCCGTTCGTTGTTCTGCGAACGTTCGCGCACCCGATAAAGATCAAATCGGGACGTAACCCGATTCTGTTAAATCTTCTCGACCTCATGCACGCACGCGACCGATCCCTCGGCTAGCTTTCCACCTTTCGACACACCTCCGCCACTAGCGAGCCACCTATTCGCGACGTACTCACGCACGTGCAACCCCATTCGACCCCAAAACTTCCACCACGAAGCGAACGAGAAAGAGAGATAACGCGAAGCGTCGCAAGGAAATGTGTGCCATCGCCGGACGCGAAAACGGAGTGGAAGAGGAAGAAGTTTCGCGATAGAACAGAGGATCGAAGCGTGGCGAGGCGAGGAAAGAGAAGCGGAAGTGAGAGACGCGGGAAGGAGCAGGAAACCGTGACAACGTGTACGACAGCGTCCACGCCAATGTCCAAACACGGTCTTCCTTCCGTTCCGCGATCACGCCGACTCACTCCGCGCACCACACCACGAAACTCTCGCCCTGTGCGAGCATGATTTCGTTGGATACCGCCTGGCGGCAGCACCGATGAACGTGACGCGGAACCCACCATCGCGAGAAATTGGGCGAACCATAGGGAAGAAAGATCGAACGAAGTAAGACCAGAATATTCGATGACGATCGAATTACCCGAGCCGATAAATCGGGGATAAAGATTTAATACCGCTGCGGGTGGACAAATTTATTATGAACGCTTCAATGTTATCAGTTACTAGATTCGACGGAGAATGGAAATGAAAATACGTTTAAAATGAGATCCCTTGTGATACTAATACCGTTCACGTGATTTTAATAGTCCGCGCGATGTAGAAATTAGGAGAGAAAACTTAGGGGATCGAGTAAATTTTGCCGATTAATTGCCGACCTTTGAATAGATTAATATACTTGTTCTTAAACAGATATTAAACGTAGTAAACATATTTCACTTCGCGAAGTTGAAACGGTAAAATATCAGCACGGTTTCAGCGGAAATTTGCGGATTCTTTAAGTTTGTTATTGAGTATACTTCTAAAAATTTGAATTTATAGAACTACGCGTTAGTAAAAGCATCAGAATACATTGGATAATAAAAGCGAGTTTCATCTTAAATATAGCTGTTCTAACTTCAAAGAAGTGATATTTTCGAAGTGTTCATAACAATTTCATCACCCACTGTAGGTTTACGAACATTGATTGTAGGGTAGATGCATCGGCAAATGAACGAACACCAATGTTTGAACCTTAAATAAGAAAAGGAGTAAAATATTAGGTTGGTGCATATGAAATGTTTCTTCAAAGTAAGAAGCAAGTAAAGTAAGTGAATTCTTCGAAACACTACGCATATATTAAATTTAAATACGTTTACTTAATTCTGTACACTTTTCTCTGGCAATTAAGTAGTTTCATTATTATAGCTTTATAAAAATTACCGGTGAAATTATTATTTTTGCATCGACATAAATTTAAACCTCGACTACTATTCTTTTGGTACTATCGTTACTCTTTTAGAAGGAGTTTAATTGAAGAATTATTAAATGGTCGAGAAATATTGATGAAATTGTTGTATTTGGAACCAACAATATTTTGAGTAACTCCGTTATGTTTGTCTTTCTACCTCGACTATGATTTCTAGAGAAAGCAATCACATTTGGTATTTGGTGACGTATAATTTTCGCTAATTTAATAAGCTGCGTTCCTTCTTTTCAGATTCTTGCTTTTCTTCACGCCCATTCTGCATAATTCTACACGCTCTCGGTAATATTTCGCTTACTTCGCGTAACGTTTCTTTCACTGTAGAATTTTTTGGAAAAAGTAGTTTGCAATGCAAATGAAAGTTGAACGAGTAGCACAGTTAAAAATTCATTACCACGTAGAAATACCTGGAAATGTTACCTAAGAACAGTTTTAATTGCTGCCACAATATTAGTAGCACGGAGAACGTCTAAAATTTTTGCACGATTAGGTAACGTGGCGATTAGGTAATATTATCGAACCACTGCGGAAAGAGTCGGCCAATTTCTAGCTGTTGATCAAATGAACTCGTAAAATCGGTCAACTGTCGACGTACAATGTTTCCAGCAATTAAAGAAGTTCGTATAAGAAAACAACCCCTGTCCGAATTTGTCCTATTCCGCAAGAGTAGAAGAATAATCTAATATTTAATATTTGAAATCAATCTCGTCTTGTATATATTTTTAAAACAATTATCGTCGTGCTAACAAATTTGACCAAATCGCTTCTTCTCGAGTTTAAGATCCATAATTCGTACGATAGATGTATAAGTTTCGTGAAAGTTTGCGCGTTCAACTCTTTCCGTACTTTGAGTACGAAGCTCTTCTGATTTATAAGCGATAGCTCTACGTAAAGTACCGATTATGGTTACTATCATACTCGTTTAATTATGCAGCATTACTTCCCTCGAACAAGTGTTTATTTCAGACATCGATAGTTTTTATTCGCGTCGCGTTTATAAAATAGAAATACACGCTAACGCGCATATGCCACTCGATAGTGTTCAAAGGGGGTTGATAAACGTTGTTTCGTATTTTAAAAACGACGTTTCGTATGCACCAATCTAATACGATTCTAGAAGGTTTGTTTTCGTCGCGAACCCTTCAATTGTATCCCAATCCGTACGGACCTGAGGACGCTTGCACCGCGCGCATCGCGCGCATCCGATCGAGCCGTCACGCTGTGTCTCGCACACGCCTAATCGCGCCTTTTCGTTCCACCCTAGCAGAAACCCGAGCGGAATTTCAATAAGAATTGTATTCGCGCGGTTCGAAAAGGCCTGAAACGATGCCAACTTTCCCCCCCCCCCCCCCCCCCCGATTAGTCGAACTCCAGCCCGACCTTCCCAGATTTCGAAGCGGGGTAGAAAAGTGGAGCAGTCAAAGGCTGACCTTGAAACGTTGGCGAAACGGGAGCACGAAAGCTAAACACCGACGAAAAGCAAGTGCAAATTCGAGGGAAATTCGAACGGAGTGCAGGCTGCGCGCCATCGCTTCGAAATTATTATTTAGCGATCGAAATATTTCATCGTTAAACTCGCTGAAGTGAGTACTCGATGCGGAACGCGGCTTCAACGACCATTTACACCTCAGTCTCAGTCACACGACCATGCAATTAACCACCATCCACGCCCTCCGCCACCCCCTGAACCAAAATAGATTTAGTTCCGGGGGATACCGCGCGGCGGCGGTACCGAAAACCGCGCACCAGACGAATGCATTGATAACAACCGTGTACAATGCATCGTTCATCGAGGAAGAACAATGGACATGAATTATTCAGGGAATTAGGAATATCTAACAGAAGATCTCCTCCAGAAACGTAACTTTTGTAAAGCCGCAATTGTCCCGCAAACATGTTGCAATTACATAGACGTACATTTTATCCAGACTAAATGGGTTTAGACAAATTTATGCTGGCAAAAATAAAAGGTACCGTGTGTATACCTTTTTTCGTCTACATTTTGCGTAACATGTTTCTCTCCAATGGGACATTGGCCTAAATGAGCCGCTCATTTGCCAAATCGATTAACTCCATCGAATGAAAAATAGAGAAACTGGTGAAGTAATGTACACTATCTATTTTAAGTGTGCGAGTATTATTACAACCATAGCGCTTGTCTTGACATATAAAATGCACGTATCAAATGTATCCATAAATTGCATGTATCAAAGGCAAAGTAAGTAACGTATCCTTAGAATAATCGTTACTGTTTTTATAAATCGTTCAAATTATTCCATAGCCAAAAACATTTTTCTCGTTTCGCTTCGTTAAGCCCGCGTGATGTTATAGAATTTATTTTAAGTATAAATAGTACGGCATTGATCAATTAGTGCTTTGGCACTGACAATGCACAAAAAGTCAAAAGCTGGAGTTAATCACTTCGGCCTGTGAATGACTGAAATACTGTCGAGACGAATGGACCGAAAAACAAGCGCAACAGAGCGTGCACGCGCTGCTCTCGAGTTTCAAAAACCTTCGATCAAGGTTACAGAGAGGAAGACGACCGAACCGGAAGGCGAGAGTGGTCGCGATTGGCATCGTCCAACAGTGCGAGAAAAACAGCGGTCGCACCACGTGCTCGACCTACCGTGTTGATCGAGCTGGCGACTATCCAGTCCGCACCGATTCACCGTTGACCGCTACATACGCTTCCCTTAGCGTCCAAGACGAACCGTCTACTTGTCTCGCGCGGATCGTTCACCCCGCGTCGACGAGACAACCCGACGACGTCCCAGTTCGTCGTCTCCGTCGCGTGTTACTCAGAGCTGGAAAGAGGACGAGGCTAAAGGCACACTTACCGTTGCGTAGCATGCGATACGGAGTATTTCAAGTAAAGAGACGCGTAGCATAGTTTAGGAATCTAATTAATTCAAGCGGTGCAAGAGACATTTTTTCAACTTTCTTTGTCGCCTTGATGCGACGCCTTTTGACAAGGTTTGGTACAAAACAGGGGGCACTGAACTACACGTGATATGCTACGTGACGCTTAGGCCTAATTCGGACGGGGTGGCTTCTTGACCCACGATCGTATGAGCTTTCTTATTTTTTTACTTGAAAACAATGAAGACGAACATAGAGCTGTTTTGGTGCTAGGGTAAAGTACGAAGCTGTCGACACTAAACCAGTCATCGTCACCTTCCATGATTTTAATTACAAGTTGAGGTGCTAGTATCAAATTAATGACATCCATGATTTTTCTTATAAAACTACAACCTATTATATATCGTCTAGTATCTTCCACAACAACTTAATTTATTAATAATTAAAATTGTAGAAATCGTCGATGACTGGTTCAGTGTCGGTCGTTGCGTACTTTACTCTACTTGTGTCGCGATAAGCGTATGATGAATTCCGACCGTGCACGTAATTGAATGAGCGTCCAGATGACGATTCTAATGAGATACAGTATCGCAATACTGATTGTCAGTATCACTGATTGTCGGTATCCCTGATTGCGTATTACGTACGTGCAGTAAGATACACTTTTGATGGATGTCGATCGTGTACGTAACTTAATGAGTAAACAACGTTGCACGAGAATCGGGTTGCGTTTCGCGATACAAGTATCGTCGTGCAAAAGATCTCTTAGTGTTGGTTTAATGAAATCACGTCTCGAGGAATGCAGGTCCGATTAATTGCAATGACTTCTCTTTGCACGCAATTTCGGCTATCGCGTGCCATTGACCGAAACGACCAATGCGTGATTAGCATCTATCACACGACAAGGAAACAAAATACAACGCTGGACAAGAAGTCGAAGCGTCAAGAGACAGCAACAAGCTCGTCACGCTCGTCATCTTCCAGCTCTGAATAGTACCGTGCAAAGATAACTTCTTAGCGAGGCAAATTGATTAGCTGTCGCATATCAGCGACACCTTTAGCTTGCCATATTATTGTTACCGGTTCAATCAACCATAACCGCGAGTCTGTCGCGTGACAAAGAACGCGAAACAAAACACATCGAAGCAGAGTGACACGATGCGACTGCCAAGAACCCAAAAGTAGGACTTTTTAGTGGCTAGTGGGCGTGTTTGTGGAAGTATTCCCTTGCCAAGTAGCCAACGAGTCATCTCTGCACAGTACACAAGACACGGCCACGCTTCCGCCTCGACATTGTCGGCAACTGGTCGCGTAAATCTTGCGCCACTCGAACGATTACGAGTCCCCGTTGATCGATTCGTTCGTCGGAGACGTCTGAAAGAAGCCGAGTCCCATCGCGAAGGAAACGCACCTCTCGATCGCCAATCACTCGCGTCCGTCGTGCACACCTCCCTCCCGCCCAAACTTATTTCCCTGCAGGGTGAAACTACCCTCCGGAAGATGGCGACGGCGTAGCGCGCCAGGAGCGCCCGCCCGGTCAATACCAGAAAACGAAGAAAGGGTCCAGCTTGGACCTTTGGCACGCTAACCCCGATTCGGAGCCGTGCGCCACTGCCGCAACTCTTTATTGCCGCGTTCTTGCTCTCGATCGAGGGAACTTCGTGATCGATATTCGACCCGTGGCCTTGAACGCGGCAAACTTTTTCACCTGCCTCCGAGAGAGAAAGAGAGAGAGAGAGAGAGAGAGATTACGTGTTTCGCCAGCCGGCGCCTACGGTTTTAGGTCTACGGCTACCGAAACTAACGCGAGCCTGACCCTGAAGCGTCTCGGTGAATTGATGAAGCCAAGAGAACACCGGCGACATAATTTTTTTTGCATCCCACCCCGGTGGATTTGAAATTTAATCGCGAGTATGCACGGAACACTCACGACGACCACCACGACGATTATTTATATCGAGCGAAAGCGAGGGCCTTTCTCGGGACGGTTGCACATTTAAATCTCGAAGTGCACAGGTCAACGGTTCTTAATCGCCCAGGGTGATCGGATCGCCAATTAATTTCACCCGCAATATTCGCGCGTGCATTCAAACGAGAGCCCTCCACTCGAGCGTTTCAACGAGGAGGGAGAGAGAAAAGAAAAAATGGGGAGGAATGGTGAAAGGAGGCGTTAACGCGGTGTTTAATTGCAAGGCGACGACGAGAAGCGCGAAGGAGAACCGCGCGAATCGACCCGCGATCGCGATAACTCGATTCTCGAGGCCGCGTTGAGGAAATAACTTTATTCTTTCTGCCAGTCGCGGACGCAGCAACCCACTTTCCAAAGAATTCTCCGGTAGAACTCGACGGTTAAAATGGGAAATTCGTAGAGGAAGCGTCGGATTAATCGAATTGTTAAATACGCGCAGCGTGAAGGCGAACTAATTATAAGTTGCACAGTACTGGGCAAAATTAGAGCAACTTTGGAGTGGCAATTATTTAGCGAAGAATTGGTTAACCCTTTTAGTGCTGTGATTTCGTATGTACGCTCAATTGTATGTCTACTGTATGAGGTGTACCAATGAATGATCTATTATATTTAAACAAGTCTACGAATTTTGTCTATGCTTCTTTTAGGCGGGAATCTATAGCCTGCCTCAAAGGTGCAGCAAATTATCGCGGAATAACAGCAAGCGTATTTAATACGAAATAGTCGTTTAATTTTGTTAGTAATAAATGCTGAATTGCGCGAAAAGATGAATTATTCGTTGGTGCACCTAATACATAGAATTTATCCTCTTGTTTTTTTTAACCCTGCTGCAATCTTCGAGATTCTTTCGAAAATTGTTATAATTCTGATCAAAAATACCTTCAACTTGAATCTACAAATATTAACAGCAACTTTGATACGACGGGTTTGATCAGTTTAGCTTCCGAAGGAACCACAAAAATGTTAAATAATAAAGAAGATGCATGAGTAGACCGGAATGATTTACATAGTAACTATCTTGTGTGCATCGTATTCAACTTTCGAACTAACTTACGAAGACTAGTTTCACGTAGAAAGGCGACTAATTTATGACCAGTTTAGGGGAACTGAATACGCGGAAACTTGTTAACCCCTTAAGCGATTTGCGTCAAAATCAATGCAAAGCAGAAATAACAGATATGTATATTCTGTGGTACCAAAATTCTTATGTATACGAGAAATAGTAAATCCATGCACATATTGTTTTTCATATATTCGTAGCCATTTTATATAAAACACTCCGAAGTGTTTAGAACACAAAGCTAGCTTATTATTCAAGTATAAAGAATGCACGTATCGCTACATTTGTGTAACTATGAAAAATCCGTGCCACTGTAGAATGTACTTTTAAGAAGTTAAGAAATCTTATACTATGAGTTGGCTATTAAGCGGAGCCTTTAAGTTCTTTAACTTAGCCACAAAGGGAATTATTATGCCCAAGTTGTCATACATTTGCCCAGTATTGTAGCTACCAATATCGAGAAGATAATCTTGAGTAATTAGACCACGGATTTTTATACATTCAGAGGAAATTTTGATACGCAAAAAATTAGAGAACGCATGCGTGATATGCGCAAATATTCAATATATCTAAAGTAAAATGTTTATCACCTTATTTGGAGCATGAAACAATCCTCTACTTCAATTATATTGCTTCAATATGCAATATGATGTATTAATTACTATTTCATCGAAAATATACAACAAAGTCCAATGTCCCTATTACTGTCACTTGATAAGTTGTCACTTAAATGAAAATGATCCTTACATATAGTAGCAATACAGTTTGTACGTCGAATAGAAGGTAAATTGTAACACGTAACGCCTTTACTGCACCATTAAAATGTCCGTACTTTCTACTTACAGTATATTACTTGCGTTTTTATGCTCAAACGACACAATTCACCTCCCAATATGTATTTTTTAAATATTAAATATCAACACACCCGTGTTACATAAAAATCAAGTCCAACTTTAATATTGGAATCTTTTTAGTCTCGATTCTTCGTACGTTCGTTCGCTGTTAAATAAACGAACTCAAGTGACGATTATAGGGACACTGGCAGTAATTAGGACATCTACCCTCCTCTTCCTATCTTCTCTACCAAGCATCACCTAATCGTCCACTATCCTAATCTCTGTACATCGCGATGTATACGCAACAAAGTGCACCATCTTCCCTGTCCTATGCCACGAAACCTCTCGCCGAACTCGAACCGATTGCGAAGTCACTAAGCGTCCCACACTCATACCGCCACCAATCAAACATCTCCCCGAAGCACGGAATCTTCTCTCGTTTGGAGGTGATTATCTACCCACCCGTCGTCACGTGACGGAGAAATCGGTGTCCGTATTAAGGTGCGTGGACACGATCCACGGATGCGAGGATCTACGGCAGGATTGCCAAGAAGGCGACAACAAGTTTCCAGGCTGGAATTGCCGTATGCGAGATCTACGTGGCCGGGCGGCGTGTCTTCGAGAGGAAACTGTCGTCGGGATTCGACCAATGAGTGACGTGAATGGTAGCACGGCGTCGGTATGACTGACTCTCTCTCCTGACCCAGCGTACACGACCTGGCTTGTGGCAAGCAAGCAACCAGCAGGCGTATCCGTGGTTGGTCAGCCTGTCGACCGTTTGCCAGCGATGGACTTGATCCGATTCCCGACTTTTCCCTGTCGCCATCGATTTTTCCCGGCTCGGCTTCGCTGGCCCCTCTCGTTGACCAGAAATCGAGAAGTGGAAACGGTGCACGATGCGCCGTGTTGCTTATAATCGTGCCGGTTTTTACGAAAATTGTGTAAGTCGTAAGGGAGAAAGAAAAAAGAAAAAGGTTGGTATATTTTTCGGCGATATAAAATCGATTTAGTACGAAATACACTGGCGAAAAGTTTGGAAGCAGTACATGTTTTGAGAAGAGTAAAGTTGGGAAAAGAAAATGAATTAGAAATGAAAGTTAGCTTAAGAAACTTTTCAATCAATAATATTTGTGATATTAATTTTGAATTGTTAAAGAAAATTAGCAGGAAGTTCAATATGGCTAGCTATAATGTAAAAAGTGATTCGAATTATTATTATTTATTCATTAAACTGGGTAAGTCCCCATTAGTGAACAGGAGAGAATAGAAATACAATACAAAGTATATAGAAACATATGAAACGAAATTACAATTGCCTTGTAGCGTAGGTTATAAATTCGATTTGTTTAAATTTCACGCTTACACTAGTTACATAATCCCCGGCACAATTATTCGAATGGACTTGGAAAGAAGAAGATTGCTTCGATAATTTACACGTCTACACTCCCATCCATAATTCATTGGCCACTTAACGTTATCGATTTAAACGTGCAACAATTATTTAGGGGATGAAGCAACCCCTTGTTTATATCTCGTTCCTTTAATTTTACTTCTAAAAATCTGAATTTTTATAAATATCTGCAGCCTTACAATTGGTTACGGGCGATTCTCCAAGCGCCAAAGAAGATTTTAAGTAGAATCAGACAGCGCGTGTCTGTTCGGGCAGACGGTATCGCGCCTTGCATCGCTAGATAGCGAATCTTTATGGAAATTCGTACTTTTACGAACTGAATCAAAGAAAATGGGCTCATCGCTGTCAAGTCTTTCCCTTTTCTTCCTTTGCTCACGTTTGCTCGCACAACCCGCAAAAGCCGCTGACTCGCGTGCATTCGTGCCGCGAACTCTCGCAACAGCGTACACGCCGCTTCTTACTCGGGACCAGTGTCATTAAGAATTTGTTTTTGCCGTTTGCACCGATGTCGCGTGTTACCCTCGTATCCAGGAAATTGGGTCGACTGTTCCTAACAGGGGCAACATCGATTCCCGAAGAAGGTCGCCAGGAAAGCTCTCAAGGAACTCGTTTGAATTAGTGTGTCATTTCGCCTTTCCCTTCCACCATTCCCAACCCGTTTCCAAGTTCATTCTTCCGTTCCACAGCCGAAGTCTTGCAGTAAAATGCAAATGTGAATTCCATTCCCGAATAACTCGCCCCCCAAAATTCTTCCTCGATCTAACCAAAGATGTCCTCCGATATTTTCAAGACAAAAGCACTTCGAGGGAAAATGGCGTTTAGGATCGATGGACAATTGGAATAGCAAAGATTTGCAACAGGAATATTGCCCTAAAATGCAAGCGTGAATGATTCGTCTCGATTGCAGATTTTTATATTTTTATAGATAAATGTAACTGGCGATGAAAGAGGAGGGGGGAGTAAATAGGAGGTTGTATTACCCTTCAGAAATATAGTGACTTCACTTTGTAATTGGTAAAGTTGTTGTTTTTGTAATAATTCTATAGTACTAATTGTATATAAAGAGAAACCCGGTAATAATAAATAAATTAATATGTTTTGCATATTTCCGTATGTCATGGGCATAATGCACCTTTTTTCACATTTAACCCTTTTGTTACGACATATATATATGCACGTTAAAAAGTTAAATAATCGTTTGCTGATACAATACATACAGCTCTTTTATAGTACGATATTATTTGTATTTACATTCAGTCGTATTATATCGTAACTAATATTGTGCAGATTTTTGTGCAAATTCATACGTTTATAAATAAGTTTGAAGAAACAGAACTTAAATCGGAAGGTTGCTAAGTGTCATAATTTCCATTATACTTTGGTTACTTTATATAATATAACTTTGTGAATCATATGTCTTCTGCACATTTCTGCACCTTTAAATTAAATTTGCATATACTGTTTCTATGTTGATAAAACTTGATCAGATCTAAGGCTTCCAGAACTCTTTCATTTTAAATATTCCATAGCGAAATGGTTAAATATCCTGTAAACGCATCAAAATCCACATTCTACTCATATTTAAACAACGATATTCTCTAACTACATTAGCAAGTACAAACCAAATGCGTAGCAGTATTTAAAATACGATAAGACAATAATAGAATCGAGTCAATTTCCAAATAACCAAATCAACAGCCATTAAAACGTACCGAATTTGAACATTCGCAATCCCATAATCCAAAGAAGACATAAATAGTCTAATATAATTAAATACAGTCTACTAATAGCCTAAAATAACCTTTGAACCTTAAGGGTGGCAGAAGATTGGCACAGCAACGTTTAAACAAAAATTCCTCGCGAAAAAGATAATTGAAACGGTCTCCCAAAGGTCTGCGAAGCAGTCGTAATAATTGTTTCTGTTATTTTCCTTCCATTCGGCGGGATGTAAAAAAAATCTGGGCCGCGGTATTGTACGCCATTGAATTTGAGGCGAAGCAGCAAAGGCTCGCAGGGAACAAGCAACACGCTATAGGCCGTCGTCGGCACGTAACAGAAAGTTTACCCTGGGGGCGGCGGTTTGTGGAACAGTCGCCTGCAGGGCGTCGTGGCGCTCCGTAACCGTATACCGCATGTCGCCGACCCCACGTTCACCTGTTTAACGCCCCGTGCCCCAGTATTCGAGTTTGCCGGACATGCACGACACATTCTGTGCGTCCATGCTGATTCAGAGATGGTACCGATTAAAAAAAAGCACCCACAGCGCTCCACAAACCAGCCCGCAATTAGGTTCACCCACAATGGAAGTATTCTGATTCAAAATGTCGGGGTAGATGTTCCAAAAAATTGCCAGCGGAGATGTTTTCGTTAATCATCGTGTAACGATAGGTAAACGAATAGAAAGCGGTAAGTAATAGTTTAAAAAGAAAAACAAAACTGTATTATCGTTCTCAAGCAGATTTCGTAACCAATGAAAAATTTTAACGGGTGAGTTAAGTAAATGTTCCAATTAGTGTCGGTGTCCCTGTAACACACTTTAATTATTTTATTTAATAGCAATTTTGGCTCAATAGCTAAATTTTGACTTTGCTTTACGTAACAGCGCATAACCGTTGTATATTCGTTTAAAACGAAATATTAGAAGCTACATGTGCCGTTGAACATTGAAACGTGACCGGTGTAATAAAATATGGGACGCGTTATAATTCAATAAAGGCGACACGTTTACTAAATACGTTGTATACGTTACACAAATTGACGCGCTAATATATGTAAAACGTGTTTCTATTTAAATAGGAAATTTTCAAGTGACATTTTTTTTCAAGTGATACTAGGGATATTAGACTTTGTTGCATATTCTTAATTAGTTAATAATTAATTCGTTATATTCGACATATAAAAAATATTCTAAAATAAAAGAGATGTTAACTAATGTTGTTAGTCTCCAAACCGGAACGATCATCGAGTTAAATAGTTTCTAAAACAGTTAAACGATGTTGCTTAAAGCGATGAGCTTAAAGTGGCAGTACTTGGTGGGTCTACCCTAATACTTCGGATCGAGCAACGAGCGTGTTAACAATAACGAAACGTCTACTAAATCGCAACGTTTAATTGCAGTAGAATATTCTATTCGCGTCGGATGCGCGAAACCTTGGCACAGAATTTTTGTGAAAAAAAAAAAAAAAAACAAGAACGTGCGAATAAGGACGTTTTAATACGTTCCAATTTCGTTGATTGCGGTTGCGTTCACGGTGTCATAATCGTCAATGGAGGCAAGGCAACGAAAAACTAAATGTTGCACGGCAGCGTGTCATGTGGAACACGTGCTAACAAGGTGGCACGAAAGCGTTGACAAGCTGTACACAGTATTTCGCGTACGTCGACCTATTGGACGCGTTCTTAGTCGGCACGAGCCATTCGAGTTATACAGCATAATCGTGCATCTGCTGTACAAACATGCCATTAGGCATTCAAGATCATCTATCGAAAAGTGTTACAAAGTAACCGGTGCTTTGTGCGCGATATTTAACCCTTTCCCTACCGAGGAAGTGTGGCCTGGCGTCGTTTCGCCTTGCGATCACAAAATGCGCGCGCGCGCTCTTTTAAAAACACGAACGTTTGTACACCGGCATTATCCAGTACTGTAATTGTATTCTATTTTGTATTATATCTTGCATTGCAATTGTATTGCAATTGTATTGTAATTGTATTGCAATTGCATTGTAATTGTATTGTAATTGCATTGTAATTATATTGTAATTATATTGTAATTGCATTGTAATTGTATTGTAATTGTATTGTAATTGTATTATCATTGTATTGTAATTATATTGCATTGTATTGTAATTGTATTGTAATTATATTGCATTATATTGTATTGTAATTGTATTGTATTGTAATTGCATTGTAATTATATTGTAATTGCATTGTAATTATATTGTAATTGCATTGTAATTATATTGTAATTATACTGTAATTATATTGTAATTATATTGTAATTGTATTGTAATTTTATTGTATTGTAATTGTATTGTACTGTAATTGTATTGTATTGTATTGTAATTGTATTGTATTGTAATTGCATTGTATTGTAATTGAATTGTATTGTATTGTACTGTAATTGTATTGTAATTGTATTGTAATTGTATTGTAATTGTATTGTAATTGTATTGTAATTGTATCGTAATTATATTGTATTGTAATTGTATTGTACTGTAATTGTATTGTATTGTATTGTAATTGAATTGTAATTATATTGTATTGTATTGTAATTGTGTTGTAATTATATTGTATTGTATTGTAATTGTATTGCATTGTATTGTAATTGTATTGTAATTATATTGTATTGTATTGTATTGTACTGTAATTGTATTGTATTGTATTGTAATTGTATTGTATTGTATTGTATTGTATTGTATTGTATTGTAATTGCATTGTATTGTAATTGAATTGTATTGTATTGTATTGTATTGTAATTGTATTGTAATGTATTATAATTCTATTTATCTATTCCACATTGTTGCGCAAATTGACCGATAAGTTCAGCCCATTAACCTTGTATGACGAGTTAACACGTCCAACAAATTGTCAATGCCTTCGAAGCAATACTGTATTTTCTCCAGAATTCCTAACTTTCCAAAGCATTATTATATCAAGTCGTCGCAAATGAAACGGCGACTTGCATCTGAAACAAACTAAATTAAAATTCTCCTTACCGATATCAGTCCTTTTCTATTCGTTTTCAATTCCGCGCGCAACGAATCGAATTCAGACTAATCGTAAGAAATTATCCGGTTAACAAGTGAAACAGCAATTTGTGAAAAGATCGCCGAGTCACGAATCGCTGGGCGACGTACGCTAAACGATTGTCGAAGATATTTTCGTAGCAGTGATTAATATAATGAACAGCGAAAGGGTACGTGGCATGCGTAGGGAGAGTAAATGCAGGAGTACGTTCGTTCCAGCAGCGCACGAGAGGGGAAATATCGCGATTACCTGCAGGCGATCCCCGACCTGGGTCAATAGTGCACAGTTCACTCGCCCCTTTTTTTTTCCTTAAACGGCATTCATTAAATTCCCGCTTGCGTCTTTCTTCCAATCGATGGGGATTGCGTATAAGAATGCATCGATTCCAGTCCCCGCATCGAATTCCGCGAAACGGGAGGCACGATTCGGAATGGCGGAAGATTTTCAGGGGCGAACTATTAAATTGATGCATACGAAATGTCGCTTTTCTCAAGTTTAAGATTAACCCTTTCGCTACGAACGACGTACGCGTGTGCTCTTAAAAATTGGACAATCGCTTGTTAAGGGAGTTACATATTGCTTCTCTATAGAGTAATTATCCAAATTACTGTCAGTGTCCATATAACCGACACTTTAATTATTTTATTTCATAGCAAAGTAATGTACGAAGAATCGTAAATAAAGAAATTTTTATACGAAATTTGGACCTCGGTTTACGTAACAACACATAGACATCGTATATTCGTTTACGCTTAATATTTAAAAACGAAATATTAGGAGGCAAATGTGCTGTTGAACGTTGAAACGTGACCAATGTAATTAGAAAGTATGGGACACGTTATAATTCAGTAAAGGCGCGACGTTTACTATACACCTTGTATCTGTTACACAAACTAACGTGCTAATACGTGTACAAATTATTTCCATTTAAATTACGATCTTTCACGTGACAGTAATAGGAACATTGGACTTTGTTGTACATATTCAATTACGTAGCGATTAATTCATTATATTCAACATATAAAAAAATGTTCGTAAATAATAAAAATGTTCAACAATATTACGCTCCGAAGTGGAACTATTTCTAAATTAAATACGTTCTAAAATAATTGAATAAAGGTACGCGCGAACCTTAAAATGGCAGTACGTGCTACATCTACCCTGTTACTTTGGATCGCTGCTTTTGGGCGAGGCTGTAGCTCGGAGTATGCAACACACTCGGCAACACGAGGACCAAATCTAGCTGGCGTACGGGTTGAAATTGATTGGATAGTTTGTGGTCAATTCAGGCCCGTATACACGAGTGGTAAAAGTGGCGAAGAGGCTCCCTCTCTCTCTCTTCGAGATGAACAGATTCCCATGGAGCGGCAACCGGTCGGGAGTTTCATTCAGTTTCGTGGGGAATTTGGCAAATGACTTTCGCGTTCTGGCAGCTGTCCTAGACAAGCTCCAGCCCAAACCGTTGCTTTCGCGCAGTTTCCCTTCGATCGTTTCGCGAAATTGCCTGCATTTGTCAGATACCTCGACGTCACGGTGACCGTTAACAGAGTCGTTATGCAGTTCTGGCTTTTGCTTGTTCCCGTCGAATTCGACACACTATCGACAACGTGTGATCCGCATGCAATGCTTTCCTCGTAAACGTGCCAACGGTTCTTCGCTAGGCATTTATGGTTTATGGCTCGAAAGTAGGCTTTTCTGTTTGCGAACGCGTCTTCGGTGGAACCCTCCAATACGGTTGTTCCAAGAATAACGCAAAATGTCCGCATTCGCTGAGTTTGCCGCATTTTTCTTTTCTATTAGCTTCGCGCATATTGAATGACGTTTTTCGAAGTTACAACGTTAACCCTTTCGCTACCGCACTCTATATATCTAACGAAACTATTATATAAATATTTGTACGCATAGTTAATTTATAAAATAATCTTGTAACAACGTTATAATATTTGATCAATTTCGCGAGTCACTGTACGTTCATAAATACATCCTTAAAGTTCGTTAAAAAAAGTATATTACTTTGATTGCTACATGTTTCTCGTTTAATTTTTAAGAAATGCATTCATTATTCGGTAATTGAGAATAAGCACGATAATTAGGCTAGTTTAGTCCTACAAATACTAGCCTAATTTAGTTTTATTATGAATAGTTTAAGCTACTATACGATTAACGCAAATATGAAAAGCTGCTCTGCTGATAGCATAATTTAACAAATCGATGAAAGGTTTCAATGTCCCGACCTTGGATTAACGATTCGCGAAGCGAATTCGACAAATGGTTTATGTTACCGTATAACATAAAACTTACGGTCAGTACAATTTTGAGTATTTACTCAGCCCCACGTGAAAGGGTTAACGTTTAAAATAATTTGCATCGCTTCGAGATCATAATCAAGCACTGTTCTAACAATTTAATCTAACATTCTCAGACGCGCAGACTGTTAATTGAAGACAATTTTCCAGAAAAGAAAGCCTATAGATCTGTAAGTCTTTCTTGCAAGAAGCTTTTCACTTGTAACCCGAAGCTTACATTGGCGTCGACAAGGTTGGGCACGTCCTTTCTCGGTTTCGTAGAGCTTGCGTCAGATGGCAGAAGCTTCCCAAGAATTTTCGAGCTGCACATTCAACGCTGTCGCATATCCTAACTTCCCTAATATTCTATATTTACCCCAACTTTAAGGTACATTGATAGTTTTAAAGGTCAGACAGTTCAAAAAAAAATTGTCCTTGAATTCCCCTGCCTCCAGCGCCAAAGATATCCGCTGACCCCATTTTACCAAATACCAAAACTTATCACCTGCGATAGTTTCTCGCACATTTATCTATCCTTTGAGAACTGTCGATGTTTGTCTTCTATAAGCAATGCTTTTTAGCTTTGTATATATAATGTACGAATATTATACGAATTTTCGTTCAATTATTAACCCTTCGTGGACGGTATTTAACGAATTCTTGTCAATTTAATTAACAGCAGTGTCTATTAACGCTAGAACTACAAAGCCTGTCAAAATTGAAGAAGAAAAGGAAAGGGCATCCCGGATGGTAAAACAATTGATTCGACAAATGATCTATTCGCCGTGGCACGAATACAATGGTTTGTACAAGCCGCAGTAAATCGGTTCATTCACACGTTTGACAAGCTGGACGCGTGACAATAATGCGCCAACTATACGAATGCAGTCTCCGGTCATTATCGATGCCGCCAAGTAACCGTAAACAGCCAGAAAAACCGTATCGTGTGAACGAGCTCTAAGATTCGTATATTTCTTTCGAAGATCGTTTCGTAATTAAAAACCTCGATTCGCCACGAAATCAAATATCCAAGAATCGCTTCAGATTCGAAAAAGAAAAAATCGATTCAGAATCGCCCACCGCTACTGTGCGTTCCGTATCTTGTCCGTGATCCATGTAAAATTCGATCGATCGAAAATCCACTCGATTAATCGGATGCTGGCGGGAAGCGTTACGTCAGAAAAAGGGGATAAGCGGCGGGCGGCGACAGTTTTGCGAAAGTAAAAAAAGCCCTCGATTACCTTTTCTTTCGCTCAGGAGATATCCGTCGACGTCGCGGTAACATCCTCATGCCGACGAAAGCGCCCCTCATGCCAGCGTGCATCGTGATTAATCATTTAGCGGCACGTGTCGGAAATTCCACGTTACTTTCGCTGGGAAAAACGGCGAATGTAAACCTCCGGGGATCCGTATCGCCGCGAGGACACTTCACAGACAAAGCGGCCTGGAAGGCCATCAAAAATTCTCGGACAATTAGCTGCAGGAATGCAAACGCGGCTCGCGAAACGCATCTCTACAGCCTGTCTTCGTAGCTCGCTGGATATGATGCTCGAAAACCGATTGAGGGCAAAATGAAGCAACCCATTTTCGAGTCCCAAGGGCGAAACTTTCACTATTCAACGCGACGCGGATGAAGAATTCACTCGAAGAAGAAGAAAACACAGACAAGTTCCAACATGTGCAAACGTGTGTTTCACCGTGCAAATTGTTTCCCACTAACTATTCAACGCGCACTCATTTTTGTTAAGAATTTGATTTTTAACACTTAGGAAATTTGTTCTAGGTTGTAAAGTGGTATACTTTGGTAATTTTTAACGACGGTAAAGTGGAGAGAGGAAACGGTTCGATCCTAGTTGCAGCGCACCTCTGATCGGTTTCCTCTCCGCCTGCTGTTTTCCGATTCTATCTATATCCCGCCTTAAATTCAGAGCCAGTGACACTACTGGACGCTCCGCTATCGGTGGAACACGAGAGATCTTTCAGCCTTTCGGAAATACGATTTCGAATGGCAGCGTCGCAAGAGAAACCGCACACCTGGGGTCCGATGAAATGCGGCAATCATTCGGCACTGGATACTTTGAGCAACACTTCGTTAGAGGTCCAAAGTCCTCGTCGGCCATTTCGGCTGCAAGTGCCCGTGAAATGGAGGGGAAAGAGCCGAAACAAAGTTTCGAAAATATCGCATACCGTACCGTATTGTAAGATGATCATAAACGATTCGAATTCGCAAGATTTTTGGATTTCTAAGCCTTCCAATTTCTAAACTTAAAGAATTCTAAGCGTTTCAATTCCTAATCGTTCTAATTCCCAAGCCGTTGAGTTTGTAAACTTTTGTATACGCGAGCGTTCGAATTTCAAGGCATTTGGAGTTTGACGCGTTCGAATATACGAACTTGCGATTTGTAAACAAAACTCCAAATTTCCCGCAATTTATCATCGTTTTAATTTCTAAACGTTGCGATTTCTAGCCTTCTGATTTTTCAAACCCTTGAATTGTTAAACTGTTGGATTCGTAAACGTTTGTATTTTCGAAGCTTTTGAACTTCGAAGCCTTCGAACTTTTGAAGCCTTTAAATTTCGAATGCTTCGAATTTCCATGCGTTTGAATCTTCAAAGTTTTCGTTTACCGAGCCCTCAAATTTCAAAGTCTTTGAATTAATAAAAATATTCATCAACTTTTGAAGTCGTTCGAATAATTATAAGCAATACTCTGTGTACTATACGTGGATAATAAGTGAATTTTAGCGCATTTCTGTGATAAGTTATTAGCTTCATTTCACAATCGTAACCTAAATTCTTCTCTATTCTGAATTTATGAAGTATCCAATAAATTGTGGTAGTGTTACGAAAGTGTACACTACTATGATCATTAGCCTGCCATGTATCAATCCACTTGTTACCAGCTTGTTATTAAAAAAAAATATTACGCGAACGAATTGTTTACTTATATTTTATTCACTCGTAATAATATTTACTTTGTTTCGCGTCGCAATGACCACCGCGAATTCGCTTGTTTGCGAGTAGAATTTTCATTATTTCAAGCTAGGAATGCAGCTGCAAATGCGAAATGCAGGCGACGAACTCTCCGTCCATTTATATCAGAAATATGCATCGCTTTATGTTAATGAAGCAGGGAAGCAACGCGATTTAATACAATGCTATTTCCAAGCAAGCCTATGCATATTTAAACCTGTGTTTATGTACAAGCAGCATTTATAAATCTGCTCGCCGAATAAGCAAATATTTGCCAGCATCGATCGTTTACTTTTAATAAACTGTACGCATCTTGGGCAAGAAAAACGATTCGCATGGAAGACCTTGACTATGTTAAGCTGATTTAGGGTTTTCACTGTAACATATGCATGCGTAGCTTGAATTACGAATCGACAACAAGGCTCTACTATTGAACTCGAACGTTTTCTCATTCGAAATTATTCGATCTTAAGGAAACAGTTTCGACGAACTAATTTCAATCGGTACACTTCGAATTTTTACGTATTTATGGGAAACTCGAACGCGTAGAAAAGCACGGAATACGCCTGATATCCGAAACTGTACAAAATATCCAAAGCAAACTGCATGTTGTTATATTTAAAGAGTAAAACAAAAGATTTTTTGCATCAGACGTTTGTGAAGTTAAAAAAGCGTCATTAGGTTTGAAATTTACGCGAAATGAACGTACGGTTCCGTTTTGTTTCGCTTGTCTATGTTAAAATTCGTTAATAGAGATATCATAGAGAGGGGAAACAGTATAAGAAGAATAGATGTAAGCGGACTCCGTTATATGCATGACGTAAATCAACCAAAAATCTATTTATGTAATCTGCTAACTTTCTTCGAGACTTGATTATCCTACGAAAGCTATACGCAAAATAATCGTCCAGTTGTATAAATAATTTCGCGAGTCATCGTATAAGCAAAAGAAGATTAAACGATAAAGATTAAAACATTTTCAACCACCTAATAACTCGAACGTTGCTCTTCTGCTGGTTGCACAATGCTTTACGAAATAATATTAACACATCTGTTTCGGGGAATTCTCAAGGACCGCGAAGTTGCATCGTACTCCCGTAAACTATGCAGGTTATAAGGCGGTTAAGATTTTAATGGGCGGATAACGATCTTAATGGACTCTGCTAATCTTCCGCCCGGGGAACATAGAAGTTTAGCATCCCTGGTATCTAGCAGAGCTCGCGACGACGGTCTATAAATTTCAGCTCCTGCGAGCCGTAACGTTCGACCGTCACGGAACGATTCGAGGAAGCTCGATCGCCGGAGTGCTTTCTTCAAAATGAACGAATCCCCGCCGCCATGAACGAAATCTATCGGTGAACGAATCCCACACCTTTTTACACCGACATCTCTAACGATAATTAAGATTCTACTTTGGCGAAACCTCCGCTAAATCTCTTCCAATATCGCTTTCGCGATTTAGTTACGAGTTCCACGTTTCTTTCGGCGAACTGTAAGCGAATCAGTGAAACGAGTCTAGCTTCCCAATAGAACGTTGCAAGTTCAATTCTCTGCGACGCGATGGAATCGAACCCTTTTAGCGTGGATCGAGAAAGTTGAATCGGAACGAAAAGTGCAGAGCCAAACCGATGTTGTTCGGTGTGATTTGAATAGGACTGGATTCGAAAGCTTAATAATAATAATAATAAAGAAACTCATTAGACTGCTAAAACGCGTAATTCAACGTCGCAAATTACCTGAAAAAGAAAAATTGCCTAATGAAACGTTGCGTTAAATAAATGTCGGTCTTTAAAGGGTTAATTACGCTTTCATTCATCGCAGAAGTTACGGTGGGGTTAATGGAGGATAGATAAAGGTTGCTCGACTCGCTCGATTCTATTTCCAGCGATTCAAAGGGAATAGTTAGCTCCTTGGTATGGTCGCGACGAGGTTTACGACGCCGCGATGCAATCTTCGAAGCTTTCGCCGTAAAGCGTAAAGCAGAGAGGGGTATCGGTGTCGACGTGATACGCTCCTGAAATATTTGAATATGTGACAGAGCGTGGGCGGTGTGAGAGCTAGTATATTTTGGAAACGAAGGTAACGCTTTGCCTGGGAACGGCTGGACGAGACGGCTACGGGCGAAACGCCAGAAACTACATTTCCCGTGGTAAATAGGGTAAACGCGGCGTGGCCACGACCGCCATTGATAAACGGGCGCGATTCGGCCCCGTTTCAAGGTTTTGCGATTCATAAGGGTCGCCTGTGAATGGTTTGCATCCGCACACACTCCGTTAACCTGTTAAACGCCGGCGAATCTCTCGATTCAGGCTACCTTCTCAATTGCCGATTAAACCCTTGCCTTACGAATACCTCCAACGCTATTCATTAGAATTCGGAATGTTAGCTATTTTCTAGCCCAATCTTGCGTCTGTGCGGCCACTGGGTAATGCAGGGTAGGTTGTTCACCGTATAAGGGCGGCTTATTAACCCTTTCGCTACCGTGGACGTATATATATATACGGTTTGAAATATCGAACTGACATTCGTCGAAAACATACGTATATTTCTTTCGTAACGCATCATGTTTTGTTTTAATATCGATGTACTGTTACTGTCAATGTACAGCAAGAGCAAGAGGCCCGTTAATAAAGAAATAATACATTATTTCTGGTACCATTTGTATGTCAATATTACGGAACAATTTGTTATGTAGAGTAACCAAATATTTATAACTATATTCAAGTCAAGTGAATGGAATCGTCAGATTAAGATAATGGGATTATAAGAATGTCTATAGAAAACGATGTTAGAGGTAATTTAGATGTATGGGAATGAAATATGAATTCCGCAGCAATGAAAGCACGGAAAACACAAATTTTATAATTTATACTTTCTTATAATCGTATCTTAATCATACTATAGTACTGTAAAAGAGGCCACTTAATTATCTTTCATATTCTGTACTCGTGTAGAAAGTTGAAAACTTCAAGAAACTGATGTCGAATTAAAAATGCTCCTCGTGAGTAATTCATTCTCTAATATAGTCTAAACTGGGTAGGAAATATTCGTTGCACTATCGCAGCTGAAGGAAACAATTGACTGGCCCTATATATCTATCGTAATTATCATAAAACGTCTATTTTTCTTTACTGGAAAATTTTTCGCTTTTATCTAGCACGGCGTTTTCTCGTTCTCTTAGACAGGCGGAGAATAGAAAAAAAGGGAAGAAAGAAGAACGGGTTTCGAAACGAGCAACCGAACAAATTTACAAATTTATCATGCACAGCTGGTGCGCGTGCTCGCATTTTAATGTATGAAATTGCGTTCCGTGCAACGACCCGCGGCATAAAATAACCCGTTATCACAGAACGGCGCGCTCGTGATTAAACGTACGCAAACATACGATTTCGCCTAGGGTTAATTTAAAAACAACCATTCTCTCCCACGTTCCTCGGTCTGCGGTTAAGAAAATAACTCGAACAACGTTCTCAGCCGTGCAACCGAGCCAATCTCTGCATCGGAAATACGCGTAAAATGCAAATGGGGGGAAAAAAATCTGAACGCGTTCCTTTCATCGAAATAACCAAGCTAGGATAGATATCCCAATTTACCGCCACCTATCGCGCAACTTCGTTTAATTATTTTACAAGTTATTTAACCTACGAATCGTTCCGGTTTGGAGCACAACATTAGTTAACATCTCTTTTATTTACGATGACTTTATTGTATATTGAACACGATGTATTAAGTGTTAATTCATTGAAAATATATAAGAGAGTCCAATGTCCTAATTACTATCATTTGAAAAGTTGTCACTTGCATGGAGACGATCCTTACATATGATAGCACGTCAGTTTGTACGACGGATAGAAGATAAATCGTAAGCGCATCGCATGTACTGCATTAAAAAAATTTCCATACTTTCTACTTGCACCACATCAGTCGCGTTTTTATTCTCAAACGACACAATTCTCCTTCTAATATTTATTTTTAAATATTAAATATAACCACGCGTGCAACGTCCATTTGTGTTACTTAAAAGTCAAGTCCAAATTTAGTATCGAAATTTCTTTACTCTCGATTCTTCGTACATTCGTTCTCTATCGAATAAAGTAATTAAAGTGACAATTACAGGGGCACTGACAGTACGCGGGGCATCTACTCTACGTGTATGAAAAATATCCGGAATTAGGGTTCATTTATACCGATAGCCTGACCACGAGCCGAGCAAGTTCGTTTCGAAAAAAAGAAACAAAATGTATACGGTGAAACCTTTATTGCATATAATGCAATACCGAGCCCGAAACGGTTAATGCAGTGGCTGGCGTTCTTTTCCCAGTAGCGTCGATAATAATTGGGTGGTGGGTCAGCCAGCCATTCGACATGATAATCGTTAACGTCGCGACTCTAATTAGCTCGGCAACGGAGACACGCGAACGTAGACCGAGTCTCGGTTCACGTTCCATTCTGCGCATTCCCGGCGCGGCTTGCCGAATTCCAAGGCAATTCCCATTCCCTGACACGAGGACGCGTTGTTGGCAGGGTTCTGGCCGATCCGGAAACCGTGCGATCGCCACCACCGAAAACGATTGCTCTACTCGGTGGGGCGGTCCACTTGGATAATCAACGAGAGCGCTTCCTTCGTAAACCGTGGGGGACCGAAATTTCGTCAGGTGCGCGCAATGACGTTAACTGGATGCAGTCGTTGCGCGATCGATCACGCGGCTGGGCCGCACTGCGAAAACCGGCGCCGTCGGCTCGAAACTTTTCATTTGTTTTAAAAACGTCCGCAGCTGTAGAACAATGCCGGCTTGGCAATTCACCTGGTCAATTCGCGGCTCTTCTGTTTCAGAGAATAATTGGTCGAACCGTTGCCACGCTACACCGGCAATCCCTCGACTTCTCTCGCGAACAATAACACCGTTGCGATTCAACGCGAATCGGAGATGCGGTCGCGTGACAAACGGTCGACACTTCTTTTTCTCGTCGAGTTGATGTTATGATAGAATTGCGATGTTTATGCAAATTCATATTGGGATTAGCGAAATTAAAAATAGCGAAGCTAGTTAGAGGATTGCCTATTCTTGCGAATATAATAGTATGGAGTTGATTTGATTTTTTTTTATTAACCCATTGACATACAATAACGAGTCACACTCGTGACACGAATTATGGCGTTGGTTCAATAAAGAGAGATTCTAATAGCACCAACGCTAAATTTTAACTTTATCTTTGCTTTAGGTTCGCACGATTGAGAATCACTAATTGAAAAATACATACAGCATTTGCGAATACGAATGTATAAAGCTAATGAATAATTTACATAACGTGCATTGATAATAATAAAGAAGAATGGTATAGCAAGGGGTTAAATAGTCTTGAAGAGGTTGATCGGGAATAAAGAAGTTTCTCTAAGGTCAGGATAGGAGACATTAATTATTTCCTAATGATAAAATGAATGGTAAAATTAATAGAATTATTGATGATTTTTAATGAAAGTAGGAAATCGGAAACACCTATTCTCCATTCGAGAATCAACATTTTCAAGACGTACAATATAGGATAATAATTGCGATCGAATGGACGCATTTGGTTGTCCGATAAACGTGCAACAAATCTGAGAAACTTATGCTGCGCTTCTTCGATCAGATTAATACAAGTTGCACATCCTAATTCGATAAGGGGTCTAAGTGACGGTAGTATACTCTAAATGGGGGATAACTAATGGGCGATAGAGAGTTCTCGGATGTATGGAAAGGGAAAATATGGACGTAGCATTGCGCATCCTTAGCAATGACGCAATTACAGAGGTCGATGATATCAGGAGATATTCACGGTTATGTATATTATCCATTTAGCAATTTCTCGAACAATGGGGAGGGTTAACCGAGGGGGTAGAAAAAAAGGAGTCGCGTTATTTCTAAAGCGACGGGGGATTATTCCTCGAAGTGTGAAGCTTTTGTTATGTAATCGCGCATAATTGCCGCGTTACAACGGTTTCAGGGACAAAGGGAGCCCTCTCGTAAGACGATGCTGGGGGGCTGTAACGACCGGCTTTCACGCTCTTTGCGTTCGCCTTGTTGGCCCGATTAACGAGTAACCCACCGAGGAAACCGTGCCTCTCCAATTTTTCGAATATCCCACTGCGTATTTCCGTGCAATCCGAACCCACCACCGTCGTTCTTTAGATGCAGCATCTTTTGATTGGCATCCGTTTCGATCGATGGAATGCGAATATCTCAAAGTGCATATAGGTGGGTAGACGTACCAGTGAATGAACACCAGAGTTTCGCACGTTTTATTCGAATAAATGCTTCGAATGAAATTTGATTCGAATAACATTTAAATGCTCAATGTTTTATAATGCTCCTTGTTTTATAATGCTTTAACTCTGATGAACACTTGAGGAAATCGTTAGCCCTTTAAATTGAATTTTAGGGGTTGATAGTATTAATGAGTATTCGGATAATTAAAACCCGATTCTTTAATGTCTGTACTTTTATATAAGACGTACAACAAAAAACTTGAAAGGAATAAGACGTGTAATAAATTACTTAACTAACGAATGAACGATATGTATTTTTGTATGGAAAAGTTTTCTTTTTACCTTTTTTTACTTTATCCTCTTTCAAAACGCACTGTATCTCCAATAAAATTTAATTCCAGTTGCAATTTCTGTTTCAGTATGCAAGACGAGGGATCATCGAGTTCATATTAATTCCAATACTTCAATGTTCTGTGTTGAATCACTTTAGAGCGCGATACAACAGCTTCAGAAATCACAATTAACTGTTCAAGTCCCCGCACTCAGCCCATAAAAACCAGGTTCGGAATTTCTAAAATTGTAAGGCAATAGCCAGAGAAATTCGAACCGATTCGCAGCAGCAATAAGTTTATGGAACCATTGACCATTTTTCTTAGACAAAATACCCTCGCGACGGCAACTCAAGTTTATTACTTTGGGACCAACACATTAATCTTAGAATCCGTTATTTTCAACCATCTGTAGTCAGGGTCAGAGTGTTCCTTCAGCTTGTTACCTGCTGCGGATTTTCCCAAAATACGCGAAAACCCTTGCGCGTCACTACTTGGTCGCGGCTACTTTCAAGGGTGACCATCACGGGTACGAGGGCGGTTACTTTCTAAAAATCGTGGCCAATCACGCTTCTCACCCCCTTCCGGATCGTCTCTTCCGAGGCGAGGTGGATGGACATCTTGCCTCAAACGAAAGTAACAAACAGAACTCCAAAGCGACTACAACACGAACTTAGTGACACAACACAAACGGGAGAACCATTGTACAACACGAACGAAGTTAGAATATTTTAAGAACACGAATACAGTCAACTACGAACTCGAACGCGAACTAAGTACGATTTATAACACGGACATTCAGTTGATTAAACATCGTCTAAAAACTAGGCTTAGACTCATTAAATTGTGGCTAAGTCAGAATTAGCGTTGGGTGCTCGAATCCACGCAATTCACGCAACATTCTGTATTTGACACGGTATTAAAGTAACACCTAACGAACGTAATGTAAAATGAAATGTAAAACCCGGTTAAGAAACGTCCGATTGAAAAATGTGAGCATGTACAAATACATTTCGCAGCCACCGGATATAGTTACAAATTTCGTCCAGATCTATCAATCGATTTTGCAATCAGCTTTTGTAAAATAAAACGACGACGTTCCCTCGAATCGTTCCTATTACACTGCGCGGAACGCGAGTTCGAACCGAGCTTTGATTAAATGTATTCTTAAACGGAGCTTTGCTTCGTTCATTTCCCTGGACGTTTCATTAAACTAGGACGCTCGGTATGCGTCTCCAGTGTTTCGCTCGTTGAATTCGTTTACTTATCAGCGGCTAAATAAGATGCACTTTTCCGCTAATTATTGTGCGATGATAACAATCGTTTCCCCTTATCTACCTTCTAAGCAACGCCGGAATATTCCACGAGCTCTGCAGGGATTGCAAACAGTCCAATTTATTCGTTCCGGTCATTTCCAACAAAACGCCTCCCCGTTGTTCTTTCGAAAATGTTAGTTAGGACAATTAAGCTAAAGTAGGTCAATGTTGTCATAAACACCTCGAAATTATGTCTTTACAAAGGCTTCGGCGAAGCTTGGCCAGCTTGATTTCAAGGTTATCCTCCCCTTTGCATCGAAGCAGTTGAACTATGCGAAATCGAATTGAAGCTCGGCCTGTTTCATCCCGGTGTAAAGTCCTCGTACTTTTGAGAAGTTTCCTAGGACACCGGTGCACCGAGTGCACGTGCACTTTCCGTTCAACCCTCCCGAGAGAGGGTAGAGAGGATATTGAAGCGAGACTACATTCAACGGTGCCTCGGTACGCAACAGTAATGCCGGAAAGTGGAAACGTTAGAGAAAAGTCGCTCGTTGCGAAGCGTTCATTGGTACAGCGGCTCCTGCTGACGCGTTACCTACTTTCTCTCGCGAATCTTCGCGCTCATGTGTTTCCCTTTTTTTGTCGTAACTGGCCCGCGTTTATCACAACGGTGGCAAGTAAGAATGGAACGCGTTCAACGTACACTAATAAGTCGCGCTATACGGTTTAGAAACACAATTCTTTGGCGCTTGGAAATTCTATCGCGGAATATAATTTTTATTCCCTTTTTCTTCGTGTTAATGGTAGAATAGCTGTTATTGCATTTTATTCTAGGCGAAACCTTTTTCTTCCGATAGTTAGCGTTAAAGGGTTATAGGATTGTTGTGAATAATAGAAGAACGCTACGAGTTTAACCCCTTGCACTACAATAACGAGTCACGCTTGTTTTATTAATTAGGGTGTTGGTTCAATAGAAATGGGTACTATTGAGGATGAAATTTAATTTGCACTTTAATCTTGGCTTTGTTTTGTGAGATTCTTACATAAAAGTTATCTTTAATATTCAATTGATTTGTACGCGACGTGGTATGAAAATAATCGTACGGCAATGGGTTAAAAATCATTGGCATTGTCTTCCAAAAAGATTCGTTCATCGAATTAAAGGACTAATAATTAGGCTGCGGACTTTTACGCTGATTCATAGTTTTATTAACAAAATTCGGGCAAATGGAATTTAAGTAGAGAATTGTTTCACCCTCTAAATATAACAATGTATGATTTGCTTTAAATATTTTATATGTTGAGTCAATAAAAGCTGCTATCTGAAATAACTCGTCTTGGCAAAAAACAGCTCGTTGAAATCTAAGAAAATTAAGGACGTATAAAGATCAAAATGAACGAGTTATTTCAGCTACCAATTCTTATTGACTTGCCCTGTATTTCTTTATACTATGGAGAATTTTTTGCAAACTTAAATTTCCCATAAATGCATAGAAATCCGCAGTCTGCTAATTACTCTGCTAACCTAAATATTTAATAATAACGATCGATGGTATAAGAATCGATCGTATTTGCCAACAAACGTTTTTCGTACAGAAAATAATAAGGTAGGAAATTGCGAGACGAATATTCGATGTTTAATGCAAGCTGATATCTTCCTATAAAGCTTTCTGCATATTTTCACGTGTACAATTAATCTGCGCGTATCATTTATTATATTATACGAGTATACTAGAGTGAGGAGTGCCAAAAAGTAGATAGTAATTATTGTAATATTAAAGAAAAAAAAGATGACGTAGATTAGATATAGACAATAGGTATATAGACATATAAATATATAATTAATAGATACGTACACAGAGACAGATAATCGGCAACAATATTTATGACGCTAAGAAGGGCAGAATTTATTTTTGTTAAAACAACGAAACCATTGTAATCCTAACCGGAAATTGCTACCATCGCCTTAGAATCGAAAACCAGAAGCGTAGATTAGAGTAGCATTTGATCATAACTAATTGTATCGTAATATTCATGTACGAATGATACCAGAAATTATACTATGTTCTAGAAAAGATACATACAGACGTATGTAGACGTGCGTACACGTACAGGCGTACGCAGGAAGCATACATACGTATGCTTTTAACAAATGTCAGTCCAATTCTTAAAGTCGTATATATATACATCCATGGTAGTGAAAGGGTTAATTTATCCAAAATTTGACCGGCAAAGTAAAACCGCTTAAACGCGAAATAAACGAAACCGACACGCGTACAATTCTCAAACGATTAATTTATCCCCGCGTGGTATACAGAAGAATGGCCAAATTCGACACCCTATCTTCGCCAAAAGTGGCGAAATCGTAAGAAACGCGCCGCGTTCTCGGTTTTTCCGAAGACGCAACGGGTTGCGAGTGCGAATCCATCGATTGGGTTGCATCCACGGTGCCGGTGTTCGACGAGGGGGTGCTCGACCACTCGAAAGGGAAGAGAAAAAAGAGCGTGCCGATTGTTTATCGGGGATACGCGCGAGAAGCGAAGCGAGTGCGAGGCGAGTGCCGGCCGGGCCGGAAAGCGGGGCAGAGGGATATGTCGCAATGCGTCTTGACGTCATCGGTGGGACGTCGTTGGTGGGATTCGCTGGTGGATCGGCCAGCGGAGGGGTGGTACAGGACGAGAGAGGGAGGATGCACGTGCACCCGATGCATCTACCCCGTTTCGAACCGCCATCTGTCGAGAACCCCCGACAACCGCACCGTAAATTCCTTTTTCACCCGCTGATAAGAACGATTCACCCACATCGATTTCCTTTCAACCCCCGGAGTACACCTTCCCTTTCATCCATTGAGGCGGCACCACGCGTAGCCTGACACTTATTAATCGTCCAAGTATTTTGCAACGGTGCACTGCCGATGCTTACACGAATTTTGTAATCTTTTCGAAACAGCGCGATTAACCATTCGAGCTCGAACACATTTTTAACCCTTCCGATGCGGCACTTTAAAATTGAAAGAATTCTCACGGTGCACAGGCGAGGATTATTTCTATCGTTGCAAAGGGAGAACGAGTATAAATGTGCGTGTACTTCGTACTTTTAGCTATAGGGGAATAAGTATAAATTATATTGGAAATAGTATTGCGTTGCAGGAAATAAATATAGATGCTTTTAGCAAATGGTTGTTCAATTTTTAAGGGCGTATATATACGCTTTTCGTGGCGAAAGGGTTAATAGTATGATCCAGCGGCAATTCTAGCGTGATTTTATAGCTTTTGTATGAATTTAATGTATTAACATTGATTAACTACAGAATAGACTACTTAATTATTATAGGAAACATCGTGAATCGTGTGCCTGGTCAGACTTGGACCAAAGTTGTATTAAAAATTTGTACAAAAGTTTAGCAAATCGAATGATTGAAGTATAATATTACAAAATAAAAGAGAGTCTACTCGATATTACCAAAGACTGTCTACTAATTTTGTCCGGGAGAAATTGTACTGTCTTGATTTATATTGGAAATTTGTTGCAACGTTTGCGTTTAATTTTATGAAGGTATTGGTTAACGATGAATGCTAGTTTATTTCACGCGTGATGCTCTTTAATGTAAATATTAATTGAGCGCTCATCTCGGTAATTTTCAAGAAGTCTTATAATTTTGTACACCGGTATATGTACACGTTATTATAGATCTGGATTTTACAGATCACATACGGCAACAATTTGTTATCATTCGCATCATTTTGAAAGCACTGTTTAAATGAAATAAAACCGTTCATTGTTAACCAACACCTTCGTAAATTAAAGAGATGTCACAACAAATCAAAATATAATTTCATTTAGGCAAAATTGTGAGACATCACCTTTCGTAATTAAAAGTATATATATATATATATATATATATATATATATATATATATATATATATACACAACCAATTAAAAGTATCGCTTATTCGGAATATTAATAATGAGCAGACTCCCCTTTATTTTGTACCACTTCAACCATTCGATTTTGTACAATTTTTTTATACAAGTTTGGTCCAAACTTTCGTCCAAGTCGGACACCAAATTTATGATGCTTTTTATCAAGTGGTCTATACCGCAGTTAGTTAATACTAACAGTATAAGCGAGCGGCAAAAAATGGCTGTTTTCAAAAGTGGGTCGCTGGTCCAAAAAGTTTGCCAACCATTTGTATTAGAGTAGCTTTTTGCTGTTCCTCGAAAAAAGGTAAAAATTAACAAGGGTCGTTTTCACTACCAACCCCTTCAATTGTCAGTATCGCTTGCAATTTACGTTCGCCACATCCGCACGCGCGCGCGCGCTCTCGCTCGCAACCCCGTAATTCGTCGGTCGATCCATAAGTCGAAGCCAAAGCGATAGAAACGAACGAGGCGTGTAACGATAACGGATAAATATAAATTTCACACAGACCGGCGTTGAACGTGGAAGCCGGCTCGCCTCTAAGCGTCGAACCATTTCGAATTACGAACTATATTTAGTTAGCCTTTGACACACAAGACCGGGGAAGCGATTCGCGCGTTCGGCATTAATCTACCGACTTTCGAGTCTTCCACCTGAATATTTCAAAGCTGCCCAACCTCGGACCGCAACATTAAATCATTGACTAACTACAGGATAGACTACTCGTTTATAAGAAACATCATAATATGCGTGATTGGCTAGAATAGGAGCAAAATAGAAAAAAATTGTACAGAAGTTTACCGAATCCAACGCGTGAAGTAGTATAAAGTAAACGAGGCGTTTTATTTCTATTCGCTATTAACATTCGGAAAAAAATGTGAAACCTACTTCTGATCAGTTATATGTATTTTTGTAATTACCAAAGATAGCGTCTTATAATTTCATCCAAGCGAACGTGTATTCGTTTGATTTCACTTGGATATTTGTTTAATTTACGAAGCTGTCGGTTAACGATAAATAGTTTTATTTCACACGCTGCGCTCTTTAATATAAATATAAAATTAAGCCGTGATCCCAAATATTTTCAAGATGTCTTATAATTTTGTCCACAAACGTATGCCTATATATACATTATTGTAGATTTGTATTTTATAGATCGCGTACGTCGAAAACAACTGCGTCGCACAATATTTAGTTATAATTCCGACGTTATCTTTATCCGTTCTAAATTATTACAGCAATGTTACGCGTAAAACAATCAAGTGGTAAGAGTTGCTTCATGTTGCTTCCAAATGATTCTATATAACAATGGATATTCTATCCTGTGCTTCGTCAATAGTAATAACATTTTTCGCTTCCACTTTTCGATCCTCTTTTGCTGTACGAAAGGTACAAAAAAATTAATCGTGTATAAAACATCTGCGTTTACAATGACGGTTCAATAGAATCTACAACATTTATAAGTTTGTTTTGTATAAAGTACATTTTCCTATAATTCTGTGATAATTAACTTCTGAATGTGAAATTCTTTTTTACGAAATAGCCCCTCGCGTTGTTCTTAATTTTATATTAAACCATATTTGATTTTCGTGTAAATGAAACCAATTTAATTTCGCCATTTAACCGAAACCACGCGACGCCACGCGACTTAACCCTTTCGCTACGGTGAAGCTGGCCGTTAAAGTGCTAACGCTGTTTAGAATAATTGAGTATACAGTGTATACAGTGTAACATCTACTTGCAAATCGTTAGTACTTCAACCGATTAATATTCAACGAACGTTAAATTAATTACAAACCTAGGAGTGTCAAACTGTACTACTAGATTTAGCTAGATTTCTTGACTACTACGGAATTCCGACGAACGACTATAGTCGCGTTTAGCTTCGAATGGGTTAAGCTGGTAACATCTAAACGATGTAATCGAGTATGAAACGATTCGAAACCAGGACAGCGTCTACTAATTTTCAACTAAACTTATGCCAGCGGCTAACGAATTTCCCTATGGGGCGACGCGTTTCTAAGCGGAACGACAAACATCCACTAAATTTCGACGAAACTCGCGAGAGCTCGCGCGTTCACGCTAATCTCGTCAAGGACCTAATATCCTGAACATAGAGGCCCGTACATGCCGAAAAACCGATCCGAATGAATTATTATCATCCTATATGAAATCGTGAGACCCGCCAGGAGCAAAGCTCGCGTCTCTGGAATTACGTGCTTGCTCTCTCGAACGTTCCGCTCGAACGATCATGTCTGACGTCTTCTATCTCTCCCCACTTCTCTCTCTCTCTCTCTGTCTCTCTCCCGCGGAAGATCGATGATCTCGTCGCTTAGAAACTTCCGGCGAAGGGAATTTAAGCCGGTGAGGTCGTTCATCGCGACCTTAAAAGACGAGGCTATTTCTGTCCCGTCCTTTCTAGCCAGCATAAACGTCCGAGATGAGAAGTTTGCGAACTTTCCGCGGCGACCTTCTTTTCTCCGCGAATCGGGGTTACTCCTCGCGCGTACCCGGAGAGCGGAGAGCTTCCGGCCGCGTGCGCGCAATCGAACGTCATCGAAAATATTCCCCCTGCACAGAGAGGCTCGACCCTCGCGATGGCTTCGTTTTTAGATTCCACGAAGATGAAAGCCGAGGACCCTTCAACATTTTCTTTTTTTTTTCCTTTTTCACTCGCAACTTGCAACGGTTCGTTAGCAAAAGGTTCTATCCGATGAGATGACGCTTATCGAAGGACGAGTCGAGTCTTGCGATCAATGCTATTAATTAATTGGTACTTCTTGATTGCAAAGCTGGGTGGTTATCGCTGGACTGTAAATGTTTGCGCGTTTATGGGAAATTAAACTGTGCAAAAGGGACGAGAATTGTGTCGTTGCGTTTAGTTTGATTATTCTACCGTGGAAATGGAAAGAGTTTAGTAGGTTTGCGCGCATTAAATGGCGTTCCTTTTTCAAAGGTATGATTTCTCCGTAAAAGAAAATCTCCCTCTATTAATCATTCCGTTTTCCGAAAGAAATTTTCAAATTGCTAAACGCGAGTGAATTCTTCGAAATGCTAAAGATACAGTCGATCGAATGTTGTATCTTTGGTTATAAGGCAAAGCGACGCAAGTCGCTTTTTATTTAGCTCAGCAAACCTAGTTGAAAAGTTTGTTTCCAATTTGTAGTTTAATTTAAAGCGTAATTAAATGTGTTTTGCGTGCAACGTGTTTCTCAGGAGATGAAAACGTTTTGAACTGGAAGAGTTAACGTTGTTCATTATTAATGGCTCAGTTAATAATTTCTCCAAAATTAAAACAACAATTTATTTATTCGTTCATCTCTAATTTCGGAAACGCGACATTTCACATGCACGAACATTGTTATTAGATGGCGGAAAAAGTTCGCGTGGATTTAAACTACAAAGTTTAAGCTATCTAAAATTCCTTGCTTCAATAAAAGCAACTTTATTTAACAATGTAGAAGATACGCAAAATCTTGAAATGAACCTATCACTGTTACAATAATTCTACCAAATGCTATAACAAACTAATATGAATATATTTTTATGGTAATATCAGACGAATTATACTACAAAATTAAAGTGGTCTAAACTTTTCCCATTTTATGTTATATTTCTGCTACGACAAACATTCCCTCATTATAAGTTTATTTCTCAGTATGAAAGATAAAGAAAACTGTGTAACGACGCTACAATTATTACAGTAGTTTTGTCAAATGCTATAAAAATTCTATTCGAATGCATTTCTATCACAAAATTTTAATAACCTAAAACGCCTTCAAATAATAATGTAAAAGATAGATAGAATTTTCTTATGATACTATCATTGTTATATCAGTTTCGTAAAATTCAATAAAAATTCCATTTGAATGAATCATTAATAGAAAAACCTCGCGAACTTTTTTCCGGTACCTAATATTATTATTCGACGTATCGACTTTTTCCGTAGCTTCTCTGCTCAATTCTGCCCGATGCAGGTTCTACCTCGCGCAGCGTTTGGATTTCTACCTCGCGAAGCGTCGAGTGTACAATTTTCCCGACCGCGATTCAAAATTTGATTGAACTGCCAATGGATTAACGGGCTAATCGATGCCCGATAGATCGTAGAATCCGAAGTCTACGGAGATAACGAAGGAACGTACGGTGAAGCGAGGAAAGCAACCCATTTCCGTCGCAAATTGTCTATGTTCTTTTTAAAGGCCTTTACGTCTTTGTCCGCCGGTAATTGGGCTCTCTCCAGCATGTCAATTGCCACTCGCATTCCGGTCTAATTTTAAGGAAGAAAAGTACGCGTGTGTGTGTGTGCACCGGTGCCAATTAAAGGCAACGAAACGTTACGCCGGAATGTAATCAGGCCTCTCCGGCCAACTATACGCGTCACTCTTATCGAAATCGAGCAAATCGAGTGTCGACTCCTCCTCTCGTCGCATCCACAAAATCCTTTTCGTCGATCCTTAACTCCAATTAACCCTTTCGCTGCGGTGCCTTAAAATTGACAACTCGAAGCATAAATAACGATCGCTTTTATTAACATGAGAGTAGTATAAATGTAAACGTTTGGAGGCTGTATACGATCAATTGTTGTTGCATAAATTGACAAAGAAGCAATACTGAAGAAGCAATATAGAGAAAATATACATATGCTTTTAAATATACAAGTGATCGTACAATGTGTGAAGGCGTATATATGTATATGTTATTTGTAGCGAAAGAATTAACGAGTTTCAAAAATTTCGATCGATGTAGGTTGAGCAATAAATTCGTCTCGAGGTGATTTTAATGGCAAATTATGCAAAACGGTGCGGAATACAATTAATAGGCAGAATTATAGAAAACGTAAAAAGTAATATACGCGTTAGGATATTTATAGGGTGAAACAACCCTTCGTTTAGTTTAACCGCGGATTCTTCTGCATTTCTTGGAAACTGAAATATGCAAAAAAAAGGAATGCAGAACACGCTTAATATGCAGAATTATGGCAGACATCCGAACATATACGTCATGATTATATTGCGGATTTGTATGCAAATTCATAGATTTGCAACGATGATTTAGACGCGAAACCAAAATAGAGATTAATTACACGTTCTGAATATTGTAACGGGTGCTTCGCTTTGGACACCTGACATATTTCTACGTATTATACGCATTGCGCGTCTTTTGGACTATTTAAGTTCTCCACAAATGCATAAAGAGCCGCAGTCTAGTCGTGGTATTCATAGGGTGAAACAATCTCCCGTTTAATTTAGCTACGAATTTTTTCTGCACTTATTAGAAACTAAAATACACGCCTATTGCCGAACCTAATAGAACGCCGACTTTGCCAGAATGGATTTACTATTTTAACACAAGCGATACTAATCGCGCCCGGCGAAATCGAAAAGAGCATTTTTGCGAACGATTTCGTTTGCGTCGTTAATTTGAAACAAAAATGCACGTCACTGCGTATAACTGGATTACGACGGATTCTCCTCGTTTTAGCGTTGTCGGTATTTTTCCGTAGCCGTGGAAATATTTCTAAAAATAACCCTTTCCTCGTCGTTAATCTAAAAAAAAAAAAAAAAAAACGTGTGTGTGTTACCGTGCAACTTGACTTCGAGGGTCGTGAAATACGCGACGAACGCGAATCAGATTTATCTCGTTATCGAAGGGATTTACGTTCGTTTCAATTAGCGGATATTTTCCCCTTTCGTCACACCTCTCTTTTTTTTTTATAATCGATACTTTTCGATTCGCAAAAAGGGAGAGGAGATACGCCGGGTGCGTGTTTCGATATCGACGAGCGACGTTTTACGAAGCGGCCGCGCGAAACAAGCATTTACATCGCGCGTATCAACGTTTCACGCGGCTTTAAAAAGCGCTTCCCGTTTCGTGCCAACAAATATCTCGATGACTTGCCGTTGTCACACGTCCGCGACTAAAAATAGCATCGCTAGATAGTAGACGAGGTTTAGATGAAATTTAAAAAAAGCGAGCAATCCCCTGGAGAAAATCCTCGGACGCTCGTAAATAAATAATCGCCTATCGATCCGCTTTAATGTTTCCCGCGTCGCATTGGCTACAAAACAACGGCTATTCGCGAGCTTCCGTTTAATATTATAACATTATTAGAGTGCGGATGTTCATGCGCGTAAAATATTGAAGAAACATTCGCCATTTGTGCTTGTAAAGTATGAGTCAGGATTGTGGATATTTATGCTTTGCTTTTTTTTTGCATAAGAGAGAGAGATGTAAAATAATTTTGTCGCGTGTTAGATTATTGCGGTGGTTATTGCACGGTTCAAACCACTGGATTATTGCATTACTGGTCCAATTTCATTCTTATTGCGTTATCGCAACGTGGGCTACAAATGGGACACAATTCAGAAACAACCAATAACTGTTAGATAGCTCGCGAACAAATTATTTATAATACTACACTTAGTATATATAATAGAACACAAAAGTAGACGCTATTAGACGATCCAGTTGCGTCAACGGGATCTATTTAGATCTTAAAAGACGAACATTTTAGAATGTTTTTTTTAAGAACATTCTTTTAAGAATGTTTAAGACTTTCTTATTCGACATTAAAAAAGCATACGATTTATAAACTTTGTTTAACAAGTTTCACGCTACTTAGAACCGTCCTTAAACGAAGCGCGTTGTCACTTTAATCAACAGCAAAAGGGTTGATAATAATCGTGTGAAATGCGAGTACACAAACGATTCGCGCAAGCATTTTCATTTACGCCGTGTCTTTCTCGAAACGAGCTGATAATTTCGAGCGATTCAGATCTGATTTTCAGTTAGCGTGTACGAAAGGACACGCCTATCGCGGAAGGGGTGGGAAAAGTAAACAAAGGGGATGGTTACGCTTTGGTATGCGGATAATACAGAATCACACACAAGGCGATTAGTTTACCGAACGCATCGCGAGCCAGATATTCCGGTCATTTCCTATTCAGGCCAGTAGATGGCTCCACTTGTGGTAAGCAAAGCGACTCTATACACGTGTGCTACCATCCACGATGCGCCGTGCGCTAAACGAACTTATACTACTGCGGCCGCCTGCCTAATGCGATGACTCCTCCCCTGATGCTTGTTATTGGAATACATTTATGCTTCCTCTCAGCAGTTTAAACAGTCGGTGGATCGTGAAAGGGGACGGTAAAATTATTTTTAATAACGCGTTGAATAAATAAGCGGAAACGATTCTTCGCGAACGGTGGAAATTCTTTTAATTCCACTCATTATTTTCGTACCTTGCCATTACGGGGAACGTATTAATGCAATGCTGTTGGTTGCGAAATGTATTTGCGCATCGTTGCATTTGTTTGGGCATGTATAATCGGCGCGGGTACTTATTGTGGTCAGTGTATATTTAAAAAAATATTTAGGATTACATCGCAGATACTTGAGCTTTTTAGAAATCGCAGCGATCAACTGTACTCTTTTTTTATTGCTAGCTGAGGTTCGTTGCATAATTAGTATTGATGTTACAGTCTGCAAAGGAGCAAATAATAATAATTAGATCGCGGATCATTATGCAAATTCAGATTCTCGTATATAAAGTTAAGGGGAAAAGATCGAAATAGGGGATTTAGATTTGTTTCACACTCTAAGTAATATAATTTGTATTTTACTTTCAATATTTGCTGTATCTTTTAACCCTTTGAGCGCTATGAACAAGTATATGCGTGCATTGAAAATTATCAGCGTGGATAATGGACGCGTTTGAAATAAACACATGCTTGGAAAACGTACAACTATTTTACACAATGTTGCGTAACTAAATGATTATAATAGTACCTACATAATAGATTATAATAGTAACATTAACACTTTATGTAGTCAATTGATACCTCAACAGACTTCTCCATAGAAGTGATTCGCACTCAAAGGGTTAATACCATTTGCATTCTGTATCTTTTTATACGTTTAACGTTTAAGTGCTCGCATGGGGTCATTGCAATTCTAAATCTTCTCTTGTCTTTCGTTTCTTAATCATTTATATAAAAGCTAGTACTTCTTATTATTTACGAAATTTTATTTACGTTTTTCTGTTTAGAAATACTAACACAAATCTCAGGTATATTGGTAAACATTTATTTCGGAATAAAGTTGTCTTATTTGATAGGAAACTTCGTATCGTGTTAGGATTTCACAAGACCACATGCGAGCACGTGTTCAAATAAAAAAGGGTGCGAGTCACTAACCCCTTGCCCTACGAATTTTTCACTGATTATACCTTGTAACATTAGCCAGTTATTACTATAATACCGTGTCAAATATAGGACAACGAAATATTAGCATTAATTTGGTCTTGATGACCGTCTATTTTGCATATCGATACAGAAATTGCAATTGAAATTAAATTTGATCATAGATACAGTTGGTCTTCATTCTATTTATATTGTAATATTCATCACGAGTGTAGCTCGTTATTGCACGCCGTTTTCTATAAATGCACAAAAATCCGCGGTCTAATGATAAAAAATCAAGCAACTCGAATCGTGTAAAAATGCCGCGACACTTTATTTTCATTTCAGATTTCAAGGAGAAGAAGAAAGATGTGTTTGGTAAAGTAGGGTAATTTCGCAGGGAAATTCTGGGACGCCCTGTTGGAGGTTCGCATAGAAACGCGCGCGCGCGCGCGCGCTCTCGTTTCCCTACACTTGAACCCTGGCGTCTGGAGCGCACGTTCCATCGATTCATCGCGAAAATCATGAATGAACGTAATCTCTCCGATGCGGAGCATTCAGTTTGGTTTCTCGCCCGGCAACAGTACCAGCATTTCGCCAACCAAACAACGCAACAGCCAATCTTTTCAAAATAGCTAGCCAAAAACTATATTTTCAATTCTGCTATAAATCTCGAAACGCTATCTATTACCGTAGGATATACAAGATTAAATTGCAACTAGTCAAAAGTTAAATATCGCGTAATTTATATTTTACGTATATTACGTATTAAACTTGTATATAATTTATTTTATTTCTCATGAAATTCATCTCCTACACTACAAATTAGCACGAATTTTTCCCCCGACACCTAACAATATTTTCCTTTACACAGTCGAATGAAAGAGAAAAAGAAAATATTAAAGCGAATCGTTTAGAAGATGCTCTTCTCGCGTCAGGATTTACGATTGCAATTTTTGTTACGAACGCGAGTTAGAAAAAGTTTGGCGAAACTCAGGCGCGCGAAAGACGATGGCGATGAAAAATTATGGCAACGTTGGTGGAGAAGGTCAGGAGCGTGGCGTTGTTTCTGGGACACGGCGAGCTTAATCTATTCAGCCCTGATTTAAATGGCCTTCGATTGTGGACGGCAATGAGTTAATTTTAGGTAGCCCTTTGGGATTCTAGCTCACACTCTCGTACCTTTTATCCCGCCGACAGCTTTATTCTTTGCATTTCTTTGCCGACGCCGCGTTACACCAAACCGAAACAGTTCACTGCCCAATAAATGTCTCCTCTGGCATACAACAGTGAACGCTATAAATTACTCGAGTAATTTTCGAGCTGAGGACGTTTGGTCGATTCCAGATATCGCGTACGATACCAATAACAATATGCTACTGGACAAATGAATACCAACACAGACGTGTTTTCCTTTCCCTTTATTATAATTACGATGTTAGGAAAATTATGCATTGCAAAATTTTTCGCTACTAGTCTCAGCTGGCTTTTCTAAAAGATATTTTTAACACGTTCACTGCCAACTACGAGATATTAAACTTACAATCTTTTGCAATTAAACTTACTACACTGTAAGTTTTAATTGACTCTTTAAATTACTCTTCGCGAAGCAAGTTAAGTGGACAACTGTATGGATTAAGCGTATGGAATAATAATGGAAGATAGACTTCTTGTCTGGAGTGTAATGTAAAAAAAATACCGCGCTAACTTTGTCCGCTTTATAACGCAAATATAATCTCAACTTTGCTGTAACTTTGGTTTTAAAGCTCGTCGGTAATTCTTAATTCAAAGGTTGGTCTAACGAAAAGTTTTAACGGGTAATCCTGCGTACTTTCGTAAGTACAATTTCGAAAACTCGTAGAACATCTGCTGCGAAGAAAATTCTAAATTCGCGAACCCTATTATGGCTTAGAACTCGTAAGCAGGAGTCGTGCTTGTTAATTATAGTACAATTTCAATGCCTCGCAGGGTCACTCATGCGTACACACAAAATGAGGAAAGTTCTGCTTTACACAGCGGCTAAACTACATCAATATTTAAGGCTACATTAGTTGCTATTTATAACACGGTAATTAATTATCCTCATGGAACAACTTGGGCGAAACAATTGTTGTTCCTAACAAGCAATACGAGATGCATTTCAAACACGTTTGCCTTCGTATTTTACGCTGCTAGACCGAAACCATTCATTAATCCTCGTGCTTAGGTCAATTGGGCTCGAAAAGAAAAGTGGATACTTAATCATTTTCTTTCGAAATGTAGAACGCGTTTAAATTTTACTTACAGTCAGTCGCAAAAGTTTTCGTACATTTCTAAACCTCGAATATTTAAAAAGTTACGAGATCTTCGATCGTTTGAGGAACGCTAATTTATTCGTTAATTCATAGGAAAAACATTATCATAAAATGGCGACGCTTTCTCTAATTCTTTGCTTTGAACACTTTATGAACACTAATTTAGCGATTGATTAACGTTAAGAACACAACCATAAAATGGTTACATCTTTAATGGTCACAGTTGAAATCAATTTGTTCGGAAGCCAATCGTTATTCAATTTTCAAGAAATTTCCCAGGATATCAAACAATTAAAAGACATTGATTTTTAACCGTCCCGATTACGAATAACGATTACACGCGATTCGAATTTTTATTTGCTTAACTGTAGCCATTATCGTCAACCGCAATTTGATTTCGGTTACTGATAACCATTAGCAGTGACCAGAATTTTATTTTGGTTACCGTTCACCAATATCGAGGGCAAACATTTTTTGCGGTTGCATTCGATCGTCGTCAATTGTTGTTAACATTACCGGTATCCATCGACAGCATAAAATTAATTACAAAAATTATACACAGGGTGATCATTTGAAAACTTTAAATCTAAATATCTCGAAAACAAATTCTAATCATTCATCGAAATTGTTTAACCTTTAACAACAATTGTCGGCCTGTGAGACCGCTAATAAGTACTTATTCATTTCTATTTTCCTCTGGATACTTTGCAATTAATGCAAAGTTTCTATTTTCCTCTAGATACTTTGCAATTAATGCAAAGTTTCTATTTTCCTCTAGATACTTTGCAATTAATGCAAAGTTTCTATTTTCCTTTAGATACTTTGCAATTAATGCAAAGTTTCTATTTTCCTCTAGATACTTTGCAATTAATGCAAAGTTTCTATTTTCCTCTAGATACTTTGCAATTAATGCAAAGTTTCTATTTTCCTTTAGATACTTTGCAATTAATGCAAAGTTTCTATTTTTCTCTAGATACTTTGCAATTAATGCAAAGTTTCTATTTTCCTCTAGATACTTTGCAATTAATGCAAAGTTTCTATTTTCCTCTAGATACTTCGCAATTAATACAAAGTTTCTATTTTCCTCTAGATACTTTGCAATTAATGTAACGTTCAATCAGTGAAATCGAATTTGGCCCCATTCACTATCGACGTGCAAAGTAAGAATAATTGCTTCTAATTTTTTTATTCCTTACTTTTATGTCAATTATAGCACAAGAAACACATCACAGACCGCTAATAGTGATTATGTAAATTTCAACAGGTGTAGTAGTTAACCCTTTTCATTACAGCAAAACAATGCAACGTCTGCTGTTTTATAAATTACTGGTGTTTCTATGTTAATTCTTATATAACGAAAATTAAACAAATACAAAGCGGTAAGTAATAGTCTAAGAATAAGAAACTCTACTATTATTCTCGATCAGATTTCGTAACTAATACAAAATTTTAACAAGTATCTATAATCATGTATAGTACGCAAGAAGCGTTTAACCATTGGTTGACTATAGTCACCCTTAATACTCAAAGTATTAAGGATTAACCCTTTACCCTGCAATAACGAGTTACACTCGTGGTAGAAATTATGCTCTGGTTGCGATACAAATATATTGTATTTTTTAATAAATTTCAATTCTAATTCTATCTTTAATCTCAATTGATGAGGTTGAATATTGCAAGCATAAATTACGTACAAGGTTTTAGTGCTCTGCATTCGTCGCACTATTAAAGTAACAAATAGCGAAACGTTACTGTGCGCATATTCTTTGAAATATTCGTATGTCAAATGGTTAATTACCTCTTATACCATAACATTTCAACGTTCCCTTATAACATTTCCGATGTTTAATCGAGATTTACAAGTTTTTAGTATTCTGCATTCATCGCACTATTAAAGTAACAAATAGCGAAACGTTACTGTGTGCATATTCTTTGAAATATTCGTATGTCAAATGGTTAATCACCTCTTATACCACAACATTTCAACGTTCCCTTATAACAGTTCCGATGTTTAATCAAGATTTACAAGTGCGCGCAGAGTTTTGCAACTGACTGTATAAAGGTTAAAGGTGGTCTGTGTAAAGCCTGGCATTAGAGCGATTGTGCGCACAAGAATAAAGATCGACTGGTCAATTAACGCCCGCTTCATTCATCGCGCAATACTGAATGAAAGCGTCGTCGTATCCGTAATATCTGCGCTGCAGAGGTAGCTAGCATCGTTAGGTGGAATATTTTCCCCGGAACGTTGCTTCAACGATGACGAAACGCGGCGCACGACCGAGCCACTCGTTGATACTTGCAGTTAGGTGCCGGAAGTAGATATTCATCCAATTATCGGGTCCGACAAGCTCGATACCAATTTCCGTAACGATATTTCCAAGATTAAGTGCGCGCAGATCAATGACGTCGTCGCCTTCTACGACCGCCTACAGTTTGCGCCGGCACACGGCCACGTTTCAACAAGCTGTTCACCGAAACTTTGCGGCAACCCGTTTCCTTCTCGCCGTCCTCTCCGCTAACAAACCGTTCCACCGAGAACCTCAAAACTGAATCAAACGCGAACGCCACGCGAGTGCGGAGCTTAAATAAACTGCGAACTGGGGAACAGGAAAATACGACGGTGAAAAAGTTCGAGAGCTAAAAGTTGCTCCTAGATTAACTTCGTTTCGCGGGCAACTTTCTGTTTGGCTGATATTTTTAATCGTACCTTTCTCGTCGGTCTCTCGCGGATACCGCAATGCTATCGAAATAGAAGCTGCATGTACTATTGAAACTAGAGGAACATTATCGGACCTAGTTTTTCTTTTCAAGGTTGTTAACCGTTTTCATGTCTACGCGGAGTATATTCGCGGTGAAAAGATGGCAATTCTTTTTTTTTTTTTTGCTTAACCCTGCTGCGATCTTTGCGAATTTTTTACCCAAACACGTTACTATTTTTGTGAAACTTAATTTGGTAGTTTGAAGACAAATGTAAAAAGGGAAAAGTTGTTATTAATATTCGGAGATTTAAGGAGCAATTTCTATGTCGAAGTTCTTTCCTTTCGTAATTGTAGAGCATTTTTAAGGAAAGAAGGGTGCGGTTGAATTGAATACAATTTTGAAGACTGCAGCAGAGTTAATGACCGGCATACTTTTAATTCCAAATATTGCTTTGTTTACGAACTAATCAAATTTTAAATTCCGTAAGCAATATTAACGAATCTTTAAACACTAAAAGTATAAATTGAAATATATTTGTCATTGTTTAATAACAATCAAAGGATTAAACCCGTATCCTCTTTGGATTACGATTACTCTAGTCTATTTGCGTTTGGAAAAATTCAAACGTTTGGAAATTTCAAGGCTTTCAAATCTAAGTGTTCCAATTTTCGAAAGCATAGAATTTCGAATGTTTAGAAATTATGGAAGCATTCAAGGTTGAAGCCGTAAAAATTCAAACGCTTCGAAATTTTCAAACTTCAAAATTTCGAAATAAAGTTTCGCGGTTGGAGTTTTGCGAATCTGGAAATCAGCTTTCGATCCGTTTCTAGTTGATTTTGCGGGGAAAATGGGTATCATTCGATTTAGTTCGCGAGCGAATGTATAAAAATAAGGAATATCCCGGTTTCTGCAATGCGCTATTATAAATTACGAACCGAGCGCTATTTATACGAGGGGATGTGACCGAGGCCGTTACTGCGGAAGCTGCCTTAAGGGGAAGCGTCGTTGGCAGCATCGTCAAGATATATCTTATTTTAGATGTTCAACTGCGATCTTGAAAATGCCTCCGTTAGCCGAGATCAAAGCTTTGCCGACGCTCCCGGCTGAATACCGTGCACTCCTCCGAGAATTTCTCCTGCACCGCGCATGTCGAGCCGAATCAAAAAAAAAAAAAAGCGACGAATCCCGAGAAACTAGATTCACTCGCTTTCCTTTCATTACGTAATTAACGCGCCCATATCTCAAAGGCCCCGGAATTTTAGCCAACATCGATGGATTGTTCCCCAAGGAACAATGAAATGGAAGTTAAATACGGTAAAAGTAGACTGCGAATTTCTGTGCAAATCCATAGTTTTTAAAGAGCCAGTCTTTATAAGGAGTTCCTTTACTCTTCGAACGAGTGATGCGATTAGATTGCGGATTTATTATTACGAATTTATTGGGGATTGAGTAATTAGTTCGTTCTCGTTTCGTTAAAATAGTGTCGAGTATTATTACTAGACTACTCGTCAATTATTGTTAGATCGACTATAATCTTGGATTTTCATCGGGTAACGCTGGAAGTATATTTTAAATTGTGTAACAACGAGGTCCAGTTGATCGTTTAAAAGCACGAAAATTTCTAGAGGGATGGTATCTTTAGGTCGTCGAATAGGTGGTAAAAAGTAGCGCGACAAGACGACAAATACATAGTAGAATAAAATTATGTACAATTATGTGAATTTTATTATTAAATTTTGTTTAAAGAAACGCTACGAACTTGATTTCCAACCCAATATTTCTTCGACCTGCATCAAAATTGTCAACTAAAATCACGAGAAGAAATAAAAAAATAACGACTATTACACCAAAATTCTTACGATATTTTTTCGTTCTGTATTTTTACCTTTGTTGAACCTTTCCTGAACCTGTAAATTATTTATAACGCCTTGTCCTTCAGTAATACGCAAAACAAATGATAATGAAACGACGAACGTGTAAGCAGCAATCGTGTCATCATTCAAGCTCTATTTCCCAACAAACCTAATCGTATCACGGTAAAACGATATCCCCGACGTTTGACGGAACAATAGGACGGTAAACGATTAGATAAGCGATCGAAAGCGCTGTAAATTGAAAAGGTTCTTAGTTTCGACTGCGAACAAGTTGAACCGGCGTCGCTGCGTCAGAGTGCATCGTGCGGCGCATCTGCATGTCGCATGTAGCCCGCAAAGGCGAAATCGAGTTAATAGCAGTAAACCTCCCCTGGGAACTTCTTGCGACGACGTCGACAACGAGGACAATGAAACGGTAATGCCAGCATTATCGTTGCTACATGATTAAACGGCGATCAAATCGCTGCAATTTTACACCCACTTCCCTACCCAGGGGACTTCGTTTCAATCTTCAAACAAGTTCCTCGTACTTCTCCGTTTTTTTATATCGCCAGCACTAAATCGTCCGTCTGATTTATTCGTACGCGCGGCCCCTTGGCGATAATCCCGGAGTTTATGCAGGAAGCGCCATCGAAGAGGGAAAAGATTTACGATTACTGAAATTACGGAAATGCACGGATCGAAATGTTCCTCGTTTGCGAAGCGTTATTCGTAAGAAAAATGAAATCGTGTACCGCGTTTAATATCCAGAATCAACCATGTGAATTATTTTCGTTACGAGTGGAGCGATTAAAATTTATTTTGTTACGGATAATATAATTTCTAAGGACAATTGAATTATGGATTTTTATGGAAAGTCAAAATTTTACGAACGTGTTTAAAAACAGGTGGAATACTACCTCGTCTAAAAATTATTACAATTTACTGTACTTTCGATATTTTGTATATGGTTTGAAATACTCGTAAATGTAGAAAAATCCGCAATCTAGTGATAATACTTATTTTTTTTTTGTATCTTTTTACAGACAAATTTAATATATCGTGTGTGATCCAATTTGTACAAAATTGCTTTCGCCTCAAACTTTTTATCGTCACATTCTACCATTGGATAAAAGGAAGCGCTTGTTTTCGAGCTCGTCGAATTTAACAAAATTTTAAGAGTTATACGTAAACGAACTGAAATTGAGTTTGAGAATTTACTCGAAAGAAAAGACAGGAAAAAAATGAAATGTACCACCTCGATGGTCCTTGGAAATCGTATCATCTACGACGACAAACATTTTAATCGATCAGTTAGATATCTTTGAGTTTTGATTGTCCGATCTCGGCAACTTTTAATCGCTAACTATCCTACGATACAACATTGGGGTGCAAATTGAAGAAATTATTTATAGACGCTAAGTGCCACCGTTAAGTAGGCAAGAAAATATATCTCTACAGTGGTCGATGTTCAAGATTACTTCACGTAAACGAGAAACGCAAAATAATTACACAGAGAGGCAATGTGAACGAGGCACGGAAGGCTACACCGATTTGCATAATCGTCACATTATTGCTTTGTTAACGTCAACACAGTCGGTGAGCGAGATTAACCGGATTAGGATGAAACAGTCCAAAAGGTGGATTAACTTACAACGGACCATCGCGAACCGTGACGCGACGCTTTTAATGAAACTCTGCAGATTTGTCTCACAATAGCCAAAAAATATTCCACCCCTAGATTTCCCGCATCTGTTGATATTCGCGTCGAAGAGATGAAAACAGGTTCCAAGGGGCAAATTGCTATTTTGGAAACTATTAAACTGTGAAATTCGGAAACTGTCGAACAATAAAAATTATTATATTTACACGGTGCAAAATATCAAACTTCCGGTTTATCAAAATTTTATACTTGGGCCAACAGTCATACGTGCATGCAAATTTAGGCAAAATCGATTCAAACTATTCGAACAATAAACTAACTTCGTATTCTAAATATCAGGTTGTTCGGAAAGTTCGTAGCAATATTCGAGGAACATTTAAGAACATTATTGTGTACAATTATCGTTTTGTTAAATAATTTTGCAGGTAATGTTTGTGTCTTGATAATTCTAATGACTATCGGAAAGTATCGTGATCTGCTTTTACAACAAAATTTATTTCTGTCTCAGAAATAAAATCTTGCAAGCAATTTTTCCAAGCTTCTCAAGTATCCAGATTCTGGCCATTAATGACATTTTATTACAGCAATAATAAATATGACATATGATAGAAAAATATGAAATAGCATTTTCCAGAGAACGTCTTAACAATTTTCACTGGGTCTTTATCGAAGCTTAAGGTCTGCCATTGCCGAATAAACAGACGTTACCTTTATTTTTAATCAACCATAAGCACTGTTCTTTAATTGTTGCGTTTAACTAACCCAACCATGAACGCTATTTGTTCAAATTAAGAATATTATTACGCAGTAAGAATTTATAAACAATAATTTTTTCCAATTTACACGACAGAATTTAATATTATCAAAAACACTGCAAACTTTCGCAACAACCTAATATTTAAAAGAATTTTACGTAAAACAGATCGTAACAAGATTGTGAATATATATAAAAAAATGAAACGTGCAAAAATGTATTCTTCTGTATACGTGAGAATTTTATAATCACTGATATAATTATTTAATCATTATAATTATAATCTAAATGTTAAACGTGCGAAATGCAGTGACTCGCGATGTATACGAAGTTACTATACTTATTTAATGGATGAACGCCCTTTAAATATGCATAATTGAAAATAAAAAGCACGGCGTGATTTTCTTACAGCAATTAAATATCCAACATAATTAACCCCTTGCCTTACGATTACTTTATTACCCGCTAATGCTAGGCGTTCGTTGATCACTATTTTCATATCACGTCACGAACAAATCGTTTGAATATTACAGGCAATTTTTATTTAACAACCCCTAATCCTACGATACAAAGTTAAAGTTAGAACGAATCTCTGGCATAATTCGCAAAACGAGTGTAACTCGTTATTGCAGAACAAAGGGTTAATATAAGAACCTAGATTGCACATCAGGTGAGCGTTCCAAGTTTTATAACTACCGATTGCAATTTGATAAACCCTAAACGTACCGGCAATTAACGTGTACTTTGTTATTTATACCAAAGGGATTAAAACGATAAATATTTGAAGAAATATAGGATCCCATGGAAATAAATATTTGTCCACTATTTTTACCAAAAATTTCAGTAAACATTGACTTTTGTAAATGTTTATCTAACTTCATTGCGAGCTTGCTTCATAAGTTATCGTTTTGTACGCTAATGGGTTTTGTTTACCGGTTCATGAATAAATAAATAAACGGGTAAACGAGTAAACGAGTAAAGCAAACGTATAAGTAAATAAATAACAACATAAATAAGTAAGTTTGCAGAAATGTGTCGGTGTAAATTTGTACAAGGTTTCTGATAAATTACGAGTGAGTCATCTTGATCGCTCCGATAATTCTCGCGTTAAATAAAAAGAAATATACCTACAGCTCGCGGAGAAATATTCGATCAAGTTCACGAGTCAGCGCACGTTGACTTTGATCATGACACAACTGCTTAATGGGTTAATTGCGCGTGCGAAAGTATGAATTTGCATAAAAATCCGTAGTCTAATTATGATTCAGTGGAAACGATCCCATTATGCGTTTCACGGATGCGCGAGGCACGTTTATTGCACACGTTTCGTGTCCATCACCTTGATCCGATCAGTCTTTGAACTCGCAACTTCCGGACACGCGATGTCATGTCGATGCAATCACAAGTACGCGACTAGTTTCCCTCGACAAATTTGCTGAATATATAATTTCTGTTGACTCGAAAACGTATCGAGTCTTTTTACGCGCAGCCTATTTGCAGAGGCGACCGCGCAAGGTAAACTCTGTGAAAATTTCAAGAAGAAAAAGTGGTTACTCACGAACGTGTTCGAGACTCCCTAACATGATCGATCACTTTGGATCGAGTGTCTCTGGCACGATGAAACGGCGTGAACACGCGAGGCAAATACAAGAGAAATTCTACTTTCTTCGTTGCTAGAAAAACGTTAATTCCTTACGGTTGGACGTATAATTTTATTCTTTCATATCACAGCCCGCACAGATACACTCGCGTCGAACACTTATCAGTTACTGACCGACGAAATATTCTACAATGACACGCGCGACCGCTACGACGTGGTTATGCGTGCAAAAACAATATCCATCGGTCCTTCGCGACGGATTTCGTAAACATACACACTCAACGATCGAAACGGCGCGTCCCGCTGTGATTCGAATCACCGAAATCACGAACTAAAGTTTAACTTTTCACCGCCCTGCAAATATGTACTTGAAATTTTAATCACAGGTTCTTGTATCTATCAACTAAATTTTGGTGTACATGCGGGTACAAATTTTTCTCTGAAGCTTTGAAGATGCTTGTTTCGCATCGCTTTTATTGAATTATGACACGTCTCATACTTTCTAATTACATTTTAATGTTCAACAGGCACATTTACCTCCAAAGTATTTCGTTTCAAATATTAAGTGCAAACGAAAATACAATGTCTATGTGTCGTTGCGTAAACCGAAGACCAAATTTAGTCTGAAAATTTGTTTACTCGCGATTCTTCGTACATTGCTTTGCTATTGAATAAACTAATTCAAAGCGTCGGTTACAGGGACACTGACAGTAATTGAGACACCTGACCTATGAGGAAAAGTAACGAATAAGCAGAAGTATAAAGAATGCAATGCGATAAAAGTTTCCCCTCCAAGAATAATTATTTCACGCATACGCGACGTATTCGTCAAACCCATGCCGCACCGAAGGAGTTAAATAGGTGACCAAAGACTTTCACACGGTAGCTTATACTCGCATTAGTTTTCTGTGCGACTAACAGGTGTCCCAATATTTATGAACGGGAAACTATACTTCCGCGTGTAACTTGGAAACTTTGCTGGCTCATCGATCAACGATCAACGAAAGTTCTTCGCGAGAATTTTCCGATACAAGCAAATAAACGAATGCTACTGTAGTATCGGAAATAGAAGGCCACCCTGTACATAGTTGTAAGCGCACCGTCAACCCTAGCTTTAAGTATGGTTTTAAGAGAAGGCTGCCCGCCACAGGAAGAGGGCCGTAAGGGGGAGGGCGGGGCTTGAAGCGACGAAAAGCAGACGCGTCGCGGAGAACTCTCGCTGACCCGTCTAGGGCCTGGCGACGCGGTCGCCCAAGTTTCGGCAGGCAAAACGTGAGAATGGTGGGAGTATAAGGGAACAAATGCCGGGGATGATTGAAAAAAGAACAGAACGCTGTCGAACGTGGAGAAGCGAGGAGCATTGTGTCGTATTGCGAAGAGTGTTGTAGTTGTAGTTGTGTAGGCTGCCGCGTGCCACTATTAATCATACAAATTTTTATATATAATATAACCTTATTCAGCCATAATTTAATTAATAAACCATAGTTACTACACTACGATATCGGGTTAAAGTCTCATCGAGTGGCCGAGCGAAAGAAGCGGAGATCAAAATTGCTCGATTATCGCGTGCGAATCGGTTCCTCGGAAGCTACCGGAAGTTCCCTCGAAGCCCGCGACGTCTTATTCCTCAGAGACCGAGCGACTCGATGGAACGAAACGACCGGCGAACATCGATTGCGCGAGAAAACGCGTTTTCCCACGCGACGATGGAAAGTTCTGACCGTGCGGAGGATAGCCGCAGTTGCGAAAGTCGTTCGAGGTGAGGCAATAAAAAAACGAAAAAGGGAAACAGAGAGGAAGAGGAACGTTTGAGCTCTCTATTGGCCGATTTATAGGACGGTGTACATGTCGCGATGCGGTCGAATTTGGCAAGAGCGTCGCTCACGGTTGTCCTGCGAGCGAATTCGATTTGGCAATGTTTCAGCGTCCGCCATTTTTCTCGGAATTCCGCGCCGCTCAAAGGAACATCGCGCGCGCGCGCGCCTACGTAAGCGGATATTTACGTCCCTGGAGGAGAACCTCTTATTTCTGTGTCACCGATAAAAGCCGTCTTATAGTTTTCTTCGCTTTATAGACCTTTAACGGATCTCTTGCTGCTACCCGAGTCGACGAGTTTTGCTCCGCGAGCGAACCGCTGTTCGACCGATGTTCAGCGACATTCGAATCGAATCCGTCCCCCGAGGACTTTTGACTTTAAGGTACTTTGAACCTCGACACTCTCATCGGAGAGCTCCGATAATCCGATGATTTTTCTTTCGACCTCGAAATTTAGTAGCTCTTCGGCGAAGGTTATTTCTTTTCTTATCGATTTAGCGAGGTAAGGATACTGCACATGAGACTATACGCTATCAGCTAGAGTCCATTTTTGGCGAAATTGTGCTACGTATACCGTTTTATGGTTCGTTTGTAACTTTATCGGAGTGCCAAAAATGTACTTCCGTTACGTAATACGTAAAGAAGATTCAGTTCAATGAAATACTTCAAATATAGGATGATTGAAAGGTTCGTGGCATATTTGACGTTATCGGCATTGAATTCGAACCATTACAGACGTCGAAACTTTTTATATAGAAAAAATTTGGTAGGGTCAGCATGGTATGGCTATTTAGAAGAGGGAGAGAACATAAATCGCTGATTGCGGAAATTCCCCTTACTTAACAGAGAAAGAAGGAACCTAGAAAGGAAATTAAGCAAAGAACTAGTGGAAGTAGGGAAGAACGCAATAAGTTTGATCAATTCGCTTTTGAGAAGTATAGCAGCATTTATCAGGAAGACCAACCTTAAAATTAAAAAAAAAAGAAAAAGAAATTGGAACACATTTTACATATTTGTATTTATTTGTAAATATGTATTGTTGTTACTTGTTATATAGTCTCTAAAGTATTTAGATGTAACGTAGCGATATGATTGATTCTTGAACGCTGCCCAAATTAAATAAACAACATTGTTATATACTGCGAAATTGGGGGAAAATTATTTCTCACGAATTGTTGTTAAACAGTGAGATTCCATTTCTCTGTTTAAATACCTTTGCAAACATATTTTTGCAAGCGTTGAGTTCGCCCTTCTTACCCTCAAAGCCTCGCATAATAGATTATTAAATAAACGTCTCGTGTACAAGCGCCATAAGGTAAACGAAAACTTTGTATTTAGTAAAGTGATGTCTCGAAAGGGTTAATAAATTGAAGGAAAGCGAAAGAAGAATAACGCGTTACTTAATAGATCGTGTAAAAGTAGTCACAGGTGTAATAGTGTACCAGTATACAAGGAAGCATAGTTAAAACGAGCTCGTGACATTCAAGTGATTGCGCGTTAAGGGGTGAAATTTATGCTCGAAGAAAACTGCGAACGATTGACGCAAATGCACTCCTGGTCAAAAGTTTCAGAATTCTAACCATGTTGAAGCTCTCGTTAATCTTCCGAGTAATTGAAAATTAATGTTTTATACGTCAGTGGCAATTTTCCGTACAATCATAGACTATTAAAATGTTCTCAGTAATTGAAAATTAATATTTCATATATCAATGGCAATTTCCCTTATAATCGTAGACAATGAAAGTCCGGGGAATGTTCTAAGTTACGCTTTCCTTTAAATTCGTTCCTCTATCTGCATCACGGTGCGTAGAGATTTAAAAGTTTTCGCTGGCAGTGTAGTTTATGCTTGAGCTAGTAGAATGATCGTTCATTTTATTGCAGTCGTTCCCTGTCCCATCAAAGACCTTTTAAAATGAGCAAAAGCGGTATTTAATGCACGTTCTCGCTTTTGTTTGACCAGAAACGGCCGGTTCCGCGTTGGCATTTTGGAAAACATCCAAGGGGAAAATTGAAACGCTACGGACCTTCCAGCCACGACCAATCGACACAAACAGGTACTTTATATTCCTTTCTCCGAGCCAAGGAGATATTTTCGTGCTCGTTAAGCAAACTTACGATCATTTTTCTAACCATAAAGTAAAGATTGCTGCGCCAGAGAAACGTCAATATCAAGCATTTCAGACATATTTTTCGCTAAAATTCTTGCAGTTCATAAGACGTTCAATGCGGGTTATCCTTATGAAACTTTTGCATTACGAAAGTTTAATCCTTAACCTATTCGCTCTCCAGGACGTATATATACGTCCTCCAAAATTAAGCCATCATTCACTGAAAACGTACGCGTTTTGTACAGCACGGTACAATTTTTATTCGTTTACAATTACTATTTGTTAGATTGTAAACTAAATTTCAGCGCTATTCTGAATTATTGCCCAGCACACTACAATTGATATTTATATGCAATTATTACTCGTTAGGTTGTAAACTAATTTTCAACGATATTCGGATATCTGGTCATTTATTGATGCAAACGAAAATGCAAATAAGCAAACTTGAAAACGTGTTATTCTAAGTATCTTTCACTAGATTTAATCACTTTTTCTCATCGTTCTTCATGGAGATAAAAACCTCGGTTTTTAAATGAGAAAAATTCTGAAAGCGACTGTGGAATTTTTTCATGGTTCTTCTAAATGTTTTCTTTCGGGACTGGGAAATTTCCAGCTGATTCAAAACTTAAAGCAGCGAAGGAAGAAATGTGAAGAATCTTGCAGAAATTCAACAGTCGCTTTTAGAATTTTTCCTAGCTAAGATCCAATGTTTCTATTGTCGCGGAATTTATCTCCTGGAAGAACAATGGGAGAAAGTGATCGAATCTAATAGGAAATAATTAAGATGACGTATTTTTAAACTTAATTGTTTGTGTTTTGGTTTTTACCTAAGCAATTGGATATACAAAATAATACCGAAATTTAGTTCGTAACCTAAATTTTGTATATAAATTGTAATTAATTGTGCAATTATAGTATTTGTCCATATGCACGCCATTCTATATACCATATTCTACTTACTAATAAAATATTAAATGGCAATGTTACGTGCTCAAATATACTACAGTACCTTAAATTGAAATGTTCCATTACATCGGTCAGGACACATATACTTTTCGAGCTGAAATTTCACCGAACTGTATACGGTCAATACAATCGCATAAACAGCATTGCAATGGCAGCGAATAATATCTGCGACTCCGTGGATATTTCCTTATCTTTTCATTCTTTCAACGCTGTTTATACGAAATCCTGCTCACCTACCAATATCTCTATTTTTATTGCAAAGCAAGGGATTTTTTAGCCCATAAATAATACAAATAAATAAATAAATACCATTTCTACACGAACAAAAATTATCTAGTCTCGCATAACCCGAATGATTTTAGTGCTAAAGTTGTCGTAGCGAAAGGGTTAACGAGTATTATCGAAATAGCAGGAAGCAACCAGACTGCAACACCATTGGAACCTGTTTCGAGTTGATATCGCACAGACTCGCCCAGACCGGGGGATTCTACTTCCCTGCTGTGGGAATTCGAAGACTTAGGAGTCTAAGGACTCGGAAATTTGACGGCTTGGAATTTGAATGCTTGGGAACTCGAAGCCATGGAAATTAAAAAATGTAGAAATTCAATGATACGAAAATTTAATGGCTTGAGAATTTGACATGGGGAAATTCGAAAGCATAAAAATTCCAATGATTGAAAATACAACGTCTTGGAATTCGAAAGCTTGAAAGTCCAAAGTTTGAAAATTTAGATGTTTTGAAATTTAACGACTTGAAATTCGAAGGATTGAGAGTGTAATGACTTAAAAATTCAAAGGATTGCAAATGTAACGACTTGGAATTCGAAAGCTTGAAACTTCAAAACAATGAAACTTCAAAAGCTTCAAAATTTCAGGATTTAAAACCTTGACAGCTTGAAATTTGTAAGCTTGGAAATTTGTAAACTTGGAAACCTAAAATATCTCCTAAATTTTAAATTTAAAAATAATAATATTAAGGCGTAGCCCCGATTGTACGTAGGCCAAAACAACATCCGCGTCGAACGTATTAAAACCATATCCAGACGCCTTTCGAATACCGCATAAATAATTAATAATCTTCGCTTTTCGTTTACCAAAGCAAAACTCCCATCGAACCGCAACCCTATACTCTATTTAACCCTCCGAAAGTAGTTCAACTCGATAAACTTTCCTCTGAACTTACTCAACCATTATGCAAACTCCATCCAAACAAGAAGATCCATGAATTTTTAATAAAAGTTCCTAAAAACGAAGCGAAGGATATCGTTTCGATAAAGATCAAAATAATCCAGGCTTTCGATGCGAAGAAAATGAACTTCAACCAAAAGATCGGCACGAAGCATCGCGGATTCGTGTCGAGAGATGCGTAAAATTTAACCATTTGCATTCGGATGTCTCATCTCAAACAACGTAATAGTTTATTAGTGATTGCACAGTATAAAATCAGGCGAGCGGCGTTTTGTTTAGTTTTGCACGTTTCCTTAAAGTTTTCCATTGAAATAACGCGAAAGAGCAAATGAAACTATGAGATTCATACCGACATACGTGTGAAAGAAATTATATTAATTCTAAAAATTATATTTAATCCGACCATCAAAGTTGATAAAGTCAACTCTCTATTCATGTATTTAACGTTGTTGAATTTGATCTCGTTAGCATATCATTGTACGATTCCATTGTTTTTCTTTTTCGGTTATATTAATACCTTGCACTACAACGACGAGTCACACTCGTTTTGTGAATTATGGTGCAACTTCGACAATAATGCATGCTATTAACAATGAAATTGAATTTGAACTCTGATGCATTATATTCTTTGCATTATAATATTCGGAATGATTCGATAAATATTACCCACAAAATTCAATTAATTTATACGGAACATGTCACGAAATCAGTGATTAGTTAACGGTAACGTGCGTGGGTAATAAAATAATCATAGAGCAAGGGGTTAACGCCAGTCACTTGTACAGTATGAGTATTAATTCCTGCTTTCCAGGTCGAAATAAAATGTTTCACTTAATTATACATTCGTTCGTATCGTAAAAGTAAATTAAATTCGGATAGTAGAAGATTAAATGATAGTAGTCGAATACGTATGAAGATATATTTCCATACACGTTATTGTACATAGATCTAGCTGTTATATATCACGTATATCCGAAACAATTAACTATCGCAGTATTTATTCATAATTCCCATCGTTTTAAAAGCACTGTTCCCTTATTCTAGTCTAAATTACTAATGTCCCACGATGTGACATTAAAATGGTTAGGGAACCGGGTAGCCCTGTTGGAATGTGGTGAGGGTGCAATATATTGACTGCTCCGATAAACGGTAACAACGATATTTATTGTTCTTAACGACTAGTTCTATTATCGTGTGTCCTAACGCGCGATGTTGACGTGGCCAATGCTCGGAATGCTCTGGCTTTTCCGTGCTCCTCCGAACCGAAGATCTGGCATATCTCCGTTTTTATTGCTCGCACTTCAGTTCGGTCGCACGCAACATGCGGTCCTACGGGAACCCAAAATCCTGGGACTTTCCCTTCGGACGCACGACAGTCCGCCACACCCTCTAATGATTCTACACAAGAATGGATAGTCCATCAATGATCTAACAATGAGTTTTCAGATATGAGTAGTGTAGTGATTATTTTAAAGTAAACCCCACGTGGATGGTTTAAAGGTGCGAGAAGGGAAGAAAACTCAGTTTGCGAATAAGTAATGGTGGTTTATTAATAATAAAACTAACGCACAATCTGATATAAAAACTCTCGCTCTGCACTCGCAACGTCCTCTCGCACTCGACTCTTTTTCTCGACTCCCTCACCTACGCATTCTCTACCCTTGCACGCATTCATTCTTTCTCCTTATCTCTCTCTCTGCTTCTCTCACTCGTCTCAGACATTCGTAGAACCCAAACAGTCACGTTCACACGAAACCTAGCGCGACCACGCACTCTTCGATCACACGTCAACTGAATCGCTCTATCCCAAACACTTCTCATTCACGCCTCAGCCAATCTTACCCAAATACAACACCGTTCGCTCAGCAATCGCTCTGGTCCAAACATTCGCACGACATTCTGTCTTCCACAGTAGCTTCCTACTCAATGTGTTAATTACCAAGCTCTGTGATAATGCAACGTTCTCGAAAAAGCTTCGAGTGCGAATGGTTAAACCGATCGTGGCGTCGCATTTTATTTTACCGGAAAGCATAATCGGGGAGAGGAAAAGGACGATAATAATAAGATGCGTGCGAAAGTGTGCACGAGAGAGGCGGCGTACACGCGAGCACGGCCAACTCGCCAGCAACACGTGGCAGATTATAATGTCTAGAAGGGTTCGAGACCGGGTTGAGCAGTGATTTGGCAAGCTCCTTCGACGTCTGGAAACGCTGGCGACGCTCATGGCGGACGATCTAAACTCCGCAGGGGGTTAAGGCCGAAGAATGGATGAAAGGGAGCAGGGGGTAATTGGATTAACCTGCCAAGGTTCCGGCTACAGTTCCGCCGCTCTCACGACTCGCCCTAAACTTAAGACTTCGCCAACTAACTGCTGTCCGCGAATAGCTCTCTCTTTCTCTTCGATTTACCTTACGAGCAGCCCTTACTACCTCGCCGTTTCAACGACTGCTGTTCATTCTTTGGGAAAACTTCGCGTATTTACGGCCCCGGACAAGTGAATTCGAATACAGACGTTTTTACTCGCGGTTTCTTGTTATCGTTGGACCGCGAATTTTTGCGGATTTCGCGCGGAATTGGATAATTGTTACTTAAACGGAGACTTGCTTCACCTTTGAGTATTTTATATATTTTTTGCATATTATTTCAATAGTTTTATATATCACGTGATATAAATATTTCGTATATTTTTGCACGTTATCAATATTTGTATATATCACGTAATATAAATGTTTCGTATACTTTTGCGTGTTATCAATATTTGTATGTATCACGTAATGTAAGTATTTTGTATATTATTGCATATTACGTGCATTCTGTACTTCTTTGGACGTTTAACCCTTTGCGAACGAGCGTCGGCAAATAGTCGCCTAATCATTTTTTGGCTTTCCGAACCCATGTCGACTATTAAAGCACAAAACTCAATGCAATGAATACTTAACGTAATAATAAACATTTGAAATCGTTGGAAATTAAATGGTTTGGAACTCAAAAGCGTGAAAACTCAAAGTCGTGGAATTAAAAAATAAAGTACTCTCACAAGTGTTACTACTTCTCGTCCAGAAAGGGTTAAATTTCCTATGAATGCAGGAAAAAATCTGCATTATTGTTAGATTATTTAGAGAAATAAAAGATTTATCAGAAAAATTCTACCCTCCAGATTGTTTACACTATTGTCACACTATTTGACGAGTGGACAAATTGCGTAGGTTTTATGACTATTTTTACATTGTAACTATTTTTGGTATCTCTTTAATTTGCTGCAAAACAAGCATAATCTAAAAATAAAGGTATTCCGGAGAATTGAAGCCAGAAATTTGGAAACGTCACAAATACATCAACTACGACATTTTGAGAGAGACAATTGTCTTTCTGTCCATCTTCGTTAAACCCTTCATCAATCTTTTTATTCTTTTGAGTATCGTTAGAGATTTTTTTTAACGAGGAGGTGTTGCGTTATTTTAAAGGCTATTGAATAAATCTGAACGAAACGGACTTAATACTGTAACTTATTTAACGTCCAAAAGTAGACTCGTGCCGTTTTGGAATTCGTTTCTTCCATTCATTCGAATCCGCAACGTTTATATCGCACTTTTACAGATTCCGTTTATTGATCCAGAATTTGCGGCACGCGGAGAACAATGTTCTTTTTTTCGCTCGAAATCAACGCAGACGGATCGCGACGAGAAACCGAGAATACGTGCAATCAGCAGCGATCAATTAGTTCGTTCATTATCGAATATCATCCCTGCGTCGCTGCATTTACTCGGGAAACAAAGAATACGAGCAGGAACAATGAGCGCCGCTTACTTATCCCATTGTGTGTAATTCGAGTATTTTCACTGGTAACAATCACCGCTGCGGATATTAGTTCCACGCTCGCAAATTATTCAGAACTCATTCATCGCGATCCATCTCCTGCCTCTCGATTCCCCATATTTTCAAGCTTGCGAACACGATAGAGGAGAAATGGTTGAATGTTCGCGTCGTCGCGTTCGCGGCGATTCGTAACCGAGTGTTCGTACGAATAATTCGGCGTAGCGGCGTTCGATTTCCGTGATAATTTATCAGAGTCACATCGCTCCGAGTCGGTCGCCATAAATTCCATTTCCTTTCCACGGCTATATAACCCCGGCCACGTGAATGGACATCTCCGCGTTTAAATCCATTGTAAACGCGATTGGAGCACCAGCCGAGAAGCGATCCGATCGACGTTTGAAAATCGATCGATTGAAGCTCGTTAAATCGAGTAGAATAAGAGGGTGCTCGGCCTGGCCTCGCTTGTAAAAAGAAGTCGTCGCCGTTTAAACGGGGGGAAACCTAACCCGATTCGCTTTAAGACGGTATACCGGTGTTTGTCAAACCCATCCACGTGTCCGACAGCTTCAATGGATGTCTACATTCAAATCCATTTAAGAGTACTTTGCCGTCCTTTCCTCGATAGCCAACGCGTCGCGTCGGATGCCCGAGAGACGTCTTAATCCGGAACCTCGGTCTCTTCGCGTCGAGCTTCATCCCCCACCAATTCCTTCCCTTCAATTTGTTTCTCGATGCCTGCCGCTACTAAATTCTACCCTTTAATATTTAAACTCCATTCCTTTGCCTGAGATCGAGTTTCTCGAGGCAGGCCACTATTCTTTTGAAAATATCCACTTAATCCTTTTCGATTCGAATCGCGTAGAATATATTGAGCGTACTAACGGTTAATTCATTGTATATACAAAAATCGAGATACATAAATGAATCGATGAATGTTATTTTATAGCGCGTACACGTTAAAGAACAACACCAGTTTAATTTAAGGTAACATAGATGTATGATTTTGTTAAAAAGAAATATTTAATTTGAGAATAGAAGTGGATTATTCATTTGTACACGTGACACGTTTCCGCTTAAAAGTCCGAGGAAAAATAGAAAAGATTAAAGCCGATCTTCTTTCGGGACTAGATAGTAGCCTTTAATATTTAAACTCGATTCCAGTTTAACCAGATTCGTCGAGACTGGTCACTATTCTTACAAAAATAACGATTTAATCCGTTGCAGTCCAAATTACGTAGAATATATTAAATGGTTCCATAAATAAAAGCCGAAATATGTTAACGCTATATCTCGTAATATTTCTCAGATGTTTAACAATTAAGGCTGAATAATTCTTAACGTTCTCAATAGTTCAAGTTCAGCTTAAGGAATGCATTTAAAATAGCAGCATGTTCCAACTATATCTTATAAAATTAACTATCGAAGCGTAAACATAGCAGTTTGAAAAATTTAATAAATCGGTTTTTTAATACATTCAAATCTCTATACTAAAAAATTACGACAATGTGACGTAGCAGGTTTTGCCATCTGACCACAGGATTGAAAATAGTAAGAAATTTCTACTAAAAAGTAAAAATAAGAGCACGCGTAAAAGCTATAGGATTCAATATCGCGCTTCCCCATTTCGCGTATTATTGTTACGCGTTTTCGCAAACATCTATCGCTTCGATTACCCGGCTACAAATAAGTAGGCACACTTTAATCTTTGATAGGTCTAGCGTTAAATAAACGAGACTGCGTTCTCTCATAGCTGCTGCGTACACGCCAAGATATCTTCGAGAGGCGTATTTAAGTCACGGAACCCTCGAAAATTTCGTTTTCACCTGCCGGTTGGTACGCTGTGGCGTATCGATCCAAGCTCGACACCCTCTGTGCTATAATCTAGAGAATTTTTAAGGTGCACCGGCTGCAATATGGAAAGCGACGTGTCCCGCTTGGGAAATATTGCTCGCGTTATTCCAGGAATATTTCGCGAAAGCTTCGCCCACGCGTATCCTCGATGGGAGGATGAAAGTTCCGCACCTGAACACACGACCGGTGTTTTACCAATGATTACTATTGGGATAAAGATCATCCGCCAACGTATGTTTCATCTTCTACCTATTCGCGCACTACGAATTCACTTTGACGGTACGGTTTACCTTTCTCGCGATTCCTATCGCGATTATTAATGTTAAAGTTAATAAAGGTGCGATATTGCTCGTAATAGAGACTCCATGCTCCACTTCGATTCTATTGTGAAAGGTAATTCAATTTCCCGTGCTATTGTTAACACCGATCACGGTCTATTAGAATAATTGCGATGAGCTTTCATTGTCGATGGATTTTAATTAGACGGAGGATCTTTCGATGGATTTATACTTTTATTGGAATAGGAAAAACGATATTTCACGATATATATATATATTATATTTATAGTGGCTAAAAAAATATTCGCATTCAGGCGTTTTTTTAATCAGGTTCACAATTTCACTTTTATCATGTTAACCCTTTACAGGCGGAACGAAGTAATACTGAATGAATTTATGTTCAATTATTAACATTTCCGAGACGGTATTAAACAGATACTTGCCCAATTATTAACAGCAGCGTATATTAATCATCGTTAGTTGAATTTCTTGTTTTAAAAGTTGATATATCCGCAGAACACCAAAGAACTCTAGCAAATATTTCCGACACTCGTTCGCAAAGAGTTAAACGATAAGCTCGATACACTTGTGCTTAATTAAGCGATACTTGCATGTCGAAACAAGTACAGCGATGTGCAAATACCTTTTGTAGCCACTGTGCAAACAATAAAGTACGCGTATGATTTGCATAATATTTGCTATACTATAATAAGTCCATTGAATACAATAAATTTGATCGATCCGTGGTTTGATTCAAAGCAAATCATTAGACTGCGGAGTTTTATGGAAATTCATATTTTCACGAACAAATTTGAAATAGCGTAACCTAAACATAAAGGTGTTTCACCCCTTGATGTTGTTTTATTATTATGGTAACGAATCCGATTGTATGTTCACGCATTCGTTATATGATACTCGTTCGTTGTAGGAGTCCAGATGTAATAAGAAAATCCGTTCGTTGCAGGATTCATTCGTTACAGAATAAGCCCACTGTGATTCGGGTTGGGATTAACCCTTCAGAGACGGCGTGGTTTTCCATTCCTTCCGCGCAAACCGAAAATATTTTTATATTTCCAACTAGTTAATCCTCTCGCTCATTGAAATTAATATGTGGAGCTGTAGAGAGGGGATATGATAGGAAAAAGGAAGGGTGTTGCGTTTCATCCTGGGCCTGCTAGTGGACTCATCAGAAAGGCTACCTACCAGGCCCTGCCTTATACATTGGGATATTGGAAGGAAAGTTAAAGACGTTGTAGAGCTGTGGAGAGGGGATAGAATGGGAAAAAGGAAGGGTGTTGCGTTTCGTCCTGGGCCTGGTAGTGGACTCATCAGTAAGGCTACCTAAGCAGGTCCTGCTTTAGACACTGGGATATTGAAAGGAAGGTTAAAGGCGTTGTAGCGCTGTGAAGAGGGGATAGAATGGGAAAAAGGAAGGGTGTTGCATTTCGTCGTGGGCCTGCTAGTGGACTCATCAGTAAGGCTACCTAGCAGGCCCTGCCTTATACATTGGGATATTGGAAGGAAAGTTAAAGGCGTTGTAGAGCTGTGAAGAGGGGATAGAATGGGAAAAAGGAAGGGTGTTGCGTTTCGTCCTGGGCCTGGTAGTGGACTCATCATTAAGGCTACCTAAGCAGGTCCTGCTTTAGACACTGGGATATTGAAAGGAAGGTTAAAGGCGTTGTAGCGCTGTGAAGAGGGGATAGAATGGGTAAATGGAATGGTGTTGCGTTTCGTCCTGGGCCTGCTAGTGGACTCATCAGTGCGGCTACCTAGCAGGCCCTGCCTTATACATTGGGATATTGGAAGGAAGGTTAAAGGCGGTATATATATGGACGAGGTAGTTGGAGCGAGTGCTTTCGAGAAAGTCCTATTTCGTATGTCCCTCTAGTGGTAGGTGCAGGAGAGCCGCCACAAATATATTAGGAGATTCCAATTTAATTGCACTTTTCCCGACGATTAATATTTCAATAGAAACGCAATATAAAGATTCAATGATCCGGATCAGAAGGATCGATAAACCATGCGAAAGCAGTAGTTCCAATATTTCCAATATTTCGCTCCACTTAAACGCATTCCATTTAAAATTGGCAGCCCCCCACCTTGTAAATATCCACAACCGGTTTTTACAATCGTTCGAGGATGTGCGTGATGCTGCGTAAATTGGCAGCTCTTAACAGATACCCTATCGTGAATCGAACCATAATTTCCACGGTAATTTTGTTAAACGCATTCCTTATAAATCAGGCGACACAGAAAGGGAATTTCATAGAAAAGGACACGTTTGATAACGCTTCACGCTCGCTCAAGTGGTGCCACTTATAAGATATAGAGACCAGCTACGCGTCTCATAATCGCCAATACATACTACTTTCTATTCTAAATAATCGTCAATGGTTTCGTACTAATCGTACTATGAAACTAGTCGCTGATACCGTCCCTGAGGGATCGAAACGAAATCGAAGCTGTTGCAATGAACACGCACAAGATGCAGCGTTGCTATAAAGAGATTTATCCGAAAGGGATAAGAGTAATATAAAACCGGTAGAGATTGAAAGAGCAATAAGTGGGTTCCTAGTATGTTCGAATGGACTGTGAACGGAGTCCAATAACGCGTATGTAATAACGTTCACGGCCGAGCAGCCATTTTCCTCCGGCGCGTTCGATATTCCGCGTTCCAATGCGGTTCGATTTACGCGACGTTGCCGAGACGGATGATCGTGGGAGCAGGAGACAAGATTCTAAGGCATTCAGGTGTGAAAGAGCGCTTAAACAGCTCGCATCAGGTAACTAGACGATAGGCGGCAATGCGTCAATATTTGCTCGAGCGATACCTACTTCACACCGCGGCAACTACGTCCCACGGGGAAGAATATAAAAGCTATTGAGTATCGATGGCACAGGGGCCTCTTTATAACCGGAACGAAACTGTGCTCCTCGTTTAATTGATTTCCAAAAATATCAAGGGGAAACAAGACACCGTAATATTCCAAATAATCTAGAAGCAACCCTTCACTCTCTGCTTTGCAGTCACGGATACGATTCGTAATGCAGATTGTGGTTTCAATATTAGAGTAGTTTATAAATTTCTGCGTTTCATTCTTCGTTCCAATTTATTGCTAAAAATATGAAAAAGGACAGGAATACTATAACACCACAAATAATCTAGAAATGATCTTCAACCCTTTATCTTATATTTAAGAATACGATTCGTAATGCAAATCGTAGTCCGAACATTAGACTGCATCATGAATTTTTGCATTTAATTTTTCGTTCTAATTTATTGGGAAAAATATCGAAAAGGATGGGAATACTATAACACTGCAAATAAACTAGATATGATCTTTGACCCTTTACCTTATGATCAAGAACACGATTCGTAATGCATATTGTAGTCTGAATATTAGACTGCTTCATGAATTTTTGCGTTTCATTTTTCGTTCCAATTGATTGCTAAAAATATCAAAATGAAAGAGAATACTAAAGTACCCAGTAATCGACGCTAAACCAGTCATCGACACTTTTTATGATTTTAGTTGTGAGTTGAGATTTTAGTTTACTAATAGTTTAATGCCACTTATGATGTTTCCTATAAACTACAATCGGTTATATTTAACTTATTAATAATGAAAATCACAGAATGTGTCCATTCCTGGTTTAGTATCTATTACTGGGTACTTTATTCTAATACCCCAAATAATCCGAAAACGATTGTTAACCCTTCGCATTATAACGACGAGTATTTATATTACTAAAATATGGAAAGCTTTTTTCTTTCATCACCAGCAAAATATATTACACAGCCTTGGCAATTTTGATGAGTTGGCGTACGAAAGCTTGGAAATTTGAAGGCTTAGAATTCAAAACCATAATACTTCCTTAAGTATTATTTATTATTATTCCCCACCGGTGTAAAAACTTGAATCCGCCCCTGAATTTACGTATCGATTAAAATTAGACAACGGACGGAGCTTTTGCGGCAACGTTTCACACGGTAAAAGAAAATGATTTGCCAGGGCGCGAGATAAAATCCAGGAAGCATTCGAAATCCAAGAAAGAGATATGAGAACCGTGGTTACGTAAAATGAAAAGTCGAGGAGGACGTTTATTCGCTTCGTCAAAACTTTTTCCATCGTTGAGCGTGTAAAAGGACTCTTTTTTGAACGCAAAGGAAATCTGGCGCGGGATGCAGCTGGCCATATCGGCACCACGGACACCTTTTTACCAGAAGACTTAGGTAGGAGCATTTACGGGCGAAAAAGTGTTCGCCGCCACACCTCCTTCTAACCCGAAATATTCTCAATACATCGCGCCCGATAATCGAATACGCGTCTAGCCGCGGAACCCAGACCGACGCTTCGATGGATTTTTATTCGAGCGAAAATTGCTTTGGCATCCACGGACTTTACCTTCGAAACCCGCTGCTCTTGAAGCGGAAGTTGGCTGAAGCGTTTCGACGCAACCATTTTCACCCTAACATACTGCGCGACTCACGAAATCCATCGAACACGTCCCTTTATTCTACGTCTTGTTTAATAAAAATGAAATCCTTAGATGTGAAACTTTTGAGACCCACTTTGCGTCCAATTTGAATCTTTAAGTAGACTGAATTCTTTCTTAAGTAGATTTGAATCTCTAACTAGACTTCTCCGGCAGACTGCAGATTCTTATTCATTTATGGGGAACTTAAATGCGCAAAGGATCGAGTAACATGTAAAAATTTCCTTTAGTTAACCCTTTTTAACGTTTATCCTGTTGTGAACCAAAATTGAAAATCTAATACTCCGTATGGACCGCAATCATTGTGACATTAAATACTCGATAGATATTCAAGAATTATAAAAATTTAGTATTAACTATCGCAGCGTGAATTTATGCAACCAGTTAATATTAGGTTGGACAAAAAATTCCGTCATATTTTAAGGGCGCATAGATAGAAACAAAGCATTACTATACTTCTTTTGACATATTAGACTGTTTCATTGTTTGAGCTGTGGAGAATTTTCATTTTTTCCAGCGAGGAATTCCTCTAAACGAATTTTATAAGCATTCGCATTTTTCAATTTTCCCTCAGCTAAATACGTGGATTAAAAGCCAAGAAGACAGAGATCTATCAGCATTAGTATATTGAATATACTATACTATATAATACACTATATAATGAATATACTATACAATACAGTATAACATATAATATACTATTCTCTATCATTCACACTACTCTTCCTTGGACGAAATTTTCTAATGATACAATTGTTGCGGTAATTTTGCCAAACGCTATAAAAATTCGATTTAAATGCATTTCTGATTACAAAACCAGATGATTTATGCTACAATATTTAAATGATCTAAATTCTTTTCAAATACAATTTTATTTAACCATATTAGCTTAGTTTTCACTGCATTTTTTCATTTACAGTATTAATATAATATATCATGTCGAAAATGTATCATATATTCTTTCATTTCAAGGTAACGTTGAACATGAAAAATACAATTAATCTTTACGACGTTTCACCGAATAGCACTTCCAAATATTTCCTTTCAAATCGTACTCGTGTTCGCGAAGCTACTGCGATATTAACTTGTGCGTATCGTAATACTAATGCCACGTTGCAAACGCACGGCAACTTTTTGGCCAACCTAATATATCCGGCATTGTTCGAGATTTGCTTGCTTCACCGAAACCGTGCGCCAACTAATCCTATAATTGCGTTAACGCTTGAGTCGCTGCATTACTCGAATCTCCTAAAACGAATCGCTCTCGAGCGGTTCTACCTCGTTATCATAAAGTAGAACCGCGCCGTTCCAGTTAACGATCTCTTCGAACAAGCGTCGGAAAAATGAAATTCGCGAACCCGCGTTGCCGAATCGACGTAAGCGGTGTATTGGAACGAAACTTTCGTTCGTAATTCAGGGACGGGGGGAAATTTTTTCGAACCCGTGTATTTTGTTCGATGAAATTTCCCGGCGGGCGTACGGAGAGCCGTCCAAAGGCGATCGTTGCTGGGAATTTCTCAAAACTTTATACGCTTTATCCAACCGTATTTCACGTGGATCCGTTCGCCAAACAGTACACGTAGAGCATCGCAGACGAACGACGAATTATTTATCGGAACGACGTTCGCAGCCGTGGAAGAGCCAGAAGACGTCCACGGTAAGAATCGTGTTTCGAGGAACGTAACTATGCGCGCGGCGAGCCAGCACACGTTGCTGGAATTCGAGAATGCATTTCTCTTTTAGCCTCGAAGCTTGTAAAACTTGTTACCGCGACACGCGAACGCGTCGTTCGTACATCGATAAACGGAGACGTAGAACTATGCGCGCACAATCGTTACGTTTCATTATAGCTACGACAGGGGACGAGACGTTATCTTCTTCTGAAAATCGGAGAAGTAAAATGTATACTCCAACAGTTCTGACATATGCCGTCTGTTGGTGGATTTGGCCTTCCTTCGTCGACGAAAACGACAATAGTTCCTGTGGATTTAGCAGCGACGTAACTCGCTGAACACGAGTGCCTGACATACAGCGAGTGTCGAAAGTAAGCGTGCACTATGCAGGAATTAAATTACACCGCAATTTGTCCCCTGTGAATTGTATCGCAGTTAGTGGACTGCGTATATTTGTGGTTAAAATTGTATTTTTGTAATCGCGATAAGCTTATAAAATGTAAGCTTATAAATAGAGACTTGTTTCACCTGCTGATAATTGTAATTATAATTAAGGAATTGAAATATAAATAGAGACTTATTTCACCCCCTAAGTATTATAACTTGTATCTTGCTTCTTATTTTGTATATTTTTTAACGTTACGCGTATTCTGCAGCTTTATGCAGAAGAACTGCAAAAGCTTCTACGAATTTAACACTTGTGTAACTAGCTACACGCGAGCGTCTGACATATGCTGACTCATACTACTTGCGACGCTAACTTTACTCCATCGCTTCGTTTACGAATAGGTGAATTAAAATTTATACCCTTGCTACTAGGTCTGCCATATGTCATCTGTTGAGAGATTTGCACTGCCTTCGTTAAGTGAAACTACGAAGGTTTCCACGGATTTAACGGCAACGTAACTGGCCGATCGCGAGCGTCTGACATATGCTGACTCACACTACTTGCGACGGTAACTTCGTTCCACGAGAAAGAGACAGACGCTTCTTAATCGAATTTTTCGCGTAGCAATGGCAGTATCGCGATTAAGAAAGGTGTTAAAGATCATAAGATAGTGAATTTAATTGCTATTTTAACATTTGAACTACCAAAGCGGTCAAAATGACTTGCTTGCAGTTTGTCATAAAAATTGTACAATGTAAATATACAGCAATGCGTTTTTGCAAGTTGCCCGGATTTTATATAGAGGGGATGGAATAAAAATTTATTTCCGTTGCATTCTATACTTCTTCAAATATCTATTTCTTTAAATTCTCTGGTATAATTAGGGATATCTTAATCGTCGGTAGTTCTAGTGTTAATCTTGCAACAATCTTTATGATTTTATTCAGGTCGATCATATACTTCGTAGTTTTCTTCAGAAGTGTTTTATACGTTTACACATTAATTACTATTCCTATATGTTCCCCTCAAAACTAGGAAATTCTTTACAAAAATAAAAACACGTTTGGGTTGAAAATAATCCGAGGACCGTTAGAGAGTTAACAGTGTCTCCATGCGACTGCAATGATTTAATATTGAAAAAGTGAAATGTAAAACTCGCTCAAGAAACATTTTACAGATACGTAAGTGTTAATACTTTCCGTGGCCATGTTTAACCGTGGAATTGCATCTACAAAAAATGCAAACAGCGCTTAATCCCGATGGGAAGTGTACCGCCATTACACACAGATGGTCGCCGGTAAACAAGTTAAGAACGCCCTTAAATATTTACGAACGCTTTAAACCGTGCATCTCGATACGTCTCTGTGTTAACCCGAATACGTAATCTCCTCCAACGAATTAACATCTCCAGTACCATTCAGATTATCCCCCATAAAACACATTGTAGCTTCGACAAAATCTGCCCACGTTTAAGCTTACTTTAAATATCTCGTGCATGTTTATTTTGCTTCTTTTTGCAAATTTAAGGCACCAGGACCACGGGTACCTTCATCCTTATATTATAATTGATATTGTTAATTTACAAATAAGATTGAATATCGTGAAGCTTGTTAACGATTGATCGACAGCTTCTAAAATTAATAAAGAAATTCTTTTAACGTTTACACTTAATATTTAAAAATGAATATTAGGAGGTAAATATGCTGTTGAACGTTAAAACGTGACCAATGCAATTATAAAGTATGGGACGTGTCATAATTCAGTAAACGCGATACGTTTACTATACATCTTATATCTGAGTGAGAACAGTATGGAGGGATGAGAGTGGGTTAAGACAGAATGTAAACCAAGTCCATTTTCTAAGCCGAGAAGGCTGAAAATTGAATAAACAACAACTACATCTTATATCTGTTGCGCAAACTGCCGTGCTAATATATGCATGTAAAATTTATTTCTACTTAAATGACAACTTTTCGAGTGACAGCAATAGGGACATTGGACTTTGTTGTACGTTTTCAATTACACAGCAATTAATTCATTATATTCAACGTATTACAAAAATGTTCAGAAATAAACTCCGTGTTAAATTATATTATGCTGCAAATTGGAACGATTTTTATGTTGTGGCGGCTCTCCTGCACCCACCACTAAAGAGACATATGAAATAGGACTTTCTCAAAAGTACTCGCTCCAACTACCTCGTCCATATATATACCGCCTTTAACCTTCCTTCCAATATCCCAACGTCTAAGGCAGGGCCTGCTAAGTAGCCGCACTGATGAGTCCACTAGCAGGCCCAGGACAAAACGCAACACCCTTCCTTTTACCCATTCTATCCCCTCTCCACAGCGTTACAACGCCTTTAACCTTCCTTCCAATATCCCAGTGTTTAAAGCAGGGCCTGCTAAGTAGCCTTACTGATGAATTCACTAGCAGGCCCACGACGAAATGCAACACCCTTCCTTTTACCCATTCTATCCCCTCTCCACAGCTCTACAACGCCTTTAACCTTCCTTTCAATATCCCAGTGTCTAAAGCAGGACCTGCTAGGTAGCCTTACTGATGAGTCCACTACCAGGCCCAGGACGAAACGCAACACCCTTCCTTTTTCCCATTCTATCCCCTCTCCACAGCTCTACAACGCCTTTAACTTTCCTTTCAATATCCCAGTGTCTAAAGCAGGACCTGCTAGGTAGCCTTACTGATGAGTCCACTAGCAGGCCCAGCACGAAACGCAACACCCTTCCTTTTCCCTATCATATCCCCTCTCTACAGCTCCACAATGTCAAATAATTTCTAAAATAATTAAACAAAGTCACAAGATAACCTTAAAGTGACAGTACGTGGTACATCTACCCTACATAAACGTATATAGATATTGAGATCCGAACCTTAAATTAATTACAATAGTAGTATAAATACCGAGTCTTAGTTTATACGCACAGTCTAAAGGGTAGTATCTCTGAGTCCCGCAATAAGTTCATCAACTTAATCGGTATCCAATTCACAAGTTCAATTTATACACATATGCATAATTATGTTTATGTTTATATTTATATTTTATTGATATTTAAATTGTATACGCAAGTTGTACGTATATAATAATGGGAGGACAGAGGGAAGCGAACTCTTGTAATCCATATGGAAACCCAACAAAGAAATCTATCTATCTAGTAGTACAAATATATATATATATATATATATATATATATATATATATATAAATAGCGGTTGGCAAAGGATTAATAAGGGGACTGAGTGGGAAATCGATCGATCGACGAGAATCGGGAAACGAGCGCGGCCAGATAACGTCCTTAAGAGTTGATCCGTAGAAAAAGGGGAAGTTGCAGGGGCGGCGCGTTAGAACGACCGACAACGTGCTGCTACCGCCGCCTATGCAGTCTATTAAACATAGATAGGAGTACCGCATTGCCGTGAATCGGCGTGGGGAAGTGTTAGGGGTTCGCTGCGCCGTTCTCTCTCTCTCTCTCTCTCTCTCTCTTTCTCTCGTTCTCTCTTCGTTTCTCCCTCTTTCTCTGTCTTTTCCCACCCTCTGCCTCTCGCGGGGCTTTCCTCCCTCTACGCGTGCTAACCTACGAACACCACCGCTACAGCAGATACCACAGAACCTGTACGGACTATACCAGGGATGAACAAACTGCGGCCCCGAGGTCAGATGCGCAAGTTTCTCCTTCCCTGTATTTACTTATACCTGTACCCTTAATTCTGCGACACGGCCAGGAAACGTTAATGTTTCAGCAACACGACCGAAGCGTTGCGAAAATTTGTTGTAAAAATTACCCAAACTTTTGCTTCGCCAAACCGACCATCCGTGCCGTGGACTGTACCGGGGAAATTTTTCCTCGTCGCTTTTAAACACGCGAATTATTCACGCTACTCCGCTCCCCTAATCGTCGTTTAACTCCGCGTTCAAGTTCAATGAAAGAACTTTTACGCGAGCTTAACGCGCCCCTGTTCGGTTTATCCATCTAGAACAGCAGCCTTTTGTTTATGCTTTCGTGAACGAGAATTGTAAATTGTCGCGAATTCTCCGGTTATACTGTGGCGAGGAATATTATTCGCCCGTGATTGTATTTATATTTGTATTTAGATATTAATTAATTGGAATTGAATACAGTAAATTTCCTATCATTCTCCGCACTCGAGTGGCGATTGTTAGCGACCGAAATTAATCAGTTTTATCGAATTTATCGGCTTGCAATTGAAATAAAGAATCTAATAAAAAATCATCTCGTTGAATTCAACGACCTCGAATTTTCCAGTGATTGAATTTTTATCAGATTCTATATTTCATTTGCACAAGAGTAAACTTTTGCTAGCCGCTTAATGGTACTATTAAACAATAGAAAAATTAATATATTCGCCGCGATTAATTAATAATCGAATGTCGAACTAAATACGCAAAATACGCAGCTCGTGAAAAATATAAATCCCAGCGAGAGAACCGATGAAAAGACAGATTAATAATAATTAAGGACCGAAAGAAACATTTAGTAGTAGCTAATACCTGTGTTTCAAATAGCCAATGAAATTTTTAACACAGCGTGACGCAAATTTATCAAAATACGCAAATCTGTCGGATTTCACCAGCGGAACAAAAAAACAAAAACGCGGCCGGATTAAAAAGGTAAATAATGGATCTGACTCGAAACTCGTCGTGCCTCCAATTTCATGACAATTGTGTCGTCATTATACTCTCGTATGACGTAGATAGGAACGGTAAAAAGCATTTTCCCAAACATACAGAGAGAAACAGAGAGAAAGAGATTTGCCGTGCAAATTGTGCGCGTGAATAAAGCAAGCGTTCAAACAAGCAAATGGTAGGGTGCAATGCTCAACGAATTACCAGACACGTTAACAAAATATCAGCCGGCAAAAAAGTATCTGTACGCGCGAAAGAGTGGAGGATTTGAAAGGCAAATGAAAAGTATTGAATGCGGAGAAAGAGAGGCACAGCACGGCACACAGGTATTTACCCACCCGGCAAACCTTTTACGCGTAATCTCTGATTTTTGAAAAGCAAAGGATACGGAGATTTGGCTGTGGCATTGGCTAAGCATAGGATAGGCTATCAATTCTCGTATACAGGGTGGTCGCTGAAAGACTGAAGGGTTCGAAAAGGTCATAACTTGTTCATTTTCAATCTCTCTTATTTCCCTTTCTTGCAGGTTACAAAGAATCCCTCGGAGATTAAAATGGATACGTGTGATGTCCTGCAACGAGTAAAACTCATTGAAATTTTCTATTCCAGTGAAAGATTACGCGTTAAAACTCTAGAGTTTAACTCTACTCTTTTAAATGTTCGGGTATTGAGAATCCAAGGAAGTTACATCGGTAAAGTTATGGAAAATGCTGTGGAAAGTGTTCGTATTTGTGAGCAGGAAGATGGTGGTGATTTGAGGGATGCTGTGATTCACACATAATACTGAAAAATATCTATTATTTATATTTACAAATAAAATAATAAAAAATTAAAGAAACATGTGTTTGTGAAAGTTATGTTTGATTTATATCATTCAGCCATTCAGTTGCCACCTTGTAAAATCATTCGAGGGCTACCTGGCTCTTTTACCATTTTAGTATCACGTGCAATATTACTAGTTTAGCCTGGAATGAGACAACAAGAGTTTCTAAACCGATGAAAATTATAATTAAATATTTCGATACACGGGTGTCTTCGACATTGTACGTGATCCGTAGAATTCACATCTATAATAGCGTGCATAGAAGTATATCTTTATATGTATTGGAATTCTATCATTTAATTCTCTATAACCAGAATTTCATTTGCTTTCACGGCGAAGAAAATTGGAATCAAATCAAACGTTTCGTTTCAGTCTTGAAAATCAGGAATTAATGCGTAGCGTATAAGTACGGCGATATAATATAAGTATAAGACTGGCGTCAATATATAACGTTAAAGAAAAAGGAAATGGTATAATACAATGATACGGTAACAGAGTAAAAGTCGATAAATTTAAATTAATGGATGAGTAATTTTTAAATAGCATGACATTATAGACGGTTAACTTTGTGAACTTTGATAGTCGGATTGAAGATGATTCTTAAAATAACCATTCGAAACTTTTGCTTTTTTACAAGCGTGGAATTTCAGTTTGAAATTGACGACGTCTCTTGTAAATGGATGGTCTATCCTGTATTTACAATTACTCAATGGTCGAGATTTACGGCTGTCATTTTCGACTGCGATTCTAGCATATCCCTCCGTTTCGTTAACCGCTGTTAGATTAATCTGTTGCGTCAGGCCGAGCTATAATTGTTTATCTGGTCGCTTAGGTTCGTGCCATATTTCCACATTAATGTTTCATTACCCCGTCTATTTTTATAGCCTCGCCGCGGCGGCCATGGTCGGCAAACTTTTCCCTCCCTGCAATCTCGCCGAAGGAAAAATGCGAATCACAAGTAATTCGCCGTATTTCCTAGCCTAACTGGCGAGTCGTTTAAACGGGTCTTCGCTGTTCTAGTCTTCTTTAGCACTGCTTTCAATTTTCAACCTTGGCTTTAACGTTCAGCTTCTGTTAGCTCGATTATCGAATTGGTATTTGCTTTGCAGCATTTAACCGTGAACTATAATACTAGAGCGACGCGCGAATATCTTTGGGAATACTTTTAACGAGCGATGAGATTCTTTTCATTTTCATTCGCGAATGGAAGCTATTATCATTACGCTTAATTGGCGAATTGTGGCTTTTAATCTGATCGAAGATTGCTGAAACTGTTGGATAGTGTTGTTTCATAGTTGAGGACGAAATTATGGCAATGTTTATGCCGTACGCTTTGGGATACTCAACTAATTCATCGTAATAGTTGAGGAATAAAAACTTGGTGAAATAATAAAGTATTATATAAATTTTTAAATAGTTATATCAACGCGTAAGGAACAACGTGTTTCGACACAGCATTTCATTTGCAATTTTGTTTCTCTTTCGTTCGATTTACATCGTCAAACTCCGTTGTTTAACGTTACGAATATTAAAAGGTACTCCAAGAACTTGCGTAATAATATTTTCATCGCTGCATCTTCTTCGATGTAACTTCTGCTATTTTATAAAGTTTAAAGCAATTGCGAATGAAATGTTGCGTTAACTCGATTTTAATGCAGCGCGCAATTTTCTCTATTCCGAATTAATTCAAGCCCGTTTTGTCACGTTCGTCCATTCGTAATCGTCTGTATCTCTTTTTTTGCAGTTGGTATTCGGACTCTCTACTTTCGCGTGCATTAATTTTCAAATTACGCCATTTAATCGGGTTTATAATTGTGTACCTATATTGAAATTCGATTTTTAAGTAACTAATGGTTTAACAAGCTTATCTTTAGAATTCCTGTAAATCCGTTCAACGAATACCGAAAGATTATTCAGATCTATTATCTTTTGTTGACCTGCCATGATAAGCTAGATACGTCAATACACAGCACAATTCCCTATCCGCGTTCCATTGTGCGCCATAATAATCGTGCTTTCAACAATTACTGAACAGCGAGATCTAGTTAGGTGGATTGATTACGCTTGCAAATCACGGAAACCTGCGAATCTAGTCGAAATTGTCAAACCACGAGCTAGCGGGAATACTCAAATCTAACCCCAAAATATTAGGTTGTCCCAAAAGTCCTTTTGTTTCTCCTATTAGACTTTAACCGCACAACGTTTCGCGAACAACACGATTTCGTAAAATATGCCTTTAACCCTTTCACCACGGTACTTTAAAATTAGTTCTTCCTCGGATTAAGATTTAAATTAAATTAATAAATAAAAAAATTAATCCTTCTTCTCAAATAAATTCAAATTAAGTACGCTTTAGAATATAGCAATAGAATTACTCAAAGATTTGTATAATCTTACGCTATCTCTTGTAATACAGTGACTCATGAATTTGATCAAATGGTGACATTTTTATAAGATTATGTTATAGATAGTTTCTTAGTATAATTAAGATTCGGACAAGATTGACATAAAAGCTTAACTTGCATGTTAAGTATGTGTACAAAGATTTATTATTATTTGTTAATTAAAATTAGTCAGACTGTAAGAAACTGGTGATATTTTGCTATTTGTTTACAACTGAATATGTATAAACCAAAGTATCTTAAATATATTAAACTATACGAGCATCTTTTAAGCGCAACTTTATTCGTACAATCAATGCTGACTCCATTCTTTAATTGGGGTTTCCCATTTTATGAATTTTCATACCATTTCTATTATACCAAAATACATGTATTTATCATTCCAAAATATATAAATCTTTGAAATTCAAAACGTGTACGTAGACTTGTTACTACCTGCTACTTTTAACAAACCATAGTCCAATTTTTGAGAGTGGATATATACGCGTTCTTCGCAGCGAAAGGGTTAGTAACTTTCTCTAATTTCCCAGAAGCTTTGCGCTATTTTTTCAAAACCTTACGACGCCACATTGCCGTCCAAAAACCGACCGCGTAAATTACGAATAGTATTTCCCAGCCAATCTAATGCACCGCGCGAATCGTGTCTCGAATTCCATAAAACGACAGCAACGCGATTACACGTGACGCAAACTTTCTAATCGCGGAAGGCAGAAAGGGAAACCGCCTATCCGCCGAGATGCTCGGTACACCATTTCCCCGAGGAGGCGACGAGTAAAAAAGCGCAAATCCGAAAATAATTCCAAAGTCGATCTCCTCGCGAAAGTTGCAAACGTGAAAGAAAAAATATCCCCCGAGGGTGAAAGTTGGGAAAAAGTTAAAACGTGGAAAGCGAGCGACGTTGGCCGAGAAAGGGAAGCAGTCGTCTCTGGCAATCGCGTGATTTTTGCTGGATGAAAAAGGAACGCGGTGAAACGTTGGACCTTTGGTGGAAAAAGTTGAGACAGGCCTGAGCTACGCGGCGCGGAGATAGGGGCGATAATAACGAGGCGCCAACAGAAAACCAGTGCTGGGTTACAACCTCGCTCTTGCCCTCGGCCTCGTTCGTTATTCTTAACGTCACCGCGGCCGCAGTCGAATCTATGCGTGCCACCCAACCCCTTTTCTTCCACCTTTTGCGCCGCGCGAAACGCCTGCCGCCGTCGCCGCTTCATCTTCCCGTGCTATTCAAATTTCCCACGAAATAAAGCCTCCTTTCGACGACTTAGGCTCCCCCAGAACGGTCTTTCACGAGTTCCCACTGCCCTCGGATGGCCATTTTTCCCTCCGCGCTTTCTGCCGCTTTCCGCGAATCATTATTTAACTTTGCAGTTCCCACCCCTTCGGAAATTACGGCGGACAATTTTCGCGATACTATACCACTGCTCTGTTTCGGGGTTGCAAGGCAAATTTGTATGGAAGGGGTGTTGTATAATGCACCGACTTCGAGTGTGTTTTAAACATGATTTAACGCGATATTCAATTTAGAGCGACTGCGAGAAGTATTCGCGCACGGGAACTTGCTGACAAAAGTTTGGAAAGAATTGCGAATTCATTTGCGAATTTTTGTTGCACATTTTAGACTATTAATAATATAATTAGATTCTATATTTAGGTTGCAAAGTGGTAAATTTATGTACTGTTTAATTGGAGTATTATAGGTGTACCATTTAATGATAGGAAATGTAATATTAGATTGTAGCATAAATTCGTTTTCCAAGAAGTTTTCCATGTCCCAGAAATTCTACATTGAAAGAATCCTTGGCTGTCATAGAGAATAGTTTACGCGTGAGCTTGTTTTACAACTTTCTTCGTACCAAATGCTTCTGCAACGTTAATAAATAATTTCCATTTCGCTATGTAAATATGGTCCCCACGTGTAAACCATTTATAATTCGCACACGATGGTCGCTATCTAAACGATTGAAGCATACTTATGTACAGTATTGCTGTATCTTTGTTACGCAGCGTTTACGCTTTGAAACAAACGCAAGGATTTATGAAACGAGCCGATAGTTGGAAACCGCGTCAGCGAAACGACTATCTTTATTTTTTTGGGGGGGGGGGGTAGGGGGCGAGGGAGGGAGACGCGTGCGATTAGCATGTTGATGTATTTAAATGAAAGAACTTTGCATTCGCAGCGAGAAATGCAGATACGCGTGCGGAGATCTCTATAAATAGAAGGGCGTTACTGTGTCCACTTTAGATATACCGTGTAAACGTTGACAAGGCTGTAGATTATCAGGCGATACGATTATATGGCCGGCACCAGGACTCGACCGGGGCTCGTTTATGCGAGCCAATTTACCCGCGAATAATTACACGTCCGGCTGCTGAAAAAGGAACGAAGCGAAACGGAAATATGCATCCCTGCAAGATGAAAGCGTTACGATTTAACGTAACAGAGGGGGTCGCGTAGAGAGATAAGCGGCCGTTTGGAGCAATGAAAAGGCATCTAACGACCGGGCAGAAATTAAGAAGGACGTGACGCCGCAGGATGCGAATAAAGTGGCCAAAACAAATACCGTCCCACCCCGCAGTCCCTTTTACATGCTTCTTTCTGCTGCGAGCTTGCAGCCAGCCGTCGCTTGCAACAGGTGCTTAGACAAAGGATAGTGTCTAACGGTGCGCTATGAACTTCCGAGAAGCTTTCTTTCGCGCCTCTTTTTCTCGCTACGATGATGGACGTAACGAGGACTCGGATACGGATTAAAGCTGCACCATAAAGTTGCGCCTCTTATCGAGAAATTATTTTTCGCGCGGATTTTTTCCGCCCGCGCCGCCAGCAAGTGTATTTTCAGATGCGTTTGGTCTGCAAGGTAATTCAGCGCCCTCTTCCAAATAGCTTACCATTTATTTAAAAAAAAAAACAAACGTCTTTTATTCTTGAAAATAATCGCCGTTACTTTCGATGAGTTTGTTCCACCTGTTAAAGAGTTACTGAATTTCCCGACGAATGAAGGATGGAGGTTTCGATGTTGCGAATTTAATTTACTTCTAACACACGAACAAACGTATAATTAAATAAAACCTTTAATATCAACCTGGAAATCAGGGATCAATGATTATACTATTTAAGCGACTGGTGTGAATATAACAGGAAAATAAAAAAAATTGGTGTCATACAATGATATGCTAATGAGATAAAATTCAACAAAGTTAAATACACGAATAGAGGGTTAATCTTATCAACTTTGGCGGACGGGTTGAATATAATTCTTAAACGAACCATTCCACATCGCAAGGGGCGTAAGAAACCTTTACTACTTTACACAATCGTAATTCCAGTTTAAAACTTACGATATTTCCTATAAATGGATGGTCTATCCTGTACGTAGTCAATGCTTTTACTATTCTAATGTATGTCCCAAAGTATCGAAATATTTCAAACTTAAAAGGTGTATGTAGACATTTGTGGCTGACTGTGATACAACGTGTAGCTTTCCAACGCGTCACACGTATGGATCGCGTGGAAAATCTAGTTTCCCAATGTGTCACGATGAAACGGTGCCTCGCGTTGTACGCTACGCGTGTAGCGAACGCATTAATCCCCTAATTGATGTAAGCAATATATTCGCCAGTTTGCAACACTGATAAACAATAAACGCTGCGAGCGTTCCCATAATCGTAAAGGGTAAGAAAAGGCACGCGACGCGGCGCGAATCGATGTTTGACCCGCAAAAGGTTAAGCACTCTTCGGGCAAAGTGTCGCCGCGGCGTGAAAGGGTCTGGCATAAAATATAGCCGCGTTGAATGCACGCACGCGTGCAAAAGCCGGGACGCACACGTGAGTCCAGAATTAAACGATAAGTGGGACGCTCGATTGATGCCCGATTAATAATAGCGCGAAACGAACGAGAGCCGCAGCTGCGTGGGCTACTATTAATCGCTCTATTATCATGATCGATACGTCGCATAGCACTCGGGATGCGCTATGCCTTCGATTAATGCAGGTATGCCGCCTGTGGGACATCCGGGATTCGCTCGCCAATCCTCCGGAAGGATCTTCGATTCCCGAGCTCCAATACAATTGCTCGGCCGTTAATCGCGTGGGTTTAGAAGAATTTCAAACGCGTTCCAAGCACACATCTCGTAAATCGTTCAAGATCGTCGACTATAAAACTGCTTGCAAGCCGAGAATTGTTGCAGTTTCACACGGATGAAAAACGTGTCGTTTCGCGATCGAATTGCTGACCCGTATATCGCAAACTTCCGCGCAAAAAGTTCCCAATTAGAGTAGATGTACCGATTAATGTCGCTGTAAGGTTATCGCGTGAATTTGTCGAAGGTGATTTCCACTTTTGGGGACACTTTTATCGACTAATTTTGCCCCGCGTCGTCTACAAATTCTCTACTAGGTTCCTTATTATACAATAGCACTTTGCACTACGAAAACCATAGCGTTTTTACGTAAGCTTTATATCACCGCGTTTAATCGGAAACCTTTTGCCAGGGGTAGTATTGGAGAATGTTTTGGCATTCCTGGAAAAGGACAAAAATTCTCAAAGGTCATTTTTATTACGAACCATTTTTAATTTCATTTCATCCCCCGTCCGAAGAATTTTGTTTAACGAAGTGAATTACATCGAAATGTTTTGCACGAATTGGCGCAGTGCGGAATTCCGCGCTTCTAATTACCATTATAAATATCAGCTTCAGTAACCAAATTACTCTGGAGCCTCGTTACACTTGCCAGAGCGCCAGGTATTATGTATTCGCAGTGGGAAGGTTGGCGAAGCGAAGTAAAAAAAAGAGAAAGAGGGTCGCTGATCGCGAATCTTAAGCAATCTTCGCCGCGACTCGTGAATTCGATTTCAATTTCGAATCCCAAACGACAAGCCTGGCCGTCGGAGTTCCGCCGATTGGTTTCTTTAAATTTTCGCGATTATCAATTTTTCTCGACACGAAAATGTGGAAGACAGAATGTCGTGTGAATGTTTGGACCAGAGCGATTGCTGAGCGAACGGTGTTGTATTTGGGTAAGATTGGCTGAGGCGTGAATGAGAAGTGTTTGGGATAGAGCGATTGAGTTGACGTGTGATCGAAGAGTGCGTGGTCGCGCTAGGTTTCGTGTGAACGTGACTGTTTGGGTTCTACGAATGTCTGAGACGAGTGAGAGAAGCAGAGAGAGATAAGGAGAAAGAATGAATGCGTGCAAGGGGAGAGAATGCGTAGGTGAGGGAGTCGAGAAAGAGAGTCAAGTGCGAGAGGACGTTGCGAGTACAGAGCGAGAGTTCTTTTCCGTGAGATTGTGCGCTGGTTTTATTATTAATAAACTACCATTACTTATTCGCTGTTAGAATATAGGTTCAACAAAACCAATCGACATTCGATAGGCAGGATGCGAGAGAGCGCGTTCAGATAAACAGTTTCTAAACAAGCTAAAGGACAGAGACCTTTTTCTCTGTCCTTTAGCGCCTCGTGACTAATTTGGGGTCTGGTCCTTGAGACCCGATTTTCTTTACACACAGTTCCTTGTTGGTCTTCAAAGCGATAGTATCTTCCTCGTATAGAACAGAATAAAGAAAAGTAAAAGTAAATCCACTGCGCTTAATCTTTATTTGAAACACCCATTTCCAATATTCGCAAACTGAGTTTTCTTCCCTTCTCGCACCTTTAAGCCATCCACGTGGGGTTTACTTTAAAATAATCCCTACAAAAATTTTACAGGGAAAACACGAAATAGGGTAGATTACCGATTACTGCCAGTGCCCCTATAACCGACACTTTAATTCGTTTATTTAACGGCAAAGTGATGTACGAAGAATCGTAAATAAACAAATTTTTATACTAAATTTGGACTTCGGTTTACGTAAAAACACGTAGGCATTGTATACTCGTTTACGCTTAATATTTAAAACGAAATATTAGGAGGCAAATGCGTTGTTGAACATTGAAACGTGACCAATGCAATTATAAAGTATGGGACGTGTCGAAATTCAGTAACGTTTATTATGTATCTTATATCTGTTACACAATCTGACGTGCTAATATACGTCAAACGTGTTTCTATTTAAATGAGAACATTTCAAGTGACAGTATTACTTCGTAATTAATTCATTATATTCAACATGTAAAAAAATGTTGATAAATAACGGAGAGGTTGAAGAGTATTATGCTCCAAACTGGAACGATTTTCGGATTAAGTACGTTGTAAAATAGTTAAACAAAGTTACGCGCGAACCTTAAAGTGGCGGTAGGTGGTACGTCTACCTTAGATTTATTCAATCTCCGCATATGCTTTTTTATTTGCAGAACGGCATTTCGTATCTCAAAAATATTACCGTTCCCAATTAGTTCCATCGCGTTTGATTAAAAACTTGTTTGCCAGCGGTCGAATAATTTCGACTGTGAACGTGTACTTTCGCGACAGAATGTACGCGAAATGCAGGGAAAAGCATGTTGCAACGAGAAATGAAATTCCAGATTCAGACTTGCTAATTTTTTTAATCAATTCTCCCGAGTGCAGATGTTCCGTTTCCCTGTTGTGATTTCAACATAAGCGCGAAGAGGGGAAAGGAACGTGCAAAGTTATCGAATTCGCGTTACGAGCTTCCCATCGGACAGTTCTTGCCCATTCGTAGTTTTATCGCGCGAATCCGTAGTCGGGCAACTCGTGTTTTCACAGCCGACGAATGGCGCTTGTCAGCGCGTTGATAAATGCATCGGCAGAGTGCTTCAACGCCGTTGAAAAATCGAAGGAAACGCGAATGGACGAGCAAGTAGCGAGTGAAGAGGGAAACAGAAACCACAGCAGGGCCGTATTTTGCTCGCGATCACATTCTTTCCGTGCCGGAAACCGTCATTTCCATCTACCCCGTTGCCAATGAAATTCTCCCCTTCCCCGGAAGGCAATTACGCGATCGAAGCGAACCGATATTTCGAAAATATTACCTGTAGATGTTGGAAGGAAAAATAACGCGATATCGACCGGAAGAGGAACAAATTATTAACCCTCGTACGACGAATGCAAGCTCACTTTGACCTTTAAATTATTAAGTATTCGGATTTCCAAGCGTTTGAATCGTCGAGCTTTTGGAATTCCAAGCCATCGAAATTACGAGGTCCTGGAATTATGAAAGCTTTGGATTTCTCTAACGCTTCGAATTGTCAAATATTTCGATTTCTAAGCGTTTCAATTTTCACGCCTTCAAGATTACTAAGCCTTTACATTTTGTTAACGTCTGGATTTCTACTCCTTTAAATTATTGAGTATTTGGATTTCTAAGCGTTTGAATCGTCAAGCTTTTGGAATTCCAAACCATCGAAATTACGATGTCTTGGAATTATGAAAGTTTTGGATTTCTCTAACGCTTCGAATTGTCAAATATTTCGATTTCTAAGCGTTTCAATTTTCACGCCTTCCAGATTACTAAGCCTTTACATTTTGTTAAGGTCTGGATTTCTACTCCATTAAATTATTGAGTATTTGGATTTCTAAGCGTTTGAATCGTCAAGCTTTTGGAATTCCAAACCATCGAAATTACGATGTCTTGGAATTATGAAAGTTTTGGATTTCTCTAACGCTTCGAATTGTCAAATATTTCGATTTCTAAGCGATTCAATTTTCACGCCTTCCAGATTACTAAGCCTTTACATTTTGTTAAGGTCTCGATTTCTACGCCTTTAAATTATTGAGTATTTGGATTTTGAAGAGTTTGAATTGTCAAGCTATTGGAACTCGAAACGCTTCAATTTTCAAGCTACCAAATTCCAAGTAGTCGAATTTCCAAGCCTCTGAATTAGTAGAAATTTTCACTAATTTCAAAAACTTATCAAAACTAGTGTGCAATAGAAATTCTGTTATGCGTCGAAGTGATTATGCATTCTTCTTCCGCGTCCGTCGAAAACCACTCGACTTTCACGGGTTAATTGTAACCATGGCGTCTTTTTTTAAATAAGTAACTGCGAGTCACGTGTACGGAACGGTGGGTCGACGAGCGAAAGAGAGGATAAGAATACTTTTGGAATTGCTGTTTAAAAGTAGGTAATACGGAGTAGAACAATTACACGGGGTGGTTGTTGCGTGCAGGCCGGCAGAAAATTTCAAAGACGACGGAGCGCGAAAAAAAATGAAAAGTAGAAGGCAAGTAGAAGAGGCCGTGTAATCGCCGGCTGAAAATCCCAGGATGACTGACGAAAACTGGGACAAACTACTTTTAGACAGATTGACTCCGCGCTGTGACGTTTCTGCTGATCAAGTCGGCAAATCCGCCGTTTTATACGTACGGATACTCGTTTGAAGCGTTACGAATTAATGTCAAAGAGTAATCAAAATAGAAATACAGGGAATCCTTCCGTCGTAATCACTGGACTGCGGACTTCTATGCATTTATGAGGAATTCGAAGTGCAGCAGGCACGCAACGCATCAAATATTCATAGTAAAATGTGACACGGAATCTAATTTATCTGTTCTAATTGTTTTTTTAAACAATTTTACTAGAGCGCGACTTTTCATGCATTTACGGGGAAATTAAATGGATAAAAGCGTACAGATATACGCAAGGGTGTATAAATATATGAAATAGTCAAATTAGAGAAGAAACTTTAATATTTAGGGGATAAAACCATCCTATGTTTAACTTTTACTACTTACTGTATGTTTATAAAGATTTTATTATTACACTTTTACTATTTATGTTTACAAAGAAAATGAATTTGCATAAAAATCCGCAGTCTAATTATTACTTACACTGGCCACGAAAAGTGTTTGCACATATCTCAATTTTTCATTCGAAGAATTCTTTATAAAATCATATGTTTCAATTACGAAACGATAAATTTGTATAATCACGTAAGAGTACTATTTAACGATAGGAAGTTTCGTGTATCTGGATCTAATTAGTTAATACTTAAATGCGAAGATAAATATAGCGATATGCAAATACTTTTTGTAGTTACTGTACATATAAGATTTAACTATGGGACAATTTACAAGCTACGTTCCTATATTGCTAACTAATTAATGACCAAATTTAATAAAATCTTCTTTGAAATTATTCTTCAGTTTATTGATCAAAAATAACCAAATTGCATTGCAAAAGTTCATCGCGTTTTACGTATGCGTATATCACAATTTCTTCGTTTTCCATGGCGTATAGAGAATGCTCATCAAAATAAGAAATGGTTAATTATCGTATCTCATTTATTCTTAAGTCTGCTTGCGTTTCGCGTGAATTGGGTTCTGTACCCGTAATAAACTAAAAATTAAATTACTAAAAACGATCCAAAGACCATAGCAGGGTTAAATCCCTCGCAAATGCATAAAAATCCTCAACTTATTTATCGTGTTCCGTAAACAGCCTAGCGATTACAAACTTTTAATCGATATTATATTTTAATACTTCGACTGTTTGCGGTCGTAATATTTTTAGCGTAAGTTTCTCATCTATAAAAATTATCTTCGCTCACATAGCGGAAGTTAGGTCCAGTAAATTGTTACTTACAAAATTTATAAATTACACTTACGATTAAACGAATACATTCCGCGTACATGAATTATTGTACTCTTATAAAAAAAGAACAATATTTTTCCCAACCTACGACGAAATAAAATGCTTTGCCTGAAATATCCCATACTTCGACCGCCACGAGTTAAATTAAAAAAGAATGTAATAGTCTGTTGTAGCTAGAAAAGTATCGACACGCGCTACTAATTTTCATTGAAACGCTCTCGAAGAGAGTGGAACGGGTAACGCGTGAAATTGAATAGAAAGGGAATGTTTTGAAACAAAGTATGGTTTTTGTGCTAGAGAAGCCTGGGAGTAGATAAAAGAGACGTCGACGCGGCCGTATATGAGGAAGTGTGTCTTCTTAAGGGTGAACAGTACACGATGAGAGGGTATTTAAAGTGAGAGTTGAAGGAGGGAGTTTTGAAACAGTATTAAGAAGCAGAAGGTGTTAAGAGAGAAAAATTGTCACGCTTACATTCGACGCTTGAAAAAATGACTCTACTAAATCGTTCTCCCGTTTTCCTCCATTTTTCAAACACTTCGCCAGGCTCTTAAATGTTGGCTAAAATTATATCATACAACAGCGGAACTGAAGCATATTTTCGATAATTAAATATCATCTTCATTACCACCATTACCATTCGCTAGAGTAACTAGCTGCAACTGTCGTTAATGATGACGTAGTTGTAATTACTTTCGTTATTGATCGATAATGAAAGTTGCAGTCCACGAATTGCAAACGTGGCGACGTAACGATAACTACATTAACCGCACCAACACCCAATTAACGATCTAAAGATTTGGCAAATAATAAAGTGTTATTTACAGAGCGCGGATGTTTATGCATTAATGGGGAAATTTAAATATGCAAAATATCGCGGAACGCATATATTATGGAAATATTCAGAGCGATGTTTGCGTTGTAATTAAATCGCGTGTAGGCGTTTGAACCGAAATATTTCAATGAATATCATTGACGTACTCCTTTGTTGGTAATTAGTTTTATTATTAGATTGCGAATTTCTATGCAAATTCATATTTTTGTTAACAAAATTAAAGGAGTGGAACCTGAATAAAATCGCTATCTAAATAAAATAATATGCACTTTCTTTTGGATATTTTTTACATATTTCACGCGTGTTGCACTTTTTTACAGATTGTGAATTTCAGTTCGATTTCTTTAATTATTGTCCATTTATAACAATATAGATTTGCGTAAGGATCTCGTTATAATAACATAATATAATAAGATGTAGATATAGGTAATATTTAGGGGATGCAATCAATTTCTACTTAGATTCCAATTCTTCGAATAGACTCACAAAAATATGAATTTGCATAAAAATCTACAGTCTAATGATAAGGAATCGAAGGAAATACTAGATGACAAAAAAAAGCAATCTAGTTATTTAAATTGAAATCAGCGGCATCGAATTAAAACGATTAAAGATGATTATCCTAATAAAGTTAACCTTTTCACTACGGTGGCTTAAAATTCAAAAATGTTTCCGATGCACAAATAATGATAATGTTTATTAATGTAGAAACTGCATAACATATTTTATTATTGTTTTATATATTATTTATATTTTATATATGTGGCGGCTCTCCTGCACCCACCACTAGAGGGACATACGAAATAGGCTTTCTCGAAAGTACTCGCTCCAACTACCTCGTCCATATATATACCGCCTTTAACCTTCCTTCCAATATCCCAACGTCTAAGGCAGGGCCTGCTAAGTAGCCTTACTGATGAATTCACTAGCAGGCCCACGACGAAATGCAACACCCTTCCTTTTTCCCATTCTATCCCCTCTTCACAGCGCTACAACGCCTTTAACCTTCCTTTCAATATCCCAGTGTCTAAAGCAGGACCTGCTAGGTAGCCTTACTGATGAGTCCACTACCAGGCCCAGGACGAAACGCAACACCCTTCCTTTTTCCTATTCTATCCCCTCTCCACAGCTCTACAACGCCTTTAACTTTCCTTTCAATATCCCAGTGTCTAAAGCAGGACCTGCTAGGTAGCCTTACTGATGAGTCCACTACCAGGCCCAGGACGAAACGCAACACCCTTCCTTGTTCCCATTCTATCCCCTCTCCACAGCTCTACAACGCCTTTAACTTTCCTTTCAATATCCCAGTGTCTAAAGCAGGACCTGCTAGGTAGCCTTACTGATGAGTCCACTACCAGGCCCAGGACGAAAACGCAACACCCTTCCTTTTTCCCATTCTATCCCCTCTCCACAGCTCTACAACGCCTTTAACCTTCCTTCCAATATCCCAAGTCTAAGGCAGGGCCTGCTAGGTAGCCGCACTGATGTGTCCACTAGCAGGCCCAGGACGAAACGCAACACCCTTCCTTTTCCTATTCTAAACCCCCTCTCTACAGCTCCTTATATACATATATGAATTGTAAAATCGGTATGAATAGTAATGGAAATATTATCGTGACGTAAAACAATGTATAGTTGTATTTTAGCGAAAGATTTGCCAATTTATGAGGGCGTATATATATATATATATATATAACGTTGTTCGTAGCGAAAGGGATAAAGCGACAGGGAGCTAAGTGTATAAAGTGTTGCCTCCGGTCTTTAACGTCCCCCCGAAAACTATCAATCGATTATGAACCGAGCGCGTTCGATGGCAATTTTCCCGGCGAGGCTGAAACGTAATTAGCTGGCCGGTGATTTACGAAACCGCACGCAATGCGGGAGCACGCGCACACTTTTCGGTATTTCCGTTTCTGCGCCGACATTAATTTGCCACGGCCCACCTGTCAACGTTATTGGAATAAAAATCGCCGAGGTAGAAGAAAATTTCACCCATGAAATCACGGTACACTCATTTACACGATTTATCCGGGAAAACGGACCGAGCGTTATATTAGGTACACAAATTAATACGACGCCATTATGTTCAACGTTACGAGCGTCGCGTAAACTATCGATGAGCCACCTTGAATTTTCCATTCAGAACGCAATTTTTTTCGCTCCGCTTTAGTTATTGAGACAACCAGGAGAGGGGTAATTTTATCTTAAACCATTCGCAATCGCGACTGTGTCACTTAAACGGGATAAATTCATAAAAAGTGGGTAAACGTAACAAATGAATTCACTCAATCGAGATATAAGTTATTGTATTTGCCTCGAGTATATCGTTACTTTATCGTTTAACGATATCTATTAATTACAGAATACAGTAAAATTAACTAAACAATGTTTGAACATTAAAAGGAATATTTTATCACGTTATAGACGAATCGCGTGAAACGAAAAATATATTAGTCTACTTAAAGAAAATCAGCACGTGAAACGTAAATAAAGAAGAAGAATCTTGCTTGAAATAATAGCATTCCAAGTGTGAAGAATTATAATCTTACATTATTAGCCGATGGGTCCGGTTTAACTTTTAATGTATTAATACGTCATCAGCGGAAATGAACCAATTTCGTTTTAACGTATCAGTACGTCATCAGTTGCAAATAGGTTAATCGAAAGCTTATTCCTCAAGAACTCGAAGAAACACCGCACGCGATCAAAAATCGTAATTAGTCTTATAGAATAAAAACCCTCTATATGAGATAAATTGTTAAATCTGTATAAGAATATATTTTTTGTTAATATTTGGAAAACTGTAAGTTTTCGACATTTCTAATGTAGCGATTTAAATGATTCTCAAACGTTCTTCGAATAAAATAAAAGAAAGAAACTACATATGTCAAAAACAATTGATTATAGCAACATTTAGTTACAATTCCTGTCATTTTAAATGCACTATTGTCTTATTCTAGTCCGAACTAGCAATGTCGCATTGTGACGCTAAAATAGTAAAGTCAAGTAGCCAGCAAATGATTCTATATAAGAATGGATAGTCTATGCTTCATCGGTGGTAAAGCTAGCAAATAGGATTACGTATTGTGAAAATGAGAGAAACGTTTGCTAGGGATTTTCTAGGAGCATTTGTCTAGTATTTCGTATCTATGTGTAATTCGTCCATGAATGTGCCGGTTTGTCGGCATAGTCGTTGGTGGTATCTTTCCTGCAACGTTGACCCACGTTTTTCACAGTGGACAGCCGGAAACGGCGAATTGCGTATTGCAACAATTTCTGCTACCTCCCGTCGCTGTTGAATTTCACACCCACTCAAACACCCTCAGTGCCGTAGTGAGGCGCGTTGAAGCACGTACTAAAAATCCCCTCGTATCGTTCAGTTGCTCGTGTCACGCGATTAAAATATAACCGGGCAAATTTTCACTACTTCCTAATATCGATCGGCCAACGACCCCTTTCAAGCTTTACAAACCCGAACTGCAAGACATCAAATCTCCAAGGTTTCAAATTTCGAAGCTTTGCAATTGTAAGCCTTGGAATTTCTAAGCTTTGGAATTTTAAGCCTTGGAATTTCTAACCTTTGCAATTTTAAGCCTTAGAATTTTTGAGCTTCGCAATTTTAAGCCTTAGCATCTCTAAGCTTTGGAATTTTAAGCCTTAGAATTTTTGAGCTTTGCAATTTTAAGCCTTGGAATTTCTAAGCTTTGCAATGTTAAGCCTTGGAATTTTTAAGCTTTGCAATTTTAGCCTTAGCATTTCTAAGCTTTGCAATTTTAAGCCTTAGAATTTTTGAGCTTTGCAATTTTAAGCCTTAGCATTTCTAAGCTTTGCAATTTTAAGCCTTAGAATTTTTGAGCTTTGCAATTTTAAGCCTTAGCATTTCTAAGCCTTGCAATTTTTAGCCTTAGAATTTTTAAACTTTGCAATTTTAATCCTTAGCATTTCTAAGCTTTGCAATTTTAAGCCTTGGAATTTTTAAGCTTTGCAATTTTAAGCCTTAGCATTTCTAAGCTTTGCAATTTTAAGCCTTAGAATTTTTGAGCTTTACAATTTTAAGCCTTAGCATCTCTAAGCTTTGGAATTTTAAGCCTTAGAATTTTTAAACTTTGCAATTTTAATCCTTAGCATTTCTAAGCTTTGCAATTTTAAGCCTTGGAATTTCTAAGCTTTGCAATTTTTAGCCTTGGCATTTCTAAGCTTTGCAATTTTAAGGCTTAAAATTTCTAGGCTTCGGAATTCCGAGCCTTCAAATTTCCAAACTCTTGGATTTCGGAGCTTCTAAATTCCAAGCATTTGATTTCTAAGCTTTTGGGCGTTACAGTCCTTCAATTGAATATTCCAAATTTTGTAGACTTGTAGATTTTTAAACCTTTACATTTCCAAGCTTTCAGATTTCAAAGATTCTAAATTTCTCAAGACATTTTTCTCTCGTAGACATCGAAGCACTTATGTCCGTTAATAAAGCAAACTAAACTAAGCTAAATTTCTAAACTAGCGCGGAATTTCGACGAGCGACTATAGTCGTCTTTAGTATCGAAGGGGTTGAAACTGCATTTCAAGGTGAAGCATATTGTATTTTTCGGTGAACCGAGTTCCTATTCATTGGTATTCAAAGTCACGAACGCAAGTAATGAAAGGGTTTTGGAAATGTGTCCAGCGCAGATTGCAAGTGCCCAAGGGAGTGGTTGTCGGACGGGTTCCAAGAATCGGTCTGTAATACGGATAAGCAACGGTTTTGTTTCCCTTCGACCGTATCGAATCGCGTACGATGCTCTTGCAAGAAAAAGGCCGTTAGATCGGCGAACGTGGCACGCGTTCGGTGTGGAAATGCGAGGTTTTTTCCACGTTTCGTGCTTGTATGCAACGTATTTATAGATCACGCGAACAACTGGCAGCAGAGCATAGGCGTAACATACGTACGCCTCGAATCAACTATGAATAGTCGTCTGGTGCCGAAAGTCGGCACACGATTTATGGCCGATTCCCTGCTGCATTTTTCTCCGAACGCGCTGCAAAGGGGAAGGCTGGTTGGTCGATATTAGGAAATAGTGAAAATTGCCACGATTCTATCTCACTTAGCTTCGGGGCCACGGTGATCAAATTATGATGAAAACTTCAAAATTATGTCTTGCTAACTTCCGAGGAGAATAGAAATGAAATCAACTATGTTGCTATGTTTTTAATAATACGTACATAATAAAAATTCAGCAGCAAAGTTAGATGATCATGAAAATTTTACTGAAAAATTGCCGACCTTTCAACACACTAATACCAATTTCCAAGCAGACATTAAATATACTAAACATTTTTGTCTTGACGATTTTTCTTCACGAAGCAAAGAATAATACGCCATTCATCATATACAGTACCGAAACACATATATTTGTACTATTCTCGTATTAATTAAAGGCGATCGTTATTTATACTTTGAGTCCTCAATTTTAAGATACAGTAGCGAAAGGGTTAAGCGCCAAATAGGCGCTAATAGCAGTGAAAGGGTTGAAGAGTCCTCTATTTTTATTTTATTTAATTTAATAACCTTTTGAGATATACTGGTACATATGTGTACGTTTTATTTTACCTTAAGTTCGACCTAGTAACATTAATGCTCAATAGCCAGACACATATGTGTACCTTATATTTCTCAAACATTTTATAATACGTTCACTACTATTTGCTTTATACCATTTCTTTTAATATATAATTAAATAATTTTATCTGGTCTTCAACAATTCATCCCCTATTATCTTTGTAGTACTCCATAGGATTCCGTTACCCGTTAATAAATAAATAAATACTTCTCTCCCCATTGTGGAGCTGTAGAGAGGGGGTAGGATAGGAAAAAGGAAGAGTGTTGCGTTTCGTCCTGGGCCTGCTAGTGGACTCATCAGTGCGGCTACCTAGCAGGCCCTGCCTTAGACGTTGGGATATTGGAAGGAAGGTTAAAGGCGGTATATATATGGACGAGATAGTTGGAGCGAGTACTTTCGAGAAAGCCTATTTCGTCGTGTGTCCCTCTAGTGGTCGGTGCAGGAGAGCCGCCACACCATAAACATATAAAAATCCGTAGGTCCACTGATAAGTTATGTCTTTTTTTATTTGTTTAAAATGTGGGTGAAAAGGTACTTGGAATATCCGGAAACATTTGGCACACGATGGGAGAAAACAATGAAAGCATTCCTACCTCGGTTTCTTCCATTATCATTTATTTCCCTTAACACCAATATATCGGACGTGCTCGATCAAATTGACCGCAACCCATTGATTCTTACTCCCACCACCGATACTCTCTACCTACACAGATATCGTGGCCGACAACGTACGAGGAGATATTATCGGGTGAGCTCGTTGATCAAAGTTTCCGCGAGAGACGACGAATTTCGCCGGAGGTGCGAAAACGGAACGTCATAGAATAGAAGACGGTTAAACGGCACGCGACAGATAAGGCTAAGCTACAACCCACAGATAAGAATCGAAGCAGATATGAAGTACGCAAATGACGTGGTAGAAAAATGAGCAACCGGGCAGATATTAATCCTTTAAAATAATTAACATTTTTGAAACCGCTTATATACACGATAAGAATGAAACAACGCCGAGAAATGCTCGGCTCTTAAGATCATCTTCAGACGCGAAGATGCTTTCCAGACGAACGAAAGATGCCAATCGACCACTTAACTTCCCTTTCCCTAGATCAGTCTTAGAAATTTCTAAGACTTCGAGTTTTCAAGATTTCTAATTACGAGTCTTTGGATTTTTGTAAGGTTTAAAATTTCAAGACGTCGAATTTTATCGCCTTGGAATTTCGTAGATTTTGGATTTCTAAACCTTTCCGAACCTAACCCAAAACCTTTGGACCTCCAAACTTTTGCATCTCCTAGCATTCAAATTTGGAAGGTATTGAATTTCCAAGCGTTTGAATTCCCAATCGTTTGAAATTTCAAGCTTTCATATTTCGAAGCGTTTGAATTTGCGAAAACTCCCAAAATTTTGGTCTTCCAAACCTTCAAACTTCGAAGATTTTCCAAACGTATGAATTTCCAATCTTTTCGAGATTCTAGTATTTAATTCCTTTGAATTCCCACGACAAATTTAACGAGTTAAACTCCAATCTATTGAATTATTTCATACATTCTTGCGTGTTGAATTTTCCTAATCTATTACCAATGCCAAGTGATTTAATATTTTACCGAGAATTAATCTACGCGAGCCGACGTAGAAATTAAAGTTAACACGTTCGATAGCTGCTACGTAAACACGATCCAAAGCTTACCGCGACGAAAAAGCTTCGCGATGGAAGCCCGCGCTAAGCGTGGCAAGCGATCGCGTCTTTACGATTCTTCCGCTCTGTTAAATTCGTAAATATTCCGCCGTTCGTGTCCAAGATTCAACCGAAGTATTCCAGAGGAATATCGGGATAAAGCAGTGCATACTTTCCTTCGTCGCGTGGATTTCGCGGCTATTTTAAATACGGAAGTACGTTTCGCAAAAGCGGGAAGAAATTCCCTATTTGCATTTGGCAAGCACGTACCTGCCGCAATGTATGTACGTATATACCTAACATCCCGCATCCGTTAGAAAAAGAAAGAGATCGAGGATAAAAGGAGGAAGGCGAAGGGAAAATCCGCGAGCAGTTTGTTCTATTATTTAAATCGCAATAAACAAGCGCACGAGAATCCTCGAGATAAGAAAAAGGAGTCTTTCCCGATTATTTCGTCGACGTATAAATTCCTACGAGGAAATAAAGCCCGCTGGCCTTTCTTACGACGGAAATGCTTTTTCGCGGAAATTCCAAGCCTGTTTTCCCTTAGTAGCGACAGGACGAGTTCTAAACGGTACCTTTGCGTTTGACGATTCACTCGTTCCACGGTAAAGTTGCCCCTAAGATGCTTCAGATGAACGAAAAATCAATTGTTTAACCCTTTCGGTACCGCTTGAGCAAATTTTGTTTATCAGAATAAGTAATTTGATTGTTCTAATTCGATAATTTCACCCTCGAAATTCCATACTATTAATATTAGTGAAATTTATTAGCATATTGTATTGTATTAAGAAAAAATCCACAAAAGTTATTCGAGATAAATGAAAAATCAATTATTTAATCATTTCGCCTTGAATTTGATAAATGTCAAAGGTTATATATAATCAAAGCATTTGATTATTTTATAAATTTTTGCGTACCTATTCGAGTCTCTAAAATCACTCAATGCGAACAGCAAAAGTAAAGAGATGAAATTTACGAATAACAATAGAAGATCGAATTATTTTACAATAGGCGTGTGAAACAATGGAGAACAATTTTTGGTGACTGAGAATCGTTTTTCGAGCGCAAAAGGTTAAACTATACTTATCGAAAAGATAGTGTATTACGCGCTGGTACACCTGATAACTAAAACATTAATCGTAGTGCCGGAATCCATCGTTCAACGACACTAATCCGGAAGTGGAAGAACTACAGTTGTATCAATGGCATCAACCGCAAAGAGCATCGAATTACAAGCGTTCATAGAGTCGAGCAGCAATTCGCGATACCAGAAATGAACGAGCTGTTCGGTGTAATCACAAGGCACGAGTTAATTCGGTTAATTTAAGGAAGATTTATGGGAAGCCGGCTGCGCGCTGGAAACACAAGGTCGACGTCCGATTCCACTGCTAACGAATCACCGAATACCTAACGAATAGCTTCGATGCAAGCTGCTAAAAGTAGAAAGTTACACGGCTTAATGAATCGATGTTAAAAATATATTTTTTTTTTCCCGTCGAAATCGAACGGACCGTTTCACGTATCACTGAGCAGCTTGAATATTTTGCTTACTATTACTGGCTGGTTAATTGTGGCGATAATTACGGTCTCGATTGTTGCGCGTATTGTTCATTTGCTGCAACAATGACACGATTCAAAAGTTATGACTCTGCGGAGGACGAGTTTAAATGTTCTGAATTGTTACTATTTTAAAAGCATCATATTGAAATGTCAAATTAAATTACGATAAAGTATTGATCCGAGAGACCATGTATTGGAACGGTAATACGATTATTTGCCGCTATAAATTCGTATTGATTGTACGTGTAGCAGCGGTAACTCAAAAATGGAAAATTGATATTGATAGGTATTAGTATCAATTTCCTTTACCACTACGAAATTTTGCGCCAAAAAATTGTTTAAGCCAACACGCTTTCAAATCCTTTTCACGTGGCGATAAAATTAACCCCATTAATGAGCAACGTTGCGTTAACGCAACATTTCGTTTGCAACTTCTTCAAACCTTACAGAACTGTGAAACATACGTGGAAGAAGAAATGGTAACGAAAAAATTATTTACAGATCGCTCGAATATCTTTGCGCGAACGCATTGATAAAAAGCGGAATTCAGCGATACAAACTGGTTGAAAAAGAATCGTAAATGAAACGATGCACCAAAACACGTTGCTCCTTAAGATGTTATGGTACTTTGCGGTCGAAGTACGAGATATTTCCAACAAAGCACTTTTACTATTCTTGTTGCAAGCCAGGAAAAATAAATACTTCGCATAAGAACGTAATTATCCATGTCAGTGAAATAAGTTCATTTAAGTGCAATTTCTCTTTTTTCCTTTTTTCTTTATTACTACTACGGTTTGAGGGTTTTCACACTGTTGAGAGTTTTTACACTTTTCGTATTAGGTGTTTGTTGTTTCTCTTTTAATTTATAGGTGCTTATCATTATGTGAAAGTTTCTCGTTCTACATATCTTGAACCAGTGTTCAAGACTTATAAGTTTCTTAAGTAACAATCGATATATTATTATTTAGTATTCAGTATTAATTGTAAGATTGTAAAACGATAAGATGTAAAGAAACGGAACTACATTGTAATCCTCTGAGGAGAACACTGAAGATTATGTATATACACATATGTATGTACGTAACAATCGATACGTAAGCGAAGGTACGTTTGATAAATGTAAATCTTACGCAAAAAAACTTACCACCGCGAAGAGTTAGGAAAAGAAGTAAACAGCGAACTAAACTTGAAAATCCAAGGAAGGGTTAAAGTTGTTCGGATAATTACGTACAAGCTGTAGTATACTATTTGCTAGCGTGCCAAAGTTCAGTGAAATCGGTGAAGATCAAGCCTGTGGTTGGCCCGATGGGAACGCAAGGCACGAATATTGTGATTAGCAAAATATTTGCATATTTGAGCATGTTGAATTAGCTTCTATTTATGAATTCCAACATCTCCTGTCAGTTTATTCGCTCTTCCGCTCGGGACACCATGCATGCATATTTAGGTTGAACAACGCGCATTACAGGAGTGTGCACGGCCAAGGCGGTTAGTATAATAACCAGCCGTCCGCCTCTCTCTAAAGAGGCATGGTTAATACACAGGCCATAAGAGCTCGCTACCTCCATTTACTTTCATGTTAATCTCGTGTTCGATGAATGATTGATTACTCATCGACGTCCCCTTTCCTCCTATGGAGTGCAGGAAAAAGTTTATAAAGATTTTCGCATTGCAAAGGTCGACTGATTTCAATTTTCTTAACGTATAGTTGAATTTAACGAAGCGTAAAATAGACAAAATTTTATAATAGGATAAATTAGTTAGGTGGTTGCATTATAAATGTTGCTTTAGGAGTAAGTCGCGTTTCGATCATTTAACCTGTTAACCGGGTAATATTTTAGTCGGAATTTACTTCATACGCAGAATTTAAAATCGATTAAGAAGAATTTGATATTGATTAGGGGAATTTTAATTGCAGCGAATACAAGTATAAAATAATTACTCGCTGATGCAAATATAACGATGATTTAGAAAGTAAGAAATTACAGAGAAAATGAAATAATATGTCAAGGATATCAGTAATACATAAGACGAGTTAACTCGTCATTCTCAGTTAACAGGTTAGCCCTGCATCGATCCTGGAAATTTCCAAAGCGAAGGTTGAAAAGGTTTAGAATTTTAGGAAAGGCAAAGCTTCGGTATGAAATTAAAGTTAGAAATTACGCGTACGAATACCGTTTTCATTACGTTTGTCTTAAAGATAAGAAATTGTTCGAAGAAGGTGAAACACAATTCGGTCAGAAGTAAACTGATTTTTGCCACACCAAGTCGGATAATTCTCGGTTTGATTAAGACGTTTTACTTATCAAAATCCGCCATCTCGAAAGCAACGTTTATTACGTAAGAATACAAAGCAGCATCCTTGCAAAACGTTGGGTTGTAACATAAATTCGTGCCCTTCTCCCAGAACGGTTTTCAAGTGCCAAAAATTCTACAAAGAGAGCAACCTTTCAGCTACCAGAAAAATGGAAGAAGGTCAGCGATTAAAATGGCGCATACCCAACTGATTAAATTTACTTCGGAATATATAAATAAATGATTTTAGAAACGTTAAGAAAACGGGACGAATATACGGTGGCATATATTTAGTGACATATTTTAACGAGTCGTTCTTTGAGTATTTCATTTCCATAACAGTGAATTTTTATAGTTGCTTAATACTACGATTAAATTATGAGAAAATCAATATATTCCACCTTAATTAATTAGCCTTTAAATATCAAATTAAATTATAGCGGTGTGCAAATACTTAAACTACCGTATGTTAAACTCTAATACAACGTTGCGATTCGACTAGAATTTAAATTTATTAATAATACTAATAATAATGTAATATAAATAATATAGTGATATCAATTAATGGCAGAAAAACTGCGCGAACATTTTCCCTAATATTTTTCTTCTTACTGCAACGTTCTACTAAAAATGCATTGCTTCGCCAAGATATCAACGTTGCAAAGATACGTCAAATGCCAATTGGCACACAGCAGTTCCGATCGGATCGGTATCGAAACTCGTATCTTTTAAGATACCAATGATAAATTTAACTGGGGCAAGTAATTCCGCTTTTTTTCCCGAATAAAGCATCCGAAATCCCGGAAATTTGGCCACCAATTCCCGAGGACGACGTAAACGGTGCTCGCAAAAAAAAGAAAAAAAAGAAAATTATTAGCAGCAGCAACGTAGCCACGAGTGGACCACGAATGAATTTAAGGTCCAACTAATAACGAATTCGAGTCAACACGGCAACACGGAGATAATAAAAGAATTTTTTGGCACGCGGAGACGCGGTGAATCTCAATCGAGTTGCCGCGGAACAGATTTAGTTGGCACGCGTAATTCCATGCAGAATCTGACCGCAACCCGAGCGAAGAGCAAAAGAAAGGCCAGGCCAACAAAGTTTGGCTATTCGTCGGGTTTCGCGAGGCACCGTGTCGCCATTCAAAGACACTGAAAATTGAATACGTCCAGAGACACGTCTAACGAGGATCACTATGCTCACCATCCGTGATTCGCTCGTTAATTAATGTTCTCGCTTGTAAATAGAGTATCCTACGTTCTCATCAAATGAAAAAAACCTCCGAACTAAAGCATCCGCGCCGCTGTAAAACTAGAAACGAACGAAGTTTCAACAACTGTGGAATTGCACCCTACTTTCGCAGAAAAATCATCGTACGATCGTTTGGCGAACAAAACTGTATTACTCGCGTATTGATTAATACTAATAACACGTGTAGGGGAGTGGATATTATTTCATCTTTCTCTTGCTTCGAGTACTTCACCTTTTCTCCACCTACGACTAATTTCTATGTTATGTATATTAAATGGTTTTGCCCAATGTGCTACTAAATGAATCGACTGTGCGATTCTACATTTTCTAGTGGTGTTGGATGTTTGCTTGTCGCGACATGATGGATACTAGTCGAGTGAAACAAGAAGGTATCCATTGTAAACGCGAAAACGTCGCGACTGGCTATATTTCTCTAAATATGGTGGCTGATAAAACTTTCCAAACTATAATTGAGACATTGCGGGTGGCAAGGACAAATTCAACGAACAGATGTTCTGGGAAAAAACGCTTTTACGCTAATAATACATTTTTTGTTTTTTGTAAAAGGCAAAGATGGATCAAATCCATAAAACATATACATACATATGTGTATAACACTATACGTATCTTTTAAATATTATATTTCTTATGTCCTCCTATTATCTTATATTCTCTTGTATTAAATCAATCTGTCCTATTATCTTGTACTCTTTTACATTCCTAGTTTTATTTTAGTTTGTACTCTATGTATCATATTATGTTGTATACTTACGCAGGCCTTTTTAAAGTCATTTTCCCCGTTAAGTACAACGAGTAATAATAATAAAGTTCAACAGAAATGCAAATTTGAAAACTTGCAAAATCAGAAGTTTCAGAATCGTAAGAGTTGGAAAGTTTGAAAATTGGAAGGCTTGGAAATTTCATGCCTTTGAAGTCGGCTTATGTCCTCCTATTATCTTATATTCTTGTACATTCCTAGTTTTATTTTAGTTTGTACTCTATGTATCATATTATGTTATATATTTACGCAGGCCTTTTTAAAGTCATTTTCCCCGTTAAGTACAACGAGTAATAATAATAAAGATCAACAGAAATGCAAATTAGAAACCTTGCAAAATCAGAAGTTTCAGAATTGTAAGAGTTGGAAATTTTGAAAATTGGAAGGCTTGGAAATTTCATGCCTTTGAAGTCGGAACCTTGGAAATTTGCTAGCAGTGAAATTTAAAGGTCTGACGACTCGAAACCTTGCAAATTCGAAAGTTTTACAATTATAAGACTTGCAAATTGGAAGGGTTGGAAATTAGATGCCTTTGAAGTCAAAACCTTGGAAATTTGCTAGCATAAAAATTTAAAGGTCTGAGAGTTAAAAACTTTTATAATTGCAAGATTCGGAAATTGGAAAGCTCAGGAATTTGATGCCTTAGAAGACGAAAATTTGGAAATTGGAATGCGAGATAATTTGAAATTTGAGAGCTTGGAAATTCGCAGGCTTAGAGATCTTTCGCGATAACAACTTAAGTTACAGAATCGCATCTCACTTTGGAATAAACCTCTCGTAGGAGTTTTAAAAAGCGTTGTACTCAATTCTATTAGCCAGAATCACACGCTGGAGGCGTAGCTCGCGGACAACTGCGTTCCCCGTCGAATAACCACTTTGTACCGCGTATTCACGGACCATTAATCCCTTTACGGACAACGTGTTGCCGATCACCGATGCGCCCTGCGAATTTTCGAGTGCACTCGGTCGTTTTTCATATTAAATTCAGACCCCTGCCAGTCAGTAAAGTTAAATTACCAAAATCATTGACCGCTTGCAAGTAAATCTTGCTGCAATACCGAAATTTAGGGATAATTAGTCAATCTACCGCTTCTTCAGCTCTAAAGATAAATTCTAAAAAATATAAATGGTACATAAAAATACGCAGTCTAATTATTAACTAGAAATCTAATTATTAACCATTTCGCTACGGCAGCTTAAAATTGAGAACCCAAAGCATAAGGAAGAGGCCCTTTGATTAATATGAAAGCAGTATAAATATAAGTATTTAGTTGTTCCATCTTATTAATGACAGCGCAGTATTTTTTCACGAATTGATAAAATATCATAGTGTACTGTAAGAAATGTATACGTATGCTTTGAATAATTGATCGTAGAATTTTTTGAAGCCGTATATATACGTCTTTCGTAGCAAAAGGATTAAAGAAAGGAAAAATATTACTGCTAAAACTAATCCCTGTGATTGAATGTTTCTCAACGTGTACAATATTGCAGGTGTTTTATAAACGATGACGAATATATCAAAAACGAAACGCTACTAAATTCAGTCAACTATACAATTGTAGATCGCGATCCAATTTGCTTCTGTATTATGTCATTTCAAAGTACTTATTTCGTAGATTAAAGAACTATAGGCATTATCGTCACTCGTTATCTGCAAATATAAATGTAATTAAATTTCGCGTATTGATTTTCCCTATTTATATGCTCGCCACTGTATACGAAGAGTAAGAAGAAAAAATCAGGAAATGTTCATTTCCATTTTGCCGAATTAAACTTGAAGAAGTGTCAAAATAGTATGATACAATTACGATTTTTATCACTTACAATGATTCACGGAATTGATCCAATTTATTTGCATTCGTTATTTTTCTTACTTAACAAAAATTTTAGTAGCTAAATATAAAACTTTGAAGACATACTTAATGTACAACTTGAGCTGTTATATTAACATTGCTGCAGACTTGACTATCCTAATAAAACTATATTTATTTTAACAAAATAATCATATAACGATGGTATCATTCGATCAATCTCGTCAGTCACTGTGTCTTCTAACGTCTAATTACTGCAGCATAAAATTTATGTTACGAAGCGTATAGTCAAATTTACTGAACATTATTTTCTCATTAACGGACTGGATATTAAAGATCATTTTCTAAATAAAGTTGTTTTGCGACATTTCCTTTTATTCCTCCCTACCCTTCAATATTCACGTATTATGTAATATTCGTATATTATATTTATATAGAATATTCATGTAAAATTTTGGAGCCATTGAAAAAATTACGTTGCATTCGTCACTCTCACCGCCGACATAGTAAAACGACCATCATTATTTTTTACTTTCTACGCATGCATTTTTTATGTTAGGTGGTGGACAAACATTTTCGAGACGTTAATACGGGGCTGGATAGCGAAACGGTTGGGAAACACTGGTGTAGCTATAGCATTCGTGATTACAGGTACAATTATTGCGTGGCAAAGTAGCATTGAATCGACAAGTGTACCTCGACGGAGATTATTTGCCGGTGGCACGATGAATTCACGGTAATCCCCCGGTTTCGCGATTCCCGGTGAAATATTTAAACGACGATGTAACTTCCGCCACGAGACCAAGATTAGTCGGATAGATATACCTACTCGTGGCCGCGAATGCAAGTAGGGAAGACGAGTCGTATCGTCGATAACCCGCAATGACAATGCGCCTCGATCACTAACTACCCCTTTCGTCGAATCTAATGCGCAAATATTATGCCGCTGTTCCGAATCGTTCAGCAATAATATTACTTTTATCCTCCTGTCTGCTATCTCGATGAACTTTAACTCGTTAACACCTTGTCTTGTGAAGTTTTCCAAGACTGTTCATCGCGACAATTGACTATTTATTACTTTAATCCTTTGCACTCGAAGTACTCCTTCCTCACTTTGTTGTACTCGAAGTGTGTGCATTCTCAGGCACACCAAAAATACACTGCACCGAAGACTAAACCGTTGTAATTTACTGTTAATTTTTAGTTGCATGCGATTTCATGTTTCATTGATTTCAGTATTTAGTCGCTTGTTTGACCGACAATATAAAAGAAAATACTATTCACCGTGGCGAAAAATGTAATGGAAGATGTGTTATTTGAAGATAGCAGTGATGATGAATTTAGTATGTTTGTGATTGTTTTGTGCGATCATGTTATGATCCTGATTACAGTGACATTATATCACCAGCGAAGAATTTTGCCTTCAAATAAATCGCATATTACACAGCCAGATAAAGCCAAAAATAGTCCGAACTGCTGAAAAGTTTCATTTCTTTTCAGAGACTCTCAATTGCGGTCGCTGTGGAAAATGTAGATTGTAATTTTACGAGTTCCGAAATTATGACTCGCGCTATTTGATTAAGGGATTTGCATCGTGAAATGTCTGTGCATCGTTTTCCTTAACGTTGGACATTTGTCCCGACTCTTAAAACGCGTTCCTGTTTAATCACGCCTGCATCTGTTTCCACAGCACCGAACTGGCCACGTACTCCACTAACCAAAAGTTTAGAACCCCAACGTATTCTAAAGAACAGGAAAATGATTTTAAAAAGGGAATTTAGAATGGTGTTAGGTTTAAAAAATTCTTCGGACAAAAATTTATAAGAATAACAAAAATTGAAGAGAAAAATCTCGAAATTGTGGAACTTGTAACTAACAATAAGATTCTAAAGTTTAAGAAAGATTCCTCTCGTTACGAACACCTCGATTGCTACGAGTATATGCAATCACATTTTTTAATTAACCCTTTGAGTGCGGAGCTCCTCTGATTAAACCCGTTAATCGGGTCATTTTTTTATCTAAAACTCTTTCATGTGCAGATTGGAAAATGAGTAAAAAAAAATAGATTAATTGCAGCCAGGTTGATTTTAATCCTTGCAAATGCAGGTATGATGTAACACGTTTATAATTCAAATATAGATATTTACACAGAAGCAAAGAATCTTTGAGAAAATAAATTATAACTTCGGAAATGTGAATAAATCATGCGAAGAGTCACCTCGTTCTCCCTAATTAAGGGAGAACGTTTCGCTATCCAGCCCCGTATTAACGTCTCGAAAATGTTTGTCCACCACCTAACATAAAAAATGCATGCGTAAAAAGTAAAAAATAATGATGGTCGTTTTACTATGTCGGCGGTGAGAGTGACGAATGCAACGTAATTTTTTCAATGGCTCCAAAATTTTACATGAATATTCTATATAAATATAATATACGAATATTACATAATACGTGAATATTGAAGGGTAGGGAGGAATAAAAGGAAATGTCGCAAAATTTTCTCCCTAATTTTCTCCCTTTCGCTACGAAGAACGTATATATACGCCCTGAAAACTTGGCCAATCATTGGCTAAGATACATCTGTACTCTTACGTAAATCACAGTAGCCGTTCTATTATTGTTTGCCTATATTGCACTTTACTTAATGGCACAAAGTATCTGAATATTTGCACGCATACTATTCCAAAATTAATATAAATTAATATAAATTATCTATACACCGGAAACGTTTTTCAATTTTAACGTACCGTAGCGAAAGTGTTAAGGTGTTAAAAGTAGTACTTTTGCACAAAGTGCTGATTAAAATTACTATTACATTTATTTATTTACGTAGCATTAAATAGAATATTTATACTTCTTCCAAGCACGTGTTTATCTCAAACGTGGATCATTTTTTACGTACATAGCACTCAAAGGGTTCATAAAAGTATTCACGAGAAGACTGATATCGAAGCGATAGCAAACTTTTGGCCAGTAGTGTACGTTTCTAACTCTTCTGCAAGTTAACCGACCAAATTAACTGACCCGTTTTTATTTACCCGAAGCTAACGACGCAACCCCGTCCTTTTTAACTTTACAAATTCCATTTCGTTGAAGGGAGATTCATCGGATTTCCAGCCACTGTTAGGAGTACAAGAAATTTCACCGACAAATACAAGGGTGAACGTTGATCCGTTGGTCTTCGACTGATCCCGTTTATCCTACCGGAAATCTAATTCTCCCTAAGGTACCAGACAAAGAGAATTCGCAATTTTCCACCACCCGTAAGCTGCTACACGTCATAAAGATGAATAATGTGACTCTAATTAAGATAAATGTCTCAAGTTTTCCAAGTAATTCAGGATTAAAGTTCTCGCGGTGGAAGTTTTTCTAGGAAAATAACCACGGAAGGAAACGAAGGATATCGTTTGAGCGGGTTTTTCTTAAGAGATAACGCGATTAAAATCCGAATTAGATTCGATCTCAAAGCATTTCCGCAATGCAGAAATGGGAAATACTTTAAAGGCGGTTTTTCTCTCGCCAGTTAAATTGCATGCATAACCGAACTTTTTCTCTACGGCTAGGCTCTTTAAAACAAAATTGAAGACGTTGATAAGGATAGCATTTTATTAAAATGGAAATAAAATATTTAGATGTCCCATATGATTTTAACACAGTCACTACGAAAAGTATTTGTACATCGATGTATTTATTTTCCTATTTAAGAACTAATTACTCGTGCCCAACTAAATTACAATTCCTATTATTTAATATTAGGTCGTCGCATGTGAAATGGTCGATTTTACGTAGCTCAAAATGCTGTACTCATTAATCAATTAAAAAGTGCATTCCTAATTTCTGTACAATGGCTCGGAAACATTGACGAGTATCAGATTGAGTTTATCATTGCCGCGCGTTTCTTTTAGGCAATTAGGCAATTACAAGGTACATTTTCAAGCTTTATATTTTCAGTATAAAATTTGTTAAGTTAACGTTGAGTTGTTCATTCGCAAATTATATCTATCCATGCATAAATGATGTTAATAGTAAGAGAACTACCACTTTAGTTCATTCCAGCTTAATTTTAATATTAAACAGCGTATTATGAAAAACATTCGAATTTCACTTGTATGCATAGCTCGCTTTACTTCCCTATTTGCTATTCCATTCTAAAACGATTAACGATCTATTAATAATAGTGTATATTCAACAAGCTCCAAGCTTCATACTTATGCACGGTAAATGCCATCTAATGTTACTTTTGATTAATTAACGACTACAAAAATTTGAGCTACATAAAATCGCCCATTTCATACGCAACAACCTAATACTAATCTTGTGCGATTATAGAAATTTGTCATGGTGGGAAAAAACATAGAGAACCTTATTAAAAGTCGCCTAATGGAAGAATGTGCGCATGTACGAATACTTTTTATAACCACTGTATTATATTTCTGATCGAAAAATCGGCCCAACTTTTACAGCTACCTAATATAATAATAATAATATATATATATATATTATTCTTCGTAGCAAAAGAGTTAACAAGCGAACAGAAAATTTGCTTTGCACCAAAAATATGTAGCACTATGGTTCGCGTACTCGTGACGCATCTTCCAGCCAAACTTCTCGCTCGTCTGCCAACCACTTCAACATTTCGCCCGCGAGTGTGATGTCATTAAAAGAGGCGATTCAAGCTCGGAATCGTCGCACATCAATACCGCGTAATTAGTAACGCGGCGGCGCATAATTAACAGAAACGAAAGGTCTTTCGCCGTGTTTCTATGTCACGAACTCCGGAGCTGCACGTAAATCGGAATTGCGTCTCGTTTGCGAGACAAATATTACCGAGCTCTCCCGCGTGCGACTAGATATCTCCACGGATAACGCGATTCCACCGAATTCTCTTTCATTTTCTCCCGCGAAACCAGCTGCCTCTGTAACCCACGCGATCCCGACTTTCTCCATTTCAATGCAACGACCATCTATCCGCAAAAAGATTCAAACCTTCGAAGCAATTTATCAGAAGGTTCGCGTCGATATCGCGAAAGATTTAAAGCGGCTTAATGCGTCCCTCCGAGTCGCTTCTGCCGATAACATCTTCCTTTACAATTTCGAGAACTTCTACGCGGATTTGAATCGCACGGATCCATCCGGGATAACAGGACGCTACAATCAGTTCCGAATCGTTATACCACCTGAGATTCTATTAGGTTTTACATTAACCTTCACTCCGTACTAAAGGTGAATTATTTATACGCGACACTTTTTTTTTTCCAACAGCTAAAAGATTTTGAAAAAATCGGCGAAAATTTATAAACTTATAACTTCTTTGCACACTCTATGTAAAGATTACATCGAGTGTACTACTAAGTAATCCACTATTTTTAAATGGCGAATGACGTGTAAGATTTCAGTGCTTTGCATCTGATACAGCATCGAACTAACAAATAGATGTTTTAGCACGTGCAATCGTTAAAAGGTTAGCGAAGCAAAGGGTTAATTGTATCAATCGAATTATTATCGATCGATAAATAATTTCAACCCCTGCTCAGGTTGGCTTGTTCAACTCGCGTGCCACGTTAGACGTAATCTTTTACGTATGTTGTCCATTAACGACTGCAAGTACCTTACGATAATATTAAAAGGTTTATTTACCCGTTGAATGTAATAATAAATTTTATCGATAGTTGATGCACGATACCGAGATCGCGTAATTGGCCGAGTGGAATTTGTAAACCTGAACGTATCAAGTATTTACCTGGGCGATTTCCATGCGAACGTTCGTTCAATCGTTATAAAATGAGATCGCTTACGTCGCGAATCCCGTACCAATGCATACTTTTGTAAACAAAATTTGCCAGTCGATATCGAATCCCAATAAGGCGCATCGCATCGCGCTTATAATTAATAAACGGATCAAAGTAACACCCTTAGGTACATAAAAAAGCATCCCACCCTCTTACGCTGTCTAAATTATTAATCAAGTCGCATAACCACGGCGAAACTGGAGTATCTAATCAACCCTGCAATTACTTGAATTCAGATTCAACGATAGCAAATAAGTATTGGGTTATAACATATATTCGTCCCACTTAAACCCCTGCCAAGCCAGCGTAACGCACTGTACTATAATATATCTTGATCTCAGATCCAAATATATACCAAAGACACATTTACTCTTACTGCATATTAATATGTAAGCTGTAATACGATAACTTTAACCTTAGCTTTAAAGTTACTAAGAATAAGAAGCTTCTGTACTGTATATATTTCATTTTATTTCTTTCCCGTTATTCTAATTCGTTTGCTCTACTATTCTTCCGTTAGTTAATTCATATATCTCTGGTTAACTCACTGACGCAACGACGTCAATATGTAAAATATATATACCGTTACTTAACATACACTGTAATAGGACATTTTACTATATTACGTTAAATAATTAATAATAATATATTCGCCCCACTTTATTGGCGTCTACGAGATCTTTTATTCGAAAATTCAGAGAAGTTAGTTTAATCAATTATCTCACCAACGATTCGTTTTCTAGTCCTAATCTTTTCCATTCTTAATCACAAATGATTCTTTTTCCATTCTTCTGGTAGCCGAAACGTTTCCCTCTTATAGAATTTTTGTTACATGAAATGAATTTATATTACAACCCAATATAAAACCAAATCGTCGTTTGCAGTTGCACACCGTAATAATTTGTAATCGTTGAATTATACAACGAAAAGGTATGTAAGATTTTGTAAGGTTAAAAAATGAAGTTAAACGGAGAGAACGAATTTGTCCGCCATTTATAATGGCTCAAATTGTGCTTTAACTTCGATGTTCAACTGTTTTATTATATATAGAAAATTCAAACCGTCGTGTGCTAAATTTTCTTGCTCCAGTTATACGATTCTAATACACTTTAATTGTTAAATATCAACCTGAATACACTAGAAGACGCAGTGATTCTCTTCCCAGTTAAGAGGTTAACCCTTGTACCGAAATTAGGTCAACCTACGCCAAAATTAGTGTACGGAAAAATCTAAATATTGAGTGTAGAAATTAATTCGGTGCCTCTCCTTTAAGACCCTTAACGAATTTACATCGTATCTGTTTTTAGAGACGAAACTCTTTGATCACTCAATAAATGGAGGAACGTCATTCAAATTGATGAAATTTGTCTCAAATTCTACTTGACTTTGCTAAATTTATTTACTTAAAATCGACAACATTTTTCGAAACGAAAATTCTACATGTACAATTAAACGTCATCCAAAGTAGGTAATGTATATTATCTCAAATATTAAACTTCTATTCGACTTCAAATGTGCAAATAAATATCGAATTTCGCGAAGAAGGCACCGAATTAATTAGTACCCCTAATATTATGAAACCTTACATCGTACAAGTTTAATAAATCATTGCAATATGAAGTCGCAATAATTGAACCAACCCCGATTTATTTTGTCACATACGTATGTACACGCGTATCTCGTGAATACGTCAAATTGGGTCAAGTTAACCGAAATTTCCTTATTCGCGTAACTTTACGAATTCCGTATAATGGTTAAGAATCTCGTCCAGGAACCGATCGATCGAGAGAGAGCTGCAATTTCGAGCTCTTACGAATTCACGAAGGGAATTGACCACAGTTCCCGAGTCGGCTAACGATTCGGGTCGTAAGACTGGAGAGGAAAGTCGTACGGAAACGGAAAAGAGTCACGGATAGAGAAAGCAACGCCGTGGAAGCGATTGGGTGACAGCAATTCGACGCGCGACTTCCGAAACGAACCTCGTACCTTCTTTCTAACGATATTACCTCTTTCTATTTGCTTCGCCGGCGAGATTTTACTAATCGATTCCACTACTAACGTTTCTAATTAAAGATGGACAGCTAACGAACGTGTATTTTTACCCTCTTCTAGCATAGCACTTCTTCGTATCCCTAAGATGTCTGAATTTGTGTTTAACATTTTATCGTTTCCTATTTTTAACCGTGTTAGACGTACTCGATAGCGTAGAACTCGTATAAGAATTGGTCGACCTATATAAATAGTTCAAATGCAACCTATATAAATACTGCATTAATTAAAGCTAACTTTAATCATAATTATGCAGACTGCATACACTTATAAATTTCAAATATTTAAAAAGTACAAGAGTTCCGATCGTTTCAAGAATAACAATTTATTTGGATACTGATCAACATTAAAAGTACCGCGGTGGTAAAAATTATTCATTTGTGGATTATTATAAAAATTGCATAAATTCTCACCAATACATTTTTTACAAATTTGTCGCGAATTTCTACTAAGAGAACGACTAAGGATTTATCTCCGTTGTATCATATGTTTCTTCAACTCTTTCCGGCTTTAATTTTGTTGCTATAAATAATTACATCTTAATTGTAGCTCTGGTGTTAAAACTAGGCAGATTGTTAAAAAGTGGTAACTTTTTCCCACTAGATTGCAGTAAAATATAATACACGATTTCACGAAAATCTTCTTACGTGTATTGAAATACACAAAACTTATTATTATTACATAACTATATTTATACTTTGGCATATCTGTGACGTACTGTAATTTCTTTAACACAAATAAAATAATATTAAATTAATTATAGAAACAATTTTGCTCGCGTAACGATCCTCCCTTTATAAACCGTGTTCTAGGAACCTTTTTCACTTGTAATTGCATATTTCATGAATTTTAAAGTACATCCTAAGATATGTACTCGAACAAAGTTGTATAGAAGTCGCAAACCCGTTTTCAGAGCAAAGAATAGTAAAAAGGTAAGAGAATGTTTGCCGCTAAATGTACCACGGATATCAGGAATTAAGTGTCTGGCAGAGAGTTGCATTTGCATGGTAAATGCAAGTACTTAGACTCTATGCAAATTCGAAAAAGAAAATTAGCTACTCTTTAGTACCTCGAGCCTAATGAGTTTAGGCCAAGGATGGTTGCCAGTTGCGAGGCAAGTGTTAACCCATTGCGGATGGCGGTCGACTAATATCCGCCCAATCTTTCGCGGTTTTCTAGATGCACGTCGATTATCAAAGTAGCAAATTTAGATTACAGTCAACCCCCGTATAACACGGCACTTCTGCAACACGATTCAAAAATTGTAGGAATCCCCGCTATAACACGCAACTAACGCAAGAAGAATTCACTGTAACACGATCAAATAATTGAGAAACAAAAGAGTAGAATGCGGATGTTTATGCATTTATTGGAAAGTTAAAAATGCATAGAGCATGTAACATGCGGAACTGCGCAAAATATCAAAAGCAAAGTGCATTTCATAGTACTTAGAGGGTGAAATCGACCAGAATTTGGTTTTCACTTCTTTATTTGTAAAAATATGTATTCGCATAAAGTTCCGCACTCTACTGATGGCAACTACCCAAATGATCGGGTTAAGTGGTAAAAATATTCGCAATATCACTGATATCGAAACAACGATTCATCGATGGACTGCGGATTTTTATGCTCTTGTGGAAAATTTATATGAGCAAACAAATGAGAAATGCACACAATCTTCGAAACTATGTAAAATATGTAAAGTAGACCACGCGTTATTAGATGTGGAAGGAAAAACTTTAATTGTGCTTGTAAAAACACGAAATCGCGTAAAACTCCATGGTCTATTCGTCATACGGAAAGTTTGCTTTCCTGGAATTTCCAGATGGAATAGAAAAGTCTTACAAATAGATACGGCGAATCTATTATATGTCCTTAGTATTTTTCTGCCTACAAAGAGCACTCGCGCGTACAACGAATAGCTCACATGCAAATAATAAGGTGTTATTTCCAAATGAGGTCTAATGTGAGTTTGAGCGCGATTGAAAGCGGAACGTGACTAAAATTTTTGGCTACGAACGGAGTAATAATAGAATCGTTCTCGGTGAATATCTGCGGCTGCAAGGCATAGCGACATAAGTCACATGTGCTTACTTTCGAAATATTGCTGTCTAATGTTTCGAACGCAAGTAGATATTAAATTATTAGTGGACTGCGCATTTTTATGAAACTTCATATATTTAAAAACACGAGCTGAGGAATGGAATTCAAATAGAAATTAGTTTCACAATAGCATGTGCTTTGTTCCGTATATTATGTTTAAAATATCTATACTTTTCGCGTGGGTAAATCTTCCATAAATGCATAAAAATCGGCAGCCTAATTATTGTTAGACTACGAATATATATCAATATATACACTACAGTACTGTAATACTGCGAATAATAATAATAATAATAATACTTCGAATTGTATCAATTCTTTTGGACAAGAAAAATTACTTTTCATAATTGATTCGCATACAACAATTACCATTCCCTGTCTTCCGGATCAAAGTAAAGAAACTTGAATAAATTGCAATACTTTTCGCTGAACGAAAGAAAATTCCACCTATAGAAGATTGAGTTTCCTATTGCATAGTAGAACCCTCGTGAGACTATAAAAATTTGCAATTACGCAAATGAAACAACGAACCTATTAAAAAACCTACTGCACTGAAATACATGGATAAATGCGTACACATGTAGCCGCTATAGTTTTGCCTTGCAAGCAGAGATATAAATCCTCGCGGATGATTGAACCTCGGAATCGGTTACATTCGGCGAGACGCTCTCGGAATAAGAGGCTTGAAATTCAAAGGGAAAGTATTTATCAGAAAACAAGTAGGTCTCGCGGAGGAGAAATGAATGGAAGAAGAGAAAAGCATTGAGTGAATGGCGGAAGAGCGATGCCCGTGTTCCTCTCCCACCCACGTATCGTATGCTTCTTGTATGTTCCGTTCGCAACCTAAACCCTTCAAGGATAGAAAGCAGCGGAGAAGAGAGGCAAAGTGGAGGAGGAAAGGGGAAAGAGTAGGTATGGTTTTTAATCGTGGCAACACTCTTCGCTGCAGCACGCGGACTAGCTGGTCTCGCAAATGCACGCAAGGTACACAGACCGGTTGCATTTGTATGCGACAGAGCGGTTACGAAAGTGGTGGAGCAACGAGCGACGAAGCATTGTTAGAGCGGCGGCGAGAAAAATACACGGCAACTCGTCGAGTTTCAACCGTACCGTTGAAAATGAGGCGAAAGGGAAACAAAGAGGTCGATACTTGTCCGCAGAGTTTTCAGGTTCGACAATGCGCGGGTGGATAAAGAAGAGGAGAGAGGCGAACAGGATTCCATAGACGCGACAAACCATCAAAAGATCCTGGAGAAATTTTTCGCTCGGGCAAATAAAGCCAAACCCGTTGTATACGGTTATCAGCTTTGTTCGAGACGCTTCCGATATCGACGATGTCTTTCGGCACCCCTCGCCGCGATTCACCTTTAATCTGCCACCAACCGATACTCGACCGCGAGGGAATATTTCCGTGCGATCGCCGCGGCAAGCTACTTCCGATAAGAAGGTACATAAAACTCTTCGTCAACGCGAAAACAATGCTTCACCCTCGAGTGCTCTTTTCATGGGCTCGCTTCACGGTTTTATTGCGTGGCTGGACCTCTTTGACCAGATTACACGAACAACTAGACCAGCAATCGATACCACGCGTCCATTCAAACGCCGGACAGATTTATTCGAGATTTCGTTGGCCGACAACAGAGCTACTACGGCAAATTTATAACTTAGCACGAGTAAGAGAATGTACGCTGACCTAGGCTCAAATTCTTCAGGAGATAATACCAATTTTAGGCAAATAATGCTAAAAATTCTCGGAAGTATTAAGAATTTCTATAATATTGGAATCGCGGATATTTTCGGGGATTTCGAAACTTTCGAAATCCCGCGGACCGCTAAGGGGAGAGGTAACGAGATGCGTAAAAGGAATACGTCGAATGTAAAAGCAGAGTTCCTTTTACAACTCGTATCGCGGTACTCCGCGCATGCAGATTCCTTAATCAGACAAACCGGACTCTAGAACGACCAGAATAGTCGTATCGCGCCGTGTAACAAACGAGTCATTGCACTGTATAGAGCGATAGATAGAAATGCTTCATTCGCTACGAATTCTAATGCTGCAATTACTAGCGATAGGATCTAGTTCAATATGTAGAGGACAGTTGAACAAAACAAGGTATGTCGTTGGACAAAATGGAGTAGTCTGACAAAACGAGGTACTCAATTCTATAGCTTTTGCACGTGCCGCTATTCTGCTGATAGAGATATGAACGTCTTCCGTACGTAACGCAAACTTACTGGATACAATTGAAAACGGTAAGAGACTTCTCGCATTGTTGAAAATAAATATCGCGATTCTTGTTCTTCTGGTTAAAAAATAACGCAAGCAGGTATACGACGTTTCATTTATTTTCGAAAACCGGATAACGCGAACAAGCTCTAACAATAAGACATTTCTACCGAAACGCAAAAGTTAAAGCATTTAGCGTCTCGTTTTATCGAACTAGAATCTTTCGTTCGACTTCTTCCTACATACGAATTAAAGACATTTTTAACGCACTGCTTAACGGAAATCGATTAATAGGGTTTTTATAGTCGCGTTTTATGCAGTATATTTCTAAGTGCAGCAATTTATCGCGTTACGGTGTCAGCCTGCGAAGGCCCCGCGAGAGAAGATGAAAAAGACCGGAAAAATACGGTTAAATTTAGCGAAACTTGCGGCAAAGGTATCCCCGCATTGTGCTAACGTTTAGAGGGAATAATACCAGAAAAATCAACATTCCAGGTTCCACGGTCCTCGTTTTACCCTCGATTAACCGTGTCTCCGGACAGTGAGACGTCTTCATCGACGTATTCCCCTAATTTTCTACAATTCAGCGAACCGTGAAACCGAGTCACGTAACGAATGGGTACTTTCGCGAAAAAAAAATCTGACGGGAACAGTGAGTGCCAAAAGCGAGTATACACCTTAAAAGGATGAAATTTATTCAAGACTCGTCGCGATGGAGAAGCCGCCCCAATTACTGAACTCACGCTGTATACACATTTGTTTCGAATACCACAAACATTGCGTCCTGCTTTATTATTCCCTTGCATATCTTAGCATATACAGTGGCTAAAAAAGTATTTGCGCATACATTCATTTTGCAACGGGTCAAATTTTTATTAGATTCTGCGATTCAATTGCAGGGCGACCAATTTATATACTCACTTAAAAATACTTTATCCAAGATTGCGATAGTTCACTGTGAACTACGTTACCACGACAAAAATCAAATATAAGTTTAACGTTGAATGACTATTGAACGCCATCCGGTTTTCGTCGTCCAGTTGAAAATGAATATTACGATCTATATATCCATCCCTGTTTCTTTAGTTGGAAGTAACAAAAACAGACATACGATATTAGATTTATTTTCAACCGGGTAACGAAAATCGAAAACCGCACGGTGAGATCCGAACAATGAGAAAAAGCTCAAGGAATTCCCAGCTCCAGTGTATATTTACTTTTAACTCTCACTGTACGTCGACTAATGTTAAGGAAGTCCCGCGTAAATCTGCCACAAAAATTATTAACGCTACCTACAGCTAGCTAAGATCGCTATTGAGCCAGAACTCGTAGAACTGGATGAACGAACAAATCCAGAGCATTCGAGCTGTGTTCTCTTCTGGAAAGGTAAGCTCGATTCTCCTTGAATACAAACTACCTCGGGCGAAAACCCGCCCCTCTGTTTCAATCGATCGTAAACTATAAAGGATCTACAGGCGCAAAGTTAATCGCGCGCGCTAAAAGTTTCTCTATAAAAAGGAGATATAAGAAAAGAGAGAAGAAGAAGAAGAAGAAACAAAAGAAGAAGAAAAAGAAGAAGTAGAAGAAGATAGAGAAATGTAAGTAGTATGACTCACTGATTGAGTGCCCGGTCGTTGCTGCCAGTAGTCGCAGAGCCCTGAACACCTGAAGCGGCGGCAGCGGCAGAGCCCGAATCGTGATGTCTTCTCTCCTTGTGGACAATGCCCATTAATTTCATCCATGGATTGTTGGCCGCATGGGCGCCCATGCCGCCGCTTTGCCACATTGCGCTCGCCAGTCTCGCTCCTTCCAAGGGAGCCCTTCCTGGGCTCCAACCGATCCTCTAACCTTCCCGAAACCACTCCTCTCTTTTGCAGCACCACTTTTTCCCAACCCCACTGATTCCCCCCACTTATTTCCTTGTCCTCGTCGCACGAATTCTTAATCCGCGACCGATCCGCTTCGCGAATAACTTTAATCGCTTCTTCGCGCTCGCCACTGCCGCGTACCAAACGCCAGCCTTCTACAAATTTATTTCCACCGTCGACAAAGTCCGTGCCGATATTCCGATCACTCGCGATTCCGCGCACCGCAATTTCGATGCCCAGCCTCTCGAAGCCGACGAGGTCCGCAGTGTCCTCGAGAGAAAGCTGCGATGTCTCGCCTCCGTCGGCTAGAAGCCGTGGCGAGTAAGAATCGAGGGTAAAAAAAGCGACCAGCCTTGGAACTAGGAGATCATCGTCGGAAAGAACGGGAAAGATACGCAGCCGCTGAAGCGGTTGCGGTTGCGAGTGCAACCTGGTGAGGACTCGGTTGGCAGGGCTACCCAGCCCTGGAAAGGTGCGAGGTGCCTTGATCGGCCCCGTAGGCTCCTTAGCCTGCCTCTCCAGCACCTCCACCATCTAATCCTTAGTTTCTTCACAAGGCTTCTTCGGCCCTGCACCCCCTTTCCGCGAGATACCTTTCGCTTATTCTCGTTCTGGGAACCGCTGCTCTGTTCAACCGCTTCTCTTATTTTGCTCCCACTCACCCCGACGATGCTTCTCTCCCACGTTTAGCTCCTTTTCTTCTTTTCTTCCACTTGCTAGCTCTCGGCTTCGACTCGGCCCTTATTCCCCTCCTCCTCTCCTTCTTCGGCAATTCTACGATTTTTCGTGACTCCGTGTCGTCTCACGTTTATCCTCGTTCTTCTCCTGATCTTTACTGTGGACACAAAGATATAAGGTACTTTAGTTCTCTCTGTCTGTCTAAATTTCTCGTTGTCTTTTTTACTTTTTTTTTGTCTTCTTTGGGAGGTAGGGGGTAGCGAGGTACATTTGTTGGAGCAGAATGAAGTTTAAAGTGTAGTAAAGTCGAATTTACTTTTGAAGCGTTTCTCGTCTAGATACAAGCTCGCCGAAATACAGAACTTTGGAACTTCGTTTAACCGTTCACCGAGGCCCGTTAAAGTTTGCAACGAGTGACAATTAGATTCTACCGCTTCCGTCGTGTCCGAATTGCAAGTCGAACAAATTACTTTTCGATCTTGCAACCTTTGCCAGATCTACGACGCGAAAAGAACGGAAAATATAAAATGGGTAAAACGGTAACTTATGGTTCAACAGATTCGGTGCGCAATTAATGGCTCGTCGGACAAATTGATGGCTGAAAATTCGAACGCTTGGAAATAAAAAAAGCCGAGGAATCCAAAGAGTTAGAAACTCAATGGCTTCGAATTCGAAAGCTTGAAAATTAAAAGGTTTGGAAATCGTAAGACTTGAAAGTCTATTCTGATTCAGAACTACATCCGCGCTGAACGCGTTATTAAGATCTTTATAAGTTAGAAGGGTCGCATGGCACTGATTTCCCGAGGAGATACGGAAAACGAGGCTCGAGATTGTAAGCCTTAAACAATAGGTGCTGGCAAGCTCGGGTTCGAGGTTACCAACAAAGGTGGCTACACTTATTTACGTAGGGTCGCTTGTTACGAAATAGAGCTGCCGGATACAAAGAAGCTATTGGCCTCTTCTAAGGAGTGTCCATAAAATTTTCTCACCGAACGAGAAGCCTCTTTGTGAACGAGATTCTCTCGACCAACAAGGGTACCATAACGAATGCTAATTACTTTCGCGCGAAATACACCACGAATGCAACTAAAGCTACGAATTTCAAAATAATACAAATCCATTGTTTCGTAATAAATAAATTACCGATACGATTGTTTTTATCTTACCGAAATCTATCCAAATGGAGACAAAATCTGTAGACATCTCTAACGATATTCGCAAGAATCAAAAAGATGAATGGAGAACCCTCTATAACCCAAATTTGGTTCAATTAAGTGACAAAAATGTCGATTAATTGAAGTTCTTTTTATTTCGATTAACAAACCGGAAAACAGTAATTGCAACAGATGAATCGTTTGCCGTTGCTGTAATAATACGTTAATAACGTATAACCGCACATTAAAAAATACAAACCACTAATTCGACGAATGGAAGCCTGCATTCTTATAAATGTTAAAATTTTCGAACATTTCTTACAACAGTCACAATATATCACCAATATCTTTGAATGCATATATTTTTTCGACGAATCATTTTTGGACGTAAGTTTATATGAACTTCTTTCATCTACTTGGCCTCAGTAACGCGTAGCATAAACATTACCCTAACCATTTTGTATAAATTTTTGTACATTACGTATATTCCGTGCCTTTCAGCGTATCTAAATTTCCCATAAATGCATAAACATCCTTAATCTACTGACTGACGCGAGGAGAAACGTTGTCAACGATGCTCCGATAAAAGTTGACAAAATCAAACGACGTTTTATCGTCACGTAGAACGTATCGGCACGTTTGAGCACGTAAAATTATGCGACACGAAGTAAACCTTGAAGCAGTCCGAGTAAAGGGCTTTGAGAACGAGATGCATACGAAATCAGTCGCGCGTGTTTCGGACGATTCACAAGCATCGCAAACAGCAGCTATTGATCCCCTTTAAAAATATCTGCAAATCCGTACAATAATAGCCGAGGTTTTGTCCGAAAATAAGTGGAACTCTTCGGTTATTCCATTCGTCCCTGTTGTCCTAACTTGCAGAACGCATCACGCGACCCAACTACAAATCACGCCAAACTTTGCGGAAGGAAAAAGTTTACCTTGTATTCTATCCGTGAAATTACTCTATAATCATAAACGAGGGGAACCATTAACGCGTCTGTAACGTCGTCGACGAAGTTTGCAAACATTTTACGTCGATGCGCTCTTCCAATGATTCCGACGCATCGGATTAACAAGCAACGTTAAAGATTTTTAACGACTAGAAAATTGCCGCGTCTCGAAGCACGGGTAAATTCGATTAAACCCGTTGCCTTAGTGCTTTTTAATGGCTGCGCGTGTTAAAGATCGCCATTTATTAATTCGATGCTATATTAAATGCAAGACGATTAAACATTCAGATAATCCGTATTTAATGATCTTCAACCTCATAGATTGATTATGCAATCGGAGTTGACATTAAAATTGATTGAAAATCAAAAGTGTTTTTATTCTATTAGATAAATCGAATCGTTGCTTTTCGACATTTATCTACAGATCTTTGGCTTTTCTCAATGGTTTTGGTTACTCTCAAATCATAAATCGTACAATTGATTTATACGTACATTGAGATGTAAAAATCCAAATCATTCTCACACCGACCGATGAAATTTCGTCTCAACTTGTTTTATATTTAGTTCTACGATGAAGGTAATTATAGTAAAGCCAACGTTTCTATTTCAATCTAGAAAGCAGAGATTAATAATTACTGCATGACTACTTGGCACCAACACATTGGTAAAAAGTAGAATGCAGCAGAATAATTACATGTGGATTGCGGATTTTTATGCATTTATGAGTAACTCAGCCCAAGACCGCAGCAAAGTTACTGAAATGTTTAGACAGCGATACTAATTTCTACCTATGTTCTACTGCGTTAATAGCGTTACGAGCACAAAGATATGGAAAATACGAATTGCAAAGAAATCCGCAGTTCAGCTAGAAGACAAGGGGTTAACCCTTTCGCTACCACAGACGTATACATACGCTTTCGAAAATTAGGTAATCGTTTGCTAAAAGCATTCCTACAGTTTCTCTATAGTTAAGTGTTACTTTTATTTTGATTCGTATATATTATACTGTAATTAATTGTAGAGCAGGTCTAAATATTTGCGTTCATACTGTTTCTATATGGATAACTAATTGTATCGTTAGACTATCTACTCTTGCGAATAAGTATCATGAGAACATTGATTTTTTCTGTAGTAGTCTGAAATATTTTAGAAAATTTCCGAAACTAATTATGTACTTTCGAAACTATGTTATATGCGCTCATATACATATATACTAACTTACATTGCAATGTAGACTTTTTATGTTTTATTACTTTCTTTTTCTCTCGCAGATATTAAAGGACGTGTGTCCTTTAATAAAGCAAACTAAAAAAAAAGAAAAAAAAATTAACCTCGTCTGAGCATCAAGAATACTTTTAGTTTAAAAGGATCCGTAGCAAAATGGTTGAACTCGTCGTCTAGCTAGGTTGAATCGGCCTTATTAAACGCAGCAGCATCGACGCGGTGCGAAAACAGGCAATTGTCTCGCGACATAAACGCTAACCGAGTTTCGCCCGAATTAATTCGTTTCTCCTCGGAATTAATGCCATTTCTAGCAGTCGTAATTCAGCGGGGCGAACGCGGGGCCAAACGCGACAGACCGAATTTACGAGCCACCGGCCGCTCCTATTTTCAAGAACCGGGAAAAATGTAACCGCGCGAGACTGCCTCTCGCTCGTTACGCCACGATTTCTTGCCGCGCCGCGGTCGAAAAAGCGATCGCCATCGTACATAATAGGAGAGAACGGATTATGAATTATGATTATCGAACTTGTGTCAGCGGGTGGGGTGCGACTGCGAATAAATCGGATGAAGTTTGGATTCGTCGAGTCGCTACGAGGTTGAACCTCATCGACGCTATTGATCGAAAGAGGAAAAGACAAAGCGAAGTTTAAGAGAATCCCGGGCAAACTCTCGTCTAATTCCAGCGGCAGAGAGAAGTTGGCCGAATTGCGATCGATGAGATCGCGGTCCGAAAGGAAACGTCTCGGTGATTAGATATACGCGGAACGACGCGGAACGGCGCGGCTCGGTGCGGCGCCCGAGCAACTTTGCCTCGGCTTGAGAGAGCAAAATTATTTTACATCGCGACTCGCTCACGCGAACTCGAACGTGGAACTTCCGTGTACCTGCCAGATGCCGAGTTTCCATCTTCCCAACAACTGGAAAGACGATACATTTTTCTAGCGTAACGCGAAACACGCGACTCGTGTTACTTCGGATACTCTGCTAAACTTGCTCCGTACTTTTGTGCCAACTGCACGCTATTCGAAACCCGCGAGTTCCACCAGGAACAATCCTCGGATACCCACGGACGTCTTTTGCCCTCAACGTTCCTATTAAACGACACGGTATGAAAGGAAAGGGAGGAACGGATCGCGGCAAGAGAAAGAGAAATAAATCAAAGCGCACGAAAGATATCAGGGTGGCAACTAAGCTAGCAACATTCTCGTTTTCTTATGCGTTATAATAAAATTATTCGATTGTGTGATAAATTGATTCGCCTCACGATTATGTTTTCCCTTTCTGAGGAATCTTGTAAAATTGCGAAGATTTCAGAGAGTCTAGAAAATTCAGCAATAATGAATTTTCATACTTAGGAATATATTCAATGGAAATGATAAACGTATAGAATATCGTGCCTATATTTATCGAGAAGAATTTGCAGAATTTGCCTGAATCTCTTTGACCGAAAGTCATTTTTGAAGTAATTAATCGCGAGAAATAATGAAGGGTTTGATTTTGAATGTTTAATGAAAAGTGCTCTAAATCGGGGCAATAATTAGCTAGTAATACAATATCGCGGAGCGTAAATTGTTAATTAGATAGATTCTACGCGAAAGTAGTAATTAAACTGTGGATTTTATGCAAATTCCTAGTTTAATTAACAAAATTAAAGGGATGAAATCTGAATATGCATCCTATTTTAAATATCTTGTACATTCTTAATGTCTTGTACATTTAAATTTCCCATTACGCGAATATGACAAACATGTATTGGTTTTCGACGCGATAAAAATATTAAATATTGCAACGCATGTTGAAAAATTCATGAAAAATTGCTGGCAATAGTAATACCTACATTTATCCATTAAGCGTTTTTTTAATTGAGGTCTATATTTTAATCCTACCAGGGCACATTTCTACGGTCACATAAAAGTACTATTAATAGATGGGAAATTTAATTTAGTTGGATCGAATTAATCGGTACTTAAAGGACAAAATAAATGCAATGGTATACGAATACTTTTTGTAGTCGTTATATTTAGCCATTTCGCTACCGACACTTTTGGACTGGAAACTATAAGCGTGGGCAAGAGTAGCATTTTTTAACATGGAAATAATATAGATACAAATATTTGGATACTCTACGTAACTAATTGCACCTTAATATCGATGTACGAATAATGCCAGAAATTATATTGTGTACCAGAAAGAATATAAGTATACTTTTGGTAAATACCAGTCCAATTCTTGAAGGCGTATATATACATAACACACGTCCATAGTAGCTAAAGGATTAGTCGTATTTGCTCCGCTGATACAGGTCCATAGTTAGCTCCGTTATTATCGTTACAAAAGACAGGTAGGTCGCATAATTCGAGCCGCGATGCAAACGGGTTAACAAATGAATAAATGAAACTAACCGAAACACCTAACAGAATTCAAGCAATTTCGAAGGAAAATACGCGAGCGATAGTTGGCAACCGTATAAAAAGGCCCTGTATTTCGACGCAATGGGAAAGTTGAGGTTGTTCTCACCTGTTTGGCGCGGCAGATCGGCGCAGCCGAGGAGATAAGCGACGAAGCGAGGAGGAGTACTCTGCAGTGCACTTTTTCGTCGACGGAGGAGACGAAAGGAAAAAGGAGAGCCGGGCTGGTGGAATCGAGGGCTGTACGAGCCACTCGGCTTCTTCGTCCTTCAGCCGCCGTCACGGCGTCGCGAGCGCATCTTGCAGCACCGCACACGGAGAATATAATCAAAAAGCACGAGTATTTCACTACGAAACGTCTTCGTCACCCGCGAATCTTCTTGCTGTCTGAATAAATCCCCTTCCTCGCCCTTCTCCTCTCAGTCCACCACCCCCACTTCCACCTGGTTTTCACGTTCACCCCTTAACTAGACTTGTATTGGCTTGTAGCCAGCCACACGGTCGTTGTTCTCCACGATGACGGCACGTAGCCACGCACAAGCTCGATTTCAACCTTCCTCCGCCTCTCGACTCCGATCGACATTTCCGCGCGAGTTTAATGCCAATTAATCGCGACGATGCCTCTTGCTCGTCTTGCCCGATCGACTGCCATCTGCGGGATCGTCAAACGAATTAAAACACCCCGTGTTCTTACGTGTCCCATCTCGCTTATCGTCTACGATACTTTCTTATCGTACGACCCACCACCGTATGCAAATAGCAAACACGTTACAAAAGCGAAGCGAACGAACGACGGTTTAGTTCCGTATGAATCTCGTTGGGGAGGATAGAAGGAGAGAGAAAACGACCAACCAAGGACACTCGACGACAAAATCGAAGCAAAATTGATGGCTGGTTTTTTGCACAAAGTAACCTTGCGAGAGTTTAAGAAATATTATATATGTAAAGTCTTTGAGGGAAAAACTATCCGTCTCGATATTTTCTATGCGGAATTTGGATCCCCAACAACAAGAACCAAGGATGAATTTTCTTGCGACCAAAGAAGTTAAAACTGGGTTCTCGAATAATTTTGGACGAATCTCGTTGAGGAGGATAGAAGGGGAAAGAAAACGGCGAATCAAGGCTATTCGTTGACAATTCGAAGCGAAATTGATGGCCGCTATTTACACAAAGTAACCTTCGAGAGTTTAAGAAATATTATATCCATATCGCTATTTTCTACGTGCAATCTGTATCCCTAGCAACAAGGAAAAGCCGAAGAATATATTTTCTTGCTACCAGAAGAGTTGAAACTGGGTCTTCGAATAGTTTTGGACGAATCTCGTTGCGGGCGATAGAAGGAGAGAGAAAACAGCGAACCAAGGATATTCGTCGACAATTCGAAGGAAAATTGATGGCCACTATTTACACAAAGTAACCTTGCCAAGTGTCCAAGAAATATTATATCCATATCGATACTTTCTGTGCGCAACCTTTATCCATAGCTGCAAAGAAAGGTTCAAGAATAAATGAAACGTTAGTGGTAATAAGGGCCAACTCATCGTTGTGAAAAATATTTTTTACTTTATCGAATTGATTTATGGTAACTAACGCACATTCCTGTTGGTCTGTTTCGTCGATTCCCCCTCCTTTTCTGTATAAATATTAACCCTGAACTAGTGACACCAACTTTTTAGACACTGAGACACACACGACACTGTCAGACTCCGATTGAAATCTATTGCTATTAAATATCTATGAAATTACCGTGACATTAATTGTTATATAGATAAGTGAAATAGCGTGTATTCCAAATTTTTATTAAGAAATACTTCGCGATTACATAACGAGAATGTTTAAAACTGAGAACAAAGGAACGCAATTTGTTCCTAAAATATATATTTAATTTAATCTTAATTTTATGGAAATTGTATGGATGTCAGATTCAATATCACTCCAGTTAAGGGTTAAGTTATCATAGAAAAATTTGTTAGAACATTCACGATGCTACCAAAGGCAGAAACACGCTATTGTCGCATCACGCGAAACGCATTATTTCAGCTGACAATCGTAGAGTGAGAAAAAGAGATGGTCAGAAGTAATTTGCGTTGCTATCTCTTTCTCTCACTCTACGATTGTCAACCGAAATCACGTGATTTCACGTAACGTAACAATAGTGTATCCCTTCCCTTGGACACATTATTAAATTAGTATGTAGGAGCTTGTCATGTGTATTTCCAAAACGTACATTGATTTCATGCAACAGATTAATTTTCACGAAAATATCTTGGTCACGCTCTTATTAGACAGACTGTATCAGATAATCGCTTGGGTAATCTTTCCGACTTACAACAGACGCTACGCTAAATGTATCGATATTTCCGCAACGTAAGATGACTCGGAAGAAGGAACATTGGATACAAAAGTAGCGTTCACAGCCACTTATCTGACGATCCTCGTGTAATTGTCGCTTTTATGAGAGAGCAGAAGCGTGGTTGGCATCGATGATAGAAACGCTACAGGTCGTCTAATGTCGACCAGGGAGGGTGAAACAGAGAGAGAAATGTAGAGAGATTGAGCACGAGAGAAGAAAGGAAAGATGAGTCGCTGCCAAATGAAAAACTACGAAGGTTACCACGTGCCGCAATGAAGATGAATCGTTACTTTTCGAATTTTAATAGTCACCGTAACTCTGTCCGCTTTAATCGTGGCAGAAATTAATACGAATCGATTTTCTCTTATCGTTAGATTATTTCGAAAGTTTTTGCGGATTTAATTCTTTTAAACCACTCGTAAATTATTGGCTTGAGTAATAAGTTCTCTTGCATTTTATTAAAATAATGTCAAGTGTTATTGCTAGACTACCAATTGTCTTGCATTTATGGGAAATTTAAGTATGACGAAAAGTAAAAAATGCGCATAATATACGCTTCAATCTGCCATAAATGCAAGAATATTCGTAGTCTAGCAATAATACTTGACACTATTTGAATGAAACGCGAACGAACTTATCATTCAACCCAATAGTTTCTTCATTTATGAGACTAATCTCTATAAAGTAAACCAGGAATTAAAAATACCAACGGAGATAATGATTACTGTATTAACGACTAAAGCTTATTTATACTTGCATTTCTATTTATTCGAACGACTTTAGAAATCGATGGACGTTGATTCGATAATTTAGGTTATGGTTAGCTAAGGAAAATTGCAATCAATTTACAATGAAAAGCAGTTATTAGATCAGATATTCTAATAGAAAATAATCTGCAGTACCAAAAAGAACGTTTAACTTTTTATAGTAAAATCGATGTGTAAAATCTCCGTAGTTCGAATAATTATTTGTAGAAATTTATAGTGTAATTTTACACGAAACAACTCAAAAACGTATAAAGGAACCTGATAATTGCCTCCAGCTAATAAATCGTAAAGAAATTGATTAATATTTGGCCTACAATCGTAGCAAGAATTCTTCCCCTTGCCTTCGATTAGCTAATTAGTGGATTAAAGTCAATCGACTGTGCGAAAAAGTTGAAACTATTACAGAGATTGCATTGCTATGGGTTTGTTCTTCGAAGACTGCTAAATGAGCACAATTAGCAGATGCTACGCCTGGCAAAAAGATTTCGATCAAACCCAACAATAGGAAACTAACTAATGCCACTAAGATTTTTCAGGTGCAGAAAGAATTTACAGATAATAAAGAGTACAATTAAAAAAGATAAAAAAGCCTGGAAATGAAAATGAGTTTCCAGAAATAAAATTACGTTGGAAAGAAGTTTCATTTGCGGATTGCAAACATTTCGTACGTTACTGTTGCAATGCTTGAAATCAATTATACGTGGACAGAAGATGTGTAGAAATATTGAAAAATATTAGATAATACAAATATTAAGTACGATATTATCTATATCTTTGTAAATATATGTTGTCGAATACTTCTTCCAAGACTTTCGTCGAGCAAATATTCTGTCCCTATTCTTTCTTTGATAAAAAACAAAAATTTGTACTTTTCTTTTCTCGAAATAAAGGAAGTGCAATGACTAATTGATATTAGGTTACATTATATAATATATAGTATAATTTGGTATGACAAGTGAAATAAAATATTAGTATATGTAAAGGAATTAGGATTAAAATTGTCGCGTGCAATATATTTTAAAACCAATATATAAGACCGAAATCTATTTCTAGGCCGAATGGGACTGAAATAAAGTATATCTATGTCTATTACTTTTCTTTTCTATTTTATGTCATCCATATTGAATTTACTTAATTTTTGCATGCGTTTTTTTATTAATACAGTAGCATTCCGCGTTTCAAAAAATGTAATACGTTTAGTTAATTCCATACTATATCGTTTGATCGAAATTTTTTGCCAGTGACAGTAGTGGTTTCTAATGGATACGTGTCCGAGGAGGGTAAATAGAAATGCACCTACTCGGTCTTCCGACCGAATATATTACGACATTTGAGACTTCCTACGAGACACTTAAATTTGAGTGGCATTTCGCTATAAGCGACCGGCCTACGTTGCTCCCTCGTTCAAGAACATATCGAAACCTTCTCCAAGATATACATGCACGCTCAAGGAATTCGTAGGAAATACCACTCAACTTGCAACTATATTTCCGTGCATCTTACGAGACGAACTTGAAGCAAGCACTCTATCCCCAAATTTAAAGAGGATAAATATAAAATCGACGTGCGCAAAGTGGCCGCGAGCATCCTAAACGACTGCATCGTATAAATATAAAAAGAAGGGGTTAGAGAAAGAGAGAGTGCAGAGACTGGTCGGAGGGTAAGTAAATAAGCGTAGCGAGACGAGGAGAGCCATAAAGGGAAGTGAAATATATATATATATATATACATATATAATCTCAGCCAAGGTTATTGGCCGGTGTTATAAAGATTATACGAGAATTTCATTCTCCGCGTCTTTACTCGTGTGCGAGCATCAGATGCCACTTCTGTTGGAGGTGAAACCATAAAGCACAGCATCAAAAGACGGCGCACGAAATGACAGGCACACGACGCGCTCTAACGACGCTTAGTAAATAGCTATCGCGGTGTATCGATTGCGGAACAGGGATATACACGTGTGCAAGTCTGCTGAAATCACAAGTCGCGTGGAAATTGTCGGGGCGAGAAACCATCGACTCGCGTGGCACGAAAAACTACCGGTGCACCGAAACCGAGCACTCGCGTGTAGCAAAGTTCGAATCAACGACCTTGATTACGCCTTGACTTGCCTTCACGTTCCTCCTTCTTTCCTAGCTCCAGATAACCGCACTCGATTGCAACCGCGTGCAATCCCCCGAGAATGCACGTCGAAATTGAAACCTGGCGACCGAAGGGAGAAACAGAAAGGATGAAGTCTTGCGAGTCGAAGCAATCAGCCACTTCGAGGAATGTATTCCATCGTTTCGAAACGAAACAGAGAACTTCACTGTTAACCAAATAATATCGATGCTATTGGTATTTAAGAAGATTTATCGGATGATCGCGTGAGCGACAATAGCGAACCGAAGCCGTTCCTAAAGTAGTAAAGGTTTACGTTCGACGCGACTCGAAACGTACTGCCTACGCGAGTAGTAATAATGCGCGATTCGTCCTGAAACGTTCACAGAGTGTACAGTCGCGTTGTTTTCCCCGTACACTCGATCACTATCGGGGGAATGATTTACACAGAGAAATCATTCTAGTTCACGCAATCGCACGATACGAGAGGCACGCAATATCACAACGGGGCGAATAAAACCTCCTGGCATTCCGCGGTCACGTTCGCGTTCGAACTCCGACCGACCAGTTCTCCTCGAACTCGTATCACGAGACTGGCGTGCAAAACGCGTTAAATTCACGGGAAAATGTCGAAGGCGGAGAAGAAGAAGCGGTTCGATGAATTGACAAAAACTGTCGGAGATAAGGAAGGGTACGTTCTACGAGAGAAGAACGAGAAGAGATAAGAAAATGGTAGAAGCGTGACGAAGGAATAGCACGCGTACCCCTCGGTCAAACACGAGCATCGAACTTGGACGTACCCATCGCCGACACCACGGCACGATTGCAGCCAATGAGATCGCGCGATCTCAGCCGCATTGGCGGTGCGTGAGAGAGGTCGCGGGCAAGAGAACCACACGCGGCACCTCTGCTCTTCTCTCCTTTCAACAGATCCGATCGTTTCGACTCGATCCTCCTCGATTTTCTCGAAATTCTTCGATCTCGCGCCGAACACGGTTAAATCCCACCGTTCCCCGCCCTTCTATATATTTTCCTTGCTTTGTTACCCTCTCTCATTCTCCGTTTCCACTCGCGCGACCTATTTGTCGAGCCAAGGAGAACACACGGACGTAAATATACGAACGATTTCACCGTGACCGTCTTCCAAGCACCGCTAACATTGACATTGGCAATGCCGTCCCGCGGTGCCGAATCACGTTGCACCTCTATCTTTCTCCGTCCTTGCTTCGGACATCGAACAGTCGCCGAACGAAACACGATTCTTGCTTATCCGTCACCGAATTTCCGAACGTTACTGCGACAAACGGCATCGACCGACCGGATACCACTAACGTTCACCAGGAAGAACGCGCGATCGGTGGACCGGGAACGCACAACAACGATATCCTCTTCTTGATGGAAAAACGATGCAAAGATCGTCGACACGCACCCGACACCGTGTGTGTCATGTGGCTAGAGTCGGAGGTCGCGCACCGGCGTTTTTGCTACGATTCTCAGGCATCGTATCGAAACCGCGTCCACGGTGACTCTGCGAGCACCGTCCCGTCTCGAGAATCTCTATCCCCTTCTTCGTTTCTCTCTCCTCGTTTCCCCTCGAACTCGTGTGTTCATACGTTACGATTCGCCCTGCGAATCGTATCCCCGAAGCCGTTTCTTTCCACCAAACTAGTCGAACGATCAACAAAAGCGAACGCAATGAAAACGGAAAGAAAAGAAAGAGAACGAGAGGAAACGAACCGTGACGAGATCGTACGCGAAGCGATCGCAACGACGAGTCGCCAGCATGCGAGTATTTTTGCGTGCCTTGAAAAAAGAGCGACGATGGGTCCGTAGAACCGCGAGGGCGATGAAAAGAGGGGCGGGGGGTGGGTGTAAGGAAAAAGGCACCCCGACTTAAAAGAAAAGGCGGGCGGCCACGAGACTCCCGCGCGGAGCCCAACGTTTCGCCTCACTGCCGGGCTCACTGCAGGCTCTGACGCACCAGCCTGCCACCCCCTGTACACCGCCACCTCCGGCATCCCCTTCCGAACACCCCCGACTCCCCTTACTATCCGTTACTACCCCTTCGACCGCCCACCTTGCTTCCTACCCTCGCCATCTGCCTCGCTGCCTGCATCGCTGCCTGCATGCCTACCTGCGTACCTGTCTAGCTACTTGCCTGCTTGCCGTCTACTTGCCTGCTTGCCTGCTTCCCTGCCTATCTGCCCGCCTTTCATCCCTACCCTTTCCCAACTCGACACCCTCGGCCCACACGGCCCAAACTACACCTCTGACTACTTCGCCAACCCTTCTCTCTCTACCCCCGATTCCTAGTACCAACCCTCTCTCCTTCTAGTGTGCCTGCGTTAGCGGCCGTCCCTCCTCACTCTCTCGCGATCAAACTGGAGAGTTTCGTGCCTGTGTGCCGCACAGGCGCACCTACACACGCGCTCGCTTCTCCACACTGTCGTTCTTTCGGCGCACACGCGCACCTAAGGCGTGCGGAGTACCATGCCAGCGACCCAGCTACCGGCGCACACCTGCGCCGTGCCATGCTCTCCCCTTCCTACCACCGAAAACCTTCTGACCACCATACGCCCTCTCTCTCGCGACCTCTCGCCCTCTCTTACACGCTGCTGTGCTTTCCTCCTGTAATTTCTCTTACCTATGTTCTTTCTTGTTCTGTCGCCTGCGCCACATTTTCTTTATCCTATCTTAGCGCTTCTCTTTTTTTCCGGTGCTTTGCCGTGCTTTGCGCTACGTTCATCTCTGTCGTGTTTGCTCTATCTTCGTTGATCATCGTTGTTCTCCATTTCCACTCGTGCGTCCCTTTTCTCTGCAATGCTCATGCTGGATTTCTCCCGTAAGTGTCCGTCGCTTCTTCGTTAACCTCATCTTTCCGTTGCCTGTTCTCTTCAACGCGAAACTAATGGCCACGATGCTCCGTGCTTCTTTTAGAACAATTATTCCCGTCAGAGAGTAGTACATTCAGCCATTGTAACTGACGCCAATATTGTAAATTCGAGCAATTAAGGAATTGCTTTTAATTACCTCTAAAACGTTCGAAGAATCGCGTCAAATGGAATTCCCTTCCGTTCTTTTCTTCTTTGTCTTCGTAATATCGTTACACTTTACGTTAAGTACGCCTCTTGCCATTTTTCTACTTTGCTTTTCGCGTCTCGTGACACTCGCGTGAGAATAACGGAACACTCGTCGCCGTTTCCGAATGAGCTGATCGATCGTCAACGAGAATAATTAATCTTCGTGCAAACAGCGGTCAAAGATGCCTGGGAATCCTCGGTCAAAGCATCAATTCGGATTCCTAATCACCAATTCGTACGTAAAATTGACCGCATTATCCATTTAGATGCCGCTGTTCACCGCTGTTTTGAGAATAAAGCGAATGGAGAAGTTTTCTCCTCGCTTTGTTTCAGTGCAGACATCTTGAATTTCTAGAGTCGCCTCTCCCTTGAAAGAGAATTCTCCCGTCGGTCAAATAGCAAAACGGAAGTCATAACTTTATGCAGCGTTGAAACGAAACTGTGACGAGGGGGTGCACAAAGAAAGTATCTTTTCGCGAGAGGATCCTTTATCTCGGCTAAGTAATCCCCTTTAGAGAGATTAATCGGAGGACGAGTTTTACTCGAAAAGCTCGATGCCAGAAATAAGCTCGCGCAGCAGTCAAATCGAATAAACATTAAACTTATGTGAAATAGAATTTTCGTGGAGTTTCGAGGTTCGGTTTACGATGCTGGGTCGTAGGTCATGGGTACGAACGACGCATCGAATGCGGTTGCCTCTTCCTCTCAAAGAGACGGAAGAAATTAATGAAATTCAGCAGACACAAAAAAAACTAACGGCTACCGCAATAAAGTCACAAACTTTTTGCTTTGAACATGATAACTTGGCATGAGGAAAACGAAATTATTGTCTTCATTTTGGCACAAACGAATAGTACTGCTATCTCAGGCAAACAGTTTTCGAACAAACGCAATAATATAAAATTAGCTAAAAACGTTAAGATTTTTATGGTGCAAACTGCCACTCTATAATTATAAAACTTAACAGAAACTTTATAGGCAACGCGAAGCAAAATTAGTTGATAAAAATATGTCTGAAAGTAAAAATCTACTTCTAGAATGAATAAAATTATTGTGCAAGGAAATTCTATCTGCATATTGCGGAAGTCAGTCGTGCGTAGACGTAGAAATATTAGAAAATATCAGATAATATAAACATTAAGTAAAATATCGTTTATGCCTTTGTAGATTTATTTCCCTCGCCGTCTTCTTTTTAACAATAAACGAACATTTATATTCTATTCCTTTTCCAATTTATCTCATATCAGATTTATTTAATTTTCCCATGTATTTTTTTTATTTACGGAGCAGCACTTCGCATCTCCAAAATATTAGTGTTTTTAATTAGTTACTCGTTGCCCGGTTTGATCGAAAATATTTTGCCAGAGGTAGTAGCAGTATTTTATTTTAATAGAAATGGTTTGAAAAAATGATAGGTCATCCGAAAAAAGCAAGCCGAATTTTTTTTCATACAGAGCAAAAGAAAATCATTTCTTTGTTCGGCTTAAACATCGATACACCGAGTGTTCTAGATCTAAACCGATAAACTTTGCCAACATGTTTGGGACGTTATTTTGGGCAAAAAGTATTACAGTACTGCCTTGGATATTGGCCGGTCGCTATTCCCACCAGTTCTTGGAACTGGCTTCGGAACTGTCCCGTTGGCCAAGTACATACGTTTTTACACCTATCGTGAATTGTCGACGAGCCCTGCTGTGTATCTCTATCTCATTCGCTCTCTATGAACAAGGAGACACTCAGGATTTCCTGAAAGATCTACCTCCCTTCTACTTTGGCCAGATTCGGTCCCGAACCTCGGCCAATATCCAAGGCAACACTGTATATCCATACACTGTGGGTCGATTCGACAGACATGGAACAGAAAGTAGTATAAACCATGCGTAGTCAGACCAATTCAAGCTACTAACTTCTAATGATAATCATTTATTTGGAACAATATTTTACGCTGATTGAGCACGCTTTTAAATATATTAATGTATTTACTCGAAAATAGGTGATCAATGATCAAAATTGTATAAACAAACAGAATGGTTAGAGATGCGAATGAATTATGTGACCGTATAGATTTGGCTAATATTAATATGACGTCTTTTTTAAAATTTGACGTGTCAAATTTTATGTAACTACATGTTAAAACTCTACTTTAAAAAGGGTTTATAAAGCTTGTTAATAAAGAATAATAATAATAATATTAAAAAATTTATATAATCTTGTGTTATCTCATCAAATTTTTAATTTTCCAAAGCAATTACTTTGCACTTATTAACTTAGTAGGAGATCTAAAACGAAAGCTGAATTATAGACCTAAAATTGGAAGTCCAATTCCTACCTCTGTGCAAGTCAAATTATCATATAAATGCATAATGTAGAAGACAATTAGGTGATGAGGACTTTCCGGTGGAACACATTGTATTTCTCTATATAGGTATTCCAGATGATTTTGCATTCGCCTATTAATTTTTAACTCTGCAACGACCCCCGAAATTTTAGTCGATTCAATTCTATGAACATTAAAATTTAAAGTTACATCCTATTGATGAGAATTTATTTACATTTGTCGGGAAGCTAGGAAATAATTTGCACAAGTAAAAATATAATTAGATCGAAGATGGTTAATGATAGGGTTAATGTACGTTTCTATTTCATTCTTTGCGTTTTAAAATATCCGCATCACTCATGGAATGACTTAACGATAGAATTTTCGAATTTTTTTGGTCTCGATTAAGGAAACTTTCGCTGATGGAACCACCTCGATGAAATTATTAATAGAACAGCAGTTTCGGTGGAAAAGTGGTATTCACCAGCGACAAGAAACTGATCCAAACTCAGAACTCCTAATAATTAAGCACTCTACGGCAGAGGGTAAGAGGCACTGAGTTGGGAAACGAGGCGAGCGGCTTGTTAAGTTACTTACGCCTGCGGTTTTTCAATTTACCGGACCGGGAAAAATATTCGCTTCATTTGATCAACTATTCCTGACTATAAGCTATCATCCTCTTTTCTTATCAACAAATCATTATCCGTGCCAACGAAACAATGTTAATAAAAATTCAGCCGCTCCACTTGAGTATAATTAAACTGTGAATGTTTATGTCGATTCATATCGTTTCGAGTAGAATTAAAAAATAAAATCTCTATAGAGATTGGTCTCACTCTTTAACTATTACGATATGAAATTTACTTTGGATATTTTGCATATCTTTGCACGTTGTATGCACAAAATTCTGCGCATTCGAAATTGTCAATAAATGCAGAAGACTTTGCAATATACAAACGCTATTCAGAACATTTAAGGGATTATATATTTATTTATTTATTTGTAGTGCTATTTTAAGCAAACTCGCAATAAAGCAAAATGCAGATTTACAATAGTCTAAGAATAGTGTTCCGAAAAGCATTAGCAGAACCATTAAAGAAAGCTAATGCGGTACAATATTGCAGCTGCTATTTCCGGTTCATTTTGATTCCGATCTTAAACTTAATCTTTTTCGTAATACTGTACGAATACCGATCTATGAAGTCAATCCATCAAACGTGTATCATTTCTTTCTATCTTTTCGTTTAAAATTGGTTGAGGTAATGGAATCATTCAGCATTGCAATTCCCTAATTGTTTTGAGCAGTGCACCATACTTTTACCATTGCAAAATTGACAACATTCCGTACATTAAATTTGTATATTAATTGTAGAAATTAATCCAATGCTTTCTCTTCACAAAAGTCAATGCTAGATTTACGCGAATCAAATATAATTTTAGTAGTCTGAATAATCCCTATTACTTTGCAGGATTATTTTCCAACAAGCAGTCAACAAATTCCTTTCTTAAAATATAATGTTTAAGTGTTAACCCTTTGCACTCTCTTGGCTCCGTTACTACGACACCCGTAAATTTTCTTCAAAGTTAAAATTTAAAACTGTTACTTGTTTTCGCCAATTCATTTCGCATTTCCCTCAAAGCGAAGCAAATTAACCCTTTGCGGACGAGAAGTAATGACACCTATGAGAGTACTTTAGTTTTCAATTCTACGTCTTTGAATTTGCATGCTTTTGAGTTTCGAACCATTTAATTCCAAACGATATTAAATGTTTATTATTGTGTTAAATATTCGTTACATTAACTTTTCCGCTTTAAAAGTCGACATGGGATCAGAAAGCCATAAAATGATTAGGCGACTATTCGTCGACACTCGTCTGCAAAGGGTTAAAGGCAACTTTCCCCCTTTTCAAAATGCACAATACTTTAAATTCTCACAAGAGCCGAAAAAAATGTGCCGCAGCTATCGGTTATCGTAGCTGTTAAAACAGTTTTCGAGCGCAAAGGTTTCAAATGCCGTATCGAAAGGGTTAATGAAAAAAGCACCCGCTTTTTTCCTTGTCAATTTTATTCCCTGAAAAAAGAAAGAACTGAAGTAACGTACCTGGCACTGGCAGTCTTCGAGATTTCCTCGCCGAGAATGCCGACAAGAAATCAGGCGTTATCTTGGAGCTTCTACAGGTGCTCGATTATCGACATACTCGAAGAAACGTGGAGAAAAGTCGGGCAGTTGGTCGAATAGAATGGTGTCGTAGCGGCGACGAAATTTGCCAGGCTGAATTTTAGTCCGGTGAACGATAGGCTGGGTGACGACAGTCGAATCAGAAGCAATTCGGAGTTATTGCAGAGGAATTGTAATTTCCGGGAAACCGGCGCTTAATGCGACGGGGCTAGCTGGCGTCGAGCTGCGACATCGCGCAAATAGGATAAGGAGCTTTCACTCACTCGAGCCTACCGCTTACAAACACATATCCAACCGCTTTTAATCAATCTTTATCTCTCCAAATCACGTCTCCCGCATTTCACTCGCACTTCTTCGCGTCGCCAGTTAATTAATGCGGTAACGACCGTGACTCGATTTCTGCAAGGTTTTTATACTTTTATAATTTTATGCGATGCATTGGCCAAAGGAATTCGGTAAATCAAACAAGATTAACCCATTCGCTATGGAGACATATATAGTAGTAATAATAATAATAATAAGGGATCGTACATCGAAATTAAAGGATTCTACAGCAAAGTTTTGTTTTATTTATATTTATATGATGCCTTAAACCCGTGTTTATTTTACTTATTGGTTAATGCGCACTGCCTCGAAAGATAACAAGTTGTACTTTACTTTGAATATTTTGTATATGTTTATGAATTATATGCATTCTGTGCCGTTAATATGCAGTTAATATGTAAAAATAACCTTCCAGTTAATTGCCATTATAAAAATACGTATTTGCATAAAAATCCGCGGTCTAGGCAATAATCTTTCAAATCACAATTTTGCTCAGTTTGAAAGCTGAATTTGCGAAGCAAGATAGCTGCAAAGCTAGTTCAAAAGTACTACCTCCGTTCTACGCTACTTCTAACCCTTTGCATTCCGTTAGTATACATTTCCTCAAATGTCAAGATTTAATATTTTTACTTATTTTCGCCAGTTCGATTTTGATTTCGTTCAAAACGAAGCAAATTAAAGGCAACTTTTCCCCTTTCCGAAATGCGTAATACTTGGAATTCTCATATAAGCCATTAAAACGTGCTAGAATTGTCGTTAGATTAAACTATTAGAAAAGTTTTATAGCTCAAAGGGTTAATGCTTTCTCATAACAATGACATTTCTATAATGGCGATAGCTAACATATCTCTCTATACCTTACATAATACAATTGGTAAAGATATAAATTACCTTTTGAAAATTGATTAAAATTGTTGTACGCCCCATAGAACGTTCTCCGCCGAAATACGGTGTACCTTTGCCGCCAATTCCAACTAGAAACGCACCTCGTGAGTCAAATGTCATTCCATATAATGTACAACATATTAAATTCTTAAACAAAATTAAGCTTCTACAATTTGTATATCTTCTTAATAAAATACAAAAATTATTATAATAAATAGAAAGAAGGGTGGAAGGAGAAAGAATAAATAAATCACATCAAAACGCAATTTAACTTACTTTTACGTTTGAATACGAAAGTGACGTAAGTGAAAAAAAATAAAGAAAAAATTGCATATTTTTTTATATAAATCGATGTAACATGAAGTGAGTGATGAATTCAATTTTTCTGGATTTTTTACTAATGCCATTTCCATTATCCTTGACGAATTTTCTTTCGATTCGATTCTTTGGAATTGGCGCTAAATTTAAAACTATCATGATTCTTTTGATTCATGCATGAAATATTTGTTGCGGTAAATTTAAAACGATTACAAAATAGTAGAAAAGACATTGATCAGAAATTAATGTAAAATTCTTGTGAATAAATTTATTTAAAGTACAGTTTATCGTTGCAATTGATTTCCTTGGAAGTTTCCACTATTTTTAATCCTGGCGTCGATACTGTGTGCATAGGTAAGAGACCGGAATGACTTGGTTCAGTTAATACGCGATCAGCCGGCCATTCACGATAAATATAATAAAAAAATAACTCTCGCTCGATACTGCAACGCCCGGTGTATGTAAATACGTGAGTGCATTAACACGAACATCATAAGTATTAGGTATACCAACAAGTAATTCACTGTTTCCGTAATAAATTCAACATACAGTTTAAATTCAAAATATATTACCAAGGTACAAAAATGAATTGATGAATTTATTAAATTACGAATTCAAGACAGAACAGATACTTGAACCTTTAAAAATAAATATTGAATTTGACAACAAAAGTGGATTATTCATTGGTACCTTTTTATTCACTTAAATCTCTCACTTGAAATTTTCCAAATAATCAAAGCAATTCCATACAGTTTAATTAACTACTTTAAATCATATTTTGATAAAAAATTCCTAAACATATAAATGTAAAATTTAAGATAAGAATTTCCTATTTTATTCACATATTTCATTCGTCGAATTTTACGGGTTATCGCTAAGATTAAAAAGAACAGCAGAATGGCTAACAAATTAAGTGCGTAGTTTATTTATTTCGTATATATAAATATACATGCAGCAGTCATGAAAGAATTAAATTCATGTGGTATGTTCAGTATATACTTATGTACACATATAGGGAATACTAAAATTATAGTAGCCACAATAAAGTTTGAACGTTTATGGACCTTCAGTTCCATATTGCGAGGTTTCACACAGACTGCTACAATAATTGAAATTCACGAATGCATAGCTCTGACAATACTTAATGCGTCTAACTGCGTTTTTTGGATGTTACCTTCGTACCAACCATAAATATATAAAATTTCGAATCAACCCGGTTAGAAATAACTGCGTATAAATCAGTAGTCCAGATCTGCTTACCTTGCAATATCCTTACTGAGAATCCGGTCGCTGTAGATTATACAGAAACTAGATACTCAATATGGTCGGTTCGTTATAACACTAATAACAGTAGGAAATACAATACATTATTGACAAATTGCGTTAATTCACCGTGCATGGTAACGAAAAAGAACAATATGAGAAATATTATTGAGATCAATAGTCTTGTACGGAGTCATAATTATTATAAGGAGGGGGGTCTGGACGTCCTTCTGGAATTCTGTACTTTTCTTCCACTTCCTGGTCATTGTCGTCTTCGTATTTTACAGCAGTAAAGTATGATCCAGACGTTGAGAAAGTGTTACTATAGTCAGGGTAATCTGAAGAATTTTTCCAAGACGAAAGAAAATTAGTATTTCAATAAACAGATTGGTGCAATAAACTTCCGTATAAAGCGGTTAATATCACGCGTTATAATTAGTGATAGAATAAGTTCCGCAAATTTGATCGAAGTGAAATTGATAATCGAATACATTGCAAATTATAGTTTCCGCGCCATTTTGCAGGTCTTTTAAGATTGCTAACATTCCTTATGTACAACATATAATATAGAAAATAATTAAGTGGCCTGTTTTAGATGAGACCTTGTATAGTAGAGCTGTTGATTGTGAGATACCCGAGTACTCGGATATTCGGTGAGATGCTCTGGTAAAAAAGAATTATCCGGATATCCGGGTATCTCGCGGGATCGATGAGATAGCCGCAAATTTCGGTATAAGAACTAATTTATTGTCTTTTTCCAATCATTCCCGACTAATATCAGTAATTATGAGAAACGACGAACGATTGTTGTGTCGACATTCAGAGCTATCACAACGATCCGTGTGTCTCGGATACCTGGTTTTAAAATAATAACACTACTGTATAGCAAATTATAGGAACTCGCGTTATACGGGAGTTTATTGTATCTCCATACGCGAACTTTGCAACGAATTAAGAACAACATACCATCCAAAGGTTCCTCTTTAATTCGAATTTCTTTCGTGTCTTCGTCTTGACGATCGCCCCGGTCTTTTCTATCTCTACGTTCGCGATCGCGATCGCGCTTGTCTCTCTTGCGATCCCGGTCACGATCGCGATCGTTACTCCTGGAACGTCTTCTCTTACGATCCCGGTCACGATCGCGATCCCGATCACGATCTCTCCTATCGCGAGGTCGTTCATCCCTTTGGATCTCCTCGATATCTGGATCAGGCAAACGATCGCGGCTTCGTCTACGTTTTCGATCGCGCGACCTACTTCTTGTCCTTCTTTTACGATCGCGCGATCTTCTACGTTCTCTATCCAAACGATCGCGATCTCTGCGTAAACAAGCATATATAAATTTACGGGTTACATTTTAACCCTTTGCACTTGGTTGGCTCCTCTGAGAGAGTATCGTGAATCTAACAAACAACTCTGATGTCCACTCTAAGATGACACAAAAACTACTGATGATCGTACAAGATAAAATTAAGTTATAATACAATGCAAAATTTTGTATACATGTACATTTCCTTGAAGTTTTCCCGTCACATAACATTTTCTGGAAATTGGAAATGTGTGTTATTAACCCTTATATACTAATTTCCCTTTTAAACTCCTCTAATTTCATTATTTCATATACTTTTATATACCGCATATATTCTGTTCTTTTTTTACAATGAAAATCCGCAATCTAGTTATCACGCATTAGAAAAATCCAGAAGCAGTTGAACAAACTTTGAAGAAGTGATAATTTTAAAATATTCATTGTGACTTAATCACCCACTGTACCATCAGAAACACCACGAATTTTCCGAACAACCTAACACGTTCTAAAACTGTTCCATTTAATTTGAAACAATACGTTTCCTCTCTATTTCATCACGAAATACGGTCGAATTGCTGGTAGATCGGAAAGAAGTCTCCGAATGCAAAGGGCTGGAAAAATGTAAAGGGAATGTAAAGAAAAGGAATATTAATCTTTACCTGTCTCTATCAAGGCGTCCAGAATTCTCCCTCTCCCGTTCCAAACGATACCGTTCTCGTTCTCTTTCATTATCTTCCCGACCAGAGTGTTTAATGTTTACATCCGGCCCACCCCTTCGCGTTCCTCCAAGTCCACCGCCGAGCCTTCGGGGAAGCCATCCTTTCACGGTCCTAGCTCGTTCCACGTCGACCAACACTCTGCGACCATCTATTTTCTTACCATCCGCATGCTTATAAGCAGCTAAAAGTACCGATTGAAAATTACCATTTTGCTCGCGTTCCCACGCTCACTATTTAGTAGACTATGAGACTTCTACGTCCCAAGGAAATAAATCTGAGGTGGCAGAAAAGATATATATTTTTTTTTTTCTGAAAAGACTTCAATCTTTTAAAGACTTAACAATGCGAACTTCGCGACGAAGGAAACACCTTTTTGCGAAAGAGAACAGAGAGACGACCGATTGTATATTTTTTGCCACGAATACCGTGCGTCAAATTTCGGTAACCACGTACAAATGAAAAATATATACAGACACGGATGCAAGAACAGTCCGGAGAGAAATCGAGGCCGAAAACACAAGAGATAAAATCGAGTAACGAACTGATGCACTTGCTATTTTACCTACATGCGATTTTACTTTTTTTCCCGGGTATCATTTTTTCCATTTTCGTTAGCATCCTTGCTAATATTCACGACGAAATTTATAGGAGTTAATAATCGTTACGTTTTTTCAGAAGTAATTGAGTGCGTAAGGTATCGGCACATGTTGTCCCTGATTATGCGCGTATCAATTACAACGCGCGTTCATTTATAAAGTAAAATGCGACGGTACGTATTTTAAACACCATTGCGAAGAGCAACGCGAAACAAACTCCAATCAGTCCTGATCAAGTTTTACATGTTCACGAATGATAAGATAGTACCTTTACCTTTTTATTATATAACATATTTAGCTTAAAGTTCCAATGAACAGCGATTAAGTTGAACGAAATTTCTAAAAAAGGATCCGATCCCGTACCGTGATGATCAATCATTTTACCGTATAAAATCACGAGACTACGTTATAGTCGCGGCGCAATTAATCAGCAATAAAATGTACAGATTTTTCGGTACCTTAAATCTACGTTTGTAAAGTTCAAAAAGTATAGCAGATACAAAAATACCTACCGCGGCTACTTACGTACGGAAGTTAACACAAATCTTAGAAGTACGTTTAATCGTGAAATGAACTTGTAAGAGACTCGCGAGCATAGAGTAGGCCAGCGCGTATGCTATTCATTGGGAAGGTGCCCAGTCTTCATATGTTCGTTCAATCTCCGAAGAAGTTTACTTTGCATTTACCTGGTGCGCTTTTCTTTTACTTACGACCAAACCGTGCGCAAGTATCGTATAACTTTATACTTTACATTATATTGTGTTCTAATTATTACATTAAATTTAACGCAACGTTAAAACGAATTCTTTTTCTCTAATAATTTACTTTTGATTTTCTCGTTTTTCTTTAGTAAGGGGAACTTATCACGGAAGATATTTTTATGCTTCAAACGTACACGTATCTTATTTTTTTGTCTTTTTCTTTCTATGCACACTTTCCAAGGAACCGTGACTGATTCGAGATGAAAGTCCGAAATCAGATTCTTAGAATAAATTAGTATTCTATATCGAAATTGATATGTTCAAGGACTTAAATCTAAAAATAATTGATTGAAAAAAGAATGTGATTAGATGACCTTTCGAATAAGATGATTGCTAACTAATTTATAACTTTAGTAAAACGGAAACAGTGGCGAAATAAGATGTTTGAGAAAGAATAATCGATTAGTTTGGAACACATGCATTTTGGTACTAGACCTAACGAGAAAAGTATGTTTCGTCTCACACAGACTATAATACGGTGCCCGACATTCCCTTGGTACACGTTTTCTTGCGTAAATTTTACATGAGTAGAGTTTGACCTATGCATAGCAATACACGAGTACTCGTAACAATACGCCCAGAATAAGAAAAAAAAAAGGTGCTACAACCAAGACACGATAAACTGTATCGTATTACCCAACAATGCTTAATGTTAATATAGTATTGAGAGAAAATGCGGTTAAATTTTGCTCGAAGGAATTCGAATGTTTCCTATATACATATATAAATAGCTTGATTATGATATTTAGTCTACCTTTACGTACAGGCGCAAAATCTAACTGCTTGCAGAGCGTGTCCCTGAACCTTTCTCCTAAAAGCCCACCAATCAATTTCAATGTAGAATGCTAACTTTTGCAAAACCACGTAATTTAAAATTAAAAAGAAATCTCAGCCCAAAATATGCATCGGAAAAAGTCCTGACTCCCAGCACTTTAAGAGTGTGGCCATGAACTATCAGCTACCTCCGGAAGGGTGGTACTCATACCGCAAGTTTAACAAAATCAGACAAGATAAATAGGGTAAGCATAGACGCTAACAAACGTTGTTGTATGTTGGATCTTACCACACATACAAACCTATCATATCAGGCAGGTTCAGGGATTTTGCATGGAATAGTGAACGGCACTAGTTGCCGGCAGCGGCCACCACGCTGTACCAAGAACAAGATAAAAACTGCATTAATCAAGACAGCCAATATTTCTTTTTTCAGTTGATCGTTTACCATATATGCATTTACAGAATGGTAATCCTGCATGGATGTATGGCGGGACCCCCCGTACCGTCTGGTTTAGTACCAATGAAAATGGGTAGCCTAACTATAGCCCTGCCCCACTATATCTAGCTGGAAGTGACGCTAAGTAAGGTGAAATTCCAGACTATGGACTCACTGAGGTTCTCAACAAGGGATTATCTTTCCTATGTTTTACTTACAGTGCATATCTCTTTCGTGCTCATATTCAATGAAAGCATATCCCCTAGGTTTCCCATTTATTGTATTGTGAATTACCACTATCTGCAAACATAGAAGTAATTCTTTTAATATTCTGCAAAGTTAAACAAAAAAAAACAGTAAGTTGCAGATCAGGGACACAGATATCAACTTTGATAGGCTTCAAATTACATCGCTTTAGACGTTATTCTGAATAATTTTTCCTTATACATGTACGACGTGGTTGGTCTTAGTTTCCAAGATTTTCGCGAAAGACTGTTACAGTGAATGTCGCCTGTAGCTACGCATCCGTGGAAGAGTAGAATTGCCGTTTATCTACAGTTTCTACAAACACATCGCGGCGGCCGGCAAACAACGCATATAGTGGATATCCTTAACCGTTTGAATCCTAAAGGTCATTGAAAAATTCTTGTCGAAAAATGCCAAGCAGCCGCGATAGCGTTTCTCTTAAAATTAAAGATATGTTTAATTTATTGAATAAACCTAATTATATATATAGTGTATCTCCATATACACTTTATATATACCATTATATATCCAATACTACCAAACAAATTCCAGGAATATTTAAAAAATTAAGGCCAACCACACCATATACGTATAAGGAAAAGTTGTTCAGAGTAAGGTCCTGAACAACATAGTTGAAGCCCATTGGTGCATGTGTCTCTAATCTGCAACTTTACAAAAAAAAATTATCTTCTTAATTGTCTACCTTTTTTACTGGCCCATATACTTCAAATTCCCTCCTAAGCTTGGATTCAGAGGTATCATAGTTCTAAAAAGGAGATAGTAAATATTTGACTGAAATTGTTACAAAAGTTCATAGTTTTACCATGAACTAAGTACAGGATAGACTATCTATTTTTATATGGAATCATCCAGATGGAATTACCATTTTAATGTCACATCTGACTTTATTAGTTCAGACTAGAGTAAGACAACAGAACTTTCAAAACAGTGGGAATTGTGCAACTAAATATTGCAATAATCAATTATTTTCGAGATAATAATTGATCTGTAAAATCCAGATTCCTAATAATGTGTATGTATGAATATCTTCATATGTATTGGAACTTCATCATTTAATCCTCTAAAACTCAAATTTTAGTTACTTTTACAATGAAACAAATTACAATTAAGTCAAAATTTTCATTTCAACCTGAAAATCAAGGATTAATAATTATTGTAGAAGTGACTGGCATTGATACAATTATAAAGGAAAAAATGAAATAATACAAGGATGTACAAATAAGATAAAGCTTAACAAATTTAAATATATGGGTATATAACTTTCAGGTCACATGCCATTATAGAGGATTAACTTTATCAACTTTGATGATTGAATTGAATATAATTTTTAAAATCACCATTTTAAATAATAGAGGTCATAGTAAACTTTTGCTTTTTTTTACATAATCAGTATTTCAGTCCGAAATTTATGATGTTTCCTATAAATGAAATACATATCTATCCTCTACTCAATCAATGGTTTTACTTCTAAAATAAAAATATACCCACTATTCGAGCTACAAAAAGAGTTTTGAAGGGATCTGCTGTTACATTTGGAATACCAGCAGGATCCCATACAGCAATTTCTTGCTCTAATTTATAAGCGACTTGCTCCGCGCGTTCTCTTCTTCTGCGTTCGAGACGTTCTTCCCTAGTTTCAACGCGCACGGGTGGCGGTGTGTCTTTGGGATCCTATAGAAAACATACGTCATTAATACGATAAGATACGCGCAACTTTCCGTGGAAACTTTAATAGGTCGCATAAGGAATTTCCACGCTCACAGTATTTGGAATAAAAATTTTAATTATAGGCGCATTAATTGCGAGTGCATGGAAGTTTGCATTACCTCAAAATACTTAAGAAAACCTCCAACGCCGATATAGCCTCCATTCTTCTTCTCATGCGGGAGTTTGCTAACGGGTGGCAAATATGGTACAGGATCCCGAGGAGCAAAAAGAGCTAACAAATTTGGTGGTAGAAACTGCGTCATTTTCCCAAGTACAAGACGAACGTGCCACTAATTTTCAGTTCTCAAAAAACATCGAAACAAACAGCATCTTCGTGCCTCAAACACCACTACAAAATGGCGACAACGTTGCTACCAACTTGTAATTCGGGAAGCCTTTGCCGGATCGGTAAAATTTTACCGAACAGGAAGAGGTCTCTCTTGCACGCATGCGTATATTAAAACCACCTACGAGACATGTGGATTAACCCTTTAACGTACAATTTATATATTAAATTTTCGAATTTATTCGTAACGGAAAGTAACGAATGTATCGTTCGTTACGAATTACTATTCTCTATCCGTGCGGCATTAAGTTTCGATGCAAGCCGCAAAGACTTTAGATATATATTGAAATGTCTTTTCTACAAGCTAGTACATAATTTATAATGAATTATAATATAATATGTTAATGATACAATTTTATTTAAACAACATAAGCATAAAATTCTATAGTCTGCCTGTGATTACTACTGCAGGCACGTGTAATACCTTTATACCAGTGGTTCTCAACCCTTTTCCCATCGTATGCCAATATTATTGCTTATGCTAAGAACTCAAACGTTCAAGCTTTTAATTTTGGAGTAGAAATATGGAATAAATCAAAAGAGTACGGGTATACAATAACTTCATAATTAAATTTCAAATGGAAAGAGTAAAATTTCAGTACAGGAAAATGTTACAAATTTCACACTAATTGTAAGTTTTCATAATTTGCCAAAATGCATATTCATTGGTTTGGCATAAGAGGGATAATATAGGGAGTCGTTTTAGGGTTAATAATAGTTTCTAATTATAATAGCTATTATTAAATGATATAGTTAAATCTAATTAAGTAGTACTTATAATTGCATACATAATTGCAAACATAAAGTGATTTACCAATATTGACTGTATTTTTGCTGTGGGGATGATTTTTGCACTATAATATAAAAAAATTTGGTTCTATTCGCATATCACCTAGAGACATTTAACGTGCTGTTAGTGGTACGCATAGCACAAGTTGAGAACTGCTGCTTTATACTAATTTTCAACAGTCTTCAACAGATATATACTGTAGTAGACAACGTGGTTAAATATTGCTATTAGTGTACATGCTTTAAAGATTTTTCTATCATTTTTATATATATTAAATTCTTTTTCGTTAATTAAAATAAATAACCATGGCGGAATTTGTGGAGAAACGAATCGAGGATATGATTCCCGAATTAGAGCAGATGGAGCGAATTAAACTTTTTGACAAAAATGAGATTCGGTATGTGACACAGGTTATAGTTCGTATTGTTTACTTCGTCTAATTGTTCATATTTTTATAAACAATGTAGAGGAATCGCAAAGAAACTTAAAGACTACGAATATAAGATTCAACGGCACACGAAAACAAAAGAGGATTACTTAAGATACATACAGTATGAAATGGATCTGCTTAAATTAATTAAGCAACGCAGAGATGTACGTTATTGCATGTTAATAAATATCTAGACTGCGGATCTTTATGTATTTTTTGCAAAATTTAAAATAGCAATATGTAGAAATATACAAGATATCATAGGTAAAGAGCAATCTATGATACATGCATTTAGAAGGTAGAACCAATCAGTATTAAGTTTTCACTTCTTTATTTACACTTGTAAAGGTATGAATTTGTATAAAAATCCTCAGTCTACAAATAACTAATTCATCTTAGCTATAAAAGCATTCATTACAAGTATCATAATTTCTTTCTGTTGAACAGAAATTTGGTATTACTCAAAAGAAATCTGATATTGATCATATCATTACAAATAAAATGAATCATTTGTACAAAGATGCAATATTTAAATTTCAAGATGACATTCGTTTTTGGATTGCCTATATAAAATTTTGTAAGCATGTTGTAAGTATTGGAATTATAGTGTTTCATTAAAAATGTGGGTCTATCAATTTGTAAATGTGAATGTAAAATGTGACAGCACTTTCACAACAATGTTAGTCACATGTTAGGTAGAATGTTACAAATCCATCAGGATAAACCTAAATGTTGGCATATCGCTGCACATTGGGAACTAGAAGAAAATAAAAATAAGCAAGTTGCACGTCAGTTTCTTTTTCGAGGATTGCATATACATCCAACTTCGCAATTATTACTTGCGGATACCTTCAGGTAACCAGCAGTGTTTTAAATGAAGTGCTTAAATTAATAACGCTTTAAATTTTGCTTAAATTCCTAACACTTTCATTTGCATTGTCAATAATTAATTGTATAATTCAGAATAGAATTAGAGGATGCAGTGGCCAATGATCAGAAGAATGAAAATAATGATGATAATACAATGCCAACAAGCATTGATGATGATATGAGTGTTGGACTAAAAAGAGCTTATCGTGTATATCAAGAAGCATTAACAAATGTTAAAGATATAAAATTTATAATAGAGTTACTGAACATTACAAAGGAACATAGCAATACGGAAAAGCTACAAAATAAAATTGTTAGGTATGAGTGATCGAAATTAGGGATGGTATACTCGAAACAGCGAAACATCGATATCTCTCGAAACTCGTCAAATTTCAAGTTCTCGAAACTCGAAACTTTGTGCTACTTTTATAATTCGAAACTCTTGAATCATAGAAAGCAATAGTTTGTATAAATCACGAGAATATTATCATGATATGAAAGGAAGAAAATAAGGATTCAAGATTTCGAAAATTTTGAGTTTCAAGAGATTTGTGTTCTCGCAAAATTTTGGTTTCGAGTTTCGCAAATTTAAAAATTATGTTTCCATCCATCTCTAATAAAAATGTATGTTAAAATTATTAAACGTCTTTAGTTTTAATCACTTTGATTCATTTTAGCGATTTGATACAAGAATATGCTCATGAACCTCTAATGTGGGATACAATGGCCAGACGAGAGTTAGAGGGACTCGTTCAACCCTGTTTGAGTGATACAGCAATGGAAGTCGATAGTTCTGAACAAACTTCGTTGAGAGATCGCATAAAGTCTTGTAATAAGGTATATCAAACGGCGGTTAAGAAAATTAAGACTGAAGAAATGTGGTCATTATATATAGAGTGCTTAATAGAAATTAATCAGAAAGGTGGATCTTTACCAAATTTTAAGAAAAAGTTATTAAAAACCGCACTATCGCAAGCACACCAAGCAAAAAAGTTAAAGGAAAAGTATTATTTGCATTGGGTTAGTAAGACATATTTATTGAATCAGATTGAAAATTGGGTATATTAATATTGGATGATATTATTGTAGATTAACATGTTAAATGTTGACAAGAAAGATGAAACTACCAAAAGCAAACTGAAAGAAATTTTGAACAAAGCTACTGAAACAATACCTAGTAGTATAAGTCTTTGGCATGCTAGATTAAGATATTTGCTTACTTTTGGAGAAGAAAAGGAAGCTGAAACTGTTTTTTCGAAGGTACACAAATATCTGCAATTAATTTTAATTGTATCCATGGCATTACAGTGAAACCCGGTTTATCCAGATCTCGTTACTTCAGATTTCCGGTTTATCCGAATTGTAAAACAACGAATAAATTCCGTATCTCATTGTCTACATATATATATATATATATATATAGGTATATAATACGTAAACGTAATGAACTTTTAGGCAACGCACATCCTCGGAGAAAAATCATTGCCTCTGTGGAAAGTAAGAATGTTACATGTGCAAGCAAAGTGCCCTGAGAAAACTGAACAAGTTTTCCAAGCAGCTATGCAAGCACATCCAACTATTGCTCAAGAGATGAAGCCCACTTATATCGAGTGGCTAGTTTTAACAAAAAGTACTACAAAATTATAAATTATAATTATGAAATTATGTTTAATAACATTTGTATTTAAACTACTACCCATTTTAGGTATGCAAGCGACGCGGAAAGTATACGATAATCTCTGTTTGCAACCTCCTTTTTCTCTCGAATTGCATAAGAAAATGATGGAATTAGAACTTTTGCAACCTGAAATATCGTTAAAACACTTAAGAAAATGCAACGAAATGGCAATATTGCAATTCGGCAAAAATAACACAAGCGTTTGGATAGATTATATTATGTCGGAAATGAAGCACGGCGAACCAAAGAAAGTTGGAGAATTGCATAGAAGAGCAGTAAAAACTTTAGAATCAGTATTGACGGATTCGTTTATTTCAGAGTATAGTTTAATTAAGGCCAATCCAGATTCTATGAATACAACTACGTAAATTTACTTAAACACAACAAGGCGTGTACAATGAAGGCAGTATACATTTTACATACGCTACGAACACTTTGCTCCTTGTAGATTTACATAAATATTGCAAATCCTTCATGACTCGAGCGGTAACTCTTTTTCCATGCGCGTAAGAACGATGTTGCGATCCGTTTCGTTAGGTAATCGCGTTCTGTCTCCCGTTTTCAACGTTGCTCTCATATCTAAACACATTACGTCCGTTGCTAAAGAATGTTGCTTGTCGTCTAGATTTCTATCAACTTGCAAAAGTAAACTCTCCAAATTATTATACGCCCCACTAGAAAATTATACGTACACCAAATAAAACAATATCCTAATTGCTACACGATAAGAGTGATAAAATATATCGTTATGTAAGTCATGCATCATTATACATACTTTGAATTTTCCAAAACTTTTAGTAAATCTTTTTCAGTCTGTCGCAAGTGTGTAACTTCATCCTTCAAACCTAATTCAGCTTCATCGCGGCAAAGCTCGAAACCAGGACGATAAGTACGATTTTCTAATCTCGTTTCTGCACACTTTATGGAATCGATTTTATGTACTAACGCATCTTCTAGTCTCACTATCTCTTTTTGTAAAATCTCTATTTCTTTTTGTATCTGTAAATTATGATTCGTTGCAATTATACGTTAAACGTTGACGACTCTTTGATTTGTAGAAACTGTAGTTACTTTAAGCTTTTGCCATTCTAATTCGTTTCGACCTTTCTGCGTCTGATAGATCCGTTTTCGTAAGCTAAAATCTGTTACATCTTGCTGAGCTTTAATATCGTTTCTAGCTCGTTCGCGCATTACGTTCATAGCTTCCCGAAAGCCATACACTTCGCTTAATTCATTATCGGCTAAAGTTTTGATATATCGGCAGTGTTCCAGCCACCCTTCATAAGGTATCGAACTACAACAATGAAATATAAATACTGTCGTTCATTTCATACGTGAAAGCAGTGTTGGGCTTATTGTACTCGAACAAATTCTAAGAGCTCTAAGGATTGCTTAATCCTTTCGCTCCGGCGGATTTTATTCGTAGAGTGTAAAGAAACCATAAGAATATTGAATCGCCCTGCGTTCAATTTATATTCTTACAGTTTTTTCGTATTATTCGAATAACGAAAGGGTGCGTGTTTCAGGACATCAATAGCGTTGGATAATCGTGGCTGATTGACAAAAGGTGTCATACCAAAGGTGTCAATGCTCAGTTTGACTAAAAAATGTACTCTTACCCCTTTGGAGTTCTTAACGCGTTGGGTTTATAGCTAATGTTTGCACACGTGCGATCTAAACTGAGATTTTCTTTCTCTATTTTAATAGTTTCGTCTTTATCTTCTACCTCTAATTGCAATGTAAATCTAACTTCTTCTAAACGATTTAACTTTTCCCATGCAGCTTGCACCCTGTATAAAATAATTAACCATCATAAACGTGTGTACGTGAAAATGTATAATTCTTTTCATATTAATATTGCACCTATCAGTTAATGATTTCTTCACATTTTCGATGACGCAAAGTTCTTTTTTCAATTCTGTATCAGCTTCATCGTACGTAAGTTCCGTTCCTCTACGGCAATCCCTCATAGAAATACATTCGGCTGTTACTTGCAATGGATAATTTAATATTTCCAATTCTTTCTCTGCGTCAGATTTCTCGTCTTGTAAAAACTTTATCTCTACAATCAATTTATTTAACAAACTCTGCAGCAATTCCCTCCAACGTGATAATTCTGTTACCCTGTGGAAATTTTTCGAAATATAGGTAAATTATTTTTTTCTTCGCGCGATTTGAATAATTTACCTATCCGCGAGGCGACTATTGTTCGTGTATGTGTCCCATATAGTTTTCACCATTGTTTCAGAACGGGCAATTTTCCCAGAATTCCTTAAATCAAAAGCCTCTGCACTTCTGAGTGCTGCATTTTGCTGAAGTTCCCATTGCTTAGCATACCAATCTGCTAAACCTTTTGTAATAAAGCGTATTTCGTAGAGAAATTTCAGAGTACAATGTATAACTTTGCAATTTTATTGAACACAGAGATATACAAAATATTGTAACATGTAAATAAAATAAAGAATTAAATATTAACATTCGTTATCTAATTATTGGAATTTATACTTACTTATGTGTGGTAAAGGTTTTTCATATGTAGTCACAGACTTGGCCATAATTTGCAACAAAAATATTACAATACCAATGTTAATAGTTTGCAAAAAAGTTTGCAAAGGTACTAGCCAAAGAATGTGAGAAGTATGGAAGTTACGTTCGGTTACCAAAGCAACGAAATATCGTGCATTAAACTAGATATTGATTTAATAATGCTTTATTTTATTTGATTAATGCATATTAAATCGGGTATGGAATAAAATCGTTTAACAAGTAATTCGATTCAATGGGGAAGGAAGGAAGGGAATCATTTATTGCAGAAGAAATCTAATAGATTTAAATACGTGCATTTACAGTTTCTAACGAAGCTAATCTAATTTTTTTTATTTTTTATTGTATAGCTAAGGATGCAAGCAATAATTTCGTAAAAGCATTTATTGGTGGTCTGTTGAATAAATTTTTATTGAAATGATACAGTATTGTGCATAACTTGTTTTGCTAAAACTAATGTTCGAGTTATCGTTTGCTTGTAATATTTTCGACCAACTGCCATTTTTTTGAATAGAATAAGTTTGAAATCCAGTTGTCTGATAGCGGTTAGGAAAGGAAATAATGGGCAGTTAATAAACTGATTGTTGCAAATCGCAAACGCAAATCGACAGCAAAATTGAACTCTTTATACGTTAAAATTAAGCGAAACAAGAAGTAGAAATAATAAGCTACACGAAACTTCAAATATATAAACAAAATTTGTAAAGCATAATTATCATTAAATATACGAATGTGAAATGGAAATGTCGATATCGTAAGTTTGTAGTTCATAACAATTTTTTAGCTAACAAACGTAACGTAAAAAGGTATAACAAGTATATTATTCGCCAAAAACATATGAAAAAATGAACCAACGGTCAACATATTACAAACTACAAAAAGGTTCAAATGAACTCTTCAAATAATTCTTCGAGTCAAAACTGTAACGTATTATTTCGTACTTTTATCGAAGCGTTATAACAGGAAAGTAGCATTTACATAGAACCAAAATTAATAGAATCGGACAGATAACAATTATCGGATAATTTCAAACGATTATAAAACGCTACAATTGTTATTATCTTTGCATAACGTATTTTCATAGACTAGGTATTGAATCGGAAGTCACTTCGTTGATAGGTCAGTCTGTGCGGGAACTTGGGTGCGTGCAGTGTGTTTCGCGCCGAGCTAATTCTAAGTTGTTTGAAGGAATACGAGGTAAGTAGTAACGAATTTGTATATATAAATGTACAATAAGATAATCGAAAAGAAAAGGCTTGAGGCTTGAGTTTGGTAAACTTGTAGTAAAAATTATCGAAGGTATTTAAAATTCATATTGGCTATTGAAATAGTATGCGCAGATTGAGTATGAAAAGCAAGCGTAGGAAGTCTGAAGCAGCCAGTGATAGCGGGTCTGAAGAAAATGGCGTTGCGCATTTAAGCATAGCTAACAACAACAACGAAATGAAGAAAGGAAAGGAAAACGAGAACGCCGATTCGCCTCGCAAAGGTACACCCAAGAAGCGTCCGTCTCGTGGACGTTATAGCCAGAAAGATATATTGGACGATTCGGCCGCAAAATTTGAGCTTGAAGATACACAAGCCATAGACGCAGATGAAGAAAAGAATGTCGGAAAGGCTGGACCGAGCAAGAGACTTAAAAGATCATCTACGCTGACAAAGCAAGACGGAAATAATGAAAAGGAGTATGAGGTATGCTAAACATATTTATTGTGTTCATTCTATATACTACAATCATGCGTTTACGACGCACAAAGATCCGCGTCTATGTCGGCGTCGCTACATGGCGTTGCTACATAGCGTCGTTACTTTTGACCGGTTTTATGCAACCATAGAAAACAACCATTACCCCCTGTATTTAACATATTATGAATATTAAACTTACTTTTTATTGAATAATATTATCCTTACGAAGAACGCGGACTTAATATTTATCGATTTATATAGCCGGTATTATATTGCCGCGTTTATGAATCATTGGACGCTACTCCATTAACGATCATATTCGAGATAGTTAACTTTTGTACAATTTATAATAAATAAAGAAATTTTACGATAAAGTCATTTGTATCGGAAGCAGATATAAAAATAATAATGTTCAGTGAGAAATAATTGTAATTAAATAAAATGATTTATTAATTAGTTAATTAATATTGTCTAATTATTTGAATTTTTTCGTTCATAATATAGTTTTTCTGTAGTTTAATTTGTATTTAATATATACGTATATAATTACATATAATTTATATACATATGGAATTAATGGAATATTAGCATGTATTAAAAATAGATTGTCGTCTTATTTTTGATGCAACAATTTTTTATTGTTAAGGTGCAAAAGATTGTTGGTCAACGCACTATCAAAGGTCGGCGTCAATTTTTAGTCAGATGGAAAGGATATGGTGAAGATTCTGATACATGGGAACAAGAGAAGGATTTAAATTGTGCCGAGTTAATTGAGGAGTTTCTCGCTGATAACGATGAAATTGAGGAAGACGGTAAATCTAAGAAATCAGATAATTCTCCAGCAAAAAATAAAAGCCCAAAAGCAGACAAGATAACTAAAAAAATTAAAAATAGTCCAAAGAGACAAACACAAAATGGTATTATTTTATACATGCTTTTAAGAATCCTCAAAAGATTCTTATATATTATTATGGAATTCTATTTTAATTTTCTTTCTTTTTTTATTTATTTCTTTCTTTTTTTCCCTTTTTTGCTAAACAATTGTAGGAAAGCAAATGTCATCCGCGGATGAAGAAAAAAGTGGTGGAAAGGATGAACAAAAAGAATTCGAAGTAGAAAAGATCATAGAGGTTCATTTTAAAAAGAATAAAACAAGGGATTTCTTAATTCGTTGGAAAGGATTTACTTCGGCGGATGATACATGGGAACCAGAGGAGAATTTGAATTGTCCCGAACTAATTGCAAAATTTATGAAAAAGGTAGAAAAAGCTAAAACTACCGAGGCGCGCGAACTTAGAGCTAATCGTCCTCATACAAAAAGATATACTCTAACTACACACGAGCCTTGGAGACGTTTGTCCCGCCGAAACATGGATAAACAAAGGTAATTATATTTATAATTCGATAAACGTTTATTTCTTTTCTTTTTATGTTGCGACTAATTGTCCCGCTTTTTGCAGAGCTACGTATCATGAATGTGCTGAATAAATGATAAAAGAAAGGCAAGATTAAACAAAACTTATATGTAAACGTATTACATGATTTGCTTTGTAAAAGAACTTGCAGATAGAAAAGCGATTAACCCTTTCATAGTTGAATAAAATCGTGATGAGGCAAACCTCAAAAAATGTCCCTTTTTTCATCTTTAGACCATTTGCATTCACAATCAAAACAAAAAATGCAAAACGACTTAGTTAATTTGTTTTGTGCACAAAAAGTTTCAATAAATACATGACGCATTACATAAGTTTCTCAAGTAATATATACTTGAATGTCGAACAGATTTGCCTAACTCTCATACTATACTTTGAAAGGGTTAAAATGCTACTAGTGTATGTATTACATACTCATACTTGTACAGTGTGTCTGGTTTAATCGAGAACGATCAAACATTTTCCATAAATATGAAAGATAGGGAAAATTGAAGGATGCTTAGCCTGTTGATGTTCATTTCAATCTGCAGCTACACCATAGGAACTGTAGCAATGTTAGCGAGATTTGTTTTCCGATATCCTGCAACTTTTATCTGAAACATTTTCCGTATTATTTTTCGAGTAGTTTGATTGGTCTCTCGGCTAAATGGCACACATAGTATATCATATACATGTATATTCATTATATTTGTGTGAAACGTCAATTTTAATCAGCAAAAAAGAAAGGATATCGTTTAGTTTGTAAGACAATTTATTTGATTTTAGCATCTATTAATGACAAATCTTATATATCTAAGACACTTTAAATATTGCAATCATTTTATTGTCACCTATACAGAAATAAAATACTTCGAAATTTTATCCTAAAATTTGTAAGAAAATATAAATACATATTGATAATGAATAATATTTATTGGCTCAGGCTAAAATTACTTTTATCTATTCGAAATGAAATTATCCTAATATTCGGAATAAAAACGTATGGTGTATAAAGTGATTTGTGACTGAAAAATAATTCTATATGTGAAATCGATCTGCAAGTTTTATAGTTCCAGAAGTGTAAGGAAATCATATATCTTTTATGTTTTAAGTATTTTTATGAATTATAAGGCAGGCGCATTAATTAGGCGTATTATCGTAAGATTGGCACATCTGTAAACAAAACAAAAAAGATAAAAAGACGTGTAATACTTTCAAATGTTTCATTTTGCAATTTATAGATATTCCTCTTAATAAATAGTGAATAGGTTTTTTTTTAGATACACGTATGAATTATACTTTAAAGAAACAACAGGAACTTTATACAACATGTACTTCATTTTATAGCAATAGAAAATATGCAAGTCAAGCGAACAAGGTTGGAAATAATTGACACTGAGAAAAGGTATTATAACAATCCTGATCAAACTGAAAGTGGTTTCAACAATTTCTGGAAAATATGTCTCGTATCATTCGTTATCTTGATTCTAATTATTCTATTTGTAACGTGCTATCGTTATATCTACGGACAAACTGTTCGCATTTTCAAAAGGTTCACCATATTTTTATTTGTATAATATATACATGTATACATTTTTATCATACTTGTATCTATGTTCAGTTATTGGTACTATACTAAAATTATGTTCATAAAGATGCCTTACACGGCGAAACGAGAACAATTCTGATGATAGTTTCTCTATAATAAAAGGAACCGAATGCAGTTCTTGTACAAAACGACGATTTTTATGGTCTAACGGAACAAAATGTAATGTTTCAAAATTTCATACGAACCATCATCATGGTGAAAGGAACAAACAATACGAAAATAAATGTAAATTAAAGACTCTTTTACAGGTATTGCAAGAAGTATGATAATATTACATTATATATGAAACAAGTAATCACGATAACTAAGTTTTTATAAATATATCTATAAACAAAAATTTGTGATTAGGAAAAGAAAAAGTTACTTGCCCCACATGAAAATAAAACTGTTACCTCTACTAACAATGTAGATTTAAAAAAGAGATTATCCTTGAAAATGTCATTCTCATCGGCTTTTTCATCGGCTCATACTAAGTACAAAGGCGCATCTAAATCAATATCAAACAAATCGAATGCCAAAAATTGCGAGAATTATAAATGTGGTGGATTAAGTACTCAAAATATAAAAAATCTTTGTCAAAACTCGTATAAGGTACCACATAATCGATAATTAACACGTTGAACGCCGGACAAATTTTGTATGTTTGCTTCGCCATGCTACACAGTGCGTCGAGATTGGAACAAAATTCCTAACTTCGAAGTTACTCAGTATTCAACTTAAAGTCCATAATACCCCCTTAAAAAGAAATGAAGTTTCTAAATTACGTTCATGTACACATTACAGTAAAATAATAACTAAAGTAAATAATTATCATTTACTTTAATAATAATTATGGTAAAATAAACGTTGCGTTTTAGATTTTTTCCCATTGAGCGACGCACTGTGCGCTGGAGAGTGATTTCATTAATTTCAATACGATATGTCGTACTTATGCATATGTCATGCTTGTCTTGTTAAAAAAAATTAATTATTTAACTTTCCTACGATATTCCTGACATTATAAATTGTCGCTGTATTTTGAAAATTATTTAAATTTCGAGAAGTGTGACCCCAATGGCATTCAACGTGTTAATTTTGTATGTAATAGAATTTTTTAATCACGCGTCTCTTCCTTTTTAGAACGACAAAGATATTTCCTTCTCGGATACAGATTTAAAATTTTTAGTAATACCGCTATCGAATAAAAAATCGGATACGATAAAGGAGGAATTATTATTATATAAATGGAATTCGGGAAATAATATTAACAATTCTAAACGACAAAATAATGCCAGTTCCAAACTGATAGAACTTCAATTTGAAAATACGGATTCGTTCAGCGATAACACACGCAAATTCAAAATTCCCATTACCACATCAAATTGTTCATATTCTCTGTTACCAAATAATGTAACAACCGATTCGAAATACTTCTCCGATTCTGCGGCTACTAAATCAACCGTTTTACCAAATATTAGCGAACTAAGAAGGTTTTCAGTAACTTACAATCAGTCGCATAAGTCTATATACACATTTTAAATGTTACATATTTTTATACAGAATGAGCCTTACAATTTAATCACTTCGAATAACTCGTACATTATTTATTATAGAAAAACATATTTGAAATAAAAATTGCACAGTGTCAAAGGCGGCATATAATTATCATAGTTAACTTTTTTATTAAGACATTGTTTCCTATAATAAATAATTAAAAAGTTATTTGAGGTAATCAAGTTGCTAAACTCACCCTGCATACGACGACATATTTTAGAATAACAAAAGTGGTTCGAAAATTCGTACAATATAAAATTATAAATGCAATCGCAATTTATGGAATTTTTATAAAAAGTCATAAACCATCTTAATAGTTCTAGTGTTAATTAGTATTTAAATGATCGAAACTCTTGTATTTTTTAGATATTTGAAATTCAAATGTGTACGTAGACCTTTGCGACCGACTGTATAATTATAATTAAAGTTAGTTTAAATTAATGCAGTATTTATATAAATTGCATTTTAAATATTTATATAGGTCAACCAATTCTTATACTAGTTCTATGATATCGAGTATATCTAACACGATTGAAACAGCAAACGATAGAATGTTAAATATAAATTCAAAGACAGTGAATACTTCTACTGTAGATAAAGCTGAACCGACCAAAACTAACGGATCGAAGGAATTAATAAAATCGCCACAGATAATCCCGAATGAGTTACACGTGAATAAAACACGACAGAAAGTCAAGTCATCGATAGATGTATTAAAAAGTCAAATAAAAGAAGTTAAAAATGCTGGAAGATCTACGTCGGACAGTAATTTCAATAGTTGGTCAATTAAAAACGACGATTCTCAAAACTGTACCGCGGAGCAGGCTTTTGTTAGCACATCCGAAAAATTAATGTTGAATAACGAAACGAGTTTTCCTCCATCGGATTGCAAGTCGGAAATAAACGAGACTTACGATGAATTAGGAATATTGTTCTCACAGTACATGAAAATGCAAACTCGACTGTGCCAGAGAAGATATTGTTCTCTGCAGCGACATTTAAAGCGACGAATGCGGCACAGTACGAGAAAATGTCAGACAAAATTTAGTTACTATTCCATATATTCTTATGATCAAAGACCAATGTGTAACAGTGGAAATATATGTACGGATACATACGACGAGTTAAAATTAATGTGTACCTCTCCAGCAGAAAGAAAAGGCATCTATCAATGTATGTTTAAAAGAAGAAAGCACTTCTTAAATCAGCCATGCATTATATCTAATTAAGCTAAGTAAAATTAGAATGTGACATAAATTGATTAAAACCATCATTTGTAGAATAGTTTTTTTTAGATCACAATTTTAGCCTTTTGAAATGAATTTTTATGATTGTAACTATAGAAGAAATAAACACACGTATGTTTAGAAAATTATTTTATTTTATTAGTTACATACGTTCGCATCTTTTGACTTCTTTTACTTGAAGACCTAGAACAATATTAATGTTTGTTAGAGGGAGAAGCAAGAATTGAATCCAATTCTGTTACAAATTAGAACAATCTGTTGTTACTTACCTGGTGGTAAAGATTGCTTTAATTTCTCTGCCTTTTCTTTGTCTGTAATAACAAGCGTGTACAAGAATCTTGAACACCGAACCTTGAATTTCACATTGTCTGCATTCTTCTTGATTTTTACAGCTAAATTGTTGCAACAAAAAAAGGACAGAATTTGCATATATTTGTATGGCACTGTGAACATAATAATTGCAGATTTTTATGCAAATTTATATTCTTACAAGCATAATTAAAGAAATAGGATTTTGTTAAAATTACATTAAAATAACTCTAATAAAATAATAATATAAAAATATATAATAAAAGTAACATAAAGTAATAACAATTATTTTCTTATAACATATTTTTTGTTTTGAGTGTTTTGCATATTATATGCATATAATTATTGTCTTATAACATATTCTTTGCTTTGAGTGTTTTTCATATTGTATACATTTTGCTGCAATTTCTCATATTTGCATAAAAATTCATAATCCAGTAATAAGCACAGCATTTGAAACCCAAATACTTACATTTGGCATCTTTCCTTCTGGCCTTAAGCAGGAAGTCTTTGATTTCCTTAATTTCTCGTGGCTGAAAAAACAATTATAATTATAAGACTGTTCAACAATGTTGCTACATTGAGGTTACGTTGTACCGATTTAATTTACTTGTAGTTTATTTCAGTGAAGTGTATTATAAACAATATATTGTCGCATGCAATTAAGAGAAATGAAACGAGATTACAAATTATAATAAATTTACGCTGACGAGAAATATGTAATGCTTACCATAATGAACAGAATTTGGGGACAATTAGAATCACCTGGAATGAACGAGAAAAATGGTTATTCGGGTATTGAATTCTAGAAATGTTTGCACTAATAATAGAACACGTATTGGTGTAAAATATGCGATTAATATACAATCGAAGAAAAAAAGGATTTCTAATGAATAAATAGATTTTAGATAGCCACAGAAAAAAAAACGTACGAACCCTGTTATGTTACAACCGGAAAAAGAGCCTAGCTTTTCGTGCGAAGCTGTATCAAATCAGCATCAAAATGTTACCAAATGTGAAATTGTAAATAATTGACATGTAGCAAACATTATTAATTGAAATAATCAATTAATTTTGTATTAATGTTGCATGGATTGAATTTTAATATGTTTTATAATATTATATTGTTGCGTATTAGCAGTTTATATGCTATAAACACCTGCAGAAGGCAGACGATTTGAATTTGAATATTCATTTTTAAAATAAGGAATTTGATCTCATTTGTAATCCTGTCTATAATTGCAATATGCAAATGTTCTCATATGCCTTTACATTCCGTATATATAAAAGTTGATCAAAAAACGTTCACTTGAAAAATATAAGAGTCTACAAATATACCTGTTGTTACCACTGTAAGTCATAAATAGTTGAAATTTAAAATATGCGTAGACCCCCTTAATTTTGTACAACTATTGTTGCATTTATCCTATGCTTCGTTGATGTCATAATTGTAGAAATCACTGTAAGAAAAATATTTTTCAAACTTGGCACTACTTGATTCATAATGTAGAGCAATTGCACGTACACAAGCGTGCACATATATGTATATATATATGCGCGTGTCATGCTCCGTCAGTCATTTTTCGTCTCACACTTGGAAGCACAGTATTCGCAACGGGTCCCCGAGGATAGAAGTTCTCGTACGCGACGAACGCGTTTGCATTTTATTTCGTGTATACTTAATTTCGTGTCTTTTCTGTAGTCGCGCGAAAACAAAGCTGTTTCGTTAAATAAACAGCTTTGAAGAGTTCTGAAAGCAAAATGGATAGCCCGTTACCGCATATCTTGGAAAGCGCGGATTGTGACGGTTCGACAAAACCGAAGGACAGGTTAGTCAATCTTCTCGATCAGATCGAAGTGCACGTAGAGCAACTGAGGAAGGATGCCTGGAGGCTCGAAGAAGAAAGAGACAGACTTCTGACTACCTTAGACACGCTTAGAAACAACGAAATCATGAGCGACTTAGAAGAAAGTAAGTATCTCGTTATCTCGCTTATACTGAGAATGCAAGGTTAGTTTTTATTTTATCTAGAAATGTCATCAACCGTCGAAGCTTCTTTCACACGATTTGCTCTATTGTGATATTAATGTATTCACTGCCACGCGGGTTTTGTATACTTTGCCTTGAAGATCGCAATAAAATTTAACTTGTTTTAATACGATACTCTGTAACATTTAATTTGTGCAAACATATCGTGTTTTAACAGAAATGTTTAATTGGTCGCAATAGTATAGTTTTTATGTCATAATATTATCCAGTTGTGTTGCTCGAAACGTTGCTTTTTTAACCGGCGATATTTATCTTATTTTAATTATTTTAAACATTTACGGTACTCCGGTGCCACGGACGGTAACGTGTTAAACAATTGTGTTTATTATTATTACTAGACTACGAATGTTTATGCTATTGTGAAACACTTAAATTCGCAAAGAAGCAAAGAACACGTGTAATACGAAAAATTATAGAAAATATCCGAAGGTGCAAAATATATAAATTAAAGGGTGACACTGACCTTGGTTAAGTTCCATTCTTTTGAATCTGTTTATGAATGTGAAAATTTACATAAACACTTGCAGTGTGATTATTACATTTGCATATCAATAATTTTATAAATATAATATGTATCCATTAAATACATACATCCAAGAAAGTTACATATCCTGTTTTTAAAATAGCTGACAGAGACGAAGTGTTGAGGTATGCTGAAAGATTATCCATGCGATGTTTAACTGTGGATGTTTTGGTGAAAATTCAACGAGACCAGATCCAACAAGAAGCATTACACCAGGTATGCATCTTCCATTTGTTATACTATAACCATTAACTAAGTATAAGATAGATCACTCATTATGTATGAGAAACATAAATTACCAATTGGGCAATACTATCAGAGTTGATAAAGTTAATCCTTTATAATACCATGTGACTTAAAAGTTGCAGATAGTTAAATAGTTAAAAATAGTTAAATTTGTTGATGTTTATCTTATTTGCATATCACTGTATTAACATATTTTTTTTCTTTATCATGGTATTGGTGCTAATCACCTATATAGTATATATAGTTATTGGTTTTCAGGTTGAAATGAAACTTTTGACGTAATTATAATTTCATTTATCATAACATTAAATAAAATTTGAGTTGTAGAGGGATAAGTAATGAAATTCCAATACATATGTACACATTATTTGTAGATCTGGGCTTTAGAAATCAGTTATATCGAAAACAATGTTTAGTTATAATTCTCATAATTGAAAAGTAGTGTCTTATTCTTGTCTAAACTAGTGGTAAAGGGGCTAAGTAATTGTCAACTGATTCTATATGAGAATGAATGGTCTATCCCAGTGATGGGCAAACTTTTTTAGGAGTGGCCAAAATGAAGAACAATTTTTGTGGGCCAATTTAATTTATTAAAAACTCAATAAGGATGCAAAAAAATTATTATTTTAAAAATTTTATGCATATTTATTAGGGTGTGATCCTTTTTTTTGTATATGTATAGTATTTAAATCAGTTTCTATTTACATTCTCATAATTATATTTATCATATCCAAGAAAGTGAACCATCTTTAAATGAATTTTTTTACATAAGTGAAATTCAAAATTTCTATACTGCTATTTAAAAAATTTGTTGGGTCAGATTGAAACTTTAAGCGGGGCGTAGTTTGCCCATCATTGGTCTATCTTATGTTTTGTTGGTGCTATAATGAACATTAAGGTATTATTTCTAGAGACGTGCGAGAACTCGATGATTGGGTCGGATCGGGAAGACATCAGGTTCTATTCCGAAAATTGGCTTGACCCGATATCTTCAGGTTCTTGCACACCTCTAATTATTTAATTGGATATAATGTTTGTAAAAAAATATATTGGTTTTTGTTTAGGTGAATGGTTTGATCGATGGTCTAGTGATCGGTCTCCGCGATGATCCAGCTGGAACACGACTGCGGTGCACGTCATTTATGAGTGCCTGTAGCTCGCAAGGTTTAGGTCATTCAGATAAAAACTTTGAGACAGCTATTCTTGGCTGCACCATGGATGATCAGAAACGGATAAAGAAAAGATTGCAAGGATTGTTGGATTATATCGACAAAATGCACACTATCCAGTTACTGTGAAGCTTTTGCTTGAAGCAATTGATTTTGATGAAAAGCAAATAAGTCACTCCTTAAATGCGGGCAATTGATTTATGTTAGTTGTTCTAAAGGAGAGTTGAGAAAAAAATAAAAGCTAATTAAAGCAGGGTGCTTGATGATAATTCAATGGTGATGTCTATGTTACATGTAGGGAGAACATCAATTGTATAATGTGGGTTATTTTCTCTACATTTACCGTTTCTACACCTTGCCATTCGAACAGATAAGCTTTTGTACACTTTATATTTGTATTCGTGCATTAACTATAGTAGGAAGTTATTATCGAGTTATTATAGAAACGAAATAAACGTCCTTGTATCCATTTGAAAAAATTTTGAAAATTTAAATAAACGGCTAAAACATATAGATAACGAAGCTATTGTCAATAAAGAATAGTTCTAGATTATTCGATGAAGAGTAAACTGGATAATATAAATGTGTGCAAGGCATAACGTTTTATGTTAGGTAACCTTTACCGATTCGATTGTTAAAAAATAAAAGTAAACATTCAATATGTTTTTTTATAAAAAGAAAATGTTTGCATATATATATTATATAATAGAATATCGTGAAATTTAATCTTTTTGTGCATATCATGGATATATGACTGCTGGTTAGTCATCTTGATATGTTATCTTATCGTGATTTTATCTTTTAAAATTAATAGCGCTTCCTACTATAAAGAAAAAGACTATTAAAAAAATGTTAACGAAGATAACGTATAAATTTTAATTGTGTTAAAAGTATGACTTTGAACTCTCCATATTTTAAATACTATTGAAAGATTGTAACATAAATTTATTATAATAACGTAGGCAGAGTTGTCATGTTTACTATGCGAGTTATAGTTTTCTACATATTAAACTTATTACAAAGTGAATAAGGATTCAATGTACAATTTAATCCCTTGCCGTACAAACTTATCGAAGACTATTCATTATGACGTTCGTTATTTTCTACTTTAACGCTGTGTCGAATGCAAAGCACTTAAATGTTATACGTCATTTTTATTTGCTAGTCTCAAAACTTATAAATTGATGTTGTAGCTAGAATTAAAATTAAAATTATCAAATTGGTGCAATGTGTGTTTTGTATAATTAGTCCGTAGTTTGCATCACGAGTGTAACTCATGATTATACGGTAAGGGGTTAATACTCTTTCCAAAAGTTGTTTGGCTCATATGAAAATTTCTTTCTTTTATTCTATATTATATTTGATAACGGGGATCTTCAGCCCACATATACAATTCTCCCTGGAATCGAGATTAAGAAAAGAAAGCACCATGAGTCTCCCCTCTCCAACGCGTTCAAAACATCTGATGAGTTGCAAGATTTTATCAGAAAAAATCATCATTACTGCTGGAGCAACAGCTCTGCTAACCATTCACTTAATTCAAAATCGTCACCATTGTGAGGACAACTGTCATGGAAGCGCAACAATTTATTGTTCAACATACTTAAGAAAATCGAAATCATCACGAGCTGAAAGCGCTACTCGAATCTTCATAGCAACTGCGGCTTCGTCATCGATTAAGTCACTTATGCTTGTATGTTGATGGGTTTTAGTGATCCTACTGCAATTGGTAATGTTACTTTATATTAATTACTAGAGATGGATTGAAATGCTAATTTCCAGAGTCGTGAAACTCGAGTCTGAAACCTAAAAGTCGAAACTTTCGCAGCTAAATGTTAAATGCTTTCTATTTTTGTTTCGAAGCAATATCCGCTTCGAAAAATCAAATTATTCGATGAATATAATTAAATGAACCTTATAATTTAAATAAATAAATAAGCAAGAAATTTCGGGAGATAATTATTAATTTTCATGTTTTATCTTTTCTTGATATAAACAAAAACCAATTAAACGGTGAAATTGTGTGTATTCGATTAAAATGAGTGTAAAGTCTAAACAGACTCAATTGGAATATTAGTTAAATGAATTTATATCATCACGATATTCCCCTTATTTATACAAATTATTATTTATTGAGGTTTCGAGAGTTTCGAATTATACAAGTAGTAGCGAGATGTTTCAACTTCTTGAAATTCGAAACGTTTTGAGTTTCGAGGGGTTTCAAGGTTTCTAGGTCTCGAATGTCCCATCTCTACTATTTGTTAAATAAATATTTGACTAAATTATATAAATTATTAAGACGGTAGTATTTACGATTATGCTAGCATACTGCCAAGCTATTTTAGTCACGTGATCCTTATTCACTTTTCTATAGATTTAATTCCAATATTCTTTATGCCTGATGCATATTTTCAGTTTTAATATAAGCTTGAAGTTCTGATTCCCTGTACAGTTTATAATAAAAATACTTGCGTAAGAATTCAATTATTTCTAACATTTACTTTTTTTTTACATAAAGAAATCAATAAAAGTAAAAACAACGCGTAATTGAAAAGATCAAAATTTGTATAATTTTTGTTGTTGTGCAAAACTTAATTTTTTGGATGTATCAAGTAATATGGATTTATCTAAAAATTGCAACGCTTTATTTTTACTTATTTTTTGTTATTATCATTCGCAAACAAGTATTTTTTTGTCAACATAATATTTCTTTTCTTACAAAGTAGAATATTTGGTTAACCATTATATCAGTATTTGTTTACATTTAAATTAACGTCTAATATATAATATTCTCGAAGAATTCCGAACGATCTAAAACAATTTTAATTTTAAATATTCTATTTCGCTAAGTTACGATGACATTTAAGAATTACGGCATTATGTTCTTTTACTGATCCACTTAGCATTTCGTAGTTCACTGTATAATTCAACGCATATAAAGACACCACTATATTTTTACGCTTTGTCAGCGCGTTCATTTTTGTCACTTACAAATAACATATTTACAGAAACATTAAAAACACTTCAATTTCTTAACAGAAATATAAAAAAAAAAGTACTTAATTGTGAAATACAAAATCGCACGTAAATACATTTAAATAATAGAGTGCTCAAAAATGAAATAATTGACATATTTACACTGTGCATTTATCCTAGTAGTGTGAATAAGTTTGGAAAAATTGACGGTACCCGACAAGAAAAAAAGCTCGATGTATAAAAATGTATTATGATTCCGCTATAAAAAAAAATTATTCTGTCACATAGTATTGTTACATTTTGTCTTTTATTTTGTACTTCGTATACCTCCCAAATTGCTTTCATTTCTTCATACTTTTTCCTTCGATCAGAACATCTAAACGTGCGCAAAATTCTTAATTACATAAATTGATCTCTCACGAACAAATTGTTGTAAACAATACGATTGCAGCTTTTCCTATAATCGTTTATCAAAGGAAGTGTCTATCACAAAATAATCGACGTAGCAATACTGTTAAAAGATAATCGCGTTCCTTTTTATCTTGTTATGTCATTGATGCTCTACTTTCTGCCTATTTTATAACGGTAAATCGTCATTGGATTAATCCTTTCGCTGCGCCATTTAAAAGTTAAAAGCATTCGCAGTCTATGAATATTTTTGTGAATAACTTTGTATGTACTTCTAAAAAAAAAAAAGAAAACAAATGTTAAAAAGCTCTGTACTGTATTATTGTTTTATACATTTTTATAACATTCTCAGTCATGCGAATAATTTACTTTTTTTAAAGGCATTGATGCATGCTGCGATGCAGGCATCGATACAAGTGATGGGTTTAAGTCATTGGCCCTCGCGTCGTTGGAAAATACACTTAAGTTGCAACATCTTGTGAATCATTAACTTAAACCCATCGCTTACATCCATGTCTGGCATCAATGCATGTATCAGCGTCTGTAGAGGGCTTAACAAACAGTGGTCTAACTTATGTAAGCGTACATATATGTACGTCCCTCGTAGCGAAAGGGTTAATAGACGTCGAGAAAAACAATCGTACAATAGCTATTTATATTTTCATAAATACGAATATATCAGTCTGTACATGGTTGAAGTATTCGTTACAGCTTTTCACGTATATCTATCCACGCAAAGACTAAAGTAGCCTACAAGCGTTTTTGACGAAATTCCTTTTCTTGTGATTCTTTGCTTTGGCTCCTGGCCGCAAAACTATAGTACCATTCCCTGTACTCCGGCCACACGTGGATCCGTTCGGACTAAATGCACCTGTAACACAGACATACACACACACGTATATATATATATATTTTCATAAATTGTGAAGTTTGCAATCACGTATTTAGAGTTAGCTAGCGGTATCCGAATTCATAGTACAACTTCTTACACTCCACACATAGTACTCATACATCGATGTTTTACTATAGATGTACGCTACAAATAATTTTCCGTACAGTTAATTAATGTACTCTATTATCCCTGTAAATGCTGTATATGCTGTAAACAGTTAGAATATTATTTGTACAATTTATGTTAACAAATAAAATGATTACCTACGTATCAATTACCACGTATAGTTGAGGGTCTTTCAACAAGATCTACCGGAATGTTTCATTTGTTATCATTTTTAGTAAATAAAACACGTTATAAAGTGAGCAAAGTTTGAAGAATTTTTATTGTACGATATAGGAGGATGCTTTACAATTATGCGTGTAATAATCGCGTATTTCTTACAGCAGATGAATTTTAGAGTCTGTAATAAGTAGACTACGTGTTTCTATGCTTTTATGTGAAATTTAACTTTAGTAAAAACTACTCATAACAAAAGCAACTCATGCCAACTTTTACTTTTTCCGGCGGATCATGAAACCCTGTAATATCTTTATTTTTTGTTCAAAAGGCTTCAATTTATTTAAATAGAGTATTCACCGTGTTACATAAGCTATGGGTATTATCTGCAATTATGTCGCAGAAGAAATTAAATCGTGAAATTTTGAACTTCACGATTAAAGTTCTAAACTTTATATACTGTATATAAATATTCGAAGTTAGAAGTTTGTGGGGAAGGGAGGTGAAGTAAAATACGTATTCATATCATTACATTAACCGAAGTCAATATAAATTACTAAAAAATAATATTTATTTTTAAGCATGAAATCTGAAGTAAGATTGAAAATCATTAATTAAAAATTACGTATATCTAACATTTGAATACTTTGCACGTAAAATCGAATAAAGCTAATAAGTGACTTACGTGGCATTAATAATAAAAAAACATGGAATGGCGCGGGGTTAACAGACGCATTTAGAAAAATGGAACCATGACAGACATTTGTCTGATCCTTTAAAAATTATGCTATCATTAACTGTACGTTCGATATTATCTTATATACTTTTGCATATTATAGGAATTGTGTTTTTTTTTGTATGCTCAAGTTTCCCCTAAATGCGTAAAAATTCGCGAAGCAAATATATCTTAAAGACATCCAAAAGGTTTTGTTGAATGTCCTTTTGTAATTTTATTTCTACTTCTCCGTTTAATAGTTACGCTAAGAAGGATTCGCGTACAATAATTAACAGGAATGATTAAATGTCCGCGCTTGATGGTGTAAGAACGATTCACGTTTCGTTCCCACACTTTTACCGCGTACCCTCGTGAAATACTTTTGAAATTGTACTTTGAACACATTTTCGCAGCCGAAATGTGATTGTTTGTTCCGTTCGACGGGAAAGTAGACCATTTTAGTTGCTGTACTTATATGTAACGTAAAATTTCATTTCTATGCAAGAACACCCGTGCGACTTCGCGTTTTTTGATTCGAGCGTAATTCGTTGTTAAGTTTATTCGGTTTCTGTTTCATCAGAGCCACTTTATTTAGAAGCGTTTCCCTACGTGAAACCTACCGATACGAGAAAGGGGGCAAAACTTCATTCTTTGGGCAACATCTGACAACGCGTTAAAAAATATGGACAGCCAGCCGTGTGTACGTGTGTATGTGTTATGTACACTCGCGCGTTATTCAAGAATCAAGATCGATGCTTACAGTCACGCGATCCGAAGATGTATTTACACCTTACAGGAACGCACTCCAAGTTCTCTACATTAAACTGCTATCAATGAGCGTTTACTCTTTACGCAGTATAAATATTTAACAAGCCTCCGCTTTGTTACACTGTTTCAAATAATAGCAGAGACATATCAATAGCAAATATTTATCATAGTCATCCGATCCGGGGAAGTACAGTCTGTCTAACAAGAGCGTGTCCGAGATATTTATGAAATGCATTGTGTAAAATACAAAAAGCAGTGATAATCTGAAAGCAGGTAATCTCCACAATTACGCGCGAGTACGATTATTAGGCTAAATAACTTCTAAAATAATTAAATGAAGTTTCGCGATAAGCTTAAAGAGACAGTAATTGGGAACTCTACCCTATGTGAATGCTGCCTTCGATCATTATTGATAGCGCAAAATGACTGAATCAGTCCAAAAACTGTATCGTTTGAACGAGCTGTTATTGTTATCCAACAGTCCTGCAGAATTCAGGACTTCTGGTCAGTTTATCGTACGTGCGTCCCTGTAGTGGTTAGCCTATATCGAACCCTGCTGGTCAAATACTGACCGCGATACCGTTAAATCTGGGCCAATGTTCAACCCTTCATTTGCCTCTTCGCTCATTGTTACGATATCGAAGCGTTCTTCAAGGTTTCTCGTGAGAAGGCAGAAAAAGGGGGGGGAAGAAAAGGACGAATCGAAAGAGTCGTAAAAATAATCTACTTTGAATCTGGCTTGATACATCTGTCTCCTCACGAACCACGAACGTGATGACGATATACTTAAAGGCAAAGGCAGCAGGATCAACTCAACCTATAAGTACAAGCGTGCGTATCCGGTACAGTTAATACATTATGCATCTTCTGGAGGAGTTTCCAAGAAAGCGCACTGTTCTTTTCACACAGCCATTACTCGGTTCGAAACAAGTGGTCAGCGTCTATATCGGATCGACCACGTGTGAATCAAACGCAACTCCATTGTTCTCGTTCGTACAAATCGGCGCGTTTAACAGCCGATGGGAACCGCGATCAATGATACCATTCATCAGCAATTTTCTAGGGCCTTTCGACGCGCGCTCCAAATGAATGAATCGCCGGCTCGCATGAAATTGCTGCTATGGCGACTCGAAACACTTTCTATTATTTATTAATGTATTGAATTAGAGAGGAGAAATAAACATGTACATCGAAGATAAGAAAGAAGACACTGGGAACGGTTAGATTTCATTCAGAGGAAAGTAGAGAATCTCGAGAGAAGATCACTTGGATTCTTTCGAATCTATATTTTTAATATAATTATGAATGATGATTCTATTATGGAAGAACCTATATAAATTATAGAATAATTGCTAGCGCGAGCTAAAGAATTTTCACACAACGCGACGGCGGCGAGGAGAAAAGAGAGATACAGTCAGTCGCGAAAGTCTATGTACACGTTTTATTGTAAATTTTAGATAACTCACATATCTCAGAACATCGTTTTGGAATATAAAAGATAAGCTGAAAATTCGTAAAATGTAAACGTAGAAGTTAGGTGGCGTTTCATAAAGAGAATATCATTGATTACCTATACAATTGTAATTGCTCTTAGTAGCATACACGTTGCAAATTTATTTGTCGAAACAAATTGTAGAATATCACAGATGCATCAGAAGGATTAACCCTTTGCACACGAGAGGTAACTCCAAAGTCACCAAAATGAACTAGTTTTGAAAGCTCTCGACTGCAAAGGGTTAACAATATATAGATATAGTCATAACAATTAGGGATCACTAATTGTACCCTACATAATTCTGATTTCTATCGAAAACATTTTTTTTTTTTTTATGGAAATTGAAAATTAAGTGATTCATACTTGGATACATTTGGATCGAGAGCTAGATCCTTACAAAATATTACTCAATTACAAATAGATTTGAACTTAATGTTGCTTTGAAATATATAGTTCCAATGAAAGTTCTTAAACAATTCACAGTGTGCGAATACTGTTTTCAGTCACTGTGACTAAATGAATGTGCCTGAAATGACGGCGAAACTTGTATTTTTTGAAATAACTGAAATTTACAGATGTATGTAGACTTTTGCGAGCGACTTTAAAATGATCTTACTCACTTATTACGGAAGGAGATCTAGGACCGGCGGAGTATAATCTCAGGTCGTCCTGATAATCGTCGTCGCAGCGACGCATCTCGTGGAGACATCGTGACGCCAAATGCCGGAAGACGCTCATGACTCCGACGTCCTCTTTCACGGACGTTCTTAAAAGCTTACAGCCTAAGGCGCGACCAAGTCTCTCAGCTTCGTCCCTGAAACAATGCTATGCTCGAGATTACTCGAAATTGCGCCGCTAATTAAGCAAACTAGGCGTTACGCTTACGGATCAATGACGCACTGATCAACGAGGTCCATCTTGTTTTGTACAAGAACCGTGGGAATTTCGCCGCACTCGTTTTCCACCTGCAAACCAGAAGAGACCGCCTCTTTTATCAGTCTGCGAACCGGCATTTCAAAGTCATTTTTTTTCTAATTAACGCTAACAAACTATGCAGCTACCGTTCGTGAATATTTCGTGTACCGTTCAACGAACCAACCATCGTTGGACTAATTAAATTCCAACACCTGCATTTGAATATCAAATGTGTACGTAGCGATGGGATTTGAAACGCGTCGAATCGCTTCGAATGGATATTTATTTATTTATTAGTTTACGAGATGAATCCCAGTGGTGTACAACAAAGAACACATCACAAATAAGACAGAATTGATGCAAAACATAGTCTAGACAACATTATTTATTTGCATTATCTGCACTTATTTCTAACGATAATAGTACAAGATTTTTCGGAAACAAAATAAATGTAAGAAATAAAACGCAGTTAATTTGTAAGCTTCCTCAAAAGACGAATAATAGGCTTCTAGTAAATAAAGCGTTAAGACTTTCAAGACTTCTAAAATTGTTACTCCATGCAAGACTATCAAGATATTCAAGACTTTCAAGACTTCTAAGACTGTGATGCCATTCAAGACTACCAAGATATTCAGAACTTTCAAAACTTCTAAGATTGTGACGCCATTCAAGACTATTAAGCTATTGAAGACTTTCAAGACTTCTAAGGCTGTCGCGCCATTCAAGACTATCAAGATGTCCAAGACTTTAAAGACTTTCAAGACTTTTTAACTTCGAATTATATTCGAAGCGATTCGAAACGCTTCAAGTCTCATCGCTGTGCGTACGGTTTCAGTTAGTTGACTAATTTCATGAGAATGTATGGAAATATTCTTTGAAAGTAGAATAAGAATCGCAGTGACGGCTATTCGTGCCGATTTGTACTTGTTCGAGGCTCAGTTACACCTTTCTCAACTGTGTTTCTCTGCAGCGAAAGAAAAAAGCGAACATACAAGTTTCTACGAAAGGAATTCGAGAGCGTGTCCGATGATCTCGAACGATGATCGGGAATCATCGTGTTGCTAACACGCTTTTTACCGTGCCCATAATGCATTCTAATATCATCGTTATTAATCTTGTACATAAATTTCTTTTCGAATCTACTACTTTTACAGTGCTACTTTTTACGCCTCGGCGTTAATCAACTTTCCATTATTCACGATTTTTAAGTAACGCATTATTTTGTTCAACCGTGTACGCAACACGGAGGCATCATTAAGAGTACTTTTAAGGCATCGCCGTTGGTACGTACGTACACTGCAACAATCACGTGCATTCTCTACTTTACACTCGTTTCATGGTAGAAAGAAACCGGAAAGTATATCGAAGAAAGATTCGGTTTTTCCTCGCTTAACTCCTTAACACGAGTGTCTCTCGGCCTCGTCAATTCTGTTTCTTTGCACTGTCATATCTATCGATCATTGTAATCTTTTGAAATTTCCATTCCATAAACATTTTCTACCGATTAGGGCAAAGTACTCGTTGTCAGTAATCGACATTAAACTAGACATCAACACTTGCTATGATTTTAATTATTAATAAGTTAAGTTGTTGTTATGACAAATATTAACCAAATATAATCGATTGTCGTTTGTAAGAAAAATCATAGATATTAATTAGATAGAATCCATTTTAAATTAGAATCTTAATTTGTAATTAAAATCACAGAAAGTGTCGATGTGTGGGTTACTGTTGATTTCTGGGTACTTTACCTTATTCATTGTTTTAAAAGAAAGAAGAAGATAAGTTTGATGTATCGTATTCAAAATTGAGCGCACATATACGGCCATAGGACTGAAAGGAATAATGGGATAATTAACCCTTACACTGTAAACCTGGATCAAATTGACCCAGTGTTTCTAATTCAAAACTATACACTTTGTTTTACGCTTCACGAAAAAGAATAATATAATTAAATAAATTGTTGCTCAATTTTTCCCTTTCGTGTTCAATTTACAACGTTTGAAGACTCAAAATTTCATAGAACCCAATACGACCACCGTTTACAGTATGATGCGAATAAAGAAACGTTTACAGTGTAAGGATTAATTAGTACCTAAATGCTAAAATAGATACATTGATATGCAAATCAGTAGCACTTTTTGTAGCCATCGTATAATAATTTAGCTTTCAATAGAAACGTACGCAAGATGCATCGAGGCTTTTAATTTGTACGACTGCACGTAAAGAGATTGTCGATAGAAATCGGGACTGCACGGTGCGCGAATACTTTCTTCAGCCGGTGTATGACCGATTCCTGTAACAGGAGACGATTCTACGAAGAGCGATTTTCGCAAAACGATCTAAGACCGGTGTGCTGTCGCTACCCGTGGAAACGTTCAGTCGTGTAGAGACTTAAAATCAGCCCCCTGCTTTAATAGCACCTTCACTTTCACATTCCACCATCCGTCGTGACTACCTACGGAAACGTGCTTGCACCGGTTCAGCACGGTGTGTATGCCTCGTGTGCACGAGAGTCGTACCTTCAGCTTCCACGAAGGAATGGCGTCGAAGGAATCTCTGTCAGTGGCTGAATAAGCGAGGACGCAGGCATGGGCGCCGCGATAATAAGCCGCGGTGATTGCGTCGAATTCCTCCTGACCGGCAGTATCCCACAGCATCAGTCTTACGTCCTCGCCATCCACCCTGTGGAAACAACACAACGCGTTTACAAAGTAGAAAAGCTTTTCCCGCAAACTCCGCGTCTCGTCCATCATTTCCCGGCAATTTTCAGAAATCGATCAATCGTATCCGAATCAAAGGTTTCGCCATCGACGAAGCATAGAATAGACTACGCATCCTTACAATATTAGATTGTTGTAATATAAGTGTATAATAAGCAACGTAAGTGCAATTAAGTAGCATAAGGAAGATGTAGTGTAACTGGAAGCCATCCTAAGCTGCGAGGTAGATTATAATAAGTAATAATATATTGGATTGTCCGGAAAGTTCGTGCCGCATTATATGCAATTTTTTAAGTTGCATGGCATTATTGAGGGTTAACTTTCGCAACATTGATGGTCGGATTAAATATAATTCTTAAAATAACCATTCAAAACCTTTGCTGTTTTACACGATCGGAATTTCAATTCGACATTTATGATGTTTCCCATGAATGAGCGATCTATCCTGTACTTAGTCAATAGTTTCGCGTTGCGAATTTTCTTGTGAAAACAATAGAACGTCGCTTAGAAAGCTTTTTCGAAAAGTGCACATCTCGATGATAATAATTTGCCGCCAATCGTCTATCGATCGAATGAATTTATAGGAAAGTCCAAGTCCCGATGGAAACTCCTCGATATCAACCCTTTGCCCTACGATAACGAGTCACAACTCGTTCTATGAATTACGGCTTATATTCAACAAAAATAGATACTACTGAGAGTGGAATCTAATTTAAATTCTAACTTCAGCTTTGTCTTATAAGATTCGAGGTTATTAGATAAAAATTGCCAACAATATTTAAACAACTTTTACGTTAAATGATATAAAAGCAACGATCAGTGAACCCTAGCACGCGTATGTAATCAAATAATCGTAGTGCAAGTAGTTAAAATATCAATCGACTGTTCCACGTTTAGAATTCATCTTGAAAGGTGTCCTAGTAAACTCTAGTTCCTGGTTTTGCTGCGGTTTTGTAAACGGGAACTGGGTGAAATGATTTATGACGTATACCGAGCTTCTGAAAACGTTTCGTAAGCCGGCCGCGAATGATTTATACGGGTTACAGATTTTGAGATAGCGTTGTAACGCTGCCCGTAAACTTACTGGTTATCTTACGGGGTATCTGGTAAGTATCTGTTAGGTTTAATTCGATCGTTACTAAACGTCCCTATGTTCCGAAATATGAATCGTGGCCTTTTGTTTCTTTTGTCGCGTATCCCTGTTGACGAGAATACCCCAGGCCACCAGTTATTCCAGTTAAAAGTAAAGGTGTGTTTAAGAAAAAAAAAAAATGAAACTGAACGTTGCGGATAATGATAACGAAGAACGATGGTCCGGTTAACCAGGGGTAATAGCAACGCGACGGAGAAACGAATACACTCTTATTCGTTCCTTTAAAATATCACAAAGTCGACAAGTCCGAGCGTAAAACACTATAAAATCACGCGATCGAGGACGTGCACGTAACTTTGGGCCGTAAAATATTTCTTTGCCCGACCGACGAATGTATATGTATACGTATATATATATATATATATATACGTGCAAATTAAATAAAATCGGGATGAAAGGCTGTCGTGACGAAGGTCGCCAGTTGCGGTACCCTGTACTTAAAACAACCGATGCATATGTATGAACCTGCAGCATTCTTTTTTCCCCTCTTTCCTTAAAACACCGCAGAAATGAATATACATTTTACACATATATCGATGGAGAGTCTATAAAACACGTCGATATTTTGCGAATGAAAATGCCGCCGCAGCGTGTCTGACTTAAAATCCTCGATCTACTTAAGAAGCGTGAAAAGGGGAAAGAGAAAACTCGACCGCGTTTCTCCCAAACGAACCCGTATGTTTGTCGCGAGATCAACCATCCTAACAGCATTCCGTTATTCGATTTCAAAAATTTATTCCGATTCCCCGCCCCTCCCCGTTCATTACTTCAAACATTTACAGTTATGGCGTTTTCATAGACACGAGTCACCATGAATGATTTAAAACTGAAGCCACGAATTCCAAAACACAACGAGTCCCCGAATAAATATTTTGAGAAAGTTAGAATCCCCTTTAATTCTTTCGTTTCTTTTAAGGATTTCTTTAAGGATAAAATATGACGTTATCTTAACCCTTCAACGACGGTGCAGTTTCCTGTGCCACTTATGCGAATTAAGGAGATTTATCCATTTAAAAAAATATTGGTACATTTTAATAATTTAATTCGATATGATGTGACTTAAAACGCGAAGATTTGACGTTGCGTCCCCATAATGACGAATGAACGATTCTTCTGTCTTAAATAATTATTCATTGTCTCTCGTATAAAGAAACAGAGATCCATATGACGTATGGAGATCGTCGTTGAAGGGTTAAATATTATTAGATACAGTGGTTTGCAAAAATTTCCCTCCAAAGTGTAATTTTATTATGTTAATAACGTGGAGAATACTCGAGAACGAGGACCCATTGCATAAATATATTATTTTATTTATGGACAAAGCCATTAATAGTACAATAAGTAAATACGAATAAGAGTGACAACGAGGACATGAAAACTAAGGAGAAAGATTGACATAAATTGTATCAAGATTTGTTTATTTACGATTCTTCGTATATTACTTTGCCATTAAATAAAATAATTAATGTGTCGGCTATGAGGACACTGACAGTAATTTGGACATCTACCGTAATGTTCAGAAATATACGTTGTACCGTTTTGGAATGCGTGGCTTCAATTAATATTTGAAATGCTTCAATGACCAATGATTAACTGTGTCACGCTTCGTTGTGGTTAGTCTTTTTCTAGGCGATTTACCAATTTTTACCGGTCGCCAGTTTTTATTTTCGTACGTTGCGCTCGAAGAATGAAGGCGCAAAAAGGAGCTTCCCTTCTTAAAAAGGCGACCAAGATTATCACGGGGCAAAAGTGCACGAGGAAGTATCCCACGTTAGCTCGTGTCGAGACGAATAATACGCGTATTTCTCAGGGACCTAGAAATGCGTGCTCGTACAAAAACGCTTCGCCAAACATTTGTGTAACTCTACAGCTGCACGCGAAATATTTCACTTTTAACACATTCGCTGTTACAGTCCTCCTTGAACCGCATCATATTTTATCGGCAATATCTTTGCTTAAATTAACATTTTACGGGCAGAGAATAGTATTAGTTTATAGTATATAGAGTCGTTAATAGTATATAGAGGAGTATCTTAGTTTTGAATTCCAAGTCTTTGAATTTTCAAGCTTTAGAATTTCAAGCCATCAAATTCCCATGGTTTTGAAGTATTTAAAATAATTATTTGTAAATTTGAACCTAAACTTGAACTAAAACAGAACTATGAAACTTTTTTCTGGAAAAAGAAAAGATCTGAATTTCGAAAACTCCAGTAGGGTCCAGGGTAATGTTTATAGCAAGTGAATGCATATTTTGCAGTACAATATTTTTCTTTCAACCGTAACAACGAGATAGCAACCAATACTCGATGAACAGAAAACGCAAGAGATGTGCCAGTAACATTTGAAGGAAAGTATGCAACAACAACAGCGAATAATAAAACGGAAACGGAAAAGCAAGGAATGTACGGTAAATTTTATCTAGATAATTGATCGACGAACTCTCCGTATTAATCGAATTTCAACGAAATAAGACAACCGTGATACAGAATTTCTTGTTAGACTGCCGTAAAATCAACAACATTATGTTAAGAGGAAGTGCAACGAAAAAGTATCGTATAGAAATACGTACTACTATGCATAAAGTAGGTACTTTAAAGCAGAAATAGTTTCTCTTTAATTAGCAATCGAAAGAATAATGGACGAATACCGTGAATTTTATTAAACATACATAATAACGGGGGTTTAATTAGATACTCCGTTTTACGATCGACGCCGGGGCTAAAGAGCGATTGGAAAAGAACGGACCCCGGGATCTTAGCTCTCCCAGAAAATGATAAAACGATGATTAGGAGTAGAGCGTCCTTCTATAGAACGCAATTAACTCGGTGAACGTACGCACGCGGAGCAGAATATGCCTATTATACATTCTTCTTTAACATAGTCTTTAATTATCAACTGACGTCTAACAGCATCTAGCCTTCCTCTATACTTTTAGCAGCGCGAACACGATTTCTTGTCCTTCTCTTGGATATTAATATTCTCACCGTTCATGAGATACATTTTTTCGATGTGCCGTTGGGAACACGAAAATCTATCGCTCAACCCGTTGAGCTCTACGAACGCGTATATGCGGCCAATTTTAAATATAATACGCAGAGTTTACAAATTCGAGTTTTTCAACGCAACAAGTAAGTATTAAAGAGTACAGGTCTAAATTAAATTTATTATAATCGCGCATATCGAAGCCTAAATCCAATAGATCGAACAAACCCCTCCTTTTGATGTGGCGAGAGTGAAGATTCGATATTATTTTCACTTATTTTATCCCGATATCGCGTGCTCCTGCATAATTTAATTAATTCGATCATCTACTCTCGAGTACACCTTTTGTTAAACATTACTTCAAGGTCTTCGATAATTTACATGGGCAAATAAATGAAATCGAGTCCCCGGCTGGACGAAGGGGCTTTTAAAGGGTTTCATTATATGCCTTCCATGTACGAACAATGTTTCGTACGCAAAAAGATCGCGTGCAGATATCGGAAAAAGCTATGGACTTTCTCGTCGAGGATAGCAAGATTGGATGAACAATTTTTTTTTATCATGAGAACGACTTTGCGCCATTGTTCTCGGAACTCGTTCAGATTTTTCTCGATTAGCCAATTGAGATTTTGCGATAATCTGATTATGGGAAGAGGCAGCCTCTTCATGCGATCGTTCGATATGTTTAAGGTAATTAAATATAGCAACGTTTAAACCGTATTGTTACGCGTCGCTGATCGATCGTTTGTACCAATGGCATTTAAATTTGTACAAAAGTTGCAGTACAATAATTTTACACTCCTAAACGAGAATGTCCTATCTACTAATTTTTTTTACATTTTTGAATATTTTAAAACACTTTGCGTTTTCTTATAGTTAAAATATTGTATGTATCTTTGTGCCACTCCAAACGCAAAAGAAACAAAATTTGGAGAACTGAAATTTATTATCGAATAACGTTTATTTAACCCTGCTGTGGTCTTCCTGAGTTTATTCAATTCAATCGCATCTTTCTTTCTTTAGCAATGCTCGATAATTACGGGGAAAAAAGAACTTCAATGTTTCAGAAAAATAGAAAAGTGTTTGGGTAAAAAAAATTATCGCAACAAGGTTAACTTCGGATGTGTTAAAAAATGCTAGTTAGGACGATTAAATTAACCCTGTCACAGTTTAATACGAGAGAGACTCGGATAAATGCTGCCATATGACAATATTGAATTTAATACTTTATATTATGTTACTTAAATATATATATTATATTAATTATATATAATACTTAAAAGGTATTACATATAAATAGTTGAGATCATATATTTTTCGTATCTGGCAATCAAAATATTTTTCTTATTTATTTATTGCATCCCCCGTAAACATTGCAGTGTTTTTCGAGTTTGTTTCACGTAGTATAATATCTCGTTCTTTTTCTTATCGCTACGTGTTCCAGCAATCTACGTAAACTATCGTCTAATACTTAACCGTAGCGTACTTTGATCAATTTGAATACACTTTAATAGACTTGTACAATCAGAATATGGAAAATGCAATAAGTGAAAGAAATATTTTTTATGCCGCCTTTTTATCATCGTTCGTTATTTTATTACACTGTGAAAGGGTTAAAGAAGACAGAATACTAAACTATACTAATTTTTCCCTACGAAATTTTGTACGTTTCTTTTCTTACTTACTCGATTTCCCGCTCCAGAAAATCGACGCCGATGGTCTTCTTGTAATCCCTCGTGTAAGTGCCTTTACAAAACCTTTGGATCATCGACGATTTGCCTACAGCTCCGTTGCCGACTATCACCACCTGTAAAATAGATATTTCCATATGTATTTCATGGTTTGATCGATCGAAAACCGTATCATCGACATCGATAAATCGTTTCGTTACGAACGATGGATCGATACTATTCGTCATTACGAGCAATTTCGAATTGAGCAGAGATAGCACGCGTATATGCACGATCATCTGGATGCTGGACTTTCTAAAACCTGTAGGTCGAGACGAGCAAGAAATAGCATAGATCCTGCAGTTAATTTCTCGCGCAAATTTCCTGCCAAGCCAATTATTATCAAGCGGCGAAATAAAAATAGCCGCTTCAACAGCTCCGATCAAACGTATAAATATTAACCGAATTGATTTTATCCTGCGAACGATGCGCGTGATTGATTTAATTTGCGGAGGCAAAAAATAAAGCTGTAACGGTAACAAAAAAGAATGAGGTAGCAATTGGAGCGGCGTTAACGGAAGCGGTAACAATAACCTTAATAATCCAAATATAACTACATATGTGAAAATGATTATCGTGAACGGAACGGTAATTGCGTGAGAATGATTCGTTCTTTACTCGTCCCGACTTGACCGATGCGATGGATTGTTCCCGTAGTTGCAGTTCATTGGTCAAAATGACCGAACTATCATTCGACGCGAATGTTTCGAACGTGTACTGGGAGGAAGAAATCGATAAGGACGACATAAGGAAGCGTTGCTTTTCGATCCAGCATTGTAAAACACGTACAGTTGCTCGTAAAAGTATTCGACCATTTTGGATGGTATTATATCCACAATATTCACATTTCAAGATCAGATCATTTATTTTATAGTATGCGTCACTGATTTTCAATGCTAATCGTAAAATAAAATATTTGTTCGTAACCCAGTCTACCGGATAAAATTTTCCTCAATTATCACTAAATCTATCGACGACTAAAATACTCTTATTTGTACCAAAGAAATAAAAATGGTAGATAACTGACAAAAATATATGATGCAAATGAAATGCTTAATTTCTTTTTTTATTTGCTAAGGATTCTCATATGTTTAGTATTTTGTACCGGAAAAAATACATCAAATAAGAGGAAACAGCCATGAGAAACGAATTATATTTACAAATAAGTGATACAAAATTATTATAGAATACCATTCTAAAAAAAAGTATTGAATCTTGCTATAAATAGAAGAGAAGCTGTGATGAAAATTGATGTTTGAGGCACGAGCACATCGACACGCGAGTTCAAAGGGTTAATCATAAAATAGCTACCGTTTTACCATTGAATTTAATTCCACGTCAAGTTTTTTCTTCCACTGCACAAAGTCGAGAGATTAAATTAGTCTTCTCATCGGTATTGAAGATAAATTTCGAGTTATTTGCTTTTTTAGCGACGCTTAATTATACAAAAAAACTGACTGAATACCTAACATGGGCGAATACTTTTGCGACTAACTGTATCCACGATATTGTCGAGCATTAAAGTTCATTACGCAGCACATACACAATTGCTTCTCTCCTGACAGCAATATATTCGACCGATTTGAACTACCATTGGACGTGGTGTTTTCTACGCGAGGATGATATATCATCGAGTACGTTAGGTGAAACCTGGAATAACGTTGTTAATTCGACATTAGTACCGAAAGCCAATCGAACCCACGGTGATGAATGGCAGCAATATTCGTAAAAGTTTAACTACTTATCGTACGATTGCGATTTAGCCTCATTCCCGTGATTGATATCACTTTTAAGAATATAATTTGGAGATTAGAATCTGGAGGGTGAAGAATCATTCGCCTCTTAATGCGAGTAAACGATGGATGATGATTCGAACGAGATGATCGATAGGACAAGGATCGTTTGGCCTTGCAGGCACTAAGTCCGGAAATATAAAGATGTAAAATCGTAATGGAAGGAAATGTAGTTAAACCGTGAGCCTTTTATGATTGCAGGTTGATTAACAGTTTTTTATGTGCGTTTACCAGTCAACTATACTTCGAGATAAAGACAAAGAGGAAGCGCTTAATTATGAACGCATTCTCACCGATATCAAAGGTGTGCCATCACTTTTCGACGATTATATAAGATATTACAGTAATTCTTAAGCCTGCAAGTTTCACGTGTATCTACGCGATGTGTTGATGAACACGTTTAACTCCTTATCCTATGAATTTTTTAACGACTACATCATACATCCAATCACAGAAATATTCAGCCATTAGAGAAATATCCATCTTAGCTGCACAATAATTTTCAGTCCAAATATAATTTCTAATAAAGAAGAAAAATAACTCGAAATCTATTTTCGCGACTGATGAAGTAAACATGTTAATTAAATTATGAAATGTTACTTTTAAACGCGCATTATATCAGATGGCAGAAAAAGTTTGTACAGACTTACGCTGTTAGTTTGATTAACAAATCCTTTCGTATTTTACAGACAGACAAAAACATAATTTTTCCATTGCACGAACTTTTTCCGGTATCTAATTAAATAAACAACAAACGGATGAAGTTTCGCAAATTATACAAGACGATTGAATACTTTTGCGACCACATGTATCTAGCGTATTTTATATGCAAATTTTTAATTAATTATTTTCATCCAATAATTTATATGGGAGTTTATCTCGTAAATAAACGAATAAACAAATACTTGAAGCATAATTTACACCACGAATGGAACTCGTTAAAAGACGAGGGGTTAACAAATTAAGAAAGAGTCACTTAACATGTAAATTTTGTCTTCCTGGATCGGTAGAATATATGTAAATATTCCAAACATAACGATTTGATTATCAGGAGAAATGATATATAGGATTGCGTGTAGAGGTTTGTTAAAAATCTCAAGAAATCGTATCCAGCAGGAGGGCATCGTACCTTAAATAATTCTGCCAAAATCGAGATAACGGTTCGCCTAAAGCGAGAAGTGGGTTAAGTCGATAAGGGCTCATGTCCACGTGAACCGGTCCTCAAGGATCGAGCTTCTGTTGGAACTTATGTATATGTATGAGAGGTTCGATATACCCTAATATACATACTGGGTGTCCCTAAAATTAACTTCCAATTGTCGAGGATCAACTATCGATACAAAAACGATCCATTGTACTCGTATAAAAGCTACAAAGGGTATTCATACACCGCAGTATTTTTGCATTTAAATACTACTTAAATTAGGTTCAACTGTGTTAAATTTTCTATTATTTAACCCCTTAAGAACATTATCCAAATTAACTCGATTTTGATAGAACACGCAATTTCCTTTATCCTGAATTAACTTTGACCTATTGCACTAGTTTAATTCATAAATACACTGCCGTTCATAAATCATTGAACACTTGTTAGCTTTTAACAAAATACTTGTTGGATTAGAATTTTGGTAACACTTTCAAAAAACAATATCGTTTAATTTTCTCTTTGCGGCTTTTTATGCTTTATATTCTTATTAAAAAAGTTAATCAAATCAAATCTAAATGGATGATCGTTCCACTCTCGAAATATGTACAATAGTTTGGGCTTTATTTTGAATATTTTGTACATTTTTGTTTGTTACCCACATTTTCGCCTTTTTGTGCATATGAATTTCGTATAATGTCAGTCAGTTGGATTTCATAACCCCGTATGCCGCATTTTTGCGGAATTTTAAGAATAGATTAAGATTCGCTAACTCAGGCTAACCAATGTATTTTATTTTATTTTAGTTTACAAGATCTTCTTCGTTTTCAACTTATACGCTATTTTATACGGTCTTATAGTTTACAGCTGTTAGTTTTGTAATTATTCTATAGTGCTAATTGTATATAAGGGGAAGCACGTTAATAATTAATAAATAGATAAATAAATGCATAAAAATTCGGTGTTTAATCATCACTGCTCTAAAACACTGTGAATTGTGCCGCTAAGATGTTTGATTTTTGAATGACCCTGTATACGCATCTCGCATTAATCTACGAATGGTCATTAGAATTTCACGAAGAAAAAAACACAGGTAGTTTGTCACTGTTTTTTATGATTGTCCGACAGGTTGCTTCTACACTTGAATTACGACAGGAGCTCGGGTAATCTGACAAATGTAATATTTAAGTTGAACAAACGACAGTTCATTTTGCATGAAAAAGATCGATTGACCGTCCCTATACGACATGATTAATAACGCGTCGCTTCGTTATACCGCAAAAAAAAAATATCAAATAGAAGATTCCTATTTACAGTATCTCTCATAACTATTCGAACGACAGAAATTTTACTTATTATATAAATAAAAGATTTCAAATATAAAATGGAAATATCCTTATTTTAATATTCCAGTTTCGAATTAGTAAGAATGCTCATCGATTTTTCAAGTCGTTCAAATAATTATAAGCGATAGCGTATGTTTAGCAATAATAATTATTATTTTTACTTACTTTAAGTAAATTACGTTACTTTAAAGTACAGATCGATGCAATGATAAGCAATAGTTCACTAAATGTCATCGCGGTATATATTTTACACCGTGTGCTAAACCGAAAAAAGATCGCCGTAATGTACATACATTCTTCGAAGATTTTTATAGCCTCATAAATGCCGTGAGCTTTCACGGAAAATATTCAAATGCAGAATACCGTTTTTCATATTAATGTTGTCGAAATAAACAGAACTCATGGCTATTAATCAGGACGAGGCTCGGTCTCTCTCTTCCACTTGAAAATCACCATAAACGGCTAGGCTAATTTACAATATTATATCATTGAACCAACGATCTTCATTACGCCTGCTCTTTCGTCGGATTCGCTTAATTGCAACTTCTCCAAGCCGCGTGATTCCAAGACACTTATTGAAGACCAGCGGTAAACTAATTAAACCGGTGTATGCTAATCGTGTGAGTTTCCCAAACAACCTAATCAACCATTGCCAATTTAATCTACGATCGATAATGTATACCTTCAAAATTAAAGCAATTAAAACGAGCTTTAAATAATCTGAGTAAAAGTATAACTTATGTATTCCTAATTTTATCTCTATATATCTATTATAGAAATCGTTGGGAAAACGTAGCAATGCTGAAACCACTTACAGAATCTGATTGCACTTGATCCCACAATCCTTCATTCACTTAAAGATACAAAAGACGTTTGAAATCTGAACAACATTTTCCTGCCCCTTAAAGCCTTTAATTAAAAAGACTAGGGCAAATTATTCGAACGCTATTATATAATTTGCGATGATCAAAATCACCGTTAAAATTTTTCCCTTGTATAAGTAAGCGATACAATTATAAATGTTCACATTCTAAGTAAATGAACACCGCATACCAGAGATGAAAAAGTAACTATTCGCGCTTACAAAATGCTGCTTATAATAACGGTATAAGAAAAGAATCACCTTATCTCGAGTAGAATAGCAAATGATTGATCGTAATAACAAATGAAACACGGCTATCAAATAGTGAGCGTTAAAAGTAACAGTGCGAGATCACAGTTAGGCATCGGTCGATTAAAGAGTTTAATTTGATTAACCCTTTCGCTACGACACTTTAAAACTGAAAAGCGTTTCTGAGGCAAAGATGAGAATAATTTTTATTAATTTCGGAATAGATTTTGTGCAAATATTTAGATATTTAGTATCGTTAATTAAAATCCAATATGCAACCAATAATAATAAAAATATTGCTGAATTTCAAAGCGATTATCTATTTGTCGATTAAAAAGTATTTGATTGTTAACCCTTTTGAGTGCTGTATATGTATATATGCGTTAGTAAATATTTCTATTTTATAAACACGACATGGATAAAAATGATCAATGTTTGAAGTAAATACATATTTGAAAGAAGCATAAATATTCTATTTAATGCTATTTTATTCTATTAAATATCTTATTTAATCATAAATAAATAAGTATAATAGTAACTTTGGTCAGCACTTTATGTAAAAGTACTACTTTTAAATCAGAAGAATTCCGGAGTGAAAGGGTTAATTGTGATTGATGACCAAAGTAGAAATTTAGTCGTTAGCTGCGATCAATGGTTAAAGTAACAAATTATTCGACAATTGCGATTAATGTGATTGGAATAAAAATGTAATCGGTAATCGTTGGTGCAATACTCTGTGCAAGATAATCTCGAAGACGCGCGAATCGTCTATCGAAGTATTAATTTTGTTGCATATTTCTATGGAACAAAATGAGATGTACGCATGCACGCATTGGTTGTCCCGAGTGCAGACAATAAGAACAGTAAAAGTAATACGTGGTCTTACACGAGCACATACCTATGAAAATGTCAGTATGTACCGTTATAGTAATCGAAAGATAAACCGCAATCACTGGACCAGAATCAAACGATATTGCATAAATTTTTCCAAAGTTTCTTTTATGCATTACAATCACTATGTAGATGTTTGTTACATTTGCTTGCAATGAAAATAAAAATATCCCGTGCTCTACATTTACTTCTACATTAATATCTAATAAAATAGCATATTTTATCGATTCGAGAAATATTACATATTTTAAAACGAGTCATCATTTCCGTTTTAACTACATACCTTTTGCGCAAACGCTTGCACTTTTTAAAAGTATATTATTAGATACAATAACCAGTTTCATACTGTGAATTTATCGTTATATGTCGTTTCTTTATCTTATTATATTCTTACTAGAGAATTTCTTTAGTTTAAGGGGGTTTCGAGGTTTCGCATGACTAATCCTTAATCTTTATCATAATTATCGTTATTAAGCATTTCTATTTATTCAAAGAAATGACAAAAACGAAAGAAAAAAGTATCATTCCTAACCTATGGAATTATACATATTAAGCCAGTTGGGTTAGATATATATATATACAGTAGATGCCAAAAGTTTGCAACACCATAATAACGCTATTATGTTATTATGATGAAAATGACTCAAGAATAAAAACCTGTTGCAAAAATCTATTATGTATTACAGCGTATAAAAAATCACCTCGTTAAATTGTTCTCAAAACAAAATTTTATTGACCCTTTAACTGGGGATGACGAATTAACTCGTACTACAAATCATGAATCTTTTAGAAACTATACTTTATTTTTCCAGAAATTCTTAATTTTCTAAAGCATCGTTATATTTTCATGAAAAATACATTTTATTCTATACTTGCGATCGTAATAATTAAAATTCCCCTAACAGATTCTGACTAAGAAATTACCCAGTTAACGGTTTAACGCACAATTTAAACTGATATGGAATTATTAGGTTGTCCGAAAAGCTCGAGCCGAATTTTCTACTGAAAAGGTATATTCAAATAAGCATTATAAGAGTGCCACTAAATGAAATTCAATTTGTGGCATGTCAATAAATAAAACATTTTCGGGTAAGTTTCAACCCCCTCACCCAATTATTAGAGAAGTTACAGGCGGAAACGTAATCTACAGTTTAAGCTCCATTTTCTTTAATCTATCGCATAAAAAGTTGTATGAAAAGTCGGAGATACTTTATCCAGTTCTATATACGTCTCGAAATTTTCTCAGATTTTTAGCCGCAGCACCGAATTTTAAACAATTTCGAAAAACCAATTGTTTACGGAAATTATTACGCGACTGTGTTTATATTTTTATAATTAACTTTATAGTTATAATAGAAGCATTTTGCAACCCCAAAGGCCTTTTTTAAACTGAACTCGGACAGCTGAACTAAGGTATATTCAGATCTAATCATTGGACACTTAAGAAAACATAGTGAAATACCATATAAATATAATGCGGCACTAACTTTCCAGACAACCCAATAACTATGCGTTTGGACGGAAACTTTTCCCAGCCACTCTGTATATCGTAATGCAGATCTGTCACTGCGCATACGCATTTCCGAAACTTGATTTGAAACCGAATGTGCGAAACCCGGTAAAATAAATTTCACTCACGATGTGATCAACCGCGGTACTTTCGGCACTTTCCAACGCGATTGCATTGTTTGTATCTTCGATTTCAGAACAAAAGGCGTACATTTAAGTAAGAGTGGTTACGCTTCGCGTAAACATGTAATTCTCCTCATCTTCGTCGAGCAAAATGTTAATGAATTCTAATACATTTCAAAGCGCGCGAATTAAAGTTCCGTTTCGCATGGCGTGTGGAAAATGCTACCGGGGATTATCGGTACAAAGGTATCGAAAATGAAATGAAAACTTAAGATTTTTTGATCACCTTGAGTGATATCTCGAGTTCTTCCTCCCGCATTCTGACCGTAACGTGATTAGCATAATATCCAGCTACGATATATTCCGCGATGTCTGCCGCTGATCTATCCCGTGTGAAAATTTTACTCAGCTACGATCACCTTTCACGGTATTTCGAATCTATCACCTCACACCATGACCGAAACATTTTTACCGATTTCAAATGGACAAACTCACGCACGTTTTTTTATACACGCGATCAACATCGGTTAAATACTGTGGGGTACCGAAAGAGCAACGTACGCACCGGACACGCGAATACGCGCCACTAGCCGACTGAACACCTGTACAAGACACCTGCCGAGACTAACTGTTTAGTAACTTTCTCTAGTAACATTTCTATTTAACGTCAACATCAATTGCCAACCATTGGAAAAAATTTCAAAACGAAAAAGAACTTTCCTTGCTGGAGCCTTTTCGCATCATCCTGTTTTCGAAAATCAATAAGATCTACTCATATTGGATAGATGTCCCCATTACTGCCACTTTAAGCTTATCACGCAACTTCATTTAATTATTTTAAAAGTTATTTAACCTAATAATCGTTCTAGTTTGGAGCACAACATTATAGTTGACATCTCTTTTATTTATGATCTTTCTGTATGCTAAATAACATGTATTAATTACTAATTCATTGAAAATGTATAACAAAGTCCAATGTCCTAATTACTGTCATTTCAAAAATTATCACTTAAATGGAAATGATCCTTACATATATTAGCAATTCAGTTTGTATGAGGAATAGAAGATAAATCGTAAAATCATCGCCTTTATACTGGATTATAAAAATTTCCATACTTTTTACTTACAATACATTACTCGCGTTGTTATGCTCAAACGACACATTCAACTCCTGATATTTATTTTTAAATATTAGATATAAATATATATGCAATTCTATGTTTATGTATATATATGCTAAAATTTTGGATTTCCAAGCGTTTGGATCTTTAAGCATTTCGATTTCCCAGCATTTGAATTTTCAGACTTTCGAAGGTTTTCGATTTTAATGCCTTTAAATTTCTAAGCATCTCAATTTCTAATCGTTTTAATTTCCAAGCATTTAAATTTCTACGCTTTCGCTATTCAAGCCTTTGACTTATCGCGAATATCTATTAATTTTTAAGATCGTTCGAATAAAGTCGCGATACTATACGTTTATTGCATTAAAAAATAAATAAATAAATAAAGCATCTGTTCCGAATTACAATAAACTTAATTATTCGTAACGTTGACTTTTTACAATTAAACATTTTCAAATCAACTTTTTCGCTATCTAAATTATTTAGATAGACAATGGACGCGATTTATTTGTTGCACTATTGAACTGATGCAGGAATTTGATTTAAAACCTTTCGGTTAAATTTTTAATACATGCAGTAAATATATATTTCATATGAAATATTTACAACAAATACATGAAAAGTAGAGTATCATTGCCAAGTGATATATTTAATTAATACTAAAAATAACTATAAAGCAAAGTAGTATGTTTAAAGTAATTTATCCAGTAAATCATGATCGAAAAAATAATTTAGTCTATCGAGAAAGATATACAATTACAGATGTTGGCAAAAATGGGGGGGGAAATAGTAAGAATATAGGACATTACAAAGAAGTTAGAATTTCTTTATACGGCGTATGTATATGTATACATATGTACGTATACTTATTCATATATATATATACACAATATGAATATGTATGCGGTATACGTAACTATAATAACTAATATTTATGTATACTGTATATATGTATGCATACATATAAAATTATAAAGTTGTATATAACTACATAATACACTTATATATGAACAATTTTTATTAACGACAATACTATCTCGTTAACGATGTCATAGTTGTTACGTTTATTTTTAGAAACTATATGCATCAATATTTCACACAATTAATTATTTATATAGCAGTGTATTCTTCGACATTTTTTTTCGTTTTAATTAAAAAGATTATCAGTAAAGAAATTATTGAGCTTGCTGTATAAAAATCATGTAAATATTTTATGGATTAATTAAATTTATATATATATAAATTTTATATATATATAATTATATATATATATATATATATATATATATAATATAATTATATATATATAAAAGAGCATTTCATTATTACATTCAAATAAAACTGTACAAAATATAAATATGTATGCTTATATAAAAATTTATTTTTGTACAAAATTACCTGATCTCCTACATAAATGATTTTTTAAATCCGTACTACCATTAGCTTTAATACTATTCGCTATCAGCAATATAATTTCTTAAAATAATAATACCAAAACATGCTTCTAACTTAATCATCAGATGACCACAGAAATAATTGGATTTTTTTTTTTTACACTCCATTTTAAACGATACTTTGTCCTTGATTTATCTATTTATGTAACAGTGTTCGGTTATACCATTATTTCTTCTTCGAATGACTCTTTTCTAGATATAATTATTAATGGCAACATTTGTTGCTTCCTCATACTCATTTGGCAGTATGCGTTACATTTATGCGAAAACATTTAACAATCGAGTAGTGGTCTCCGACTAGATACATTTTTTTGTATATATCTGATAAATCTTTTGTGTGTATCACCGCCCATACAAAAACCAAAGCATGTTATACGAACTCTAAGTGTCCATTTTACAGGTATTTGATGTCTTTTTATAAACGAGATAAACATTTCTTTACACAGGATTTTACAAAAGTACACAGTGTATAGAAAATAATGGTAATTACTAAAAAGAAGGTAAATATCAATAAATACGGCATGGTATAAACAGTAATGCAAATATGAATAAGCTAAGACATGTATAACATGTTCATTGTATTTACTGTAAAGCTTTTTATAAAAAAAAGCAAAAAAAAATAAGCTACAGATCGCCCTAATATGCTTCAAAAAATTATTGCATAACTTTTTTTTATCATTTAATTGAGAAATTAAGATTTGTTTTATAGAAGTATCGATAAAAAAGAAAATTTGTCAATCTAGCAAGTTAATAATAATATAAATGTCTAATGTACAAACATATAAAAATTCAAGAATCCGAAGGTACGATATAAACTGAATTAATTAATACAAAGATATGATCAAGTGAATGGTTAATAGTAATGAATACTAATTTTCCAATTCTAAGATTACAACGTATTTTATACCGTTAAATAAAAAGTTCAAACATTGAATAGTTTACATGCTTCTAATAATATTTAATACCCTTGTATACTTTCTTATGTTATCTTACACACGTACTACGTTTTCTTTTTATGAACAGTTAGGAATAACTTTTAGATTAGATGCATTGCTTCTACTTAATATGTGCTTGCTCTTTTTCAAGCATAAGGTGAGAGTTAACATATTTTCAAAAAAAGGGTTACAAAATGAACGATTAATAATAAATATTAAAAAAATTATCTTACATTTGGGTCATTCCACGCCAAATCGATCACTTTGTTCCCTCGATGTCTGGGATTTTATTCCAATTAAAATATGTTGTAGTCTATGCGAAATTATGCAGGGTTTAAGTCATCATTTTGCCAATAATGAATTGTTTAAAAATTGCAGGTCATTAAAGTATGCAAATTTCAACGCGTTTTACGAAAAGTATCTTCATAAAAGTATTTTTATCTCCGAAACTATTAAAGATATGAACTTCATTTTTCTTTCGTTTTAATCGTAAAGGTACGGCCTATTCGGCTAAATTTTTTTTAAGTTGAAGAAGTTTGCTTTTGTATATTTCAAAAGTTCAAAAGTTTCGTGTTGTATATTTCAAGGAAGCGATAAAGCTTTTTAAATAATTTCATTATTGGCAAAATGAGTACTTAAACCCCCCATAATTTCGCATAGACTACTACATATTTTAATTTGAACAAAATCCCAGACATCGAGGGAAAAAAGTGATCGATTTGGCGTGGAATGACCCATTTACAATTGGCTCAACAAGCCACTCGTGAGTTTTAACTCATTGCAATCGTTTGTAAATTTTGAACACAAAATGGATTGTTACACTTTTAGATTCTTAATAGCGAAAACAAATTAACAATAGAAAAAAAATAAAAATAAGAGAAGGAATGATGAGTCAAGACGGATAGTAATTCAGCTTATTGTAAATATATACTTTAAGTCCAAATAGACCATCCCTTCGAGAATGTGGAAACATCATGTAAATTAGCTGTGTGCTTTGCATCTGAAATTCCTTATCTACGTCAAATATTTAATACTCGCTACGTTATCTGGTCAGAATTTATAAACAACGAAGTTCGAACTTAAAAATGTTAACTCCCATATAGATATTGTCGAAAGACAGTATCGATATCAACATTTACACGTTTAGAATATAATTTTTCATCTAAAACAAACTCTAAGCTACGTCATTGCTCTTAAAAATCATTAACGTTCCAATATGTTCACTTGTGTATAATTATATTCATCAATTGACAAACTTGTTCTATAATTTTATGGCAGCCAGAATATGTAACAAAAGCGATCAGCATAATTATTTGTATTGCTAAAAAAATAAACGATATCGTTTTATATTTTGTAGAAAGAAGACTATTCTCGTATTTAGTATAAAGTATACTCTTCAAATATCACAAACATCCGTTACTCTGAATAGAATTGTTAATTATAATAATCTGCATTTATCTCGTTGCACATTCATACAGGATATCTATTATATCTTGTCAATATCATAATGAAATATGTTATAACCAAGAGCTATAGATTGTTGTGGTTTAGTACTTTTAATATCCAGATGCTTCTTTATACTCGGAGCCTTCCATTGTGAAGAAATCTTCCAGTTTCCATTGTAATGTTTCGAAAGTCGGCCTCTTCATTGGATCCTTGTTCCAACATTCTAACATAATATCATACAATGCGGTTGGACAACCAGGTGGACACGGCATTCTATAACCATGTTCCACTTGATGAAGAACTTCAGCATTTGTCATACCTATGTAACATTAAAGACATTATTCCAATCCTTATAAGTAGACAATGTTATTTATAGACTACGAATCCTTATGCAAGTTCATATTTTTGTAAGCATATATAAAGAAATCGAGCATAGGGTAAAATGCCTAATTACTGTTTACACACTTAATTACCGGACAATGAATATTTAATTTCTTAAAAATTACACAAGAAACATGCAGTAATTAAAGTACTGTATTTTTTTAAACGAACTTTAAGCATTTATTTATGAATGTAAATAATAAGCGTTGCAGTAACTTTTGTTTTTCATTCGGTAACTGGTGTTAGACACAATAATTCGGTCAATTACCCTAAATACAGATCAGTTTTACTTTCCTCGTATTATAAACTGTACTTTATCCTCCATATTTTCTATTGTTTTCGTAAATTGGATGCATTCTGATGCATCTGTGTATGCAGATTTAAATTTTCCGAAATTGCATAAAGATCTGCATTCTAGTTATTTAATTTGAAAAATTTATTTACCCGGATATGGTATTCTACCATATGTAACCAATTCAGTAAGAAGAATACCAAACGACCATACATCAGATTTTATACTGAATTTACTATAATTTGCAGCTTCAGGCGCAGTCCATTTAATCGGGAAACGTGCTCCTATTCGAGCTTCATATTCATCTTCTTTAATTAACCTAGCTAAACCAAAATCTGCGATCTTCACAACATTTAATTCCGCTACTAAAACATTACGGGCAGCCAAATCCCTATGAATATAATTCTGTGACTCTAGATACGCCATACCCGCTGCAATTTGTGCGGCCATATCGATTAATCGTTGTAGATTCAATGTCTTTCCTTTTCCTATTAACAAAACAGTTTTTTTTTATCAGAGTTATCCGCGTTTCTTTTATTGCTGCGGTCCAGAAATTTTATTGTCGGACCTTGTATGTATATACAGTAGTTCCTCGCTAATTATGTACAAATCCTAATGAGTAATGACGTAAATAGGAATAATTCACGGAAACAACAAAAATAAAACTTTTGCATTTTTTAATGTGTAGCTATGGCATTATTTTAGTCGCATTGTCGAAGTTTTTACGACAAAAATGATACCAAGCAAGACTATATTTGAATAAGTTTACTTACAAAAACAAGAAATAAAAAAGGAATGCAACATTAAATATGTATTGAACAATAAATACTGTTTATTACATTACTTTAATGAGTAAATAGAGAAATATCAACAAAAATAAGAAGAAGATAATAAAAGAAGAGTAAAATAGTTTATGTATATGAAAGTTATATAACATTATTTAAGGAAAAGATAATAAAAGAAAAGTAATGTAATATCATTTTTGGTGGTAATAATCTATTAAAACTCTAGTATGTAGTTGAATGAATTCAAGACACGTCTTGGAATAGACTTCCCCCCTCCCTTGATGTTCTTCGCGTTGCAAACCCGAAGCATGCGAATATTAGCGAGAGACTACTGTAATTGGATAATAAAATAATTTCATTTTGTATTACCTTGCAAATATTCCAGCAAGCTACCATTCCTCATCAGTTCTGTAATAATATAAATAGGTTCCTCCAAAGTGCAAACGGCGTACAGCTGAATTAATTTCGCATGACGAAGTTTCTTCATAATTTGTGCTTCCGCTAAGAAATCTTTAGGATCCATAGTTCCCGGTTTGAGTGTCTTTATTGCCACCGCAGTTGTATTATTCCATGATCCTTCCCATACTTCACCGAACTGTCCCTGGCCTAATTTTCTCACAAACTTGAGAGACGAGCGGTCAATCTCCCATTGATCTCGTGTACGATAGCTAAGACCCTCAGTAACAGGTTTCTCAACCTGTCAACAAAATCAAGTATGCGCCAGTCAATGACTGTTAAATCGTTCAGTTACCTTAAATGAACATGTTACTATAGCATCAATAGCAAATGCTCCTTTACAAGTTGTACACTAAATGAATAAGGTAGAGAAACTTAAAATTATATTAGCCAAAAGTTTCTAAAAGTTTCTTGAATAAATTCGGAGCGCTGTGGTATTACTTTTTAATCATACAAACCTAATCAGAAGCCCATTAAGGATGTTGCTTAGGCTGCATAACTGCTTATTAAGTTCTTAACGATTTTTATTATAAGATACAATAAAGAACGAGTGTGTTGCTTAAACTAAAATATCTAATCTAATGATAATAATACGACAAAAAATAAAAAGAAACAGTGGCTATTTATGCAAGATGCAAAGTGATGAGAAGCGAACTTTAAATTATTAAATTACATGCCGTTTGACATTCACGTGGCGTTATACAGGAAACTATTTAAAATTCGAATAAAACAAAGTAGCTAAGGTTACGACGAAAAAGGAAAGTTTCAGGATAATATTTCATACTAGATGAATCTTTATTTTTTCACATATAATAATAATTTTCAAAAGTCATCGAATGTAATTTCAGGAACTTAGTAATTGAACACTTATGCACAGTCCAAGACATAAATTTATACATTAATAATTTGTTCATTGTAGAATATGTACATTATCAACAAGAATGTAGCACCATATTTGGAGTATTTTAACATAAAATGCCCTCAGTGCCTTAAAGCTAAATTAAAAGGAAATATTTAAAAAAATAAATGTAGAAAAAGACCTCATGACACTGAGAGCATTAAATCAGATAATTCAATTAAGACAAAAGTGTCTTTTTAATACTGTTAAGAATATTTTTTTCCATATCAGCTCGTTAAAAATCGTTCAGAAAATATATAAAGTTTATTAGATAGGAAAAAAATGTGCTTTAAAATTCTTTAATGTGTACACGAACACGAAAAAAGAATTCTAAAACATATATACTTTAAAAACTGATCTATGAATTTGAAATTCCATATACAGGATACCTCGACGAGTATCGGTAAAAATGTATTACTTACTTTTTAATTTAATATATATCATTTATAAAATATTATTTAATATAATATAGTATAATACAATACAATTAGAGTAACAGTCTTCTTTTTTTTGCACTTCACATCTTTGTTCATTTGTATGATCGGTATAATAAAAAGATGTGGATAGAATTGGGTAGAAAAGTTAAGAATTTCTTTGAGATATCCTGTATATCAAATAGATTTAAGCACACAAATATTCACAATTAGAATACTCTTGTCAGTTACAAATTCCATTGTAACAAAGTTTGCGTTAGATGTCGTCATAATGAACGATACATTGAAATAGCACATACAGACAAATAGACAAATTTTTGTTCTTTTTTTACATTTTTCTTTCTTTTTTCTTTAAATGTGTGCTTTCAATCCTATTTTCGCTAAGAAAAAGCTATGGAATTTAGCAATGTTGTATCGGATTGTGAAAAGAAGTGAATTTTCTAACTGAAGAATGATCTAATGTCTTTGAAACATGATTCCATATAGGACGGGCTTGTGCTGTATGTACAGGCCAAAGACATAATGGAAGCATTTATGTGAAAAAGAAAATTAACACGTTATGTCATATTGGGACATTCAATTTACCAAGAAAATCCAGCGGGAGGTAAGGTAAGCAATAACAGAGAAACAAACATAGTCTATTCAGAGATCAAACTTTGCAAGATTATTCATCAAATTAAAAGCTGTTTTCAAACCTTAATAACTTTTCAAAATAAATAGCAGCGATATATAATACAATATACAATACATATATATATATATATATGTATATATGTATGTATATATATTATAAAATTTTTCACTTAAACTAATAGTAGTGTATGTTCTCCTTAAAGATTAATTAAAAGTTGAATAGAACAATTTTTCTACTTATACTTATAAATACAAGAACTCCTTATTAAAACCTCATTAGCATTCCAATTAGTGCCTTCTTTAATAATATATATTTAAGTATGTTTCCTAACAGTGTTGTAAACAAGAAAATACAGGAAAGTAACTTAATAAAGTATATGATAAGATTTCATTCTGTATCTTGAACAGTGATTTTGTTCAGTATATTATTCTTAAATACTTTTCCGTTAACATTTCTTGAAGCATATATAAATATGATAACTGTTAAATATATACCATATCATTTTGTAAAGCAAAGTCTAACTGGAGTTTAGACAGTGCTATAAATATATAGTACACATAATATTTAAATATCATTGAGACACTTGATACAAAGATTTAATGATTAATTCGATACATTTATACTGTCCCATTTCTTTTATATACAAAATTAATCACATTGTAGATATGTGTATAATAAAGGTCAATAATATCATGCATTTGTGTTCTTACTTTCACTTTTAGTCTCATATTGTATATGGGTTATATTAGATATCAAGGGATTTCTGCAAAGTTAATAAATATTCGAACAGACATTTTGAAATAAATCTCTTTTAACTCTTTCGCTACGGCATTTTAAAATTACAAAACATTCTCAATGCACCAACGGGGATTATTTCTATTATTGCAAAAACAGGGCGGCTATAAATATTTGCATATTTCGCGCGATTAATTATGGTAGAATAAGTATACATTATAATAAAAATAGTATCGTGTTACAGAAAACGAATACATATATTTTTACCAAAGCCCAATTTTTCAGGACACATATATACGTCTTTAGTAACGAAAGGGTTAAACAACTGAAAAAATCCCTTGATAAATATTTAAAAAAAAAAAGAAAAAATTAAATAATTAAGCGGTACATTGTATTCTTTAATAAAATAGAGATATATCATTAAAAACCAATTTTATACATGCAGCAAGCTGTCTAAACTCCATTTATATGACATAAGATTACGTTAAATATTAATTTGGTAAAGAAACTTTGTCTTACCTGCACACAAGGCTTGCAGAGATTTACGCACAGCCCATCAGCATCTTTACTATAATGTTCAACAAGATCCTGAAGATTTCTGAATGTAGTTCTCCTGGCAATGAAGAAACCACCTTCATCCAATTGCCTAATACGGTAATGTTTAACTGTATCACCATCGCGTACTGTAACAAAATTTTAACTATTTTATTGCAAAGGAATTGAACTTATTCATGATTTTAAAATACAACATAAAATAAATATGAATAATAGACCATTTATTTTGAAAGTGGTATAAGTCAATTTTCTTCTGTTTTGAGATATTAAAATTCTGATTGTGTACGTATTTATGAGCTCAAATAAGTGTAAGTTAATTAATCTAATTGTTTTGTTAACAATTAACTAGGCCAACATTTTTTTCAGAAGCCTAAATGAACTTACACCACTTTCAAAAGAAATGTTTAGGCCATTTTATTCGTTAACGAAATTTCAATTGATAAAAAATTCTAATAAACAAATATAAATTGTTGCTAAATAAATAATTCGTATTACAAAATATATGTTTTCTGTTCTCTCAATTTTTTTCCAAAAATAGGCACTTACACCACTTTTAAAATTAATAATCCATATAAAAGTGAATATATGCTTTACTGTACTTACCTGAAAGGGAATAATCATTATGTCTACTTTCAGAGTCTCTAATTAAAAATGCACCATGATCATTTTCAGGCAATAATAATTTCTTCTCAGCTTCAATTCGTTTGATTTTTCTGAAGTACCATCTAGAAAAATAAATCAAATATTTTAAGATATATAAAAGTAATGTAATTAGTAAAGAAAAAGTAAATAAAAAAATGTTTGTGCAAATGCACAAGACCAAAGAAAAGCATTGCTTACTTAAACTAATTGATACTCAGAAGTGCCTATCCATGTTAATAAAACCTAAGAGTCAATACAAGTACTGTTAGTGAAAGCAAGGTCGCATTGACTAGTTGACTATATAGAAAGAAATTCATTTGGTGAAAATACAACAAAGGAAAGTAAACAAATCGAGATTTACGCTATTTTTCAATTATTACATTATAACTGTAATGTAATCTCCATAATATTTCTACTGTGTAATAACTTCAAGTATTTTTTTGAAGCGAATGCATAACTGTAAACTTTCATGTGACTTGCATTCTAAATGCAAGAATGTTAAACCTACACAATCATTCAGTTATTTGCTAATATTCAATATTTATTGCAATAATGGTATGAATATTCTTTAAATTACTATTACAAAATAATATTGAAGATATTATTTATTATTTTTACCTATGTATAAGAAAAAAAATGGCAAAATTTAAAAAACAAAGAAATATCAAAAGAAATTATATATATAATAAAAATATAACTTACGGTTCTGCTTCTATGGATTTTAATTTTGCAACATAATTGCTGGGAATATATCCCTCTTGTCTAGTTCTTTTACTTCTAGCTAACCACCAGTCTCCTTGGGTATCATTTAAGATTTCTAGATGTTCACCTTTTCTGAAACTTAAATCTTCATCTGTGCGTGCATCATAATCATACAGTGCAACAAAAATTTTGACAGTTGGCACATCAGCATCTGGAATCTGTGGCATAGGCCTAATAGGATCTGGAGGCGGTGTTGGCACTGGACTAGCTTGAGATGCAACCGCCTCTATATTCGGATTGCCTATTCTATCAGGCTTTTCTTTCTCTGTATCTGTTGGACTGCTGAAACAATTACCCATTTTTTGTATGTAGTTTCGATACTCGTCCAATAATCAAGTTCACTGTCACTGAGTCATGAAATATAAAAATCTTTCTCGCAGACGCTTTTCAGGTGTGCTTATGTTTGATCCTTTTGCATGGATAGTAAGGTATGATGATGTGAATATAAAAGTTTCATAGCACATATATCTCGGTGCGACGTTTAATAGAATTCGAAAACTTCTCATACATCCGTAGGTCCGTTTATCGGGCGTGATGTAAATATTACACGGCGAACGCACCAAAGTGCACTTTGGTTTTTTTTTTATTATTATTAAAAATGTTTAAAATAAAGGTCACTAAGAAACACGAGAAAATGCATACGAGTCCTTAAAATGCGATATAATTCGTAAAATCAGCAACTTTTTTCTCGAAGCTTCTCCTCTTCTTCTCAAGAAACTTGCAATTCTTTCGTCGATATCTAATAAGTATAATAAACATTGAAACACTTGGGATTATTTCATGATTTTACTAGGGAGCACACGGCTAATAAATGCGAGCGTTTATCCGAACGGCCACACAACGATGACACTTCATCGCGTCAGTATATATAATCGTAACACAAAATAGAGGTATGCTCTATTGGTATACGTATTTTCGTCGAGTTCGCGCTGATCCAAGCTTGACGTCATAATATGGCCCTTTTTGTGAATCAGGTTAGCTTGTAAATCACCAATTTTGTTAGTAATATTTATCGTTATGCGATCCTATTTGCAATCATGCAAAACATTATTACTCTATTAATGTCAATAGTGTGACCTATTTGAACGTTTCTTCACGCTCGGAAACTGTTTACCAAAAGTAGTGATTTTTCCTTTCACAAAAATAAAAATAAAACTGACGCGATAGATAAGAAATGCTACTAGAAAATTTAATTGCAATGAAAAATTTGTTATCTACAAAAGTATAGAAAAATCGATCCGCACGAGACCGCGTTTGGTCCGTTCTAAATAATTTCCCGATTTGTTACTCTTCATTGAATTAATCACGAATCCCTCAAATTATTACGCTTGGATCATTTTTTATCGAGTTATTTACACGAACGTACAACGCAAGCATACCTTGTTCAAATATAGAATGAGTAACGTGAATACGTCTTGTTTAAACGATTAAAAAAGAAAGTAAAGTGAAACATACATGCAGTATTTAAGGGCGTAAGAGGTAACAGATACAATTCGGATTTTAATTATAATCCAGTCACCCACGATATACTTCTGTTTCTATGCGTTAATACAAAAATAACGATTATCAATTAAATAATAAATATTTCAAAGAAATATGCTACAGAAAAATTTGAATGAAATTCGAGAAAAAGTATGGGAAAAACTATTCCTATATGGATAATAGAGCCCGCTAGATTTGAACTTATCCCACCGGTTCATCACAATATTCAGCAACAATGTAAATTCTCTTACACCGGAAGAAGGTCATTTTTTTTCTATCGTTGATATTCTAGCACTGGTATTGCATAGTTGCAAGAGTCTCCAGAAGCACAGCAATAAACAATGGTTAAAAGAAACGTGGACAACATAATGGAAAGTAACAACGTCGCCATTGCATTAAATCAGATCCGTCAAAATCCTAATTTTCACATGTGCGATACTGAGAACGGCGATAGGTAAAACACACACCCAATTTATCGTGAAAAAATGCAATTACGGGATGAACGTACTCCGTATAGTATTTTAAGACGCGTCTAAGATTACTTTATTTATTTCGAGAACAAACGCGAAAGATGAACAAACTTTTCATGAGAAACTGACGGAGAGGTGAAAACACCCATGGTGAAGGTAGCCAGCGGAATATAGCTTTCGGACGAGTTCGGCTGTGAACCCGAACTTAAACGAACCTTTACACCATCCCCAACCCAATATGCAAGTCGTTGGGTTGCCACATAATTTTCTAATATTTGACATATGTATTGTATCATATTAAATAATAGAACGTCTTCTTTTCTTCTATTATACTTCAGAGGAAAGATACTTAAATATTTTAATATAGTTGAAAAAATAAATAACGTAGAGAAACTAAGAGAAAAATGTCATTGATCTATTTTTCAAAATTTCTTTCTAAAAGTTGACACGATTAACAGCACGAAAGAATAATCGAATGACCTATTTAATATGTTGAAAAATAATTATAATTATTAAAAAAAAAAGAAAAAAACATTTAGTTTTAAATATCGTAAAAAATAAAGAGAAATTATTTTATTTTTAATATCCCATCGAATTTTTATATTTCGCACTTTCCTTTTAGATAATAGCGTTCGAGAATAGTCGTTACATAAATTTTTTATCAGAATTAATACACTTTTAAATTTTAATCAGCGATACTAAAATCTGAAAAAGAAATCTAGCTTTCTGTATCGAATAGTTAAAAGAATTGTTTATTAAAAAAGGCACAGTTGTAACAGTCAACGTAATGTAGAATTGTTATTCCGTAAATTAATTATATTTATACATTTAATCGTTAGATGAAGCGAATTGAATTTTCAGAATTAGTTCATTAATTAAGTTACTGATGAGAGCTAAAATATAGCGAAATATTTAACATAAGAATTTTACGTTAAGTTCACAATACATAACACATTGTTATAGCATAAATATTGTAACACTAACGATTTTAGATCGTACACGTATCATTATAACATGATATATGATATCGATTTTGTATCAATGCATATTATCGCTACTTAAATGATGATATATATGTAGCTATATTATTAATATCCATACATACATATATATATATGTTGTGTGTGTTTATTACCTGAAAAATCTATTGACAAAATTCTGAAGCATTTTACTTCGAAATATCTTAGAATACATTTAAGCGAACAACTGAATTTATATGAACACGTGACTATAACTTTCTACACATTTTACGCGATATTTCTTATTGAACTTTGCGATAAATGGATGAGTAGTGAGACCTATTACCGACGGTATCTTTGACTGCACTGCTTGCTTATTTCAAATTATCTGCCTTTGCTGTGTCCTGTATACATATATAAGCATATATGTACACGAAAATGTCATATCTTGATTATATACACACGCACCAGTACGTGTGTATGTATAAAATTCCATTTATTACATTATCAGATTGTACCGTTTAATCTAGTTACGTCTTCGTAGATACAGATACGTCAATATTTATTTAAAATATTTCGATCGAATCTAATACTTCTTTACCAAATGAAGTCTAATCTCAATGTATAGGAAAATCTTGTAAAAAAATGTAACGTAATTTAATTGCTTTGGGTATATCGCAATAGAAAAAAAATGTGTAATATTTTTTATCGATATCGTATAGGAAAACACATTGGTTTCACGGAAAAACGTATCGCAGAGGAATGATAAAGGTAATAAAAACTAGTTAGAAATCTTCGTCTTTCTGATGAATTAGTATCTAAAACAAATGAGATCAGACATGACAAAATTTCTAGTCGTATTTATAAAATAATGTTGACTTTCTAAATAATCCGATCACGGTTAGCGTGCTTGTATTATAAGTTATAATAATAGTTAAAAATATAAACAATATCTTTTGAACATATACTGATTAATTTATATTTACATTAAATATCATTATAAAAAAATACTATACATTTGTATAATATTTTCAATATGTTTTTTAAACTAAACAAAACATTAATGGAAGTGATGTAAATATCTAGAATATTAATAAATTAAGAAAAATGATTCTAATTATAATCGTAATTTTATTGTGATATTATAAAAGAACACTTTCATGGTTTACAATAATTATCCATTTTCATATAATTCTAAAGATTCATTATCACCATGTGTTGTTTTTTTTAAGCGTATAGAACCAATGAATGTATTATAGCTCTTGTATGCTCGCATCATGCAAAAATGATATATTAAATGCATCGTTATTAGATCTTTTTTTAACGTTCAATAGGAAACAATTGTCATTGACTTTACAAATAATATTCTATAGTACCTTAACGTTCAAATCATATTAAACATTCATCAGTATAAAAAAATGCAGTTCTCTAACAAATGTAAGGTGAAAGTTTTTTTTTTCCAGCTGTTTTAGTCTTTATGAAGATTTGTTGATTAGATAAGAATTACTTAGTAGTTGTTGAATCCTCGTTATCATCCGTATCAGGTACTTCTAAAATTTTTGGACCATACAAAAGAACATACGCGCAATGCCAATCGCCACCGCCGCTCAGTTTTAATACTTCTTCGCTCGTTACGGCGCTAACAGTTTCATCGTCACATTTCAACCATGTATCATGTTTTTGCCTAACCCAAGCTACATAATGGCCACTACTGCTCGATCGTCCTCTATGCGTTAAAACTGCTTGTAACGAATAATAACCGCTGTTGTTCGATCCTACATCTGTAATGATAATATTTCCAAAAATATCAGCACATTAGGAGAGAAAAGAAATTATATATTTCGATTACAAAACGATAAATTTGTATAGTCGCGTAAGAGTACTATTTAATGATAGGAAGTTTAATGTACTTGGATCTAATTAATTAATACTTAAATGCGAAAATAAATACAGTGATGTGCAAATACATTTTATAGCCACTGTATCTTATCCAAAATTGATTGGTACAATTTATGGGTGTTACTAATAGTACTTCTCAGTGCAATGTGTTAAATTTCTCATAAATGCATAATCATCCGCAGTTTGTTTATAATGTTCGTATAATCTTATTACCATTTGGAAACGAAAAAGGCTCCTGTTTAACTTTTTTTTTGCTTTCCGTTTTATCCTTCTTGTCTTTTATATTACGCAATTCTTCCACCAAGCGATCTTCGTGTTCTTTAAATTTCTCCCGCATTGGCGTCAGCTTACTTTGAAGTTCGCTGCTGCATAATTCGAAAGCATCGAATTCAAGCGGAAATTTAACATCCTTAAGAATTTTTGCATTAATCGCTTCTTTCTCTTTGTAATAAAAACGAACGAATTGGATTGTTAAATACGCCGGCAATCTGCTAATCTTTGACTGTAAATTATATTACCTTTACTAAAAGAAAATTTCGACAATCTAAACATGATTTTTTTTTCCTCTAATTGCACGAATTTTTACCGTTTTCGTATACATCGCATCTCTACTAAGAGTCGAAGACATTTTTGTAATCTGTTCCTGCATTTTATTTCTGAGTCCAGAATGCATGTATTTAACCTCTGTTGAAATGAAACAACTCAATTGCAGAAACTCTTCTTTTCCCTTAGTAGGCGGTTCATCTTCTGATTCTATACATTTCAACTCTGTATCAAATGATCCTCCAAAGTATTGTTCGATTAACGATCGAGGCTTAGAACTTTGCCCATTATCTTCTGATGATACAGAATTTTCCTGTTAATTATTTTACATAAATTTATGAACAAATTTTTACATATGTTAAATATTTGATTAGTAATCTTTAAACTGCAGATTTGTATGTATTTATGGAAAATTTAAATGTGCAAGAAATGCAAAATGCATATAGTATGCAAAGATAGATAAAATATACAAAGTATACTAAAAATTGCAATATTTAGAGGGTGAAACAATCCCCTATTTGAATCCGCTTTCTTCATCTTCAATTGCAAAATATAAATTTGCATGAAAATCTGCAGTCTACTAATCATGTTTATTGAAACACTTAACAACCTTTGATGGTAATTTTTGTTGTAACATTCTAATAAGTTCAGTCCAACATTCATTAGCATCTTGTTGCTGAAATCCACCATGTTCAGATTTTTCAGCGAATCTTGGAAATGCCAAATGCATCATCTGAACAAGAACAACAGGTGGCAAAGATGATCCCTTATCCATACTATCATATAAATCTCTTAATGCAGCAGTTATACTTTGTGCAGGTACAAGTGATGAACTACCAGCAGCTGCAAGCCCCCCTGAAAAGTTCTTTAAAGCATCCCTCAATTCAGGGACAGTCTTTAGGCACTGTACAGTTGCATTAAGATAACAAGTATTTCCTAAGTTTGTCAACCCAGCAGGTAAATCTAAAGCAGTAGCTAATGCAGATTCATTCATATCTTCTAAAAATAATGGTTTTTCAGTAGGCTCTACAGGAACATCTTCCTCTTTGGAACCCATCATTAATACAGTAATACCCTATAATAAAATCAAAATAATTACAATTTTATTCCTATACTTTGATTAACCCCTTAACGCACAAGTCCATAATCTATGTTTCTTTTTAACTACTATTATTAATGATTTGTGTTTTTCAATTCTATCTTGCTCTTATCTTTCTCTATTTTCGTAAATATAGTCCATATATCAGTAAAAACAAAGAAATCGTAAAAAATCGTGAAATTATGAATTTAAGCAAGGAAATTTGATAGTTTTGATTGGCAAATTGAAACAAAATTTGAACGTCAAGGAGTTAATAGTAAAATATATATCTATTATTATCTTACATCTTTTAATTTGATATTGCCCCAATCGTCATCCTTTAACGTCATTCCTTTTAACATAACTTTCTGCCTTTCTGGCTGCACTCCTGTCAGTGCAAAAAGTTGCGCTTTAAACAACATTGGTTCTTCGTCTGTATTAACCTCTACATTAGGATACAGTTCTTTTCCCCACTTGACTTTAACTAAAAGAAAAACACTTTACGTATTAAATACTGAAAACTGTTCGGCATAAAATTGAACGAAAAGTTTAAGGTTAGGGTAATTTGAAATTTTGCAACTTCTTCGATACGTACTCGAGTATTGAGGCATTTCTATTTCTTTCTTTAAATATTATTCAGTTTTTGTAAATTTATACCACTTAATGACCCTAATTTATAATATAGTTTTTTCACCAGTGAGTATCAACGTGCATAAAATGCACCGTCAGGCTTTCGCGAACTATACGTATGCATGCATATATATACATATATATAGATTCGGTAGAATAGAACTTGTCGCTATAAACTGGTAGGTGGCCAGCTGATTCAAAAATTGATATTATTTTGAAATATCTCGGAAACACGAGAAACACACTCACAGTATGCGTGAACTAATTTTTTATTCAGTTCCATACAAGATAATACTGTATTTGATTAAGTATAGGTATATTATTTGCAGAATTTCCTATAAATTAGGGCCAGCCTAAAAATGATTAATTTCAAGCTATCACATCATTATAATCGCGACAATGAATCGCGATTTCTAACTTCTCTTATTCTCTACAATCGTCGTTATAGTAATTATAACAATGTTCTTATATTACAATATTTTGTCTTTCCTGGCTTTAAAAACCAAAATGGTAACATCATTATACAATTTTTCAAATGTACATTTTGGAGAAAGGAAACTTGAACTTTTACTTATAGTAATACAGCAAGATGATAGATGAGGTTTCTTTAAAATTAAGCCCAAACTCGTAGAGTTGAATCCCAGCTTCCAGTAGAAAGTGCAGTTCCATCTGGAGAAACTCGCAAACAAGATACCCGATTTTCGTGTCCATATAAAAATGCGACTCTCTGGCATTTTAGTGTATCCCATATATTTACAGTGTAATCATTATACCCGGCGAAAAGTAGACGTCCGCTGACGCTTAAATCAACCGCGTTCGCTCCGAATATTATACTTTCTTTTGCGTAAACCGCTATCTCTCTATCCGCGCGCAAATCGAAAAGGCGACAAGTTGCATCGTCAGAACCCGTTGCTACTGCGTCACCACCTGGATGAAATTTTACCTAAACTCAACATAACACAATGAAAATCATTTTCTTAGAATATCATTAACTTATTTTTATAACATACACTGTGACCCCCGTATCCGCGGCAGATTAGTTCCAAGACCTTCCGCGGGTAGTAGCCAGGGACTGAATACCAGTATAATTTTCATATCGGTTTTATTCCAGTAAAACTATACTGATACTAATATAATAGCTTTAAGTATTAATGGTTACACGTGTTATCCTCCTCTTTATAATCTCATATATTATATATCTTTTGTGATTATTTATTTTCCTTATTTACCATTGTTTATCTCATTTTGGACTATGTATATGACTTACTTAATTATCATTGTTCCGTAAAAGGTTTATTCCACAAATAAATAAATGCCGAAATCGATTATTACCGAAATACCGATACCGTTATGATATCGGACACAAAAATAAATACCGGTATTATTTCAGTATTCTGATTGTAAAAATTGTTAGTCTAATGAAGCTAGAGAGCCTACATTTTTTAAACAATTTTAAAACCAGCAAAATGATGGCTTAAACCTTCCATATTTTCGCATGAACTATAACATATTTCGATTTGAACAAAATCGCAGTCATTGATTACAAAAGCGATCGATTTGGCATTAAATGGCACATGTTCGAACACAAATTTGCGGTTCATGATCAACCGCGGACATTAAATCCACGGATACGAGGGTCCAACTGTAATCTATTTCAGTGACTAAATATAACAAACTTTTACATACAGAGTTAACATCAGACTGATGTCCTTCGAAACTTTGAACACACTGACCAGTCCTCATGTCCCATATTAAAACCATTTTATCGCAACTACCGGAAACAAACGTGTTGCCAGTTTCGCTTGGTGCTAAATCAATGGACATGACATCACTAGAGTGACCAAGGAAACTTTGTAATAATTGTCCGCTCTCTACATCCCATAAAGCGCAAGTACTATCTCCGCTACCCGTTAAAATTTGTTGATCGCTATTGGGAAACACGCAACAAGACATGTATGACGTGTGTGTAGCAACCGTTTTTTTACGTGTTGATACGTCGTCTTCTTGACTCAGAGGATATACAGTCACTTTATTATCTAATCCTCTGTAAAAAAAAAAAAAAAAAAGAAAGACATAAATGCATCATTTAAGAGGGTAGACTTCAATGGCCGGGCGATACGATAGAGAGTTGACGTTACCGACAAAATTGGGAGAAAAATACAGTGGTACCTCGGTATACGTCCGCTTTGGAATAAGTCCAACTTGATATATGTTCCGTTTGGACGCAAAAAATTTTGTTCGGTCTACGACCTTTGTTTAGAATACGACTCGCATCACATTTCCAAAACATCCTGAGGAGAAGGCAGAAGCAAAGTTCTTTCTTTCAAATGAGCCATCGTTCGACCCAAAATCTTTATATAGGGATAAAAGTTGCATCCCATAACGTGTCGTAACTTGTTTTTTCCTAATTTTGTAGGTAATGTCATTCTTTGTCATATCACGCGACTAAAAAGTCACATGACTGCCGCAGTCCCTTAAGCCTTAAGATACAAATTATCTTGCAAATTTGAATTGTTTAATACCCGCAAGCAACAAGGGCACCACTTGGAGCATAAGCACAAGCCATAACCCAGATAGTTGGCATAGTAAGAGCATGTTCTTTATTCGTGGTAAAAGCATCCCATATTATCATTTTGCCATCCTAAAAGAATTTTTATATCATGAAATATTTTAAAGGTTTACATGGAGACTTTTAATGTATTCTGACCTGTGAAGAAGATACAATGTGACGCTTATCAGGGGACCAATCTGAGCAAAGAACTTTTGCCTGATGACCTTTCAAAACACGACGTGGCTTCACATTAATGCAACTAATTATTTCAAGTTTATCTGCTACACTAGCAACTGAAATAATAATAGTGAATATTTGTTTCTTACAAATTTTACAGAAGTAACTACAAAATGTTCAGAAATTGATACTTACGGGTAATATCATTTAATTTTTGTCGTTCATCCTCTAAACGTATTTTTAAACTTTCAGCTTCCTTTGCTAATTTTTCTATAGTCTCTGACTCTGTGGCAGAATCCATATCTTTATTTATAAAACGCTGGATACTTGTTAGCAAAACGTATAATGTTCCATTATATGGAATGTCATTTTTGTACAGATGTTATTACAAATTGACATTCGTTTACCTACAATACGATTTCTAATTGAAATAATTTATAAATAGTTACAAAGAAAGTGTAAACAATGGATTACCTATCCTGTCACTTACCGTTCTCGGAAAAAAACTGCAGCGCGAATGCAGTTATTAACAAGACGATAGATACTGTTTTGCATGCATGGAACTCTCTTATTTTTTTCTACTTTCTTCTTGACGATTATTCATTTACTTTCACATAAAATTAATAACAATATATCTTTCAAAGACAGTCACGAATAGTAATCAATACGATACGACAATAACAAACTGTAGCGCCGGTGCAATGATGCTTTTATATTCAACCAACTTAACCTGAACATGATATTTCATCGAAATAACAAGATTGATTAACCTTCCTCGCTATCGATGTCAAAAATCAAAATAATTAATAAATCTAAGTAAAATAGCAAATGCATATATATTTATTTTATCATGAGAAATATATAACATCATTCCGTAATTATTTACAGCAAAAAAAAGAAAAGAGATAGAATTTCGTACTTTTTTATATTCACATTACAAATATTGATCATATATTCGAATACAAAAATAATTATCCTAATATAATGCCCGTTTGTTAATAATTATACAATATTCGTATAATACGTATTTTAAATTCAAATTCTGGCGCAATTTCTTACAGTTGTATTGTGTAACTGCGGATAATCTCGTACCCAAAATTTATTGTGTTAATATTCCTATATTGTAAGTTCTGTTAATCGAGTACGTGCACTCAAAAAAATTTCTTTGAAATATAACTTGCGTACCGTACTTTACGTGTATTATTAAAACACAAAACGGTTTCATTGATGAATTAGTGCATATATCTGGATACGAGATTACGCGCAGGTCGATGGATATCGACTTCCTGCCGGTGTGGATGTCAGAGTGGGGCTATACGGGATGTTCTTCTGCTCGTCCCTGCCTTGATCGTTCTTCGTTTCTGAATTCGTGGTCCGGTTGACGGGCTTGCAACACACCAAAATGGCTCTTTTATCGTTACGTTTGGCTTCATCGATAGCAAGACAATTGCCGAACACTACGATCCAGGTAATCACAGAGAAAACTAATCCCTTTTTCGTGAATTATTTATGTAAAAAAACATAGGCGGAACATGCCGACATTTTCCACTTTGCGGCAACCGCACGAACCCATACGTAGCTTATGTAAAAATGTTACTTACAAACAAATTCATTGCGTCTCATTAACGCGTGATAATTGTGGTCAAAATTTTCTGACAATTGGGATATATGTCATAATTTTTTTTTTCTCCCTATGCAGCGGATTACATAAACAGAATAGTACGAAGTTATGTAATAAGTATTTAGACTGAATGTTTCCATGGCATAATAACAATAAGTTTTAATTTTACATTATAGGTCAAATGGCCTCTTAGTGTAGCCTCTTGCAAATACCATGTATCCTGCAGTCGGCGCTCTGCTGAAATTTCTTCCATCTTGGAAGAACGTATTCTTGGTGCTGCACCTAAGGTAAATCAATATATTTTATTAATATTTAAGGTGAATTACCTGTATGTAGTAATGTTAACTTAAATCAAATGTTATGTAACATACAGACCAATCTTGAGGAGACTGGCAGGGTATTGAGCATCGGTGATGGTATTGCCCGTGTTTATGGTCTTAAGAACATTCAGGCAGATGAGATGGTAGAATTTAGCTCAGGGCTGAAAGGTATGGCTCTGAACTTAGAGCCTGACAATGTTGGTGTTGTCGTCTTTGGTAATGATAGGCACATCAAGGAAGGAGACATTGTTAAACGTACTGGAGCTATTGTTGATGTTCCTGTGGGAGAAGAACTGTTAGGACGTGTTGTAGATGCCTTAGGTAATCCCATTGATGGCAAAGGACCTCTGAACAGTAAATTAAGATTCCGTATTGGTACTAAAGCTCCTGGCATCATTCCTAGGTATTTATTTTTGGTAAACCTTTACTTTAGTGACTTTGGAATGTATTAAAAAGAAATATAGATCAGGGGAGCTTGAACAAATTTTTTTATAAATACAGAAAATTTTAAAAAATCTGCGGAATGCGTGGACTGATCCTAATGATTTTGAAGTATGTTATAGAGAACGAAATTCTCAACAACTTTTGTTTGAACAATAATTGCCGCTTGGCTTTAGTTTTCGAGATATCTGCAAAAATTGTTGGTACTGCACATTGAACTGAGCCTGTACGCGTGTATCGCGCACACATTGAGTTTACTATGGATATCTTGAAAACTAAGGCCGTGCGGCAATTATTCTTCAGACAAAAGTTATCCAAAATCTTGTCCTTTATAACATACTTCAAAATCATCAGGATCAGTCCATGCATTCCGTACATTTTTAAAATTTTTTGTACTTGCCAAAAAATAGCACAAGCTCATTACTTTTTTAAGCTCCCTTGATCTCTATTTGTTTTCAATGTAAAAGTATATATTTTGAAAAAATCGAAAAAAAATAAGTTGATTTAAAGTAAACTTTTATCTTAATTTTTTTATACAGATTTCATTACCTTTTAACTGTACTTCTTTAGTCTTACATGGAGAGTATATGTACGTGTATCTTTTTGTTTGAAGGGTATCTGTCAGAGAACCTATGCAAACTGGAATTAAAGCTGTAGACTCTCTGGTACCAATTGGTCGTGGTCAACGTGAATTGATCATTGGAGACAGACAGACTGGCAAAACTGCCCTTGCTATCGATACAATTATCAACCAGAAACGTTTCAATGATGCTGGAGATGAGAAGAAGAAGTTGTATTGTATTTACGTTGCCATTGGACAAAAGAGATCCACCGTCGCGCAAATCGTAAAACGTTTGACGGACAGTGGAGCTATTAACTATACTATCATCGTGTCTGCAACTGCTTCCGATGCGGCACCTCTTCAGTATTTAGCTCCATACTCTGGTTGTGCCATGGGAGAATTCTTCAGGTAATTAATTTCCCCGAATTAAATTTTAACTTTCCTTGTAATTTAAAATGTGATAATGTAATGCAATAATTGTATTCGCACGTTTGATTACAGAGATAACGGAAAGCACGCTTTAATTATTTATGACGATTTATCGAAACAAGCCGTTGCCTACCGACAGATGTCCCTGTTGCTGAGACGACCACCAGGCCGTGAAGCCTACCCTGGTGATGTATTCTATCTGCATTCTCGTCTTCTCGAGCGAGCGGCCAAAATGAATGAAAGTTTGGGCGGTGGTTCACTGACTGCTTTACCCGTTATCGAGACACAAGCCGGTGATGTGTCCGCTTATATCCCCACAAACGTAATTTCCATCACTGATGGCCAAATCTTCTTGGAAACTGAACTGTTCTACAAGGGTATTCGTCCTGCCATTAACGTAGGTTTGTCGGTATCTCGTGTCGGTTCCGCTGCTCAGACAAAGGCCATGAAACAGGTGATATATATCTTCATTCATAAATTCAATGATAGGCATACATTTACTATATAGCAGAACAATTTGAATAACTTATATTTCGTTCAATAGGTCGCTGGTTCCATGAAATTGGAATTGGCCCAATATCGTGAAGTAGCAGCTTTTGCGCAATTCGGTTCCGATTTGGACGCGGCAACTCAACAACTGCTGAATCGTGGTGTCAGATTGACGGAACTTCTCAAACAGGGACAATATGGTACACATTTACAACAAGTATCATAAATTAGTGAAATTGTCAGTAGTCTGAAAAATATTTGTTAATGTTTTCAGTACCCATGGCTATTGAAGAACAGGTAGCCGTTATCTACTGTGGTGTCCGTGGATATCTCGATAAGATGGAACCCACAAAAATTACAGCCTTCGAGAAGGAATTCCTTGCCCATATCAGGTATTTAATTTTTAATTATTTCATGTAAATATTTATGGAAACATGTTTTTGCATTTTTTATTTAATTTAATATTTTTTTCAGGACTTCTCAACGAGACCTGTTGAATACCATTGCTAAGGAGAATACGATTAGCGAGGCTTCTGACAATAAACTGAAGCAAATTGTTACTGACTTCCTTGCATCCTTCTCTGGTTAAGGCATCAGTATAACGTAATTAATAATTCTCTGCTATGCAAGAGCCATGTGCAAATGATATCCATTATTATAGGAATATTTTAATGTATACCATTTGCACATTATAAATATCATTACGAAGAATTCCACATTTAAACATTAAATCACGATAGTCATATAAAAATGCTTCTACACATAACATGTTGACTGTTAACGAAATTAAAAAAATACAATTTTGGTAATAAACAGTTACTTCTCCTGAAGGAAGTTTCAAACATAGCAGAAGCAGGAGAAGTTAAAAAAAAATGAGTAATAAAGTTCTAGAGTTTTTCAAACCTGTATGTCATTTATTTCCCTTGTATATGTTGTACTATTACCTTTCATTTTTACAATAAAATTTTTTTCTTTTGTTTTTTTATTATATTCTGTTTGTACATTTCTGATGTACCTGTCTTTCTACCTTGAATATTATATTTAATATTATTATATATTTAAATATATCAGTAATAAATAGACTGCGAATTTTGATGCATTTATGGAAAATTTAAGTTTGCATAAATAAGTCGTAGAATGTATATAGTATGTATAAATGAACTATACATTGTTACACTTAAGGGGTGAAACAAATCTTTATTAAAATCCCATTTCTTTAATTATGCCTCTAAAAATACGAATTTATTTAAAAAATCGTGGTATGTTAATAAGTAGATGAAGCGAAAAAAGTATAGTAGAGTGATCCAAATTTGAACCTATCTTTATTTAAAACAAGGATGGTTCAAGCATTCAGAATTTCTATAATTTAATAACGTCTCTACCTATCGAATAAAAATCACAAACTGTATAATATACATCAATATAAATAATAGATTTTTTACGTATCTTAAATATATTTACTATAATTCAAATTGAACATCAAATCTTGAATCGATTAAATGATTACAATAATTAAATTTGATTTCTCTAGATCAGAATAGGCAGAGTGACTATTCCATGAAAAATGAGGAGTGGTGATAAATCGTAAAGAACTAAAAAATTATCTAATTCGTAAGATTTTAAGGAGTTTGCAGTGAATGAGTAAGATAAGATAAAATCTAACTTAAATAAATAGCTATTACACATCCGGACGAAATACTTTGCGAGAATAATGAAAGGAATTCGATCGAAGGAGCATTTAATTAAGAGTACAAGAGGCATTTAATTTTTAATGTGTTTGCCCGTGTTCGTCATTGCTCATTATTGCTGTTGCTGTACGTGCTGTCATCAAAGGTGTTCTATAAATAGTTGATATTTTCATAGTTTGTATATACCAATGTTCAACTGTTAAAACTCGACAAGGAGATCAGTTATTAATTTGATAAGAAAGTATGACTTCTGTTACCGAACCTGGTTCGTTACCTAAAACGAAGAAACCTTCGGGTAAGTTTATTGAAAGGAAGCTAATTTTTATTAGGTTATGTTTCTTTCTCTTTATTTCGTATATATTTATTAAAAAAAAAGAAAAAAATGATTTTTACAGTAGAAATAATAGATGACTTGTTCTCTATATTAAAATATAAAATTTTAATCGCGTGATTCTGTATATTATTTCACATACATAAATTCTTTCTCTCTAATCTCTTTTTTGTTACATTACAAAAATATTATATTTATTAGCTGTATTAATAAATAATCCGCTATTTTTAAATGAGTTAATGAATTTATTTAATCAAAAGAATAAGCTTTCACCCGAATAAGAATTTATGGATTACCTAAAAATGTAGCAAATAACTGCAACAATTTTTGAGACAAGCAACTATTTAATTTTGTTAAAAAAAAGTGTTAAGTTAAACAAGAAAAAAAGTGGATTATTTATTAGTACACGTAATACATTGCCACCTAAAACAGGCCATTTAATTATTTTTCAAATTTTTGATGACACAACAAAATTCTACAAATTTAACTTAAGTGGAATTAAAAATTATAAGTTCATAGTTTCTATGTCATGTTGCAGGTTTTTTAATGTTCTTAATATTTTTTTATATGTGATTACATACTCCAGAACAATTAGTAGGCAAATGTGATTCTCAGTGTCATGCAGCTATTCATTGAGTTATGTGCAACTCACATTGAAAATTTAAATCTTTTTCTTTTTATTTTTGTTGTTAAAAACTTGCAATAATTATTTTGTATTTTCTTTCTCTTAATTATATTTTCTTAAATATATATACTTTTCATAATACTTAAGACTTGAGTAGAATATGTAACCATATTAATTAACTTAAATTTGAATTTGTGTATTTAATATTATGCACTTAACTATGGTGTGACTCTTCATAATATATGAAAAATCAGAATGTGGTTCTCATTGACCTAATGCATGATATAGAAGATAATTAGGCAGTCTGTTTTAGGTGGGACACCCTATATAAGCTCTATACAGGGCTATACTTACTTTGGTATTGTTATTTTTATTGTTGTTTTTATATTTATATAGTTTATCAGATTTTATTTTATATGGATATATTTTATATTTCTATGTATTATTTGTATACAAGGGGATTCAAATCCATGAATATATATATTATATACTATTATAGAAATATTTCTATCAATGTTTTATTTAACAGATAGCGCATTTAAACAACAACGTTTACCTGCTTGGCAACCAATACTTACTGCTGGAACTGTTCTACCAACATTTTTCGTCATTGGAATTGCTTTTATACCAGTTGGTGTTGGATTGCTTTATTTTTCTGATCAAGTCAAAGAATTTATCCTAGACTATACGGACTGTATTTCTACAAATATTCTTCGCGCGAAAGGAATGCCTCCAAAATGCGCAGATGTTATAGCAAAGAATCGTTCGCAACATTGCTATTGTGAAATAGATTTCACCTTACCTTCTGACTTCAATGGAAAAGTTTATATGTATTACGGTTTGACTAACTTCTATCAAAACCATAGGCGATACGTAAAATCGCGAGACGATAATCAACTGCTGGGTAAATTAAGCCCAATTGTCTCAGGGGACTGTGAACCATTTGCTTATGATGGAAATGCGGTACCTATCGCGCCATGCGGAGCTATCGCTAATTCGTTATTTAGCGACGAATTGAAACTATATTCTATGAAACATAGTGGAGCAGAGGTACCCTTATTAAAAACTGGTATAGCTTGGCCCTCTGATAAAAATATTAAGTTTAAAAACCCTAAGGGTAATTTAAAAGAAGCATTTAAGAATTTTACGAAACCAAAGAATTGGAATAAGTGTATTTATGAGTTAGATACGAACGAAACTAATAATGGTTTCCAAAATGAAGACCTAATCGTTTGGATGAGGACTGCTGCTTTGCCTAATTTTAGAAAACTGTATCGCAGAGTTAATCATAGCGCAGATGATTTTACACAAGGTCTAGTAGCAGGGAAATATGTACTTAATATTACTTATTGTAAGTAAAAATGGTTAGCAGACTGTGTACTTATATTTATTTATTTATTTATTTCAATTATAATATAATATGTGTGTATATTATTTTATTTAAAAGATGAAATAATCCTCCTTAATTTTGTTAATAAAAATAAAAATTCGCATTAAAATCCGCAGTCTAATTATCAGCATAAATCGTAAATTAAAAGTATTTTTATAAATTAATTAATTTTTTCTTACAGCATATCCAGTATCTGAATTTGACGGCAGGAAAAAAATGATTTTGAGCACCACTTCACTGCTTGGTGGAAAGAATCCTTTTCTTGGTATTGCTTATATAGTTGTAGGATGTATTTGTTTATTATTAGGCATTACATTACTGATAATACACATCAAATGTTCTAAAAGGTAAATATCAATTATTCTCTATATTAAATTATATTTTTCCTTTTTTTACTTTTCACTAAATGGTGTTATGCTTAAAAGAGGCTTCAATTAAAAAGTTTAAAAAAATGCAATTTGCTTTGAAAGTAAGATTCTTTAACTTTAAAATATTCTAATACGAGTAAAAAAGGTGATATACTTTCATTTGTCATTTGCATTCATCGTATTATACTGCATTTACTATCAAGCTACATTAAAAATGTTAGAATTTGTAAAAATTTAATTTTGATCATGTGCCGCATTTTCTCCGGAAAATTAGTGGCGAATAATGCTTGAGAGTAAGTGTAATCTACTAATCACTATAACATAATAGATTTCTAGCAATCTTAAAAGTTACGTGAACATAAATTATTTTAAATATAATTAAAACTTGAAATAATGGAAATAATCGATTTAAAGACCTGGATGTATTAAAAAGATTATCAAATTATAATTTCCATCTATGACTTTTATTCTTTGAACTAATGTTCATAACATTTTATATTTTGAATTTAACTTTGACAATAAACTATTATATAATGTATGTTATACAGCAAACTAATGTAAAGATGACTGCAACAAAGTATGCTTAGGGCATCATAATTGTTCTTGTAAGTGTTTGTGATATCGTGTTATGTCTATCCTGCAAGAATGTTGATAAGATTGTCTTATATGTGAGATGGCTTGATAGATATTGTTAAATATTCGTATTTCGTTGAATTGTTCATAAACATCTTATGAACGTAAACTTTTGGTTTCAGACCAAATATGTGCATGTAGTTACATATTACGTACACGTTGTCTTTTGTTTATAACTTTTTGAATCTGTATATAACTGTGAATCATTCACATTTTTTTACTAATAATTCATATTATTTTGTTTTTTGTATCATTTGTTTTATTTGCTTTGTACACTGCATATGACGTTTATTAATGCTGTATCATTTGAAAGTAACATATAATGAAAAATAATTAACATCAGAATCATCATTCTCCATACGCATTGTATCATACATTATTATCATACAATTTAATTATTATATATACATTTACTGACGAAAGACAAGGAATAAAGTAAGCATTTGCAAATTTTTGTATATACTTTACTTTTGGAGATTTATTTATTTATTTATTAGTATTATTAAACAGAATTAGAATTAGAGATACACGAATTAGAATTAAACCCTTGCATTTGAGGGCTTCAAAGTAAAGCCATTTATAAAATTTGCAATTCATAACATAATGGCAAAAACAAATCGTAATAACTTCACTTATTCTTCTAACTCTTTGCACTCGAAAGTTTGCCAAAATAAACCAGATTTATAAATTCCCGACTGCAAATGGTTAATAAGATAACTTATTATTTATTAATGTATATAACGTTACCTTTTCGTGTTATTTTTAATTCTAAGCTGTACATATCTCGGAAGATAAGGAATATACAGAAATTTGCAAACAATTACTTTGTTTCTTGACTTTCATCAGTAACTGTATTTAAGTATTTTGAGAAATTCACGTAAATATTAGGGTACGCAAGATCCTGAAAAGATTCGGGATTCTATCTCTGTGTCCAGAAATTCTATCTCAATTTAGGCTCAACAATCTCCATCTTCGAACAATTGAAATTTTTTCAACTCTTTTCCTACTTTCAAACATAATATTTTACAACTTGTTAAGACCTGCAACGAAAATTTATATGAATATTTTTCTCTATACTCCAAGAAATTTCCAAACTGTTTACAAATAAATAAATATTCGTGATATCCCGAGTTCCGGGAAAAAATTCTCATATCGCCTCAATTTAATATTTTCGGATTCTCTTTCATCTCCAAGAATCATGAAAATATCAAACAAAATTGTTATCAAAATAGTCTTTGGATTCTCGGAGTTCTTGGAAAACTCGAAAATCCTGAAAATGTTAGAAGTCGCGGATATTTTCGGGATTTTTCCCATCCTTAGTAAATATACATTGGCATATTAAATGTTTGTATGTAAACGTATATAAAAGTAATTCGTAGAATACATAATGTATAGCATGCTATTGTTTAGAAGGTAAGATGTAGAACCTTCGTCGAATTGCGTTAAATATTTTGTTAACAATTAATCATATTTTGTTTGCATCGAATGAATGAATTATTTTGCCTCCTTTTTTTATAGAAATAAGCTTACAATTTTAATAAATACTTCACCAGTTTTGTATTCAAAATTGGCTTCTTATATTTACGCAATTTCGTTACATAATTCTGTAATATATTTTTTTTAGCGTAACACAGATGATCAATGTGACTCCAAATACGCCATACCAAGAATAATTATACGCGTCATTGTTAAAGAGATTGAAGAACATTCTAGGTATTCTGCATTTAATTTGTAAGTGTTAAGTATAAAAGCAATTTAACTTCGGTAAAGTGTATACTTAGAAGAAAATTTCATTTAGTTTATGTCTAAAAATGGAAGATAAAAATTGTTGATTAATGAATGAAGTAATTCACATTTTCTTCTACTAGATAGTTTAATGAATTTTTTGTTATAGAAAGGCTAATTTAATTGTTTGATATGTAAACACGATGTAACATTCATGCACAATTATGCTGCAGGAATGCAATCAATGATATATGGACTTGCAATTAAGATTATGGCTACTTATATATATATTTTTCATGTACATGTATCGAGATACCCGAAATTAAACATAAATTGCTATAGGGTACTACAAAAGTATATTGAGAAACGATATACGAGTATTTTCCATTTTTATAACTTTAAAACGTCGAATAATTTTGTCCGGAGATCAGTTTAATTAGAAAACTAAAAGGTGTAAACGTAACATTTTTACGGATTGTTAATAACAAATTTTTTATATAACATATTACAATAAGTGCGACATAATTTTTGTGTATCTCGATATATTATAAAAATTCAATTATTGATTCATAGTGTACTATGAAATATTTTTAGTTTTACTCTAGTCACTCACAAATGTATAAATATACGAATAAAAGAGTCACAAAAATATTTGTTCACATACCTATACGTGTATATTTATAAAATTAAAAAAATTTTCAAAAACATCTGTAGTATTTTAATTTAAAAATATATTTATCAATTTCAATTTTTAAATATACCAATTGTATTTGTTCCCTTTTTTGTTTCACATTTCTTTCAATCCTGTAATTTACTTCGAAACTATGATGTAAGAAAAAAAATAATGCGTTAATTAGAATATTGATTAACAATAAATATATATGTATATATATATATAGATGTATAATTAATGGAAATGAGTTTAATGTTAACACTCTCTCGACGGGATGGCAAAATGGGGTGGGATGGGAGTAAAAGATAGAGACACTGCTAAGATCGTGTCACGAGAAATCGGAATGGGTTCCAATGAGGCTTACACCCCAAGATTTGAAATATTCTCAAAAAATATATATTTTCAATTAGTTATTCACAGAAGGTATTTAAATTATATAAATAAAACAAATGAGTACTTAATACCGCATGTATCAATAGGAAGTGAAATAAAAAGTAAATGAATAAATGTTAATAAAGAATATATTATTGAATAAATAATATTATATTCTTTCATTATTATTTCTTGTGTATATTAGTGAGTAATTATTATACGTAGTCACAGTTGTTTAAAAGAAAGAAATCGAAAGAGATTTTGTAGAAGTAGCGAAGAATTAGTTTCTGCAAGAGTTCCTATAAAATTTATAATCAATTTATTAGTCTACAGTAACATATTAAATTCAGAACAAAAAATATTAAGAAGCGAAAAATTTGAAGACGAAGCGCGAAACAACCTCCTCATTCGAACGTCGGCGGAAGACTAACGAAGAGCGTAAGTTGCCGCCTGGCGATCAAAGTCGTGACGTCACAAAATGGCGCGCTATACTGTACGCAAGCGCAGTACTCTAAATGTTTCGAGAAAATTAGCTAATTAGTGGTTTTCTGTGATTAATTTATAAACCTTTTAAAGTTGAATCAGAAAAACAGAACCTTTAGCAACTTTCACGTATAATTTTTAATAACAATTTTATTTGAGACAATTAATTGTTAACAATTATTTCATGAAACATCTGCTCTCGTATTATAATTGCCACTTATAATGATTCATATATTACTCGATTTTCGTTTACTGAATAAAACCACGAAAAGTTGTATGTATGTTACACTTATCTATATTTAAACGAACCTTCTTCTCTAGTCGGTAGATTTGCCTTCGCCACGGATTGTATGCACTGAAGTAAGCAGTTGCCGTAATAGTTTCGCGACCAAATGCATTTGTGTGAGGGAGTAGGAATCGTCGAGACCTGTGAACACACGTTGGACAAAATTTATGCGTTGGTGGCGACCTATTTCAAAATTGCAACACAAATAAACAAATTATCACAAGTGGGAAAACAATAGGAAAATAAGAAAACACTTTCGTTGAATATGGCATAAAAAATTTCTTATTATACATTATATCGCTAAATGAATTAAAACAATTTCATTAGCTTTATATAATACTCTCTTAATCTTTTGAATAGGATTATATAGTTGCATATAATTATAAGATAACATCGAACGTCATTATTGTAATATATACATATAATGTGCAACGCATACATATCGAAATGAATTATTTTCAATTTGAATTCCGATTCAATTCCGATTCAATTTATTTTAACGTACTTAAAATTATTTCTATGCATACATATTGTTTGACTTGTACACAAGTTTATTCGTAATCAATTGAGAAATGTGATACGAAAAAATGTACCCTTCTCGAAGCTGATAATTCGTTGTATGCTAAAAAATTTACAAGCATCGCTGCCGTCGGTGCTGCTACCCCTTAATTTGGTAGTAAAATAGGTTATGCTATAATACGTATGTAGAATCAATGTAACAATAATACCGTAATAATTTTCATGGATCTTAATGCAAAGATACGTAATTTACAGAAATATGATACTGACAAAAATTGGATAAGGTGTTAGTAGTAAAATGAAGCAGAACAAATCGAATCGAAAGAATCAACCAAAACTTTCGGCTCGGAGCGAATTTGAGTGAAAGAACTATTCTTTCCGAGATTACTGGGCGTTTATAGAGAAACAAAATAATCTGATCTCATTGATAATTTGAAACTTTAGAAAAAGTTCTTCTTATCGCTTATTTATGACACGCTGTTTATCAGTAAACGGAACTGATTATTATAGAAAGAAACTATTAGTGTGAAATGTACTCTTTGTAATCGATGATGATATCCGTTAAATTTAGTACGCTTTACAAGTTTCGCTTTATCATAATTCGAACGGCCCAACGTTACACGATGTTTCATGGTAAATATTAATTTAAAAAAAAGGGAACAAAAGACTAAATAACATGGTACAGTGGCTCACACTAAAAATTTATCATTCCAATTTCGTCTATAAAACATTCGCAATTCGTATAGGAACATTCCATCTATGTCCTTATTTGGTTGAATGTAAAGAATAATGTGAAATTTTCTAAAACAATGGATGAAAATTTAATGTATCTAACTAATGACACGTGTGAAAATCAATTCATGCTTAAAGTTGTCCACCTATGCTTTTTGGAAATTCCTTCAATTAAAATATATGTTATCAATCAGTTTTTAGTATTTCCTATTTGTTAGACTGTAAATATTTTATTTGATAATAAATATTTTAATTATTTTCAATTATTCTAATATTTTAATTAGGGAAACTCTCAAAGAGAAATAGCAAAAATTGAAAATTGAAGTTGCAGTTTACAGTACAGTATATTACAATATCATTTTATGTGTGAAGAATATATATCTGATTTATATTTACTGTATTTTATAGGGAGAAGCAACTAAATCTGAGCAATGAACAATTTTTAGCATAAGCCACTGTAAATGTATTCCTATCATTGACTTCTTTGCACCTTTTTCTTTTTAACATGTACAATATTTTTTCTTTTTCTTTCCTAATACATATTTTTGTACAATGCTTCCATAAAATATTTCTGTTATACATATCTATAAATAATTTCTATGTTAAGAATTATTCTATAATATTATTGTACAATTTGTATAATTTTCAAGTCACATTGCATTTGTATTAATTTAAATATTAGTTTGTAATTTTATTTATACAGGTGGATGGGTACTCGAAATTGTATACATATATAATAATGTATAATATTCATTTTTAATTGCCACAAGTAAGGAAATCGAATTTTACACTTACTCTTACTTCAATCTTTATTGGATTGAATTGCATTTACAATATCATTGCCATTGTCAATTACAAAAAAGCAAGTGTAATAAGAGTATTCAATCCACATTTACTCAATGATATAAATTATTGCAGCCTGTATGTGATTCTGTTAAATGAATACTTGGATAATTGATAATATGTTACAGTAACTAAAAATAAAATAGTTTTCATACAATATATTACAAATTGTTCTCTTTGCTTGTAAATTTTTAAAATTTTATTTCACTTACGTAGAATACGAAAACTACGAATCTGAAAGAGTAAGAGTAAAATCCGATTGTAGAATCAGCCAACTCGCGACATAATATTCGATGATTTTCCGGTTCCGACCCGAACCCGAAATGTCGGGTATCCGCCCACCTCTAATTATTTGGATGTTCATAATCTTTGGTCACTGGTTAACATTTATTTTCTTCAGCTTTTATGTTATTTAATTACAGTACATTTACGCGTATGAATGTATTTTAGGTTTCCCATGCTGCGAACTTATAATGCGATATCATTGAGAATTTGTTTTTATTCCACAAGATTATGATTATAATCATGTAGAATTTAGCATAAGGAAGATGACGCCTCATTTCGTAGCTCTGACACCCATAAGAAGACGATGTTTGATCATACTCTCGATAGTATTAGTACCATGCGCCATTTTAAACCTTTTATCACCATCAGAGTTACATGAAGAAACAGTCTTGCAAAATAGTATTGCAGAACTGCAAGCTAAATTGGAACATTTACATGCTAAATATGTTACAAGTCAAGAAGAGATAAACTTGTTGTCGCATCAGTTGTTGCAGTTAATAGAGAACAATCACATTTTGCCAGATCTTCAGTTTCTACTTAACAATGCTACATCAAATGTGACAAATATCAAATTACCATCTATATATAACTTTCTTCCTCATTTTTTGAATGATCCTAATAGTCTGCGTCCAGCATTTGTTCAGAGTAAAGGCCGTTCTGGAGTTAGTATGGTATTAGGTGTGCCCACAGTTAAAAGAGAAGTGCAGAGTTATTTAATGGCCACTCTTAAAAATTTACTGGATCGCATGAATCCTGCAGAAACGGCAGACACTTTGATTATCGTGTTCATTGCCGAGGTAACTATACTATAAATATATTAGGTTGTTCGGCAAGTTAGTAGCGTTTCTAATAAGTATATATTTTTGTAAGAGATTTAAATGTGCAAAAAAGAGCAAAGTATGCACAATATACAAATTATAGTAGAAATTACAATATTTAAAGGGTGAAACAACTGCCCCAATTTATGTTCCTCTACTCCGTTTTCAATTTTAAAAATATGAATTTGAATAAAAATCTGCAGTCTACTAATAAGATTACCTTAAAGTTTTGTATCATACTTATTGTTATATTTTTTTGCAGTCAGATTTGGAGTACGTGATGTATGTTGCAAAGCAAATTGAAGTTCAGTAAGTTACATTTAACAAATAGTTGCGTATGTCATTATTGATTTTTTTTTAACATACATTCAATTAATTTGTATTTATTTAAGGTTTCCAATTGAATTCGAGGCTGGTGTGATAGACGTAATATCTCCGTCTGCGTCTTACTATCCAGACTTGTCTAAATTGCGCGATACTTTAGGCGACGATCACCAAAGAGTAGTTTGGAGGTCGAAACAAAATTTAGATTTTGCATTTCTTATGTCGTATGCCCAAACAAAAGGGACATTTTACGTACAACTGGAAGACGACATTTTAGCTAAAAAGAATTTTATAACTACAATGAAATCTTTCGCGCTGCAGAAGATTGCAACTAAAGAAAATTGGTTCGTGTTGGATTTTTGTCAGTTAGGATTTATCGGTATGTAGTCGATAAATTGAATGGTTCGTAACGAAAATAACTTTTGTGAAATTTTTTCTTCTTCCAAAAAATCAAAATCTACACTAGCTTCTTCGAATTTTGCACGATAGATATCGAATTATTTTTAATCAAATATTCATTGTATTACTTAATTACGTTAATTACGTTAAAGCGTGAAGTTATATGGCTCTCGCGTCTAAGATCCTTTATCATGACAAAGGTTGCTTTTTTGTGAATTCATAAATTGTAAAAAACGCCTTTGATCTTATTTTACATTTAGGATTTTTTTATTTTTTTTTTTTAGGGAAATTATTTAAATGCGCAGAACTGCCATGGTTGATCCAATTCTTTTTAATGTTTCATAATGATAAACCAGTCGACTGGTTATTAGATCATTTGGTATCAACTAAAGTTTGTAGTCTTGATAAAGATAGTGTAAGTATTCCCTTGAAGAGTAACTTACCCTTAAAGTACTCCAGTACTCTACTACTCTACTACTCTACAGTACTCATTTCATGAAAGTTTGATATATTTTAGAAACATTGTAAAATGGCTAAAGCGGAATTGTGGGTTCATTACAAACCCTCTCTGTTTCAACACATAGGAACGCATTCTTCATTAAAAGGAAAAGTTCAAAAATTGAAGGTATGTAAAACAGAAGAAAGAACAGCGTATTTTTGTTTCTACGTATACTGTATAATAACTTAACTGATGTTACGTTTAGGATAAACAATTTGGAAAGATAACGTTATATTATGCACACGAAAATCCAGATGCAGTAGTAGAGACTCAAATTAAACCTTACAAACAATATACATTACAAAAGGCCTACAAAGGTGAATCGTTCTTTTGGGGTCTTTTGCCGCAACCGGGAGACCATTTAAAGTTCAAATTTTCCCATCCTATTTTTATAAAAAGGTATTTTTAATATTAAAAAAAAACTACATATTGTGAATCACAAAATAGAGATAATAATAATACTACATTAATAAGCAACTTCTAACTAATAATGATACGAAACAAAACAATATTACAGATTCTATTAATATTTTTTTTGCTTTTCATATTTCTATTACTTTTTTGCTTGTGCTAATAATTTTGTACTATTATAATCTTATAAAAGTTGTTTTACTATATTGCACTTTTGCAATATTCGCAGGTACTTATTTAGAAGTGGAAATCCTGAACATCCATCTGATAGATTTTATAATACAACAGTAGAAGTGTTTACAGATATATCTGTGGCTTTAAATAGAAATAGCAACGATATTACCGAAGATGGTTATGTTATTATAGGTATTATATAATATTATACGTACATTTACATAATTAATGCAACACACTTTTAATGTTATGTCATGATTAGGAAAATTTGATGCACTCGGAATTGCTCAAGGAACGGTAGATAAAAAATTAGGGAAAGTGTTGATTCTTCGTTTGACTGTTCACAGTGAAAGTGAAAATTGGGCGATTTTATCCGAGGTAATATTTATTAATAATAGATTCCTTAGCCATTTCGCTACGGCATAGATGCAAAGATCGGAACAATTTTTGTTAATGTGCAAACAGTATGGGTATAAATATTCGGATACTTTGCACGAGCAACTAACGATTTTTGTTCATTTTTCGTGAACTTATCAAATTGTTTCACATCAATTTGCGAAGTTATTTCTCCGTACACCAATTTAAAAAATGACTGTATCTTAGAACTTATCAAAATTTTCGTATTTTCATCTCTGTCACGTGAAATTGACAAAAGTGGATTTGTCAACTTTTTCCCTTGTGGTCTTCGTATTCGTAGCGAAAGGGTTAAAAAGCTGCTAGATTTTGACATTATTCATTTCTTATGTTTAACAGATACATATAGTCGAAGATCATCCTAGTTGACCTGCGGAAAAAGTATTTCGAAAGTTTTTTCGGCACCATTTACAGGGATAACACGTATATTAAGTTAATTATTAAATTATTTTTAGTCTTATTTTCTGTGTCCTCATTTTTCACTAGGTAGTAAATTAAAAATTATTCGTTTACCACCGTCCACCGTAAAAAAAGATTTGTTTACGTACTACATTGCTAGATCTAACTTTTTACTTACATACCGAATTTAAAAACGCCTACTTCGTGTTTAAGATAATATCACCATTATCGCGCGTAATGGGACAATATGGATTGAAGTCCTCCATTAACAAGGAAATCTCGTTCATATCCGAGGTCAGTTTTATTAGAGCAATTTGCAAAAAATTTTTGACCAGTTTTTACCAATTCTCTAATCGATACAGTACCTGCATAGTCGATATGTGTTATTTCATTTACTAAAGATCAAACTACCACTTATAATTTTGCGCGTTTTCTTGTAAGTCGGCAAAGAATTTTTTACAATTCTTAAATCTCAAGCACAAGCTTATTAAGATGAATAAGAATTTCGTATACTTAACATATCGCGATAAAAATAAGTGCCAGACTATTTTAAGAGATTTAAGGCCAATGAAGCAAAGTGGGTGATTTATCTTTTCGCAAGGAAAGAGAAGACGTTGAACAAGTATACATTTGTAACATGTATAATTATGTGCAATTTATATACTTTCTGTAATATATTATTAAAGGTGTAATATTAAAGTCTAGATTCAAATATTTGTTATGTTTTTATAAAGCGAACGGTGATATGAAGTTTGTATTGTTCTCATATATGTATTATTTATTTCGTATAGGTTCTTATATATATACTTATCTATATATCTATATATATATATATATACATAAACACACACTCATATAAATATATATACGCATACATGTATTTTCATATAAAATAAACTATATTTTTCTGAACATTACGATAAAACATCTTTTGTAATTATTACAAATATTTCAGCCTATTTTTATTCTCGTGCTATTCAAATGATAGGATTGAATTAATTAGAAGTATACCAATAAATTTCCACAATATCGATTGATTTTTTACTTTAAAATCAATCAGTTTACATTGTAAACCATGCCATAAGTTAGCTTTAATGAACAAAAATGGGTTGGGATAACAATTTAAATGTAAACTATATTTCTCACTTATTAAAAAAATAGTATTTATTAATACGCGTAATATATCGAGTATACTTAAGCAATTATAATTACGTTCTCAAGGAAACCATTACCCTGAATGGTTTAGGGCCAGGGGTGACACCTTCTACAAATGCACCCGACACTGGCTTTTCTTCAGGTATCGTGGAAAATGTAAATGCTTGCAACAACGTGGTAGCTATGATAAATAAGTTGCATCTAGCTAAGTTCTCCCCCATACAACGATGTCTCCCTGTGACGTTGACAAAGCTTGTGTGAAAAGTTTCGTAAAAAGAAGTGAATTGCACTTTACTGCGGAATATTTACCGATACTGAATGGAAAGTATGTTGGCGGCGAAACAATGTTTCCGCTTTCGTCGATAAATCTTTCTGGCCGGAAGTCTTCCGGATCACTCCACGTGTCGTCCATTAATATTCCGTTGAAGTTCACTATCAGCATGGTATCCTAAAATACCGTCAATTAAATCACTTCTTTCGAAGTTCAATTATTTCTCCCGACATGTTATTACGCTAAATAGTTACTTTTGGTATTCTGTGACCTGATATCGTGGTATCTCTCAGCGCTCTATGGGGTACGTTAAGTGTTCGCCCCGCGAACATTCTCAGCGACTCCAACACGATAGCATTCATATATGTCATTCTAAAATAACATAATTATGTTTTACCCCGGTGATTACTTGCAAATGCTACTTCGAAACTTCAACTATTCGCGGTCGAAGTACGGGATATCCCCGGCGAAGTACTTTTACCATTATTGCACTAAACCGAGGAAAATATTGTTTCTTGTAAGAATACAGTAATCCATGTAACTGGAATTAAGTTTTTTAGGTAATAATTCATTGAACTTACAACTTCCGGTGATTTTGATAAACGTGAAAATTACGCCAAAAATATTACAACCGCAAATAATTAATTAGTTAGTTAGTTAATTTGTTAGTTATCAATAGAATTCTTCCCTTAGCAAATTGCTATGCCGAGGGGGTTGACTTTTTCACCCGTGAGCCAGCAGATTTTAAACGCTCCATAAACGGACTACTTAAAAGTTTATAATCTTACGTTGCGTGTTTTCTTTTTTATCTTTTTCTTGTTATTGTAATTCTTTGTTTATAACTTTATATGCGCCAAGGGGCATTGATTTGTTTATTAGTAAATAAATAAATAAATAAATAAATGAGATCGATTTTGTACGAATTTTTTGTATCACCTCGTTCTGTCTTCCAAAGTCGGCGGTCTGCCACGACCGATTACTCTATCTATTTCTTCGTGTGCTTTTTTCTGAACTTCCGGAAAAAGCACCAAATAAAAGAAACAAAAGCTAAGAGCTTTGGTAGTAGTTTCTGATCCAGCCACAAATAGATCGACGCAAATAGCAAGCAATTGGGCCTCTGAAACATGGCCCGGTTTCATTGCAATTAATAACGTGGTGGTTGTACCGGACTAATTTAATAAATTTATCTTTATGACTTTGGAGTTATTCTTCATCTTTCTGCTATTTCGGATTCCGCACAGTGCGTCGATTATGGACAGAGGTAAAAGAATCAGCTTGTTTCATAAACATGTTCAATATGCGTTTGTAAAACGAATGAACGGTCGTCAATTATTCTGGGAGTGAAAATTTCTATTGTACTCCATTCTTTATACTTCTGCTTAATTTGTTACTTTGCCGCGTATAAATTATGGTACATTAGAGCAATACGTAATACAGTTTATTTATAAGTTAAATGTGTTTTTATTGTTTGCTTCTAAAAAAGAATGCGAATATTCCTACGATCTTTTGAAACATGAATAAATTCTTAAAGTTCGATTTTGGCCCCCCAATTCCACTTAGCTCGACGTACTGTGTGCTCCCGTCGCGAAATAATGAAATTGGTTTAAAGACAATAAAATCGTCAAGCCAAGACCAAAACATTTGCATACGCTTAATAATTCCCATGCCCATTTTCAATATTTAGATACCTGAAAATGTGTCACTGTAATTGTCAGATTTCAAAATAGTTAGATATACATCCATTAGGTCTCTCGGAGATTCCGGTTTGAGGGTATTTTTATGATTATTCAGCTCTTCCTGCAAGCACACTATTTAGCTTCTTGTAGGATTGTTACTGATCCTGCAAATCGTAATCGACTCACGCTTAAAAATTTCCAAAGTTGCTGATGGACCTGCAAGAACGGTTTATAGCCAGACATTTCCGGTATGATGTATCTCAATATCGGGAAGTGACTAAACGGCGCGCCTATCATATCAGTTTCCTTGAGAATTTTTGTTAAGATCTGTTGCAACCAATTTAACTCCTTATTATCGAGATTAAATCTATAAAAAAAAGAAGATAAAGTTAGATGAGAGTTTTAACCCTTTGCGATCGATTGTCACAAATAGCTGCTCAAGCTTTTTTCCATTTCCTAAACGCGTGTCTATTTTTAAAGTAAGAAACTCAACTTATTATTATTAATAGACACTACTGTATTAATAATTGCACAAGAATTCGCTAAGCTCCGTTCCCAAAGGGTTAATAATTGGCCGAAAATTAGTTAAATACACTGCCCACCAAAAGTAAGGGATCACCAATTTTGGGCCGAAAAATTGTCGATGTTTAAACTGTTGTAACTTTGTGGAAAGAAAACGTACAGAGGTGTACCTTTGCTCATTTTAAAGAGCAAAGCATCTACTTTTTTTCTGCATTGAATTGAATTTTTCGAAGACGCTTTTATACTCGGATACGGGGCGAGAAAGTGATGATAGCTTTTTCCCACCGAAATCTTTCAAAATCGAACGACTCCACGGAGTTTAATAAATTCTTTTCGCGACTCGTTTCACAGTGAGTTTAAAAGAAGAACCTTTCTCGTTATGGCTCATTAGAAGTTGATGTACGATTTTTTTCTTGCTGGATTATATACAATATTTTTGTTTATAAACTCACAGTGGTTCAAAGATCGACAAATTTTCCTCCTAAAATTAGTGATCCCTTAATTTTGACGTGTAGCGTATTATATTATTTCGTCCGCAAAGGGTTCGTTGACAACAGATTTTTACCATTTTTCTTTCCAAAAAAGTAGACTGAAATGTTTACTTTCAGACCTTATTTGCGATTTTTAAATCATTCGTGCATTTACTCATGCATCGCAATTCAAACGTACATTGTAAAAAAACGAAAAGACTTTTTGGCTAACTTAACATTTTTGAAAGTTCTTTCTTACGACTCGCGATGCTTCGATTATCAATTAAAGTGGAAAGAAAGTTCGAAATAACAGAGAATGAACAACCTTTTACCAGCCATCATTCTCCACAAAGTATTGAGCGCCGTAACTCCGAAAGCGTTGTGCATCGGCATCACCATTCCTGGATTGTTTTCACTAATCTTCTTCACTTCCACGTATTCATCGGCATTCACATAAAAATCCGAAGCTTTTAATTGTTTCCCACGCGTCTCATATTTGTCCATCGATTCCGATGCATTGTCCACCTTGTCCGTCTTAATTAATTTATATATTTGTCCGTCATCGATCTTGTTGTTGTTGCCTTGACACGTTTTAGAATCGTTGATTCGATTGTTGCAATTGTCGTGGATCATCTTTCTAAAATGGTCCGCGAGAGCTTGAGCTTCCTCTTCTATTATCGTGGCCATGCTTTTCCGACCAAAGCCGAATTCGCGCAGTTGCTTTATTACGAATCTTCTCTGTTCGATCCACAAAGTTTCGTCGACAACGATCAGACCTTCGATCGAGGAAGCGATCATTACTATTCAAAGGAATTACTATTTCAAAGGATTCCTATTCAAAAGAATTACTATTCCAAAGGATTACTATTCAAAAAAGTTACAATTCCAAAAGATTGCTATTCAAAAGAATTACTATTCCAAAAGATTGCTATTCAAAAGGATTATTATTCCAAAGGTTTGCTACTCAAAAGAATTACTATTCCAAAACATTACCATTCAAAAAAATTACTATTCCAAAGGGCTACTATTCAAAAGAATTACTATTCCAAAGGACTACTACTCAAAAGAATTACTATTCCAAAGGACTACTATTCAAAAGAATTACAATCCAAAGGATTGCTATTCAAATGAATTACTATTCCAAAAGATTGCTATTCAACAGAATTAGTATTCCAAAGGATTGCTACTCAAAAGAATTACTATTCCAAAATATTACCATTCAAAAAAATTACTATTCCAAAGGACTACTATTCAAAAGAATTACTATTCCAAAGGTTTGCTATTCAAAAGGATTACTATTCCAAAAAATTACTATTCCAAAGGACTACTATTCAAAAGAATTACAATTCCAAAGGATTGCTATTCAAAAGAATTACTATTCCAAAAGATTACCATTCAAAAAAATTACTATTCCAAAGGAATTACTATTCTAGAGAATTCCTATTCGAAAGAATCGCTATTTCTATAGGCTATTATTAAATATAATGGCTATTTCAAAGTATTGTTATTTAAAGGAAAATGGCAGGAATGAAGTTACCTTTCCTGGTGCCGAAAGTTCTTGTTTTATAGAACAAACCGTTCGGTCTTCCGTCGCAATCCTCGTTGGTGAGCATCTCTCGGATGCTTTCATAGTCATTTAGGACCACTATACGATCACTGCCGATTTTTAGGCCAACCACTGGTCCGTATTCCTTACATAAAGCTGAACACGCTTTGAACAAGTAGCCGGTCTTCTGTCGAAGACGAGCCACTTCGATTGCACAGCCCAAAATAGGCCACCATTTTGGACCTGAAATCCTTGTAAATTATGCAACCACCGATCTCTTTCTTCTTACCATTTTAGAAACTTATATAGACAAAAAATCCATTACAAAAAAAAATCTATCAACACTTAACCGGAAACGTTACTAAAAAATGACTAACTTTGGGATATATTTTTTAAACAAATAGATATGTTTCGGCTCAACTTTTGTTTAAACAATTTATAAGATATTGAAGAAAATATATTTTTCATCCCCAACTTCGAGGGTTGTTTTCACTCCCTAGATATGGATAATGACCGATAAGAAAAAATACGTGTCAAATATTTTGTCGAAAACTATTTTTTCTCCAAGTTTCATTAAAATCGGCAATTAACACTTGGGAAATCTTCCTCGTAAGTAAAATACTTTGCGAGCCTGATTATCTATTCTTCTAATTATAGTACAAAATTGGAAAATTACCGATAAGCGAAAACACAAATTACTGTATTAGATTATTGTATTAATACTAGAATTGTCAAAGTGATAAAAAATGGCACTTTTGAAATTTCCTCTGAGGATCGTATAAATTCATAACGATGTCATTTTTGAGACCCTCTGTAATTTTTTTGTAAAATGAACGAACAAAGATTTGTTTCACATGAATTATATGTTTCTTCGAATATCTATTATAATGATTTCATTGATAGAAACAAGTACACCCTAATCGTTAGTAGTTTTAGTGTTAAAGAATTTATTTAGCACCTGGAGGATATCCTTTAGGTTTTCGCGATCCTAAATACAGCAAAAGTAGCAGCAGGATTACGTACAGCATCACCGTTGAGAACATGCTACGAACACAACGAAAATTCTACAGAATATTTTGGAAACAATGATAGATATTAAACAAAAATTTTAAGTTGCAAAATTATCATCATAATAGTCGTAGAATTATTAACAAACAATTATTACGCGTAAAATTATTCAACAAAACGATAATTGCATACATATTGCCCATAAGTGACCATCAAATATTAGTACGAATTTTTCGAATAATCTAATACCTTTGCAAATATATTTGTAATAGTTTCACTATGAAATTGTGTAGGATAATTTTTCTAGATAAGAATTGAATCGACTTCTCGCATCGGGCCCCAGTTTTTGAATATTTCGGGACGAAACGCGCGGTTTGCGCTTTCAAAAAGAAAGTGGAGTCATGAGAGAAAGTTGTATACGGAAAGATCGCGGTATACATTTACTTCCGTTATTTCATAACTTCTTGCGTAACCGATGCACATTTTAAATGTCTTTATCCTTTTTAAAGCGTGCGCTCTTCTTCGCCGAAACTTTCCAATTTCGGGGCGAATCGCTGATCTGATACGACGCTATTGTTCTCGATACTTTGCGAACTATTTTTCAACCTTTTAAACATCGCAGAAGAACGTATCAACGACGATAACGCGATTAATCCGGATGCCGAAGATCTATTGCTGTGCGCTGAGCAAACAAAGTGTACGCGTCGATAACTTCTAACGTTTCAGACCGAATTATTTTTTATTGCATAAACTGTCTATCGGAATCTAAACAATCGCTACCAATGTTTCTTTATTTATTTATTGAACGGATAAAAATACTCAATTTCGTACAAAATTGATAGACGTAAACGGTAAAAGTAAAGAGGCGAAATTTACAAATAGCAATAGAAAATAAAATCATTTTATAATAGATATATACAACAAACAATTTGATTAAGAATGCAGACAAAAATAGAGTGAAAATGATTAATGAATTTTATTTAATATTTCGGTACTTTAGAAATTCGCGAAATTCATTTTGAAATTGAGTAAAGTTTCGAAACGCAGGCCAGCGTGAAAATGACTTTCAGTGGTGTGGATAATTTTTTAAATACCCCTATTGGGGTCCTTGATCAGATCTTACCTTGCACCTGGAGAAATGCACTTCTCTGTTGTGTAAGCGGAACTGGCTAAGGACCAGCCAGCAAACGGCTTTTAAATACCCCCCTTCGTCACCGTCGATCTTTCATTTTGCAGGCAAAAGTTGTTGAATAACAGCCCCGAGATGTAACCCAATTTAGGTGCAGCCTGACCAAAATCACGCGCGTGTCGCAGATACATTTTATTCGATATTAGTAAAATCTCATTCATAACTCTATCGTCTCATCAAAAGTAACGAAATCAGTTTTTATAAGAGCGCCTTATAGGTACGTTAGAAAGGTCGAATAAAATTGCACGATACTTTTTACAATTAACATAATCATTTTTTTAATTACATAATTGTTGAATTATAAATATACGTATAACAACATTTTATTCCGATTCCGATTCAGATTCCGATTCAGATTCCGATTCAGATCCCGACTCTTGCGATTCTTCGATTTCCTCAAATTTAAAAGGCAAGCGATCGCCCCATTTGCTGCACCTTGCACAACGATACGTATGTCTGAAAGTATTTTGTTGGATACAATTAAATTCTATATATGAATAAAATATAAAACACAGCTGAACCTTGATAATTCGGATTTCAAGGAAAGAGCTAAAATCTTCGAGTTATAAAAGTTACGATTTATCGACGTTTTCGGGTAAGAGAGATTTAACGCTTTGAACGCTAAGTAATTTTGAGATATCGGCGAAATTCTGGATTTAAGTTCCCGAATAATGCGTGCAAATGATCTTTCCTATCACTATCGTTACCTTATTAATAGACTACGAATTTTTATGCACTTATGGAAAATTTTAGTTCGCAAAAAGTTGTACAATGCACATAGTGCATGCAAAAATATCTAAAATATCTAAAGGAAGCGAACAAAATTTTTGAGTTTCGAGTTATCGATGTTCGACTGTATAATTAAAATTTTTCTATAACGCTAATTTATCAATTTGAGAAATACGAACCGTCCATTCTTATATTTACTAAATATCTGCTCTTCCAATTTTCCAGAAGCCGTACACATACGACATATAACGTGCTTAGAACGTTTTAATACTGGCCTGACAATTCGTGGCCAATTGCAATCATTTTCTGAACGTTCGTCTACAATTATATATATATACATATACATATATATTTCTTTTTTAAGTAAACACTAGCAAACAATCATTTTTATTAACACTTTGAGTAGCAAGCGTATTTCGAGTGGGTTTCATGTGATTCCTCTGGATGACTATAACCGAGTTATTAAAAGAAAGTTCAGCGTATTGTACAAATTCTACACGAAATGAATCAATATGAATCCATATTTCTATATTTCTTTGCATCTTCTTCAATCCGTGGGAAAATTCAATGATAGTCGTTGGACAACTATACCTAGAATGCTTTCCCGACTATCACCGTAATTTGTAATAATTTCGTTCAAAATAAAGCTTAAATGTATATATTTATTCTGTTCGAACAATGAGGCTTCTATTTGAGTAAATAAAATCGTCTCCTGATTTTGAAAGAAAGGGAATCGGAAAGTCGCGCGGAAAATTATAGTTTATCTCTTCTACCTCCCAGAATTGGCAGATATGGCACTCAAAGTGTTAAACGATAGCGGCATCTTCATTTTGTACCTTTTTTAAGTACCACGTATGAGTACAACTCAGTTTTCTGTATGGAATTATGCCCAACAGGTAATGTTAAATAATGGATATTAAAATTACAGGGGGTGGTATCTTCCACATATCTAGGGCATTTTAAATCGTGTGGGCACTGAAATCATTGCATAATGAATTGATAATTGTCGCAAGATGATTACTAGACTGCGGATCTTTATGCAAATTTATATTTTTATTAATGAAATTAAAGAAATGCAGTTTAGCTCGGGGTTTGTTTCACCCTCGAAATATTTTGTATCTGTTTATGTATTTAGCGCGTTCTGTACTTTTTTTACGCATTGAAGTTTCACATAAATGCATAAAAATCCGCAATCTAATTATTACAATATGACAGTTGAAGTATCATAATTACAGGTAAAAATACGTGCGCCTTCTGTGCATCTCCTTGATAATTGAGTAAGAAATCTCGAGCTTCATTGACTATCTGTTTAGAATAAATGAATGTTTACATAATTTGGAATAATAAAAATGGCATAGAAATTCGTAATATATAAAACCACAAGTTTGGAAGCTTCGTAGAAATTATGCGCGACTGACCGTAAATAGGTATCAAAGGCTTTTTCCTTCCCGTTCAGTACTATAAATAATAATGATAATAATAATAATAATAATAATAATAAAGCACAGCTTACTGAGAATCCAGCGTTTGTTCCTTGTTCTATAATAATCAGATACTGTTCCGTTTTACGCCATAATTTCGAAATGATTTCAAGTCGAGATCTTTGGTTTGGTAATTCGAATAAAGAATATGCGCTCACTACAATATCATATCTTGGCTATAATATAAATAACAGGTTTAAGATCTGATCGCAAATCGGGTACAAGATAGACGTATATCATCCAAAGAATCTTCTTGTCACACCATTTTTGGATCCCTAGACTCCATTTCCATTTGTGTTTTTACAATTTCAACTGCGTGAAATCTATAGTTTTACCTTTTGCTTCTACATTCTGCATATTAAAATACTTTAGGAGTGTTTACATTCCTTTTCAGGTAACAAGAAGAAAGATATTCATCCGAAAATTTTCATCTTTTTAGGTATCGGAATTTCAGTCGGTTTCAGACCATGTGACACGAAGTCCCATAAGATGATAGGTCTATTTTGTACCTCGTCCGCGATTCAACTTAAATGTTTCGCGCAACATAATTTATACTCTTACAACTGGAGACGCGGGACAAAATTGTCTATAAAAAATATGCGATGGTTTAATTTTTGGTTCAGCTCGTTTGATCAAAAATTCGGACAATTCAATCATATCTTTGGAAATATCGACGCAGTAATATTCCTTGATAGAATCGACCCAGAACTGAGATGCTGCCCTAATCAAAATTAAACTCTTATGATGCTCACCATTTTTAATACAATTTTTTATAACATTTGTATACAAATATCGTATATATCTTACCACATAACTGTACCAATACCGGAACCATAATCGAATAACGTTTTCGGTATGAAATTCTTATCGTCATTAGCAATTTGATTAAAAATTCTATATAAAATGGAATAATCGGCTATGCTTCTACCAAGTAAATATGCTAAGCACGTGTATCTATCATATTCAATTGGCGACCAATTATGTACAAGGGTTTTGAAATACTTTCTAGCTTGCGGATTTTTAAGCAGCTCTTCTTGACTCAAAGTTTGTATGTTACTTGCTGCAAATTTTTCTTGAACTTCTTGTAATTTTGCTTTAATCACATCGTTTTCTGGTGGGAGATGTCGACCATTCAATTGTGCTGCTAACTTTTTACTGCTTGCATATATTCTTTTTGGTGAAATCCTTTCATCTGTGCAAGTCAAAATGATACTTAAAGTATGATAATCGAAAACAACTTGGCTTCAATGATACAAGATGGAATTTTCTTAACTTATTACCATGTATAATCATTCGAATTGTATCTGTGATCCATTTAGGTTGCTCTACTTGTCTAGGTTTCACTAAACCTGGATGACCCTTGTGCTTAATGTCATTCTTTGAGAGTGACTCATTCAGAGTGTCTACGACTTTCATTTTTGCTTTCATCGAGTACTAATGAAATACAGAGTAACTTAGATTTGAGCTTTCATACACTCAAAAAGAAATTATGTCATCAAAAGATGTTGATGGAAAAATTGGTAATTTTTCAACTGCTGTAACTTTGTAAAGAAACATTGTACGGTGATTAACTTAGGCTCATTTTAAAGCTTAGAGTTTCTACTTTTACGTAGGTGAACGGATGTTTTTCGAAAATTTTCTTACTTCGAAGACCATAGTGAAAAACTGAAGGTAGTAGTTTTTTAAAGTTCGATAAGTTCAAATAACTCCACGGACCTTAATAATTTTTTTTGCAATTCATTTTTAGTGTTTTTGTAAAGGAAAGTCTCCCCTTTACAACAAGCCCTTAAATGTCGACGTACGATTTTTTGTTGTTGAGTTATTCCGGTTTTAATGAAAAGTATGCTCTATGGCATTTCCATGATTCAAGGGATAGGTTGCACTATGTATGTATATGTTTAATTTATGGTTAGTGTATGCTAAGTGTATGGTTAGTCGGTAATGAACATATGGTTAGCCTGTTTAGTGTTCTTAAAAGTGGGTGTTACCCCTTAAACACTACATGAATTCATGGCATCGTTCCATGGGTTATTCTAATGCCGGTAGCTCATTTCTCATTAAAAATGCAAGAACTCTGCAACAAAAAATTATACATCCACTTGTAGGGGATTGTTGTAAAGGGGAAACTCTCCTCTATAAAAGCAATGTAAAATGATTCGCAAAAAAAAATGATTAAAATCCATGGGGTCATTTAAATTTTGCATACCTTTAAAAAAAAAAAAGTCTACCTTCAGTTTTTCACTCTACTCTTCGATGTAAACAACCTTTCGCAAATCGTTTGTTCACCTATGCGAAAGTAGAGACTTCAAACTTTAAAAGAAGCCTAAGTTGATCGTCGTACGATGCTTCTTTACGAAGTTACAGCAGTTCAAAGATTAACAATTTTTCCATTGGAAGTTTTTGATCCTTTAATTTTGCTCACGAGTGTATTAATCGGTGATCCATGGAGGAAAATAATTTATAATTATTCCCAGAAGAATAGTATAAATTAGTATAATTTCTTCTACATACCCATCGCATTTGTTTGTACCTCATAAAAGTTAATCTTGTTGTTGACATGATAAGTAACCTTATCCTTTAATATTAATTTTACGCCGACGGAACAACTATATAAAAAAGTTTAACACCTGTAATACAATAGCATATAAATTTTGATGCGATCAATCGGGCCATCAAAATGCGAATGGTTTAAATTTGAAAAGCGATGCAAAATACAATAGCGACATTGCAATTTGCAACGCGATGCAGTATGCGTCTCGTAACCTAAAAAGAATCCTACGTACAGGTATCTATCGCACGTTGAACGTGATTTCTCCCAAAATAACTTATGATTCTTCCCAGCGAATTATCAATCCTGGTGTCTGTAGCCAGGTGCATTCGCTGAAATACGAATACCACGTCTGTCTAGTTAATTAATTCGTATAAAAAATGAAATTCACAGAGCACTTGAGTGCTCACATTACACCAGAATGGAGAAAACAATACATAAATTACGAGGTAAAGCGAAATCTTTTTTACTGTCAATTATAAATCGGGACTCGTAAGTTGGTTGTCGCGTTAAAGCGATTACGTTAACGAATGTAAACAATTTATGTTAGTATGAAAATATTGTTGTGTAGGGAATGAAAACATTGCTCTACGAAGCGATAGAGCAAGCACCAGCAGCAGAGACCACTGAATCACATATCTTGGAGCGTTATTTTAATAAATTTGATGAGAAATTCTTCCATTATTGTGATAAGGAATTGGCAAAGATAAATACCTTTTACTCAGGTAGATTTTAGTCTTTGCCATAGAGAAGGTCTAGGCACGTTTGGACAAAAGCATGATTAAACTTTCTCTGAGATTAAAATATTATATTATATTGGTCAACTAGTATTGAGTTGTACCATATATTCATCTTGTATTCTCATCTTATTTTACAAATCTCAATAATTCTACAAGAAAGGAATTTTTTAGCTACCAGAGAATAGAGAAATGGAATGAATATAAAGTACAGGTCAAAAAGATATAGCATTTTATTTTTACCAGCATAAATTTGTGTAAAACCATCCTCAGTCTGAATAAAATGTATGCTTGTGTAATTGTAATATGTTTATAGGATAGTTGTAGCTTTATAATAAATATATTTATTTATTTATTTATTTTTTTCCAATTTTCCAAGATTGATATTTTCAGTCTTTTGTAATTTTGCTTATGATTTTCATGTTAGTTTTGCCAAAAGTATAAATGTCGCGTTACATTTCTCTTAACTTCTTTTGTAGTTTGGCATAACATTTATTTCAAATTGATACGTAAAATTCGAGAAACTAAAAAGCTATATCTTTGTGGCTGGTACTGTATATATTACAACTCAATATTATACTATTATTGAAAAATTAATTGAACTGTTCAGAAGCCAAGCTGATTAACTATATCCATAATGAATTAAATTAATTTCATAAAAGATCAATGCTAACTGTACATGTGGATATTAAGATTGAGATATTTATGGAAAAGTGGATTAGATCAATTTGCTTTCTGACAGACTTCATTATAGCAGTCCCAAAATTTGCTTTGTCTATTCATAATTTACATTAAAATAACCATTAATCATTTTTATAATTGTGCAGAAAAACTAGCAGAAGCAACACGGAGGTTTGCCACTCTCACCAATGATTTAAGTGAAATTTTATCAGTTTCCGAAGATAGACACGTAAATAGCAAAATCCGTTACCGCAACAATATTTTACACAAAAAGCCAGTCTCGGCGCGTAAACTACAAGAATTGAAATTGGCTTTCTCCGAATTCTATCTCTTTCTCATTTTACTGCAAAATTATCAAAACCTTAATTTCACTGGGTTTAGAAAAATATTAAAGAAACACGACAAAGTGAGCAATAATTTCATATTACGTTAGTCTTTATTAAACTACTTTAAAAGCAATGAAGTCATGAAACGAGAATAAAAGCTTTTTGCATACATCTAATATATTTAGATTAATTAATGAGAAGTTGTTACTCTAGCTTTTAAACATTGATCTTGGAGCAAAATGGAGAGCAGAACACGTGGATACCGCGTTATTTCATACGCACAAAGATATAGACAGGCTTATTGCAGAGACAGAAGCATTGGTCACCAGAGATTTAGAACACGGCGACAGACAACGCGCTATGAAACGCTTAAGAGTTCCTCCGCTTGGAGAACAGCTCTCTCCTTGGATTACGTTTAAAGTTGGACTTTTTTCAGGCGCGTTCGTTGTGCTTCTCATAGCAGTGATACTTTCAGGTATATAAGTAGGCTTTGCAAAAATTTTACAAGTACAGGAATCTTTCCAGAACTGGCGCTGCTTCGGAACCATTCAACATCGCTTCTAGAAAAATATTTGTTTCATTTCGTAGGCGTTCGTTACAGAGACAATAATAATTGGCGAGTTTTATGTAGATTATATCGTGGACCGCTTCTACTGATTCAGTTCCTTTTTCTCATGGGAATTAACGTCTATGGATGGAGATCTTCCGGTGTAAATCACGTTTTAATATTTGAACTCGATCCCCGGAATCATTTATCGGAACAGGTTGTACGCTTATAGTTATTCTTTATAATAAACAAATCACCGATACGTGTAATATATTTTCAGCACATCATTGAAATGGCTAGTGTGTTTGGATTGGTTTGGTCTTTGTCCATTTTAGGCTTCTTGTATAGCGAAACATTAGGAATACCACCTTTTGTTCAACCCGTAAGTCACCATAATACCCGAAATTAGTAAAAATATACGTAATCGATATTTTTCCAGATTTTGTTATATACATTGTTAGCTTCGTTTCTGTTTAATCCAACGAAAACGTTACGCTACGAAGCTAGAGTTTGGGCGATGCGAGTATTGGGTAGAATATTTTGCGCTCCATTTTTCTACGTCGGCTTCGCTGACTTTTGGCTAGCCGATCAGCTTAATTCTCTGCACACAGTGTTTTTAGATTTTCAATATTTCGTTTGCTTTTACCTACAAAATTCTTCGTGGACCAACGTCACCGGTTCGTTATTAGATATCGCAAGCCACTATATTCTAGAAGCTGTTAAGAAATCGCTAGTTACTTAACGGATGCGTTCTCCCGTAGATGCAGAAACTTGTATAATGCGCGAGCTATCGATGAGACCGTTCGTAGCTTGTTTGCCGGCATGGTTTCGATTCGCGCAGTGTCTACGACGCTATAGAGACACGAAAGAAGCCTTTCCGCATCTCGTAAATGCAGCAAAATACGCCACTAGCTTTTTCGTTGTAGTTTTCTCGTATTTATATTTAACAAACTCTAGTAAGTCTCTTTGAAAAGCTGTAAAGTAAAGGGAAATTTGTAAGAGCGCTTACGCAATTTTTTTATCATGTGCAGAATACTATGTAATGTCCACTGAAAATCCTTATTTTTATTTATGGATAACCGCAAGTATCGTGAGCTCTTGTTTCACGTATACTTGGGACATAAAGTTGGACTGGGGATTATTTGACAGCAACGCAGGAGAAAACAAATTTCTTAGGGAAGAAATTGTTTATTCTTCCCCGGTAAGCTCGATTCGCGCTTATGTAGATCAAGATATTAAATTGGTGCAAAATGGTTAATCAAGGAACGATTTATGTTTAACCATTTCACTTTGAAAAAAATGAGATTTCATATGCACCAAGCTAATAGCAACGTTATATCCGCACAATGATACATATATGTGTTATGTTGCAGTACTATTATTATTTTGCAATAATCGAAGATTTCGTGCTTCGTTTCGGTTGGGCATTTTCGCTGTCTCTTACCGAGATGGGTTACGTGCACGCAGATTTAATGGTTTCCATAATCGCGCCGTTGGAAGTATTCAGGTAAGTTAGAAGTAAGTTGCAACTGTTAGCGCGAAAGATACACTTTTGGAAACCATAATTCTGCTTGTACATACACGTCCAATGTGCACAATTTTTATTATCTCATTTGGAAAATAATGAAGAATATCTGGATCAAATTTGGAAAATTTATAATTCAGAGAAATAAATATTTTTAATTGAAATAATTTTAATAGAAACGTGCAAACTTTTATCAACGCGACAATAATTTATTGCCTCGATTTTTGTACAAATTTCAATTCCCTTTTTGTTTTCTTAACACCAGAACTACTAAAGTGGTCAAAATGATTTATTCGTAGTTTCCTAAAAAAAATTACGTGAATTAACACCGACATATTTTTTACAAGTTTGCCATAATTTTGAATAAAACGAATAAATATGCGCTATAAATTTCTTTAAGTAATTATCATTTTAGTTTCTTTGGTGCAAATAAACCTACGTTAATTGTCGGTAATTCTAGTGTTCAAAATTTCATGCAATTTTCTAGCTACGAAATTCATGATTATTTTCCGAATGACCTAATTCCATTGCACATTATTATGTAGTAGATTATTTCTAGTGGAGCTTGACGACATTTTTCGCTTGCATGATATATTTAAAGTCATTTTACATTTCAGTCACGCAAGACTTGCTGAAAAAGTTATGTTTACTGAGTGGAACTAATAAATCATGATAAACGTAAAAATGAGATTTTATTTGTTTTCGATCTTTATCCCAGCTTTATTTATCCCCTCATACTTTTTATCAGTTGAATAATATCACCGATTTTCTATCTTTCTTCGTTTTCTTTGTCGATGATTTATAAAAAGATTTCTTGGTATTACTTATTAATATTATCGGTTACCATAGGCTATCGTTTTAATTTATCGTAAGAAATATCACTTTGTATCAAGTCGCCTTACCAATCAGTTGATAGAAGGTACATATGGAATTATTTTCGTCTGGAAAACGAACACCTGTACAACGTAGGCAAATTTCGAGCGGTTCGAGATATCTCCATAGGTCCTTACAGACGCAACGAACACGATGAACCGAAGGTGGCCATACTTCTTATGGATTATAAGAACGACCTCGATGATGAGCGGACGGCGTTTCGTGATCGTTGAAATTACCATCTTGTAATTGTGCCTTTTATCTCTGCAGTGGCTTCACAAAGTATTGGCACGTCGTTGTATTTCTTGCATTTAAGTATATCGTAATTAATGAGATTTAATCAAGAGCGTAGACAGAGTTTCTTGGCAAAAAAAATGGATATGTGCCAATATTTTTTGTGGCTATTGTGCATCCTTGACGAATCTGCTCGATCCTTAAGTATGATCATTTTCATTTAGATAAAAATAATGTATAGTCGGAGGAACGATTTTAACGGGGTGATAAAAGTTGTAGGGAGTAAGCAGCAAGTGTTTCGGGATGACTTAAGTAGATTTTAATTAAAAGGCTAAATACCTCACTAAAATTTCTCCTTCGTCTATACACCCTCTTGCTCAGAAGTTTTAGAACAATCGTTTGTCTCAAATGTATCAATTCCACTTATTTTTACTGCATTATGATTCCCAGTCAACGAAATAATGAATGGACCCCGATCATAATCCATTCACCGAATTAAGCTTTTATTAAAAACATTCAGTATTCTAATATTTTTGAGCGAGGCTGTATAGTTTTTCATTTACCAATGAAATGGATTCCTATATTTTCTTATCCGTAAATCGCATACTAATTTGCATGTTCGGCATGTTGAGTCAACTAATGGTTTAATTTACGCTTTCGAGCTAGTATTTATATGTATCATTTTATTAGATCTCGAATTATCGTAATATATAAAGGGCGCAATAATTGATGTTTATGATAAATTGCTGCTCCTCCTTCTTAATAGGAGATTCATATGGAATTTTTTCCGTTTGGAAAATGAACATCTAAATAATTGCGGCAAATTCAGGGCCGTCAGAGATATTTCTGTCGCTCCCGTTGATTGCTCCGATCAAACGCAGATATTACGGATGATGGATGCAGCGGATGGGGTGATTAATCGAAGACGGAAGCAAAAGACGGCCGATAAAAAGATATCACGCGCGTTTTCCAAAGCCGAATCCCTGATTTGTGATCTCGATACTTAAAACAATACGCAAAGTGGCTCATAAACGTTGAATGTTAATCGATCTTCCGGCATAAATGTAAAGAAAATAATAATTTTACTAGTCGTGTTAAAGTACAAATATATATCAGAGTGTTTTTACGAGTTAAGTTGATCAAATGAAAAATGAAAGACGTGTAAGCGGATTGCGTTCGGCGAAAAGGAATCAGTCCACTCCAAAAGCAAAAGACTACTAATGAAGTGGTCAAAATGATTGGTTACAACATACTTTTTGTAAGTGCTTATCATTTGCATTTCTTTGGTACAAATAAGTATATTTTGACAATCGCTAGTTCTAATGTTAACCCTTTAAGTGAATTAGAATTAGAGTCTTTTCGCAATGTTTGGTTCTCGTCATCTGCTTGAAAATTCAAAAATATTCATCCTTTTTTGTGAATTGATTCCTTTCTGTGTAACGCGATTCAAGTCTTATAGAGTAGACTGCGGATCTTTATGCATTTTTAGGAGATTAAATTTGCAAAAAATTACAGAAAATATACAAAATACAAATAATAGAGGGAGTAAAACTAATCTCCGTTTGGGTTTCGTTATTTAATCGCGTTTGGAAAATACGAATTTGCATAAAAGTTCGCATCTACTTACGAACGATTCGAATTCAAATATTTGGCGCCGCGCGTCATTTGCGAGAATCGATTTTTCGAGAATCTCGAGACGGACAAATTTAAATTACGAAAATGGTGTCCAACGCATCGTACGCAGTATAAATACAAATTTTTCTTCGAATATACAGGACAGTGATTATACATAACTGTAATTAAAATAAAGTATTTTAATGTTTTTAGTAAACTATGAATACTTCTTTCTCCCTTTTCCTCCTTTCTTTATGTAATAAATAGCGTAACACTTGATTTATTCGATATGTAATAAATTATTATTTCATATCACTTTTTTATGGAATACATTGATAGCTAGCGTTCGCTTGAACGATAAATTATGGCATTATTTTGATTGCGAAATAATCTATCTCAGCGCGTTCTGAGTATTATAGTTTAACCCTTTACAAACCGGAATTTGTCTTTGTTTAAAAAAGAAAACTATAGGTGAATACTAGATTGCGGATTTTTATCTATTTATAAGAAATTTAAATTCCCCAAAAAGTACATTTCGCATGCGTAATATTTAGAAGCTGAAACAGATCTTTACTGAAATCCTATTCTTTTAATTGTAATTGTAGAAACAGGTAATTGCATAAAAATCCGCAGTCTACTTGGCATCAGGATAATGCGTATAGCAGTAAAAAGCAATGTATACAAAGGGTACAGTAATAAAGAAATAAAACGAAACTTAAAACATGTGAATGTAACAGCCGAGTCACGTGGCGTTATAGAGGGTAAACAGTTGAAATAAATAAAACACTAATGGCGAGTGTACCGTGCGTAATCCGTAACGTGCAGGCGTACTGTTAATACTCTTCGAACAGTTGTGATTGACGGCATATAGTGACCAGTGTTCCGTAAAGACATTATTATTGGACTTCTTCTTCATTGTGTTTACGAATCAAACTGTATTTTGAATTTCAATCACGTTGCATTTCGAATTCTATTGCGAATCGAATTTCATTTTCAAGTTGAATTTTGCTGCCAATCGAATATTGTACACAATAAATTGTACAATTCGAATATGCTACATATATTGTTCGAATGAGAGTATTTACCACAGTTTCAAAAGAATCGGAAACAGAATTTCGGAAACTTTGCGTTAACTTTCGGTTTAATTTATAAGTACTTATCGAAAGTATCTATTTCGACGAGTTTTACGGACAGCTTTAACAGACCTACATATATCATTCTCTCAAACGCTTTTCGCGTGCATTCCATTCTAAGCGGATCAACGTATTAAGTAATCCTGTTTTTATCATAGAAGATTGTATTAAGCAGTAGTAACTAATCAGAAGTATGTATCACTTTTTTTCCGAATGTTAACAACGAGTAGTAACCCCCGTTTATTTTATACTACTTCACGCATTGGATTTGGTAGAATTTTGTACAATTTTTTCCTATAAATTTGGTCCTAGTTTGGGGCTAGGCACGCACGTTACGATGTTTCCTACAAATGGGTAGTCTATCCTGTAGTTTAGTCAATGGTTTTTCTCATTTTCCCATCCAGTAGCAATTTCAATTCGAGTTTGCCGAAGGGTGTAGCGACAGAGGCGACATCGAACGCGGAAGCAGATTCGTCGTAAGGGCAAGCGCCGATTTCGTCGCGGCGACGATATCGCAGTGGAAAGGGTAATGGTGGTATTGATTGCAGCGGAACTTGACCGCGCAAACTCTCTGTCTGCCCTCAATGAAATGACTTGCTTACATATGGAACCACGACGGACGGGACGACGATAAAAACCTGTGGATACCACACCTGGCCGACACCTGCCAGTTGAAACGGTGATGATGACATCGACCATCTGCACCTGCACATGGCTGCTTCTACCCTGCTGCGTACTCGTCACCCTCTCCACTGGTGAACTCGATTTTTATCGAGGTGAGCATATACCGTCCTTTCCATCGAAAACACTGTCTCTTTCCGAGGGTAATGACACTGCGGTGTAGCATTGCTCTCGTTCCGATGTTCACGACCTTTTCCATTGCTTTCCGCACTCGTTTCTAATCTATTCCTTTGACTTCCAACGCGGAATCTGTAACGTCGTCGAAACAATCGGAAACGCTTTGCGAAAATATTGCGAATGTCACATCGTAACTCGCCGACTTGATCGATCGTTTTAGGTTGCATTTTCTTTCATTTTATTCCGCTACAAGACAGTTTTTTCTTTTTGCCACAATCTTTGCAAGTGTGTTTTACGGGAAGAGTCGAATTCGCGAAGTTAGGACGGTGGTGTTTTGGGTGCGTTCCAAGTTTGCATATGCTTGCGCGTGGATGGCATTTAACGTCAAAGAGATGTTTCTCTTTCGTTCTGCTTCCGTTTAAGTCTTTGACACCGGTTTCAGTACCTCATACCGATCGTGTACTTACGCACGATGACATAAACTGTTGGATTGGTCGAGAAGTTTTGCCGTATTTTAGAGAGACGCATAATCGCGAAACATTATTAAACCGGAATCACAGATGGGCGATCTGTGAGACATTCAAGAAATGCAGAATTAACCATCCCGTAATAATACGCGTTTAACATTTAACAGTCTATAAATATAGTCAGCTCTTATTTAAAGTAACTCGCTATAATACTTTCATGTCAGGGAAAAAATTAGAAACGCAACACGAAAAGTCTTTATATGGCATTAATTGACGCATTAATACAGCAGTTTTTGAGATCGCACATCTGTGTTGATGTAACAATATTTTCACACTTGTGATTGCGGTTTAAGTAATGTATTACCGACTTTTTTTTAACAAACTATTGCCATATTAAGCAGTCTTATTTTCCTCTAAGAGTACTTAGAAGAGTTAATCACCTTTGATCCCCTAATTAGTAGAATTACCTTTGAAGAGTTTGGAAATTTGTCGCATATTAAGATACTCGAAGTTAAAGAGTCGGGGAATACGTATTCGTGTCACTGCATCAATTAATGTCAACATAAATTGCTAAAAAATAATATTTATAGTATCTGTAATTTGGAACACTAAATTTAAGATCCTCGAATCGAGGAGTTCCGTGAATCTAGCGTTAACGAGCTCCTTGATATTTCTGGAGTTAATTTGTAGCAATTTTCGCGTATAATTAGTTTCGGAAGAACGAATCTACTCGAAAGATATGATTTACCGTTTATTCGAAGCTTCTACTTCTGACGCGAATTTACTTTATATACGGTGACATATACGCGAAAAGTATTTTCCAACACGGTAAAAGTTTTCCAACGAGTAAACTATAGTTACACTTTGATTTAGATTACGCGTTAATTGACTTTTTCCGTCGGAGAATTTAATAATATGTTATTTGATTGCCGCGAACGATCGTATGTGTGATGAACGACATGTGCGAGCTGCCGTTGCTCGTTGTCGAATTCTTGTACACCTTCCCTCTAAAAATTCACTGAGTTTGGAGTATATAAGGAGCCTAATTCTAAGGCTCGTGGGTTCAATCAGAGTTCCATTAAAACTCAACGCGTCGCTATGCTACCTTCTCAGTAGAAATTGTAATATTCAAATGATGAAGCAACCCTCAATTTAGGTCTTCGTCCTTCAAACTTATTTAGAAAATTATGAATTTGCATACAAATTCGTAGCCTAGTTTTCACTTGTTGCAAATAAATAAATAAATCGAATATTACACTTTGTCCTGAATCTTTTGACATCCAATGCAGTCATGCTTTTCGCATGGTAGCTTGAAGCGGAATAACAATTAGACAATTGTGTTTATCAAATTGTACTAACGCCACACGTCGTGTTCCGAGCAACGTGCCTAATCACAGGAAATCCACGTACGCATTTCTGTGATAACGTCAGGAAGTGCACCGATAACGTTATAGTGTTGTATAATTTACCCATGTCGTTCTTTCTCAAATTCAGTTGTTACGTGAATTTCGAATAGAAATGAAGATTTAGATTTGTCTCGAGTAAAGGATAGACCGACATAGTTGCGAATAATGTTTCGCGGAAATTAAGAAATTGCTTATACCAACGTGAACAATTCTCTGATGCAGTTGCAAATCGTTAGGGTATCTTTTAATAGTGTATTTACAGTGTGGAATATATCTGCTGCAGTCTTTGAAATTTTATTCAATTTAATCCTATCTCTTTTCATTTGAGAAGGTTTTATAATTCTCGGAAAGAAGCTTCAATGTGGGAGTTGAAAAATTCATAAATTTTAATAAGAATCCTTTTATAGTTATATCAGGACTAGGAAATGTTTCAGAGAAAATAAGTCAAATACGTCGACAATGACTCCAGGACTGCAACAGGGTTAAACGGTCAAAGTATATACATTTTATGTATGCCTATAAATAGTCTAAGTATAAACATGTTCCTTTTAATTTATCATTTCTTTCTGCATCCTTTTTTCTTTCGAACCGTTCGATTTTCCTTGAACCGTTCGATTTCTTCCGAACTCTCGAGGATCTTTCGAATTCCCGGTTCGATTCGGTTCGTATTTCAAGTTACTGGAATAATCGAACACTGTGACACCTTTAGCGGTCGCGATCACCAGAGCAAATCAACCGATGGCAGTTGTCAATGGGTTAATACGATATGACCTTATGCAGACGAGCGATTCTTTTACGCGCGATCGATTTTCAATTGAAAAAGGAAAAACGAAAACACGGTCGTACAGCGAAAAGTCGTTCATCTGCATCGTGCCTATGAAATACATGATTCTTTGCAAGCCGCAACAAGTTGCACGTACAAGCATTGATTCCCAATTTACCCGAATTTTCACCCGAGTAATAACGTCGTCATTTTCAGATGAAGTCCCGGAATCCCCGGAAAGTATCGCGCTCAGGCAATTGATCAAGTATCTGGAGGGTCCGAGGACCGTCAGAGAACAGTTTCCAACGCTGTTGGCGAGCTTAGCTCACAACAAGCATCACGCGGACTTGGATAGCCAAAAGAGAGAGGATCTTCTAGAGTTTCTACAAAGAGCAAAATCGAAAGAATGGGAGTATCGGAAAGCTCCGTACAACGAACCGATCAACAAATCACCGCGAGAGAGGGAACATTATTTCCCGTTCTACGATTTGAATCCATACGAGAACTCCTTGCAATATTCCAACTTTAAGTCGCCTTATTTTCCCCAAGACACGAGCGATGAAGACATGCGTTTCCCCGATGATGGCTACGGATACGATCGGAATCAATTGCAGGCGACGTTCGAGGACACGAATTTCGGTAAAGGAATGAAGGAGGTGCCGTTGGTGGAAATTGAAATGAGTTACGGCGGCCCTGATAAGCAAGACGGAAATAATAGGCAGATATCAAAGCCAAACAACCCGCAATTTACTTACAAGTTTGACGATTCCAATTTGGCCGAGAAACATCCATTTGCAGTGAAACCCAACGATCCAAGATATTACCGAGAAGGTCCTTTTTTCATAGGTACGTGGAGCTTACTTGTCAGCATTAAGTCAGGCAGAAAATCGCGGTTTTTGTAATTTCGGATGCTTCGAATTACTAGCGCTGATTATATTTTATTAATCCATTCAGCGTTAAAATGTTCGACGACGCGTGTTTATCTTTAAACTGCTTATTTATTACTAGACCGCGAATTTGTTTAGAATTATAAAGAATTGAAATGTGCAATAATACACGGATAAAAATATCTTGAGGTGAAATGAAATTTTTACTCACGTTTCGTCGTCGGCGTGCTTATAAAAATATAATTTCTTCCAGTTTCCGATTTTTCATTCGTGATTAATGTATAACGTAGGTGACAGTGATATGTCGGATTTTGAGATACCGACGAAGAATAATACGAGATGGGAAGGAGAGGATACGCCAGTGGAAAAAATGCACGTGATACGCGATGAAAGCTCGAGGAACATGGAATCCAACTTTAAGGATACGTCGGTGATTTTGGTACCCGAACTGGAACGACGCAGTGAATACAATCCGTTATTCGTTCCCATAAATCAGGATTTGAATAACGATATATACTTCATCGGTGAGCGGACAGTTGTCTTCATTTTCCGAATTCTTGTTCCACCGCATAAAAACTAGAGCGTTGGGGAAGAAAATTCAATATTTTTTTTTATACGTTTTCAGCTATCGTTGCTGGTTGCAGCGCAGCGGCAATATTCGGCCTCGTGTTGATCGCTTTAACATGGTGCAGGTAATGCGATAAATAACGTTTAACACTGGATTTACGGATATCGATAGTTACAGGTGTGCGAGAACGCGAAATTTCGAGCCTGATCGGGAACCGGAAATTTTTTCGGGATCCCGAAAGTTTCCGCGATTCCCGACATTTTCAGGATTCTCGATGCTTTCGAGAATTTCGAGAATCCGAAGGCCACTTCGGTATTCGTTTTGTTGAATGTTTTCCGAATTTTTGAATTCGAAAATATAAAATTGAGACGAGACGAGAATCTTCTCAGAGTCAAATCCAAGATCTCGCACACTCCTAATTAAAATGTTCGTTTCTATAGAGCTGTAACATATATGAATAATTTTCTTATTTTGATCCGATTCGTCGTGCAATTCGAATACGGATTGAGTTGATTAATTAACGCTTACTTAGTGTTATCGTTTAATTTTGGTAGGCTAAAAAGAGGCGCCAAAGCGGCTGCTGACATTGAATATCCAGCTTACGGCGTAACTGGCCCAAATAAAGAGGTATCACCATCGGGAGACCAAAGACTTGCCCAGTCGGCTCAAATGTACCACTTCCAACATCAAAAGCAACAAATTATTGCTATGGAAAAGTAAGTCATTCAAATTATACATCAATAGTTGCAATTTTCGTTGCATATTTTTAGCTTATTTTCGGGGCTCCATTTGTCATAAGATGGATTAGGTACAAACTGGGTCTTCGCACTTCTACGAAGCCACATTTTAAAACTTTACTTCTCACATACAACAATATGAAAAACAGTCTAGTTATAATTGTGAATAAAATACTTATTTTCAAGTATTAAATTCATGGTGAACTTAACTGAAAAATTCCATTGAGACCTCGTAATTATGTTGCTTCTGGAGCCTGGAAAAATATAAATACGGTCCTCTCTAATTTGAATTTTCAAAGTTGTATATAGGGGTAGGGAATGTGCTGCGAGAATCCCTCTTAAAGTTTGAAAAGTGTTAATGGCTTTCTGTTATTTCATTCTAATTAGTGAATATCGTTTGGATAATGATTTGTGTAGTCGTGTTTCTGCAACCAGAGATCCTGGCTCTGTGTCTGAGGCAGAAAGCGAGGAAGAGAACGAGGAAGGGGACTACACCGTGTACGAATGCCCGGGACTAGCTTCTGTAAGTTGTTTTTGTAATAGGGAGCATAAATGAACCAAAACAGATGATGTTCTTTGTAGAAATTATTTATCGTGTTTTTGATAGTCATGCTATACCTTAATTTTACAAATGTTCGTTTAATAATAGTGCTAGCGATATTCCAAAATTTTAAATGCTTCGAACTCTCAAAGCTGTAAATTTTGAATGCGTGGAATTCTCAAAGATTCGAATTTTTATTGCTTCAGATTTTTAAAGCTTCCTTCTTTTATTCAGCCTATTATCAATTATTTTAAGCGGTGTTAAAAAATGTTCATAGATGACAAAAGATCCTGCAACCCTTAATACTAATTCTAAGTATATTATTGAAACTAATTTTAATTGTTGCTTATTATTGTTATGCAAATTAGATGACAAATTTATTTATCGATTAGGTAATAAAACGTTGAATTATAATTATTAGTTCAATTATGCTCCACGTTTTATGTTTGTTTTATAAAATTTTCATTGTATTGTACAATTGTATTAGGTGTACAAATTAATTCTAAGCCTCGCAGCATTTCGTAAGATATAATATTTATTCATACAAAATCTAATAGGTAAAATTTTTAATACGTAAAATGTTCAGCGTTTTCACAATTTATTGAAGCAAATTCGTCGCTTGAAAAATGGAGCAAATAGCAATTTCGAATTAATAAAGATACCAAGAGTTTAAAGGTAACGGCTTCGAATTAATTAGAGTACGCCTAACATATAAATACGTATACGCTATTATTATTATTATTTGTTAAGACTGGTGAAATGGAAGTAAAGAATCCATTATTCCACGATGATCCAACACCAGCAACACCAGCACAAACTAACAAAGAAGAGGACCATAATAATATATAGTTTGAGTAAATTGAAAATATATTTGATTTGAATACTTTTCCTGGTGCTTAGCTCACTGTTAATGTACCATATCGGAAACATTTATCTATATATTGAATGTATACAACTTTAATACCTATACGACGCAGGAAGTCAAGATACGTATTAGGTTGCCCGAAAAGTTCGTAGCGATATTTCAACAACACTCGCACATTTTCAATAATTTTGCACATAGTATTTTTTTTATCACTATCATCGAGTTCCATAATTGCCTTTTCCCACAAATTTTCATCTCTCTCCGAAATCGGTTCTCGTGAGTTTCGCAAAACGAATGTGAAAGTTCGCTCTCTTGTAGTTAAAAATGAAAATTGACTCCAAGAAATTTAGAGAGTTGAGAATACCAAGAATACTTAACACGTTATTTACCACGAGCCTATTAATAGGCTTTTGCAAATTTTGTTTGCAAAAAGATGCCAAGAAGAGTTTTGAAAAACGCATTTTACAGTTAAAGTACTCGATTAACCCCTTTTTCCATACAAAGACGAGCGTTACTCGTGATAAAGATTATGCTTAAATGCGACGAATCCACTCTGCATTTGTAACACGAATTGTAATTTTATCCGAAATTCTATTACCAAACTGTAAGGTTGTGGACTTTTAAATAACAATTGGGTGTAATATTTTGTATGCCACACGGTGCAAAAGTTAAATGAAATTTTCTAGCAAGGGAAAAAATTAATGTGGCAAAGGGTTAAGAGTTAACGTCATTAGTTAACGAAGATTCGCGAAAATAGCACCAATTACGCAACAGAATTTGATAATACTATCGAAAACGTTACGAACTTTTCGGACAAGCCAATAAAAGTTAACTAAGGGGTCTCGGCGCAAAGACCATTTATTGCATTCTTTTGTGCAAGGGATGCAAGTAAGTACCATGTGAAACGATGGATGAACGGATTCTACGTCGTTTACAAACTATCGTGTTTGTTTGAGAACACATATTTTTTAACTCCATGATGTACTATAGTTTGTACTTTCATAGCAAGTACGGTTAGCCATATGATTGACATTATTTTTCTACACACCGTTACACTTGCAACATAGAGTACAGATTGGAGAACCATATTATACCGTAACCGTAAAATCTAATATCACTTTATATCCGATTCTAATTTTCAAAGAAGTAACGTTTATTGCAAGTTTGCAACTATTTCTTCTTTCACACAATATTCTGTACCTGCTTCGTTCCAAAATAAGCGTCACATTTAACAGTTGAATATTTGTTCCGAAATCATTGTCTTACTTGTAACGAAAAATAGAAAAGAAAAGGATTTAATCGTACATTATAAATAGAGAAATAAACAGAAGGCTCAGAAGCCAATGAGTTTAAGTCAGCCAATTATCAAAATTGAGTTATTAAAAAGAAGGGGTTAGTATGCAAAACTCAAAATAAAAGTATGCAATTGTGACGCTTATCTCGAGATAGATGGAAGAATATTTATCGACTAATTGTTTGTAGATGAAACTTCTTCATTTATGTATGATTTTAAAGGATTGTTAATATCGAGGATAGGGCTTTATTTAGTTAGGCTATTTTATAAACATTCGCGCGTATCTGATTTCCCTAAGCTATTTTTCTAGAAAACTAGTCTCCCTAAATTGAAAGAAGTTTAAATGACCGAAATATTATACGCGATGTATTGAAAAGTTTATTTTTAGGTATAATCCATGACTCGTCGATGTATGTACACGTAATGAGTTTTATGATTTAATATCGCCATCGTGAACCAAGAAACTATTCTAACCGATATTTTTGGCACAACAATGCGAATTGCTCTCGCAAATCTAATACTGTTGTATTCATTTGTCGTAAAGCTTATCTGGAATGAAGTTATGATCGAAACGATGAAATAACTTCCATTTTGCATGTGCTGTTGCTTTCGGCATTACTGCTGTGATTTATTACATATTATATAAATGAAAATTCTATACATACAGGATGGGCCACCTAACATGACCACATCAACTATTCCTATTATTATTATTAGCTGATCGATTTAAATTTTGTTTCAATCGATCAGCTAATAATAAAAATACTTTATATGGTCACGTTAGGTGATCCATCCTGTATATATATATTTATATATATACATATACGTAAGTATATATATATAAATATATAAATACATACATATATATATACATATATATATACATATATATACATACATATATATATACATATATATTTGTTACCGAGAAGCTGTTCCTTTAATATTGGCTATTACACATGCGATATATATATATTTATAATTTATTGGCTTGAAACAAATGATGACATGTATTTTATTTTTCTATAATACCTGTAATTAGACTGCGGGTTTTTATGCAGCTTCGTATTTTTAAATACGCGATCAGAGAAGTGGAACCTAACTATTACAGTCCGGAAAATTCGTAACGATATCTGGAGAATATTCGAAGACACTTTACGTGCAATTATTAGCTTAGATAATTCTACGTGTAATATTTCGCATGATTATCAGGAAGTTTCATAATTGCCTTTTTTTTTTTCAAGAAATTTTCATGCTTCTCTGAAACGAATTCTTGCAAGTATTTTTCTACCAGCTAACTCATATGTATATAGTGTGTTTAATATCTAGTCATTAATATTGTTTTGCAATCGTTACAATAAATAATAATAATAGTATACCGGAGGCAACGTCTAACGAGTTTTTATAGAAACAATGAGATCCAGCGTTGCCTGATAAGAAAACGTTAAACCTTTTTGAACGTGGTATTTTAATTATTATACTTAAGTGGCACAACTCTAATTGATATTTGTTGAAAGTAATTTCTCTCCAATTACAATCCTATTAATTACAAAACAGAAATTAATACTATCGAAAACGTTACGAATTTTCTGAACGACCAAATAGTTTCACATTTTAAGTATAATAAAATGTGATTTACTTTTCTTGGAAATTCTTTATATTTTTGCATATTAGATGCATCCTGTATTTTTGTCCACGGTCAACATTATTTTCCACAGATGCATAAAAATTCGTAGTCTATCTATAACTGTTGATCGTAAAACAGTTTTAAGATAAAAGAGCCTATTATTGTACCCAACACGAGATATAGAAAAATGACTATATTTATTTTGGCAAATTTTAAGCACCACAATGTAATTAGCGCTGACTATCTAATTTAACGCTCCTACGGTTCTTGTCCATTACATCATTTTTTATCCAATCATCTTTCGTATTTTCTTCTTCAACACTAGGTTTACGGAACTCGTCACGTTGACGCATTTCAAATTTCATACATAAAATTATAGAGACCCTTAAATATTATTTTTCAGTACTTTACGTTAACTTCAATTAATACAATAGTATGAACATGTATTCCACGTGATTCTCTTCATCCTCGCGCTTCTACGTTCGAATATTTATATTCAGTATACGTATTTTTCCGGAAGCCTGTCAAATTATGCACGTAATGTTCGTAAACCTAGTGTTAACTTTCTTATTTTAGTATAAATTTAACACGTTCAGTGCGGATGTAGTTTAGAGACTGTGAGCGAAGATAACAATTAAGTCCTAATAGAACTATCGTGAGTTGAGTGTAGAAATTGAGCTGAGTGGATATTTATCATTTTAAATTGCCAAGCCTTCGATTTTTCAAATCTTTGGATTTCTAAGCTTTTGGATTCTCGAATGTTTTGGAATTTCAATCCTTTGGATCTCCTTTATAAGCTTCTCCCTTATCAAACATTCGAATTTCCACTTTTGGGTTCCCAAGCCTTCGAATTTTAAGGCCTGAAATTTCGAAGCTTTTGAATTTTCAAGCGAGCTTGATGCGATGTCAATTCTGAATAGATTTCAATGGTGCTGCGATTTTTCCGCTTGCAGTTTCGCTACTACAAATCACAGACAAATCTTCCGTAACGAAAACTATTGTGACGTTACCTCGCAATTGAACATGTTAAAAAATTACTATTATTTAAAAGTACGGAACTTATCGTACCGAAATGATAATTCAATTGGTTTTCGTATAAACGATTCTTCGCTTTGATTGCATGCTTAAGATCCATTTCTCTCGAAATTAGGAAACTTTTCTGATGAAATGAAAGCATTAAGCGTACAATTTATATTAGTATAAATAGCAACATCTCATTTCAATTGTACACTCAAAAAAGATTCCCAATTTTCTCGCAAAAAAATTTGTTTCAAGTGTAATTAACCCTTTCGTTACCTATAAAAATTCCATTGGCGCGTTGAAACATTTGAAATTCATTGCTGTCCGAAGAATAGGAAAGAATTGATAGGAAAACATGAATTTAATGCAATGCAATACAGTATTTTCACGACTTCTGCGTATCCTTCGATTAAAATCCGCTGTAGCGAAAGGGTTGAAGTAAATGATGAAAGTATAATTGAGTTTGATAAATTTTCGAGGACCTTAGGAGGGTTGATCGAAGAGTTACTATTTACACCCCTCGAATATCTGTGGACTACTATATATATATATATATATAATATATTATAACAAGAAGAAACAGTAATCTCCTAAAGACTCGTCTGTCTAATAATAATCGATGATAGATCGGAGGTTTAAGAAAACACGTGAACAGAGCATGAATTTATCGTTAGCCTTTCAATGCCTTTACAGCACCGCATCGTCGACTATTATGAATTCGTTAAATTTTATAGAAGGGACACTATGAAAGGACAATCTGTGTACAAATAGACTATTTGTATAGTGATTTGTAGCATGATTGTAAGTATGTGTTGTGAGCTGTAGCATAGGTGCAATGGAAAAACATTGCGATTCATGTTCGCGATATGTTTCGTAAAAAAAAATATTATATATAGTATATATCGTTATCATTATTATTTTTGTTCTTCCATTAATTAATTAATTAATTACAAAGGAAAAAGCAGAAAAGTGGTGTAAAATATGGATAATAAATGATGTATTATTATTTTACTAAATAAAGTGTTTATTTTATAAAGAATTTCTAGCCGTGCTTTTATTAGGGATGGGATGGGGCACACGAAATCTCGAAACTTCGAAGTACCTCGGAATTCGAAAAGGTTTCGAGTCGAACTATTCGAAAAAGTAACACCGAGATCACGCACCTCAATTTTCTAATTTAGAGCAACATAATCCAACGTGTAATTGCAAATGAATGCATCTCTTTCACGTGAATATCTTATTACCGAATGTTTACCGGTATTAAGATCAAGTTTATTTTCGATGCAACATCTCACTAAGTTACGATGGTCTAATTGTATAGGCGATGTACTAAGGGGAGAGTTAATAGATTGAAATATTTCGAAAACATCGGCGAATAATAAAAAAAAGAGCAATAATTGAAATGGTAGAATAAATCGCTTCTAAATATGTAATAGGAATTGAATTTTGGAAATATGGAACTCTCTCTCTCTCTGATTTGCACCAAAGTGTTACGAAAGGGTAATAATTGAAGCTTTAAAAAAAATATACACGTTTATTCTCACTGATGTTTCTATTTACAAGCCTCAGGTATCGTGTTCATGGAATGCAGCATGAATATTTACACGAACTGCGTTCATTTATGTCTACGTCGCGGTTACTCGAGAACAAATCCCAATTTTCGGCGATAAATACTGCAGACGATGTACCTGTAGTTGCAAGGCAAAACGGCGTAAGTTACTAGTTTTCACTTTCGAGATATTGTCGCTCGACATTTTTAGAACAAGTACTAAGTGTGAAATTTCGATTGCATTCGACAGATTTCGATCGAATTGCTTTCATTTCTGGAGCATCGAAAATTGATTCTCCTGTATATTTTATGATAAATACACGAATTCTACGTCTTTGGGCTCGATTAACGTATGAACTGCAATATTGTGGAAGCCGGCTATCACGTCGTTTTGCCTTCCAATCAAAACAGTCACTCACAGGGTACAAATTAATGCTAAACGTATACGCTATTCGCAGCGATTATGTACGAACTTGAAATTTCTCTCAATTATCGATCTCGTATCGATAAATACTGCAAAAGATACAAAAATATTCATGACGAACGTTGAGTTTGGATTTTAATTGTCCTAAAACACCATGCAGCTAGTTATAGTTCGAATTGCACAGACCAGTGGCTCCCAAACTTTTTGGGCTTTCGACCCACATTCGGAAACGGAACAGCATCTTGAGAAAAACAGTTTCCTCCGTATCCATCTTTTTCAATGAACACGTTTAATTTACTCGTATGTTTTAATATTTAACGCGACCTATTTAAAATCATCTCGCGGCTTATAGTTTGGGTACCACTGTCACAGATTCTACAGCTTTAATTTCTTACGATTGTTAAATATTTCGTCACTTCTCATCGTCCTTGTACGATTCATTAATTGCTCCACTTTTTCCATCCATGTGAATTTCCTCGGTAATGGATGCAGCGTCGGGTTCCTCTACGTATTTATAGAATTTCGCTATTATCGCGAAAAGAACCATATCGAGAAGCATCAGTCCGGCGAAGAAAAGCAACTGGTAGAACTGAACAATGGAAATTGAATAATTAATTTCATTCGCGAGTAGAAATACGTAATTTGATCGTTGCATATGAAATTGCTGATCACGAATAGCACAGTTTCTTCGATTACAATGGGGATAACGATCGAAAATAAATAACGTAACTGTACTCGTTAAAATTATAAATCTGGAAATCTGACTGCTTGAAAATTTGAAGATTCGGATATGCAATGGCTTAAAAAATCCGAATGTTTAGAAATTGCGAAGCGTGAAAATTCGAAAATGTAGAAATCATTCGAATTAATTAAAACAGCTTTATAAGGAGAAAAAGGAAAATTAAGAAAATTTCCTTCCAGACTTTTGTATTCGAAACTGCTATTTCATATGTCCCAATTTTAATACTGTATACAACAAATTTGGCAAGGTAACATTCCGAAAACTTCGATATTACGAACAATGAATAATGCACAGCTGGTAGTGACCATGATGTAAAAGTGATTGAGTAATCATGGCCACAGCCTTGGCCTCGAATCACGACAAATGGTTAGAATCTTAAGTATTGGCTTCGAATGATTGTCACTCGAAGAGGCAAATTTGATTTGTGCCAAAATAAAAATTGCCTACAATATTCATATGATTCGTAATCGATAAGATACCAAAGCAGTGATCAACTGACGCTAGCATACGTGGTTAATAATATTAGGTCGACGCGTGTGAAATATCGTTTCTGTAATGTTTTACATTAACGGCTGAATACCGTCCGTTTAATTTTGTCTAATTGATTGTAACAAATCACGTTGAAGAAGAAGAAATTTGCTGTAATATGTTTATGCAAAATATTAAAAATAACTGCAACAAGCTTGTGAAAACATTGATATTTGACGTCATGAATAATCGAAATATTTCTGTAATGCCTTATAGAAATTTCAACTTGTAAGATAGGCAATAAAAACTATTGAAAATATAAATTCGCCATTTGAACAAGCTTATATAAATATTAAAATAGTTGAACGTTGATTTAATAAATTTAAAACTTATCATTTTTCATTAGAGAGTAAATTAATTGGTAGACTAAAATATTCTAAACGTGACGATTTTTATGAGTACAGAATAATGAAACTAATTAATTGACGCGAAAAGTGTGCAGGATCGTGTAAAAATTATTTGAATTTAGTACGTATCGTTTTCAAAAATCTACTTGCGCTTAAAGTTTTACTGTATAAAACGACATTTCGTGTTCGTCGACCTAACATAATCGTAGGGCAAAGGGTTGAAAGGGAAATTTCTCGTACTTGTACTTACCATTCGATCAAAGATCGATACTTCCGCAACAATAGCAACAATGAGATTACCAACAGCAACGGTGAGCAACCAGCTAGCTTGCAAAAGGGACTTCATACTGGAAGGTGCTTGGGTGAATGCAAATTCTAGCCCAGTGACAGAAAACATTACTTCACCCATTGACATAACAACATATTGAGGTATCAACCATAATACTGAAACCGAATTTGGTTCGGTTATAGTTAACACTTTAATATCTTTATCGTCACCGATCACAGATCCGAGCACCGTATAAACTCCGCCAACTCTCAACTCTACACCACTTTTCAGTTTCGTATTATCCAAATAAATGTCGTACGTATCGGGGTCGATCTCGGCTAGTTTCGTTTGGTTAAACGAAGTACTACTTATGTTTAACTTCAGAATAGTATCGCGGTTTTTCATGAATTTCAAAGTAACGGATTCCATTGACGAATTCACGTAAATCAAACCGCGTACTAAAGGATCTCCGGACCTTGATTTGGCCACAGAGTCTTCGTAATTATGTAAAACACCTTCCGAAGTGATAGCCGAGAAAGTTGCTTTTGCCTCCGGTGTGGCGATTGTTCCTAGAACATACATTCGATCGTTAAAGTTATGCAGAAGATCTTATATCATCGACGAAGCATACGATAGTCTACTCGAAGCTTTGCAAATACAAAAGCTTGGAAATTTAACAGGAAGGAGTGTAAAAGCTTGGAAATTCGAAGGACTGGAGATGCAAAAGCTTGGAAATTGGAAGCTTGAAAATCCAAAGGTTTGGGCATTCAAAAGCGTGGAAATTTAACAACCCAGAATGTAAAAGCTTGAAAATTCGAAGGACTGGAGATGCAAAAGTTTGGAATTCAAAAGCTTGGAAATTGGAAGCTTGAAAATCCAAAGGTTTGGGCATTCAAAAGCTTGGATATTTAACAACCCGGAATGCAAAAGCTTGGAAATTCGGACTGGAGAGGCAAAAGTTTGGAATTCAAACGCTTGGAAATCGGAAGCTAGAAAATCCAAAGGTTTGGCCATTCAAAAGCGTGGAAATTTAACAATCCGGAATGTAAAAGCTTGGAAATTCGAAGGACTGGAGATGCAAAAGCTTGGAATTTAAATGCTTGGACATTGGAAGCTTGGAAATGCGCAATCTAATGATTAACATACCGTCAGCGATGTCCAAATTCGTAATACCAGCTGCGTTGCATTTCGAGAAATCTGCCTTATAATCTAAGTTTCGTACTCCGTTAGCTTTTATATATTTGTCCACATACATATCCAAATTTTCCAAATCAAAATCTCGATTGCCGTTTATTTGCATATGTACGGGGCAATTTAGAGTATTGTAAATGCGTAACTGAGCCAAACCTTCCGAGGGCAACACCGGATACGTTGTCTGAAAAGTTTACATTTCCTCGTTACACCACGCGTTTTATTAATCCTTCAAGCTGTTACATATCGTATATATGCGACATGACTAAACTCAATACAGTGGAACTGACGAATATATATTCGCCATACGAAAATTAATATGCATAAAAAGCATAATATGCATGCAACATTTTGTTGGGGTAAATTCTAATTTAATTATCCTCCCTTGAAATCATTGCGAATAGGAATCGTTAAAAAATACATATAATGTATAGATGAATATAAAAATAACTAAACTAGACAAATCTGGTGGTACATAGGCAAGCTTCTAGAAGACGGAATATTCTTATCCGGCAAGTGAGTCCAATTTCGAACCATTCGAATTTCGGAGCTTCGCCGTATGTAATTTTAATTTAACCGTTTAACGATCACACAAACAAAGACGATCACGTACCTCGAGTTTAAGTTCGACAAGTGCCGATACCACGAAAGACAAAGCGGCTAACAAGCCGCCGATGGTGAGCTTTCTCAACGGAGTTCGAAGTCCAACTTTCTCCATAAGCGGATAAACGCAAGTCTCGAAAAAAGGTATTAGGATGAGTACCAAGAGTGGATTAATCGTTTGCATCTGATCAGGGCGAAGAATGAAACTTCCAAACGCGCCGTCCATTCTGTTCGCTTGAAAGGTCCATTCAGAAGCTTGCTGATCGAAGAGCGCCCAAAAGATCGGTATCGGTATAAATAGCAACAAGATTCGCAGAGTTGCTTTAATATCGTTTATCAATGTTTTGTCGTATTTATCATCCGCATGATCCAACCAGTGCTCCCTTTTCCAACCTTTCGACACTTTGTTGTAAACGGCATGCTAGAAAGTGTAGCATTTTGAATTACAGTAGAGTATTCGTTGTTCTCTTTATAGATTCTTTTTTTTTCATAATTCTCCTTTCATCGCCCATTTCGTATTAAATTTAATTTAAGTGTCCCGTATGTTTTCTATTGAAACAGCGGTGTAAAAAAAAGACGCTACAAAGTTCGAGAAGAATCCAGTACGTCGTATGATATTTGTAGCATCGAATTAATCTCTATTTAGACTGCATTTGTAAAATATGAATTTGTATAAGCATCCGCAGTGCACGAATAAGACTACGAAAATAAGATTTAATACTTGGCAAGAACTTACGCAAATGCATTTGCTGACATTCAACACGACATTTCCCGAAGGTTTGACTATTTTGTACAAAGGTTTTCCAAGGACGAATAATACTGGAAGATAAAAAAAAAAGGGTACGGATAATTAAAATTCTTAGATTTGTTCGAGAGTGCACAGAGTTTCGATGATGATTTCTCTTTTGAAACTTACCAATGGACACAACCATAAGAATACTTGGCACGAAGAAGGCCAGAGAGTAGCAAGTTCTTTCACCGAAGCACGCGACATCGCTGCGAAGCGAAGGTGTGAGAAAACTCGAGATCACGGATCCAGTATTGATGGAAAAGTAAAACAGGGAGAAGAATGTGGACAAGTATCGTTCCTGTTGCGGTAACACGAATTGATCGCCACCGAACGCAGCTACGCAAGGTTTTATACCTCCTGTACCAATGGCTATAAGGAGTAGACCAACCAATGAAAATTCTCTGCAAAGTTACACGTATAAAATGCGTAATTAAATGTCGATCGATCGATAAATGGCGAGCTGAGAATTATGGTAAACCAACCAGTGAATGACCGAATTGTTGAATTTCTGCTCGTTTTAGATTAATACAATATTTGGATAAAGTTCCAAGGAGCCTAAATCGCCGATTGAAACGAAAATTGGGGGAGGGAGAAGAAAATCAGAGGAGAGAAATTTGGTATTTACGATTTGTTCTTTCCCTCCAAGTTTCATCTTAATTGGCGATTTAAGCTCCTTGGAACTGCAGCCTAATACTTGACTAAACTTATTTATATCAATTATAGTGTTGCTTTTTTTTATTTTAAAATGATGAAAGGAAGAATATTATCCTTACACAGCCGGTAGGTTTAACGTAGGTACAGCGCCTATGGCTAAAAGAATTTGCCCCACGGCGTAAATAACGCTCAAGTAAAAGATGGTGCGGAATTTTCCCAATATAGAATCCGCCAACATTGCTCCGAACACGGGGAAAAAGTACACCAACATTATAAATGTGTGATATAATGCGGTGGTTGTAACATCGTCGTAGAGTAGTTGATTCCGTAGATATAGCGACAACACAGCTAATAAATAAACAAATTTCTTAATATTACCGCGCGTCCATATACAGTTGTAAAAGTCTACGCGTACTGCTAAATTTCAAACACAGTATAACTGTGTATTGCTAGTAGTGCTACTAGTGGAAGTATTACTATTAGTAGAAGTGGATATATTATAGGATATATTGCACGTTTGGATGTATTGTATATCTTTACATATTATACGCATTCTCTCACTTTTTGCATATTTTTGTTTCCCACAAATGCGCGAATAATCCGCAATTTCGATGCTTCTTCACTTAACCAATTGGCTTACGATTTTTTCAAAGATCATCCACCGAAATATCGACTATTTGTTACTATAACACTACATCGAATGAAAAACACTGAAATATTATACGCAATTCTTACCTGGTAATCCTCAATCTTGCGATCTTACGAATTGAAATAAAATAAATTCAAATTTGTTACGAATTGCAGCATGTTATAATTTTACGTGGTCTATAGACTAAATCACGAGTGTAGCTCGTTGTTATAAGGCAAAGGGTTAAATCAACGAACATTTCGAAAGGGAATCTTTTAATATTACGTCAGGCGCATATAAATGCTTTAACGCGATAAATGTAAATGCTTCTTCATTTAAATCAACAGATAGTCCGAAAAGGAATTTGAAAATGTAAAAGCCATAAATGCTAAGAAACTTATCATAGTGGAATTACATACCTGCGAAGATATGAAATGTAAAAGAGAAAGGGAATATTGATAAAGATGAGTATTGAGTTTCTACACGTACCGCGTATTCCATAGAAACTAAACCTCTCGCAGAATTCATTGCTGATGATAAAAAACATCGACCTCGGATACTTCAGCTTCTGCAAAAATGTCGAAAAACAAGAAAAATTTAGATGTGTTCCGCGTGATTAGAGTAGGAAAAGGAACGTATAAAAGAAGGATATGCAAAAAGCTTGGAAATCTAAAGACACAAAAATCCAAAAACAGAAAACATTCGAAAGATTTAACCATTTTACTACTAATTCACCATACCTTTATGTTTCCGATTATCGATTATCTACCGATTCTCTGAGTGTCAAGTGGCTTTCGCCTACACTTACAATTAATCGTTATCTCTATTACGCTAAAATTGTATTCGATAAGTTTTAACATTGGAAAGAATAAATAGTAAAATTTTCTTTCACAAAATCAATATTTTCTTTCTTTATAAAGCTATTCCGTAAAAGCGTACGTATCAAATCGGCCCTGATACTGAAAGTTAAAGGGGTTAAACTTGAAAAGTTTGGAAATATGTTGGCTCAGGAGAAGTTCGAAGCTTCGAAGGTTTTGAAAATTCAAAAGCTTCGAAAATCGAAGACATGTAAACTTGAAAGCTTGGAATACAATGGCTTGGAAATCCAAAGGCTTAAAAAACGTTGAAGAAGCGATAAAAGAGATGCGGTTCGTATGCTTGAAGTTGGGAAAACGACCATGCAAAGAATGTTGGTAATTTTCCGCGTTGACCCGATTAACTTCGCCGTCATTACTGTAAGTTACGAAGAATCGTTTCCTTTACTCAGTTGTAAAATGCGAAGGCCGCGCACGATTCGCACAATTATTTACGCCGCCGATGCAATGCAACTTAAAGGCCTGCGTTTCGATAACAGTCAATTCGTTATTATGTTCTCAAACTTCGTATTTTGTATAAACCTGTATGGGTCGGTTAGTTGACGTGTAACTTTCAGTCGAATAGAAGCTACAAACTTGGACTTAAGGATACGTTTTCCCTTGTTCGATTTACTTTTAACAGACCTTTGTTTTAGCTGAAGATAATTAAAAACGATAAGAAGTTAACGATTTCTCTAACGAATCACTTTACTCGCAAGGTGAACAGCTTGTTTTTAATTTCCTGCCGTTGCTGGATCTATACGATTAGAGTTCTAGAACTTAGAGTTCAGCAACGGCAGTTACGTAAAATGATAGAATTGCGGATTAAAGATTAACAAAGATGATGAGTGGCTCGATTATGAAAAGTAAAATACGTGCTATAAATTAATATCACGTTAATATCGCGAGCTATAAATTAAAGAGAAGGAAAAGTATCAACTAGGAAATGCATTCCCGACATATTAGTGCGATGTGGAACGATTGATAACGTTTGTTATTATCTTTGACACACGTAATGCATTATGTATTGCGAACTATGCAACCGATAAGATGTCCATAGAAATATATAGGATGTACCAGATTTTAACCGCCAAATTTTGTTAGCTTACTCTGAGTCTCGATAAGAAAAAAATGTTATATAGACATACTAACCATATTGTTCAGCGCCTTATTAAAAAATTCTGATAGAAATGTAAGATAGTAATGAAATAGTAATACTACGATGCAATGTAGGAATATACCGACAGCTGAGATAAAGATAAACTACGGTTTATCTTTTACTTATCCGCATAAATCTACGTACATCTTTAAGTTCCAAATATTTAACAAAATTCAAAAGATTCGATAATTCTGGAGACGCTAATTCAATGGTTTGGAACAACACTTTTAATTGTAGGAAAATTTTGCGGAGCAGTAGAATCGCTAAGTCCAGAAACTTCGCAACAAAAATAATCTACAACGTAAACCAATAAGAAATCGTACCTACTTATGAATTTTTCTGACTTTTTATAATTTTGTTATTGAAATAATAGCAACTCCATAATACGCAATAAACTTTTCTGATTCTTGTGAGAACTTAATTTACTATATATAATACATATTTCGAAAACGAGAAATTTGCTTTGATTTCGAAGAAATGAAAATTGAATAATAGTGTTTCGCGGAACTCTGGTTAAGAACTACTTAACTAATCTGTATATTAATTAAAACTGAATAGCTTCTAAAGAAATGATTACGCTCTTCCCTGTTACTCATAAAAAAGTTTACACAAACCGACAACATTACTTTACAAGAGTCAACGTACGTTTATCACAACAGAGTAACTAGTTTAATTACCACACTCACTCCTAATTACCGGACAATGAATACATTTCTTAAAGATTAAGTAAGAAACAAAAGTTACTGCAATGCTTTTTATTTGTATTTGTATTTGGTAATAGTAAAATATCCTAGGCAACGTTTACTGCTCTTTTGTGGGCTCCTTATCGAAGCATTAGCTTGTCTAACGTTATTTAGTGAAAGAATGTTGTGCTTTTCTTTGTACTATTGTTCGTTAAATGGCCTAACTAAGAATGTTACTAATAAATAAAGGCTCGTAAAAAAATAGTCGCAATCCTATCCTTTTGCTTAATCACATTCATAAAACGTACTGACAATGTGTTACCGAAAAAAGCTGATTTACATATAATAATCCTCGGTCTTACAAACTGAAATAACAGCTGAAGTTAAAATTAAACTGAATTGCAAACACTGTGTCTCTTTATTGTGTTTGCACCATAAATTCGTCAAGGTGTGCAACTGGTAATTGCGAGGCAATGAGTAAGTTATAAAACAAGTAGAATTGAAGGACTCTGTACAAAAATCGGTCAACGTTACTTTAGTAAAGAAAAGCTACTTTATTCATTTCATTGCATCAATATTTAAGTCTTCGCGATCGTAATATTCAACAGTTTTACAAGAAACAATATTTTACCGACCTATGATAAGAATAGTAAAAGTGCTATACCGGGAATACTTCGACAACGAAGAGTTAATCGTTGCAATCTCCCATTTCTTATTTTTATCCTTTGTGCCAAGTGCAAAGTAATTTTGCAAGATCATTGCATTCTTGGATTTGGTTTCACGGATTACGCGTACGCATAATCTTTAATCCTACCACTGTTAATTATAAATGTTAATATGCTGCGATTGCAGACGATTCCAGATGGTATAAAGCTTAAACAAAATTTGTCAGTAAATATTTATCAAAAGCGGAGTTCACTGCTTTTTGTACCGAGCTCTTCGATTTTGTTCAGTTTCGTACCTCCGTTTGCTCTCTCTCCTTTTGCACAGACATCGTGACCAACTAATACCAATCGCACCAATTACACTAAAAAAAAAAACTACCGAACATTTGAATGAATCACGAAAGCGTCATACACGCAAGAACCATATCAGTAGAACGCGTTGCACGACAGTCGATGAATCGCGACTACTTGTATCGCCGCGAACATATTTCCTACGCTTGATAGAAAGCTGTTTAGAAAAATATGCCAGCTAACGCGGATCGTAATTTATAAATCGCACCGATCGACTCGTCGATCGTAGATTTAAATGTTCCCGAGCCAAGACAAGAGTCACGGGTTCGTCGCGATCGATAGTTGAAGCTGCACTGTTGTTGACGTTGTCGCAGCGCACCTACAATATGTAAGCATTGCGATTAAAAGTCCGACGATGGCATTGACGAAGTATCGCTATTGGAGGTGGCACGTCTCGCGTATTTGGAACAATGTGAAAGTCTCCTCTCGGTACATGGCTAAGCTACACGCCGTAACGGTATCGCGAGCAAATAACATTTCTGACGAAATACGATTCGGTTGCTCGGGAAATTCATAGCCTTTTCGATAGTACCGGTAAAAGACGTCTGGTCATTTTACGTTTAAGTACTATTTGACCCATTGCAATCCAAACTTTTTTTTTTTAATAATATGATATAACAGCAACTCCCCATAATACACAATACAATTTTCTGATTCTTATGAGAACTTAATTCGCTATATATAACACATATTTCGAAAAGGTGAAATTTGCTTTGATTTCCAAGAAATGAAAATTGAATTGACGAATGTAGCATCGAAGAAATTTATACGTTAACTTTTGATAAAATTTACACATGTCTCCGTAACGGTGTCAACGGAATGGAAAGGGTTAATTATGTTTGCCTAGAGTAAACGTTGCTAATATGAAACACTTGATTTTGAAAGCTCGCCGAAAATAGAGACACTCGCCTTTTTTAATAAACTATTACCAGTAATGTTAATAAAAATAGACGACAATCGTTGGAAAAGAATCTGAATGATTTTGTTGAAAGAGAAACTGAAAATGTTTGCGAAGTCGGAAATTTGTATTTCTAATAGAATTGAACGAAAACACAATAAGTATACTCTTTTGTTTTCATTTAGGACAATTATACCGTGAGAGGTGTAGTCCATTGAATTGCTTATCTATTAAATTTCTACTTTCGATTAGGCATCATTAATTAAAGAATGATAGAGTAATTTTATCTTAAGTACAATATCTCGATAGAAAAAATGTTGTTTTTAATGAATTTCTAAAGATAATTCGAAGATAGTAGTATTGCAAAAACTAGGATTAAGATAGTTTCAATGTAACTAATTCCAAGTTCAACTTCTAACAATATAGAGTGTCCCACTTGAAACAAATGAAACCTACTTAAGTATCTTTCGTGTTATGCACTGTTAAGGATCGAAGTCTTGAAAATTCAGAAAAAATCGCTTAAAAGCAATGGACTTGTGCTGTGTTTAACCCTTTTTTTTGAATCGTGAGAACCACAAAGACCTCACGCAACTTTGAACTAATGATTCTTCGGTGTGCATTCATATCGTTGGTTAAAAATTTACGAAATCTTCTATTGCTCAAATCAAATTTCTAACTTCTGCGAAGAAAATTAGTTCGCATTTGGCAATTCGATGATGAAACCGTAAAACATTGAACTACGAAGCCAATGTTGAAAATCCAAAGGTTTGAAGATACGATTAAATGTGTATTACCTATTATTATTATATTTACCGCGACAATACAAACAAGTTTTCGAAATTGTTTACGCTGTCGATGGGCGCAAAAGAATCGCAACGTGTGATCCCCCACTTATTTTAAGCATCGTATATGAAAAATAATCAGGTGTGCAGTTTTAAGTGGGACACGCTGTACACTAGCTCACGAAATTGATCAAATACTCCCACTCGTTATAGTCCTTATTTAATCGATATGTAATCGCTAAATATGAAACTTTGGACAGGTACTTGACGCGTGTTGAAATCAATTGCTATTCTCTCATATTTAACACTTTTATTTTCTATCTTGCCGATTGACTTTCTTTATTTGTAATTAAAATTCATGGTTTTGAACGTGTGTTAAAGATACGCATGTTTAAAAACTGTTCAGAGCTTTAGTAACATTTGGAATTTTAGTAGTAAAGTTAGTAAAGTTTACACCTAACAATTTACGATATATTTCTGTTTTCATTCATACAATGGTATTGGACTATTATTAATCATACAAAGCATCTAAATATTTATATTTATCCTATTTTTATATTAATCAAAATTATCCTTATCCATGCTCTTAATTTTTAGTTCCAAGAAACGAAAGGCTTAGCGTATCTATCTTTTACAATGAAATTAAATTTAGACAAGAACATTGTATTTAGTTATTTTCCAATCGCAAAGATATGCAACCTGAATTCTCATATTAATTTTGTTCGCGGCTTAGTCGTCCTTAGAAGATGATTTATAAAATAAGCTCGTAACAATGATGCCCATTTGATCAATTTGATGAGTCACCGAATATCTGTACAGTTTCCATTGTTGTACATTAAAAAAACAGATTGGAAAGTTAATCTATTACGATTTTAACGCGCGCGGGTTATCAACGCATGGGATTACTATACGCGTTTGATAACTCTGATAAGAAGCGATTATTAATTGTTTCATTTTAAAATTATAGAAATGAAACGAATGTCATAGAAATTTGCAGAGAAGCAGATAAAATACTCGCCAAGTAAACAGATTTTGATGCACGAAAGACTGCACGAATATAGTTTCAATATACTGTAAAAAAAAAGTGAAATCTCTGATCTCGATTTCCGCTTAAGGCGCCGTGACATTGTTTTACGAAACTGGTCCGTTTTGCAGAGGCGTACAAAATATTGGATGCTACGCCAATGCATTTACTTTCAAATTATCATACTTAGGTACAGTGGCTGCAAAAACTGCGAATACGTTTCAATCGAAAGGTTCCGCGTTTCATTAAATTCACTTTAACCTCATTAAAGTGGTTCTAGTTTTGAAGTAAATATTTAACGTCTGCGTAAAGAACCACAATCTAGTGATATATTGGGATGTTCGGAAAATTCGCAACGCCTTTGATAATATACACTTTCATTGATTAATTTGCGAACTGGAAGGGGATTATTTTTTTCATGAATTTTAGTTAAACAATAACATTCTTAATGTGAACAAATACGGTTCCGATTTCGGCCTCTTAAAATCCAATATGTAACCGACGACGCATAATTAAAAGTAAAGGCAACTTTTTCCGTTGGACAACACTAAACAACCTAAAGTGTTTCAATAATGAGATAACAAAAATTGTTAATAGTTGCCTAGAACATTCTACTATTATTATTCATTGTAAAGCTCGTAAAATTTGATTAATGGCCAGAAATTGAAATTGAAATTAGAAGCGTAAAAGAATTACTTGCATGGGTTCATTTCTGAGGAAGAAACATTTCGATAGTCATACAATTATCAAGCGACAGGTGTACACTATACGCAAACGTATTTACTAAAATATTATTCTGCACAAATTATCTTCGAACGTTTCTAAAACATCTCTACGATCTTTCCGAACAACTTAATATTTTAGTCTTAACTCTAATCGAGATACGAAGCTATAGGATTAAAAATTATTCTGAGTATGCCGGTGCACCCGTTACATATGCCCAATTACGACACTGGCGAGAAATAATGCTTTTCGTCACGAGCGAAGTTTCATTTTACGGCATTCCAATTCTGTGCAAAGTTCAATTAACTCGGTGAAAGTGTTCAAGCTTGCCATTGGCCAGCCGTGTATAATTTATATTCTTAACCCCGTCGCTATCGATTTTATTGGTCGGTAATTTTTCACGCTACCAGTGAAACGGAACAACCAACGTTTTCCAAAGAACGGGTTTATCGGTTAACGAAATTTTATTCTGAATTTGCATTCCCGTTTTTTCGTTACTGCGCAACGAATAATTGCCCGCGCGAATGAAAGCGAAAGAACGTAACGTACAACAACAAAGATTCGATACTTTTCTTCTTGATTTCATTGTAAAACTTAATTATTATTGCTGGCACAGTTGGATAAATTAATTTTCGATCAAAAAATCGTATCGTCTGAACGATTTTTAATAGAAGAGCCGCGGTTCGATCATACCTAATATAATACAGGTTGTCTCAGTAACTCTGTTACAAGGCGATATCTCTGTTACCGTTAATAATACTGAGAAATGCCTCGGGAACAATTTACGATTTATCATTATTGGCAATATTCGCACAAATCTTTTACATTCTCGTACTTAACGCCACGTAAACATCATGGTATTATATGTCAATGTATTTGTCTCAACCTCAGTTGTTACGATATAATAATAAACGTATATAATCCTATTTAAGAAAACACCGACGATTTTGAAATCTCGAAAAATATGATGTTCGGAAAAAAATTCTTTCCACCATTATATGTGCCGTTTTGAACCACGTAATTTGTTCCGGAAACATTTTTGAGTATCATTAACGCTAACAGAGATATCGCATTGTAACAGAGTTACTGAGACACCCTTTATAACACGTATCCTCTTCCAAGCTTCCCAATTTTTATAATATTGCATTTAGAAACGCATGGCTACGATTCGCAATCATTTTCCACCGCAATCCATCATGATAGACAGCATAACGATGCTTTTTGATCATTAATGAATCCACGTTCCGTCGACTACGATAAGCAACAACACACACAATATTTACCTTTTGATTCTCCTCGGTGTTACTCTCATTGTCTGGATGATCTGAAAAATACAAATAGTGGAAGAGAGGTTGATAAGGTTCGCGTGACACAGTTACACGTTTATCCTACTATTTCGAGTCTTAATCTCAAGCGATACAAGCGTTGTTGCGTCTACGGCCATATTTTAGATATTTTTCGTAACAAGAATTGTCCTCTTTTTGCTTGGGATTTTCCTTTCCACCATTTCATGCCTACTAATTTAAATTATCTGATGCTGTAGCCTGATTATAGCAATGACGTAAATCCTTTTGAAGTTGTTACTACTGCAACAGGTTGACTTTCACGCGCGCCATACCTGTTTCTATCGAGACTTAACTTCTTCACAATTGCGTACATTTTTTTTAATACGACGAATGGTATTAAGCGGAGGAAAATATTTTACCTATTATATATTATAATATTTTACCTAATGTATTACCTATATTATGTATACCTAATAAGATACATCCGGAAAAATTTGTACAATTTCTTTTCCAGACCGGGACAGACTTAAACTTTTCTCGCCTTAGGCAATCATACTTTTATCGTCGCATAATTAACGAGCAATGTTATTCGATTGGGAAAAAAGTTTTATTGTACTTCGGAGACGCATAAACGCGAAACTTTATTGTACGATGTTATCATGATATTAGCACCATACTATAAAAAAGCGAAGACGTTTGTTGACCAAACTCAATATTTGAAATAATGCAGCATATAAGAATTAGTGGATCTCTGTTCAATTCATGACAACGAATTATTTTTTTACGTTTCTTTGATCTTTCCGATTTCTTTGGTTGGTAAAATTGCTGACCACTTGGAACTAGAAAGAGTTCAAGTACCGGGCTATTTTTATTATCGCGCGGGAAACTCCAGTCAAAAGTAATCTGTTACGTCACTCATTAATATTTAATGGGCGTAGTAGTTATTTGTTATTCCCGAATTAGGTCACTGCCCAATCAAACATTTAAGTAAATATAGAACAAAATGATTTGACCCGAATTGACCTGCCGAATAACGCTTCGTTCCTCCTCAATGAGTTTTGTTTAATAATTACGAGCAGCGTGTAATAATATAATACGCGATAACGCGAGTCTCAAGAGTTCAATAAATTACATCAAATCGAAAGGAATTGACTGCTGATAACATTTTGACAAAATTTTATCGTAATATCGCTCACGTTCCATGCTTATAGAGTAGTAATCGGAAATATTCGAGACAGTTTTCAGTATCATATGACACTCTTGAAGCTAACCAGCAAAATATTGTATCGAATTAATTATTTTAATAAAGTAGATTACATTTTGAAATCTATGAAATTATACTAATAAATTAAAGGTATCCCCTAAAATTAGAATATTTCAATGAATTAAATGCAATTCTCCGTTCCTTTAAAGACATTTTAATAAATTGGTTAATGTTTTAAAACATCGTACTGAATTAATTCTATTAACAACTTAAATTAATTTCTTATCACCTGTCGTGAATAAATGTCTCTATTGAATTAAGTATGAGCTTAGCCCTAAAGCTTCTTACTGACAACAAAGATCTTTTGACGTAATTTTGAACAGATGCCGAGAATGTTTTCAACCTAAAATTAGGATACTTCTCCGCTTGTTGACAAATGTAATAAACATGTCGCGTTTAAATTAATTTGGAATAGTTTCACAAGGCAAATTTTATTCCACGCTACCAAAAACAATTTAAGGGGTACCGCAATCATTGTTCCCGCATCATTTGATTCTTGTCTTAAACATAATCTTTTCCATGATATCGTATGAATGACATCTCAAACTATTGCAGGCATATTATTCCTTTCCGTCTATTCGTTTGAACTCGATTGACGTAAAGGAATTATTCCAAATTGCGATCCCCTAATTGTTTCACCCATGTTTTTAACTACCATTTCAAACTTGAGGGGAAAATCTTTCTAAACTCCGTTAAACTACTAGACCGTTGATTTCTATGCATCTGTTGGAAATGTCGCAGAATGCATACAATCTACAAAGTTGTACAAAATATCCGAAGTATAGTAGAAATTATGATAGTGGCCGAAGCAATCCCCAACTTAAGTCCTATTTATTCAAACTTATAAGAATACAAAATTGCATAAAAATCCTGCAATCTACTGATTATATTCAACGCGTTGTAAAAATATTACAGATAAACGAAGAAATTTATGATCGTTAAAGCATGGTTTGTGTACCTTGGATTTCGTTACCAGAAGTATTCCTTTCGTCCATGTTGCTCATCTCGCAATTACTCAAATCGAACCTCTTCGTGTAACGTTAAATCTAGTACTGATCCGGTTTTTCAATTGCGTTATCATTTTATGAGTATCAGCTCTTATCGATCGAAACATGCAAGCTAACAATTAAGTCTGGATATGTTTATCACGTTCGATAGAGTCGAAATTCTTTAAATGTGCAAGTACGCTTCGTACACCCGTCTAAACTAATCGATTGAAATTGGGACGATCTTTACCAAAAAGACGCTACGAATTATTCGTGCGTAACAATGAAGACGCTACTACAACGTGTTATCAGAAGACCTAGATAATCAATTTTCTGTGTAATCAGAACTTTAAAGACGCGTATTAACGACGCTTGTGTACAAAAAATATAAATTGCCGATTTGTTGAAAAAATTCAGTAATACATGATAATCAGGTGAGTGTAGCACTTTTAACGCTGTAATTCATTCGGCGCATTAGGTAGCTATCAATCTTTTCACTTCCGGTGCGGGCTTTCGCAAATCGTTCAATTTTGTCGGGGATTTTTTTGCTTACAGATAAGCGTTAATTACTTTTCGATGACCACGCTTTAAATAACAACGAAAGCGCGACAAATGTGAAAGGAATTTGCAAATGCTGCTAAACAAAATGCGATAACAAATAATCTAAACTAGAGGAGAAAAAATGTCTTTACTCTCTATTGCATTAAACATTATAGTCTTCCAATTACAACAACGATTAGTAATACGTATGAAAATTGATTATAGGAAGCTAATTAATACTTACTTGAACTATAATTATTATTTCATGAGTTAGTAATATCACGTATGCGTTTTGAAGACACAATACGTCAATAATTATAAACTATTCTGTTGTAACATTTACTCTACGTTAATTTTAATATTAATCTTGGCAATAAATTTATACAGGACGGTTTAAGCCACTCTTTGAGATTTATCGTAACGATACAAGATTCGTGGCAACACGATTCATTAACAAAATGTAATCAGAGATGAGATAAAATAGACACTTTACATTTTATAGGACTTTGTATCCGACGTTCTGAAATACCGACCATGAAAAAAATTCCCGTGCCTTTTACGCCACCTACGATTAAGAGCGGTGAGCGTAGTAACTATGATCGATTGAATTATTGACTAAGGGCAGGATAGACCACTTATCCAAAGATTTCCTTCGTCACCCGGATTTGGGGCTCATGAGCCCCAAATCCGTTTTCATTTTTACCTTTTCGATTGTCTAAAATGTATAACCTTTGCGTTTGCACTTACCGTTTGTATATTAAAATACATTAGAAGTGTTTACATTCTTTGTGAGACAATAAAACGAAAGATGTTCTTCCGAAAATTCTGAATTTTTAGCTTATCGGTATTTCAGAGCATGTGACACCACAGACGAGGTACAGGATAGACATATCATCACAGACGAGGTACAGAATAGACCACTCATCTTATGGGACTTCGTGTCACATGCTCTGAAATACCGACCTCGAAAAAAATCCGAGTGTTTCATACGCCCTCTGTAGTACTCATAGTTATTATAATTCTTGCATTCACCTTAGCGTATAAAAAATAGGGAAACTTTCTCTTTAAAATCTTTTTTGTTTCATCTAAATTCTACTTTTCATTGGAAAAATATGATTATCGAAAGAGAAGCGCACGTTTTACTCGTTCCTGACCAACCCCAAAACATCTATTAAAACGTTTCAAACTTTAACTCGCCGCCATTTTGAAGCTGCGTGAACGTTTTCAAAATCCCTGCACCACCATAATCGGTGAACCTTCCCCTTTAAACAACGTTTTGGTTCATCTACATTCGACTTTCGGTTGCTTAGATATCGTCGTCTGAAGAGAAGAGTAGTTTTAAAGAAGGGCGCCATTTTGCGCTCTTAGAAATATGTTGTAACAATGAATACAATACGTTATACATTTCGTGTAAATAAAAAACACATTTGCAGTACCACAGTGTTAGCTTTCGATATAGAGTTACATTATACTGCCGAACGTATTAAATTATGCTTTGCACATTTACGTGGCATTACGTGTACAGGCATCGACATGTATTTTTTTAATGCGTTAAAAAATTTAGACGTACAAGCGCGAGAAAATGCCGCGAGTCAATTGTACAGGAAAATTGTTATGATATCTATTTTTCTCCGCCAACAATTTCGAAGTACGGATGAGGTATAGAAGGAGTTAATAGTAGAATTACGTTTAGAATAAATGAAACAGTAACCAAGCTTTTTTAAAATATTTCGTTCAATGAACGACAATAATCTTCTCGTCGTCCAACGCAATTGTGCTCCTAGTCAAACGTAAAACGAAACTGCGCGCGCACGAAACTGCACGAGCCTGCGCATTCGCAATTTTTACGCGGGAAACGACTAACCGTTAAGCCTAACCTACGAGTAGGAAAGGAAAAGTGCTCAGCTTCTAATAGTCCGTTTGCGCCGGTCTAGAATAAAAGTACGGGCTGCAGTAGTTCATTAATAGCCTAAAATGAAAGCGCGGAGTGCGACGGTCAATAATCAGTTGGATTTATTCGGATACGTGTATCGGTTCGCAAAATATCAGGCAATTCGTGTGACGCGTCAAGTCTCGGATGTCGATACGATTAGAAAAATGCTTAGATATCGGATTCTAAGCTCGCGACGTGAACGAAACCACCAAAAACCGAAAGTGCGGAGTGAAATGGATAATAATCCAAAGTTTTATTCGTATAAGTGCCTCGGTTCGCGAAAAATACGAAATTTCGTGTGACGCGTCAAGTGTCCGCTCTCGATGTGATTAGAAAAATGCTTAGATATCGGAATCTAAGCTCGCGACGCGATCGAAACCACCAAAAACCGAAAGTGCGGAGTGAAATGGATAATAATCCAAAGTTTTATTCGTATAAGTGCCTCGGTTCGCGAAAAATACGAAATTTCGTGTGACACGTCAGGTGTCCGATCTCGATGTGATTAGAAAAATGCTTAGATATCGGAATCTAAGCTCGCGACGCGATCGAAACCACCAAAAACCGAAAGTGCGGAGTGAAATGGATAATAATCCAAAGTTTTATTCGTATAAGTGCCTCGGTTCGTGAAAAATACGAAATTTCGTGTGACGCGTCAAGACTCCGACCTCGATGTGATTAGAAAAATGCTTAGATATCGGAATCTAAGCTCGCGACGCGATCGAAACCACCAAAAACCGAAAGTGCGGAGTGGAATGGATAATAATCCAAAGTTTTATTCGTATAAGTGCCTCGGTTCGCGAAAAATACGAAATTTCGTGTGACGCGTCAAGTGTCCGCTCTCGATGTGATTAGAAAAATGCTTAGATATCAGATTCTAAGCACGCGACGCGAACAAAACCACCACAAACCGAAAGTGCGGATTGAAATGGATAATAATCCAAGGTTTTATTCGTATAAGTGCCTCGGTTCGTGAAAAATACGAAATTTCGTGTGACACGTCAGGTGTCCGATCTCGATGTGATTAGAAAAATGCTTAGATATCGGAATCTAAGCCCGCGACGCGATCGAAACCACCAAAAACCGAAAGTGCGGAGTGGAATGGATAATAATCCAAGGTTTTATTCGTATAAGTGCCTCGGTTCGTGAAAAATACGAAATTTCGTGTGACACGTCAGGTGTCCGATCTCGATGTGATTAGAAAAATGCTTAGATATCGGAATCTAAGCCCGCGACGCGATCGAAACCACCAAAAACCGAAAGTGCGGAGTGGAATGGATAATAATCCAAGGTTTTATTCGTATAAGTGCCTCGGTTCGTGAAAAATACGAAATTTCGTGTGACGCGTCAAGACTCCGACCTCGATGTGATTAGAAAAATGCTTAGATATCGGAATCTAAGCTCGCGACGCGATCGAAACCACCAAAAACCGAAAGTGCGGAGTGGAATGGATAATAATCCAAGGTTTCATACGTATAAGTGCCTCGGTTCGCGAAAAATATGAAATTTCGTGTGACGCGTCAAGTATCCGATCTCGATGTGATTAGGAAAATGCTTAGATATCGGAATCTAAGCTCGCGACGCGATCGAAACCACCAAAAACCGAAAGTGCGGAGTGAAATGGATAATAATCCAAAGTTTTATTCGTATAAGTGCCTCGGTTCGTGAAAAATACGAAATTTCGTGTGACGCGTCAAGACTCCGATCTCGATGTGATTAGAAAAATGCTTAGATATCGGAATCTAAGCTCGCGACGCGATCGAAACCACCAAAAACCGAAAGTGCGGAGTGGAATGGATAATAATCCAAGGTTTCATACGTATAAGTGCCTCGGTTCGCGAAAAATATGAAATTTCGTGTGACGCGTCAAGTATCCGATCTCGATGTGATTAGGAAAATGCTTAGATATCGGAATCTAAGCTCGCGACGCGATCGAAACCACCAAAAACCGAAAGTGCGGAGTGAAATGGATAATAATCCAAAGTTTTATTCGTATAAGTGCCTCGGTTCGCGAAAAATACGAAATTTCGTGTGACGCGTCAAGTGTCCGCTCTCGATGTGATTAGAAAAATGCTTAGATATCGGAATCTAAGCCCGCGACGCGATCGAAACCACCAAAAACCGAAAGTGCGGAGTGGAATGGATAATAATCCAAGGTTTTATTCGTATAAGTGCCTCGGTTCGTGAAAAATACGAAATTTCGTGTGACACGTCAGGTGTCCGATCTCGATGTGATTAGAAAAATGCTTAGATATCGGAATCTAAGCCCGCGACGCGATCGAAACCACCAAAAACCGAAAGTGCGGAGTGGAATGGATAATAATCCAAGGTTTTATTCGTATAAGTGCCTCGGTTCGTGAAAAATACGAAATTTCGTGTGACGCGTCAAGACTCCGATCTCGATGTGATTAGAAAAATGCTTAGATATCGGAATCTAAGCTCGCGACGCGATCGAAACCACCAAAAACCGAAAGTGCGGAGTGGAATGGATAATAATCCAAGGTTTCATACGTATAAGTGCCTCGGTTCGCGAAAAATATGAAATTTCGTGTGACGCGTCAAGTATCCGATCTCGATGTGATTAGGAAAATGCTTAGATATCGGAATCTAAGCTCGCGACGCGATCGAAACCACCAAAAACCGAAAGTGCGGAGTGAAATGGATAATAATCCAAAGTTTTATTCGTATAAGTGCCTCGGTTCGCGAAAAATACGAAATTTCGTGTGACGCGTCAAGTGTCCGCTCTCGATGTGATTAGAAAAATGCTTAGATATCAGATTCTAAGCACGCGACGCGAACAAAACCACCACAAACCGAAAGTGCGGATTGAAATGGATAATAATCCAAGGTTTTATTCGTATAAGTGCCTCGGTTCGTGAAAAATACGAAATTTCGTGTGACACGTCAGGTGTCCGATCTCGATGTGATTAGAAAAATGCTTAGATATCGGAATCTAAGCCCGCGACGCGATCGAAACCACCAAAAACCGAAAGTGCGGAGTGGAATGAATAATAATCCAAAGTTTTATTCGTATAAGTGCCTCGGTTCGCGAAAAATACGAAATTTCGTGTGACGCGTCAAGTGTCCGCTCTCGATGTGATTAGAAAAATGCTTAGATATCGGAATCTAAGCCCGCGACGCGATCGAAACCACCAAAAACCGAAAGTGCGGAGTGGAATGGATAAAAATCCAAGGTTTCATACGTATAAGTGCCTCGGTTCGTGAAAAATATGAAATTTCGTGTGACGCGTCAAGTATCCGATCTCGATGTGATTAGAGAAATGCTTAGATCTCGGAATCGAAAACGAAATGTTTAACGTATTGTATTCATTGTTACAATAAATTCCTGAGAGCGCAAACGTACAATAAACATATGGAAATTAATAAATCTTGTCGTATTGCACTAGAAAACTAGTGAAAAGTTGAGAAATGTCTCTTCTTACGCGTGATCCGAAGAAGGGGAGTCACGTGACCCTGCGTTGCCTATATAAGCAGCGGAAGGTCACCGCGCGGTCTTACTGTTTCAGGTGCTCCCGAAGGGATCGGATCCGATCCGTCTACCAAGGATTCCAAGTTTAGCTAGATGATGACCAGAGATGACCACCAGGGCTAGCCCACCACCCACCACCCACCTTCTGTTAATTTCTCTTAGACTCAAGATTAAATTTAACCCACTACATTCGATATATTTGTGCATGTACAATGTTTGTGTTTCAGGTGCTACCACTAACGTTTATTACGTTATTATATTTATGTTTCATTTAATTTATACGTTATTCTGATCATATTTCATTCTGCTAACATTTTACTCTGTTTCTCGTTTGATGCACCAACACTCTGTTCTATTAATTACGTTTGTCTTCTATTAATTTATATATTTCATTCTGCTAACATTTTACTCTGTTTCTCGTTTGATGCATCAACATTCTGTTCTATTAATTACGTTTGTCTTTTCTATTAACTTATATACTTCATTTTGCTAACATTTTACTCTGTTTCTCGTTTGTTGTATCAACATTCTGTTCTATTAATTACGTTTGTCTTCTATTAATTTATATGTTTCATTCTGCTAACATTTTACTTTATTTCTCGTTTGTTGTACCTACATTCTATTCTGTTCACTACTTTTGTCTATTATTAATTTATTTTGCGGCCTACTATTTTCACTATAACAGCGTAACTTCGAAATCATCGATAGAAGATTCATCGTGAGCGGCGTGCGTGTAATTCTAAGTGCGTGTAATTCTAAGCTTCTTACGTCTAGTCGAAGTAACGTGTACCAATATTACTGTGCACAAATTTTGTTCTACGATCGCCTCGCCAACTTGGAGCCATAAAGTCTTAACTTCTCATAACTTCTCTTTTAAAGTACATAATATCTTTCATCCCGATTCTTGCTCGCGTTTATCAATTTGCAATCGCTCGATCCCTTCGAGATTCTCGCCACGCACTAGTTCTCGAACAGCCGCGCTGTTCGAGAGTAGTCATGGACAATCGAACTCTATGCTTGGTAAGTCGTTCTGTCATACGATCTCAATCTCATTCCTAATCGCAATCGACTTTAGTTCGCGCTTCGAGTCATTGTCCATCCCTTTCGCATCGAGGTGAAGTGGCGTTTGCGATGCGAGGATCTGCAGCCCCTATCGAAGCGATTCGATAGGGGTGCAAGGCCCTGTAGGCTGGATCGTAAGCATCTCTGTCTCCTGTACGCAGTACGGCCTCCTGTTGTTGCTGGGGTTAGCGTAATGCTAACTTTCTGTCAGTCGCCATCAGTGGTCCTCTGCTGCTCTCGATGTAGAGGGATTCTTGCGATCCGACTATTAGGCTGTGCTGGATCCTCCGCAAAGCAGCGACAACTTCGCCTCGGTCTCGAAAACGATTTCATTGTCTCGTGTAAGTCGCGTTCCAATTTCGCATTCGGTTCGACGTGAGTGCGAGTCGCATGATAGAGCGCGCGGGTATAGTGTTTTGTTGCGCATGCAAGCGCGTTGCGAAGCTCGTTGGTTCTTTCGGGGGATAGTAAATTGTTTTTGATTTGCTCGCGATTTCTATACTTGCTTTTAATCGCCCACTTCTGGGTGAATGTTAGAAGAATTAGCGTTGCGTACAGTAAAGTAGTGCTTAGTTTCGCGCGTTATATTCCTCTATGCAAGACACTAACTTTGTAACAATGTGTCGGTAGAGTCTCTTATCATTCGTACGTCGGCTCTAAGTTAGAAAAGCGTATCTTGGAAACAGAATACACCGGTAGGGTTAAGCATCGTTGTACAGTTTTGTGAACCGAAATCCATTCTATGTTTTCTTAAAGTTTCGTCGAGAAACCTTAAGGGCGTAGAATAGATTTCGGTGGGTCTCGGCGCGTAGTCACCTCCTCGTGGTGAGACCTGGTAATTAGTATCGTTTTCCAAAGAATGAAACGTCTTTCGAAAACAATACCAAGCTAAGAACTACGCATTAACGTGTAACCTTTATATTTTAGTTTATATTTTACCTTAGACTTTCGTTTACATGCTTCGATCTTATATTACATCTTACAGCTACCAGTTTCCAAGAGTGATCGACTTCGATTTCCAAATGCATGTTACACGTATCTTTGACCGTGTTAATATTTTGCAGGCTGTGCATTTCTACTTTAATATTGTATTAATATCGATTAGAGAACTGTGTATCGTATGATTTAGACTGTTACGAATTTGGTCTACGTTGAAGCTTTGTTAGTTTCGTGCTCGAGTGACTCAGTTTGTCGTACGTGTAAAATATCACGCGTAATATTTCTACATGTTTTTAACATATTTTGCGGAAAGAGATGTTTATTGTACGTGCATCTTAAGACGTGGCAATACACAGCAGCTATATCTGTAGGCGAATACGCCTACGCGTTCCCGAAACATTCCTAAGTGTTTGTAGAAGCAACGTGATTTTTATGTCACTGCTCTTTTATACGTTTCTTTCCGTTTCAGTCGCTATGACTTGCGAGTGTGGTACCGCCACGTTACAGTCTTGCGACTGCGTTAGTAAAGAGCGTGCTAAACATCTTGTATATTTCCGTACATTTGTATTTATTGTAAATATGTCGTGCTGTTATTTGTAACCTAGTGTTCATGTATTGAGATGTAATGTAGTGATACTGACAAAACATAGAATAGACTATCCTCATATATTCTTATACGAAATCTTTAGGGTGCTACCAGGCCCCCTTGCTAAACGAAAACAGCAGCGTTTCTCAAACGATAGAAGTTATGAATAAACAATACGATAAATAACTGTCTCCGATATACGCGCCGCGATATATAATAGCTAGATTTAAAGTAACGTGCAAACAAGCATATCTTCATATGTATTGCACTTCTATCATTGATTCCTACGCGTTACTCCTTACTTATTTTCACGCGCCTTTATGTCGTTGTCTGTAAAGTTAAACGACGAAGATGAGATATTATAAAAATCAGATAACCACCGCCTAAACACGAGAGGACAATACTTCTGTCACCGTCATCGGCGAGTCGACGGCGACGGCTACTGCTGCGAAAATTGCAGTGTGCGTATACGCACGTGAACAGAAAAACCGAGTCCCAAAACTGAAGTCGGCCTCTTCGACGGCAACAAGATTGTTGCTGTGGGTTTAGGCGGCGTCATTGCTATCGGGTCTACTGGTGACAAAATCAGGCTGAATAAAAAAGGATTTCTTATATACCGTTGAGCGCGGACTATGCAGAGCGACCTGGTCGTTCCTTGCCAGTGTGCGTCCGCGTTTCAAAGTGCTTGCTAGGTCTCGGCTTCTAGGTGTCAGATTCCGATCAAACGAGTGTCAAAATAAGGCGCACGCTTCCCCCTACAAGACGCAAGTAGTTTCATCGCAGTAGCACTTCCGGTTCGGATTTTATCAGCGATTATTTCCTTAAACTACATTCTTTATATAAACTTTCGAGCGCGGACCATGGAGAGCGTTTCCTAGCGTTTAACGTCAGTGTGCGTAAATGTTTCGGAAAAGTAGTTATATCTCGGTTTCTACACGTCCAATTCCGATCGGCGAGTAGTCAAAATAAAGGGAACATTTCCCCCTACAAGACGCAAGGCAGTTTCATCGCAGTAGCCCTTCCGTTTCGGATTTTATCAGCGTTTCTTTCCTTATACCACATTCTTTATATAAACTTTCGAGCGCGGACCGTAGAGAGAATTTCCAGGTGCGTTCCCTGACAGTGCGCGTTCACCTATCCGAAAAGTAGTCATATCTCGGTTTCTGTTTCTGAATATTTTGCAGGCTGTGCATTTCTACTTTAATATTGTACTAATATCAATTAGAGAACTGTGTATCATATGATTTAGACTGTTACGAATATGATCTACGTTGAAGTTTTGTTAGTATCGTGCTCGTGTGACTCAGTTTGTCGTACGTATAAAATATCACGCGTAATATTTGTACATGTTTTTAACATATCCTGTGGAAAGAGATGTTTATTGTACGTGCATCTTACGACGTGGCAATACGCAGTAGCTATACTTGTAGGCGCGTACACGATCCCGAAAGTGTGCTAACCGTTTGTAGAACCTACGTGTTTTTGTTTTTACTGCTCTTTTATACGTTTCTTTTTGCTTCGAACGTATTTATGAATGATATTATTCATAAAGTGTCTGAAGAAAAACATTATTTTCTCAGCTTCTAGACATCCGATTTCTATGCCCCTCAAAGGGGGAATTACTGCTCAATAGTAGATCTAAATATGTGCCCACATTTGAGATTTTTCGATTTGTGTTTCTGTTTCAAAAAATTCCAATAGTTCACCACGTCTTCGTCGCGTGGTTTTTAACCATATACGTCATATCTGACTGTGCGTACGTCATTGTACTTTGAATTTCCTTACGAAAAAATTGCCAATTACTCTTCAATGAAAGCGTCAACCATGCGCCAAGTTTTGACACGTTTCGATTCATACTTTCCGTCCAAAAAATTCCCAAACTTCACCATCCTTACGCCCCGTCCCTTTTTCAATAGCGAAACGCAGACGCTATTGTTTTCCGAATTTCCTCGCGCGAAAATTCCCAACGTTTCTACAACCACAGATCCAGCCTCTCACCAAGGTTCAAGAATTTTGGATTCGTAGTTTCCTAAAAAAAAAATGCCTGCATCCCCTACGTTCTTCGTTCCGTAACTACGCTTGCGATCGTGAAGAATGGAGAACGAATGACGTTGGAGATAGAGAAAAAAGTGCCCTTTAATTTGCTTTTTGTTGCACGTCGATAACTCAACTCGTTTGCGAGATATGGTCGTTTAAAGTTTACCGTTACGGTTGGCGCGTGCGTATGACGCTTGACCTACTTAAATTCCTGGAACGGCGTACGCTTTACTAGGAAGCCCTAGTAAACATAGTAAAACTGATCTGCGAATGTTGTGGTAGGTCAGTTCAGGGGGAGGCCGAGAATCGCAAAAAAACGTACTCGTGTCTATAAATGATGATATCTCGGCAACCGAAAGTCGTATTTAGGTGAACCAAAATGGGGTTTAAAGGGGGAGGTTCACCGATTATGGTGGTGCAGGGATTTTGAAAACGTTCACGCAGCTTCAAAATGGCGGCGAGTTAAAGTTTGAAACGTTTTAATAGATGCTTTGGGGTTGGTTAAGAACGAGTAAAATGTACGCTTCTCTTTCGACGATCATATTTTTCCAATGAAAAATAAGATTTAGATGAAACAAAAAGGATTTTAAAGAGAAAGCTTCCATATCTTTTATAGGCTAAGGCAAATGTAAGAATTATAATAACTATGAGTACTACAGAGGGCGTATGAAACACTTGGATTTTTTCCAAGGTCGGTATTTCAGAGCATGCGACACGAAGTCCCATAAGATGATAAGTCTATCCTATACCTCGTCTGTGATGAAAGGTCTATTTTGTTGCTCGTCTACGATGAAAGGTCTATGCTGTAGTTCGCCTGTGCTGACAGGTCTATTCTGCACCTCGTCTGTTACAATTCTTGACTTTATCGACCGTTATTGCGTCGCGGGTACTGCAACCATGATTGCACACGTGAAAAATGCGCCAAGCATATTTCAAGAACTATATCGCATATTAGGCGCCGGGGAAATTGTATTGTATTTCGCAAATTCCTATTTACGAAATTCAGGTACCCTAAAGTTTCTCAAAATATAATTTAATTGAACGCAATACAAAATAGGAAAAATCTTCTAATGCCACCGGCAATGTTGCATTATTTTACATTAATACTATGAGAAATTTTGTTCTGATCAAGAATCAGCGCGAACTTAATTGTTCTTAAACAATTCTCCATATATAATTTTTCCAAAGGGAATTGTACTAGCCTACAAGTATAAATACTTGCACTAAGAAATAAATACTCAAACAAGTTCGTACAGCAATCGTCGTAATTAATAAGATTGAATTTTTGTAAAAGCGCAATCCGTATCTTAAACTGTGTCACAAGTTTCGATATTTATGCGAGCATCGTGCGACGTGTCACATATCGATCTTGCAAAAACATCGGTAATAATTGCAGCTGAATTTTACGTAACATTAAGTCCTCTAAGGTTGCGTTGCAATTTCATTGTTATTCGAACGGACACTGGTCGCTAGCGTGAAAATGTTGCATTATCTAATCGAGCGAAAATTACAGCAATAGAAAAAATGATTGCAGGAACGTGATAACCGAGGTGTCCTCCAAACTGCGGCGTTATGTATGTTTAAAGTCGTCGTAACGAAATATCCTGTCGTTACCGGGAACGTTTCGTAGCGTAGTTCGTTCGTAGATTATAGTGTAGCGTAGTATAGCAAAGGTATCCCTCGAGGTACTCACACGGTACTCGATTTACACGATTTTCCAGTTACACGGACAAAAATGGCGGTATTCCCTCAAGTTGTACGGCACTTGAATTACTCGATTCGAAGCATCTATTTTTTCATTAAAGGCTTTGCTGTTTTTACATCCAGAACGAAATCTCCTTTTTCCTATATCAATTTCTAGTTTCGAGTTGTGCAGTTTCCTGTTCCCTGTACTTCAATCTTTTATTTTGTACTAGTCTCGACTTACGCGGAAACAATTAACCGTGTAACTCCTCGTTCGTAATGTAGTTCGTTTTTAAAGTTTAGTGCATCGCGCAAAAGCGAGCTGAAAATTCGTGCGATACTATGAAAAAGGAACGGAGAAAATATAGAAATATGCGCAACGAAGTTGTATAAAGAAAATATCTAAAATTATGTATTATGCGTTACGTTGACTGCAACATATGATCACTTAATTATCTTAAGCAGCGTGTATTAAACATTTATGTAACATCGAAAACATTATACAGATATAAATCTTTTGTATACTGCATGCGGCATTGTTACTGATTCCTTTTATCTTAGATAATTGAATACGCTTCCTGTTATTGTGGAAACATTTATAACAATGGACAGCGATAATAATTAAATAAATTAGCACAATGGAAAACAGATTTAACACCAAACATAAAACCATTGCTAGCAAACGCGAATGGGTAGGTAAAAATTGTAACACCTAACATAGAATGAATGCGAAAATGGACGATACATATGAATGTACGACGATGAATACGTGTAAAATGTACATAGGATGACGTATGAATAATTTTCGTGGCTGCAAGGCTGACATAAATAAACGTACTCATAGCATCTGGTATAAAGCTAGTGCTATAAACAAAAAATACGCATATCAACGAACGATAATAACGGATTAAATTCCAAATCCACGTGTCTAAGATAAAAACCAGCGAACGGATTTAAAATTCGTAAAATAACACCAACACAAGGAAGGCGTGAATCGCGCAAGTGCGTTCGACTTCGTGTACGCATGCGCAGGACTACACGGTGTTCGACCACCTACGATACAGTACGACGTGCATACTGGACCGAATAGAAACAAACACAGTGTATCATTTACCAACAACACGATCTCTCCGAATGGCACGAAACTCATTGCCTTATCTCGTCGTTCGATCGAATCCCTTCGAACTTCTCCATCGTCGAGTAAAATGATCGGATTCAAAATATCCAAACTATCGTTCGTGTCTCCGCAACGTCGATGCACACCGGATCGTTACTTCTTCGGCGAATCTGCCGGAAAACGAAAGGGAAAGATTCGACGTAAACATGGATATTGAAATCGATCGATATGCCATCGTTGCACCATTGCAACGTTAGCAAACGTCCGTGAAGATTCGCGTGCGTGCCGTTTAAAGGAGAAATACCAATCGCGCGGGGGCGTGCAAACAGATTTCTCGCGACAAACATTAGCAAGGATTTGTGGTGCTCGTTAATAGTGTCGTTTCGATGAACACGCGACAGCCAATCGAAGATGCTACGTATCGATAGAAAGTGCGTGGATGCGATGGAATCGATTCGGTAGTGTTTTGTGGGAAAAAAGCATTTGTTCGATCGCGCGCGTGTGTGTGTATGTGTGCGCGATGTTGCGTTAAATGCAGGACGCACCGGTGCAGAATAACAGAATCACATAAAGGGGAGCCTTTATCACTTTATCAATTGTGCAAGACGGATTGATAGTACGAGGAAATAGTGGCACAGACGAGGTACAGAACTGCAACACCATTGACTATGTACAGGATATACTACTTAGAGTAATTGACCCACGTACTGTCGTCTGAATGATCAACTATGACTTCGTTGCACTATTTTTAGTATTTATTTATCAAAGTCACGCGTTGTTTTTCTTGCCTGTTACGATCCAGTGTCTATACTGTAAGAAAAAGAAACAATAATGACACTCTTAGGACTCCTATGTTTGTTTATAAATTCAATACGTTAACGAAAACAACGTCCCAGTTACTACTGTCTTCTGTAATTCACGTACTGGCAGCCCATTCACCGTCACCTGTCAAAAGCATTCATTGAAAACCTCGAATCAAGCTAACCGAATTATGGTTACGTATATTCCTTGTGTATAGTAACCATTGGTGACGATAACAGTACACACGTTTGTTTCCAACAGCAAATACTACCGTGGCGGTACGTGTAAAATGTGTAAATTGTTCGTACCAGTTACCGTCACTTGGATATTAAATAAAAATAATTCAACAAATCGTTAAACTACGCGTGTCCTTACATTTTACGAATATTATAGAACCTCAAAAAATGATCTTTCCTTCTATTCATAACTCAACTATTACAATAAAAACGTTCTCTTCGGTACCATAACATTCCCTTTGATAGTAGAACGATCTTTGTTCTCGCTCTTTTAATCGATATACGTTCTTTTATCATTTTATATAAAAAAAATGACAAAGAATGTTAAGTACTTTGCTCTATTTTATTGTATTCACTGCACTTAGAATTCAACGTTAGATTTTTTTTAATGTATAAAATTTTAGGGTTTGTTTGGTACTTTAGACAAACGAGCTTACAGTGGCTGGGATTGGGTAGGTGACAGACAGTACGCGGGTCATTTACCCTATTTACGTATAGGAAGCATCATAAATTTCTCACTGAAATTCGATGTGTGTAAAAACGCAAAGGTTTTTACCGCCCCTTGCGACTTAGAATGTTTTATTCTAAGAATTATATCAAAATTGATAAAGTTAACTCTCTATCCGTGTATTAAATATAATTATACGTTTGTTCGTATTCGTAAAAGTAAATGAAATTCGGTCTGTGGAAGATTAAACGATAGCAGTCAAAACACATATGAAAATATACTTCTATACGCGTTATTACAAAGCTATTGTACATCGATTATATCGGAAACGATTAATTCGCGCAATATTTGTTTACAATTCCCATCGTTTCAAAAATGCTGTTGCTTTTATGGTAGGAAAGGGGCCAGGTAAGCTCCCTGACTATTTTATATGAGAATTGATAGGGTAGATGTCCTCATTATTGTTACTCGAATTATTTTACTTAATAGCGAACGAATTCGCGAAGAATCGACGCTAACAAAGTTTCAATACTAAATTTTGAACTTCATTTTTACGTAACAACACATGAACGTTGCATATATGTTTATATTCAATATTTAAAGATAAATATCAGCAGGCGAATGCGTCGTTTGAGCATAGAAACGCGACTAGTGTACTTGTAAGCAGAAAGTATGGACATTTTTATGGTGCGGTAAAGGCAATGATTTTACGGATTTATCTTCTACCTTCTAACGTAAGGATCATTTCCATTTAAGCGACAACTTTTCAAGTGACAGTACGAGGGATATTGGACTTTGGTATATATTTTCAACGAGTTAGTAATTAATACAAAAAAGAAAAATATCATCGTAAATAAAAGAGACGTTAATTAATATTGCGCTTCGAACCGGAACGATTCGTAAGTTAAATAATTTCTACAATGATTCAACGAAGTTGCTTGAAGCGGCCGTAACTGGGATAGTAGGTATACTTATCTACTCTAGTCGGATAACTGAAACTGATACGGATTACGTTTTCGATACCTCTTTTACCAGTAGGTATCGACAAGTCTTTATCAAACGATGAGTATGCGCTTTCCACGCGCAAGATCGTCCAACGAAATGGTAACGATTGTACGCGCAGTGCCTTTGAGTGGTCTACGAGTATCGCCGCGAACTTTTTGATCCCGCTTAAACGGACGTTCGCAAGCACAGTTGTTACGGTGTTTACTACCATCGCGGTCATTGGGATCTAGAAGAAATTCGAGGAAGATGAAGAAACGATTGGCGCTCTGTTTCCTCTGCGCCATTGCTCTTTTCATCCTGATGATCTCCATCGACAATGACTTCATTGGCAACGTCTCACCGTTTATCAGCATCGGCCACTCGAACGACATCGCGTGTTACGAGCAAGCGAGCCAACCGGGTGGTCTTCCGGAATTCGATCCAATAGTGGGTACGTTTGTCGAATCCAACCGATCTGAACGAATAAAGGTTCTTCGGGAGATAGTTTGGCTTAAAGTTCCGTTGGATACCGTCATAGGCTAGTAAATATTTTTATGGTTCATGCTGAGGTTAAGACAAGTTAATTCTGAATTTCGTTTCTGACCGTTCTATCTTCTGCATACAATTAAGCATATTTGAATCCTTCGATTCCTTATTCGACAGCTCTGAATCATACGCTTCACCCTTCGAACCTTAGTAATATCCAACAAATTCCTCGTGGTCCTTCGCCTCATCCCCGCTACATTCAAACCCAGACTTCCGATCCTTTAAAAGCAATGCAAAACTGCCTTTTTGAAAGAGAAGAACTTTTTCCATAACAAAGTAAAGAAGAATCGCTGGCTCTAGAAACGTTTTTATTGATAGATAGATAGATATGGTTTATTTTGATTTCCATATACGAATACAAAAACACAAACAAAGTAGAAAATAATTTTGGTTTCCGCCGTACATAAAACTTATGTACAATATATAACGTACAATATACACGATACCGTAACAAAAACATTTTTATATCGTGAAATCGAAATCTCTACTCGTCAAAGGGTTAATTTATCGGTATGTGTTTCGCAAAAGAGCGAAGATGACTAAGAATCGGCGAAACGAAGAGCACAATCGTCGCCAAGGAAGTACACCAAAATAGAATAAAACATGAGATACAGATACGGAGCGACGACTCGATTGCGTTGGAGTTTAACAATTCAACGGTGTTTGTCAAATATGAACATAACAATGACACATAAAACTGACTCTCGGTGAAGATTCTCAACTCGCAACGTTTATCGCTCGGTAAAACTCTCGTTCGAATCACCCACGCGCGCTTTTCGCGCGTGACACATCGGAAAACTATTTTGGTTAACTATTTAACCCGTTTGCATCCAATAAATCACGTGCGATGACTACTGATACTACTAATGCTTGCAAGATACCACTATGAATCGATCGTTACCGATTAATAAGGGTTATCATACCTATTCTGAGTTTATTTATCGTACATATGCATAACGCTATCTTTCGTTATGATTGTTACTCGTACTTTCCAAGTAAAACTGGAAACCATCGATTTATAAAGTCGTATTTAGTGCTACGATGCAAATGGGCTAATTATTCTATCTTCTATTCGCATTCAGTAGATAAGTAAAAGCCGTGTAGAATGTTTTTGTAAAAATTCGAGAAATAAGACCTGGGGTAGATGTTACCTTCACGCGATGCCAGCGAACGCATTAAGATTGAATAGATGGTATTTTTATTTACCATCGATGTGTTTTATCAGTATCCAAAATTCTACAATACGTAAGAAAAGTTTTATCTCTCAGCGATACTTTATATCGAACCGTTACCTTATCCGTATCCGATTGTTTACTATTTCACAAGATCGCGACGAAGATATTTTCGTACAGTCAATTCCGCCGCGTGAAAATCGATCGATATAAGCGTTGGAAAAATACACACGTGGAATTACATACCTGGTTGATATACTATGCATATAAGTGCTTTCTGACAAAACATTCACGGGGAAATTGGAATGACATGTGACTTCTAATGCGGATTTCGCTGGGTCACGTGTGTATTACTTTAAAACTATTAAATAACTACGCTTAATATTTCACACGCATCATTAGGGGCCCATAGTTTACCATCCTATAGAAGCTCATTAAAATCGAAGTCGACCAGTTGAGAGCCTTCCCTTGTCAGACATCCAACAGTGCAACATCGTTGAATGCTGCTTAATATAATTTCCAATTCCTAATCTCGATCCAAATTAATCGATGTATTTTAACGTTGCCAATACTTCCCGTATCGAATGTTAATAATATTATCTAAATAAGTATCACCATTGTTCGTTCCGACAGACAAACCGGTAACGGATCGGAACATTTTTTTCCACGAAACGTCCTGCTTCGACGAGAATGGCTTGGTATTGAACGCTCGTCAAGCTTGTGCCGTGGAATCCGCGGCTAAAATGAATCCAACCACGAACGTGTATCTGCTGTTCGTTTCCCCCTCGAAGATCTCGAATCAGTCGAGGGAAATTTTCAATCAGCTGCAGAGCTATTCGAACATTCTGATCAGGCACATCTATCCGGAGAATTACGTGAAAAACACGCGGCTGGATCTATGGTATCGAAGCGGTGTACTGAAAGGAAGTCGATGGCCAAGAAGTCACATGTCGGATATCCTCAGATACCTGACGCTTTGGAAATATGGCGGCATATACTTGGACCTGGACGTGGTCGTCGTAAAGTGAGCATAAAACGAATTTGCAGCATTTTTATAATTAACCGCTTCGGTGGAATTTATTGCATACACGTGCGCGTGAAAGTAGGGGCACGTTAACCCTTTGGCTTACGGTAACTAGCCACACTAGCGGTATAAATTATAAACAGGTTCGTTAACAGCAGGTTTACGGAAGCCGTCGATTTGACGAATTTCAAATTTCACGCTTAACGTTGCAGAAATCGTAGATATTATTTGAAAACAATTTACGTTGAACGCGACTAATCTAATGATATCGATAGTTATCGTAATTCAACGTACTGTCTTCTCCAACTCAGCGATGTTCATTTTAATAATTGTAACATAAGTTAATAAGTATAATAGGACTCGTCAACTTATACAATAATCGTGCGTAAATTTAGCGTTAAAGACAAACTCTACTTGCAATAAATTATCATTCTTCGCAGAGTTTTAGCTTCACTTCAGAATATCGAGAGTAGCTAAACACAAATTACGCAAAATATCCCCATATTTTGATCAAATATAAAACCTTGTAGCAACTTTCCCCACGCGGTTCCCCTGTTACCTCGAGTGCCCAACAAAGTAACGCCCTGATGCCGACTACCGAAACACCACAGCCACGCTAGCGCCCTTACCCTTGCGCACTACCCCTACTACGCACCCTGCCCAAATCGAGGCCCCGGACGGGTATAAAAGGGCCAGCGCAGGCCCCAAAACACGAATAAGCCATAGAATCACTTTCAATCACTCTAATCCCCTCTTTTCCATTTTTCATTCTTCTCTAAACCCCTCACCCCTCTCATACACTCTCTATCTCACCCCTTCGACTCATGTTCTAGGTTTTTTGCAAATTTTATCCTAGATCAACTCCACTACCGCCAAAAGCGGTTCACACTTCACGCAGGTAATACCAACCCAACCCATCACGTTCCTCCGGTAAGGTGGCATTAGCTACCAGACACGATACACCCCCCCTCAATAGTATCTAGATAAAAAAAACGAAAAGACGAATAAGCCAGAGTACGGTAACCAACCATCAGCTCTAGGACGCTCCCTCGAGTGGACATCGAGTGTCTGGCAATACTCTTCCAACTGCAGAACGCGAACGCTCTGAAACGGCTACCTTGAGTGGACCGCGCCGGACATACAGCTCTCAGTATTCCGACAACCCTAACTACAGCTAAAGGCTTTGATTCTGGCTCCCCGGAGTGAACCTAACACGGACCTGCCGCTAGCAGTTTCCTGATTAACACCCTCACTCCTCCTCAAGTAACTCGGCCCGGAACCCGCGACTCCGCGACAGAGCACGCAGCTCTTTCTCCCCGAACGATCGTATGATAGTGTAAATACATAGGCTAAAGTTCAAGCGTACAACAAACGATATACACCGTCCTCACGTGTCCACGTATTTCATCCGCACAGCCCGAACACTACCGCGAACCCACGATAACGCAACAGCCCGTCGATCTACAGAACTCCTCTAGCTAGAACTCGCGTTATAACCTGTGATTTATTAGTGCTAGCATACGTAAGTAGAGTAGTAGCAAAATAATTCCAAGACAAGGGGTTAATGTCGCGTCGCGCGAAATCACGTGTTACGTTGTACATATTACGTAGACTGTCGACTTTTAACCCTTTGAGCGCTATAACGCGTAGAGCTTGGCAATTCGAGTCTTTCGACGCGATAGGTAATCGATGTAAATATGAATTTAGGACCATCGCAGTGATTACGAAAAGATCGTAATATTCATATTAATAAGTATCGTGTATCCGCGTGATCGGTAAAAATAAATCTAGAAACGCGCCACGCTCCTAAAATTACTTAGTACTCAAAGGATTAATACACTACGATAGCGAGCGATCTATTGCACGAAGAAACGTTTCTTTTGGCAGATCATTGGAACGTTTAACGAATTTCGCCGGCGCAGAGGACTGGACCGACGTTGCAGCTGGAGTTATGGGGTTCGATCTAACGGCGTTGGGACGTCGAGTGGCCGACGCCTGCATTCGCGATATAAGATCGAACTTCCGGGGCAATCTCTGGGGTAACAATGGCCCCGGGGTAATCACCAGGACGTTGCAGCAACTTTGTTCCACAAAATACGTGAGTACGCTAGATTAACCGAGTACTCAACAACCTCTTCGCTAACAGAGTCACGTCGAATGGCTTACGGCAAAACAGGCGTTTCACTTGAATTTTACGAGAGGGAAAATTGTAGAAAGAGGACTCAAGTGAATCGTTAATATCAAAGGAATTTTCGTCGACTGTTGCGTAACGTAAAACTTTTCGACGCTTTCCGATTGTTCGCTTTTGCTTCTCCCAAAACGAGGAAACATTATCGAAGAAGCAAGCGTACAATTCGCATGGGAAATTTCGTGTTCTTCTCAGATTCGGGATATGACCACGACCCGATGTCACGGTTTCAAAGTTTTCTCACCGTCGACATTTTATCCGGTCCATTACAAGAAGTGGAAGGTATACTTCGAGACGAGGGACAGTAATGCAACGATGGAGATGCTGGAGAAGGCGATGACCATTCACGTGTGGAACAAGCTCAGCAATTCCGAGGAAGTTCGCGTGAACAGTGACGTCCCGTACGCGATTATCGCGAGGAAACATTGTCCGAAAGTTTTTAACAGCTGCGGGAAAACATTCTGAGGAACCGTAACAGCTCGTTTTCGCGCGACGCGGTTCTTTAACCACGTGGGTTATTATTTTGATCGGTCAAAAACTCGCGTCGCGTGAGCGAAGCTGTGAATAATTTCATTGCTTCAGTGACATCGATAGCTCGCACTTTTCACTCTAACTGTGGTCCGCGCAATTGCTTCAGGTCGCAACTCCGTTATCGATGCGTTTACGAAAAAAAAAAAAAGAAAAAATAACCAGAAAAGAAAGTCAGAGGAGAAAATGTCTCGAAGAGCGTTATAGACGTACAGGACCTTAGTTTTCTTCAGTGTAACACTGTATGCAAGGCTAAAAAGCTTTCAAAAGCCCTAAACGCTTGAAAGATTTTGAGGTTCCCTCGTGCGGGGAATTTGCCTAAAATAAAATTGTACTTCTCGGAATTAAACCCTTTCGCTACGGCAGCTTCAAATTCGAAAGCGTTTCTAATGCACAAATGAGCATACGTTTGATTCATTTAGGAATAAGGGCATATATTCGGATACTCGGTATTATCGATTGATTTGTATAATAATACGAATAACAATTTAAATATTACTGCCATGCAGAGGAAAGTATTAACGTGTTTTAATAAACGAGGGTTCAGTTTTTTTAGGACGTATATATATACGTTCTTCGTAGCGAAAGGGTTAGAGAAATTTACATTAAAGCGAAAACGTATTCCTACTATTTCTTTTCTCGTTATTGCATAATTTTGTTTTGTTTTATTTTATTATATTTATATATGCGTATACGTTTGTACGCATTATGTAGACGATTATATACAGAAGTTTAATAATATTTATACGGTGTCTGCCTTTACTCGATGCCCTAAGTTCGAACCAAACGATTATTGATAATAATAGCGTTATACCTTTAATTATATTTATATGCTTCGTTCGCTTATTAGTTAATCCAGCACTGGCTGCTGGTGCAGTTGTATAACTGTTTTGAAATGGAAATGAATACTTTTTGTTGCACATATCGATTCCTTTGTCCGTTCTAATCGTAAGTAAACAATTATTAGGGCACAATGACAACAAAATTATTAATTCTAGAGATATTGAAAAAAATGTCTTTATTGAAGATGATGTTCAAACGTTTCATGGCATTGGCCTAGGAAGATTCCTGTAAACGCATCGATAACGCTTACGTTAGAGGTACGACTTGAAACAAATGCGTGTGGATCGTGCTGTATATTAATGCATTGCGTGTCGTGTGTGAAATCGCGTTATAGCAAATCATGTTGCACGAGAATTTATAGAGAGATATATGTATATACTAGAGAATAATATACATAACACGTTTCGGATGACTATTTTCATGTGAAACTTTCTTTTCTACAATTTACTTATTAATGTAGGAAAAAATAAACGGGGACTTCCCGCGTTTTATTGTATGACGTGTTATAATGTAAGAAAAAAGGTCGTATATATGTAATACTAATCTGTAACGCGTTGCGTAGAAGCTCGCGTTGTACGAGAGTTTGCTGTAACAAATTAATACAAGACGAGAGGGCATTTATTGGCAAATGATGGCGGAATTTCAGTCAACATTTGCAGCGAGGTACAAAATTCATGACAATATCGAAAATCAAGCTTAACGAAAAAGGAAGTCGCTTTTGTGAAGCAAGGAGTTACGGTGATTGAGAAAAGTATTCGTGCCGCTACAAATTGCACCCAAATATTTAACCCTTTGTACACCACATCTTTTTTAATAGTAATTCTAACATACTTGGGGCTTTTGGAAGATTATAAGCGTCACGTACTCCGAAAGGGGGAAAAGTTGTCTTTACGTTGCTTTGTTGCGAAAGAAATAAGAATTGAACTCGCGACAGTAAATAAAAATCTTCAACTTTGACTTTTGCGCGTCCGGAGCGACGCTAACGAATTTCTCACGTAACTAAGGCTACCACGAATTAAAAAGATCGAAGTCTCCTCTCTGCAACGATCCATCTAAAAGTTGGTATACGATTTTTTTCAACGCTATACTTTTTTCAGTCACCGTACGTTGTTTCGCGGATGACGAATCCGCGACTGAAATTCAACAAAACGCGACCAAAAATATGAAGATTTATGCAGAGTGGCTACAAAAAGTGTTCGCACTGCGCTTATATCGTATTATTAATTTTAATCAAGTAATTGTATTAACTTACCTATCGTTTAATGGTAGCATTACGCGACTGTAAAAGTTCATTGCTACGGAAATGAATTATGGAACCTAATCAAAAGCGAATACACTTTTCGTAGCCACTGTGCGTATTCGAAAGTTCGACGAGAAAGAAATATATCAGTATTAATGTCTCAAACAATACTATGCGTCTAAGCAATTTAATACTTAACGTTGACTGTCTGGAGAAATGATATTTTTTAATTTTAATCAAATGTTCGGGACAACTTTTAACACAAAAGTTATCACGATCAAAATGATACCGGTGTCAGAGATCCAAAGATATTCAGTATTCTGAAAAAGATTTGGGATCTCGAGTTCAGGAAACAAATTATCTCGTCTCGATTTTAACCCCTTGGCTTATGAGAACGAGTCACACTCGTTCTATGATTTATGACGCAGATTCAACAAAGAACCAAATACCATTGAGGATATAATTTAATTCGAACTTCCGTCTTAACTTTGTCTTACAAGTTTCGGGGGCTATAAAATAAAACCAGCCTACGATATTCGTATGACTTGTACTTGGTACGATACGATGCAATGATCAACCAAAGCTAGCGTACGCGTTGTCTTCGAAGTATTTTACGGAAATTGTACGTTTACTTATCTGTTGGTTACCTTCGATATTTAGTTCTAGCTTTTACGTTTCAGTTGAAGTACGCGGGTACAAATCCGAATGTAAAGTAAATGGTAAAAAATATACATGTATTTATTTTGCAAGTGGAAACTCATCCTAAGTCGCAAGGCAATGATTAAAGAAATAATAATAACCAAAGCTGGCATACGTAGGTATTGAAATAATTGTAGGGCAAGGGGTTAAGATAAGCATAGGTAATATGGAATTGTCGTGTATTCCGTGTCATAGAAATTATACGAGGCGTTGCGAATTTGCAAAGCAACAACGAATTCGAGAGTACGCCAATCGAAGATTAAGATAAAAGTATTGCGAATGAAACTGCTGAACTATTAAACAGGAGATAGTGTTACCTGAAAGATACACTGAAATACCAGAGAAATGGAAAATAACATAAATTGTACAGATAGAAAAGACTCGCGTATCAAATTCGAAGAGAAGCTTTATTCGAAACCTCTGATTGTACACGAAGAAAGAATCGTGTAAAATCGAGCTCGATTATACGTGCCAGTAATTATGAAAGTGGTGTATGCGAAGAATTGAAAAGAAATTGAATTACTCGCTTATTTTATACTACATTGATTTGTATCGTAAAAATGTTATGCACGACGATATTTCCACATTCATAATTATCGGTACATACATGTATACACATATTTATATGCACACGCTAGTGGTAAGATAAAGTATCGTTTAAACGTTAAGTAAGAAGAAGTTATATTTTTGTTAATTAAGCGACGAATTATTTGGGGTGATTTGCTCATTTCGACATACTTGTTTCGATCTACTATAGTGGCGACAAAAAGTATCGTCACATCGCTGTACTTTTGCATTTAAGCGCCACTATATTTAACCCTTTGCACTCGAAGCTTTTTTCTCGCTTATGTTACCAGCAATTTTCTTGAACAAATTTAATTTGCAATTTGTTAAAAGAATAAGCGAAGTTAGTACGATTTGTTTTCGTTCTTGCGTTACGAATGGAAAATTACTTGCATTGTCGCCGTAACGGAGTCAAATGATACATATTACATATGTAAATCTTACACATTAGTTATAGTAATTTATGATACATATTACGTTGAATTATTGTCAAAGACAAATTTTAAATGGCTCGAGTGCAATGGATTAATTAGGTTCAAATAAATATTACATCTCTATTTTATTTTCTCCTTTTCCCAATTATTTTAGTCATAATTATTAGACCGCAAATGTTTATTGAAATTCGTATTTGTTTAATTAAACCTGAAAGTTTTAAGCAGAATTCTGTTTGATCCTTTAACCAGTTAGCTATATTGACCCCTTTTCAAAGTGTGCACCTAAACGTGTCGCATTTGGAAAGGAAAAAGAGCAACTACTTTTTTTCATAATAAGTATTTCTTATTTGTTCGTTTTACTTCGTCTCGGCCTCAAAGTATTTGAAATTTACGACGATATTTCAGTTTTCGCTGAAATGCAATTTAAATAGCCAATGGTAACAACTTTTTACGTACGACAAGTATACTCGTCGTAACACAAAATATTGTCGTTTTTTTCGTGACGAGTATACTCGTCGCTTACAGCCAACTCGTTAAACGTTGCAATTCGTACTTAACCGTAAACGTTTATGGAAATTCCTTTTTGCAACTTTAAATTCGCCATAAGTGCACGAAGATACGTAGTTTAACGATAACTTATCGATCATCCTTCGTGTGTACAATTTAAGAACGTAGCTAGTACTTCACAAATTTCCCTTGCATATCAAGTTCTATCGTAAGCTATATCATTAAAACGTTCGCAGATAGAAAAACATATCATACGTCAAAGTTAAGTAAGTAGATTAGAATAGAGCATGTTCCGATATTAATTTTACGTATATTTTCACGCATTAGTGCATATAAAAAAATTCAACTCCATTTATTATTTATATAATATCCTATACCTTTAAATGCACTAATTTTTGTTTGTTTTTTTTTTAGTAACTAATGGTTAATTTTTTGGTACTAATTTCCTTTCTCGCAGAATTTCTGAAATTCGAAAAATGTTTCGTGAACGTGGCACGAATTTACACGTCGAAAGTCTTAAATGTAAAAATACAGGGCGGTGATAAAACTTTTTGTACCCACAGGCTGTGTAATAATCGTATACTAACATAAGTTATTCGCAGTGATAGGTGTAGAAGGAAACGAAGGATGTAATCAAACACAATGTTTTTATTGCTAGTTGTATCAAAATATATTACAGTTCAAAGAAGTTTGGCCATTTCAATTTTCCTACGCACAGCATTGCTGAAACCTTCCTTGTATTTGTACCAAACGCCGTTGTTCTTCGAAAATCTTCGCGAGCTACCGATTTCTTTATCCGACTTTTTCTGTTGATCCGCTCTCACCGTAATAATCCTTCCAAAAAAGTCTCTGTACGTCTGCAATTTTTCTTACTTTTACATTCGTTACAAAACAAAAAACAACAACAACAAATACAACGGATAATCCTTACGATCTCTTTCGTTGCCATTTGTTCGATTTTTTTAGACTGTTCCGCAATTTTAGACTCGATATTGTTCGCTTTAACGTTCATCACCGAATTCGTCGACTTTGCTGTAGTACTTCCTTTTGCGCCGCTTTCATTTTCGTTTCGATTAGCGTTATTATTTGTCATACATATTATTGCGTTTGCGGCTCGTCGTAATCGTTCGGCTTCCAATTCCTGAACGATTATCTGTTTCACCGCGTACGCGAGCGTTCGACGATGCTTGCAATCGGGAAAAATGCCTATTTCGAATACGTCGCTGAAAGAAATATAATTAACCCTTTTAGTGCTAAGCAATGTTAAGAAGTCGGCGCATTCCTGAATTTATCTTACGAACGGGTTCAAGGTTTTCACATTAACCCCTTGCCTTACCAATTTTTCGAACATGATTAACCGGAATGTTGACTATTTTCTACTACAACACCGTGTTGAATGCAAAACACTAAAATATTACGCGTAATTTGTACTTAGTAATCTTCGATCTCGCTGTCTTACAAATTGAAATACAGCGAATTAAAGGATCTTAAAAAATACAGCGTGTTTTTATTGTAATCAGCCCATAGCTTAAACGACGTGTGTGACTCGTTGTTATAAGGCAAGGGGTTAAAACCTTGACCTACAATGACGAGTCACACTCGTGCTATGAATTATGGCACGCGTTCGACATAAACGCAGAGTATTGAGGATAAAATTCAACTTGAACTCTAATTTTAGCTTTATGTTATAAGACTGAAGGTTGTTAAACAAATGTTGTCTGTAATTTCCAAATGATTTGTACGTGACACGGTGTGAATTCAGTAAATAACTAATGCTAGCATACGTAGATAATCAGATAATCGTAGGACAAAGGGTTAATAACGTTGTACTTATTAATCTTTACATTTCGATTAAGGCGAATATTTCGCGTTAATCGTTCGTTGTTTGAAACTACCAGAGTTTGAAAGTTCTACGTATCGTATGCAAAAACGATCGCACGTATGCGTTCAAAGGGTTAACGCATTGCTTGGCTTGATAAAAATTAAAACCGGTCGGTCGATTCAAGCTTAAATTCTTTGGTAATACTTGCTAGTCGAATTATTGTTAATAGGATAGAATAATGGTTCTTAAATTATGGATCGCGAGATGATTTTACATGGATCGCTTCAAATATTAAAACATGAAAGTAATTAACACTTTCGCGACAGAAAACGTAATTCTACGTCGTTTGAAAATTTCATTTATCAATATACTTTATATTTCAAGTTCTTAACAAATGCAGTATACAAATTGTTACGTAAAATAAATGCGTAAAAATGTTACTGCGAGTCACTGTAAATTTTACGTAGTACCTGCAAATTCATCGCACTCATTTTATCAAAGGAATAATACTTTTATTATACGCATTTGTGATGTTTAATATTTGAAAACTTTGAACGACAAATGATTAGAAGCGCCGTACCGTTAGATGTAATTATTTCTTATAATCGCATATCTACTTACAATCAGCAGAACATTCCTGTACTCAGCTACGGATTTTTGAAAAATTATTATACATACAGCGTTCAGTTGAACTCGCGAAAATGACGATATCAAAATGTGATATCGTCTCGTAACTTACGGGTCCAATTTGTAGTCGTAAATGCCATCGAGATTTTTCTCCTGGGTGAACGTAAGACCAAAATCGATCAGAATATTCACTACACGATTAATGTCATCCTTCTCTTTAGTCGAGTGCAAATGGCCAGAAACGGTTCGCAATCGCGGCGACAATAAATCCGGAAGAAACGGGGCGACATCGGCTGCTAAAACTAAACTATTGCGACCGCTGCTTCGTTGAACGGTCGTTAGAATTCCTACGCTTCTCGCTTGTTTTTGATTCATCTGCAAGACGATAGGATAGATGTACCACGTATTGCCACTTTAACGTTCGCGCTTTAAATAACTTTATTTAACTATTTTAGAACGTCGTTAATCTAAAAATCGTTCCAGTTTGGAGCATACGATTGTTCAACATCGAGTTCATTTATGAACAATTTTTGTATACGTTGAATATAATGAATTAATCGTTACGTCATTGAAAATCGAGTCCATTGAAAACGAAGTCGAATGTTCCTATTACCGTCACTTAAAAAGTTCTCATTTAAATAGAAACACGTTTTACGTATATTAACAGGTCAGTTTTTGTAACAGATATAAGATGCGTATAATAAACGTAACGCTTTTTACTGAATTATGACAACTCGCATGCTTTATAATTACATTGGTCACGTTTTAATGTTCAACGGCACATTTACCTTTTAATATTTCGTTTTATATTAAAAGGTATAATAATATATCGTTAAATATTAAGTGTAAACGAATATACGATGTTTATGCGTTGTTACATAAACCGAAGTTCAAATTTAGTATCAAAATTTGTTTACTTACGATTCTTCGTACATTACTTTGCTATTAAGTAAACGAATTAAAGTGTCGGTTATAGGAACACTGACAGTAATTGGTACATCTACCCTAGTTTCGAACTTTGTGACTTTAAATCGTGTTACTCCATTCATTGATTGGCGTTTTAATGTCTGTAAATCTTACTTCGTACATGGTGGAAGGATAAGATAACTTAATGTTTCTCGCTTTGGCGAAATACAAGTGCCACGTGATGAACGGATAATTCAAGTAAGGCATAACTGACCAGGCTTGAAGGCTCGCGATAAACGATGAAATTTCGTCGAAAAATTGGAACCATTGCAAGCAGAGCGATATGTAATTCAATTTGTCGTTACAAATGTCCGGGTAATTGTGAAATACGCCCTGAGCTAATTTCTCTGATTCTCCTAAAATAAACGTTATTATATAGCGTTGTTAATTAACGTTGTATGCAAACATTTTAGTCTTGGTCTTGGCAAACATTTTAGTCTTGGTATGCAAACACTTTAGCTTTTGGTCTAACAAATTAATTTCATTCTATCGAGACGGAATTTGAAATTCGATTGCAACTCGCGCAAAATAAGCAAGAATATTAATCCTTTACCATACAATGACGAGTTACACTTGCGCCGCAAATTCGGTCTACTTACGATAAAAGTTCACTGCACTTTTCAATAAAGTATAACTATAATTTTAATTCGTTACATTTTAGCGTTCTGCATTCCACGCGATGTTAAAGTAGAAAATAACAAACACCTCAATGAATAATCTTTGAAAAGATTCTGTGACAAGAAATTAAGGAGATTAACTCGAAATATACGAACAATTATATTCGCTGTGAATATACATACAGTTATAGTTCAGTTACTTTATTATTCTTAGTTCTTTTCCGTTCTGTTCCTACTACTATTAGTTCAGTTATCATTTATATACAGTTATAGTTCAGATATAGGTTAATATACTTAAATTTAGATAGTTCAAGATGAAAGTTGCAACCGGAAGCCATCCTAAGCCGAAAGGTAAGCACTATGTGCAATAAATAAAAAAAAAAAAAACTAAAATAGTAAAGGTATAATATATAGTTCGTACATTAACCCTTTCGCCTGTAATAACGAGTCACACTCGTTCTATGAATTATGGTACTGATTCAACAAAACTGTCTAGGATTAAAGAAGAAGTTTAATTTGAAGTACAATATTTAACTTCGCGTTATAAGATGGGAAGTTGTTAAATAAAGATTACCTATAATGATTAAATGATTTCTACGCGACCTAATGTAAAAATAGTGATCGATTAATGCTAGCCTAAGTAGCTGATAAAATAACCGTAGGGCAAGGGGTTAATATACGAACAAAAGTAAATTTGACTAAAAAATCTTTGCATACACTTAATAATATCTATCACCGATATTACAAATGGCTTACCATTTTGCACGGTCTTTAAAACAAGACGAACTCTCTCCGAAATGGGAAGTATCCCACTTCTATTCATGGGTATCGCTAAAATCTGTTTCCACGAATCGAACAATCCCTTTCGACTGTCTTTCAAAGCGAACGACAAATTATCTCCGAAGCTCAAACCGCCCATGTATTGCAGCGCACCCAAACACGATCGAATATCGCAGCCAGATATTTCCGCCAATCTCAAAAGCGCGTCAGGATTTACTTTTAGCTTTTCGTGTCGCGAAATTTCCATTAATCTGTCCGCGAGTCTCGCGGGATTTACTTCCGGTACCGGTATAATCAGAGCAACCGCTCTGAGAGCCCTGCGACAATTACGAAACGAATTGAATCCTTAACCAAGGGGCATTGGGAAAATCTTGTCGAAAAGTGCGAAGCGGCGCGATTGCGCTTGCTTTATTTCACGTCGAAAAACGCTGAACGGCGCACGACCGCTTCTTTTATTCGAATAAAGGCAATACTTATTATTTATGTGGAATATTATTATGGATATTATATGGACGAATGTGGAATATTATTATGGATATTGTACGGACGAATGTGGAATATTATTATGAATATTATATGGATGAATGTGAAATATTACCATAGATATTGTATGGATGAATGTGGAATACTATTATGAATACTATATGGATGAATGTGAAATATTACCATGGATATTGTATGGATGAATATGGAATATTATTATGGATATTATATGGATGAATGTGGAATACTATTATAGATATTATATGGACGAATGTGGAATATTATTATGAATATTATATGGATGCATGCGGAATATTATTATGGATATTATATGGCCGAATGTGAAATATTACCATGGATATTATATGGATGAATGTGGAATATTAATATGGATATTATATGGATGCATGAGGTATATTATTATGGATATTACATGGATAAATGTGGAATGTTATTATGAATATTGTACGGACGAATGTGGAATATTATTATGAATACTATATGGATGAATGTGAAATAGTACCATGGATATTATATGGATGCATGAGGAATATTATTATGGATATTATACGGACGAATGTGGAATATTACCATGGATATTATATGGATGCATGCGGAATATTATTATGGATATTGTATGGATGAATGTGGAATATTATTATGGATATTATACGGGTGAATGTGGAATATTATTATGGATATTATATGGATGAATGTGGAATATTATCATGGATATTATACGGACGAATGTGGAATATTATTATGGATATTATATGGATGCATGCGGAATATTATAATGGATATTGTATGGATGAATGTGGAATACTATTATGGATATTATACGGGTGAATGTGGAATATTATTATGGATATTATATGGATGAATGTGGAATATTACCATGGATATTATATGGATGCATGCGAAATATTATTATGGATATTATATGGACCAATGTGGAATATTATTATGAATATTATATGGATGCATGCGGAATATTATTATGGATATTATATGGACGAATGTGAAATATTATTATGGAAATTATGCAGACGAATGTGGAATACTATTATGGATATTATATGGAAGAATGTGGAATACTATTATGGATATTATACGGATGAATGTGGAATATTACCATGGATATTATATGGATGTATATTATATTACTATGGAATACAAGATAATTAGACTTGTATCACCGTCAGTTGCACATCGCGGTACTTTTCAGCACGGAATCTAAACAGCGCGATCGCGCTGCGTAGCACTGAAATGGTTAATAATAGGGATATAGGAATCGTCCATGCAAAGATTGAATAACGAATTTACCTTAAGGAAGGAGTATACGGTTCATTACAAATGCATATTACGGGACGGTGACACGCGTTTGTTTGTTTATCGCCTTTTGCTTTATCCTTCTTCCCTTTAGCGACCAATTTGCCTTGGATAAATTTGAGGAGGAGATCGATGGATGCTGCGGGAGCTCCGTCGATCTCATCCAAAACCAAGCAATTTGGTCGAGGATCGTTTCCCATTACCGCTCTCATTTGTGTCGATGCAAGGAGAACCTGCCTGTATTTAACAGCACAATAATTATATACCCTAAATTTATATATATTAATAATATATATATATGTTTAACTCATTAAAAGTCCATTATATGTATATAAAAAGTCAATGTTGATTTAATTCTGTTAATTGGATCTGTATGGAAAAATTTGGAATAATCAATAATTAAATATCGATATAATGAACCGAATTAAGTAACTTCTCAATTCTTTCAGATAAAAAAAAAAATACAATTAGTTCCGAATTTTTATTTATGATATCAGAAAGCTTCGAACAATGTAGTTGACCGACTTTTGACCCGAGTATTTCAATTACTGTATTACCTAAATGCATCTGGACTTCTTTCATCGCTCGCATTAATTTCGACCACATTATAGCCAGCATGTTTAGATGCTAAATGTGCGAGCGTGGTTTTTCCTAATCCAGGAGGCCCGCTAAGTAGCGCGATCCTCTGAATCGGAAAACCTTTGCTATCCACCTCTTCCAGTGGCTTTTCATCCATAAACTTTCTGTTTCTAAACGGGAAGGAATTTGGTTTCTTTTTCTTCGTCTGAACGTAAACTCGGTTGAATACTATTTTATCCCAAAGCTTTAACCAATGCAACAAGTGCCTATTCACATTTTCGTCCGAAAGTAAATCTATGTACGATTGAGGCCTATATTTATCGACCCATAATTCGTCGTCTTCGACGGTGTTCGCGTTAAAATCATTGGAAGAGGTTTCGCGACTGGCGCGTTTAACGCTCTCTAAAATCTGTAAAGCGATTTATTAAAAATCTTAGAATATTTGCCTTAAATAGAGTCAAAGGATAATGATACAGTGGTTACAAAAATTATTTGTACACTCTCATATTTATTTCAATATTTAGCAGACCCGATTTACGTTAAGTTTTCGATAAATTTAAAAAGCTTCGCATCAAGGAAACGAAATTGTAAAATCGCAATGAAAAACGGCTGTTTGAAAGATGTAAGCACGTACAAATATTTTACGTTGCCTCCTGCATATATAAATTTAAACCATTTACAATTTCCTCGGCTTCGGCTTTAAGTTGACTAAACGGAACTAACAATAAATTGGGAACCGATTCCGCCTTTGACTCTAGTTTACTATGCGCGTCGCTTTTTACTCGTACATATACACGTTGCGCGTCGTGTGGCCTGGTCACCGCTATAAAATTCCAGCGAGGAACTCGCAAAGATATCGTTTCTCTCTTGCTAAATAAAATCATTGAGAGATTAATACGAACTCTTTACTATTTTCAACCCATTTGCATCATTAACGTATATACACACGCATTCGTGTTGCGAATGATTGCAGACTTTTATGTCACAATGAACTAGGATCGAGTAGTCAAACAGAATGAGACAAACGGATTAAACCATTCCCACATAATGACGAGCTACACTCGCGAAGAACATTATAATTTAAGTGAAATGAAAACACGCCGTGGCTATAATTAAGTTTAGTTTCAATAGCAAGTTTTGTTCCAACATGCAAGACAGGAGATATAATATTTCGATGTCTCGTATCCAACATAGTATTAATGGTAACAAGTAGCTAATGTTACATGGTATAGGACGTGCATTCGTATTGCGAGCGATTGCAAACTTTTACGGCACAACGAGCTAGGATCAGTGAAACAGACGGAATAAGACAAACGGATTAAAAATGAATTGCATCGTTAAACTATCCACTCTTGCGAATAAGTATCATGAGAACATTGATTTTTCTCTATAGTAGCATCAAATTTTTTCGTTGCTGGCTGCGTTGCGAAATTAATTATGTACCTTTGCAACTTTGTTATACGCGTTCGTGTATATACTAAATTACACTGCAGTGTCGACTTTTTTACGTTTATTATTTTCTTTTCGCTTGTAAATATCAAAGGATTTATGTCCGTTAATAAAGCGAAACTAAAAATGCAGATTGTGACTGCATGTACCAAGAAAATCCTATGATTCTACTTAATAGTTCAAGATTTATCGGTCAACATTTTCCAAAAGCGATGGAAACAACTTCACTGAGAAAATTCGAGAAGCATTGCACAGTTTGTTCGCAATGAAAGAAGAGGAAAGAAACAATTTATCACACCGTACAAAATTATTAGTCTAGTCTGCTCGCGTTAATAAAATATTAATGTGTCTCATACTGTTTGAGATATTTGTAATTCAATTTAGTAAACGAAAATTTCGTGTTAATTTTTTCGAAATCATGCAAATGGGTTAAGCGTAAAGATAAATGTGTTTCTTTTCAGCGTACTCTTCCTCCTGTTTTCTCTTAACAGAGATTCCCATACCAAATTCGTGCATCTTTTCCCTAGCATCTAATACTGCTTTGATAATTTGCTTAGGTTCATCCCATCGTGGTTTTTTCTCCCTTGGTTCCAAAATATCGTCTATAGTTTCAAATAAACTTACTCATTGTGCATAGCATTATTTAGCATGCATTGTAAATCATATAGAATCTATTATTTATCATTTCAATTGTATATTGGGTTGTAACATATATTCATCCTATTTTAACCAATCCTAAGAATTATACAACAGAGAAATCCTTTAGTTAGCAGAAAAATCAAAGAAGATCAAAATAATGCACCAGGGATTATGAAAGTGGTATAAGTAAATGAGAAAGAAAAGAAAAAAGTTTCCATATTTTTGTGGTACAAATCAATGTAACACAAAGTAAATGATAACTTTAATTCTTTTAGATTTGTCACTTGTACCATTTTCATAGTTACTGGCACATTTGTGAGTCTAGAAATAAATGATTTTGGAAGTATGAAAGAAACAGAAAGAATATATTAGGTCATCCCATAATATTGTTCCTTTATTCAGTTATAAGCATTGATTATTGATACTTAGATTTGTTTTTAATCATGATTGGTTTCTATGTTTAAAGAAACTTAATTAAGGATATTACTGATATTACTGGCTTGATACATTACAACCCAATAAAGTACATACCGTAACCAGCTATGATATCTAAATCTGAAATATCGCCGAACAGTTCATCGTAATTCCTCTTTTTATTGATATCTGTATCAAACGTGCCATTCTGCTCAACACTTTTACTAGTGCTGGGCCTACACAATTCATTGTACAAATCGTTACGTCCACTAGAAGTGGGATTATTCAATTCCTTATAAACATTAGGCGTACAAACATTTAATTCACTTTTATCATTCGATTTTCCTTGCGAATTTTCAACATTTTGGGACGCTACTTTTATTGGTCTTTCTGATTCTAAAAAAAAAATTAGAAGAAAAATTGATCGACTGTGAGTTCGAATAATTTGTTGCAGTTTAACGAGGTTTTGCTATTTTGCTATTTTTCGACGCGACAACATTGTTAAAATCTTCTTTGCGAAAATTGATGAACGAGAATTTATTCTATTCGTCGTAGTATGAAAATTTGCAAATTAAAAGCTCTTTGAAAGAAAACATTGTAACTTTTTTAGCGTAAGTTTACAAGTTATGGCAAGGTTATGATTCGTGTACCTTCGATTTCTTTTAGAAGTTCGTATTCATCTGCGTGAACTAAATCGAATTCTTCGTCCGGATCAGGAAATTCAGAATCCATTATTGAAACCGAATTCGAACACTTTTAATCACATCTGTTTTTGGAAATTTCACACGCGAACTCACCGAATTTAACCCTAGCCGTACATTTTTGTAGCGCCTATTTTATCTTCCCGCGTATTTTCTCGCGGGAATCTTAAATCCTACCAAGTAAGCAGATGAACGATTTTAATTTTACGGTGAATAAAAATGAACCCCATTATTATATATTTACAAACGAATCCTCTTAATCAATGCGTAAATTGTCAATAAGAATTATATGATTTATTCTGGTGGAATAAAGCTATCGACTATCAATTGATAATACACTAAAATAAAAAAATGGTTAATGTAGCTTTTGCCATTAAATTTCCGGTGAGTAAAAATTAATCGTATTATTATTTATTTAAAAAATGCATTCTTTCAATCGATGAGCAAATTATCGATAAAGATTACTTAATATATTCCAATGGAATAAAGTTACCGACTATAGATGAATAATTTACGTAACGCAATAAAAAAAAAAAATTAGTACATTCATTGTTACAAAATTTTGGTCTCATGACTAGAAATTTGTGGTGAACGAAAATTAATCGTATTATTACGTATTCTTATTATAATGTATTATATTAATCTATTATTATAATGTATTCTCTTAATTAATGAGTAAATATATATTATATAAATATAATTCGATCGAGAAGTGACTTAATTGTATAATTCTCTACTCGTAAAATAAATTGCTATCGATTAATAATTTATATACTGTAATAAGAGAATTGTTCGAGTAGTTCTTACAGGGTTTTAATTCTGTCCGCATTATGCGCTGCCTTTTGTCGCGAAGTATGTGCTCTGCATTTAGAGTAACGAGGAGTTGTTTCACAGGCAATGCTTCGAATAACAAACACCATTTCTGGTATGCAACGTGAACTCTACTAAACGTCAGTAACATTGGAATTTTGCACAAATTCTAATCCTACCTGCGCAACTTATCTTTATCTATATCTTGTATTTGCAGATCTACAAATGCACAAAGCACGGAATAATTAGAACATCGTACGGAAAGTGCGTAGAAATTTAAGTGCAGCGCAAATAATATTAATTGTAATACACTTGTGCCATTCATCGTTATTTATATTTCGCGATCCATGTAAATAATAAATGGATACGAAACGAATAATGAAAAAAAGCCTTGAACATTTATTTCGTACCATATAAATTAATCTGTGTTCTTATTTCAAATATAATTTGGTATAGTAATTTTCTTAAACTCTGACAATCTCTGGATGTAACATAAATAAAAGTTTAAATATTATGCGTTCCTTCTTTTAAATCTATAATATGTAAATACAAGGTATTTTGATTAAGATTTTTGTGATACTTAAGTGCAATTGCTTTACAAAATATGTGTACTTATACAAAAATCCGTAGCTCAGTATATAATTATCTCTGGATATGATAGAAATTAAAGTTTAAATATTACCGATATTATTTAAAGTTTGAAATTTTACAGTATTCAAGTACGAGAGATTTTTGGTATTCGTAAATGCAGGTGCTATTCTTGTGATACTTTAAGTGTGTACACGGTGTATTTTTACTGCCGGCAGATGTACGAAACTCCGGTGAATATATTTTCGGCGCGCGTAGATCGCGTCAGTCTGTGTCGTGGCACCGCACGAGTAACACCAAGGGTGGCTTTTAGCTTCGTACAAAAATCATATCTACGTTCTACAGCTAGTGTTCCATATTTGTGTATTTCCACGAACGTTTACTCCATTGTTAACATCGCGACTCGGTAATAATTACGTAACATTACTACTTAAAGAATTTAAGCGTGAGTCATCCATTTTGGTTACAATCCTCCGGTAAATCTTCAACAGATTGCCAAGGAATAAAGAATGAACGTTAAACCAGAGTGTGCAGTGTTATGAATATTTAATCTATCGTTAACGTCGCGCAACTCGCTAAAATTATAGGTAACTTGAAAATTTGTAAATGCGATTAAATATGAGTCAACCCAATTTGGTTACTATTCTACGGTGAATTTGAACCAAACCGTGAAGAAATAAATGTTAAAACAACGTGTGCATTATCATAAATACTTAATGTATTATTGAGATTCGAACTCGGTGAAAATTACAGTTTTGTTGCTACTTATAAGCGTGTAATTGCGACTAAATGTGAGTCACCTATTTTGGTCATTATTTTCTTCATTTATTTATTTGATATAGTATCGGTCTATTAACGCCATTTGCTACCACATTAAAATCGCTGAATTACATTACAATATCGTGATAAGTGTTTAAAGTAAGTTACAATAAACAACGAGTCGCACATAATTAATAAAGTTGTACACTCGTTACGTGTATAGCAGTGATTAGCGATGGGATTGAAACACGTTTATGTTTAAAATCGATATTTGCATCGATACCGCATCGGACGTCATTAAACATATTTTATCAATAACAATTATTATTTATTCGATATTCGGGAATTCGTATGTATTCTTATCTATAAGTATATCTCTGAATTCGTCCCGCTACTAGCATTAGTTTACGATGAATTTAAAACAAATTGCAAAAGGCATAAACACGTTAAAACAAAGGAGAATCGGAGTGAACTTGGTTGTGAAAGGTTACGAATATCGACTGTGAACTCGTTTCCACGAAGCTCAGTGTCGTTTCGTTGCAGCAGGCGACTAGCAACCCTTCCGATTAAGACAGCCAGCCACTGTGAATCCGGTTTCGTTGAGGTTGCGATCAATAACGCTGTTTGGCTGCTCTCCGTCATACCATTGCTCGTCTCGCTTTGTAAACATGCTATACTCGAAGTGTAAGTGTCACGTGCTTTTTCCAGAGGTGAGAATTGAAACGATAATCAATTTCGCAACGTTTACTTTCGCGCGGCCTCCAAATACTAATATACTCGAAGCGAAGAGACGTCCAAGAATACCGTTGATCTAACTGTGACTCGGAAACGCAAAGGTTCTTAACACTAGTTTCACGGAATTCGTCGATTTGATCTTCTTAAAGTTACGGAGATTTTCCGCTCAAAGTTACAGAGATCTCACGAGTATCATTTTTCAGCAATTTGTGTTGGCTTTAATTGATTTAACAACGACGAGAGTAGTCAGTGATATGGATTATGATTACGAGAAATAAACTCCGTATTTGTAACGAAATATAATTTCATCTCGAACTGTATTATCAAGCTGCAAGATTGAGGGCTGTTAAGTAACAATTAAATATAATATTTGAATATTTTGGATGCCACACAGAAACTTTTTAACACGGAAAAATTAGTATACAAATACGCATTCTAATTCACCATCCTCTCTCTCAAACTTCTAATTTACGATTACAAGGATGTCTCTTCGAGACGAATCTCTATGCGTTCACGTTAACGCGAACAAATTCGCTGAAACTCGGTGTACAATCTATTGTTTCGCGTTCCCTTTCCCAAGTCTGGGAACTCATTAATATACGATGCCTTCGCGTGACGTAGTCTCAGATAACGACATAGATTTACGTTCGTTGCCATAATAACTTGCTCGACGATAGTTTTATCGTTTCTCGTATTTTCCTTTGCGCGGTTCAACATTACTTTAACCCATTCACTGTCGAGAAAATTATAGTATAGTAAATATATTATATTAGTATAGTACCTTTTACTTTCAGTGCCAAACGTTTATAATTTTTAAGGTAACATAATAACAATATAGTGTGCTTGCGCGCTATATTTTGTTGTATATGTTTGCTTCTTTGAGGAATTTTATGGTATCTCTTATTAAAATATTATATATAATATTATATATAATTATATATATATTATATTAAATATAATATTATATAATATTGTAATATATTTAAAAATATAGTATGAAGTTTGCTGCTTCTTCGAAACATTCTTTCTACAAAATAATCGTTAAGTATTACCCGTCATTGTTCACAACTCACGCGGGTGTAGATGATGATTCAAATTTTTAGCTCTAGTTACAAGATATCTAGTAGTTGACAGTAAATGGGTTTGCAAATGCAAAGAATTTGTCGATAGTATTCGTAATCACTCCAGTGATCATTCGTAAAGAAGTGTTTAACCCTTCGCGGACGATGTCGACGAATAGTCGCCCGATTGTTTCTACTTTTCCGGACACGTATCGGTATTCAAACCGAAAAATTGTAATTAGCAACATTAACAGACGCTCCTGTTGCTAGCTGGGCGAGAATTCGTCGAATCCCTTTCACAAGAGCGCAATAATCGAGCAAAAGTTCTTTCCATGTTATCGTGCTCCGTCCGTAACGAGTCTAAGAGAAAATTTTTGTACACTCGAACACAGGTGCGTTGCCATAATCGAGACAATTACACGCGGGTCGCGTAACGCGAGTTCGGTGGATCAGGGATGGAAAGTTTGTTCGATCATTCGTAACGAGGAAACAAGTACGCCTACTTGTGGAATGAAGTATGCAGGCCTCGTCGGAACAAGCAGTCGGTTGCATTGGAAAATGCATCACCGGTCTGAGCACCGACGAATTAGATCAGATTACGGATAATATAAACCGAACGTTGAATCATCCACGCGGAAGGGAAATTTTTCGGAAATATCTGGAGCGACGCAACCTTGCCGACAATCTCGAATGTCTGGCGTTGTACGAAACTTGCGCGGAGATCATCGAAGAAGAGAAAAGGTTATCGTAAGTAACCATAGAAATATTTCTACACAGCGAACGTAGTCTCTTTGTGAAACAGTTTATTTGGGGTTTCGGTAATTATGCGTTTTAGCGGAATTTCTCAATTTTCGGTATTTCCTTTTAGCTTCTCTTTAAAGACTTTATATTTCATTACTAAAATGAGAAATCGGTTGGGGGATGATAAAAGTAATCCGCTTTTTCGCTAGGTTTTCCTAAAATAATAGTAAAGTATGTAAAAAAAGAAATCGAAGCGAAGTAAGTGAAATTGGAGGAGGGAAAAAATGTTAGAGCTCAGGTGAATTTTGATTCTTTTTATGCATCGTAGGATAATTAAGCTAAACCTTCTGATTCGATGTTAATTATTTCTTTCTTTATTCAACGTATGATACTTGAGCAAAATCCTTTTCATTCTATGTTAATTATTTATTTATTTATTCAACGTAGGATACTTGAGCAAAATCCTTTTCATTCTATGTTAATTATTCATTTTTTTATGCAACGTTATACAGCAAAACCTTTCGTTGTACTTAAACAGTATTCACATTACTATTTCGTATCGTATTTTAAAAAAAATCAAAAGAAAGTAGATTAAAATCAATCGCTTTGCTTCATCGGCAAGCGTTCTCAAAATTTCTGCTTCAAATTTTATCGGCTACGAATTAAGGAACGGCAAGTGCCCAATTTATCTCGATTACCAAGGTTTCTTCTACGGTAAATTATTCTGTATCAGGCAACCATTGTTTTAAACGTTAAGCTTGAGAAGAATTCGTTGTGTAGCTGTTGAAACAATTGTGTGACGAAAGGAAAAATCGGGCTTTCAGGCAAGGGAGAAAGGAACCATCGTTGGACTCGTTAATCGCAAATGTCACGCAGGTGAAAGAAATGGCCGAAGATTTAGACGGCGTACCTCAAATAGATTTCGTTCTTCTGGAACGTTTCAACGAAGCGTTGAACAGCGATTCGAGAACGACTTTGTTAAGCGTGATTGTGGATACCAAAGATCGTTGCCGCGATCATTTGAAACGCGTTCACGGAAGTTTCAAGAGGTACGCATCGGAGCCGTGCCCGATAAACAAGAATTAACCCTTTTTAAAGGATTAATTTTATAATAATAATAATTTATAATGACTTTTATAAGGATTAGGCTACCTTTATTCCACGCAACATTTCATTTGCTATTTTTTCATTCGATTCTCATCGTCGAATTTCACGGTTTTAACATTTTAATTATCAAAAAGAATTCCAGGGACTTTCGTATAAATAATATAACAGCTATTTGTTATTAAATTCAAGATTTCGTTTGCAATTCTTTCATTCGATTCACAACGTCGAATATAACGTTTTAACATTCTAATTATCAAAAAGAATTCCAGGGACTTTCGTATAAATAATATAGCAGATATTTGTTATTAAATCCAAGATTTCGTTTGCAATTCTTTCATTCGATTCACATCGTCGAATTTCACGTTTTAACATTTTAATTATCAAAAACAATTCCAGGGACTTTCGTATAAATAATATAGCAGCTATTTGTTATTAAATCCAAGATTTCGTTTGCAATTCTTTCATTCGATTCACATCGTCGAATTTCACGTTTTAACATTTTAATTATCAAAAAGAATTCCAGGGACTTTCGTATAAATAATATAACAGCTATTTGTTATTAAATTCAAGATTTCGTTTGCAATTCTTTCATTCGATTCACATCGTCGAATTTAACGTTTTAATATTGTAATTATCAAAAAGAATTCCATGGATTTGCATAGAAATTTTGTAGGAGCAATTTTTTCTTTCATTCAAGTTCAACAATTTGGCGATGTCCAAAATAATTGCAAATGAAACGTTGCGTAAACGATGCAATGTTCCTCGAATCGATTGCAAAAGTCGACGCGTTAAACGCATTTCACGTATCAATGTAAGACTGTGATGTCCTATGATATACATATGTACATTATTCTGTATAATACACTTTTACTAACTGTACTCGCTTAAGTTATGTAATTTAATAAAAAAAAAAGAAAAAAGAGACGAAATCCGAAGTGGTATTTAATGACTCAAACTTCTAATAATTTCCATATATCGTTTCACTTACGCCAAAATCATCCAGATAAGAATAGAAACAAAATAAAAATGTAACAAAATAATAAAGCAGAAAGATATGATAAAAGTTATTTAATATTAATGATTATAATATTAGTGCAACGGGTTGACAAACGATACGAATGAGTTTCAAACGATCTTTAAAATTGCTCTATATATAAATTAAGAAAATTGTTTATGCAACATTTTGTCATTTGTTCGCAGATTAACTCGTAGCATAATTGCAAGCGTAGCAGTGTTCAAGTTCTTTTCTATTCGCGCCGGTATTCGCTTAACGTTATTTTTCTTCTTTTAATGTTTCTCGTCGCATCGACAGCTAGGCCATTAGGTTGTGGTGTTTTATATTCGACGATACACGTTCACCTCCTTTACGTAGTTTGTTGTATTTTTCTTTTTCATCCGATCCGTTTCTGTTAAAGCTGTGCTTTGAACGATGTTACGCTTTCGTCTTACGCGTTCTAATCTTCGACAATTCGTATAATACGTTAATCGTTTTAACCCCTTGCCTTACGAATTTTCCGAACATAATTCACTGGAACGTTGACTATTTTTTTACTCTAACGCAGCGTTGAATGCAAAACCCTAAAAAATATTACACGTAATTTGTACTAAGTAATCTTCAATCCGACACGCTTACGAATTCAAATGAAGTGAATTAAAGTTTATTAAAAAACACAGCGTGTTTTCGTTGTAATCAGACCATAGTTTAAACCACGAGTGCAATTCGTCGTTATAAGGCAAGGGATTAACTATGAAATCACGATAGAACACGCATGGAAGAAATTTGCCCGCGTAAAATTATTCCCATAGATGGATACATTATGAAAATACATAGTATTCGCGATACGGTGAAGCGTTTAGAGGAAAGTCTCGCTATTTCACGAAATTTGGAGGCGGAAAGATGGCTGCAATACGCGAATTTGAAAACGAAAAACAAAGCTATGATGGACGATCTTAGGAAAGCGAATAAACGCAACAAAAATATGCTAAGTATGCTTCAGTGGATGTGTCAAATTCAGGCAAATTTAGGTTAAATTATGTAACCGGACCCGCGATATAACGTTTGTAGATTTATTCCGGCAAAGTGTCACAGATATTCGACTTGGAAACGATATTGCGTTGCCTGAATCGTTGAAGAAAGAAGTGCAAAGAACTTGGCATCAAAAGTACCACTATTAATTATTCTACGCTACTAAAGTTTAAGATTATTGTCGATGTGTTAAACTTCGTTATTAGATACGACGCCTTGTTGATGCAAAACGAGAAATTGAAGCGAGAACTCGGCGTCGCGAATTCCGTGCTAAAAGAAAAGACACAAGAAGTAAATACTTATTTAGTTACCCTTGATTTTAGTAGATTCATGGGGATATCGAAATTTTAGTGAATTTTCGCAAATCCTTAACGTGTAGTTAATTCTGTATTTCTAATCATAATTGGAATGATTTCTAAACTATATTAAATTCACGCAAATCTCTGGATTTGATTAAACTTTTCTGTTCAATGTAGATTAGTAGTCTGCAGCAAAAATTATTAACAATAGGCGACGTACTTGTGGAACGAAACGAAGCGGTGGAAAATATTTGTAATAAATATTTGACTTTGAAAAAGCGGAAAGACGAGCAAGAAAAAATGCTACGCGATTGTATTCAAACATTAAGGGTTGAAATAGTTTCAGAAAAATGCAAACGAAAGAAGATGTTTGACTAGAAATTTTCAATAAACAATTATTAATAAATACGGACTTATTTTAGGATACATTAAAGGAATCAAGCGAGTAATTGCTTAAAAAGGAATTGCAGAATAATAGTTAACAAAATTGCAAAATATACAAGAAATTCGTTTAGACATTCTCCATAGATAATTTATAAATATAGATAAACATAGATTTTGGATTGCATTAAAGACATCAAGCAAGGAACTTCTAAGAAAGAATTGCGGTGCACTAATTAACAAAAATGCAGAATTTAAATGGTATTCGATTAGAAATATTCAAGTAAACAATTGTTCATAACTACAAAATCATTTTACATCGCGTTAAAGACGTCAAAAAATTGAATTACAAACGCAAAAATTGCTGCTCAATAAAAATGCATTGCTTGCCTCGAGAAGCAATTTTAAACTAATCGTTGACTATTTATGTATATCGAAGAAACCAACAATGCTACAACATTGGCGTTTTGCGCGCATATTTATCAGCATTGCAGCTACGTAACCAAATATTTTTCAATCGCGTGCCAAGATTATTTTCGAAGATGCGTCGTTAATTCGACGAATCGAACGCAGCGATAATTCCTTCGTGGCTTACGAAAATTCCTTCCTAAAGATTCTTCAACGGGAAGTAAGAAGAGGATGCAAAAGCGGCGGAAGTAGCGGCCTTATTTGTTTCGATAAACGCGTGCAATCGAACTCCGTTAAATTTCTAAGGCTTGTTTTACACCGTACGACTGTAATAAAGAATCTTAGTGGTGTATATGTTATAAACGAAAGATCCTTAAAGCCGTACAGTTGCGGAGCGTTTTAAGGTGTTACGAAGAAGAAGAAAAAGAAGAACGTAGTTGGCACAAACACGCCATCGTCCGAGTAATATTTAAGGATATCGAAATTATGCAACTAAAGGTAATAACCGGATAAAAGAGACATTAAATCGAGTTAGCTGCGATCGATGGCAAAGTGCTTCCCTATAAAAGCAGCAACTCTGCTCGGAATAATCTTACTTGGTGCTGAACAGCACCGAGAGAACTCCGGATCGTTCTATTCTTATCAATGTAATCATGTAAGTCGATTTTCCATCGCCGTTTAACCCTTTTTACCTCGAAAACGCGCGCAAACCGGTGGTATTAGATTCATAACCAGATCGCGAATTTTTAATGCGTTTATTTACAGGTGCGATAAATTCGTGCGATTAAAGTTGCAGCGTTAACAGAAATCTCCAGATCAAGATCTCTCTTTCTCCGCCAATTGCTACGAGTGCATCGACAAGTGCGTCATGATAAAACTCCACCAAGGATTCCTCGCCTTTTACACTTTCCTCTTCTCTCCCCTAATTATCCTCCTATTAGCGTGCTTTTATCTCTATCGCCGGATCGTGGAGATAATTTTGAGGATACGATTGAAGGAAAAATTCGCTGGATTCCTTAACGGAACCGATTGCGTCTGGGCCGTGGAACATCCTTCGGCTCTTTCCGTCAACAACATCCTTCTAATCATCGAGAAAGACGCTCGCCATTCGAACAACAATTTCCTAGAGCGTTTGCGCGAGCTAGCGAAGCATCGTATAGTGTGCTCGCATTTCGAGAAGCTTCTGTACAAAAGAAAACGAAAGTTCGGTTACTATTATTGGGAGAGAAGCGAGGAGATCGATTTGAGTGAAAGAGTTCGATGGTTGGAATACGAACGCGCGAATTGCGACGGATCTTGCGACAACATTTACAACGGCCACTTGAAGAGAATCCTTTGGAACGTTTGCAATCAGCCTTTGCCGGAAAATCACACGGCTTCCTGGGAAATTTTGGTAGGGAAATGTTGTCCTAGATCCAGCCATCATTATCTGAGACGAATGGAGGAACGTTTGACGAGTAAAATCAGAATTCCGATCCTGTTTCGCGTGCATCATTCCCTGGGCGATGGAATGGCTCTTCTGAAATTCTTCAGAGACGCGATCATCGATAAAGAACCTGTCCCGGAAACCTTTCTGCAATTGGAGAGCTCCGGTTTCAGGATAAAAACGGAGAAAAGGAAGAGCGACAATTTGATAAGTTCCACGATTGATTCGGTGAACGTTTGCTTGAACGCGGATGGTTTAAAGTGCCCTTTCGAGAAGGACGTTATGTCAGCTACGATGCCGTTTATTCATTTCGTGGTGTTGCCACATTTGGTTAAAGCGTTGAGGGAACAGATGGATGCTGCGTTGAAATACTTGAAGAGTCTCACGGTGGAAGATTTGATACGGGAAATGAAAGAGTTCGCGAGGAAAGAAAGGGACAGATTGAATGCTTTCTTTGCGGACGTTGTTTGCAACAAAGCGAGAAGCTTCTTTAAAATGGCGCAGATCGGTTTGGGCGTTCCTGGATGCTTGATTCAACAAGCTTTTCGTAGCATGGATAAAAGGTTCGTTTGTTTTTTTTTTTTGTGACTCTTCCTATTTTTAAGCGTGTTAAAAGTACGCTCATGAGCAATATTAAGGGATCGAGAAATTGTCGATATTTGAGCTGCTGTAACTTCGCAAAGAAGCATCGTAGGACGATCAACTTAGGCTCATTTTAAAACTCGAAGTCTCTACTTTTATATAGGTGAACAGATGTTTTGCAAATATTTTTGTAAAAGAAAATTATTAAGGTCCATAATGTCGTCTGAATATCATATATTTTCTTTAAAAAAAAGGACTATCTTTGGTTTTTCACTCTACTCTTCGATGTAAGAGAATTTTTGCAAAACGTATGTTATCCTATGTGAAAGTAGAGACTTCAAGCTTTAATATGAGCCGAAGTTGAGCATCGTACGATGTTTGTTTGCGAAGTTATAGCAATTCAAAGATTGACAATTCTTCCATTAACATTCTTTAATTCTTTAACTTTGCTCGCTAGTGTATATTGGGAAAATTGACAATTAACCCCTTGCCATATGAATTTTTCAAAGAATATTCACAGTAACATTGGTTATTTATTATTTCAACAGTGCGACGAATGCGCAACGCTAAAACATTGTACGCAATTTATGCTTACAATACTCAACCTTACAAATTGAAATTACAGATAGAATTAGAACCGAAATTTATTAAAAAATGCGATGTATTTTTATCGTAACCAGAGCATAATTTTCATCACGTGTGTAACTCGTTATTATATGTCAAAGGGTTAATAATGGCGCAAGTTCACTGATGCTTTGCACAAAATCATACTTTGCGATTTATTATCACTAGTATTATCATTAGTTAGTACACGGTAAGAACGTAAAGCTGCCCGATTTTTGCATCGAGTCCTTCAATTCTCCCAATACATATCTACGCTACTTTCATTTACTTCGTACGCCATTTAAAGATGTGCGATAACGTGAGATTTATTTTAGCGCACTCCATGGGGCAGAATTATCGGGAGAAAAGCTAGTTTCTTACTGGCTGGAAGACGATTTCAAGAACGCCTACGATCAAAAGCTCTTCACGAAGATTCAAAATATAAAAAGTATCACAGGCGCCAAATTTGGAGACGTATTATTGGCTGCCTTGTCAGTCAGCTTGCACAAGTATTTTCTTCGTGTAAGCGCAACCATAAATCCTTTACACTCTTCCAAGTTTTTGCTACGAGTATCCTCTTCTATGGTTAATTTTCCTGAATCTGCTTTCTTTCTTTAAGCAAGAGTTGTTCTTCAATTTCATTAAGCTTTTCTTCATAGTGGCTAATTTTTGATTGCAGAGAAACCTTCGTATTGCTAGCATTTTTCTTCTATGGTTAATTTTCTCGAATCCGCTTTTATTTTAAAGCTAGAGTTGTTCTTCAATTTCATTAAGCTTTTCTTCATAGTGGCTAATTTTTTATTGCAAAGAAACCTTATTATTGTTAGCATTTTTTTCTTTGGTTAATTTTCCTGAATTTGCTTTCTTTCTCTAAGCAAGAGTTGTTCATCAATTTCATTAAGCTTTTCTTCATAGTGGCTAATTTTTTATTGCAAAGAAACCTTATTATTGTTAACATTTTTTTCTTTGGTTAATTTTCCTGAATTTGCTTCTATTTTAAAGCTAGAATTGTTCTTCAATTTCGTTAAGCTTTTCTTCATAGTGGCTAATTTTTGATTGCAGAAAAACCTTCGTATTGCTAGCATTTTTCTTCTTTGGTTAATTTTCCCGAATCCGCTTTTATTTTAAAGCTAGAATTGTTCTTCAATTTCGTTAAGCTTTTCTTCATAGTGGCTAATTTTTGATTGCAGAAAAACCTTCATATTGTTAGCATTTTCCGTCTTTGGTTATTTTTTATTCATTTAACCTTTGCCTTGCGGGTTAGCCACAAAACAAATATACATATATTTCTGTACATTTAGTTTACATTTTGTACCCGCGTACTTCAATTAAAACTTGAAAGCTAGAACTAAATACCGAAGGTAACCAAATATAATAGATAAATAAACTTACAATTTCCGTAAAAATACTTCAAAGATAACGCGTGAATAAACATTTTCGATAAAAACTTTCAAGCTTTATTAATGTTAATATTAAACCCTTTGCACTCGTTCAGCTCCTTTACGGAGATACGCATAAGTTCAATTTTCATTGCTTCGAAATTAAAGGAAATTTCTTCTTCTCGAAATACATATATAACATGTCAAATTTTCACGATAGCCAGAAAAGTGCATCGGACTTACTTTCATGTTACATCGTTAAAAAAGGTTTCGAGTGCAAAGGGTTAACTGTTCATATGAACGTAAGCTAAATTATCCTCTAATTAAAAGAAAGTAGAGCGATTCTTCTTCTTTGGTTAATTAACATTTTTGTAGACGAACGAACCGGTTCCAACCAAATTGAGCGTGGTTATACCGATGAAAATCGAAGAGTGGATCGAGACACATCCGTTGCAGAACAATTTTTCAGTCGGCATACTGCCGCTATGCGTTTCGCAGATAAACGGCAAACAGCTCGCGGATCCCATGGAGAATTCTCAAATGTTGGAACGGCTGGAAGACATTAAAAATGCGAACGAAGCGCTGAGGAAAGGTCCCGATTACAAGGCGAATTTCCTCGTGATGAAATATCTTTCTGCTCTGTTGCCTGACCAACTTTTACGGCCGATCTTTAAGAGCCACAGCACGATGGTGTTCAGCAATTTGGTTGGTCCTCAGGAAGTGAAACTTTTGGGCCATCCGTTGAAGAATATGGTTTTCTGGATACCAAATAGGTAGGAAAAAGCTTGACAAAACCGGCTAATAGACGTCGCAAATTTTGCAACTGATTTTGGTTTTAATCCTTTGACGTTCCAATTTGTCCGCAATTTACCATTTAATTGAAAGTAGTACAATTTAATGGTGTAAATTCATTATTTGTGCAATGCTGTATCATAGTATTTCACACGTTCCGTACTTTATAATTATATTGGTCACGTAGCAACGTTCAACAGCTAATATTTATTTAATAATCCTAATACTTATTTATAAATATTAAGCGTAAACGAATGTACAATGTCTATGCGTTGTTACGTAAATCGAAGTCCAAATTTACTATGAAAATTTCTTTACTTACGATTCTTTATATGTACGTTACTTTGCTATTAAATAAAACGAATTCAAGTGGCAGTTTTAGGAACAGTGACAGTACGTGGGTCATTTACCCTACGTGTATTTACGTATAATAGAAATTATCTATAACAGTAAAATTACATTGTTAACGTTCGTAAATCTTAAAAATGAATCCGTTAAAAATTAATAATCTTTATTTTCAAATCGTTGTTAAAATTAGGGTGGTGTTTACCGTATAACTCCAACTTATTTAGTTTCTTTTGTGAAATATCTAAATCATTATCATATCATAATGTAATATAAGATCATTATTTAAATCATTGCTTTTAGGAGCCTCACGGGAATCGGCTGTTCGTTACTAACTTATCGTGGCTACTTGCACCTATCTCTGATAGCCGATAAAGCATTGATTCGAAACGAGAAAGCCCTTACGAGAATCTTGGAGAACACCGTGAGCGAAATCGACAATCTTTACGACAGGCTAACTTTGTCCTTCTTCTCGAAGAAACTTCACAAAAGCATGTCAACGCCCACGAAAAAAGGTACAATTCAAAGATAATCGTTGGAGAATAAACCGACGTAATCGTAATATTTATTCTTGCAGCAATCGGCGTGTTGTAAAATAGTGAAGAAAATTCGCGTTCTTTACTTCGTTCCTTTTCTCGCCTCTCTTTCAATCGTTTCGTAATCCTCTTAACCCTTTCGCTGCGACACTCTAAAATCTCGATTGAAAGAATGGAATCCTTTGTATTGTTACTGGAACAGTACCGCTATAAACGTTTGCATATTTTGCAATAATTCATTGTGATAAAACAAGTAGAAATGAGATTATTGTTACTTATATTTTTAGTAAACGGTTGCTCAACTTTTGAAGGCCTTCGTAGCGAAAGGGTTAAGTCTTTTTTAAGTTTCGTTTAATTCATTCTTCATCGCTTCCTCCCTTTCTGTAACTCATCGTTGATTTCTTGTAAATAATTATCGCGCGCTGCTCCGAAAGTTTTGTATTCTCTGGTCATTTGTACTTTATACTATGTAATATATATATATATATAATTAAAAATATATTTTCTTAAACGTATACAATGAAGGTTATATTAAATCTTCTTTGAAAACTCGCGATTGATAAACACTGTACGAGCAATGAAATACGCGATCGATTAGCAAGTTCGTATAATTTCCGGCAAAAGCTTGGCGCGCTTATAAAAAAGGTGCTTCGAATCAAAATTCTTTCCGTGGCACCTTTAAAAAGGTTTCCCAAAATAAACTCGCACAGATCGGTGTCAAATTAATAGGTATATACGTTTTGTTCTCACACGTTGATTCGTGTCTTGTTTTATGTAAGTTTTCCGATACTAGTTTCCTTTTTTTATTGCATTTTACGTTAACTTTATCCCACTGAATATTTCACGTTCGAATGAAAAACCGGAAGCCATCCGAAACCGAAAATTATTAAGTCGAATGAATAAACTTGCACAGTAATGCGATCCTTTTGCAAAAGCAGAGAAACGCAAACGCTATCACCGATTTGTCTTCAAAAATAAGTAGGGCCAGAAAACGATGTCGAAAAGGGTGTTGAAGAAGGAAAAATTGGATCGTCTTCGATTGGAAATCTTCGGCGAAGCGTTCACCATCGAATTCGTTTTGATTCGATGAGTTAAAGTGCTCTTCGACTTCAATCGACTTCTTCTCTTCTTTTTACTCGCCTCGCTATTGAAATCGGAAGTGATCTCATCTTCCGAGCTCGTGTTGGCGTATTTTCGGTGCTTCAGAGACCTGTTAATGATCACGTGCAATTAGTACGAGGTTTTTCGTGCAATTAGTAGTAAAACGACGATTATTAACCGAGATTTGCAGAAATTGTTGTAAATAAAATAAAACACGCGGAAGTTAAAGAAAGAGTAGTTTCGTCCTCTAAGTATTGAAATATCTTCCATAATTTGCCTATTTCGTATATCGTTACACCTTGCGTATATTCTGTACTTTTTCTTATCTATTTAACCCTTTGCTGTACGATTATTTCATTATCTACTCGCGCTAGCGTTAGTTGATACCGCGTCACGTACAAATCCTTCGGATTCGTATCGCAAAGAACGTTGAGTTTGAAAGCAAACTTTTTACTGTTCGATTGCGATTAATTATTTTCAACAGTGTTGAATTCCAACCATTTCTTCTTCCTTTCATCCGGCGGCGAGCTCTTCAACTCGCTGTCGTCTTCCTGTCGACTGCTTGAAAAGGGATCGTGTTCCGTGCACGATTTGCACGGACAGTTCAGTTTTAAGCTTCGCAGAATAGTTAAAACACGGGGATCCTCGATGCTGCTAATAATAGCCGGCGATTCGTCCGCAGACGATAATCCGAAATCCTCCGCTTCTTCGTCTGCCTCTAACGTCGAAGTTTCCTCTCTGTTCCAAACTGTTCTGGATAAAGTGCAACGTTTCTCAGTAAATGAATCATTTTAGAATTTATTAACACATTGCGGATGAGTAGTTTTATTCCTAGCTTTACCCAGTGGCCAGCTATGTCTTTCGTGAACGAATACAGAAATGGTTTTACATAAATTTTAAAGGCACCTTTTAAAATTAAATATCCATCGCATTTTTAAGTTATTTATTACATATTCTTGCAAGCTAATTTTTTTTTCTCTACTATTTTTCGTCTTTTTTAAGGAATAACTATATCGCTACCACTGTCAAAGCTTTCATCGCTACCACTGTCATTTCTTTTATTTCTTTCGTTTTCAATATCATCCTCGCAATGATCAATATCTTCGCTTTCACTTGGAATATCTGCGAAATTGTCGGCGAATATAACCAGAATTTTATACGTTCTCCATGGTTATTGAACGCTATAAAATATCAATTTGATATAAAAATCGAGTTAGTTTTATTACTAGGAACGAGAGATTGATCACTTTTAATTCCAATTGGAAGTTATAAACTCAGAGACTGCGTTTTCCATTACACTGCACCATTTTAAACGACAGCAATGAAAATTCGAGAATTCTCGTGATTCGCCACGAGGTTTAGAACGAGAAACACGAGAATTCTCGTGATCCATCCGCAATGCGTTAACACGTCTACCGCTAGCCTTTTTTTAGGCTAACCAACAGATTTGTTGTAATTCTGGTGCGTGAATAAACATCCAGCGATATTCCTTCAGTACCGAGTATACGATTAACAATTAACAATTAATAATTAGAAGGGAACTTAATTATTTTTGTATATGTTACGCCTAGTATCGCCGTTGTCGCACCGTACTTTGTATCGTTCGAGAGTTCGTCGAAGCGAACCACGTCTTGTTTGCAAGAATTCGATTCTTCATTCCCGCGCGATCTCTTCTTGGCCTCTTTTTCCGAGATTTCGTCACTTTAAATTAGCAACTATTAGGGTAAATTATCCACGTACTGTCACTGTACCTATAACCGCCACTTGAATTCGTTTTGTTCAACGGCAAAGTAACGGACAACGAATCGTGAGTAAAGAAATTTTCGTGCCAAATTTCGACTTTGGTTCACGTAACAACACGCAGACATCGTATATTCGTGTACACTTGATATTTATAATTAAATATTAGGCGGCAAATGTGCTGTTGAACATTAACCCCTTGGCCTAGCATAACGAGTCACACTCGTTCCATGACTTAGCGCAGATTCGACGAATATAAATATTGTTGAGGGTGAAATTTAATTTGAACTTTAATCTTAGCTATGGTTCAGAAGCTTGGAGGCTGTAAAATAAAACGTGCCTCGAATATTTCTACGATTTCTACTTCACACGATACAAAAATGGTAATCAACTTAGACTAGCGTGTATAGATAATAAAATAATTGCAGGGCAAGGGGTTAAAACGTGACCAATATAATTATAAAGTATGGAATATGTGATAATTCAGTAACGCGATTTGTTTACTAGATATCTTATATCTGTTACGCAACCTGACGCGTTAACGTGCGTAAAACGTGTTTCTGTTTAAGTGGAAAGTTTTCAAGTGACAGTACGAGGTACCGTGGACATTGTTGTACCGTTTCAATTACGTAGTAATGAATTTATTATCTTGGACTTATGAAAAAAGATGTTGACAAATAGAAGAGCGATTGAACGATCGTATGCTCGAAACTGGAACGATCTTTACGTCAACGACGTTCTAAAATAGTTGAATAAAGTTACGCGCGAAGCTTAAAGTGGCGGTACGTGGTACATTTACCCAATTCTACCGATAGAAATGTAGTTCGGGTAGTTTCGTTCAATTGTAACTAACTTTTCATCGATGCAGTTTATGATCGGACATTTCGAGCGTGATTCTCTCGTTTTGCTGTTCACCGGCGATTTCTTTTCCTGTTCATCGAGATTTCACAAATTTAATTCCATAGTTGCTTGTTACTTAATCCATAGATTAGCTGCATGGTTATTTTTTGTCTTACGAAAATACAATACCGAATGAAATTCGTGAAGCGTGTGAACAGGGAAAACCGCTATTTTCGCGCGTGGAATTTTGCTGCCTTTAACTTGCGCCAAAGATTTAATTGTAGCGCTTTCGCAATCTTCCGATTTGCCGTTTATTACTTTCTCTCCCGCCATTTGATTATCAATTCGGTTATCGTCGTTCTTCACCGCCTCTTTCGTTGCCTCTTTCATGGAAATACTTTTGCCATTCACCATCAGATTCTTCTAAATATTAAACACAATGTTTCTATATCACCGCGTCGAAGTAAATGTCTTAACCCCACGATACCAGCCTCCATAATAACTACCTATATATAAACTAGGCGTTTAATTAATTTTTGATCGAAATACTTTTGCCATTCACCATCAGATTCTTCTAAATATTAAACACAATGTTTCTATATCACCGCGTCGAAGTAAATTTCTTAACCCCACGATGCCAGCTTCTATAATAACTACCTATATATAAACTAGGCGTCTAATTAATCTTTGATCGAAATACTTTTGCCATTCACCATCAGATTCTTCTAAATATTAAACACAATATTTCTATATCACCGCGTCGAAGTAAATGTCTTAACCCCACGATGCCAGCTTCCATAATAATTACTACCTATATATAAACTAGGCGTTTAATTAATCTTTGATCGAAATACTTTTGCCATTCGCCATCGGATTCTTCTAAACATCGAACAAGTTTCTATATTACCGTGATGAATTAAAAATCTCTTAACTGCATGATACCGGGTTCCATAATAATTATCTAAAGTAGATGTTATTTAGTAGATTAGTTCGAGTAATTTATGAATCTGAAATCGTAACACTGAAACATCTCAGATATCATTTTGTGGAACTGTGGAGAGAGGATAGGAAAAAGGAAAGGGTGTTGCGTTTCGTTTTGGGCTTGCTAGTGGACTCATCAGTAAGACTACTACCTAGCAGGCCGTGCCTTAGAAACTGGGATATTTGGAAGGTTTCTTTTTGAAGTGAAAACTTCTTTATTTTTTTTATAATTTACACCATTGGAAAAGCAAGTTGTCATTTCTTGTTAAATGATAAAATAGCAACGAAGAAGTTTTGGTAAAGTTAGAGAAATGTTATATTCCCATCGATTTTCCCTTTGCTATCGATTTTGTTTCGTTATCTAATAGCCGGCATCGAGGAGTTAATTAGCCCGAGTTATACAACCTATGAATCGTCGTACACGAATTATTGAAGTTAGAGAAATTATAGAAGTTGTAGCAGTTGTAGAAGTCGTAGAAGTTGTAGCAGTTGTTATAGCAGTTACAGAAGTTATTATAGAAGTTATAAAACTTATAAAAGATATAGAAGTTACAGAAGTTATTACAGAAGTTATAAAACTTATGAAAGATATAGAAGTTACAGAAGTTATTATAGAACTTGTAAAACTTATAAAAGCTATAGAAGTTACAGAAGTTATTATAGAAGTTATAAAACTTATAAAAGATATAGAAGTTACAGAAGTTATTACAGAAGTTATAAAACTTATAAAAGATATAGAAGTTACAGAAGTTATTATAGAAGATATAAATCTTATAAAAGTTATAGAAGTTACAGAAGTTATTATAGAAGTTGTAGCAGTTGTTATAGAAGTTATAGAAGTTATAAAAGTTGTAAAACTTATGAAAGTTATAAAAGTTACAAAAGTTATTATAGAAGTTGTAGCAGTTACAGAAGTTATAAAAGTTATAGAAGTTATAAAAGCTATAGAATACGATTAAATTGAACAGAATCTTGAAACAAAGCAACGTTTAGCGCTACACAGAAACGTAACGAAGGAGAAGAAAGCAACACGAACCCTCAAAAAATTCGACAAATCGTCAACGTCGACGGGAACATTTTCCTTTTCATCGCCACGCTTTTCCTCCTCAGGAATGACGGAAGAGGCGATGATATTTTTCATCTGATTCGCATTCCTACCCCCGGGCGATCGTATTTTCCCGTGTCTTTGAACCAACGATTTGCTCCTGAATTCCTGTGATCTTTTCTGAAAATTCTTCCTTGACATAATTCGACCCGTTAAGCGATTCTTTAGGGCACTCTTTTTAATCGGGACTCGACTAACCATCGCGCCGCGACCGATTTTCCTGTAATCTAACAAATTCGGTACGTCCGGTTGGCTGATCGCAGCGTCATAATCGTACGTTATCTGTTGTTGCTTCGCCGTACGATTCTTCGCCACGAGACGCGGGCTACGATATCGTTTGGTCGGTGAATTATCGTGTATCCCGCGTTGCGATCTTGCGCTCATCGTTTCGTCAACATGGCCAAGGTTTCGTCTAACATGGACTCAAATTTTGTAACATTCATTTCTATGATTACGATTTATTTTTTGGCTACGCGAATTATGTTAACAAATATTATTGAACACCATTAGCTTTTACCTAACGAGACAAGATAAACGGTAATAAACGGTAAGAAGTACAATAAATCTCCATTAATATTTCGTATGAAGAAAATCACGGATTCACCGTTGCAAGTTTATAGTATTTTAACTACCGGTCGTTTCGACTGGTTTGGTAGTTCTAGTGTTAAACGCTTTAACGTAGAAACCTACACGGAAGCCAATGACTCGCTTGTAGCAGGTTCCAATTTCTTTCGCGCGTTCTTACGTGGCTTCAGTTTATTCCAGAATCTTAAGATCGCCTTCGTTGGTTTTCGTTCGATCTTCTTCAACGTCAAGCTGTGCCTATCCACAGATTTTACCCGTTCCGTTCGCTTAGCGCTCCATTTCGATTCTACTTTTTGCGCTCGCGACACAGGCGACGTGGGGTGGCTGGAATGACGGCGGAAATGCGATTGGAACCGGAAGTGCGTTTTCCTGAGATTCGCCAGTATTCTTAGCGATGGGGTTCACATTTTCCAAGTGTACAAACTGCGACGGCTACTATTTCCGTGCGTGTCCCGTGGTTCGACGTTTTTTGGTTAAACAAAAGAACTTCGCTCGACGTTTCATTGCTAACTCGTTAATCGTAGAACACGCGAAAGGGTTACGTAATGGTTAGTTGCAAATTATCGATAATCGCTTCGGTAATACTATTTTTATACGCGCGAATTCATGGGGAACTTAAATGCATTGCTATGCAAGAAAGTGCCAAATGCATTATATTGTGCATTATATTATATGCATTGTAATCGTTATATTATGCATTATACTATATGTATTATATGCATTACATTATCCATTATATTATATGCAATATGTTATGCATTATATTATATGCATTATATGAATTATATTATGCATTATATTATATGCATTATATGAATTATATTATGCATTATATTATATGCATTATATGAATTATATTATGCATTATATTATATGCATTATTTTATGCATTATATTATATGCATTATATGAATTATATTATGCATTATATTATATGCATTACTTTATGCATTATATTATATGCATTATATGAATTATGTTATGCATTATATTATATGCATTATATGAATTATATTATTCATTATATTATATGCATTATTTTATGCATTATATTATATGCATTATATGAATTATATTATGCATTATATTATATGCATTATATGAATTATATCATGCATTATATTATATGCATTATATGAATTATATTATGCATTATATTATATGCATTATATGAATTATATTATGCATTATATTATATGCATTATTTTATGCATTATATTATATGAATTATATTATGCATTATATTATATGCATTATATGCATTATATTATATGAATTATATTATGCATTATATTATAAGCATTATATGCATTATATTACATGAATTATATTATGCATTATATTATATGCATTATATGCATTATATTATGCATTATATTATATGCATTATATTATATGCATTATATTGTATGCATTATATTATATGAATTATATTATGCATTATATTATATGCATTATATTATGCATTATATGTATTATATTATGCATTATATTATATGCATTATATTATACACATTATATGCATTATAGTATATTAGATGCACATATTGTGCAAAGGTATGCAAAATATCTAGACTAACTTTGTAGTATTTAAAGAGCGAAAGCAATTTGTATGTACTTAGATTTTATTCCTTTACTTCTTTCGTAACTTTATTTAACTTGTAACTTCTATTCTTGATTTAATTTGGCTTTAAAGATTCTCTCAAAATCACTCTTAACTTAACTCTTACAATATATTTTATATTTTATCTCACTCGTTGAGAACGAATCGCGACTAATGATAACGATTTCTCGTACGCGTAATTTCACATATTTCGCAATGCGTCTACATCGCAAACGACGCGTTGATATCGAGTAGATAAAAAATAGCTTCTATATCCAACAAGTAATACCTATTTATTTAAGAAATTCGTTACAGATCAAGTACGTTCTCCTTTAATAATTTATTTTCGTTCGCAATGTAACCTATAACGTATCAATTAAAAATGCTTCTGCATCTTATCTTCCCTGCGTTATTCTATTGCGATAAACAGAACGTTAGACGAGGAACTATATATGTATGTACGTATATTGTCGTCTAATACTGCTCGGTATATGGAAAGTTGATTATCTCGGCATCGGTCTGTGCAAAAGAATGCGAAACACGAATATCGAAATCTTCTCGTAAGTCAGAAACATCAACGCTGCTGTTAGGACAGTTTGCAATAGTTTCGCTTCCATTCCCTTGTAAAGTCCCGCTACTCCTTGTTTTCTATAATACATATGATTTATAATTATGTAATATAAGTGATAACAAAATATATATAATTATGAATAATAAATTATAAACTTTATGTGTGTGTGAGATGTAGTAGTGGATAATAAATCTAGATGTAAACCAAGTTCATCTCCTGGCTTATAATGCTGAGATTAATAAATATATATATTATAAATTATACACTTTATTACACTTACTTTAATATGTAAAGTAGAATTTGTAAACTGCCAGCGTTTGGTGGTAAGTTTGGATATTTGTGACCGTGCTGAAAATTAATTGAAACGCATTCAAATAATGTCTAATTAATACGTAAACGTTCGAACTTTTATTGTTAATACAGAAAACGTTCGTTCAGTTTTACGACTCGTAAATTTTGTGGCGACTAAACGTGATTTATTTACATTTTCAACTAACTACGTTTAAACGTTTGTTCGTATTCAAAAATTTATATCAGACGTATGCGAAAGATTTAGATTTGGTCTGACAATTTTTGCATACACCTAATACAACATTTTAATACGAACAAATGCTTTAACGTACTTCGCTATAAATATATTCTGTTGATCAAATTTTAGTCCCGAAATGGAAAATAAAATTGCTCCACGTCATTTTCTTCGTTTAGTAGCCATATTTACTTCATTCTTAATCAATAATAAAAAGATAACTACGATTCAATTAACGAACTACGAAACTACGATTAAGTTAATAAATAGATCTCGAATTTTTCTAAACAAAAACAAGAAAATGGGACTTAACACTAGGTTTACGAAACGCGTCACGTTGACGCCTTTCAAATTTCATACCTAAAATTATAGAGACGATAAATATTATTTTCTAGTACTTTACGTTAACTTTAATTAATACAATGGTATGAATATGTAATTCTACGCGATTCTCTTCATCCTCACGCTTCTACGTTCGAATATTTATACGCGGTATACGGTATCATTCCGGAAGCCTGTCGAATTATACACGTAACGTCCGTAAACCTAGTGTTAAAGAGAACTCGTTTCACCCACTCAGAATAAGCGTGTTACGCTTTCTACGGTTCTTCGAATGTTTTACATATTTTTGCATATCGCGTGCGTTCCGCGCATTCTTGCGTCCGTGAATTTCCCATGAATGCATAAAAATTCGCGAGCTGAGAACCGGAATAAGCTCACCCTCTGTTTCGTTTGAACCAACTGCAACGGATAAGTCAACGCCGTCGCGACGGCCTTCGCCGCGGCGCCGATTGCGAAGAAAATCCACGCCGGTGGCTGCACACCGCGCAGCGATGCCATAACTTTTCTCTTAATAGTTTCGTAAGTCATGAACTGAATGGCTGGATTCACGACCAGCACCAAGCTCGGCAGAGTTCCCGACCAAAGTTTTCGCAGGCCTTCGTACTTCCATATATGCATCAGGCCGTCTAGAAAGGACAACAGCAATTAAATCTCGCTGCTATCAAATATTTGCGATCGTTCGCGGCGAACGCGAAGTTCAATGTTTGCTTTGGCTACGCGGCAAGTTAAACCTTGCTCTCTGTTTAATCGTGCGACAGGAAATCTTCGAATACGATGGAAATTACTATCGACGCGCTTCCACTCCTGTTCGTAATTACTTCGGGCGCTAAGAAAGTTCAAGTTACAGAAATATGTGTACGTTATATATATCCACTGGGGTATCGTGATTTTTCATATGAGAGGTGTAGATTTTGAGAAGTAAATTCGGTAGAGATTTATTTGAAATCGTGCGTAATTTTACAAAATTAACTTAAATAAATGTTCGAACGATTGGTTCGTGACGTGATATGAAAATAGTAGTTAACTAATGTTAACTTTAGTAGGTAATAAAATAATCATCGGGCAAAGGGTTAATAGATATTGTTGCTAATAATTGGACAAGAATTTGCCGAGTCTCGCCCTCAAAGGGTTAATTCAATCAAAATTCGCCGAATGTTATTTCGTTCAGTCCGCAAAGGGTTAAAATTGTGGATGACTGCACGAGAATAGAGTAAAGCTACTATTTGTTAATTATTAACGTTGGAAAGACTATTAGATTGTGCTGGCGTTCTAAAATGTTAAAATTAAGAAGCGTTCGATGATTTACGTAGCGATAGCGTATTCGTTTTATTTTTTAATTGTGCAACGTTATTTAAAATACGTACCGATTAACGTGTCGTATTCGTTATTGTTTCTCTCCTGATGGCCAACGCCTTTCATTTTCAGTCGGGTATTTACTACCCATAATGGTGTCGTCGTGAGAACGTTAATTACTCCTAGAATAATTAAACTTTGCTTCAGGTAGCTATTAAAAGTAGGTATGCAAAAGTTCCCATCGCATTTATATCGATTTTCTTTATTAATATCTTCTAGTATCTACACTTATGAATATATTGGCGGATTTTTATAAGGATTCATGTTTCCAAAAACATGGAACCCGAATACAAAACAATTTCATCCTTCGAATATAATAATGCGTGACTTTATTTTCGATATTTTGTACAATTTTACGTGTTACGAGCATTCCGCACTTTCTATTGTAATTAAATTTCCTATAAATTTGCAATCTAGTCACGAGTCAAATTGAAGGATTAAAAAATCCTGTTCGAAAAATTGTCGCACTTTAAACTGCTGTAATTTCGTAAAGAAGTATCGTGCGACGATAAACTCGAGCTCATTTTAAAGTTTGAAGTTTGCACTTTCATATAGATGAACAGTGTATTTTTAGAAAATTTTCTTACTCCTTACAGCAGAGTGTAACACGGAAGGTTATATTTTTTAAAAAAAAGTATGCGAAATTCTAACGACTCTACGGAGTTTAATAATTTCTCTTGCGATTTATCTTACATTGCTTTCGCAGAGGAAAGTCTTTCCTTTACGACGAGCCTCTAAAAGACGACGCACGATTTTTTCTTGCCGAGCTCGCGCATTTTTAATGACAAGCCAGCCACCGACGCTAAAATAGCAGCGCATTTAAGCGAAGAACCGAAGGTAGTTTTCCTTTAAAAGTTTGATAAGTTCAAACGACTCTACGGAGCCTAATTATTTTTCTTGCTAATTCATTTTACACCGTATTCAAATGGGATAGTATCTCGTTCGTAATGAGTCCCTAGAAGTGGACGTACGAGTTTTTTCTTGCCTTATATAAATACGTAAATAATAATGTGTACTAATAAACTAGATACGGGCGATGTGTAAGCAACTTTTCGTAGACGCTAGATTTACGTAATACCTGCGATCGATGCAACCAAAAGATCATTCCCAGCTGACTGATTTCTGGTTGTTCTAAGCATCTTCAAGCCGTGGAATGTGTAAAAGTAAACGAAATTGCTGGCGCACAGGCTTTGAAGAACGGGTATCATCCCTCTGTACAAAGTGCCTCTGCGATGCAAACGTTACACGCGTTACAAACGTCGACATGTAAATGATAAAATTATCATCCGTCTGTATATTTGAATATATGTACATCGATGAATATTGAATAGATAAAGTGAATGAAACGTACGGTCCTTCCTTCGCAACGAGTTCGCGAATCGTTTCGAGAGTACTCCTCGATTCTCGATCTTCTTCCACTGTAATATTAAAGAAAAATAGTCGAAGAGTAAAATCATTGCCATTTCGTGAAATGTGCAAGTGTCGTAATTGGTAGACCGTGGATCTTTGTGAAAATTCAGATGTTCGCAGATAAAATTGAAGGCATGAGATCTAAGAAATTGCTCCATCCCCTAAATGCTGTAACTTATATCCTGTATACTAATTGTACTAATTAATTGAAACTGTAATAATAAATAATACATCTACTAATTGTATCTGTATTATTTGGTATATTCATCTAATGTTTTATAATTCGTCTAACGTTGCATTTAATATGTTCATCTAATGTTTTATAATTCGTCTGACGTTGCATCGAATATTATTTATCTAATGTTTTATAATTCGTCTAACATTGCATCTAATATATTCATCTAATATTTTATAATTCGTCTGACATTGCATTTAATATATTCGTCTAATGTTTTATAATTCGTCTGACGTTGCATCGAATATTATTTATTTAATATTTTATAATTCGTCTGACGTTGCATCGAATATTATTTATCTAATATTGTATAATTCGTCTAACGTTGCATCTAATATTATTTATCTAATGCTTTATAATTCGTCTAACGTTGCATTTAATATATTCGTCTAATGTTGTATAATTCGTCTAACGTTGCATTTAATATATTCATCTAATGTCTTATAATTCGTCTAACGTTGCATTTAATATATTCATCTAATGTCTTATAATTCGTTTAACGTTGCATTTAATATATTCATCTAATGTCTTATAATTCGTCTAACGTTGCAACCAATATTATTTATCTAATATTATATAATTCGTTTAACGTTGCATCTAATATTATTCATTTAATGTTTTATAATTCGTCTGACGTTGCATCGAATATTATTTATCTAATGTTTTATAATTCGTCTAACGTTGCATCTACTATATTCATATAATATTGTATAATTCGTCTAACGTTGCATCTAATATTATTTATCTAATGCTTTATAATTCGTCTAACGTTGCATCTACTATATTCATCTAATATTTTGTAATTCGTCTAACGTTGCATCTAATATTATTTATCTAATGTTTTATAAATCGTCTAACGTTGCATCTAATATATTCATCTACTGTTTTATAATTCGTCTAAAGTTGCATCTAATATATTCATCTAATATTGTATAATTCGTCCAACGTGGCTTCTGATATTATGTATCTAATGTTTTATAAGTCGTCTAACGTTGCATTTAATATATTCATCTAATATTTTATAATTCGTCTAACGTTGCATTCAACATGTTCATCAAAATGTAATCATAATTAAGTTAATCTACTGCCTTCTCTGTTATTCTTTTTATGCATATTAAAGATCGAAGTATACGGAATGAAGTACTTTAATGTACTCACGTTGCAATCGGCTGCGCACAGTGTCTAAAGGAAAGAAGGTTGCCATGGCAACCATGCTACCCTATAAAATAAATACCATTCTTACACATCGATATGCATATTACAATAATGCTTCGCTTAACGCTCGAAATTCGTAATCGCTTGCAAACTCTTATCATAGTTAAGCGACCATTTTATCAAATTAAATTTATCAAAGTAAATTACCAGCTGAAATTCTGCATTCTCAAAGCCGAAAAGGTTTCAGAAGGGAAATCTTCGACAGCGGAGATAAATGCGAGCATTTAGCGTAAAGATCTTTTCGAGCATTCGTATTATCATTGCTTTTACGTAGTATGTACATAAATTAATACGATGATTACAATGATTAATCGTAGGAAGCTAAAAATTGTTGAACGCTTCGTTTAAAAGCAGAAATAGAACTAAAGAAGTCTAGTTGTTGACATGAACACATTCGCGAGAAGAAATTCTCAAAAGTACGTGGCTTTGTGTACGTACGCATTGTTTGAAATAATAAATACACGAACACTTTGGAAAAGATATTGCTATAAAATATTACCGACAATACACGCGTATATATAGGTGATTCTTCTCATAATTTGACCGAAGAAGATGTAAATTAAGATCTTCTACTGTCAACGATTCAAAATCGAAGTATATCTCGATGCTTCGAAGAAGAAAAATCTCTTTCGACGTCCACGGTCGTCAATGCGTTAATACTAGTTTTACGGAGCTTCTCAATTCGACGAATTTCAAATTTCACGTTCAAAGTTACCAGGACCGTAAATATTATTTTTCAGAAATGACTAAACAAATCGCAGTAACATTACTTGTCTTCTTTAACTCTTTTCATTCGAGAGGAAATTCCTCGTTAAAGCGAGTCAATTTCACAACTCTCGAGCGCAAAGGGTTAAAATTTGCGGAGGCGAAGAGAAATACTTACGGCAGCGCCGGAAACCGCGTGCACCAGTGTCTCATAGCTGAAAATGGTTCTGTTCTGCCCTCCGCCGCCCATTTTTCAAACGATTCCCGTCCGAAAAACTCAACAAGCACACCGGAAGGCCATTTGCGTGAATTATACTAGTTCCTCGATCCGTCGTTGTTCATTGCAACTGTAATTTCTGGTTCACTGTAAACACGCACTCGCCGGTGAGTTTAATCGCGATCGAGTAAAAACTTTTATCGCAATGACGCGGATAATATCGCGATAATCAAACTCGACTTTGAATTCGAATCGCGCGACCGCGTTTATCGTAGATTAATAGGATTCATCGATCCAATCATCGATTAATCCGCGCAACCTTGAAACGTCTATGCAAATCGCCAGACTTGTGAATTTTTATGCTTCCCTATTTATGCAGAATTTAAATATGCAAAAGTTTAGAGAACGTAGATCGCCTAAATGAGTTTCGCTGTACTTAAATTTTTTCGCTACTATGGACGTATATGTATATACGCTATGAAAGATTGCGTTGACGTTTGTTAAAAGCTTGCGTACATTTCTTCTATAATATATCAAGCTTATCGCGTATATTTATTCAACTATTTTAGAAATATACTTAACCTAAAAATTCAGTTCTAATTTAGAGCATAATAGTATTGTTCAACATCGTGTTTATTTATGAACATTTCTCTTATACGTTGAACCTAACTAATTAATTATTAAGTCATTGAAAATGTATTACAAAGTCAAATGTCCCTATTACCGTCAATTAGAAAAGTTCACGTTTAACTGGAAACACGTTTTTACATATATTAACAGAGGTTTGTGTACCAGATACAAGATGTACGGTAAACGTATCGCGTTTACCGAATTATAACACGTCCCGTACTTTGTAATTACATTGGTCACGTTTCAATATTCAACAGCACGTTTACCTCCTAATATTTATTTCTAAATATTAAGTGTAAACGATTGTACAACGTCTGTATGTTGTTACGTAAACCAAAGTCCAAATTCGGTATACAAATCTTGTTTATCCACGATTCTTTGTACGATTACTTTGCTATTAAGTAAAACGAATTAAACCGTCGGTTATAGAGACGTATACTCTAGATCCGCTCCATACTTCGTCTGCGGTTTAACACTAGGTTTATGGAACTCGTCACGTTGACGACGTTCAGATTTCATACCTAAAATTACAGAGACCATAAATATTATTTTTCACTACTTTACGTTAACTTTAATTAATACAATGGTATGAATACGTATTCCACGTGATTCTCTTCATCATCACGCTTCTACGTTCGAATATTTATCTATACTATACGTATTTGTCCGGAAGCCTGTTAAATTATGAACGTAATGTCCGTAAACCTAGTTTTAATTCAATTACCACCGCCGTTAATCGGACACCGCGATCATCAAAGTAATCAACACGCACCGATCCAAAGATACTTGAACGCGATCCAGTTAGAATCGAACGATCCGTCACGAATATATCGCGCGCACTGTTCACAAAAAAACGCGTTGCGGCGTGAAAATCGATCGAAGCGGATTCGAAGCTACCGAAGAAATCGCGTGTTTCTACGGCGAGCGACGCGTTGACACTGGCGAAGGAAAAAGTTACGGAATGTCGTCACTGGCAAACGAGTAACCCACGTGCCGCTCGTGGAACTTCGTTGCACGAGAATGGCCTTCGCGTGTACGTGTACTTACGTACGAGTGATTCTCCTTCCTCGCGTTCCTCAACTTTTACCGCTCGCTCGCGAGCGTTCCGAGCGCGAGCAACGCGAACGCGATACCACGCCGCGGTTCGAGTTTTATCCGTCTGCTTTTGCACGGCAAGGTTTTGGTATATTCATCGCGAACTAGGCGCGACCGATAAAATTACCTTGCCTATGGCGGAACGGCTGGTGGATGATACGCTTGCGCCGGATCTTGCGCTTCCGGTTTCATCGATAGCTCGAGAAGTCGATGCTGTGTCGTCGCGTGCGCGCGCTCCGAACGTGCGCGCGTTTCTGAATTTATAGCCGACCGCGAGGAGGGATCTTTGCGTATTCGAATTCGCAAGCGTTAACCCCGTTCATTGCCGTCTACGAGATACGTAACTCGTTGTTTCCGCTACGCGTTTAGATTTTTGGGATGTGGGGAGGGTGCAATATATTGACTGCTCCGATAAACAGTAACAACGGTATTTATTGTTCTTAACGACTAGTTCTATTATCGTGTGTCCTAACGCGCGATGTTGACGTGGCCAATGCTCGGAATGCTCTGGCTTTTCCGTGCTCCTCCGAACTGTCTTTTCCTCCGAACCGAGGATCTGGCATATCTCCGTTTTTATTGCCCGCGCTTCAGTTCTGTCGCACGCAACGTGCGGTCCTTCGGGAACCCAAAATCTTGGGACTTTCCCTTCGGACGCACGACAGTCCACCACAGATTCATTGGGATTTGATCATTGCAATAAAATTATACCGTATATTAACAACAGGTTTACGGACATTAGGTGCATAATTTGACAGGCTTCCGAAAAAATACATATACTGCATATAAATATTCGAACGTAGACGCGTGAGCATGAAGAGAATAACGTAGAATACATATTCGTACCATTGTATTAATTAAAGTTAATATAAAGTACTGAAAAATAATATTTATCGTCTCTATAATTTTAGGTACGAAATCTGAACGGCGTCAACGTGACGAGTTCCGTAAACCTAGCGTTAAACTATACTAATATTATACTAAGCTATACCGCTTTACTATATCTGCAACTAAATGTTATTAGATTTTGCGAAATTCTATGCTTTCTTTAAAATAAAGTCTTGGCCCTCGGGGCAAGACGCTGAAAATTTGCCTGGCAGCGAATGAATGGTTTAACGTGGTAGAATTGTGGTAGATTAAAATGGTAAGCGAGATGATGGATGTTTGCAGGAATGCATAATGGAAAGAAGATTGCACTTCGTTCGTAGAATGTTTACAGGAAGCTATTCATTTATTCTAGTGTTCATAGGTAAAGCATCCTTTGGTATGGCAATAAGATAGTCGATATAATAATGTTGAACCGTAGTAGAACGATAAAGTGAAAGAAATTGAGTTTCAAATGTGCAAGAGAACCAAATAAATCAAAACATTTCCAGCATATTTAGTCACGCGTACAGAGAATCCGTTTGTTCCGTTAAAAAAACAAAAGCGTTACGTGTATTCGTAAAATTTGGAGCAAACTTGTAACAAGTTCGCGATACGTCGATTAAAAAAACCACAGATATCGTCCTACTGCAATACGGATGTTCTATTCGTAGCGGAAGAATTACATTTCCTTTTTTATTTCAATCGTTGGTTCCGCACCATTGCCGCTTACAGTGGATGCGTTTTCCGACGAATAAGTCCGAAATATTCATTGAGCGAACGTGATAGAGCTTTGTACACTCTTGCAGGAATTTATCCGTTTTAATAGTCGCGTGTCATCGCCTGCTTAATGATTATTCATCGATATACTGCATGGAGAAAGAAAATTCTCACTATCGCTCGAATGATCGATGCGTTCCGAGGAATTCGCGAAGCATCCGACGATCAAGATGCGCGCAGTGTAACGACTGTTATAAGAATTCATTTATCGTTGGATTATCATTTTAATTAAAAGCAAAAATAAACTTTGCGTTGAGAGACACTGGGTCTGTAATAAAGGAAAGCCTTAACTCTGTTAGCAGAGTCATGGGCCTCTGGCCGTATAAGTGTCTAAAGGCCCGTATGACAAACACGTTGCAGACCCAGGCCGTTGGTTTTCTTTCTCGAGCGGGCACCAGATTTTCTATGTGCTTTAGAAAATCCCTCACTTTTAGTTCGATGCTTGTAACGTTAAGACGTCCTTCCTCGTTGCGAAAAATAAAATCACGGATTAACACTTTGCGGACGAGTGTCGGCGAATAGCCGCCGAAACCATTTCGATTTTCTGGATAAATGTCGATTTTCAAAGCAAGAAATTTGAATTAGTATAAGCACTTTCAATAATAATTGAGCGAAAATTCGTCAAGTGTTATTAAATTCTATCCGTAGTAAACTCATAATTGAGTAGAAATTTGTTAAGTGTTATTCTTTCTCGTCCGCAAAGGGTTAAAGAATATATCGAGGTTTAATTTAAATTAACCCCATATCCCAATATTTATTTAATTAATCTGACGTATTTTTCAGAGTTATAGGATAGACGTACCACGTACTGTCACTTTAAGGTTCGCGCTTTAAGTGACGTTCGTTAACTATTTTGGAACGTCGTTAACATAAAGATCGTTCCAGTTTCGAGCATACGATTGTTCAACCGCTCCTTTATTTATGAACATTTTTAAAAATGTTCAATATAATAAATTCACTACTACGTAATTCGAAATGTACAACAAAGTTTAATGTCCCAATTACTGTCATTTGAAAGTCAAATTTTAGTCAAACAGAGAACGAAAATTGCAATAATATTGGATTAATATTGGCATAAGATGTTAAATTACACTTTTAAAATGTACATTCATCGTCGTCGACCAGGTCACGGATGTCGCGAAGCATACTGTAAAATATCTAATTAATAAACATAAGCCTAGTTCATGAATATGAATGTTTCATGGAAAAGTAAATAGGAATAGCGTTGTTATAATAATGTCCGCTTATCACGAATATTATATTATACCATTACGAATTAATATAAATTGCAAACGATTTTTGAAACAGTTACGATCGGTTTTTTTCTTTAACTAGAATTCTATCTTTACTTTTCCGATCCAAAAGTATGGAAATTTTTAGAACGCAGTAAAGGCGATGCGTGTTACGGTTTATCTTCCGTACATCGACAAACTGACGCGCTAATATGCATACATACATACGTAAGGATCATTTCCATTTAAGTGACAACTTTTCAAATAAAAGTTACAGGGACATTGGACTTCGTTACGCGTTTCCAATGAATTAGTAACTAAAATACATCGTATTCAAGACGCAAAATAATCGTCATAAACAAAAGAGATGTTAACTAATGTGGTGCTCCGAATCGGAACGATTCGTAGGTTGAAGAACTGCTGAAATAATTAAACGAAGTTGAAGTTGAAAACGGCGGCTGTTCGTCGAGAGAAATTTCGCAGCTCGTTGGTGGTTATCCTCGGCACACTTCAACATATCTCCTATTTATTTCCCCGCTGAGAATACTCGCGTCGAGGGTTCGTTAGAGCCACGGATTCTTCTCGAATCTCGTTGAAATGAAATTCTTCTTTTCTTGTGTTTCAGCGGAAAACTCGTTTCGCGATTCCCATGAGCCGTCGCCGCGCGATCGCGTGAAAAGTGATTTCTACCTTCTTCCCGTTTTCTTCGCGTTCCTTTGGCGATCGGCAAATACTTTGCAGATTGCTTATGGGCCGTGCAAACACCGCAGCTGGCCAATTTACAATTCTTTCGACAGTTTTCAACGATTGTTTCAGCTTCCGTGCCGTTTGAAGTTCTCCAAGCAACTCGGATAAACGAGCATTATTCAAGTTCGAGAGAGAAAAAGCTGCCGCTTCATTTGTATATTATTCAAACTCTTTAAGGTTGCTCGACAGAATCTCCGTTCGAATATTTGAAATCGAATAGGCGAATTTGAATAAATGAATCTGAATATTTGAATCGAATTTAGGTAACCGGATACGTGTTTTAATTTGAATATCTATATTTTCGTTCGCATTGGAATTTGCATATCGAACTTTTCCATTCTATTCCAATTTTCATATCTAAATTTACATGCGTACTTTAACTTGTCCGTTTGAATCTAAATGCGTATTTTAATTTTAATTTTAAATCTAAATTGGTATTCGAAAAAGGAATAATTGAATTAAAATATTTGAAGCTAAGTATTTGAAGTTGAACATTTGAACTCGAATATTTGTGGGCGTATACGTGATCCTGAATACGTATTTCAATTTCAGTCTTTAAATTTGAATCAACTCGCATCTGAATATTTGAATCTGCATACGTAATCACATTTTAACCTTTGAATTTACATACCTGTGCCCGAGTATTCGAATCTGCATCCACAATTAAATTTCAATATTTGAATTTAAATATTTCCTTCTCAGTATTTGAATCTGCATCCGTAATTAAATTTACATCTTCGAATCTAAATAAAATTTCTGTCCGATTAAGCATTTGAATCTGCAACCGTAATCAAATTTTAACCCTTTGCACTCGAAAACAATTTTAATAATATAATCTACTGGTAACTTGAATACTATTTTTTGGCGCTTTTGAGAATTTTTAGTGTTATTCTGTACTTGAGAAATAGGAAGGGTGGCCTTTAATTTGTTTTGCTTTGGAAGAAATAGAAATTGAATTAGTAGAAATAAATGAAAACCTTAAATCTTGAATTACGAAGAAAATTATGTATGTCGCCGTAAAGGCGCCAATGGAGTGCAAAGGGTTAATCTTCGAATTCAAATACTCGTGGTCCGTGTGTCTAAAGCTGAATCTATAATTGAATTACCATTTTCGAATATGATAACCATTATATATTATATATGAATAACCATTTCTGTTCGAATAACGGAATTTAACACTAGGTTTACGGATATTACGTGTATAATTTAACAGGCTTCCGGAAAAATACGTATGCTACTTATAAATATTCGAACGTAGAAGCGTGAGGATGAAGAGAATCACGTAGAATACATATTCATACCATTGTATTAATTAAAAGTTAACGTAAAATACTGAAAAATAATATTTATGGTCTCTATAATTTAAGCTATGAAATCTGAAACGCGTCAACGTGACGAGTTCCGTAAACCTAGTGTTAAATTGTCGCATACGAAATTCGCCCGATACATTTCAACGTATCAAATCCACTTCGAATCACCAAATTCTCTGCGCAGCTACTACTACGCTTTCCGATTATTAACCCTTTACGAACGACGAATAATAAAACTTAAAAGAGTATTTTGACTTTGTATTCCAAGCCGTTAAATTTCTACGCTTTCGAAATCCGGCTCGACAAATTCCCAAAACTTTGAAGCGTTTATCAACGATATCAATTTAAATTGTCTACTTTAACAGCGAACGTGCGCCCACAAAACCAAAAAAAACGGCGATTATTTGAAGACACTCGTCCGCAAAGTGTTAAAAACCCTTTCGTCTCTTTCTGTACAACACTTAGCGCGTCGAAACTTTCATTTGCACGTTGAAATTCGCACGCGTGCCCCGTAATAATAAATGACTAGGGGCAGATTCGATTGAACTACATTTAATTACGCCGAACAAAGGGGAATTCATTCCCACGGCCGGGTTATATTGCGTCCCGCACGCGAATTTCCTATAATACAATTTCATTCGTCCGCGCCGTTAATATACGACCGCCTCACGCGCGATGCATCGCGTCTCTTTATGAAAAACCGCCACGGCGATATACGAAACGAACGGTGCAAGTACGAAACGAACGATTAACGATGGAATGGCGGAACAACAGGTTTAAAATGAAACGAGCATACGTCTTTCTCAGCGAGATGGCAGCCATTTAATTAAAGGGCAGAGAGCAACGGGTGGAAATCAGAAATTAATTACGAGGCTCATTGGCGAGGAGGGGGGAAAAAAAACTGTGTACCGTCGATATTACGGTTCCGGGCGATAAAGGAGACACTCGCATGATGCACGAGCTTTGTGACGCCTCGTCCGAAATTCTCCGAGTTCTTCGCGGAGTTTAATTAAACATTCCGCGGCTCTGGAATTTTGTGGTCACCTCGTCCTTCCACTACTGAAACTCCTTCTAATGAGTTCACCGCCGCGCGTCAACCTCGATACTTGAGCCGACGCGCAAACGTGGGCTCGTGCGCGAAAATGCTGAAAAACGTGTACATTACGTACGCGTCGCGTATTAACATTAATGTTATTACGTTTTCATGAAGTGGCTTATGCATTTTCAATCAGTTTCTACGTGTCGGTGTACAGTTACGTTAAGAAAGCTGCTCTTATGAAAAAACTAGTTATACGTATAGACAAGGGAATAGGTACAGGCATAGGTTTAAGTTTAAACATATAATTGATCGGAGGCAGCAAGGGAAAGTGAGAATGGGCTGTGATTTTGAGAGAATGAAAAGCCGAGAGCGGGTTATAATAAGTAAAATATATCAGTACATCAATATATCAATGTATCAATGTATCAATACACCAATATATCAACATATCGATATATCATTAATATATGAATATAGCAATATAACAATATATAAATATGTTCGTATATTAATGTATCAATATTTCAATATATCAATGTATTGATGTAGCAATATATCAATATACTAATATATCAATATATCGATATATCAATATATCACTATATCAATATATCAATATACCAATATATCAACATATCGATATATCATTAATATATGAATATAGCAATATAACAATATATCAATATGTTCGTATATTAATGTATCAATATTCCAATATATCAATGCATTGATATAGCAATATATCAATATACCAATATATCAACATATCGATATATCATTAATATATGAATATAGCAATATAACAATATATCAATATGTTCGTATATTAATGTATCAATATTTCAATATATCAATGTATTGATGTAGCAATATATCAATATACCAATATCAATATATCGATATATCAATATACTAATATATCAATATATCGATATATCAATATATCACTATATCGATATATCAATATACCAATATCAATATATCGATATATCAATATACTAATATATCAATATATCGATATATCAATATACTAATATATCAATATATCGATATATCAATATATCACTATATCGATATATCAATATACCAATATCAATATATCGATATATCAATATACTAATATATCAATATATCGATATATCAATATATCGATATATCATTAATATATGAATATAGCAATATAACAATATATCAATATGTTCGTATATTAATGTATCAATATTCCAATATATCAATGTATTGATATAGCAATATATCAATATACCAATATATCAACATATCGATATATCATTAATATATGAATATAGCAATATAACAATATATCAATATGTTCGTATATTAATGTATCAATATTTCAATATATCAATGTATTGATGTAGCAATATATCAATATACCAATATCAATATATCGATATATCAATATACTAATATATCAATATATCGATATATCAATATATCACTATATCGATATATCAATATACCAATATCAATATATCGATATATCAATATACTAATATATCAATATATCGATATATCAATATACTAATATATCAATATATCGATATATCAATATATCACTATATCGATATATCAATATACCAATATCAATATATCGATATATCAATATACTAATATATCAATATATCGATATATCAATATATCGATATATCATTAATATATGAATATAGCAATATAACAATATATCAATATGTTCGTATATTAATGTATCAATATTCCAATATATCAATGTATTGATATAGCAATATATCAATATACCAATATCAATATATCGATATATCAATATACTAATATATCAATATATCGATATATCAATATATCACTATATCGATATATCAATATACCAATATCAATATATCGATATATCAATATACTAATATATCAATATATCGATATATCAATATACTAATATATCAATATATCGATATATCAATATATCACTATATCGATATATCAATATACCAATATCAATATATCGATATATCAATATACTAATATATCAATATATCGATATATCAATATATCGATATATCATTAATATATGAATATAGCAATATAACAATATATCAATATGTTCGTATATTAATGTATCAATATTCCAATATATCAATGTATTGATATAGCAATATATCAATATACCAATATCAATATATCGATATATATATGAATATATCACTATACCAATATATCAATATATCGATATATCGATGTATCAAAATATGAATATATCAACATTTCAATAGATTAATATATGAACATATCAATATATGATCATCATAATAATAAAATACAATACATGCACCTTGTAGACATTATTTAACGCAATAGTTTATGCAGTTGAATTTCCGGATACGAAGCTTCTTATACTTAAACAACGAATTTCTTACACACGTCGACCGAAATCCGATACATACATATTTACAAGTGTTCACCAGCCAGTTTTCCTTGTGGCCACAGCCATGCGAACCCGAGTAACGGAACAATGCACGCGTATCTAAACAAGCTCGGAAATTTCAGATTCCTGGCTGCTCCCACCGAACTTCTAGTATTCGTGAATTCGTAGAATCTTGGGCTACGTCGTGTGAAAAATAAGTTGTTCTGACTCATCTGCCAATTTTCCTCGTGTAAGCATCCACGCTGAGGGCAAAAACCATATCACAAGCCTTGTTTCCTTTTATTTTTACAAAACATCATGCAAATTTTTACTTACACGCGATTAAAGTCTAACAGATGTGAATATAGTATAGCGTTTTAAAATATTGCACGTCTGAAATGTGTGGAATAGTGACGCGTAACGCTGCTAGCGAATGCGTTAATCGTTATCGTAGTCTCGCTGCAAAGCGAACAGCTACTCATTATTCTGCGATCTGCGAAATGTTGTTCAATCCAATCGCATCCTTTACGCGTTGGAAAAGTTTTACAATACCGAGAAAAGGGAAGTTAAAATTAAATTTATCTGCGACAGAAAAATGTCCTGATCCCCCCTCCACCCACGGTTAGTAATAGAATTTTTTCACTTCTACGAGCAAGTAAGAATTCTTCCAATTTCTGCAATAGCTTCCGGAACGTCTGCTCCCATTGTGATTTAAAGGCGTACATCGATGTCGGGATATTTTCGAAGAAGAAAAATCCAACGAACTGTAAAAGATTCGAAATTCCAAGCAGAGAAGATTGTTCCGCAAGGAGATCTTTGTTCAAAGGAATCTTCTAGACGATTAATTCAAGACGTCGGTAGGTACTTTCCGAGTCGATTCACAAGCGAACAATCAAGAACAAAGAAATCCACTTGACGCGGATGAGAAGACGCAATTTTTACTCGTCACTTTTCCAAACGAGATATTTAGTAATAAAATCCGATCGCTCCGGTTGGTATTTTCTTACCGTCTTGTAGAGATGCTGGACATCGTCCGGTCCAATTTTTCTTGTTTCAATTCGAATAGAAATTATCTCGATTTGTGCGTCCTGAACGATTTCAATGCTAAGACTGACGTATCGAAAGGGTTAATTGCTGATACGGTTGCTTTCAACTCGCTCAGATCTATCTAAACCGACGTGTTAATATATGTATAAAACGTGTTTCTATTTAAATGAAAAGTTCTCAAGTGTCAGTACGAAATACCGTGGACTTTGTTGTACCGTTTCAATTACGTAGTAACGAATTTATTGTATTGAACATAAAGGGTTATCCAAAATAGACTATAGGAACACATACTTTCACTGTTTTTTCTTTCCCTTTCTGCTTTACCTTTTTCTAATCTGTTTTTCTATTTCTATTATCTTCGTTCGTTCTCGTTTTCAATTTTTATTTTTTTCACCACTACTTTACTAACAAACATGGCGTTTCACAGATATTCTCATTCAACAGCTTAAAGGTACTTTTGGATAACCCTATATAAAGAAAAATGTTCGTAAATAAAAGAGCGGTTGAACAATCGTATGCTCCAAAATTGGAACGAACTTTATATCGAATACGTTCTAAAATAGTTAACGAAAGTTACTTAAACCGCGAACCTTATTAAAGTGGCATCGAGTACTTGCGTGGTACGTTCATCCTATCGCGTATTTCGCACTGAAATGTACAGCAATGCCCCTGTTGCGTGCAATTAGGATCGTTTTCAACATGCAATGGAAGCATCCGTAATCAGTATTCCGGCTCGTAAAGCGAGCAGAACGAAAGCGTTACGGTCGAGATATTAATTAACGTATTAATCGAGTAATTGGCCTCAACCCGGGGCGGTCGCCGCGGATACACCGGGGCCAACTTTCTTTCATGAGGCTAATTAATCTGCCGGGAGTTCTGCAAAAATGTCTTCTGATTAAGTTACGAGGGCGTTCACCCGAAGGTGACCGTCGAATCGCGCGGATAAATAGAAAGGTCGAGTTAGTCGTCGGAGTCGCGCGACGTTTTTAATACCAACGTCGTCTTCCCGCCTCGGGATTACTAATTACTTTGCTCTTGTTATCCAGCGACGAACCCGCTCGTCCCGAAGAATTCTCAAGCTCGCGAAGAAGAGAATCCTCCGCGCGAGCGTCGCGTCGTTGGTATTCCAATTGCGGAGCAACAGACTCTCTGTTAATTTCCTGCTAACGAACCGAATTGGGTAGATGTCCGAATAACTGTCAGCTATAACCGACGCTTTAATTATTTCATTTAACCCTTTCGCTACTACGGACGTATATTGTACGTCTTCGAGAATTTTTTGTTAAAAGCGTAGGGTTGTTAGACGCTGTAGAACGCGGTTGGAAAAATGCGGAACGTTTGTTACAACGCGGTACTTTTACAACGCGGTTTAGGAAATGTGGAAATTTCTCCTACAATGCCACAATTCTATAGTGTATTTTCAAGGAACGTATCTAACGCGTTTTAGGAGATCCACCTGTACATTTTTTCTATAACGCAATAGAATGAGCTTGAAAATATCCAAAAGTACCAATACAGTTAGACTTCTTTATTGTTCGTTAGTTCGATCCCAATTAGAATACTGAGCTATTATCTGGTCTCATTATTGAAAATATTTATGTAATCTATTGGAAGATGTGTCCAACGTAGGCCTTTCGCTTGAGCTGCCCGATTGCGTATTTCGATCATGATCTGTCAAATATACAAACTCGATTAAACCTACCATCCCTTGCTAAGCGTCGTACCATTTTCGAATTAGTCATGGTCTAGAACATTATAAATAGAATTATATCCTGCCCCGAGATCCTCAGTTTACTTACATTAAATACTTCTGCCTGCTCGCTGCGAACTGGATCTGGATTTTCCCTTGAATCACATCGGTTATTATATTGACAGTATAGCTGTGTGTAAATCGTATTATTATAATTGTCAACAACCGTTATAAATCAGTCCGATTAAACTGGCAATTTAAAAATGTCTGGGGCGAATCGACGCAGGAGTGCAAAGGGTTAAAACGTGGCCAACGTGATTAGAAAGTCTACGTACGTTTTAAATATTTACATACCTTAGGACACGTTTTAGAATCATAAAAATGGCGTGAGTTATAATTACCTGAATCCGAGCATTTGAAGTTTCCCCTGAAAGCAATTAATTCTTCAATGAGAAAAGTATAAGACCTCGTGGATGAAGTCGTTTTAATGTAGCAAACCTTTCGAAGCATATTAATTTAGTTAATCGTACTTAATTAATATTGTAATCTATATAAATGTAAATAGTAACCGTGGTTGAAGCAAGCTTAGAAATGAAAAAGAAACATTCGAATTGGAGTATTTTAATCGGAATGGTTGAATCTAAATATTATAAGCTATGTATTTAAATCTACATATTTAAATGTAAGTGTTTGAATTTTGATTACCTAAATTTTAATATTTGAACTTTCACTTTAACAATTTTCACGATAATTTAATAATTCTTAGGATATAATTATTCAAACGAGATACGAAAGTGTAAACGTAAAAAGGTATCAGTAAATAACGTTGAGGAATGAAAAGACATTTTTTTCGGTATCGTTTACGTATTTATTACAAGAGAACGAAACTTTGATGTTTCTTTGGTCCGAAAATCAGAGGTGAGTTTTACGAAAAGTTGCGTCTCTCGTACTTGCACGTTTTGCGGTTCTATGCGCTTTTAATTAGTACAGGTATGCGGCTGTTTAATATTGAAACAGCCACGTGTGTATGTGTGTACTTGTGTTTACAGGTCGAAGAAACTCACAATTTGCACAGGCGTTCGAACAAATCGAATACGATTCGAAATTTTAGAAGCTTCCGAAGCGAAATCGAATTTTCGCCTCGTCGTTCGAAACTGCTATACAATTATCCCGTTTATTTTATGCAACGATGAATGCAAAAAAAAGAAAAGTATTTTTCTCGCGCAACTTCCAAGTTCGAACGATATTCAATGTAATTCGAAGCTTTGCTATGATTGATCAACGCATCGAATGCTAATAAATGTTTGGTACAACGGTGTGTGCATCTCGATTCATACGAATAAATTAACTATATACACGTATACCATTATTTGGTTCGTATCGGCTTGACAATCATGCACATAGAAACCAAGTTGTCGCGATCAGTCGACCATTTCATCCTCTACACTAACGGTACGTTAAATTTTATGGGAAAGTTCTCGTAACTTTGAAGGAGATCGTTTCAAACCATTACAATTATCCGTGTCCGTTTTTACAAATAAAAGATTGCTCGATCGAGTAAATTTTACGGGGCGAAGGTTGCCAAGGAAGAAGGATTTGATTGCTTCGAGTAAAGGCGCGTTCACACCCCCAAATTTGAACAAATTTAATTATACACGAACACTTTTTCGTATTTTGCCGCGAAACCGTTTTACTTTAAACGCAAATTTCGGAAAAGTTTACTTAATATCTGTTTAAATTAAACAACTATCAATTGGCGCATTAGAAATCGTAGCGAAGTATAGTCTTTGGATGATCTAAAATAATTTAGGACACCACAGAATCATTGTATTTAATGCAATTCAATATGGCATAGTTTAAACTTAAACACGATTCCATTCTATTCAATAAAAATCTAATTTTTAACCATTAATGCACACAGTTCGTTTCTATCGAGTCAAAGTATTTGTAAAATGATTTGTAAAATACCGCAAATTAGAAATCATAACGAAGCATAGTCTTCGGATAATCTCAAAAGTTTTAAGACACCACAGAATCATTGTATTAAATGAAATTCAATTTGGCATAGTTTAAACTTAAACAAGATTACATTCTATTTAATAAAAATGTAATATGTAACAATTATAGCGCGTAGATATTTTTTATCGAGTAAAATTATTCGTAAAATGCGCAAATTAGAAATCATAGCGAAGTATAGCTTTTGAATAGTCTCAAAAATTGTAGCACGCCATAGAATCATTGTTCTTAATTTGGCATAGCTTAAACTTCAATACGATTGTATTGTATTCAATAAAAATCCAATATTTAACAATTGAAACGCGTAGTTATTTTCCATCGAGTCAACGTATATTTGTAAAGTTATTTATAAAAGTCCGCAGCTAATGATAAATCAGTCGTTCGGAAGCCAAGCTGATCAGCTCCCTAAGACGAATTAAAATACTTAAACCCCGCGAAACTCAACGCTAATTGCGTAAGTACCTACTTGTATAATGAAATTTCGCTACTCGTAAAAAAAGTGGAAATAATCAGCTTGGCTCGCGAAAGAAAAAAAAGCTCGGCATCTCTTATGAAAGCTGACTCGCGCAACTACGATTCTCTCACCGATTCAACGCTCAGCTCTCGCTCTTCCAGTTTCCCCTTCGCTCGGTGCAAACGCGCCTTAAGAGTACCAATGGTCGACTGTTCTGATAACGCTCCAAAAAGCTCCAGAAGTTATCACGGTGAACGATCTATCTTTGCAGCCGCACGGTTACGTCCAACTGTTGTTCCGTTTTCCGATCGACGTCGATTAATTAGACGAACGATCGATCCTCTCCCCAATTGTATCTTATTTTAGTAATATATTTATTACTTCCGGGTCGCTATGCTAGAGCTATTCCTTTAATTAATTAAGGCGAGCAGCGTGGTCGGTTTAAACGTTTCTTTTTTTTTTCCTTCTTTTCTTTCCTTTCTCCCACGATCCTCGCTTACGACTCTCTTCTTCCTTTATTCGCCGTGCTCAAACGACAAACGTAGAAACGCGATATTAGTTTACGCAACGTTGTCGCAACGAGACGTTATTCTCCCTCGCTCGGAAGAAGAACGCTAATTTGTCAACGGGCAATTTCCTCTCCTTTAGCGTTCTTCTACTTTCCGTATAATTAACGTCGTTCAAACGTTCCTTTGTCGATCGAGTAAAAGCAAAAATAGAACACGAGATTCTCCATTTCTCTCTCTCTCTCTCTCTCTACTGTGACGGAGAGAATCGCGTTCGTTCGCGAGGATCGCCATCGAAAATCTAGACCCGTCGTTTCGAATTCAGTTTCGAGAGAAGTTCCGAGAGATATCACTGAATGGAGCACGTTTTACCGGCGTCGGAAGTGCGCAGGGTGATCCTTGATCCTGGCGCGTTGTTCTCGTTGCCGGCAGCCAGCGAGCACGTTTTCGTCCTCATGATCATTAAATCAGTTCTGATGCTGGGTCGACGCACGTTGGGCGCCACCACGCCACAGGCATCGCTCAACCGTCGTTTTATGCTCAGGGTGGCTTTGTGCCTTGGCTGCAAAACAAATTGTCGCCCTTCAGACGCTTTGCCGAAGTGGCACACTCGACCGCGCGGCTCCGAGCACAGCCAACGTAATCGTTTCGCTGGATATTAAAGCTTCTGTGCATTTGCAGCTAACTCGATTCACGCTTTAACTACTCGGCGCGTTAATTTTTCGGGTTTAATTTCAACGACCAAAGCGGTCGAATTTCGTGGCACGAATTAATTCATAATTCGAGGATATCGTATCGTATTTTCACGGATTCTAACCCTCGACAAGTACGCGGAGAGCGTTACATTTAGCCTAGTTTCCCATTTTGCTTTAGAATCTATATAAATAACATCGAGAAGCGTAAAATAATATTCGCGTAATTGAAAAGTATCCATAATAATTTGGCAAGTACGGTTTCAAATCTTCAAAATTTAATTTAGTAAACGAGATCAATGGTTATATTTAATTGATTAAATGTACGCATGTTTATATTCAATTTATTAAACGTAATCATGGTTGAAATCTAATGAAATCTTGTTAAATGTAATTATTAAATATATTGAATATATTCAAGTATATTAGGTGTGCAAATTAATTCGCTGCCTTTTCACAAAATTTAATGTGCATTTACGAGAAATCAAATGCAATCTTGACGCTTTAAATACGTTCCACTATATTCATTATTCGTTTCAACGAAAACGATGGCGCTTTTAAGTCGATAAAATCTTCGAAAATTAAAACATAAAGGTACCGAATTAATTTGCACACTTGACACCTTTCGATAATTCGTAATTCAAACAATTGTTAATCACGTATCTATTAAAAATATTGCATCGCTTCACGGAATATTCTAAAACAATATCAAAATAGAGAAAGCTTAATTCAAAAATGCGACAGCAAGTATTCTATTCTATTATTAATCGTAACGATCGGCTATTAACAATATTTGATTTCACGTTTAATTCTTACTTCCCAGTGTTCATCGTCGGCTGATTAAATCGCGTTGCAATTACGAAAAACGTTCGCGTTATTCCAATATTAAATAGTGCTCGTTTGGAGAAAGAAAAGGAGTAAAAGTAGTCGAGCTTGTCTGTTTGTTTACCTGTGATGGAGGTAACATAGTGGGAGAGCCAAAAGTTAGGGGGACCTTTCTGTGATGATTGGGTGCCATTTCCAGTGGTAAACCGGCCACTACGAACAGCTGGTAAAAAAGCTCCTCTACGTGGAAATTCCTCTTTGCGGATGCTTCCACGAACACGCAGCAGTCATCCTGACTGTTGCAGTATTCTTCCGCCTCTTCGACCGTAACTGTTCTGTGGAACACGTGTCACATTTGTTAATTTAACATTCGCTTTCTACCATTTAAGCTTCTTTTACGTTGAACGAAACGTCGACGTGCGTATAAACCTTGGCTAAAGTTCAGCCAAAGGTTAACGTAATACTGTTAAAAAAAATATTGCAAAACCACGTAGGTATTGTAATAAATAAAATTCTTCCTTTTAAGTGTTGTCACGTGCATTAACTCTTTGCCATACGAATATTTTGCTATCCACCAGTCTTCGAGTTAGCTGATCGTTGCTTTTATATTACGCTACGATTATAAGTGATCTGTATTTAGTAAACTCCAATCTCGTGAATCGATGCTAAAGTAACAGTTAAAATTAAATTTCTCTATCCGTAGCACTTGTTTTTATCGAACCGAGGAGTTAAGTGTATTAAGCGTTGTATACCCAGTTCGCAAAGAATTAACAAACATATCCATTAACCCCTTGCGCTACGATTATTTTATTATCTGCGTATGGTAGGTTTAGTTAATCGCTATTTTCATATTATGTTATTTTCCAATTAATAAATATTACCGGCTATTTTAATTTAATAACTTCAAATATTACGTTACGAAGCTAAAATTAGAGCTGAAATTAAATTTCATTGTCAATACAGTATCGAACTTTGTTGAATCTATAGCATAATTCATAGTACGATTGTGACTCGTTACTGTAGTGCAAAGGGTTAAATAAACGATTCAACTATGCTCACCTACATTCTTAATTATCTCTCTTTAAAACTTTCAAAGCGAAATATAAAGCGTGGTGCATCTCTCTCGAAATGACTTTGAATTATTCAAAGGAACGAAAGCATCGGATCGAAAGATTATATCGAAGATCGTAGCAAAGTTAATAGAAGCCGATCGCACGATAACGAAAAGATATTTTAGGATAACTCTAATGCAGTGACGGGCAAACTTTTCTCAAAGATCCAACAAAATAGTATATCGTGAACATTCTTTAACACCAATGCGACGAATGAAACTGTGACTGTAATTCTAAATGTGCGTCTGACTCGCGGACCGTAGTTTACCCATCATTGGCCTAATGCGTAGAGAACGATACGGTGCACGTACTTTACATCCTTATCACATTTATTTCCGACGATGACCATAGGAACCTTCAAATTGAAGTGACTCTTGCTTCTGCTCTTCGTGGCGCTTTGGGTCGCGCTCACCTTAGTCTCCAGGATCGATTCTCGCAATCTGATGGCCTCTTCGAATGATTCCCGACAGTCCAAACTAAACACCACCACGAACAGATCTCCTGCGTTAAAAAAAAAACCAAAAATACTCAATAATTACGAAATTCTGCGCGCGACTTTTCGCAGCTAAATCCCCCCCATAAATGCACGAAGATCGGTAATCACGCGAATCTCTCTAACGATCGTGTTTAACCTTTCGTGTGAAATCGTCGTAAGGCTTTTGCCAGCGAGGCGAAGGAACGAGGGAATTTGAATTTTAAAAGGCGGTTATTCTACGCGAGAGAGAGAGAGAGAGAGGAACGGCGAGAAGAGCTTTTTCTAAGCACCGTTTATCCGTACGTTTTTCGTTCGCATGCAAATTATTCGGAATCTCGTTCAGCCCCGTGCCTGCTCTGTTTTTACGTCCATGTTCAAAGTGCAGGAAGCTGCCAGGGAAACAAATACTTAACTGTGAATTGTACGATGTAAGACGGACAATGTTTCCTTGCTGAAATTCGTGCGAATAAAATTGCGAAATTTGTACGATTTAACGTTTAAGGAAAGGGAAGAGAGATCTTAATTAATCGACGGATGTCGAAGCTACATTAATTTACATAGAAACCGAGGTGGAGACAGTTAGGTGACGTCCACGAATTCTTTTTAACATTCAATTTTCTGGACGCACCGTTCTGACGTTTCAAGTGTGTTTTACGCAAGTACGTGTAAATATATTTTGCTAATAGAAATTTGGAATAGGAAAGAAAATGGGATTTAAGAAAAAAGAGAAATTCTGACACGATAAAGAAAGGAGAGACGTGAAAATTAGATAAACGTTCGCGAATATCTACGACTAGCTTTATGCAATTGTAAGCATGTTTTACTGATCGTAATTTAGAATAGGTAGAAAGTGAGATTTAAACGAAAGAAAAAGATTTCGACACGGTAAACGGAAAGAAAACGTGAACATTAATTATTCGCGAATATCCACGTCTAATTTCATACAGTTTCAAGTACGATTCATTAACGATAAGTACAAACAACTATATTTTACCAATTCTAATATAGAACAGGAAAAAAGTGATATTTAAAAAGTGACGCAAAAAACGTAAAAGTTAAACAACTATTTGCGAATAGCTACGACTAATTTTGCGCAATCGTAAATACAAATATTTGGTTAATCGTGCTTTATAACGGGTGACAAGCGGAGTTTGAGAAACGGGAAGAGGGGAAAAATTCGGGCACGGTAAACGGAGAGGAAAATAATTAAGTGGCCACGAATAACGGCGACTAATCCCATGCAAACGCGTGCACATTTATTATCGATGATCACCAGCAGCGTATAACGCGTCCCGGGCTTATGAATATTTATTCGAAGCTGCTTATTTTTATCGCGTCCAACATCGCACTCTTATACGGTATACGTATATATATATATATATATATATATATATATATTCCACGATCTCCAGTTTCACGATCGAGTTTTAACGAGTTTCCTTTTCGCGTGAAATCCTCGTGGAACAAAAGAAGCGGTGCCGGGAAATCGATCGACTCGTTTGTCAACGATGCAAGAGAGAGCGGTTTCCTATGTAGACTTTTTCAGAGTTCATCGGGTGGTTAAAGTTCGCGTGAAGGTTCCCAGAGGTTCCCAGAGGTTCCCGTAGGTTCCCGTAGGTTCCCGGAGGTTCCCGGAGGTTCCCGGAGGTGCGCGACCTCGGCAACAGTGTCATTAAAATGACAAAAACTCCCACAGACCTCGCTCCACTTTTTTAAGTCACCCAGCAAGAAGTAGTTTAGAATTTTAACCCTTTCATTAAACGATCAAATTCGCATGTGGCGTGTCACGTATGACTTTTGTCGACTAATTTTCGTCATGGTTTCGTTAACTAAAATAGGAGACAATGTAACGCTACGTTTAGAATATCCCAGATATTGTTTAATAATTTTTTCTCCCGCTTCATCGACACTCGAAGCTAAGCGCTGTCTTGTTAAAAAAAACGTCGCCTTCTCTTTTGACTAACTATGGATTAAGAACTTCATCTTGAAGCTTATCCGAATTAAGAACTTCATTATTTAATCATTCGAGGAATACTGGTACACGTGTGACGTTCTATTTTATTCATATATCTATTTATTCTTCTACGGGTAATGATCCATTAATATACAAGAAATTAATACATCGGATTATAATTTTACCTTACTATTATTTTATCTCAAGTTCGTGCTAGTGATATTAATGCTCAACGGCCACACATGTGTACCTTATATTTCTCAAAAATATTACAACATGTTCATTGCTATTTGCTTCATACCATTCCTTTTACTATGTATTAAATAAACCCATGGGAAACGTTGAATAAAATAATTTTATCCGGTCTCCATAAAATTCGTCCCTGAAAAGGTTAACAAAATTTTGCAGCGAGTAATCCGCCACTAATTGCACGATACGCAAAAGAATTTAACGTCGATATTGTCGAAAACGCTACGAACATTTCGAACGATTTAATACAAATAGCCAAGCGTTTAAATATTAACCCATTCGCTACGAGGGACGTATATATCCGCTCTTATGAATGTACCATTCATTCGTTTGCCGGAAGTATACCTACACCTTTTTCATAACTCACACGTAGTATTAATATCTATAGTCATTCTTACATTATTATTCCATAATTGTTCAATATATATGTGGAGCTGTAGAGAGGGGGTAAGATAGGAAAAAGGAAGGGTGTTACGCGTTTCGTCCTGGGCCTGCTAGTGGACTCATCGGTAAGGCTACCTAGCAGGCCCTGCCTTAGACGTTGGGATATTGGAAGGAATTTTTTTTTTCTTTTTTTTTTGTCATGTGAGTGGGGTAAACCGTTCCTGGGGGCAAGATAGCGGGCCCCCTTACCGGTGGTGCATGATGTATTGAAACTGGTGTTACCGAAATGAAGTTACAAATATTTATGTGAAAAATGGTGAGGGGAAAAATTTTCAAAAAAACCCCCTAAAAAGGATGCATTTGCAAGTGCAAGATGGGAAAGTATAGGACAAAAGAGTCATCAAAAGCAGTGCCCCCAATCCTCGAGAGGGATGAGGGTGTTGAGGTCATGCAAGACCTAGAAGGAAGAACGGGGGGTTCGAGATGTAGAGGGACAGAGATTTTGTGTTTCATGCTTGGAGATGGCTGCGTTAAGAGAGCGCGGCGTTGGGATATTGGAAGGAAGGTTAAAGGCGGTATATATATATATATGGACGAGGTAGTTGGAGCGAGTACTTTCGAGAATGTCCTATTTCGTATGTCCCTCTAGTGGTGGGTGCAGGAGAGCCGCCACATATATATATCAACGTACCGTTTCCATATGAATAAAAAGTTAGTCAACGCTAATATCTATTTATGCTGAAGCTTTTAATTCGAGAAGCGACGCGTTTCACGGTCTGGCATTCCAACGAAAGCGGAATATTCAATAAAACGGGACACTTGTTGCGGGTGAAAAGAACAACGCATCTTCATCTCGCTTTCTAATTACATTCCCTTTCTTTCGAGTCACATTTCGCGGAACGGATTGTCCGCCATTGTCGTGTTTCGTCGCGTCAAACGATACCTATATCCTTTCGCGGAAGACCGATTACCCAGGATTCCGAGGAGACACACAGCCGAGACAATGGTTCCAGGCGAAACGGAATAACAGATTTATCCAGGGAAATCCAGCGTTTCGTATTCGGGTCGCGTTCGCAGCTCGCAGTTGTCTGGCTACGTTAATTTTTTCCCGACGACGCGACGCGACGGCGTATTTCCGTGCGAAGGAAACCGGAAACAAGGCAGCAAAGGAACGCCGGGAACGCGAAACGAAAGAGGCGTTGCTCTCGTTCTTCTGGCGGGCGAGTCGGCGAAACGCGCGTTAAAAGGGAAACGCAGCGGAAAGCCGAAGTATATTTCAGGATTTCACGGCGTCGCGCCGTGGTTAACAAAGTTTCGCTAAAATGAAAGCACCCAACCCGGCATTCGAGCGGCTCGTTCTTTTTTACGGTTATTCAGGGATGGCGATGAGCTGCTGCATCCTTGCGGCGTTCAACCGCGAATAACAGAAACCATCGAATGGAGTGGAAGCGTAATGGCCACTGCTTTGCCGCGACACAAATGTACGACGGGGAACACGATTGTAGAACGAAGTGGAAATTTTTCCACTCGTTCTGAAAAGTTAAATATTGTAGGAAATCGTAGATTGCGCGACCGCGGATTTTGTCAGCCGCGCGGGGAAAATGTTAGACAAAACGGGGCAGTTTGACGAAGCGGCACGCAGAATTCTGTTAGCTTGCGCGCGTGCAAAGATTTTCCGTATGCAACGCATAGTACGTCTAGTGGACAGCGAAAGCAAAGATACGTGTAATGATTGCGGCATACGGTATTCCGTTTTGTCAAGCCATCGCCGTTTTCTTTCTCAAATTACACCGATTTGTCAAACTACCCTGTCCACTGAAACTTTCCCCTCCGCTGTTGGGTTGGACGGAAACTTCGCGCGCTCCTCTTTTATTACATTCGGCTATATATTGTTTTCGCGGCAGCTGCTGGTAGAAATTGATTTCCATTAGTATCCGTTATTTTCCGATTACCAAACAGAGACGTAAAAAATAGAGGAATAACGATTCAATAATCCACGGTTAAATTTAACCGCATTCTAAACCTAACAGCTTAGCTCCTCGAGTTTTACAAATACACCTCTTTATTTTCTACGTACTAAACGGAGACGTGAAAATAGGAAAATAACTTAGATAATTCACGGTTACATTTAACCGCATTCTAAACGTAACAGTTAGCTTCTCGCGCTTTGAAAGATATATCTCTGTTCATTGAAATAGTACATATACTAGGTACTTTGTTTCAAATCGCAGTAGTAGGAACGTTTTAATTAGCGATATGTAGACTCGTAGGTTTAATTATATGGTCGCGTAGCGAGTGTTAGAGGGTAAGAGCCTGCCGTAGCAACAATAAAGCCCAAGGAACCAGTACTTGTTAATTTTGCAGCTGGTCAGCACGTGAACTCAAGATTTAGGATAGTAGTAATTTCGTTATTTTCACATGCGATTTCAAAGTCGAGGCGATCCTTGGTTTTTATTGCTGGCTGCCGAGTTCCGGGTAGGTAACGAGAAAGATCGAGTGACCGTTGACGGGGAAGTAGGAAATTCTAAGGGGCAGCATACCCCTTAGCTCTCTCCTACGGGACTCTTCCTCACCATTCGAATATTGAAAAATATAAAATGGTACGCCAGGCAACGAAAGGTCTGTCTGCGTCTATCGCTCGTCGAAAGAATAAAGTAACGTTAAACGAATTGAATTGTATCTTCCTCGCCTCCCCGAGTTCCGGTCTACAGATACGATATGTTTTAATTGGTGATGTAGCGTCTTGCAGCGCAACTGAATTTGTTTACTGGCGACCGTTGAGCGGCCTACGCGTTGCTAGGGAGTAAGTCGCCCGCGATTCGCCCGCGACTCGCCTGATCACAGTCAGCCGATGGATACGCAAAAGTATTTTACCCGTTGCTAATGAGCGATTCCCGCGCAATTCGCGGAACTGTGATCAGGCGATGGGTAAACCGCCATCGCGTTGCCAGGAAACGAGCGACCCTTAAATAGAGGTCGCAAACCCGAGACGAACCTCACTTGTAAAAGTTCGAGCGAACGATACGGTACGAGTCAACCAATAAACACCACTAAAAGCACACCGAGTTGTGTCCATTAACCTTGCCCACAGTGATACTAAGAATCTAAAGATTTGCATGCCCTTTCGAAATTAATAAACGGAAGCTTCATCTACGCGTCCGAAGTTTTAAATTAACTTTCGAGTTACCGTAGCAAAAGGGTTGAATAAACGAATAATTAGACGTATACCATGTTTTAATTGGCGATACAATATATCTAAACATTTGCACGCTCTTTCTAAATTAATAAAACTATGCGCCCGAAGTATTAAATTAAGCTTCGAGTTACCGTAGCAAAAGAGTTAAATAAACGAACAATTAACCCTGTTAAGATAACAGAATGTTCGAACAGTAGAAGTTCAGTTATTATCAGGCTTTTCGTATAACAGCTGTTCGGTTAAGAGAACTCAACTATATTTCCCGTACGGAGTCGGGAAGATGAATAGCACAGGACGGCAGAGAAGCAACAGGAATCTGGGCGCGTGTTTCTCCATGTATCTCCTTCTCCAATTTCGTCACGTAGCTCTGTGCAATCCAATTTGTACACGTTATCGACCGATAACGAAAGTACACGCGATCTGTGTTCACAATTGAGTCGAAGAAATGGGACCTTCAATCAATTAGCCCTTTGCGCACGAGCGTCGGCAAATAGCCGCCTAAACATTGTTGGATTTTCTGGACGCACGTTGATCGTTAAGGCAACAAATTCAAATCGATATCGTTAGTAAACGCTTCGAAGTTTTGGCAATTTGATCAGCTAGAATTCGAAAGCTTGGAATTCCAAGCCAAAATATTGTCTTAAGTGTTATCGTTCTTCGTCCGTATTTCACCCACTAGATTTCTCTCCAGCTTCGCGCAATGCCGTTGGAATCCGGATGGAAACAAGTTGTGTCGGTTTAAATATTCTAATAACTTTATATTTCCCACTACTGGATAGCAACGAGAAGTCCGTGGTGCTCGCTACAGTATTCGATTCAATATTCCTATTGAAGGAGTGCGCTGGATGTATTTATATACCTGAGTTTTTTTGTGGGAAATCTGACTTTCGTCCCCAGTAACCAAACCAAAATTTTGAACCTTAGAGGTAAACCACTGACTGAGTCATCGAAAACTAATCTCTTATCGTTAGAGATAAAGTATGACGTTTGTTGGTCATCCAACAGTGCCCAGAGTTAGACAAAGGCGCAAGGAGAGTGCGTTTCTTCCTTCCGATTCGTTAATCGATTCTATGTGACTCGATTCCCGAATGCAGCGCCTTTCGCCCAATACGAGGATGCGTACCTATGTCCTGTCTTCGTAATTGGGTCGAGGAAATGGGCCAGTAACCAATTAGAACCGCATTTCTCCCACTAGCTTTCTTTCCGGCTTCTCGCAATACCCAGAGTTAGACAAAGGCGCAAGGAGAGTGCGTTTCTTCCTTCCGATTTGTTAAACGATTCTACGTGATTCGATTCGAGAATGCAGCGCCTTTCGGCCAATACGAGGATGCGTACCTATGTCCTGTCTTTGTAATTGGGTCGAGGAAATGGGCCTCTGACCAACTAGACCCGCATTTCTCCCACTTCCTTTCTTTCCAGCTTCTCACAATACCCAGAGTTAGACAAAGGCGCAAGGAGAGTGCGTGTCCTCCTTCCGATTCGTTAATCGATTCTATGTGACTCGATTCCCGAATGCAGCGCCTTTCGGCCAATACGAGGATGCGTACCTATGTCCTGTCTTCGTAATTGGGTCGAGGAAATGGGCCAGTAACCAATTAGACCCGCATTTCTCCCACTAGCTTTCTTTCCAGCTTCGCACAATACCCAGAGTTAGACAAAGGCGCAAGGAGAGTGCGTTTCCTTCTTCCGATTCGTTAAACGATTCTACGCGTTCGATTCGCGAATGCAGCGCCTTTCGGCTAATACGAGGATGCGTACCTATGTCCTGTCTTTGTAATTGGGTCGAGGAAATGGGCCAGTAACCAATTAGAACCGCATTTCTCCCACTAGCTTTCTTTCCGGCTTCTCGCAATGCTACGCAGTGTTAAATTCGAGCGTATGCGTGGTGTCCGTCTTCTTCTGATTCGTTAATCCTTCAACGACTAATTTTCGAGGGAATCAATAAGTAGTTATTCAAGACAGAAGAATCGTTCGTTTGCGATTATGGAATCTCAACGTCGACTTTTATGTTGCAAATTATACATATTACGTTGAATTAAAGTATCGGAATAACGTGTATACATTTCATTTAACCCTTTGCGGATTTACACGTGTACGCATCGCGAATGTACACACTTTATTTAACCCTTTGCGGATTTACGCAAGTATACGTTACGAACGTACGCATTTTATTTAATCCTTCGCGGATTTACACATGTAGGTACAGATTACGAAGGCACACATTTCATTTAACCCCTTGATTTCCCGGATACGTATCGCTGTTTAATATAAAAAAAAAAAATTGCGATTAATAATTTAGAAACGGTTAATAGTTGAATAAAAATTCCTTCGGCGTTATTGCGCTCCGTTCGCAAACGATTAAACGCGCGAATCCCATTAATTTACGTAAATGGAAGCACCAGACGGAAAACTATTGCATCGTTGAAGGTTCAAACGGTCCTATCGTGAAGATTACGCACTTCGGCTAACCCGACCCGTCTTCGTAATCTCGCGAGAGGAATCTCTGAGCTTAGGGATCGGTAAGCTACGGGCCGCGAGCTAAATATTACTACGCAAGCACGCGAAGAAGGCGCGCTAAGCACTGCGCGTTGCTTGCAAGTGCGTAGCCGGAAGGAATGCGGCTCTGTCTGGTTAGCGGCACGCTTCTGCGACACAATTATAAAGATAGGTCATGCGTATTCGCGTCTAAAAGGGGAAACGCAGAGAAACGTTAATCCCTTGCCCTAGAATATACGAGTCACACTTGTTACACGAATTATTCCACAGATTCAACAAAAACGCTTACCATCCAGAATGATACTTAATTGAAACTCTAATTTTAGCTTTGTATTATAATAGGGCCAGTTCGCCTATTATTATAACAATGTTTCTTACTTCGTTCATTTTCCTTCAACTTCCAATAATGTTAATTCGAAGTTAATGCAAAGTAAAATGAACGAAACGTTATATTTTCTTATTTATTCAGAGGAAACGTAAATTGTCAGGTAATAATAGGCGAACTCCCGTTTAACGATTAATCATTCGCGCTTCGTAAAAGAAGTTTGTCAAACCTTGCTCTAACCAATCGCCTAATCCGAGCCTAACCCCAACCTAACCCGTACTAAATTCGAAGCTAACCCAAATCTAACGCGAGACCTAATCCGTATTCCTTTTGCTAGCCTTGATGAAAAAGGATAAATGCATTATTCCAGCAGTTTATCACGTTTCCGGACGCGCCGTATTCCAGTGCGAGCGCCATTCAACGTGGATTACACTTGAAATAATGTACAATAAGCCGATGCTAGGATGGAGTAACGTCACGGTTTAGACGGACGATACATGTTGACGAGAGTGGCGCAAATAGCCGCGACACGGTGTTACATCCGCAGCGAACGTGACCGTGTTTCCGTGCCGAGTAACGTTATCGACGCCCACGTTCGACAATTTCACGAGTGCCAGATTCACGGAGAGACGAACGGGTATTTAACGAATCCTCCTTTGCCGGTCTGGCGCAAATTAATTTCGAAATAATCACGAGAACCAACTCTCTCCGTTTCGTCCACCGCCGTCGCATCGTTTCGTTATCCGTCTCTCTGTTTCAATTACACTTGCAGCTGTCACGCTTGCGTAAAAGCAAACAACGGTCTTCCCATCGTTCGTGGTAATTTGAGAATTCTAATTTGCTGATTCGTCGTAAATCTTGTCCGCGTTAACGTTGAAGACGATTCTCCGAACGAGGTAAACGCGATCCGGTGAAATAAATCTGGAAACGCGGCGTTTATCGAAATTACATTGCACTCGAGGTATAAATGTTACTATTAATACGGGGTTTGCATTCGAAATTCATCTTTCCGTTAATAGAATTCACTCTCGAGCTGTCTAATAGCGTTTGACGGCCATAATTACGATCGCTTTACGTTCATGTTCAATCTATGTCCTTTCGTAAGACGACGTAGTTTACTTGAGCTCCTATTTGCGTTTAAAGTCATCAATGATTCCATTTCCCGTCCCTTAATACTAAAGCGATTTTATTTCACCATTAGGCATTGAACTATTTTGAAACGGAAGACTCGCGTTACTCTCTATGGCGATAATAGCAGCCTAACCCGGATTTTTAAAAGTGTAAATACGTAGACGCTTTTTTTCTACCCCGGCATGTTTTATGCGCCAACTGGACTCCCACTATTAACATGTAACTTTTTATCGTATCTTTCTGAAGGGTTTATCCGTTAATAAAACACAATACAATAGAATAGCCTTTCGCAAATGAAAATCACTTTCTTCAACGACGAATCGACGATTAAAAATGAAAAAAAGAAACAAAACAGAACACAGAGGCTAAAAACTAAAAGACGAAGATTAGAAGACAGAAATCTGTATCGTCTATCGTTGCAATCCCCCTTAATTATTCTATATCTAATCGACTATTAGATCGACTATTATTAATCTAATTCGACCAATTGAAACACCTTCAACAGCGAGCCCGTGATTAATGATTAAAAAGCAAAAGGCGAAGACTGAAAACGGAAAGTTAAACGAAGACCGAAAGGCAGAAATTTGCATCGTTTACCATTTCAACCCCCTCGAGTCGTTCCACGTTTAATATTCGGATCCTTGAAACGCCTTCAGCGGACACGCGGAGAATTGAGAATCGGAATAAAACTAACGAGCGCTAAATCAGCGAAGACACGGGGCGGTTATTTGCAACGAGAGATAAGAGTAGAAGACGCTGCGGAGCGTCGCGACGCCCTGTTCCAAGAGTTCTCGAGAACGCTTATCGTTCAACGGCAATCTGTACACGGCGCCAGTTCATTGGAGCGCGACACGAACTTTTCAACGGCCACGGGGGAGTCTCCCATTCGACACGATAACGATTTCCTCCGCGACGCAACCGGTGGTCCATTGAAATCGTATATATCGGCCCAATCACTTTCGCAGCGATTCGCGTTCGTCACACCGCGGCTGCACGTCGATATTCAATCGAGACCACCGTGATAACGAGTAGATTGCAACGCAACATTGGCTTAACGTTCGCCTCGTCCAACCTGTCTGCTTCAACGATCGCCGATAGGCTTGCGGAATATTGAAAATTGCTCTGGCTAGAAGCTGCCGAAGATCGTTAATCCATCTACTATCAACCCTTTCGCCGCGAACAGCTTAAGAACTACGCAACGCAGACGTAATAGAAATAATTAAGGATTAGACAGGGTAAATCACTCGATTACTGTCACTGTTCCTGTAGCTGATACTTGAATTCGTTTTATTTGATAGCAAAGTGACGTACGAAGAATCGTAAGTAAAGAACGTTTCATACTATATAAATTTGGACTTCGGTTTACGTGACAACGCGTAGGCGTTGTATATTCGTTTACACTTAATATTTATAACGAAACATTAGGGGGTAAATGTAGCTCATCGTATGTTAATTATTAATCCATTCGCGATATTTAACTTTCCATAAACGATACGGTTGTATTCGAACGCGTGTAATAATAACAGTTAACCAAGTCCTTAACAGCTGAAATTAATAAACTCTCCGTTATTGCAGTTCTCAATTGTACTCGTCGTAATCTTGACACTCTGCAACTTCGTTACGTTACAAGTGCTTCCGTACAAAAAGGTTTAACTAAAAGTCTAGTTTAACTAAAGGTCTAACTAAGGTTTAAACCCTTGGATGCTAACATACTTAAATTGAACATTTTAAAAGAGTAATTCAATTCTCCCACGATCCATCTAAAATGCAATTGATTCATTTACGAATGAAAAGGGGCCGAGGTACGGGTTGATAGACGGCTCGAAAGAAAGTTGCCGCTCTAAAGTTAATTAAAACCAAATCTTATCGCGATTAATTACAAGAAAGGCGGACAATTATGATCAATCGAGCGAGGCTGGTTGAAACTACCGGGAGAGAGAGAAGCTGGTTAGCCCAGGCAAACAGTGCGAACTGATTCCGCTGGAAGATTCCATTTTACCAGCCGGTCCGTTTCATCCCTTTCCCTTTACTCGGATCGTCCGCTCGTTTCGTCCACGAAAACGGATCCCCGTTGCTCGTATTCCTCGCCGCGTCGAAGTTTCTTCAAACTAGGATACTCGGTTTCCTCGCGAAGAACCCAACGCTATCGTTATTGTTTCGCCTTGGTGAAATATGTGTCAGCCATTATGACAACGGTGCGTCTCGGAATTGAAAGGAATCTCCCCGCTTTCTCGCGTCGAGCTCGCGTTTACTGATTCATTGTCTTTGAATTCGGGTCGCTTTTCTCGCCTCTGGAGCTCATCTTTTGCTAGCTCTGTAAAGGTCCCGTTGTCTTTGCTGCACTTTACGCTTCGAATTTGTCGCCCCTAACGGAACGCTTCCACCGTATCCTGTCCAATCTTTCAGTTTGTTACGCCGAGTTTATCGTTTCGAGGTGGAAAACACAGTGGACTCTCCGGAGTACGTACAACAAAGTTCAATGTTTGTCGTACTGTCACTTGAAAACTTTTCCTTTACATAGAAACACGTTTTATGTATATTAACACGTCAGTTTGTGTAACAGATGTGAGATACATAATAAACGTATCGCCTTACCGAATTATCACACGTTCCGTACATTATAATGATATTGGTCACGTTTCAATGTTCAACAGCACATTTGCCTCCTAATATTTCGTTACAAATATTAAGTGTAACCAAATGTACAATGTCTATGTATTGTTACGTAAAACGAAGTCCAAATTTAGTATGAAACGTTGTTTACTTACGATTCTTTACACATTACATTAAATAAACGAATTAAAGTAGCAGTTATAGGAACATCGACAGTACGTGGGTCATTCACCCTAGGTCTATTCCGTACCTCGTCTGCGCTGTCGAATTTCAAGCTGTCTAATTTTGCAGACTCCTTATTTTTAATTCTAATGTTAAGTAATTAATGTTAGTAATTTATAAAATAATTATTAGATATTTACGTATGTGTATGTTAATCCTTTGCGGACGAGCGTCGACGAATATCCGCCGAAACCTTTTCGATTCTATGAATATATGTCGGTTTTCAAAGCAGCAAATTTGTATCAGTGACACTGATATGCACTTTCGATAATAATTCAGCGAAAGTACGTTCACCGTTATTAAATATGCCCGTGACGGTTTCGTGATTGAATGGAAATTTGTCGAGTGTTATTTTTTCTCGTCCGCAAAGGGTTAATTTTGAGTGTATTTAGGATTTGTAGAGGACAGGACGGCGATATTAAGAGGGTGATTAGTTTGCGACGTGGCCTACTCGTACATCAAAGGAGCCCGGGTTTAATTGATTGGGAGCACGCTGTAGCATTCAAGGGCTTCCGGTTGTAGCTTATCGAAATACGTAGGGCTGCGCCAAGGATTTCCAGCAATAGATTATTGAAACACGTTCTGCATATGTATATTAAGGACTCTCCATTTCAGCTTATTCGGGAACATAGCTACGTCAAAGGTTCGGAACTATTTTACTCCAACAGTAAGACATCCAACTGTGCGCTATTCTCAGCTCCATTATGCATATTAACCCCTTACAATATAGAAGTAAATTGAAGTTACGAATACGAGAGTGCCAAAGGCACTCAGAGTATTAATGGATTAACATTTTCTTCGTCAAACTGATTCCTCCTTCGTTTTCGTAACTCACAAGCTTTACGATACCTTGTAAGGCTGAACATTTTAAGGACTCACAGCTTACATCGACAGGACTATAAAATATATTACGTTTAATAGAAAGTACCGTTCATAATTCAAAAGTACAAAAGTACACTAAAGTACATTCAACAACTTCAAAAGTAGACGGATATTTCTTTACTAATTCGTTAGCTTGACGATGAAAACGCTTGGAAGTTCAAAAGATTGCAAACTAAAACGACTGGAAATTGAAGTGTTTGGAAATTTAAAAGCTTGAAAGTTTGGATAAATTAAAAGCTTGAATGTTTGGAAATTCAATGGTTTGAATGTTCAAATGCTTCGTAATTGAAACGATAGAAAAATCGATTGCTCGAATCTTCATGTTAACGACGTTCTAAAATAGTTAACGAAAGTTACTTAAAGCGCGAATCTTAAAGTGGTAGAGTACGTGGTACGTATACCCTCTGGTTTAACAGAATAAAGTAACATCCATCGACTCCTCCTTTGTTTTAACAGCCCCGCGTATTAGAGCAGGAGAATTAATCGTCGAAGATAATATTCACGGTAGGGAACACATTCGAAGGTGTATTGTTATAAATCACTGGAAGCCAACGGTGTAATCCGTTGTATCGGCCGTCTACAGTTTCCAATCATAGCCTCAAAGCCGACTTTAATAACGGCTTTCCGTGTGGCGTAATCTTGATGCGAGGCACTGTGCAAGGGACTCGGCCAACTTAATAACTAACCTTCTTTCTTTTCTCCCCCTATTTTGCATAGCAGGCGCGCTCGTGCGTCGCTCCTCAAATATTCGCATCGCTAGCGTCTCGTGTACGGAGCACGAAGAGTACTACGAAGGCCCGCGGGGCACGTACAGCTCGTATAAATCGTCGAGATCAAATTTTTCAAGGGAAAAACCAGGTCCGGTCGCGAACAGTTCATCCCATCTTTTTCCGAAGAATTTTTCAACCGCACTTTAAATAAACCGATTTTAACAGTTCCCTCGAAGTACTCTTTTTGTTTTTTTTATTGGATATTCGGTAATACGCGTAGATAATTAACCCCTTGACTCACGAATTATTCAAAGATTTCCTTTAAAGTAAAGATCAAGTTTACCAAGGCAACTGGCTTATTCATCGATACACCTAATATAGGGTTATCCAAAAGTACCTTTAGGATGTTGAATGAGAATATCTGTAAAACGCCATGTTTGTTAATAAAATAGTGGAGGAAAAAATAAAAATTGAAACGAGAACGATCGAAGATAATAGAAATAAAAAACAGATTAGAAAAAGGTGAAACAGAAAGCGAAAGAAAAAAAAGTGAAGGCAGGTGTTCCTATGGTCTATTTTGGATAACCCTTTACATTAGTAAACAGTTACCTATCTTTCGAATATTACGGAAGCTACGAAACCTCTGAAAACGGAAGAAGAGAACGAATTAAACGCAATGCAATTCAACGCCTCGATAACACTTCTTCTTGGCCGGTCGATGTTCGAATAAACAGCGAAGCGAAAAGGTTCATTCGCATGCATACAGAGTCGCGAATCGTGTAATCGTCCGCGCGTTTGTTTAAGCGTTATTTATTAGGCGGCCCGGCGCGCGTTAACGCGTGTAATCAGTTACGTGAGATAATTACGCAAATTTACTAGGCTCGTTGAAGCGTCTTGGGTGATATTTTACGGCCAAGATAAACGCGGCTCCCGTCACGTTTTCATTAATCACGCGTGACCGGATGCTCGAAGCTAGATTTGCTCGAAATCCCGGTACGGAAGATGCGACGCGTGTTTGCCCATTTTTCTTTTTTTTTTCTTCCATAGCGTTGCACGTTAACGCGATAATTAGATGATCCGACGCACCCACGGGTTCACGTGGTCACTGTACGCTGCAATAGCGAACACGTGACGCGTGCGTGTCGTTCAAAATCCGAATATGATCAATAAGCGTACGAGTAGCGAGTACGAGCATTCACTAAGTACAGAGAATAGACCGTCTATTTATAGGAAACAGCGTCGATTTCAAACCGAAACTTCACGTATCCAAAGAAGCAAAGGTGGTTTTTAACGGTTACTTTAAGAATCATATCGAAGCCAACCGTGAAAGTTGCGAAAGTTAACCATTTATAATACAATGCGACTTAAAAATGACATATATCGTATTCACATAGATCATAAATATTATTTTACATTAATCAGCGATGACTTTGGTTGATGCAGCGATATAAATACATACCGTAATTCATTTTACTACTTGTCTATTAACTTGTAACATTTATGCCGCTTTAAGGTTCGCGCGTAGCTTTATTTAAATTATTTTAGAACGTCGTTAACGGAAAAATTGTTCCAGTTTGAGGCTCGACATTGTTCAACACCTTTCTTATTTACGAGCATTTTAGTTGCATGTTGAATATAACGAATTAATTACCACGTACTTGAAAATATACAACAAAGTCCAATGCTCTTATTACTGTCACTTGAAAAGTGCTCGTTTAAATAGAAAACACGTTTTACATGTATCAGCACGTCATTTTGTGTAACAGATATAATATGTATAGTAAACGTCGCGCTGTTACTGAATTATCGCACGTCCAATACTTTATAATTACATTGGTCACGTTGCAATGTTCAACAGCACATTTACCTTCTAATATTCATTTGCAAATATTAAACGTAAACGAATATACGATGTCTATGTGTTGCTACGTAAACCGAAGTCTAAATTTAGTATGTAAATTTGTTTACTTACGATTCTTCGTACATTACTTTGCTATTAAATGAAGTAATTAACGTGTCACTTATAGGAACACGGAATTTGTAATTAATACACCTACTGACAAGAGTTAAGAAACAAAGTAATCCTTTCCATATTTTTGTATAATCCTTATTTTCTAAGGTATATAGATTAGAATTAAAAATAAGATAACTTATCGTTTATTGGCATATGTAACGCTACCTTTTATTCTAAGCTATTTATCTGAAAAGATGAAGAATATACAGAACGTTTCAAACGATTACTTTGTTTCTTAACTTTTGTCAATAATTGTATTTCATTTTAAATATTAAACTTAAACGCATATACGATGTCTACGTGGTATTACGTAAACCGAAGTCTAAATTTATTATGTAAATTTGTTTACTTTCGATTCTTCGTACATTACTTTGCTATTAAATGAAGTAATTAACGAGTCACTTATAGGAACACTGAATTTGTAATTAATACACTTACTGACAAGAGTTAAGAAACAAAGTAATCCTTTCCATAATCTTGTGTACTATTTACTTTCTAAGGTATATAGATTAGAATTAAAAGTAAGATAACTTATCGTTTATTGGCATACGTAACGTTACCTTTTATTTATTTAATTTAGTTTATAGGCACATCTTCGAAGTGCCAGTTATAGGGGAATATCTACCACATACTTATTTTTCAACAAACCTACGAAACGATACCATTAACGTCCACAAATCTAGTGTCAATTGCTATTTTATTGCTCCATTCGTGGCTCTCTTCCGATCATATTTTTCCATGGGGTTTAAAACGATCTTTACCATGATATGATCTTTCGTTGCGTTCGTTCGAGTTGCATCGAATCGTTAGGGTTAGAAATAAAAGGGTAGAAGAATAACAGGTTAGAGCAGCAAGTTTCAATCCGTTTCATTTCGCGGCACGCGTAAACTAATCAATAGACTGCAAATGTTTTATGTATCCGTGGAGAATTTCAAATCGCATGTACCAGCCAATATAGTTTAGATCACAAGATTTACGTGTTTTTTTACGCTTATTTGTTACAGAAAAAAAAAGGGAATTACCCGTTGGAGTTTTTAATAATTTAGCTATGGAACTTTTTTCTTTTCAACGATTTTTCCTTGCAACTAAGTTGGTCTCGCTGACACGCGTGTCTATTTGGGTCAAAAGTTGCGTGCATCGAGGAACGTCGGATAGAAACGAGGACAGCATAATAATTAAAAATTAATTACAAGAGAGTAAAACGCTAAGGAAGGGCGGACAGTATTATCAACCCTTTCGTTGCGACGAAATTATGCAGGAATCTACGGTGGCTACGAAAAGTATTTCTATGTCGATGTATTTATTTTGCCGTGTAACCGTTTGTCAATTAACTTTAACAAAACTATGTTACCTGTCATTACATATGTATATATTTTAATACTTAGAGCAGTGATTCTTAACTGGTTTTCTGCAAGCTCGTTACAAGAGTTCCACGGAAATTACGAGGAGTTACTAGAAATTGCACGAGTACAATGTAAACGACTATGATTTGTTATCGATCTACAAGCTGCTTTTAAATCCAGATGTAAATTCGAATAAATATGCGTATTCGAGCGACGTTTATCTACCGATTTTAGCGATCCGATTAACTTTAAAACAAACCTACATCGTTCGACGACGTTAATTTTATAAACTTTGCGATTCTAGTGTTCCGCAAAATTTGTCTACGATCAAAAGCGTTACGTGGCATCGAAAAGGTTAAGAACTACTAATCTATTATTATTATTACTTATTCATAAATGGACATTAGCCCTTTTAGTACAGTGAATATAAAACAGAAAATCATAATAGAGCGACGAAAAAAGTAGACACGTTTAGAACGCTAAGAATTAATATTATCTAGAAATCCACGCAATTGGTTCTTAAAAAATACGTAAAGGAGCCGGGAGAAAAAGCGAACGTAACTATTCGTTCGCACGGAAATAAATCTGCATGAGAATGCGCAGGCTGAGAAATACGAAATGCGTAGTACGGAAAATGACGAGGAAATGAATGCAAATGGTTGATATTGAATTTGTTGCACGGAACGAAGCATGTGCGTCGATGCGTACCTATCGACGCGATAAATGTTTCTCCTCGAGCTCGCATTCAAAAATGGCTACCGGATGTTGCCGTGGGATTTTCGCGCTACAACGAGCTGAAATCCGTTCGAGAGGCATTCTCGGCGTCGTGCCGACGTTCCTTGCCACCGATACTTCAACGGATATTTCGGAGCTCGATCGAGCGTAGTACGAAACTTCGCCGGAACTCGGAACGAGTTACAAGGCGAACTGGAAGAAAGGATACTCAACAAGTTGTCGAGGTGGCATATCGCTGGAAGGGGTGAAAGCAGGGGTCGATATAGATTTCAGCTAACACGCGGAAACATGGCTACTCGACGGAGATTCACAAGCACTCGTCTATATACGTTCGCGTCGCTTGACGGAGGATCGAGAATAGGGCATTGGAAATTTAAGGGATATGAAAGGCAAATGCTGGCGAATTACAAGGCTTAGAAATTCTGAAGCTTAGAAATTGGCGATGTCTGGCAGTTTCACGACTTGGAAATCCAAAGGATGGGGAATTTAAAAGCCGAGGAATTCCTAAAGCTTGGAAATTTTATGACTTGGAAATCCAAAGACTAGATAATTAGAAGGCTTTGAAATTTAGAAGCTGAGGAATTTGAAAGCTTGCAAATTTAGATGCTTGGAAATTCTGGAGATTAGAAATTGGCAATGTTGGGGAGTTTCACGACTTGGAAATCCAAAGGATGTGGAATTTAAAAGAAGAGGAATTCCTGAAGCTTGGAAATTGGCGGCTTTGGAAATTTGATGACTTGGAAATCCAAAGGCTAGATAATTAGAAGGCTTCGAAATTTAGAAGCTGATGAATTCGACAGCTTGCAAATTTAGATGCTTGGAAATTCTGAAGCTTAGAAATTGGCAATGTTTGGGAGTTTGACGACTTGGAAATTCTGAAGCTTAGAAATTGGCGATATCTGGGAGTTTGACGACTTGGAAATCCAAAGGCTGTGGAATTTAAAAGCTGAGGAATTCCTAAAGCTTGGAAATTGGCGGGTTTGGAAATTTTATGACTTCGAAATCCAAAGGCTAGATAATTAGGAGGCTTCGAAATTTAGAAGCTGAGGAATTCGAAAGGTTGCAAATTTAGATGCTTGGAAATTCAGAAGCTTAGAAATTGGCGATCTTTGGGTGTTTCACGACTTGGAAATCCAAAGGATGTGGAATTTAAAAGAAGAGGAATTCCTGAAGCTTGGAAATTGGCGGGTTTGGAAATTTGATGACTTGGAAATCCAAAGGCTAGATAATTAGAAGGCTTCGAAATTTAGAAGCTGATGAATTCGACAGCTTGCAAATTTAGATGCATGGAAATTCTGAAGATTAGAAATTGGCAATGTTTGGGAGTTTGACGACTTGGAAATTCTGAAGCTTAGAAATTGGCGATATCTGGGAGTTTGTCGACTTGGAAATCCAAAGGATGTGGAATTTAAAAGCTGAGGAATTCCTAAAGCTTGGAAATTGGCGGGTTTGGAAATTTTATGACTTCGAAATCCAAAGGCTAGATAATTAGGAGGCTTCGAAATTTAGAAGCTGAGGAATTCGAAAGCTTGCAAATTTAGATGCTTGGAAATTCAGAAGCTTAGAAATTGGCGATCTTTGGGTGTTTCACGACTTGGAAATCCAAAGGCTGTGGAATTTAAAAGCTGAGGAATTCGAGGACTTGGAATTTCTAATGCTTGGAAATTGGCGGGTCGGGAAATTTTATGACATCGAAATCTAAAGGCTTATAAACTAGAAAGTTTGAAATCTTGATGACTACGGAATCAAAAGGCTTGGTAATTTAAAAGCTGAGGAATTCGAAGGCTTAGAAGAAATTTAATAGCTAGGGAATTCGACGGCTATGAAGTCCTAAAGCTTGAAAATTGGCAGGTTTGGAAATCTGATGACTTTGAAATTCAAAAGCTAGGGAATTCTTAGGCTATAAAATTAAAACGCTAGGGAATTCTTAGGCTATAAAATTGAAACGCTAATGAATTCTTAGGCTATGAAATCGAAAAGCTAGGGAATTCGAAGGTTTGGAAATCCAGAAGTTTGGAAATTCTAAGACTTGAAATGGAAAGATTTGGGAATTGAAAGGCTTCGAAGTCCAAAAGCTAAAGAATTCTAAGGCCATGAAATCTAAAAGCTAATAGCTAAAAGCTACGAAATTCGAGGACTTGGAAATTGAAAAGCGTGACGGGGATGTCACCATTCGATCAATTTCCCAAATCAATTTAAAGTAGATATCCAGTTTGCAAGATTGAATAAATCTGGAGGAAAGGGTTGACCGGACTCACGGTCGTTTTCGTGAGATTAAGTGGATCGACTTACCGGTTAGGAAGGATAATCGTCGCATGGCGGGAAACGGATGGTTCCCGCTCGTATCCAGAAGATCAAGCTGATGAACCTCGCCTTTAATCCTGTACAGCTTTCGGTGGAAATCCTCGATCGTCGGCGTGTAACTCTCCTCAAATTTGTTCGACAAGAACCTACGATCAAAGTCAATTTTTCTTTTTAAACAACAGCTACGAAATTACCTTGCTTTTATTTACTTAATTTCGTTTTTATCCACTAGTTTCGAGTTATTTATCATTTATTTATTAACGAGTCTATTGTCCTTCGCGTACATTGACAGCTACAGTGATATTAAAACAACAACAAAGATACTAAAACAAAATAACGGTACATTAAAACTGAAGAAAGTTTGTACTTTATAAATAGAAATTGAAACTGGAATAATAAAATGAAATATAAAATTGTATAATATTATTCCGTAGCTGGCGTTTGAAAGATTGCATTTCAATTGTTTTGTACTTAACAATTTAAATATGCTTCTTGCGTTAGTTTTATTAAAAATAAAAAACAACGTCCTCTATAATTGGTAAGATTTTAATATCACCTGTTCCATATTACCAACGTCTGCATCATAAACGCGCGAGTCTTTTTCCAGGAAGCTGCTCGATTTTATCTCTAATTTATATTTGCATTTCGTTTGGAACACCGAACTCGTTCTAGCGAAACGTATTCCGACGAACACAGATTACACCGCCTTTCGCAGCAGCGCCAGCGATGCGGATTGTATTTCGAATGGAATTAAATCGTTTGTCCCATTAGCGTGGATCGAAGCGTGCCAACCCAAAGAGCAGCCCCTTTCATCGTTCGATCATTCGGAACGCTTCCAATCTGCCTTGAATTTGCTTTGTCAACTATCGCCCTTTCCTATCAAGTAGTTCGAAGTTTTATTACGCGCCGTTCGTCTAAAACTGATAGCTCCACTGCACGGTAGCCACGCGCCCTAAACGTTGCAGTAGAAATTTGACCAACGGAAAAGCAAGTTTCAGGGGGAAGGATCGCAGGGAAAGAAACAAAAGATTTATGTGGATGCGACCCTTTATTTTTTAGGTAAAATCCGGGTTTGAGTTATTATCGTTTCGATCACCCTCTGCACGATGCTTAACGGAAAGATAAACTCTCGAACTTGACTTGGGTAGATTTACTACTCGATTCGGGGAGACTTACAAGTTTCTGGATTCTTAAGATTTTGGACTTTTAAGCAGTTGAAGAATTTTGTGAATACGTCAGCATTCGCATTTCTAAGCGTTTGCGGTTTCATGCTTTTGGATTTTTAAGCGTTTCAAGGCCACCGCGAATTTGTAAGCGTTTGGATTTCCATGCTTTTGGATTTTTAAGCGTTTCAAGGATACTGCGAATTCGTAAGCATTTGCATTTCTAAGCGTTTGCGGTTTCAAACTTTCGGATTTTTAAGCGTTTCAAGGCCACCGCGAATTTGTAAGCTTTTGGATTTCCATGCTTTTGGATTTTTAAGCGTTTCAAGGATACTGCGAATTCGTAAGCATTCGCATTTCTAAGCGTTTGCGGTTTCATGCTTTTGGATTTTTAAGCGTTTCAAGGCCACCGCGAATTTGTAAGCGTTTGGATTTCCATGCTTTTGGATTTTTAAGCGTTCCAAGGATATTGCGAATTCGTAAGCATTCGTATTTCTAAGCGTTTGCGGTTTCAAGCTTTTGGATTTTTAAGCGTTTCAAGGCCACCGCGAATTTGTAAGCGTTTGGATTTCCATGCTTTTGGATTTTTAAGCGTTCCAAGGATATTGCGAATTCGTAAGCATTCGTATTTCTAAGCGTTTGCGGTTTCAAGCTTTTGGATTTTTAAGCGTTTCAAGGCCACCGCGAATTTGTAAGCTTTTGGATTTCCATGCTTTTGGATTTTTAAGCGTTTCAAGGATACTGCGAATTCGTAAGCATTCGCATTTCTAAGCGTTTGCGGTTTCAAGCTTTTGGATTTTTAAGCGTTTCAAGGCCACCGCGAATTTGTAAGCGTTTGGATTTCCATGCTTTTGGATTTTTAAGCGTTCCAAGGATATTGCGAATTCGTAAGCATTTGGATTTCTAAGCATTTGCGGTTTCAAGCTTTTGGATTTTTAAGCGTTTCAAGGCCACCGCGAATTTGTAAGCTTTTGGATTTCCATGCTTTTGGATTTTTAAGCGTTTCAAGGATACTGCGAATTCGTAAGCATTCGCATTTCTAAGCGTTTGCGGTTTCATGCTTTTGGATTTTTAAGCGTTTCAAGGCCACCGCGAATTTGTAAGCGTTTGGATTTCCATGCTTTTGGATTTTTAAGCGTTTCAAGGATACTGCGAATTCGTAAGCATTTGCATTTCTAAGCGTTTGCGGTTTCAAACTTTCGGATTTTTAAGCGTTTCAAGGCCACCGCGAATTTGTAAGCTTTTGGATTTCCATGCTTTTGGATTTTTAAGCGTTTCAAGGATACTGCGAATTCGTAAGCATTCGCATTTCTAAGCGTTTGCGGTTTCATGCTTTTGGATTTTTAAGCGTTTCAAGGCCACCGCGAATTTGTAAGCGTTTGGATTTCCATGCTTTTGGATTTTTAAGCGTTCCAAGGATATTGCGAATTCGTAAGCATTCGTATTTCTAAGCGTTTGCGGTTTCAAGCTTTTGGATTTTTAAGCGTTTCAAGGCCACCGCGAATTTGTAAGCGTTTGGATTTCCATGCTTTTGGATTTTTAAGCGTTCCAAGGATATTGCGAATTCGTAAGCATTCGTATTTCTAAGCGTTTGCGGTTTCAAGCTTTTGGATTTTTAAGCGTTTCAAGGCCACCGCGAATTTGTAAGCTTTTGGATTTCCATGCTTTTGGATTTTTAAGCGTTTCAAGGATACTGCGAATTCGTAAGCATTCGCATTTCTAAGCGTTTGCGGTTTCAAGCTTTTGGATTTTTAAGCGTTTCAAGGCCACCGCGAATTTGTAAGCGTTTGGATTTCCATGCTTTTGGATTTTTAAGCGTTCCAAGGATATTGCGAATTCGTAAGCATTTGGATTTCTAAGCATTTGCGGTTTCAAGCTTTTGGATTTTTAAGCGTTTCAAGGCCACCGCGAATTTGTAAGCTTTTGGATTTCCATGCTTTTGGATTTTTAAGCGTTTCAAGGATACTGCGAATTCGTAAGCATTCGCATTTCTAAGCGTTTGCGGTTTCAAGCTTTTGGATTTTTAAGCGTTTCAAGGCCACCGCGAATTTGTAAGCGTTTGGATTTCCATGCTTTTGGATTTTTAAGCGTTCCAAGGATATTGCGAATTCGTAAGCATTTGGATTTCTAAGCATTTGCGGTTTCAAGCTTTTGGATTTTTAAGCGTTTCAAGGCCACCGCGAATTTGTAAGCTTTTGGATTTCCATGCTTTTGGATTTTTAAGCGTTTCAAGGATACTGCGAATTCGTAAGCATTCGCATTTCTAAGCGTTTGCGGTTTCAAACTTTCGGATTTTTAAGCGTTTCAAGGCTATCGTGAATTTGTAAGCGTTTGGATTTCCATGCTTTCGGATTTCTAAGAGTTTTGGATTTTTAAGCGTTCCAAGGATACTGCGAATTCGTAAGCGTTTGGATTTCTAAGCGTTTGCGGTTTCAAGCTTTGGGATTTTTAAGCATTTCAAGGCTACCGTGAATTTGTAAGCGTTTGGATTTCCATGTTTTCGGATTTCTAAGAGTTTTGGATTTTTAAGCGTTCCAAGGATACTGCGAATTCGTAAGCGTTTGGATTTCTAAGCGTTTGCGGTTTCAAGCTTTGGGATTTTTAAGCGTTTCAAGGCTATCGTGAATTTGTAAGCGTTTGGATTTCCATGCTTTTGGATTTCTAAGAGTTTTGGATTTTTAAGCGTTCCAAGGATACTGCGAATTCGTAAGTGTTTGCATTTCTAAGCGTTTGCGGTTTCAAGCTTTTGGATTTTTAAACGTTTCAAGGCTATCGTGAATTTTTGTAAACGTTTGGATTTCCAAGCTTTTGAATTTCAAAGTTTTTGCATCTCCAAGTGTTTACACGTGTTTAGTCCAAGTGGAATGCGTGCGAGAGAGTGCAAAGCGAGTTTCCAGAGCGATAGGAGTAGTTGCATGCTGAGAAACTTCGCGCCACGTTTAATCTTTACTATCAATAAACATATCATTAATCGTTAAAAGAGACATTTTCTACCTCCCCGTGCTATAAAATCACGCCACGTAGGGTTTAAATTAAAATAATCCCTACGGTAATAATACTGTATCGCGCGAACGAGCTACGAATCGTATTCGAGACGCATGCAGAAGACGACTGAGAGCAACGCGTGGAATTATTATCCGTGAAAAGCGTTAACGAGCCTGTCAACCGAGGAACGTTCAGCGCGCGTTGCAAATGCCGTGCAATGTTTTTGATTAAATTGACCGGATTTTCGACGGGACTCAATCACAGAAGCAGCACAGTTGTGGTCTAGTAAATCGATGACACGTTTCCTGTCGGCCAACTCGCTCTTCCACATTTCCTCGCCGCGAGTTAAAAATATCGCCCCTGTTAAAAGCTTTCTGGTTTTCGGGCGCAGGCGAATCAATGCACTTAGGTTTACCGTCACTGTGTGTACGCGGGTTCAAACGATCGTCTTTGTTGCCGGAAAATATCCAATACGCTATCGGAATGCTGCTTTTTGTGGCAGATTTTGTTCGCAGGCGGGCTCTCGTTTGACGATACTTTTCGAAAGCTTCGAACGTATTCGCTTTGTCGCTCAGAAATTATTTAACGAACAACTGTGGCTTAATTTTGCGCATCTCGTATTGCACGCCACGAATTATGCCATAAACGGTTAGGTTAATGTACCAGAAGCGACGTATTTGGTTAATTTAGATGGCCTTCGTAATCTCCGAATTGCAATCCTTTTTTTGTTTGAACGTTTTAGAAACAATCGAGTTTATTTGGTCCGACTATTCCACAACGAATTTTTTACTTATTCATTTATTAATTTATTTACGATAAACGGACATTTAAGAGTATACTGGTACAGTGTACGACGTGTAATAGAGAAGAAGGAAAAGTACTGTGCGAGAGTGACAAAAGAGGCAAACGTAATTATAATTATTTTAGTTATTAAATAATCCCAGAACTGCAAAAGTTAATATTACTCGAGGAGACTACTTGATCGATTAAGCCATTTACAAAGACGCATATTCCGGTAACGAGAGCATGGAATTTAAATCGCATTTGCTGATTCAAAACCTAATTTTCCTTTCCCTCTATTCGAAAATAATAATTAAATTAACGGAGGGCAAAATTAGGATTACCCTTTTCTATTTTCTCCTTACAGTATTTAAAATTACAATTGCGATCTGCCGCATGCGACGCGTTAATTATTTTCTGTGCAGTAGTTCATTCCTGCGTTTTTGATATGTATCAAGAAAGTTCGCCGCGCATAATAAATAAATGGGGGGAACTTACCGTGCTACAATGGCAGTTTTGCCAACCCTCGCGCTGCCAAGCATGACCAAGCGGTAGCAGTTACGCGGAGGAGGTTTACATGTGTCTTCCTGCGAAGATGTGGACGCAGGACTAGGGCTGACTGGGATTGGGAGGATGCCATCCTCCGAGCCCGAGGGCCCCTCCAATTCGGGGCCCGCCTGTGCACCCCTACGCCCTCGGTTGATCCTTTGCTCGGCCTCTTCCGTCGCACTTCCGCTTCTGCACAACCTCTGCACGCAGCACACGAGTCGGCCGCACGCCTCCAGCTGAAACAGTTAGTCACTTGTTAATTCGATTAATTGCGAGAAATCCAACAGGCAATTTGAATTTGTATGCTTGGAAATCCAAAGGCTTCGAAATTGGACGTGGAAATTTGAGGATTAACAATTTTGGGGCTTGGTTTAGAGGCTTGGAAGTTTGGTGGCTTTGAAATTTAGAGGCTTGCAAATTTGGGGGCTTAAAAATTTGAGGACTTGGTAATTTGGGGGTTTAGAAATTTAAGGGTTTGGCAATTCGAAGGCCTGGAATTTGAAAACTTGGAAATCGAAAGGCTTTGAAATTGGGGGCGCGGAACTTTGAGGGCTTGGAAATTTGGGGACTTAAAAATTTAGGGGCTTAAAAATTAGGGGGCTTGGAAATTTGAAGGCCTGGAATTTGAAAGCTTGAAAATCAAAAGGCTTCGAAATTGGGCGTGGAAATTTGGGGACTTAACAATTTTGGGGCTTGGTTTAGAAGCTTGGAAATTTGGTGGCTTGGAAATTTAGAGGCTTGGAAATTTGGGGGCTTAAAAATTTGAGGGCTTGGTAATTTGGGGGTTTAGAAATTTAAGGGCTTGGCAATTCGAAGGCCTGGAATTTGAAAGCTTGGAAATCGAACGGCTTTGAAATTGGGGGCGCGGAACTTTGAGAGCTTGGAAATTTGGGGACTTAAAAATTTAGGGGCTTAAAAATTAGGGGGCTTGGAAATTTAGAGGTTTGGAAATTTGAAGGCCTGGAATTTGAAAGCTTGAAAATCAAAAGGCTTCGAAATTGGGCGTGGAAATTTGGGGACTTAACAATTTTGGGGCTTGGTTTAGAAGCTTGGAAATTTGGAGGCTTGGAAATTTAGAGGCTTGGAAATTTGGGAGCTTAAAAATTTGAGGGCTTGGTAATTTGGGGGTTTAGAAATTTAAGGGCTTGGCAATTCGAAGGCCTGGAATTTGAAAGCTTGGAAATCGAAAGGCTTCGAAATTGGGGGCTTGAAAATTTGAGGTCTTGGGAATTTGGGGACTTAACAATTTTGGGGCTTGGTTTAGAGGCTTGGAAATTTGGTGGCTTGGAAATTTGGGGACTTGGAAATGTAGAGGCTTAAAAATTTGAGGGCTTGGTAATTTGGGGATTTAGAAATTTAGGAGCTTGGAAATTCGAAGGCCTGGAATTTGGAAGCTTGGAAATCCAAAGGCTTTGAAATTGGGGGCGCGGAACTTTGAGGGCTTGGAAATTTGGGGACTTAAAAATTTAGGGGCTTGGAAATTTAGAGGCTTGGAAATTTAGAGGCTTGGAAATTTAGGGACTTGGAAATTCGAAGGCCTGGAATTTGAAAGCTTGGAAATCCAAAGGCTTAAAAATTGGGGGCGCGAAATTTTGAGGGCTTGGAAATTTAGGGGCTTGGAAATTTGGGGGCTTGGAAATTTGGGGGCTTGGAAATTCGAAGGCTTAAAATTTGAAAGCTTGAAAATCGAAAGGCTTTAAAATTGGGGCCGCAAAAATTTGAGGGCTTAGAAAATTGGGGGCTTGGAAATTTGAAGGCTTGGAAATTTAGGGGTTTAGAAATTTTGGGGCCTGGGAATTGGAAGGTCTGGAATTTGAAAGCTTAGAAATCCAAAGGCTTCGAGATTGGGGCTTGAAAGTTTGGAGGTTTGTAAATTTGTGGGATTTCAAATTTAAGGGATTGGAAATTTAGGGGCATAGAAATTTGAGGGCTTGGAAATTTGAGTGCTTGGAATTTAAAAGCTTATAAAACCAAGGGCTTGAAAATTTTGAGGCTTAGAAATTCGTAAGATTGGAAATTTCAAGGCTTGGAAATCCGTAGGCTTGAAACTTAAAAGCTTGTTAATTCGGAGGCCTGGAAATGTCGTGTCTTAAAATTAGAAAGCCGGGAAATTTGAAGTCTTAGAATTTGGAAGCTTGTAAATAAAATAGTTTGACATTTGCAACTTTGTTTGTTGAAAGTTGCAACTTTCCAAAAGTTTGCGAACTGAAAGGCTTGGAAATTCGAAGGTGCGGAAATCCACAAGATTCGAACTTTGTAAGCTTAGAAATGTGGAAACTTGCGAACTTCACAGATTATAATCCTAAAGCTTAAAGATCCGATGTCTTGGCATTTAAAAGTTTGAAAACATGATACGTTAGAATTCTCGTCCTAGCAAATCCAAAAGCTTCTACGTAAACCGCAGCGCAATGGAATTGTTAATAATATCAACTCCCTCGTTTGAATACGCTTCGGACTTTCTTTTTATTCCGATCCGCGAAGCTCGCCTTCTTGGTTCATTTTCGAGATCAACGCGATAGCATTAATTTGTTGCGTTGACGCAGCATTGGTCGCGTTAACGATTTAACAGATTTCCCGTCGCGGAAGCTAAATTCTTCGCGAAAGAAAAACTCCCCTACTGGAAGATCGTGACGTTGATTTAAAATGCAAACGGACCGCCGCAACTTTCCAACGGGGTGGTTTGAAGTTTATAACAGCAGACTGAGAACCCGGCTTCGTATTTCTCCGCGGCTTTAGTATTATATTTAGTATTATATATGTAGTACGAAATGTACTTTCCAAGGAATAATCGTTGACATAGCCACGGGACACGCGAAATATCTGACAAGGAAACACCTTCGAATTGTCGACTCTGATCTTAACGTGCTTTCGCAGAGCGATAGCGTACAAATTGCTAATACCATTTTTGATACATTAGGTGTCGTTATTTAATATTTTTAAAGATACGTACGATTAATGTTTCGTACCTCGTGCATACAAATTATACGTTTATTAAAATTAAACCTGCAATCAATATTTATTAGATTCATCGCGAATGATAAGACTCCTTTATACCGTGATTAATATCGTTAGCTTTATTCGTACATAAGCTACTGTTACATTGAAAGGAGAAAATATAATTAATTAGGTAAGTTGAGCTTCATACAGGGACTATTATGCGACACTGTAATCAAAGAAGAATATATGCAAACGTTTGTGGAGCTGTGGAGAGGGGATAGAATAGGGAAAAGGAAGGGTGTTGCGTTTCGTCCTGGGCCTGCTAGTGGACTCATCAGTGCGGCTACCTAGCAGGCCCTGCCTTAGACGTTGGGATATTGGAAGGAAGGTTAAAGGCGGTATATATATGGACGAGGTAGTTGGAGCGAGTACTTTCGAGAAAGTCCTATTTTGTATGTCCCTCTAGTGGTAGGTGCAGGAGAGCCGCCACACGTTATTACTACGTTAATTTTGTTCGTAATATTTATGTAAATGTTTTTTAAAATGTAGATTTTTCCAAACATTACCGATTTTTGCTCGCTAGGCGTGTGAATGCAGCTCGATTCGTGACCCACGGATAGCGTGCTATAAGATCAGAATTGACAACTCGAATGTCTTTCCTTGTGTGTTCAACTGTGGAAAATTCATCCAATCGAATCGATCGACTCGACTCGAATCGAATCGTTTTATCGTTGCGCGCGATTGCGTGAATCTCGGACCATTGGACGGAAATTAATACGGTGCAAGTTGCCTCGTTTATATCGCTACCTAATTATCTTAATTTCCTGCCGCTTGGCGATGCGAAATTCGCCAAACGAAGCGTTCGATTTCGCGTCGTCCGACGAGCGACAAACGTTTCCCAGTGGCACGGAATTTCCTTTGGACGCGCGCCGGGTTTCGAAGATTGCCAGGGGAAATTTTTCATCGACTGTACGCGCGGATTGAGTTACACAAAAGGACGTCGAGTGTCATTCGCGTTTCGCCGGGTGAAATGGAAACGCGGAATTGACAAAGGGGGTAGATAAAAGACACGACGAGCAGCACTTCTCCACCGGCAACCCTTGTTGCGATCGTGTATGCCCTTTTAATACTAGAATCGTCGTACCAGTCGAAGCGACCCATTTGTAATTTCCCATTAAACTCGTGTAAACTACTAAAGCTACGTACGTACATATTTGCTGATTTTCCGCGGAAAATACGAACGTAGATTTGTTCGGTTCTTCTAATTCTTGCGACGCTCTACGCGAACTCATTTTTGTGTTAAATAATTAATTAAACATAACTGCAAATACTGGTGTTCTTTTTGTCGGATTACAAACGATCGCTGTAAGCGAAACGGTTAATAGTTAAACGAATGAGATAAATAAAATAAATCTGTTGGTATTCCGTGGAGCATCCCGTATATTTCTTCAAATATCTATCGCTTTTATCGCTTCGATACCAATAACGTAACTCCGTTCTCGATACTTTCAATGTCGGACCGCTACTCGAGATTTACACGCAAGCATCGGATATCAAAAGTTTGAACGATGGACCAGTAGTTTTCGCGACGCGCGTGCGTGTTCTCGATATCTTCTTGCCTCCGTGATTTATGAAATCGATCGTGAAGGAATGTCGTTCGTATTTTATGGCCACCTCATAACGCGTGCTACGATATATCGTCGCTTCTTTCTTCCCTTTTCGCGGGATAAAACAAACACCGTAGTACGCGTCGCGAAGAGATACAACCAGTATGCAAGTCCTTTTTCGAATGAAATTCAACGCGAACTTACGCAGCGACTTTAGTATTATATCTCGCTAACGGAAATTAGGTACACGGGGTAAACGTATCACGAGTATTGCCACTTTAACCCTTTGCGGACGAGAAAAAAAATAACACTTAATGTACGGTCTTAGAACTCGCGTTTCGCGGAAAGGAAATAACGAATCTTCGACCGGTGTGCTCGACGGCAAATTAATGTCGCGAGGACGCGTTTAGTAGGTGATGTGATGGATGTACACAATTTGTAACTCAACACTTATTTATTTAAAGTTAACTGTTCGACAGATGATGCTTAAACGGTGTGTGTGTGTGTTGTATGGTGTCTTTCTTAAATCTCTCGTCCTAGAGTTCTGCCCCAAAAAAAGTAAACTTCACTCAAGAGGAGTCTATGGTGGATCGGTGGGGATGTAGGAGGAACTATGTAAATAGAGTGAAATTTTGAGTGATGATTGGATTAGGGAATTTTGGAAATTGGCAAGGGTGGAGGAAAGAGGTGGTGGAGGGAAACTGGCAGTAGGGATGGCGAGGTAAGCGGTAAATTCTCGGGTTTTTCCCCAAAATTTTATGGGGGGCCCGCAAAGTGCCGCGGACTGGAGTTTTAAGGGATGGCTTGATTGCCTTTTTGATTTTGAGGGTTTACGAGCCCATCGGTACCGTGACACTAAGTTGTACGGTGCATTGTGCATCGTACACTTAACAAACTTCCATTCAGTTACGAATTAATCACAGACAGAACTTAATAATACTTAACCTATTTTCGCCGAATTATTATCAAAAGTGCTTATTAGTATCACTAGTTTCTTATATTTATTATGTCATTTCTATTAGTGTCGCAAATTTCTTGTTTTGAAAATCGACATTTACCCAGAAAATTGAGAGTTTCGGCGGCTATCTGCCGACACTCGTCCGCAAAGGGTTAAGGTTCGCGCGTAACTTTATTCAACCCTTTGCCCTGCGATTATTTTATTACCCACGCGTGCTGGCATTAGTCGATCGTTGCTTTCGTTTCGAAATCGTTTGAATATTGTACGGAAATTTGTATCCAGTAACCCCTAACCTTATTAGACAATGCCAACATTTGGAGTTCAAATTAAACTTCATCCTTAACGGTATCCATATTTTTGTCGAATCCACGTCAGAATTTGTATAACGAGTGTAACTCGTTATTGTAGGCCAAAGGGTTAACTACTTTAGAACGTCGTTGACATAAAGATCGTTCCAGTTTGGAGTATAATATTGTTCAACCACTCTTTTATTTGTGAAGATTCTTTTTATATGTTCAATATAATCAATTCATTACTACTGACTTTGTTGTACATTTTCAATTACGTAGTAACGAATTTATTATATTGAACATATAAAAACAATCTTCACAAATAAAAGAGCGGTTGAACAATATTATACTCCAAACTGGAACGATCTTTATGTTAACGACGTTCTAAAGTAAATAGTTATATATATATATATATATATATATATATATATATATATGTCTGTGTATATATATATGTATGTATAAATATATTTTGTAGCGAAAGAGTTAATCAAATACGCGTATATATTAATTTATTGATCAAAGTGTGTTGATTTGATCGAAAAAAGAAAAAAAGAAGATAAATTCCTCTATCTTTGGCAAGCTTTTAAAGCCATGTGTTCCATATTGCCAACGTTCACCTTAATCGTTAAATATCCTTTGTTTATCCGAAAATTTGCGCGATCATCGTTCGAACAGATATCGTTGCGCGTGCACTTTCGAAATAGGTTAATGCACGCCGACGCGTTTATGGAATAATACAGGAATGGAGTTTTGCGAAACGGTGAAACGGCCGTATAAATCAAGCCAAAGTGTGTATATGTGTTCGCATTTGCGTGACAATCTAGCCAACTCTCCCGGTGCATATACATAATGCAGATGAAGAAACCCATTTGTACGAAGGATCGAGCCACTTATCGGAACATAATACGTACTTACTTCCAACCGGTAGACCTTTGCGTGGAATGTTCGCCGGTGTTAATGCACGGGATAAAAGAACTCGTAATCGTCATTAAGAATTACATTAACATAACATTAACGTTGGATAACGTTACTCAATCGATGGAGGTAAATATAAATCGGGCAATTTGTCTACGCGTATTTTCGTGCGTTTCTCGAAGAATCGAAGTAATTGCAAACAAATGGTTCCCTCTTCGAACAACGCAAACAATACTGTTGCACGTAACGATAGTTTATTCGGGAAAACTTATCGTATCCACGGTTACAACTTAGACTGCGTCGGAGATACGTCGAGTTGGCGAGGAAAAGAACTCTCTGTCTGTATATTTCGCAATTTAGGGTAAATGTACCACGTACTGCCACTTTAAGGTTCGCGCTTTAAGTAACTTTATTTAACTATTTTAGAACGTCGTTAACATAGAGATCGTTCCAGTTCGGAGAATACGATTGTTCAACCGCCCTTTTATTTATGAACATTTCTCTTATATGTTCAATAGAATAAATGCATTACTACGTAATTGAAAATGTACAACAAAGTCCACGGTCTTTCGTACAGTCACTTGAAAATATTTTCATTTAAACAGAGACACGTTTTACATATATTAACACGTCAGTTTGCGTAACATATATAAGATACATAGCCTTACTGAATTATCACACGCTCCATACTTAACAATTATATTGGTCACGTTTTAATGTTCAACAGCACGTTTACCTCCCAATATTTATTTATAAATGTTAAGTGTACACGAATATGCAACGTCTACGCGTTGTTACGTAAACCGAAGTCCAAATTTAGTATGAAAATTTCTTTACTTACGATTCTTTATACGTTACTTGTTTGTGTAACAAATGTAAGACGTATAGTAAACATATCGCCTTACTCAATTGTGACACGTTCCATACTTTATAATCATAGTTTTCACGTTTTAATGTTCAACAACATATTTCCTATGCTAACTTCCTGCCTCCTAATATTTCGTTATAAATATTAAGCGTAAACGAATATAAAATGTCCATGCGTTGCTACGTAAACCGAAGTCCAAACATTTCTATACTTACGATTCTTTATACATTACTTTGCTACTAAATGAAACAATTCGGATGGCAGTGATAGGAACAGTGACAGTACGTGAATCATTTACCCTATATGCTCGGTATTTTGGTGGGATAACCATTAGTCCCTAGCGACCAACAATACGATTGTCTCCGAACTTCGCGCATAAAGGGAAAGTAGGGATGAATTATTTGTTTCGAATGCAATATCGCAGACCGTGGACGTTAGCCGAGTTTGTCGAGGAAGTTCTTCTATTATCTCAGGATAACTGGAACGTTGGTCGTCCAACGCTGTTTCAAATATAGTCTTAGTTGTATTGCGATTTAGAGTCACGATCCACTCACAGGTGAAACGTTGGCCAAGCGTGGTTGCAGAATTTTCACAGGGACCGGGTGAGAAAACGAAGGGAAGATTGGAAGGGCACGAAGGTGTTATTAATCATTCGCCTAAATATCGTGACCCAAGGCTGTCGAGTTTCACAGAGGGCTGTTTTAAAAGGCTTTTTCATCTTACGTCACGTACGTCAAGAACGGGGAGAAAGGTTTCCCTTCGACTTTCCCTGTTATGCCCGACGAGCACGTAAAAAATTATAAACCTTCGTCGTATTTCTCGACACTGCAGGTCATGTTACGTAATGTATTTTCCTGGATCAATTCCACCCCTCCCCCCAGTTTGCCATCCCTCTCGTCGACTTCAACGATGCTCGAGATCGGATCAAAGTTGAAAAGTTATTCGTCCTTATAAGATACCCGCACAAAGGGTCCTTTAACAAATGCAATGCGACGTTTTCAGCTGCGTAAAGTCCACGTTTAACTTCGTTCAATCGTAGAGTAAATGGTAGAGTAAACCACGTACTGCCACTTTAAGGTTATCGTTTTAAGTATCTTTATTTAACTATTTTCGAACGTCGTTAACGTAAAGATCGTTCCAATTTCGAGCATACGATTGTTCAACCACTCTTTTATTCATGAACATTTTTCTTATATGTTCAATATAATAAATTCATTAGTATGTAATTTGAAAATGTACAACGATGTCGAATATCCTTCGTACTATCACTTGCAAACTTTTCATTTAAATAGAAACTCGTTTTTACATATATTAACACGTCGGTTTATATATTTTTAAACTATTGTAAATTCTAAGCTGTGAATCTTAGAAGCGAAAGGATACACAAAAATTCGTAAGTGACTGCTTTGTTTCTTAACTTTTGTCGGTAAAGTGTATTTCTGAGACCACTTTGACGAAACAATTTTCAGTTGCGAGTCGAACGTCGAAGTAAGCTAAACAGATATCCAAGTTCCAACTCGTCAAATTTCTAAGCTTTCGAGTTTCGACCCATTCAATTTCCAATCTTCTGAGATATTGGACTTTGCAACTTTTTTAATAACCATGGCTTCGAATTTGCAAGTCTTTGAATGTCCAAGCTTTCGAATTTGCAAGTCTTTGAATGTCCACGCTTTCGAATTTGCAAGTCTTTGAATGTCCAAGCTTTCGAATTTGCAAGTCTTTGAATGTCCAAGCTTTCGAATTTGCAAGTCTTTGAATGTCCAAGCTTTCGAATTTGCAAGTCTTTGAATGTCCAAGCTTTCGAATTTGCAAGTCTTTGAATGTCCAAGCTTTCGAATTTCCAAGCCTTTGAGTTTTAAAGCTATTGGATTTCCAAGCTCTCGAATGCCAGACTATCTAATTTCCAAAGCTATGCATCTCGAATCTTTCAAACTTCCAAGCCTTCGAATATCCAAGCCATTCAATTTCACACTCAATTAACTCGATTGGCAACAAATTCGATAGAAATTTGCCGGAAGAAAACGATACCTAAAACAGTCATTCGATAGGAGATCATTCTATTATTCTTTTTTCTTTTTTTTTTAATAATTGTTGCCACGCGCAATTCATCGTTTAACGTAACGTGTACAGTGATGAAATATCAATTTCTACGAACACGATATTTCAGAGTTCGAGCCACGGTGTAAATTGGTTGCGCAATCATAATACGCGCAAATATTTCCAATATGTTGTTTGCAACGTCCTTTGTCGATCGTTCGTTGGAATGCCTTCGTTTGCTGTTTGTTCTTTCCCCTTTTTTTTTAAAATATTCGCTTTGAATGACTTTTGGCGGTGGTTACAATACAATCGATTACAGCGAACGCGCTTGAATGCGTTTTTTTCGCCAAATATTGGGTTGCCCCGAAAGTTCATGCCGCATTATATTTACATTGTATTTCAATGCTTTTTGAAACAGCCAATGATTAGATACGAACTGCACCTTAATTTAGCTGTCCGAGTAAAGTTCAAAAAACATTTCTGGGGTAGCAAAATGCTTCTATTACAAGAAGCTACCTGAATATAAAGCTACCTATCAAAATATAAACACGGTCATGTAAAAACTTCCATAAAAACGTGGCTTTTGGAAATTTTTTAAACGTCCCTCCTGCGGTTAAAATATCTGAGAAAATTTCAAGATGCATATAGAACTGGCGAAAGCATCTCCGATTTTTCTTACCACTTTTTATCGCGAGCGAGATCAAAGAAAATATAGTTTAAACTGTAACTATCCTAATAATAAGGTTTGGGGGTTGAAACGTACCCTAAAATGTATTATTTATTAACGTGTCACAAATTGAATGTTATTTATTTATCGATACTCGTACTATGCTATTCGACTGTACCTTTTCATTAGAAAATTCGGCACGAACCATCCGGACAACCCCATAGGGTAAATGTACCACGTATTGCCGTTTTAAGGTTCGCGCGTAACTTTATTTAATTATTTTAGAACGTCGTCAACATAAAGATCGTTCCATTTCAATAATATCGTTCAACCGCTCTTTTATTTATTAACATTCTTTTTCTATGTTCGATATAATAAATTCATCACCACGTAATGGAAAATGTACGAAAAAGTCCGATGTTCTTCGTACCGTCACTTGAAAACTTTTCGTTTAAATAGAACGTTTACCATATATTAACACGTCGGTTTGCGTAACAGATATAAGATATACAGTAAACGTATCGTCTTACCGAATTATGACACGTTTCATACTTTGCAATTTTATTGATCACGTTTTAACGTTCAATAGCACATTTACCTGCCAATATTTCTTTATCAATATTAAGTGTAAACGAATGTACAATGTCTATGCGTTGTCACGCAAACCGAAGTTCAAATTTAGCAGGAAAATTTGTTTACTTCCGATTCTTTACACTTTGCTATTAAATAAACGAATTCAAGTGGCAGTTATAGGAACAGTGACAGTGCGTGGGTGATTTATTCTATATTATACGTATCTCCAACGAGTAATTTACAGAAAGGTGAAGTTTTCTAAATTAAACAGCTGCATCGACGACCACCGTTTCGCCCTCGTTAACGTAAATTGAAAAGCAGCGTTACGTTTAACGTTCCCCGCTCGTCTGTTCGACGCGACAAAAAATTAATACGGCAATTAAAAGCGTCGAGCGTACAACGCGCTCACGGTACGTAAACAGTGCTTGTTATACGTTTGTGATTTCCCGATAGCTTGTAATACATCTCAAACAGAGCAATTAAAAAGCGCGTTGAAACGGCTTCCAAAAATCTCCTCTTCTTCTCTATTTGTACTCTTTATCTGTACTGGAATATAACTGTTAGCGTAATTCATACGTTTCGTAAAAACGTTTTGAAAGACGGTAAATATTGTTAAAGTAATCGGCGGAGTTAAAGTAATACGTCTCAAATGCAGCAATTAAAAAGCGCGTTGAAATAGCTTACAAAAATCTCATCTTCTTCTCATTCTTCATTTGTACTAAAATATAACTATTAACGGTGTTTATACGTTTCGTAAAAATGTTTGGAAACGTTAAATTGTGTTAAAGTAATCACCAGAGCTTTTGGACTTGCTTCTGGAACTTCTTCTATTAATATCTCTAAGTTCTCGATTTTCTAACCAATTACACTGTCAAGCTTTTAGAGTCTTAAAGCTTTGGAATTTCAAGTCATTCAGATTCAAAGTCTTGGAATTCAAAGGCATTAAGTTTCCAAACTTTTTAATTTTCAAGTCGTTTAATTTTCAAGCTTTCAAACTATAAGCTGACAAATTTCTCTTCTTTTTAACGTTTAACTCTTTTAATTTCCAATGATTTAAATTGTCAACCCACCAAAGTTCCAAGCTTTCAAGTTTCTACCCTTTTTAACGTTTAACTCTTTTAATTTCCAAGCTTTCGATTCGCAAGCATTCGAATTGCCAAGCCGTCAAAGTTCCAAGCTTTCAAATTCCAAGCTATCAAATTTCTACCGTTTTTAACGTATAAATCTCTTAATTTCCAAGCATTTAAATATGTCAACTCATCAAAGTCCCAAGCTTTCAATTTTCTACCCTTTTTAACGTTTAACTCTTTTAATTTCCAAGCTTTCGATTCGCAAGCATTCGAATTGCCAAGCCGTCAAAGTTCCAAGCTTTCAAATTCCGAGCTATGAAATTTCTATACTTTCAATGTCTAAGTCTTTCTATTTCCAAGCATTTAAATATGTCAACCCATCAAAGTTCCAAGCTTTCAATTTTCTACACATTTTAACGTTGAACTCTTTTAATTTCCAAGCTTTCGTATCACAAGCATTCGAATTGCTATCTCGTCAAAGTTCCAAGCATTCAAATTCCAAGCTATCAAATTTCTACCTTTTTAACGTATAAATCTCTTAATTTCCAAGCATTTAAAGTTGTCAACCCATCAAAGTTCCAGGCTTTCAATTTTCTACCCTTTTTAACGTTTAACTCTTTTAATTTCCAAGCTTTCGATTCGCAAGTATTCGAATTGCCAAGTCGTCAAATTCCAAGCTATCAAATTTCTACCCTTTTAACGTATAAATCTCTTAATTTCCAAGCATTTAAAGTTGTCAACCCATCAAAGTTCCAGGCTTTCAATTTTCTACCCTGTTTAACGTTTAACTCTTTTAATTTCCAAGCTTTCGAATCGCAAGTATTCGAATTGCCAAGTCGTCAAATTCCAAGCTATCAAATTTCTACCCTTTTAATGTTTAAATCTCTTAATTTCCAAGCATTTAAATTTGTCAACCCATCAAAGTCCCAAGCTTTCAACTTTCTACCCTTTTTAACGTTTAACTCTTTTAATTTCCAAGCTTTCGAATTGCCAACCTGTCAAAGTTCCAAGCATTCAAATTCCGAGCTTCCGGATTTGCGAACTTCCGTGAAAGCCATCGAACTCCCACAGCGCAGAAAGATAATTACGTAGGCTAGATTGTCGGCTCAGTATGAACTTGGGATAAGTTGTACATTGGTGTATCGCGGTCTGCTTCTCATTCGCTATTCCCTTGCTCCTCGCCAACCGCTAAACATCCAGCGAAAAAGCTTCGCTACGTCGGCGGCGCGCCGTGAACTTGTTAAGTCGCGTGTCGGTTGGCAGAAGAAGGCACTCTGGCGTTCTTAAATATTTCAACGGGCCGAGAATCACAAATGGCCGAGTCGCGTCGCGAGCAACGAATAAAAGCTCTCGTATTTATTACCATTTCTATCGTAATCGGCGGTTATTGCCAAGCTTCGTTGCCTGCAGTTTATCACGGTCATTTCGCCCGAGAAGTTTTACGACCGACTCGTGGCTTCCTTCGACGTAGGGTACATGTCCTAATTACTGTAAGTGTTCCTGTAACCGACACTTGACCGAATTATTACATTACACGTTACTAGATAACCGTATCAAAGTAGAGGAAAGCTTATTTTACAGAGAAAACTTCGAGAAGAATACGATAGTATTTTTTTCGCACTTTTTAAAATCGTGACATTGAATCTCGATTCGCGGCATATGAGTTTGTTTACAATTTGCAGTATTAAAAACGAACTTCTTCAACTTAAGAAACATTGATCCGAATAGGTCGTATCTTTACGATTAAAATGGGGGAAAAATGAGGTTCGCATCTTTAATAGTTTTGGAGATAATAATATTTTTATGAAGGTACTTTTCGTGAAACGCGGTGAAATTTTCAACAAACTTCAACGTCCTGCAATTTTTAAACACGTTCATTATCGACGAAACGATGACTTGAACCCACCATAATTTCGCGTAGAGTACAACGTACTTAAATTTGAACAAAATCCCAGACATCTAGGGGAAAAAAGTGATCGATTTGTCGTGGAATGACCCATATACTAAACGTCGCGCCTTTACTGAATTATAGCACGTTCCATACTTTCTAATTACATTGTTTTTGTAGACCGAAACTCGGGGAGGCGAGGAAGATACAATTCAATTCGTTTAACGTTACTTTATTCTTTCGGCGAGCGATAGACGCAGACAGTCCTGTCGTTGACCGGCGTACCATTTTATATTTTCTATTTTCGAATGGTGGGGAAGAGTCCCGATGGAGAGAGCTAAGGGGTATGTTACCCCTTAGAATTTCCCACTTCCCCGTCAACGGTCATTCCGTCTTTCCCGTTACCTACCCGGAACTCGGCAGCCAGCGATAAAAACCAAGGATCGCCTCGACTTTGAAATCACATGCGAAAATAACGAAATTACAACTATCCCAAAGCTTGGGTTCACGTGCTGACCAGCTGCAAAATTAACAAGTACTGGTTCCTTGGGCTTTATTGTTGCTATGGCAGGCTCTCACCCTCTAACACTCGCTACGCGACCATATAATTAAGCCTACGGGTCTACATTTGAATCACGTTTTAATCTTCAACAGCACATTTACCTCCTAATATTAATTTATAAATACCAAATGTACACGAATATACAACGTCTATGCGTCGTTACGTAAATCGATGTCCAAATTTAGTATGAAAATTTGTTTACTTACTCGTCTTCGTACAATTACTTTGCTATTAACCCTTTGCGGACGATGAATAGTAACACTTAAGAGAGTATTTTGATTTTCAATTCCAAGCCTTTAAACTTTCCAAGCTTCTGAATTCCAGATCGTTCCATTCCCAAAACTGTGAGACGTTTATTAACGATATTAATTTAAATTTTCTGCTTTAACATCAACGTGCGTCCACTGAACCTAAAAAATGATCAGGCGGTTATTTGTAGACACTCGTCCGCAAAGGGTTAAATAAACGAATTCAAGCGACGATTATAGGGACGCTAACGGTAATTCGGACATCCACCGGAAATGTACTGTTATGCTGCATCACTCTCCACACTGACTCAACTATGACTTTGCCCTCTTGGTCATAGTGTGAGTCAGATGTTTTGGCCGCTGCAGGCCCTATGACAGCGTGGGCCAGCGACAAAACTGATAGAACTAGGACTATTTAAGGGACAATCTGGCAAAACTCGGGTGGACTTCGATATTCGCGACAGTAGTGTTTAGACGTGCGTCGATGTGCAGTTTCTTGTGAACATTCTGTTGGTGACCTATTCAATAAAAACTTCTGATTATCAAGAAGAAGAAGGATCATTTCTCGAGGGAACCCAATCCTTTCCTTTTTCACGGCATAACAGTACGAAAAGTATCGAACGCGTCTCAGTCTCGTCGCTACTTCCAAGTCCGATAAACCAGCCAGCAAATTATTTAGGAACGAGCGCCGCTGGTCGCTCCTTTCCGTCTTTTATTTCACGCCCTTCTCGCGTTTGAAATGATTAATGGCCCGATGGCAAAGACGCTTCGCGGCCAAGAGAAATTTTAATTAGTGTCAAAGAACAGCTACGTGTCTCGATTGCCAAAGTTTTGCTTGCCTTTGTCGTACGCGCGCGCGAGCAAAGGAGGATAAAAATGGTGCGCTTTCTTGAACACAAGAGAACGCGAAGTGGAGAAAGTTTTCGAGAAAGATATATATATATATATATACGTTCGAAGTTTCCAAACGAGGTGGAAAATTTTTTCCCCGTACTTTCGAAGTTTCCGCGAAAGTTTTCGGTGCAGCGCGTCTCAGCTCGCGGTTTCTAATGGATAAATTGCATCGTCTGTTTTGATAAATCGAGCGACTGGTTAAACAATACTCGAATCTTTCCGTACTCTTTACTCGCTGTAGGATTTATTAAACTTTTGAGTGGCGAGTAATTTTGGGATCGGTGGGTTTCTCGATTTAACTTGGAAAACGACGCTTGCAATCGATCTTCCGTATCGCCATCGTCATTTCATTAATTATCGTAACGCTTCCGTAGACCAGAATAACTAGACTGCGGATTTTTATGCGTTTGCGGAACGGTGAAACAGCAAGAAAGCACGGAACGTATACAGTTTGCAAGATTCTATTGAATACCCAAGACAAAGTATGTATTATAATTATTTAGAGAGCGAAACGAATATCTATTACGGTCCCACCTCTTCAATTTAATCTTCAGACTAATAGTAACTCGTACATGATTCCACGTCAATAAATGATTCCCAATTTTATCCATAAACAACGTCGTCCCTGGTGGGTTAATTAATAATGGAATACTTTGTTGGTTTCCTTTCGGATTACAAGTGTTCCGCTTCAGTACCATTTACAACGTAATCTTATTATACATCTATGTATATGTACCTTCATATCATACTCTATTTCCTTATCCTGAAATTAACAAAACACACGATAAATGTACCACGTAAGTACTGACACTTTAAGGTTCGCGCGTAACTTTATTTAGCTATTTTAGAACGTCGTTAACGTAGAGATCGTTCCAGTTTCGAGCATACGATTGTTTAACCGCTCTCTTATTCATGAACATCTTTGTTATATGTTCAATATAATAAATTCATTGCTACGTAATTGAAGATGTACAACAAAGTCTAGTGTCCTTGTTACTGTGACTTGAAAACTGTTCGTTTAAATAGAAACACGTTTTACATATATTAACACGTCAGTTTGCGTAACAGATATAAGATATATAGTAAACGTGGCGCCTTACCGAATTATCACACGTTCCATACTTTACAATTATGTTGGTCACGTTTCAATGTTCAACAGCACATTTACCACCTAATATTTATTTATAAATATCAAATGTAAACGAATACACAATGTCTATGTGTTGATACGTAAACCGGAGCCAAAGTATGATAATTTATCTACTTACGATTCTTTATACGTTACTTTGCTATTAAATGAACGAGTTAAAGTAGCAGTTATAGGAACAGTGACAGTACGTGGGTCATTTACCCTATACGAGTTTATTTTTCAGCTTCTTCAATCTTGTTAAAGGAACTTGCTTTTATAAAATAATTCTCACTTATTCTTCCATTCCAGTGACCTACTATTATCTTATCACGCGTTCCATACTTTACAATTATATCGGTCACGTTTCAATCTTCAACAGCACATTTACCACCTAATATTTAGTTATAAATATCAAGTGTAAACGAATACACAATGTCTCCGCGTTGTTACATAAACCGAAGTCCAAATTTAGTATGAATATTTCTTTACTCACGATTCTTTATACATTATTCTGCTATCAAGTAAACGAATTCAAGTGGCAGTTATAGGAAAAGCGACAGTACGTGGGTCATTTACCCTACATATATTGTATACCGTTCTCCTTCTCGTGAACCGAGTTAGCCGGAACCGGGACGTGCCCGAAACCGATAATACAAATCCAGCCTAAGAATGGTCGTAACGCGTCTACGGTAGTCGTCGTACACGAAGAAAGGGAGAAAAATGGATAAACGTAAGGGACAGATGGCCAAAAGTGATCCATAACGCTCGGCAAGGGATAAGAATAAATTCATTTAAGAGGCCCTGACGACGCACGGCTGCTCCAGTAAACTTTCATCCCAGTTTCTTTCGAGCGAACGCGTGTTCTCCTGATCGCCTCGGTTCCTTTTCCAGGAGTAACCTCCTTTTTTTCTTTTTCTTCCATCTTCGGCAACGAACTCGGCGCGCTCTGACCGGCACTCTTCGCTCAACGATTCTTCGAAGATTAAATTTCCAGGAAAAAGTTGATCGAACCAGAGGGCGGTTACGAGTTGAAAAGTCCGCCACCCATGAGTCGCATTCTTCCCTAAACCGCATCACAGACGCGTATTTCGCTGCAACCTTCTCGTCGAATATATTCAAGAGACGATTTTCGTAAACTCGAGCGCCTCGTCGGGGATGCATCCCGTCTTACGGGTTCCGTGAATTTTCGAGAAATATCGGTGCAGCTTTTCTTCGCTTCGAATAGGTAAACTAGTGCGACAAATTACGCAAATCCGTGCGTTTATTAACGCTAGATTTACGGGATCAGGACAGTGAACTTTGTTGTATATTTTCAAGTACGCAGTGATCAATTCATCATATTCAACGTACAACAAAGTGCCCATAAATAAAAGGGGCTGTTGAACAATGTCGAGCTCGAAACTGGAACATCTGTTACGTTGAATACGTTCTAAAATAATTAATGAAAGTTACGCGCGTAGCTTAAAGCGGCGGTAATTGGGTAAGTACTTACATCTACCCTAGCTGTCACGCGAGATAAAACAACCCGCGCAGGGTTGATTGCATAAGCAAGCTGGCTAACGTCCCAGGTATTTACATGCTCGTTTTGGCCTACAAAACTTGCACAACGACGTCCTTGCGCGTCAACAGGGGCGCATTGTCACGCGCCTCGCGTCAGGACAAAGAAAACTTTGCGCTCCGTTCGTCAGACTCGCGTTGTTCCACGCTTGAAAAGGAGCAATCAGTGGGTGAAATCGTGCGAGGAATCTTGTCCTAGTCGTTAAGCCGTTCGCGGGAAGCCTGCAAAATCCTTGGGGCCACGATTATCCGTTCGCAGGACGCCAGAGCAGTGAGATAAGAGATAACGAGCTGTCGGTTGTTCCAAGCTAAAGCACCGGTTCCACCGAGCTCTAGCGCTTCCCATTTGCTCGCCGCCATTTGCATAGCCGCCACTCGGTCTACGGATCTCGCCTACGAGTATACCCTATCAAAGGCGGCCCGTTGCCATTTGTATTCATGCGCGTATCCCCGCAGGACAAGTGTTAAATCACCCTTCGCGATCGCCATTTCGGCTACGATCGCACTAGCTTGCCAGCAGAAAGGAAATTTTCACGGCCACCGAAGTCGTCGAGCGTCGGAGACGTTCTCACGAAGTAAAGAGAACTGTGGAGCTGTGGAAAGGGGATAGAATAGGAAAGGAAGGGTGCTGCGTTTCGTCCTGGGCTTGCTAGTGGACTCATCAGTAAAAGGCTACCTAGCAGGCCCTGCCTTGGACACTGCGATATTGAAAGGAAGGTTAACCCCTTTGCACTACAATGACGAGTCACACTCGTTTCATCGGTTATGGCGTAGATTCAATAAAAGTGGATACTATTGACTGTGAAATTTAATATTAACTCGAATTTTAGCTTTGCGTTATAATAATGGATGTTATTAAATAAAAGCCGTTCGAAAGGTTCAGCTAATTTGCCCTTAATACGATGTAAAAACAGTGATTAGCTAACATTAGCAAACGTGAGTAATGAAATAGTCGTAGCGCAAGGGGTTAAAGGCGGTGTATATATGTAGGATCCTGCGAGCCGTATCGCCCTTGTATAGCCGAAAAAGGAAACTGCGCCGCCGGCGGGGATAGAACCCAGATCTACGAGTCACTTAATCGATCGCGTTAACCACTACACCACAGTCCCACTGGGCCTTATACCGTGTGTTAACGTTCTCCTTCGGCATATACTGTCCTTTCTCTTCGTGTCTATTGGGTCTAGAAGGGTCCACCATCCTACATATATATGCACGAGGTAGTTGGAGCGAGTGCTTTCGAGAAAGTCGTCTATTTCGTATTGTAGGATCGGGCGGGCCGTATTGCCCTTGTATAGCCGAAATAAGAAACCCAGGGGATCGAAACCCAGATCTATGAGTCACTAATCGATCGCGTTAACCACTACACCACAGTCCCACTGGGCCTTATACCGTGTGTTAACGTTCTTCTTCGGCATATACTGTCCTTTCTCTTCGTGTCTATTGGGTCTAGAAGGGTCCACCATCCTACATATATATGGACGAGGTAGTTGAAGCGAGTGCTTTCGAGAAAGTCGTCTATTTAGTATTGTAGGATCGGGCGGGCCGTATTGCCCTTGTATAGCCGAAATAAGAAACCCAGGGGATCGAAACCCAGATATCTACGAGTCACTTAATCGATCGCGTTAACCACTACGCCACAGTCCCACTGGGCCTTATACCGTGTGTTAACGTTCTTCTTCGGCATATACTGTCCTTTCTTTTCGTGTCTATTGAGTCTAGAAGGGTCCACCATCCTACAGTATGTGCCTCTAATGGTAGGTTCAGGAGAGCCGCCACAGAACCCTCGAAAGCTTTTACTATAATACAAAACGCTTTATTCGTGATAGACTTTTACAGTCGCGAAAGAATCGTACGCTGCGATTGCTCGCAAGTCGCTACTACGTTAGCGTATCTCTATTCGCTGTTATAATCACTGCTCGTGGGCCCTAAAGCATGAATTTTGTGGGAGATAAAATGTCGCGTGAATGGTAATGAACTAGCGGCTGATCGAACAGCGTTTGGGACCGAGTGTCTGGAGTTTGGCGTGCGAACGGAGGGTGAATTGAACGTGACGGACCGGGTCTTACGAATGTCCGAGACGAGTGAGAGAAACAGAGAGACAGAATGCGAAAGAATGAATGCTTGCGTGGGTATAGAACGCGTGAAAAGTGTGCGTGGCAGAGTTCAGGCAGACAGGACGTCGCCTTTGCCATTGGAAGCCTTCGAATCTCAACATCCTTCGAATCTTGCAAGTACTCGGAAATCCTAGAAGTCTTCGCATCTTCGAATTTGAGTATGGGATCTCTTCGAATATTGCATATCTCTTAATTCGCGTTACCTTTATCGCCAGTGAATAGCAAATGTTTATACAAATTCATAGAATTTATGAACGCAAGCACGGAAAACCTAGGAAACGAAATCTAAACGGAAACCTATTTGCTTTGCCTTTTAAATATTACACGAATCCTTTACGTTAGTATTCAAGTTTTTCGATAGTATTCAAGTTTCGCTATAAACGCGAAATCACCTTCGATCCAAGTTTCTGTGTTCGAGAGGAGTCGTTGCTTTCAAGACCCGAAGAAGCGTTCGGCTTTATTTCTGCAAGAAACTGCTTAACTTGGTCACGGATGCTGGTTGATTTAATTGTCGCATCGATTCCACGATTAACCTGATCACCGTCGACCATCCAGTTTAAAAACATTCCAGCGAAGAAGCTCCGTTCGATTCTCTGCTAATTCGAGACGGTTCGTTTAAAGCGGGACGATTCCATCGAGTTGCACCGAGCATCGTTTCGCGAAATGGAATCGTCCGTTCCGTGTTTTCGCCACTGCACTGTCTGCCGCGAGCCGTGTTATTCTACTTACCGAAAATTCCCGTCGAACATTCCTACCATTGGCCAAGCATCGGAAAAGTCGGTGCAAGCCTCGACAGGGAAACACACACTGATGCTCGTATAATATTTCACTCGCTCACGATTAAGTATACTCCCTACGATACTCGAATTAATTTTAACGACCATTTTTCGCTCGGCGAGCGAGTCGGTCCTCTTGGGACGTTGAAATAGGATAAATGACCCACGTACTGTCACCGTTCCTATAACTGCCGCTTGAATTCGTTCATTTAATAGCAATGTATAATGAATCGTAAATAAAGAAATTTGCATGCTACATTTGGACTTCGGTTTACGTAACAACGCATAGACATCGTGTATTCGTTTACACTTAATGTTTTTAAATAAATATTAGGAGGCAAACGTGCTGTTGAACATTGAAACGTGACCAATATAATTATAAAGTATGGAACGTGTCATAATTTATTAATTATTAATTATCACACGTATTAACCCTTTGCGGACGAGCGTCGACAAATAGTCGCCTAATCATTTTTTGGCTTTCCGAACCCATGTCGACTTTTAAAGCACGAAACTTAATGCAACGAATACTTAACGCAATAATAAACATTTGAAATCGTTGGAAATGAAATGGTTTCGAACTCGAGAGCGTGAAAACTCAAAGTCGTAGAATTAAAAACTAAAGTACTCCCATAAGTGTCTATATACTTCTCGTCCGCAAAGGGTTAATCATTACTATATATCTTATGTCTGTTACACTGAAACTGACGTGTTAATATATACGGAAAACGTGTTTCTATTTAAACGATAAGTTTCCAAGTGACAGTACGAAGGACCGTAAACTTTATTGTACAATTTTCAATTACGTAGTAATGAATTTATCGCATTGAACATATAAAGAAAAATGTTCGTAAATAAAAGAGCGGTTGAACAATCGTATGCTCGAAACTGGAACGATTTTTACGTTAACGACGTTCTAAAATAGTTAACGAAGCTTAAAGTGGCAGTACGCGGTACTACATCTATCCTGCAGGACACATCGAAGGACGGATTGAAACTAGGGGCGAGAATACGCGCGCGATAACCGTTGTCTCTTCTTTCGCCTTTAAAAATAGATTCTATTAGTATTGCCGCGAAACTTCTTCCTATTTTTAGCATGAAACAGCTAGGAAAAGTTCTCGCGACGCGTTGACAGTGAAAAGTGTTTGCGAGAAGGGAATTTTAACCCTTTGCAGATGAAAGTTTTCGAAACTTTCGATAGTGCACTTTGGTCGCTTGATATTGGAATTATTTAACATGCTTGTTGTTAAGTATGCAAATTAATTCAGTCCCTTTATCTCCAAACTTTTGGCACCTGATATTCATTCGAAGTCGATACTTTTCTATTTCTTAAGCTACGAATTTTCTTCGTAAAGGCACGAATGGTAAAGCTGTTGAATATTGAAGCTGCATTCGATCGTATGTAAGTAAACATTGATAATACTTTATTCGTTTTCTTACGGATCACAACCATCGTTACCACTCTACGTAATATTATTACACCTCTACGTATCGTACTGTGTTTCCTTATCTTAAAAATGAACAAAGCACAGCTTATGACTTATATAAAATATCGAGTATTAAACAGAAACAAAAACACAGAGATTACTACCTGTACATAATATCCCATTTTTACGAGTAAACCTTAAATCTTGAGTAATCTCGAAGGCTCGCAATTAATTTGTTCACCTAATCCCTGGAAAGTAATTCGTCTGTCCTAAATGATAATCTCGATCTTACCATTTACCAATTACGGCGTTGATTCAATGTCAACAAAATTCTACTTGCAACACAGCTGAACTTTGGTTTGATTTTCAATTTCAATTCGCAGAATGTTTGACGATCGTTAATTAAACGTTGCGTATATAACGTTCGAATATTTTGCACGCAACACGATACAAAGCGAACGTATAACTTACGTGGCATGCATCGGTAGTGAGAAAGATTGTACGGCGAGGGGTTAATATATGACGCTTTTCTGGATTAAGATGCGAAAGTTAACCTTGAAACGTCCTGCAGCCTTATTGATTTTTCTCTACTAAACTTCCTCGACTGTAAAACTCACCCTCGCCGTGGTACTTTGCAAAAGGTGCCCTCAATCTTGACATACCATTATCCCGCCCTTTCATCTTGCGATAAATGGGAGAACACCTTCTTGCTCCTCGAAATATTTACCTATCAAAATGTGGAAAATCTTCGGGGAGATGTAAAACAAGGATCGCAGTTCGGTAAACCACCGATCAAACGTGATTCTATGTAACAGCGCAGCTTCCGGATTTTTATCCACTTATAGGAAACTTAGATATGCCACTCTGTGTTTCTAAGAGAAGGGGTTAACCCTTTACGCGCGGGGAGCAGTAAAACTTATGGGGGTACTTCGGGTGTAAAGTTCCAAGTATTTGAATTTTCATGCTTCTCGATTTCTAAGCCTTTGAATTCCCAAATTTCTTACGTAAAAACCTTTGAATTTCCAAACTATGAATCTCAAGTCTGAATTTCCAAGCTTCTCGATTTCTAAGCCTTTGAATTTTCAAGTTTCGAATTTCAAGTCTTTGAATTTGCAAGCATTTCGATTTCTAACACTTTGAATTTCCATACTTCCGAATTTCAAGTCTTCGAATTCTAAATCTTTGGATATCCAAGCTTCTCGATTTCTAAGCCTTTGAATTCCCAAATTTCTTACGTAAAAACCTTTGAATGTTCAAACTATGAATCTCAAGTCTTTAAATTTCCAAGCTTCTCGATTTCTAAGCCTTTGAATTTCTATACTTTCGAATTTCAAGTCTTCGAATTCCAAATCTTTGAATTTCCATACTTCCGAATTTCAAGTCTTCGAATTCCAAATCTTTGAATTTCCAAGCTTCTCGATTTCTAAGCCTCTGAATTTGCAAGCTTCGAGTTTCAAGTCTTTGAATTTCCAAGCTTCTCGATTTCTCAGCCTTTGAATTTTCAAGCTTCGAATTTCAAGTCTTTGAATTTCCAAGCTTCTCGATTTCTAACCCTTTGAATTTTCATACTTCCGAATTTCAAGTCTTCGAATTCCAAATCTTTGAATTTCCAAGCTTCTCGATTTCTAAGCCTCTGAATTTGCAAGCTTCGAGTTTCAAGTCCTTGAATTTCCAAGCATTTCAATTTCTAACCCTTTGAATTTCCATACTTCCGAATTTCAAGTCTTCGAATTCCAAATCTTTGAATTTCCAAGCTTCTCGATTTCTAAGCCTCTGAATTTGCAAGCTTCGAGTTTCAAGTCTTTGAATTTCCAAGCTTCTCGATTTCTCAGCCTTTGAATTTTCAAGCTTCGAATTTCAAGTCTTTGAATTTCCAAGCTTCTCGATTTCTAAGCCTTTGAATTTCCATACTTCCGAATTTCAAGTCTTCGAATTCCAAATCTTTGAATTTCCGAGCTTCTCGATTTCTAAGCCTCTGAATTTGCAAGCTTCAAATTTCAAGTCCTTGAATTTCCAAGCATTTCAATTTCTAACCCTTTGAATTTCCATACTTCCGAATTTCAAGTCTTCGAATTCCAAATCTTTGAATTTCCAAGCTTCTCGATTTCTAAGCCTCTGAATTTGCAAGCTTCGAATTTCAAGTCTTTGAATTTGCAAGCATTTCGATTTCTAACCCTTTGAATTTCCATACTTCCGAATTTCAAGTCTTCGAATTCCAAATCTTTGAATATCCAAGCTTCTCGATTTCTAAGCCTTTGAATTTCCAAGCACCGAATCCTAAGCCTTTGAATTCCAAATCATCGAATTCTTAAGGCTTTCAAGCGTTTATCAGCCATATTAATTTTAATTTTTGCTTGAAAAATTGACGTGTGTCCAGAAGATGATAAATCATTGGGCGTCTATTTGCGATGAACCGTAAATATAATATACTATAATAAATATATAATATAATATATAATAAAATACAATAAAATATAATATGATGCAGCTATTGCTTTTCAACCCTTTGCACTCGAAACCATTTTTAACAATATGATAAAATAGCAACACCAACGCATTTTTCCAACTTGTCGTAAGCTTGCGAGAACGTAATGCACCATGTATTCCTATTAAAAGCAGCAATTTGCTTCGATTTCGAAGAAACGGAAATTGCATTGGGGGAAAGGAAAACTAAAGAATCGTAAACCTCAATTTCCGATCAGATTAAAAAAAAAAAAACAACGTAAACCTTTCGCTTTTACAAACCATCGAAGCGCAAAGGTTTAATATGCCGAAGCCTGGCGAGAGTTTGCGAAAGCTTGCGCGGAAAGAAGCATGTTGCGGTGGAGAATTAACCGCGGTTAACGCAATCAAAAGAGGCGTTTAAGTTATCGGGACAACGGAACCAAAGGATGTACGAGAGATCGCGCGGTAGCGACGAAGTTGCGTCGAAGTAACGGGAGAAAACTTCCGGCCGTTAACAAAGTTACCTGATGGAAAGTTGCGAAGAAGCCAATTTCACGACGAGCCGAACAATTTCGAGTGGTCATACCTTGCCTGTTTTAAATTATCGTCAACGACGCCCGCGACGTGCAAATTATTTCGTAATATCCTCTGCCCAACTATATCGGCAACTTCCAAACTACGTTCACCTGTTTCAAACTTTTGCTAAATTTCAAGAGAAATCTTCGCGAGTATCCTACCATGTAGGAACTTGTTAATTAAGACACTTTTATTGTACTTTCTTTCTCCGCTATACGCGGAGTTCTGCGGAGAATCTTAGCTTACTCGAGTTCCTTAATTTCATCTATTTGTTTCTACGAAATTTTATTATTACGACATTACGATATTAAGATATTTTATTATTACGAAAATCGAGTCAAGAGTAGTATGCACTCGCGATGCAAACTATGGTTCAATTCAAATCAAAAGTACCATAGAGTTTTCTATACCAAAGTCCAAAAAGTGTTTGTCTCCGGTCTCTTCTATATCTATCGAACAAAGTAAATAACTTCGTCGCAGCGAAAGGGTTAATATTCTAGATATTACCCGCAATTTCCTTTCCTCTCCTAAAGTTTTATCTAAAAAGTTTCCCAAGCTACAATTCCAAATCCACTCGTTCTTTCTATTCTTCTTCTTTGGAATGCATAATGAATTCGAAACGGGGAAACGTTCGCCGGCAAAATCGCGAAGCAGGACAGCGTAGTGGATATCAGCGGCAATTTTCTTTCTTCTCTTCTATTTGCAAAACTTTTGGTTACCGTTTCAAAGCGGAAGCGTTCACCGGCAACAAAAGCAAAACGCGACGGCATCGCGGCCGAAGTCACACGGATTCCACGTGCCCCACTGCTAGTGACGCGGCGGTTTTCCACGCGTTACAACGCGTGACTTGTTTTTCCAAACGAAACGGAACAAAAACGAATGATAAATAAAAGGCGTTCGCGTTATCGATCTCGAGCATTGACACGGTAGAACGGCGGCAGGGTTGTCGACACCGCAGCGCGTCGGAAAAATTGTTCTTGCGTTAACGCGAGATCGGCGAAACGATACGCGATGATGGAAAACAGAGAGAGAGAGAGAGAGAGAGAGAGAGAGAGAGGGAGAGAGAGAGAGAGAGAGAGAGAGAGAGAGAAACGGCGTTGCATCGCGTTCGTAACATCGACAATAGGATTATAACGACACCGGCGGCGATTCATTCGATACAGTGAAAGAATTTCGGTGTCCTGGCAGCTTCGTTCGATTTCTCCGCGTGTCCCGTTTCATTTAAACTCGTTTAACCCTTTAACCCTTCCGCTACCTCGGGAGAAAATCCACTACTACGGTAGATGTACCGCATACTGCCACTTTAAGCTTCGCCACTAACCTAACTTTATTCAACTATTTTAGAACGTTGTTAACGTAAAGATCGTTCTAATTTGGAGTATACTGTAAGGTAGATAGGATGATTTCCGAGCGGTTAAATCAAAAGACTAAACAGGGCGTTTTAACCTTTTGCGGACGAGCGTCGACAAATAGTCGCCTGATCATTTTTTGGCTTTCCGAACCCATGTCGACTTTTAAAGCACAAAACTTAATGCAATGAATACTTAATAATACGTAATACGTAATGAATAATAATAATACGTAATAATAAACATTTGAAATCGTTGGAAATTAAATGGTTTGGAACTCATAAGCGTGAAAACTCAAAGTCGTGGAATTCAAAATTAAAGTACTCGCACGAGTGTTATTACTTCTCGTCTGCAAAGGGTTAAAACTCGATTTACTCTATTAACCGTTCTCTGCGACAGCTCGTAGAAGAGTGTGTCTCTTTCGACCATTCGTTAGCTCTGAGGACGCTTTCACCAGTATGGGTTGTCTATAATTTACGGTACTCTTAGCCTGAAGAAACTTCCCTTAAGAGGGGGATGCTCATTGACAAAATACACTTGGCCTGCTTCAGCCGCTTGCTTACTTAGATTTTCTAACGATACGATTGTTTCACCGCTCTTTTATTTATGAACATTATTTTTATATACGCAATATATAATAAATTCATTGCTACGTAATTGAAACGGTACAACAAAGTCCACCGTCTTTCGTACTGTTGGATTCCGGGAGAATTGACAACGCGTAGAAGATAACTTTTAGATGCTTTATTGATACGGCTACTGCACTCGACTAGTGAATACGGAAATCTGACTGTTCTACGATTTTGCGGGCTTTTAAGTACTGTTGTTGGGGGTGACGAATGGTAAGGACAATGTATCGGCGTGAGCAAAATGTCTATTTAATTTTTGAAAGTAACTTTCACTGAATGCTCCGCTTCACTCGCTGACTTAACGGCCAGTGAATATAGAGAGTGATAAGGGTGGATGCTGAAATAATTGAGCCTCGATAAACTAATACTTAATTCATTATTAAACTACGAATAGTGATCGAGTGTATGGTGTGGAGTGTACGTCTTTACCGAACGAGTGATTTCTGACTTCTGGTGATTCTGGTTGGTGGTCGTGACGAGAACATTTTTTGACTCGGTGGTTCTTTTGGGGGGATTTTTTTAACGCGCGTAGTGATTGGTACATAGTCGAAATTGTCTTTTACTTGTCAAGTCCGCATGGAGTACCGTCCTCAGGTAGGCGCAAGGGGCCTGATTCCGTTAGGGCAATAACTGTTGGCCCTACAATTGCCGCGCGTGCTATTATAAAATAATTTAAAGGATTTTTAAGCGAATGTTTAAACTGCAGAATTTGGAGTTAATGACGGTTGCAAAATAAACTAATTTAGAGGGACGCAGTTTGTGAATTTTCAAGTTTGAATTCGTAGATTTTATGAGGGGGTTGTACGCTCACATATTTCTACTACTCGCATCTGCTTTAGGGTTTTACGCCGTAACAGACAATGATCGAGGAGGAGGGTGACTAAGGAAAGCTACGGAGTACAGGATGACTAGGAAAGGTACGGAGTACAGGATGACTAGGAACTGAGATTAGGGTGTTTGTCAGGTGCATTTGGTTTAGAATGAGTCTATGGTGTTTACAGTGTGAGTGGCCGTGTTGGTCAACCAACAGTACTGTCACTTGAAAACTTTTCATTTAAATAGAAACACGTTTTACGTATATATTAACTCGTCAGTTTGTGTAACAGATGTAAGATATGTAGCAAACGTCGCGACTTACTGAATTATCACACGTTCCGTACTTTATACGTATTTTGGACACGTTTCAATGTTCAACGGCACATTTACCTCGTAATATTTCGTTATAAATATTAAGTGTAAACAAATAAACAAATAAAAGTAAACCGAAGTCCAAATATCGTATGAAAATTTGTTTGCTTACGGATTCTTCGTACAGTTACTTTCCTATTAAATAAAAGAATTCAAGTGTCTGTTATAGGCACACTGATACTACTTACGTGGGACATCTACCTTAGTCTCCAAGTATTTAGATTTAACGCAGCGATACGAGTGATTCTCGAATCAGGTCCTCAAATCAAATAAATAATAATAACAACAACAACGTGTACTCTACCATAAGTATATTGTACTATATTTTTCTGCGTCGCATGGGTTTCATAAATTCTTTCGCATTTTTCCTATTGAATGCATCGAAAGTACGCGGTCCAATAATGAACAATAATAAATAAGGCAAGTATATATCGTGGAAACATGCGGAAGCTCTTATATCGAAAGATCATTTCCTATTGATTTTTCTTTTCTCTTTTATGTTTCCGCTTCGAGAAGATTGATGTTCATTTGTGGCAACCTACCATTCGCTTCTTCTATTTCTTCCTTCGATTGTTCGTCTCGAATCTCGATCTCGAACGCGAGAGGCTTTTGCTCTCCGCAAAAGAGGATTTCTGTGTTTAACTTTTGCGTTGCCTTTCTGGAAATACTTCTGCTCGATCGCATGAAAGAGTAAACACGAGAGGAAGTGCGTTGGTTCTTTGTGTGCGTGTGTGTGTGCGTGTGAGTGCGTGTACGTTTCAAAATCAATATATTCGTGGGAGCAAGTTGCAGCGGCCGGCAATTGTCGCCGTGGATGTCATCGATCTACCGGAAATTCTTGCCGCTGCACAGTCAAACTATTATTCTGCCGGTGTGTTACACACCGCAATCCCTGTTAAGCGGATCCGACCAATGGCGCTTGCTAAACGTGCATTGCCGAGCGATCTCAGCTACGTTTCCATTATTTAATCGTTTGCGTTTAGCAAACATCTCTCCGTGTTTCAATTAACCATCTACACGGTAGCTCGCCATTCTTCCCTGTTCTATTTATTCTTCAATGCATCTTGGAAAGTATGTATAGTATAGTATATTTATTCGATACTCATACAGCGGCATCCGCGAGTAGCTACTTTCAAAATATATTAGGTTCTTCTCATATATACAGACTTTTTTTTATATATACAAAAGAAAAGGTAGTTGTCCCAGTTGCCAGAAATTGGGCGATTATTTGTCGACATTCGTCCGCAAAGGATTAATAATATAATCGACCGGTGAACGTTCTTTTCCGAATCTTACGAGAATTTCAAGTACTACTCCGTACATCGGAAATAGGAAAGCAAAGGTCTTTAATTTGCTTTGTATCGAAGGAAACAGAAATTGAGTTAGTAGATATTAATAAAAACATTGAATCTCGAATTACGAGAGAATGTATCTACAGTTACTCACAAAATTGAACGTACACTCAATTGTAATCCACAAATTGTGTAATTCGTGTAATCCACAAAGTGTAATCCACACAAATTGAAATCCAAAATCCATCAATTATACGTTTACGAATGGAGACGATTTCAAAATGAAATTACAAGAAGAAGGCGGACAATATTTCACCTTCTTTATACAAAATTAATTAATTTTATGCCACGAGGATTAACGGTGGTTCACGAAATAGTAATGTACATGTATCATATCTCTATAATAGTGAAAATATCGACGAGTACGACCACGTTTGTGTCAGCGAAAAAGTTAAACCTTTACGTATTCTATCTCGTACGTATAAACAATTTACTTTCGCTCAGGAGTTTTGCACGTACTGTCCGTTAAAATATGCGAATGAAATACATATACATTGTGTATGTTTCTACTTTTCAATATCCTCGTGTATATTCACATTTTACCTATTTTTCATCGGTAACATACGTGTACGATCAATTTTGCGAGCAACTGTACAATGTCGCCGTAATCACACCAACAGAGTGCAAAGGTTTAACGAATTAATTCGTTAACCCTTCAGGCACGGCGCGGTTTTCTGTTCTTTTCACGCAAGTAGCGAAAGGGTTAATAATAATACTCGCGTTACTCGGAGTTTCGTTCTCGCGCAAAGCTACGAAAGTTGTTTAAAACGAGGCGAAACTCGATGAAACATGTACACGTGTTCCACGAGCGGTGATTGGCCGATCGATTGCGAGGATATATATCGCCACGGTCCAAGGGGTTAATTCGCGAAAACGAAGTTAATCCGTCGAATTAGTTTTTCGCGATCCACTCGGAGAAGAGGGAGACAGATGCGTTCTATTAGAAGAGAGATGAGATTCCATCCGCGACTGCATAATTACGCCGACGACAATTACTCCGCCCTATTTAATCCTAGACCGAACCCTTTGCCTCGAGCCATTCGTTCTAATATCGCCGTAGCCAGGCTCGGACAACGATTCCCAAGTCTATCCTTCGGAATTCTGCTCGCTCGTGTCTCTTTCCACCCACCGAAAACCGTTTCAACCGGATCAAAAGCAAACGCGTGTATTCTGGCCGAGTTCGATTAATCCTTTCGCCGTAGCGAAGTTTCCCATCGGTGCAGTCGAGTTGCGCAAGGCATATTAACCACACGAGTCTATTAAAATACTTTCCGAGTCTGTTAATCCTTCCAAACGAACGATTAATATTTATTCGAAAACGTGGAAACTAAGATAAATGTACCACGTACTGTCACTTTATGCTTCGCGCGTAACTTTATTTATAACTGTTTTTTTGAAATTATTTAACTTAAAAATCGTTTCGGTTCGAAGCGTAACATTGTTCAATCCCTTTGCTATTTATGAACATTTTTTGTATATCATGAATATAACGAATTAATTGCTACGTAGTTGAAAATGTACAATAAAGCTCGATGTCCTTTGTACTGTCACTTGAAAAGTTCCCTTTAAATGGAAGCACGTTTTACATATATTAACACGTCACTTTTGTGTAACAGATATAAGATATATAGTAAACGTTGCACCTTACTGAATTATGAGACGTTCCATACTTTATAATTATATTCGTCACGTTTTAACGTTCAACAGCACAATTACCTCTTAATATTTCGTTTGAAATATTAAGTGCAAACGAATATACAATGTCTAGAGTAAATGTACCATGTACTGCCACTTTAAGGTTCGCGCCTTAAGTAACTTTATTTAACTATTTTCGAACGTCGTTAACGTAAATATCGTTCCAGTTTCGAGCATAATATTGTTTAATCGCTCTTTTATTTACGAACATTTTTCTTTATATGTTCAATATATCAAATGCATTACCACGTAATAGAAAGATGTACAACAAAGTCAAATGTCCTTCGCACTGTCACTTGAAAACTTCTCATTTAAATAGGAACACGTTTTCTATATATTAACACGTCAGTTTGTGTGTAACAGATATAAGATACATAGTAAACGTTGCATCTTACTGAATTATGACACGTTCCATACTTTATAATTATATTGGTTACGTTTTAACCCTTTGGCTTACAACAACGAGCTACAATCGTGATTTAGTCTATAAAAACATGCTGCATTTTCTAAACAATTTTAATTCATTTCATTTCAATTCGCAGGATCGAGAGATCGAAGATTTACCACGTATAATATTTTATAATACTTCGCATTCGATGTAGTGTTACAATAAAAAGTAGTCAAAATTCCAGTGAATACGCTTCGAAAAATTCGTAAACCAAGAGGTTAATATTCAACGGCACATTTACCTCCTAATAATGTATTTATAAATATTAAGTGTAAATTAGTATACGATGTCTATGCGTTGTTACGCAAACCGAAGTCCAAATGTAGTAGTCATGAAAATTTCTTTACTTACGATTCTTCATGCGTAACTTTGCTATTAAATAAACGAATTCAAGTGGCAGTTATAGGAACAGCGACAGTACGTGGGTCATTTACCCTATACGAGTTTATTTTTCAGCTTCTTCAGCCTTGATAAACGAACTTGCTTTTATAAAATAATTCTCACTTATTCTTCCATTCCAGTAACCTACTATTATCTTATCACGCGTTCTATACTTTACAATTATATCAGTCACGTTTCAATCTTCAACAGCACATTTACCTCACAATATTTCGTTACAAATATCAAGTGTAAACGAATGCACAATGTCTCCGCGTTGTTACGCAAACCAAAGTCCAAATGTAGTAGTCTTGAAAATTTCTTTACTTACGATTCTTCATGCGTAACTTTGCTATTAAATAAACGAATTCAAGTGGCAGTTACAGGAAGAGCGACAGTAACGTGGGTCATTTACCCTAATTGAAACCGTTTGATCGAAAAATCGCCGCAGCTGCGGAAAAGTAAAAAAAAAAAAAGAAAACGCTTGGGAGGCTATTTGCCGACAGCTGTCCGCAAAGGGTTAATCGTGGAAGGGAACGTTTGGGGTTGATCGAGGTATCGACGAATGACGTCTAGAAGCGGAAGCCCGGGAAAGCTTGGGGGTAACGACGCAACGTCTTTTCCACGTTTATTTTGTTGGCTGTTTCTATTGAAAGGATGGAATTTATCGAAGTGTACAGGAACGGTTCGGAGTGTATAAAACGTTATGGTGTATTAGTGGAAGATTCCATTTGAAATGTGAAAACGGCTGCCTTTACTTCTACGCTTTTAAACGTCGCGTTGCTGCGTAAGTAAATATATACGGTACGAGATTCTGTGCAACAATTTTAACCGATCCAAATATAATTTAAGCCTCGGTGTTACGTTTAATTGTACGCTAACTGTGTTTGGTGTTTTGAAACGCACGAAAGACGAATGTTTAATTTTATAATAGAATGGGAGAACTGTAACGCAATAATGAAACGAGAAGATAATTATTTATTACGTGTATTACAAGAATTTGAATGGCAAAAAAGGAAACGATATATTACATTAACTTAGTATAAACTAATGATAATTAATATAAACGTATTAACCATTTCGTTAACGCTTCTTGGAATTCGAAACCGAAACCATAGATAAGCAGTTTTTATTAATACGAAAATAGGAGAAATATAATTATTTAGAAGCTTCATATTATCAATTATCATCCGAATTTTATTATACAATTGAAGATAGATGCATAATCTACTACAGACGAACAAATAATTGTCCAATTTTTGAGGGCGTGTATATACATACATACGTCCTTCGTAACGAAAGGGTTAACCCTTTGCACTCGAAAACAATTTTAATAATATAATCTACTGGTAACTTGAATACTATTTTTTGGCGCTTTTGAGAATTTTTCGTGTTATTCTGTACTGAGAAATAGGAAGGGTGGCCTTTAATTTGCTTTGCTTTGGAAGAAATAGAAATTGAATTAGTAGAAATGAATGAAAACCTTAAATCTTGAATTACGAAGAAAATTATGTATGTCGCCGTAAAGGCGCCAACGGAGTGCAAAGGGTTAATATACGTGCCCCATAAATGCATCAGTATTTGAACAAATAAAAACGCGAGAGGTGAAAAAGGACCCAAAGACTGCCTACCAGAGTTTTTTTTTGTATTATTATATACGCGCTTTGAACCCATCCTTTTTAGATTGCCTACGAGAGTTAAGATAACTTGTAAGCGTGAATTGCAGCGTCTGCGAGTCTGGCCTTTGCACAGGCAGGCTAACCTCTAAGCATCTATTTAGTTTTACGCGAAGAGGACCAGGCCTGGGAAGGTATAAATGCGCTTGGGGCACGTCCTTTTAGAAAGGATGTCCCACCATTGTCCAACGGGAAAATACACGAAGGGACGATTGGAAAAGTCAGTCTGTCCTAAAGCGTCCCGCTGTTAGCTACAATATATACAGTTACTAGCAAAATTGAGCGTACACCTTGAAACTCGATGAAAAAGATGGCTAAAAAATGGTTAATTTTCAGTGTACTCAAACTGTTAACCTGATCGAACGTATCTTGGAAAAATTGAAATCCAAAATGATAAATTATACTTTTACGGATAGAGGAGATTTCAAAATGAAATTAAAAGAAGAATAGAACAATATTTCACCTTCTTTATTGGAAATTAATTAATTCTATGCCATGAATATTAAAGGTGATTTACGAAATAGTAATCTACAGGTATCATATGTATAATAACAATTTTGCGTCAGCAAAAAAGTTGTACTTTTACGTTTCTTAGTAAGTACGTATAATTTTATCTCAAGAATTTTTTACGTACTGTCTGTCAGAATATGCGAAATGTATCGAGTTTCTACTTTTCAACATGCGCGTGTATATTTACTTTTTAGTTATTTTTCATCGGCAACATAGGTGTACGCTCAATTTTCTGAGTAACCGTATATATCCCGTTTAAACCAAAAATTGTTCTTCTTCGTTACCTTAGCCATCCTACAAACTAATGCTACCTTAACCGTTTCGTCGTTCCATAAGAAGCAATCGATTCGAATTGCGTTAAATTTGCAATCTATTTTACGTGTAATTGAATAAAAAATTATCTCCATGTAATCTGAATAATGTATCGCGGTAGGACGAGCTCATCTACGAATTATCGATCAATCTTGTTGGTGTACGTTCGTGGAAGTTGTATCCATCTGTTAGCGAAGTGCTCGCTAACAACGTGTATACATTAACGTTAACGTCGTCATTTTTTCCCGTGCTTCCGCGATACGTTACACGAATATCCGTATCCTTGTCGCTAACAAGAATTATTAAGGAGTATGAAAATATTTATGAATCGCGGGCTCCAAAGCTGATGCAATATTAATTCCGGTTCTCGAATTTGGACTTGAAAACTGATACGATATTAATTACGATTCTCGAAATAGTTTAGATAATTGTTATACATAGTCTTGTATAACAATTGTGAAAAATATTGCGATTTCGTATGGCGTTTGTAAGGAACCGAAATTAACGAAGACGTCGAAGCATCGTAAATAATATATTTTATCGTATAATAATAATAATACAATTGACTATTTTAATGTACCTTTCGAAGTCGGATAAACGATCTTTTGTAATTTTGTAATGTATGCACGAATTTTTGCAGATCAATGAGTTTATTGCTCGTAAATAAACTGAAATGAAATAAAGTAAGATAAAATAAAATAATAGGAAAGAAAATAATTTTCTGTACCTTACATAATAATTACAAATAATATTACTGTTTTGCGTAACGATTGTAGGGAACGAAGATTAACCCTTTGCACTCGAAACTAGTTTTAATAATATGACACGACAGCAGCTCCATTACGTTTCTCCGATTACTGTGAGAACTTGATAAGTTATGTATTTTCGAATTGAGAAATTTGCCTTGATTTCAGAAGAAATGACAATTGAATTGGTTAATATAGAATTAAAGAAAACACGAACCTTGACTTTTGATACGATTTACGAACGTCTCCATAGCGGAGCCAACCGAGTGCAAAGGGTTAATAAAGATATCGACCACATCATTCACGTTTACTATTCTGCGTGGATTTACCTTCGTTTCCATTTTTAAATTATTCCTTCATCTCGTCTCTATGACAAAATAGAGGAACTCTCGTGTCGAATCTCGGGTAAAGGAATCGTGTACAACTATTAGCCGCGAAGAAGTTTATTCGAGTTTTTACAATGGTTTCCTTGATGTTGGACAGAGTGTCGTCGAGACGGTTTTTCACTTGAATGCAGTTGCTAACTAGACTGATTTTGTGAGCTGCTCAGGAAATCTATATAAGGTTGGCGGATTTGCAAGGAAACCGGAGAAGGGATAGCGTGGAAATAAGCAAGAGTCTATGGGTCTAAGGATGATGCGTAGAATGACTAAGGGTCGTAGGATGTTGCGTAGGATGACTAAGAGTCGTAGGATGATGCGTAGGATGACTGACGATATTCGTGAAAGGACATTGCGCTAGGTGATATCTGATTATCAACGGTACACATTTTCTTAATAAGATAACCGGGTGAGTATCCAACACTCGCGACGCGCGCAACGGTTAATTTAATACGCGGCGAATCAATAATTAGACTGCGAATTTTTCTATAAATTCGCATTCTACCTAAATGATTGCTGCTTCATCCTCAAAATACAATAGCGTGCATTTTGCTTTGAATATTTGATACATTTTTTGCACACGGTACACGGTAACTCCCGTGTCTTTCTGCATATTTAAATCCCCCCACGCCACCATGAATGCGTAAATATCCGCAGTCTACTGATAATTAAAAAAAAAAAAAAAAACGGGCAAGCAAATATTCGCGGAAATATAAAACGTGGACAACCCGAAACCGATTTCCAACGTCGGCAACGCGTGAAATTTGTCAGCGGGAAAAGGGTTCAATATTGACAGCGGCGAGCGACGATGAATTTCAACGGCAGGCGTGCGTGAAGAATTATGAACAAATTTCTCTTGCTCCTTTTTTTGTTCCAGCACTTCAAAAGAGCACCGTCCATTCGATTCTTCATCGTTTTCTAGGTTCACACGGTTTACGGATCGTTGAACGATAGTTCTATGGATTGTTTTTCCATATATATATATATATTATTTATTATTATATATATGATATATTATTAAATTATATTATACATATACATACATGTATATACATATATATAATATAATTTAATTATATATCATACATATACAATAATATATAATATATATATGGAAAAACATATATATATATATATAATTATTGGAAATGGTTATGGTTTTCCTTTTTAAATGAAATAGCAATTATTTTATATAGTGCTCTCTTTATTTAGATCGGAAGGTATATCCATCTGACTCTGCTCTTTTGAGTTTACTGACTACAGCAACGCCCGAAATCATCTTCTAGCCCACTTAGGTCTTCGGCCCTCGGTCGCGCAGTGTAAGCACTCTTTATCTACGTTTGTATATTTCAATATACAAACGGCCCCGACTGGAATGCGAGCCAGTACAGTTCTTAGATTTATTTTTGTATACATGCGGAATGTATAAATCCAACAATAATAATAAATAATATAATAATAAATAATGTATATATATGGAAAAGCATATAAATATATATATGTATGTATGTATATCTATTTTCTGCCCCAACGTCTAAGAAAAGCACTTGGTTTTATGCATATTTAAACATACATACTTGATTACCTTATACTACTCTCATCCATCGCACATTGCACTGCCTCACACTTTACACCAATTTATGGACTACTTCAAATGAATCGCCAAGCTATATAATAATTTATATAACAATTTCGTAAAGTTCATCAAGGGTACATGTGAACATAGGATGCATAGACAGGTCAACGTATATAGATGATACACTGGTGAATATATTAACACTGGAACTACCAAAGTGCTCCAAATGATTTGATTCCGATTCCTCGTAAAATTGTATAAATATACAGCGACTAAATTTTGCAAATTTGCCATGACTTCATATTAAAAGGACGAACAAAGATTTATTTCCGTTGCATTGCACATTTCTTTGATTATCTAGTATTGCTTTAATTTCCTCGATACAAAAAAGCATATCTTAATCGTCGATATTTCCGGTGTTAAAGGTAAGACGGAAAAGATACGCGAAACAAAAATAAGAGTCTTAAGAGTCTTATTACCTTTCTTCTTACAATAGAAACACCGGATCTCGTAACAGACGAGAAAAACACGCGCGATTTTGACAAACAGATAATAGAAATAGTGCAATGAAGTCATAGTTGATCATTCAGTTGGCAATAATTTACCCTACAATTTAGTTGCTTTCCCGCTTGGAATCACGATCCACTCGTAGGTTCGATAATCCGCGTTTTTTTTCGCGTAAACTGTAAAGCGTAAAGGGTTAGCCTATGTCTAACGAAAAAGTCTTTTACTGTTAAATAGTCGGTTGGCTGCGCCGGGCTCTTTATCAGCGTTACAGGCCTGCTTTATCAGCCAGCCGGTGAACTTCAACCGACACCTTATTAAGACGTTACGGTGCGCACGTCCGGGAGCCGGTTGCTCGTTTTGTAATTAGCAGTATCTTAAGAGAACGCGATAATTCCCTGCCGACGAGACGAGGGCTTCTTTCCGAGCACCTTTCTCCGGCTAACCGTCGAAGATGGAGCTTTTAGAGCTGCGCGTTGCTTACTTAATCCTCAAAGCAAGGTTTCTAAAGCTACACGAGCAAGCAAATTTGGGTCAAATTGTTCCGATATCGTAGGATGCTGCGGCTGGCAAAGATTCGCGTTATCCGAGGAATCTTCGAAGCCGATACAGATGATAATAAATATCGTTGGGTCGCGGTTTGACCCGTGATTGGTTAGAAATAGCGACTTAGAGAAATGGAGCGCATGTATACTAATTCATCAATTATCTAATCACTTGCCCGGACATTTTATCTCAACTACATGTTCCCACTTCCCATCTAAGAATCCATACAATATTCTACACTAAAACTCACCGTACTCTCTATGGGAATTTTAGCTGTTTAAATAGACTATGTACCAACGCCAACAAATTTTGCAGTGACCTGAGTTTTTTCAGGACCTCAGATTTATCGTTCAAACACTCCGTTCTCACCGCCGTCAATAATAATCCTTAATATCTTAATAATACCTTAATAAAACTCTTCCTTTCAACTGTGTTTTTCTGTTACTTTCTTTTTCTTATTACTTTATTCTATATTATTTACTTTATTTTTTTTCATTTTGCTTTTCTTTTTCTACTCCTTCTCTCATTTTGTCTTTCCCTTTATATTGTATTGTACTGCTACTCTCTGTATATTTTCAATGTATACTAAAAAAAAGGTTCTTACACCCGTTGAATTTATAATTTACAATTTAATTTAATTCTGCGGAATACTAGGCTAAATGACCCACGCACTGTCACGGTTCCTATAACTGCCACTTGAATTCGTTTATTCAATAGCAAAGTAGTGTGCAAAGAATCGCGAGTAAACAAATTTTCATACTAAACTCGGGGCCTCATCGCGTATGGGCTACTTAATCCACCGCGAAAGGGTTAAAACATAGTCGATGGATTTTTTCTTTTCAATTTTCACGATCGACTCGTTGTTTACTGTTTGCATATTTCCAAGACTGTCGACCTGATAACAGTCGAGTTCCTTGAACACCAGTTGCACGACATAAAACTTTCCCTATAAATAAAGCGTATGATCGATCGGGATGTGTACGCAAGTATATTTAAAGCGTTTTAATGGCCTGGAAAGCCAGGGGAAGTCGTTAACTTTAACACTAATTGACCGGGATTCTTATTCTTATTCCATTCTATTCAACTAAAAATTCTTTCAAAGTAGAACGTTTGAGTTTCAAATGAGAACGTTTCAAGCGACGGTAATGGTGGCATTCGACATTGTTGCACATCTCCAATTACGTAGCAATTAATTCGTCGTATTAGTAACGTATAAAGGAATGTTCACGGATAAAAGAAACGTTTTACAATGTTATGCTCCGAACTGGAACGATCTTCATGTTAACGACGCTCTAAAATAGTTAAATAAAGTTACTTTAAACAAGATAACTGTAAGAAGAGAATCTAATATGTGTTCCCAAATCGGTCGCAAGAGTGCGCATTTTTTTTTGTTCTTCCGTTAGCGTTGCGATCGTGTTTAGCAGAGTTCGCGTAATGTCCTCGTAAGATAAACACGTGCTCGTGTATTATTACCTTTTCGTTCAATATATATATATAGCTTCAGTATTTGTGGGATCATGTTAAGTCAATTATGTACAGTGATGACATGACGAGCGTTGAACAATTAAAACAAAAAATTATTATAGCGTTCGAACGATTAAAATTGCACAACGACACGTTAGAAAACGTTCGATGCAATTTAATAAGGAGAGCACAGTTATGTTTGCAACAACGTGGACATCACTTCCAACAGTTCATAAATTAGACGAATTCTGGAAATCTGTTCATCGATCCATTGGGCGTATACAAACATTGACAACGTTTACGAACAAGAATGGAGGTGATCTACAATGAAATCAGTCGAGCTGAAGCTGCTCCAAGTGCACGCGTACTCGACAAATTTTCAAACTTATTTTTTTCGTAAATAAAGCGTCGCATGAAAAAATTTTATTCTAAATTTTCGATTCAATTTTTCACGTAGAATCACCCGCTACTCGCGTGTACCACCAGTTACGGGACACCCTGTATATATATTTAATTTAGTATTCATAAGATGAAGGTATTTTATTCAATTCCCTGCAAGTTAAACTCTGTCGATAACCTTTAAGTGGCAGTAATTTGCATATCTATCCTATTGTTCTCGATCACCGGAGCAAACGATTCTTACAACCCGAATCCTTGTGCAATTTCTATTACACGCTCTCGCAAACTTATCCATTAAGGGGTTACCAGTAGTGGACGAGTCGATAAATTTCTCTGGCGAAATTAACCATTAAACGTCGTGCATGCGCAAGTTGGCGAGTTACGGAGTTGCCGGTGAAATTACGCGAAACAGACGCTCGCGGAGATCTTCTGATGACCGATGAATCCCGCGGGAACGTCTGCTTCGAGTGAGAAACGAAGTTGTCGCAGCGAACGAATTACGCCCGAGCCTCGGTAACTCGAGTTCCCGTTATTCCTGCACCGATAAATCGATTCCCTATTCGTATCCGTTCGATAGAACACGATCTACCCTAGCGAGTGAAATTTATAAACGTGCTTTAAACTACGGTAAATGACCCACGTACTGTCACTGTTCCCATAACTGCCACTCTAATTCGTTCATTTAACCCTTTGCACTCGGTTGGCTCCGCTATGGAGACGTTCGTAAATCGTATCAAAAGTCAATGTTCGTGTTTCTTTAATTCTATATTAACCAATTCAATTGCCATTCCTTCTGAAATCAAGGCAAATTTCTCGATTCCAAAATACGTAACTTATCAAGTTCTCACAGTAATCAGAGAAACGTAATGGAGCTACTGTCGTGTCATATTATTAAAACTAGTTTCGAGTGCAAAGGGTTAGTAGAAAAGTAACGTGTAAAGAATCGTAAGCAAAGAAATTTTCATACCAAATTTGGACTTCGATTTACGTAACAACGCGTGGACGTCGCATATCCGTGTACAATTAATATTTATAGATAAATATTAGCAGGTAAACTTGCTGTTGAACATTAAAACGTGATCAATATAATTGTAACGTGTTTCTACTTAAACGAAAAGTTTTCAAGTGACAGTACGAAGTACCGTGAACTTTGTTGTACCGTTTCAATTACGTAGCAATGAATTTATTACATTGAACATATAAAAAGAATGTTCATAAATAAAAGAGCGGTTGAACAATCGTATGCTCGAAACTGGAACGATTTTTATCTTAACGACGTTCTAAAACAGTTAAATAAAATTACGCGCGAATCTTATAGTGGCAGCACGTGGTGCATCTACCTTAGTTTACTCGATACTCCGACCAATTCTCCATCCCTTTGAGCAAAATCCGTCGCAAGCGAAAGGGTTAAACCGGTATTCCCGCTTCCAGTCACCGTTGAGTGCTTTTTCTTGCCCTGTGAAACGAGTGTAACCCGATTGCCCTCGCGACGGCGTTCTCCTTGGTTCGCGAGCCACCCTTTCTCAGCCTCCGCGCACTCCCCCCTGGTCCTACGATTTAAGTAACGATCCCCGATGCCGGCCGATTTATTAGAGCGCGTCGACGAAGAGACGAGGCGAACGCCGGTAAATAAATTGAATAGACCGGAGAAAGCCGGACGAAGAGAAAAGGATTTCTTCGTTTCCATCGGCTTCTATACTCTTCTCGCGCTGAACCCCGCCATTTCACCTGCTAACCTAACCCCGGCGTTCAACGTCACTCAAACTCGATTTGTTATTTTTATCCTTGACTTCTCTAAAACCTGCGGCTAATTAATAGGATAGGAGAGCTTTTTTTTGTCAAGCAGCGCCCCAAAGGGGATGGAAAGAAAAAAGAAAGAAGAAAAAAAAATGTTCCACGCGGTTAATTCAACGAGTGTGCCCGGAGCTTAATTAATAGCTTCCTCTCTCTCTCATGGGATCGAATCCTCAACGTGCTCCTGTTTTCGTTTCCTCTCGCTCAAAGAGACCTTCCTCTTCGATGCAGACCGCTCCAATTGTTCCCCGTTCCTCTCTCTCTCTCTCTTTTTCTTCTCTCTGTCGCGTACAACATGCAAATCTACGTGAAAAAGAGAGCGAACCTCGCGTTCCTTTTGCGCCACGCCAACGTCTACGTTTTATCTTTCCACTTGTCCGTCCGAATCTCGGCTCTATTGATCCCAACGTCGACGTAGTCCTCGTGCCATTAACGCAGCCAAAAGGAAACGTGATTCGGTGGAAAAAGATTCGGGAGAGAGAGAGAAAGAAAAGAGGAGAGATTTTTTCGGTTCACTCCGCTGGACGCGTACGTGTCGAGGGTGAAAAAGCAGAACCCGTGAAGGGTTGTTTTTATCGCTGTGATTTGTACCGTGAAAGAGTTATCACGATTGAACGTCCAGATTCTTCGAGGGGAAAAGCGTCCTTTGGAAATCATAACGTCGAAAGATATTCGTGGGTGGATAAATGACGACGCGAATTATTTTCTCTGACCGTGAATGAAATTCGTGGCGAGACGTAAATAAATAGGTGGGATTTTCTATAAGCGCCTGACGCGTGCGTAGCGAAAATGAGTTTCGATTGCGAGACGTCTGCGTTGGCAAAAATGCGTCCCGAGACGTCTGCGAGACTTAAACAAAGCGTAATCGCGTTAAAACGATCGTATAAATGTTGTGTTGCAGGAATTACGATTGAATTAGGAACGTAATGTACAGTTACTCACAAAATTGAGCGTACACCTATGTTGCCGATGAAAAGTAACTGAAAAGTAAACATACACACGCATGTTCAAAAGTAGAAACTCGATATATTTCGCATATTCTGACGGACAGTACGTACAAAATTCTTGAGATAAAATTATACGTACTTAATAAGAAACGTAAAAGTATAACTTTTTTTTGCTGACACATAATTGTTATTATACATATGATACATGTAGATTATTATTTTGTTAACCACCTTTAATATTCATGGCATAGAATTAATTAATTTTCCATAAAGAAGGTGAAATATTGTCCTATTCTTATTTTCATTTCATTTTGAAATCTTCCCTATCCGTAAATGTATAATTTAGCATTTTGGATTTCAATTTTTCCAAGATATGTTCGATCAGGTTAATAGTTTGAGTACACTGATGATTAATCATTTTTAGCCATCTTTTTCATTGAGTTTCAAGGTGTACGCTCAATTTTGTGAGTAACTGTATGTTGCGTTATAAAATCTATATACCTATATACTATATATACTATAATATATAATATATATATTATCAGTTACAGTTAATTATTATATATATAATTATTAGTTATTATTTACATTATTATATTAGTAGACAGTTCCCTAGCCAAAGGGTTAAATTGTCCTTATATAAATGAAAAGCAATTTGTTCTTCGCTTTCGCTCGTTTCCAAATTTGTATATCACCATTCTCCTATTCTTATCTTTAATATAGGAGCCAGCGGAGTTGTGAAATACATAAATTACGAATATTTCCGCATAGAAGACAGCGATGCTCAAGGGGTTAAATTCATATTCTTTCTCCGATTCTTTTATATTCCGTCAATAGAGACAAATTTGAAGTCCGCTAAATTACTGAATCTCTAAAATTGATCGACAGAAACTGTCAACTGTGCGACAATTTCTTCGATCTTCTACGGTTGCCAGCCGCAGCGAAGGGGTTAATTTTAGGTTTAGCGTACATGTACCACGTACTGTCACTTTAAGATTCGCGCGCGACTTTATTTAACTATTTTAGAACGTCGTTAACATAAAGATCGTTCCAGTTTCGAGCATACGATTGTTCAACCGCTTATTTATTTATGCACATTTATCTTTATATGTTTAATATAAGAAATTCATTACTGCGTAATTGAAAATCTACAACAATGTCCACGGTCCTTCGTACTGTCACTGAAAACTTTTCATTTCGACGTGGACTTAGAAATATTAGGTTGTCGTATCGTTTTATTATTAAGTAGATCTATTCACCCTCCAAAAGTTAAATTTATAGCAGCTCCGGTTGAGTAACAAATTTTGCAAGCGTTTGGAGGAGTTCAAATATCTTCGTATTCGTTGGAAAAATCTACTTTCTTACCTTTGCACTCGTTTGCTGGCGTAAGTCGAAGAATACGTAACGCAAATGGAAAGCTATAGCAAAGCTTGCATCCTCTTTTGAAAATCGAAAACAGTTCCCGTGGATACGGTTGGCTTAGATTTTGAGTTCGATTCGCACGGACGTCGCTATGCTTAGACGAAGCTCAATCTTCGAATGCGTTCGCGTTTCGAAGCACAGGAGCAGAAGTTTGCAGCCGTGAATTTGCATCAAGATCGAAACTGTAACCGGATCCTGGCCACGTGCAAATGAAACCTCGCGAATAAATCACAATTTCAGCGACTTCGCGCCGGTAACATTGTTGCGAACAATCGGGACGCATTGCGAATGTGTTTCGGTGCCCGAATTCCCTAACCCGTTTCGACTTTGTCTTCGTCACGGTAATTGAAACTTGACGCGCGCTCGCCATTGTTCGAATACGCTTGCCTATTTTCATACGTTCCAAGTTTCTTCCGTCGCAAATATTACCAGCCTGCGCGTGTTTCGTGCATTTATGGGGGAAATATGAATACGCTAAACTGCACGCGATTATAGAAAAGTCGAAAGTATACGAAATATCTGTTACATGAAACGTATCGCAATATTGGAACGCAACGAAATTAAACTCTACTTTATGGTTTCGTTTCTTTAACCCATTCGCTACTAAAGACGTATGTATACGTCCTTAAAAATTTGACAATCGTTAGGGAAAGATATACATACGTATTCGTTTTCTGTAATACGATACTATTTTTCACTGTAATTTATATTTATTCAACTATAATTAATAATACGAAATATACGAATATTTGTAATCCTATTAGTTTCTTCTAATAACAAAAATAACTCACATACGTGCGATGAGAATATTTTTAATTTTCGAATTCCGTAGCGAAAGGGTTAACTCGTTTCATGTATCTGCTGTATTGTTTATACTTGCATTTTATTGTACTATATCTACAGTAACCAAAAAGAATATTTATACCCTGAGTTTATTTTGGTATTTAAGTATACAGAGCAACTAGTAGAACAAAAAGTAAATATATATTAGGCGCAACAATGAATAATCAATGAAATTAATAAAATAAAAATAATAGTGGATTCACTTCTCTTGCCAAATTCAACATTTATTTATAACGCACGAAAATACCTGTCTTAAAAGTTCCCACTAAAATGGAGGCTTGGTTATTCGTTCAAATAAATTCGTTATCTTTTCTTCGTATCCGGGTAGCATATTTTATATTTAGACTATAGTTATTAAAAATTAGCAGAGTACTCAGTGGTACGCCTAATATGCAACGTTTTCAAGAATTCACTTGCGTTTAACTTTTTCGCTTTGAAGAAAATACCAACGTTTCATAGCGATCCGATGACTTCCAACCCTCTCGGATTTATCCAATAACATGACGTAATAATGCAAAACTTCCACTTTGACGAAATCTCGGACGACGCTTAAGCGAATAAAAAGAATCCAATAGAAATAGGCGAAAACAATGAAAGAAATAAAGCAAAAGAAAAGTTGTTCCTCTCGAATTATTGGTTGATGTATTTATACCGTTTTGGAACTCGGCTTCAATCGTAGACGCGATGGATGCGGTTGTTAATTGCAATTGCAAATCAATCGGAACAATCACGCGCTTAATTACCAAAATCTGTTCACCGATTTCCTCGCGTTCCGCGATTCAATCGCTTCTTTGGCGCTAGAACTGTGAATTGCTTTTCCATGGAGATAGAATATTAAGATGCTGCTACAAATGGTCAACGAGTGCGTGTCACTGTACGAATGTACGCATAACAGTCGAATGTAAATATCGTGGTTGCTAATAGAAAAAAAATAAGAAAATAGAAAACAAGAGACTGTTAGTATTCGAAAAACATCCATGTACCTTCGCAACGAATAATAGGGAATAAGAAGGCAGACGTGTAAAGAGAATGAAGAATAGCGAGTTAAAAGTGCGAACATTTATGGTAAATGTACCACGTTCTGCCACTTTAAGGTTATCGTTTTAAGTAACTTTATTTAACTATTTACGAACGTCGTTAACGTAAAAATCGTTCCAGTTTCGAGCATACGATTATTCAACCCCTCTTTTATTTACGAACATTCGTTTTATATGTTTGTGGAGCTGTGGAGAGGGGATAGAATAGGAAAAGGAAGGGTGTTGCGTTTCGTCCTGGGCCTGCTAGTGGACTCATCAGTGCGGCTACCTAGCAGGCCCTGCCTTAGACTTGGGATATTGGAAGGAAGGTTAAAGGCGGTATATATATGGACGAGGTAGTTGGAGCGAGTACTTTCGAGAAAGCCTATTTCGTATGTCCCTCTAGTGGTGGGTGCAGGAGAGCCGCCACATGTTCAATGTAATAAATGCATTACTACGTAATTGAAACGGTACGACAAAGTGAATGTCCTTCGTACTGTCACTCGAAAACTTTTCGTTTAAATAGAAACACGTTTTTACGTATATTAACACGTCGGTTTTCGTGACAGATATAAGATATGCAGTAAACGTCGCGCCATTATCGACGAATAGTACATTCCGACTACAATTTTCTTCTCTACTTGCTCGACAATATTTCTCTGATAATCGAGCGTTCGGTTAATCAATTCTACCGATAATCAGGAATCGGACACGCGATCGTTTCGTTAATCGATTGTCCGATAATCAAGGTTCCGCTTCGCTCGTGATTTGGAAGCGCGCGTAGATTCGTGTAACTGACAGCGTGGCAATGTAAACTCTTTACGCAAAGAAAATGGGGAGACTTTTTAACAAAGCTCGCGTACACACGCGAACGCAACCGTTTCCCTCTGTTGATTGGTAATTAGCTCTCGTGAAGCGTGTCCCATTATGTTGCTGGTTGTCATCAAAGTTTGCCCGGGCTGCGCGCGGAGCCCGTATTAAAAAGTCGCTTCTCGTTAAATCGAGTTTAATTATCGGAATCGAATCGGCCACGCGCGACACACCGTTTCATAGTGATTAGCGCCGATCCGTGTGCCGCGTGTACCATTTTCAACCGCTAATTATCGAATCCCGTTCACCGTTCAACTTTATTGTCTACCGGGGGATCTATTCGACTCGGTACAACGGCTCTAATCGATCCGGGATCTATCTCGTCGTAATTAAAACACGTCGGGGGAATAATAAAAAAAAAAGAAGCTCGTTGCGGACACGCTTAATTCCATGGTTCGAACGAGGACGTGGAGCAATAGAATCGAACCAGTTGGGTGTTCGATTGATCGAAGAATATAGTCGGGAAATTTCAAGACGGAATAATCTTCCGATTGTTCGAAACGCGCGATTACAATTTTAACGAGAAACCACGCGTGGATGACTCGCAGTTCTCGTAAATAGATCGCGATTCCAAGCGACGAAACAATTAAATTACGTATCAGTGTTCTTATAATTGTCACGTCGATTCTTTCACGTAACAGCAAAGTAATGCGCGAAGAACGAAGGCTAAAAAGAAATTTAAAGCGACGAGCTTAAAATGACAGCAATTAGGACATTTACCCTAATCGTTTCTAACAGTGGGAGAACAAAAATTTTCCCGGACGCGAATACTCATCGCGGACACGTACGGGACGCGCGAGTCGTTAAAAAGTTTCGCCGGGAAGAGAAAACCGGAGTCGCAATCGCGGACAAAAGTCGTCGGATTCTTCGGAGAAGCATCGAACAGTTGAAGAAGGAGTAACGAACCAGAGAAGTTGAACGACGCGAAGGAAAACAAGCAATCGACGTTTCCTCCTCGAAAGGATAAATGTCACGGTTCATTGAATGATTGTCATTGGCGGGGCGGACTCGCGTAGGGGGTTACCTTCGACGCGTTCACGAAACCGGTGCGCAAAGCCGTGAACCGGGAGAGCATCGCTGCTCGTCGTACCGCGAGAGATTCGATGCCACGATCTACTGGTACGGAAATCCGTACCCTTTCGTCGCGGAGAAATTTCTTTTGAAAGTCCGCACGTGCAACCTCTGACGGGGAATGTCGTTCGAGTTATCCAGCGCCGGAACACGCGATATTACCAATCGCCAGGGTCTACGTACCGCGTGCTTCCACTTCAAGGTTACCGCCACCGACTTCTATAGGATTGTTATAGATTATTTAAAGTTTATTACTACTACAGTGGTTAGGAACTAATTAAGCTAGACTATTCGATGAATTATCTCTTAACGCTAGATATGGCTATACAACTTAAAGCAACTTCTCACTACCACGTCTTGTCAACTTCTCTCCCTTTCGCCTGAAAACGTCCCTTTTTATGAGTTTCTATTTCCCCATCACGCAATCTTTCTTCGGGCGCGTCCATGCCCAAATATTGTCGTATGCGCTTTCGCCTGCGCTTCGCACCCCCTTTTTCAATAGAACCTCGAGAGCGTTGCTGGGCCCGCTGACCCATTCGTTTTCCCCATCCGTTTTTACCTGCAGGTCACTTTCACTTTACATGACTATGATTTTCATGATACTACGCTTCATTTAACTATTTTTTGAAATTATTTAACGATAGGAACGTATTTAACCTAAGAATCGTTACAGCTCGAAGCATAACGTTGTTCTACGTCTCCTTTGTTTACGAACATTCTTTTTTAAACATAACAAATCGATTACCCACCCGAAGTTTGAGTTTCAAGAAAATCGATTGTTGGAATTTGCATAGCTAGGGTACATGCACCGCGTACTGTTACTTTAAGGTTCGCGCTTTAAGTAACTTTATTTAACTATTTTAGAACGTATTTAACGTAAAGATCGTTCCAGTTTGGAGTATAATATTGTTCAACCGCTCTTTTATTTATGAACATATTTCTTATATGTTCAATATAATAAATTCATTACTACGTTATTGAAACGGTACAGCAAAGTCCAATGTCCTTCGTACTGTTACTTTAAAGGTTAACACGTAACTTTATTTAACTATTTTAGAACGTCTTTAACGTAAAGATCGTTCCAGTTTGGAGTATAATATTGTTCAACCGCTCTATTATTTATGAACATATTTCTTATATGTTCAATATAATAAATTCGTTACTACGTTACTGAAACGGTACAACAAAGTCCAATGTTCTTCGCACTGTCGCTTGAAATCTTTTCATTTGAATAGAAACACATTTTTACATATATTAACACGTCAATTTGTGTAACAGATACAAGATATATAGTAAACGTCGCGCCTTACTGAATTATCACACGTTCCATACTTTATAATTATATTAATCACGTTTCAATGTTCAACAGCACATTTACCTCTTAATATTTCGTTATAAATGTTAAGCTTAAACGAATATACAATATCTTAGGTTTTGTTACGTAAACCGAAGTCCAAATTTAGTACGAAAATTTGTCTACTTACGATTCTTTCTACGTTACTTTGCTATGCGATAAAACGAATCAAAGCGGCAGTTATAAGAACAGTGACATTACACGGCTCATTTACTATATGTCGAAATTAAAAGCGCGGTTACCGAAGTTCAACAAAATACCGAAGAACTTCGCGGAGCGATAAATTCAATTGCACGTCAACGTCAAGCTCGAATCCAAATAGGACGTCACTTCGATGAAACGAGAATTTCGAAAACAGCCAATCATTTTTATTACACTGACAATTCGCGTCGTACAGTCATTTATTACCAAAGTAATAAAAAAAACGCGTAACTACGCAATATCGGATAAACAAAATCGACCTTTCGCGTGTTGCGATGGAAAATATATCGTTACCTATTCCATGCATACGATATTTCTCTATAATTCGATAACAAAGCGTTTGTTCGCAAACTTTGTGTAACGCTTTCTTCTTCTTTTGCCCCGTGAATGAAGGTGTCGTAATTCGTCGCGTTAATTGAAATTAAAATAAGGATAGTTTATTGAAGGCGATCGACTAGGTAGTGGAATATTTCCGAAACTTTCGGTCATTGTTTATTGGAACCCAGTTACTTTCGATCTCTGAAGGAATTTCCTCTCGCCACGGTGGAAACTCTAGATGTAACGCCAAGCGGCGAGAATTCGATAAAACGCTAAGAGACCGACGTCGAACACATTGGACGAAGTTTCGAGCCTCGGTGAACTTCGGTTATTCACCTTCGCGTAATTTACCGGACGCTTTCCCCTGCTGGAGATCCACTCAGTTCGATTGCAACCTAGACTTGCAGGGGATTTCGTATGTTTGTGGCGCGCGCAGGACGATTTCGAGTTACTGTCGCGAAATTTTCACCGCACTCCGCGCCTCAGGGTCTACCGAACAGTTCTAATAAACTCGGTCCATGGAAGTGTTTGCTTGGACGAATACATCTGCTCTAAATTTCCAGTACACCGCTATTGTTCCTACGATATCACTATTTTCTCTTGTTTTCTAGTGCTTTTGTTACATCAAACGTGTTATAATAACATATATATAAGTTTCACAATTATTCAAATTACCTTTGCTTACACACGCGAAGTTGTAGACTATTCGTTGTTACTTAAACGACTTATAAATTGTACTTAAATTAATTGCGCCTGAACGTCTCGTTTAAACGTTACTTTATATTTTAGCCAACTCTAAGGATTGTTCTTTAATTATGTTCAAATACCTAATCCACTTAACAATGGCATTTTATAATTTTAAGAAACGTTCATACATAGTCCCTTTCGAATTCTATAAAATACGCAGAACACACCTTACAACGATACGTAGACTTATCTGAAACGCTACGAGTTTTTCGAACAATCCAACACTTTAATTACATTTCCACTGTCTCAATATATCAATATATAAACATATCATTATATTAATATATCAACATATTAATACATCTACATTCCAATATATTAATATATTAATATATCAATATGTCAATATATCAATACATCGTTATATCAATATATTAATAGATCAATATATCAATACATCGTTATATCAATATATTAATAGATCAATATATCAATATATCGTTATATCAATATATTAATATATCCATACACCAATAAATCAATATATCAATATATCCATACATCAATATTTCAATATATCAAAATGTCACGATATCACAATACCAATACATCAATATATTAGCATATCAATATATAAATATATGAATATATGAATACATCAATATTCCAGTATATTAATATGTCAATATGTCAATATATCAATACTCCACTATATTAATATGTCAATATGTCAATATATCAATACTCCACTATATTAATATGTCAATATGTCAATATAACAATACATCGTTACATCAATATATTAACATATCAATATGTAAATATATTAAAATCTCAATACATCAATTGTGGCGGCTCTCCTGCACCCACCACTAGAGGGACATACGAAATAGGCTTTCTCGAAAGTACTCGCTCCAACTACCTCGTCCATATATATACCGCCTTTAACCTTCCTTCCAATATCCCAACGTCTAAGGCAGGGCCTGCTAGGTAGCCGCACTGATGAGTCCACTAGCAGGCCCAGCACGAAACGCAACACCCTTCCTTTCCCTATTCTATCCCCTCTCTACAGCTCCACACCGATATATCAATATATTCACATACCAATATATTTATATATCAATATCTCAATACATCAATATATAAACATATCATTATGTATAATATATAAACATATCATTATGTATAATATATAAACATATCATTATACTAATATATCAACATATGAATACATCAATATTCCAATATATTAATATATCAATACATCGTTATATCAATATATTAATAAATCAATATATTCATATATGAATACATCAATGCATGAATATATAGATATCACGGTACATTGATATCCATTATTTAATAGAGCAAATGCTATTATCCACTAAATGATTTTACGATCGGTTCTCACGGAATATTTGAACTTATTTCTCTTCCACTTTCACTCGCGTATCGCATCCATCATTCTCGAATGGACGTATTGGTTTAGCGATGGTCGATTCCGTTCGGATTACAGTAGGATTCCGATATTAAATGTCTTGTTAAGCGAAAGTACATACGTTGGTCCACGCGTTTAGGGTGGCGGATGGGCGTCCAGCCAATCCGCTTTTTTCCTCCACTACCAACCTAATCAATGAAGAAACAGGCAACAGGGAACCCGACGGGTCCGCTGTTACAGCCCTTATTTCGATTAATGTTCTTCGCCCGCCTCGGAATTGCGATCATCCCCCCCTCAGAGTATTCCATAAAAGTGACGATTTAGCGTTTCCTTCCAGCAGCGGAAAAACTTCCCTACATTGTTTTACACCTTTAGTCGTTCCCTTGGGTAAATCTACCCTCCACGAAAATCGTTTTGCCGAATTAAATAGCAGAGAATATCGCGTTGCGTCGCGAAACTGAATCTTGCTTGGAAATCAATTTTCCATGCGTTTTCGCGTACGCAGGAGAAAATCGTAAACCTATATGGCTAATCCAATGAATGCGGCCACGCAAATTTATTGCTCTGCGAATGAATTATCGAAGCTAATTGAAAATAATTTCGTTGAAAAGTTGAATGATCGTTTAACGTTAGATAGATTAGTAAATCTAAATTTAAAGGAAGATGCGGATTAATCTTTCGGAGTTGTCTTATTAATCCTTCGCTCTCCGAAACATTTCTACTATTATGATCTAGCGATAATCGTAACATCTGTTTAGGGCTCTCGTGGGAATTTATTTACTTCGAAAAGGAATAAAGCTCTCTTCCGTTTGTTTCGTTCGGAAAGAGACGAGAACCGAACTGGCGAAAATAAATAAAAATCTTCGATCTTGACTTTTCGAGACGTACGTATGCGCGTGTCTTCATAGCCGTACAAAGGGTTAACTAGTTTCAAAGTACGTTTCGCGCGTTTCCACTAACGTAAAAACGTTCGAATCCCTACGAACAGTACCGTGCTAACATTTCGCGTTGCGGCAGCAGAATTCAACGACGATCGGAGTAATTCGCGTGCAGCGACGTCGATATCGGAAAACAAGAACAGTACAGGAGGTGAACACGTTTACGATACTTCTGACCCGTATCCACCTTGACGAACAATCGTAAATGCACCGGTCTCTGGTACAACGCGCGCGAACGAGTCCGCGTACGTGTTGCGGAAACTTGGAGATCTCGCAAACAGAGCGGACAGCAGGAAAAGCTTATATCTGCCTTTCAATTAGCGCCGTTCTCCTGGCCGAGAGAAGCTGCTTCGATTTAATTTAAAAAATTAATGGAGCAGAGGAACGAGCGGAACACGAGCTAATAGCAGCGCGCAGAAAACGTCGATCGGATGATCACCGGAGCTTCGATATCGCGAACGAAATAGAGAAAACTGTTTCCGATAGACGGCCGGAGTTTCTATAATATCTTCCGCTGGAGAACAGGAAGAAATCTTGTCGAGCTAACCGCAACACGTAATCTTCTTACGGCAATTATTTACTAGCCGCCCGAAGAGGAAACTAAACGCGCGGTACACAAAATCACTTTATCCGTCCCCGGATTCGCGAATCTTCAATTAACTCTTTTCCGCTCTCGATATTTTTGCAACCGAAGAGCTCGCGCGAATAAAAGGACCCTCGGCGATTTTTCGCTTTTCCAGGAGAAAGACGAGTTCCATCTTTTTTTTTTCGTAATAAAATATTCACCGCATTATCCAAAGCGCTGGGCGACTATTTTATTATTCTACTTTATTTATACGGGAAGAATCCCGTTAGTTTACAGAGTAGACGACGGGCGGTTCTCGCGGAAGGTTGACAATTTTTGCTCACGAGATCTTAACGTATTAGATCTTAACCATTACCATATGTTTTTCCTTGAATGCTCGTAAAATGCCGGAGACATGTGAATAGGGTTTTACGCATTGCGCGTTAAATGACGGCGACTTATAAATATGTGTTACAACATACATATGCAGGGTGTCCCGTAACTGGTGGTACAAGCGAGTAGGGGGTGATTCTACGTGAAAAATTTGAATCGAAAATTTAGAATAAATTTTTTTCATACGACGCTTTATTCTCGAAAAAAATAAGTTTGAACATTTGTCGAGTAATTCGGAAACTAAAGATCCTGTCCGATAAGCATAAGTAGAAAGTAAAATCGACGTAAGTGATATCGTCATGTTGACAATGTTTGTAAACATTGCAAGAAGCACGGAAGTACTCTCTTACTCGGAACAGTAAGATAGTAAAATCCGTCGAACTGAAGCTGGTCCAAGTGCACGCGTACTTATATATATATATATAATGTGATATAAAGAAAGTACAGACATTAAATCGTAAGTACGTATGTACGTCGAAAATGGCTAGTAAACAGAACATAATAAACGAATAAAATAGCACGGTAATTAACACATTTAGAAGAAGTAAGAGAGACATATTTGTACCTAAATAAACATCGTTCAGGAACACGGCACTTTTTTAATGCGTGCGGCGCCATTAAATGAGAAGGAAATTCCTTTTCTTATTGTTTTCGCTTACCTACGCATTCTATCTACTCTTTTATTCCTTCGCGCAATTATTGGAGTTTTAATGTCAGTTGTAGTCGTTGCTTATTGCTTTTTCTTCGTCGGCTACACGTAAAAGTTTTTTCGCGCAAACAGCCCGGACTGTAATATTTAAATTGCGTAACAGCAAAAAAAAAGTCAGCTGCTGTAGAATAATGATTTGCCACCGTGGTGATTCGAGAAACGTGTCTTATAACAACTTGGACGAAACGTGCGGAGCGCGTCTAAAAGTTCTCAAAGGAGCGTAGAAATTAATTAAGGAAGGAAGATGCGGACACCATGGTTTCATCGTTAATAGTGTTGAATAAAGAAAGTGGTGTTTATAATTATTATATCGTAGTATCATAACTGAACGATGTCGAAATAAATCATAAAATTAGATCGAATGATAGACGCACGTTTAAACCAAATATTAATTATCGAATAACGAAGTAACACATTTCAGCTTGATCTGACAATGAGTCATATCAATGCAACACTTACACGAGTACACAATTTATTGATTTGCGAGTGAAATATGGAATCTAATGGAAAATCACCTCGTTGAAAGATACGCGAATAATTTTCGTAACCACTTTAGACGCGTACATATAAATTCTATGTTGCGGAGAGTAATTAATGCGTGATACTTAAATTTTTGTTAAAATGTGGCTTACACTGTTGCTCGCGAGTATTCAAACACTTGGTGCAATCTAATTAAAAAGTTTATATTCTATATTGTGATGTATACTATTGTTGGTATACCGTGATCATTTCTAAATAAAATCCACGTTAATTCGCGCTACTCGAATGAGAACAAGCTAGTAGAACGTGTTATTATTTAAAAGCTTCAACGACTTGACGAAGGTCATTTTTTATACGAACGTTTCATTCAATTGTCATCCCTGTAATTATCTTTCACTTCAAGAGTCTCGTTTGCAATATCCATCAAAAGACAGTTAACTGTAATTCGCATCATTAATAGACGCTATTGCCAATATTCCATAAAGGGTTAATAATTCAACGAACATTCGTTCAGCGTTATTGCGTTCGATCCACAAATGGTTAATTAATTGGCGATTGGAAAACTCTAAGCCACGTAAAATCGGCCATTTCACACGCAACAGTCTAATATCTGCTCGAAGAATATTACCGCACCGTTCCAATTCACTGCATCACGTAATAAGGGATAAGCATCGAAATGAAATTACTTCAGGACCAAGAATATTCTCTAAAATAGCAAGCCAGTGATATTTGACTACAATGGCAGCTAAAATTAGTCCATAGCGTAGCGAAACGCGACCTAATACTTGACATAATCACAGCGCAAAGGGTTAACAATTATTGTACGATTATTACCGTGTAACACGAATACACTGGTTAACACGGCTGATATCTTTAAAGGGTTAATATACGCTATCTTCGTTAAACTTTCCGAATCTCGGCACCGCAGCCACCAATTACTATGCGCAATATGATCCGTTTCCTTTTTGAAGTGGCTTAACTCCAGTAATTTTAACATCGAGATATTCAAAGGCTTGTATTTGAATTAATTTAACAAGATTGGTAACTGATAAGTTATCAGTGATAACACGGTGGTATAATACTAATCTAAAAGTGTGTACGTCATTAATCCAATCATCTTACTTGTTAATTATCATTACTTGAAACGTAAGACGTTTTCGGTGGCCACAAACGGACTTTAGTCACTTTCGAAAGAAACGGTTCATATTTATAACAAAGTTTGATTGAACTCCTTTAACTTCTCCTCGATCTTTAAAAAGTAGTATAGCAAATATACGTAAAGTTTAATATATCGATAATTTGCATCTGGTACAAAGTTGAAGCAACGAATGGTTTTCGATAACGCGCGTACCTATCTTGTACTTAATAGGGTAAATAACCCACGTATTGCTGCTTTAATTCGTTTATTTAATAGCAAACTAATGTATAAAGAAACGTAAGTAAACAAATTTTCATATTAAATTTGGACTTCGATTTACGTAACGACGCATACACATTGTATATTCGTGTACACTTAATATTTATAACGAAACATTAGGAGGTAAACGTGCTGTTGAACATTACAACGTGACCAATATAATTATAAAGTATGGAACGTGCGTAATTCAATAAGGCGCCACGTTTACTACACATCTCGTATCTGTTACACAAACCGACGTGTTAACATATGTAAAAACTGTTTCCACTTAAATAAAATGCTTTCGAGTAACAATACGAAGGACCATGGACTTTGTTGTACATTTTCAATCACGTAGTAATTAATTTATTATATTGAACATATGAAAAAAATGTTCACGAATAAAAGAGATCCGTTGAACGATATTATGCTCGAAACTGGTACGATCTTAACGTTTACGACGTTCCAGAATAGTTAAATAAAGTTACGCGCGAAGTTTAAAGCGGCAGTACGCGGTACATCTACCCTAGTCAATGCTACAATGAACTTCCCCCTTAAACGCCGCCATAGTTAGGAAGACGATACATTTACAAGCGTTTATCGATCCCATAATCGCACCGCTAATTACCGCGAACAAACTTCCGCTGAACTCTCGTCGTCGACGAGAATAAAATAGAGTCAGGGGGTGAGTGAATCGCGGACGAGGGCGAGGGGCGCGTGTGCGTGCACGTGGAAAAGATTTCGCCGCATCTTGCGGGACAACAAAGGGATAGTCGACGGTGCAACGTGCAGGGCCGAGAAGCGAAGCGAGGTTGGCTCGGTTTGTGTGCGCCTCTCGACGGTGCAACAAGTCGGGTTAACAGCTGTTTCTGCTGGCGTGCACGATTTCTACGTGCACGGTGGTGGCATCGCGTTGGCTTGGTTTGGCCGTGGTCCAACTTCGCTTTACGAGCCGTTTTACCGAACTTGGCCATTGTGAACGCGCCACCGCCGACGCGATAAGAAACGCCACGCAAGAATAACCACAGTGTCTGTTTGGATCGCTGTCCGGGCGAATCTAAACACGGCCTATGCAAACACCCTGCGCACGGAAAACCTATTTAGACGATTCGTGTTGCCCGCGGTGACGCAAGGAACTAGAACGGCGGAAAAAGATTTCTACAACTTTGCGGACGTAACAAATTTCATCAAAATTTGTTGGAATTTAAATTTAAATAGAAAATAGAAAATTCATCAAAATTTCTAGTCTCTTACGGGTGAGGGTAGTCTAATTATTTGTAGGGCGAAAATAGCGTCGAGGGAAGATTATAGGAATTAACCCTTTCGCTACTGGCACTTTGGAACCGAAAACTAAAAGCGTTGAGATTGGGGTTGCATTTATTGATATAGAAACGGTATAGGTATAAATATTTGGGTACCCTGCATAACTAATTGTATCGTAATATCGATGGACGAATAATACCAGAAATTATATTGCGTTATAAAAAAAAAGATACGCTCGCTGCTTTTGAGAAATATGAATTCTTGAAGGCGTACAGGTACTCACAAAATTGAGAGTACACCTATACGTTGCCAATGAAAAATAGCTAAAGAGTGAATATACACCCGCACGTTCAAAAGTAGAAACGCAATGCATATGTATTTCATTCGCATATTCTAACAGACGGTACGTACAAAATTCCTGAGCTAAAATAAATTATTTATACGTACTTAATAAGAAACGTAAAGGTATAACATTTTTGCCGACACTGTAATCATCGACATTTTCGTTATTATACACACGTGGTACGTGTAGATTACTATTTCGTTAACCATCTTTGATCTTCGTCGCATAAACGTACGTAATTTTGTACAAAGAAAGTGAAATATTGTCCTCCTTCTTCTTGTAATTACATTTTGAAATCGTCTCCATTTGTAAACGTATACGTTATCATTTTGGATTTCAATTTTCCCAAGATACGTTCAATCAGGTTAATAGTCTGGGTACGTTGAAACGTAACCATTTCTTAGCCATCTTTTTCATCGAGTTTCAAGGTGTACGCTCAATTTTGTGAGTAACTGTATATATACGTTCGTGGTAGTGAAAGGGTTAATTTAACCCCGATTGTTCTTCGTCGAAAGTAGATGGTGTTGTATTCCGCTGAGGTTGGTGGTTTATTCTATGTAATAAGTACAACGTCGAGCGAAATAAAGACGAAGTTCACCGTATAGCAGAGTGCATTCGCGTTTTATAAGCGTAGTTGCGCGTCCGAGGACGGTTCGAACTGTTCTGGCGTGTCAAGGGAAAACTGTGATTTTGGAGACACCGACAATAGAAAGGTAGGGGTTATCCTGGGTTCAATGGTCAGTAAGGGATGAAGTAGCAGGATCGAGGTTCGAGGATGACGAACGAGGATAAAATCATTAGCTATCGAAGGATTTTGGGATGTTTGCTGCTGAAGTTTGATTTATCGTGTTTGAAGGAGGATGAGAAAGCCGCGTTGTCTTAATTAAAAATAATATAATACTAGTGATTACGTTGGCATACAACAATTGTCGATCAGAGCTCTGTACTGTCCTTGCAACTATTTTTTTAAAACTCTATGTACTTAACAGAGATCTTGTTACCGTGAACTGTTACGCGTCGAACGTCGTCGCAATTGTTACGGATTCTTCAACCCCTTGCGCTACGATAATTTTAATATCTACTTTGGAAGTTATTAAATAAAAATTGCCTACAATCTTCGAATGATTTGTCCGTGATACGATATAAAAATAGCGATTAACTAACGCTAGCACAAGCAGGTAATAAAAAAATCGTAAGTTAAGGGTTTAAGTAGAATTCGCCGCGAAACGAAAACCGCGGCAATTCATTGGACAACCTGACAAAGCTTAAAATTCCAATGTCTTTGCGCTTATCTCAAAGCTAGGAAATTCTTTGCGAAACTAAAAACAGGTTCGGGCAAAAAATGCTCGTTACAGGGGTTTTTTAAGATTCGACGGATGGTAGTGTGAGTGAGCGGCGACGTTATCTGGATTCCGCGAGGAAAAATACACGCGATCGGGTTAGAGGCTGATTGCGTCCGTAATGATCGGCGGACGATCAGATTGCAACGGAACGCGCGATCAATGAGCGGGCTGCAAAGCGAAGTTACAATCGCGAAAGCGTCCCTGTGTTAAGCGACGTATCGAAAATTCATGGCCCGTTTTAATGGACACGCTCGAGCGAGCGAAGGGATGCAAGGACGCCGCCGCGGCTCGCAGAAAATTTGTCGACCACGAGTAATTAAGATGAACGGTCTACTGGCTCGAAATACCCAATTTACGCCGAACCATTCGGTAAAAAGATACTCGGGGACCGTGGAATGCTGTAATTGATCCACGTTGAGTCGAAGAACCCCCCGTCGTCGGGAACCTACTACAAAGTGAGTAGTAGCATCTCGTGTAACGAAAATTTATTTCCCCTCAGTTGTCGAGTAAACGAAGTACGCTTTTCAACGCTAACCGTGCCACTGCCGGTCAAATGGCCGATTTTAAAGTGTTTCACCTATGATTCTACGGATTCATTCTTACTTCTTTCGTTCGTTTAACTTTACCAGCTTCGTTTTACAGTCTTGAACGCTGCTTAACCGCTTGCCCATCGACGACGAGTAGCACACTCGTTCTATGAATTTTTTCACAGATTCAACAATTTTTTCCACAAGATTCAAAACGCCTATTGTGAACTCGTTGGCGTACGATAAACGTTCTACGATTCGTAGCGCAGATTCGACGAAAAAACGAATACCGTTGAGAGTAAAATTTAATTCGAACTTGTATCTTAGCTTTGTGTTACAGGATTTGGGGCTGAGAAATAGAAACGTGCTTAAAATATTCATACGATTTGTACTCCACGCGATACGATTGCAACGATCAACTACAGCCAGCGCACGTAGCTAATAAAATAATTGTAGGGCAAGGGGTTAATGGTGAAGTTTCATTTTACCTCTGTATTATAAGATCGGAGGTTGTTAAATAAAAGTTGCCGAAAATATTCGGACAATTTGTTCGTAACGCGATACAAAAATAATGATCAGCGAACAACGGCATACGTGGGTTACAAAATAATCGTAGAGCAAATCGGTTAAAGATAGGTAAAACGAGAAACGTTCGCATAATAATAGGCACCTATAAATTAAAAGAGAAACAACAAACACCTAATAGGAAAAGTGTAAAAACCCTCGACAGGGTTAACGTGAAATAAGTTATAGTTAAAAAGACTAAAAACTTTATGACAATTCTTATATAATCCGATTAACCAACTTCTCACATTTTGTCTTCCTTTTTGCTACTACTTTCGCTCGAAAAGTATAAGTATGTAAAATGCCGGTACGGTTAAGTGTGACACAATTTTGGATCAACTTTAGGGATATCGTTAATCGTCCAAATCATTTTAGGTTTCATTTTATCTATACGTTATTGTCATAACGCTAATTTAGCAGTTGAAAGAATTGCTTGCACTACAAAAGACGTTAATTATTGGACTGCGGATTTTTACGCAAATTCACATTTTTGCAAACAGAGTTTCAAAAATGGAATACGAATTGAAACTTGTTTCACTCTTTGAATAATACAATGGGTCCTCTGCTTTGGACATTTTATACATTCTTGCGCATTACGCGTATTCCGCAGACTTTTGTGCATTTAAATTTCTAATAATTGCATAGAAATCCACCGTCTATTAATTATGGATGAATTACACGATTAATTCATACAAATGGAGCATCATTCTATTTTATTAGAATGTATATTCGGATTAGACGTAATTTATGTACGCGCTATCGAAACGAAAAAAAAAACAAATGTTAACAGAATTATTCCTTTAATTATTCCACGCGAACCTATCTTTTTATCGCGTTAAAAATATCCCCATTTATAAAATTCCTTTACAACACCGTAGAAGCTACGAACAAATTGTTACGAATAGCCTGCGGATCTTTATGCAAACTCGAAATCTTGTAAACATAATCGAAGGAAGAGAACGTAAGCAGAGATTTGTTTCAGCCCCTAAATGCACCTTGATTTGTATATTTTGTACGTCGTTACGTATTACGCGTTGCTCTTTTGCATATCGAAATTAGCCACCGTAAACACATCAAAATCCGCAGTCTAATTACGATTTGAAACGCAACTTCTGAACCAAAGTCGGAGAATTCCACGAACCCTAACAGTAGTTAAATAAATCAAAATTACTGCAACCTATCATTCTGCACCTTGTACTCTAAATCGTCGCACCGCTCAACGGTTCTACCCTCGCGTAAAATATCGCGAACGTGAGTTATATTGGATTTCACGTAAATTAATAAGACATAGAAAAAGAAACGCGAGACGTAGTTGAGCGAGTGCAATAAGGATAAAACTATTGCAAACGAAACCCGAAGTTTCGTGGCTATACGAGCCGAAATAAAGATGTGGAGAAGCGCGTTTCAGCGCGTACGGATTCTTACCTCAGGAACGTAGGCAGAGCTTTGCAAGATGAAAAGCTTCGAGGCGAGGTTTGAGACATGCACAATCGTCGCCGTTCGCTCTCGTCCTATTCCGGCTCCTTTTCTTCAAAATCCCGCTGCTTCCCTTTCACCGGGCACCTCGTAATCGCGAATCACTGCTCGGAACACCCGCGAGACATCGGCGAACAAAGGCGGCAACTTATGCTCAAGCTGCCTTTCAGAATTCAAGCGAAACAGGACCGTGAAGAGGAAGAGGAACAGGCGAGAGAGAGAGCACTTTGTCCCGGCCCCGATGCTGTCGACCTTTCCAGACACGGTGTCGCACCTGCCGAAGGCTCCTTGTTTCCTTCGCTCTCTCGTTTCCTTCGCGATGCACGCGTCGTACTCTCATTGATCTCGCGACGACATCAGCCACGCGATTATCTTGCACGAGGCTACGACCGAGACGAATCGCCGAGCAGCAGAGAAGCGACGCCGGTGCGAAGCGCTGACTGAACCACTGGCAAACCACCGAGGGGTGGTCCGTATCGCGCGGAGGTCCCTCTACTCTCTCTTTCCGCCGCTTGGCTTCCTCTCTCGCTCCTTTTCTCCCCCTTCTTCCCTTCCAGTCCCTTGCCCCACTCCCACACCATCTCCTCTCCCCCTTCTATATACCCCTTCCACTCTATTTCCCTCAGTATTTCTGTTTTACTCGTTCATCCCTTTTTTCCCCGTTTCCCGTTTCCCGTTTTCCCCGTGTACTCTTCTCGGCCGACTCTCGCGTTCCTCGCGCGCTTCAACCCCGATACCAGATCCTCGCTCCTTTCGTTTTCCCTTTGACGCCGGCCACATCTTCCTCTGCTTCCCCTTTTACAACGTCCTCTTTATAAAGTAGTCCCGCCGCGGCGCGGCGTTCCGTTCTTTTCTCTATAACTACTCTCTCCCACTCTCTCTCTCTCTCTCTCGCTCTTTTCTTCTTCCTGTTGCTGCTCACTGCCTTCGATACTACTCGCGTAGCTCAGGCGTTTTCATAGCGCGTTGCTTCCTCTGTTAGTCGCAACGGGGTGGACCTTCTCGCTCTTTCAATCTACACCCTCCTACGCTTTCCCACCCTCAACTGCCACTTTCGTTTACGCTACACACCGTCGACATTGCGGCGTGCATACACGTTACGGAAGACAGCACACGGGTCGCCCGTGATCCTACGATCCTGCGCGATACTGCCTCGGTCAGGTGCATCGGATACAGTGGCTGCCAAAAGTTTCACGACGAAGCGTATGCTTGGCGGTTAGGTACTGCCTATACGTGACGAGAAGGTAGACAAGTATTTGCATTCCCGTTTTAATTACAATCCGCTAGCCTACCTTCGATCACGTGCATTGTTCTTCATTAACCGGAGACGATAAAGGTCGACGGTGGTTGAATAGCGAAGACGGCGTGTAACGATAGAGAAGACAGTAGAGCATATCTACGGTGAGAATGTAAAGACTCGTCTGCCTTCTTTTCGTGGACGCACAGTATGTTAACGATTTGTACTCCAACGTTATTTAAATAATACGATCTATCGGTAACTTCAACATCCTTTTCCGACTCTTGAAAGAATTTCAAGCGTTGCTCTGTATTTCGAAAAAGGGAAGAGTTGTCTTTAATTTGTCTTCCTTTAGAAGAACTGAAAATTGGGTTGACGGGAATAAATAAGAACCTTGAAGCTTTGACCGTTGAAAGGATTGACGTGTATCGGTGCAGCGACGCCAACGGAATGCAAACGGTTAATCCTTTGGCTGCGGCAGACTTTGGTGCGCATCGTGACTTACAGCAACGCTGCGAACGACGAAATCTTTCGTCAATATGCATTCTTTAAAGGGTGAACGCATTTTGCGCCTGAACTCGCTCACATCTGACAGAAGCAAGGAGCTTTGTCTCCGGGAATGTAAAATGAGCGCCTATAGGCACTGTTTGTAGCGAGCAATTTAAAGTAAGCTCCTATAGACGCCAACAGTGTTCAAAGGATTGATCAGCTGAAAAATAGTTAAGAATAAAAGCCCACTAAATATTTATTATTTTCTTTTCGTGAGAATCGTTTCGCGCGATGCGTGGATACATTGTTAACCCTTCTTCGGAAGGACCAGCAAATTGGTTAACCCTTAAGCGAACAATCCATATGCGTGTACCCGGATGTCTACAGCGAATCGTAAAATTTAACGACATTGCGTGAGAGACAATAGAGGTACGTGAAATAAAGAAATAATAGTAGAAATTTACCGACTCAGGGTTAGAAGAATTACAATTCGCTAAAACATTTATTGAATTAGAACAGATAGTTAGGATTTACTAAAATATCATAGTTCCTTAGTTACATTTGAATAAAAGTGCAGAAACGCTGGTGTATAATTTGCAATAGTAAATAAAGTTCAAATATCCTCGGTTTAAAATTGCGTATCGTCAATGCAGCCCCGTAAACCGAAGAGGAATTAAACGGGAATGTTAAATAGAACCGAAAAAGTAGAATTCAGGTGAACCGAGGTGAATTCAATTGCAATTTAATGAAATATCCACATCGCGATAAAAGTGTCCTTCTTTTTAATGTAAATTAATGCATCCCTGTCACTTCGCAGTCGTGTCAGATATTTTTTAAAACCAGTGACATTCATTGTCCGCGCGAGTCCGACGCGGCCGCGTTAAGCGGTGCGATTTCTCATTTTTAATTTTCAAAGTCCGAGCATTCCAGCGGCCCGCATTAAACCAAATGTCGTCGCGAACGGTCAATATTCCATCTATAAACGTCACTTTTCGTTAAATTTCAGTGCATTTCTCTCGTATCTAAATATTAACAAATGCAAACTGTACTCTGCTTATTATTATAACAAATTGCGACGTTAAACCCAAAGAAGAAAAGTAAAAAATGGCATGCGAAATTTACCGTGCACAAATTGTAACACATTCGAGACCGGTAACGTAATACTACGTCTTTATAATTTCGTAGCTGAATACCAGTAACGTAGTCGCTATAATTCGTAGTAAATAGTTCGCTATAATTTATATGAATTTTGCAACGACTAGGATTTTATTACTTATCGTTGCATCTCTTTTTAAATCATCCCGGAAAATCTTAAATCCAAGATCTTTCTAAATTATTATCAACGCAAAACAGATCCAAATTAAAATTATTACGTAAAATAAATCTATGAAAATGTAATTCAGTTTTTACACTACCGTAAATGAATTATATTCGTTTTATAAAAATATATTTAGCGAATTTAAGCAGCTTTGTTTATATATATATATAATATATTACCGTCAGTAATTTTATATCAAATGTGTTATATCAGTGTTTAATTTTTCTAAGTTTCAAACAACAAATGATTACAAATATCCTACTAGGAAACTGTATTTTTTATATTCAATAATAATATATATTTAAATGGCAGATCCATGCAATATTCGACAATAGTCGGTCGCGAATGCGTTAAACAATATTTTTTCCCCATTTTTCTTCGGTTTTCCACCCTTTTAATAAACGTTTTATTTTTCTCGAGCCTTGAAGCGCCCTTCTTAGGGCCTTTTTAGCATATCGATTAGGCGACATTTCGATGTGCAAAGGCCTGGTAATTGTAACGTGTGTGCACAAGCACCGGCAACCTACTGAAACATCATCCCGTCTATTTGACGTAAATAAACGGGTTAAATATAAACCCCGATCTTGTTAATTTTCACTAATATACACGTCGTCCTTTTGAATTAGCCACGCGACATTGGTTCATTAATATTCACGGCGCTTAACGGCGAAATTTTCGAACATCAAAAGATTAACATTTTCTTATTTTTCCGTTAGCAGAGATTTTTTTCAATTTGACACGCAAATATCGTGCAGAAATTTGGTACCAAATAATGAATTAGTATTTTAGAGAATTGAATAAATTGTAATGATGTAATGAACAATGCGATTTTTAACGGCAAACGCAAAAACGATATTTCTAATTTTTTCCTTTTTTTTTAACAGCAAATGCGAAAAGAATATTTCTAAAGAAAAATATAAAGGTGCTGAGGTTCGTAACTAATGTCACTAAGTATATTATTTAGCGCGATACGTTAGTTTACTTTGCTATTATACGTTGATTATACAAGATGGACCATTTACGAAGGAATCACGTAAATATCTTTGATAATTATTCCGTACGTTCCTACGTGCATTTACTAATAACTACGGATGTTTGTGCATTTATTGGAAATTCACCTGTTTAAACAGACACAGGAACCACATAATACGCAGAAACATCCGAAATGAAAGCCAATTTAGAATAATTAGGTAGCGAAACAACCGCCAATTATAAAATAACCGAAACGAAGCACAAATTAGAATAGCACAAGGACCATTGCTTACAAAAAGAAAATCTAAAACGAAACCGAAGTTCAAATAATTAGGGGTTGAAGCAATCCCCGATTGTAAAATATTCGAAACAAAGTTCAAGTTGGTATAATTAGGTGTGAAACAACCCCCAGCTATAAAATACTCGAAAAGAAAGATAAAAATTAGAATAATTAGGTAGTAAAACAACTCTCAATTATAAAATATCCGAAACGGAACCCAAGTTAAAATAATTAGGCATTGAAAGAACCCCTAATTATAAAAAATCTGAATCGGAAAAAAAAGAGTTAAAATAATTATGTGGTAAAACTGGCCCCAAGCGTATAATATCCTAGGCGATACCCAAATTAAAATAATTAGATGGTAAAACAATCCTCGATTATAAAATATTCAAAACGAAACCCAAGTTAAAATAACTAGCGAATGAAACAATCTCCAATTTAGTTCCCGCTTCTTTACTTTTATTTCTGAAAGTCTGCAATTTACTAATAACTTTATTACGCACAGAACCCCCGTAATAATTTATGCGTATCTTTAAGGTTTTAATTTTTCTTTTTATCAGCTTTCGTATTCGCTCGTTTCTAAAGAGGAAAAGTTAATAATGAATAAATGAAACGCGATCCCGTTTACCCGATCCATACCCTGCGTGAACGTGAGTAGCAAATTAAAATTTGGAAAACACAATCTATGGTGATAGGTTCTCTCTGTTCTGTATTACATAATATCCATTTATTTACACAGTTACAATAATCGCATAATACATTCATGCGCGCGACGTAAACCTCTTTTATTTCTATCGTCGATTAAAATGGCGTTGAAAGAATGGTAAAGTAAGGTGTGAACAATATTTATTATTACCAGACACTTGTTTACTATGCGCGTTTCGGAAGCTCCTTACGTTACTATAGTGTGTTTATGCATCGAGAACTTATTCACAAATGGAGCGATTAAGACGCACTCGTCTGTCCTGATTTTTGAAACTTCAGGATCGTCCGGCCTGTAAACTGATAGTTCATAGACATTAGACGTAGCGAAAAATGACTTTTAGAGTGCCGATTTTTGTGCAGCTTCAATATACGATTATCACTTTCAACCAGGGATTCACACCGGTATCCGAAATACCGATATTATACCGATATTTTTCACTCGTAATAAATATTAAAACATTTAAGAATATCCCGGGGAAAATTTTTCGATCAGCTTACCGCGTCATCGAAAGAAAAACTGAAAAAGTACCGGTGTTTATTTCGGTTTGCGGTAATATACCGATTTCGATACAATATCGGTTTCGATACTCATCCATTTCAGTATTGTATTAAAATAATATAATTATCATCAAAATTATACAGGTTTTGAGTCCCTGCTTTCAACCCTTTGAGTGCTGAACCTTAAAATTTTTAAAAATCGCCGGGTTTGTGAATTTAACTTCACGTATGGTCTTTAGTATCACTATTCTCATCTTGTATTAATTATTACGATGTTTTCGAATTTATACTTGGTAATGAATTTACGTTGATTATTCACTGCTCTAAAAGATTCGAATTTGTAAAGTTTAATACCACTGAAAGAGTTAACCCTTTTACAGTGTAATAAAATGACGAGTAATGGTGAAATAAAATAGAAAATGTTTTTGTATAAAAATAAAAAATATTTCTTTTGCTTATTACAACGTTTTCTACATTTTGATTGTTAGATAAGAAAAATACTTAATTTCAACTGTTTCTATGTAATATTTTTTAATAGTAATATCACGCTTATGGACTTCCAAATATTAAATTTAATATTGCTACATAGGACAATTTATCCGAGTTTCTCGTTTGTTAAACTGCGAAAGGGTTAAACAAAGTGGAATTATAATAGAAATTTATTTGCATTTATTGTACTTTCGATATTTCATATATTTGGGCATATTGCATATATTTTGCAATCTTTTTCCCATAAATGCACAAAAATCCGCAGACTAATTATTTTATACGAGCTTAAGAAGATTACATATGTTTATTCGGGAAGATATAATTATTATCGCATTCGAAGTTTACGCTACTTTTATGATTCAAAATTCTCGAAACCTAGATAAATAATAGTTTATTAAAAAAAAAATAACAATACGAATTTATTTACCTATTAATCTAATCAAGTTTGCATTCGAACTTCAGACTTATTTCAATAGGAAATAGGAAGGGCTTCCCAAATTTATTACAGTCATTTATATTGGAGAAAAAAAAATAGTACATATAAAAATTAATAACTACTTCGCGAAGTATTTTTATTTATTTATTTATCTAAATTATATTAGGTGCACCTGTAAGAAATCCCCTATTTTTTTAATATAGTTCGAATTTAAAATGTGCAACTTGGGCATAAAAATAAATTAATGAATTTATTTTATCGAATAATCAAGCTTTCATTTTGGCAGGTATTTTTAAGGCAAATGTTTTATTGCTAAAAGCATGCAGCGATCTTTTTTATAGCATAATATTATTTTTATTAACATTTGTATGTTTATTATGCTGCAAAATCTGCACTCTATTAATAAATAATTTTATTTTGCCACTGAGCAAATAATACCTGACAACATTAATATTCCTTAACATTACATTTATGGACATTGATTATACAATTTAACAAGGTTTTGCAAAAGTAAGTGCTGTAGGATGAGAGGAGATATTATATTGAATTAGGATAATTATTCGTATTCCTATACTAATCAGGAACTATAGAATTTATTGTAGAATAATATTTATGATTTCTAACACAAAAATTGTCATTTCTGAAATCTATACGCCAAATTCTACCAGACTATGTACAAAAATCTTAATAATCTTTGGTCTGGTAAACTAAAGTTAAGTTTTTTGCAACTTTAAGCATGAAATCCGAAGTCTGTTAAATTCTACCAAATTATGTAAAAAAAAGTCTTAATAATCTTGCGTCTGGTAAACTGAACTTTAAGCTTTTTGCAACTTTAAGCATAAAACCTGAAATCTGTCAAGTTGACAACTTTCGTAAACCTAGCGTTAATAACAAAGGCTCAAAATTAAGAATCAGAGTTTCGAAAGTTTCGAGATTCGACCGAATTTTGTAAGTACAGCAATTTGTACGTAGCACCGTAGACTCTTACGTAATGACGTAACATAACCTAACCTAAAGAGCTTGGAAGAGACGTTCGTGTACTTACTGTTGATATACGGATAATATTTTGGCGTCAGATTCGTGAAATACTTCGCCTTAATGATCAAACCCGCAGTGCAAATAGCGATAACAACCGGCCCGACGGTTAGATAATGGGTCATACTAGGCTCCTCGGTTTCTTTAAAACGTTTCACGATGTGCCTGCATTTCACCCCTGTAACATTTCTTAAATTCGATTATATGTTCCTTACTTATTCATGATATCAACGTACATAGACTTTTGTCGTATATGGGCCTTATCCAGTCCAAATAATTCGGATACTTCAGAATCTTCATGATTGTTTTTTATACGCACGAGTGTTCTCTGCTAGAATCACAAGAACACTGAATACTGGAGTAGGAAAGGGAATCGAAGTGACGCGGTCACGTGGTACATCAGCGACTTCAGCTATTGGCTGACAGAATAGTGAATTATTGCTTTTAAAAAAAGCTGTGAAATTGTTATTCAATATCGTATTAAAGTAGAATATATTTAAGATAGATAGATAGATAAATAATCTTTATTTTCGGCTCCACAGATAAGAAAAGTAGACTTGGTTTACATTTCTTTGCGTAACCTTGCTCATTCCACTTTAATCATTCTCGCTCCTCACTCTTTGCACTTTTGTACTTTTTGCCTAATAATCAATTATTGCATAATATATTTACAATAATTTATATATTTAATATATTTCTTCCCAGTTTTAGCTTCATTATAGTCTGTATTTATTGCATTAATTTAGTTTGCGTATTTATCTACGAAAGGATTTTTCCCAGTTAAGGATAATAAAATGTATTGCTCGTTTAACATTGTATTAAAGTATAATGTATTTAAAGTAATTTATTATTTATTACGCGTTTAATATAATCCTTCGCAACTTTAGCTTTATTTTGGTCTATATTTTACCGCTTACAATTAATGTAATCCTAATTCCTACTTTAAATCCTACTTTATTTTGCACCTTTTCTCATGTTAAGACCTATAAATAATAATTTGGGGCACATAATTAATTTATTCAAGTAATTTGAAAAGGTTTTACTTTATAATATTACAAGATAGCGAATGAAATTCGTTCCCGCGTAATTTTGGTCACGTGATTTGTAGAATTCAACTACCGGTATTTAAAATTATACTTGTTCCTAGAAAAATAATCGAAATAATAGATATTTGCACTAATATATAACGCAAGAAAAATAAATCTGAATTTATAGTGTTCACTATTATGTTTAAAACAGCCCTGCTGTTAATTTGTACAATTTTCATGAGCAATTAAAAGTGAGTGATTTTGACTAATTTGGTAGCTTGACTGTTAGTTCAAAATGTTAGCTTGCGACGCCACGTCGGTTGAGAAAGGTAAAGATATTAGCTGTAAAGTTAAATTAACCAATCAAAATTAAACTTTCTTAGTCACTGTTTCTGCTTAACTTCTATCATTTCAAATAATAAGTATTAATTTATTCAAAAGTGATTTCAATACGCACTTTTAATCGACTTTAACCTCACAATCATAATACAAACGTTCAACGGAACACATACTTGTGAGCCCCCAAATTTTATTTCTTTGCGTCACGAATCTTGTCTTTGGAACTTTATTAATAAAGTATGTTTATAGCAAACTATATCTGAATATTTGTTCTTATTGAAAATTTATATTTTCAAATCACGTTACAACGCATTGCGATATTTGCAAATTTTCTGTACGGTTGCCATAAAAATTACTAGTTGTAAAATTATGGTTAACGCATTAATTAAATGCGCATCTGTATTGTTTAATAAGCATTGTTACCTATAAACGTTGCTCTTTTTTCTATAGCAATAACTTCACGTTTGAAAAAATAGGTATTTGAAAAACGTATCATAAAGTACATTACAATGGTTACTATAAAGTTTGCGCGCGACTATATAGTTTGGTACATATTTTCAACTAAAAACGTACATCTTTTCTTCAACAATTCGATCTAGGTTTCATTTGCAACAATTTAATTTAGTTTAACAAACTAAATGTTAATTTAAAGTCGATGAAAAGTGTCGTTTTGATTGAAAATTCTTAAATTTCACGTACCACAGTGCCATCTCGCGACCGGCGTGGCAAGTTACAGCTAAATGGCAGTTATGGCTGCCATCGTGAGGCCTTTAATTAGTGACAAGTGATTCGGAGGGGTGTTTTTCGTACTCAGTGTTAAAGGAATCGAGTATAATTCGGCTGGATCCACGGCATAGGCCCTTAAGGGCCTCAATAATCAGGTTAGTCTTCGAGTCTCTTTAAATTAATAACCCCGCGGTCGAATATCCATCGCTTTACGCGGTTATCGCACACCCTTGTTCCCACGCACCACTTTTTGCATTTGCCTTCCGAAATAATTCCACCAGTTTCCCGTATTGTCATTCATGTACAAATTCTCCTCTGTTCCGTTGCTCGTGGCTACTAATCGTCACGCTTGACCGATTGTAAATTGGCGTATCGAAACTATCCGGAACATGCATCTATTTCAATTATGTCATTCGGACTTTACTCCGATAATAAGGCTAGGTTTGTTTACCGATACGTTGGTCGCGGACGTTGTTTAGCGTAGGAATTGAAACCGGAGGAGAGGTAACAGGTTTTTTCGTAGCAATTTTTCATAAATGTTTACTCTATTTTGGGGTTAAGTCGGGCCTCCCGCATTGCTGAACGTTGCTACGAGGCATCGATAAGGCACTGTACTTTCGCGTTTGCTCGGGTCACTGACAGATGCCTCCACGTGTAGCTATTTTCAAAATATATTTGTTGCTATACATAGATCTTTTTTTTGTATATATATAGAATTATTTGGGTAGATGTGTACCAATTACTGTACTTTAAGCTTATCGCATTAAGCAACTTCATTTTATTATTTTAGAAGGTATTTAACCTACGAATCGTTCCGGTTTTAGAGGACAACATCAGTTAACATCTGTTTGATTATAGAGACAGTGATAGTAATTCGGGACATCTACCCTAGATCGTTCGGAAAATTCGTAGCAATAGTTCAAGAATTTACTCAAAGACACGAAAGAATTATTTAGAGACACTATAGAAGCATTTGTTATTGTATTGAATAATTTTGCACATTTTTTGGCGACTCTGTGACTATTAATATCCTATATACCATAAGAAATATTATATACAATGTAATATAATATAAATAATATTCTTTGTCCAGAAAGTTTTCGTATTTTTCAAATATAAATTCTTTTAAATAATTCTACATTAGTGTATTCAATTTCTGGTCATTGATAAGGTTTTACAAATATTGAAGTAAATTATATAGTATGATGCATTGGGTATAATAAAATTTAGTGCCTTTCTAGCGAAATAAAGGTATTAATTGTAATCGTTGCTAGTTGTTTTAACCAGTTCTAGACGTTGGTTTTTAATTATCGCGTTTAAGCAGCTGAACCGTGACCAATTAATAATGTTGTAGCTTAACAAAGGCTCGTTAAGATAATTGCTATCCAATTTCAACAATTACTCGACAGAATGTAATATTATCAATAACGTTACGAACTTTCCGAACAACTAAATAGGGTATTAGGCGTGCAAATTAATTCGGGGGCTTTTCACAAAATTTACAGAGTTTACGTAAAATTAGATACAATTTTGATGTTCAAAATATCAGATCTACTAATAATTATCTTTTCTTTATTATCATGCCTTTGTGAAGTTAAAAACGTTACATCGATTATTGCTCTACGCGACTTCCAAATTCTATTGGCTCGATACAAACGAATGATTTTTCGTTTCATACTTACATTTATTTCCTTGTTTTCGTCGTTGAAAGCAACGAAAACTGGCCTATGTACATTACGTTCGTCGAAAAACCGCTCGTCTGTCGCGAGCCTAACAAAAACATGACGGTCAAAGTAAATAAAACCTTGAAGACTGTAAACGTAAAGGCAGCAAACTTCTTATCGAGTATTTCTTCTCCTATACGGTCGTTTTCATTATTTATACATACGTACGTTTCTTACGCATGGGTAAAGATTCGGTGACATTAATTTGAAATATTGCGAAACCGAAACGTGTCCTAACCACGCGTTTCGCGCGTATTTACGATATTTTTGTTTCGCGCTATTGGTGCCAGAAATCGTTATTATTTATGAAATACTTTGTCCTGGATAACGTATGGCGATATTACTAAAACTAACTTACGCTTCACGAAGGTCGCTAAAAGAATATATCCCTCATGTTACGACCTATTTTACTCTTCAACGCAACTATCGGGTAACGAGGAATATCCGTGTTGCTTCAATTAGTGGAATTTGATGAAAAGTTAATAAGCATTTTGTTTATTTCATATTTCTGGTTTGATTTAAATTGATAAGTGTTTAGTATACAAACGTGTTTAGTATAAAACATGATTTTAACGAGCAAGAATAGTGCACCAATTAAATTTAGGACACCGTTTAACGTTGACTCGCGTAATAATCGAATTTCCGATGGGATTTACTCGATTCATTGTTCTGTCTTGTGAATCTTTCTTTTAAAAAAGCTTCTCAATTGAGCCACTCAGTAGCGGAACTTAATAAAAAGAATTGATTTTCGAGAAATTGAATAGCAACTATTAGATTGTAGATCATCGTACGAATTCATACTTTTATTAACAAATTTAAGGCAATAGTATCTAAATTAATGGTTGTTTCATCCTTAAAACATAATAAGGTGCACTTTGCTGCAAATATTTTATACATACATTCTCGCACGCTGCTCGTATTTCGTGCCTCTATGAAAATTTAAATATCCCATTTCCATAAGCGCGCAAACATCCTCGGTCTACTAATTATACCCACCTTTATACACGAATACCAGAGCCGTGGAATTGATGAAAAAAACAAGTAGAGTGAATCAGTGAGGCGTCTGTGAGAGGCTCGATTATCTTTACATCTAAAAACATTGATCCAATGAGCAAAGCGTGTACGTAAAAAAAAAAAAAAAAAAAGGTAGAATAAAAAGGGCACGTATCGCGATAAATCGTCTACCGCTTAATTGGTGAGCTTTTTCCGGCCGTTCGATGCGTATAAAATGTTCGACGAAAGAAAGAAGCAAGAATTGACAGTGATCGATTTGCTGGATTCGACTGAGACGCGGTGGGTGGAGTGAGGATGGGAAAGGGGTGGTCGCGGAGGGAGTTTCGCGATAATTACAAGCGCCTTTCTTGCTCGCCGTTTCCTCTCGTCGAATTCTGACTCGTGATCCGTTCAACGGTGGCTCGCTTTTGCGGGTTAGCTTGCGGAATTTCGGCATTCCCTGGGAAAAAGCAAACCGTCGCGTCGTATCCCTTGTTCGTATAAAAAGCCACGCTCTCGAAACTCGACGACACGTGCTCCGACGGGACCACACACGTGGCTCCCTAGTTTCCTCCATCCTTTCCCCCTTTTATGTCTTCCTTATTTCGCCCAATTTTTGCCAGCTTCCGATCGCGCCTCCCTTTTCCACGAATCGAAGCCGTTCCACTTATACGATAGCTCACGATAGCCGCTGATCAGATGCGACGGAATCTTGGCGATGGATTGTTTTATTTGGAAACTCGTTACGTTGGATTCGCGTAATTCGATGGCATTTTCGAATGGGAATGATTAGATCGTGGATGCTTATTTATCTGTTTCATCTATTAACGGGTAATAATTAAGCTTTGGTAAACCATTGCAATGTAGAATGGGGAGAAAGTTGGAGAAATGTTCTATGTATATGTGTATGTACAGGGATAACAATCTTAGTTTTATAAGCCAAAATTAAGTAGTTATATAGGTTTACAAGGATAATGGTAGGGATAGTAGATGTATTAATAGTGGTATAAAATAAATAGATATATTAAATGTGAGGGAGGAATGATATAAAACGAAAATGTATGTAAAATATAAGATAATAGTAGGTTAATGGAATGGAAGAATAAGTGAGAATTATTTTATATAAGCAAGTTCCTTTATCAAGGCTTAAGAAGCTGAAAAATAAACTCATATAGGATAAATGACCAACGTACTGTCACTGCTCCTATAACTGCCACTTTAACTCGTTTATTTAATAGCAAAGTAACGTACAAAGAATCCTAAGTAAATAAATTTTCACAGTAAATTTGGCTTCGGTTTACGTAACAACAAATAGACATTCGTTATTCGTTTACACTTAATATTTATAACGAAATATTAGGAGGTAAATGTGCTGTTGAACATTAAAACGTGACCAATATAATTGTAAAGTGTGGAACGTGTCATAATTCAGTAAGGCGATATGTTTACTATATATCTTATATCTGTTACACAAACTGACGCGTTAATATATGTACAAACGTGTTTCTATTTAAATAAAACGTTTTCAAGTGACAGTACGAAGGACCGTGGACTTTGTTGTACATTTTCAATTAACCAGTAACGAATTTATTACCTTGAACACATAAAAAAATGTTCATAAATAAAAGAGCGGTTGAACAATATTATGCTCCAAACCGAAACGATCTTTATGTTAAATATTTTCTAAAATAGTTAAATAAACTTACTTAAAGCGCGAACCTTAAAGTGGCGGTACGAGGTACGTCTACCCTACATCCTCTAATTTATTAGCTTCTGCCCTTTCGGTAGAAAATGAACTTCTTAACAATATGCTCGCCAATTTGTATCCTTTTACTCGGTGAAACATTTCACCGCTGTAATCGTTTCGAGATTAATTTCGTCAAGGATATACAATGTAATCGATTGAGAGACGCGTGCAAATTGTGAACGCGTTGTGGATCTCTTCGTTTGATTAATCCGGATATATGGTGGAACAAGGGGAACTCGAGGCGGACAAATTGGTGTTGGTGTTGGTAGCTTGGCAAGCCGCACCGGGAAAACGACGCTGACCCGCGAACGTTCGTTGAATTGTTTCTAAAACAGTGACAGAAAGGGGTGTTAACGCATCCCGAGTAATATTTAGGTCGTCTTGTATGCTGGCTCGCGTGGAAATTTGTTTTCTCATTCTAGTTAAACGTTATGGTGACAAATGCCTTCCATCATCCTATCTTTGAGCCTCATGGCTATTATTTTCTGCGCCGCGTCCTATCTACTACCTTTTCGCAATTGCTCGAGTGAGGTATCTGGGGTAGACGTACCGCGTACGGCCACTTTAACGTTACCTCCGAACTTTATTTACATAACTATTTTAAAACGTATTTAATCTACGAATCGTTCCGGTTTGAAGCGCAACGTTAATTAACGTCTCTTTTATTTACGATGATTCTTTTCTGCGTTTAATATGATGCATTAATTACTAATTCATTAAAAATATATAACAATGTTCAATGTCCTTCGTACTGCAATTTGAAAAGTTGTCACTTAAATGGAAACGATCCTTACATATATTAGCGAGTCAGTTTGTACGACGAATAGAGAGATAAACAGTAAACTCATCGTCTTTGCTGCGTTATAAAAATTTCCATACTTTCTACTTACGGTACGTTAGTCGCGTTTTTATGCTCAAACGACACATTCACCTCTTAATATTTATATGCAACGTCCATATGTTGTTACATAAAAAACGAAGCGCAACTTTAATATTGGAATCATTCTTGACCTCGATACTCGATGCGTTCCCTCGCTGTTAAATAAACGAATTAAAGCGACGCGGTTATAGGGACACCGACAGTACGTGGGACATCTATACCGTCGCGTGAATCGTGATTTTCTCGATGGAGCGCAAAGCCCTTTTCCCCCGTAACGCTTGCGTATTTCGAATCCTGGCAGTGGCGAACGAACGCCTGGCACAGATTACGTTCTGGCGCATTATTATGCGAAAGGCGTACAAGACGCGTAGGCCGGTGCAGCGGCGAGTATTATTGTCGTTTTGGCAGCTCGCGCGATTTTCGTGATTTAATGCACCGAGTAGCCTAAGGCGGCCGCGTTCGCCAATGCACTCTCGTCCGCTCATTGAATCGTAATTCGCCCTCTTCGCGTGTTGTCCTGCGGACAGCCTCTTTAGAATTGTTGCGACCAGACGTGCCGCATTCTCACAGGCGGTCCCCGGATAATGATGCTTGCAGTATGAGATCTTATAGGCACTACGTACACGAGGAACACATTCGGAATGTGGGAGATTTAAACAGCACGGTTTTATCGAATGTAGTACATTCTTGAGGTGACTCACGCTCGCTCTCCGCGTCGCGTTAAATTACTCGTAAAAGAAAAACACGCGAGTGTAGGTGGCTGGGTGGTACATACGCAACGAAGGAACGTTTTGCAATTTTTATATCGTTAGATCGTTGCGTAATAGGGTAGATGTCCCACGTATTGCCACTTTAAGGTTATCGCGATACTTCGTCGAATTGTTTTAAACGTTTTATTTTAACCTGCGAGTCGTTCCAGTTCGAAACGCAACATTGGTTGACATCTTTTTCGTTTCTGATGATCTTTTACGTGCGTTAAATACGATGTGTTAGTTAGTAGTTCGTTGGAAATATATAACAGCGTTCAAAGTCCCCAGTACTGTCATTTAAAAAGTTGTTACTTGAATGGAAATGATCATTGCGTATATTAGCACGTCTGGTTGTACGATAGATGGAAAATAAATCGTAACTATCGTAAAAATCTTCATACCTTCTACTTACGGTACATCAGTCGCCTGTTTATCCTTTTAAATTTTGTCCATAAGTGCACAGACATGCCGAATCTACTTGCAACGTTTAGAAATTTGTTCAATATCACGTTGAACGTTTTTCGTGCAGTAGTTAATAAATGGTAAATATATTTACGGATAGTTTGCCCATTTTTTAATAATATTCTGCATCTTCGCCCGCGTAAACTTTTCCCATAAACGTGCAAAAATTCCAAATCTGTAATACTCGTATCGTTTAGAAACGTTTGCAACAGCAAGTTTAAGCACTTCCACGGCAATAAAGTCAAGGATAGCCACGTTTCTCCCCTCGAAACAAAGGTAAACCGTGCGTTTATCGAAGAACGTTGGAAGGAGCATGTATTCGGCGTTAATCCAACTTTCCCTCGCGTGGAGCAACCGCAACGAGATCGATATCCTCCCGCTGGTAAACAGATCATAATTTCTGTCGTCGAGCACGCTTCGCGTCTTGTTTTACGATGCCCGTACTTGGCGAATCGTTTCGCTGCAAATGAGTTTCCAGCAGGCAGCCGGAGTTTATCGGGAAGGATATTCGATTGGTAATTTGTATTTATCGTAAAGAATTTTTATTCCCCGGACTTGTCTCTTAATCGATGATTCAATGCTCTCCCACTCCCCCCTTCCAACCTCTGGCCGTGCTCGTTCGCCAGTTTTCCTCTTTATTACGAACAACTTCTTTTATAACTTCACCGGCAACTTTCGGCCGTCGATGTTATCCATCAGCGGTTAAATTGGCAAGAAAGAATGTTTGTTTGTAGCGTGTAGCAATGGAATAAGAGAGGCGTGTCGTAAAAGCGTACTCGTGTGGCGCCGTTTGACGTCAAAGTAAAAACCCTTGTCGCGTGTAATAAGCTATCGTCGCTACCAGTCCACGAAAATGAAGTTGTATTTCGTGCCAAGTTTCATCGACTGCCAAATTGAAGCAGCTGGGTAATAACGGTTGCTCGAGCGGCGGCTGCGGCGGCGACGGTGGCGGGAATTTTGCGCTCGTTGCGTCCGCCGATTTTGATGTTTCGTTATGTAGATCGCCCGTGGACGAATACGCATCAAAGATGAACGAGCGCGACGACGATGGTGTACCCGGTGCGCGTGCTTTTGGCAACGGTTCAGCCGATTAAAAAAATGCCCGCTGACGGAAGATTATTTTTAAAACGTCGAACAGCGGCGGTTACGTGGAAAGTTTCGTTTCGCCGAGCAGCTGTCTTTCGGGCATTAGGCTTCCGCGAACTAACAATGACCCGAATTGCTCGCCGTGACGTCTTTCGAATTTTACGCTAGAGTTGTTTTTGCGATGGAAATTCTTGCGAGTTACTTAGGCTTTAAATTGCCAAAGCTGCCGGCTTTCTGGAAGAATACGATTGATACGGGAAGTAATTGGGTACCGATGTATTTAACTGCTAGGGTAGATGTAACACGTACAGCCACTTTAAGGTTCGCGCTTTAAGTAACTTTATTTAACTATTTTAGAACGCATTTAACGTAAAGGTCGTTCCAGTTTGCGGCATACGATTGTTCAACCGCTCCTTTAATTATGAACATTTTTTTTATACGTTCAATATAATAAATTCATTGGCACGTAATTGAAACGGTACAACAAAGTCCGCGGCCCTTCGTACTGTCACTTGAAAACGTTTTATTTAAATAGAAACACGTTTCTACATATATTAACGCGTCAGTTTGTGTAACAGATATAACATATATAGTAAACATATCGCCTTACTGAATTATCACACGTTCCATACTTTATAATTATATTGGTCACGTTTCAGTGTTCAACAGCACATTGACCTCCTAATATATATTTATAAATATTAAGCGCAGATAAATGTACAATGTCTGTGTTGTTACGTAAATCGAATTCTAAATTTAGTATAAAAATTTGTTTACCTACGGTTCTTTATACGTTACTTTGCTATTAAATAAAACGAATTCAAGTGGCAGTTCTAGGAACAGTGACAGTACGTGGGTCATTTACCCTAGTTAGTTGAGCTCAACTAAGTTAGAGTTTTTATTATTTATTTATTCAATTTGCCAACTGGATAAGCCATTAGTTTGCATTGGAATATATAATTCAACCCTTTGCACTCTTTGTTATCTTCCTCGTTTGTTTGCTGAAAAACTGTTGAATATATTGGTAACTTTCACTCGAGAAAATAGACATGCATCAAATAAGCATTCATAGGGTGCAAATTATACGTATAAAAAAATACAACATTGCTCTAAAATGCTAATCTAAACTATATCGAGTGAAACTCAAAATAGGAGAATCTCTGTCGAAAATTGATATCCTAATAGATTTGACATAGCAATTCAAAGGGTTAATAGTACTTCTGTGCGACAATATAGATTCGTTGCGAGCCAAATGATACGCAGAAGTTGATTGAAAAGAAACTCTAGCAGAGTCTTGTTTCGTCTTCTTAAATACGAGAACCTTTACTTTGGATATTTTACGTATTTCTGCATATTTTCTATCAACAATACTATCAACATTCTATCAACTATATATACTTTCAACAACCATAACTATTCTCATGCATCGCGCATTGCACTATCTCGCATTTCATACCAATTTATGGGCAACTTTTGTAGTATTCCTGTACATTTTACCTACGAAAATTTCAAACGATCCCTGTGTTCGGATTGACTCGCGCAACGTCGCGCAGTTGCGCCTAAAAAGAACTGGGAATACGCATAAAACAGTCGCGGGATCTATTCGTTAAACGGACCAACAGGTGCGAGTGGGAATATATCACGTTGATTAGAGCAGCTTCGTGCGAGTGTTGTTCGGTTGCGTTATATCGGTGGAACGGTGGGGAATAGTGGAAAAGCTTTTTTGGCGGACGTTTAGCTGGTCGTTAAACAAAACATCGTTACGGCAAGCGCGAGTGGGTGTAGTTGGGTGCGCTGATCCGCATCCCGTCTTTCTTCTGCTTCGCTTTTCACGTAATAACGACCGCGCCGCCGTCTACTTTGTGACCGTTTCGATCGCGATTTCTCGCCCGCGGCCCGTGCTAATTTAACCCTTTATCCGAGTCCGAGTTATTACGCCCGGCGAACTCGCGTGACCGTTTCGTTCGGTCGTCGTCGGGGCGATGTAAAGCGTGAAATTTCATTCGGCACTTAAGTAAACGTGTTTGCTCCACCTAGCCAGGCGTGTTGCACAGAGGATGCGCCTCGGAATTGGATCTTTCGTCGTCGGTGTCTATTTAGGATCTAATGTTGGGCGCGGGTTTATAGTTTTGTGCTTCCTTTCGATGAGCCGCTAAGTAGAAAAGCTAAATACCGCTTGGCAACTATTTTCGAATATTAGCCGCCGCCGCCGCGGATTTAGTCGTTTCAAGGGTACTTTATACCGGTGTTTTGCATATTTTTAGTCTGGAAAGATACGTCCGCGACTTTGATAACAAACGTTCACGGGTGAGGAATTCGAACGGCGATTCGAGTGCCAATGGTTGAAGATTTTAGGCGGTAACGAAAAATGCGTAGCTTTTATTAGGTCGGTGCGGGTGAAACGATCGATTTTACGCGGTTCAAAGTGGCTTAGCTATCGGTTAATTAAAAATAATTACTTTACACGTGATAAATGGTGTCTCGCTAAAAACATTTCTACTCCTATTTACGAACTACGTTTACAGCTAGCTCTAAATCGGCAAATTCGACGCGCCTAAAACAGGCGACATAATTATCTTCCGAATAAAACTCATCGGTATACAGATATCATTAGAGACGTTGGAAGCTTGGAAAAATGAAACCATGGGCAATGAATTTATTTTCCGTTCGCGCATCGAATTAATTTTCCAATGCTTTTCGTATCATCGAAGAAATAAAAAATACCGAGCAGCCTATTTTAAGCGAGGTACTGGTAAAGTACCCAGCAATCGACATTTTCCTCGATTTCAATTATTAGTAAATTAAATTGTTGTGTCGGATACTAGACGAAACATGATCGATCGTAGTTACGAGAAAAATCATAAATGGCATTAATTTGAAACTAGAACCTTAATATACAATTAAGGCAACGAAACGTATAAATCTAAACAGATTCCGAAATAAAGCATTCCGATGGAAGACGCGAAACTGAATTTTCCACGATTAATTATCAGTTTTGATTAATTATCAATTTTTCATTGAGTATCAATAATTCATCAGTATTTTCCTGTCTTCCCCACGCTTTACGGAGAAAACTGATTGCACCGCGTTATCGTACTCTACAAATTCTATAAGATACCACTCGAATTTTATTTTCCGCTTAGGCAAACATCGACCATTTCGTAACATCCTCCTTTAGCTTTGCAAAAGTTATCGTACAGCAAAAGTCGTTACGTTATCCGAAAATTCGATCACATTATTCGAGCAAATTTGCCTCTCAATTACTTCCAGCAATCAAGATTCCGTATCTAATACTTCCTCCGTGCTCGCAGTATCTCGTAGATACTTTCCCGGTTAAAACGTTATCGTTTACAGTCTTATCATTTGCACCGCTCAATTTCTCCCAATCGCTTACACGTCGCTTAACGCGTTAGCAAATTTCTCGAACGTTTCGTTGCGCCGCGGCGTGGCAGCTAATTACCGATAAAGATCGACCACCGCGATTACTCTAATCGGTTTCGATCGTTCGCGGACGGCTCGGCGCAACGAGTAGAATTTTCGTAGCTGGAGATCGTGGCACGCGCTGAACCAACGAGTCCTGCATGCGATCGGCTCGAATTAAAAGGCATCGATAAGCGATAATTCGAGATCATTCGTTGCGCGGTGAAAACCCGGCGCCCGGAGATCAACTCCGCGCGAAACGGAGAGGGAAGCGTGATTAATCGGGATTGTTAATTGTTTAATCGGCGGTGTTGGCGATCGGCAAATTAAACGTTCCACGGTAAGGAGATTTATGGGGCGAAACGTTTTACAGCGAGTTACGGTTTCGCTTCTGCTCGCACGTCCCAGCGCGTTCGTTTCTAATTCTAAGCTTGGTCGGGCGAATCGCGGACTTCGCACCTGTCATCCGCTGCCAAATGTCTCGAATCATTAAAACAGAAAACGTAAACGTTTATGTTAAAAGTATCCGTTGAAGACATAAGACCGCCACTTGGCAGCGTTGCTTTTGCCAAATACTTATTCGCCCGCCTCTCGGTTCACAGCCGCGTTTTCGCTTAATGACTCGTCAAATCGCTCCGCTGCCACCGCGCGCTCTCCGCCACTTCGAAATTGCTCGCCGCAAAAAATAGACCGCTTTCGGGTTACATCGTTCGCCTCGCGACTTCCTTCCTTCGAACGCGTGACTCGCGACTAAATTCTGTAAACGTTAACCCGTCGCGGTGCGATTATTTTGTTAATCACGCGTGCTTAGCGTTACTGCCGATCGATGCTTTCTCGTCGCGTTACGCGCGAATTATTATATTTGAACATCGCGTGGGCAATTTTTATTCAGTTTTTATTCAACCCCTGAATGTTGCAATGCAAAGCTAAAATCAGAGTTCCGATTAAATTTTATCGTCAACTGTATTCGTTTTTGTCAAATCTACACCACGATTCGTAGAACGGGCGCGATTCTTTATTGTAACGCAACGGGTTAAGTAATCGCGTTCCTCGGCAAGCTTCTTCGTTTGGTTCACGTATACTTATTTATTCCTTTACTTACGAGAAAAGAAATTATCCTTTCTAGCAAGTGTAGACTCGTAGGCTTAATTATATGGTCGCGTAGCGAGTGTTAGAGGGTAAGAGCCTGCCGTAGCAACAATAAAGCCCAAGGAACCAGTACTTGTTAATTTTGCAGCTGGTCAGCACGTGAACCCAAGATTTGGGATAGTTGTAATTTCGTTATTTTCGCATGTGATTTCAAAGTCGAGGCGATCCTTGGTTTTTATCGCTGGCTGCCGAGTTCCGGGTAGGTAACGAGAAAGACCGAGTGACCGTTGACGGGGTAGTAGGAAATTCTAAGGGGCAACATACTCCTTAGCTCTCTCCATCGGGACTCTTCCCCACCATTCGAATATTGAAAAATATAAAATGGTACGCCAGGCAACGAAAGGTCTGTCTGCGTCTATCGCTCGTCGAAAGAATAAAGTAACGTTAAACGAATTGAATTGTATCTTCCTCGCCTCCCCGAGTTCCGGTCTACACAAGAAAATTTTCTCGCGTCGAAGAGCAGAGCAAAACAACGAATTCCACGAATTGAACGAATTTAAATTTGGAGCAATTGTATCGACAACTAATACAACGCTATACTAGTCACAATGTTTGTAGCTTGTTTAAAGTCGTGTATTCCTAAGTTCACGGGTAACTTTAATTAATCGTGCGTACATTATCTCGATCAATTACTTTCTTCTATTCTTTTGACAGTCGAATTCGTGCTTCCTTGTAACGTACATAACTTGGACTCGTTCACGCAATGCTGATCGAAATCAATTGTAATGTTTAACACGAGAGGCGTGGGTTAATTGTTCCAAATACAATGTACCGAGAAAACTCTTCTATATATTTCTTACGCTCTTGTTTGTACAACGGCTCCATTTAGGCTACTAGTTACAGCTTGTTCCTGTTTCGAAAAATACTAAGAGCCACTGTGGTGTACTAATTACGTTGCCGTTTCCTTGCAAACAAAACCGGACGAAATTATTTTACGATCGAACGCAGCGTCGAGAGGTGGATTCGTTGCGCTGCTTTGGAATTCCTGTCTTCAGCTTTCCCAATCGTACGCAATTAACAACCACCCAACCCATTCCATGCTGATTCGGATCACAGTTTGTACTTGCCAAACGAACAAGGTGGTAGCTACATTGTAGCGTGTAAAGGAATTCGGCAACAATCTAGATGGCAAATAGTCGACGACGATGTTGTAGGAATCTCGTTTGTTACATATTCCGGGCACGAATGTTTCGCTCGGCTCACCGTGTACGAATTACATCGGTGTGGCTGAGTTATCGCATTCTCGATTCTCGAAATAAAGACGTCTCGTCTCGGTCAGGGAGCAGGGAATCTCCGGTCGCGAGAGCGCGTTTCCGAAAGTTGAAGTCGCGGACTGTTGGAGGCCTATATTAGAGATGCCTAACAGCACCTGTCCAATTTCGTCAACCGCTAGTCCGGATTATTAGCTTCCGACTGGCTGAGCCCGCGATTTACACCCTGTATGCGAATAAATTGGCTGCTCCCTTGGAATTCGCCGCTTTCGATTACCCCGTGCTCGCTCCGATCGCGTTTCCAGCTTCGCGATAGAATTCGGATGGTTTCTTCGCCGCGCGACGATATCACCTTCGTTACAGCGATACTTTCGAATCTACGCTTTGTGTATTTTTTTTACGGCTACTGTGAAATTGTCGTTACTAGGGTAAATGATCCACGTACTGTCACCGTTCCTATAACTGCCACTTTGAGGCGTTTTATTTAAGCAAAGTAGTTTTAGTAGTTTTATATAAGCAAAGTAACGTGCGAAGAATCGTAAGCAAACAAATTTTCACACTAAATTTGGACTTCGGTTTACGTAACAACGCGTAAAGGCATCGTATATTCGTTTACACTTAATATTTTTGATAAATTAATAAATATTGGGAAGTAAAATGTGCCGTTGAAGATTGAAACGTGATCAATATAATTATAAAGTATGGAACGTGTGATAATTCAGTAAAGCGCGACGTTTACTATGTATCTTATATCTGTTACACAAACCGACGCGTTAATATATGTACATATGTAAAACGTGTATCTATTTGCATGAAAAGTTTTCAAGCGACAGTACGAAGGCCGTTGGACTTTGTTGTACATCTTCAATGAATTAGTAATGAATTTATTATATTGATCGTATAAGAAAATGTTCGTAAATAAAGAAGATGTTGAGCAATATTGTGCTCGAAACTGGAACGATTTTTAGGTTAACGACGCTTTTAGAATAAGGTTAAATAAAGTTACGCAACAACCTTAAAGTGGCAGTACGCGGTACATCTACGCTAAACATAGTGGATTACTTATTGGTACACCTATTATGTACGTATTCTTCGAATACCCGTATTCGATTTGACTGACAAGAAAGAAACATTTCTGTTACAGTTTGTGGAAAGTGCGCGAAGTGGAAGCTGATGTGACCTTGGATCGACCCGTTGCACCTTCAAGGGATCTTAGGGTAGAGGTCGGTGTTGGTGGATCGGTGAGTTCCATTTGTTTCTTCGAGTCCGGTAAAAATCGGTCACGGGACCGTCGTAAACAGGCATCGCCTGCTCTCGCCGCGAAGAACCAGAAATAGTTAAGCTGAATTCTCAGACCAGCGTCGGCTTAGAAGCTCGTGGTTGCCATTTGACAACGCCTACGCGGCCGCCGCGTCTGGATTAGAATTCACTGGCAGATTTAGGGCCGGTTTCGTAATGCCGATTAAAAGGCAACGCAAATCCTTAACCCTTCGACAACAAACGTCGAGAGGCAAAAATACAACGCGAGATTAAATTCTCTGTTTGCTATTCGACGATTAACCGTTCGCGTTCGAGAGCTATGAGAAATTGGTTCGTTTTAGTTATTCATTTCTTTGTTAGATGGGAGGGGGAAAAATATCGAATTTCGTACAAAATTAGTAAACGCGAACGGTCAAAGTAAAGAGACGAAATTTACAAATGGCGATAGAAGATAACGTTATATTGCAATAGGTGTATAAAATATGGAGACAGAGAACAATTTTGACGACTAAGAGTCACCTTTCTAGTAGCATAGTTTGATATTATTAGGCTTGGAGTTCGTCTAGCATTCGTTAAACGTTAGTTGGATAAAAGACTAACGATTTGCAAGCAAATGTTACGTAGTAAACTCACCACTGAATTGTTCCATACGGCTTTAATTCCTCGACGTCCAGTTTTGCCGTAACGAAAGGGTTAACGGTATAAATGAAACGATATCTAAATATTTTAGCAGTTCGATTTTAAACTAATAAGCTAGAAAATGGATTAGGCGAGTAGTTCACGTCATTGCGCGTAAATTCATGATCGATACGAGACACCGAAGTGGTCGTCGAAGGGTTAAAGCAAATCCACGGTCGGCGAAGCGTCCTGCAAAAATTCATTCGGCCCAATATACACGCGTACACGTAGCTCAATGTATAAGCCTGTCTTTCAAACGACATTCTTACCGATCCGCGCGACAAATAGCCGTCGACGATCGTTTTATCGCAGCGTTGACGACGCGATTTATATTCTCGGGCTAACGCCGAGACAGAACGTCGCTCAAAACGCGACGAAAGCTCGTTAATTGAACGTTTAATTGAACGATCGAGAGTGATAACGCTTGGAGAGAGAGGTCGGCGAACAAACCGGCAGCGAGAAGCCGTTTGAAAGTCACGAGCTTCGAATAATTCAGGCGACTCGAAAAGCATGGGGAGGAGTAAAGCCGCGTTTGCATTGGGAAACGTTTAGTCGATCGCTTGAATCGCGTACAAGGTAGACGCAACCAGGTTTTAAGGTTATCACGTAACTTTATTTAACTATTTTAAAAACATCGTTAACATAAAGATCGTTCCAGTTTGGAGCACAACATTCGTTAACATTTCTTTTATTTATGACGATTCTTTTGTATATTAAATATGACCCATGTACTGTCACTGTTCCTATAACTCCCACTTTGATTCGTTTTATTTAACCCTTTGCTGACGGAACAAAATAATATTTAACGAATTTTCGTTCAATTATTAACCTTTTGAAGACGATATTAAACAAATACTCGTCCAATTATTAACAGCAGCGTATATTACTCATCTTAAGTTGAATTTCTTGTTTTAAACATTGATACATCCCCAAGACGCCAAAGAACTTGGGTAACTATTTCCGACATTCGTCCGCAAAGGGTTAATAGTAAAGTAATGTACGAAGAATCGTGAGTAAACAAATTTTCATACTAAAATTGGACTTCGGTTTACGTAACAACGCATAGACATCGTATATTCGTTTACCCTTAATATTTATAAATAAATATTATAGGAGGTGAATGTGCTGTTGAACATTGAAACATGACGAATATAATTATAAAGTATGGAAAGTATCATAATTCAGTAAGGCGCGACGTTTGCTATACATCTTGTATCTGTTACACAAACTATTGTGTTAATATACGTAAAAACGTGTCTCTGTTTAAGTGAAAAGTTTTCAAGTGACAGTGAAAAGGACGATGGACTTTGTTGTACCGTTTCAATAACGTAGTAACGAATTTATTATATTGAACATATAAAAAAGATGTTCGTAAATATGAGAACGATTGATCGATGTTGTGCTCGAAACTGGAACGATCCTTATATTAACGACGTTCTAAAATAGTTAAATAAAGTCACACTTAAATCGCGAACCTTAAAGTAGAAGTACTCGTGATACATCTACCCTATGCGTCCATAGCACTGAAAGGGTTAAGAATGATCGATTGAAAGTTGTCCGATGGAAACGCGGCTTAAGAAATGGGACGCAACTGGTAGAAGCTGCATCGGGAATCGCTAGCGAGTTTTCGATTCCACGAGCCGCGCGCATCTCGATCTTTCCCGTTTACGATTGCAAGCACGCTGCCAGAGAGGGATCGTCGCGTCGTGTAAACGCATCACGCGGATCGATCCTAATGATTTCCCTTTTGGAAGCGAAACGCCTGAACGCCGATTCACCGAGACCAGTTTGTCTCGTCGGACAATAACGAAGACGCTGGTGGCGGCGATACGCCGCAGTGAATTCTAATTAATGCCGCGATTCTCCTTTCCTATTTATGACGGCGGACTTTAAATTCCGCTCTGCCGCCGCCGCCGCGTTTCTCGGCTTTCTTCGTAACACCGCAAAGGGTTGATACGGCTACCGGTGGCACGTTTACCCTGTCTTCGTCATTTGTTACGTTACACGACGCTATATGGGACTAAATCCATCCTTATAAAAGTATTAACTAGCACGTGCATTTATAATCGTCGCGTTACTCAACTCAAGCTCCTTAACTCTTCCGGGACGACATCATATAACAAATAGGCTATTACGATCTTCATTTAACTTCCATACGATTTATATGATAATTTAACTTCTTTCCGGCGAAACGTGGAACAAAAGTCGGTCGCATAAAAATCTATCAAATGGATTCGTATTAAAATTCGTAATTTCGAACTTGAGGAACGATACCGAAGTTCGTACCGTGCAGAAATGTCTACGATAGGTTAACACGTTTACGACGAAGCTATAATTCGTATGTCACGTCACGGGGCGAGTCTATCGTTTGTATTGTCTTCTACCATTGAAGGTATCTAAGGTTATCTAACCAGGGTATTCCTTTTATTAATATAAGACGCTCGAAACAAGACTAGACATTGTTATTTCCATTAAAGACACGGCTAGATTATTATTATGATCAACCTCAGTAGTAATTGTTTTTGTTATCGTACCTATGTTGTTTCGAAACGATCGCGTATGTAGGATCAGTGGTGCGCGCCGCCTGATAGAAAAGTCGCCGCGCGTACATCAGTGGTACATCTCGCGCGTGAACACTTTAATACATCATCGGTGCACTTATCCTCCTCGAACGATTATAATCCAACGCGCTGAAAGAGCAACGAACATGCTTCTTCGCGAAGCAGCACCTAAATCAAAGCCCCGTTCCATCGATCAAGCTGAAAATATTAAATCCCACCCCAAATGGCTAAAAGGGATCGCTAATACTTTATCCCGCGACTTATTTTCGCCGAGGTGTACGAAGCCGTACGTCACGGTAGACGCGCGTTAGCAATTAAAAATAGCTGTAACAGCTATGTCGCATCTTCCAACTGTAATATCTCGTTAATCCTGACCAACCGCAGACACACGCGCGCGCGCGCGCGCGATCCGAATTCTTCTATAATCCGTTCATTCAGCGAAAATCACTCGCTGGCAGCGCGAGTGAATGGAAATGGAGCTTTGGTCTAATCCACTGGGGGGGTTTCACGCTGGCGTAGGTGTCACGTGGCGCGTTCACGCGTAAAATTCTCGTCTTCTTCTCGTTTCTCTTCCTTATCTCGTGTACGTTGATCTATCGATTTGTCTCTCTCGTTCCCTTTTCCTTCTGTACGTCGCGCACACCGAGTTCATTGGTAGCCTGGGGTGTTTCTTTTTTTATCCTTGTCTTCGGTCAGTCACAGCTCTGCCTTCCTCTGCTCTGTTGCTTCTCTCTTGGTAGACTTGGCTCTCTCTTGTCCACCTCCCCGCGGCTTGCCTCGCACCAGGAGGCAAACCAATTACATTATTTATAACTTCGAACTAATCTGATTACACGACGGCGCCACGCGTCGCCTGCCCCCTTCAACGATGCCATCGCCCGTTTCGCTTTAAACGCCTATCTACTCTGCTGGCCAAACTCGAGACGCTTCCATTCGGACACCTACATCACCATCGGGACTCGTAACGCCATTGACTGACAACAAGAGAACAGGACAGACCATTCGTCCAATGCTTTTCATCGAATGAAATGTTTTCAACCTACATTGGACTTTGTTATATATTTTCAATGAATCAGTAATTAACCCCTTGCCGTACAAATTTTTTCGAAGACCATTCGTTGGAACGTTTGTCAGTTTCTACTTTAACGCTGTATCGAATGCAAAAAAGTAAAATATTATACGTAATTTTGATTCGATAGTCTTCAATTTTACAAACTGACGTCACAGTAAGAATTAAGATTGAAGTTTATTAATAGTTACGGTGTATTTTCGCTGTGGTTAGATACATAATTTCCAACGGGAGTGTAACTCGTCATTGTACGGCAAAGGGTTAACACGTCATATTTAACATACAAAAAAATCGTCGTAATTAAAAGAGCGGCTGATTAATGTTGTGCTCCAAACTGGATTGATTTTTAGGTTAAATATTTCCTAAAATAGTTAAATAAAGTTACTTAAAGTGCGAACCTTAAAGTGGCAATACGTGGTACATTTACCCTAGTAGGTTCTCGTAATATCGTGAAACCGGCGTGCAATGCGTTAACAGTGTTGTTGGAATATTTAGAGGACTCACACGAGATGAAATACTGCTCTTATATGCTTTCGTATTTCGTTTAATCGTCCTGGTTTACTTTCTGTAGAATTTTCATTGAACGAGTAAAGGTTCCCCTTTATATCTTTATATCTTTATATCCTTATCTCTAAAGGTATGCGTTGCTATAGCGACTTTTCTTTAGCTCATATTTTAGAACGATGCGCCATTACAATGATTTACTCGTTTATCTCGCCTTTGAAAAGCTTTTATACTTCTAACGAACTTTCTTTTCTCGCGGTGTTATAAATTATTCGGGGTGCAATTGTAATAACTTTAAAAGCTTCGCCGTAGCTAAAGGGTTGAATCGAATTTTACCGAAGTAAAAGAAGAGTTGAGTATTCGTTCACTCGGTGTAAACGCGTCTTAAGGAATTTCGTCTGCTGGCCAGGTGTTCCGTTTAAGATTAGCGAAGTTTCGACTTGCTACAGATTGCAGATTAACGTGACAAGATAATTGGAGATTAGTTTTTAACGTTTCTTTCTCTCGAGTATAAAAAGATCGTGAAATTGATATCGCGTGGATTTTTATGCAAAGCTGTTACGTCGAAATCGCACCTTTCTAAATCCTTCCTTCTTATCGTGTCTTACACATTCGTTCGAATGCACGTCGACCCGAAACTTTTGGTTGGTGGCGCGTGTGATTGATTAACCCTTTCACGCTTGAGTCCATACGTCGTTCAGGCATTTCTAAATGTGTAAAACTGTTAGTCAAATGACGTCGCATAGAGATCTCGTCACTCTCGTGTTTAGATGTTCAAAGAAGGCTTCAGAAATGTTTACATTTCCCTTATTTGTACATTTTTTTCCTCTAATTTTACACCAAAGATCGTCTTCAATTGCGTCGTCGTTTTAATCAACCCTCAAAGGGTTAAACTTATCTCCGAATTTACAAATTAACCCCGTGCCATACGATAACGAGTTATACTCGTTTCATAGTTTATTACAGCTGAAATTCAACAAATACAGATGCCGTTCACGGTGAAATTTAACTTTGACTTTACTTTAGCTTTGTCGCGTAAGATTTTAGGTAATTGAATAAAAATTGCCGACGATATTCGAACGATTTGTACGTGAACCGATGTTAAAAGTAGCAATCGTGTAACAGTAGCACACGTAGGTAAGAAAATAATCGTAGGGCAAAGGATGAATGATTTAAGAAGAAGGTCGAACGTTGCAACGCGGTATAATTAGATATTCAGACGGCCAAGATAGTCCGAATAGCGAGCATTTCCATTAAGAAAGAGACTGCCGTTTCACCGACTTCTCTTCAACACAAATAACCCTAAAACGAGAACCATTTTCGTGTCACACAACAAGACGCGCGATTTGGGAGAAGGCGGCTAGATAAAAATAATAAACCAACCAGCACCCGGTTAGACTCCGATTGTTTCAAGGGACGTCACGCGTTCGTCAATCTTAAAAATAAAAACCACCCAAGCGCAAAAGAGAGAGAGAGAGAGGGAGAGAGAAAAGAAATAAATCATGGAAGCTTGGGTACGTGTGTGTCCGGCTGACGTCAGCGGTAGCGTGACTAGGTCAAGGTGTCGAAGAGAATCCTAATTGTCCGCTGGACCTTTCCTTCTGGCTGGTCTGTTGGATCTCTCGCGTCGAGAGCCGGTTCGTTCCGGTGCAACAGGGAGGGCGGATCATTTGGCAATGAAATCCGACACAGTTACATCAGTTGCCGCGATGTCGTTAAGTGATATTTGTATCCGAAATTTAGCGGAACGTCCTCTTCGCTTCGCGGTCTCGATAAACAACCAGCTGTTTAATTTTGCTCGCGCGAATCGTTGGCTCGATACACCTTTAAACGCTGTTGCGCTACTCCGGTCATTTTCCGTCCAATCGCGTTCTTGTTCTTTTGGTACGACGTGCCGTAGCAATCTGGTTGCTACTTAGAAATTAGTGGCTCGCTATTATCGGTGTCGATTTTTAGTAGGGTTAATAGCAGCGGTATGCTTCATCACTAGTAGTCCTACCGACGACTAAAATGTCCTTACTTGTTCCAACGAAATAAAAATGATACACGGTTAGAAAGAGTATACGATGCATCTGAAACGAGTCTTTAACGCTATTCGTACCTGCGTTTTACACGTATTTATTCAATAGATCATTCTAATTAAAAACAAAAAGGAAAAAGGAAAACGAAATGTGTGAAACTGATTAAGGAAACAATAAAAAAATTGTCATAAAGTTAAATAGACGAAAGGGATAACAATGAATGTAGAATCTTAAACCAAATATTTTAGAACCGGTCATTTGACCGGGCGTGGTATGAATAGTGTTAATTGTATCTTCTACAAAAAATCACGGAATGTTCTAAAAAATGTGCGACTGCAAGTTGGTATAATTTTTATTGCAAATTAGCGACCAATCATTTTTTACTGCCTTGGTAGTTCTAGTGTTATTGATCTTCAAATGGATTACAGTGTTCTATTTTCCATACCCTGCCTTTATATTTTCCTTCTATATATAATGCATATATAATGTACAATATATAATATATAATAATATATATATAATATATAATAGTATATATATACTATATAATAGTATACATATAATATATAATAGTATATTTATAATATATGATAGTATATATATAATATATAATAATATATATATAATATATAATAGTATATACATAATATGTAATTGTATATATATAATATATAATAGCAGATATATATGTATATGAACATATATAACTTACAAATATACCTGAACATAAACCAACGTAAAAATCCTATTATCATGAACATTCGACTGAAATTAAAATTAAACGTAACATTTCTTCACGCAAATTTTACCATCCCCTTTTAAGTACTTGAAGTAACTCGTAACTTATAGCAAATTGCGTGCTTATAATTGACTTTTAATACAATTACTAGACTGCGAATTTTACCTAACCCAATTGAATTTGCCAAGGGTTTCGCGGACAGCACGTTCGTATCAATGATCTCGTAACGTAATCGCAGCCGTGTGGACGTTTCGAAATTTCTCAGAAGTAAAACAAGCAAGTTTGCAAAAATGGCTCCATTGTGTAACAAAACAAATACCTACGTTGTAACGCAATAATCGTAGAAGCGTTTTCGAGCACCTCCAAAATTTTCCAAAGCGTCCGCGAAAGAATTAATAGTAGCAGTCGGTATTCGGTATCGTTTTATTATCACGTTTAACCCCTTGCCCTGCGATTATTTTCATCAGCTATTTAGACTAGCATTAATCGATCGCTATTTTTACATTACGTCGCGTAGAAATCATTTAATCATTATAGGTAACTTTTATTCAACAATTTCCCATCTTGTAACACGAAGCTAAATATTATAGTTCAAATATTAAACCTCTTGTTTAATCCTACACATTTTTGTTGAATCAATACCATAATTCATAAAACGAGTGCGTCTCGTTATCACAGGCGAAAAGGTTAATGTGATACGATTCGCGTAACGCGATCGGAACGTTTGCGAAAGTACGCCTGGCAGCGAGCGCGTCGAGATTCCTCTGGAACAGAATTCATCGACGGCAATACGAAGGAAAGGGACAAAAAGGGTAGAGAATCGGCCGGTGGATGGAATTCCATCGTGGTGTACCGTTAAAGGTGGATTCCCACGAATCTTTTCGCCGTTTGGTCGCGCGCGAAGTGAAACTCGGCCCCGTGTAAGCGCGCGTCGTCGGTCCATACATAATTCTGTCTCGTCTTTCTTGTTCGACAGGAGTCCCTTTTCGCCCCGTGGTTTCGGCGCACGCCGTAAACATATAAATCCGCCGCGTATAAATGCATCTCCGGCTTTTACGATCGCCGGCTGTAAATTTCCGCTGGCGTTGAAACGGCCATATAAACACCGAGCCGCCGCCTTGCGCCGTTGTTTTACGCCGCCATTGGGGGTGGCTGCTACTTTACTTCCGTGGAACCTCGTTTCGCGCATAGACACCGCATTCGAACCCTCCTTCCTTTATCCTCTGCCCCTTTACGTTGGGTTTCTTTCCAATCTTTTTCTTTTCTTTTTTTTCTATGCTTCAACCTCTTGTCCTACGATTATTTCATTGACTACTATTCTTCCACGGAAACAAGGCACAGCGTGTTTACATTCGTAAGCGTCTTCAGTTAATAGCGATCGTTGCCTGTGTTCATATGCCGATCAGCGGACTGCAGCAAGAGTGGGAATGTAAACACGCTGTGCTTTCTTTCCGTGGAAGAATAGTACGCGTACTAACATCGATGATATATTATGTTACGTACAAATCGTTTGAATATTGTAGGCGATATTCGTTTAATAGCCTTTGCGGGGCTACGGAGAGGGGATAGAATAGGAAAAAGGAAGGGTGTGCGTTTCGTCCTGGACCTTCTAGTGGACTTATCGATAAGGTTACGTAGCAGGCCGTGCCTTAGACGTTGGGATATTGGAAGGAAGGTTAAAGGCGTTGTAGAGCTGTGGAGAGGGGATAGAATGGGAAAAAGGAAGGGTGTTGCGTTTTGTCCTGGGCCTGCTAGTGGACTCATCGGTAAGGCTACCTAGCAGGCCCTGCCTTAGACTTGGGATATTGGAAGGAAGGTTAAAGACAGTATATATACATATGGACTAGGTTGTTGGTGTGGCGGCTCTCCTGCACCTACCACTAGAGGGACATACGAAATAGGACTTTCTCGAAAGCACTCGCTCCAATTACCTCGTCCATATATATACCGTCTTTAACCTTCCTTCTAATATCCTTACAAAACGGGTGTTTGAAAGTTTTTCCCGTGAATAAATCCAAAGTGATTAACTAATCAAATACACCACTAGCATATAACCAACAAGACAGTGGGTCATAAGGGAAAAATCTCTAGGTACCACGAAACCATCACCCAAAGTAATCAATAGGAAAAAGAAAAACGTTCCAATATCCCAAAGTCTAAGGCAGGGCCTGCTAGGTAGCCTTACTGATGAGTCCACTAGCAGGCCCAGGACGAAACGCAACACCCTTCCTTTTTCCCATTCTATCCCCTCTCCACAGCTCTACAACGCCTTTAACCTTCCTTCCAATATCCCAGTGTCTAAGACAGGGCCTGCTAGGTAGCCTTACTGATGAGTCCACTAGCAGGCCCAGGACGAAACGCAACACCCTTCCTTTTCCTATTCTATCCCCTCTCTACAGCTCCACATTGGAATGAGTACTTTCGAGGAAGCCCTATTTTTTTCGTATGTCCCTCTAATGGTAGGTACATGAGGGTCGCCACACCTTGAATTTTATATCCCAAAGGCAAGATTGGGCTTCGATTTAAGTTTCCATTCGCGATACTATGCATTTCTGTTGGATTCGTAGCATCGGTGTGCGACTCGTTATTTGCGGGGCAACAGGTTAACCCTTTTCCTACGAAGGGTTTATATATACGACTTCAAAAATTCGGCGATTGTTTGGTAAAAATTATACGTGTTATGAGAAGTTGCAATATTTAAAGGATGAAGGAACCCCCGATTTAGGTCCAACTTCTTCAAATTTACTCGTACAGATATGAATTTGTGTAAAAATGAATTTGTTACTCGGTTGAAACATTTACGGCGTATATCTGTTCGCGTGAAACTCCTACAAGTCTGTTTTAGTGCAGACAGATTTGATGGGATTTAATGTACTTTGTACGTACGAAGAGACGCTTGTGGTACTCGAATATCGGTCATCTATATACGCTCCCATTTATAAATCATTGAACGCTTGTTAATTTCAATCAGACGCTTGTCGAATTGGATTTTTAGTAACGTCTCGAAGGAATCTTCTATTGTAAATAGCCAGTGTTAATAGTTTCGATAATATTTAATGTTAATAGTGTAAATAGCTTCGTTTGATAGTGGTAACAAAGTTTCTCTTCGTTCCAAAATCCTAATCACCCCAATGCATTACGAAAACTTGACTGTACGCAATTTGTAATCATCGTCAAATCTTTTTAGATTAATCTTCTATAGGATAGCGTTGGTTATTTTCGTTGAATCGCTTTCTTTCCACGATAGCCGATTTCAACGAGTTAAATTTCACGGATTAGAATTGCTTTCCCTGATTCGGTATCACTTCCATCGCTCGCGGATTTCGTTTTTTCGAGGCCGTGCTCGCAACACCGGCAAGGTCTGCACTATTTCGGTTGCCTCAAGGCGAGCGAAACATTCTTAGAGAGAATAGACTCGATGCAAGCTCGCGGAACAACCAGAATAAAGGAAAAGTTATTTTTTTTTCTCGCCGAAATTTCGTAGCAAGGCACTGGCCAGTAAATTAAAGCACGCGAAGGTCGCGATCGCATCACCGGTCTTAAAATTAGCTTATTTCGCGAACAATGCCATACGCCGAACACCGTTAAACACATTTACTCGGTAAACTGCTTTGCACTCGACCTGCTTTTACCAGACCTGCGATTTATTCATCGATTAATTCGTTGACGATATTTCGTTTAATAATGTTGCTTGTGGTATTTAGTTTGGCGATAATATTGACGATAATACTCGCGTCGACGATATTGTTAACGTTACTTTCCTCGGCAGTATTATTGACAATACTTTGCTTGGCAATATCGCTTACGATACTTTGCTTGCCAATATTATTGCCAATAATTGTTTACTTACGATTCCTTATACGTTACTGTGCTATTAAATAAACGAATTCAAGTGACAGTTATAGGAACGGTCACAATACGTGAGTCATTTACCCTATTTGCGTATTTCGTGCACTTTGCGTCTTTGCATATTGCAATTCTCCGTACATGCGTACAAATCTGCAATCCGTTGATAATATTATGGATATCCTCGGTTTCACTGTACTACCGATAACGTTATCGACAATACTCGATTCGCGGTTAATATCGACGGTATTATTGATAATATTCCGTTCGATGATATTACCCACGATGCTTAGGTTGACGATAATATTGGCAACGTTTGATTTGATAATACTATTGACAATACTCACAATCAGTTCCATGATACGATTGATAGGATTCCTAGCAACGTTCAGCTTCGCGATGCTATTGACAACGACTGTTTCGACAATATTATTAACAATACGCGGCTTGACAATATTATTATCAAAGATACTCAGTTCGAAGATGGTATTGACAATATTCAGCTCGACAATAATACCGTCGATTCGCTTGGTTTGATATCGTCGATATCTCTATCCTTTACCCCAATTGATTCCCAATTTTTAAATCACCGATCTCAACGTCGATGCCGATATCAATTCAGTGCTCGCTATCGACATTAACGATAATAGTGTCAGGACTAACCACGGAACAATACATTTCCTGCAGAACGTAACTCTGGAGTTGAAATTTCGCATCGAATAGCGTAACGAGGATGCGTTATTAAATCTCCATCAAACTGTGATCGGAAGCCAAGGTAATCAACTCCATGAAATGGTCGGAATAATTGATTTTTATGAAATTGCGCGCCACTCGTTTAAATATTTAAACGATAGTTAATTTCTATGCACCCACGAGACCATTTCCTTCCTCAATATTACTCGTCTTCACTATTCAGTTCCAATTCGATTCATCGCTTTTTTTCCATTGGTTACTTCGTTTCGTACTACGCTAGATTTATCTGCGAACAGCACTCATTCGTTTAGAAACTCCGTATATAAACTTCTGTAAACATGCGTCTCACCGACTTTTTTTTATACGTCGCTTTTATGCGACCTTTTTTCCCCCCCCCTCGCTTTATCGTTAATTTCGTTCCCTATATTTCCGTATACCTTATATATCGTGTTCGTGTCCTCTTCTGGTACACTAACGGGGATTTATCCCGTTCAATGAATAGATAAATGTATACATAGAGAATGAACTTGAAACGTTTCCACGAATGGCGTTAATCCGTTTCCTTTCCGATGGGCTCGAGTAATGAATCGTTTTCACGATGACGACATTAGCGGAAATATAGCCGCGTAACCGGCAAGAATTCTTGCATTAATCGAACCGTGAACGAGGTCGTGTTCGATGGGTGCTGCGTGGGTGGCAATGTATGAAATCACGCGCGAGCCCACGATACGCAGCATTGCACGATACAAATGTATCGCAACGTACGAACGAGCGATTTGCAGCGGAACGATTTACGGCGGTACAGGTGGATCGCGACACATACGGTAAATGTCCCGATCACGGCCACCCGAATGATCAACTGCAACTTCGTTGCACTAGTTTTTGTAGACCGAAACTCGGGGAGGTGAGGGAAATACGATCAATTCGTTTTAAAGTTGCTGTGGAGAGGGGATAGAATAGGAAAAGGAAGGGTGTTGCGTTTCGTCCTGGGCCTGCTAGTGGACTCATCAGTAAGGCTACCTAGCAGGCCCTGCCTTAGGGATATTGGAAGGAAGGTTAAAGGCGGTATATATATGGACGAGGTAGTTGGAGCGAGTACTTTCGAGAAAGCCTATTTCATATGTCCCTCTAGTGGTGGGTGCAGGAGAGCCGCCACAGTTGCTTTATTCGTTCGACGAGCGATAGACACAAACAGACTTTCGTTGACCGGCGTACCATTTTATATTTTCGATATCCGAATGATGGGGAAGAGTCCCGATGGAGAGAGCTAAGGGGTATGTTACCCCTTGGAATTTCCCACTTCCCCGTCAACAGTCATTCGGTCTTTCCCGTTATCTACCCGGAACTCGGCAGCCAGCGATAAAAACCAAGGATCGCCTCGACTTTGAAATCACTTGCGGAAATAGCGAAATTACAACTATCCCAAATCTTGGGTTCACGTGCTGACCAGCTGCAAAATTAACGAGTACTGGTTCCTTGGGCTTTATTGTTGGCTCTCACCCTCTAACATTCGCTACGCCACCATACAATTAAGCCTAAGGGTCTACATTTTATTATTCATTTATCGAAATCACGTGTTCTTTTCTCATCTGTTACGATCCAGTGTCTCTACCGTAAGAAAGAGGAATAATAAGACTTTTAAAACCCTTATTCTTGTTTACAAACTCAATACGTTAACGAAAACAACGGTCGAAGCTAACACTGTCATCCCTAATTAAATTACTACCACCTGCCACTCCATTTACTGTCATCTGTCAAAAACATTCATCGAAAACCTCGAATTAATCTAGCCGAATTATGGTTACGTATATTGCTCGTATATCATTTTATATATATAAAAAAAAAATGATAAAAAATGTTAAGAGTTGCTCTATTTTATTATACTCACTGCATTTAACCCCTTGCACTACAATAACGAGTCATACTCGTTCTATCAATTGTGGCGTACATTCGATAAAGTTGGATGTACTATCGATGGTGAAATTTAATTTGAACAGTTTATTTTATCTTTATATTATAATATTGAGAGTTATTGAATTGTGGACCTTTGGAGAGGGGATAGGAAAAGGAAGGATGTTGCGTTTCGTCCTGTGCCTGCTAGTGGACTCATCAATAAAGCTACTTAGCAGGTCCTGCCTTAGACGTTGGGATATTGGAATATTTTTTTTTTCTTTTTCTGTTGGTTATGTGGCGGCTCTCCTGCACCCACCACTAGAGGGACATATGAAATAGCACTTTCTCGAAAGTACTCGCTCCAACTACCTCGTCCATATATATACCGCCTTTAACCTTCCTTCCAATATCCCAAGTCTAAGGCAGGGCCTGCTAGGTAGCCGCACTGATGAGTCCACTAGCAGGCCCAGCACGAAACGCAACACCCTTCCTTTTCCTATTCTATCCCCTCTCTACAGCTCCACAGTTACTTTGGGTGATGGTTTCGTGGTACCTAGAGATTTGACCCACTGTCTTGTTGGTTATATGCTAGCGATGTGTATTTCATTAGTTAATCACTTTGGATTTATTCACGCGAAAAACTTTCAAAAACCCGTTTTCTAAGGATATTAGAAGGAAGGTTAAAGGCGGTATATATATGGACGAGGTGGTTGGAGCGAGTGCTTTCGAGAAAGTCCTATTTCGTATGTCCCTCTAATGATGGATACGGGAGAGCCCCCCCAGAATAAAAGTTTTCCACAATATTCAACGAATTTGTGCGTAACACGATACGAAAGCAGCGCGTAAGTAGTTAACGCTAGCCTAAGTAACTAATAAAATAATCGTAGCGCAAGGGGTTAAGTAAGACATTGCTACCGGAAAGCACAAGCAAACGGGCGTACAAATTATTATGCTATTTGCTATCTCATTTCGTCAAACTACCCTGTTTCGTCCAACTGTTCTTCGTATCTACCTTGCGCTTTAAATGCATTCACCGTGAACGTTTCGTAACGCCGCGGACTATTCAACGCGCAGCGTAGAAAGCGAAAAGCGACTAATATTTTTCGTCGAACAAATGCCGCGGGATCCTAACGATGGCTGTAATTGGATGTCGCAAGACAAGTACATACGTAGTCGCGTCCAGCGAAGCAGACGGGAGATTTGAACGCGCGATAAGGCTAAAGTGGTGTCGCGTATTGCACCGGCGATTATTTCTGGATGACACTGACTCCGCGATGTTTGAATTTCGTCAGCCTTTTCCACGCCGTCCGAAAAAGGGATCCTGCGAAATCGTGGCGCGGCCGAGCCGCGTCGCGGCGTCGCGTCTGAAATTAATTCGTGAATTTAACGAGCTTTTAATCGCAATGAAATTTTTTTCCATGTTGCACGGTTTCTCAACCGGTTGAATGAAATTTAGTTGAAGCTGTTAAGTGAGCCGTCACGGGTTCGCGAGCGCGCGTTAAGTACGTATATTCGCGTATCACTCGTTTGATTTATATGAACGTGTATTAAGTGTATCGCGTTTAATCTGCCTTGAATCGTATTAAAAAGTTGCACGCTGCGCGCCGAGAGACTTTCTTGAATTCACAATTACGAAACTGGCCCGTCGTAAATTTGTCCCTCGTATTTACACGTATCTCGCGCGAATGAGCCGTGGAAAACGCGCAGGTTTTGCATACGCACGTCTCGCGCGTTTGCCGCGTAAACGAAGAAACGCAGATTCGAACCGCGTGGGCAATAGGAGAAAGCAGACATTTTTTTTATAATCGCCATCATTCTTTTCGAAACGGACTACGTTCGTTCCTCTCATTTTGTCTCGGGCAACTTTTTTTTTTCTTTCTCGCTTCGAACAATGCAATGATCCGAATACGTATCGTAATTCGTTCCGTCGCTCGTCGACTATTCAACTTCGAGTATTTGTGCGCAATACGGTTACTTTCTAGGGAACCTGTTAAATTATTCCGTCCTTAACAGAAACGTTTGTTTGTTAACAGGAATATCTTTTATTCTACGTTCAAATTCTTTCTCATCGATCCTTTCACGATCATTGCGTTTCGTTTATTAATCTAGAAGTAGCTATTATCCTAATATTAGTTACAATTACGAATACGTGTCTTGTTTCACCTAAAATATAGGAGTTAGATTCTAAATTGTACTTTAACTAGCAGAAGCGAATATTTCTTTCTCCATAATAAGCATAATCTCTTATCGTAAATATCAAAAGGGTTGATTACGCGTTTATACGGATAAGAGTTCGCATAAATATCCCCAGTCGTACCTAAATCGTAGGAGTTACGTCCTATATTGTACTTTGACTGGCAAAAGCGACCGTCTCGTTCTCGTCGTAAATATTCAAAGGGTTGGATCACACGTTTATACGGATAAGAATTCGCATAAATATCCCCGGTCTATTTAAGACCAACGTTGCTAACTTTTACCGGGGCTGTTTTTATAACGAACCCCTCGATTACTCGGAATCATCGTATCTCTCGAAATCGCCGGAGAAACTAAAATCCCTCAAAGCGAAATTCACGGCGTTCGCGAGCAAAACGACGAATCGTTCGAAGAAGCAAAAACAATGTTCCGCAGCGGTGGCGATTTTTTTTTTCGTCGCGCAAAACTCCGCTTCGAATATAATTCACGCGATAACACGAAAGGAAGTAACGCGATGGCAATTTGTCCTCGTCGCGATGGCGACGTCGGCCGCGTCGCGCAGGGATCAACGTCGTAAATCAGGACTTTATTTTCGAGGGCGAGGGCAAAAAAAAAAGAGGAGAAAAAGAGGAGGGGAACGATACGTAAGCGAGTTACCGGGCGCAGATTAAATTCTCCAGAAACAGATGTTCGACCAGAGTAGCCTTAATTAAGAGGTAATTATTTATCCCGTGGCTGCTGCTCTGCGCTCTTCTCCGGCGACTTTCTTTAATGCGTCCAGCAATTAATACGCCAGCGAGAAACCTGTAACCGGAAGTACACCCTCGTAATCGGGTTTCTTCGCTGCGACGAAACGATCACGCGAAAAACAGCTTACCGGAGAGATACGCGAGTACGCGTTTCGTGAGAATTAACCCCTTAGTAGCTTACAATAACGAGTTACACTCGTGTATGAATTCGTGCACGCATAGACACGGAGTTTGCAAATCCAACTCTTTCCTCCAACGCGGTGATCTCGAAAAATGACTCGGCACCTAAAGGGTTAATATATTTAATTACTTTGCATCCGAAAAATTACTTTGCATACCTACTATTATTATCTTTTTTTCCTACAATACAGTTGCTGGATCGTAACGATCGAGAATAAAAGCGCGCGATTTTGATAAATAAATAATAAAAATAGTGCAATGAAGTGATATTTTATTAGTTGATCATTCAGGTGGCAGTACGTGAGTCATTTACCCTATTTATTAACGTGTCGCAAATTGAATTTCGTTTAGCGATGCTCTCGCAACGGTTATTCGACGATGGAAGATAGTCGCGAACTTTCCGGACAACCCAATAGAACAGCGTCGAGCGCTATGATTCACCATAGATTGGCCAACTTCGCGAAACTGCTAATTTAGCCAGGGAATTGTCGCCTGCTAAGGTGTAATAAGGTGTCCCCGTGGACCATTGTGCGGTTGTGCTTCGACTCGAGGATTCGTTTGCATTTTCTCAACGCGGCGTACGGGTACGCGCGAGATGCGTGACACAATGGGATAGGAAGAGGGGAGGGATTGACGATGGCGTTCGCGAATTAATGCGGCTGATGAGGAGCACGGGGTTGAACGACGTGACCTTACGGGTAATTGGACGTCGCAGGTTGCCACTTAACAGTGACTCATCGCAGGCTTGCGCGGATTATCTCGCGCAATCTGCTCTCGATGAGACACGCGGCGCAAACGATAAATCGGTGGGAAGAAATTGCTCTCTACGGTGGAAATACACGGCGTTCCATGGGGTTTAGCCATCGATTACTCTTGCACGGTAGCGCGCTGCTCTATCGCGCTTCTCCCGTGCCACCGTAATCGTGTAAATTATTCAACGCTGCAACTAAATACCAAGGTGGTCAACATAAGTAGAAGTGAATACGAAACTTTTGCGAAGAGTCGAAACTCTCGAAACTCGATCATTTTTAAACATCGAATTTTATAATTATATTGGTCACGTTTTAACGTTCAACAGCACATTTACCTCCCAATATTTCGTTATAAATATTAAGTGGAAACGAATATACGATGCCCATATGTTGTTACGTAAACCGAAGTCCAAATTTAGAATGAATATTTGTTTGCTTACGATTCTTTCTACAGTACTTTGCTATTAAATAAACGAATACATGTGGCAGTTATAAGAATGGTGACAGTACGTAGATCATTTACCCTACATCCAGCGTTGCCAGAACGTTTTAAGTATGTACAAAATTCAGTTGCAGCAATAGTCAGTTTTCTAATTTACGAAAAATCTATTCTTGTGCTTTACTTTTTGTCTCAGTGTAAATCAATAGTCTATAGTTTAACCCTTTGCGGTCGAGCGTCGACAAATAGTCGCCTAATCGTTTTTTGGCTTTGCGAACCCATGTTGACTTTTAAAGCACAAAACTTAATGCAACGAATACTTAACGTAATAATAAACATATGAAATCGTTGGAAATTAAATGGTTTCGAACTGAAAAGCGTGAAAACTCAAAGTCGTGGAATTCAAAACTAAAGTACTCTGACAAGTGCCATTACTTCTCGTCCGCAAAGGGTTAAGCGCAAGCTCGATTGGAATAGTAGTTAGATAAAGTGAAACGGTGACAATATTCTCGTTATTTATACAAATTATTCTTTATCTAGGTTTCGAGGGTTTCGAGTTACAAAATGTCTTGGTTATATATTTTAAAATAAATTTTAGGTTACTCTGTCTATAGCCTGTTATTCCAAGATGCACTTTTTAACAGGACTTGCCATTGTTAGACGAGCGATAGAAATGATAAATATAGAAACAATTATTAAATCATAGTTCTAAGCTAATAACGGGGATGTCTACTAATGATTCGAAAAGTATCGTACTTCTTATCTGGATATTATTTGAATTAAAATTACATCCTTTGTCTTTCTACTCTTTGCGCGATACTCCGTAGATGAAAACCAAGACCGTTTAAATTGAAACGCGACTGGGAGCAACAGGATATTCGACAGCCCCGCCTATTGCACTAATTAATTTAATATAGCAACTTTATATTCCAACATTTATTTCACAGCTATCTTATCCGCAACTGGTGCAACTCTGTTAGCGTATCTTTAGATTTAATTATAAGGTGTAACATAATTACCGTTTATTAGATTCCATTGGCTATTCGAGGTCCGTGCCGTTTCATAAACAAGCCGTTTAATTGCAAACATCGTGCTTTTGCCAGTGGCGTAGTTGAAAGATAAGGTGAAGCAACTAATTGTGCCTCGTGTTTCCTTATCTACCTTGGTATTCTTCTTCGTGTAAACGATTGTAGTTTGCGTAAAGTGTAGCGAGTACTTGTATAATACGCGTTCAATAACGTACTCTATTCTATGGCAAGTCTCGTTTACCGCCTGTGCAACCTGGTATCGAGTCAGAAAGATCACCTGCGTCCAACAACGCGATCCCATTCGAGGCGCATTCATACTTGTTACGTAATCTTGTCACCGTGAAATGCGGCCTCTAAGCAGTTCGCATTGTCGCGTTGCCGTAAAAATACGATAAATACGAACTATAGTTGACAGTCTCTAATGTTTCGCTCGGCTATTTACCACTAGATGTAAACGTTGCACAAGCCGAACGGCTAAATTTATGATAGCGGCGGTATTTCCAAATCGCGCGCTTCACCGTACGCCGAATAATATTTTCTTCTTCGATTCGCTTCATCTTTTCTTCTATGCTTGTCGATGTTGTCTTTGACAGTATGGGCAGAATTAAATTGTAGTAAACTTGTTGACTATTTTATCTAACTGGGAGCCTCTAAAATTCTAATTCCAAGTATTCGAGTTTTCAAACATTTGCATTTCAAAAGTTTTAAATGTATAAGCTTTCTGGGTTTCTAACTTTTTGGATTCCTAAAGCTTTCGAGTTTCTAACCTTTTGGATTCCTAAAGCCTTCGAGTTTCTAAGCTTTTGGATTCCTAAAACCTTCGTGTTTCTAACCTTTTGGATTCCGAAAGCTTTTGGATTACTAAAGCCTTCGAGTTTCTAAGCTTTTGGATTACAGCCTTCGTGTTTCTAAGCTTTTGGATTCCTAAGGCCTTCGAGTTTGTAACCTTTTGGATTTCTAAAACCTTCGAGTTTCTAACCTTTTGGATTCCTAAAGCCTTCGAGTTTCTAAGCTTTTAGATTCCTAAAGCCTTCGAGCTTCTAAGCTTTTGGATTCCTAAAGCCTTCGAGTTTCTAACCTTTTGGATTCCTAAAGCCTTCGAGTTTCTAAGCTTTTGGATTCCTAAAGCCTTCGTGTTTCTAAGCTTTTGGATTCCTAAAGCCTTCGAGTTTCTAACCTTTTGGATTCCAGCCTTCGAGTTTCTAACCTTTTGGATTCCCAAAGCCTTCGTGTTTCTAAACTTTTGGATTCCTAAAGCCTTCGAGTTTCTAAGCTTTTGGATTCCTAAAGCCTTCGAGTTTCTAACCTTTTGGATTCCTAAAGCCTTCGAGTTTCTAAGCTTTTGGATTCCGAAAGCCTTCGAGTTTCTAACCTTTTGGATTCCTAAAGCCTTCGAGTTTCTAAGCTTTTGGATTCCTAAAGCCTTCGTGTTTCTAAGCTTTTGGATTCCTAAAGCCTTCGAGTTTCTAACCTTTTGGATTCCAGCCTTCGAGTTTCTAACCTTTTGGATTCCCAAAGCCTTCGTGTTTCTAAACTTTTGGATTCCTAAAGCCTTCGAGTTTCTAAGCTTTTGGATTCCTAAAGCCTTCGAGTTTCTAACCTTTTGGATTCCTAAAGCCTTCGAGTTTCTAAGCTTTTGGATTCCGAAAGCCTTCGAGTTTCTAACCTTTTGGATTCCTAAAGCCTTCGAGTTTCTAAGCTTTTGGATTCCTAAAGCCTTCGTGTTTCTAAGCTTTTGGATTCCTAAAGCCTTCGAGTTTCTAACCTTTTGGATTCCAGCCTTCGAGTTTCTAACCTTTTGGATTCCCAAAGCCTTCGTGTTTCTAAACTTTTGGATTCCTAAAGCCTTCGAGTTTCTAAGCTTTTGGATTCCTAAAGCCTTCGAGTTTCTAACCTTTTGGATTCCTAAAGCCTTCGAGTTTCTAAGCTTTTGGATTCCGAAAGCCTTCGAGTTTCTAACCTTTTGGATTCCTAAAGCCTTCGAGTTTCTAAGCTTTTGGATTCCTAAAGCCTTCGTGTTTCTAAGCTTTTGGATTCCTAAAGCCTTCGAGTTTCTAACCTTTTGGATTCCAGCCTTCGAGTTTCTAACCTTTTGGATTCCCAAAGCCTTCGTGTTTCTAAACTTTTGGATTCCTAAAGCCTTCGAGTTTCTAAGCTTTTGGATTCCTAAAGCCTTCGAGTTTCTAACCTTTTGGATTCCTAAAGCCTTCGAGTTTCTAAGCTTTTGGATTCCGAAAGCCTTCGAGTTTCTAACCTTTTGGATTCCTAGAGTCTTCGAGTTTCTAAGCTTTTGGATTCCTAAAGTCTTCGAGTTTCTAACCTTATGGATTCCAGCCTTCGAGTTTCTGAGCTTTTGGATTCCAGCCTTCTAGTTTCTAACCTTTTGTATTCCTAAAGCTTTCTAGGTTTCTAATCTTTTACATTCCTAAAGCCTTCGAGTTTCTAAGCTTTTGGATTCCTAAAGCCTTCGAGTTTCTAACCTTTTGGATTCCAGCCTTCGAGTTTCTGAGCTTTCGTATTCCCAAGTCTCTCGAGTTACAAGCGTTTGAAGTGGCAGTGCGTGGTACATTTGCCCTAGTTAAAGTCCGAATTGCACGAAATCTAGGCGATTGCGGGATCCATTGTACTCCAATTTCGGGAACAATAAAACTCTGCTCCACTTCAACGTTTCCAATTCGACGACGCGGCGTTAAAGTAGAAAATAGCCCAACGTCCCGATGGAACGGCGTTCGAAATGTTTGCAGCGCAATAGGTTAACCGGGAAGATAATTTATTCTCGAGTGGACGACGTGTAGCGTCGCGCGAAAATCGATGACGACACGGTTGTGAACCGCGAAAAATCGTGCTTGCGGATCGGAGACGCACCGGTGACGTTTGTCGTGCACGCGGGGAAGGCGAACGCGTATTTCTGAAACGGCTGACTCAGCCGCCACCCACGCGTCCCACGTATTGGCTTCCACCAACACTAGGTCGGACGATTTGAGCTCGCGACCGCAACGTTTCGCGCACGCGGCTCACCTTGCCACCTATACACGCGCCTGCGATCTCCTGCACTCGAGCTTTTTTTTTCCTCTTTTCTTTTTTCGAACCCCGGATTGCGTAATCCGTTCCACAGCGTTATGCCAATATTATTCGAGCCCAGGAAGAAAGTGTTTCGCAGCGCTGGCCTCAAAAGTTGCTCCGATCCTGCGTTCGCGTTATCGCGAACACCGAATATACGCTACGAGTCAAAAGTTTCGAATCATTATACTTTCCGAGAAATGTAAAGTTTCAGAGCAAGATAACTTAGAGATGTGCCACTTAAACCCTTTTTTTGCGTTCATACTAGTCGGTAGGGATAGTTTTCGGTAGTTTAGGGGTAAAGCGTGATCAAATGTAATCGCGTAGATTCGTAATTTAAGTATAATGCGGTGCGTTTCATGCTATTTCAATAATGCTAGGAAAACGGTTATAGAAGGTGGTGGGGGTAAAATAGAAGATAAACATAGATTATTAACCCTTTGCACAAATGAACTAGGTTTGAAATCTCTCGAGTGACATTGAATACATAAATTGTTAAGGGGTTATTCTTTGACGGAAGCAGGTTCTTCTTATTTCGGTTTTTAAATAAAAAGACACGGGTTTAGGAATAAAAGGTAACTGATATATATTTGATTATATGTGAGAATGTAATGTACCAGGACTTTCAATGTCCTGTCCGCACCGACTCTTCACGTCGAACTGTCGAGAAAACGACAGCCTTCGACACTTACAGTTTTACAGAACAATGGTGAACCTTTTCAGGTACGCTAGACCATCGACAAGACCAGACGCTGCAACTCCGAAGTCTTGGGTTTTTTCCTATTACTTTATTATGCCTGTAGAAGCGAGACTAATATTTTTGTATAGGGCGATTTTCTACAGAAGAGCTGTTTTACTTCAACATAAATGATGCTTGTACAATTATGTCTGAACACTAAGACGCGCTTGTATGATGTGTTTCGTTCGACCGTTTTGAGTTTTCCGTCTCGCTGCCGATCTGCGAGTCAGATCGTCAGCTTCGAAATTTAAGAAAACACCCTGATTGGTTATCGCCACAATTGACAAGTCCCAATCAGGGGCCTTCGAAATGAATTGTCTCCACCCTCGCTCAGCGCGTCTTACTGTTCAGACATAATTGTACACACGAAAAATACAGTCCACTAACGAAGAAGCAAGCGGTCTCATTTAATCAGCTGCAAGTAAGGACGCTGCTATGAACACCCAACAATGCTCCTATTTTTGCTGCAATTCAGAGGTTAATTATTTCACTAAAAATTCGTAACTAATATTAACCCTTTGCGCTTGAATTACTCATCACAGGTCCTGCCAAAATTTGGCGTTATACTTGAAGTCTGCTTCTTTACAAAATATTCACGGCACGATAATAATAAAATAGCGTTAAAAACACGTTACATTTTAAAATTTGCGTTCAAGTAAATCGCATGTTACACAAGAGGGTAAAGCTAAAAGGAAAGTCCGAACCGTTGAAAGGTTTAGTGGGAGAAAAAGTTCGAGTGCAAAGGTTTACCCTTTGCACATGACAGGCAACTCCAAGTCGCCAAAATGAACTAGCTTTGAAAGCTCTCGAGTGCAAATGGTTAATGATACAATTGTACAAAGAAACGTAAGACTGGTGAACTCTTGTCACACGCGAGCTTATCGATAAAAATTCTGGCAACGTACGGGAAATCGGTTTATTTATTTGTTTATTTATTTACGGGTTTGAATCCTCGCGTACGCTAAACTTCGTATAAACAAAATATAAAAAAAAAAAATATATATATATATATATATATATATATATATATATAACAAAAGAAGAAATATCTTATAAACTAAAAACTTACAACAAATGACCGTATTGACATTTTACACTATGTAGCAGACGCATACATTGGCAACAATCCTATTTTACTTATTGTTAAGTATGTTGTAACGATCTAACATTGTTATCTTCGTTCCGTAAGAAGCTGGGATGAAAGGAGGAAAATATATATATAATATAAATAGATTATATAGTAAACTAGTTGGATAGTTATAATAGAGCATTAATCTTGAGTGAATAGAGATGTTATCAGAGGATTGAAAAGTGATTCTAAACTTTTGGACGGCAGTGTAGACGAGGCGTTTCTTTTCGAAGCGTTCGCCTCGATTATCTTGTTCGCTTTGTTGTTGCAACGAAGAGTCGAGGCAGCCGAAGACCTGTTTTTTTTTTTGGTTGCGATTGATGAGACTTGTTTGCATGGTACATTGTTGCTCTGGATGCTGGTAAGACTGAGAAATTACAGCGTGTCGAGTGTAATTTACGATGTAAAGAGCGTAGATTTCGACATTGGTTGAAGTTCGCGGATGTTGCGTCATCTATCAAAAATTGCTGCCGAATTAAGAGTCAAATTTGACCATTTTCATGAATTCTTTTTAAGCAAATGTTGCATCTAACGTTACTACTCATTTTCGCAGCTTATTTAATTATCCATTCGGAACGCAAACGAATTTCCTCGATAATCTTCGTTGAGTTTTCGTGTTGCTATCACGGCTACGGGAAAACGCGTGTTTACTCGTTTGGAGATCACCGAATTTTTAGGAATTCGTTGCTACGATCTAAAATTTATTTATTTATTTATCTTTAACGGATTTTCCCTTATATAAAATTAGTACTATAGAAATGTTACGAAAACAGCAGCTTTAAACTATAAAAACGTATATAATAGCGTGGAGGTTAAAGATTAAAAAAATCTTCTAAACAAAAATAAAGTAAAATACATTGGTTAGCCTGTGTTAAAGAATCTTAATAAATTACAAATATATTGGTGCATCATCGCGTTCTTGCTATAAGATTCTTTTATAACATTTATGTATATATTACATATCAAGATTACATGTAAGATTTTATATGGATATATCTTATATTTCTATGTATTATTCGCGTACAAGGGGATTCAAACCCGTAGATATATATCATTATTATTATTAATTATGTACCATTATAGTTAGTTGGGTTCAACGTTACTCTGTAATTAACTGCGGTATAGTTGCATTCCAATGCAGGGAAGCGAATACACGAAGTGCACCTCGAAGTTCGATACGCTTTAACATTCGTAACACGCGTGTTCGCGTGTTCGCAGCTATGTATCTATCCCCTGTTCGCCGCGACCGCCGCGTAATTCCTGAAACGCGGCGGCTGGAAAAGTTCGATCATCGATTGGAAACTAGTTGCGAGCGTTCGTGTCATAACCGGCGACAGGCTGCTATAAATAAACGTTTACGATACATCGATCAACTGGCCAACAAGCGTTAAACGAACCGCGCAGCGCGATACCAATTAAAGACGAAAATAAGCGGCGGTGGCGAACGCGGAGAGACCTGTTCATTCGGGAATATGTTATAACGTCGCATTTGCATGATGCATTTTAATGCTTGCCAGCCTTTTCGATACGGCTGCTTTCGTCACTCCGTCATTCCACGCGTTCCTCGTGACTTTTGGAAATTATTATTGCGATATAGGCTATAAAAGTAAGCGTTACGATCGGAATATTATTCGATATCCGAGCGCAAGGAAATTAAGATAGCGAATTGCGCTCTTATATTATATCTTAAAGCGATGCAGGTGGGACATTTTAGCGGTACGAAATTAAGACGGTCGGATCGTGTTTAATTTATTGCTAAAGGGAATAGCGCTCTAAGGTATTGTTAAACTCTAGGGCGTGACTAGAGCGTGACATTGTTGGAGAATCGGTGTATTAAACTTTAAACAGCGTTAGAGCATTGAACTATCTATCACTAAAAGATTAAAGCATTGCAACATTCAGTTATATGTGTAGAGAGTTTTGGGGCACTGCGATATTAGATTATATTGACGCGTTTGGTAGTGGAGTGTTCGAGGGCACTGCAATGTTGTGATATCGGTGTATCGATTACTAGAGAATATTATTTTTTCAGCTTTTGCCCGTTAATAATAATAAATAAATAAATAAATAAATTAATAAACATATCATAAATCGTCCCGTTTGATTAGGCTTTTTAAGATCATTTAAAAGAGTGTTTCGAGATACTGTCACACTGGTGGGTAATTAATAAATTTCTTTAGTTATTTACTTAATTCACTTAATTTAATTTGATTGTGAATCGACTGGTATAAGAACCCGTTAGGGTTTGCGACAACGCTAATATATATAATTTGTCTCTTGTACTTATTGGGCTTTTGCCCGTTAATAATAAATAACTAAATAAATAAATTATGGCATTGCAACATTGGGATACCTGCGGTATCTGGTAGCCGTGGGGCATCGCAGTGTTGGCTTATCGAAGCGGAGAGTTTTAAGGCGTCGAAATGAATATAAATGGACGCTCTATCCTTGTACTTAGTCAATGGTTGAAGCATTGGTCCCACCGACCGATAAAACGTTGCATTCGCACCCTGCCACGAATTTGCCACTCCATTCGATCGTTACGTCAGCCTGTTCCCAGCAGGAATCTCGTGGCACCGGCATTCGTTATCATTCGCCCGGCGACATCGTTATTATTTCAGCTTTTTGACGGTCGCCTTCCTGCCGGGTTCGTCGAACTTGCCCGTGGTCCCGGATTTTGCACGGTGCGCTAACTCGACGCACTTAGCGCCGCTAGATTCCCCAGGCAGATATTAAAAACAGCTGGAGCCCGGGGAGAGGCACGGTGGCCCGCGCACCAGTACGCGTCGTTTACAAGCGACGAATTTATCGCCCCTGCCGCGACTTTAAGTACCACCCCGAGCAGCAGTGGCTTCCAGTTGAACGCCTCGTTGCTTTCGATACGTCCACCTCTTATCCCCCCCTCTTTCTCTCTGGGCAGCGAGAAACGAAAAATTTCGCCAAGATAAGCCGACGCCGATGGGGAATGGAATCCGCGCGTAATCGGAATCGGGCTACTGGCGTCGCCCATAGCCCGGAAGCCAACGTCCAGCCAGGATATTTATCGCGCCGTTTCTTTAAGCAGCCTCCTCTTATCGGCCAGCTGCTTATTGTTTCTTAACTTCTGTATAATTGAAATTTATTTCGCGTCCTCGTGGAAACTTGATTGCTCGTGTCCTTGCTGCCACGATTTTTTGGGTTAATTGGTCCCGCGAGGAGAAAGTCGCTTATGTTTGTGCTGCAACACTGTAGCATGTACCGTAGCTCGAGCGCGCCACCTTTCGAATTCTCGCTGGAGCGATACTTCGCGCCGCGTTGCGGATATTCGAGCAGATCCCGCGAGAGGGTTCTAGGAAGCTGCTACATTTTGCGCAACGATGAACCGGAAGTTTGTGGTAATCTTGCGTAACGCTGAGTCTTGAGAGTTAATCCTTTAAGAAGGGGGGATTTATACGACACCTATTGCGGTATAAATTGCGCGTCTCTTAAGTAGATTCGGTTTAGGCTCGTTGGCGGGGGTCAATTGAAATTGTAATCGGAAACAAATTATAATTGCGTCACGCGTATAACGTAACTTGCGATTTCGCGTGACGCGATTTCGATGCGCGTTTATCTTAACTCGCGAGGAAACTTGTCCGATCGTTTCGTTAACCCCTTGCCCTACAATAACGAGTCAGACTCGTTCTATGAATTATGCCACAGATGCAACGAAAATGCCTACTATTAAGGATGATATTTAATTTAAACTCTAATTTTAGCTTTGTATTATAATACGAGATTGTTAAAACAAAATTTACTATAATAATATAATGACTTGCACGTGACACGATATAAAAATAGCGATCAACTAACGCTAACGTAAATAGCTAATAAAATAATTGTAGGGTAAGGGGTTAATATTGCGCGCAACTCCTTTGCGAATAAAACGGTACGCTGAAATTGTTGCGCGTCAGTAGTCGAAGAATACATAACAATACAGCGAGCGTGTTCGTATTCCAACGCGTTGGTCACCAATCGAAGGTGTTATTTTTGATACCTACTTTTTCTTATTTTTAATACCTTTTTAATGCCTCGAGTATTTAACGATAAAACCATCGACGACTAATATTCACGCTTATTTGTGCCAAAGAAATAAATATAACGAATGATTGCAAATAATGTACCGTGCAATAAGAACGAATCTTTATTCGTGTTTTGTGCAAGAAGTCACGGAACCTATTTAAAAATGTGTCGCTGTAAATTGGCATAATTTTTATGGTAATTTAGTGTCCTGTCGTTGCGACGGCCTTTGAGAGTTTCGAGTATCTTTTATGCGACTGCTGATTATTTACGAAAATCAATGTATGCTTCGGTTGTGCTGAAATAATGCTTCGGTTGCGCTGAATTTTGCCCACCCCTGTTACAGAAGCTCAACCGTTCGAGTTTCCCAGGAGTCATTCAAAGAACATTGTCGATAAATCTCGAACAACGCAATGGCGCCTGTTCTTAATCGAGCGCGAAAATGGCCAGCAACGCGATAGAAAGTAACAACGAAATACAAAATGTATTACTCGTATTATTTACGCGAAAAATGCCCCGAAGCGATGTTAACCCCTTGCCCTGCAATTATTTTACCAGCTACTTAAGCTACCATTAACCCTTTGCGGACGAGGAATGGTAGCGCTTAAAAGAGTATTTTGCTGTTTAATTGCAAACCTTTATATTTCCAAGCTTTCAAATGCCAAGCCATCGAATTTTCGAAACTTCCAAGCGCTTATTAACGATACTGAGTTAAATTTTTTCCGATTAAAAATCGACGGGTGTCCGGAAAGCGACGAAATGATTGGGCGACTATTTGCAGATACTCGTTAGCAAAGGGTTAACTCTTTAAATACTGTTGGCGCCTATAGGCGCTCATTCCGCATTCCTGGAAACTAATGGATGGCGCCAATAAACACTCGGCAAATCTTAAACGTGCTATAAAGCTTCTTGGTTCCATCAGACGTAAGCGAGTTCTGATTCAAGATTTGTTGATTATCTCCACGTACTTTTTAAAAAGTGCATTTCTACGAATAATTACGTACGTCACGCGCGGTGCGTATCAAAGTCTGCCGTAGCCAAAGGGTTAATTGATCGCTATTGTTATATCGTATCACGTACAAATCATTCGAATATTATAGGAAAAAGTTTGATTCAACAATCTCGCATTACAATACAAAGCTATAATTGCAGTTTAAATTCAATGTTATCATTGATAGTAGACGTTTCTGTTCAATCTGTGGCATAATTTAACTTATAAATAATAGAACGAGTGTAATAATAGAACTCTTATAAATAATAGAACGAGCGTAACTCGTTATCGTAAGGTAAAAAATGGTTAATGCGTCAGCAAAGTTGAGCGCGCCATTTCGACGGATTCCGAGTGCACCGCGTCGGTTGTGTCCGTAAAATTGAAACGTGCCGCGCGCGATTCTTCGTCGCGAAATCTGAGCAACGCGATCGCGCCGCTCGCCACTGAAACGGTTAATTCCGACCTAACAAAGTCGCTAAGAAAATACCGTTCATCCATCTTCGTTCTATCGCTGTTACCTCGCTATGTCGAGCACCTTTATCGCGCGTGAAATCGCGCAGGTAGCCCGTGGCGGTCGGCAACTCCGAACTAAAAGAACCTTTTTCTGGCCTGGATCGAGGACAATGCGGCAGCTGATACGCGCGAATGCGATTCAATTCGTTAATTATCCGAAACAGTTTAAAGCACGGTCCAAGAAAACACGTCGCCGGATATCTGGGTCGGTCCAAGAATAACCCGAATGCATCCACCCGCTCCTCTTTCCCTCTTTCCCTCTTTCCCCCCTCGCTTCTCCACCATCCTCTTTTCGGATTCGTCGACTCTCAATGAAACATCCTCATCTGCCGACAGCCGGATCGCACTCCTTTTTTCTCCCTCTCCGTTTCCTCTTTCGCGAATCACCCTTCGCGATCTTTTTCTCCGATCTTTTCTCCTCCCCCCCTCTTTCGGCCCCTTCCTCCCCCACGCCGCGAGGTGTACAGCCTCGGTCGATTAATTTGCGAGCGACTCAGCCGCCGCGATAGCTTTTAAATTCGCGTGGCCGCGACGTAAAAGCTGCTTCTGGTAATGCACAACCTGGCTCGGTCATTTGTAATGACGCAATTCGCGATTATCTTTTACGAGGGAGCCACGATTATTTACGAGTCGATGGCCGGGAACGTGAATTATGCCACCCGGCCACGCGAAAATTACTTAATTTCTCAGCGCTTCGATCGGACGGAGGTTAATCCGTTGCCGATTTCGGTTACGCCTTCAGAAAAAGATATACGATCGATGCACTTGGATATTTCGTAAGATTCGAGTTTCCAATATTCTGGCTTACGAGACTCGGGAATTTCTAAGCTTTCATATTGCAATCTGTCGATGTCTCTCAAGCCTTAGAATTTTCTAATCTTTTAGATTTCGAAGGCTGATGGATTTTTTCGAGCCTCCGAATTTTCAAGACTTTGCGTTACGATACTTCTAATTTCTAAGCAGTTGAATTCCAAGCTTTGCAATTTTCGCCTTAGAATTTCCAATCTTTTTGGATTTCCAAGATTTCTGATATTTAAGCTTTGAAATTTCCAAGCTTTTGCTTTTCTAAACACTCGAATTTCCAAATTTCATATTCTAATCCTACTCATTTCAATTTTCAAGCTCTTGGTTTTCCAATATTTCTAATTCAATTGTAAGCTTTGGAATTTCGAAACTACTTTGATTTCTAAACGTTCAAATTATTAAGTTTCTTATTCCAAATACTAAGCCTTTAAATTTCCAAGCTCTTAGATTTCTAAACGCTCTAATTATCAAGTTTCTTATTCCAAATCCTAAGCCTTTAAATTTCCAAGCTCTTAGATTTCTAAACGCTCTAATTATCAAGTTTCCTATTCCAAATCCTAAGCCTTTAAATTTCCAAGTTCTTAGATTTCTAAACGCTCGAATTATTACGTTTCCTATTCCAATCCTAATTTCGTATCTTAATCGAAGTATAAAGAATGAAATCAAGAATCGAGTTCTACTTCAATTCTAAGCTTTGCAATTTCGAAACTACTTTCATTTCTAAACGCTCGAATTATCAAGTTTCCTATTCCAAATCCTAAGCCTTTAAATTTCCAAGCTCTTAGATTTCTAAACGCTCTAATTATCAAGTTTCCTATTCCAATCCTAGTTTAGTACCTTATTATCCTAGTATCAAGAATGAAAGTTAAGAATCAAGTTCTATTTCAATTCTAAGCTTTGGAATTTCGAAACTACTTTGATTTCTAAACGCTCGAATTATCAAGTTTCCTATTCCAAATCCTAAGCCTTTAATTTTCAAAGCTCTTAGATTTCTAAACGCTCGAATTATCAAGTTTCTTATTCCAATTCTAAGCTTTTAAATTTTCAAGCTCTTAGATTTCTAAACGCTCAAATTATCAAGTTTCTTATTCTAAATCCTAAGCCTTTAAATTTCCAAGTTCATAGATTTCTAAACGCTCGAATTATTACGTTTCCTATTTCAAATCCTAAGCCTTTAAATTTCCAAGTTCATAGATTTCTAAACGCTCGAATTATTATGTTTCCTATTCCAATCCTAGTTTCGTATCTTATTATCCTAGTATCAAGAATGAAATTAAGAATCAAGCTCTACTTCAATTCCAAGCTTTGGAATTTCGAAACTACTTTCATTTCTAAACGCTCGAATTATCAAATTTCCTATTCCAAATCCTAAGCCTTTAAATTTCAAAGCTCTTAGATTTCTAAACGCTCGAATTATTACGTTTCCTATTCCAATCCTAGTTTAGTACCTTATTATCCTAGTATCAAGAATGAAAGTTAAGAATCAAGTTCTATTTCAATTCTAAGCTTTGCAATTTCGAAGCTACTTTGATTTCTAAACGCTCGAATTATCAAGTTTCCTATTCCAAATCCTAAGCCTTTAAATTTCCAAGTTCTTAGATTTCTAAACGCTGGAATTATCAAGTTTCTTATTCTAAATCCTAAGCCTTTAAATTTCCAAGTTCATAGATTTCTAAACGCTCGAATTATTACGTTTCCTATTCCAATCCTAAACCTTTAAATTTCCAAGCTGTTAGATTTCTAAACGCTCGAATTATTACGTTTCCTATTCCAATCCTAGTTTAGTACCTTATTATCCTAGTATCAAGAATGAAATTAAGAATCAAGTTCTACTTCAATTCTAAGCTTTGCAATTTCAAAACTACTTTGACTTCTAAACTTTCGAATTATCAAGTTAATTTCTCTAAATTTCCAAAGCTTCGATTTCAATATCGTTCCACTATATCAGCCCCGTTAAGTCCCGTAAGCGTGTACGATTGTGAAAAATGATCGCGAGATGATCGAATAAATTCATCGTTGCCCGGTCGACGAAGTTTCTTTTCACGAATGGGGGAACGTCGTTTAAGCAGGGACAGTTATTACAGGAGACAGACGGTTGGCCGGGTGGACAAAGTGGTGCCATATTTTAGGAAGGATTCATGAGTAACCGTGGCTTGTCATCCGCGCGACTTTTGCCCGCCGGTGTACAAGAAGCTTGCACTTTTGTAATGGCTCGACATTTGTTCCTGCACGCTCGCTTAATTGACCAATTTTTAATACCCCGCGTCGCGATATTTAAGGGGGCGAATCCTTTCGATTCTCGTGCGTGGAGAATGAGTACGAGTACATTAACGGTTAATACGCTGCAAACGATCGTCGATCGTAGCGTTGCATTCTTAACGCCACGTTTACGAACAATGATAATATCACAGCTTTCCTTAAAAAAAAAAAAAAAAAAATAGGTGTATTGAGGATCTTTAGATTAGGAAATGAAGATCACCCAACCACTAATGCAGAAAAGAACTGTTTAATGAAAATAAAAGTTGAAAAAATATACAATACAATGGAGGCGACAAACCTTACAAGAAAACTGCTTGTTCTAGTCGCTATGGTTTTCGCTCGACTGACTTCTGCCCAGGAAAAAACCTTATTATATAGGGGTCAGCGGACCCATGGCTTTTATGGCCCGGCCTGGGCCGACGTCCAGACGCGGAAAACTCGCAGAAGACATTACAAATACTTTCATTCTCAACAAGGTGTATTATACGTAAACACAGGGTGAAATAAATTACGATACGTATTCGTATCGTTGCATCAATCAAAGTCGATATAAAAATTGCTGAGAAATAATATTCGTAATTTTTGTAACGTTGAGGATTAAATTCGAAGTTCGTCAACGCGACGAGTAAATCTAGCGTTGAATATTACGTCAACCCTTTCGAGCAATGAAAAATCCATTGCTTCGTCGCAATAAAGGAATCATCGTATTAGTTCAATCGAATATCAACAGACCGAATGTGTGGCGTTTCTGCAACGGTATTTAATTTAATTTATTCGTGCTATCTACACTGTGACAGAAATTGATGGGCAAATGTCCAATTCGTACGTACATCGATCCTTAGGCATACGAAAGTAGAGGAGCCACGGTATCGCAGAATTCAGCGTAAACAAACAAAACCATTTATCTCTCTACCTACGTATTATAAAACGTAGAAATGTCGTTTGCCGAGACACGCGACAATAAAATTAGTTGACGATCAACTATGACTTCGTTGCACTATTTTTCTTATTTAATTATCAAAATCACGCGTTGTTTTTCTTGCCTGTTACGATCCAGTGTCTATACTGTAAGAAAAAAATTAATAAGACTCTTAAAACCTCTGCTTTTGTTTGCAAATTCAATAATGTAACGAAAATAACGTCCTTGTTAATACTGTCATCCCTAATTCACGTACTGCCACCCCCATTTACCTACACCTGTCAAAAACATTTATTGCAAGCTTCGAATTAAACGAGCAGAATTATGGTTACGTACAGTTATTCACAAAATTGAGCGTACACCTATGTTGTCGATGAAAAGTAACTAAAAAGTAAATATACACACGCATGTTCGAAAGTAGTAACTCGATATATTTAGCATATTCTGACAGAGTACGTAAAAAGTTCTTGAGATAAAATTATACGTACTTAATAAGAAACGTAAAAGTATAACTTTTTTTGCTGACGCAAAATTGTTATTATACGCATGATACATGTAGATTACTATTTCGTTAACTCCACCTTTAATATTCATGGCATAGGATTAATTAATTTTCCATAAAGAAGGTGAAATATTGTCGTCCTATTCTTCTTTTCATTTCATTTTGAAATCTTCCTTATCCGTAAAAGTATAATTTATCATTATGGATTTCAATTTTTCCAAGATATGTTCGATCAGGTTAATAGTTTGAGTACGCTGAAAATTAACCATTTTTTAGTCATCTTTTTCATTGAGTTTCAAGGTGTATGCTCAATTTTGTGATTAACTGTATATTCCTTGTATAGAGTAACCTTTGGTGACGGTAACAGGGCACACGTTCTTCTCCAACAGCGAATTACTGTCATTGTGGTACGTGTAAGATGCGTAATTTATTCGTACCAGTTACCGTCACTTGAATATTAAATAGAAATAATTCAATAAATCGTTAAACTACCATTGTTCGTACATTCTACCAAGCTTATGTGGGATTGGAAGGTTTTGCAAAATCAAGCTCGCGTATAGCGTAACGCAATATATATATTTAACTAAATGAAACTAAATGAAAGCAACTAAAGTAAACTACGCTAAATATCCTATATACGGCCACTCGATACCACGCTGTTCTACGCTATGCCTTTCCGTTCTACTCTCTTTGACTTCTCAAAAGACACTCTCCACTTTTCCCTCGACGACCACCCTTGTCGCCAACCATTCCTCTGTTTCTCTCTCTCTCACTCTCTCTCTCTCTCTCTCTCACACACACTCTCTCACTCACCCTCGCACTCTAAACCTAAACAATACACTTAGCCTAACTAAACTATTCCCGAATGCTTGGGACGCGGTTCCGCAGGTCATCGTCGCTCGCCTGCAAATCATCCGCGTCCCACACGGCCCGGTCTTGCATTGCTTAAACCTAAACACTCTTAACCATAATACGTCATAATTCTATCCGGACCCCACACTTATAGTACCTAAAAAAAGATCTTTCCTTATATTCAGAACTCAACTATTGCAATAAAAACCTTTTCTTTAGTATCGTAGCTTTCCTTTTGATAGTAGAACAGTAGTCGTTTTCTCTCTGTTAATCGACACACATTCTTTCATCATTTTACGCAGAAAAAATGATAACAAATGTTAAGCGTTGCTTTATTTTATTACATTCACTGAACATAGAATTCAACGTTAGATTTGTTTCGTGTATAACATTTTAAGGTTTCGTTACTATTTTATAGAATATATCTCCTAGTTTCATTGATCGGGTAGACGACAGTAATTAGGTCATTCGCCCTACCTAACATTGTACCGTCCGTCCACGAAAAAAACGCAGACGAGTCTTTACATCCTCCCTGCAAACATCGTCTTCCGTCTTCCCTATCACAACACGCCTCCTTCGTTATTAAACCACTGTCGATCTTTAACGTCTTCGATTAACAGCGAACGCGTCGTGTGCGCGTAGAGAGGCTAGTAGATCGTACGTGGAACGGGAATGTAAACACTTGCGTGGCTTCTTGTCGCGGACGAACGGTGCAGTGAAGTAAGTAACATTCGGCAATAATTTCTGCGCGCACGTGTCACTCGCAATCCACCCGAATCGCATCCAATTCCATTTATCCATCATTTCTGCCGTTTCGAACGCCTACAAGTGGAGGAAAAGTTCCGCCCCGTGTTACCGCTCGCAGCCGCGACCCCCTTTTTTCTTTTTTTATTATTAACCACTTTCGTTTCGAATTCTCTTGGCCGCAGTTGGCCGCCCGCGGACGGATCGTTTTGCCGCAATTAGTTTGCGGCCGGCGCGGCTCTCTAAATCGGGCGCCGATCGTAAATCCGCGTCGACATCGTGTCCCCAACGTTCGTTTTCGCGGACGAGATGCGCCGCGGAAAATTGGAGCGTATCGCGCGACCGGCTGCCACACGCTGTACCGGGTGGTCGTGCAAACCAGCCCTTCGCCCTTTTTCTCCCTTTTCATCGGCCCGCGAATTTTATTCTTGGAAGACTAACTTTGCTCTCGTCCCGATCATACCGATTCGCTTCAACCTCCGTTTCCTCCCCATTCTTTTTGCTTCCTTCGAATTGTCGACATTTTTTGCTTCGTCCGTGGCAGCCAGCATGCGCTATTAATACGGGGATTTTTATTTATCGCTCGGGGGGGATTCGCACCGTTTTCTCTCGTTTGCGTCGCGAATTAATCGTATATGTAGAAAGACGGCGTTTCAAGTTGGAAAATCAGAGGATTATCGAATGATATCGGTTAAAATACTGTTCTGGTGTTCGCGTACTGTCTACAGGTGCTGTTCACGTGCGTCGCCCTGGTCCTTATGTTCTACTTACTTACATCAGTCGCGTGTTCGATGTTCGAACGATACGTTCATCTCCTAATTCGTATTTCTAGATATTAAGTACAAACGAATACACAATGTGTAACGCAGTTACCACGTAAAAAGTGAAGTCCAACTTTAGTATCGGATATCTTTTGCTCGCGATTCTCGACGCGTTATTTCGCTGTTAAATCAAATAGTTAAAGTGACAGTTATAAGGGAGACTAACAGTAATCGGCAGATCTACCCTATTCGTCCGTGTCGTAAACTTTACGAGTTCTTAAAGCGCTCACATCCATTCTTATACTATTCTTCGCCCCCGCGTGAAAGTCTATCTTGTAATAGAAGCGTGGCGGGTCGGTAGTAAAAAGCCGTTGAAGTTTGTTTTTTTAGCTCGCGAGAACGCGACGCGGGTATAATTGTGCCTCGAGACAGAGAGAGAGAGAGGGGGAGAGATAAAGAGAGAGGGCAACTCGTGAGAAATTAATCTCGGCATTATTACCGCGTCGACGTCCCGGTGACGCTTTATTTTCGCCGCGCGGCCCGACCCACTCGTTACAAGTAGATTCGGCTGCGGCTGTTCACACTTTCTTGTTTCCACTTAATCGCCGATCTCAGGTTAGATGCGCACGTCTTTGTTAAAATAATTCCTTAAAAATTAAATTTATCTTGTGCATGTTAAACTTTACACCCCCTTCTTGACAATTATGGTCTTTGCGCTGTTGTGAAAATTGTAAGGCATACGTCAGACGCAAAACTATTTAATTGTAAAGCATGGGACGCGTACGCCCCACGCTGCCTTAATGGAAAGTGTCCAAAAGTCGGCCGCGGCTGTTAACACCTTCCTCTTTCCACTTAATAGCTGATCTCAAGCTAGATGCGCACGTGTTTGTTAAAATAATTCCTTAAAAATTAAATTTCTGGCTTTCTTCTCTTGTGCATGTTAAACTTTACACCTCCTTCTTGACAGTTATGGTCTTTGCGCTGTTGTGAAAATTGTAAGGCATACGTCAGATGCAAAACTATTTAATTGTAAAGCATGGGACGCGTACGCCCCACGCAGCCTGAACGAAAAGTGTCCAAAAGACGGCCGCGGCTGTTAACACCTTCCTCTTTCCACTTAATAGCCGATCTCAAGCTAGATGCGCACGTGTTTGTTAAAATAATTCCTTGAAAATTAAAATTGTGGCTTTCTTGTCTTGTGCACGTTAAACTTTACACCTCCTTCTTAACAATTATGGTCTTTGCGTTGTTGTGAAAATTGTAAGGCATACGTCAGATGCAAAACTATTTAATTGTAAAGCATGGGACGCGTACGCCCCACGCAGCCTGAACGAAAAGTGTCCAAAAGACGGCCGCGGCTGTTGACACCTTCCTCTTTCCACTTAATCGCCGATATTAGGCTAGGTATCGCACGAACGATGCGTCGCCGTCGCGTTTCTATGTCTCTTTCCTTGTTCGGCGCCTGAAAACAACGAAGACGTAGATACAAGTGCAAAAATATGCTTCTTAATCGTTTCAATCGTTTCTTCGAACCGTGCCTCGAACTTTTCGTACGATAAAATATTCGGCGATATTTTGTACGGAGGAACGTAGATCGAAGCAAGATTAGGTATTTCATATCGCAGCCATCCGCAAGGGAATGTTACTCGAGTCATGATATTCACTTTCTTCGACTCGATTAACGCGTATCGGGTCCATTCGATCGACAGCATTGAGATGTTATCAATGGTTAAACAGGTATTTCACACCGATTGACTGACGTCCCCCGTAATTACATGGAAGACGCGTGTCGCTCCGCCGAATGAAATTATTAAACTTCCTACCGGGACATCGCGATCCTTTGCTGCCTTTTTTTCACACGCTCTTTTCTCACGCCCCTACTCGTAGCTTTCGAAATTTTCGTGTCCGAACTCTTACTTCGAAAGTTCAAAGGTTTCGGGTAAGCATCGAACGCGCGATTAACGCGATTGCTACAGACACCGCGTAATTAATATACGATAATTTATTAGATAAGAAGATTCGCGCGCCGTTCTCTTCTCGGAAGGGGATGCAGATGAAGTCGTTGGAAAAACACCCCCCAGAAACGGCTGTCCCTTTGATTCACGGTTTCCTGCGGCCTCCGGGGAAACCGATTTCGTTGTATTTTCGTCGCGCTTTCTCGAAGCAGCCCGATGGCCGTCTTACTTTCTTACTTACGACTCCCTCTTGCCGCTGTGTTTCTTTTTCACAAGCCCGACTCGCGGCAGCGCATCGTCCACGCGCCCAAGAAAAACATTTCGGCTGTCGCGGCGCGTAAAGGCGGCCGCATACTCGACCGCGCGTGCGCTCACGCGGCACGAGCGCGTATTTCACCCTGCTGCTCGATGCTCCTCCTCGATTTATTCGAAGAACATTTGTAACCGCCGCGAAGCATGCCTGCGTAATTCTTCCCTTTTAATTTATTCGCCGCGGCGAGCGTTTCTTTTTTTCTTTTTTTTCAAGCGGAGAAAAGGGATGGGAACGAAGGCGGAGCCGAGGGATGAATGGTAAAGGCTAAGTTAAAATTAACTGCAATTGCTCGTTCGCGCGAAAAATCGCCGCAATCGGTGGCTTTGATTAAACCTTTGGCCTATAATAACGAGTCACACGCGGGCTATGAATTGCAGCACAGATTTAACGGAAACTCGTAGTATTGAAGGATGACATTTAATTCGAACCTCAATTTTGGCTTTGCGTTTGTAAGGTTGAATGCTACCGCATAAATATTACCTATAATGTTCAAGTGATTCGTACGTAACACGATGAGAAAGCAGTGACCAGCTAACGCTAGTACACGTAGGTGATAAAATAATCGTAGGGCAAGGGGTTAAGAACAGGATAGAACACTCATCCAATTGATTTTTTCTGTCGCCTGAATCTGACCTCCTTACCATTTTCATTTTCACCTTCTCGATTGTCTAAAATTGCGTAACTTTTCCGTTTGCTCTTACATTTTGCATATTATTTTTGCAAATTTGTTGCTTCGAAAATCAACATTTATCCAGAAGATCGAAAACGTCTGTTTCGACGGCTATTTGCCGACACTCGTCCGCAAAGGGTTAATGGATGCTCTTTAACCCTTTGGCTTATAACAACGAGCTACAATCGTGGTTTAGCCTATGGACCAATTGCAATAAAAGCATGCTGTATTTTGTAATCAATTTGAATTCATTTTATTTCAATTTGTAAGATTGCGAGATTGAGGATTGTTAGGTAAAAATTGTGTATAATATTTTAATGCTTTGCGTTCGATATAGTGTTCTAGTAACGAATAGTCAACATTTTAATGGATAATCTTTGCAAAATTCGTAAGCCAATGGGTGTAACGGTGACGTTCTGCGTACGATTACACGGAACGTAGACTTTGCTTCTGTCGAACGTACGGCAGACCAGTTGTGCATAGATCAGCGCGCAACAATGCGTTGCAGATTCGTAGAAGATTGCACAGGCAGGATCACGGTCTATGAACAGACGGGAATGATAGCCCGGAGAAGTTGCAAATTCGCCGTCCATTCTGAACAAGGAACGTAGCCTGTGTTCGCGTACACGCCCAGGTGTATATCCGCCCTAAGGTGCACGTGCATGTGGCATTCTGGCGCGCAGATTTATGCGGCGAATAAGAGGCGAGGGTACGTAGGCTTAACGAGATCTACTTCGACCTACTTCCACTCGCTATGCCTTCTAATCAAACTTCCACTGAAAATTCAACGCGAACACCCACTTGCGTTGTTGCTGAAAAATCTTGAAACTATCGTTGTATTTGGTTGAAATTTCTATTCAACGTTTTTAGTAGTTTCTGCAAATTTTTCCACCGCGTAACCGATAACCCTCGTTGTATATATTCTCGGAGCTGTCGTACGAATCTTATTTAACGTAAAAAAGGGATACTAGCTCGTAAAATAAAGATTAGTATTGTTACATCGTCCGGAAGAATTTTAGGGGATCGTATATTGCGATCATCGTAGGTTGTATCACTTGGATTCTGATCTTAAATTCAACCTGGTTCACGTTACGCTCGTTGAAGCAACGCGAAACGATAACTACTAGATAGATGTAATTCCGTAATAGTGCACTTATAATAGTAATAATAATAAGCCTTATACTAACCTAACTTATAGTAACCATACATGTATATAATAACTTTATATATAACACATAATAACTTTAGCGGTATAACCATACATGTAAGCACGATTGATTTAAGATACGGTTATTTGATATTACTTAAAGCAAAATGTTAAAGAAATATCGTTACCACCTACTAAACGTAACGATGTTAATAGTGCGATAACGAAAAACATCTATACACGTTAACCCCTTTCTCTATTAATTTTCTAATTGCCGAGAAGTTTAAGATGGGTACTTTCTACCTCAATGCCGTATCGGATATAAAACATAGACGTATTACACGTAATTTGCATTCCATAAAAGTTAACCTTTACACTTTCGTAATACGTTTAGAATTAAAGTCACAACGTATTAGAAAGGCAGCGCGAAACGTATCTTCTTTCTAAGCTACACTCGATGTTACAAGGCGGATAGGGGGGATGTTAACGAATTATAAATATAAAAATAAATCGCCCAACGTTGAAAGGGTTAAGGCACCAAGGAGGGTGTAATAACAATGAAAACTTGTTGAAAAGGAGAAATTCCGTAGGAAACGCTAACAACGCAAAAAGTCCCGGCAACAAAAAAGAGAAACCGGGGTACCAGATACACCTGATTGCCTGAGTTTCGGCGAATTTAATTGGGATTCCCTTCCGCGGGTTCCGAAAACTGGATCTCGGATCTCGCTTCCTTTAGCCGCGTCTCGTGGCATTACGCGGAGACACGCGTTACCATGGATCCTCCAAAGGTGAACGAAGAAAAGAAAAAGAACAAAACGAGAAGAAGGTAGACGAAGAGAAATAAATGCCGTTGAAGAGAGAACGGCTTGGCTCTCCTCGCACCTTTATCTCTCGTCATCACTTTCTCCTGGGGGCCGCGTGATTTACGCGTCTCTTGTCTTCCTTAATTAGGTTAAGGCTCTCTCGTGGCAACTGCTTTGCATGGCGTGGCGCGGGGAGCGAAAATAAGAAGAAGAAGGAGTCGAGTTTGCTTCCGATACGACCGCGAAATCCACTCCGACACCCTTGTTAAACATTAATCGAGGCGCTGTTCGCATTGTACCACGCCGGAACGATTTATGCCCCGAAACAGGCCGCGCGCTCTTTCGGCCGAACGGCTTTTCAACGAAATTTATTACATATTTACATCGCTCCTTCCTCGCAATGCCCGTTGTAACGACGTTGTTCTCTTTTCACGGTGAAACGTGTCTTTTTGCGTGGCGCTCCCAGAATGGTCAACCCGAAAGGCCCACCGATACTCGCGCGATTATAACCCTTTCGGTGTTGATTCGAGTAACGGCGAGGCTGCGACTCGAAACTGTTACGGGTTGCGTACGATTGTATGAGTAGCGTAACACGGTGGAATTCGCTTATTACTCGGCTACGAACGTTTTCACGCGTGTCAGAGTTTATAATTGTAGCAGGCTAGTATTCTATACAAAGTCTATTAATTCTGGTACGTAACGCAGTTTTCTTTGTTAATGTTCCTACGTGTAACTTCTTCCGCGCGTGGCCCAATACAGACTGATTTAACTCTTTGCGGACGAGAAGTAATGACAACTCGTGCGAGTACTTTAGTTTTGAATTCCACGACTTTCAGTTTTCACGCTTATGAGTTCCAAACCATTTTTAATTTCCAACGATTTCAAATGTTTATTATTACGTTAAGTATTCATTGCATTAAGTTTTGTGCTTTGAAAGTCGACATGGGTTCGGAAAGCCAAAAAATGATCAGGCGACTATTTGTCGACGCTCGTTCGCAAAGGGTTAACCGATGATTCGTCTATGTACGTACAATTATACTTAGTTTGCAAAGACGCGATTGTTAGAAGCATTGGTGATGTAGGATAGGGAATCGTATCCCGAGATTTTATTTAGTGGAATTTCTGAAGGTGCAAAAAAGTACGCGAGTATTGGAAAAATTATCTGTAGTTTAATTATAAATCGTGATGCTTAAATGGTGAAGCAACCCCTAATTTAACGCGTTCCACTGTCCAGATATATTTAGTATTGGATGATCAGCACAAAATCTTGCGTTTCATTTACTATACAAGTACAATTTCTTGCGTTACATCGTTTAAATTAATATACAATTTCTTAAGTTACTAGAGTAGATGTACAAATCACAGCAACTTTAAGCTTCGCGCGTAACTTTAATCAGGGTAAATAACCCGCGTACTGTCATTGTTCCAACACTTGCCACTTGAACACGTTTATTTAATAGCAAAGTATCGTACAAAGAATCGTAAGTAAAGAAATTTTATTACTATTGTAATATTAAATTAAATTATATTACTCTCACGAAAGGGTCATCATTTACTAAAAGCATACGTATATCTTTTTCACAACTTACAATTAGTAGTATTTCTGTTATCCTTCGTATACGTTATGCTATAATTATTCTAAATATTCGGATATTTATATCCACAGCGTTTCCATATTAATAAAAATTGTCGTCATCTCCGAATTGAGAATGCGGTGAATTTTTAAGTGCCCTAGCGAAAGGGTTAATGGTTGAGTGTTCGATCTAGAAATGTTGAATTTCGATTTTTAGAAATGATTTAACCCTGAAAATAGTTCCAGTTTAGTAGCATTGTCCGTAGAAAAAGTTGTCACCAAATTGTGTTTCGTACACGTCTTCCGAAAGCTCCTAGAAACCGCATAATAACAGATTCGAAAATAATACGGGAGCGAAAAATTGGAATAGAGTGGCTACAAACGCCCACGGCGGAGTAATAATAGAAACCATAAATCGGAAGCTTTAAGAAACGGTGGAAGGGTTACGGAATTTCGTGCGACTCTTGTGTAGTCGAAGACACCACCGGGTAAGCGGTTCATCTTCGGCGCGTTTCTATGAATTCTCGCGACTTCGCGTTTCGTTCGGTCGTGTCCAAGATTGTAAATCTTTCCTCTCGTTGTCCGAGTGTTTTTCTCACAGCGTCCACGATGGCCGATAAAAAAATATAGCAGGAGGATTGGCATCGTTTTAAGTAGTATACGCCTTCTACGTCGCGGTTGGTCGGCCATTGCGTAGTTGCAGCCGCCGAAGGCCGTTCTAGGTCGTTCGGTAACTGCCATTAGGCAATACTTCTCGCGCTGCTTGCCTTACGCAGCCCATTCGACGTGACTTTTGTCCTTGCCAGGATTGAGAACGCGATTCGATTCCATCGAAGCCTGAACCGAGACCGATTCTCGACCATCGTAAAATCGTTCCGCTTCGAGCAAGCGACGAGATATTAACCCTTTTGGCTTACATTAACTGAGTCACGATCGTCACACGAATTATAAATAAGATTATTAAACGTTAGTTCTGTTTGGCTGTACGGTGTTATTTCCATTGCAGTTTTAGTTTCGCTTTCGGAAGATTCAGGATCGCTAAATACAAATTGCGTGGAATATTTTTATATTTCGAGGAAATGCGAAAACTGTGATTCGTTAATGATAATTTATGTGAGCACAGTAGCGTACAAATTGTAAGGCAAGGGGTTAACGCATTGATTATCTCGTCTTCGAATTCTGGCAACAACGATTAGTAATTGCTGTACGACTTCTCGACGTCGATACGGTGTTACAAAGAATAAAATACGTAGCTAAGTGGTAATTTAATACAATTTAAGGCGAAATTTAAATAAATGGCAGCGTAACGTTTGAGTTACATATCGTTACGATGGTTGAGTCCTACGTTTTACACGTAACTTGAGAAACCGTGATCAATTATAGTTGAAGAGTTTATAGTAAAAGCAACCCTTGTCTATTTATGTCTCTTTCCAGAAGATTAAACATTACTTCGATATCTTAAATTTGTATTCGCTAGATTCGAAGTTGTTCGATAAAGGACTTGTCGTATTACACGGTTACGATGCGTGTTTTCTATAATTATATCACAGAACGAACTGCGTCTAATTAAATCGTAAAGCTGCCTACGTGATAATTAAGGTTATTAATTTTTGACAAGGGTTGCTTTCGTTACGATCCTTTCAAATAAGGATCCAGCTGCAAGAGGTGCAATAACTTTCGACAATTCTTCAGTTATTACGTGTACTATTTATAAACAAAAAGCTCTACATTATTTGGTATAAATTTGAAAAAATTACCAAGTAATTAGCAAGTGTCACACGTCGTATAAGAATATATCGTTTCCTTTTTAATATCGAGTCTAGGTAATAATGTTACAAACCTCCCAACCCTCAAGGGACTTAAACTGAAACTTCTGACAGTGTTGCGCGAAAACGGTGAAAGAGGTAACGCGAAGCGTACGTTTTCTGTTTCAGGAGAAACCTGCGGGTGGTTGCGAAAGCACGAGGCGAGCGGATTGTTTCGGGTGCTGCCGGCAGCACGGCTCGCAACGGTCACGAGGAAAACTTGGAAATTTATTAACTTGTAAGGTATGTTGTCGCATGGGCCACGTAGCCACCAACAACTCGATAAAATCGTGCGTACTTTCGTTACTTTCTCGCCGCTCCCCTTTTCCTCTTTCCTCTTCCGTTCGTTGTCGCGCAACGTACGGCGATTTTACCTATGTTCGCTCGTTTATTCGTCGGTCGCGCGACTGGGTAGACGTACCACGTACTGCCGCTTTAACGTTCGCGCTTTAAGTGACTTTCTTTAACTATTTTAGAACGTCGTTAACGTAAAGATCGTAGCATACGATTGTTCAACCGCTCTTTTATTTATGAACATTGTAGGCTAAAATCAGGAAAGGGAGATAAACATTACGGGGGTTTATAACAGCCGGCATGGGTAACGGTCGAGCCGACCGGAACGGTGACCAGGTTTATGAGGGGGTCGAATCCTTAGCGACCTGAGGAAGGAAATTTTGGCCACCTCATAGATCCTGGCACCTACGGAAAATTACGGGGGAACGGCTCCTAGGGGAGGGTGCCCCACCATAGTTCGAGGCCGTAGGCGGGTTAAAAAATCCACTGATTGGTGGAGAGGAAGAACGTCCGCCTTGCGAAGGACGCTTTAAAAAGCCGGATACGCGAAAAATAAGTTAGTGGTACGACAGATGTAAGATAGAAGCAGGGCAGCTGTAAACCAGACGAATAGCGTTAAATAGATATAATTCTTTTATTTAGAGACTGTGTAGATCTGGCTTGTGTAAAACCCACGATCATCTCCGAATCCTACACGCCTATCCGCATCCTTTGGCCATTATCTTCCTACAACATCTTTTTTATACGTTCAATAGAATAAATTCATAGTTGAACAATATTACGCTCCAAACTGGGACGTTCTTTGCGTTAAATATTTTCGAAAATAGTTAAACAAAGTTACACGCGAACTTTAAAGTGGTACGTCTACCCTATGTGTCCGCGTGATACGTGAAAATAAATCTAGAAACTCGGCACGCTCTTAAAATTACTTAACGCTCAAAGGGTTAAACTGGCTCGCTGCAGCTGGTAAGAAATAATGCTTGGAAAAAAAGGCCGCTAGCAGATACACTCCCCCTTTTAACGATCGCACTTAACCGCGCCTTTAAGCGCCGACGCGAGTTGCTCGCGAAATTTGCGATCGCCACCGCTGTTCCCGTGTATAAATACGAAACCTTTAGCAGCGATCCGCTTTTTTTTCTGCTCATTCTCGGTCAACCCTGCCTCGTTCCTTCCATCTTCTTTTCTATTAGCGCGCGAAACTTTGAAGCATTCTCAAGCATCGGTATAAATTTCGCGTTACCATGCGCCATTTTGCCATTAGCTTTCATTCAATTACGTTACCTTTTGCCGTAGCTTCAACGTACCGGTGCTGCGTATTCCGTAAGCTTTTGTCGTACAAATATCTCGAAGACTACTCGTTTGGACGTTCGCTATTTTCTACTTTAACTCCTTGCCGTATCATTGTTTTATTACCTACGTACGCTAATGTTAGTTGATCATTGCTTTCGAATCATATATCAAGTACAAATCATATGGATACTGTGGACAATCTTTATTTCACAACGTCCGATCTTGTAAAATAAAGCTAAGATCAAAGTTCAAATTGACGTTTGCCTAAGATCAAAGTTCAAATTGGCGTTTGCCTAAGATCAAAGTTCAAATTGACGTTTGCCTAAGATCAAAGTTCAAATTGACGTTTGGTATTCGTTTTTTGTTAAATTAATAATTATGAATTCGTAGCACGTGTGTAACTCGTTATTGCAGGCGATGGGTTTAACGCTGCGTCGAATGCGAACGCAAAAATATCGCCGCGTCAATTTTTATCCGATAGGTCTTCAGTCGTTAGAAATGTAGGTTGAAATTAGAATGAAAGTTAACGCTTGTTACGAAGTACAGCGTGCTTTTACCAACCTCTTAGAAACCGAAAGGAAGAAGCAAAGCTTTGAGTTTCAAGAGTTTAGACTCATCCGCAATCTTAACGCGAATGACGTTTCCTGTTTTGATCGCGTCACGCGCCGAACCGATCCAAAAGTGAATTTTCCTCGGACAGTTGCATAATTCCTTACCTCGTTTCCCTCGCGACCAGTTAACCCTTTGCGGACCAACCCAAATAATATTTCACTGATTTATTTTTGTTCTATTTTATTTTATCGAACGATTGACTTGGAAACGAGTACGCAATTTAACGCGGAATAAGATAGATATATATTATATGCTAGTAACCGAAATTTTTGTACATATTTTTCTTTGTCTCTCTCTTAAATTTCTCTTTGCGACTGTACTCGAAATGTGACCGAATATGAGATGCACTCTGGACGAGGCGAAGAGCAGCAATATTTAACGATGATACGTGGATCGGTGATTTCACGTTCCGTTTCGTATTTGCCCAGAATTTCTTTTCCAATTACATCGTCACGTATCGTTATTGTCTTCCTAATGATACCGTTAACAATTTTCTTTCAACTGTTAACGTTTTCGGGACGGAATTTAACGCATTCTCCGGTTATTAGATTCCGCCACGCTATAAATTGCAAAGAAGTAAATGGAGAAATACCGCGGAACATTTGACCGGGATCACTCGATCGGAGTAACAATGACGACTATTTTGCGCGTTTCCACGGGCAAACGAGCGCCGACACTGTCTATGGTCAACTATAAAGGCCATCTGTTCGCTTTTAGAGTCTCCTTTATGCCGGCGGTGACGTAATTACGCGGAAAGATAAACGGAGACGTACGCCCACTCGGCATTATGCTATCGTGGTCACCTTCTTTTACGCTCGGCTCTCTTACGCGTAGCGATGGCACGAATTCGGAGACGTATTTGCGAATACCAGTACGTATCGATTCCCGAATACCCTGATGTGCTATCGAACGCGTGTCAAAGTAACTTGCACGTGATCGTGGTAAAATATGTTTGACGTCATCTCGTGCAGACGCGATCCAAAACAATTGCATTATGGTATTCATGGAGATATCAATGGGACAAAGGAAAGTGTAGGATAAATGACCCACGTACTGTCACTGTTCCTATAACTGCCACTTGAATTCGTTTATTTAATAACAAAGTAACGTATAGAGAATCGCAAATAAACAAATTATTTTTCGTACGAAATTTGAACTTCGGTTTACGTAGCAATGCATAGACATCGTGTATTCGTTTGCACTTAATATTTATAAATAAATATTAGCTGTTGAATATTGAAACGTGACCAATATAATTATAAAGTATGGAACGCGACGTAATTTAGTAAGGCGATACGTTTACTATAGGGTAAATGACCCACGATCTGTCATTGTTCCTATTACTGCCATTTTAATTCGTGTATTTAATAGCAAAGTAATGTACAAAGAATCGTAAGTAAACAAATTTGCATATTAAATTTGGACTTTGGTTTACGTAGCATTGCATAGACATCGTGTATTCGTTTGCGCTTAATATTTATAAATAAATATTAGCTGTTGAACATTGAAACGTGACCAATATAATTATAAAGTATGGAACGCGACGTAATTTAGTAAGGCGATACGTTTACTATAGGGTAAATGATCCACGTTCTGTCATTGTTCCTATTACTGCTGTGGAGCTGTAGAGAGGAGATCTAATAGGAAAAAGGAAGGTGTTGCGTTTCGTCCTGGGCCTGCTAGTGGACTCATCAGTGCGGCTACCTAGCAGGCCCTGCCTTAGACGTTGGGATATTGGAAGGAAGGTTAAAGGCGGTATATATATGGACGAGGTAGTTGGAGCGAGTACTTTCGAGAAAGTCCTATTTCATATGTCCCTCTAGTGGTGGGTGCAGTAGAGCCACCACACTGCCATTTTAATTCGTGTATTTAATAGCAAAGTAATGTACAAAGAATCGTAAGTAAACAAATTTGCATATTAAATTTGGACTTTGGTTTACGTAGCATTGCATAGACATCGTGTATTCGTTTGCGCTTAATATTTATAAATAAATATTAGCTGTTGAACATTGAAACGTGACCATTATAATTACAAAGTGTGAAATGTGTGATAATTCAGTAAGGCGCGACGTTTACTATACATCTTGTATCTGTTACACACAAACTGACGTGTTAATATACGTAAAACGTGTTTCCATTTAAATGAGAACTTTTCAAGTGACAGTACGAGGGACATTGGACTTTCTTATATGTTTTCAATGAATTAGCCCTTTGCACTCGAAACTAGTTTTAATAATATGACACGGCAGCAGCTCCATTACGTTTCTCTGATTATTGTGAGAACTTAATAAGTTATGTATCTTGGAATTGAGAAATTTGCCTTGATTTCAGAAGAAATGGCAATTGAATTGGTTAATATAGAATTAAAGAAACACGAACCTTGACTTTTGATACAATTTACGAATGTCTCCATAGCGGAGCCAACCGAGTGCAAAGGGTTAGTAATTAATACATCATATTTAACACACGAAAAGGTCATCATAAATAAAAGAGCGATTGAACAATCGTGTGCTCAAAACTGGAACGATATTTACGTTAACGACGTTCTAAAATAGTTAAAGAAAGTCACGCGCGAATCTTAAAGTGTCAATACGTGAGGTACATTTACCCTATATCAGTCACTTGCTGTACGCGTTTAATTAATTTCAATAGTCAAGACAATAGTCAGCAACGCGAATCTGTGAATTAATTTTCGAATAGATCGACGAATCTCATTGCACGCGATAATAAGTACGACAGAAATGATATTATTTTATGTTTCGCGATACAGATTTCGATTGAATCGTATTCGGGTCTTCGTAATTACATTCAAATACGTATGAAACTATAATACACGTGCTATGTATCGATACGATGGCTACGCGTTTCCGTTCATCTCGAATCGTTTGTCAAACGTATCGTACGTGAAATCGATACGGGAATATCGATTCTAAAGATGAAAACGTATGGAAAGTGTCGAACGTGTGTTAGTCCCATCGCTACTTACGCGTGTTCCTCTCGGTTCGGCCGCGTTCTACACCCAGTTTTCTCTATCCGTCAATTTTCGTTTCAGTCGGTAGCTTCGTGTTATACGACCAGGCTTTAACGATCGTTCGTCTAATCGTCGCGGACCGACTTTTCGAGGAATGTTTTGCACGGCTGGAGACGCTTTTGGCACGGATAACACGGCTGGATTTATTGTCATTCGTAAATCAACGGTTACGCCAGCTTCCGCTGGCTTTGCCGAGCGTCCCCGTGCTAGCTGCACGTGATGCTTCGCGATATTTGGCCGAGTTTCGCGCGGTTCGCGTTGTTTATCGCTACGAAGCGATCCTTTAAGTGTGTCACTTTTAATGAGCTTTTCTAAGCGTACGACATTTAATTTTAGTCGATTAAGTTTAGTGGCTTCGAATGTTTCACCCCTCCTTAGTTTTATGCGCATATTCTTCGAAGCAAGATATTCGTTTATCTCTGTTAGAATCTTCCGAGTCTTTCGATCCAATTATGCTTATATTGGTTGCAAAAAGCCTCCGATATAATTAGGAAAATCAAGTCTTTAACGCGAAATCGAAATTACACGCACAGGATGTGTCTTATCGTTCAACTGAATAGCCTTACAATGCGTTTAACCCTGTAAATGAAAACTACCACTCGCAGTGTCTTACCTCAAATTGCCAAAGGATTAGCTTCGATCCAACCCACGTGAAAACAGCTGAAAATCTCATCGTACTTGTACCTGTAAAGCTGAAAGCTAGAAAATTAGTTAATCATCAGCGTTCCAACACCTATGAAGACATTGCAACTCCTTGGAACGTCGCACACGAAAAATCTCTGCTCCAATGGATCGATCTATCATCTTCTGATTCGCGTAATTTGTTTCACCCCTAAAATTGGAGCTCACCATCGCAGCGTTTTACTTCAAATCTCCAAAGGATCATACCCAATTCATCCCCAAAGGAAAACTGTCGAAAGTCTCATCGTGCATCGACCTATGAAGCTAGAAGCCAGAAAATTAGGCAATCGGAAGCGTTCCAACCTCTACGAAGACGTTGCAACTCCTTGGAACACCACACGCGAAGAATCGCTGCTCTAAGTGATCGATCTATCATCTTCTAATCCGTGCAATCTGTTTCATCCCAAAAATTGCAGCTGCTCATCGCGGCATCTTATTTCAAATCTCCAAAGGATCATCCCCAATGCAGCCCCAAACGAAAACAGTCGAAAATCTCACGATACGCGGATGTACGAAGCTGAATTCTAGAAAATTGATTAATTGCTAGCGTTTCAACCCCTATAAAGACATTGCATTTCTCCAAAAGACCACACGCGAAGAATCCTTGCTGTAATGGACCAATCTGTCATCCCATAATCCGAATGATCAATTGGACCCGAAACTTGGAGCAACTCATCGCAGCGTTTTACTTCAAACCCTCGTAGGATCATCTTCAATCCACCCCCAAACGAAAGCAACTAGAATATTAAGTTAATAGCGAGCGTTTCATCCCCTATGGAGACACTGCAACTCCCCGGAACACCGCACACAAAAAATCGCTGCTCTAAGGATCAATCTGTCGTCTTCTAATCCGAAGAAAGCTAGAAAATTAATCGCAAGCGTTTCAACCCCTATGAAGACATTGCAACTCCTGAAAAGACCACACAATTCAACCTCCGAAGAAGAGCTACGCATAGTAATGTCTTTAAACCCTCAAAGGATCAACTCCAATCTACTCTCAAACTAATGCAGCCGAAAATCTCGCGATACGCGAATGTACAAAGCTGAATTCTAGAATATTAGTTAATTGCCAACGTTTCAACCCCTATGAATACACTGTACCTCTCCAAAAGACCACACACGAAGAACCCTTGCTCCCAGGGATCAATTTATCATCCTAATCCGTGCAATCTGTTTCACCCCCCAAATGACAGCCATCCGTTTCAACGCCTTACTTCAAATTACCTAAGAATTCATCCCCAAATGAAACCAGCTAAAAGGCTCGTCATACATAAATTACCGAAGTTAAAATCTACAGAATTAGTTAACTGCGAGCGTTTCAACCCCTATGAAGACACCGTTAGTCTCCAGAACACCATATACGAAGAATCCTTCCTCTAATTAATCAATCTATCATCCCTTAACCCCTGCAATCTGTTTCACCCCTCCAAATGGCAGCCACCCATCTCAGCGCCTTACTTCAAATCACTTAAGAATTCATCCCCAAATGAAATCAACTAAGAGGCTCGTCATACATAAATTACCGAAGTTAAAATCTAGAAAATTAGTTAACTGCGAGCGTTTCAACCCCTATGAAGACACTGTAAATCCCAAGAACACCACACACGAAGAATCCTTCATCTAATTGATCAATCTATCATCCCCTAACCCGTGCAATCTGTTTCATCCTCAAAATGGCAGGCACCCATCTTAGCGCCTTACTTCAAATCACTTAACAATTCATCCCCAAATGAAACCAACTAAAAGACTCGTCATACATAAATTACCGAAGTTAAAATCTAGAAAATTAGATAACTGCGAGCGTTTCAACCTCTATGAAGACACTGGAAATCCCAAGAACACCACACACGAAGAATCCTTCATCTAATTGATCAATCTATCATCCCCTAACCCGTGTAATCTGTTTCATCCTCAAAATGGCAGGCACCCATCTTAGCGCCTTACTTCAAATCACTTAAGAATTCATCCCCAAATGAAATCAACTAAGAGGCTCGTCATACATAAATTACCGAAGTTAAAATCTACAGAATTAGTTAACTGCGAGCGGTTCAACCCCTATGAAGATACTGTAAATCCCAAGAACACCACACACGAAAAATGCTTCCTCTAATTGATCAATCTATCATCCCTTAACCCGTGCAATCTGTTACACCCCTAAAGTAGGAGCTGCCCGTCGCAGCGCCTTACCTCGAATCCTCATAGGATCATCCCCAATCCGCCGCGAAGCAGAGCAGCGTAAAATCTCTCGATAACGTGGAACGTACGAAGCCGAAAGCTAGAAAATTAGTCAGTTGGGTGCGCCGCTCGGCGGAGTTCCAGCGAGTTATCCCGGTCTAAGGTTGGCCCGAAGCCAGGCGTCCCGACGCTTGCCGAGAGGGTGGACCGAGTCCGGCCGAAGACGGCGTCCCGGCGTCGAGCGTCCGTCAGTGCGTGTGTGACATGGCTGCGAGGCGCTACGGCGACCTAGACGCCCTCCACCTCGCGATGTGAACACACCCGCAACGTCCTCGAACGATCGCTCAACGATCCCACGTTTTTTTTTTCCTCCACCTTCCTCCTTAATCGACCACGCGTGGCCACGCCGACGACATATTTCGCCTACGACCTCGTCACGGGGGAATAATACTCGAAGAACTTTGCCTGCAAATTCAGCCCTTCGAACGCGGAACGGTTCGAAATGGAATCGAAATTTCGTCGACGACCAGTGGAACAGTGAACGGATCTTTTCGCGTGCAGTCTCTTTCAAGTCGTTCGCGTGAAACTTTTCGTTACGTTTCGAGGGCAGAGTGCCTTTCGGGGGTTGCAGCAGACCTCGCGAAGGTTGAACGGGTGACGCGAGCGAATTTAGGGCGAGCGAATTTGCGGGTCGGAAGGTGCGAAGTTGGTTGCAAGTTCGGGAAACTTCGGCAAGTTCTTCCTATTAAAGGAGCAGAGACTTCGAATCGTCGAAGATTGGAAATTGGATGCAGTGGTTTTTTCTTTTTTTTTTTTTTTGACTTTAGAACTTACGCGAAACGTGTGGAACTTCTTCCGATGTACGGAATTCTACAGAATCGTAGAATTGAATTGCGCGAAGAAAAGAAGACGTGTGAACAAGTGCGAAATTGAACGAAGCATTGCTTCGTGACTTGCGCGAAGCTTGTGGAACTTCTTCCGATCTACGGAATTCTACTGAATTGTGGAATTGAATCGCGCAAAGAGAAGAGAATTGAACAAGTGGGAAATTGAAAATTGAAGAAGTACCGCGTGGTGATTTCGACGAAACTTCTGCAACTTTTACTAATTTATGGATCGATCTTCGAGTTCTATCGAATTATCGAAAGGGGTTGAAAAATTGTGAAATCGAACGAAGCACTGCATCGTAGTTGTTGCGAATCCTAGTGAAGGACTTCGTCTGATCTACGAATGAATTTTCGGGAAAATTACAGAAAGGGATCGAAGAAGCGTAACGTTGAATGGAATTCAGCTCTTTGTAACCGTTGGGGAAATTAAGGAAGAACTTGTTCCACTGTCCTCAACGAGATCAACATATCAATCTTCGAATTCTAGGAATCTATGAATAGGTGTGAAACTGAACGAAGCATTGCGTCGTAATTGTTGCGAAAGTAAGAGAAACATTTTGTTTCGATCTGGAAATTAATCTTCAAATTCTACGAAATTAAAGGAAGGGGTTGAAAAGAGGCGAAATTGATGAACGAAATACTGCGAAACTTAAGGAACTTCCTTCAATTTGTGGATTCTTCCGATCTACTCTGATTAATTTTCGAAGTCTACGAATTTTCCGAGAGCAATCGAAAAAGTGTGAAATTGAACGAAATCCTGCATCGTAACCGTTGAGAAAATTCAGCAAAAACTTCTTCCGAGCTACGAATTAATCTTCGAACTCTAACGCGCCGTAAGAAAAGATCGAAGAAGCGTAAAATTTAATGGACCACCGCAGAGTGAATCTGTGAATGCGACGAAACTTCAACGAATCTACGTATCGGACTCCGAGCCTCGAAAAATGATAAAAAGGGGTTGAAAAGGGTGTGAACTTACCTATAACTTGAAGAAGAATTTCTCGCGATCTACGGATAAATCGAATTAATAGAAATTTGCGGAAGGGGATTGCAAAGTGCAAAGGTGAACGTTTACAGTTGCTAGTGAATAATTGACGTGCGAATAGTTAGGTAAACTTTGGTGGAATTGTTACGCAGTTTGAATGGGATGTTGAGGACTAGAGGAAGGATTATTATTAGAATAGTCTCGCGGAAATTCGAACGTATCATTCCTGCAGCGAGACGATATTGCATTCCCTAATCTTGTAAAAGAGATCATCGAGAAACGAACTTCCCCTCGATGTTGTACATAACTGCTCACGGAACGCGGACCATACTAAACTCCCGATGGACTCTCGTTAGCTAAGAAACGCGCACGATATTAAGACTTAGGTGTACAGTGTACGTGACAAGAACAAGGTGTACGTGACAATTAAAGGGGTCAGTGACTCTCCGTTACAAAAACAACTGTCTTCGGATATTTAGCCTTTGGTGGAAAAGAGATCGCGTGAAACACGACGTAGAAGACTTCAGGAATCGCAGAATCCTCGGAGACCATAGATTCTTCAGAAATCGCGGGATCTTCAGATATCCTAGATCTTTAAAAAATTGCAGAGTCTTCGGAAATGGTAGAATCCTAGAATTCGTTCTCCATTTTCTGCTTCAAATGGCTACGAATTCCGTATAAAAATTAAGCGTCTATGAATTTCGTATAAAAATCAAGTGGTATAATTTCCGCGTTAAAACGAAGTGGCTATGAATTCCGTATAAAACTCAAGTGGCTACGAATTTTCTATAAAAATCAAGTGACTATGGTTCCCGTATAAAAATACTGTGAATCGTTTAACGATCCAAGTGTCGCTAAACCGGGCAAATATGTAAAGTCTTCGGATAACATAGATTCTCCAGAAATTGTAGAATCTTCCGGAAGTGAAAGATTCTTAACAAACTATAGAATCTCAAACAAATCGTAGAATATTCGCATAGTCCTCCGCTTCTTTCCTAAGCGACTATGATTTTCGTATAAAAACCAAGCGATTACGAATTCCGTATAAAACTCAAAGTGTCTATAAATATAAAGCGACCGCAATGTCCGCATAAAAATAACGTTGTAAAATACATCGTCTAATCGAAGTGACTACAATTTCCATAAACGAACGCCGTTCTAAACTACTTCGTCTAACCCAAGTGACGGGTAAACGAAGCAAATATGTCCAACGATTACAAAGTGCTGGCAAAATCAAGGAATATTCACCCTTATCCATAATTCTCGTTGCTCCCTAGAGCCGCGCCAATGACCAGACTAATAAGTGCGCGTAATTTCGTGGCAGCTCGCGTACAAGAAGATAGTTGGAAGTGCGACGATTTGACGTCCGCCTGGACCAGTTATGTCGGGCCAGTGACGCGAGGAAACGTTTGGAGGGAGGCCGATGCGTCTGACGACGAAACGGTGGCTTCTACTCCGGCCGAGTGAAGAAGAGGAAGAAGACAACGACGAGGAAGACGACGAAGAAGAGGAGGAGGAGGAAGAGGAAGAAGCAAAAGGGGGGCGTGCTTTAGAGGAGCGCGTGCATCTCGTACGACCTGCTCTCTCTCTCTCGTCGTTTGCACGCGTGCAGCTGCCCTGTGGTGTTCACGTGCGTGGGCTGCGTGCGTGTGTATAGTGCAGGAACCGACGATGGAATATCGGTGAGGTCACGAGGTCACCGCAGAATGCCTGAGCCGAGGGCGAAGCGCTGTAAACACTGTGACGGTACGCCACCACTTGGCCGCAAAGGGTGCGCGGCTTTATTCCACTCACGGCAAACACGCTTTTGCCACGCGTTTCAATTTTCAACTCGATCTACTAACCATTAATTAATTAGATACGAATAGTAGTAATAATAATAATAAACGTGATGAGTTTTGCTTCTAATCGTGTGACTTAACTTTTATTAACCCTTTACCCATTGATCCTCGGTGATTTTTTTGAGCTTGATGTTTGACGTTTGCGTTATACGTGTGCGAGTGCTCTGTGTTAATGTTAACCCTTTGGCACTGCGTTGGCTCCGCTACGGTGACACGCGTAAATTTTCTTAAAAGTTGAAGTTAACGGCTCTTAATTACGTATGTTCGCCAATTCGATTTTCATATTGATACAAAGCGAACGGTCATCGTACGCGGATTATTCCGCTCGCGGATGCGAATGGGTTAATAGTAAATAAAGAAGTTTCTAATGGGGAAATAATACGGGAAGGGGTGGTTTTTGCATGGTGTTGATTCGTCTCTTATCGATTTTGTATATAGGAATATTTTTGAGAAATTTTTGTCGTACAATTATTTGTGTATTACAGTTAAAATATATACGTACATTTATGAATGCAGTGGCTACGAAAATTATTCGTATGTACATCTGTGTTTTTTAATCAAGCCTTAAGAGTTCACTTTTGCGTTAAAAAATTGTTATATTTTATATAGTTACTTAAGAGTACCCTTAAATTGTGGGCAATGTAACATTGCTAGGCTTAATTAATTTGCATCTAAATATCGGTACAAGTACGACGATGTACAAATAATTTTCGTAGACGCTACGTATATTTAAGATTGACTCTGCGTACTTTAAGCAACGATCTTTGATTCTAATAGGGGTGGGTTATTGAATTACAATTTATGGCAACGCTGACAGCTTCTACTTTTCTGTACTTCTTAATTTATTCAGCGTAGAAGTTAACAACATGCTTCTACATTAAATTAGTTCAGCTTATTGACTCAAAATTCCAATTACAATTTGCAAATTGATCTGATAATCGTACAAACTAGCGGAGCGTATTTTAAATGTTAATATCGTGGTTGAATGAAGGAAGGGGTGAAAATCATACTTCGTAGAATTAATGATCGCCTTTTTGAAAAACAAATTGGCTTCATTTGCTGCAGCAATTCAACATTACTTTATGGCCAGTCCAATATTTTAGCCACGAAAATCTTTTCGGTGGAATCTTTGCCAAAATAATGGAGCGTATTTTAAACGCCTATGCTGCGCTTAAATCAAAAAAAGGGGCGAAAATAATAGTTCGTGAAATGAATCGTTTCATTGGACGATCGTCTTCTTGAAAAACAAATTAGCTTCGCTTGTTGCAGCAACCCAGTGTTACTTTTTGGCCAATCCAACATCTTATCCAAATAAAATCTTTTCTCAGATGATTTTGCCAAAATAATGAAGCGTATTTCAAACATTAATATGTGCTTGAGTCATTAAAGGATTAAAAGCACTAATTCCTAGAATGCTTTTCAAGAAACAAATTAATTTCCTACCGCAATAGTCTGACATTTAATTTTCGACCACGACAATATTTCACCCAATAAAATCTCTTTTCGCGGAGAGAATTTTGGCAAAACAATGGAACGTATTTCGAACATAAATATCATGGCCGAGTCTTTAAATGGTTAAAAGCGTTAATTCCTAGAATACTTTTCGAGAAACAAATTAATTTCGTACCGCAATAGTCTAACATTTCATTTTTGACCACGGCAATATTTCACCCAATAAAATTCTCCTCGCCGAGAGAATTCCGGCAAAAATAACGCGGATTATTTCAATCGTTAATATCGCGGCCGAATATCTCTTAAAAGGGTTAAAAGCGATAATTCTTAGAATACGCGTGTTCGAAGAAACAAATTGCTTTCATAGCGCAGGAATCCGACGTTTAGCTTTTGGCCAACGAAACGCGCGAGTTTCTCGTCGAGGACTTTGGCACTCGCGAAACAGCACACGAGGAAAGTATTACTAATTTGCTTGTTTCTCCGACTGTGTCCCGGAGTGTTGAGAAAAGCCAGATGGCCGGGTCGTAAAGCGGGTTGAAACGTCGAATTTCCGGTGAGAAAAAGTCGTTGTTAATTAGGGACTGCTGCAGAGGAGGCCATTTTATCCGTGGGTCATTTATTCCGCGGCTGTGGCCGGACACTTGGACCAGGCTTGAGGCAGACCAAGGCGAACGCGCATAGCGCATTCCGATCGGATGGCAACCACGTCCAACTGCATTCCCCTCCGCTTCACCCTCGTCTCTCGCCTTTCCTCTTCTTTCGTCTTCGTACTCCGCATCGCCAGTATTTTTATCCCCGGTTATTCACCCTCTTATCTGCGAATAGAGGCGCCCCTTATCCACCTGGATTCGTTCCTTTTCCTATCGTTCCTCGTCCCTTTTAACCCTTTCGCTACTAAAGCCGTCTATACGTATGTATGTATACACGCGTTCTCAAAAATTGGCCAATCGTTCGGTGAAAGTATACGCGCTCGTTTTCCGTAACACGATACTATTTTTTTTTCTTTTTTCAACGTAATTAATTATACGAGGTATGCAAATATTAACCCTTTGCGGACGAGGACTAATAACACTTAAGAAAGTATTTTGGTCCTCAATTCCAAACCTTCAGATTCGAAGCCATCGAATTCCCAAAACTTCGAAGCGTTCATTGACAATATTAATTGAAATATTCTGCTTTAAAGATCGACGTGCGCCCAGAAAAGTAAAAAAATTATTAGGCAGCTTCTTGCAGACACTCGTTCGCAAAGGGTTAATATTGAAAATATTTTTGGGGAACTATGGCGGCGGAAAATCCGAGAGTAACGGTGGCATGACGTCACAATGCGATAAGTGAGTGGGGAGACGCGTTATTTGCTGTGCTCATTCGTGCAATTATATTTTCAATATTGCTGGCTCTTGCTGCTAGCGAAAACTGTACATTTTTTAGAATCCTACCGTTCTTTTAATGACGCAAATAAATCTCGTATATCTGTGCACTGAGGATGTTATTAATTTTAGAATGCCGTATGCGAAAGGGTTGATTAAGGGAACGCAAATGCTACCTTTAAGTCGAGCTTTCCATTGAAAACGCGTTGGTTGCATTTCACGTTTTTTTTCAGTTATTCCATTAATTATTCGTGTCTTTCGCGTTTCTCGTTGGAGTTCGGCTTAGCGAGGCTAAAACTGTAATCTCTTCGTTTGCGCAACAATTCTTCGTTACTTAATCTTGCCGTGATTCTCGTTAATCGTCGTTATTTAGTTGACGTTGTACAGGAAAGTTTCCTATTACGTCTTACGTTAGACGACGGTACACGCATTTTACACAATGTTCTAATGTTTTTATAATGGGCTAATATACGCGAGAAAAATGTAACAACTATTTTACATAAATACCATTTGCTTCCGTTTCACGTTTCATAAGCGCAATACCGTAGAATCGAACAATTCGCACGGGTATAGAATCAATGTATTTCTCGGTGCATTTGAAATATACCGATTTCTCAAAACCTGTTCCCAATTCAAAGGGTTAAAACAAACGACCCTATCAGGCTCCGCGTTCAACGCGTCAAGCGAAACGTTACCCGATATTAGTACCCATTTTATATTTTCGTAATCGAATACGCGAAAAGTAACGGTGTTTCAGCGTAGCTAGCAAAAAGGAGTTCCACCGGAAATATTTACGGAATCGATCCGAGTGTCAAAAGATGTTACGCGTTTGGGGCGGGGTTTATTTGAATTTCTTTCCTAATCGATCGTCTATAGTCTACGCAAACAGCGAAGCGGCCGAGAAATGGTAACGATCACTTCGGGTATTGGCCTACATTTTTCTGCTCGGCAATTTCTCTTCGCCTCGCCTCGCCTCGCCTCGGTCTTCTCGGTCGTTTCGCTGCCGTATCTCTTTTTGTTTTTCGAAACGTCAAAAGCGCCGGCTCGGCCAGATGGCCGCGATTAAAAAAAGGAATCTCGCTCTCACTCGCGCGCGTTACGTTTCCGCTAAACCCCGGACTCGGCATCCGTCTGCATCGGGAATTCTTAAACAAAATTTATAAATACGCCAGTTGCTTGGCTCTACGTTCTTTTCCGCGCGCTAGGTCTACGTCTCGTAAACAGATTTTCACGGACGCTTGCAAGCCATTCGTTTCGCGCTCGTCGCTCGTATCGAGTCTAAGGGTGCCGCCGGGAATCCAGTTTTACGCGTTTTTCAAATGCCAAGGTCTCGGCTTGTAATTTATCGTGACCAAGGTGTTCCGATTGATTCGTGGAATACCGCGGGAACGAAGATTATAAAAGGTTCGCTCGACCTTCGCTTAAGAATGATTTAACGTTCGATTGGGGGTAGTTTTCAACGTGCTTTTTTGCTTCGCAATTTAATGCAGGATTTCGTGACCTTTTTTAGGGTAGCGACACACTTTAACTCTAGTTTGGTCTTCGCGAAGCACCGTAATTGTTTGAAAGAAAGACTGCACTCGATATAGCAACAAGTATATATAATATTATATAATATGTATATGTATAATTATATATATAGATTATTAGATAATTATATTATTATAATATGTATAATTATGTATATATTATTGGATAATTATATTATTATAATATGTACAATTATATATATATATATTATTGGATAATTATATTATTATAATATGTATATAATGTGTAGACATATACGCATATACGTATGTATACTTGTAACATACTTTCGCAACCATATGAGCAACGAGCAAATTGTCGTTCGCTACGAAGTAACAAATTAGCATACGCTCTCGTTTATGAATCATCGGACATAACTTTAGAATAACAAAAGAAAAATTGACGTTACGAAGCTGTTGCTTGCTACTTGTTTACTTTAGGAAGTACGCTAAATCGTACCGTACTTTTAACATACTACTGAAGATCTAATTCAACGAACGCTTCGTTAAAATTGAACAAGCATCCAGCGATTTACGGGCAACAGCGTGAATCAAAATTAAACCAAAACTACTCGGTACCTTCTTGTTTAGGATTATCCATTCATTGGCACCTGTCCGTTTATCGGTGCGTTTACTCTAGCCACCAGAGGTCATCGATGACGATGAACCCTAGGTTTACAAGGGGGGGAAAGAAAAAAACACGAGCTTTTGTCAAAGTTCGTCGAAGTATTTCTTTGCCGTTGCCATTAGCCATCGCGGGACTAATTAGACATAAATCTGTTGGGCAGAGAGCGAGGTCGATAATAGGTCTAATTCGAAAGGACTGAGGGTACATTGTACGCATTGTGAAGCGACAGGCAGACGGTGATGTATGGGCGCAGGGACGAGTCGATGATTACGTGGAATCCGTTCCTTCATCCTTCGAGGGGCCACGTCGTTAACGAACGTCCGCCCCTTTTAATTACTTTGTTCATTAATCAGCAAGGTAGCCCCGGTGTTAAGGGTCGTTGACCTTCCGGGGGAAGCAAACGCCCTGTCACGAGTTAATTGACCGTCTCGTGGAACCTCTTCGAACCAAAGAGGAACACCGAGAACACTCCAATTTTCAACTCTTTCACTGTCAGTCGGGTTTATTTTTTATTCCCCCCTCCCTCTATCCCCCTGGCGGAATGTAATCCTACGGCGCGTATTTTTTTTTTTTTTTTTTAACAGCGTAGACCGTCGTCCGTTCGTTTAGATTTTCGATGTTTCTAGGAAACTCGCGAATACGATTTCTTTTTTTCCTCGGCTGCAAGAAGAGACTGTTGTTATCCGGAGTGCGGATTTTCGCACGGAATCGGAAAGTTTTGCCGAGGGAAAGATTCGTTTAACCCTCTCGCTTCGTCATTGTAAAATTGTGAGAATTCTCAATCATATTCGCTGTCTCAGCCAGTTCGTTGTATTCTTTAATCCACTCTTAGTAATCGTTGCAATCGTTCATAATCAAATAGTTAAAATGAAGCGTGTAAATAAATTATACTTCGTATAATAAAATCGGGATCGCAGTTGATAATATAAAGCTTCCAAGTGTTTATATTTAGCCTATTTTCGCGTTAATAAAAGCAGCTTCTTAGCTACGGTTTCATTTCTGAGTGCCAAGAAGCCGTGGCGAAAGGGTTAATCTCCTATTTGCTATGTCAACCGGTCTATTGTATTCTCCGAGCCACTCTTAGTAATCACTGCAGTCATTCAAAATTTATATACACAGTGGCCGCGTCCTCCAGTGGGGTATAAATCAAGAAATTAGAAGAACACGAGTGCTTTGGTACGGGTTGGACAATTTTAGATGGAAATTTATTGGCGGTCGGTGGTGTCGTTGGAGATATTCCCGGTGTCCCACGATCGAGCGATGCTCCAGCCCACCCACGCGATATTATAACGATCCCGTGGCCTTCGGGAATATCGCAAAACGCAACGAAAATCGAAATATAGAGAGAGAGAGACGGAGGGAGAAAAAGAAAATAAAGATCGAAATAATTCCGGGCTTACGTAACTGGGAATAAAAAAGCGCGGAAATAAAGACGGTGTACGGCCAGAACACGCGATATTTCACTGTCCCTCGGTAAACTTTTCTCTCTTTGAAGAACAGGCACTATCTCGTAAAAAAAAAGAAGAAGAAAGAAACGAGAAGAAGAGGATTCGGAATAGACGATCATTCCGGAGACTTTGACGCGATTGGAAAACTTTGGAACTAGCGATGGGACAAATTCAGAGACGTACTTATGAATACCGATAGGGTAGATGTATCACGTACTGCCAATTTAAGGTTCGCGCTTTAAGTGACTTTATATAATTATCTTAGAACGTCGTTATCGTAAAGATTGTTCCAGTTTCGAGCATACGATTGTTCAACCGCTCTTTTATTTATAAACATTCTTTTTATATGTTCAATATAACAAATTCATTACCACGTAATTGAAGTTGTACAACAAAGCCCAATGTCCTTCGTACTGTCACTTGAAAGCTTTTCATTTAAATAGGAACACGTTTTACGTATATTAACACGTCACTTTGTGTAACGGATACAAGATATATAGTAAACATCGCGCCTTACTCAATTATCACACGTTTCATTCATTATAATTACACTGGTCACGTTTCAATGTTCAACGGCACATTTACCTCCTAATATTCATTTATAAATATTAAGTGTAAACGAATATACGATGTCTTTGCGTTGCTACGTAAGCCGAAGTCCAAATTTAATAAATGGAAATTTGTTTACCTGCGATTCTTTGTACATTACTTTCCTATTAAATAAACGAATTAAAGTGGAGGTTATGGGAACAGTGACAGTACGTGGGTCGTTTTTCCTATGAAACGTAACACGCGTGCTAGTTACGTGTTTCGATACATCTCGAATCGTTTACAAACGTATCGTACGCGAGATTGGTACGCGAATATCGATTCTAAACGTAAACGTATGAAAAGCATCGAACACGTGTTAGTCCCATCGCTACCTCGAACGTTTGACGATGACATTTTTTTCCTAACGACTTTGGATCGAAGTAACTCCAGCATATTTTTTTTTTTTTTTTTTTTTGCGAGGTTCCGTAATATAGTGCTACGAGTTAAACGGAATCTTTTGCAATGATATAACACTGGCGGCCAGTTAAAATGCCCGAACACTCTCGTATTATTAAACGTTGATGCATGGACGTGGAATTCGGCGCGTATGGCGCTTTTAATGCCCGTTGTTTCAACCTCTCTGCTCCGATTCATGGAAATATTGATATTAGATCTCTATTATGCTTCGTATAATCGCAACATTGCAGCAAGCTCCGCGCGAATCTTGCAATCCTTTGCGAACAGTGGCACCTCCCTTGATTCTTTGATTTTTAGTAGATAGGTATAGTCTATCCTGTGCTTAATCAATGGTTAGCGGAAGCATCGACGTTTTGCCGTAGCTTTCGACTAATACGGAGCTATTTCGTAGAATAATTGTTTCTTCAATACTATTCGTACCGGCGTTTTACGCGTATTTATTCAATAGATCATTCTAATTAAAGAAAAAAGGAAAAAGGAAATCAAAATGTGTGAAACTGATTAAGCAAACAATAAAAGAATTGTCATAAAGTTAAATAAACGAAAGGGATAACAACGAATGTAGAATCTTAAACCAAATATTTTAGAACCGGTCATTTGACCGGGCGTGGTATGAATAGTGTTAAAACGGTTCCTTTGTTAGTTTCTTTAAGCTAGGCTTCCTTAATCTACCGTAAGATAATGGATCAATTATAAAATTTCGTTAACGTCAATGAACAGTACTTAGTTAATGCTTATCCTATCCTGTACTTAGTTAATGCTTACACCTAATAGGAACTTAATCTACCCCATCGCTGTATTATACAAAATAAACCACGAATACAGTGCACAAATTCTTCGACGTTTAGTACCTGTGCATATTAAATCTATCCGTTTGTAAAACCCGTGAAATCGTGTTCAGCAGTGTCCGGCGAATTTATCGTTATCGGCGAAAGCGTCTAGGGGAGGTTTTTAAAAGCTTGTGAAATAGTTTCGCGTCGATTAGAAGGATAGAACGCGGCGCAACCCGGAATTAGTTCGTCACGGGGATTTTTGAGCGAAAGCAAAGGGAAAACCGGCCTGGCTGCTTGATTTATAGAGACGACTTTCCAACGCGAATAGTTCACCGTTGCTGCGGACAATTTAATGGACTCTTAAGCATCGAACGTCGCGCTCGAAGCACGCGTATTTATGACGATGGAATTTAGTTTATTAGCCGTGAAATGTGTTTTACGCTTCGAAATTGCCGATTGTCGACGACGATTGCGTGGCAAGTGTTACGCAATGGACTGTCGAATCGAATTACGGGTATTTTTGTTCGCGAAAGGCTGAACGCGCTGTTTTGTCCCCGCGATGGCCGGCCGGGGTGGCATTAAAAGTGACTCGTGGGTCCGCTAACGCCGCTCGTAAACTCTCGCTGCAACAGCTGTCGATGGAAAGCGAAATCTAAATTTAATCCTGACCGCCGCGATCAGATACATTCCGCTCATCCCGGACAATAGCCGGCGAGCTTTCGACCTTTCCAACACCCCGAAATTCCAATTCCCAAGATTTATATACATCCCCTAAAAGTTATCACCGTCGTTTCACGTTGTTAGCTTACTTCTTCCAAACTCCCTCGATCTTCGAGAATCGATAAAACTTTCGATCGCGAGAAAACGAATCCGAATTCCTAAGTCGAACGTTTATATCCGGGTAAACGATCGCAAAGGAAAATTATATCGCGTTTAACATCGGGGTGAAGCAGTAAACGGTTTCGAGGACTGAGAAGGTATAAAGCTTGACATTTTATACCACGGTGTCGCAGAAGAAGAGAAATAGGTCGGGCGAGTTACTTTATTCCGACACCTACAATGGAATTATTATTCTACGATAAAATATTCGCGGACGTAAAGGTCAGCGAAACCCACAGCATTCCATGCTTCATTCCAGCAGCGCGATATCGTGTTATAAAACAAACGGAGATCTCGATTAGTATCTGCTTCCTGGATTCACCTTTCGATGGATTTCAATTTTACACCTTTAACTTCTTTAAGCTTTTCCGTTTAAATTTATTTTCCAACTCTTTCTCAAACGAACCCATTCGAGCATTTCCCCGAATTTACTTTCAAGCTTCTTCTCAAACGAAACCTATTAAGCTTCTCCTCGAACGAACCCTTTTAAACATTCCCTCAAACGAACTACTGCATGTTTGTCTAAAAATTTACTTTCCAGCTTCTTCTTAAATAAATCTCCTCCAACTTTCCCATAAATTTACTTTCTAGCTTTTCCTTAAACATATCTCTTCGAGCTTCCCACTAAATTTACCTTCAAACTTCTTCTCGAACGAATGTTTTCAAGCTGGAGCTCAAATTCACCTTAAAGTATCCTCCCAAACAAGCCTATTCTAAACTTCTCCCCAGACGAACCTATTTAAGCTTCTCCTCAAACGAACTTTCAAGTTTTTCCCCTAACAAAATCCTCCGAGGTTTTTCTCGAATTTACCTTCGAGCTTCCCCCAAATTTATCTTCAAATTTCCTCCCAAATTTACCTTCAAGCTTGTCCCAAAATTTACCGTCCAGCTTTTTCTTAAACAAATCTCTTTAAGCTTGCCCTCAAGTTTGCCTTCAAGTTTGTTCTCGCGTGAACATCTTTGAGCTTGGGCTTAAATGCACTTTTAAACATCTCCCCAAACGAACCTATTTAAACTTTTCCACAAACGAACCTATGTAAGCTTCCGATCAAACGAACCTCCGAGTCTTTTCCCTAACAAAGCCCTTCGAGCCTCTCCCTAAATTTACTTTCTAATTTAACTAAAATTTACTACCCAAAAGTTTTAATCCTCCCCCTGAATTTAGCGTGTCTCGATATATCATTTCCCCAATTTTTCAAATTTCTCCTTGAATCTACCAACGTTTCTTCCTCCATTCTAAAGCTTTCGATCTTTCTATTAAACGAATCTCTTCAAGCTTCCCTCAAACTTTATCTTTAATCCTTTCTCTAACTTTATTATATCTTGTTCCATTTCCTCAAATATTTAAGTTTCTCCCCGAATTAATCGATTTGTCTTCGCCTCATCTGAAACCTTTGACAGTCTTTTCCCAAACGAATGTCTTCAAGCTTCCCTCAAACTTTACCTTTAACCCTTTCTCTAAATTTAGTATATCTTGCCCCATTTCCCCATTTCCCCAAATTATTATTTTTCTCCGCAAATTAATGGAATTGTCTCCGTTCCTAGTAACACTTTTGACAGTCTTCCCAAACGAATCTCTTCAAGTTTCCCTCAAACTTTACCTTTAACCCTTTCTCTAAATTTAGTACATCTTGCCCCATTTCCCCATTTCCCCAAATTATTATGTTTCTCCGCAAATGAATAAAATTGTCTTCGTCCCTAGTAAAACCTTTGACAGTCTTTTCCCAAACGAATCTCTTCAATCTTCCCTCAAACTTTAGCTTTAACCCTTTCCCTAAATTTATTACATCCTGTTCCATTTCCCGAAAGATTCAAGTTTCTCCCCAAATTAATCGAATTGTCTTCGCCCCTTCTGAAACCTTTGACAGACTTTTCGCAAACGAATGTCTTCAAGCTTCCCTCAAACTTTACCTTTAACCCTTTCTCTAAATTTAGTATATCTTGCCCCATTTCCCCATTTCCCCAAATTATTAAGTTTCTCCGCAAATTAATAGAATTGTCTCCGTTCCTAGTAAAACCTTTCACAGTCTTCCCAAACGAATCTTCTCAAGCTTCCCTCAAACTTTACCTTTAACCCTTTCTCTAAATTTAGTATATCTTGCCCCATTTCCCCAAATTATTAAATTTCTCCGCAAATTAATGGAATTGTCTCCGTTCCTAGTAAAACCTTTCACAGTCTTCCCAAACGAATCTTCTCAAGCTTCCCTCAAACTTTACCTTTAACCCTTTCTCTAAATTTAGTATATCTTGCCCCATTTCCCCAAATTATTAAATTTCTCCGCAAATTAATGGAATTGTCTCCGTTCCTAGTAAAACCTTTCACAGTCTTCCCAAACGAATCTTCTCAAGCTTCCCTCAAACTTTACCTTTAACCCTTTCACTAAATTTATTATATCTTGCCCCATTTCCCCATTTCCCCAAGTTATTAAGTTTCTTCGCAAATTAATGTAATTGTCTTCGCCCCTTGTAAAACCTTCTACAGTCTTTTGCCGCACGACCTTCACAGGACTGAGTTGAACACAGATTTGGCAGGGTGTTAGTCTATGGACGCCTAGTTCGATTATTTATCGGTACGGTATGCGGGATGCGTGGGCAGTAGCTGGTGTTGCCGCTGCTTCTCGTTCGCTGGCCGCCTTCCAAACGGCGACACCCTCACACCTATGAATTCCTTTTGCTCGGCCGTACATCCGTGTGTCCGTAGACGCCGGACTATTCGTGTGATGTACCACTGTTACGCGTCTCTTACGCGTACCTCGTGTACGAGTTACGTCGTCGCGATTACGTGCTAGCGCGCCTCTGTCTTCTGCATCTTTTACCCCTTCCTTTCGCGCTTGGCTTCACCCTTCTCTTCTCTCTCGTTCCTTGGCTCTTTTATTCTTTCGCTAGCGCCAGCTTCCTTTGATACTTCTTTTTGTTTATTCTTACACACCGGCGACTTTGATACCGGTACCTAATTTATGCTGCTGCGACAATGTACGTCTCTTTACTTGGTTCCTTTTTTTGTATCCTTTACGTACTCCTTTCTATTCCGATTTGTCGATTTGAGCTTGGAAAATATATACACATAATCATTGATAATTACGATATTGATTATTCGCGTATAAAAATTCGTGTTATAATGTTATCGTAATACAAATTCTCTTGCCAGATCGTCATCCCGTGGAATGTTCACGATTAAGTGAGCCACTTTTTTTCCTAAAGTAGTATAACTTCATTTATTCTCGTTTCGAGATACTTAAAGATTTGCGTTTGAGTTCATTTAAAAGTAGCGGTAAACGATAACGAATTTGGATGATGCGCTTAGCATGTAAAATCGTGAAATTTTGTTCTTCGATAAAAATTAATATGACTGTTAAAGAAACGCGAGGTTTTTCAGGTGGCAAACGAACTTGTACCGCTTCAAAAAGAAATCGACCCAATTGTAGAGTTGATTACCTAGATACAAAAGAATTTAAAGCGAATCTTTTCCACAAAATTGCCACCCTAAGCTTATCGCAAAATCCGCCTGTGAACGTATCGCGAGCAATGGTGATTCGTTGAAGTTTCGAACGGTAGAAGTCTGCGTTCGAGAATCGAATCCTCTTCTTCTTTATGATCGCGGACAGCAGAGAGAATTAAGTGGAAGGTTTAAGGTTTAAGCCGCGGAAAGGCGAAGCTCTTGTTTTACGACAGATAAATCCTTGACGACAACTACAGGCGGTGTATTCTTGGATCCGAATATCACGTCGGGGAAGTATAATCGTCAAACAGGAAAATGCACGGTGTATTAATAGATTTCCATCAAAAATAGATTCGTGATGCATCGGGCGCGCGAACGCGGCCGAGACGAATCTCGGAGAAGACCGTAGGTCTTTTCTAGGATTCATCAGTCTTTCAATTTCCCCGCGGAACCACGGAATTTTCTTTCTTTCGCTCCTTTTCTTCCTCCTCGAACGCGGAGATGAGTCCCGCTTTCCGCCACGCAACGTCGAACCGGAAATGAAAACTTTTCTATTTTCCACCACCTGATTAGTCGTATTTACGGTGGCGATAATGCGGGCTATCACGAAGCCGTTAAATGTTTCTATTTCCGTTTCACAGAATGAAAGGAACCACTAATGCTCTCTTGAGAATACCACCCATTTTTTCTGGTATTCCGTAATCGACACCTCCTGTGATTTTAATTACTAGTAAGTTAAATTGTTGCTACGTCGGATTCCAGATAAAACGTAAGCGGTTGCAATTTGTAAGGAAAATCGTGGAAAGTGTCGATGACTGGATATCGTATCTGGATTCGATAAAATAAATAATGTATTCAATTCAACATCGCATACCAATAATAGTACTTGTGGAGCTGTAGAGAGGGGATAGAATAGGAAAAAGGAAGGGTGTTGGCGTTTCGTCCTGGGCCTGCTAGTGGACTCATCAGTAAGGCTACCTAGCAGGCCCTGCCTTAGACTTGGGATATTGGAAGGAAGGTTAAAGGCGGTATATATATGGACGAGGTAGTTGGAGCGAGTACTTTCGAGAAAGCCTATTTCGTATGTCCCTCTAGTGGTGGGTGCAGGAGAGCCGCCACATACTTACATCTAAGTCAGTGTTTTCCAACGTTGGACACGTTGATTGTTAAGGGGGGCAATTCGAAAACGGACTCGTCCAGAGTTTAATTTAATCGTATGGCGAATCTCAGTAATAATACTCATAAATAGTAATAATTCTCATAACTAAATTGGAACCTAACGTAAAATCAATTTGCAGCAAGCATCAAGCGCAAAGATCTCACTAAATTTAAAAACGAAATACTTAGTAATAAAGAAAATAATATAGAAATACCTTTCATTCAAATTATTTGTACTTGAATTTTAGTTCTTCGTTATATGTTTCGAAAATTTACTTACTGCCTTTCCTCAACAATTTCCTAGCTATTTCTTCTTAAAACCTACCATTTAAGTTTCTTCAGTGAACACAATTTAATTTTTGAAAATTAATAAGTATGTAGATATGTTACATAGGGGACGTAAGAATTTTAGAAAGGCTTAGGTGGGGCATGGCACAAAAAAGGTTCGGAAACACTGATCTAAATTATTATTGATCGAATTGTTATTATTTATGAAACGATTTATCCGTAGGTTATATCGATACTATTAGCGTCAATAGGTTATATCGATACTATTAGCGTTAATAAGCTATATCGATACTATTAGCGTTAATAGGTTATATCGATACTATTAGCGTTAATAGGTTATATCGATACTATTAGCGTTAATATGTCATATCGATAGTACTATAGTGTTAAAATAAGTATTGAATTTGACAATTATTTACAATTATTTACGATTATTTAAATATTAATTACAACCAATCTATAACTATGATAAAGTATACATTTATGCAATGTCCGTTGTTCGATTTCGCGTTCCCGTTGTTTGGAAAATTAACAGTTCTCCTTCTCGTAAGTTAATTCGCCCTTTCCTTGGCGTAAGAGGTAAGCCAAAAGGGAAGTGAATTGTGGACGACGATGAAGACAGGTGGTAGCGCGAGTCGCGCGCGACCACGGTCACCTTTATCGAACCAGATCGAAGATAATCGCACGATCTTTGCTCCCCCTCCCCTCTGCTTCCTTTTCTCCCTTTTTCGATTCTTTTCTTCGCGTGTAAGCATCCCCCCACCCCGTGTCGCAGACACAGGCGACCAATCTCCTGTTGCTCTTGGCAGCCATGCGCATGGTTTACGCGGTAACAGCTGTGCTCGCACGCACTTTGCTCGCGCAAAACATCGCTAATGGACCGACAACCTCAACGGAGTCTGCCTCGCTTACGCGTAAATATAGTGAAGCGAACAGAGATCTCTTCCCTCGTTCTTTCCTCGCACCTCCGCGCCTTTCTCCTTTTTTTTTTCTCCGCGCCACGCGCGTTCGATCCTCCTCGTCATCGTCCGTCGAATTTATCTAAACGACGAGCTATCTTCGTTACGCGTTTTCATATTTCGGGAATTAGACGGCTGGTTGGGTTAAATAGGTTTTCGCGAGGCAAAGATTTGCGCGGGCTTGTGGGGAATTTTGTCGTTTAATTGGCAGAGATCACGCGTAATATGCAAGTATACGCAAGACGTTGATAGTAATGTACAAGACGTTGTATTTTGCATTTCAAAGGCTTGGAGATGCAAAAGTTTACGAGTTTGAAGGCTTCGAGATGCAAACTTAGAAATCAAAAGCTTACGAGTTTGAAGGTTAGGGGATCCAAATGTTTGGAAGTCCAAAAGTTTGAGAGATCGAAGGCTTGACGAATTAAACGCGTAGAAGTATAAAACGTTCGAGGTTCTAAGGCTTGGAAACCCGAAACGTTCGAAATTCTAAATCTTAGGCATCCAAAACCTCGGCAATTCAAACGCGTAGAAAATTTAAAAGCTTAGAAATTCTCGAATCGTGGAAATCCAAATCTTTCGACGCGCCAACGCTTGGAAATTCGCTACTATCGATTTCGAAGACTTGGTAATCCAAAAAGCTTAGGAATTCGATAACTTGGAGACGTCCAAAATCTTGGAATTTCGAAGCCCTTTAAATCCGCGACTTTCAAGAGTCGAAGACTTGGAAATCCACCTGCTTGCGAGTTCGAAGGCTAGAAAAATTGAAAAGCTCGACAACTGGAACCTCTAGTTCTCGAGGTGAATCGACGCGTTTATTAGAGACGAGGAGAATTCGCGGTTGTTGTCGATGGCGAGAGGCAAGCCTAGAATGATACGCGCGTGCACATGGGCCGCGAGATGTGTACCGAAGCTAAACATTCCGCGGAGCGTTCACCCTGGCATTGCTGTAAAAATAAACGGATCGCGAACGGTGTATATCCACCTCGTCCCCGAGGTCTCCGTGTTTCATTTACGATACCGCTGAACCGAACTCGGCGTTGCGTCTCGATCGGGAGACCTTGCACCTGGTCCTCTCCCGAGATAAAAGCCAATCTCTCCATCCTCGGAATCCTTCGTTGTATTTACTTTATCACCCCGACATTGAAATTCCTTTCCATTGCGCGAAACCCCGTCACGCGCTCCAAATCCGTCTTACTTATCGCTGCTACGGTCTTCCGAATTTCCACGTTCATTTCGTTCGTCGACTGTTTCGAAAAAGCTTCTACCACAGACGAGTTACAGAATAGACCGACAATCTTATGTTACTTCGCGTCACGTGCTCTGAAATATTGATAACCTAAAAATTCAGAGCTCTCGGAAGAATATCTTTCGTTTTATTATCCTACGAAGAACGTGAAGAATTCTAAAGTATTTTAAACGTTTTCATTTTATAAATGCGACGCGAATAAATATGATCGGCGTTCGAAGTGAACGCGTGTTTGCGAGAAGTAGGAATATTTTATTTAAGGCTGCGCAAACTAATAGCTAACGTACGTACCGGATGGATTGCTGCGCGAATGAAGCTACGGTCGGTAGTTTTAGTTGAGAGTTTCTCGAAACTTCGGGGGAAACTTTGCGGGAGAATTTTTACGCTTCCTTGACCTTCGCGTTTGATCGCTGGCGAAGCTTAGAGCATTCTGGAACAGGTCTTACACTGTCAGTCGTAAAAGTGATTTAAAATTGCAACGTAAACGGTTGCCGAATTGTGGATGACGCGAACCCGAATCGCCGCTTTCGATTTCAGATTCTGGAACGGTTTAATCGATAAAAGCGTGGCTCGGCGAATTGCCGAAAAACTTCCACGCGTATAGCAAATCCAAGATAATCTCCAGACTAAATAGACTGAAACCGATAAATTGTCCAACGTTTATCAAGCATATATGGCACCCGAAAATAACGTTAATGCACGGCCAAATAAAAAAAAGAAGGAATATAAAAGCGAAGATCGCCGGTGGAAGGAAAAGTATTTTAATTCTTTTTACGAGGCAACCGAATCGGTTTGACCTTCCACGGTGTCTCAGGATCGAGCGTCTTCCGTGAAAACGACAGCGCGGACGAAAGAATATGCAGGCCGAGACGTGCCAAGTGAGTCAGTGAGTTGGATGGTTCACGAAATTAGATCGCGCGGATTATACAGCGGCCGGCTGTTCGCGTTGCTGCATCGCTGTAACCGGCATTGATTCATCGGCCCATCGTGTGCCCGCAGATGTTCACCCGCTGTACAATGAACTGTTCCCGGTTACCGTGCCGCATAAATCCAACTTCCGTACGAATTCTCCGCGTATTAAACTCGCAACCGTCTCTTCCACTTCGTGGCCTCGCGACTACTTCGCGTTCCCTTACCGAAAGTTTCTCGCGAACGATACGCGGAAATTAATTCCACCGTTTCTTCTGACCTGTGGACAGAAATATATAAGATATTCAAAGTAAAGCACGCGTTGTTACATTTAAAGGATGCTACAAATGTCTACCGTTACCTTCATATCTTTACGCGTGCTGCTTAAATATACGAATTCGCGTAAAAATCCGCAATATACCAACAATGTACTTTTACGTTCAAACGCGTTTATTTCACTTCGCTTGTATTTTGTAATTAACAACAAATTCGACGCAAGCAGACTAATAATCTCGAACCTGGAAACTTAATTCGTTAAGTGCATCCACTGTTTACAAATTGAGTCAGTTTACCGCGCGATATAACCGCGGTCGCGAATGAAAATTAAACTTCGAAGAAACGACATTAGCATATATATGTATTTTTAACGTTGCACACCGCGCAGCTGAGCATTTCTCTGCGTCGACGAGACGGCGAAATTCCAGCAGCCGCAGAATCTTCGTAATTCAGTGAGAGGACAGAGGGAAGATCAGGTGGCAGAGCACGCGCTTAATAACACGGATTAGAGAAACGCGGCTGGAACAAGGGAATTGGAGATGAAAAACGACGATCGGACAAGATATGACGACGCCTGGCATGGACTTGGCTTCGAGTCTAGGAAGCGACTCTTCTCCAACGTTGTAGCCCTTAATGAGCCCAACACGAGACCGGCTCAACCTCTTTAACTCTGTTTCTTCTGTCAACCGCTTCTGTCCGATTCGCGCTCTCTACACCACTGTGCGTCTTCCTTCTCTTCTTCTTCTTCTTCTGCTGCTGCTTCTTCTTCTCTGCCTCCTCCACCCTCATCGTCAAGCCGGAGCATGACCTGGATGGTACCCAAACGAAATACCATCCTCGTCGCTTCCTTTTTCGCGCGCCATTTTGGAGAACTGGCCGTCGCGTTGCTCCAGTTCGCCCCGGCTTACCGTGTTTGTTCGGGTAAACAGCTTTGTGCCTGTCATCCGGGATTAATGAACCACCGTCGTACCGCGATTCCTAAATTTCCTCACAATTCTCGCCTATTCTTTTCTTCTTTTCTCTTAGCGTTTGATTGACGGTTCGGTTAAGACGTATCGCGAAACATTGCTGGTGGATTCTTTCTCCGTGTTTCGTAGCTGCGAAACTTCTTAACCCCTTGGCTTACGAATTTTTCAATGATATATCCACTGAAATGTTGACTACTTGTTCCTATAACGCTATGTTTATATGAATGCAAAACGCTAAAATGTTATAAGTAATTCTATTACCTAGTAATAATCAATCTCGCACGCTTACGAATTGAAATAGTATAAATTCAAATTTATTACAAAATACAGCATGTTTTTATTGTACGTGGTACATAGACTAAATCACGAGTGTAGCTCGGTGTTATAAGCCAATGGGTTAAAGCCTTGCTCTATGATTATTTTTATTACCTACTTATGCTAGGGTTAACTAATCATCGGTTTTCGTATCGTGTTAGGTAGAAATTAGAATTGATGTCCCACGTACTGTCATTGTCCCTATAACCGACACTTGAATTCGTATTTAACAACAAAGTAATCGTACGAAGAATCCGTAAGTAAAGAAAGTTTGATACCGATCTTTTTGGACTTTTCTGGTTTCCAAATTGAAACTAAAGGCATTTTAATAATCGGTTATATTTTTTCATCCGAACTAAACAAAATTCTTCTGATAGGGAGTTAAAGTAATTTAAAGAAAATAAATCGTAGAAGCTACTCGATGGTACAATATACTCGAGTTAAACGGAAAGTTTATTTTCTACCATTCAGCTATATTATTTTTGTAAAAACTGTCTGTAGAAATTCATTTCCGAACAGCTAAACAGAGGTACAAAAATAATAGGAAAATAAGTGCCAATCAATTCCATAGCGAAATCCTACTATGGATAACTAAACTCGAACAACAGTTGAAATTTAAAATACGCAACCCAGATATAAAGAAGATAGGTTAATACATTTCTTTTATCGAATAATCTAATCTGTATTTTAGTAGGAATTTTTAAGCCAGCTGTTTTATCGTGCCAGAAATAAATGCCGAGTTTCACTGAAGAAGTGAATTATTCATTGGCAAATAAACAATCGTTCGTATAAAAGAACACCCGATATTTATATCAATCGTAGAAAAGCGTGAATTTTCCCGTTTCACCCCGATTACAAAATCGTTATGAATTCCGCCGTTGAATTCTTATTAAACGGTTCAGCAAACGCTTAATAGGCCGCGAACATCAATTCGATTCGCCGATCAAACTTGTTGACTCTGGCCAGCAAATTCGTAAGTTCTCGTCGCGCCAGTAAATTCTCCGAGAAGACAGGATGCAAACGATTATATGTACGTTGCCGTGGAACGATCGATAATAGCTCAGCTATGTGTTCGACCAGGAAACGTTTCAATGCCAATGTCAAAGCGTGTCTTACGAAACAAAAGGTGAATATCAGTATTTACAATGTCGCGTGAACGCCCCCGATATTTCGAAAGTTGCCAGGAAACCTTTCCATTATCCGTTTCCTGTTGTCACACTTTTGTTGCACGAGCACCCGCCATGATAGAATTGGCTGCCTTCCGGCCTCGATCGTTTCGCCTCCCCTCGCGAAACTCTTCTCGCCAATTTGGTCGTTAAACGTCCGTTTATTTATATTTAAACCGCCAACGTCAAGCTACGCGTTCGTTCGAATATCGTAGCACAGTCACCGTTTTAATAATACTCAGTTTGGCGCGAATCAGGCATTCTTAAGTCCGGCTACTTTGCAGCTAAATTGCAAGCCGAACGTTGAATATTTTTTTTTGTTTTTTTTTTTGCAAATCTTTCGGCGATCGGCTTAATCTTTGTTTCATTTTCGCACCGCTAAATTTGCGATCAACTTCGGTTGGGAATTTTTAGCAGATACGTTGTCCGTGAACTGTGACACGGTTAATACGAATGAATACGTTAGATTCAAAATCGGATAATTGGGTTGTGGAGCTGTAGAGAGGGGATAGGATAGGAAAAAGGAAGGGTGTTGCGTTTCGTGCTGGGCCTGCTAGTGGACTCATCAGTGCGGCTACCTAGCAGGCTCTGCCTTAGACGTTGGGATATTGGAAGGAAAGTTAAAGGCGGTATACATATGGACGAGGTAGTTGGAGCGAGTACTTTCGAGAAAGCCTATTTCGTATGTCCCTCTAATGGTAGGTGCAGGAGAGCCGCCACAGGGTAATTTTCAATTCAGAATTCAAAATTCGGTTCTTCGACGAAATATATATTAAAGGGAACTCAATTTTCTATGGAATTGTGGATTTTTAACTCGAGTAACTTGTTGATAAGATTATGAACACTTCTCTTTCTCTTTGCAAATTACTAGAGCTTGTCAAACATTGAAATCAGACTCTAAGGATTCGATCAGCTTTCGTTACTCGCAAGAACATTGTTTTTTTTTTGTAATAGAGAAAGGGTTAATGGACGGACTCGCTTTGCGATCTACTTTGTCGAGCGTGTTTATCAACGTCAGTAGCTAGAAATTGTTGAGGATCCCATTTACATAACGCCACAGGCGAAATGAATTGCAATAGATTAGCTCGCTATGAGCGCGTTGTTTCCAAAACGATCGCAAAATTGTCGCGAAACGTTTGCGTTAGCTTCGCTAACTGGTTCGCCGTATTTATACGCGGTCTTAGAAATAGCCGGGGCGATTTGTTTCGTTAATAATGCATTTCAACCGATTAAGATCCGTCCGACTCAAAGGGGGGAACCAAAGTTGGCTCACGGCAACATTGTTGCGGCAAATCGTGCGATTTCGAAATGCCCGCTAACGAACTGGCGCTACCATCAACGAGATTCGCGAACTTGCTAACCGTGGCCGATTCTATTTTAACGGAAGCGTTCGTTACATTGTAATTGAGCCAGAAACAATTTTCGAGTCTAATGAACCAATCGCTGACGGCGCGGCTACTTTTTCCCCTGTTTCATTCGAGACTTTGAACGGCGTTGATTAAAGGAATCTAAATGGGAACACGAGCCACGAATAAGCTGCGTATAAAGGCAATTAAAATGCCGCAAGGAAAGTCTTTATACGGTTGTTAATCGTCACATCGATGCAGCGATTTTTAAGATCGGTTATCCGCGTTCGCGCGACAACGTATCGTTTCGCATCTGGGTTTCGCGGGTTAACTCGTTGCGGTTCGAGTTGCCTTCGTCGATTCGTCCCAATTAATCCGTAATCGTTTGATCGCTGCGGTTTAACATAATTTGTTTTTACCTCAATATTGTTGTGTTATGTTATATATTGTATTAGGTTGTAACATGAATTCGTCCCGTTTTCTTCGTCATTCCAGAAATTCTACAAGAGAAAAACGGTTCGTCTACTAGAAAAATGGAACAAAAATCATTTGTAAACGTGGCACATACTTAATTAACTAAACTTACTTCTGAATTTACGACTAAATGATCTTAAACGCATCAATAAAATTGGACGAATATACGTTAGAGCCCAATATATATCCTGTTATATATTATATATTATATTATTAAGCATTGGTAATATGCTGCTAGTACAACAAGATACGTATGTTAATATATCTTTATCAACCGTGACATTGTTATTCAATTGGCTTCGAAATAGGATTAAATAGAAAAAGAAATGGTCGACTTTGTGTAGCGCAAATTTTTCCAATCATTAATTCATTCAAAGTAACATTAAATCACATTTATTCTACACATATATTGTTGGAGGGTTATATTAAATAACTGACTCGCGTGGAATAAAGTGGATAAGTGATTATACTTAATACGATGGAAGAAGTATCGACGAGCGCACGATTACAACTGCGTACAAAAACGTGGCAATAGTTTGTCCATTCATACCTGCGGTGTTCGCAGGCATCCCCAAACCCTAATTAGCCGACGTTCCACGGTCAAGCTCTAAAAGAACTCGCTTCTTCCAATATTTTAAAACGTGGAGTTTTTTACGCATTACAACGAAACGTTTGACTTCAACATGCATGTATATAAATCTCGAAGCTCGCTAATAGATCGCCAATAGCTTTGAAAAGTAATAGGAAATATCGAAGTAAAGTGTACCACATGACGCACTTTTTAATTACGTAATAAGTAGAGTATTTTGGGCTACGTAAAATCGGCCATTTCACATGCAACGATCTAATAAGCGAGAATACGATAATGATTCGATATACGTAAAAAGTGCAGGACTAACGTATTGCGTCGTCGCTCAAGGGATCATAGATTTACCTGTGCTTCTGTATGGGATGTGTAGCGGCTGTTAGGGTTAAACAGCGAGGGAATGGAGGAAAGATCGGAAGGGAATCGTTGAATTGATAGCTCGTTGTTTGGTCTGCCGGTGGCGACAGAAATAAGCGGTGGCGTACGCGAGTTGGCGAACGAAAATACGAGCGTAACGCGTCCACCAGACATAATTATGAACCGGAGGACCGCGATTCCGCCGACGATTTATAATATAGATACGCCTGTAAATGTCAGCTAACGCGTCCCGGTGAACGTTCCGCGAAACACGACCGCGCCAGTCCGCCACTCGCGATCGTTCTCATAATTCTATCCGTCATCGTCAGCCGTTTTTACGATACGCCCGGACGCGTGTGCCTCTTGTCTCCGTTGTAATCGATGAACCGGACGCGAATATACCGATATTTCGTAAATCTTCTGCTTCGAGCGCGAGCAATCTTTGCTCTTGCGTCGATGAAAATCGAAAACGATTAACGTAACTCGTCGAGCTACGACAACGAGTTGCGCTTGTTCTATGAATTATGGCGTAGATTCTACTAAAATTGTTATTACTGGCGGTGAAATTTTAATTGGAACTCTTAATTTTAGCTTTGCGTTACAATATTGGGAGTTATTAAATAAGAATTGGCCAGAATATTCGAATGATTCGTGCGTAACGGGATATAAAAGCAGCGATTAGCTAACATATGCAGATAATGAAATAATCGTAACGCAAGGGGGTTAAATATATTTATGAAAGAATCTTCGTTCATGGAGTTCAATGTTCTTATTCATATTCATATTTGTAGGATTAACCCATTCATTGAGTCGTTCTTTAACCCTTTGCGGACGAGCGTCGACAAATAGTCGCCTAATCATTTTTTCGCTTTCCGAACCCGTGTCGACTTTTAAAGCACGAAACTTAATGCAATGAATACTTAACGTAATAATAAACATTTGAAATCGTTGGAAATGAAATGGTTTCGAACTCAAAAGCGTGAAAATTGAAAGTCGTAGAATTCAAAACTAATAAAGTACTCCCATAAGTGTCATTACTTCTCGTCCGCAAAGGATTAACTCTTCCACTGTTGATTAAGCAAACGGCGAGCTCCAATAGAAGACTTGCTATTAAATAAACGAAATCAAGTGGCAGTTACAGGAACAGTGACAGTACGTGGGACATTTACGCTATAGTTGTTGTATACCTACGGATCCCTACTCAATCTTTTGCAAACAGCGCATCAGCATTAGTCAACCGCGTAATATTTTATTAGTTCGTCATGACAATCTCGTCAATCAGTCAGCGCATCAGTATCAGTTGTTTTGCACAGTAGTTAGTCATCCAAAACCTTCTCCCTAGTACCTTGTGCAGTATTCCTTCCCTAGTCCCTTCTACGTCATTCCTAGTCTCTAGATTGTATATATATATAACACAGACTTCGAAAAAGCAGACAGAAGTTGTACGACACCACCACGCGTTCATAAAATAAAACCTCTTTAGTAGATTTTAAAAGTGTTGCAGTCGATTTCATTACCCGGAATCCAACATAGTAAACGTATCGCCTTATTGAATTATCACGCGTTCCATACTTAACAATTATATCGATCACGTTTTAATGTTCAACGGCACATTTACCTTCTAAAATTTCGTTACAGATATTAAGTGTACACGAATATACGATGCCAACGTGTTGTTACGTGAACCGAAGCCCAAAAGCATGAAACGTTCTTTACTTGCGATTCTTTACACGTTACCTTGCTATTAAATAAACGAATTCAGGTGGCAGTTATAGAAATGGTTACGGTACGTGGGTCATCTACCCTATTTTACAAGTGTAAAATACTTGAAGCTCGCTCGAGGTCCCATGAAAAACGGCGAATTGTTTCGCAGCCAATGGTAACTCGGTCGCGGTCCCTTGATTAATGCCCGCCAGCTTATTCAATTTTGCGCACGGACGGAGCATTATTAATCGGTGAGAAATTACGGTAAGCGGCCGCGAACGTTGCGAGCCGCGTTCTACTCTGTTAGCCATAGTAACACCGGCGGAGTAGCAAGAGAACCCAAGGCTTCTTCGTTCGTTCGTCGCTACTAAAATTACGAACGGCGACAGCTTAATGCCCCGAATTTGTCAGAATCCCAGCGAATAACGTCGTTTAATCAGATGGAATACTAGCCACGTCGGAGTGGATGACAGTTTTTCCTGGCCCGTCGCCCTTTTTGTCCGCCATTCTCGCGCTTAACTTCGCCACGATTCGCGAGTAACACCTCCGCTTTCATTGATGCTTCAACCATTGACCAAGTACCGAGAATAGGTCATCCGTTTATAGGAAACATCGTGAACTTCGAACTGAAATTCGAATTTTGTAAAGAGGCAGTGGTTTTTAGGCCCCTTGCGTCTTAGAATGGTTATAAACTATTGCACAATACTATAAAATGTACAACAAAGTCCACGGTACTTCGTACCGTCACTTGAAAACTTTTCATTTAAACAGAGACACGTTTTTACATATATTAACACTTAAAACTAATGAGTTTGTATAACAGATACAAGATATATAGTAAACCTCGCGCCTTACTGAATTATGACGCGTTTCACACTTTATAATTACATTGGTCACGTTTTAATCTTCAACAGCACATTTATCTCAAAATATTTCGTTATAAATATTAAGTGTCAACGAATATACAACGTCTATGCGTTGTTACGTAAACCGAAGTCCAAATTTGGTATGAAAATTTCTTTACTTACGATTCTTTATACGTTACTTTGCTATTGATCCTTTGGCTACGGCGGATATTACGCGAAGGGTATAAAGAAATCGTAAGAATATTCATTCGTTTTACTTTCAATTCGCCTTCTTCTTTCAGTTCCTTCGTATTATTCGAGTGACAAAAGGTTGCAAACGTTTCAAGACCCCAATAACGTTGGATAATCGCGGTTAATCGATAGAAAGTGTCAACAGCACACGCAAAACGGAAACTCATTGAGCGCCTATAGATGCGATCAGTATTAATTGGTTGTTCAACAATAAATCAAACTTCTTTATTATTATTATTAATTTTTTAGTACTGAAAGGTTTAAATAAACGAATTCAAATGGCAGTTATAGGAACAGTGACAATACGTGTGTTATTTACCCTATGACGAAAAATGAACCTCCTGAAGTATAAAGCTAAAATGTTTTCCTACGATTAATCTAGGTGTTAAATTTATCGAAGAGAGTTTGTAGAGTTCTTACGGGAGAAGATAACGATGGATAGTCTGTCCTATGCTTCGTCGATGCTTCAGCGATGATCACTGATTTACCTGGCGCCTCGTTTCTCGCATCAAACGTCGCCACGAATCGAATTTTCGGATGTAGAGTTTGAAAAGTTTCTTCCTTCTGTCTTCCGCTTCGAAGAATTCTGTTTGAAAGCGCGTGGCGCGCGGATGATTGATCGTTAGAATCGTTAGAGTCCGACGCGTTAAATAGGAAGGGTCCCGCTACGCTTGCAAAGGCGGATACGCAAAAATCGTAAGCCTGTAAAGGTGTGTATTCAACTGTAAATGGTAAATGGGTCGTTGGTATAATTGTTCGCAAGCGATGCTTGTTAAAAGTTCGTGGAACGCTAATCGTTGGACCGCGAATTTTTATGCAAATTCGGGTGTTTAAAAATGGGATTAGAGAAACGGTATGGGACTTGAATGGGAATTGAAACGACGGATTTCAAAGCGATGTAATTTCGCTTCTTTGATATTATACGTGTTACGGTATACTTTGAGAATTCGGAACTTGAAATATTTGAAGCGCTGGGAATTCGAAGCTTTGGTTATTTAACGCATTGGGAATTCTAAACTTTGGAAATTATATTTAATAAACTTAAGAATGAAACGAAGCATTTGGAATTCCGAGCTTTGAGAATTACAAAGCTAGGGATTCGATGCTTCGAGAATTTGAAACGCTAGAAATGCAAATCATCGGGAACTCGAATCTTTAAGAATACCGTAACTTTGAGAATTCGTTGCTCGAAAAATTCAAAGCGTCGGGAATTCAGCGCTCTGATAACTCGAACCGCTGGAAATGCGAATTATCGAGAATTCGATGCTCCGGATTTTTAACATATTTCATATTCTAAGCCTTAGGAATTCCAAGCATTGGAAATTGGAAAAGTTCGATTTTCAAACGCTCCTGAACTTATGAATTAGACATCCTACGCCAATGTCACCGTTGCTTTATCTCACTCTGTCGCATTTTCTTTCGTTCGCCTTCTTTGTTGCGCGTTGGTCAAAAGACGAAGTAATCAAATTCGCCATTGGTGACGAAGAATTCTTTCAAGGTGTTAAACCTGCGCCTTGCGTCTTTTAGCTTGTGGGTAGAATTTTAACTCCTGAGATCCCAATAGTAGTAGGTACTACTACGGCGATTCGTGGAATTAGAATTATTGTCTTCGTAAGCTTCTAATGGCGGCACAAGGCCCCAAAGCTTTGCTGTTCCGAGGCTTTAGCCTATACCAGCGATGGAAGGGTGCGTATCACCACTTTCAAGGGTCACGTCCGTAGATGTTATGGACGGCGGGCTTGGGAAAACCCCTCCTTCACCGCTGAAGGATCATCAGAAGGGTAAACTGTCCCTTTCGGGAAGCGAACCTTTTAGCCGCTACACCTGTGTAACCAGCAAGCCAGTTACACATGTGCACCGTTGCCCAGCGGGGACCACGTGGAGGTAAGGTTGCCAGTACAAGACTCAGTCTCTAGCGGGCATACGTGTCGCCACGTACGAGTTTGGCGTCAGAAGCTTTCGCCGCTGGGCCGTCCATTTTGAGCACCAGTCCGCTAATGCGCACTGTCCCGCGATGCCTCAATGGGGTTTGCCACATAAGAGCCATTTGGTCAACGACGCCGACTCGTGGCAATGCTGTCTTAGCAGCCGCAGCGGTGGATCTTAGTTTCTCTTCCGAAGAAGGTACTTGTGGCGGGAACCAACGAAGAGGTGTCCACTTGCTAACTAGATCTACATAAGGGCTGATCTCGGATACTAGTACCGGCAAGCCGGCCCGACACCTCAAACGATCGCCACTTAAGAGAGTCATAGTTACTCCCGCCTCGTGGAATTAGAGTCGAGTGACAGACTGCGATCATAAAACATGCACGTGAAACACAATAACTGTAAGATAAACCGCCCGCTGTAGACCCATAGGTCCGCCCCGATGACTAGAGCAGGCAGTGCATTTGCACCGTTGTCATGGGGTGTAATGGTGACGGTAATTTCGTAATCACCCACGCCGACCTGCACGGGATCGGGCGAAAGCCGGCGGCTCTACCTCCACGTGTTCCCCGCTGGATAAAACTGGGCGGCGCATCGCGACGTCCAGGATTGACTAAACGAGCTGCCTCCCTGTGAAGGGTAGATCCAACTTGTCCAATGATACTTCACGGTAGAGGGCATGGTCTTTCCATTTCTGAGGTCGATAGAACACCTACACCTGCCGAACCCTTCGCAGGTTTTCGCAAGGAAGTGTGAGCCTTACAACACCTGGCAGGCTAAGTCGATTGAGGGGGAAACCCCTGAGGTACGGCGCTTCGCTTGCGACCAATAAAAGCTACACGGAATCTGTAGACCCGTAGGCTTGATTGTATGGTCGCGTAGCGAATGTAAGAGGGTGAGAGGCTGCCATAGCAACAATAAAGTCCAAGGAACCAGTACTCGTTAATTTTGCAGCTGGTCAGCACGTAAACCCAAAATTTGGGATAGTTGTAATTTCGCTATTTCCGCAAGTGATTTCAAAGTCGAGGCGATCCTTGGTTTTTATTGCTGGCTGCCGAGTTCCGGGTAGGTAACGGCAAAGACCGAATGACCGTTGACGGGGAAGTGGGAAATTCTAAGGGGTAACATACCCCTTAGCTCTCTCCATCGGGACTCTTCCCCACCATTCGGATATGGAAAATATAAAATGGTACGCCGGTCAACGAAAGTCTGTCCGTGTCTATCGCCCGTCGAACGAATAAAGCAACGTTAAACGAATTGATTGTATTGTGGCGGCAAAGTCAAGGCCATTTCTTACATTTTTCCTATTCTCTCCGAAACTTTCACTTTCACTTCCTGTCTTCAGTTTTCCTCACGGTTTCGCGCGAGCCTGGACAATGTCCACCAACATTTGGCGGCCAGGCCCGCGCGATCCTTAACCGACTACCTTCGAAATTTTACCCGCGCTTCTTCACTTTCTCTTTTATTACCTCCTTCCGTCTTCTTAGCTTTTCCCGCGTTTTTTCAGCTTTTCTTTCCTTGTTCAATTCTAACGCTGTCCTTCTTTTCACCAACCTTTTTTAAGGACTTGCAAGTCCAGCCGCGAGAGAGTCTTGTTTCGACTTTCATGCTTCGTAGTTCAGTCAGTGCGTCTTGCCGTTGCCCCCACGTCGCGTTAAGTAAAAAATAAAAACTTATAAAAAGTAAGAACGCTTCAACCATTACTACCACCGCGCACCCCTTCAGTATTTTCCTCGCCCCCCCGAGTTTCGGTCTACACCGCAAACAATGCGTTAATCGTTACTGCGAATCAGCAGCGGCGAATTATTTTCGGTCGTAGCGTATTAATCGTCATCGCGAAATGGTAGCGAATGATTTTCCCGGCACTGTTCATATTTCATTTCGAAACACGCTCTCACAAGGAAGCGTTTCTCGTAAGCAAGCTTCTTTCTTCGCATTCGGCCTTGCAGCAACGTCCAACATTCTCGAGCGGTTACGCGAACCAATGAACACGGACGTTCTCTATCCTAGAATAGAATTAATTCATCGCCTCTGTCATGACATATGGAGGCTTTGGTATGAGTTGGCAGAGCCGGTAAACACAGATTCGGTTCGCAGCGTGGTCGGACGTCACGTGGCTTCGCGTAATCGCGAGTTAACGCGACCGTTCGACATTTCACCCACGCCGCGCCAGTTCGTATGGTTTTTCGCGGGAAAATGTTGCGCGTGCGATACGATACAGCCGTTAAACAACCGTCCGGATATTTCGGACTTCGTTTTCTTCGCCTACGATTGTTTGAAGGTCCTAGGATCACCACGCGGCTAACTTGGAATTCTAATTTCGAATGCGAAGGAAAATGCGCGTTTCACTGCGGATATTCTTAAGGTAACTTTGGAAGATCATTCGATTCGCTGAAATGGGAGGTTGGAATTGCGAATGAAACATAGGCAATGTTTAAGATTGTTACATAGTTGAACTCTAACGTAATCCAAAATTAACGTTACTGGTAAATCGTGACGCGTTTAGTTTTGAATGTTCATTTTTGGGACCTATTATTTCTTTAAATGGTAATTTTTTGGAATAAGTTAATAAAGGCGTTTATCGTTGGATACTCTCAAGACAGTTAGGATTATTCAATCTCTAAACGTTAGTATCGTATGTCTATTTGTAAATGAAACGAATAGGAATGATTCATAGTGCTAAGCTTGACTTTGCTTTAATTACGACGCGTTCAATTTCGAACGCTAATTTCGAAGCCGGAAGAAAATAGACGTCCAACTTTGGATACTCTTAAGATAATTACGATTCTTCGGTCTCTAAACGCGTCGAGGTTTGAAGTCTATATGAAGTGTACAGCATTGTTGCAAATTGCCAAACTTGACTTTATTTTAAACTATGAATCGCTCAATTTCGAATGATAACTTTGAAATTGGAGATGAAGAACGCGTTTAACTTTTATATGTTCTCAAGACAATTGGAATCATTAGACGATCTGTAAGTATTAGCGTTAGGAGTCTAAATGAAATATATATATCAGTGCTCCAAGTTGGCGAAGTTATCATCCTTTTAAACTACGATGCACTCGGTTACGTTTCTTCGAAGCGGAGGAAAATACATATTGCATTGAGAAAATGCGTGTAGAATCCAAACGAGGTATAGGGTAAATCTACCACGTGCTGCCACTTTAAGGTTCGCGAGTAAATTTATTCAACTATTTTAGAACGTCGTTAACAATAAAGATCTTTATCTTTTACTGCAAAGCTAGTTTAATGCTAGATTTATGGAACTTGTCAATTCGACGAGGTTAGAATTTGATGCTTAAGGTTACAGAAATCATACGAATTATGTTTTAATCATTTATGTTAACTTTGGTTGGTGCAATGATGCGAATGTACATATATAGGAATTCGATTTTTGCGTGTCGTCAAACGAAGTGTAATGGGTTAAACGTCAAAGTATTTCTAAGTATAATCGGAACACTTTGTAAGTACAGTGAGCGAAGCATCATTTCTTACTAGCAGTAATCGAAATTGTCTTCACGTAGATTCGCGAATATAAACGTATTCAACTTGAGCGCATCGTTGGGTAGAAGATGATAACCGGAAAAGCGAACGAAAAGCGTAGATAGTATTTATAGATCGCTCTACATCAATGAACCTCTTAGACTCTCATCTGCCATTCAATCCTACGCTTCATTCTTCAAATTTTCCGTCACTCCCACGCGATAAATTTGGATTTATAGGGTAAATGCCGCACGTATTGTCACTGTTCCTATAACTGCCACTAAAATTCTTTTATTACATAGCAAGGTAACGTGTAGAGAATCGTAAGTAAACAAATTTTCATGCTAAATTTGCACTTCGGTTTACGTAACAACGCATAGACATTGTATATTCATTTACACTTTATATTTATAAATAAATATTAGCTGTTGAACACTGAAACGTTACCAATATAATTATAAAGTGTGGAACGTATCATAATTCAGTAAAGGCGACGCGTTTACTATAGGGTAAATGACCCACGTACTGTCACTGTTCCTATAATTGCCACTAAAATTCGTTTATTAAATAGCAAGGTAACGTATAGAGAATCGTAAGTAAACAAATTTTCATGCTAAATTTGCACTTCGGTTTACGTAACAACGCATAGACATCGTACATTCGTTTACACTTAATATTTACAAATAAATATTACGAGGTAAACGTGCTGTTGAACGTTAAAACGTAACCAATATATAATCATAAAGTATGGAACGTGTCATAATTCAGTAAAGCGCGACGTTTACTATATATCTTATATCTGTTTCACAGACCGACGTGTTAACCCTTTGCGGACGAGAACTAATAACACTTGTGAGAGTACTTTAGTTTTGAATTCCACGACTTTGAGTTTTCACGCTTTTGAGTTCGAAACCATTTCATTTCCAACGATTTCAAATGTTTATTATTACGTTAAGTATTCATTGCATTAAGTTCTGTGCTTTAAAAGTCGACATGGGTTCGGAAAGCCAAAAAATGATTAGGCGACTATTTGTCGACGTTCGTCCGCAAAGGGTTAATATATGTAAAACGTGTTTCTACTTAAATTAAAAGTTTTCAAGTGTCAGTACGAAGGACATTGAACTTTGTTGTACATCTTCAATTATTGAACATATAAAAAAGATGTTCATAAATAAAGGAGCGGTTGAGCAATATTATGCTCGAAACTGGAATTATCTTTACGTTAACGACGTTCTAAAATAGTTTAAATAAAGTTACTTAAAGCGCGAACGTTAAAGTGGCAGTGCGTGGTCTATCTACTCTACCTGTTCGAAGTTTGAAAGATAAAAAGCTACGTATTGCGAACGTTACGTAGGACTATGGGTGCGCTTACGAACGTTGAAATGTTGGAGGATAGCAGCGAGACGCAGCTGGGTTGAAATCTTCATAAGGCCTCGAAAATCTCGGGCTCGGCTAGACTGGCTTGTCCTTGCATTACGGATATTTCCGTCCGTCGTATTAGACGGTATAAAGGCAGAACTGCTCCCCTCTGCCATTCCCGGCATGGCCAGACGTTGGCAAACGCTATGTAAAGCGCTTCACCGAACCTTTCTGCCCCTTTTTTGCCTTTAAACGACGCCGAGAACCGCCTCTCTTTCGTCACTCCGCGCATATGCCTTCTACTCGCGCTTTAAATCACCCTCTCCGACTCACCCCTCTCTATTCTCCCTTTTTCCACCAATTTTATTTCACTTCACTCGAGTGAGAGATATCAGAGGAAGGGTTCTAACCTTAGGACACTCGATGCGTTGGCAAATTTAAGTTGGAACGCTTGGGAATCCAAAAGATCGGAAGTTTAAATAGTTGGAAATTGAAAAGCTTGGAAATTCGAATGCATAGATATCTAAAAGGCTTGGAAATTCAGAAGCTTGAACGAATTTCTCAGGTTTCCGATTTGTGAACCTTCTCCTATTACAAAATTTTACAAAGACCTGGTACAATGAAAATCTTCCAATATTAACATATTTTATTATTCGCACTATTGTTTTCTGGCTTATACTGCATTTTTATTTTTGGCAGTGACAATTTAATAAACGGCGTCCAAAATGCGTCTCATTTTCTTCCATTTCAAGCTTACGTTAACTGGAATGAATGCAACCACGTTTTACGATTTTTCTTCCCGCAAAATACAGTGAAATGTTTGTTTTTTTTTATATCTTTCTCGCGAGGTTAAAATTGTTTGCATATTTATTCTCACGTATCGTACAATTTAAACACGAGCTATAAAAAAAAAACGAAAGGACTTTTTGGCCAACCGAATATATTGAGTCAAAGCTTTTAATTCCTTTTAACTTTCGCGACGAGCGATACCTGTGTTTGATGTTCCTCTTTGAGAGCTCGAGGCGCACCCCGGTTGCGAAAGTTAAGATCGCAACGCGTACCGCAAACTGGATGGGAAAGTAAAGAGGAGCCTCGGATGAGCCGCCGCGTCTAGTAGATCAAGGAGGAGTTTTCTCGAGAAGCGAAACATCGAGTCTATCTTCCGCGCGAATAACAAGTTGTTTACGTGCCTCGTCAAACGATATACATAATTTCCACTGGGAGACCTTCGAGGTATATTAAGATACAGATCACGCTGATTATCGAGAACCGCATTGCACGGCCGTATTAGATTGAACCATTAAGCCAAGCTAGATTAAACCTTTAAACCAGTCCGCTGTAAAATTAACTCTTAACGGTTGACTCGCAGATTAGATCTTCGAAACGTGTACGTACGTTTACGCGTAGCGGAAAGTTGGACGAGGCGGGATAGCTTGACGAAATGCTCTTCGATTTCTTCTGTTCTTATTAAACCCTTGAACCACGAATATTTTATTACTCGCGTATGCTAGCGTTGCTGGCTGATTACTGCTTTTTTATATCGTTTAACGTACAAATGATTCGAATATTGTTGGCAATTTTCGTTTAATAACCTCGAAGTTTACAAGGCGAAGCTAAAATTAGACTTCGAATTATATTCCGCTCTCGGTAATACCCGTTTTTTTTGTGAATCTAAGCCACGATTCATAGAATGAATGTGACTCGTTATCATAGGAGAAAGGGTTAACGGAAACAGGCGAGTATCGCCTGTAAAAAAAGTCCGGATGGATATCGATTTAACAGCTGAGAATATAATTATCTACGAATCGTATTTATTTGAACAAATTTCAGTAGCAAATACATTCCACTGCATGCATTGTTTCAAAATAAACCTATAGGTATAGAGTAAATGACCCAGGTACTGTTATTGTTCCTATAATTGCTAATTAAACTCGTTAATTTAATAGCAATGTAACGTACAATAAAAAGAATCGTAAGTAAACAAATTTTCCTACTAAATTTGGACTTCGCTTTACGTGACAACACATACGCGTTTTATATTCGTTTACACTTAATATTTATAAATAAATATTAGGAGTTAAATGTGCTGTTGAACATTAAACGTGACAAATATAATTATAAAGTATGGAACGTGTAACAATTCAGTAAAGCGATACATCTTATATCTGTTACGCAAACTAACGTGTTAATATATGTAAAACGTGTTTCTATTTAAACGAAAAGTTTTCAAGTGACATTAACAAGTATATTGGACTTTGTTGTACATCTTCAATTACGTAGCAACGAATTTATCATATTGAACATACAAAAAAACTGTTCATAAATAAAAGAACGATGGAACAATCGTATTCTCGAAACTTTCTTTATGTATCTATGCTCTAAACGATCTTTCTGTTAAACACGTTCTAAAATAGTCAAGTTAAGTTAAATAAAGTTACGTGCAAACCTTAAAGTGGCAAGTACGTGGTGTACTATGCAGAGATGACTTACGTGGTGTACTATGCAGAGATGACTTGTTGGCGAGGGTCTTACAAGCTGAAGGGCACAGGGGCAAGTGGAACAGTTCGCTCGCTCTGCCCATTATCCAGTAGAAAATCTTTCTTCCGGATTCTTAGATACTACACGCATAATAGTAGGTCCTTCATATTCGCTAAGGATTCGCGAGTGCGGACCCTGCCAGGTATTTTCTTAAAGATTTCCCCACATCTTCGCGAGAAATAAAAATTAGGTTTACGCCAATGCGATTCAGTTGTAGTTCCAAGTCGTTCCATCTCACTCTACCTCGACGTGTTTTGTTTCGCGTTCTTCGTCACGCAGTAGACTTGTAGTCGTGACCGATTCAGCCAATGACGATGATACGTGTGACTGAAAGTGTCGCTAATATGCGACAGCCAAAATCAGTTTGCTTCGCCAACAAGTCATCTCTGCACAGTACATTTACACTATATGTAAGTACTTTGTTTCTCAAGTCACTTAGAAACGTCCTTAGTTGCAGTAAACAGCGACGATTTTGATCAAATCGATGAATCGGTTAAGGTATTAACTCAACACAGAGTTGCATGGAAACAGCACGGCGAGGATCGAAGTGTCGTTAAAGAGCAAAAGCGTTATCGTTCGCTCTGCTTTGGGCAATATTTCGTTAGCGGTACCGGTGCCGATATACGATTGCAATGAATTGGCGGAACCGCGAGTGGCGCACTTGTTTCGGTTGCTGTTATCAAGCCGGGCATTATTTACGATAACCATTCCGGCAGCGGAGAAATTCCGTTAAGCGTTCGATATCGGTGGACCGACTCGGAGTGTCGTTAGTGGCCTATTGCTCGGTTATATAGCGATCGTTTCGACTCGATCTTTTCGTGGAAGGTGCAAACTCGCGCGGCCCGCGATCCTAAACCTGTTCCAGGCCACCACAGTTAAGACGTTAATGGTTCTTGCCGGAAAGATATTCGATTCGCCCGTATCGACAACCCACAACTTCTACATTTTCGTTGCTACATCCGATAAACGTGCGAACAGCGGTAGGATTTAACCCTTTTGCTGTGACGTTAGCACCAAAGTCTTTTTCTGCGCACGCGTGCGTTAAACCCTTTCGCTGCGACGCTTCGAAATTGAAAACGCGTTTCGGGTGCACAAATTAAGAGCAGGTTTTATTAATCATTTGAAATAGCAAATGCGTGGAATTATTTAGATATTTGGTATTGTTAATTATGTTAATTATGTGGTAATAGTAATAGAAATTATATATACTACGACTGGAAAGAAAATGGCAGCGTATTTTAACAACGGGTGATTATTCGTCCTTTCGCGACGTATATATACGTCTTTCCCAGCGAAAGAGTTAATAATAGATTTACAGACGTGATAGTATCATTTGGGAGGTTACATGAAAATGAAGACGTTGATCGATGCAATGATACGAATACATAGGGTAAATATATTTTATGTACCGCGTACTGCCACTTTATGGTTCGCGCGTAACGTTATTTAACTATTTTGAAACGTCGTTAACACAAAAATCGTTCCAGATTGAAGCTTAATATTCTTCAACCGCTCATCTATTTATGAACATTTTTTTTATATGTTCAACATAACAAATTCATTACCACGTAATTGAGAATGTACAACAAAGTTCAATGTCCTTCGTACTGTCACTTGAACATTTTTCGTTTAAATAAAAAGCACGTTTTACGTATATTAACACGTTAGTTTGTGCAACAGATACAAGATATACAGTAAACGTCGCGCCTTACTGAATTATCACGCGTCTCATACTTTATAATTATATCGGTCGCGTTTCAATGTTCAACGGCACATTTACCTCCCAATATTTCTTTACAAATATCAATTGTAGATAAATATACAATGTCTAGGTGTCGTTACGTAAACCGAAGTTCAAATTTAGTGTCAAAATTTCTTTACTTACGATTCTTTGTACATTACTTTGCTGTTAAATAAAACGAAGAATTATGTATATGTTACATAGGGGGCATAAGAATTTTACAAAGGCTTAGGTGAAGCATGGTACAAAAAAGTTTGGGAAATCCTGGATTAAAGGGTTAACCCTTTGCTGACGAGTAGTAATGACACTTGTGAGAGTACTTTACCTTTGAATTCCACGACTTTGAGTTTTCACGCTTTTGAGTTCCAAACCATTTAATTTCCAACGATTTCAAATGTTTATTATTACGTTAAGTATTCATTGCATTAAGTTTTGTGCTTTAAAAGTCGACATGGGTTCGCAAAGCCAAAAAATGATCAGGCGACTATTTGTCGACGTTCGTCCGCAAAGAGTTAATAAAGTGTGAACGAAGCTTAAAGCAAGAAGCAAAGATACCCCGGGCAGCTCAAGATAAAGATAAAAACTCAAGACAGCCGAAGAGTTGGCCGTGAAAGGGGGTAAAAATATTAATTTCCCGAAAAGTCGTTTCTCCTGGACCCTGCGCTCGTTCACCGCCGGCGCAAGGCGATTGCGATAAACGTTCGAGTGCACGGATTCGTTAAAATTCGCGGGCAAGATTACGCGTCGCCGGCCGAAAATGACTGGCAGGACCGAAAGAAACGTTGAAAGTGTGAGGACGTCCTAACGCATCTCTATCGAAGACCAAACTTGACTTCTATTTACATTGTGGCGGCTCTTATGCACCTACCACTAGAGGGACATACGAAATAGAATTTTCTCGAAAGCACTCGCTCCAACTACCTCGTCCATATATATACACCGCCTTTATGGGGGGAAAAAAAAGGAGAGCGAAGCGATCGGTCTTCCCGTATGTAAATGTTGCGTCTATAGAAAGAGGTGGTGCCCCATAATCACTACGGGCCCTCCAGACAGACGGCTTTTTGGTGGAAGGTGTAAACGACTTTACTGGCTACTTAAACTCGTTTCAGATCGATGTGCAAACGACTTGGGCAGCGGCCAGTTAAGACATTATCTTGACGAGGCTTTGCAAAAAAAGTTAGCCGTTACGAAACAGCGCCGCCGCGTTTGCTCGTCCCCTCGTTTTATCGATCACCATGGGCCGTTCCCCTTATCGTGTGCCCTTGGCCAATTCAATTTTGCACTCGTTATTCAGCTTCCACGTCGATGGAAATGAGAATAATCCTTTCTTTGACTTCTATTCGCTAGTCGAAAAGTTTTCCCGTTACGATTGTTGCCTCTTTTTAAATATTAGGAATTAAATGTGCTGCTGAATATTGAAACGTGACCAATATAGTTATAAAGTATGGAACGTGTGATAATTCAGTAAGGCGCGACGTTTACTATACATCTTGTATCTGTTACACATAAACTGACGTGTTAATATACGTAAAACGTGTTTCGATTTAAATGAAAAGTGTTCAAGTGACAGTACGAACGACCGTGGACTTTGTTGTACATTTTCAATTACGTAGTAACGAAGTTATTATATTAAACATACGAAAAAAATAAAATGTTCATAAATAAACTCGATGTTGGAACAATATTATGCCCCCAACTCGAACGATCTTTACGTTAACGACGTTCTAAAATAATTAAATAAAGTTACTTAAAGCGCGAACCTGAAAGTGGCAATACGTGGTACATTTACCCTATATGTTCCATCACGTTTCGTTACGTTTCTCTTTGTTATCCGCGGATCGGCGATGCAGTGGCTTCTTTGAACTCGCCACGTAAAAGAGAAAGCAAAGAAGCGAGAGAAGCAGAAAAAGGGACACTAAGATAGGAAGAAGAGATATTTCCAGCGCGTAAGAAAGGCGTTTGAAATAGGTGGACGAAATCGTACGCAGGACGCTATATATACGCGTGCCGGCATAAATTCGTGACTTTATGTTTTCCAACGCGACGCTCGCCGTATCCTGCGCGTTTCCCGCCATTCTCCAGCCTGGGCAAAAACAAGGCAGATAGCTTTACGAACATGCCAGGAGTTTACGTAAGAAGAAAACCACGGAGTCGTTCGAGGACTCCACCGAGGATTGCTTGTTTCCGGAGAACGCGCGTCCTCTTAACGTAAAAAGATTCTCGTCTGCGCGGAGACTAGAAGTAGTTATGGTCGCGTTACCACCGCCATCACCTTTAGGTTCCCGGTTTCTGTACTACAAAAAGTATTATCCGTACGCCGTCGGATTTCGTTTCGATATTCAAGTGCTAATTAATTGGGACAGCTACGCGTTAAGTTTGTTTCTATTTAACGGCACTCTTAAACTCTTGCCATACGAATTTTTTTTTCTTTCGAAGAATATTCACGGTAACTTTAGCTATTTATTACTTTAATAGTGCGACGAATGCAAAGCGCTAAAACATTGTACGTAATTTTAGCTTACAATACTCAACCTTACCAATTGGAATTACAGAGAGAATTAGAATTGAAATTTATTCAAAAATGCATTATATTTTTCGCGCGACCAGAGCACAATTTCTACCACGAGTTTAACTCGTTAATGTAGGGCAAAGGGTTAACCGGTTGCCATACAATAACGAGTCACGCTCGTTTTATGAATTGTGATGTACGTTCAACGAAGATTGATATTATCGAGGGTGAACATTTCGTTTCGCGAACTTTATTTTCGCCCTTCGAATGCCGTCTTGTATTCGTGCCGATTAAAAATTGAATGAACATGTAAAAACACTGTTCATAAATGAAAGAGCGATTGAACAATATTATTATGCTCCAACCTGGAACGATCTTTATGTTAACGACATTCTAAAATAGTTATACAAAGAAGTTAAACAAAGTTACGCGCGAACCTTAAAGTGGCAATACGTGGTACATCTACTCTACATTATATTATTCCATTATTCGTAGTTGTTTTCTTAACCATCGCTATTCGTTTCTTATTTCACCACTATCCTTTTTTCTCCTCCTCTCCATGCTTCTTCCTCTCTCTTTTTCTCTTCTCCACGCCTTTTAGTGCCGCTTCGCTGCTTCAGCTTTTCCCTGTCATCCCTCGTAGGGAACTCTACCATTTCGCCAATGCTTCGTTATCGCGTCGCTTTGAGAGCGTTCAACGACGATTGCGTCACCGTTGGCCGGTTAAAGTGCAGAAAAATCGGTGACCATATTTTACGGAAAAATATTTTCGCCGTTATTTCGGTTGCATGCGGCGCTCGCTCGTCCGCTTTACGAGGCGGTGGAGCGTGGATGATTGTGGGCAGGGACCGATCGCTAAATATAAGCGAACGACGAACCAAGAAGTGTGCGCCGGTAAAACGCCGGATAGATATTAAAACTAGAAACCAGAGCCGAATGATGTATTACCACGAGGGTCGAAGTGGCAACCGACCTCATCCGCCCTCTTGTCGGCTGGCACCACTCCACATTTTCTAGAATGACTCACGATAAGCGGGTCGAGCATTCGGCCAGTCTGTTGTCCCACTGTCTGTCGATGCTACCACGCGACCAGCTTCCTTTTCCCACCCTTCGGAAAGTTCCCCGGGAATCGTTGAACTGGAGGATCACCTGCCAAACGCGTCCGATCCCCGAATCGTTCGACTTGATTTCGCTCAGCAAAAATTAGAACTCGCTTAAAGATCCCCGGTCCATTTGCGACTAATGGATGAGTAAATCTTAATTCCGTCGCGCTTCTTCGAATTTATGTATCCAATTATTCTCCGTCCTCTCTTTTGAAAAAGAAAAGGTTTCGCAATTTTTGGAAAAGCTAATCTTCGTCAATAAAATCGGAGCTTCTCTGCTCGAAAGGCGGCGAAGAAACGTTAATCCCTCCCTTGAACTCGTTATCCACGGCGCCATTAATTCCACGCGGAAATAGCATCGATCGTATAATAAAAATGTCGCCTCGGGTGCTTGGCTTCATTAAGCGTCCCCCAATCACCCTTTAACTCCTCACCTTTTTTTTCCCCCGCCCCATCAAAACGATCGCGAGCAGATTCCAAGGGATGTTGCCTCGAGGCCCGTAACTTTTCAGCGACGCGTATATCGGCGAATAAAGAAATCGTCGAATCGGGAGCGTTTCGTTTCTTTCCGCGGCACCTGCCTTCCATAATTCGTCGGGGTGAGAATTCGTTGCTCTCTATTAATCACCGCCTGCCCCCCCTCCTTCTTTTTTCGCGACGATTTCGCGTAATCACCGACAGACGGATCCAGTTAAAGCACGCTAACGAGAGAGCGTTTCGCTAGATCCAACGAAAGACCTACGGGAGAATTATCGCGATTCGCGTGGGTGTGAAATTCTTCTGTCACGGATGCCACTGCTTCTTTCACTCTATTACGTTGCGTTTTTCCGTTCGTGAAATGTAAAAAGTCCCCGCGAACGATGACGGAAAACGAGGCAAAAGTGAAGATAGAGTCGAGACACTTTGCACGGAGAAAAAGAAACGCGGCGAGACGCGGATCGAGCTTTTGAAAACGTTATCGCAAGGAAATGTCTTGGATAAAGGGGTTGGGACTTTAATATAATGTGGTACGGGGATTGATCGAAATATACGTGCGATTGTTTAATACGGGTGAACGCGTCCTGAATTTTACTTCTTCTCGTCCCAGGTGCCAACAGACGAAAGCTTTCAATCGAATCGAAACAAACGAACATCATTTGTCGTTAATTAGAAACAAAAATAGGATGCACTACAAAAGTAATACTGTGCTATGGAAGAAGTATATATGTATAAATGCCAGTAAAAGTAATACTGTGCTACAGAAGAAGTATATACACAAATACTAATAAAGGTAATACTGTGTTATAGAAGTATATACACAAATGCTAATAAAAGTAATACTGTGCTATAGAAAAAGTTTATATAGAAATGCTAATAAAAGTAATACTGTGCTATAGAAAAAGTTTATATAGAAATGCTAATAAAAGTAATACTGTGCTATAGAAGTGTATATAGAAATGCTAATAAAAGTAATACTGTGCTGTAGAAGTATATACACAAATGGTAATAAAGGTAATACTGTGCTATAGAAGTATATACATAAATGCTAATAAAAGTAATACTGTGCTATGGAAGAGGTATATATGTATAACTGCCAGTAAAAGTAATACTGTGCTACAGAAGAAGTATATACACAAATGCTAATAAAAGTAATACTGTGCTACAGAAGAAGTATATACACAAATGCTAATAAAAGTAATACTATGCTACAGAAGAAGTATATACACAAATGGTAATAAAGGTAATACTGTGCTATAGAAGTATATACACAAATGCTAATAAAAGTAATACTGTGCTATAGAAGAAGTATATATAGAAATGCTAATAAAAGTAATACTGTGCTATAGAAAAAGTTTATATAGAAATGCTAATAAAAGTAATACTGTGCTATAGAAAAAGTTTATATAGAAATGCTAATAAAAGTAATACTGTGCTATAGAAGTGTATATAGAAATGCTAATAAAAGTAATACTGTGCTGTAGAAGTATATACACAAATGGTAATAAAGGTAATACTGTGCTATAGAAGTATATACATAAATGCTAATAAAAGTAATACTGTGCTATGGAAGAGGTATATATGTATAACTGCCAGTAAAAGTAATACTGTGCTACAGAAGAAGTATATACACAAATGCTAATAAAAGTAATACTGTGCTACAGAAGAAGTATATACACAAATGCTAATAAAAGTAATACTATGCTACAGAAGAAGTATATACACAAATGGTAATAAAGGTAATACTGTGCTATAGAAGTATATACACAAATGCTAATAAAAGTAATACTGTGCTATAGAAGAAGTATATATAGAAATGCTAATAAAAGTAATACTGTGCTATAGAAAAAGTTTATATAGAAATGCTAATAAAAGTAATACTGTGCTATAGAAAAAGTTTATATAGAAATGCTAATAAAAGTAATACTGTGCTATAGAAGTGTATATAGAAATGCTAATAAAAGTAATACTGTGCTGTAGAAGTATATACACAAATGGTAATAAAGGTAATACTGTGCTATAGAAGTATATACATAAATGCTAATAAAAGTAATACTGTGCTATGGAAGAGGTATATATGTATAACTGCCAGTAAAAGTAATACTGTGCTACAGAAGAAGTATATACACAAATGCTAATAAAAGTAATACTGTGCTATAGAAAAAGTTTATATAGAAATGCTAATAAAAGTAATACTGTGCTATAGAAAAAGTTTATATAGAAATGCTAATAAAAGTAATACTGTGCTATAGAAGTGTATACACAAATGCTAATAAAAGTATTACTGTGCTATAGAAACAGTTTATACAGAAATGCCAATGAAAGTAATACTGTGCTACAGAAAAAGTATGTACAGGAATGCCAATAAAAGTAATACTGTGCTACCGAAGAAGTATTCGTTCCCTTTTAATAAAGGATTGCCCAATTTTCGAGAGAGCATATATACGTCTTAAGTAGCGAAAAGGTTAAGAGGCAAACGTCTGGCGAATTGCATCGTATGATATTCGTTTAGGAGCAAATCCTGCACGTGGAATGGAAATCTTTTTGTCAGCGGGTCGACGCGCTTCGTCGCGGCGATATAAAAATATATTAAAGTGCAGATGTAAAGATCGCGGCTAACCGTTGCCGTACTCGCCCCCGCGTCTTTCTGCAACCGTGAAATGTTTGCCCGTGCTTTCCTCCTCTTCCTTTTACCCTCTTCTTCCCTTCCTAATTTTCCTTTTTCATCGAAACGCAGACGTACGCGCGCGAGGCGTAATCCACCGATGAATTCCACGCGTGTCCGCGAAGATGAGATCACGTTTCAGGATCACTGGGAATCAGGAACGTGTTAGAGATTCGAATACCTTTGCGAGAGCGTTAGCGAGGGAATATAAAATAGCTGTGCTACGGGCGAAGCAATTGAAGTCAAAATCCGCGCGAATTTCAAGGAAATTGAGATTTTGAAGCTGGTTTAAGTTTGAATTAGAATTGTACACCAATTAAACTACGTTCAAATGTGACGCCCAGCCTACGAATGTTTGTGCAAAATCCTATCTTTTTAAGTCAAACTAAAAGACTTAAACATAGATCCAAGTACTGGATCTATTCTTACGTTCTTTTTTGCAAATTGAAATTTGCCATAAACGCACAAAGATCCTCGGTCGATTCGTAACTGTTTGCAACAAGATCAGTTTGCAACAATGAATTTTTGATCCACCTAATGTTATCGAAAACTCCAAGTCCCGGAAGCGATCGTAATAACCGGATTCCACCGTGTATTAGATTTACGAAACTTCCAAGCATCGTCGTTACCAGAATTGTCCAGCGGCGATATTTCACGCGAAGGCAAGTCAAGTTTCGTTGAAGCAATAATTTTTCCCCCGCGCTCCGTCGACTTTCTCTCGTTCGAGGGGTCGGGTAGAAAAAGCTCGGCAAACTGCACTCGCGGCCGTTGATTTCATAAAGCTGTCGTCGTCCGGTTGGATCCTCGGTAACAGAGAGAAGTAACCTCGCTCTCTTCTTCTCCCGTTGCTCTCCCCGCTCACCGGAAGAGCAAATATTGAATTAAGGAAAGCGCGAGAGGAAAGGTTGCTTCCACGCTTCGTCTCGCTGGTTTCTCTCGCTCACGCTTGCTCGTTTTCTTCTTTAGGTGTTCCCGAACGCGTAGCGCGTCGAACGTGTCTGCCGCTGTTTCGGTGATTACGCGAGGATCCATAAATACGTGCAACTATGTTTGCGCTAGATTTATTTACCGAGTACGCAGCAAGTGATGAGAACGCTAAATTTCGCTAGCGAAAACATACGATGAAATCGGCACGTCGAAGAGCGTGCGTATTAATTCGCCGATGAATATGTTGTACACAAAAGCGAGGAGGAGACGGGTGACCTCGGTGCAGCGCACCGCGCTTTATGGCGGCGGGGCAGAACTATTCTAAATGTTGCCAAATCCGCCGACTCCACTCGAAGATAAAGTTAACTATAACGTTTGCTATAACAGGAAACCGGCGCGAATTTCGGTACGGTCCATTCCGAAACGAGACGTTACGTTCCGCGTGCCGATCGTTCTCCATCGAGCGTCATCTTCGAACGTCTCTCGAAGAGGAACGATGCACGATTGTGCCCATAATTATGAAAGTGGCCCAAGTCAAGATTTAAAACAAGGAATGAGTTTATCGGTTACTTCGCGTCACATTCGGTCACATCACATCTCGGTACGTCAATCGTAACAACTATTCGTCAAACTAGTATAACGGCAATGATTTTCCATCTTTCGAGTATCGTTTCCTTCTTCCCATTGCGTTGTCGCGATTCCGTAGCGAATCTTATTCGTCCCTTTACTCTTACCGTCTCTGTTCGACGGTTATCTTTATTTTTCACTCCGTATCGCGAATGATTCGTCCCGTTGAAATGGAATTAGGCGATAAACGATAAACAATGAAAAGAAGAGTGGGTCATTTTTCATACCGCTGTGCTTCGAATGGTTATGGGGTTAAAGGGCGTCGGGGAGAGGGTGGGGCGAGATAGAGAAAGAGGATGGAAAGGTACGAAGGCAAACGAAGAAGTAGACGGTTGGTAAGCATGTGCTTGCTCCAACTCTCCCCTTTCTCTCCTCTTTTCTCGATCCGCCTCTGGCAAGCCCGTTAGGCTAACTTGGGAGTTCTATTTGCGTCTTGACTTCTTACGTCTTGCCCCCCTCCTACCCCTCGGTCGGTCCGTTTCCCTCTTCGGCATCCCCCCTAGGAGAGGTTCGTCGTCTATCTAGCAACGGCCGGTCAGCAACGCGGTCAGACCTAATCCGAATTACCGATGCCACCGTGTGGAAAGCTTGGAAGGATTCCCGAACTTTCTGCCTCTCGGTTTTCCGGTTCGAGACACCGCGATAACTGATTATACCGCGGCCCGTGCCTTCGCATTCTACACCCGGGGAATCGCTACTATGTTGCGTTCGGCGATTTATTCGGCCGCGTCGGAGTTTCGGATAGCGGACGGAATGGGCGCAAAAAGACGGCGTATACACTTTCGACAGGGAAAAAGGAGGATGGTTTCGTTTATTTGGAAACGGGCTAATGTTTCCGTGTAATTTAGTATGAGAAGCGAATAATTCGAATAATTAACGCGTACAAAGGGTGGTGGGAATTTTAAGATCCTTGGAATTTATTTTTACAATTTATCGACGCGTATAGATCGTAGTGTTTTTATATCGTAGTTTTAGTATCGCCATCTTTCGCATCCGCGACGATGTTTCTTAGTTTATATTCCTTTAACAGTTTGTACTACTTTTGTACTATGTTGAGTAACACGATTTATTTGATGTATCGTAGAGCATCGTTGAAAGGGTTAAATATAGATACGATGATAGTAACTAGGTAACTTTTCAATGCTTTTCTGTTCCTTAATTGCTTGCATTGAATTTGAAATCGTCTAGTATACCCTTTCAAACTTTAAACATACTTTGGAATACATTTAAATAAGCTTAAATTATCCGTCAGATTTACTTTATTTAATTTCTCAGACCTACAATTGCTCGAATTAAATTTAAAATCATTTAATATACACTCAAAGTTTAAATATACTTTCGAATCATTTCAGATGAACTTAATTCATCCATCAGATTTAGTTTAAATTTAATTCGAGCAATTATAAGCCCGACAAATTAAATCATCTAAATCTGAGGGATAAATCAGGTTTAACGAAATTAATTCAAATGTATATTTAATCTTCGAGGGTACACTAAATGATTTTAAATTGAATTCAAACAATTATAGGTCTGACAAATTAAATAAGGTACTATATGTAGTACATCTTCAAAGTTCAATAACAAGTTAACTTACAATTGGTAATAATTAAAATCATAGAAAGTGTCGATTGCTAGGCACTTTACCCTAATTTTAACTTACGATTAGTAATATAATTAAAAGCATAGAAAGTGTCGATTATTATTGGCCACTTTACCCTAATTTCAACTTACGATTAGTAATAATTAAAATCATAGAAGGTGTCGATTATTATTGGGCATTTTACCCTAATTTCAACTTACGATTAGCAATATTTAAAATCATAGAATGTTTCGACTGCTAGGCACTTTACCCTAATTTTAACTTACGATTAGTAATAATTGAAATCATAGAATGTGTAGATTATTATTGGGCATTTTACCCTAATTTCAACTTACGATTAGCAATATTTAAAATCATAGGAAGTGTCGATTATTATTGGGCATTTTACCCTAATTTCAACTTACGATTAGCAATATTTAAAATCACAGGAAGTGTCGATTATTATTGGGCATTTTACCCTAATTTCAACTTACGATTAATAGTAATTAAAATCATAGAAGGTGTCGATTATTATTGGGCATTTTACCCTAATTTCAACTTACTATTAACAATATTTAAAATCATAGAAAGTCTCGATTATTATTGGGCATTTTACCCTAATTTCAACTTACGATTAATAATATTTAAAATCATAGAAAGTCTGGATTATTATTGGGAATTTTACCCTAATTTCAACTTACGATTAGTAATAATTAAAATCATAGAAAGAGTCGATTATTATTGGCCATTTTACCCTAATTTCAACTTACGATTAGTAATAATTAAAATCATAGAAGGTGTCGATTCGTGGACACTTTACCCTAATTATTGCGGAGCCAGCTAGCCTTCGCCTCGAATAAGATTGCGACCCTTTCGATCATACTTTTCAAAACGCGAATCTGCATAAAAATAGTCTCAATCTGCCATCGGAAGGTGGCGATAAAAACGGCAGGTAACGAGTAGAATCTCGCGAGCGCGATTTTATCTGGAAACCACTTATCGGGAGTATTTCTTGCCGTCTAATAGGTGGCGATTATCAGTAGCGTTGCGTGCCAGCTTCGATAATTGCGAGACGAGCCGTTGAACAGCTTCGGTAATGATCTCCGCAACGACAACCTCCGCTCCGCGATTTGACGTTCGATTATGGCAACTAATCTCGATACGTCGTTGCCTGTTCGATCCAAATTACTTAGGGAATTTACTATTGGCAGGTGCGCCAATAGAGAATTGCAAGTAGTCTGCGAATTTCTATTACGTATCGAGTCGTCCGGAAAATTACTATTCAATAGTAATTTAGTAAAAATGCTGCTATTCATTTGCTATTAATTTTTCCAAGTATTAACTTCTGTTTATATTACTATAACTTCTGATTATTTCTGACGAATTTTTATGAAATAATAATGTTCTTGGTTTGAGAAAAATATTGTCTACGAATGGATCTCCTAAATGTATTAATTTATATGGCAGGACTTTTGCGCATTTATAGAGAATTTAGACATGCAAAAAGACGCTCGATGCATGGAATGTATAAAAAGACATGAAGTATCTAAAATAAGGCATTTGTTACGATATTTAAAGAAGAGTGCAATTAATCCGCGTATTGATCTCGTTCCTCTAATCGTTGTTGCAAAAATGATTACAGGCGTAACTTTCATCTAACTGCATACAAAATACACGAAGTACAACACGATCGAACTAATCGTTATTACCTTTATAAATCGTTCATTATTCCATGACCAAAATCCATTTTTCTAATTTCTCTGTGTCAAGCCCAATTATTAAAGAAACTTACTTTAAACGTAAACGGTTGAGTACCAGTCAAGTTTGTTTTAGCGCCAAAATTTTAAAAAGTATTCGTAAAAGTGGAGTTAATCACTTTAACCTGTCAACAGTTCGATGTCGTCTTTTAACTTCGCAAACGCGCTCGATTATTCCTAGGCCCGATATATTGTTTATCTTCGGCGCGATCTCTGCTCGGGAAGAGTAATATTATTAACAGCGATCCGGATGGTTAATAAATCAAGCGTTCGCCGGTGTTAAACGCTGGTACAAGCAGTATAAGCGGAATAACAAGTCGATTTCCGTCAGCCGGTTTCGTTCTCGGGGACATTGGCAGCCGTCGCGTTATTATTTTAACGTGAATATTCTGGCGATCCTCACCAAGATAAATAACAATGCTTATGCAACGACCGCGTAATGTGTCCATGCTTCAAGGATACCGTGCTCGCGTTACTCTGCCCCGAAATTCCCAACTACGCCCGCCGTTTTATGCCCTAATTTCTGCGAAACGTAAAACTGCAGTCAGGTCGATTTTAATCCACTATTTTCGTTTCTCTGTTTCAGGTAAGCGAGCCACCGATTCTTCCTTCGTGATACGTGGACTTGTACGTTTCGACGGACGGATCGATTAATCGTAAGGTAGTACGATACGATTAGGGTTAATATTTGAGCTTGTCGAAAGTCAAACTTATTTACATTCGCTATTTTACAATGAGGAAAACTGTACGGATACAACTTACATTAGAAACTGATGGCAAATCTTTGGAACGTTTATAACGATCGCTATACTTTGTAACTATATGGATACAATCACGTGAATATGAATTAGAAATGGGGCACACGTGTATTGATGCAATTTGGAGATGGGGTACACGTGTACGGATAAAACTTAGAAATAGAGTACTGTTGTGTACTGTTACACAACTATGAACGCAATTTGGAAATTGCGTACAATCTTGACCACTTGCGCTGGAGTAACGTATTGTACGCGTGGATTAGCACGCATTGGATCTACTAAAAACTGCGAACGTTCGCTAATTAAAAAATATTTGCAACGAATTAAGAATCGTTAAGAGTACATTTTATACATTGACATTAAAATTCGGTCTGAAAATATCATAGAAATAATTTCTAGCATCGAATGGCTGCAACGTGTGCTATAGTTGATTTTATCGTAAATACTAGCTGAACAATTTCCAGCGCAAGTGGGGTTAACCCTTACACTGTAATCGTTTCTCGATTCGCTTCGTACTTTAAACGTAGCTCATATTGATCCCCTTGAATTTATTCATCGTAATTCCACGTAAAAGTCTCCGATGAAAAATCCGAAATAATGCCGGTAACATCTTGAAATAATCTAAATTGAAAGTGAAATGGAAAAATTGCTGAACCGTTCGTTCACTTAACACATTACGGTCCGGGCTGTTTGCGCGAAAATTTTTACGTGTAGCCGACGAAGTAAGAGCAATAAGTAACGACTATAAGGGAACTTTATTGTGTTCTGTTTACTAGGCATTTTCGGTTCACGTACTTACGATGTAATGTGTTGAATCAAAACAGGGGATGAATCAAAGGAGGCCCGGGTAATAGGCAGAATCGTGAAAGAAAAACTAAAAATGCAGTTAGAAATGTCGATAGCTATTTATTGGAGAACCGTCCGACTCAGATCGTCTCGTTTTAGGAACTAACTTCAGGTAAACTCGCCCACCATGTTCATTATTAAAAACACAGGTATGTCATCCCTACTTGTCCACGCTCCCCCCGACCTTCGACAAACCATTTACAGGGTGGACTCTCGCCCCGTCGCTCGGCAATGTAATGTGGGTGAAAGACATACACGTTAGGTCGATGCAATACAATTCGACATAATGCCTGTACTTTCCTTTATATCACATTATATATGTATATATATATATATATATGTTGTAACACATATTTATAGGTCGCCAGCATTTAATGCACAATGTGTAAAACCCTATTTACCCTTTGCGAACGGAACAAGATAATACGTAACTCATAATCGCAGAATTATTAATCCATCGACGGTAGAACTAAGCGAATTCTCGTTCCATTGTTAACCCTTTGCACTCGAAACTAGTTTTAATAATATGACGCAGGACAGCAGCTACGTTATATTTCTCTGATTATTGTAAGAACTTGATAAGTTATGTATTTTGGAATTGTGAAATTTGCCTTGATTTCAGAAGAAATGGCAATTGAATTGGTTAATATAGAATTAAAGAAACACGATCCCTTGACTTTTGATACGATTTACGAATGTCTCCATAGCGGAGCCAACCGAGTGCAAAGGGTTAACAGTACGATATACCAATTATATTACGTGGATCTTACTTTAAAAGATTCACATGCGCCCAAGAAATGAATAAAGATTGAGCAGCTAGCTGTGACACGCGTCCGCAAAGGGTTTATATATCTCCGGCACTTTACTAGCAGTCAAGGAAAAAACATATTTTTATGTCTCCGGATGGTAACGTGTTAAGTGTATTATATTTTCAATTATAAAGATGAATACTCTTGGTGTACATTGCAAGAGGTACGTATGAATGCAACATAGAAACTAGTCTCGAATTTATTCGATTTTCGATCTTCCTATGAGCGGTGCGATATAATTATGGTGGTTTCCGAATAGTTCGCGATTTGCTTGCATCAGGGAGTGCGAAAACTAGCGAAGCGAACGGATTATTTGAGAAAGGCGCATCCTTGGATGCGGTTGCACGCCGGGCGCGGTGTAAAACCGCAAGCCGGCCGAGGGAGGAATTTCTGGAAAATTGACGCGATCCAACCGAACATCCTTGAGCGTGGAATAGAGAAAAACCGCGGCGACCCTATAATCATCGCCTTCCCTAGGAATGTTAATTCCGTCGTGTCCCTCCTGCTCGCGTTTTCAGGAACAAATAATCGGGGTCGATTGAGAAACTTCGCGCGCTGTCATAATCCGAACCCCCGTTAATTTCATTCCTCGTCCTTCGTACAATTAACTCTTTTTCGCCCGTTGGCAATCTTAACACTAGCTTTACGGAACTCGTCACGTTGACGCGTTTCAGATTTCATACGTAACATTATAGAGACCATAAAATATTAATTTTCATTACATTATGTTAATTTCAATGAATACAATGGTATGAATATTGTTCGGGCCAATTTTGTAGGAAGTTTATGGCAAGGTTTAGAAGTACCGCTATTTTTGAGGATTCGTTAATTTAGTTTTTCTGCCATCTGGACGACACTTGCCAGATGGTACGATTCCCGGATTTTTACTCTTTTGTTATAGCATTTGTATAGCCTTTAGTTTCATTCGCATATTTTTCGTTAGCCTCAATAGCTATTACCCTGTCGTAAACCTTCACGGCCTGAGCAGTCTTCGAGAAGCATCGGTCACCCAACGGTTTCCACGGCCTATGCAAGGGGCAAGGAAACCGTCTCAGGTGTTGACCAGATGTGTCGCCCACCCCTGTCAAATTCTAACGTTTCGCCCCCCTTGGAGAACTCCGCGACCCCCTCCTCAGGGAAACACGCCGCGAGCGTAAGGGAAGGTGTGTCTTTCGAAACTAGGCCCGCTGATTGGAACTGCCCAAAAATTGGAAGGAACCAATCAGTGGGAAATTGCAAACTCCAAGAGTGGGGCTGAGACAGTCTCGTTAGTTGCACAACATAGTTACACAGAAACAGTCGCCTAGAATAGTCACACGAAAGAAGTCATACAACATAGTCATACAGAAACACATACATTAATAGTTAATTGTAACCGCTGCTCGTACTTTGAATACACATTAAAATACAGTCCACTTTTCTCTCTAAGTCACGAGCTCCGAACCGATTGAGAAAACGGAACGCGACCCAACAAATATGTATTCTACGCGATTCTCTTCATCCTCACTCTTCTACGTTCGAATATTTCTATGCGGTATACCGTATTTTAAAACGCGGAGTAACTGATAAACTCATTTCTCTTAAATTTTGACTCACAATTAGACCACTCTCATAATTATGGGCACAATTTTCATTGCTCTCGAAAGACCAATCTTCGTGGTCGCGCAGATGATTGACGAACCCAGTGGCGAACAACAGGCAACATCGTCAAGCGTTTCCCTCTTAACGTCAACGTAGAATCTCGTAGAGACTCGTCCGTCTTATCTTTCGTTTTTATTCTCGTGTCAGCAGAGAAAGAGGGCTCTAGACGCGCGGATACTCTCCAGCGAGCTATTAACCGGTAACTAGCGCTCCTAAATTCGAGGGACACTTTCTATTTTCGGTGCGCGTTACGAGCGCCTCGCAGTAGTTCGTTGACAAGCAACAGTGATTTCGTGTTTGAAAGTGGCCACGTGGGCGGAAGGAGAAATTATCATTATTATTATTTCATTTATTCACGGGATAAGGAACCAATTGGTGAAGAAAGTGACACAATTATAGAATGTTAAATGTAACGGAAGCATGGGACTGAATAAGTAATTACAAGGGGATACCGAGTAATGAACGTTTAAATATAGAAACGAATGGTTAAAGACGTCGACGAAACAATGTGCTGTCGATGAAACAGTGTGCTTTCTGTAGCGAGAATAAACAGACGATTATACGGGTTACAAAATATTTAAATATGATCGATGGTGCGCGATTCGAAATAATTCAAAATTACGTAGCATTCAGGAAGAAACATTTAAGTTTTAACGTTTCGATGGTATAATAGATTAGGTTATTTCTTCGAAAAAAGATTAAGTAATTTCATCTTGAAATCTTCTCTATTTGAAAAATCATAATTTATCATTATTGGATTTCAATTTTTCCAAGTTATGTTCAATCGGATTTAGAACGGATGGCTGAGGATGGGGATTAATAGCTTGGGTATATTGAAAATGAACCATTTTTTAGCCATCTTTCACATCGAGTTTGAAGGTGTACGCTAAATTTTGTGAGTAACTGTATAGGGTAGATGTACCACGTACTGCCACTTTAATCCTTTGCCCTACAATAACGAGTTACATTCGTGGTAGAAATTATGCTCTAGTTGCGATAATAGTACATTGTTTTTCTTAATAAAATTCTTAATAAAGTTCTAATTCCATCCGCAATATCGATTAATAAGGTCGAATATTATAAGCACAAATTACGTACAATATTTTAGCGTTTTACATTCGTTGCATCGTTAAAGTGGTAAATAGCTAACGTTACTGTGAACATTCTTTACAAAATTCGTATGGCAAAAGGGGTTAAATAAACGAATTCAAGTGGCAGTTATCTACTAGGGTCGTTTGCCCTATAATGATGGATCTTTGAGAGCGTATATATACGCGTTCAGCAGTGAAAGGGTTAAAAATGAAGGAGGGCGACAAAGGGTAGTAGGAAAGGAGTTTTCTCGCGCATCGATTTCCTGGGTACGTGCTACGAGGGGAATCCGTCGACCCAATTCTTCGCCATGTCAACAACGACGGTTATTTTCGAGCCACTCTATTCTCGATTGAAAAAAAGGATTTATTTTTGGGCCAATCTGTTTTCGATTGAACGTTCGAGTATCTTTCCGATCTTTCGTTCGTCCGATTGTTACCTATTTGGTATTGGGGCAACTTCCAGTTTTGCGAGGCTGCGAATTCTTATTCGGACGCGTATTTTTAGAGACAGACGCGGCAGTGTGAAACTTAACCGTTGCCCTGTATAAACGTGAATACCATTTTTATTCCTAAATATATAGGAATATTCCTAAATATATAATAAAGCTACTTTCAGCTTTAAAGTGAGAAAGGATGCGGATAGAGAAAAACGAGGTGCAAAATTAAGACTGGTTAATTGGGACGACATCAAAATTGTCGTAGTAAGGTTAAATGAACGAAAGAAGTAACGATGAATCTAAAATTTTAACGCTTTACGGATCGCTCGCAATATATACATGCGTTAAAATTTTAGATTCATCGTTACTTCTTTCGTTCATTTAACCTTACGACAATTTTGATATCGTCCCAATTAACCAGTCTTCTTTGCACCTCGTTTTTAGATCTTAGATATATAGATCTTTATAAGAGTGTTCTACATCGCATCTCGAAAAGGATAATAATTACCGAGAACAAAAATTCACCTAAACAGCGGATAAAGTATGTATCGAAGTTTATCTTAATGTTCTCATTTTGTATCCACTATGTTTGTCTTATAATTGCCAAAATTATCGGTAAAGCGTTACATTACACCTGACGCGTTACGATTACCTTTACTCGCGTTTGGAAAAATACGAATTCGCGTGTAGATTCTCTGAATGCAGCGATAACGAAGGTGCGTAATTTTGTGGGACGAGATGCGATGGAAGGAAAAGCGGAATCGTTGACGAGTCTCGTCTAGAGGCTGCTCTCTGGCACAAATCTTCTCCCTTCCTTTCTATTCGCGTTTCCGTCGAGTGGTTATGCAACCAATCCCCAAACGGGGTTTGCACTACCAAACATCCGAGGCATGTTGTCGCTGGTACATTCCTAACACCCGGTATGGCGTCCAGCTTTTAGTCTTGCCGGTCGTAAAGCCCGCGAACGCCGCTTCGCCAAAATTCGGAGTGGAATACCTGCTAGCTCGCGTCCCAATTGTCCATCTAAAATCGTTTGCCCGCTTCGCTATAATTAACTCGTGAAAAACTCGCCTGCCGCTTGTCCGTCTTTCTAGCTTATAGCCAAGTCACTTGAAATTAAGCAGAATTATTATTATTATTGGTTTATTCAATGGGTTGACCGGTCTTTAATATTAACTGGTGCCAAAGTTCCCTTAGTTTTCTTCTATTGAATATTATACCCTTTGTCTTACGAATTTTTTAAATAGTCATACTTTGTAACGTTAGCTGTTTATTATTGTAACTATTCTATTGAATGCAAAACATTGGACTGCGTATACGTAACATGTATTCGATAATCATTAGTCTTGTGAACTAAAATTATTGTTCCGGTTAAAATTAAGATTATTGCAAATACGGTGGAATTTTTATTGCGTTTATTTTTATTGTGCACCGTGCAATTTATTAAACAGACGCGAAATCGACGTGCTTTTACCATCCTCTGTCTTTCGAAATGGCTTCTCCTACTTCTTCGTCCACGTTTTTGTAACCTCGAAACATCGTTTCGCCTAGCAAAGTCGAAAACACGAAAAGGGACTTTTTGAACCTTATATTAGAAATGCGAACGTTTCCGTTAGCTTTTCATGCTAAATGTTAAGACGTCGCATTGAGACGTGAACTATAGGTTAAAATAGGGGATGCGTGTCTTTGGAATTTATTGTTAGCCATCGGTTCCGCGTGGTCGTCTTCGCGAAAGACGTATAAATACGTCGGTGGATAGGTATATACGTGGACAGCGGTACGTTTAATCACGCATCGTTGCTCGTTGGCAGCCATGAGCTTATTAAGCTCTGGCCACGCCTGAACGTTACGGATCAAACTCGCGGCAACGCGGTTTAATAAGGATGGTATTAATACACAGCCTATTTTCTGGCGCGAAATATCATTTTAATGCTTCGTCCAGGGCCTTTTGCAATCGCCACTGTGTATCACGCCTCGAGACGCAGCCACCGCGCTCAATCTTACGTTTCTAAATGAAGTCGCGTTCGAAGATTCCACGATTGACGAGATTTTTCGTAACATGGACCGTAAAACTAAATAGCGAATAGAGTAAATTTTATTGGGATATAGCACGTTTAGAACCTCTTCGCATTTAGAATCTATCCAATTTTAAATAACAGGCAAATCTGATGCTTTCGAAAAGATCGAAACTGTCGTAATTTTGTAGATATGTATTTGAAATTCAGAGCTTCTTTCTATTGACTGGAAGTATAATTAATGAATACAATCTTAATTTAATCGGTGCACCATTGAAACGAAACTTTAATACTAGAACTGCCAAAGCAGTCGAAATGACTTGTTCGGAATTTCTCATGAAAATTGTATTAACTTACTGCAATGCATTTTTGGAAATTTGCTGTGATTTTATCAATATAAAGAGGATGAATAAAGATTTATTTCCATTGCATTGTATACTTCTTCAAATACTTATTGGTTTAATTTCTTTCATAAACATAAGTACACCTTAATCGACGGTGGTTCTAGTGTTAAGAAAACATCGATTACGGGAGTGTAGCAAATTCTATGAGCAAATCTCGAAGATCGTAGCAGAGTTAACAGTTCGCATTGCATTCTACATTCGATTAAATTCGTCCCTCCAATTATTCCATCTCCGTGCGATTAAAAAAATGTACAGTCTTCGCCATAAGCAATAGCCAGCAATATTGAAAATAATAATAGTTTATTTCGGCCCTTCGGGCCAGAAATGGACTTGGCTTACAAAACTACATACATTCAGTCACATTCATCCCTCCGCTCCCTTATTACCTACGCTCCTTCACCCTTTTCTCTTTCCTTCTTTCTACCTCCCTAAGCCATTTAACCACGTTCTCGTTGGTTCTTCCCTCCACCACTTGTTCAAGACTATATTCTATTCTCTCCACTTCCTCGCACTCTTCTATCAGATGTTTTAATGTACCGGATCCTCGCTCGCATAGCTTGCATACTCTGTCTTCTTCTTTTAGCCAATACCTGTTATACTCTTCCAGATACCCACATCTTATTCTGGCTAATATACACTGACTTGCCTTACTCCCTTTCTTGACTAGGTATTCCGGTCTCATGGTATATCTTATGTACTTAAATCTATTATTGTATCTGGAGGCGGCAATCCTCTCATATTGCACCTGTAGCTGTATCTCCCTAGCAATATTGAAAATATAATGCACGAATGAGCATCGCAAGTTGTTCGCGACCGGACAATGGAGTGAATGGTGATTGCGATTATCGATGGCTACCGTGACTAAAGGCTCTACGATCCTTACTGACTTTACTGTTCGATTACGAAGTGGACTGTATAATTTCCAAATTACTCCGGTACGCTGTCTATTTAGGGACCGTCCCTACTTCTATTTTACGCGACTCGGGATCTGTTTCTCCCGAGGTGTACGCGGAGGAGTCTAATTCCAATCTGCCCTTTCCGTTCGCACAAGTTTCCATCGTTTTCTCGCCATTTCTTGTTGATTGCTGATTGGTTCGTTTAATTTTTCGTAATTAGCAATCAGCAAGCCAATCTCCACTGGCCACACCCTTCCCTTGCGCCCTGGGCACGCTACCCTGGGGAAGGATGTCACCGTGGGTCCTATGTGGGAGTGGGGCGGCAGCGAAATCTGGCAACGATGGGGAAATTCCTCCAAGTACTGACCCTGGCTTCGGTATCGTTACAAACAGATGTCAGGGTACCCTTCGGAACCTTCCCCGTTTATGACACGTCTTCGACTATTGAGGGCGAGCAAAGCAAATTTCTAAAACTAAGCAATAAACTGCCTTTGCTCGCCAGGAAATCTACGACTCTAATTGCATGCCAGCTATAAACGGAAATTCCTTAATCTCAAAAATAGCCAGCGAGGCACGTCCGTGTCATAAGTAATTCTTAACGGGATCCGCTAATCCCGAACACAAGTAACGATTCTCCACTCGCGTCTTATCGCATTGTCACGTCACTCCATCGTCGCTCTCCGACTTTCCTGCTATATATCCGCCGCCATACTTCCCCAAATATATTTTCGATATTAAAAACGAGTAGCTTCTTCGAGACGTTCGGCGTCATTTTCGCAAACTATTCCACCGACAGCTGTTCCCAAGCAGGAAATTAAAATCCGCCCCGGGCCGAAAGAAATCGGCCGTAGCGTGAGACGATAGCGGGAAGCCGATTCTAATTTCACCTTTTAAGCTTTCGACGCGTTCACGCCCGCGTAATCAACTTTTGCTTCGCGTACGCGCGGCCGATAAAGCCGGTGAAAAGAAAAAAAAGAACCCTTTCGACCTGATACACGGCAGAGGGACAAAGAGTAAAGCAAAGGTAAGGGAAGGGAGTAGAGCGAAACAAAGCAGCGAGTAAACCAGCGAGAGAAAGAAAGGGAAGGGTACGGAGAGGCCGTTTAATTCTGCTTGGAAGAAAAAGGGGGCGGCGGTGTATTACGAGGCTTGCTTGAAATAATGAGCGGCGAGGAGTCAGCGAATTTTCGAGAGAGCTCAATCAACCGGCATAATGCCGCTACACGCACGCCATTAGCCCACCGTCGCGTCGCGTCGCGTCGGAATATTAATTACTCAACCTACTAGCGCACCCTTATCTTCTACCGTTCGCCGATCGTTATCTCCCTCCCGTATCGTACGCTCCATTGACACGATTATTAAATCTCTGTTCAGTGAAATCGAACCACGTTTGGTTCGGCTGATCGAATAGGGTAAATGACCCCCGCCTACCGCCGCTGTTCCTACAACTGCCACTTTAATATGTTTATTTAACGAGTAAGTAACGTACAAAGAATCGTGAGTAAAGAACGTTTCTAATAAAGAAACGAAGCGTTAAATTGCTTTCGTTGACGCGCGTAGCAGCAAAAAGAATGCACGAGGCAAAGGGTTTAGAATGAGAATCTTTCGTAGCGGTTTAACCCCTCACACTACGATTATTTTCTTACTGTAAGGATGGTGCGGTCAAAATAAAGTTTGTCAGGGCTAAATGCAACGAATATTTTATTTCTTTGCTCGGCTCGCGCCTCGTCGTCGGTCGCTGAGCTTTCCGTCCGATCCGTGTAAAGTCTAAAAACAATCTGTTCGCGAGCTAGCCGACTCGCCAGGTCTCGTCCACAGGCCACGTTTATGGCCCTACCGTCAAGGGCCCGCTCGCTCTTACATTACCTACGTACGCTAGTATTAGCTGGTTACTGTTTTTATATCATTTAACTTACAAATTAGTTAAATATCGTTGGCAATTTTTACTTAAGATCCTCGAACCTTGCAAGACCAAGCTAAAATTTGAATTTAAATTAAAGTCCACAACTCGGTAATATCTGGTTTTATTGAATCTAAGCCATAATGCATAGAACGAGTGTAACTCGTTATTGTAGACCAAAGGGTTAATAAAGGAGGAATTCGCGTAATATTTCTTAAACTTACGACGACGAAAGAAATGAATTTGGGGAGGGAAAAGTTCGAAGGGATTCGTGCGCGTTACGTGCACTCGAACAATCGTAGATTCTATTCCACTTGCTATCGGCTCTTGGACTCGAATTGGCTCGTATCAAGCGTTCCACTTCCATGCAAAAAGAGAAGTATCGCCGCGGACAATTATAACAGGAGGTCGTTTATTTCGGTTATTTGCTTTGGGCGTACGCTTGTGTTTCGCTTGTCGTTACCTCCCACGATTTTGTTTACGCCGTTCAAGCCATTGTTGAGATTATACGGCGCATGACAAACAAGCGTTCGCGCTCGCTTCGTCCTCGTATTCGTTCTCTCGTACCACGAGGTTAAAATTACAATGTCCCTTTGGAAAATTCTTCTAACTCTCTCGCGGAAGATTAAGAGATACAAGCATACCACTTTCAATTCTCTTCGGAATTTTTATAATCGCTGTAAGAAGATGCGAAAATATTGTACGATATTTTAATATTTCGTATCCGACGCAAGCGTTAAAGCGAGTAAAATAGCTATCGAAACATTCGTACAGCGATTGGTTAACTCGCATTCTTTTCCCACCCTAAAATCCTCAATCCCACGCGTAAAACATTCTTATCCGTACCATTCGCGAACTGCCCAACTATTCGTAATTCAACCGCGAGTGGCCAGCTTCCTATTACCTATCCGCGTGTGGACGATAAATCACAGCTTTCTAACAATTATAAAGCAATTCACGATATGTCGCAATGCTAAAAGTGCAACGGAATCGCGAAAGTCGTCGTCGTCGGCCAACGAATGCACAACGCAACGATGACGCAACAAAGAGGTGGAAGAAGAAGAAGAAGAAGGAGGAGGAGGTTAGGTGTTTCGGCTGACGAAAGTCTCTCGCGAGATTCGCCGACGAATTCGCGAAAGCCGCTCGTTAGCGCGATTATTAACCAAGCCGCGGCTGATTCACCGTGCCGAACTTCTCCTCGATCCCTCCTCTGTGGATCGAACAATGAGGATCGAGAAGAAGGGAGACGAGCAACGGACCGTGAGATACGTCGGTAATAAGCCGGGGCGGGGTTCATTAAGCGCATTGTTGCATCCAAGGTAAAGCTGGCCGTCCTTTTTCTACGCGCCGCTCTCCTCTTTCCGCGCGAAGGATCCGCTTCTTTGACCGGTCCTGCCCCACGCGGACCCGTCGAATGGAAGCCGCGGACAACCGAACGTTTATTTATCCACGCTCGTCTCGGAGCGATGAAAAGGGTTCGGAGAAATTTTCAACGCGTCCCGTCGATCATACGGCTTTCGGTCAATTTTTCGGGACGCGCGGTTTGCCAACAGACAGAGAGAGGAGGGTTTATTGTGGACCGGAGGAAAGCGACCATTGTGACCGAATTTTGCCGCTATTGTCGCGCAAATCATCGGACGGGATGCATAAATGCTGGTGTCGATCGAAATAATACGGCGCGTGGAAAAAGTGGGGGATTATTCTGCGATTCGGAACCATTAGAATGCGGATATTCGTGAATTTATGGCTAATTTAGGTGAGCAAAATTGATGCATAGTAGATAGATATCTGTAATATGTAGAAACGTACAAAATAATTATCAAAAGCATAGCATATTTTGTTGGATTCCAGGAGAATTGAGAACGCGTTCAAGATAACTATTAGAGCAGTGTTTTCCACGTCTCACAGGGGGCCACATTGATTGTTAAGGGGGGCAATTCGAAAATGAACTCTTCCAAAGTTGAAGTTAACCGTATGGCGACTCTCAGTCGCTACTCGAGCTGGATAAACGTTAGACTATAGATACGATATTACACGCTTTTCTGTACAAAATATAAACAACGATTTATCGTGCCTTAACCCTTTGCGGACGAGAAGTGGTAACACTTGTGAGAGTACTTTAGTTTTTAATTCCACGACATTGAGTTTTCACGCTTTTTAGTTCCAAACCATTTCATTTCCAACGATTTCAAATGTTTGTTATTACGTTAAGTATTCGTTGCGTTAAGTTTTGTGCTTTAATAGTCCACATGGGTTCGGTAAGCCAAAAAATGATTAGGCGACTATTTGTTGACGCTCGACCGCAAAGGGTTAATTGCATGGAGTTTGCAAATGTCTAGCATTGTTGGGATCCGGGTGAAAGAATGATTGATCTCTAATACGAAAGTTTATTCAAGTATGATCTTGTGTCACGCCGAACTCAACTTACAGAACTTCGTGAAATAGAACGAAATGTAACGTAGTACGTATTTTACTTGTCTGCTTGATCTTTCTGTCTGGACTGCGCTGAACCGATTCACTTCGCTTTATGGTCAGGTAATATATATAACCTTCTTTTAGTGGTGGAGGATAACCTTAGCCCTTATAACTAAGTGACGAGCGTGAGTAACTTGTTTTGGCTTTTTCGTGTCTATTGGTACGATAAGTCGGTACTCCAAACGTTTAGATTAGACAAGACTATCGCTATTTGCATGATTGGTCATCCAACACCATTTTAATTCCTTTGGTACGAATAAATACACTTTAGTCTTCGGTAGTTCTAGTAGTGTTAATTAAAGCGCGATATAGACTGATAATAATAGAAGTGCTACTATGATTTAAGAAAATAGTGTAGATCTATTTAAACAAATGATTGGCCAACTTTTTAAGTCGTATATACAGTCCCTGGCCATCGAATTAGGACCACTACAAATCTGCGGCACATTCTCCTTCATACATTTCGCGATTCTCATCACTGTTTGATGCGAAACATTCGTATTTTTCGCGATTTGTCGCTGCGAAAGGTTGCCACTTTTCAGAAGACCACATATATAGGCCCTTTTCTCACAAGTTATGTCTTGTCGTTTTCCCATATTTCATAAAATGCACTTCCAAACTTTTAACGCAGACTTCTTATGAACGCTTCAACGATTCAGTCACAACTGATTCCCTTCTTCATCATTTGAACTTCTAAAGATCTCTCCTGCATATGTGCAACACATTCTCATCATGTATGTACAAACAAATCTTGCATTCTCCAAATCTCACCTCACGCGCTATCGACACTTGAGCCTAACGTAAACACTGGTGCGGCCCTCAATCGCTCATCACCCACACAATTTGATTATTACCACGATAGTAACAAATCAATTGTTATATATACATTATTATCAACGTCGTTTGTAATAATTTGAATGACCTAAGACAATTTTCCATATATAACATACCGTTATAGGCATAAAAGTGAAATTTTCGTACGTGGTACTAATTCGATGGCCAGGGACTGTATATACGTCTTTAGTAGCGAAAGAGTTAACGAATCGTCCGATGACGAATTGTACAGCGATTGTCCGATTGGCCTGTACGAATGCAAATGAGGCGAGAAGATTTTTTATTTACTGCGTTACGAAAGATCGCGCGAGGTGCTTTCGGACCGGGCAACTCGTTCCTCGCGGCTGATATGAGTTAATGCTTAATTAACAGATTCCTACCGGTAGGAGCGGCGCGGATACATCGATTACCGCGTGGCCCGGCCAAGCAGCGTTTAAATTCTTTAATTATGATTTTAATTACTACCGGCGATTACTACCTCTCGGCTCCCTAATTCAAATTCGGAACGGCTCGCGAACTCGTTCGACTCATTCGACGTTTCGTATCTTGATAATTTAATTTAACCTGGTGTGCTTTCTGCTCGATTTACCGGGGAATCAATTAAACGGATGTCGCATCTTTCACGGTTCTTAATACTCGCTAATTGCTAAGTACAATGATCGAGTTTTATATGGTCTTTCGCAAAGTGGCGGCGGATTTCGTTAATACTTGGGTGAAACGATCGAGAAACTCTCGCGATAGATTTTGACAAGAGATTTTGAAAGATTTCAAAGGTTTGGGAATTGCGAAATATGTTGGGATATAAAAATCCGAAAGCTTGCTCAGAAATGCAGAGGCTCGGATATTCGAAACCTTGAAAATTGGGAAGCTTGGCAATGCAAAAACTTGGAAATGCAAAGCCTTAAAATGCGAAGCTTTAAAAATGCAAAGCCTTAAAATGCGAAGCTTTAAAAATGCAAAGGCTTGAAAATACAATGCCTTAAAAATGTAAAGGCTTGAAAATACAAAGCCTTAAAAATGTAAAGGCTTGAAAATGCAAAGCCTTCAAAATGGAAAGCCTTAAAATGCAAAGACTTGAAAATACAAAGCCTTAAAAATGCAAAGGCTTTAAAATGCAGAGCTTTAAAATGCAAACCCTTAAAAATGCAAAGGCTTGAAAATACAAAGCCTTAAAATGCAAAGGCTTGGAAATATAAAGCCTTAAAAATATAAAGGCTTGAAAATGCAAAGCTTTAAAATGCAAAGGCTTGAAAATACAAAGCCTTAAAAATGTAAAGGCTTGAAAATGTAAAGCTTTAAAATACAAAGCCTTAAATTGCAAAGATTTGGAAATACAAAGCCTTAAAAATGTAAAGGCTTGAAAATACAAAGCCTTAAAAATGGAAAGGCTTGAAAATGCAAAGCTTTAAAATGCAAAAGCTGGGAAATGCAAAGGCTTGAAAATGCAAAGCCTTAAAAATGTAAAGGTTTAAAAATGCAGGGCCTTAAAAATGCAAAGGCTTGGAAATTCGAATCCTTGAGAATAGTAAAGCCTAAAAATCCAAAAGCTTGAGAATTGAAAAGCTAGGAACTAAGGAAGAGGTTGAAAAGTTGAATACTTATAAATTCGAGGCTTCGAACTACCATAGACTATAAAATTTGCCAGCTTGCCAATTGCGATGCTTGAGAAACCGTACGTCTATAAATCATTTTAATTTGTACTCGGTACCAAACGGTTTTTAATGGGTACAATAAAGCAGATAAATTATTCGATATTACGTATACCTATATATCTACAGTTACGGTAATTTGTTTTCTCATTCGAATCCCGTTGAACCAAGGGGAATGGGAATGAATCAAACGGAAAGCTCGCGAGGCAATTGGCAAAAGCAGATGATGAGATCTCGGCTCGTCTTTGACTAGGGCCGTGCGTACGCGGAACTCTCGCCGAGACTAGCCTGAATCAGTTAGGATACGCGATGAAGTTACCATCCGACTAAGGGAATAATCAACAACCAAATGCTGCATCCTCCAGAAGATACGTTTGCATCGGAGTCGGTGTATCAGTTACTATACGCCACTATAGTTACTTCCTGCTAGATTATTCTTTCAAACCACGCACCGCAACAATGATTTTCATTATCCTTGTAACGCGATAACGTCTTCGTAGCCTGTAACTACGATACATTCTTACATCGAAGCTCAAATTATCTTTATGCAATTAAAAATTATTCCATTACTGTATGTACATTTATATTTATTTATTTACTTTAATCCGTGCCTTTCGGCTTTTCACGAGTTCCAGTTGCATTAAGTTGCATTTTTACAAAAGCGCAGCCTATTCACGTTTTCCCCTGCTACTTCTGCTAAATCTGATATTTCTACTTAAACCTGTACCTATATCTATTCCCATATCTATAAATTTATATATTATACAATCTTTATGAAACATTGCCTATCCGTGGGTCATTTTAATCAGTTTGGCATTTCTATTGTTAAACACGTTAGATTATGGAAGGTTTTAGCCCTTTGCGGACGAGAAAAAAATAACACTTAACAAATTTCCATTCGGTTATGAATTAATCACAGACAGAACTTAGTAATACTTAACCAATTTTCGCCGAATTATTATCAAAAGTGCTTATTAGTATCACTAGTTTCTTACATTTATTATGTCATTTCTATTAGTGTCACAAAATTTCTTGTTTTGAAAATCGACATTTACCCAGAAAATTGAGAGTTTCGGCGGCTATCTGCCGACACTCGTCCGCAAAGGGTTAGGGATTAGAAGTAACAAGATATTTCTTCATTTGAAATATATGCTTTATTCAGCACAAGGAAGGCTCGCTCTGCAGTGTCACTAGCACGGAAACTATACTGCAACTAACTGTCTAACGCAACGCAAAAAAAGGTGTCTACGACACCACTTGGGACCGAAGGCCCTTTTGTCGCGTGTCGTAAACATTCAAGTCTGAAACTAACCAGATGTGTAAAAGAGAAAACGCATTTCTACGAACGTACGGAAAAGCAACACACACTTCTCGGTGAAGCTTTATATTTAATTTTTGTTACTTCTTCCTAACTATTCTATATAAATCGAACAAAACATTCAATTTCTATCAAAGGATGCACTGGTTGCATTAATTACGAGTAGGATTAACGCGTTAACCTTTTAACTACTGTACGCCGATACAGTGGCTCTCCGCTAGTTCATCTTTTACAACGATACGCCTGTGGCGGCTCTCCTGCACCTTTTTCTTTTTTTTTTTTTTTTTTTTGTGACGTTGGGGAAATCTTCAAACGACCTCCGGAGCTAGGGGGGAACGCAGCCCAGGAGAGTGTCGGATTTTTACCGACTAAAACCCCAACGGTGACCGCCCTCCCTCGGAAATTATTGGGAGCCCCGGGAACTCTAAGATGACTCCGGTGCTCCTCTTCCGTAGCCTCAAAGACAGTAGAGGACTGTCGAGGCTCCTTACCCGAGGGACGTAGATAGAGAATCTCCGTCCCTGCAACACTACGCGTACTTACGCCGTCGCACGGTCACGTTGCGATCGACGGCGTACCTTCCCAAGATTCGCCGTGCTATGGGAGCCTCCTGCCCCCCCCCCCCCCCGGCTCCCTGCGGATCTTTCAGCGACTCCCCTTTAGTCGCCTCGTACGACAAGCGGTGGACTACTGTAGAGCTATTCTAATCCCGATCAACAGGGTATGGCTCTCCTGCACCTACCACTAGAGGGACATACGAAAAAATAGGGCTTCCTCGAAAGTACTCATTCCAACAACTTAATCCATATGTGTATATACTGTCTTTAACCTTCCTTCCAATATCCCAATGTCTAAGGCAGGGCCTGCTAGGTAGCCGTACCGATGAGTCCACTAGCAGGCCCAGGACGAAACGCAACACCCTTCCTTTTTCCTATCCTATCCCCTCTCCACAGCTCCACACGCCATTATAGCGTCCCACTTTGTATCGTTCTCAAAGCTTTGCACATTTTTCTTTGCGATACGAAACTGTCTTTGTATGTCTCCCCATTCGCATTTCCCTTCTCGCAACGTTACAATTTATTCGATTGCACGTTTACGTCGACGCAAACGCGAGCAAAGGTACAACAGAGATCGCGAGATACCGATAGCAAACGTCTTCTCGCAGCTTCGCGATTCATTCTGCCGTAGCTATAATAAAAGGTTGAAGTGGAAAAGGAATGCGTTATTGGGGTGGCGAATGATGGAAATAAACCGATCGTAGGAGACACGGAAAAGGGAGAAGAATCCGCGGTTAGCGTGGAATTATTCAGCATTTACGACGACAGTGCGCAGATTTATGCAAGCGAGAAACGGTGGCCGGGGCACGAGCGGTTCGCGAACAGCTTACAGAGCGCTTTTATTGCCCGCTACACCGAATTCATTACTACGGCTCGTTTACCCGGTATTCGTCTGCTCGTTATAATTGCTCCATTGTGTCGAGGGACCCGCGAGGCTGCGACGAGAAAAACGAAAGCATCCCCGTGCCACGGAAAGAGAGACCGAGAACCTTTGAAACCAGTCGGCCACGCCATTGTGCCTCGCACTTTTCGCATAAAACACGTCTTTACGATCTAAACCGAGCCCCAATTACGTAACCGAGCCCCTTCGGAAATCGCGAGAACCGCCCGCGATTCTCATCGTAAACGCGCCCCGTGATTTCATTTGATTCAGGCAAGTTGAACGAATTGAATAATCGATAGTCGACTATTAATCATTTGTAGCACGTTTTCATAAAGACCTGAATATTGTATGATTGTTTTTTTCTTTCTTTCTTTTGGTTGAATCAAAGCAGAGGAGATGCAATTCTTTTGATTTCTAAAGCAATTCGAGTACCGATTACAACACGACGAACGAATTTAATAGTCAATGGATAAATTTATTGTTGCGAACATTAGTCTACTATGCGTTTGAAGTAATAAATTTTTTCCGTTGAATATTAAATTTATCCAACGTTGCTTGCATCGGTAGGTGAATTCCTTGCATTTTGAAACGATTCGGATACCGATTCAAATGAAACGAACGAACGTAATATTCAGTAGGGAAATTGATCGATACTAATATTAATTGGCCACGAATTTGTGGTACGTTTTTAAGGAGATATGATTTTTAAATGATTTCCTTTGTTCCATCTTCTTGGTGCAATTCCGTTAACTTTAAAACAATTCGAACATCGATTGAAGCAAGACGAACAAATTTAATATTCGATAAGAAAATTGATTTCTATGAATATAAGTCGACTATGCGTTCGTAGCAATCGATATTTCCGTCGAATATTAAATTTGTTCAGCCTGTTCGAATCGTTATATCTGAATTATATTCGAATCGAAGCAATTCGAATACCGATTCGCGCAATACAAACAAATTTAATATTCAGCATAAGGTTCGACTGTACCGAATGTAATCCGACTACGTACGAATTTGTAGCACGTTTCCAAAAGCACCTGACATTCCCCCGAACATCTTCGATTCGATCGAATTGTCGCAAAACGGTACGCCACTCCTTGCAACCGTAATTCGTTCGATTGCACAAAATTGCAAGCATCGATAAAACGCGTAAAGGCTAAAAGCAGCGAAAGGGTATAAAAATACCAAAGAAATGGAACGCAGCAGCGCGTTTGCAAAAAAAAAAAGAAAATGTTCATTCTCAACGCGATTCGCAATTCGTAGCACGATTGCACGCATCGAACTTCCCGATACGCCTCCGTGTATCGCCATAAACTTTCCCACCGTACGGCCGCGATATGCAAACAATTGTATGGATACTTGCAATCATCGATCGTCAGTATCTCTCTAATAACGCTTAACGGCAGGAGCAAAGCGGAGCGGTATTTTTCCCACGTGGCGTCGCCCCTGGTACCGGATCCAGGAGAAACTCGTTTCAAAAGGTTCGCTCTCTCGCCCCAAGATTCGACGAAAAACGCGCGCGAGGGCACGGCAAGAAGATAATGGGGAATAAACGAGCCCACGCGAGCGTAGACAGAAAAATCGGGCGACGGAAACTCGTTGGAAACGAGCCGTGGCCGTGGTAGAAATAAAGAAGCCGGGAAACGGGCCGCTGGGAACAACGTTAACTCGTCTTGTCCGCAACGCGCTGCTGCTGTTGCTGTTTGCTGCTTGCTGCTTGTTGCATGGCACACGTTGAATGCGAAAAAATTTTATTAGCTCGTACCGGTGCATAATAACGCGCGCAGGTTGCATGCGTAATGCAGTCAGGGCCGCCTCGACCGACTTTATATCTTCTCTTCGACAAATTTCCTCACCCGTCCACCTTCGCGGATCTCGTTTTCCTTTTTTTCTACGCGTTGCTGGAACAACGATCGTGCGTTTTCTTCGAAACCGCGATACCGTTCGCAGCTTTTCACGATTAACCCTTTGACATACGGTTACGTTGTACGGGTTATAGCACCGATTCGATAAGAAGAGATTCTACTTTGAAAAAATTGAATTTTGACTCGATTTTTAGCCTCGGTTCGTAAGACTGCGAATCGTTGTATAAAAGTTGCGTGTAATATTGGATTATTTTATATACCATGCGGTGTACGTATATAAAAGCAGCTTATGCAACATGCGTAATAAAAAGTAATTGTATGTACAAGGGGTTGGTCCTCTGTAAAGATACGTATCGTGGAAATGATGCGTGTACAGTGATTCGCGAAATTGATTCGATGGAAATGTGACGGGACGGTGGTTAAAACACAACACAATTCGAATGCGCAACACACCGTGGTCACTTCTCTGAATTACGCGTAGGATACTCGGTATCTCCGTATTAAGAATAGTAACGGGTTTTGAGAAAATCGTAACACGTTCAGCTTTGAGTAGTTCACAATGAAAACTGCTTCATTACGGTAGGTCCATGGTATTTGTATAGGATCAATACTTTGGTCGGGTCTATTGGTTGAGTCAGAGACGTGAGGAAGACGTCAAAGTTGTCATCCGCTTCACAGAAACGTCGTTGCAAGAGGATGCCGGATTATTACGCGAATTCATTCGTTCGGGAAGGAAGTGGAAGTTAAATAAGTGGTAGCTTCGTCCTCCGAGTAATAAAATATCTCCGATTCGACGTTTATAACTCCGATTTTTATCGATTCGCGTTTCCTCAAATGCATAGAAAGCCGCAGTCTAGTTTTATGATTATTCTTGGACAATTAACCGGTTATCTACCGGCTTCCGAAATTGCGTACTCAATGGAGCATGTGATTGGCATTTATTATATATAAATGTAGGTTAACAAATGAATCGAGAGAGGAAAAAGGAAAAAGATCGAGGCGTAAGAGGTGGTCTTTTTTCGACTCGCTTCCTCGTTACAAATGGGGTAATTTAGTACGCAAACAAGCTCGCATTCTTCCAGTCGTTTCTCATCGTTTCATTACGGTCGTTTTAAGAGCGAAGGGTAACGAAACGGTTCTGGATACGCTGCACTGCCTCGCACTTCATTCCGGTCTGCTTAATTTATGCGGGAATCGTTCGCCTGTTCGCTGAAAGGCGTTTCCTTCCCAACTGTTTTTCCATCGGCGTTACGGGAGCCCCGGTAACTTTCTAAGTACTCGGGAAGACAATGCTGCGTCTGGTGAAGCGAAAGCGTGGATACGGTGACGAGAGAATCGTTTGATAGATCGGAGTAAATTGACCCACATCCTGTCACTGTTCCTATAACTGCCACTTCAATTCGTTCATATGATAGCAAAGTAACGTATTTTCATACTAAATTCGGACTTCGGTTTAGGTAACAACACATAGGCATCGTATATTCGTTAAGATTCGAAAGATTCGAAAGTTTAACTTTCTTCCCTTGCCTAAATTTTGTATTTAAGATTGGTTAGCTTTTTTGTAGCCTTCTCTATTCTCTCCTACGAATTCGAATATTCGGTACTAGACTAATATCATTGGAAAACTCAAAATATCATTGCGATATTCGAACACTCCGATAACAGACGTGCATACGTGCAGTAGAATCATTCAGCACCTAGTCAGACCAGCTGATCTCCGCCAAGGCAGAGCTGCGCGCGACTTTTCTTACTAGACTGCGGATTCTTACACATTTATTAAGAATTCAAATATGCAAACAAGAGCGAGATGCATACTGTATACAAAAATACCCGAAATATCGAAAGTAAAAGCTTCACCGTGATGCATAAGGAGTAAGACAAATATATATATTACGACTGGTCATCCGTAGTATCAAAAGGGTTAAGGCTCCACTTTTTTAACGCTAAAACTACCAAACCTATCAATTGGCCAATTAGCAATTTATTATAAATTATTATTGTATGAACTTGCAGCGAGTATTCCATGAATTTTTGTACAGAATATAAATAAAGATTTACGCGAGTTGCAATATATATTGTCCTTTCAAGTATCTATTATTTTTTATTTCTTTGGTACAAATAAGTATTTATACTTTATTCGACGGTAGCTTTAGCGTTTAACGCTTGTAACGATTACCTTTTTACGTATCTCTTTCTCGTTCTTCCTTTCTATGCGTATTTACAAGAGTCTCATTTAAGGTACGTCGCCTTTTCATCTGCAAAATACATTATCGTGTTTTCCTACGAAGATCCCTTCCCATATCCGAAAAAATTTGCATAAAAATCTGCAGCCTGCTTCTCGCTATTTCAAACTTTTCCATCGGTGAGCATCGCGCGCAACATCTGCCGTGAAAAAGTATCGAAGCCTGTTTTGCATAATCTTCGACGCAACTGTATCGTTCTTACTCGGAACAAGTGACTCACGAAGAAGCGAGCAGAAGCAAAAAGGAGCGGGTATATAAAATTCTGTAAATTGTATCTACCGATGCAAAGCAGCATCGATTGCGTTCGCGCGAAATTAATCGAGAGAGCCACGGGCCAGTTTCACCGGTTCGTAAGAGAAACGAAGCCCGAAAATATCGAAGCCACGCCGCGCCGCTGTGCGCGGCGCGGCGATTCAGAAATCCGACTTTTAAATTACGCAAATCCGCGTGTCCCCAAACCTGGGACTTTTATTTTATTGCAACATTGTACGAAAGGGGGATTTCTCGCGCGGAGAAAATTTGTCGTCGCCTCGCATGTACCCTGTCACGGACATTGATGTTACGAGGATACGCGGCCATTTATTTTCAATTAATTTATTTACAGCTCGATTAAAGCGGGTCATGGACTTGCATCGGGTCCCGATAATTTAATGCCTCGGAAGAGAGCCGCGCGGGCACAGTAAAAATGCGTACTCTACGTACGCGAACACGCGTGTAAAAGGGAAAATCGTGCGCAGTGATTTTTCGGTAGAAGCATTTATTTTATTTATTCATAAATGGTTTCACCTAAAGAATACAAAATAATGGGAAGAAGAATATTAATTTCACCGCGACGCAATTCGATGTTTGATCGAGTTTCTGTACCCCGCAACTCTTTGACATTTAAATTAAAAAATATTAGGTATTCGCTGTTTTAATACTTTGCCAAATATCACTTAAATATTAATCCGTTTTACTGTAATTCAAGCATAATATACGCGTCGAGGTTGACTCATCGCAAGCCAAATGGTTAAATAACTTCCACTGTAACGAAAGAGGGAAGCACGAACCAAATTTCATCCAAGGGCTTCGTTTCCCTGCTCCCAATTTTCCTACTTTGCACGCATACACGCATACGCACACGTATGCACACACACACACACGCATATATGTATATATGCGCATAGCGCTAATTACAAACGAACAAAGCGCACGATAGCGATTTGCAAGTGGAACGAATCGCGTAACCGGCAGCTCGGCACTCCGCAGCCCCGGTGCTGCTCCTGATTCCCCGTCGGCGCGGTCCGTAATTGCGGTACGAATAAACCGCGCGCAGCACACGTTGCCGAAGGGGCCATGGGAAACGACCTGAGAAGTTAATACCGTTTCCACCGGTTACCGCGAGCCTCCGACCTCCCGTTTCTCTAACATCGTCACGTGCAACCCGCTGTTACGGCACTACGCCCACGCGGTGCACGTGCACGCGAATCGAACCGTCGCGTCGCGGCGCACAGTGGTGAATTTCACCGAAATCGTCGACGAAATACGAAGGAGTGGTTCAATTTCTTTGAGAATCGGTATGTTAACGGTTTTTTTTGGGCCATTGCTATTAACCCTTTGCGGACAACGAATGGTAAAACTTAAGAAGAGTATTTTCGACTTTGAATTCCAAGCCTTTAAATTTCTATGCTTTCGAATTCCAGGTTAACGAATTCTCAAAACTTCGAAGCGTTTATCAACGATATTAATTTAAACTTTTCTCTTTAACAGCGAACGCACGTCCACGAAACCAGAAAAGTGGCGATTATTCGCAGACACTCGTCCGCAAAGGGTTAAACGTTACATGTAATTTAGCCCATTTGCATCGGAGCTCCGAGTACGCGAGCAAGTTCGTATATCCAGAGACTCTCAACTAAAATTCGCACCATATTACTATTACCATATTATTATCGATAAATACTTTTACTTTCGATATTAATTTGAATTTACATTAGAAATACCAACCTATCGTTGAAATCTGATCTTCAGATCTGATTGCGTCCTTTAAGTATGTTAGAATTGAAAAGTGAACAACGATGAAGTTACTTGTACGTAATTAGAGTTAGATTTGTGGAAGAATTTTGTTCGCGCGAACGAGACGGTTATTTCTTAGTACCTGATTAATTGATTGCGAATTTTGATTAGAGATGGAACTTTTTCTGTCTACTGCAGCGCGCGTGTTGTTAGTGATTTTTACCGTTCTGTTACATTCGTATCGTAGATAGATGAAATTTTACCGGCTGACACAGTCGTTTCTCATGATCGAAGACAGAGAGGAGTTTGACCGATCGGCTGGACGTTCATCACAGTGACCACTGTCCGGTTGAAATTAATGAAGCTGAATCACTTCACGCCGCTATGATAGATTGCAAGTTCGCACTTTGAAGCTGGCCACATCTGGTACGCAGAACCCATTGAGCAACCGCATCTGAATAGTAGTATATTAATATGCACAACTTGCACTGCCTCAATGAAGCGGTTCAAGAACGATGCAGTCAAATAATTTAACCAATCTCCCAATCTTTGCATCTTCAAACCTTTGCAACTTCGAATCTATGGAATTTCAAACCTTTGGATATTCGAACCTTTGGATGTCCGAATCTTTGGATGTCCGAACCTTTGAATCTTAGAATCTTTGGATCTTCGAATCTTTGGATCTTGGAATCTTTGGATCTTGGAATCTTTGGATCTTGGAATCTTTGGATCTTCGAATCTTCGAATCTTTGGATCTTGGAATCTTTGGATCTTGGAATCTTTGGATCTTGGAATCTTTGGATCTTCGAATCTGCGAATCTTTGGAACTTCGAATCTTTGGATCTTGGAATCTTTGGATCTTCGAATCTTTGGATCTGCGAATCTTTGGATATTTGAATCTTTGAATCTTCGAATCTTTGGATCTTTTAATGTATAGAACTTCGAACTTTGGATCATCTAATCTCCGAATTCTCTAATTTTTCGATCTTCTAATCATTGGATCTCTGACTCTTCGAGTCTTTAAACCGCGAATTTTTTTAATTTTTCTGCCTTCGAATCTTTGTATCTTTGAATCTTCGAATCATCGAAAGTTTGCACCTTTGGATCCCTGAATCGTTGAAACCTTGCATCTTTAAATCCACTAATCGTTTAAAGTTTGCATCTGTAGATCCTTGGATCGTCGAAACTTTGCATTACTGTAGTTTTGTAGCGTCGAAACTTTCCGTCCGTGGATTTCCGAATCATTGAATTTTGTTCGAAAACTTTATAATCAATGCTATTATGTACTCTTCGAATATTTTCGCGTTCAAATATTCGACCGTATAAATATTCAAACTTTAAAACTTTCAAACATGCGAACGTCGCGAATCTTTACGACATGCAAGATTCAATCGGGTTCAATTACCATTAAGGCAGCCAAGTGTTATTTAACTCGTTCAAACGTCTGGGTTCATTGGTGGACATTGAGAAACAGATTGAATCGGAACATAATCACGGGCGTGATTGCGCTGCAAGCGTAAATCACGAGGCAGCTCGTTTTCGGTGAATGGTTGTTTGGTGGAGTTTTTGTACGGTCGATGTCCCTTAATTAATTCGACTTTACGATGCTAGTTCGTTCGTAATGCGTGTCGTTATGCAAATTAAACGCGAAGGGGATGATGATACGTGTTCAAGCGAAGAAAGCGGAGCCTCCGAAGAGGAAGAAACACGCCTGCGGCCTTCGGCTGTACGCCGCGCCGCAGCGATCCACTGCTACCCGTGCATTCCATGTAAATCGAACCAGCGAAAAACACATAAAATTACGTAATTGGTAATCATTACGTTGATGTTTATAAATGCAGGCATTCGTGAAATTATACGGGCCGCGTTAAAGGTTCCGGGCGTAGCGCTTAAACTTGCCAATCACTTTAATTAGATGTCACGCGCACGTAAAACGCGCGCACGCGTAATTACGGCCCTCCGCGGCCGATTCTTATCGACGCCAGCATTTTTCACCAACGTACTACCCGGCCGTCCTCTCTTACGATTTTCTTTCCTCGTTAATTTGTCACTAACCTTTCGATCCATATTTTTTTATTCACACCTTCTTCCCCCTCCCGACGCTTATTATTAAATACTCGAAACGCGTGTGTGCTGGCTTACTTTCTTCCGGTAGCGTTTTTAAACGTTTTCGTATTAGGGAATTGAGAAGGGGTTACTTAAGTACTTAGTAGTTAGTAGTTAAGAGCAGAGTTGTTGCGTAAACGCAACATTTCGCTTGCAGTTATATTAGACTTTGCAAAGATGTAGAATCTCAATGGAAGAAATAGCGACGAAAATATTGTCGCGCAAATCCCTGGAAAGCTCTTCGATAACCGAAATGATTGAGAATATACTTTATAATTACATTGGTCACGTTTTAATGTTCAACAGCACATTTACCACCCAATATTTATCTATAAATATTACGTGCAAACGAATATACAACGCCTACGTGTTGTTACGTAAACCAAAGTCCAAATTTGGTACGAAAATTTGTTTACTTACGATTCTCTATACTACTCTTACTAATTCTCTTAATTCTTAATTCTCTTACTACGATTCTCTATTTGCTATTAAATAAAACGAATTGAAGTGGCAGCTATATGAACAGTGACAGTACGCGGGTCGTGTTTACCGTAATTATCAAAAAAATCAATAACCTCTTAGGAACGATTTCCGTTAATGAGTTACATTAACTGCCGGGAACCTATTAATATACTTTCCACCAATATCCGACTATAAATCCGTATTATTAATAACAATTCAACCACCGTACGAAACGTCATTATCGAGATTTTACTTTTAAAATTCCATATTGTCTATTTACCTTACGGTGAACTCGTGTCTTCTCGTCTTAATACAAGTTGCAAATCGAACCGGCCGCGGCGATTAGATGAAGAGAGTCGCGTCGCGTTCAAATAGGAGAAGAAAAAAAGAAACGATTCCGAGCGCAACGCGACGCAATGCCATCGTTAATAAAAGCGGTAACGAAAGCGGATAGGGAGGGTCGTTCGTCAAATTGACGGCCGAGCGCGCGGCAGAGTAGCGGAATCCGTGAAACGTCGGAGAGAACCTGAAAAACCAGAATTGCCCGAGTCGGGCTCGAACGCGAATATCCCTGCCCCATTAATTGAACGTTCCTCCCGTTCCCGGAACGGTGCGCTCGTTAATTTGCGCGAGATAAACACCTGGAGATCCACGGAAGCGTGTTGCATAGCCGACGCGGCGCGGACGTGCAACCGGAGCCACGTCCGCGAAGAATGGGGTGTCTTAATGATAGCTGCGTGCACTCCTCTTTGCTATTTAGATACACTCTTTCGCTACCTCTCAAATTAATCGTTCGTTCGTCCTACTTCTTTCCCCCCCTTTTCCTCTTTTTATTCCCCTTTTCGGTCGACTCGAAGGGTTACGGATCTGTGAAACGGTAGGAAAGAAAATTTCCGATCGGCTTGTTCTTCGGTCGTTTTTCTTATATCTGCCTTTCGAGTCGATGCAGTAAAGGATTGCACGTCCGAAGTGGCCGACAAGAAACCATTCGCGATTTCTTGTTCATCCTTCTTCCGCCTTTTTTATCGTATTTACCTTTTCCGACGATTTAAAGAATCGCAGGCTTGATAATGGTTGACAAGAAACCATTTGCGATTTCTTATTCATCCTTGTTGTGCCGTCTTTACGTAGCAGGTAATAAATGTTTGCCTTTTGAGTCGGTTTAAGGGATGCTCGCGTATATTCGTAGTTTAATAAGTAGATTTAATTCGGTCAGACGCCAAAGCGTTTTGACGCGGAATTTTTATTCGCCATTGTTTCTATTTATTTCCCCATTTGCGAGAAATAAATGGGAATGGTAACCAATTCAAGCACTAGCTTTGATCCAGAAACATTTCGAATATTAGCCCTTTGCGGACGAGTGTCGGCGAATAGCCGCCCAAAATTTCTCGATCTCTTGGACGAATGTCGACTTTCAAAGCAAGAAATTTGAATTAATGACGCTACGAGGCACTTTTGATAATAATCGAGCGAAAATTCGTTAAGTGTTATTAAATTCTCGCCGTAATAAAAGGTTATCCAAAAGTACCTTTAGGATGATGAATGAGAATATCTGTCAAACTGAAAAATACATGAAAAAAATAAAAATTGAAAACGAGAACGAACGAAGATAATAGAAATAAGAAACAGATTAGAAAAGGGTAAAGCAGAACGGGAAAGTATATGTTACATATAGGGGGCATAAGAATTGTAGAAAAGCTTAGGTGAAGCATGACACAAAATTTACAATCTTCGTTAGAAGCAAGAGCCAGCAATATTAAAAATACAATACACGAATGAGCACACAAGTAACGATTCTCTCCACTCAGGCCTTATCGCATTGTGACGTCATTCCACACCGTCACTCTCGAATTTCCCCCCTATATATCCGCCGCCATACTTCCCCAAATATATTTTCAATATTAAAAAAGGCTGGGAAACGCTTCTATAGGCAAAGGGTTAAACAATCTTGACAATGCGTGTAACGCGCGCGGAACAAAAGCAACGTAGATCGCCGCGGCGAGGCGCACGTGCGTCGAATCGTGTTTACTTTGTAAAACTCGTTGGGCCGGAGAAGCATCCCGGTTGCGGTTTCACGCTCCCGACCGTATCGATCGCTCGATCCGTTCCGTGGAATCGATTGTTCGCGAGTTTTCTTGCCGGTTACGAGGAAACGCCGGGACAGCCGGTGGTATCCGTGGCACGGCCCGTTTTTTTCCCCCACTCCGCTTTCCAATCGCCTCGACTCCTTCGAGGAAATTATCAAGCGTTGCTGTGGGCCATCACATCGACCGGAAATGGGTCAGAGGATCGATTGCAATTTCGCGGCTACGCCGTTCGATGTACTACCATCCCGTTTCTCAATGTCTCTCGTGTAACGTTCGCAACGATGTAACAGTCGCATAGAGTAAACTACCACGCGTACTGCCACTTTAAGGCTAGCGCTTTAAGTAACATTGTTTAACTATTTTATCTTGTTGTAATATATGTAATTTAATCGTTTGGATTGACGTGTATATTATGGCGTCATGGATTATGGTCTAAAATATGTCAAATTCACGCTGCATTTTTAATAAATGCCAAATTTAATTGTAAATGTATTTTAAAACTATAAGATAAGAGTTTATGGTATGCAAGCTAGGTATAATAAATCAACTTTTGTGTACCCGGCGGGAATTCACACTATTACAAGTGACACTAAGGAAATGGGATCTAATTTTAGTATTAATTATTCTAACTTGTGCTTTACTTTACGTTTAATTATTTTACGATACTATAATTTCGATTATTCCAAATTGTTGCCTTACTTTCGATATTTTATATCATCCTGTATTATTTTCTACGATTGATTTTCCCATACATGTATAAACATCCGAAGTCTAGTGATTGCGTAATTATATTGCAGAACCAATTAGGGTAAATGTACTACGTACTGCCACTTTACGGTTCGCAAGATAAGTAATTTTATTTAATTATGTTGGAACGTCGTTAGCATAAAGATCGTTCCACTTTTTACATCTTTGTTTGTTTCTTATTTCCAACATGGAACTATTAATCTTTAGGTAACACCTTGTCACTCGAAAATTACACATTTGCCTATCAATATTCGTTACGCGAATTCAATTTCGCTATTACCGCACTATTGCAAGTACGTTAGATTTCGTAGAAAGGCAGCGAATTAATTTCTACACCAACTAAATTAAAATTCTCAAGTCTCGCGCACGTTGCAACTCGGGTCGCTATATTTTTATGCTGCAAAATTAGCAACTTCTTTGCTAATCTAATTTTGCCGTTACTATACTATCGTGGGTACGTTAAATTTCGTAAAAAGGTAGCGAATTCATTTCCTGCACACCTGCTAAATTGAAAATTCTCAAGTCTCGCGCACGTTTCGACTCGGGCCGCTGTAGTTATTAACTCGGCTGCCAGGCTTTTGAAGCGAACGATTCCCCAAAGAGCAAAAATTCCACAGTCGAACGGAACGGATCGGGAACAATGAATTGCACCACGGTGATTTGTTGGCCAAGTTATCGTATCGCAATCGCAAAAATAATCGGCATAGTTTGGGGTCCAGTGGGGAAGGAGAGCGACACAATCACGTGAAAGCGCAAACATTACTTTTTATTATGTTTCGCGTTAAACGGCATTGCTCCGGCGAGCCGCGCGCGGCTTATTGTGCGCTAAAACGGAACGAGAACTATTAAAATACCAGGTTAATATCGCGAGGATTAAGTGTATAGCTGTAACCGGTACACCGGTAGCGATCTGCGTACACACAAGCAAAAGGCGTGTCGCGCAGATATTGGCTGGCATCGTGAAATCGTCGTGCGTGCGAATCGTTGGCTGGCAATCGCTTCGCTGGCTAAATGGATGTTACGTAATCGTATGGAATACCGTGGCGGCGGCGGCGGCGGCGGCGGCGGCGGCCGGAGATTGAAATTGGACGATGGAGGAATAGATTACGCTGGAGTCCGTTTAAACGGACAAGTGAAATCGAAGCCGTGTGTATTTTGAAAGAATGATATAGAGTTTTCGAAGGCTAAATAACCGGGAGAACTCGGAACGAATGTTTTGCATATCGTTAAACGGATGAATCCCTTTTTCTTTTTTACCGAGTTTACCTTTGTTACGTCGTAACTGGATTTTTAGAATTTTTAGAAACGTTCAATTGCAAGCTTCGATAAATAATCGAATTATAGGATTCGATGCGTAATTCAATTGGAATCTTTAATCAATGATTCAATGGTAGCGTTGAACATATAATTCAATCGGAACCTGGAGCCAGTGATTCGATTATAATGTTGAACATCTAATTCAGCTAGAATCTTCAACATCTATTTCAATTGGAATATTCGACCAGTGATTCACATATGATCTTGAATAATTTAATTCAATTGGAATCTTCAACCAGTGATTCAAATTTAATCTTCAACATCTAATTCAATTGGAAGCTCTAACCAGTGATTTAACTACAATCTTCGACGTCTAATTCAATGGGAATCTTCAACCAGTAATTCAGCTATAATCTTCAACATCTAATTCAAATGGAATCTTCAGGCAGTGATTGAATTATCATCTTCAACGTCTAATGCAATTGGAATCTTTAGCCAGTGATTCAACTATAATCTTCAACATCTAATTCAATTGGAATATTCGACCAGTGATTTAACTACAACCTTCGACATTTAATTCAATTGTGATCTTCAGTCAATAATTCACCTATAATCTTCAACATCTAATTCAATTGGAAGCTCTTACCAGTGATTTAACTACAATCTTCGACGTCCAATTCAATGGAAATCTTCAACCAGTAATTCAGCTATAATCTTCATCTAATTCAAAAGGAATCTTCAGGCAGTGATTGAATTATCATCTTCAACATCTAATACAATTGAAATCCTTAGCCAGTGATTCAACTATAATTTTCAACATCTAATTCAATTGGAATATTCGACCAGTGATTTAATTATACATAATTGTCGACATTTAATTCAATTAAAATCTTTGGCCAGTGATTCAACTATACACTTCAACATCTAATTCAATTGGAATATTCGACCAGTGATGCAATTATAATTGTCGACATTTAATTCAATTGGAAACTTTAGCCAGTGATTCACCTATTATCTTCAACAATTTAATTCAATTGGAATCTGCAACCAGCGATTCGGCTATTATCTTCAACAATTTAATTCAATTGGAATCTGCAACCAGCGATGCAGCTATAATCTTCAACATCTAATTAAATTGGAATCTCTAACCAGTGATTTAACTACAATCTTCGACATCTAATTCAATGGGAATCTTTAACCAGTAATTCAGCTATAATCTTCAACATCTAATTCAAATGGAATCTTCAGGTAGTGATTGAATTATGATTGTCGACATTTAATTCAATTGGAAACTTTAGCCAGCGATTCACCTATGATCTTCAACAATTTAATTCAATTGGAATCTGCAACCAGTGATTCAATTATAATCTTCAACATCTAATTCAAAAGGAATCTTCAACCAGTGATTTAACTACAACCTTCGACATTTAATTCAATTGTGATCTTCAGTCAATAATTCAACTATAGTCTTCAGCATTTAATTCAATTGGAATATTCAACCAGTGATTGAAATATAATCTTCAACAATACAATTGGAATCTTCAGCAAGTGATTCGGCTATACAGTTGAACATCTAATTAATTCAGAATCTTGAAGCAGTGATTCAGTTGTAGCGTTGCACATCTAATTCGATCGGAACCTTCAACCAGTGATTCAATTATAATGTTGAACATCTAATTCAGCTAGAATCTTCAACATCTAATTCAATTGGGATCTTGAGCCAGTAATTCAACTATAATCTTCAACATTTCATTCAATTGGAATATTCAACCAATGATTCAATTATAATGTTGAACATCCAATTCGATCGGAATCTTCGGCCGCCTGATTAGATCATAAAATTCAATACCTAATTCAATTAATCATCATCGTCAGAAACTTCGACCGTAATTATCAACATCAAATTCAATTGCAACGTTCAACGTTCACTTCGATTGCGATCTTCGCTGCCTCGTTCGACGAACAATAATCTTTCTTGCCGTTGCATTATCCTTTACGAATTCATTCAACGAGTTCGTAAAACGGCAATCTACGATTCTATCCCACGGGGAGGCTTTACATAACGTTGGAAAAATCTCTAATACTCACGCATGTATCTTTTAGCATTCGCTCGTATAGCAATCAGATGTGAACTATTATCCCAGAAGGCGAGGTTCGAGCGATCACCAAGGCGTGTGTTTGCTTCGCGAGAAAAGAGGATTACCATCTTGCTTGGCAGCGTTCGATTATTTTTATTGCCGCCGCCCATTACGTCAGCCTTACATTTAAACGCTCAAGACTCACGCGACCCTCGAATCGATTCAGCCGATTGGTCATTGAAAAATCATCGCGCGTTATAGGCGAGCCGTAAAGCCGTAATTTATGCGTAATTTGCTTGCACATCCTCTGCCTGTAAATTGTAATATCGTCGCCGGACAAATGACTCAAACATTTTTATTCCCATCGAACCTTATTTTCTCCATTCTCTTTACATCCAAACTGGCTCATTGCGTTGTTGGATGACCGACCTAATGACTCAACGCAGATAAGCATATCAGAACCGCTGTGTCCAAAATAACTGGAGTCAGCCTTGTTTTTCGCATCCTAGGGAAAGTATGCAATCGTCTCATCCAAGACTAGTTAGCCACCAGTATTGTACTAAGGGTTAACCATCACTAGTACTAAGATCACAGTACTATCACTAATATTGTTACAGTAAGGTACTAAGGGTTAACCATCACTAGTACTAAGGTCACAGTACTATCACTAATATTATCACAGTAAGGTATTAAGGGTTAGCCATTACTAGTACTAAGGTCACAGTACTATCACTAATATTACCACAGTAAGGTACTAAGGGTTAGCCATCACTAGTACTAAGGTCACAGTACAATCACTAATATTATCACAGTAAGGTACTAAGTGTTAGCCATCACTAGTACTAAGGTCACAGTACTATCACTAATATTACCACAGTAAGGTACTAAGGGTTAGCCATCACTAGTACTAAGGTCACAGTACAATCACTAATATTATCACAGTAAGGTACTAAGTGTTAGCCATCACTAGTACTAAGGTCACAGTACTATCACTAATATTACCACAGTAAGGTACTAAGGGTTAGCCATCACTAGTACTAAGGTCACAGTACTATCACTAATATTATCACAGTAAGGTATTAAGGGTTAGCCATTACTAGTACTAAGGTCACAGTACTATCACTAATATTATCACAGTAAGGTACTAAGGGTTAGCCATCACTAGTACTAAGGTCACAGTACTATCACTAATATTATCACAGTAAGGTATTAAGGGTTAGCCATCACTAGTACTAAGGTCACAGTACTATCACTAATATTACCACAGTAAGGTACTAAGGGTTAGCCATCACTAGTACTAAGGTCACAGTACTATCACTAATATTGTTACAGTAAGGTACTAAGGGTTAGCCATCACTAGTACTAAGGATCACCGACATCTTCCCTCCGAAAAAGCCTAACAGATTTATAAGGACTACTACCATTAGAGTAAGCGCTATTTCTTTCGATCCTATTGCGGTAGCGATCTGTACGTAACTGTGCGTTTCCGCGTCGTTCGTCGCGTCCGGAGTTGTATAATTGAAACGCCCCGAAATATATTTGGTATTGAACAAATCGGACTTCGCGTTTCTCACCCGGATCACAGCAACATCCTTTACCGATTCAGCCTTGCGATCCTTCCGCGCAGAGGTCTTGGAGACAAGTAGAATAACATCGTAGCCGTGAATCGAATGATTTTTTTTAGGATACCTTAACCCTTTTCCCTACGATTATTTTATTGCTTACGTATGCTAGCATTAGCCGATCGCTGCTTTCGAATCGTGTTACGTACAAATCGTTTGGATATCGTTGATTTGCAAGTGTTCGAATTCGCAAGCTTTTGGATTTCTAAGCGCTGCAATCTACAATTATTTCAAATTCTATGCGCTTCGATCGCCAAGCGTTGCGATCTACAAGCTTCCGAATTTCACACCATCGAATTTCCAACATTTTTAATTACGAGCCCTCGAATTTTTAATTGCTCGAATTAGCGGGAATAAATATCGCATTTTCACGTCTATAAATTGTCGTACCAAAAGAGTTAAGCTTACTCTTTACACCGATCATTAGAAGATCCTAATGTTCCCGAATCCAATCATTCTTAACCCTTTGCCCTAAAAGAGTAGTCATGTACCAAGAGTCAGGTACCAAGTGGTAGAAATTATGATTTGGTTGCGCGAAAAATATATCGCATCTTTCGATAAATTTCAATTTCAATTCTATCTGCAATTTCAGTTTCTAACGCTGAGTATTGGAAGCATAAATTGCGTGCGATATTTCGTCGTTTTGCAACAAACAACTTTAAAGTAACAAACAGCTGACATTACTATAAGTATTCTTTTAAAATTCGTATGGCAAGGGATTAAATCAATCTCCACCGCGATGAATCTCGGCGCGAATCATTTTCAAAACCAGCTTAACGTTCCCCTTTTCCCCGAGCCAAAATTTCTTTCTATAGCCTCCGAAAGAACGGATGATTCGGATCTAAAGAACGTACCAAGATCTACGCGAGAACGCATTACGCAGGCATTCGAGAAACGGCAACGTCGGATCGCTATCAGTGGATTATGTAATCCCGTAAACAGGATAACTTTCCGGGTAGACACGGTGAGAGGCGAGCATTGACAGGGATCCGATAATATTTGGAGAGATCTCGTAATCGACGAAATTACACGGTCATCGCGCGTGGGCATCGGCCAGTGGTCTCCAAACAAACCGTACGCGCGCCACCTATGGCGAATCTTGCCGATTATTTTTTCAAACGATCGCCGATTGGCAAAAGAACGCGGCTGGCAAATGTTAACGCCACGTCCAACTTGATCGCGTCATTCCCTTGTCTTTTCCCGATCGCGTCGATTGTTTTTGCCTACGAGCCCACGGCCGTTCTACTCCTGCCCAATTGATCTGTTCGAGGCGTTGCATATGTACATACGTTCGTATCTACGCGTTTTTCATCCTTCGAACGATTCAATTTCAATCACTGCGTGGGCGAAGTACGACGTTCGCATTTGGAATTATCGTGAACGAAAAGTGCGTTACCCAGGGTTTTCCGTTGCTTTGGAATTAATTAGAGAAAAGGTGAGCTACTCGTTTTTACGTACGAATGGTGAAATTGTGGTGGGGAATTTGTTTTACCGCGACGTGTAATCGTTAAGTGGTTAATAACGTGATTGGTTCACCGCGGATTTCTTTCTTTTTTTGGCATTTGGGGAGAAATTTAAAAGTGCGATGCGTGCATAAATGCACGCGATACGCGGAAGTGTAAAAATATTTAAAGCAAAGTGTATCTTATAATATTTGGAAGACGATACTAAAATCCATCTTTTTATTTCCATTTACAAAAATATTAATTTGCGTGAACATACATAGTATAATTGTAACGATTTGTACCTTATTTTATCAGACTACTTCGTTTTGTCTAAGTTTTCCACGTTTAATTCATTTCCTAAGTCATTATGGATTCCATTTCTTCATTTCCATTTAGAAAAATATGAATTAGTATAAAACTGCCCCATTTCTTCTACTTAATTAATTTTCTAAGTCACTGTAGCTTCTATTTCTTCATTTCCACTTAGAAAAATATGAATTAGCATAAAACTGCCCTATTTCTTCTATCTAATTAATTTCCTAAGTCATTGTAGTTTCCACTTCTTCATTTCTACTTAGAAAAATATGAATTAGCATAAAACTGCCCCATTTTTCCTGCCTAATTAATTTCCTAAGTTACTGTAAACTCTATTTCTTCATTTCCACTGAAAAAAATATGAATTAGTATAAAACTGTCCCATTTCTTCTACCTAATTAATTTTCTGAACCACTATAGACTCCATTACTTCAGTTCCACTTAGAAAAATATGAATTAGTATAAAGCTACCCCATTTTTCCTACGTGATTAATTTCCTAAGTTGCTGTAGTTTCCACTTCTTCATTTTTACTTAGAAAAATATGAATTAGTATAAAACTATCCCATTTCTCCTACCTAATTAATTTCCTAAGTCGCTGTAGTTTCCACTTCTTCATTTCCAGTTAGAAAAATATGAATTAGCATAAAACTGCTCCATTTCTCCTACCTAATTAATTTTCTGAACCACTATAGACTCCATTACTTCAGTTCCACTTAGAAAAATATGAATTAGTATAAAGCTACCCCATTTTTCCTACGTAATTAATTTCCTAAGTTGCTGTAGTTTCCACTTCTTCATTTTTACTTAGAAAAATATGAATTAGTCTAAAACTATCCCATTTCTCCTACCTAATTAATTTCCTAAGTCGCTGTAGTTTCCACTTCTTCATTTCTACTTACAAAAATATGCATTAGCTCAAAGTTACTCCATTTAATCTAACATTGTCTTACCTAATTAACTTTCCGAATCACTATAAATTCCATTTCTCTATTTCTATTCACAAAAAAAAAAATATGAATCAGCATAAAGCTACCCCATCTAATCTAACTTTCCCCTATCCAATTAATTCCCTAAGTCATTATTATCAAACTACTCCAATTTTGTCCAACTTTCCCCTCGCTTAATTAACCTCGCTATATTTCCATCGACAAAAAGGACAAGCCCGCATAAATATTTCCAGTCCGCGAACCAGAAAATATCGAACGAGATTAAAATCGATCCACTCGGATACCGGAACAACGTAATGCAACTAGAAAAGAGCTCCACCGATCGCGTTGCGAATAGTCGAACGGCGAATCGCGTACGATAACGCGTAACGCGGTTTTAAAGGATCGCTGGTCGCTGGCGTGTTTTATCTACGATCGAAGCGTGCGCGCGAACGTCGCGTCGCGTCGCCTCGTCGCGCGGCAAACGAGACTACATTAATTCCGATGTCGCTTTAATCAACGGTGCAGAAATCGCGGGGATCGGCGTTCACAGCCGCGGACCGATAACATCGTTTCCGCGCGTTAGCGTGTACGATCGAGCGAGGTGTTAAATATCGGTGATTTCAGCTGTTCTTACAAGCTCGTTAAAACGTCGCAGGTACAAGTCGCGAGCTGCTCGTTAATAAGTCGACACCGCGATCAACAACTTCATTCCGCTTCATTTTGGTCACTTTAAATCCCTACGTCTTTCAGACGCTTTTACGGTTTCTCTATTCTCGTTCCTGATTTTTTCTTCTTTTTTTTTTTAACACTTTCGCGGTTGTACCTAACGAAGCGACGAAGAATACGGGAAGAAGGATATAAAGACTGGGTTTATTTCCACCGGCGTGCACTTTGATTGTCCGATACGAAGAATATGTGACTTTAACGGCTAACGAATGACGCGATAGTTCGAACTTATTTCGCGAGTCTTACGTCTTCTATAAATATCTTCCTTTAAATTGTAGAGGATATCTTCTATTATATCTTCCGTGTAGTTTATGGAATAATTTAAATGCGTTAACTTGTATCGTCTGTTAGTACCTTCCTTTAAATCGTGGAAGATATCTTTTATATATCTTCCATGATGTTTATCGAGTAACTTAAATTTATTAAATTATATCTTCTATAAATAGTTTCCTTTAAACTGTAGAAGAAAGATATCTTTTATATATCTACCGTGTAGTTTATGGAGTAACTTAAATTTATTGACTTATATCTTCTATAAATAGTTTCCTTTAAATTGTAGAAGAAATATGTCTTCTATATATCTTCCGTGTAGTTTAGGGAATAATTTCGATTCGTTAACTTGTATCTTCTGTTAGTACCTTCCTTCAAATCGTGGAAGATATCTTTTATATATCTTACATGAAGTTTATCGAGTAACTTAAATTTATTGACTTATATCTTCTATAAATAGTTTCCTTTAAATTGTAGAAGAAAGATGTCTTCTATATATCTTCCGTGTAGTTTAGGGAATAATTTCGATTCGTTAACTTGTATCTTCTGTTAGTATCTTCCTTCAAATCGTAAAAGATACCTTTTATATATCTTCCATGAAGTTTATAGAATAACTTAAATTTATTAACTTATATCTTCTATAAATAGTTTCCTTTAAATTGTAGAAGAAATATGTCTTCTATATATTTTCCGTGTAGTTTAGGGAATAATTTCAATTCGTTAACTTGTATCTTCTGTTAGTACCTTCCTTCAAATCGTAAAAGATATCTTTTATAAATATATATATATATATCTTCCATGAAGTTAATGGAATGACTTAAATTTATTAACTTATATCTTCTATAAATAGTTTCCTTTAAATTGTAGAAGAAAGATGTCTTCTATATATCTACCGTGTAGTTTAGGGAATAATTTAAATGCGTTAACTTGTATCTTCTGTTAGTACCTTCCTTCAAATCGTGGAAGATATCTTTTATATATCTTCCATGAAGTTTATCGAGTAACTTAAATTTACTAACTTATATCTTCTATAAATAGTTTCCTTTAAATTGTAGAAGAAAGATTTCTTCTATATATCTACCGTGTAGTTTAGGGAATAATTTCAATTCGTTAACTAATATCATCTATAAGTATCTTTCCTTAACCCCTTGCCCTACGATTATTTTGTTACCTACGTGTGTTACCATTAGTTGATCATTGCTTTCATATCATGCCACGATCAAATCATTTAAATATTACAGGAAATTTGTATTTAATAACCCTCAATCATATCGGACAATGCCAAAATTAGAATTTGAATTAAATTTCATCCTCAATGATAATCATTTTTGTCGAATCTACGCTAGAATTTATAAAACGAGTGTAACTCGTTATTGTGAGGCAAATGGTTAAATTGTAGAAGATGTCTTCTACATATCTTTTACGAAGTTTATCGAAGAATTTAAATTTATTAACTTATATCTTCCACAAATAATCTCCATTAAACTGTAGAAGAAAGATATCTTTTATATATCTTCCGTGTAGTTTAGGGAATAATTTCAATACGTTAACTAATATCTTCATTTAAATTGTAGAACATATCTTCTATATATCTTTTACGAACCTTGTCGGTTAATTTAAATTCGTTAATAAACTTCAATGAATCGTAATTCCAACATCGTTTTGCGACAAAACTGGAACGATTTTTATGTTAACGACGTTCTAAAATAGTTAAGTAAAGTTACTCGCGAATCTTAAAGTGGTCGTACGCGGTACATCTTGTACCTTGGTAACGAAAATCATTTTGCTTTTGTTCGTGACGACGGGAGAAGAGGATCGCACTCGCGCGAGCGCGCGCGCAAAAGTCAGATAATTCGGAGAGAGTGCATAAATCGAAGGACAGATGGATCCTGTCCGGGTGGGCCGCAACACCATCGCCCAGGGCGGTGTCGTAATAACGCGCGCGAGGGTTATATTTTAATCTTTGACGCCTCCTTTTAAATTATTATCCGGCAATTAAAAATCCTCCGTGCGAGCCGTGGCTCGCGCGAACGCGCGCTGCACTTTTAAAATCCTCTCCTCGCGATACTTTTAAAACGCAATCGCGCCGCGTCTTTATGCATATTCAAATTCCACTCCTCTCGATCGCTCGTGGCTCGCCGCGAGGAGTCGCCACCCTAACCTGCCTACAGCAACGGTACGGCGAAGAAGGGGTTGAGAGGGAGGAGGGGACTCTTTTAATTTTCCGCCACACCTTCGCGTGGAAGATCCGGATTTGCCTGTGGGGCGAGCTTGCGAAATCGAAAATCACCGTTCGCTGCCTGTCGCCTGGCTCCTCGATCGAAACCCCTTCTTTGTCCTCCCGAAGAGGATTCGATACCCACCTCTCTTTTAATAACTATACTTTGCGATTCGTTAAGCTGCTTCGTTACAGTGCCCGTTTAAAAGAGCCATCCTTGTGTCCCGCGGGAAGAGGATAGCTTTAGAGGAGCTCGGCGAATGTTGGAAGAAGACATTGAAGAGGAGGAGGAGAGGAGAAAAGAAAAAAAAAAAAGAAAAATCGGGTTTAACGGCGCGGAAGCTAGTTATCTCGAGGGACGAAATATTCCTGTGGCCCCTGTGGGAAGGGAACGCGGACCGATCGGCCACGCTCTCCTGCGATTGATCGAGGAACGAAGGGAAGGATCGATCGATCGGCGGTATGGGCAATTTGGAAGGTCCCAGTCATCCGGTGGATTTCGGCGACCGACTTTGGGGCTTCCCATGTCTCCTCGGCCGAGCTGTCGCGCCGTTACGAGCGACAAAAGCGATTTACGATCATATTCCCAGTTAATTATAGCGATTGCCGATTCGTTACGATCGCGGCCACCGCGTTGAAGCACGCTCTCTTTGACATTCGCCTTCCTTCGCACTACGGCCCACTTCTGCTAAGAGTGCTTCTTCTTTCGAATATGATAGATGTATTTACCACGCACTGCTAACTTTAAGGTTCGCGATTTAAGTTACTTTCGTTAACTACTTTAGAACGTCGTTAACACAAAGATCGTTCCAGTTTCGAGCATACGATTGTTTAAACCGTTGCGCTACGATTATTTCGTTACTTAGTTAGTCGACGTTACGTTACGTAGTTACGTTAGTCGATTGTAATTTTTATAGCATATCACGAATAAATCGTTTAAATACAGTGGGTAATTTTTAGTTAATAACTACTAATTCTTATAATACAAAGTTAAGATTGGAACTGAAATTATATTTTATGGTTATTAATAGACGTTTTTGTTGAAACTGTTCCATAATTCGTAGAACGAGTATGGCTCGTTAATGTAGGTCGACGGGTTAACGTCTCTATTATTTATGAACATCTTTTTTATATGTCCAATATAATAAATTCATTACTACGTAATTGAAACGGTGTACAACAAAGTCCACGATCTTTCGTACTGTCGCTTGAAAACTTTTCATTTAAATTGAAACACATTTTTACATATATTAACACGTCGGTTTGTGTAACATATATAAGATATATAGTAAACGCCGTGCCTTGCTGAATTATTACACCTTCCATACTTTATAAGTATATTAGTCGCGTTTCAATATTCAACAGCACATTTACTTCCTAATATTTCGTTACAAATATTGAGCGTACACGAATATACAACGTGTATGTGTTGTTACATAAACCGAAGACCAAATTTAGCATCAAAATTTGTTTACTTACTATTTTTTGTCTAAAATACCAACGATACTCTAAGATGTTATACAGGGAAAAAATGTAACATTGCATTCTAAGCGCAGTGAATATAATAAAATAAAGCAACGCTTAACATTCTTTATCATTTGTTTATATAAAATGATAAGAAAATGTATGTCGATTAAAAGAGCGAGAACAAAGACTGTTTGTGTGTTAGATGTAGCTCGTGTGCACTGACATGCTGAGCCAGGTGAAAAATTATTTTGGTGTTGCTGAGTTCACCTTTGTGACTGCCTTTATTCTTTGTGTTGTGTCGTGTCGTTACAAAGTTTGCTTTCTTAAAGTTATCTTATATTCTACTCGATATATTTATATACAGATTCGTGAGCGTGAGGGCGTGTCTTTAATTTCAAGGAGTGAAGGTGGGAAAGTGTGTCTGTCCAATGAGATGAAAGAATTTGTCGGGGGTTGAAATCTATGATTTTGCAGTCACGTCTTCTGGGGAAGGTCCGATACGTCAAGCAGGTATCGTCGGTCGGGGACAGTTTACCGTTATGGAGTTCGTAGTCGTCCTGTCTGCTAATGGCCTTTTTATGATATGTCTATTTGCTTTGTGTAAGAAGTCGGTAATGAGTGGTGTTGGATTTTTTGGGTACAAAGATTTTTACGGGTATAAAGTTTGTTGTCTCCGGCTATAAGTTTTTATCCTCGAAAATATTAAGGGACAGGTCAATAAATAAATACGATGTTTTCTAGCCTTAACAAAGACTATTCTACTATCGAAGGGAAAGTTGAGGTACTAAATAGAAGGTTTTCATTGTAATAGTCGAGTTATAAATATAAGAAAAGATCATTTTCTTAGGTTCTATAAGTTTCGTAGAATGTAACAACACGCGTAGTTTAATGACTTATTGCATTATTTTTATTTAATATTCAAGTGACGGTAACTGGTACAATTTAGGCATCTTACACGTACCACCATGGCAGTACCTGCTGTTGAAAACGAACGTGTGCACTGTTACCGTCACCAATGGTTACTATATACAAGCAATATACGTAACCATAATTCGACTAGCTTAATTCAACGTTTTCGATCAATGTTTTTGACAGGTGACGGTAAATGAGGTACCAGTACGTGAATTAAAAATGACAGTAGTTGCGCGGGCGCTGTTTTCGTTAACGTATCGAATTTGTAAACAAAAATAGGTGTTTTAACAGTCTTACTATTATCTTTTTCTTACAGTAGAGACACTGAATCGTAACGAGACGAGAAAAAAGAAGACGCGTGATTTTGATAAATGAATAATAAAAATAAAAATAGTTGACTGAAGCGATAGTTGATCATTCAGATGTGAGTACGTGGGTCGTTTACCCTACCAGGAAACAGTCTGAAACGGCGCATAAATGATATCGTCGAGGTCTGCTCGAAACCCGGCTCGCCTCTCTCTCTCCTCCCTAAATTAACGATCATGTCTGAATCGAGGGGAGGTTCTCGGGTGGCGATCGGTACATATATATTTATTCCCGGGTAGGGCGATCGTCGCTCATTGGCTCGCGGGGCCCCTTCTCGCGGTAGATATCGGCATCGGCGTGCCGGTTTCCACGGGTGTCCAGTATACTTCTTTCTCGCGCACAATAAGATATTTATCGTCCGCGTGGATGGAAGTCCCGAGGCCGTGGCCCGAGTCCCCCGAAGTCACCATTGTATCTACCGGGAGTGATGTATGGCCGTGGAATTGGTAGGAATTGAAACTTGTTACCGCCGCGAAGAGGAGATACCGGCGAGATTTAAGCCCTGTCCTTGTGCCGCCGCCGCGCCGTCCAGATAACAGCCCCCTTTTGCAAGTCCGCAATTGCTCGCCCGACGGGAGCACCGGCTTCTGCGCCCATTCTGCCTCCTCCAGGATCGCCTTCCATTTCTTCTTCTTCTCCTTCTTCTTTCTCTTCGATTCCTTGCCGAGAGATTCGCCGATTTTTGCCCCTAGGAAAAATCCACCCCCAGCGGATACGTTATCCTTCGTTATCGTTTACGATCGCTTGAAAAAGTATGTATCCCAGTTCGCGAATTATTTTAATGCATCCCGCGTTCGTTTTATAACGCACCGTTACGTAAGTTGCGATGACTCGTTGGTTAGGTTCTTGCAAACTTTTCAGCAGAGGAACAAGGGAAGTACTATAGGAAGCTCAGGAGTTGGAACTCTACCGACAAACTAAAAGACGCAAAGGACAAGGGGAATCTGTCGTTCGCTCCACTTAGCCCTATCCCCTTGAAAGAATTCTTCGTCACTATTATAATTCTAAATAGGTTTATTAAACGTAAATTCTTCTTGCGATACAATGTTACTTTTATTCTAGCTTTAGTTTCACTTCGGACGATTAAGGATCGCTAAATACAAATCGCGTAGAATATTTTAATATTCCGAAGAAATACGAAAACTGTGATCCGTTAATGACGACTTATGTATGTACAGTAGTATAAACGTTGCAAGGCAAGGAGTTAAATAAAACGAATTCGAGTGTCGGTTACAGGAACACTGGCAGTAATCGAGGCATCTACCCTATACGAATATATTGGAAAAAGGTAGAGAAATGAATAACACTTACTTATCAACCTTCCAAGAATTTAATGCGAATTTTTCTGTCTTTCTCAAGATACAAATATCGCCGCTTTAATTCCGTTTAGCTCGGATGCTAGCGTAACAATCGCTAGCCGGTAGCTTCCCTTTCCTTGTCCGGAAGTGCGCCCAGGTAAAGCTTATCGCGTAAATGCGTATTGTTTACGTCTGATAGTCGCCTGGAAAAACGCATTTTCCCAACGCAAACGTCTCAAAACGCATTCCCACTAACAAATGTGTTGGTAATATACTTCCGAATATAGTTTTTATTGAAACGAAATAAAATAAACGTTTAATAAGAGTAAAACTAAATACAAAGCTGGTTGATGTTTCCTTGCTGAGGGAACGCAGTGAAGTAACGAAAATCGCCTGCATGAACGTGCGGCTCGTGTACAACAATGGCCCATGCCATAAAACGACGGTCAGGGAGGGAAAGGAAGAACCAAAAATGCACGTGTACTAATGTAGAAATTCAGCCTTCGCACCGAAATGTGCAAAGGTCAGAAAGCATGCTGTCCCTCGGACACCCAGCTCCAGGTATGCCTATGCCTGCTAGTCTAAGAACAATCAAAATACCCAAACATAATTCAAAGTAAAATCAACAAAATGTACAATTCCACGGCCGATGTTCGCGACGAAGTTGAGACGTAGAATCGCCATCGGGAGGCAGCACCACCGATGTGTCCTCGACCGCGTGGCAGTAGCCGTGTATCGCGTAAAAACGCGTAGCCGGAAGTGGCGAAGATTATCGTGCGCGATCGATAAAAGGCGTGTAGAGGAGAGCGCAGGCGGCGTCCGGGATAGATCGGGCTCGGCAAAAGTGGCCCGATAAGCGAAACGTGACCGGTTGACAGAGATAATTGCTACGTAAGCCGGTTGATTCCTATCCAAAATCGTTTCTCTTTTCGCGGCGGAAATAAAATCCGATTGTACCGCGCGCGCTCTCCAATAGAGGGTGGAAAGGGGATCCTGACAATTTATTAAGACGATCAGCGCCGATAAAGGCCCATTCAATGGCCCCGGCAGATCCTGCTCGATTTTCTTTTTCGTCCGCTTCGATTCCAAGGATTCGATAACGATCCCTCTGCCCTCCCCTCCTCCCTCTCTCCTCTCTTCCCTCGATCCTTTCTCCTCTTCTCTTCTTCTTCCTCTCGCTTGATCCTCGATGCCTTTCGGAGTGGTTTCGCGGCATTAAGGTCGAAGCGAAGGAAATTTGTACGACCGGTCCCCGTCGTTATAGATTCGAAACGAGACCCTCGCCTTTCTTTCTTTCTTTTTTTTCCCCCTTCTTCTTATTGCAGCTCGCGAGACTCGCGGATAAAGATGGCTGCTACGGTTATCGAGAAGCGGGATCGCGACGCGAAATTAACATCGTAATTCGTCCCGTGTTCCATTGAGGTAATGGGTTAATTCAGGTGACAGTGCGTGGAAGTTGGCGCGTTTGTTATTCGGCTGAAGTTTCAATCGTGTTCCTTCGCGCGATTTCCCAATCCTTTTGCTTTATACGATGCTGCGCGAATGGGTTCGATCGCCGTGGGATGTTTGCGAAAGGTGTTCGACGTTTTAACCTCTTGGCGTACGATAACCAGCCGTACTAGTGACACGGATTACGGTGTCGATTCGATAAAAAGGGATTCTACTTGCAACACAAAAGTTCAATGTTAACTTGAAGCTAATTAAAAATTACGTATAACGTAAAATTTATATGCGCGTAGGAAGAATTAGTCGTGTTAGATGTAACCGATTAAATTTAGCAATTCTGGACAGGCTTAAATGGCCGTAAATAAGTTTACAGAGAAAACGTAATTTAACAAAGGTTCTTCTAGATTCCACTGATTGAAATCTAAACTCTCTCGTGATAGGATTACGATTATGATCTTTGGTGTCGGATTATTAGTAAATAATTGCTTTCAAAACTAAATCTGACAATGAGAAACACTGTCTTTCTAAGACTTTTTCTATCTTTCTAATTGCCTTCCTAAGAAAACCGCACTGACGCCATTAGGTCTAAGGGCTTAAGACTGTTTCGTCCGTGAAGGCCAGGGTAATAAACACAGTGCAGGCACAGTCTCTCTTTTCTTAAGTGCATAGAAAATTTCCTTTTTGGGGTCTCATCGTCTCCTCGCTTCTTATTCAGTATTGAAAGAATCAAGACGTCCCTCCGCCCAGTAAAATAATAAAGGCACATAGTATAAAATATAAAAGACTTGGGTGTTATTATTCACCCATTGCCAATATTTGGTAACCAGCTTTTGGCCCTTCTTAAATGTGGCAAATTTAAGAAAACCGTGTCGACACTTTTCGACATCGATTAAGTTCCTAAATTTAAGCGACGTAAAGCAAAGTAGTTTAACCCTTTCACTGTCCAGACGTCTAGTCGCAATTTGCACGCTCAGATATAGGATAGCAATCGGTAGTAACTTTTAACGAACTATAATCGAGTGAGATGCATTTAGTAAAATAATGTTTTAATAAAACTCATTTTGTAGCAACGATGCGTGGGATAGCGAACTTATTGACCCTTTCACCGTTGATCCCAGACGTGGACAAACATTTATTAAATGGCACTCGACCAATCTAAGCAGCCAAAGTGAAAAAGTTTAATTCGCTTTCGCAACTGACGAATTAAATATCAAAGGGGAGTCATTCAACGAATGTGTCACTCTTGCCGGAGAAAAAGATAATTGGCGGCTGGTTACACCATCGTCGTTCCTTTATCTGCTGCACAATCGTCGTTCCACGATTCGTACCAAAAAAAAAAACTATGTGTCTATCGCGATGAATTCCTTTCGGCTCGTTACGAGAGTCAAACACCGATTCGCTCTGCTAATTTGAATAATAATTTATACGAATCAAGTTCGGTCATCGCGGTGGGCGTGACGAGACGGTGATAAACAGCCTTGTAAAGATCCTCGTTTCTAATCCGCGTACCGGAACCGATCGGTGCCGTTTCGTCGAGAATAATCGAAATATCAGGTAGCGGAAAAAATTCGCGCGGATTTGCGCTCGAGATTTCGCAACGCGATACAACGCGTAGTATTTATATTAACCCTTTGCGGACGAGAAGTAATAACACCTATGGGAGTACTTTAGTTTTGAATTCTACGTATTTGAATTTTCAGGCTTTCGAGTTCCAAACCATATAATTCCTAACGATTTCAAATGTTTATTATTGCGTTAAGTATTCATTACGTTCAGTTTTCTGCTTTAAAAGTCGACATAGGTTCAGAAAGCCAAAAAATGATTAGGCGACTATTTGTCGACACTCGTCCGCAAAGGGTTAAGAAAATATACCCGACCACCTTACCATTTTAAGTATTACACGCGCAATTACTAGTTTAGAGTAGAATGTGTAGACTCGTAGGTTTAATTATATGGTCGCGTAGCGAGTGTTAGAGGGTAAGAGCCTGCCGTAGCAACAATAAAGCCCAAGGAACCAGTACTTGTTAATTTTGCAGCTGGTCAGCACGTGAACCCAAGATTTGGGATAGTTGTAATTTCGTTATTTTCGCGTATGATTTCAAAGTCGAGGCGATCCGTGGTTTTTATTGCTGGCTGCCGAGTTCCGGATAGGTAACGGGAAAGGCCGAGTGACCGTTGACGGGGAAGTAGGAAATTCTAAGGGGCAACATACCCCTTAGCTCTCTCCATCGGGACTCTTCCCCACCATTCGAATATTGAAAAATATAAAATGGTACGCCAGGCAACGAAAGGTCTGTCTGCGTCTATCGCTCGTCGAAAGAATAAAGTAACGTTAAACGAATTGAATTGTATCTTCCTCGCCTCCCCGAGTTCCGGTCTACAAATGAAAAAAATGGGCGCTTTTAAAACGACGATGATCTTAACTAAATATTGCGCGAATCAATTGTTTTCGACGCTTGCAATTGATCTCGCTAACGATAAAGAAAAGAATGCAGCTATACAATAATATGCAAGCAAGGTGAAATGGTGACAATTTGAAATACATGGATTTGTAACTTGCATTGTAAGATTCCGATGTTTAATCAATATTTTTGTGGAGCTGTAGAGAGGGGATAGGATAGGAAAAAGGAAGGGTGTTGCGTTTCGTCCTGGGCCTGCTAATGGACTCATCAGTGCGGCTACCTAGCAGGCCCTGCCTTAGACGTTGGGATATTGGAAGGAAAGTTAAAGGCGGTATACATATGGACGAGGTAGTTGGAGCGAGTACTTTCGAGAAAGCCTATTTCGTATGTCCCTCTAGCGGTGGGTGCAGGAGAGCCGCCACAATTTTTATTCTTAATAAATTTCGTACGCGGAAATGTTACAAGAGACACTTAGAATTTACAGTTTCTAGAGCTAGCGATTCTTCTTTACTTTGTCATGGAAAAAAGCTCTTCTTTTACAAAAAGACGGATTTGATATTACTTTTAAAGGATCGGAAGGTTACGTTTGAATGCAGCGGGGACAAGGCGAAGGACCACGAGGAATTTTTAGATATTACTAAGATTCGGATGGTCAAGCGTATGATTCAGTGTTCGCGTGTGATAAATTCAAGGGTCGTACGCGTAATTGTTTACAGAATATAGAACGGTTAGGAACGAAATCGAGAGTTAACTTGGTTAGGTTAAGACAAGTTAACTCTCAATTTCGTTCCTAATAGTTAGGTTAAGACATGAACCATAAAAATACTTCCCAGCCTATGACACGGTATCCAAGAGCACTATAAAGAATCAACGTTATCAACTTATATACATAATTGTTAAAATCGTCGCTCCAAATCGTACGGGGTGCAAAAAAAGAAAACACCTGATTTCCTTACACGGTTAATATTTCTGTTCGAAATTTGTGATGTTCCCTTATAAATGATTAAGTCTATCCTGTACTTAGCCAATGCTAATATCGACCCTAATATATCATCCCCCATCCCAACGCGCAAAACAAATTCATACCTGCCCTCTTCCCCGTTTTCTTATTAATCGCCAACACACGGCAAACGCACCGGTCGCCGCTCTCTTATTTGTTTTTACCGGTTGAATAATTAGCGCGTTGGTTGGCCGGTGGTCGCGTTAAAGGCAGAGCAACAGCAGCTACTAAAAGGACGGACGGGGGCTAATGTAATATGGCGCGTAGGCAGAGGAGGCGTGTGGGTTCTCGTCCGCGTGGCGATTCCAGGCGCCGGAACACAACCCTTTAGGTGGCTCGCGATTTACCCACGGCCTCCGAGGCGGTCCGCTTAATTAGTAATAATTAGTAATTACCCGGCATCGGTCGGGCCCGGGTGATCGGTGAAAGCAATTATCGCCGGCTAGCCTACCGAACTAATCGGCCGTGTGCGCGCGTGTGTGTTTCTGCTCTCTCCCACTTCTGCCGTCTCGCGCGCTCTTAAACGTGCTACCGTCTCTCCGTGCGCGCTACGTCTTAGCCACTGACTAATTAATTAGAAGCGCCCCCCCCCTCCCCTTCTATCTCCCGTTTCGCCGGCAATTAGCGGGCCGCGATTAGTCATCGCGGCGATCAATTTGTCACGGGAGCCGGTCGCTGCCTCCGGGGGCGTTTTTAACCGCCCTTCTTTCGCTGCTTTTACTCTCGCGCCCGTTCCTTCGGTCGTGTTCGAGAAATTTCGACGACCGTTTTGTCTTTCGACTCTTAACGAAGCGCGCTTGTTTGTTTTTTTTTTGTTTTGTTTTGTTGGAGTTCTTTTTCTAGCGCATTTTGGGAGCGTGGCTTTCGGGCTACGGGTTTCGGGGGATTAGCTTTGGTAACGCGATTCGAGATTTGGTAACGGTGCGGTATTTAACGACGCGCGTTTATTGTAAAGGGTTATCGGAAAGTACCTTTAGGATGTTGAATGAGAATATCTGTCATACCCCATGTTTGTTAGTAAAATAGGGGTGAAAGAAATAAAAATTGAAACGAGAATTAAGCGAAGATAATAGAAATAAAAAACAGATTAGGAAAGGGGAAAGCAGAAAGGGAAAGAGGAAGAGTGAAGGTAGGTGTTCCTATAGTCTATTTTGGATAACCTTATATTATTAATGCTGGTTACTTATCACTGGATTACGGAAGTTTGCGGTAAATTTAAGCGGGTAGAATGGTACAGAATGCTCGTAATATACGAAGTAGACGAAGCATGGTATACGTTGTCGTACTTGAAGAAGCAAACGATACTTATTTAGGGTCCGCTTCTTTGGTTTCGTTTATTAGTATATAAATTTGTATGGAAATACGTGCTAAAGTGAGATAGTATAATATACTGCGTTATTTTTATATTTTTATATTTTATTACTAGTATAATATGTGTGCTAAAGTGCGTTAATATAATATAAGTATGCGTTAAGGTTAATATTGGAATATCTGGACAACATTGAACGGATACGTGGATTCATGGCATTCATTGAAAGATTTTAAGCAAACGTAATTGTCGATCTTTCGTTGCAGCAACGACGCAACTCTTGCCAATGCTACTTTTCGATTATTCGTATAAAAAGAGTAGGATAAACGTGATGGAAGGACGGTGTGCAGTATACTAAAATAGTATACTATACTATAAATAGTATACTAAAATAGTATACTATACTATAAATAGTATACTAAATAAATAGTATACTATACTGTAAATAGTATACTAAATAAATAGTATACTATACTGTAAATAGTATACTAAATAAATAGTATATTAAAGTCAACTATAAATAGTTTTATTAAACTATAAATAGTATACTAAAATAGTATAGTATAGTATTCAACCGAAACATCAAAGTTCGTCTCGTAATTCCCAAAAAAAAAGCATCGCGAAGTATCGCGAAACGATTCGAAGCGAATTAGTGGAAAGCCGTATCCGTTTCCGCGGTTGCTATTCTGCGCGAATTATTCGCGCGTCGCGCATAAATTCGCCTACAAAATAAGCGCGAATAAAAAGAAGAAGAAGTAGAGGGGAAAATAAAAGAAAAAAGAAGAAGAAGAAAGAAGCGTGTTTCGCTTATCGAACTTCTCGCCCCCGCTGTCGGTGGCATTTTTCCCGTCTTTTCGACGATGGAACGAGCCGAAATTTATGTCTCATCGGGGCCGATTGTAAATAGGCGGAATTTATTCGCGTCCCGAAATTGCCGGGAATATAATATAGACACGGTCAGATATCGTCGGCGTGGGTGGTGACATTTGTCACGGTTTAAGTGTGCGCCGGTCGTCGCGATAGGGGCGTACTGTCGATCTCGCGCCGCGGGCCCGGCCAACTTTTAAGGCTCGTAAAATCACGATAAAAACACGTCACGGTGATATTTTACTATTTTACTAGACGCCCTTGTCTGGAACCCCCACGTGGAGGCGGAAAGGTCGAACACGCTGGAATGCGGCGTCTTTTTATCGTGGAAACCCATCAACCTCGTCGCACAGTCGAGTCCGACTCTTTTCACCGTCGCTCTTCGGCGTTCTAATTAACCCCGTTGCATTAAAATCACGAGCCACGCTCGAGGCGCGTATCGTCGATCGTCGAATGGCGAAACTTTATTTAGCTTCGCAACGAAAGGACGTGGGGACGTTTCTGGAAAAAGAACAATTTTTCTGTAAATCGTCTTAGTATCTAAAAATTGTTCCCGTGAAATTTTCACTCGATACACCGGCGATTAAGTTAAACGCGGAGGTTCTTGTTTATTCGCGTAGGACTCGTTGAAAACTACGCGTTAATACGTGTATAAGTCGAGAAATTTCAATTTTGGTTTCCTTTGACTTTTGTTTTCCTTTGACTCAGCATTTCGAATCTCTGTCATTCCGCGATTCGGACGACGAGTTCGATTACTCGGCAATAAAATACGCGCTTTAACCCTTTGCAGACGAGGAAAATGTGATGGTTAATAAATTTGTACTCGGTTACGAGTTCGTTACGGACAGAATTACGAATATTCGCCCAATTATTATTAAACGTGTCTATTAGCGTCACTAATCCAGATTTCTTCCGTCGAAAATCGACGTTTAGACAGGAAATCGAAAATGTTTGGGCGGCTATTTGCCGACACTCGTCCGCAAAGGGTTAAAAGAGAGATGCCTGGAAATGAATGGAGTAACGCTGACCGGCAGTGTTGTCCGACTGGAACACGTCACAATGAAGGTGTTCCGTTTACGAAAACTTGTCGAGATAGCATCTCCCGATTCGCATGGGTCCCCGCGGCGTCCTTTTTTTTTCGAGGCAACGATCGACGTATCGATGGAAGCGACTTGGGGCCGAGGAGTTTCGATCCGGCACACGTTCCACTCCAACTACTGTGCGTCGCTGGGAACAAGTCTCACGGATGGAATGCAAATCTGATCGATTACAAATGCACCTTTATCCCGACGCAATTATAGAAATATATTTGCGTTATTGGTGAAAACGGTGCGATGAGAAAAAGGGAAGACGACATACGGAAACGCGTAGACGCGCGTTTTTCTTGCATTAGGGTTAATGAGCCACGTATTGACACTGTTAAGGCCTACCATAGACCTTAGGATTTGTATAGATTTTAGTTTTCTCTAAGCTTTATATTTGTATAGATTTAGTTTGTTTTTCAAGCAGCAATAAGACCTTCGTCCCGTCGCGGCTTATAACCGTCCCTTCGGAATTCCGAAAAGTGTTCCGTGGCAGCCGTAAACTTATGAAGCCATAAAGACCCGCGATTTTTGCCGTAGTTTCTCGCTCTTTGTTCACAGTTAGCTTCCAGGTATTAGCATTTTTCAATTTCTAGCCCGTTATTTCTATCAGGCTCTGACAAGGTTAACGCGTTTCCTGACTTTATTACCTGCCACGGTCAAGGGTCGCCAACGCGCCGAATTTGTTGTTAATTATTCGTCAGTGGAGGGGCCCAAGAAGGGCGGAAACTTTCCACTCCCTTCCACAATCTTGGACCCCTGTCGCAACCAATAGGAGTATTCACCCCCGTCAAGGCGACTATGCCGAGACGGCGTCGAACATAATTTCATAAGACCAAGTTAGTTGACAATTAGACACCAACCTCACTAGACCTAGGAAAAGTTAGTTAGCATAGAAACACTTGCTCGATTCGTAACAGTGTACAGTGCAGTGATGACTTGTTGGCGAGCGTCCTACAAGCTGAACGGCACAGGGGCAAGGGGTGCTGGTCGCTCGCTCCGCCCATTAGCCAGTAGAAAATCTTTCTTCCGAATTCTTGGATGCTACATGCATAGTAGTAGGTTCTTCATATTCGCTAAGGATTCGCGAGAGCGGACCCTGCCAGGTAGCTTCTTCAAGATTTCCCCACATCCTCGCGAGAAAAAAAATTAGGTTTACGCCAATGTGATTCAGTTGTAGTTCCAAGTCGTCCTATCTCACTTTACCTCGACCTGTTTTGTTTCGCATCCTTTGTCACGCAGTAGACTTGTACTAGTGACCGATTCAGCCAATGAATATAATACGTGTGACTGAAGGTGTCGCTAATATGCGACAGCCAATCGGCTTGCCTCGCCATCAAGTGATCACTGCACAGTACTTGTACAAGCGCTAGCAGAGTGATTACACACAGTGCCTTAATTCGTTTCCCGATTCTTCGGGTGGTCCTTCGAGTAACATTGTTTCATCGTCGGCACATTCGTGCAAACCACCTACAAGACTCGTACACCCTTGCGGTAATCGCGAGTACCTAACAGACACTGTTCCTATAACTGCCACTTTAACTCGTTCATTTAATAGCAATACAGATATTAAATTAATGCGGAATTTTGGAGATCCCCCTATCTTAATTAGAGCCAAATTGCACTTATTGTGCATTAATTGCATTTACAAAGAAGAACGAAGGCAAAGGGTTAAATAATAAGAATAATAGGGTAAATAACCTGCCTGCTATTATATTGACTGCTATTATTGTGCAATACTACTTGTTCGTGTTATATCATTGCCTGTATCATATTTGGCAGGATGAAACTACATGAGATTCAGCGTAGAATTTCTCTGGTACGTTGAATTCGAATAATGATTCGAAAGAAGATTCAAAAGAATCGAAAGTTATTAACACGTTTACTGTCCTATGCATCATATGTGAAGTATAATTTCATTAAAATAGAGTTCGCCAAAAATTCAGTATTGAAAAGCTCGTACAGTTCATAAAATTACGATGGACGAATTACAACGAATCGTATTTGTACAGCAAATAAAAAGCAGAATATTTACGTCGACTACTTCGTTGTTTTGTTGAGCGTACAAGTGGCGATTACGCTACGCAGGGTAAATGACCTACGCACTGTCACTCTTCCTATAATTGCCACTTGAATTCGTTCATTTAATAACAAAGTAACGTACAAATAATCGTAAGTAAAGAACGTTTCACACCAAATTTGGACTTGGGTTTACGTAACAACGCATAGACATCGTATATTCATTCTCTCTTCGAGCGAGTGGCCGAGCTTCCACTTCGTCTGACAGCGTTAATAACGCGCGAACTTTTCGACCTACCGACGGAACAAATTGGCGGCCGATCCCCGCTCGGCTGATCTCAATTAATCAAAACTCGATCGCTCGGACGATCACCGTTCATTATTGCGGTTAATTCGCTGTCACGGGCCGGCGCATTGAAACCAATCCTGGGCTCCGGTGTCCGCTTCCTTTCCTCTCGCACCTCGGCTTCGTCAATTTCCATTTCTCTCGTTCGCTCCTGGAATCGAAGGGTTTTCGCTTTGCGGTTTCTGCGGGCTCTTGCGGTGGCTTGGGATGTTACGGTGGTTGTTACCTTATTGCTTATTGCTCGGTGATATTGTTTGGATTCGATATTGCAAGCAATAGCAGATCAGAGCCATAGTGAGTAAATAATTCGATAGAGGAATTAGCAGCAAAGTAGAAATTGTTTAGTCTTCTACTGGTAATAACCCATTAACCCTTTGCGGACGAGTGTCGACAAATAGTCGCTTAATCATTTTTTGGCTTTCTGAGCCTATGCCGACTTTTAAAGCAGAAAACTGAACGTAATGAATACTAAACGCAATAATAAACAATTGAAATCGTTAGGAATTATATGGTTTGGAACTCGAAAGCCTGAAAATTCAAAGACGTAGAATTAAAAGCTAAAGTACTCCCATAGGTGTTATTACTTCTCGTCCGCAAAGGGTTAATATGCAACTGGATTAATAGATTCCCAATGGTAAACGTCGATCGCTGAATGGAGAGAATAAAAACGTTAACAATATTCAATAGCATTACGCTTGAAAGAGAATTTGCATTCCTGCGTACACGAATCATAAGATCTACGTTTCCCATTGTAATGTTCGAAGGGTAAAGCAACTGCCATTTAGGCCTCGTTTCTTTTTAAAATGCTTTACTATAATTGTCCAATAGCACAACAATGGAATTCATATTTGAAACTATAATGCACGACTTTAACTACGTTCCTATTGAGATTCATTTGTTTTAGGAACATCAGCGTGTTTGAAGTCGTAGATTATAGTCTCAAAAACAAATTCCATTATCGTAGTATTGAATAATTAAAGTGCTACACATTTGGTTACCGCGTCGTTAATCTTATACAAAGAAATTACACGAATAGACTCCGTTTAACCCTTTACCATATAATGACGAGCTACACTCGTGATGAATGTCGTAACTTAAATAGATAAAGATACGCTGCATCTATAATAAAGTTTAGTTTCAGTTGCACGTTCTGTTTCAATATACAAGATGAAGTATTATTGAGCCCAAATTAATTCTAATATTTCAATGTTCTATATTCGACACACTATTAAAGTAATAACCAACTAATGTTACAAGCTACGGTGTATACAAAATTCGTAGGGCAAAGGGTTAAAAAATATAAAATATCCATACGAAAATACATTTTGTAACGCTTAACCATTGCAATCGATTTAGATTCCACCTCTTTATTATCGTTTATAAACTCGTCGCATTTGCACAAAGATCCACAGTCCAGGTATCGTTTAACACCAGCATTCGCAAGTAATCGAGTAATCAAATGCAATCGTTTAACCCTTTGCCTTACGATTTCTATCCTCCGCGCAAACACGCGAATTAACTGTTCACCGCTGGCAACGCTGGTCTCCGTCGTTCAAAGATGACGCGATTACAGTTTCCTCCTCCATCGAACTCTATTTGCTCACCTCTGTCCGCAACTTTCACCTCTATCATCGTTTCCATCCACAATCACCGCGTTAAACGCGATAGATGGGCGCCAGAGTGAAAGCGAGCCGCTTTTTTTTTTTTGTAAAGTTCCCCCAAACCGAAACCGACCCCGTGATGCGCGGCCACGGCTATAACTTAATAAAGATTCTATTTTATGCCGTTTAAACGTCAACGTCAACGTTAGACGCGGGGAAGAAATTCAAGCGACGATTCCACGGAGTATATACTATCCGGCCGTGTTCCGTTGGATAGAGGAGAATTATCTCGGCGTTTCGCTCGTAAACGAAGGATCGTTTTTCCACCTTCGTGAATCGAGATCCATCGCGTTCCGCATCTCGTCCACCCACGAGATCCGTTCTTTCTTTTCCTTTCGCTTCTTCCTCTCCTTCTTCTTCTTTTGACCCTTTTTTTTTGCCTCTGTCTGTTGGTCACGGTGCGTTCATAGGTACCGGAGATCTGATAGCGCAAGAACAAATGTGTTAATAGGCTCGGTTAGGTACCGCGTTATTACCAGCTTGTCCCTATGGATCCATAAAGTAGCTACAACGGAAGATAGCATCGCGGTTGTACGCTTCTGGTGTATCGATGTACGAGCCGGGGCAGATTAAATCGCAGCTAACGTTCTTACGCTCGGCCGTTCCACGCTTCTGCAACAACAGTTTCTTCCGCTTGTAATTGTAAACTCTGCACACCGGTGTTCCAAGCTTTTTGCCCTCCTCCGTACATCGGTTTATTATTTTCCGTCTTTGGGCGCGGCGACACGGTAACGTTTACCTCCGTTTGGGAATCGATTTTAACGTTCCGACGACGGACACCGCAACGCGAAGCTTCGATGAGGAATTAAAGTCCGTAGTAGCGTTTGCTTATTATTGATGAGAGGCGATAGTTTGAGTGCTAGGCAACGCGAATGAAACGATATCTAATCGTGAAGTATCTCAGTAGCGCGGTTTTAAATTGACAAGACGGTAAATGAATTAGACTACTATTGTTTATATATCGAGTTATTAATCAGGTGCCATACGATGTTTTTATTGGCAACGCATAAAGTTTAATGCTTTCGTTAACTCCATACTCTGTTACGCGCAAGATAGCCAAATATTATACGCAACTTTTATTTAACGATTTGTAGTTTTATAAAGTGACACTAGAAATCGTGTCAAGATTCAGCTTCTTGTTATTAGAAGTATTTCATTGAATCGAGTCACGAGTGTGACTCGTTATCGCATGTCAAAGGATCGATGTAAATTGTATAACACTTTACTCGAACCTAACCCAAGTTCAATCCAAAATAAGCCCTACCCTAACCTGAATCCAGTCCAAACATAATTCGAGCTTAACCCAAATCCAGTCCAAACTTAATTCGAACGTAATCCGAATTCAGTGCAAATAAAACCTGAAGTTAAGAAACTTAACAAACCCTTCGATTATTTCAGTGTTCCATTTTAAAACCCCATTCGTATCTGAACTTAATTCAAATTCAATTCAAAGTTAAAGCTTAATCTAACACGAATCCAGTCCAAACATAATTCCAGCCTAACCCAAATCCAGTCCAAACATACGTCGAACCTAACCCAAATGCAGTCGAAACATAATTTGAACTTAAACTTAATAAACCATACAATTGTTTCAATATTCCATTTTACCACCCCACGAGCACCCGAACCTGAACCTGACCCCAATTCAGTCCAATATAAACCTGAACCTTACCTGAATACAGTCCAAACCTAATTCGAATCTAATCTTCCACTCTATGTCTATATATCTATAATATAATCTAACCTAATCAACTAAACCCTTCGATTATTTCAGTGTTCCACTTTACCACCTCATCCACATACAAACCCAACTCAAATTTAATCGAAAATAAGCCTTAACCTAATCCAAATCTAGTCCAAACCTAACTCGAACTTAACAAACTTAACAAACCCTTCGATTATCTCAGTGTTCTACTTTACCACCCCATCCGCATCCGAACCCAACTCAAATTCAATCCAAAATAAGCCCTAACCTAAGCCAAGTCTAGTCCAAACTTAACTCGAACTTAACAAACCCTTCGATTATTTCAGTGTTCCACTTTACCACCTCATCCACATCCAAACGCAACTCAAATTCAATCGAAAATAAGCCCCAATGTAAGCCAAGTCTAGTCCAAACCTAACTCGAACTTAAGAAACTTAACAAACCCTTCGATTATCTCAGTGTTCTACTTTACCACCTCATCCACATCCAAACGCAACTCAAATTCAATCGAAAATAAGCCCCAATGTAAGCCAAGTCTAGTCCAAACCTAACTCGAACTTAAGAAACTTAACAAACCCTTCGATTATCTCAGTGTTCTACTTTACCACCCCATCCACATCCAAACGCAACTCAAATTCAATCGAAAATAAGCCCTAACGTAAGCCAAGTCTAGTCCAAACCTAACTCGAACTTAACAAAGTTAACAAATCCTTCGATTATTTCAGTGTTCCACTTTACCACCCCATTCGCATCCGAACCCAACCCAAATTCAATCCAGAATAAGCCCTAACCTGAGCCAAATCTATTCGAAACCTAATTCGAACTTAATAAACTTAACAAACCCTTCGATTATCTCAGTGTTCCACTTTATCACCCCATCCGCATCCGAACCCAACTTAAATTCAATCCAAAATAAGCCCTAACCTAAGCCAAATCTAGTCTAAACCTAACTCGAACCTAACTCGAACTTAAGAAACTTAACCAACCCTTCGATTATTTCAGTGTTCCACTTTATCACCCCATCCGCATCCGAACCCAACCCAAATTCAATCTAGAATAAGCCCTAACCTAAGCCAAATCTAGTCGAAACCTAATTCGAACTTAATAAACTTAACAAACCCTTCGATTATCTCAGTGTTTTACTTTACCACCCCATCCGCATCCGAACCCAACTCACATTCAATCCAAAATAAGTCCTAACCTAAGCCAAGTAAGTCCAAGCCTAACTTGAACCTAAGAAACTTGACAAACCCTTCGATTATTTCAGTGTTCCACTTTACCACCCCATCCGCATCCGAACCCAACTCACATTCAATCCAAAATAAGCTCTAACCTAACTCAAATCTAGTTCAAACCTAACTCGAACTTAAGAAACTTAACAAACCCTTCGATTATCTCAGTGTTCCACTTTATCACCCCATCCGCATCCGAACCCAACTTAAATTCAATCCAAAATAAGCCCTAACCTAAGCCAAATCTAGTCTAAACCTAACTCGAACCTAACTCGAATGTAACAAACTTGACAAACCCTTCGATTACTTCACTATTCTATATTACCACTGCATCCTTCGCCTCGGCGCCGTTTTCTTTTCTCTGCGCGCAATCGCCGCTTGGCTCTCTGTAAATTTCCCAATAAATATTCAACAGCTCGCGGCGAATGGAAGGACTGGAAACATACGTCACGTCTCCGTGGCCGGTTAATTGAACGCGGCGGTCGAAACAATTACCGAGTAGATCTCATCTGGTTGAGAGCGGGTCTTCTTCGGCCGGCGCTAGGCGCGTAAAACGCGTCTCGCGAGCGGACGCTCGCTTCCCGGGACGATTGCGTTTATTTACAGGCTGCGGCCCCCCGTCTTATCGGCGGGATCTTCCTCTCGCAGCCTAAACAACTTCTCGCGAGCCTTGCCTGTAAACGTTGTTACCTGCAACTCAATTATCCGCCAGCGAAACCCTTTCGCTCCTTTACCTCTGCCATTTTTTCCCTCCTTTTCTTTTTCTTCTCTTCGATGCTTGCGCGCATTGTTTCACTCTCGAATGTAATTTCCCTGCTACGCGTTTGACTGATTTACGCGGACGCGCTTGCAAAGGAACACCTCGAAGCGAGAATTTCCGATTTTCATCAAGCTTACGGGGATAGTTGGATAGCTTTCAGAAACAATATTTGACACCTGTTGTTGGATTCGTATAGTCACATACACACACACACATATATATAAAAATATGGATTCGTATAGTCACATACACATACACACATATATATAAAAATATGGATTCGTGTAGTCACACACGAACATATAAATATGGATTCGCATAGTCGTACATATAAACACGTATAAATATATACAAAAACTAAATCTTTTAGAGTGTACACATCAGTGATGGTTCTGAGAAGTATATTCGACAGCTTTCCTTTCGTTATCCGTATGTCGTCACATAGACAGTCTTACACGGAACATCACTTAAGTGTAAATCGCCGATTTTAATGAAACTTACGTATAACGTAGTTGTTAGAAAAATATTTGACCGGTATTTTCCTTTAACTGCTATAATGCGTATCGAATGGGTGAAATGAACCCTCAAACGTGGCGGAGAAAAACATATTTCCCTCGATATCTTGAATATAACGAGACCTAGAAAACAGTCGTTTGTACAAATATTGTAAACCTTCTAAACAGTTTTAACCCTTTGCGGACGAGTGTCTGCAAATAGCTGCCTAATCGTTTCTTGGTTTTCTGGGCGCAAGTCCATTTTTAAATTAAAATAATTAAATTAATATCGTTAATGAACGCTTCAAAGTTTTGGGAATCTGATCGCTTTGAATTCGATAGCTAGGAATTTGAAGGTTTGGAACTGAAGGCCAAAATACTTTCTTAAGTGTTATCATTCCTCGTCCGCAAAGGGTTAAACAGTCTAGAGATCATATATCGCAGCTGTTTTTCCCGTATAATTCTGACTCTGGTCTTGAACTGAATTCTTCTACTAACATTACGCGAATAACATGTCACTCCATGAAACTCTAATTGTTTTACTCGGTATAGCGATTAAAGCGGGTAACAGGAACGCAATCTGCATAATCTAATAATATAAACAGCTACACGGTTCGTATATCTTTGCATATTACACGCGCCTCATGCTTTATCGCATATTTAAATTTCCCATAATTGCATAGAAACCTAGAGCCTATTTACGAACAAGAATATTCCTATTTATATTCTCGCCGCACTGCGCGACTCGTTTCTCTCCCTTATTAATTTCGCTCGCTGTAGAAGCGAACTGTGTCGAAGGCATTTCATTCTGAAACTCGAAAGCGTGCACGCAGCTTGAATGAAACGGCGATTTTAAAGTTGCCGATACACGCGCGCCGCGAAGGTGGAACAGAATCGAATACGCCGCTTGTAAATAAAAATGAACGCGAAATTCAGATCTCGCTAGCCGATAAGGCGACACGCAAATTAAGAAACTGCTTTCAACGAATGCTTGTCCCAGCCTCTCGATCCGCTTAATCTCTCATCTATACGCTGGCGTACAAGGGAGATGATGGCTGGTCGGATCGTTTTTTCCACGGCGTGTAAAACGGCAATCGCTCAAGTACACGACGAAGCGAAACCGAAATCCGCCGGTCTTTTGTCGGCACGCTTTCATTTTCGCGCCATTTTTGGCGAGGCCGCTTTCGCCGGTTATTAGTTTAATTCGAGATATAAAGCTGATGTAACTTGCTTGCAATTAGCTACCGGCTTTATCGATTGCTGTTTACGAGTCGCGCGAAGGCCAGCCGCGCGGGACTTTCGAAAAACTGATACCACGCCATCCTCCACGCTCCGTCGCGAGGTCTCCGTTAATTGCGCCCGCGACTTCGTAACGAACCTGAAAAATTCGATCGCCAAAGGGAATATATCGATATGCAACCTTTTTTCTTCTGTTTTTCTTTTTCTGTTTTTTTTTGTTTTTGTTACGCTCCGCGGTTTTGAACTTGAATGTCGAAGGTGCAGCGAGGTGCAATGAAATATTCTTCGGTTTGGTGAGAAATATAGGGTAGATGTACCATGTGCTGCCACTTTACAACAACACATAGACATTGTATGTTCGTTTACATTTAATATTTGTAACGAAATATTAGAAGGTAAATGTGCTGTTGAACATTGAAACGTGACCAATATAATTGTAAAGTATGGAACGTGTCATAATTTAGTAAGGTGGAACGTTTACTATATATCTTGTGTCTGTTACACAAACCGACGTGTTAATATATATATAAAATGCGTTACTATTTAAATGAAAAGTTTTCAAGCGACAGTACGAAGGACCGTGGACTTCGTTGCACCATTTCAATAACGTAGTAATGTATTTGTTATATTAAACATATAGGAAAAATGTTCATAAATAAAAGGGACGTTGAACAATCGTATGCTTCAAACTGGAACGATCTTTATGTTAACGACGTTCTAAAATAATTAAATAAAGTTACTTAAAGCGCGAACCTTAAACTGGTAGTACGTGGTACATTTAATCCATATTTTTCTAAACCATTATAAAGCAACACCAAGCTCTTAGACTCTTAAACTTTTCCTAAACGATTCCCAAGCTTCTGAATTTCCAAGGCTTTCAAAATTTTTCTATTTGTTTCTGTCCTCGTTACGTCTAAAGGCCTAAATCTTCCAAAAATACGCAGGAAAAAGTAATGCATCGTATAGTTTACTTTACATAACATAACGATAGGATCGATTAAGTTGCTATTAGGTATTAGTTAAGTAGTCTAAATACAAATACAATGTAATGAAAATCATAATCTATATCTATATACAAAGAAAGTAAATTTGTTCGTAAACTCTTACAATTTACCACCTATCTCTCCCATTAAAAAAAAAAGTCCAATTGCCTAAATTCCACCTGCTCATTCGATACGCCTAGAGATTTGAAACTAGTGGCATTCTTAGCACGGAACATTTAATAAACCGAAAATTACCGTCACTCGTGTACGATCTAATAAAGTTGATCCGGACAGGGCGAGTGCTTAGTACATTATTATAAATAGACCGGAGTGTTTGTTCGGCGGTATTAAGCGAGGTAATAAGTACCTATTTCCAACGGCTTTTCCAAAGCCGCGTATTAAAGATATTAGCAGCGAGCCGCGGCGGCGTGATTTACGAGCCGCTTTCGCAAGGGTGCCTCGCGTGTCGCCGCGTTTGACTCTCTTCGTTCGCAGCGCGCGCACGGTTTTCGTTCCCTCCGTGAAAACCGCGCGTATGTATAACTTGTTTTCACTCTCGCCCGGTTGCAACAAATTTGCCGTTACTTTAATTACGGCCAACCGCGGACACGGTTCATTAGGAGAATTTAAGTCGCCTCGAGTGTCGTTGCCAATAGCCGCACTGGGACACCGGACAGTCCCATTAAACCCTTTGCGGACGGAACGAAATAATATTTCACGAATCTTCGTTCAATTATTGACCATTCGAGGATGGCACTGTTGGATGACCAACCTAATGACTCAACGCAGATAAGCAATATCAGAACCGCTGTGTCCAAAATAACTGAGTCAGCCTTGTTTTTCGCATCCTAGAGAAAGTATGCAACCGTCTCATCCAAGGCTAGTTAGTCACCAGGTACTAAGGGTCACAGATATCCCCTCCTCGCCGAAAACCCTAACAGATATATAAGGACTAGTACCCTTAGAGTAAGCGCTTTTTTTTCTTTTGATCCTATTGCGATAGCGGTCTGTCCGTAATGGTGTGTTTCCGCGTCGCTCGTCGTGTCCGGAGTTGTACAGTTTGAAACGCCCCGAAATATATTTGTGATTGAACAAATAGGACTCCACGTTTCTCACCCGGATCACAACAGCACTTAACGGAATTTTGTCCAATTGTTAACAGCACTGTTATTGGAAATTATTAAATAATGAAACAGTTTATATATTTTAGTCTCACTTTATTACTGCTTTAAAGAAACACGTCTAGCTGTTTCTAGTTCTCAAAACCGAATGGGGCGAACACCCGAAAGTAGGTTGGGGTCCGCTTTTCTTCACGAGACTTTTTATGGCCTTGCCTGGCGACAAAGTCTCTTGACTTCGTGTAACGATATCCAGACACATCTTTCTGTCGTCTTAGTCTAGTCTATCAGATATAGGAACGTTGGGCATTATTGCTTTTGCTAGCTTAGCATTAGTAATAATTCAACAACTGTCTATCGGTAATATTCATTGGAATTTCTTGCTTTCAAAATTGACGCGCGTCCAGGAAATACGAAAAATATGGTAGGTTGTTCGTAACACCCGTTCGCAAAGGGTTAACATTTCGTGGTCGCCGCTTTTCCAACGCACAGTTGCATCCTCGTTTCGTCAGCCTTGTCGATTCCGCCTCTCCTCTCCGATCGTTGCTGACGGAATTAAATTAATATCGGTTACAGCGATATGTTAGCGTACGGTGATCGAATTAACCCTCTTGCCTTATAATAACGAGTTACACTCGTGGTGTTACTTGTAGACTACGTACGATAAGAACACACTGCATTTTTTAATACACTTCAATTAATTCCTTTCTGACTTGTAAGATTGTAAGATTGAGAACTACTAAGTACAAATTAAGTATAATACTTTAGTGGTTTGAATTTGTCTCACTGTTACGATAAAAAGTATCCAACATTTTAGTAAATAATCTTCGAAAAATTCGTAAGACAAGGGGTTAAAGGAAATAGGGGAATTTGAGAGGCGATTTAGAGCTTTTGGAATTTAGTTTATGGCAAGGGGAGGAATTCTAGCGGAAATCTAGTGGAACTTAAAGTAAGGAGGAACCTTTTTTGTGGCAGTAATCTGGTGTTTATATACAGTTTATTATATTTATTGTACGTTGGGATGTGTATTGCATTTTCAGAAAAACGCAAGATTTCATTTTGAAGAATTCCATTTCTCCTAATTCTTACAACCTCTTGTGCTTTCCCTCGAAAAATACAATTGGCCTGTCGACCGATATTTAAATGGCACGGGCAAAACACGAAGGCCTTGAAACGTTCGGTTGGTATTCGTATTCTTTTACGAAAGATTTATTCTCGTTTAAAGTTTCACTTCGAAAGAAGCATTTTTTACTATGCGTCAACGTTACGCGAAGAGTAAGATGAAAAAAAAAAATAAAATATGAAACATCCATTTTTATTCCGCATAGTTTAGCTTGGAGAAAAATTGGAGTAATAAAAAAACAGCCATCTTCCAGATGCCTAATTAGACTATAAACTTCGTCTTACGAGCGATAAGGGTTAAACTCGTTGAACCTTGTCTCTTCGATGTAAAAACTGTTCTCCTCGATATCGTCTGACAAGAATCCTTCCTTTTCCCCTTATTCTTCGCATAATACTACACGCTATTGCGACAAGCCGTGCGCGTAACGAGAAAAGTCGGCGAAAGACAGAGTGGAAGCGAGGTGGCGTGAAATTGAACGGGCGAGTTAGCTGGCGCGAATCGTTATTCATGCGATGTTTATCTACGTCAGAAGAGACGTTTATTTCCATGAGAGCGCGAAGCGGCGTCGCGCGCGATTTCCTAGCGTTTAACGGCTATTCAACAGTTGCATAACGCCTCGCCGCTACAGCCTAATGCGAAATAACCCTGTTGGAAGATCGTTATCGATGGCCAATTCGTTTTGATAACCTGCACGGCAATTATGCCCGAAACGTACTCGCGTTCACGTGTCCGCTTACCTACACCACGGTTGGATGTTTGATTTGTTGCGCCTCGAGTTACATCCGATGCGTCTTTCGCGCGCTTTTCAACGTTCTCTTCCCTCTGCTTCCCGGATTATTCTTTTCGTTCCTGTGCCGTGCGTGTAACGTGAGAAATATTTCGAGAAAAATGATGGGGGAGGAGGATAAAGAGAAATATTAGACGAGAGAAAGTTGTCGTCTGTTCGTTTGATGGATGGTTACGCGGTTGAAGACGAAGCTTCGCTCTGTTATTTTAACCCGGCAACCCGTTAACACCCTCGATCTACCGAAGTGAAACTAAAGGTAGAGTACGGATGATACTTTATTAAATAGAAGACAGTATCAGAAACGTATGAGAAAAAGAGTAACAACTATTTATCAACATAGTTATAACGTTTCAAGTTATAAGTTTTGTTTACTTAAATTCCGGTACGAAGATTCTCACGAAGTTTTTATTATCGGCTCGCGTATGTATATTTTTCTACGAACAGCTGGAAAAATTATTCTCGTAGAATTTTGATCGAATCCAATCTCGATTGGTACGTAAATTAGTGGTCTCGAAGCGATTGAAAATCTTGCATATTTTTAAATATTTTTCTATATTCGTATATCGCTACGTATCGAAGTATCGATAACACTCCGATATTATCGATAGTCATATTTTTATTCTTCGACCGCGCATCGAATTCCAAATTATTTACCAAAATCCTCGAGAAGAGAACAAAGTCTCGACGCTTAAAAAAAAAAGAAAAGTCAGCCTCGTTCGCCGTTGCAACCGCGAACGAAGTGCGAAACGGCGAAGCCGTTGCAGCGACAAATTTCCCTCTCTAATTTGCATACGCGCAATTTGCAAACCGTCGTGTTACATCCGCGCCGGCAGCAGGGGGAAGCAACAGGCAATGCTTTTTTTCACTTGCTATCGGTTTACTCGCATTAATCTGGTTGCCGTGGCGGAAGCTGAGTCGCGATTATCTGCACGACCGTTATTAAGAGGCGGTTATTAATGAAATGCCCGTCGACCATCGGAACAGCTGATGTAATGGCGGCCTTTTCAAGATAGTCACAGCCACTCTAAGCCTTGCGTCCGCAAGGAGAAAGGGGGAGGGGGAGAGGCTGTGTGTGCAAAGGTGTCGCCGCTGGAATGCAGTATTACCATATCCAAACCTGACGTAACTTTCGTTGGCCAGTGACCTAGAGACGATCCTTTCGCGTGCAACCGTGTCTCGTTTACGACGACAAGCGACTACTTTTCTCCTTCTCTTTCGCTACCCCTCTTCTTCGACGCTTGTCATTTATTTACACCTTGCGAGGCAATATTCTTATGTTGAACTGGATCCCTCGCGTCTGGCAGGGTAGATGCATCGCGTGCTGCCACTTCGAGCTTATCGCGTGTAACTTTGTTTAACTATTTTATGGAATAAGACGGTTCAAGGGTGTAGTTTGTAAAATGACAGAGATTAAAAATTGACGCTAGCGGAGGGGAAGAAAATACAAAACCGATTTCTCGTTTCGTAGCTTGTAAAAGCAGAAATTAATCAAGATATATATACAAATATATTATACATATTTACTTATATATGTGTATATATTAATTTATATATTTATTTATATATATATGTGTGTGTATATATATACATATGTATTAATTCCTATATTTATCTATATACTATCTATATATATATTTATATATAGATATATAGATATATAGACATATATAGATATATCGGAGATGTTTGATTTTTAGCGTGAAACAAATTCCTATTTTCTTCGCAAAACAAATTCTGATTCTTCGTATCAAAACATGTTCCCTCGTTCAACGAATTACGTAATTATGTAATACGTTACCGTAAGATAGCGCAAAGGTGCAACACGTTGGAGTTTCCCGTGCATCTGGAAGCGTTCGGTTTGTTAACAATGTAAGATTTTACGGGCTCGTTACCCACATCCTTTGGTCTCGTTTATTGCGCAGACGCGTCGCGTGAAGCGTTAACGAAAGCACACATTTAATAATCCGTGCCGTTGGCTACGTTCGCGGCGGCGTAAATCCTTGCCTCATCGAATTGCAGACCTTGTTGTCACTAATAATATCAGCGTGTAGCCTATCGTGGATATTGCTTTTTATCCAGCTCGCTAACGAAACAGCTGGTTAGATGACGTCACCCCACTCCTACGTAAACAGTGGAATAGCGATGGGTTTGATCGCACGCGTGAGTGCCGAACGTTTACTAAAATTCCACGCTATAAAAAGATACCACCTTGCAATAAACAGCGAAAATATTTATCTTACAATCCTCTACCGTATTATTGGACTAATACTAATAAAGTTTTAAGACACAACAATATTATATTATTTCCCATAAACGAATAAAAATCCGCAGTCTAATAATTACTTACAAATCGACGATAAAACGATTCGACAATATTGAATCTATTGGAAATATAGGTGGTGGAATTTTATGAAATAGAAAAATTCAGATACTTTTGGATCTAAAACTTTGTCTTTATTTTAAACACGTGGAAGGGCACGTCTTTACAGCACGAAAGAAACTGTTGGAATGACGAGAGGTGAGTGAGTCAGTGAAGAAGGATTCGTCACGTACCCATAGACCATATCGGTCCCAAACTTCGTCTCAACAATTAAAGACGGGACACAGTTGCACCCTCTTGAGCTGTGTCTCGTAAAGAAACGCAACACGCGCAGAGATGGTTTTTGTAAATGAAAAACTTTCTCTTCTTGAAAGAGAAAAACCAACAGAATCAATCTTCATCAAATATAATTCGATAGTAAACGTATCGTCTTATTAAATTATGACACGTTCCATGCTTTACAATTATATTGGTCGCGTTTTAATATTCAACAGCACATGTACCTCCCAATATTTCGTTCGAAATATTAACCGTAAAGGAATATACGATGTCTACGCGTTGTTACGTAAACCGAAGTCGAAATTTAGTATGAAACGTTCTTTAATTACGATTCTTTGCACAATTACTTTGCTATTAAATAAACGAGTTAACATTTATAGTAACAGTGACAGTACGTGGGTGATTTACCCTGGCCGATTGTTTTCGGTCATTGCTATCGTCTCGATCGAGCCGCGTAAGAATTAACGTCGGTTTGTTGTTAGAGAACGAGTGTTTGTCAGGCATCTTGGCAGCGGGCGAGTGTTTGCCTAGCGTCGAGTGCGCTGGTTAATGCACATCCAGCTGCTAGCTTCGAGTAATTCTCTCGCGAGTCCTCTTCCCTTCCGTTTTTCCTTCGCCTACCTCGTCCTCCACCGTATAACGTTGTTTCGCTTACGCTGGTGCACGCTGATTTATGGGGAAATCGAGCGTGCCCCGTGTTACGCGGCCGCGATATCTTTTTCTCGCATCGCGATCCACAGCCCTGACATCGCAAGCTCTCTCCCCTCGTCGTTCCACTTGCAACTTTCCGCCTGCTACACGCGCGTTGATTTTACGATGAAGCTTCTGAATGGATTCGTAGCTAGCCGCAGATGTTTCACTCGCGATAAATAGAATATTACGGCTCTGCATAAGTTAACGCAGTGGCTACAAAAATGTAGCCAAAGTACAGGGGCGCAAAGTAAAACTCGGACTCTCGCAGTAGAGCAAATAATTATTTGAACGCCATTTCGAAAGTTGATTGCGGACTGCTGTTAACGCTAGATTTACGGACAATTGTATAATTGTATAATTTGATAGGCTTCGGGAAAGATAGATATTGTCAGATACTCCCAAAACACTTAACGTTCTCTACCATATTTAATCCTCTAGTCCTTTTCCAAACCTTTCCTCTCCGAAACATTGAACAGACCAACTCTTGGGCCTCATGGTCCTACAAACCATAAATCATCCCCATCCTAGGTCCCAAACTTTCCCTTAGCCACTTCCGACATCCTCCCAGCCACCAACAAAACCATAACACCCCCTCTCTCTCTACAGTTTTCTCCACCCAAACCTTTTTCCCACAGTTTTCCTTGATCCTCGAAAACACAGCAGATTCAATCCGACATTCGACAACTGAACTTCGAAAAGGCTGCTGACTAATAAAGAGTATTTTCAACCAAGTTCGATTTTCGTGTATAATTGCCACCTTTCGGGTTCACGACAATATACTGTGCATAAATAGTCGAAATTAGAAGCTTGAGGAGGGAGGCGGTTAATTAGAATACATATTCGTATCGTTGCATTACGTAAAGTAAACATAATTTACTGAAAAGTAATATTTAATGTTAGTATTAGTATATTTTCACCATCCGTACAATATGTTTCACGATATAAGATTCACGCTTAATTGGACGAAGCGTATTTATCTTACTGTTAGTGACTAAATTAGTATAACTATACGGTTCTTTCGTTCTCTATTGCCGCTTACTTCCTTGTCTTCTCGTATTCCCTACTATACGTACAATATTCCTTCTTAACTCTACCTGTTAGCAAGCGGGGTTTATTGAAAAATAACATTTACCGTCTCTGTAAGAAAGACGACTTATTTGTGTTACGTTATGTATCGTTTTATATTTTCTTGTTATGGTTTACCATGTAATCATTACACACTAATAACGATAAGAAGTTTAAGCATAACGTGTACTATTCTTCCGCGGAAAGAAGGCACAGCCTGTTTACATTCCCACTCTTACTGCAGTCCGCTAATTGGCTTATGAACACAAGCAGTGATCGCTATTGGCTGAAGACGCTGTACGAATATAAACACTCTGTGCCTTCTTTCCGTGAAAGAATAGTACAAATGGAAACTGGAAGCCATCCAAAGCTGCAACGCACGGATTACGTACGGATAAATAATTTATAATCTCTGTAACTGAAACACGTGAAATCGGCGAGCTCCGTAAATCCGGCGTTAAATAAACTCTTCGAGTCTCGCAACAATGGTGTTCGCGTGGCCGAGAAGATCGGGCCTGGCGTATCGATTCCGCTGGAGGAGAGTATGGTTGCGCGTGCCAATTCTTCCAGGCATCCCTTTTCCTCGCTCAAATAATAATTCGCGAGATCCTAATCGCGCGAATCGCTGCCCACTCGACACGCCATCGCCTCGGGCTTCCTCTTCGTCTTCTTTATCATCTCATTGTTGTACCCTTATCCAGGGCCATCTTCGAACGCACGGAGGGCCCTGGTAAGTGAAGACGGTCGAAAACATTGGCGCGAGATAAATCCTCGATTGACTCTCGAATTATGAAACAAGCGTAATCTCGGCGAGGGGATCGCGACCGCACACACCCGATAGAGATCTCCGTTCCTCGCGATCCTTATCGCCGCGCAAGGTCTCCGCGTGTAAAAGCGAAAGCTACTTCGTCGCGTTTTTCCACTTAAAAGCGATGGAACTTAACACGTTCGCCGAGATGCGGCGAATTCTTAGCTTTGTGCTCCCGTCTTTCGCGGGTTTCCTATCCGCCGATGGATCGCGTTATTCTGGTTATTATGTATTGGAACTGTAGATCGAATTGAATATATTTGAAGGAAACGATATCAACTCATTTCCATCCTCGAGCGAAATATTGATATAACGACTGATATTGATATTATATAGTATATATAAGACGACATACCAACATAACTAATGTTGGTAACGTACTATTCTTCCACGGAAATAAGGCACAGCGTGTTTACAGTCGTAAGCGTCTTCAGTTAATAGCGATCACTGCCTGTGTTCATAGACCAATCATTGGACTGCAGCAAGAGTGGGAATGTAAACACGCATAGCCTTCTTTCCTTGGAAGAATTAGTATTAGGAACATTATGTATCTATAAAAATATTAAACATTGCTTTGTTTTATTGTTATTAACCCTTTGCGGACGAGAAGTAATGACACTTATGGGAGTACAGTGCAGTGATCACTTGATGGCGAGGCAAGCCGATTGGCTGTCGCATATTAGCGACACCTTCAGTCACACGTATTATATTCATTGGCTGAATCGGTCACGAGTGCAAGTCTACTGCGTGACAAAGGATGCGAAACAAAACACGTCGAGGTAAAGTGAGATAGGACGACTTGGAACTACAACTGAATCACATTGGCGTAAACCTAATTTTTTTTCTCGCGAGGATGTGGGGAAATCTTGAAGAAGCTACCTGGCAGGGTCCGCTCTCGCGAATCCTTAGCGAATATGAAGAACCTACTACTATGCATGTAGCATCCAAGAATTCGGAAGAAAGATTTTCTACTGGCTAATGGGCGGAGCGAGCGACCAGCTCCCCTTGCCCCTGTGCCGTTCAGCTTGTCGGACGCTCGCCAACAAGTCATCACTGCACTGTACTTTAGTTTTGAATTGCACGACTTTGAGTTTTTCACGCTTTCGTGTTCCAAACCGTTTCATTTCCAACGATTTCAAATGTTTATTATTACGTTAAGTATTCATTGCATTAAGTTTCGCGCTTTAAAAGTCGACATGGGTTCGGAAAGCCAAGAAATGATCAGGCGACTATTTGTCGACGCTCGTCCGCATAGGGTTAATTATATTCGCTGCACATAGACTTCAATGTTAGATCTTTTTCGTGTATAACGTTTTAGGGTTTACTTGGTATTTCAGACGAAATAGCTTACAGTGACAGTGTTTGGGTAGGTGACAGTTATTAACCCTAGTTGGAGTGAACACTTTCGAGGAAGTTCTGTTCAGTTTGCCCATCTGGTGGCAGGTACGAGAGAGCCGCCACGTGAAGTTAACGTTAACGCGCGCATAGGTAACGAAATAATCGTAACGCAACGGGTTAAACCGATGAACGCTGCGCGGTAATCGGAATGTGGAGCACTCCGAAGTCCGTGCGCTCGCACGAAGCGTGTTCGCGCGTTATCGCGTCAGTGGATCGGGGCAGGTCGAAAAGAGAAGGCGGAGGATCGGCGTCGATCCCGAAAGATGCGTTCGCGGAGGTTGGCAGAACGCGAGCGTTCGAGCTTTGCAAACGGTCGAGCAGTGGGGAGGGTAAAAAAGGAACTGGAAGAGGCTTCCTCCCTTTCGCGCGTTCCGCTCGCAAAGGCATCAGAGGAGCGATCAGATAGGGCGCCTCGGCCCCGCGGCCGGACTACAAAGTGATATCCGACGCAGATATTGTGTGTGCACACGCTGCTCGCACGATTACGTAACCTCGCGGCAAGTCGGCGCTGATTCACCGCTCTGCACCGAGAAACACACGCGGCATCCTCTCGTTTCTGCTCTCCTGCTACGCGTCCGAGTGGAATTCTTACCCCTGCTTGATCGCCCATCGCCGTCATTTGTTTCGCTCAATTCCACGAGACTGATTGTGCAGGCTTCGCCTTCGGATCGCGTTCCGGCGGACGATTTTTTTCCCGTGGCGATCTTCGGGATCTTTGACGCGAAGATTAGTGGAAATTTTGCGCGAAGAGGTTAGGTTTGGGTTAGGTTTGGAGAATTTGCGAGACGACTGTGATTCGTTTCTTTTTCTTTCGAGTTTTGGCAGATTTTTCGTAATGAAATTTCAGAGCGGAACACTTGTTCGGTGTATCATTTTGTTTTGGTCTTGGTGAGGAGATTCGTAAAAGATGCTGCGAGCTATAGAAGTGAATTAGGGAGAGATTAACCCTTTGCGGACGAATTTCTGCAAATAACCGCCTAATCATTTTTTGGGGTTTGCGGACGCAAGTCTATTGTTAAAGCAAGAAATTTAAATTAATAACGTTAATAAATGCTTCAAAGTTTTGGAAATTTGACTATCTGGAATTCGAAAGCTTGGAAATTTAGAGGCTTGGAATTCAAAACCAAAATAATCTTTTAAGTGACATTATTCATCGTCCGCAAAGGGTTAAGGGATGATCGAAGATCTCAGCGATAGGATCTGTTACTAGTATTGATCGGGAAATTTGTATACATTTATGGAGAATTTAGAGGTACAAGAAACGTGCAAAATGCAAGTAATTTGTAAAAATAACGAATAGTTAAAGAAGTGGGACCTAAATAACGATTCGTTTCTCTTTCTAAATATTGTCACGAGTATTATGCTTTACTTTGTAAAAGGTTTACTAGCAAAAATTAAAATAAAAATATAAATAAATAAATATTCCACAGATCTGAATAATTTGCCGCAAACTTACGTCCGAATTGAAGTAGTTTCAGTCCGCAACTTTTAGGACGTAACGCGTTGCAGTGGATAATTCCGTTCGTAATCGGACACCGCGTATCTACTTATAGTCCACGCAAAAAATCCAAATAAACCTCTACTTATATAATCTGTTTCTTAAATTGCAAGGATATTTGCAAAGATATTAATTGGCATAGAAATCTAACGCTGTATCCGATATTTTGTAGATAAATATTAACCCCTTCCGGTAACATTTAATAATGAAAAAATTTGCATGAAATAACCATTTAATGACGCGATGTCATGCGACGAGTGCAGCTTGTCATTGTGCGGTATGGCATGAAAAACAAATGACGAGCTAGACTCGTCATTTTACCGGAAGGGGTTAATTCTTTTATTTAGTTATTTAGTTATTTAGATCTTACGAAATCCCAAATTTTCAAAATTAATTCGTCCACCTAACTATTTTGTTGAGAATAAGCATTGCATGCATGTATTTTTAATGAAAATTTGTATCCATTGATGCTGTCCCCTCCCTTGCAAAGGTCAGTACTACCTGAGGAGGACACTCTTTTATTGCACCCCCTGAGCGTCTCGGCTTTTTTCCGAGTCTTAGTCAGTTAGCAGAAAACCGTCAAACTAAGAACAGCATTTTCGTTTTGTACAACTACATTAATTAAATACATACTTAGGTTAAAACTCTGTTGTATTTATTTAGCAAATAAATATTCAACAAATTTATCAAGAATTCAACCGTGAAATAAAAATCCACGATGATATAATTACCCCGCAAAATCGTCCAATTTATCATTTGTTGGAATAATATTACTTAGCAGATGCAAAAATGTATCTCTACGTTGAGAAGCACTGCTTATTAAACAACAGGCCTAGCTCAGTCACTGAAGCCGATGATCCTTTAGCCGTACCAGACCTAATGGCCTGGTGCAATAAACATATGGAAGACCCGGGGCCGTCTTTTCTAAATATCGGCGCCAGTTTTCCACGCGTATTTTCAAGAGCGTTCGAAGCATTCATTCCTTGCTCTTTCGCAGCTGAGTAAAGACGTATTCCTCTAGCCATATTAAAGCCTTTGAAATCAAATAAAATGACTCCGTTAAAATTAAAATCGAGTATTCTTACTCAACTCACAACCCCAACATTCCATCATCATTCTCCCCGCAACTCTCTTCCCAAACAGATTTACCATTTATCGTTTAGCCCCCCTAAAATCCTCCGCGATACTTTTTCAGCTAACAACGTTTTAAAATGCAATCGTCGAAGAAACGCGCGTTGGACAAATTACACATCGATCCCCTTATGCATTGCACGTGGCTGAAAGGTTGATCTTCGATCCGAATAGCGAATGAGAAAAAACGCCACCTGCGCGTGGCGAGTGGGTTATTTCAGATGCAGCGGAAACCGCGTCATCTTTCATGCGGAAGGTGAGGCCCGTAGCACGGCGAACAGCGTCGTAAGTCAACATTTCGCATCGGGAACATTTGAATAATAACTTCTGTACGACATACTGCGGCGGCGGCGGCGGCAAGGGGCGATATTTTATCGAGATCGTAAATCGATACCGCGGAGCCACGCGACACGTGGCCATCTTGTACGTTGTAACTACCTCCGTGTCGTCTGTCATCTTTTCTGCTCTCGCGCGCTTCCCGCGCGCGTCTTCTCTCCGACCGCGTGCCGTCGTTCCGTTGTATGCAACTCTGTTAGCTCCGAAATCGTCTCGCCGCGCGTTCCTCGCTTCGTCATCTGGCGAATTATCTTTTCGTGTTGCTCATTCGATCGGATGAATCGCGAACCTCTCCTCGGATGGTCGTTGACCATTTAATTTGCCGATCTTCGCGGAGATGAAGCACGCTTCGCAATTCTGTATACTTCGATGCGAATTACGACGACGCGCTCGCAGCTGATCTCGGCTCCTTTTTCCTTTTCTTCTTTTGTATACGCATCTTTCTTTTTTTTTTTTTTGCTTTGGGTCTCTTGTAAACGTCGGTCTGGACGTTTGTATTTTAGTCTGAATTGATGTAATTTAACTACGAGTTAACTGCGTTAACGATAGATTTAGGGAACTCATTAATTCGACGAATCTCGAATTTTATCCTTTAATGTTACAGAGATCATAAATATTATTTTTTATAGATTTGTAATGACTTTGGTTGATGCGACGATACCAATACGAATCGCAATTTATTCCACCCCTGCTCTATTAATTTCTAGTATTTATACACACACATATATATAGAGAGAGTTTATTTTTCATCCTTACAAAAGGAGCTTCGTTTTACAAAAGAATTCTAACTCATTCGCCCACTCGTGCACTGTTATTTTATATTTCACCATTCTCCCTCCTATTTAATATATGTATTTATTTTATACCGCTATTGATATACTTGTTTCTGCTATTCCTACCTTTAAATATTTCCTTATAAACGTATATGTCTATTTAATTATACAACTTTTAATATCCCCACTGTCCTTTCTCTACATAAATCTTTATAAAACATATATACCTATTTAATCTGTATAACTATTAATATAACTTACTGTCCCTACCTTTAAGCGTACCCTTATACACCAAAATCCTTATAATTATAATAATTTTATCCAGTTTCTATCTTACTGCTACGTATCCCCATCTTTTCCTTCTCTCCTTCTCCTTCTCATCTTACCAATCCGCTATATTCTTCTCTACCCTTTTCCATATTTTATCCTAACCTCTCTATATACTTCTGTAGCATTTATATATATATATATGTAATAGCTGTACTAATTTCTCTGCAAACCTACGAAACGATACTAGAATTCGATGCCCGTAAATCTAGCATTAAAGACGCTACCGAGAGTCTAATTCGGCCGTCGTTTTGTTAAAAACTAACAAGTGTGTCCAGTGATTTATGGGCAGGGCGTACACTTTGGCGGAGAGAAGATTCTTGCTGACTGCGCTCGGCGCAGTCCTCGAGCCACGAAGCTCGAGTCGGCGAACAGCGATCTTATCTCGAGCATATATATATATATATATGTGCGAGTCCCAGGTACACGCGATATCTCGATTGTGGGCCTCATCTGCATGCCGCGGTAATAATTCGGCTCCGACGCATTATACCGGTCCTCGCGGTGGCTCGATGTGCTCGAGTGCTCGGTAGAAACCAGGCCAGAGCACCGATCTTTTCCCTCCTCGTCTCTCCAAATTCATCTGCCGCTTTTGTCGTCTTCCTCTCTTTTCTTCGTTTCACGAGCACCAAACGGATCCGCCCGGCCATTCAATTACCCCGACAAAATCGCCCAGATAGCGCAGGGTGGCGCTGTTACTCATTTTATAATTCGTATCGGCGATCTGCGGCGCGTTAATAACGGAAAGACGGCTCGGTACACGCCTCGAGGAAATTAGTTCCGCTTGCAAATCGCCGGTGACAGAAACTTCCCACGCGTGTACAAAAGTGAGACGGTTAATTCGCGTCACGTTTCGACTTTTACTTTATTTTATTGCGTCAGTTGGCGAGGGTTGCTCGCGGAAGGACCAACTCTGATGCGAAAAGATGCGCGGGAACGTGATACAGGGAGTACAGTAACAAGTAGCAGAGATAGTTTGTAGATACAGATAGTAGAAGAGATAATATAGCCGTACTTCGAACTTGAAATGGGTATTAATTAGTTTCGGAGTAATCGATTTAAGTGGAGAATGATGCAAATTGGAGTAGACTTTACTTAAGTGTGGTTCGCTGTAATTATTCGAACGACAGAGATTTATGAGCTTTCGAGTTTCCAAGCCTTTCGATCGTGAATTCTCCCGCGTTGTAATTTACAAGCTTTTGAATTTCCCAGCGTTTGGATTTCCAAGCGTTGGAAATTGCAAGCTTTTGAATTTCCCAGCATTGGAAGTTGCAAGCTTCTGAATTTCCTAGCTTTTCGATATGCACGCGTTTAAATTTCCCAGCGTTTGCATTTCCAAGCGTTGGAAGTTGCAAGCTTTTGAATTTCCCAGCATTGGAAGTTGCAAGCTTCTAAATTTTCTAACCTTTCTATATGCAAACGTTTAGATTTCCCAGCGTTTGAATTTCTCAGCGTTTGCATTTCCAAGCGTTGGAAGTTGCAAGCTTCTAAATTTTCTAACCTTTCTATATGCAAACGTTTAAATTTCCCAGCGTTTGAATTTCTCAGCGTTTGCATTTCCAAGCGTTAGAAATTGCAAGCTTTCGAATTTCCCAGCGTTGGAAGTTGCAAGCTTCTAAATTTTCTAGCCTTTCGATATGCAAACGTTTAAATTTCCTATTGTTTGAATTTCTCTGCGTTTGCATTTCCAAGCGTTGGAAGTTGCAAGCTTCTAAATTTTCTAACCTTTCTATATGCAAACGTTTAAATTTCCCAGCGTTTGAATTTCTCAGCGTTTGCATTTCCAAGCGTTAGAAATTGCAAGCTTTCGAATTTCCCAGCGTTGGAAGTTGCAAGCTTCTAAATTTTCTAGCCTTTCGATATGCAAACGTTTAAATTTCCTATTGTTTGAATTTCTCTGCGTTTGCATTTCCAAGCGTTGGAAGTTGCAAGCTTCTAAATTTTCTAACCTTTCTATATGCAAACGTTTAAATTTCCCAGCGTTTGAATTTCTCAGCGTTTGCATTTCCAAGCGTTAGAAATTGCAAGCTTTTGAATTTCCCAGCGTTGGAAGTTGCAAGCTTCTAAATTTTCTAGCCTTTCGATATGCAAACGTTTAAATTTCCTAGCGTTTGAATTTCTCTGCGTTTGCATTTCCAAGCGTTGGAAGTTGCAGCCTTCTAAATTTTCTAACCTTTCTATATGCAAACGTTTAAATTTCCCAGCGTTTGAATTTCTCAACGTTTGCATTTCCAAGCGTTGGAAGTTGCAAGCTTCCGAATTTCCCAACGTTGGAAGTTGCAAGCTTCTAAATTTCCCAGCGTTTAAATTTTCAACCTTTTCGATATGCAAACGTTTAAATTTCCCAGCGCTTCAATTCGCAAGCTTTCGGATTCCTATGCGCTCGAATTTTGGAAGCTTTCGAATGTCCTTTAACTTTCGAAGCTTTTAGATCTGTCGCGATTTTGTATGCAGCCGAAAGTTTCATCGATCCTCCTCGCGAAGTGATCGCGAAAAGTTACGCGGCTGCAAGAAGCCACTGCCAAAAGGGTAAAAACGTAAGCTGGGAGAAAGAACAGAGAGGAAGCGTGGTAATGAATAACCAGGGCCGAAAAGTATTCGCGGCGGCTGGCTCGGCCGAAACGCTTGGTCATCCATCAAACGCCATGGTTTCTTTTAATACCCCGGCGTTAATGATCCTCGTATATTTGAAGAGGGGAAAGAAAGAGTCTCTCAGAAACGTAACTGTCCAGGATGGTACCGATGTGGCGCCTACTTGTCAACGGACGCGCAAAAGGTCACGGCCGTCACTACCTTCGGCATGGCGGTTTGCAGAGGCGGGATTGCAGAATTAATTATGCGCCGGGACATTGGCCTCGCCGCGGGGATACGTGTCCGTAATATCGTTTAGCGCGTATCCCACTTCCCATCCACCGTTTACGAGCTTCTTTTTTTTTATGCTTTTCGCCACCGCTTGTCCTTTAATGTTCGTTCTCGCGAAGGAGCTTTTATACGAAGTTAACGCGATGCGTTTCATTGTCGATTCGCCGCTGTTTGTTAACCCTTTCTCGATGTTGACTAAGGGTGCGTCGCGTAGTTCAGATGTGGCCAAGCCGCGCGTCTTCTCTGCCTTTATGGTGCATTGAAGGAGGTGGTAGCGTCTACGAAAACAAGGCAGACAAGTCTTAACATCCTCGCCGTAGATATGGTCCACTGTCTTCCCTATCACCGCGCGTCTTCTTCGTTATTGAACCACCTTTAACCCCATCTTTAACGTCTTCGGTTAATAGCGAACACGACATGTGGTCGTCGAAAGGCTAGTAGATTGTACGTAGAACGGGAATGTAAATACTTGCGCATTTACTTATCGAACTCGCGACGATGTTAGTCGTATCGACAGGATACGTTTCGTTTTCGTATTTTTACGCTCTTTTGTGTCTCTTACGTTTTACGTTGCGAAACAGTTGATTAACTTTCGAGTGATACACACGCATATATATGTATGTATGTATATATAAACTAAAGTTAAACGTGTCTGAAATTTGTTCGCATCCTAACACATCCCAGCTATCCATCTTTGACGTCTTACGAATGTTTAAGCAAACTTGATTATTCGGACAAACTTGATTATTCCATTTCGCATTATTCCACTTCTTTGTTACTTCGCGCTTCGCTAATTCATTCCACGATCGGAATGGTAAAAACAACATGAATGGTTTCATTCACGGAGTGCATACATTACGGTGTTAACTCTATCGAAATGCACAACAGACTATTATTCGTCATAGCCTTCTGCGTTTCCAATGCCTCTCAGTTTTTCTCGAATGCAATTAAAGCCGTTCGAACGTTCAACCAAACGAATTCGTTCAATTGTGTTCGACTAATCAAGATACGTTTGGGTAATCAAATACTCGACGTCCAATTGATGCACCGATATAAATACGTATTCTAATTCGTCCCTTTCCTCTTGATCGTCAACGTTCGGGTATTTAGCACGTTCCGTGCCGCGTGGACCGTATGCGCCCCGTGCTGAACTTTCCGTTCAAACCATTTCGAATTCTACTCGCCTGGTAGAGTAAATATTCAACCACGTGTTTGTTAAAATAATTCCTTGAAAATTAAATTTATCGCTTTGATGTATGGTGCATCTTAAACTCTAAACCCCCTTCTTGATAATTATGATCTTTGTACTATTGTAAAAATTGTAAGGCATACGTCAGAAGCAAAACTATTTAATCGTAAAGCATGGGACGTGTACGCCCCATACGGTCTGAACGGAAAGTGTCCAAAAGTCGGTCCGGAACGGAATGTGTTAGATACACCATACCTATTATTTCGGAAACCTGTGGTATCGCGCAATCGATATCCGTAAACCTAGCGTTAACTCGTTCCGTGGCGAACCAACGAGAAGACTTTTTGGCCAGCCTAATACTTAACTTGTACATAGCAATTATATCGCGCGCCATGCGTGGAACATGTTGTCTCTTCCTTTTAAGCGTCAATATATTTTTCAGCCTTAAACTTGTATACGCTAAAATGTATCTGCTTTGAATGGCGTATAAATAAATATGCAGTGTAGCAGCGGCGTGGTACACGTGGCCAACGGAACGCGTTGAACTCTCTTCGCCCGACGAGGAATCGGTTGCGCGTCTTCCGTTTACCCAGTTTCTCTGTTAGCTCGCGGCGATTTCCACGCGTTGCGCGTGGGCGCGACGGAAGAGGCTTTCCCAGCCGTTTCTTCATTCGGTTTTACGATCGTCCGCCGCCTAGAGCTCGGTAATTGCCGGCCGATTGCCTGCCTCGCCGCCTCTAAAGAACTTTGTAAATGAGCGGCGAGAGGGAATACTCGTTAGACGAAGGCGGCGCGACGGGGATAAACGGCGCGACAAAGACGGATGGAGAAGGTGAGTTATCGATCCTGTGCACGTGGGCGCGTTCATTGATAATCCGCGATCGCTGACGGCGGAGAACGCGCGTAACTAAAACGCAGCCTCGCGTAACTGCCTACCGATTCCGCCGCTGGATTCGACTTCGACGCGGATCACAGCCGACCGCCTCGGGAATTGCCAAGCTCTCCTCGGACGTACACGCTAATGAATTACTTTTTCTCTCCTTTTGCCGAGCCACGCACGGCCTCCGTCCGTGTTGCTTGTTCGCGGCTACGCGAGAGACCCGTATAGCCAGCAGAGAAACAGCTGAATTGTTTAACAGCAAAATAACGAACGGGCTTGTGAAACTCGATGCGTTTATAATTCCAGTCAGGCTTCGAGAATTGGTCGTGGATATCTGGTATTCCGTTGAGATTCCGCTTAGAAGAGGAAAAGTTTGGTGGATGACGAGTAAATAGTAATAAAAGTTAATGTGTCCGGTGATACGTGGCGCTCAACGTGTTAAATAAAATATAAAACGGCTCACAATGACGAGTCACACTCGTGGCATGAATTGCAGATAAATTCATTGAACGTATTGGTCTGTTTGCGATACGACGTTATTTTTATTCCAACTTTAGTTTCCCTTCGGAACACTAAGAATAACTAAACACAAATTATGCAGAGTATATATCAATAGTTTCAACAAATACGAGAACTGTGATCTATTGATTGTGTAAGTATTGATTTATCCTGGTGCCATACGACGCGTAATCGTCCCTGGCTGACATGACGTCGTTTATATATTTTGCGATATCAAGGCGTTGACGACCAGGATGAAAATGCGACGCAGGGCAAGCGGCCCTGAAGGAGTGAATGTGTGCGTGTATGTTTGAGTTACGTGAAAAGTATGAATGCGAAATCACGAGCGAATCGAGACATTAGCTAACGAACCTCGATAGGAGTTAGAAATAGACGATTTGAGAAAGTAACTAATTGTAAGAACTTATTATTTTTCGACTCGCCTTCCTACAATGGTAACTTACGTAAGTACAGTAGTTAACAAATTGTAAGGCAAGGGGTTAATGCAGTGAACAATTGTTCTGGGTTTAGAGGGAGACAAGAGATCGATTAGGAATTGATGGGCGAGTTATAATTTGGAGGCACGCGGTGTCTGACCACGTACGGAATTATCTACTTAGCGGCGCGCTAGCTTCTACAGCTGCATTGATTCCGGAGTTAGTTTCAGATCGCGTACTCAACTTTCTGGAATGTTATGTTCATGGAAATGTCGAAGATTAATGTTAACCCTTTCATTGTTAAGTTTGCAAGTCTTATTAATTGTTGCAAAATGTATAAAGTGTTAAACTCGTGACGATATATGGGTAACGCAACTTGACTGTTATATTAATATTCATTAATATATTACATTAATAATTTATATTATTAATATAATATAATATAATATAATATCATTAATGTAATAAGAAAGCATAGAATTTATGAATCCATCCCCTAAACATTACGCTACTTCGAAAATCGTTTAGAATCGCAGCGAATCGTCATTTCACCCAACATCGAAACATTGTAAAACGTTAAGTTCTCGATCTCGAAATCGATTATCTTGTACTCCGTACGCTGTACCGGATATTCTAACACGCCGAATACGGAATTCTCCTGCATTTTCCAAATATTTACAGTCTTCGCTAGAAGCAAGAGGCAGCGATATTGAAAATATAATGCTCGAATGAGCACCGCAAGTAACGCGTCTCTCCACTCACTCCTTATCGCATCGTGACGTCATTCCAGCGTTACTCTCGGATTTCCCCCTAAATGTCCGCTGCCATACTTCCCCAAAAATATGTTGAACATTAAAAAAATTGAAATAACGCGAACAAGCGCGAAATACGCGCGCAATATGCAAACGCTTACGGAACGTTCCAAGCGTAGCGTAAGCTATGCAGTTTAGAAGGTGGAACAATTCTCCGCTCGGCGCCGTGCACTTGTTGGAAAACGCGAAACGGCACACGAGCAACATAGGTAAAATCCGGCGATGACGAAAAGGCAGGGGAACGCAATTGGATCGAAACCCTCGTTCGATTGCGACGGAAGAAACGTGTACGAGATCCGCGTGTGCGCCATTCACTTTCGCCTTGGCGGGTGGCGGTGGCGGTACAACGATTTGCATTCGTGAAATCTATTTTCTGGAGGCGTGCAGGAATTAAACGACCTTGCGCAGCCGGTCGAGAGGGAAAAGGGGGAGAGGCTGTCGATCTCGAGGCAGTTGCGCGTGGGCGCGTTCATTGATAGGCCGGTAGCCGATGCGTAACTGAGCGCAGCCAAGCGGCACACGACCCTGCCGCTTGTCGAAAGCTGCTTGAATTCCTCCTTGCTCGCGCACCGGGTCGCCTTGATTCGTTACACCCAGCCGCGATTAATCTCGACCGAGAAACCGCACGCGCTGCCTTCGTCTCCGATACCGTGGCGCTCTTAGACAGCTGTTAGTTTCTCCTTTTGCACGCCTTGTCCCTGGATCAACCCTTTCGGACGCGATTATTATTAGGCGGGGATTTCGTGAAGCATCATTGATTTATTTATTTATTTCTACGTGCAAAAACCAATGTCATATATATATATATATATATATATATATATATATATATATATATGTACGTCTTTGGTAACGAAAGGGTTAACCCATAAATTGTCATTTAATTAAATTATGATATAATTAACCCTCGCCCAGTCAACATCGGGTCATTTTGACCGGTTTTAACGTCCCAAGTATAATGGCATACTCTTCGTCTCCGCGGCTTGTTGTTGAAAGTAAACGTGCGGTAATTTCGGTCAGAGAGATGGCGTACGTTTACCGGTATATAATATGCGTGACGGAGTGATAGAGCAAAGGAAGAATGAATCTAGAAATCCTTTGTTCTCGTCAGTTCGTCGCATCGAGATCACGATTATAGAAGCAAAACTAAAGCAGAAGTAAAATTGAAAACGAGTAGTTTCAGTCCAGATAGATAGTTCGCAATTATTAAGTTTATGTTTCTGCTATCTTCTTTCTATTATATTCGCTATGCGTATATAAGCGTGTAACGAGTCAAGGAGTGTCGTCTCAATTTATTTCAAGTAGCGATCTAGCTAAAATATCAACACCTGTCTCCCTTGTTTTATATTTCGAGTACTGTCGTATGATATTAGTATACTACTAGATATTAGAATACTAACTAATCGTTAGTATTCGAGTACCAAAGCTCGTATATAATTGAACACCTGATACGGGTGGATACGACCATGTCGCGGCCATGCCGCGTCGTGTCGCTACTTGCAGTCACGCTACTGGGCGAGGATCAACCCCTTGCCCTACGAATTTTTCAGAGATTATACTGTGGCGGCTCTCCTGCACCCACGACTAGAGGGACATACGAAATAGGACTTTCTCGAAAGCACTCGCTCCAACTACCTCGTCCATATGTATACCACCTTCAACTTTCCTTCCAATATCCCAGCGTCTAAGGCAGAGCCTGCTAGGAAGCCTTACTGATGAGTCCACTACTAGGCCCAAGACGAAACGCAACACCCTTCCTTTTTCTCATTCTATCCCCTCTCCATAGCACCACAATACCTTGTAACATTAACCACTTGTTACTTTAATACTGTGTCAAATACGTGACATTGAAATATTGTAATTAATTTCGACTCGCGAATCCGCTAGCTTGCATATCGCTGCATAACATAAATTGCTATTAAAACTGAACTTCATTATAGACCCGGTGTGTTTTCATTTTACTTGAATTATAATAGTCACCACGAGTGTAACTCATCGTTGTATGGCAAAGGGTTAACCGTCGAAAGTTGTTATAATCCCGGTGACATTCGCAACGCAAAAATCTGTCTGGTAAGAAACGGGAACGAGAAGAGACGCGGTCCGTAGATGTTTCCGGTTTTTTTCCGTATTCAGTCGAGGGGAGCGGTGACGAAAGTCGCGTGCTTATAACGGGCCTCGTTCCACGATGTTTATTGCGCGTGCACGCGATTCCAGATACCCGTATCCTCGATTCCCGAACACAGGGTAGCAAGCACGCACGGAAACGGAACGATCTCGCGACGCGGCCCTTAATCATCCCGGCCGAGTGAAAATTAGCATTCAAGCGGCGCGCGGCCGCGCACGTCGCGCGCTCTACGCGTATGCAAACCACCTGTCCTCGGCTCCTTTCCGCCTCTGCCTTTCTTCAACTTCCCCCCTTTCGCATTCTCTATCCCTCGTTTCGTCTTCCTGCATGCTTCGAGATTTCTCTTTGCTGCCTCTCTCGCCAGCATTTCTTACCCCTTTTCTTGGGATTTTCAATTTTGGTTCCGTAGATTAGGTATCTTCTTTTTCGCTTTGCTAGCTAACGATAAGCGCAAGATGTATGGCAAAGTTTAGAAGCTTCGCGAAATGATAAGGGATCGCGTAAATTTTGAACACAATTACACCGGTTAACGTATATTAAGGCGTCTTGGATTAATATTGATATCCTTTAACTTGCTTGGTTTATTTCCGAGCTTCCCGTTCTTCGATCCTTCCAGCGATTTTTAATGCTTTAGCGACCAAGATATTCTACGAATTAAAAGGTATTTCGATGAAAAGAAGATCGCGATCATTCTCCAGATTTGGTTACCAAACTGTTGCTTCGCGTGATCATTGCATTAGAAGTATGCAGAAGTATCCATCGTTTCTTTATCATTATTAATTTTTCGCTATTAATTTTAATTCGCTAATTAATTTTTCTATCGCACAAAAATTTAAGTTCCATCTGTTCCAAAGCGCAAATTTTTAATCAATTTCCGTAACAATTCATTCGAATCTTTACGCGAGCAACGGAAACTTTTCCATACTCCTAATACTTTCCCTTTCGTATTACGTATTCACGAGTGCAACGAACAAAGAGAATCGAAGAGAAGAGAACAGAAAAGGAAGGGAGGTGGGGGGAAAGAAAGCGCTTCGGTGAGAGCCAAAATTCTCGAGATATTTATTCGCACAGCGAACACCTTTCGCCTCATTTCCGCTAATGGATAACACGGCAATATTTAACGCGCTATTTAGCCGAGTCCCGAAGCTCGCCGGTCGGAATTAAGACTTAATTTACAAGCATTCGCTTCGGCGTGGCCGGTCGCGATGGCATTCCTCTTATCTCGCCACTTAACCCCTCGTCTTCGTGCACGGGAACGCGTAAAATGTTAGCGTGCTCGACAATGTCGGAGACCAGGCCACGCTAATGTAGATTAATAAGCATTATCTCGCCTCGAAGCTCGTCCGCGATTTACGAACCAGTTCCTTCGCTTATCTGCACGCTTAAGACCGTTTAAACCACGAAATCCGACGAGCACGCGCGTCCTGTTCGTCGCTGCTCCTCCTCGCAATTCTCGCCGCAAACATTTCGTCCAAATCCTTCAGCGAAGATTGTAGGTCGTGTGATAATTCTCCGTAGCGAATTCATCGACCGGTGTAGGTTTGGAAGAATCGAGGCGTTGCGTTTGGTACGGAGAAACTCGAGACACTTTTTATTTAGCTTCCTTTCTTTTCCTTTCCTTTTCCTATCTTTCCCCTTCTCAACTGCGCCACACGCTTAATATTTAAAACGAAATATTAGAGTGTAAATGTGCCGTTGAACATTAAAACGTGACTTACGTAATTATAAAGTATGGGACGTGTGATGATTCAGTAACGACGATACGTTTAATGCACGTTGTGGCGGACTATCGAGCGTCCTAAAGGAAAGTCGCAGGATTTTGGTTTTCCAAAGGACCGCATGTTGCGTGCGACCGAACTTAAGTGCGGGCAATAAACGTGAGATATGACAGATCCTCGGTTCGGAGGAAAGGACAGTTCTGAAGAGTACCGAAAAGACAACGTTCCGAGCATTCGCCACGTTGACTGCACGTTAGAATACACTATAATATGGCTAGTTGTTAAGAACAATAAATATCGTTGTTGTTATCGTTTATCGGAGTAATTAATATATTGCAACCACGTCGGTTCCCAAAACGTCTTATATCTTTTACGCAAACTGACGTGCTAATATAGGTACAGCGTGTTCTATTTAAATTACAACGTTTGAAATAACAGTAATAGGGCCATTGGACTTTGTTGTACACATTCAATTACGTAGTACGTAATTTATCATATTCAATATATAGAAAAATAGTTCATAAATAAACGAGCGGTTGAACAATATTATGACGAGAAATTGGAACGATTGTTGGGTTAACTACGTTCTAAAATAGTTGAATAAAGTTACGCCTAAGCTTAAAGTATCAGTAATCGGTATATTTATCCTACAATATCTATGTATATCGTTACGTAAACCGAAGTCCAAACTTAGTATGTAAATTTCTTTACTCACGAGTCGTCGTACGTCACTTTCTTTGTTATCAAATAAACGAATTAAAGCGTGGGTTATAGGGACACCGACGGTACGTGGGTATATCTACCCTATTCGTTAACAAACACGTGTCCTGCTTTTCCTCGAAAAAGCATCCGATCGATCCGGACAGACAGACCGGCCACGTAGTAGATCGGACATCTTAATCGCGCCGGTGAAATTAATTTACTCCCGCTCTCTCGCAGCCTACCGAGATATCGCTGTCAGATTAATCCACGATGTCTCTCCCCCGGGGGCCAAGATTTCGTAATTATTTCTTCTCGATCCTTCCCTTAATCCTGTCTCTCCGATCCGTTGATCGAACCGTTTCGCTTCCCCTTGATCCTTTCCCCGTTGACGGACAGGCCGCGCGATCAACTCGCAAGCGGCCTCGCGCGACTTCGAGCGACGCGACGCGCGAACAAGCGCGCCCCCTTCGTCTCGAGATAATCGATTTGTACGAAACGGTACCGGGGATCGAATGCGAGCGCCGCCGCCAGAGCCGCGGATTTTAACGCTGTGCAACGGCGCGGAAGAAATATGTCGAATGAATTATCGCCGCCGCGTTTCGAAACGCGTACGCGTTACTCCTTTACTATTTATAGTATAGGCGACCCAGCTTCTAACATCGCGCAAGCTCCACCGAGACTGTTCCTGGGGTTTATGCTAGTTGCTCGCTTCTACGGTGGAGTTTAGGATTGGATTTTCGACGTGTTTAGGGGGGGGGGGGGGAATTGGGCCACGATTATCGTAGTGTAACTGTATAAACCGTATTATTGTAACTGTTAACAACTATTACGAATCAGTCGATTTCTTTCAGCTCGCGATGCGTTTTGAGACGTGCGATCTTCTCCATTTCGTCATCTTACACGTTTAGTACATTAACCCTTTGCACTCCAAAACTATTTTAATAATATAATCTACCGGTAACTTGAATACTCTTATTCTGGCTCTTATGAGAATTTAGTGTTATTCCGTACTTTGGGAATAGGAAGAGTAGTCTTTAATTTGCTTTGTTTCGAAAGAAATAGAAATTAAGTGTTAGAAATTGAGAGAAATGAATAAAAATCTTAAATCTTGAATTACGAGAAAATTTATGTATATCGCCGTAGGAGCGCCTACAAAGTGCAAAGGGTTAATAATTATATTATGTATATTTGTTAATATGTTTATGTAAACTAAAGGGTATCTACCAGTGAATAAATAAATAAATATGGGTTGGCGAGTGTAGCAGTTTGGTATTGAGGTGAATTTTAAGGAAGGTGGGAAATTTTAATGCTTGGTATTTTTGAAGATGTAAATTTTTAACTCTTGGACATTTTAGTGCTTGAAAATCTGAAAGCTTCGAATTTTTTAAGCTTGGAATTTTCAACACTTTGACGTTTTCAAGCTTGAAATTTTCAATGCTTGGAATTTTCAGCGTTTGGAATTTTTAACGCTTTGAATTTTCACCTCTTTGACGTTTGAAAATTTGGAATTTTCAATGGTATGAATTTTTAAAGCTTGAGATGTTCAATGCTTGGAATTTTCAGCGTTTGGAATTTTTAACCCTTCGAGGTGTCAAAGCTTGTAATTTTCCACGCTTGAAAATTTCAATGCTAAGAATTCTCAAAGCTTAGAATTTTCAATACTTCGAATTCTCAAAGCTTCTATTTTCCAATGCATTAAGTTTTCAGCGTTTCCAGTTCTCAAAGCTGCAGATTTCCACTGCTTCAACTTCTGTAAGCTTCCAATTTCCACTGCTTCAACTTTCCAAACCTTCTACGTCACTTTTCCCTATCGCGTTCGACTCTCAAATACCGTTTAAATACCACATAATAAAACTTCCATTAGAAAGCACTTGCCAATCTCAATAAATCAGCCACGGACAACGATATTCTTTAAATCTCTAAACCGGAAACCGTCCAGCAATCGCCATTTCGCTAAAAGCTGCGCCATTAAAACGCGTCCACTGAATCCTCTCTTTACAGTACCGTATTTTATCCTCGACGACATTTAGTGTCTTCAGTTTCAAGTAATCCACGATTCAACGACGATCTCGTGAAAGACGCGCACAATTCGATGAAAACAGAGAAACGCGAGTGACGACAGCTTTCGTATGAAAAACAAAAAACAACCCTTGTCAAAATTAGTAGTGTAAATGATCCACGTACTGTCACTGTTCTTATAACTGCCACTTGAATTCGTTTACTTAATATCAAAGTAACTGTTACGGCGTAAAACCCTAAAGCAGATGCGAGGAGTAAAAATATGCGAGCGTACAACCCCCTCATAAAAGCTACAAATTCAAACTTGGAAAGTCACAAACTGCGTCCCTCTAAATTAGTTTATTTTTGCAACCATCATTGACTCCAAATTCTGCAGTTTAAACATTCGCGTCCAAATCCGTTAAATTATTTTATAATAGCACGTGCGGCAATTGTAGGGTCAACAGTTATTGCCCTAACGGAATCAGGCCCCTTGCGCCTACCTGAGGACGGTACTCCACGCGGACTTGACAAGTAAACGACAATTTCAATTATGTACCAATCACTACGCGCGTTAGAAAAATCCCCCCACAAGAACCACCGACTCAAAAATGTTCTCGTCACGACCACCCACCAGAATCGGCAGAAGTCAAAAACCAATCGTTCGGTAAAGACGTACACTCCACACCATACACTCTGTCACTATTCGTAACTTAATAATAAATTAAGTGTTAGTTTATCGAGGCGCAATCATTTCAGCATCCACCCTTATCCTTCTCTATTCACTGGCCGTTAAGTCAGCGAGTGAAGCGGAGCATTCAGTGAAAGTTCCTTTCAAAAATTAAATAGACATTTTGCTCACGCCGTAACAGTAACGTTTAAAGAATCGTAAAAGTGTGAATTTGCATGAATTCGCGTCGGATACAAAAAGTTGATATATTATACGTAGTTCGCATACCATAGTCTCTGATCTTATAGTTTTAAGATACGTTTAGAATTAAAATTGGCGTTTATTAGAAATGCAGCTTGTATTTGCTTTGGTCTATAATCCGTCACGCCATAATACACACGTCATCATTATGATCCAAATGACTAATTACATATATTACAACAAGATACACGCTATTACATTATTAATTACATACGTTACAGCAAGATATACACAATTAAATTATTAATTACATACATTGCAACAAGATGTTTACACTTACATTAACATCGTTAGATTCGATGTATTTATTTCGGTTTACAATGCCAGGAAATGGACTCGGTTTCACGCTAAACCTTTCGAGGCACAAGACTTTTTCCGTACCTTTAAAATTTGTAAGTACGCTTAAAGTGATTGGATCGTGGAACTTGGGTATAATCAGAATGTGGGACATTTTCCATACCACTGCGCTTCAAAGGATTAAAACTATGTCTTATGTCTCTCATTCATCGTTCATCTCGCCAATAAGAAGACACGTTACGATTACGTTAATAATTACATATATATTACAGTATCTACTCGACCTGAAAAACGACTAAAAGCCTAACCAGGTTCGCCTGTACAAAAAAAAAGAAAAAAAACAATAGCTCGTGATCTCATCGAGGTTTAAAGGAGTCTCGAGAAGACTCCGACACGAAAGTTTATTACGACAATGATCTCTCGATCCGCGAGGAGTGTCGAAACGCGTGCATCTTCGCGAGAGGAAGCTCCTCTCTCGGCCTTTCCCCATCTTCTTCTTTTTCTTCTTCTTCTTCTTCTCTTTCGCCTTTTTTCTCCAACTGTTTCGCCGGTCGTATATGCGTGCATGCGCGAGTGGCTCGTAAAAAGCGACGTCGATCGCCGCCTTTCGAATTATAATTAGCCAGCGGCGTGCATGAATGAAACGGCCGGCTTGCGTAACGCCAGTCTCTACGAATGATTTACCGGCGAGATTGCAAGCGGATCGCCGACAGATTATCGTCCTGTTCTACGCTCGCTTAACGGCCGGCCGAATAAACGCTATACCATTTTTACTCCGATCATTATGCGCCGCGATTATATTGATCCGCAATTGCGAGTTTCGGGCGCGGAGGATAATATTCACGCCGATTCTTATCCGTCGGGTCGATTCATAAATTAGGCCTCGCGATATATTTGCATCGCGTTTCACGGTGTTTTTGAAACATCGAACGATTATAGCGCGATGCGTCTTAATTTGAATGCTCAACTCCGATTTAAGGAGAAACGTACGTACGCTTTTCTGTTCTCTCGATTATTGGGACACCTGCTAGTGAATGCAAAACGAGAGACTCGTTCTGGATTTTAATTGAATTTACTTTATCCGATCGAGACTTTAACTACGTTTTGTAAATAAATGTTTACGACATACATAGTAATACTAATGTCACGCGTGTCATACATAGTAATACTAATGTGTGGTCAACATGACTACCGCCTGGCTTTTCTTTTCGACCCTTCAGCCCTTGAAACTAAACCAAACCGGTGACTCGCTCACGCCATATCTCTTTCACCGATCGTTCAACGGGAAATCTTAACCCTTTGCGGACGAGTGTCTGCAAATAATCGCCACTTTCCTGGTTTTCGTGGACGCACGTTTACTGTTCAAGCAAAAAGTTTAAATTAATATCGTTGATAAACGTTTCAAAGTTTTGGGAATTTGTTGACCTGGAATTCGTAAGCTTAGAAATTCGTAAGGCTTGGAATTCAAAGTAAAAATACTCTTTTAAGTTTTATTATTCATCGTCCACAAAGGGTTAAACCTAAACTTACACCTGTTGACGCGCTACGTTCGTTTATTTTAGCGCTCCACGTATATGATCGAGAATATAATAATTATAAAGCAAGGGTTTAATACAACCTCGCAAAATTGCGTTTAATTGCCACTATATGCGTTCGCTGTCGTGATTAACCCGAGAATTTTGCACAGCAGCGTTGTATCTCGACTCGTAGAGCAACCGAAGCGCTTCCTCGTTGCGAAACAAGTGCGACGTTCCCAAGCATGCCTGGCGCGCGTCAAACTAATATCATGCATAAACATGGTTCGAGTATATAGCGACGCAAGAGGCAGCCTCGTAAAAGCCCGTTAAATTAACAGACACCGGTAGAAAAAGAAAGAAAAAAAAGTCTGGAATGACCGAATGGAGAGCCGTGAACACGAAAGAACTACGCAACCAGTGCGCCGCCGCGACTATTAATACCAATCACAGGCAAAGTTATCATTAGCCGGGAACGATTTCCGCTCGCAAATCGTCGACTAGCTTAGCAACAAAAATTGCGAGAAACCGTCAGCTTCGCGTTCCAATCGCGAACACACGCGACCGGCAATAAGATCAGGTTCGCTCGATTTGTCGCGTGCCCGCCATTATACATACGCGAGCGTAACCTATGAATTATGCTTATTCGCAGCTAACTATGCTGCGCGTTTGTTCATTGACGCGAGCGAGTGTCGAGCTTCTTCGTTGATTGTCCACTTTTGCAAAGCGAGTAACGAAGCCATTGTTCCGTTTGATAAATGATCCAGGGAGACTCTTTACTTGTCGCCATTTTTCTTCGCTCTTCCTATTCGCGTGTTCGTCCGGCTTCTCTTTCGTTGCTAGCGATATTTTATTGCGCTATTTTAAACGGCTCGAATGCGGAGATTCGTTGCGCGAATTGCGAATTGCGATCAGGATTTGCGACTTCATTGCTGCGAAACGTTTTTGCTGCTTCGGACGTAAGTAATATAAATATTATACGCTTACCGGTAACGGTTAAGAAAGAAAGTAATCGTTTGCATATTTTCGTGTACTCTTTACTTTCTGAGTATATAGGTTAGAATTAAAAATGACCGAGCAATAACTAAAAAAGGCAGACCAACAGATTGAAAGATTGGCGATTTTTACGGGCTACTAGAATAATAAGTCTAATTAATTCGTGCAAAACATATGTACGATCATTTAAGATTATTTGATCCAAGTACGTATCCGTTTGCAACAACGTACATGCGTTTAAAATTTTAACTTGGAAAACGATACACACCTACCGACAAAAGTCAAGAAGCAAAGTAATCATTTGCAAATTCTTGTATATTCTTCATCTTTTGAGATAAATAGCTTAGAATGAAAAGTAACATAAAAGGTAACATATTACATAAGTTATCCTATTTTTAATTCTAATCTATGTACCTCGGAAAATAAAGAGTACGCAAAAATATGGAAACGATTACTTTGTTTCTCAACTTTCGTCAGTAAGCGTATTAATTACAAATTCAGTGTTCCTATAACTGACACGTTAATTGTTTCACTTAATAGCGAAGTTCCAATTTTCAAAGGGAATCGATTTCCAATTACCTCGCTCGTAAATCGTCTGCAATTTTAGCTAACCAACTTCAATATTTGCCCGATCGAGTCGCTTTCTACCGAACAAACCCTAACGTTACCGATCTCCTAGACGCGATCTATCGCGGACGCTTCTCAAAGCTGCGATAGTCACTGTTGGAATAATATTACTTGGCAGATGCAAAAATGTATCTTTACATTAAGAAGCACTGCTTATTAAACAACAGGCCTAGCTCGGTCACTGAAGCCGATGGTCCTTTAGCCGTACCAAATCTAAGGGTCTGGTGCAATAAACATATGGAAGGCCTGGGGCCGTCTTTTCTAAATATCGGCGCCAGTTTTCCACGCGTATTTTCAAGACCGTTCGAAGCGTTCATTCCTTGCTCTTTCGCAGCTGAGTAAAGACGTATTCCTCTAACCTTTGAAATAACATAAAATCACTCCATTGAAATTAAAATCGAGCATTCTTACTCAACACACAAACCCCAATATTCCATCAGTCCCCGTCTAAATCGACGCGTCACCGATACGGAAAAATCGCCGTGTGCGAGCGTTCCGTTGCGCGGTTGTTCCCGTTGCCACGCGAGTAGCGTGTCTAATGATCGCGGAACGCGCGCACGAAAGTCAGCTGGACGCGTTGGCTAAACGGTGTGTGCCCTTTCAATCCGACGCGGCGCGACACTCGGAGTTCCTACTTAGGATTTGTCGGGTGGATTGACAAATCGAGGCCAACAACGTTGCTTCGAGAGAGCCTTTGCTCTGCTCGCGAGCGGCGGACACGCGCGCTTTTACCGCGGGGGAAATAGAAGAACAGAGAACGTGACACGCTCGAGAGAATCGAGACGGAGATATAGGCCTCTAAAAGACGCGAGAAAAAGAGGCGTCGAAAACGGTCAGTCGTTAGTTCGGAACGACGCGTAATTAATTCGGACTAACGAACAACCGGGATCTCTTCTGCGCGCCGCTTTCGAATTTTCCTCACCCCTTACGGCGCCTTTTGCGTTTCAAAGTGTTCTTTAGGAAGTTACCCGCGAATACGCGCATAATTTATTTGCGTATCTCCTTTGCTTTTTTCCTCCCCGTTGTGTCGATCGAAAGAGTCTGAAGCGTGAGGCAACGCGTTCGCAAACGTGACGAAATCTCTTTAGTTCTTAAGTCACTTGTTCGACGCGTTTCATTAATGCCATTTAGTCGAGTGCTCGACCTATTTAACCATTTCCGAGTCACACTTTTTCACTCGGGGATAATCCGATGCAAACGATGCTTAGTTTTTCTTCTTTTTTTTAGGAATTTTTAAAAAAACCTTTTGTAGTCGAGTGATGCGGTAGCAAATGCGATCGTTCTCCGAAACGAAAAAAATTGGTGTGGCGGCTTTCCTGCACCTACCACTAGAGGGACATACAAAAATAGGACTTTCTCGAAAGTACTCGCTCCAACTACCTCGTCCATATATATACCGCCTTTAACCTTCCTTCCAATATCCCAAGTCTAAGGCAGGGCCTGCTAGGTAGCCGCACTGGTGAGTCCACTAGCAGGCCCAGGACGAAACGCAACACCCTTCTTTTTCCTATTCTATCCCCTCTCTACAGCTCTACAACGCCTTTAACCTTCCTTCCAATATCCCAGTGTTTAAAGCAGGGCCTGCTAGGTAGCCGCACTGATGAGTCCACTAGCAGGCCCAGCACGAAACGCAACACCCTTCCTTTTCCTATTCTATCCCCTCTCTACAGCTCCACATTGGAATATTAAGAAATTGGTTAAGGTTGCTGTTCCGTATCTAATCGTAAAAGTTTCACATTACTGCGCATACTTTACTCGAAAGCTCGTAAACATTGTAGCGCTTGTAAATTCCTTGCAATTACATGGAAATTCGTAGTCCAGTTAGAGCTAATTAAATGTACGAATGTTTCCCTATTTACGTATACGCTCGCCGCTGTTACATACAGTGGGTGTAAAAAGTATTCGTACAGCAATCACGTTCAACGAAAACCTTATAGAACTTCGTTTATTACAAAAAAGTGTCAATGAAAGAATGCACGCGTGTCCTTAGAAATCTGAAAAACAAATTTCATTGAAAGTAAAGTGTTTATTAATATTTTCTATGAAAATGTTAACGAAAGCTTTGAATGTAGTCGAAAATACACGAGTAATAAGTATTCGTACACTTCGTATTTTATAGCAAAGACTATGTTCATTTTTATACACAAAAACATTTTATACGTATAAAATTTGTTACTAGTATTTAGTGGGATTGCCATCTGATTCTATGATCGCTTTAAATCTTCGCTGCATTATCGTAGAAAATATAAATATACAATTTGTTCTTGATATTGCTAAGGATATGTACATGCATTTTTTTCATTGACACTTTTTTGTAATAAACGAAGTTCTATAAGGTTTTCGTTGAACGTGATTGCTGTACGAATAATTTTTACACACTCTGTACATCGTTTTCATTTCGTTTTTCATCGATTTCATTTTTTACAGAAACGAGAATTTCATACGACACGACCTATCAATTCCATTTAACGCATTGCAATGTTAATCCCAATTGTATATGTGTATATATGTTACGATACCTCTATTGCAATTAATATTACGTATCATAATACATATCATAATCATAAAACGTATCGTAATAATAGTAAATATTCCGTTACAATAGCTCTCTATTATAAATCTGTTTAAGTTACGCACCGCGCAACTCTCTATTGTAATTGTAAAAGAACGAAAGCGATCGAAGAGAGAAGCGGAGAAATCGTTGCGCTGGAAAACGAAGAAAAGATAAAAAGAAACCTCGGTGGGTGGATGCAACGCGCGCTGATAATTATCGATCGTTTGCCCGTTGAATAAATACAGGAAACTATCGCAATGGCGTTCTCTTTTTCTAACGCGTCCCCACCGCGCTCGTAACCAGTGTCGCGCGTGCGAATTAATTTGCAAGCGGTCTCGTGGCAGCGTGACATAAATTTCTTACTCGGTAATTGTTGCTCGTCGCGCCTTCGTGTTACGCGATTATTTACGCGCTGATCCGCGACACAGTACTAAGTTTGTCGACACCTTTTTCAACGAAAACCGCTCGCCTCGCGGTTAACTCGAAACCGTGATACTCTTAAGTAAGTCTGCCTTCAAATTTCATCCGATTTAATCGCGCTCGGAAGATCCTCGAAACGTAGTACAAATATTTCAATTCAATTTTTACATTCACCGTAGATCGGTTCTTGATTTATTTTAGCACGTATTGAAACCTTAACCTATCATTCGATGTTTTCCGTTTCGGTCGCCTAAAACAGAAGAGATTCGTTAATTATAATTGCTACTAATATCTACTACCAATCGCAATGAAATAAAGCTATTAAAAATTGGCGCGTATCAGTATAAATACTCATTGTTTATTACTCTTATACTCCTTAGCACTTGCAACGATTTCAAAATAAAAAAAACAATGCGTAGTCGACAACGTATAAAAACATTTCGTATGAAAATCGACGGACTTTTTTGTACGCGGAATTATTTCAGATAAACAAACCATTTTCATCTTCCCTCGCCGTATTGAAAAAAGTAGAAGCTTTGCCCTTTATGGCGAGCCTAAGTGCACTGCTATACGACTGTTCTTCGCAAAGTTAGAGCAGTTTAACTCATTGCGGACGAGAAAAAATAATACGTAACAAATTTCCACTCAATTACAAATCCATCACGGACATATTTAATAACGCTAAACGAATTTTCGCTGAATTATTATCGAAAGTGCATATTAGTGTCGCTAATCCAAATTTGCTGTTTTGAAAACCGAATATTTATCCATAGAATCGAAAAAGTTCCGGCGGCTATTTGTCGACGCTCGTCCGCAAAGGGTTAAATATCCACGATCGACACGTTTTCGGTTTAATTGTAGTGCTCGACGTATCGCGACCCTTTAAAATTTATTGCCAAGTATCCTTAAAAATTACTTCGTTCTGCAAATATTACGATATCCATAGAATTGCGTTTGAACGTCATAGGTAATCTTAGAAACTTCTTTGCCGGCGATAACGACGAAGTAAAAGTAGAAAACATGGGTGAAATTAATACGGCTGACCAGCGCCTGTCCGATCAGTACCGTCATAATCCCCTTTCGCGCTTCAAACTCCGCTCGCTGTGCCGGATCGCGCCGCGTATTCGAGTGAGAATACTTATACAAATGTATCGCGATGTTTCTTGTCAAAATTACATGGTACTTGACTCGAGTGAAATCGAAGACTGCCACGACGGGCAGGCGAATACTCGAACGCTAGATCCAACGCTACGATAGAACATGTTTTGGCGTAAGCTGTCTCATTAGCATCCGGGTGTCGAATTCGTTTACTTTTAACTCGCGTAGAAAATATCGTTACCCAACTGTTCGGCTTCGTTCAACGATTATCGTGCAACTTTCGTTGCGAACTTAACGCCTTGTTCTTAGCTTAGTCGCAATTTGTAAGCTCGGTTAAACAACGTAACGCTCGATATAAAAATTTGGCTGTCTAGTGGTAAATATGGTACCGTTTACGTGGTGTATCCATTAAAGTGATACGTACTGTTATGAGGTGGCAATTAAGTGCAATTGTATACGTATCTTGCACTTAATTCTAACATTTATTTATCCTTATAGATGTATCCTGTTTCGTATTGTTGATACATTTCAATCAGTTCTTCCCCAGCAAGTTTTTAACCCTTTAGCTTAGAATAACGAGGTACACTCGTGGTAGAAATTACGGTTTGGTTTTGCGAAAAATATACCGTATTTTTTTATAAATTTCAATTTTAATTCTATCTGTTATTTCAATTTGTAAGGCTGAGTATTGGAAGCATAAATTGCGTGCAATATTTCGGTGTTTTGCATTCGTCGCACTGTTAAAGTAACAAACAACTGACATTATTCTAATTATTCTTTTAAAATTCGTACGGCAAGGGGTTAAAAGTACCTATGAAATTATATAAGCATCTTATATATTTCTATTAGAATCGCTCTATTATAGTAACCGATACTATTTCTAATTTAACCGATACTTTTCATTATCTTTCTTCTCAACTTCGCGACCTTTCTAATCCGTTCGTTCCCGCCTTCTTCGATACTACGCAGAAGAGACGTTGCGTTAAACCGTATCCAAATTAATTGAAATACCCAACGAAAAAACTCTCCAAAGGGAAACAATAAATTTCCAAATCCGCGAACGAACACAGGAACAGAATAAAATAAAGAAACGAAGCAAACTCGTTTGCCGAGGCGACAGCCGGCGAAGCTTCTCTCGCTGGAAGCCGCTAAACGCGAGAGGAAAAAGAAGATCAATTGCTCGAAGGTGAGCCCGAAGGTTACGCCTTTCGTTTTTCGCCATAGCTGGACGGATGGTGTTGCCTATTTAAGGTGGAAAATTCACTCGGATCGTTACTATCGGCATCGGTGCGCGCCATGTGCGTCTCGCGGATCCTAGATCCTAGATCCGAGCTATCGAGCCGGTGCACGCGCGAGTCGAGTCCCAAGCGCGCGTCGCAACGAGTTGCGCAACCGCACGCGTCTCTTCGCCTGCCGAGAGATCGTAACGGTTACATTAACAAGACGCGCACCGCGATCCAACGGCCTACTCGTTATCTCGATCCACCGGCCAACTCCGATCCGAACCCGCCTCTGATTAATTATTACCGTCGTCTTACACGCGTACGACACGCACGCGTTACGCATAGGTGCCTCCTGCCCGCTTGGAATTCTTCCCGCTGAATTTTACGCGCCCGCTAACGAACCGAGTCCTGTTAGAGGTTAAGCCTTTATTTTACTCGGCGGTATCACCGGTGCTTGGCATTTTAATGGAACACGAATTTTAGGCGAATTCTTGGAACGCGCTTTACGGTGTTTCGGTTGGTAGATTTTTGTGAAACGACATTATGTAGACGCGGTCGAACCGAGCTCTCCTCGCGTAGATTCTTGTGACGCGTTTCCATCGACGCAACGTTTAAGCAACACACGAACTCTTTTAAACAAAGCGATGGAATTTGGTTGGTTAGTTATTTAGACGGGTGAACAGGCGTCGTTCACCTATTGCCCAGCCTCCACTTCTCTGTTTTCTTATTTCCAATTTCCCTATTTCCTAATCCCCAATTACTTATTTTCTTCTTTTTTGTTGCCTATTCCCTTTTTCCTTGGTGCCTTATTACTTGTTCCCCTATTTTCAAGTCTTCGATTCCCTATTTTATTATTCCCTATTCCCTAGTCATTTATTCCCTTATTCCTCTATCACGTATTCTCAAACTTCCAGTTCTCTATTTTCTTATTCCCTAAAACCATAGTTCCTTATTCCCCTATTTCCAAATTCCCAATTCCTTATTTTCTTCTTTCCTATTTCCTGTTCCCTTTTTCCTTGGTCCCTTATTACTTGTTCCCCTATTTCGAAGCCTTCAATTCCGTTCTTTTATTATTCCCTAGTCACTTATTTCTTTATCACGTATTCTCAAACTCCCAGTTCTCTATTTTCTTATTTCCTACACCATAGTCCCTTATTTGCCTATTTCCAAATTCCCAATTCTTTATTTTCTTATTTATTATTCCCTATTCCCTTTTTCCATGGTCCCTTATTACCTATTCCCCTATTTCCAAGCCTTCGATTCCCTATTTTATTATTCCCTAGTTCCTTATTCCTCCATCGCGTATTCTCAAACTCCCAGTTCTCTATTTTCTTATTCCCTAAAACCATAGTTCCTTATTCCCCTATTTCCAAATTCCCAATTCCTTATTTTCTTCTTTCCTATTTCCTGTTCCCTTTTTCCTTGGTCCCTTATTACTTGTTCCCCTATTTCCAAGCCTTCGATTTCCTATTTTATTATTCCCTAGTCACTTATTTCTCTATCACGTATTCTCAAACTCCCAGTTCTCTATTTTCTTATTCCCTACACCATAGTCCCTTATTTGCCTATTTCCAAATTCCCAATTCTTTATTTTCTTGTTTCCTATTCCCTATTCCCTTTTTCCATGGTCCCTTATTACCTGTTCTCCTATTTCCAAGTCTTCGATTCCCTATTTTATTATTCACTATTCCCTAGTCACTTATTTCTCTATCACGTATTCTTAAACTCCCAGTTCTTTATTTTCTTATTATCTATCCCCTAGTCCCTTATCCCCCTATTTCCAAATTCCCAATTCTTTATTTTCTCATTTCCTATTCCCTATTTCCTTGGTCCCTTAATACATATTCCCCTATTTCCCAGCCTCCATTTCTCTATTTTCTTATTTCCAATTTCCCTATTTCCTAATCCGCAAGTCCTTAATTCTTCCGCTCCCTATTTCCTATTTCCTAATTCCTATTTTCCTATTTTTCTACCTCTATTCCTCTCTACTCCCCAATTATTCTATTCCACATTCCCCTTCCCTTCATCCTTCTACCCCTTTTCCCTTTTTCCCCGCAATTTGGGCGAATTTTTGAAACATTGTCTAGGTTTTTCGCAAGCTTGACACGCGGCTGGTAAAATTTGACGAAACAATACTAAACGTGATCGAAACGAGGCTCGTCTTGATTCCTATGGCACGTTTCCTTTGAGACAACGTTTAAGCAACAATCGGGTAGATGTCCCGATTACTATCAATGTCCCTATAACCGACGCATACACGATAATTGATTCATTCTATTGAACGTACAAAAAATTGTTCATAAATAAAACAGCGGTTGAACTACTGAAACGATTTTTATATTAAATACGTTCCAAAATAGTTATAGTCTAAATAGTAGTCTTTTCTTTTCTATTCGTACCAAAGGCTTAATTCTCGTTTAATAAATAAAGAAATACCGAAAAGAGGGAAAAAACGAGGAGGAAAACAGTCGACCGGAGTAAACGGTATCGAAAAGAGTCTCCGCAAGGGACAAGGCGTTGCGAACGTCACGTCCCACGTTCCCTGTCGCGTAGATCACGCAAAGTGCGTGTCCGCGACACGTGAGACCGTGCGCTGCGGTGTCCGCAAAAAGAAGGGAGTAGTTCGCCGTGCCTTGGAGACGTCGTAAATTACCCGGGGGAACTTTGTACATGCATTAAAAGCGTTTTGTAGCGGTCCTTCCGAACAGACACGCCGCGTTATTTTCCGGCACTGGGACACAGGCGAACAGGTGAATCTCGGCTGGAAATAGTACAGAACCGCATTAGTGACATACGTTCTAGCTTCGTTCGCACGGTTGTTCGCACTCGCGTGCCCCGCACGCTGTCTAATAAATATAATTACGCCGGTTGCGTAAGCCAGATATTCCGCCACCTATTTTCTTGTCCGATTCGCCCCGAGGCCGATCCGCGCTTATGACCTAGTCCGTTGTTCGTCGTCTAACGGGAAGACGACCACCGCGTTCCCGTCGCCTTCGCAGTCCAACGCGACCTCGTCCTCTTCCCTGTAACTCGTGAGAAACGTCAGCCTTGCCAACGAGTCAACGCCGAGGTGTGCGACGCGGTTCGCGTTGCGGCGAGAAGTTTTTCTCTTTTTCCTTGGACGAGGCGCGTCGAAGATGGGACTTGGGACCGATACGAAGTATTTTAACGTTAGATTTATGGAACTCGTCAATTTGACGGATTCCAGATTTTGTGCCGATAGTCGTAGAAATCGTAGACGTTATTTTTAAAGAATTCACGTTTAATCGACGGAACGATAAACACGGGTAGAAAGCTTCTGGAGAAATTAAAATCTTGTAGCTGCTTGAATTGTTTAGTAATCAATGTAAATAGATTTTTGTTATCACCTAGACTTGTTTTAACTTTTATCCCGCCTTTTTACGGAACATAGATAACAATGTTTGATTATTACAATTTACTTAAGTAAAATTGCATTATTACTAATATACGCGTCTGTTATATACTGTAAAATGTCAATGTGGTAATTTGTTGTTTATTATTTAGCTTGTAAGATATTTTTTCTTTTGTTACGTATATTTTTCTCTTATATTTTGTTCGTCCGAAGTTTACTGTACATGGGAGGATTCAAAGCCGTAAATAAATAAATAAAAATGTCTCGTCGTAACAGAGCCAACTACGTTAAGGGTGAATTGTATCCTAAAGCGAATCGAACCAGTTAACAAGCCAAATTCAATTTCAAATTTCGAAACTCAAAAACATATAGCACAGACGTAATGCAGCCTCGATGGGCAGAAAACGTCTAGCACAAAACTGAAATTCGTCGAAATTGAAATGGAAAAGAAGCGTCGTCGAAGGCATTTTTACGAGAAGCCGACTGACTCTCTTGTAATAATTGTTCCTCCTAATGAAGAAACGAAGAGTCCCCCGTTGCCTCCCAAAAGTGTTGATTCGAACGTTTTCTGCTTTCACGATTCGGCGAAAAAAGAAAACGGAATTCGAAGCGCGCCTTTTTCATTGCCTACATTCTGACACGCACTTCGTCGAAACTTCTCCGGCGAAGTTCGAAGATGGCGCGTAGTTTGATCGATCGTGGTAACAGCGGCTTAAAACGAAGAGCGTGGAAGAAACGTACCCCCGTTGGCTGCACGAACCACGCCGCGACTGTTCACCGCCGCTCCGTTTCGTTTGTGACGGCCGGATCAGCCTGTTTTTCTAACGTAATTGAATTTCGCCCCGCGAGCCATCGTTCCCCTTGTAATTGACCCCCGTCTCGATGGCCGTTCCGCGACGAAGCCGGGCTTACGTGCAGGAATCGACCGCGGAGAAAAACTTGTTTGCCAAACTTTCCTCCAAAACTTTGCTTTTAAGCATCCTACCGTGCAGACAAGAAGCGTTACACGGATCGCCACTTGCTGGGAGGTCTAAATTCTCTTGGAAAAGGGCAAAGGGAGGAGAAAGATTGCAATTGGATAGCAACTTTGATAGTTAACCCCTTTGCTTTAGTCGTTCGTTAACTTCTTTCACTCGTCGTTGCTCTATTTTCTATTCCCATCGTGGCTGTTATGCTAGTAATTCTATTTCCCTATTTTTCTGTTACTCTGATTCGAGCTTAATCGCTTGCCTTGTTCAATCTTTTAACGCGTTCCCTTATTCCTGTATTTCCAAGCCTTCGATTCCCTCTTTTATTATTCCCTAATTCCTTATTCCTTTATCACGTATTCTCAAACTCCTAGTTCTCTATTTTCTTATTCTCTATACCATAGTCCCTTATTCCCCTATTTCCAAATTCCCAATTCTTTATTTTCTCATTTCCTATTCCCTATTCCCTATTTCCAAGTCTTCGATTCCCTATTTTATTATTCCCTATTCCCTAGTCACTTATTTCTCTATCACGTATTCTCAAACTCCCAGTTCTCTATTTTCTTATTCCCTACACCATAGTCCCTTATTCCCCTATTTCCAAATTCCCAATTCTTTATTTTCTTATTTCCTACTCCCTATTCCCTATTTTCTTAGTCCCTTATTACCTATTCCCCTATTTCCAAGCCTTCGATTCCCTATTTTATTATTCCATAGTCACTTATTTCTCTATCACGTATTCTCAAACTCCCAGTTCTCTATTTTCTTATTATCGATCCCTTAGTCCCTTATTCTTTTATTTCCAAATTCCCAATACTTTATTTTCTTATTTCGTATTCTCTATTCCCTTTTTCATTGGTACCTTATTACCTATTCCCCTATTTCCAAGCCTTCAATTCCCTATTTTATTATTCCCTAGTCACTTATTCCTTTATCACGTATTCTCAAACTCCCAGTTCTCTATTTTCTTATTTCGTACGCCATAGTCCCTTATTCCCCTATTTCCAAATTCCCAATTCTTTATTTTCTTATTTCCTATTCCCTATTCCCTATTTTCTTGGTCCCTTATTACCTATTCCCCTATTTCCAAGCCTTCGATTCCCTATTTTATTATTCCATAGTCACTTATTTCTCTATCGCGTATTCTCAAACTCCCAGTTCTCTATTTTCTTATTCTCTATCCCTTATTCCCCTATTTCCAAATTCCCAATTCCTTATTTTCTTATTTCCTATTCCCTATTCCCTATTTTCTTGGTCCCTTATTACCTATTCCCATATCTCCAAGCCTTCCATTCCCTATTTTATTATTCCATAGTCACTTATTTCTCTATCGCGTATTCTCAAACTCCCAGTTCTCTATTTTCTTATTTCGTACGCCATAGTCCCTTATTCCCCTATTTCCAAATTCCCAATTCTTTATTTTCTTATTTCCTATTCCCTATTCCCTTTTTCCTTGGACCCTTATTACCTATTCCCCTACTTCCAAGCCTTCGATTCCCTATTTTATTATTCCCTAGTTCCTTATTCCTCCATCACGTATTCTCAAACTCTCATTTCTCTATTTTCTTATTCCCTACACCACAGTCCCTTTATTCCCCTATTTCCATAGTCCCAATTCTTTATTTTCTCATTTCCTATTCCCTATTCCCTATTTCCTTGGTCTCTTATTACCTATTCCCCTATTTCCCAGCCTTCACTTCTCTATTTTCTTATTTCCAATTTCCCTATTTCCTAATCCCCAAGTCCTTAATTCTTCCGCTCTCTATTTCCCGTTTCCCATTTCCTATTTTCCTATTTTCCGTCCACTATTCATCTCTACCCCTCTATTATTCTATTCCATACTCCCTTTCTTTCCACCCTTCTTCTCCCGTTTCCCTTTTTCCCCGCAAATTCCTTTCCAACGATCCCTAGGATCCTCGATCCGCGAGGAACGCGCACGGATTAATTCCAACATGGTTGCCGCGCGTAGAAGAAGCGGAAGAGTTGGCCGAGCGCGTTCAGCAGCAGCCGCCCGAGGTTGCTTTGATGTAAACGCAGCCGTATCATAAAGTGATTCGCATTCTGCAAGTGCGAGATCAGATAAGATAGACCACGACCGGTAGGGGAGTTGTTCGATGGCTGCGTTTTTTTCCATCGGCATCGAACCCTGTAATCTGCCGCGTTGCGGATGATGAAGGTTGCCCGCCATCTTGGTTCTCGAGGAGAACGCTAGGCGAGGCCGCCATCCGATCAGGATGATTGTTTGTCGAAAGAATATACGCCGTCTTAAGTAGGTGCTACGTTACGTTCCACGTGCAAACGTCCACGTAATTCCCCTGTCGAATTCGATTTATTGGACTCGAAATATCGGCAAGCACTTCTTTTTTTTTTTTCCCGCGTGGCCGATTTATGAGCCCGTGGCCTCTCGATAACTTGCTGCGATTATGCACGCGACACCATAGATTAGTATGCCCGCGATTCGAATGCGATGCGAAAACCTCGTGGGTGGAAAGCTGCGGATAAATCGTGTGGAGCTTGTCCGCAATTATCGATCTTCAAACGCGGGGAATCGGGACTTTTCAGCTCGATTTTAATCGTAGCTGCAGCCTGTTAAATTAGGAATTATTTAATACAAGTGGAATGAAGCGGAGGAAAAATCGGCAAGTAGTAAAGTGGTGTCCCAAAGTTAATAAATTAAAACAAAGTGAAAACATGGTAACCGTGTAACCGTAAATAGATCCTGTTGATTGAAAAAGATTAACTTTAAAATCGCATATAAAGAATGGACCGTGTAAAACTTATCTCTAATCTAGCTAATCTACGATCTAACTCATCTAGCTTCTAGCTGATTCGAGATCCAGCTCGTCTAGGGTCCAGCTAATCTAAAATCTAGCTGATTTAAGATCCAGCTGATCTATGATATGGCTCATCTACAATCTAGTTGATTTGGGATCTTTCTAATCATGAATTTAGCTCATCTAGAATCTAGCCTATCTAGAATTTAGCTGAGTTAGGATCCAGCTCGTCTAAGATCTGGTTAATCTAAGATCCAGCTGATCTTGAATCTAGCCGATTTAGGATCCAGCTGATCTATGATCTGGCTCATCTAGAATCTAATTGATTTGGGATCTAGCTAATCAAGAATTTAGCTCATCTAGAATCTAGCCGATCTAGAATTTAGCTGAGTTAGGATCTGATTAATCTAAGATCCAGCTGATCTAGAATCTAGCTGATTTAGGATCCAGCTGATTTAGGATCCAGCTGAGCTATGATCTGGCTCATCTAGAATCTAATTGATTTGGGATGTAGCTAATCAAGAATTTAGCTCTTCTAGAATCTAGTCGATCTAGAATTTAGCTGAGTTAGGATCCAGCTCGTCTAGGATCTAGTTAATCTAAGATCCAGCTGATCTAGAATCTAACTGATTTAGGATTCAGCTGATCTATGATCTGGCTCATCTAGAATCTAATTGATTTGGGATCTAGCTAATCAAGAATATAGCTATTCTAGAATCTAGCCGATCTAGAATTTAGCTGAGTTAAGATCTGATTAATCTAAGATCCAGCTGATCTAGAATCTAGCCGATTTAGGATCCAGCTGATCTATGATCTGGCTCATCTAGAATCTAATTGATTTGGGATCTAGCTAATCAAGAATTTAGCTCATCTAGAATCTAGCCGATCTAGAATTTAGCTGAGTTAGGATCTGATTAATCTAAGATCCAGCTGATCTAGAATCTAGCTGATTTAGGATCCAGCTGATTTAGGATCCAGCTGAGCTATGATCTGGCTCATCTAGAATCTAATTGATTTGGGATGTAGCTAATCAAGAATTTAGCTCTTCTAGAATCTAGCCGATCTAGAATTTAGCTGAGTTAGGATCCAGCTCGTCTAGGATCTGGTTAATCTAAGATCCAGCTGATCTAGAATCTAGCTGATTTAGGATCCAGCTGATCTATGATCTGGCTCATCTAGAATCTAATTGATTTGGGATCTAGCTAATCAAGAATATAGCTATTCTAGAATCTAGCCGATCTAGAATTTAGCTGAGTTAAGATCTGATTAATCTAAGATCCAGCTGATCTAGAATCTAGCTGATTTAGGATCCAGCTGATCAAGAATTTAGCTCATCCATAATGCAGCTGATCTAGGATCCAGCCGAGACGTAAGAATGTTGCATTGGTAGGAAAATGAATTTCCGCGTGAAAAATTGTAGGCGTTTCCCTCGTGGCAATTTGATCGAATCTTCTTACTCACTTGCATCGATCCACACGCCCCCGGTGAATCGATTTTCGTCTTCTAACTACAGAAAACGAACAGCTGGCGCAACAGCAACATACGAGCGCGTAATTCAGTTAGGTCAAAAATACCTTCATTTCCATATTGCTATTCGCTGAGGTCGATGTAATATAGGGGTTAGGTCGAATGAGGGGAAATAACAGTTCGATCGATAGCAAGAGAATTGATTCCTTATTGCCTTTCTTGATTATTAGCTATAAACAAGACTGGAATATTCTGCATTGCTGCATATTCAGCATTCGTCAAACTTAGAGAAGACGATAAATTGTCGTGCTGCAATAACACCAAGTACAACGTTATTAATAGTAACTTATGGTATTTGGAAATGGAAACGATACTTTCATTGGGTTCCGCTTCTTTAAACCTTTGACTATTTAGTTAGGTTCAATTTCTTTAACCTTTTGACCATTTAATTAAGTTCCTTTTCTTGAAACCTCTGCTAATTAAGAATCGTGAAGGAAAAATGGGTGCAACTCCACTTTGAACGGTTTCAAGTAAATTCGGCAAATCTGTTTACAATGCTATCGTCTTAGCTTCGTAACATTAAATAGAAAATATATAGTTTCACACGACAAGTGGCACGTATTGAGTTGATAAGTTCTATTAATTTCTGGCGAATTTTTAAAATCCGAAGTTATCTCTGATTTGTACCAAAGTGTTAAAATAAACGCTTAAGCATTAAAATTGCTGCAAGATCTTCCAACTATTGCGTTACAATGATACCAAAATATAACGTTATAAACATCGATCAACTTAATTAGCCACACTTGTATGGCATGAGATATTAATATAACTTAACATTGTATAATATTATTCCTTCATTTTCGATTCTCTCGAGTTATGCTTTTTTACCTCAATTTATCTCGAAAGCCACGCAATAATAATTCACCGCATAATTATCGTAAACTTCTCCGTGACTACAATAGAATACTTAACGCAAACGACGAGGTATAAATTTTCCTAAACGACTCATTATGCGACACTTAACGTCGGGGAATGTAAGAGATTTCAAAGTAACACGAATGACGCAAGGCGAGGCAGAGTTTAATTGCTGGCGTTTCTTTCTGTTGCAGGTAAGCATCGAACTTTCATCTGCATCCACTTGTTGGCAGTTCCCGGGAAACCGTAAGTGATTCACTGGACGCTGTTGCGGTACGTGTTCTCTCGCGCGTGTTTAGTTTTCGAGAAATCGCCTGATCGCCCTTGTTTTCTATCGGGCAAACCTTGGCTGGACTCGTTTGCGACTGGTTTTACGCTGACGCAATTTCTACCACCTAGCAATTGAGGAATTAAAGCGTCAGGCGACGCAAGTGCGAGAAGAAAACATTTTCCATAGAAATCGCAAAAGGATGAAATTAACCCTTTCATTACCGATTCAAGGACTTGAGATTCGGAAGATTTTGGAATTTCAAGGCTTGGAAATTTAAACGCATGGAAATCCAGAATTTTGATAATTCGAGCGCAAGGAAATTCGAAGCCTTAATAATTTAAATGAATAGAAATTTTTAATGGCTTGGTATTGTGGAACGCTTCGAAATCGAAAAGTTTGACAATTTTTAACGTATGGAAATTCCAAGCTTTTAAAATTCGAACGCTCGAAAATTTGATGGCTTGGAATTCGAAAGCCTTTGAAATTGAAAAGCTAGAAACGTTGATAGCTTGGAGATCTAAAACCTGTAAAATTCCAACGCTTGAGAGATTCAAAAGCATAGCAATTCGAATGCGAGAAATCGAGAAATCGTTGCGAGAAGTTATGGAAATTCGACCATTGGAAATTCGAAGCCTTGAAAATTCCCCTCAGTTTAAAATTGGGATACGTAAAATTACTACTAGCAGAAATTACTCCCATAAGAATTCGCGCTACAAATACCATAGAACGTTCGCTTACTTTCCTTAGTAAAATCTCTGTAGTACGTTAAAAATACTTAAAATGCGTACTTAAAAATGAAGTCATCAATCGCTAGAAGTATCTAAAATACGTTTCCTCTAAAAATCACTTAGCTGGCCATCTCGTAACTCGAAATCCCCCGTAAAAGAAACCGCATTAACCCGAAAACAATAACCCGGTGGTTTGAAGAATTTCCCCGCTAAGTTTCTCAAAAGGTTTTGAGAACCGGGTATAATTCACCGTCATTCTTCGTCCAGACGCTGCTTAAAATACCGGCGCTTAATTACGCGGTTTAAAGGGCCCCGACCATTTTTTAACGCCCCCATAAACCTGTCCCCTGAACCCGTCATCTCCGTGGTTGCATAATGTCCCGTCCCTTCGCGTTCATTCTTACGCTTCTTCGCAAGCGTGACCGGCTCGGTAGCCGGCAGCCGTTGATTGCGATTTATAATGTCAACCGGTCGCCCTGCTAGCCTATTGTCAGCTCGATCGGTTTCGGTTTCAGTCTCTCGTCGCCGGGGAATATTTGCTCGCATTCGCGCGAGGCCAATTCGTATACTCGCTTAACACTTTCCGCTCGAGAGCTATTAAAATGTGTTTTTTTAACCCTTTGAGCGTTGTTTAGAATCTTAGACTCGATTCGTTATTAATAAGGTAGTTGTATTACGTACCGCCACTTTAAGGTTCGCGCTTTAAGTAACTTTCGTTAACTATTTTAGAACGTGGTTGACATAAAAATCAATCCAGTTTGGAGCATAATGTTATGTTGTTCAATATCTCTTTTATATGTTCATGTAGGAAATATAATTGTTTTTTTCAGAAATAAACTTCTGTATATTTTAATAAAAGATTTTAGAATGGTAATCACGCGGCGAGGTCTAGCAAAGAAACGAAACTAAACGTCTACAGTCGTGTCTTCAAGGAAAGCAGAAGAAAACAAATGACTGTAACAAACACGTTTCCATGACGACGTGATTTCTGGCGTGTCCACGCTGGCCCGTATGGCGTTGAGTCGTTGTATTTCAACTGTTCAATATGATAAGTTTGTTACTACGTAACTGAAAATGTACAACAGTGTCCACGGTCCTTCGTACTGTCATTTGAAAAGTTCTCATTTAAATAGAAACGCGTTTTACATATATTAGCACGTCAGTTTTTATAACAGATATAAGATGTATAGTAAACATATCGCTTTTATTGAATTATAACACGTCCCATGCTTTATAATTACATTGGTCACGTTTCAATGTTCAACAGCATATTTACTTCCTAATATTTCGTTTTAAATATTAAGTATAAACGAATATACAATGTCTGTATGTTGTTACGTAAACCGAAGTCCAAATTTAGTATGAAAATTTGTTTACTTGCGATTCTTTATATATTACTTTGCTATTAAATAAACGAATTAAAGTATCGGTTATAGGAACACTAACAGCACGTGGTATATCTACCCTATATGCGGTCATAGCGCTGAAAATGTTAACGTTAACAACACTTATCCTATCTTAGATCTATTCGGCTAATCTTCTCACTCTGTACAACAGCTACTATCCCTAACTGCACTTCTCTATACAATTTTTGTTACTTTTATACACTTCTCTTTCTTTTGTATCTTTCTTTGTTACGATTATTACCTCTCATACCTCGCTGTAATAATTCCCTTCTAACCTTCTAACGTGTTATCCCGTACGAACAAAGACCATTCCACCCAGCAATAACCCTTAACGTTCGAATAATTTGTACTCGAAACGCGATATATAAAACTAGTGATCAACTAACACTGGGCAAACGCCGATAGTAATAAAATAATCGTAGCGCGAGCGGTTAAACTGTTCCCTCCGATCAATACCGCAAAAAGAGAAGAGAAAAACTGCTCGTCTTAAAAGAAATCCGTACGAAGAAGTGTGCCAACAAAAGTGGAAGTTCACGGAACACGGTAAACAGCGCAAAGAAGAATGAGAAATGAAGAGCGAACAAAAACGAGAAGAGAGAGAGAGGAAGAGGGAGAAGGTACACGGGAGTGTACATAGAGAACGGAGGATCAAGAGAAGCGTAACAACGGAGAAGGGAAAGAGACACCGAAGATGGTGGAAGAAAGAGGGAACGAGAGTTGCAACAACGCTCTCGCAGAGGGGGAGGGGAATAAATTAAAGAACGGGTTCTCCCTCACCGCAGGACCTCATTACGTCCAACTTCATTTGTTTCCATTTTAATCGGGTTGGGGGGGGGGGGGGGGGCCCTGTCCAACGGCGGCGGACCAGAATCCAGTACCAGAAAACCAGAACCGCAACGGATACCTGGCACCATCGAATGCCTTCAGCCCGGATTCTCCTCGCGGACGAACCACCGGGATGTCTCTCTGCGTGCCACCGTGCACCGACGTTTCCTTATGAGATCGTTCGCCGATCGGTGATTTGTGAAACGCAACAACCCCCTTCGATTCCTTTATAGCCCTGCGCTTTGGTGGCCGTGGAATTACAAAGTGGCTACCGAGGGGAATTTATTTGTATTTCGGATAAGCGTGGTTATCGTTGGCGCAGTTGGATTTTATGGGGCTATCTCGTTACGGGCGAGGGAGAGTAGAAAAAACGATACGTGTTATAGAAAAATTGCGCGCGAAATAGGGTAAATGATATACTTACTGTCATTGTTCTTACAACAATGTCACTTGAGTTCGGTTATTTAACAGCGAAGTGACGCGCAAAGAATTTTGCAAGTGAAGAACGTTTCGTACTCAATTTGGACTTCGATTTACGTAACAACATATAAACATTATGTAACATGTTAATTTAGAATTATATTAGTCTTGATTAAGAAAGTTATAAAAGAAAATTTACACAGCTATCGCGACTAAAAGAATTGAATTTAAATTTTGACTTATTAGACCACTTTTGGGGTTTATTAGACTCGCAACTTATTATTAGACTCATAATTATGGGCATGCTTGTCGAATGAACTTTGAATATTCACCCGCAACGAGTCAGCCTCGTTTCGATCGACGAAATTGATTCCTCCCCCGCATAATTGCTCTCCCCCCTAAAAAATACTCGCCGCGAATAAAGTTACTCCACTACCACTATGAAAACCCTTGTATCCATTGCCCCGTGGAGCTTGGCCGGTTTATACAAGCGCGGAAGAGGCGCATTAAGCGAGCGAATGCCACTTTTACGGCCGGTGGGCCGATTCGGTGATCGTTTTACGAACACGGCCCAGCGAACACGCTCTAAAATGACCCTTAACAGTGCCGGTAAACTTTTCTTTCCCGCGTGGCACAACGGGACACGCAGGGAACGGCGGGTTGTTTCGGAGCGAGAGGGAAACGAGGCAGAACGACGGGATAACGAGTCACGGAGTAACGAAAGAGGGATGGTGGTGGTGATGGTGGTTGCAAAGGAACGGAGAAGAAAAAGAAAGGAGCAAAAGGAGGAGGAGGAGGGCGAGAGACAATGGGGCAAGAGGCAAAGTTGGAAGCCGCCTTTATTACAGAGCACGGAGCCCGCGATGGACAGTCAAACGGACACCTTGTGCCTCTCTTTTATCGGTCCGTTTTCGTTTTATTACCGTGGCGAAATCGCGCCACAAATTAAAGCGAAGTTCGCGAATTTTCGGTGCCCGAATACCGGCCGCGTTTAATTAGACCACGTTGGCGGCCTCGCGGCGCTTTCGTAACGCGCCTCGAAAGTCTTTCGGACCTGTTTTCGCCGAGACTTCGGTAGCTTCGTTTCCTGGTTCGAAGTTAGAGGATTTCGATCGGGATTGCCGTTTTTACGGTTAGCGTCACGCGGAATACGGAATTTCGCGAATCGCCGCGCGGAGGCTGCGATAAAATTCGGGAAACCGAGAAAGGAAAAGAGAGGTCGCGTTAATGACATGCAAATTATTAATAGTAGGTTTTAAGGGACCCGTCGATTTGACGAGATTTTGCATTTCTTGCTTAATGTTATAGGAATCGTAAATATCATTTCTAAGGCATTTATGTTGGCCTTGATTAACGTAACGATACGAATAGCTATCCTAATCCAACATTCTTTCTCCCCCGACTCTGTAACACCTATTTTTCCAGCAACTTGTTAAATTATACGATCATTGCCCGTAAGTCTAGCGTTAATTTAGCACAGGTTTTGTATTGCATACTAATTCGAAATATACGGAGTTCAGAGTATCGTCATTTTTTTCTGAATCGATAAGATGTTAAAGAGAATCGTCGTTTTTATCGTAAAGAAGAAAAATCTTAATACGTAGCCTTTTCTTATCACAATCTAACAAGAGCTCGTTATTTGTCGTAAATTAATAGCTAATTTTAAATCCTACTTTTGAAGAGACGCGTTTTGTCAGAAATTGCCACCATTTACGTACTTTTATTGCTTGAAATTCCCAACCTCTTTGTCGTAATGAAAGGGTTAATCGTTGAATCTAGTCATTCTCCAATAACTGTAAAAGTTCCCGTACTACTTTGCATTCGACAAAATAGAAGCAGCAATAGTAGTTCCCTAAATATTCCAAATTCGTCGAATCGTTGCACGCGTTACCGAAACACGGGATATTCGAAGACGCGAAAGAAGAAGAAGAAGAAGAGGAAGAAGCGATATTTCGATCATTTCGAAGCAGAAGCGTGTTGGAGCGCAAAAATTTGTCGCGTTGGGAATTGTCGAATACAAAAGCGAAGATTGCGCGATAAGGTGGATCGAATAGGGGGGAAAGGAACACACGGCAGCTCGCGTTGGTTCCACGATCGATCAACAAGATAAATTCGGTCCCGTTTTTCTTCGTCGGCTCGTACGTCTTCGCGTGTCCCAAAGCCGTCCACCGGTTCGAACAGGAGATGCCTCTTACTCACGGCTGAATCATCCGGCGATTGACCTTGCCTACCTTAATCAGCGATTAATTCCGTGCAACGAAAGTGCAGCTCCGTGCACTGATCGGTTGCGCGACTCTCGTACCTGGAAATCGACTCGCGAAGCCGATCTCCTACGTGCGGCGAATTAATCGCGACTCCGTTGCTCCGTGAAATCCGAGGCGAACCTTGGAACACGCGGAGTAAGAGAGAGTATTAGATGAAAAGGAATAAAACGTCTTTCGTATTATTCATTAATTTAAACCGGGGAAAAATCCATTTGTGCCCATAATTATGAAACTGGTCTACAAGTAAGTCAAAATTTAAAAAAAAAAAATGAGTTTATCAGTTATTTCGCGTTACATTATGTTAAACTAAATTAATTCAATGTACGTTTTTACGATACTGTCGAATATGAACCGTTAAATAGTACTTTTTCGTTCAACGTTACATGAAATTCATTTAGCGTTAATTATGAAAGTGGTCTGTATCTCGACACAAGAAATATATGATTTAGACCACTTTCATAATAATGAGCACATTTGTGCACTGGAACGTATTATTAAGGAGGCGTACAAAAATATAAGATAAAGTAAATACCATTAACTTTCGTATGGACAATTTGCTCTGCGCCCTTTTCTTCTCCAACTCGGTTCGCGATCCGTTTAAATCGACTAAAGAAATAAATAAATGAACTTCCTATAACAGCAACCGTTTGCATAAGCATCGCCTGGCTGAGGAGTTATTTATTATTCAACGACTGGGCAAAGAACTCGTCAACGTGGAAAATGGGAATTCATCATGGGAATACTAGCAGAGCGCGTCTACTTATCGAACCCTTCTTCCGCTGCGAATTCTCAAGCCAGCAAACCCCTAATCGCCTTTGAAACGTATCAAAGGAACAAGCAGGCAATTCGCGGTAGTTTTTTTCCCGTGGGCCAGTCACGCCCAGAGCTACTACTTTCTCGTAATTTTCCGAGCATCGACAATCGATGGAAGTTCCCGCTGGGAGTCGCGGTTTCTTCGATTCGCCGCACGTCTCCCTCGCGAAAGCGACATCGTAGATCGACGCGGCCAGTTTTTCCCATCGTCTAATCGACTTATCAAACTTCGTCACGTCATAAGCCGGCCTTGTTACGGTCCCATCGGGCATTGTTTGCGCCGGACGAGGGAAAAAGCCTCGTGTTTCTCGAATCGAATCAATCTGTCGCGCTTTTGCCTCTCCGCTATCCAAGCGGCAGCTGTGCGTGTCCGTTGGCAAACGCTGCCCAGTAGCTATAGGCACGCGAAAGCGACTTCTAAGAAAGTTTTGTCATCGTTGCGCTCGCGCTCGCGCGTCTCAGCCTTTTCGTTTTTCTAACTAATTTCCCAACCGTCTGCCCGTTCCGGAATACCGGAGAGCACGGTACACAGTACCGCAACCGTGAGATTCGCGAGAGTTTCCTTAATCGCGGACTACGATTGCGCGATCCGCCGCGTTCTGGGAATATTTCCGCCTGATTGTGTTCCGACGTTCCTTAAACAAGTCCGCCCCGTGGTTGGCCAATTCGTCGCGATAAAAGCGAACTTCGGCGGATGTTCCGAGTATCACGAGCGTCACGTGACGATCCTGTGAATCCCGTGACGCGCAAACAGGCCTCGAATATTCCGTGGAAATATTACTCAAGGGTTGCAAAATAGTCGCGTTTCGTGGTCTACGTTAATGAACAGCTGATTTCTCTTTCCGCGTACGAAACAAAATTCTTCGCTTTTGGCGTAAGCAAAGAAAAGGCAAAATCAAGCAAATGAATTGTTGAAAGGTTATATTAAATAATCGACTCGTGTGGAGTAGAGTTGGTAAAGAATTATATTGAATACGGTGGAAGAAGTATCGGTGATGTTTACAAGACGGGCGCACGGTTAGAACTGCCTACAAAACGTGGCGACAGTTTGTACATTCATACCTGGGGTGTTCGCAGGCATCACCAAACCCTAATTAGCCTACGTTCCATGGTCAAGCTCTAACAGAACTCGCTTCTGCCAATATTTCGAGATGTGGAGTTTTCTACGCATTACAGCGAAATGTTTGACTTCAACACGAATGAACACGTTTCACGATACGGCGATAATCCGCGAACCCTCGTCGTTCCTCTTAATCTCTTCATCCCCGAATCTCTTTCCGAGAACCTCTATCCCGTCGTATACGAACGTTCCCATCGATAAATCGCCGATAAGTCTCTGGAACAAAGCGCGCCGTGCCAAGGAGCTCAGTTCGCGTACTTTGGGATCGGCAACGAGGCGCTCGTAAATACGGCGAATTTTATTACGGTGGCTCGGTGGCCGAGCAGAAAAGCGGCGGCACGCTGGCGTGTCACGCGTGTCTCGAGATACCGATCCAATAAAACGAGCGGAAAAATGGCGGTGTTGGTTGCGGAGTCGCAGAAGGCGGCGGAGATTCGTGAGGTGGCGCGGTACGATCGCGGCCTTCTGCTCGCGGAGACACGCGTTGCTTTTATCGAAGGAGGCCGGCCGGGCCGTGGCTCGCGACAGGCAGTAAAATCAAGTGCTCCAGTTTTATGGTGTCGGATACACCGGCAGGAACACGTGTTTACACTCGCCACGGTCCACGGTCCGCTGGCCACGTGACCGTGTCGCGATAAATCTCGCGGGGCCCGGGCCCTTTTCACTTTTCGCCAGATAAAACGGCCTCCTCTCGCGTTGACGCGTCGCCATTTTGCCCCTGCCGATATCTTCGCCTATCGGAGGGCGAAGAAACTCTCGCGGATCGGTAGCGTCGTTCCACTTAACCGGCTATCCGCCGTTGGAATCTTAATTCGGGAATAAATCATCGAAGGGGGAATTAGTCGAGTGGAATGGGAGAGGAAGGATGATACAAATGGTACGCGATCGGTTGCGAGGTGTCGTGCGGCGCGGAATTCGTGCGAGAGTTGCCTCGAGTGTGAGCCATTTTTCAGCTTTCAGCGCGCGAAAGATACGAGCGAGATACGAGGATGCTCAGCTTTCAGTTGCTCGGAGAACCGCGTGTTTTTTCTACCTTCTTGAGATCGTTAAGTGGAAACGCAGCTGACAATGAGTGGGCCGCGGATTCCACTGGATTTCGCTGGTCCAAGGATTGAGAGATAATCGAAGGAGAGGATCTTGTAGGAATCAGAAAGCTCGAGATTGCTCCGTCTTCGTGGAAGCGATTCGCGTGCCTCTTCGATTATTCGGTTGCTTTCATGGAGAATTCTATTAGGTCGTTGCATACGAAATCGCTGATTACACGATTAAAGTTTCCATCGATTACACGATTACAGTTAGCTTAAAGTTTCTTTAGAAATTTCTAGTTGTCAGGTGTACTAATTAATCCGGTAGCTATTCGCTAAATCCACGATTTGGAAATTTGTTCGAAAATTTTCTATCCGATTTACGAAAAATCAAGTAGAATTTTGGCGCTGACAAAAATGTCCATCGTTCGATCCAAATTGCACGCGACTTGTAAATTTCATTTGAACAAAAATGGCCACGGTTTCGAGCGAACGAAACGTTCATAAGTTTAAACACAGAGATACCGAATTAATTTGTACACCAGATAATCAAAGATCAATAGAACTCGTAATTAATTTTTTATAAACGGTCTCGTATACATGGATGAACATCGAACGCGAGTAAAGTCTTTAGTACATCGTTGTCGACTTCCAAGTTGAACGACTTTCAACTACATTTTTATAGTTTATACGTATTTCCAGTGCAAAAGCTTGCAAACTATTTAAAGCGACGCTTTGGAAAATTCGGAAAGGTTCGATAACCAAAATCTCTCTAAGATGTAACAAAGTGCAAGATGTTCACTTTACACGGGATCATTTCTAACGAAAGCACTCGAACAAAGCAGCATTTAAGAGGACCCGCATGTTTGTTCGATCGGCAGCGTAAAGAGTCGAAATCGAAGGAGTGTTTGGCGCACCACGTCATCAACTAGTTTTACACGAGCGGATCGATTTTTTCCACGGCGCCTTTCCTCCTCCGCAGATCTCGATCCGTGTCGCCCACGGCCTGCTAATCGCCGCTTCTAGAGGCTGTCCGATCCTATCCGATCCGATCCGGTGGACTACGTCATACAGGTGAATGCGTCGGCGTGCACGAGCTCTCTCGAAGTCAACAACGTGGCCGCGGTTTGCCGCCTTATAAACAGGTATCCTTGCGTCCGGCAACCGCGGCAAAATATCCCGATCCAACGGGTGACGCGCGAACAATCCTAGACCTTCGTGGACCGAGTGAGGTCGAAAGTAAGCGAGTTATGCCTGACACGCGTTCGATTACAAATTGCAACTGGACAGGGACAAAGGACTCGAATAGAGTCGAATATTTGCGGGAAAGGAAGAGAAATAATCTAGAATATCTAAGCGACGGAATGTTGAAGTGCAAAAGCTTGGATATTACAATAAGCCGTCGGTAGAATTGCGCGTTTAGAGCTCACTGAAATTCTAGAATTTGTTTATATTCTAATTTATTTGTCGATACTTCTTGGCGCCTTGTTATACGAGATTTTAGGTGCATTTGGTGGCATTAACTATTCGTTAATCGCCATTTTAATAAGTATCGTGTTACGCGTAAAATGTAGAACTGTTGCATCGATCGGCTACGAAAACGTAGCTAAGCGTAGTAGAGTAATCTAGCTTTCTAGGTTTTGCTTAACGTGGTCTCCGTACAACGCGCACCGAATCATCCGTATTATAATAAGCGAGCTGCGATTTAGTGTAGCGTTTCTCAATCAATTCCTTCTTAACGGTACCGTAATGCAAAATTTTGGCTGGAATCTTATCGCGAGCAGAAAAGATCGAAGGGTATATTAAATGAGGCAAAACGATACGAACTCGAAGGACGATAAAGATGTTCGTACGCTGAATTTCGAAGCTAAGAGTGCAACGCTAGAAGTAGCTACTACTAGAAGTAGCTAATCTACCAAACCCGTCAAAGTGACCGTTTACAAATTTGCCGTAAAACTTATATACAAGCTTGCAACGGTGCGTTTTCTACAGTATTCATCATTCTTCATTCTTCAATATTCCATCACTTTTTATACAAAATATTAACCAAGATTAATCGCATGCGCTTTGCAAATATCCATCGCGTTCATTCCTTTGGTACGAATACGTACACTTCAATAGTCGGTAGTTCTAGCGTTGACGGGATGCTCGTTTCGTCCGAGTGGATCGCGGACATCCGTTAGAAGCGGATTGCGGAGGCAGGACGCGGAGGCAGCTCGGCGTGGGTCGCGACTAGAGGTTGTCCGCGCCCTTCCCAATCTCGGAAGAATCGAGTGTCGCGATCCCTCTGGGAGGAGGTGCCACGCGATCGACAGTCAACCGTCGTCGTTCCTCTGTCCGTCAGAGCGAGAGAGAAACCGCCGGAGAACGCGAGCGTTTGCCGCGGTTCCTCGCGCCCGCGGTCCTAGCCGCGATTCTCGATCCTTCGAAACACCGCGTCGCCGTGAAAAATCTTCGCCTCGCGTGCGAGTGAATCTTCGCGTCGACGAAGAGTTGGGAAGGGGGGGAAAGGAACGGGCGCAGTTCGCGAAGGATCATCCAATAGAAGAAGGATCGACGAACGCGATCTGGAGAGGGGATCGTTGGCTACCTACACCCAACCTACTGACGATAGCTTCAAGGTGACAAGGTACCCTACTAGCCATCGTCCTCTCGCAAACGCACCTTTCGATCTTCGGGCTCGACCCGACGTTTTTCCTCCCGTGTGGCGCTTTTTTTTTTTTTTTTTGCTTTATTACTCTCTCCCCGGTGGAGCGCGTTGGCGGTTGCAGGTTGAGAGCTTGATCTATCGCGTCGATTCCTCCGACTCTTTTACCGCACCGGTCGCCGTGGAACTTCGTTAACGAGCGCCTGACCGGCGCTCGAGTTTTTCGAGACGATAGATGAAGTTGGTTTAATTGGATGCGATCAAGTGGGAAGAGTCGCGGAGCCTCTGGTGAGTTGGTTCGGGAATTGGAGGATGGATACGTTGATTCGTTTCGTGTTTAGTTCGGGGAGATAGAAGAGCTGGGGGTGTATAATTGTTGTAATTTTTAATGGAGAAAGAAAGAGGCTCAGGTGTCTGTACTCTAGAAGTCACTTGGAAACAGTGGTATTACAGCCTTTTTCGTTTCCTAACTTACGACGTATACAAACAAATCATTTGTAACGTTCTGTATATTCTTCATCTTTTGAGATAAATGGCTTAGAATAAAGAATGAACATAAAGAAGTAACATTACGTATGTCAATAAACAATAAGTGATCCTATTTTTAATTCCAATCTATATTTGTACCTCAGAAAATAAAGGGTACACAAAAATATGGAACGGGTTACTTTGTTTCGTAACTCTTGTCAGGAAGCGTAGGTATCATTAATTACCTTACGGTTAGAGAATAAAAAGCGGGAGATTATAATTTGCCAACGATAATGGATAACGAATTTATGGTGGAAAAGTAAATTTTTGTGGGTGGAAAGTTTTAAGCACAGGTAGTGGACAATGTTACGTACCAATGCATGATAATAACAGATGTATTGAGATATAACGAGTAGACAGCGAATTTTCATGCATTCGTGGGGAATTTAAATATGGAAAAAGAATTTTCAAAAGAATGTAAAAAATGAAGGGTATCGAAGCGATCCAAAGTAAAGCGTATGTTACTTTATTTAGAGGGTGAAAGAATCCTCCATTTAAATCTCATTCGTTTAATTTCGTTAATTAAGAACAGAAATTTATCGAATCATTCTTAGACTGCGGATTTAGGTATGTATTAGTAGAAAATTGAAATTTTAGAAAAAGTATATTTTACGCGTACAGTGTGCAGCGGTACGCAAAATATTCACAATAAAGCACACGCGTTATAATGTTTAGAGGGTGAAACGGGTCGCTGCTAAAATCCCATTCATTTATTAGATTCGGTTTATTATTATTAATTTCGCGCGCGTTTCATTGTAACAGTGTCAACTATTATTACTAACTTATGGGATGTTTATATGCGATTTGTAAGGAGTTTAAATATGCAAAGAGGCGCGAAATGCGCGTTAGAGTTTAGCCGGTTGGCGAAAATCGATCGGAATCCGTTGGCGTAGATCTCGTTAGGGCAGATCGAGCAAAAGATAGAGGATTCGTGCGAGTTACAGCTCAATTCCCGAATCTGCTGCCGGGATATCCACGCCCATCGCGTGCCTCGGGCTCGTTAAATCATTAGCGATCGCGACCGCATGGCCGACAATCCGAAACTCATTCAACGTTGGCCATGTTAATTTCCTTCTGGCCCGGGTCGTTTTGGTTCCTGTCCCTTCTTCAACCTTTCCGACTCCTCGTATAAATTAACGCTACGGGGTGCTGCGAGCTCTCGGGGATCGAGAGAAATAGATTCGTGTAAGGCAAGCAGGGCGAATTTATTATTCTAGGAAATGCGATATATTTAGACGATTAGGCTGACGATTAATTTCCTTGGCACTGTCGAATCTTTCTATTATTCGTCAACTGAAAAGTGAGCAAACCTGGTTGCATAAATTTCCAATTAGACACTATAATTCGCAAAAATATATAACGCGTAAAATCGCCGCGTCAAATGTAAATTTGCTACGAATTACGAATATTCAAGTGTAAGAAATCTTAAGAAATATTAAACGTAAACGAATACGCAACGTCTATGCGTTGTTACGTGAATCGATGTCGAAATTTAGTATGAAAATGATTCTTTACACGTTACTTTGCTATTGAATAAACGAATTAACGTGGCAGTTATAGGAAGAGTGTCACTACGTGGGTCATTTACCGAATCGAACACGGCGCGATGAACACTGCAATAGCGGCGAACACCTGGAGCGACGATAAAATTGCAGCGGGACGGGCTCTCTATTCTGGACTGGCTGGAAAAGTAGAATCCGTGACAGCTAAAAGGTCGCGCGCGTAAATAGAAAGAAGAAGAAGAAGCGCGGCGTGGAAAGGTGCAAAAGGGAACGGGGAAGCCGTGTGCGTGCGTGCGTGCGTGCATGCGTACGCGCGGCACAAAGAGCACTTTGTGTGCAAATTTATTGCACGGCCCACGGCGACGCGTTTATGCGGGAATTATTTAGACACCCGTTAGACGTTCCTCGATTAGGCAACCTGCTCGTGAATCCGAACAAGTTCCGACAGGGCTTATGGTAAGGTCGTCAAGAAAATTTGTTCGCCGCAAATTTATCGCTCGACTTTACGCTGCACTTCTACTCCAGTGAAATTCTACTTCGTACTTCTGCTTTCGACTGTGCAAAGAAGCAACGAAGGGAAGAGAAGCCTTCTTTCTGCACAACCAGCGTGTTAATATTTTCTTGTTTTTTTTTGGAGGGGGAGGATTCGAACACTTTGTTAAAGATTGCAAAGTGAAGACAAGTAAATAGGGGGTTAATGATTAGGTGCAAATTGTGTTTAGGGTTTGCAAGATCAGAACCATGGAATTAGGGGTGAAATCGTGAAGTAATTGGGGGAAAATGGTAGAGTAATTGGGAGAAAATCGTATTAGAAGATTGCAAGGTTAGAACAAGGAATTATGGGGTTAACGGTTAGGGAGTTTCAAGATAAGAAGTAATTGGTTGGTTAATAATTGAGAGTAAATATTAATAAAATCGTGCAAGGTAAGAAGATGTAATTAGGGGGTTAGTAATTTGGGGCGACTAGTGTTAAGGGGTTGCAAGCACAAAAAAAAATTAGTTAGGGAGTTACTAATTAGAAACAAATAGGGGTTTGCAAGATAACGAGAAATGGTTGGGAGAAAATGATTGCAAAGCGGAAGGAAACAATTAAAAGAAACAAGTTGCGAAACGAACGCGAAGGATTAGAAGAAGAAGAGGGCTAAGTAAAGGCGAATAATCGAAAGAAGGGGACTGTAAAATTAGGGTACATAATTAGAAGAGCAGATTAATTGCAAGGCAATTTGAAGTAAGAGATTGTAAAGCAATTTAAACGAAAGGGTTGCGAGTAATCGAAAGAAAGGGGTTGCAAAATTACAGCAAGCAATTGCAAGAAGATGATTGCTAAGGAGTTGCAAGTAAAAAATTTGCAAAACAATTCCAAGTAAGAGATCGCAAAGTAATTACAAGCGGTTGGAAAGTAAGAGCAAGTAATTAAAAGCACGTGGTTGCAAAGTGAACGCAAGTATGTACTTGGAAGAAAGGAATTACAATGTCACGGCGAGTAATTGCAACTCGGAGCTATTACCAACAATAAGTAATTACAAGTGTTGCAAGTGAAGCGTTGCAAATCGGTTGCAGCTAAATCGTAAAGCGCAAATTGGGGGTTGCAAACATTTCTTTTAATCGAAACAAGATTAGCAAAAAAAAAAGTAACCCAGTTGTAGCGTAGGAATTCAATTTTCGCGGACTTTGTAGTCCACAAATCACAGCGTTTGCACCTGAAACACCTAAAGCTCGATCGCGATTTTCGCCGGCCAACGCGTAATGCTAATCGATATCGATTCCTCGAATGCCTACAGCCACGTAGAAGGAAACGCAGTGGATAAAATTAGACGGAAGCGGCCGGTTCGGAAAGTGGAATTCCGTTTAGCTCCTAAACTATATGCCGATAAATCGCCGATATAAAATTCCTGTACGCGGCTCGGCTCTCGAATTCTAATCGACTCGTTAAGCGGAATTCCCTCGATTTCACAGCGCGCGCAGCTGCACCTTAAAAGACCCTTCGCGCGTTAAATTAACCCCTTCATCGCCACATCCGTATCTCCTACGGATCGCCTTAATTTATTTATTTATTTATCATTAACGGGCGAAAGCCCGCGAAGTACGAGAAAAGAATATGTACACGAGCGTTGACACAGGCAAATTCGCATACGTAGAACATACAAAATTTGATAGTTAATAAGGAAGAGATTTAAAACTGTTGATGTTGTTGGTGAAAAAGTCGATGCGGTTACAATGTTTATCAGCGGTTTGGCATATTCTAACGAAAAGGTCAAGATGGTTGAGGTTTGATGATAGGAGAGGTGGTCTAAATAAAAGTGGCTAGGAGGTGTGTCTCAGAGGAGCGTTGAAATTACGCGTGGAAATAATTGGCGAGCTTTTTACGTTTCCATTGGTGATGTTGCAAAGAAAGCTTATGTCAGCAAGGGTTCTTCTAAACTCCAGGGAGTGAACGCCTAACTGCTTCTTTATTGGTTTACAATCATGATCAGTTTTGGATAATGGTTGGCCCATTTTGTAGACAATTTAGTCGCGTTTCTAAGAGCGTATAATTCGCTAATCCAATCGCCTCGTTTATTAGTTATCATTACTTAAAGAGTACGACGTTTTCGATGGCCATAAATGGACTTGAACCAGTTTCAAAATAAACGATTCGTATATTACGCTACATTCGAGCGATACGCAAATTTATTTACGATACAAACGCGTTTCTCTTATTTGCTTGTAAAAAAAGAATATGCGTAAATGCTCCTATAACCTTCCGAAACATGCGCGAATGGATTGTTCTTAAGTCTGGAAATTTGATTTTTCTCCCCAAAATTCCCCTTAGCTCTACGCACCGTGCGACGCTGGAAATATCGATCTGGCACAATTGAACGTAACGAATGGCACCGTAAATCTCGCGGCGAAATTAATTAAGGGACGGGCCTCGAAACGTGGCCTCGAAATCGCGCGAGCAACAACAGCGCGCGCTCATTTGCACGGGTAATTCTGCAAATCGTAATTGAATTCGAAACTGTCTCTCCTTCTGCGCGGCGTTTCTCCTTCGGGATCATTCGTCAAAGAAATGAATGGGCCGAAGAAACGGTTTTTGCCCCTCGTGAGAAACGATTTCGCGACCCCGAGCAGAACGCAGAACGGAATTGGGGTGGTTAAGTGGAGCCCGTAAGAAGAAAGTTCGTGAAAATGGATGCGTCGATGTTCGTTATTAACTTGATTGAATTTTTTTTTTTTAACGAACTTCGTAATGAACGTCTGCTTCGTTCAACTCCTTTTCGCAGCTAGAATATGCGATGATTGGACGAAGAAAGGTGAAATGACTACTCCGGGCGGTTTGCAAAATGGTTGATTTTACGATCCATTGTTTGGGGCGCGTTGAAAATTGCTGGTTCGTTAAACGAGTGCGAATAACGCGTTACTATCCACACCATGTCGCGTCGCGTTCGAAGCGAAAATTATTGTGTTACAGCGTCCTAAAAATGATCGTTTAGGTACGAGAATTTAGAATCGGGCGATTAACCCATTGCACTACTTGTCGATTCTTTCTCTACAATTTTTCAATTGCTAGTTTAATAAACGCGTACTATTTATTTACGATTCGAATTTACGGTTCGTCGAGACGCTTTTATACGTTAGATTATACAAAGCAATTTGCAATAATCCCGATAACATTCGTCAAGTATCGATCGTCGCAAACCATTAGCTTTCAAAAATGCGAAACGATCGCCTACAAACGCCGACCATTTGTAACGAGCGATGCGAGATACGCGTTTATAAACGCCAACGGTATTCAGAGGGTTAACAAACGCACCCCTTTTAACCCGATCGCATCCATTGCGCGCAAATCAAAAGCCCGCCGTGAAATCTACGGAAGTATCGATCTTCGATCGACGGTCGATCCGTGGGACGTTGCGCGAGTGATAAATTCGCGGACGGCCCATTAATTCCATCCAGCGGACGAATTATTATTTGGCCAGAAGATTCCGTCGGTCCGCTGTCATTCGGCCGGAGCGGCGAATAAAGCGAAGCCGGGAGCGCAGCGGACAGTTCGCTGTCAAGCGTCGGTGGCGTAGCTCGAAAAACTTTCATTTGCATCGCTCGAAATTTTAATGGGGCCCGACATATTGTGCCCTCGTTGGTAATTCCTGTCGGATTTAAATGGGGGTAGGGGGGCGGGTGAGAAGGGGGCCCCGTTGCGGAACGATGGATCCCATTGGCCGGAACATCGGTCTGCCACGAGATAAAGTCAATCTTTCTGGCACCGTTGCCGCTTCGCGTCGCTGCCGGCCGATACGTTCGCGATTTGATCTCGAAATAAGGCGAAATCGTTCCCCTCCCCTCTTCTGCGTTGCTTTTAAATTACTCCCCTCCCTCCCCGTCCCGGGTTCCTCCTTTCTTCGGTCTTTTTCATTTGTACTCTTTGGAGGCGGCTGCTGCGCATCTTCCCCGTTGCCTCGCGGATGATGGAATTGTCGGTTCTCGGGTTGCCGAGTGGCTTTCAGGAATGCGTGACGGGGTCTGGTTTTGGTTTTGATACTTTGTGCTCTTCGCGATTGGGTGGCTGGATGCTTGATACACGAGTCTGCGGTTAGCGAGAGGGATATTAATCCTTTGGAAAGTGCAGTGATTTTGGGAAAATTCGGCGAGTTTTTGGATTTAGCTTGTCTTGAGTTACGCGCAAGGGTGACTTAACCCTTTGCAGACGGGAGAAAATAATGTTCGGCGAATTTTTGGCAAGGGTATTAGAGTTTATGGCAACGCGGTTGATCGCGTTACGCTGACCGTAACTAATTATAAATTTGTCCGAGTGAACGAGATCGCGCAAAGATGCATAAACGTATTTGCACAATTTTTATGCGCAAACGTGTATTTGTTAAAGAAGAAAGGGGCGATCGATACAATTGTCAATAAGATTGAAAATGAGACATCGATCCGCAATTTGTCGACGTATCTGCAAATATTATCGCGATTCGACCTTACAATATAAATTTGCGTAAACATCCGCAGCGTATTCGTCACCTTTCGTTGCCCAAACCACCGTCGCCTCGCTTTATCCGCCAAAATCCACTCCGAGCTCCCCTTTTATCGAACCGCATCGCCCGTAAAGCACCGAAAACCCATCGCAAAAAGTCTGCGCGAAAGCCGCGCTTAATTCCCAATCAGCGGAACAGGATTACGGTGCCTCGGATTCCTACGAGGACTCGCTCTCGCGCTTATCTGCGCGGCGCGGTAATTGAATTAAGTCGCCTGGTTATTTCTCCGCGGTAATCTCTTGTTGTCCGCGAGGGGCGGCGATCCGCGGCAAACGCCACTGCTGAACTCGTCCGGGGACTCGTTGCTTTATTGCCCGATACAATTTGTCCAGGGACCCGCTTTATTTATCATACCGCGCGCGGACGCTTCCGAGAAGCCAGGTCCCTCGATAAGTCTCGCACAGGAGGAGCAAAAGGAATCGTCGGAGGGTTGCGAAGGCGGGCAACAGTCGCTTTAATTTACACACCGTCCATGATTTATCCCGCGGGCCGCAGCGTCGCTTCCGTCTCCGATTCGCTCCCCTTTTTCCCCCCTTCTCTTCTCTCCTTGCTTATCCCACACCTTGCACGCGTATACGTGCGCGACTTGCTCTTTTTTTTCCCCCTCGTTTTCGCCGCGAGTTTTCAGGAGAGCCTCGCGTTTTTTGATTTACGATCCGACCCCTCGAGGCAGCGGAACGGAAAGACTTGGGCTCCGGAGGAAATGGAGAGGAACGTTGCCGTGGTGCGCGTTCTCGCGCGCGGTTTCTCCGCCACGGAGCAGAAAGAGAAAAGGCGATGCTCGTCGTTTTATTTCGAGTCACTTTCGACAGTCGCCTCGTTACTCCGTTGAATTTACGGCGCGTCCGATATATCGCCTTGCGAGAAGGACCCGTGGCTCTTGTCGAATCTTGTATATTTGAACGTCGAACCCCCGAACCGAAAGGCGTTGGATAAACCACGGCGCGAAATTATGGCGCGGATATTTCGCTCGCGCTGCCCCGGCAACCGGTAACGATGATTAATAGATTCCCTCGCCGCTTGGGAAACGTCGCAAGACGTTTCGAGTATCGCGCATCGAGTCTTCGAGGAGTTTTCCATTCGAATCTACCGCTTTTTGTCAACTTTGAAAGCGAGGAGAGAATAGGTAGCTCCTCTCGTTGTCGAAATCTGAAAATCTATCGTTTTGATGTACGCGTAAACGGTGGTTCGAAAACTATCCAATGATTTCTCTCGTTTAGGATTGTGGTAAAATATAATAGATCCATATTTCGTTGCTTGCTACGATTTGCCTTTCGAAATTCTTCTTATTTCGCGCGAGACAAGTGTTTAAACGTTTAGCACAATTCTTCTGGATTAACGACTACTTAATTCTAACCAGAACCTAACCCAATCCTAACCCAAACCTAACCCGATTAATAGAACTTATGCTTTAAGTCGTTTCGAGTTACGTATCAAGCTTCAGATTTTACGTAAACGTGCTTGCAATCTCTCGTCTAAATTTGACCACGGCAACACTCATTTGTACACCTAACACACACACACGCGCGAACAAAAAAATAATAAAGATACCGTGCTACGATAAAGGTACGTCGCTGATTTTTAGCGAACAATGCCTCGCAACGAAACGGTTAATCAGAATTCTTCGCAAAATGCACGCGAATCGCGTTAATCCTTTGACCCGACGCCTATTAGTCCCCCTTTTTTTACGAATCCCTCGCCGTTCGTTTCGCGGAAGACCGTCTTCGGATTCTGCAAAGAATACCAAAGACTAACGGGACCGAGGCGCACGCGCGCGTCGTCCGAGATTTGAAATTCCGGCTGCGTTCGTCGGGCGAATCTCCGAAAACTGGTGGGCGCCTCGTAATAAATAATCGGAGTGGACACGCGCGGCAATTTCGCGTAAATAGAGAAACCTGGTTGGCGGTGCGCTGGTCGTAGAATGGGAGCGCGATCTTCCCACGCGGCCAGATGTGTCCCTTGCGCAGCGTGTTGCACCGCGATCAACGCAAACAACCATCCCGTGCACCGTGTACGCCGTGACGCGAGCCTCCGTGTTCGTTCCCTCTGTTCTTTCTTCTTCTTCTTCTCATCCTCCTTTTCCTTTCCTTGCATCCACGATCGCCTACCGGATAGCTCTTCTCCGATGTCCTCCTCTCGCCACGCTTTTTCTTCCATCTCCCGCGTCGCGCGGCATCGCGAACCTAGCAACGGTTTCTAGGCGAGATTTCGTTGCTTCTGCAAGTTCGACTGCAGATGGGGATTCTTTTCGTTAAAGTGTGGCTGCTCTACTTTATCCACTACTGAAGGGACATACGAAATGGGACTTTCTCGAACGCAATCGCTCCAACTACCTCGTCCATATATAAAGGGTTATCCAAAAGTACCTTTATACGGTTCCTTCGCAAACAAAAAAAAGTCCCCCAAAAAAAACTACTTCGCGCTAGAATAGCCCGTTGAAAGAAGGAAAGGAAGGCAGGTCCGAGGCGTGTTTCAAAATCGCGATGCGACCTTGTCGGCAAGGACGCCGCGTTTCTCCCGTTGTCGGATCGCGCTGGATCGGTGTCCCTCGATCCCCGTCGATCGCGATCCCGGTGCAGCTGACCGATGACTAAGATTACACGGCATCGGGCCGCGTGTAATTGGCTCGCGCAAAACCTATCGCGTGCGTCGGCTCCGCTCGGCCCCGCTCGCCTCTAAAACGCAGTAAATCAGCGGCGGGTTAAGGATCGCTTATAAATAACCAATTAGAGACACCTGCGTGCTCGTGCTCCCGCGTCGAACAGAAGCGACCTTATATCCCGGCGGGAATGCAGATGCGCGACTCTCGCTTTGATCTTTATTCTTACGCGGTGTTCGCGTCGCGCCGTCCTTTGTATCGACAGGTACGTATAACCGCTGGCATTTTGTACCGGCGAGCAATAAGGGGGCTTTGGAAAAATTCCACGGTGCCGAGATTAATAGGCGAACCCGATGGTGTTTCAATCGCGAGAATCCTTTGGCCGCGAAACCGCGCGCAGTTGTTTTTCCACGGACACACCTGCGCGCGTTGTCTTCTGCGGATCGTTGAGGAATCTTTGCTTTCTGCGGGATTTAACAGAGAGAAGGGGCAATCGGATGCGATGAATGCGCGGAGATCTCGTGGTTCCGGGATAACGCTTCGTATTGGGATGTCCATCTTCGGGTAGAAATGGAGAGGACACGGGAAAAAGTATTTTCCGTATGAATGCAGTAGCAGGCATCGTTGAATTTCCATATCTTCGAATTTACAAGGTCTCGGATTTCCATGACTACAAATTTGCATACTATTGGCTTTCCAAGCGCTTGAATTTCTAGGCATCGAAGTTCGCAAGCTTTTAGATTTCGAAGCCTTTGAGTTTCATTGCCTTGGGATGTTCGATTTTTTTTTTATTTCTAAACGATTTCATTTGCAAGCTCTTAAATTTCCAAGCGTTTAAATTTCGAAGGTTGTTGGATTTCTGTGCTTTTGGGTTTCAGAGCGATTTTATTTCCAAGTCTTTGAAGTTCGAAGGTTTTGGGTTTCAAAGCGATTCAGGTTTCAAATGTTTTAGGTTTCGATGGATTTAAATTTGCAAGCGTATCGATTTGCGTTCGTTTATTTTTCCAAGCTTTCGAATTAATAGAAATGTTCATCGACTTTCGAAGCGGTTCAAATAATTACGCACATTGCTCTATACTTCCCAGTATACCGTCCCCAATTAACTAGATTAATCGTCGATTAATTTCCCAAATGTTACCCGCAGTCCCAAGAAAAAAAGAAAAGAGAAAACCAAAACGAAACAAAGGAATAAAGCTAGCAATTGAAAATTCACGTCGATCTCGACCTACCCCGCAAATTACGATGCACGCGGGTAAATTAACGTCGCTCCAATTAATCACCCGAATACCGATAAACTGAACGTAATTGAAAGCACGATATTACACGCCGATCGTAAATCACGGCCTCCGATGCGTATACGAAAGCAAGCCATAATTTCATCATATAAATCTATTAGATTATCAATCCTTCCACTAAATCACCATCAAAAACTGTCGACTTTCGAGCATGTCCAAAGATCGGATCGCGGACAACACCGGTGTAACCGTTGCCGAGAAAAATATTCATAAATCAAGCTCGCGACGCCTTCCATCGTGTCATCGTTCACCGCGTGCACGAAGCCAGACGCGGAAGATCGATGATGGAAGCGACGCGATCGGACCCCGAAGAAGTATCCTAGAAAGTCCGCGACGCGACGCGACGCGACATCCTGACCGAGAATCGTTACCGTGCTCTATGTTCGATTTCGACTTGTTCCGACGCGGACTTCTTCGCGGCTGGCACGAAATCGGCCGATTTATCGGTAGATCTCGATTAATCCCTTGCCTCACGCACTCTTCGAACATCATTCACTGAGATATTAACTGTTTTTTACCGTAACACTGTGTGGAATGCAAAACGTTAAAATATTACACGTAATTCGTAATTAGTAATCGTCAATCTCTCAATCTTACGAATTAAAATAAATTAAATTGAAGATTTATTAAAAGAGCACAGTAAGTTTCGATTGTAGTTTGTCCATAGGTGAAACCACGAGTGCGACTCGTTGTTATAAGCCGAAGGGTTAATACAAGTTCAAGTAAAGCACGCGATTAAATTGCTATGATTACTTCGGTGTCATTCGCTTAGTGTAAATTCGAGAAAAAATGCGGGAATGAAAATACTCGTAAAAGCTTGAAATAATTTGTAGGAGCTATAAAATTCTTGACACGTGTTAACGAAAAACATCGGAATATTTTTTGTAACGAAGACGCGTTTCATTTTAAGTGTAGTAGTCGAAACTTCGGAGAAGCGATCGTTTCGAAGTGTTCGAAATAATTTATTCGTCCACCGTAGTGCGAATTATAAAATGATAGCAGGTCGCGTTTATTGCAAACAAAATTTATATATTCTCATTTCTTTTACCAGCTTAAAGATAAATATAGCGATTAACCGTAGTTGATAATTTTCTTCGCGTCTTAAATGAAATGGACAAAAATAAGCGTTAGAAGACACGCTTATCGGTAGAACTTAAAAAAGGAAATAGGTGTGGTGTGCAAATGCAAATACGTATCTTTGTAAACAGACTCAAGGAAATGGAAGCTAAATTCCGGATCAATATCACCCTTCAATTAATACACTTTGCATCTTACTTTGGCTATTTACTGTAATTTTACACATTATATCCGTATCGTATCGTTTTGCAAATTTAAATCTCTTTTTAATAAATCATCTCGTTGGAACCAAAAATTTGATGCTACTGAAAGCCACGAGCCTGATGATAATTCTGAAATAAATCAACGCATGATGCATTGGACTTTGTTGTACAGTTTCAATTACGTAGCGATGAATTTATTATATTCAACGTATAAGAAAGATGTTCATAAATAAAGGAGCGGTTGAACAATCGTATGCTCGAAACTGGAACGATCTTTACGTTAACGACGTTCTAAAATAGTTAACGAAAGTTACTCGAAGCGCGAACCTTAAAGCGGCGGTACGTGGTACATTTACCCTAGCTGCGATAGAAACGCATTCCCACGCGCAACTGCGCGCATCCATCATTCGCCCCTTTTCTCGATCCGCGCTCACAATGCGCGATTTTTTGTCCCCGCGTGCGCGATACGCACGCGTGTTCGCGGCTACGATAATTATCGTCGGTCTGAGAAAACGCAATTTTTCTCAGCGTAAACGGTTTGCAGACCCGGGGCCTATACGAATCCTGTTGCGATTCGCCGAGCGAACCTAACGTATATGGCAGTACAGTGTCCGCAGTGTGTTCGCAATGTAAACACCGTCTCTAAACAGAGACATAGTTTAGAAGACCTTCGCGCTTGAAGGAGTCTTTAGTCGATCGTGGGTTCATTAAGAGTCTTATCAATCGGCGCTTTTATGCCGCGGTGCATGTTTGGACGCCTGCAAATAGCGATTACGTGTTTAGATGAGAGTCACGAGAACGATGCGAAGGTTGCAATGAAATTTCCAAGTGCTTCGATTTGCCAGCGTTTAGATTTTCGAAGGTTTCATGGTCCAAGCTTCGAAATTTCGAGTCTTTAAATTTTTGTGGCTTTGGAATTCTATGCCTTCAAATTTCTAAGCCATTGGAGTTCCAAGCTTTTGAATTTGCAATCGTTTGAATTTCTACGCTTTGAAAACTCAATCATTCAAATGTTGGGACTCTTGAATTTCTGTGCCTTCGAATTTCTAAGCCATTGGATTTCAAGCTTTTGAAATTGCAATCGTTTGAATTTCTAAGTATTGAAACATTATGCATTTAAATTTTGGGGCTTTTGGATTTCTATGCCTTCGAATTTCTAAGCTACTAGAATTCCAAGCTTTTGAATTTGCAATCGTTTGAATTTCTAAGCTTCGAAATCTCAATCATTTCAATTTTGGGGCTTTTGGATTTCTATGTCTTCGAATTTCTAAGCTACTAGAATTTCAAGCTTTTGAAATTGCAATCGTTTGAATTTCTAAGCTTTGAAATCACAAGCCTTTAAATTTTGTGGCTCTTGGATTTCTATGCCTTCCAATATCTAAGCAATTCTTTGGATTTCCAAGTGTCTGAAATTCAAAGCTAGTGGATTTCCCAGTGCTTAAATTTCCAAGCTTTGCAATTCCAAGCCTTCGAATTGCGTAGGTTTTGGATTTCCTTGCCTTCGAATTTCTCAGCTTTTAGATTTTCCAATCTTTTGAATTTCCAAGCTTTGAAATTTCAAGTCTCTAAACTTTTCTGATCTTGAATTTCTATGCCTTTGATTTAAACATACAATAGGCAGCTTTTGGTCATTCGACAAAGTTCCAAATTTTGATTGCAGTCGTATTTTCATCGACCTCAGGCCAGTTGCTCGTCTGAAAGTTGCCCAATCTAAACGCAGCTTAATTTGAATGGTTGGTTGAATCGTCGACGTCGACGTGAAACTCGATTGCGTTCTCACCATTGTCCGCTCTGCGTTTGGCAATTGAAACCAGGCCTAATAACGGCGTTTCGTTGGCTGTAAACGATAATCGTGTTGCGTTTCGTCCGGCCAGGAAATCGTAAATTATTCAATTTTAAACGGATCGATGTTTCGCGCAAAGAAACCAAGATTTTTTTGCGTTGCCATTGGCTGTACGGCGGAATCCTATTTAGATGATCAGCGCTACCGAACCTTGAATTACATAGCCTCGGCCTAAAACGGACGAGAGCTAGAGTAGAAGGATTTGTTTCTCTATGAATGATTCTGTAAAGAAAACATAGATCGCCCTAATACACTTACCGACAAAAGTTAAGAAACAAAGTAATCGTTTCCATATTTTTGCGTACTCTTTATTTTCCAAGGTACATACATAAATAGATTAGAATTAAAAATAGGATAACTATTATATTATTAATAACTTATGTAACTTATGTAATGTTACTCTTTTATGTTCGTTTTTTATTTTAAGCTATTTATCTCAAAAGACGAAGAGTATACAGGAATTTGCAAATGATTACTTTGTTTCTTAACTTTCGTCGGTAAGTGTATAACGTTTTTCAAGCTAACATTTTAAACGCATGTAGATTGTTGCAAACGGATACGTACTTAGATCAAATACTCTTAAATGATCGTACATACGTTTTGCACGAATTAATTAAACTTATTATTCCAGTAGCCCGTAAAAATCGCCAATTTTTTAATTCGTTGGTCTGCCACTTTTAGTTATTGCCCAGTGAAAGATCATCGATAGGCATTCTACTGTTCCAATATTTATATAAGCTTCCAAACCCAAATTTAGTAGGAAAATTTGTTTATTTACGATTCTTCGTACGTTACTTTGCTATTAAATGAAGTAATTAAAATGTCGGTTATAGGGACACTGCCAGCACGTGCAACATTTACCCTATAGAACTTTATAGCACCTCTATAGCATTTCATAGCATTCTATTAGTCATACTCCTAACTTGCTATTAACAATCGTGTCCAAATTAAACTCTACCTACGAGTCGTAAAAAATAAAATAGTTACTCCAATCCTTCGAACGTAAAATAACTTAAAAGGATGATAATATAAATTTCGTCTAACGCGTGAATATATAAAATGAAATAAAAAGAATCACCAATTATACGGATTAATCGTGTAATTCAGCAATAATTAACATCTTCGCGAACGAAGCTACCATGAAATTATCGAGGATGTTGAAGTTTGCGGAGAATCCTTAGAACATCGAAATCGTTCAAATCGGAAAGTTTCAGACCCACCTGAAAGTGGACGATTTCTCGGACAGTAATCGAACCAGTTGGCGGCGATAAACGACGCCGAACAACGCGGTGGATAACAAACGATCCAGTCAAGCGCACCTATTGCCACCTGTGCTGACCTACGACTTTCAATAGCGGAACACGTCGGGTCGCACGAAGCGTTGTCACCGGTATAAATTACGCGTCGATAGACCGTGGCCAATGCGATACGTCGATCGATAAGAATCGAAATCGGTTTACGCTTGGGATTTTGTCAGGCATTATTTTATATACGGGCTCCTATTGAATGTAGTTATTAATCAGTGTCGATTCGCGAAGACAGCGAGATGACAGTGGCATTTAACGATGCGAGGATTCTACTTTCGTGACATTGGAAAGTGTTTCTTTGAATAGTACATCGAGGAAAGGATTCGAGTTAATCCTTTGCCTAGCATATTCTTGCAGTAACTATTCGATTCGTACGTTTTATTAATGGTAGACGATTATTGATTTCATATTGCATCGCGTATGAAATATTTATGTGTGTGATACGAACGAACCTATGCGCGAATAACACAAAAGACAGATTAACCAATTGGCTTACGGATTTTTCAAATATTATCCACTGAAATGTTGACTATTTGTTACTATAACACTATATCGAATGCAAAACACTAAAGTATTATACGCGATTCTTACCTAGTAATCCTACATCTTGCGATCTTACTAATTGAAATATAAATATATTCAAATTTATTGCAAAATACAGCATGTTTTTATTGTACGTGGTCGGTAGGCTAAACCACGAGTGTAACTCGTTGTTATAAGCCAAAGGGTTAATAATAGAAAAACAGCACCGTGCTCTAAACAATCGATAATAATATTTTAGCATTTTATATCGTTGTTCTATTCTTGAGAGCGAGCACAGAAGCGTGTAACATTAATTATCCGAGTCATCGGACATTAAAGGAAATATAATTTGTTGGGTGAGTCAAGAAATGGTTTAAAGTAGATACTTATATTTTCGGCAAATTTGTAAACGGTGAATCCTTTTTGAGCGATGGTGCAATTTCATTAGTTATTACTGTTCTCCATAGCTAAAGAGTTAGACGTCAATTCTACCAAAAATTCTCAGGTATGTGGATTCTAGCCAAAATTCTCAATCATATGGATTTTACTCAGACTTCTCAGTCTTGTGGATTTCACCCAAAATTTTCAATCGTGTAGATTCTACACCAATTTCTCGGTCACGTGGATTCTAGCCAAAATTCTCAATCATATCGATCCTTCGCATATTTCTTAGTCACGTGGATTTTACCTAAAATTATCGATTACGTAGATTCTGTCCATATTTCTCAGTCGTGTGGGTTCTAGCCAAAATTTCCAATCATCGTTCTATTCCCCCTTCCCATCCCTATATCCAACCATTCGATTAAAAAAACCCATTCATCCTCTTTGTTCTACCCAAAGTTCGCAATCAAATCAATCCTATCAAAAATTTCCAACTAAACCTCATCTTTCGAAAATTGTCAACCAAACCTTATCTATCTAAAATTCCCAACGAAACTTTATCTGTCCAAAATTGCCAACTAAATCTTATCTATACAAAATTCTTAACCAAACTTGATCTATCGAAAATTGCCAACTAAACCTTATCTATCGAAAATTCCGAATCAAACCTTATGTATCCAAAATTGCCAACTAAATCTTATCTATACAAAATTCCTAACCAAACTTGATCTATCGAAAATTGCCAACTAAACTTTATCTATCGAAAATTGCCAACCAAACTTTATCTATCGAAAATTTCTAACCAAACTTTATCTGTTGAAAATTGCCAACGATACTTGATCTATCGAAAATTGCCAACCAAACTTTATCTATCGAAAATTTCTAACCAAACTTTATCTGTTGAAAATTGCCAACGATACTTGATCTATCGAAAATTGCCAACTAAACCTTATCTATCGAAAATTGCCAATCAAACCTTATCTATCCAAAATTCCCAGCGAAACTGTATCTATTCAAAGTTCCCTCTACCTTAATTTTACCAAAAATTCCCCGGCCTCTTTATTCTTCCCAAAACTTCTCAGTTGCTCTTCTACTCTCCCTTATCCATCCACTCGATTAAAAATCCCCAGTCATCGTATTTTCGTTCGTTCTCATTTCAATTTTTATTTTCTTCACCTCTATTTTACTAACAAACATGACGTTTGACAGATATTCTCGTTCAACATCCTAAAGGCACTTTTTGATAACCCTACATGTCTCCGTATTTTACGAGCAGTCAATAAAAAACATATTTACAATGTCTCCGGGCGGTAACGTGTTAATTTCGCCAAAAAATTCCCCACAATCTTTGCTCTACCAAAAACTCTCAATCCCCCATTTACTCCCCTTCCCATCCCTATATCCATCCGTTTAATTAAAAATCCCCGGTCATCCTCTTCATTCTACCGAAAAGCCCTCGGTCACCTCTCGTATCCGTGTGCATTCTACCCAAAAAGATCCCCGTCACGTCGATTCGCCACGAGCGTGGTCGGAGGAACCTTTTTGCTTGGCTACGGCCGGAGGCAGTAGTCCCTTCTCGTACATTAGAAAATCTCGAGCAAGCAGCAGCGTGGGACCGCGAAGGGAAACAGAAGCGTTGTATCCGCGGAGCGCGAAATAAATTGTGAGCAGCTTTAAAGGGGCAGGCCTGTGGCTACAGGCGAGGAGAAGAGTCCCTCTCGAATCGCGTTGCCTCGGCCCTCTCAAGGATCTCTCCGTTGCGCGGGTTTCCAGAGCCCGTCGGCCACGGCTCGCCACAAGAGAGCCGCTGATCAATAGCTATTGGTCGGCGGGGAGCCGTCGTGTCGCCGGCGCGGTGGCGATGTCGTCAATTTTTTTATTACGAACCCGGACACGCACGCAGCCGGCCACGCACACACGCGCTTACTACGCTCCGGAGGAAAGTGCACGCCGTGGCGAAGAAGAGAATCGCGTTCTGCTTGCCGCTGGGCCGCTGCGGGTTCGATCGCATTAGATTTCACGGGTCGCGGGATATCTTCTCCCCGCTGACCGTTCTCGGCCTTTAATTGGTCCAGGCCATGTCGCCGCCGAAGTAATTGCCGCTGTATTTTAGCTTTCGATGTTCTTGCCTGAAGGCAGCGGTTCCTGAAATTCCACGACGCCGCCGCTGCCGCCGCCGTCGCCGCCGCTCATTTTACCGCCGATCGAAATGCCTTCCATTGATGGCTGCGTCCGCTGGTACTGTTCCGCGGTACTTTCGAGAACTCCGAGGGACGTTTCGAAACGAGAAATTGCCGCGGAGTTTTATGCGCTTACGGGGACTTCAATCGCCAAGGAAATTGGAAAAGCGACGCGCAAAGATGTACAAAATATTCGGAGTATAATACGCTACAGAAGTATTCGGACGCTCGAGGCGATTCGATTAAAAGGTTTGCGTCTTTGGATGGAATAAGACGAACGTTAATCAACGCGCGGAAGAACTGTGATGCGTTGCACGTTAATAATCTAATCAACGGATGGATGAAATTGCTGAATTCAAACTGAAATAATTAAAGGGGGACAAAATATAAGTAACCTAAATTTATGTTACTTGTGTTACTTATGGGGGACAAAATAATAAGTAACGTAAATTAAACTAACGAAACGGATAAAAATCCGCAATGCACTTATTAACTCTATAGACTTAGGAACAAAAACTCGCCACCCTAAAAATATTATTACGCGGAAGAAAATAGTAAGTAACCTAAACTAAACTAAATAAACAGGTAGACATTTGCAATACACTTGTGAATAACGCAATAGACTTACTAGCAAAGGCTCGTCTTCCCGTTAATATTATTCTGGGCAACTAAATAGTAAATAACTTGCGTAAAACTAAATAAACGTCTGAAAATTCGCAGGGTGCTTATAACCCAAGCTAACCTAAATAAACGGATAAAGATGCGCAATGCGCTTATCAACGACGCGACAAGCTTACCAACAAAAGCTCTTCTTCTCGAAACCTGTTACTATAATTGACAAAATAATAAATAACCTTATCTAAGCGAAATAATCGAATAAAAATTCGCGGCGTACTTACGAGCTAAGCAAACCTAAATAAACGGGTAAAAATTCGCAATGTACTTATCACTGGCGCGACAAACTTACCAACAAAAAGCTTCTCTTCTCAAAACTGTTGCTATAACGGACAAAATAATAAATAACCTAATCTAAGCCAAATAAGCGAATAAAAATTCGCAGCATACTTACGACCTAAGCTAACTTAAATAAACGGGTAAAAATGCGCAATGTACTTATCAACGACGCGACAAGCTTACCAACAAAAGCTTTTCTTCTCGAAACCTGTTACTATAATTGACAAAATAATAAATAACCTAATCTAAGCGAAATAAGCGAATAAAAATTCGCGGCGTACTTACGAACTAAGTTAACCTAAACAATTTGGTAAAAATGCGCAATGTGCTTATCACTGGCGCGACAAGCTTACCAACGAAAGCTTTTCTTCCCAAAACTGTTACTATAACGGACAAAATAATAAATAACCTAAACGAAATAATCGAATAAAAATTCGCGGCATACTTACGAGCTAAGCAAACCTAAATAAACGGGTAAAAATGCGCAATGTACTTATCACTGGTGCGATAGCGGTGTGGGGGAGTAGAGTAGAAGCAGGTAAGACGCGTTCCTCATCACCGGCATCTCTCTGTTCCGGCGAAGTCACCTTTTAACGAGCGGGCGTATACCGGCGGAGAGATACCCGCGGCCCCCTGCTCGTCCTCGCCTCTTTCTTCGTGGAACAATAGGCCCCGGCAGGGGAGTTAATCTACATACGCAAATTCCAACGATAGATCTTGAGCGGCGAGAGAGAAGGCGGCTGCGTATTGCCGGACGTACACGCGTACGTCTTCAACAATGGGCTACCCCTCGGCTTGGCCCTGGCCGGGGCATCCCTGAAGGAAGGACAATAAGCTCCTCTTGATAGTTATTGTGGTGCCTAGTCCAGCTCGCGTCTCTCCCACCGCGAAAGAAGGAAGAGGCCTTCCACTCTTCCCGGTGAATAAAAATCTCATCCTCCAACCGCGGTGGACGCCCCGAGCTTCGACGCATGCCTTACTGTTTCGCTTAAATAATTGCTTCGATGCGCCGGCGTAATTTAAGCCGATTTAAGATGGGCGACGCTAGGCTGATCAGCCGGGCGAGTAATTCCTTTAACTGCGAGTGACGAAGGATGTTTGGTATTTTATTGGCGCGGCTACGATGGTTAACGCGTTTGGAAGCGTGAAACGAGCGAATGGTAGCCGGGGAGTGCGTTATTGCGTTATCGGGGAAGTAACTCCTTCGAGGTGACTACTATTTCAGTGCACGTATCTAAGTCCTGTCAGGATGGAACTGCTTCCACTTCGCGCTCGAGTGACGTAAGATACCGATGGCGAAAGGCTCGCAGAATCCCTCTCGTTAGCTATCGCCCCGTGCTGTCCTCTTGATTGCCGTGGAATTGTATTAGCACTAGACTTCTTAATCCTTTCACGGAGACCAGAACGCGTTGACTCGTTCGAGGCTCGAGCGAAACGATAAAATCGATCAACGTGATTTTTGTTCGATAGCGAGTTTTTCGTAACGTAAATGTTTGATTAAACTTTTCGTCGCTTTACATATACATACGTTCTTTAACGTTTCAAGATGTAATCGGTTGTTTTTTGTCGCAATTTATTAGCTTTTTGCGACGATAGAAACAAATTACGTTCCTCCGCAAAATTCAAGAATTGGGTAACAATTTTGTAGTTGAAAAGATGCGAATCTTTGAGCTGCTGTAATTTCCTTAAAAGAGATCGTGCGGAATGCTACTCGAGCTCATTTTAAAGGGCGAAGCCTCTACTCTTGCATCCACGAATCGATTTTTTCCAAAGATGCTTTTATACTCGAATGGGAAGCGGAAAAATAAAGATGGTGTTGTCATCTCGAAAAAAGATTGCAAATTCAAACAGCTGCGCGAAGCGTAATAAATTTTTTTCGCGATTTATCTTCGCCCGTGCTTAAAGCGGATGTTTTCCCCTTTGCAATGAGCCACAAATGATTCCCGTACGATTTTTTCTCGCCGAGTTCTACTGCTTCGGACGAGAAGCGAGCGGTCGGCAGTAGAATAAGCCAACATAGTAAGCCATACGTACGCGACGCGTATAGTTTTCAATCGGTGCGCAACGCTGGTCCTATCTTGCAACGATGAAACCCTAAATTTACGGAACCCGAGATTCGACGGATTTCAGATTGTATACTTCACCATGCAGAGATCGTAAATATTATTTTTCATAAATATTACGATACAAATACGTATTCCACTTCGTTTCCTTCTCCTTCAACTTTCTAATTTCGAATATTTATATACGTCGTAGCTATTTTCCGAAAGCCTTTCAAATTATACAACCAGCGGCCGTGAACCTAGCTTTAACCCTTTTTCTTACAATGACTCACACTCGTGGCACGAATTATAAACGAGTTTATTAAACGTAAGCTCTGTTTGCTACACAGAGTTACTTTTATTCCAGCTTTAGTTTCACTTGGGAATATTAAGGATCTCTAAATGCAAATTCCGTAGGATATTTCAATATTTTGAAGAAATATAAAAACTGTGCTCCGTTAATGATAACTTGCGTACAAAAGTACAGTAGTCAGAAAAATTGTAATGCAATGGGGTTAATCGTTTCCCGGTGAATAACGCGTTAAAATAAACTGCGTGTCGCGTGCACTATTACCTTTTGCCACGCGTAACCTCGCTAAAATTGCGCCTCCGTATTCCCAGCAACCGAACGCTTCTCCTCGAAGCCATCGATCGCTATCAACCCTCCACCGTTACGGTTCCCTTTACCTTTGAAATGTTGCCAATCAGAAGCTTGCGATTCGCGATTCGCGCGTTTCCCAGAGCGCGCAGCAGGTGTCGGGCACACGTGGCGGCGGAAGGGTGATCTTTTTGCCGGCTAGGTCCGGCGCGAGCGTAACGGAAGCGTGCACAGGATCGGCGTTTGCTTTTCCGTCTGCCAGAGATGGCACGACGACCTTTGAGGTCGATGCACCGCGTCGGGGCCTGTTGCCGCTCCGCGTCAAAACAAGACCGGCTGATAGGAGGACGTGTGTATGCGTCGGGTGTTCGGTTCGTCCGCCGGGAAAGGTTCCCACCGTCTAGTCACCCTACGACTCTTCCACGTCTCCCTCCGGCCTCCTCCGGCGAAACCTCGCGCTTTTCTCCGCACCGCGAGTTCTCTCTCTCCTTTCTTCCCGCGTGCACCGATTCCTGGAAGCTCGCGAAGGCGCAGCGCTGTCTGGCCGAGCGGGGACTGCTCGTCTGCACCGGCTAGCTTCGCGCGCGCTCACCAATACATCCGCGAAGCTCTGCTCGCTGGGCAACGCTTGGAATGAGAACCAGCGAGAGATCGTAGAGAGCAACGCAGCAACGGGCAGAAGAAGAAGGAAGAAGAGGAAGAAGAATGAAGAAGAAACGCAGCAGCATCCAGAAACGACGCGACGCGAGGAGAAGCAGCAGCAGGAATAAGAGTTGAAGAGAGTGGCGAGGAGAAGGAGGAATAAAAGGGGAAGAGAGGACGATGCAGAAGCTGAAGCAGCAGGGACGAACGAGTAAAACCAGGCTGGCTACCTTGCCCGGTAGAGAATGCCTACGGTATAAAAGCCACCGAGAGAGAAGAGCCGCTTCTAAGTAGCTACGTGATCAGCGATAATAACGCGACTTGGAAACGTGGAAGATCGTCCCTCTTCGCCTCCCCCTTTTTCTATCGGCGACGCGTACAGGCTGTATTGTCGGTCGTTTGGGTTACTGCCGCGAACAGCCAACCGATCGAAGCCACCTTCGATACGCACCGGTTCTCCTTAGATCGCGAGAGTTAAAGTAGAATGAGACGCGCCGTTTCGGTACTCGGTGCATTGTTAATGCTCGGGGCTGAAAAGTAGTTACGATATTAGCTTTGGTTCTCGATATATACGGTAGATGTACCACGTACTGCCACGTTAAGTTTCGCGCTTTAAGTAACTTTCGTTAACTATTTTAGAACGTCGTTAACGTAAAGATTGTTCCAGTTTCGAGCATACGATTGTTCAACCGCTTTTTTACTTATGAACGTTTTTTTTTTATATGTTCAATATAATAAATTCATTACTACGTAATTGCAAATGTACCAGAAAGTCCACTGTCCCTATTTACTGTCACTTGAAAAGTTGTCATTTAAATAGAAACACGTTTTATACATATATTAACACGTCGGTTTGTGTAACAGATACAAGATGTATAGTAAACGTATCGCTTTACTGAATTATCACACGTCCCATAGTTTAAAATTATATTGGTCACGTTTTAATGTTCAACAGCACATTTACCTCCCAATATTTTTCTATAAATATTAAGTATAAACGAATATACAATGTCTATGTGTTGTTACATAAACCGACATCCAAATTTAGTATGAAACGTCCTTTACTTACGATTCTTTATACGTTACTTTCCTATTAAATAAACGAATTAAAGTGGAAGTTATAGGAACAGTGACGGTACGTACACAGGTCATTTATCCTAGGTATGACAAGTGCAATAAGACTTTGCAATTGTTGTAGATTTATTAGCTCTTACAATTAGTTATTTTGGTTACGGTTCGCGAAGAACCATAACCGATATTAACTAGGACCGATATATTTGACATCAAATTCTTAGAAACAAGGCTAAAGCCACGGAATTGTTTAATTTTAGATTTGATTCTTCTATAACTTTACATTTCGAGATAATCGATTAATTGTTCCTATAAAATTGCAACTTCTATGAATGTAATTCATGCTTCACCTATACCTTCGTTAGGAATTAAAATAGATTCGATTCCTGATCGAATTAGTCAATGGAATTTATATAGTATAATAGTATACGAAGAGGAATTTCTTTTTTTAACCATGTTCAGAGATTAGCTGAGCTACAAGATTTGCAGAGGTATAAATCATAGATTTTTACCTATTATAATAGGAAGGACATCGTTTTATTATTTTCTAAAACGAGTCAATAGAACGATCGAATAATTTTGAAGTTCCTCTTGCGATAAAAGGATCCTAGATCCGGCCCTGCTCTGTACACGGTAGCCTGGCTAGCTTTTCTCTCTCGGTTCCCGGAAACCGGGGAGGTAACGGCCGCCACTGTCCACCTGTTCTTCTTCTTCGACGTCGATCGCCTCTGCTCGCACGACGATTCGTTTACAATATCGTACCCGGCTACCTGGATGCGTAAGATGGTGACTTGTTGATGGTTCGCGCGGCTCCGTTGCGTTCTTGCGGAAACATTCCCTCGGGAACCTCTCACGTCCGCTTCGAACGCGCGCTTCCACCTCGTGTGACGCGGATTTTAATCTACCGTTTTATTGTTTGCAACGCGTCGACGTTTTCGCGTGGTATTAACGTAGCTTACTTACCCGAGGGCAGTTTTGTAGAAAGTTGCATCGCGAACGAAGTAGCTATAAATTTAACGAAGTCAGGGCAGCGTGCTTCGCGAGCAGTCACGTTCGGCCAATAAACTCCATTTCCTTACCGATATCTTCCTTCGATTATGGCGTATCGAATGCAACCGCTGATTAAGCGTAATAGAATCTTGGAAGCGATCCGACAAAGGTCGAATCTTTCATTTTATCGTTGAGGTACTTGACGATGAAGGGGCAACTTCCGGTTCCTTGTCGCGGACACGTGAAAGTTGTCTCCTGTTTCCGTGTTCCAGTTCGTGGAATTTAGTTTGCCTAACGAGTTACGAACAACTAGAGTCTCGTAAGACTTCGACGCAAAGGAAGACGACAGGTTTTTAGGATTCTCACGCGTTGCTTTGAAGTTTAAACGTACGAGTCGTACAAATGCATATAGTGTATTATTCCTTTACAATTTACAAAAGGGAAAGAAAGAAAAGTATAACCTTTCTAATTTGAAGTCATCCTGTTACAAAATTAACACCTTGGCCTACAAATAACGAGTCACGCTCGTTCTACGATTTACACTATATTATTACTAGATTATACTAGATTATACAATATACGTTCTACGATCTTACCCCTTAATTTTAATCTTACCTTTGTTTTACGAGCTTAGGGGATGGAAAATAAAAACGGTGCCTTTGTAGGCTAAAATCAGGAAAAGGAGATAAACATTACGGGGGTTTATAACAGCCGGCATGGGTAACGGTCGAGCCAACCGGAACGGTGACCAGGTTTATGAGGGGGTCGAATCCTTAGCGACTTGAGGACGGAAATTTTGGCCACCTCATAGATCCTGGCACCTACGGAAAATTACGGGGGAACGGCTCCTAGGGGAGGGTGCCCCACCATAGTTCGAGGCCGTAGGCGGGTTAAAAAATCCACTGATCGGTGGAGAGGAAGAACGTCCGCCTTGCGAAGGACGCTTTAAAAAGCCGGATACGCGAAAAATAAGTTAGTGGTAAGACAGATGTAAGATAGAAACAGGACAGCTGTAAACCAGACGAATAGCGTTAAATAGATACAATTCTTTTATTTAGAGACTGTATAGATCTGGCTTGTGTAAACCCCACGATCATCTCCGAATCCTACACGCCCGTCCGCATCCTTTGGCCATTATCTTCCTACACCTTGAATATTTCTACGATCTGTACTTCGCGCGATATAGAAGCAGTGATTAACTTACGCTAGCATGTGTATGTAATAAAATAATCGTAGGGCAAAAGAGGTTAAACATGCAGTCAAGAGTTCACGAGGTTCAGGCATAATGGCGCGCGATTTGAAAGGATCTCCTTTGGACCCGTTCTCTTCTTCCCCTTTGAATTATTTACGAATAGATTTATTCGCGTGATTCGTTTTCGTCGCCGGCGTGTTTAATAGGCGCGCACCTGCGCACTCCCATAACCGCCATTCCGTTTTCAACCACTGACAGATGAATTATTCCCAGATCGGGTTTAGACGATTTTTCTTGGCTACCGCGTAACGATAACGACGCACGCGCGTGCTCGCACTACTCCGCGCTTTTAATATCATCGCGAGCACGGGACGAGAGATACAGTGGCACCTCGGTTTATACGTCCTTAATCCGTTGCCTTACGATAACGAGTCGCTTTCGCGATGACTTTATAGTCTAACTTCGGTAAGAAGACATTGCATTCGCAATTCACTTCAATTTCAACTTTAACTGTTGCTTCACAGTATGTCAGATTCAAGATTATTCAATTAAATACAAACTACTAATAGCATTATGCTGTTTCGTAATTCGCACAGTCATAAAGCTAATCTAACTATTAGTAGCCAGTAAAAGAATCGTATGACGAGTGATTAATCCATTTCAGAACCCTGGACGTATACCAAACGAATTTTTCCCATCAGAACATTAATTCGTTCGAGTGAAAAGAAATCCTACTCTTATTGGCATGTTACGCATCGATGGGGTTGTATGAAATAATTAAAACTTTTAACAGCAATTCAAACACCGCTTAATGCTAAAATACATAAACACTAAAGCAATTATATACATATATAGGTATATAGATATAAATGACAGTTTAACAAACTTTAATTTTCTCGTTTCCGTCTCTTTTCGTTACGTGGACGTTTAATAAAAATCTGTTCAAAGAACTTTGCTTCTGTCTTCTCTTCGAGATGTTTCGCAAATGTGCAATGGACGATAGTAGTAAAGTGATCTTCCCAAAACATTCTCAGGGTTAATTCCGTGTCAACATTGTTAATTGGGATCACAATTGGGGGGTTGAAGTTGTGGCGGCAACGTCAAGGCCATTTTTTACATTTTTTCTATTCTCCCCGAAACTTTCACTTTCACTTCCTGTCTTCAGTTTTCCTCTCGGTTTCGCGCGAGCCTGGACAATGTCCACCAACATTTGGCGGCCAGGCCCGCGCGATCCTTAACCGACTACCTTCGAAATTTTACCCGCGCTTCTTCACTTTCTCTTTTATTACCTCCTTCCGTCTTCCTTAGCTTTTCTCGCGTTTTTCCAGCTTTTCTTTCCTTGTTCAATTCTAACGCTGTCCTTCTTTTCACCAACCTTTTTTAAGGACTTGCAAGTCCAGCCGCGGGAGAGTCTTGTTCCGACTTCCATGCGTCATAGTTCAGTCAGTGCGTTTTGCCGTTGCCCCCACGTCGCGTCAAGTAAAAAATAAAAACTTATAAAAAGTAAGAACGCTTCAACTTTACTACCACCGCGCACCCCTTCAAAGTTATTCCAAAGAGGACGTATATCGAGGTACCACTGTACTAGATATCGCATATTAATTCGGACGGATCCGTGAGAGCTGAGGCGGTGCTTTTAGACGAATCATCTACCCCCGGTTTGTTGCCTCCTTAATGGAGCGACTTGGAAGCTTCACTAATCTCGCCACGGGGTCCTGCTTATGTCTTCGACGCGCATCGTTCGCGTGCGCGGGTATCTTCTTTCTTCATTTATTAAGTTGCACCCCTAACGCGCCGTTTTTCTTCTCGGCTTTCCTCGGTACTTTAGTACGCGTCGTTCGGAACGAGAATTTGGCGACGAGCGAGATTCGACTAGCTTTTGCTGGCGAGTAAAGATGAAAACTTAAATACAAATTCGTTTCGCCTACTGAATGCAGGGTGGCCACTGAAAGGCCGAAGGGTTTGAAAAAGTCGTAACTCGTTCATTTTCAATCTTTCTTATTTCCTTTCTTTGCGGGTTACAAAGCATCCCCATTTGGAGATTAAAACTGGTCACGCGTAATGTCCAGCAACGAGTAAATCTCGTTGAGATTTTCCGTTCCAGTAAAAGATCACGTATTAAAACTCTAGATTTAACTCTGTTGTTTTTGATTTTGGGTACTGAGAATCCCGAGGAATCACATCGGTAAAGTTATGGAAAATGCTGTGGATAGGGTGCGTATTTGTTAGCAGGTGTAGACCGGAACTCGGTGAGGCGAGGAAGATACAATTCAATTCGTTTAACGTTACTTTATTCTTTCGACGAGCGATAGACGCAGACAGACCTTTCGTTGACCGGCGTACCATTTTATATTTTCTATTTTCGAATGGTGGGGAAGAGTTCCGATGGAGAGAGCTAAGGGGTATGTTACCCCTTAGAATTTCCCACTTCCCCGTCAACGGTCCTTCCGTCTTTCCCGTTACCTACTCGGAACTCGGTAGCCAGCAATAAAAATCAAGGATCGCCTCGACTTTGAAATCACACGCGAAAATAACGAAATTACAACTATCCCAAATCTTGGGTTCACGTGCTGACCAGCTGCAAAATTAACAAGTACTGGTTCCTTGGGCTTTATTGTTGCTACGGCAGGCTCTCACCCTCTTACATTCGCTACGCGACCATATAATTAAGCCTACGGGTCTACACAGGAAAATGGTGGTGATTCGAGGGATGTTGTTCTCCTCGCGTAATACTCAAAAATATCCGTTAACTGTATTTCCGTATGGCGTTGAGTCGTTGTATTTCAACGTATAAAATAGCTACCTTCTGGAAAGTACCTATTTTTCGTATGCCCCTTTGGTGGCAGGTACAGAAGGGCCGCCGCACGGTTAATATAAACTCTCGGCCTCGATCAGCCTTGAAAATCGCTCTAGGAGATCCGGCCAATGTCACCGGCGAATCCGGTAACCGAAACGCTGTAACGCGATAAAGGTCCGCAGGGGTGGAAATTAAAGCGGCCATTCCCGGTCGGTTTTAGAAGACCGCGCGAATGATTTACTCGGTAGGAAAAGCGAACTTTGCCGCGGCCGCGTCGCCGCTAATGATATAGTGCTTAATTGGCCTCATTCCTCATTCCGTTACCGCACACCGGAACGAAAGCACGAAAATAGAAGTTCGCGAAGCGCAATGGGCGATCCGACGGCGCGCGACCCGTTCGCGGTTCTCGCGCCACCACGCTTCCTCAAAGCGTGGCAATAATTGGACCGAACGGCACGCTAATTTGTTTCCACGAAACATCGCGTACTTTGCGCTTCCCTTCTAACAAATGTGGGCGTGATTCGTTTCGAGGGAACGAAACCGATCTTAATTAGACTCGGCCCCGCGCTTCTCGCGTCGCTGAATTTACTCTCGCGGTAAATCATTCCTCGTCGCGCGGCGCGAAGAATTCTGGAAACGGGGACTCGGTGCAAGGTCTGCTCCGTTTTCCATTCGCGCAATAGGAGAGGGACGGTTACCGTATTGGGTTGAGTCGTGAATAGGAATTACGGAAAACGGCAAAAAACCGACGTGCTATCGATTAAGGAATTGGTACGAGCCTTATTTATTATGCTCGGCGATTCATATTATTATTCGTTAACGAGCTTTATAAGTAATTTCTAAAGTATAGTTTTATTATGTAGTTATAGATACATGTACATATCGAATGGACGTAAAGATGAATTAATTAGATCGACGATATATGTAACGTTTGAAAAGAAATCGATTAAATCAGTAACCAATGTTATAAGTAACCAATGTTTCTTAGGTTGGCCGTTTTAAACGTTACTCTTAACGGGTATTGTAAATAATGCGTGGTATTACTCGCTTGGTCCATAACGCGTGCACTGAATTTCGTGGAAAGCCACTGAATTAATTCGCACACCTAATACCAACTATATACCACAACATCGTTCGATAACAAGAAATTCACGAATTCGTTATTCCGCGTCGGCTTCGAAGATCCGTCAAACTATCCGAAGCTATTACACGCTTCGCCAAACGTTCTTCGAGTCTCGTTACAAAAACGCGGAAAAAGGTAAGAATAACAAGGGAGGGGACGGAGGGTTGAGCGCAGAAGAAGAAGAAGAAAGTGGAAGCAGCAGAAAAATATCTAATTTTGACGCCGGGGCGTGTTGCGATCGTCGTAAAACATTTCCCGCGTCGACAGATCCGTCAGCTGATTGCGGCAGCGAATTTTTAGCAGAACGTTTCTTGCGCGCCGAAGGGGATGCGCCACACGAACGTGCACACACGCGACCGCCTTCATGCACGCGCGCGTGTAAGAGAGTAAAACGCGAGGAACGAGCGAAGGTAGAGCGAAGGTTTTGCGCAGGAGGACGGAACGGTGGACCCCGTGTTCTTCTCCGGATCTCCCTTTTCTTCCCTGTCTCCTCTCTTTTTCTCTCCACCCTGGCCAATGAATGCCGATCCACTGATGCGTCGTCGGCTGGTTTGACGAGGCCTGATGGATGCTCCTGGAATCCCGGGACTCCGCTTCGACGCGAGCACGCAACGAGCAAAATCGCGGTTTAAATCGGCAACACGCGCAGTTAGATATTCCTCGGACCGGTCAGACCCCGATACAAACGATCGCCGCCCCTATTGTGTGTATCGGACAGGGTACACCTAAGCTTCGCTGTTTCGATAGAAGCTGGAAATACCGGACAGCGAACTGATATCGTCGCTCGATCCGCCACAGGACCTGGATTCCTGTCAAGACTGGTTCCTTCCCGGGGAATGCTGACACCGTGCGCTTCTCCGCTCGTGCAAACGCTCTACGCGAACTTCTTGTCGACGTTTCGATGACGGCATGGAAAGCGTAACCCTTCTGCAACGCCGTGCAAGAAATCTAGGATTAGCACGGATCGGATTCATTTGCATCGAGTTTGCGCGGAAACCACGTTAAACGAAACGTATGCACAGAAGCGCGTGCTTAAATATATAGCGATTTGCGAACGCGGTCAAATGGTGAGCGTGTTGTAGGATCGTTTGCAATATGATTTTCTTAAATCGGTTGATCCTCAAACGGGGTATATATAAAAATTAAAATCGTCCGCAAAGGTCTACAACCGACTAATTTCAATTGAACGATAAATATAATAAACGAAGGCATTATTCGATCAATTTTAGGAGTCACTGTAAGTTAGGTTGATTTTTGTCGCGTTATACGAGAACAGCATTTTCAAAGCGCTACGTTACGATGAACACGGTTATAATGTTAGGTTGTTCATGAAATTCGTAACGCCTTCGACAATATTCGCTTCTGTCGCGTAATTGGCGAACTGGAAGGAGATCAGCTTTTATCAGCTTTAGTTAAATAGCAGCATTCTTAATTCGAATAAATGCTGTTCCTATTTAGGCAACCTAAGCTTGGAATCGAATGCTTTATTAACATTCACTGTCAAGTGTTAATGGCTTAACTCTATCCTCTTCGCTTTGCGTGCCTCCATCTTCGTTCTCAAACGTAGCTTTATTTTGTATTTATACGTATTCTTGTTTAAATTCCGATAGAGCTGTTTAATTTCTGGTCGATTTATAATGCAACGAAGAATTTGTCTCTTTCAAATCACCCATCGAAGAACCCAATTACCGAAACGAATTTGTCTCTCGATTAATTCGCACGATCAACCTTCCCAGGTACATATTTCCTCGCCGTGGCATTTTCCATACCAAATCTGTATTTTTCATCCTCTCGGATAGGTCGCAAAACGGCGATCCTTCGGCATCGTGACATTTGACGGAAAAAACGCGTGTCCCAGATCTCGGTTGCATTTCGTAAGGCGAGTTTCAACGGCGAAATCGAGCCGAAGCGATCGCCTAACAGCGGATACACGGCATTAGGGTGCCTTGATGCGATGATAATGGGTCTGCGTCGCTGGGAGCGGTTGGTATCTACGATGACAGGTGGATCCGCTAATCGTTTGATGGTCTTTGCGAGCGAGCGCCATTACGACCGGCCGTCCGTCACCCTCGTTTGCTCGAGCGTCGCTGACGAAACCGACTATGATAGCCGTAATCGTTCCTAACTGCTTGATGGCCGGTAAATGGATGATAATTGTGCTAGAGCGCCGAGTGCCTCGTCGGGGACAAGCTTTTACAGGTGCTTCGTCATTCGTCGAGGTTTCTATATAATACTGCTTCCATGGCGGAGAGAAACGGTGATGGGCTCGAGGAAGCGGAAGACTCGCGAGACGATGGCGCCTTGGTCCCTGCGCGATTCGTGGAACCGTTGCGAAAGGTCCGCGACCTTTTTACTTTCGGGGAACAGAAGTAGCTTTCCTTCAACCTTTTCTCTACGGCGACTTTTTGAGCGAAGAATATACCGAAATCGTGAACATACTGAATTGTGCGACGTTGAATTCGTATTCCTTCTCCGATTCTTTTCGTTTCTTCGGATAACGCGTTTCGTATGTAAAACCACCTAATCTACTATTGAGTTATCTAATATAAAAAATGTTTGCTATTTTGATATCGATTCCAATGGCTTTAATCTGACGCTTATGCGAACACTGCGCGAGAGTTAAAGGAACCCTTACTCTAAAACAGTTGAGAAACTCACAGGTTAATCTCACGTGACCGTAGTTCCTCAAGGAAAAAACCTCGTAAAATCATCTCTCCCAGGATTAAATCGAATTGTATCATCTTTCGCCGTCAATTTTACGCAAACCCAAGATGTCTCCACCCAATTGCTTCAACTAAAACCTAGTAGCCTACGCAATTCAACCCTTAACCCTTCCACTTACAACTTTTTAGTATTACCCACAACCCGAAAGTTTCTACGGTACGAAAGTACTCTTCCTTCCTAGAAGATTTAAAACGTTTCTCTCTCAACTATCACGTGTACATTAAATTAGAGGCTTCAAGGAGTATCTCAGAATTTTTACACGTTTCTCAACCACGCAAAATAAATTCTAAAATTATATCACGTCGTCTAAAGCTATCTATTTATAGTTTCATCCATCTAGGATAGGGATTCCAATTATCCAGTAGTCTCCCTGCTAAATAGAACGTCTAACACGCGTACGCTTACCCGTTCCCCGTTCCCCAAAAACGATCGATCTCCCCCGCTACCACCGCGGTGTACAACCGCGTTGACCCGATCGCCGCTTCGGCGATCGGCGCGAAGGTATTCTCCGATACGCGGCAGGGTCGAGCTACCGTGATTTGCTATCTGCACGTGCAACGGAGAATCATCTTTTTCTGACAGCGTGTGCGTAGCTGCCCGGCAGTCTACTGCGAGCGCGAGGCGGACGCGCGGTTCGAGACGGAAGAAAACGAAGGAACGGAGCAGGACACCCTCCCTGGCTCTGAGCAAGGGCAACGCACAGCAACAGCAAGAGCAAGAGCAAAAGCAAGAGGGGGAGGAGGAGAAGGAGGCACAAAGCGTCATATCGAGGAGGAGCTGGTCCAGACGGCATAGCACTGCCGGTTAGTTGTCTCTCGAGGCACGTCTTAGCCGTCCCTACCAGGAATCGGCCGGACTACCTCGATGACTCGTTCCTCGTCCTCGTACCGATACACGAGGTGGCTCCTGCCCTCGGTTGCCCTCGCCGCCACCAGGTCTCCAGGGAGCCCGGCCAATGTCGTTAGTTTTGACGTGCTCCTTCTCTCTTTCTCCTCTCTCTCTCTTTCTCTTTCTCTCCCTTTCCTTTCTTCTCTACCTTCGCCTCTCTCACGAGTATCTCTCGCGAGAACTCCACTACGCGTAGCTCTCTTTTTATCCTCTGCTCCGCTTCCAGTTTGCCTTCTCGTTGCCTACCACCGGGACGCGGCGAAAAATTACCCGGAGGATTCCGCGCGGTCTTCTTGCGCAACGCGTTATACAATCGAATGTGTTCGATGACAGATACGGTCGGCACGCAATGCCCGCGTAACACCGCGTGCGCGAAACATAGTAAAGTTGCTGTTGCAACGTGATCGGTTCGGTGCAGGGTTGCTCGATAGAAGGCAAGAAGGATCGCGATGTCGTTGCACTTTTCGTACGGTGACAGGGAAGCAACGCGACGTATCTTATCCTGCATAAGGGTCGCTGGACCCTTATTAATTCGCCGCGATGCCTTTTTTATTGCCGAGCAACGCAGGGGACGCTCTTCGACGCGCGATAAGCAAATTAGACCGCGCGACGCGAGTCCTGATATCGAAGGGGATATAACGATTGCGAGAAGCGCTTGGCGAATTCCGAGCACTGATGCGTTTGTCTTTGTTGTCGATTGCGGGCTATTGTTGGGGATGAATATCGATGGGCCTCGTGTTAAGAGAACGTAAAGTTTAGGGGAGAAATTACGATAGGATCTTTGAGACTAAAGGCAAATGAGAAGCTTTGATATTTGTTTCAAGTTTAAACTTCTGTCGCGTAAAATGTAGATATCATTGAATCGGTAAATCGAAGAATGTTACGAGGAGTTCAAAGTTGGCCATTTTTAAATAACTTCGAATATGTTTAGGAATACTTTACTCGCGTTTCGAGTAAATCATTGAGTTTAATGTGTGCAATAACAGTATCTTCTATAGATATGTACTATATTTGCCTTACCCCATAACACCGCTAGCTACTAGCTAATAATTTGCACTTCAATCGTGTTTAAAGCAAGTTAACAAATTGTCCGATTTTCGCTACTCGTTTATTGTCGTCTAGTTACCTCTTTGCCCTACGATAACGTGATAAAGTCATACGCGTTCTACGAATTGTAGCACGAATACAACAATAATGTCCACTGTTAAAGATGAAATTTAATCTGACCACCTAAATTTAACTTTATATCGGAGGTTATTGAATAAAAATTGCCTAGAATGTTCAAACGATTTGTTCGTAACGTGCTATACAAATAGTAATTGAACTAACGCTAGCTGAAATAAGTAACAAAATAATCGTAGAACGGTAAGTGGTTAAAATGGAACATCGCGATTGTACATCCTTCCTCCTGCTGCTAATCAAAAGCAAGCAGAGTACGCGCGTTTCGCTCATCGTCAGCTAAACGATATCAAAAGTCTCTCGTGTCATTCGACTCCTCCAGCGTTTGGTCGAACCTAACCACTACTCCTGCGAATGGGTTAATTATCGCATTCGATAAACCTAGCTTAACGATCTTTAATGCATCCGGTAGGGTGCTCGGGAAGGAGCTACAATCTAAAACCTGCTTACGGTGGTGTATTTTGGACTCTAGCTCGTATTTCGCATACCCAGCCACTGTCAACGATGAAGCATAAAGTATACAACGATAAATATAAGTTGAAAACAAATGACTCATTGCGAGACTGATCTTCTGACCTAAGTGTATCGCCTAGTCACCAACTATCCAAAAACAAGGCTGAATCGCCACCTCCATCCCTTACTTAAGGCCCAAACTACGGTCGACCGGAGCATTCGGTGGTCAGAAGCTCTGACTAGACTCACACGAATTTAATCCCGTTCGCGCCGTCTTATCGGTCGTGCGATCCGTGGATCGTCGAGACTGTGTAATCGATAAAGTTTCTTTCTCTACACATTCACGCGCAATATTTATTCAGGCATCCAACGTGTAAATAAAAAAAGATAGATAAATAAATAAATCTATTCGCAATAAAAATGCACAGTCTTCGCTAGAAGCAAGAGCCAGCAATATTAAAAATAAATACACACGTTTGTTGCTGAAACCAAAAATTGAATTATCCCAATTTATTATAATGCATGGTACAGACACGATAAGTATACAATACTCAATGGCAAGTTTACGAATGATCACCGCAAGTAACGCGTCTCTCCACTCAAGCTTTATCGCATTGTCACGTCATCGCTGCTAACGCAAGTGATGGTGTAGAAGAATTAGGTAAAAATTCCACCGTCACTCTCAAATTTTCCCCCTATGTATCCGCGGCCATACTTCCCCAAAAATATTTTCAATATTGAAGAACAAAAAAAGGAAAAAGACAACAGTGGATGAATTTCGCGAGACGACACCCGTTAGATGAGATCTGGACGTGTATCGGTCGTCGATCCTGCTGTCTCCCGACTCGTAAATTCCAATGGGGAGTAGAGCCAAGGGGGCGCCGGGCATCCAAGGGAACGGGAGTGAATCTTTTTCTGTAACCCGCGCGTAACGACCAAACGAGCAGCGCAGCCCTTCAATCGAGTTTCCCTTGCAAATCGATAGCTAAACTACCGTGTCCCGGTGCAGTACTCCTCGGATCGTCCTTGCCTGGCCTCGCGTTCATCCCGCGTTTCCAGCGAACGGTCATGTTTTACCGGACGTTCGTTATGCGAGTGCCCGCGGCTGTCCGGCATCACAGCGATCCACGCTCGACGTTTCCAACCGATGCTTTACTGCCCCCTAAAGCCTCTCTCGACGTGTTTCTACCTTCGCGTGTGCATCCCTGCCGATCGTTTTTTCCCCTTTTTTTCTTCACCGCCAACGCTGCGGCGCTTTCGTTCCCCTGGATCCTCTATGGGAGTACGGAATGGGAATACTTCTCTTATTGGGATGTCGATTGATTTGCTTCCGAACGTCTGTGGGAGTTCAGGTGAACGTGGAATTCAACGGGGGAGATTTGTTTCGCGAGATCGAAGCGTGGAAATTCTTCGCGGGTTTCCGTAATTTTGCGGTAATTTAGGGTTTCCATAGAATACTGCAGCCGTTTGGGAGATTTGAAGATCGATAGGGTAAATGTACCACGTACTGCCACTTTAAGTAACTTTCGTTAACTATTTTAGAACGTCGTTAACGTGAAGATCGTTCCAGGTTAGAGCATACGATTGTTTTAACGTCTCTTTTATTTATCAACATATTTTTTATATGTTCAATATAATAAATTCATTGCTACGTAACCGAAAATGTACAACAAAGTCCAATGTCCTTCGTACTGTCACTTGAAAACTTTACGTTTAAATAGAAACACGTTTTATACAAATATATTAACACGTCAGTTTCTGTAACAGATGTAAGATATGTAGTAAACGTCGCGTCTTACTGAATTACGATACGTTCTATACTTTATAATTATATTGGTCACGTTTCAATGTTCAACAGCACATTTACCTGCTAATATTTACTTATAATTATTAAGTGTAAACGAATATACAATGTCTATGCATTGTTACGTAAACCGAAGTCCAAATTTAGTATAAAAATTTGTTTGCTTACGATTCTTTATACTTTACTTTCCTATTAAATAAACGAATTAAAGTGGCACTTATAGGAACAGTGACAGTACTTGTGTCATTTACCCTATTATTCTTATTATTTAACCCTTTGCCTTCGTACTTCTTTGTATTTTATGCAATTTAGCTCTAATTAAGATAAAGGAATCTCTAAAATTCGCCATTAATTTAATATCTGTATTGTTTAGCGTAACATTTTAGACGTAAGCAAGAATTTTTGACGATTGGCGAATTTTATTGAGATTCTTTTCATTGCGATAAAAGGATGGAAAAAGTTTGGGGTTAATTTAGCATCAGAGTTACTTTAGCTATTGCGGGGTTCTATTAAGGATTTTATTTCATGCGACTGATAGATGAGAATCAGGAGATTTTTATAATTTGACGTTAATTGGGATTTACATTATTCAATGCGGCATTCTGAACTTTTGTAAGAGTTTCAGTTTGATCGACGGATTTTATTCAAAATTCTTTCGTACGCTTGGGAACTCCAAGATCTTGGAATCTCTAAAACTTGGCCTTTTATAAACTATTAACTTTAAATTATGGACTATTTTCCTTCTATTTCCGAGCTTCCAAAATAACTAGCGATGTGCCAAAAAAAGTCGCGGTGTTAACAAATTAATACAAAAATATTGTATCCTATATACATATAATTTCCATTGTACTTGTTGCAACAAGAAAAGAAAACCTCAAATTTTGCAACAACTGTGCACACTCAATTAAACTTTCCAACTCGATAGCTCTTTATTATTTAGCCTTATTTTAGCTAACAAAGTGGAGACTGCTAAGTACTTCTATTAAATAACACCGGAGACAGATCGTTATCTTTCATAATGGCTACGTGTCCAACAAGAAAATAGCTGGCCGGGCATAAACAAACGGGACACGTTCGTCATTCGCGTGCAGTTAAACTGAATGACGATTCTTTTAATGTCACCTGGTTTCTATTCGCCGGTCATAACGGATCGAAATTATTTTAACTCGTTCTACCTTCCAGATATATCTTATCGCCGAAGATTTACACCGACAGCTCATGGGTTCTCCTAATTTAATGGTTCCGTTTAATATGTTCCAACGCTAAAAAGCTGCCCAAGCTACATAGATACAGTGGCACCGGTAACAAGACCGCTGAGTTATTGACCAAAATACCAGAAACGCTATCGTCTAATGGATCTCGCCAGCTGGACTTTCCATTAGATACACTCTCTCGCCTTCTGTATCTAATTGATAGACCCGGCTTGTGCGAAGGAAATTATGAAAATGCGCGAAGTTCCATAAAAGAGCCAGAGCAAGGTGATAAACTGTCCCTAAAAGTCGACTGTACAAACATTCAGCGTTCGAGTTCTCACCGGCGCCTACTTTCGTGTTACGTTGGATTTCTAATATAAATGCATTATTGTAACTCCACGCACTTGGTACAAATTTACCTCTACTCGATTATTATGTTAACACTTTACCGATCGGAATCCTATTACGCGGCTTCTTTCTTTAATTATATTTTTCGGAATAAGACTTGGCTTCCGGGATGGAGCCGCGTTGGATGAAGGTTTGTTGCCGACGTTTCGTAAACATTGCAATTTACTTCATCAGGGCGAGAGACAAGCTGATACTATTATTATTGTTTTTATTATTTTTTTATTTTTTTTATTATCAAGTATCAGGTTGTCTTTGGCCCTGATGAAGTATAGTGCAATGTTTACGAAAGCCTTCAAATATTCAACCCGTAAAATTTCGAAGCTTTCCAATTTCCATGCCTGCGAATTTTCAAATCTTTGAATTTCGAAGCGCAGAATTGTCGAGCTTTGAAATATCCCAATCCTCCAAATTCTAAGCCTTCAAATTCTCAAGTCTTCCACTTTGCGAGTCTTCAAGTTCGCAAACTGTCGTATCCAAAAGCTTTGGATCTCTAACCTTTAAAATCTGCAAATTATCGTATTCGAAGCCTGCGAACCTCCAAGATTTCCAAACTTTGCAACCTCGAGATATAAATAAAAAAATTGCCCTAACTTTAGCCATCCGAGTCCCCAGTTACAATTTTATCCGCGATATATTCCTCCGCTAACCGCGAAAGGAGAGAGTATCGCAAAAATCCAGCAAGAGCGATGAAAAATTGCTGGATCTTCGCTGGTTGCCAAAAGATTGCTTCCGACAGTGAACAAAGTTATCCGATGGTTCGATGAATTTCGCGGCAATTTTTCAGAGGACGCGTTCCCTTGCCGTGGAAGATTAATCTTTGTAATCTTGACGTATCTTCGTACATAGTGGTTCGCGATGCGACGTGTACGCCTCGCCGACAGTTTTTCTGGCGAACGGTTTCGTTCGGTATACGCCTTCGCGCGACGAGGAGGGACGGAAGACATGAGCCGAGCACTCGATTTACTGCCCGTTCGTTCGACAGCAGCAACAGCAACCCGGGCAAGGGAGAAAACTCCCCGAGGTTATTGCACCAGCGATTGATTTTGTCCACATCTGACGCCTTCGAGGAATCCGCCAATTTTATATTTTATCCGAAAGGTTCCATTCGTTTTCTTACTAAATAGGGGGTAAATGATCCACGTACTATTCGTCCGCGATAAAAAGACACGCAAGTATTTACATTTTGCGTTCTACGTACAATCTACTAGCCTTCCTACACTCGCATGCCGTGTTCACTATTAATCGAACACGTTAAAGATGGGCAGTGGTTTAATAACGAAGACTGTGTGCGGTGATAGGGAAAACAGTGGACCGTATCTACAGTGAGGATGTAAAGACTCGTTTGCCTTCTTTTCGTGGAGGAACAGTACTGTCACTGTTCTTATAACTGCCACTTTAATTCGATTATTTAATAATAAGGAAAGTAACGTATAAAGAATCATAATAAATTTGAACTACGGTTTACGTAACAACACATAGACATTGTATATTCGTTCGCACTGAATATTTGTAACGAAATATTAAGAGGTAAATGCGCCGTTGAATATTAAAACGTGACCAATGTAATTATAGAGTATGGAACGTGTGATAATTCAGTAAGGCGCCACGTTTATTATATATCTTACATCCGTTACGCAAACTGACGTGCTAAAATATATGTAAAACGTGTTTCTATTTAAATGAAAAGTTTTCATGTGACAGTACGAAGGACACTGGACTTTGTCGTACGTTTTCAATTACGTGGTAATCAATTCATTATATTCAACGCATAAGAAACTGTTCCCAAGTAAAGGAGACGTTGAACAATATTATACTCGAAACTGAAACGATGTCTAAGTTAACGACGTTCTAAAATAGTTAAACGAAGCTACGCGCGAAACTTAAAGCGGCAGTACGTGTTACCACATCTACCTTAATTCAAGATGTTCTTAACGCGGTCCTCTGAAATTAACGATATTTCCAAATAGATTGCACGTATCCTCCCTTGTATTCGTATATCGTCCGACCAAACGGATCAAACATCTTTGTCAAAAGCCACGCGCAGATATGCATCCACCGTGTAACCGTAGCTTAAAGATCCGCCTGTCTAACGGTTGGCAACGCCGAACCGCGCGGGCCACCCTTGCCCGAAATTTCACTCGGCCCGGAAGAAAAGAAACGAGTACCGTGGGAGAGTGGAAAGTCGAAGGAGGTCCGGGAATATCGATTCCGACGGTGTTTTGTCGCGCGCGGCGCGTGACAGACGACCAAGTGGACAAGCTCTTGGCACACATTCCACGGACTGCACGTTTGGTGGCAGATCGTTATCGGGGCCGCGGAGCGAAATCCGGAAGAGAGGAGCTTCAACCGGGGAAGGTCGGAGCGACCGAAACGAGTTTCTATATCGATGCTGGCCCCGGAGGACAGAGGCGTATTTTCGAGGCGTTCTCTGGCCGGCAGCGGCTACGAGGATCGCTTACGAATCGTTGTTGGTTGTGTTCAGGTTCTCCTGGGTAGAAGCCGCGGGCAGCTTCCCTCCAAGGGGGAACTCGTTTGTTAGTTTTTGCTGCCTACCCGAGCACGCACACACACGCGGCCAGGCAAGCGTGGCCCCGCTCCGCGCGAGCTTTGCCCCTCGCCAATCATCGATTTTTATAATTTTCCGTGTCGGTTTCTCTGCCTCCGCTGAAACGCCGGGATTCACCACCGACGTCCTTCTGTCCTCGACGACGACGCACGATCCGGCAATCAGTCACGCCGTGTGAGCCGCCTATTATACGCTAATTAAAGGGGACACCGGGTCTCTTCGGCGCGGTGGAGCGCCGCCGATTCCACGCGTACGCGTTCCCCCCCCGTTGCATCGTGTGTTTCACCTTTTCGCGGCGAGCGGCGAACGGCAAGACCGTGGCTTTTCTATGTAATCGATGACCTTTGGTAGCCCCTTGCTCGTCACGTTTTCCGTCGCCAAGGGGTCGAGTTGCATGGAACGCTGCTGCGTCGCGATATCGGTAATCAGTACCTGCAGCCGGGGAATGGCGATTCTTTTTGAGGATTCTTTCCAGTGGTTCGATGTTTATCGATGCGTGGTTTCGATATTCTACGGGGGATTCGTCGAGAAGCTCGCAAAACTTGGATTATTGGTGATTCTATTGGGTACTCTTATAAGTAGAATGAGATTCGTATTAGGTACTCTCATAAGTAGAATGAGATTCTCATTAGGTATTCCCATAAGTAGAATGAGATATGTAGTAGGTATTCTCATAAGCAAAATGAGATATGTATTAGGTATTCTCATAAGCAAAATGAGATATGTATTAGGTATTCTCATAAGAAAAATGAGATTTGTATTAGTTACCCTCATAAGTAGAATGAGATTCTCATTAGGTATTCTCATAAGTAGAATGAGATATGTATTAGGTATTCTCATAAGAAAAATGAGATTTGTATTAGTTACCCTCATAAGAAGAATGAGATTCTCATTAGGTATTCCCATAAGTAGAATGAGGTATGTATTAGGTATTCTCATAAGCAAAATGAGATATGTATTAGGTATTCTCATAAGAAAAATGAGATTTGTATTAGTTACCCTCATAAGTAGAATGAGATTCTCATTAGGTATTCTCATAAGTAGAATGAGATATGTATTAGGTATTCTCATAAGAAAAATGAGATTTGTATTAGTTACCCTCATAAGAAGAATGAGATTCTCATTGGGTATTCCCATAAGTAGAATGAGGTATGTATTAGGTATTCTCATAAGTAAAATGAGATTTGTATTAGGTATTCTCATAACTAAAATGAGATTCTCATTAGGTATTCTCACAAGTAGAATGAGATATGTATTAGGTATTCTCATAAATAGAATGAGATTTGTATTAGGTATTCTCATAAGTAAAATGAGATTTGTATTAGGTATTCTCGTAAGTAGAATGAGATATGTATTAGGCATTTTCATAAGTAGAATGAAAATTCTCGAATTCATTTTTGTATGAACAAAAATTATGGAAATGGAAGCCAACAAGTACACGTCGGTTTTATCAGTCGAACATCGCAATGCGTATTTTAGTCTAGATACGTTGCGTAGTTTTGCTCGTCACGTGTATTTTGTATTTCTTTGCGCGCCTGAGTTTGCTATAAATGCTTAATAATCTGCAATCTACTTGCAAACAATGTCGTGCATTGCTGTGTTTAACTCTTTAAAGCACGAGCGAATCTTGTTTCTTTATACCGTTATTAGAATACAGATTCGTATGCATTTGTGGGAAATTTAAATGTGCAAAGAGGCACGCAATACGCGTAATATATAGAAATACACCAAATATTCATTTTTTACGGACAAATTGTAATATTTTGGGGATGAAGCAACCCTTCGTTTAGGTTCCATTCTTGTAACTATGTTGATAAAGGTGTAAATTTGCATAGAGATCCATAGTCTAATCGTTATCAAATAGGTTATCAAAATGTGTCTAATTGTAAGTAAAATCGTATGCTTATGTACGTACGTATGTACATATTATATATTCGTAGCATCGATAAAGTTAAGAATTTCTCATGAATTTCTTCTGGAAAAGAGAAGCCCCGCAACCTACATTTAATTTCTCTTACGAAACCCTTCGCGACTCGAAAGAAACCACGAACCATTACTTACTCAACGCCGTTGACACCGTCGAGATATTCCGCCGAGTTATTGGTCGAGATTACCAAAGAATCCGAGAAACGCGAGGAATTTTTCGGCGGACCAGGTCCTGCATTCGGCATCGAGATATCCCATCGCGCATTCCCCCAAAAAGATAGCAGGATAATCGTCAAAGCGTTGCGATATTGCCAATTTAGTTATCACTGAAAGCCAACCGAATCCCACATAAACAACAATTGAAGCCAGGAATTTGAAAACGGCATAAATCTACGTGTGGACGCTTCGCTAATTACCGATGCGTACCCTGCGGGTCTTTATTCAAATTTATATTCTCGTTACCAAAACTAAAGTGGGTTATTTTACCTTCAAACCTTAAGCTTGAACATTTTGTATATCTTTGCCGATTGCGTACATTTATCTTTACTGGTTTCAATTTCCCATAAATGCACAAGATCCCGCAATCTACTGACACGATTACTTCCAATTTATTCGGACCTTCTGATAACCGTTCAAGTAGCTAAATTTTATCCCTCTGAAAATTCTCGACTCTTTCTATACGGAACTTTAAAACTAACCCTTTGCAAACTCTTTGTTTTTCCGTACGCGTATCGATTTTCGAAGCAAACCATTTAAACTAGTATCACTGATTCAATGATATTAGAATCAGCATCGTTAACTTCTGTTAATTATTCGTCGAAGCTTTCGTGTTTCGTCCGAAAAGGGTTAACAATTGGTTGGAAATTCGTCAAGTATTCCTAGTTTCCATCCGCAAAGGGTTAAAAGAGTTCTTAATGCACAGATGAGAGCAATCTTTTAGCCCCTCTCGGTCTACTATACAAACTCGCAATCGAAACGTTTCTTCTCTCCGTACGCGCAAACATTCGTTCACGAATCTCGTTGCGAAACCCACAAATCGATCCGGGTAGACACTGGAATCGATGCAAGCAACGGGCAACGACGAATACGACGAGATCGCAGCAGCACCGGGGCTCGTTACGTTAATTCGTGGCCCGATGTAATTTCGGATATCGACGTGTCCGCGCGGCGGGAACGCTTGTCCTCGTTGAACGTCGCATTACGCAGATTTTACGTCCGATAAATTATGCAGATCGCGGCACGAAGAAATTGGAAATTCGACCGTGCAAATTCGATTCGCGACGGAAATTCGCCGCGGCCTTTGCTGGTGGAACCGCGGCTCCCGTGAGTCCTCCGCTCCGTGTCCTCTAATTACGCGACCACTGGCGACCGACCGGTCGCGTATAACGGCGCTCGTCCACGCGAATTTGTCCGTGTTTTTTTTTCTTTTTTTTTTTCTTTTTTTTTTTATTATTCGCAGCCGGCCCCGGATCCTCGATCTTGCGGCTGTCCCTCGAAGGGAAATAGCGAGGAGGTATACCCGCGAGGTTTGCGAGCAAACCCGAGAGGTCTTCCCCACTCGGGGCGACGGTTAATTACAATTGGCAAGCGTGGTACTCGGTCACTCTGGCAATTAGTCATGCTCGACAATGGCATTACGCTGCGGCCGGAGGAATGATCGATAGCGATGCCATCGGTGGATGCAACCCGGGCCACTAGTAGATTGCTCCTCCGCCGTAATAATCCTTCCTTCCGCCAGAAGAAACCGTGATTAATATTATCGCGTTCATATTGCGCGTGAGCCAACCACCGGCCAACCGCCGCTTCGCCATGCATTATCCGTTATCTATAGTACAACGCGATGTACCACCTTTCTTCTCGTTTAGTTCTACCTTGAAACGATCGTATCGTCGGATTCGCGAAACTTTTGCAGTTACGAGTAATTCGTTCAACGCGTTTGCGCCCGACGTTCTAAGGTAACGTTTTCGTCATACGGCGGCTCGTCGCTTTGCTTTGCTTTTAAGAATGATTAGTTGCTCAATTGAAATTAAATGAATCGCAAGTAAACGAATTTTCATGCTTAATTTTGACGTCGATTTACGTAACAACGCATAGACGTTGTGTATTCGTTTACACTTAATATTTCTAAATAAATATTAGGAGGTAAATGTGCTCTGTTAAACATTGAAACGTGATCAATACGATTATAAAGTATGGAACGTGTGATAATTCAGTAAAGCGCGACGTTTACTACACATCTTATATCTGTTACACAAACCGACGTGTTAAACATTGTTTCTATTTAAATGAAACGTTTTCAAGTGACACAGTACGAAGGACCGTGGTCTACGTTGCACCGTTTCAATTTCGTAATAATGAATTTATTATACTGAACATATAAACGAGATGTTCATAAACAAGCTCGATGTTGAACAATCGTATGCTCGAAACTGGAACGATCTTTACGTTAACGATGTTCTAAAATAGTTAACGAGAGTCATTTAAAGCGAGAACCTCAAAGTAACAGTACGTGGTACATCTACCCTAGCTTGGCCGGACGATAAAAGCGAGTAGCCCGAGCGGCGCGCGAGCATTCGGCGATCATTTAGGTCAGGCTGCTCGTGAGATGCCGCGTGAGGCCGGGAAAGAAAGTAGCCGGTCGACGAGATCGCGAACCCGGTGGACCGGCTCTCTCGACTCGAGCTGTTTTGCCAGAGCTCGCGCAGCCTTGTAACCCGCAGTTTTATATCCTGCCCCGGCGTAATAAAGCCCCCGTCGCCGTTTCGGCTCCCGTCCTGCCGGATCTCCTCGCTCCATCGTCCCCGCGCCGCCCTTTTATTAGTTCTTCGCCGTCTCCCTCGCGCTCCCGATTACGCAATCCGCAGGAATTTTATCCGCCGACCCGCCTCCGATCGCCGCTTTCAATCTCTCGCGATCCTCTCGGCGTGGGCGGACTCTCAATCCCTCCGATTTAAGGATATTCCAAGGATCGCGCAAGAACGTGGAAGTTTGGCGAAGTTTGACGAAATTGCAGCGGTTTTCGGGAAGTTGGAGATTAAGATTGGGGGGGGGGGGGGGTTTAACCCTTTCCCTTTTGCTAACAACTATAAGTGCTTTGAAAAGTCAACGATGCGATCGGGTGTGATACGTTGGCCAATCTTCTGGTAATTAACCTAATTCGTTGATTCGGAATCTTCTTCGTACACAGAAATAAAGTTTGGGTACTAATTTGTACGGACTCTTTATGCACATGTATGGATTCGTAGTTTCGTTAATGGAATTAGAGAATTGGAAGCCGATTAGAGGATTCTTTTACTCGTAAAGTATAATAAAATCTATTTCAATTTGGATACCTTCTATATTCTTGCGCGTCAAGTGTATTCCGTCTGTACTCCCACAAATGCATAAAAATCCGTACTACTACTTGTTACATTCTTCCCGCACCGTATAGATTTGTACTATAATTGTCGAAAGGTACGAAAAATTTCTTTCCAAGCCCTCTATTCCCATCAACGCATAGAAATCCGTAGTCCACTCGTCGCATCCTTGCCGCGCTGTGTGAATTCCTACAACAGTTGCGAAAAAGCTACGAAAAATCTCTCTCCCTTTTAAATCCCCCGATTCTCGCTTGCGAACTCATCTTTCCGAACTCCGTTCGCCCTTGATTCACTCGGCGAACCCATTCCTTCGAATTGAAAGCCTGCTTTTCAAGCGCCGTAGCTCCGACGCTTGACCGTACCCGAAGCATCCTTGTAGCAGCGTAGAACACTTCACGCACGGGGTCAAGAATCGCCGGTTGACGCCAAGGTCGAGCTTTCTTCGGCAAAATTCGTTGCCGTACCTTAGAGGAGCGGCTTGAGAAACTGTCGGCCAGCAAGAGGCAGCGATAAGAATGGGCCGGTACAAACGGAATAAAAAATGGGTCAGCCGGTGTGTGTATCGTTCTGACGAACAAGTCACTCTCACGAACTGTCTCCGAGGCACCTTGGACGGGTCCTCGGTTGCGCGATAGGTGGGTCAGCCTCGGCCAGTGTTCTTCGTCTCGGTGAGTCATTCCTGGGCCCCGCGGCGCTGCGGCCTGGCGCCAGCGTTACGCAACAACCACCGGCACCCTCGCGCCGCACCGCGCCGAAGACGATGCTCGCCACTTCGCATTCGCCGAGATACACAACCCGCATATATTTACGCACACACTCGTCCGTTTCGTGTTTTCGATTTTAGACGTAGGAGGAAATGGAGAGGAGCAGATCGAGGCCATCACTTTTTTCCCGTTTGGCAAAGAAACTCGACTGAAGAAGAATTTGTGAGAAATTGGGATTTGGAAAGGGGTAACTTGTTCTACGCTTTCTATCTTAGAATTGGAGGAAATGAAGGTTTTCCCTTTGGTAATGAACTTTGGCAAAGAAACTCGAAAACTCGAGTAAAGAAGAATTCGTGGTAAATTGGGATATGGAAAGGGGTAAATCGTTCTACGTTTTCTATCTTAGAATTGGAGGAAATGAAGGTTTTCCCTTTGGTAATGAACTTTGGCAAAGAAACTCGAAAACTCGAGTAAAGAAGAATTCGTGGCAAATTGGGGTATGGAAAGGGGTAACTTGTTCTACGTTTTCTATCTTAGAATTGGAGGAAATGCAGTTTTTCCCTTTGGTAATGATCGTTGGCAAAGAAACACGAGTAAAGAGGAATTCGTGGCAAATTGGGATTTGGGAATGTTTACGATTTTAGAGTTAGAGGAAACGGAGAGGAGAAAATGGGTGTCAGTACTTTTTTCCCTTTGATAATGAGTCGCGGTAACTAGAAGCTTCGTTAGAGAAAAATATGTGGGAAAGGGTTTTCGATTTTGGAGTCGAAGGAAATGGAGAAGAGAAAATGGTCATCACACTTTTTTTGGTAACGAAGATTTGGCAAGGAAACTTGATTGGGGGATAATTTGTCGTAAAGTGCAATTCCGAAAGGAGTGACTGATACCGTGTTTGCGATTTTGGACTTGGAAATGGTTAGGAACAAACAGAGCTCACTAGTTTTTTCCGTAGGAATGAAGCTTTAACGAAGAAGATTGGTTGGAGAATTTCTGGGGTATTGTTTTCAATTTCGGGGTTGTAGAAAATGAGGACGATGCTACGTTTTCTTTTGGTAATATTTGGCAAAGAAATTAGCTTGGGGTTGAATTTCGGAGAAAATATGATTTTATAAAGAGTAACTTACCATGTTTTCGATTTGGAAGTTGTAGGAAATAGAGACAAGAAATTGAGAATGTTGCTATTTTTTCTTTGGCATTGTTTGGCAGAGAAGCACGTTTCGTGGATAATTTGCGAAGAAAGTATAACTTTATAAAGAGTAACTGGTACCATATTCACGATTTTCGAGTTGGAGCAAACGAAAAGGTAAAAATGGGGTGGGATACTATTTTTTTCTTTGACAATGAAGCTTTGACAAAGAAGCTATTTACCAGAATATTGGATTTTGAGAGGAGTGTTAGATTCAGGAGTTTATTCTTGCTTTAACGTAAGCGTAAGATTCACGGTAAGATTGAGACACTACGCCAAGCGATACGTGTTTACGGTACGGCCGCCGAAACAGACTAGACGAACGAACGCTTGTTCCTTACATAAACGCCATCGCGCGGAAATCACCTAGTAAATTTGATACAGTACATAATATCCGCGGTTCTAAAGTAAACACGCAATATTTACACTTTCGAGATACTGTCGCTTCAACCGTTTGAATATTTTTCAAATGGTTTTAAGCTACGCTGCGCGTCGCTTTCTATCACTTTATTTCAAATATATAATTACATTTTAAATTTTACATTTTAAAGTTCGAAAATTTTAAACTTTAACCCTTTGCACTTCTATGTCGATTGTGACTCGACATCAGTTTTTATCTCAAGAGCTGATACACTTGAAAATTACAAAATACAACAATAGTGTAAATAAAACGGGTATTTATAATTGAATATGTTTCTTCCTTTATTTAGTATTTAAATTGCCTTATTTTTTAGTTAAAGTAAATTTCGTACAAAACACTTAAAAATCGTTGGGAGCTGCTGGTAACAAAATTGAAATATAATTCGGAGTGCAAAGGGTTAAATATATAATATATAATTTATTTATTTAAAAGATTCCTGAATGTTGCCCCAATTGAATTGCGCCTTTAGAAACTTCAATCTAGTCGATTAAAGTGAATTAATCGCTATTAATCGGAGTACCGTAATTCAACGCGTACATTAGATGCAAACGATTGAAAATAAAAGGAAAACGAATTGACCGAGGAAACTATTTTCAACGTAGAAATTGAACGTGAAATTTGTAACACTTTCTATATTAACTACAACTCTCGATAATTACCAAGCTTCGAGCAGACTACAGTTAAATTGTACCGATCGCGAGTATTCGTAAGACAAAGGAAATTGCAAGTATTCCAAAGTGCAAAGCGCGAACCGGCGACGAGAATAGCTTCGGGCAGCGTAACGCCATGAAACAGCGGATTTTGCACGCTTTCCTCCTCCGACAGAAGAGTTACCACGTGCGGAGTCTCGCTTTCATAGCTTGTTTCTCGCGATTACGCCGCAAACATGCTGCTCTCGCGCGTAAAGGATCACCATATTCTCGCAGTTGAGAAAGATAGTGATTTGCTGGCCGTCGGAGAACGCTGCCATCGTAATAGAGGCTAAGATTACGAACGAGCTGTTTGGCTTCCCCGGCAAGATCGATAGCCATCGGCGCATAATTTCGCGATCAGACGTGCTATTGTACCCCATGCGATCATCGCTCGAATCGTCTGCCTCGACTAAAAGCAAAAAATCGTCGCCTGCAAACACCGCTGCAAATTTATGATTTTCCAACGTCTTCGACAAAGTTTCTCTCTCGAAACGGCAGAACGTGCCATGCGAATACATGGGAAAGCAGGCGAAAATCGACAACCGGAGGGACTTACTAAACGAAAACGGAAGCGGCGTTGAGATAATGGAAAGGAGATCTTGGAGCAAAGGAGGAGGCGCGCAATGACAGAGTCAAACGCGTGACGAAAACGGGAACCAAAGAACACGTGGCAAAGTTAATATGTAGAAGGTAAAACGCTAGGTTATCGAGAGAACGGAGGAATGTAAGGAATAAAGAGATATAAAGAGCAACGAAGAAGTTAGCACGGGGTCAGATAAGGGGAGTTCGTACACAACGAGAGACGCCTTAATCGGTTCAAGGAACTGTCCCAGGGCTCCAGGGGGACCTGGAATCGATTCGAAGGCTCCGCGCGTTACGATCCGCCGTTTTACGATCGAACTCCCCCGACGCGACGTCCTGATAATATTCCCGGGGATAAATCTTGGTGGCGAGGTTTAAAGGCGTGCTGCACACGTGCAGCAGACCAGCGGGAGTTTCAGCTCTCACGCCTCCGCTTTGCCCTCGTGAGATTTCGAGAGCCACGCGAACCTATCGACGATATACCGAGTTCCATTGCATTGAATTCATAGTTTTCTTCGAACTCTTTCCTATTCTTTAAGTAACGAAAACGTGCAAACGTTTTTTAAGACGCCAACAGTATTTTTATTTACCGGAATGAATCGGTAGAAGTCATCGATAACGCGCTGCGTACGTATTTGTTGAGCGACTGTAGGCGTCATTAGTAACGAAAGGGTTAAAACGTGACCAATGTAATTATAAAGTATGGATTGTGTGATAATTCGGTAAGGCGCGACGTTTACTATAAATCTTACATCTGTTACGCAAACTGACGTGTTAATATATTATACGTAAAAACGTGTTTCTATTTAAACGAAAAGTTTTCAAAGGACAGTACGAAGGACCGTGGACTTTGTTATATATTTTCAATGAATTAGTACGTAATGCATCATACTTAACATACAAAAGAAAATCATCGTAAATAAAAGAGATGCTAACTATTGTTGTGCTTCAAACTGGATTATTAGGTTACATATGGTTAGGTTTAACATAGGTTAAACTGGATATTAGGTTAAATATTTTCTAAAGTAAGAAAAGGTACATTTGTATTGAGTGTCGCTGCCTGATGCGAATGGGGATAGAGAGCCGCGGTGCCGAAGTTCGATAGATAGATCTTTATTGTTTTCCTCTTGGATTACAAAGGTCCCGCCCCTTTTCATCCTTTATACATCCTTCTTATACATATATACTTCTTGTACTTAATTGCTGATCTTAATTAATATATACATAATAATCTCTAAAACTACATCTTTCAACTTAATCCAACTATGCAATTATTTTACTAAGTTACTTATCACCTAATATATAATACGATAGCATAAACTAAACCAAACAAAACGATAGAACAACCCATGACACATTAAGAGTAAACTGCTCTTGTATACAAAATCAACCCTACTCCTTTCCGAGCCCCCATCTTTGGTTTTACCCTTCGTACCATTATTACACTTTTTCCCTTTCTTGTCTGATCGTCCTTTCCTATCCATTCCTACCCTGCCTTTTCGCCCCCTTCCATACTTTCCTCTAATCCTCCGAACTATCCTCTTTATTTTCTACCTCCTTCAACCAACATTCCGAGATGTGTCCACCAGTTCCTATAGCTCCTTCTTCATTCCTCCCATTTCTCTTACCGTCTAGCCTTTTCAACCATCCTTCTCCTTGTCCTTCATCCCCCAAAATTCTTCCAACATTCGACTGCTACCCTTCATTCTCCTCCCTGCTCCTTCCACATACCTCCCACACATGCTCCCGTGGTGCCGAAGTTAGTGTTTCGTTATCCTGTTAATGTGCGATGCGAGCGAGCGTCCGCGAGACCATAGCCACGTATTGAGATTATAGGAAAATATATATTAATCAACAGAATAAAATAGATGTATATCAGTAGCTAGTGTATTTAAATATTTAAATGTGTATACCTTAAATTAATCAACATATGTAAATAAAGTTACGCGCGAACCTTAAAGTAGCAGTAAGTATTTATTATTATTATTATTATTTATTTATTTATTACCCCTCATTGCCTTCCGGCTTATTGAGGGGGACTCCTTACAATCTTTGTACAAGCATCTTTATACCTTTTGTATTTATACAATTATCTTAACTATCTTAACCTTAGGCTTATCTATACCTTAAATTTAACTATTCTTTAATTCCTATGCAATATAACTATAATATAAAATATAAAGATAGATAATATCAACTATAATATTTAGTATAAACTTTGAAGTGAGTAACTAATCCTCTAAAAATATAAACTATATCCTATTTTAAAATTCTTTGGTGTATGTAAGGTAACTGATCATATTTTTAAAAGTAGCAGTAAGTAATACATTTACCCTAGCTTCTTACACCTTTCTTTTTCCTTTTGTTTCAGGTAAGACAGTTTCTCCTCTTTGCATGGGTTTTCCGGACAGATGGATCGTTTCTTGGTAAATATAAATGGAACACTTCTTATTTGAAAAGTGGTAGAATTGAAAGAGGTTGATTACACACTTTTTCCTTCCGCGTTACTTTATCAAATGCTTTGGAATTTCTCTTGACCTAATCAGTGCTTGTAGTTTTTCAAAGATCTCTATTACCCACGCGTGTATTTCAATTGCACGTGTATTTTTTATCACACGTAGTAAGTCTGTGTGATATCTGAGTAATATTTCAACAATCGTGTTTTACATACAATTCGCGTGATCTTGAAATCACTTGGTCGAATTTACACACTGTACGAGTTTTGATCGCAGACTTGAAAGCGGCATCTCTAACAAACACGTGCGATGAATACGTATTAATATGAAAAAGCGCAAATTAAATTACGCGAATTTTTAATTCTTTAATAGACGTTTGCACCTGGGATTCGTAGTCATTTCATACGATTAATTATCGTGACAGTGTAGATTCTACATACTTAAGTTTCCAAAATTGGCAGGGATTATTGAAAGAGAGAAGGAACTGCGAAAGTTTCAGGTAGGATCTATAATCTATGGGTTCCGAAGCGTTTATCGGAATTTCGAGCGTTGCAGTCGGTCACGACCACCCAGGGGCTCGAAACTTCCTGGTGGTAATCGGTCGGCTAAATATGTGCCTCGCGTTTCCCCAAGCATCGCCATTCATCGCCGCGTAAATACGGACGTTTCGGTGGAACTGGTTGCTTCGAAACGAACCCGCGAGCGTGTTGAAAATACCGCCAACTTATTTACCACCCTGCAATCCCAACAATCGTACAGCAACGCCTACTCGATGTTACAATTTCTGGGTTTATTTCCCCTACCCCAATTAACCCTTTCGCAGCGTCACTTTAAAGCTGAAAATTAAGGCATAAAGAGGGACAATATTGGACACATTTTAAACGTTAATCAATGTACTTATGTGCTACTTTAAATGGGGGAATTGCACTGCATTACTTGTTAAAAATTTGGCCAACGAATGCACGAAAATGAAACTGGATGAAACGTAAAACGAAGCAACGAGAAGTTTTAGCAACGATATTTAGCTTTATATTTACACGTAAGGAACAGATCGAATTTCCTAAGATTTGTGTTGCGAATATTTTAAGAACGTAGCCAAAATTGCATATTTTTAACCGTTTAGAAACACCGAAATTGATTTAACGTTAACAAATGGAATTTAAAGGTGCTTGATTTTTTATTTGTGCCAATTTTCATTCATCGTTATTAACTTTATACGTTCGTCGAGAATGGCAATGACAAAAATTACTTCTTCGAATATTACGTGAAGTATATTTCGTGTATTTCCAATAACAAAAATGCGTGCAAATGCATAAGTAGTCACTCATGTATACTACAATAGCATATCACAAGTAATACTATATATTGGCACCATAAGTAATACTATAATAGAATAAATTAATCGGAGTCAAAAGAATGTTTGAGGCAATAGTGTTAGAGCTATTGATACGAATATATGTAATGTTGCAGAAGTATATACATAAAGGGTTATCCAAAATGGACTATAGAAATACCTACCTTTACTTTTTTTCTTGCTCTTTCTGCTTTACCCTTTTCTAATCAGTTTTTTATTTCTATTATCTTCGTCCGTTTTCGTCTCAATTTTTATTTTCTTCACCTCTATTTTACTAACAAACATGGCGTTTCACAGATATTCTCATCTAACATCCTAAAGGTACTTTTTGGTAACCCTAATTATCTTTCTTATATTTTACGTTCCATGTTACATTACGGATCGTACATATTTTTACATCGTATAGTTTATTTCATATAATAGAGACGTATAATAGAGAATAAACACTGAGTTGCTATTAGGTATTAGTTAAGTAATGAAAAATGTACCTACACTTACTGACAAAAGTTAAGAAACAAAGTAATCGTGTACTCTTTATTTTCTGAGGTATAGAAATTACCATTAAAAATAAATTAACTTATTATTTATTGGCATACATGTAACGTTACCTTTTTGCGTTCGTTCTTTATTCCAAGCTACTTATCTAAAAAGATGAAGAATATACGGAACGCGTTTGCAAATGATTACTTCGTTTCTTAACTTCTCTCAATAAGTGTATGCAAAGAAACGAAATCCACTTGTAGCCGCTCGAGGAAGCGATAAATACCCATCTTACCTACTTACGCTAGTTTACACGCGTCGCAGCGAAAAGGTTAATCGCGTCCCCGTAATATTCCCCCTGTCGCTGAACACGTTGCGAAGATTCAATCGCTCCGTTTGCTTTGCGGCGAGCAATCGCGCCAGCTCGTAATTTCTTCCTCGGGGGAATTACTTTTCCGCAAATCTCGACGAAAAGTGTAATTTGCCCGGCGTTGATCACAGTGATCTGCGGCGATCAGCTGATAAAGATGCCTACTGATCACCGGGCAGTGCGCGTGGTTCCACCTTGTACCGTAATTTGAATAAAACATATTCCCCCCCCCCCCCCGTCCCGTTTACGATGTCGTAGCCCGCGGCCCCTTCTACCCGACGGCTGATTAATTCGCAGTTCATTCGCTACACGCCAGTTTATCGGTAAACGCGTCAATTTACAACGTCGTTGCGCGCACGGCTCACTTCGCTCGCTCCGAGTAGCGATGCCCACCCAGGCTAATGCGGTTAAGCCTTCGCAAGATTTCTGCTTATCCCTTCGTTATTTCCCCATTCGAACGGGGCAATCGTTATTGTCGCTGTAAATATGCGCGCGGCAATCGCCGATCACCTCGCATGTCGTCTCATTCGCATAAATAAATAGTCGCATCTGGTGCGCGCGTCCAAAGATGCTTCCTTTTTTCCCCGAGGTTTTTGTTGGATGACCAACACACGACCACTCACGCAGTAAACACCATAAACTCATCGTAAACCAAATACATCTGGCGAACACCCTAATCTCGGTTCCTAGCCATCCTGTAACTCCGTACCTTTCCTTAGTCGGAATTAAAAATAGGATAACTTATTGTTTATTGGCATATATGTAACGTTAGCATTTTACGTTCGTCCTTATTCTAAGCAATTTATCTCGAAGGACGAGGAATATACAGAACGTTGCAAATAATTACTTCGTTCCTTAACTTTTGCCAGGAAGTGTATCTGCGTTCCGCGTAGCAACAAAACGTAGAACACCTTTTCCATTTGCCACCCAAACTTGAAACTCGACTCGCCCTCGAACAAAGAAAGAGTCTCTTTCCACCTTTTTCTTCGCGTATTATCGGTGTTCCATTCGCTAACGAACAAGAGGAGACCGGACTGCCGCCAGGACACACAGCTTCTCGGTTCACGATAAACGTGTAGAGCGTGTCGAGCGTATCGCGGAACGTGGCTAGGCGTCCCGGGAGAATAATCGGTATCGGCTGCGGCGGCAGATACGCCTTCGGCCGTGAGAACCACGCCAGATAAACTAATGACGAATCCGTGCAACCGTGTGTAAAAGTGCGCGAGAATCAGGCTTTCTCGAGCACACCCGGCTCCCGGTGATACGATAAACGGATGATGCATCGCGTGCGCCTCGTCCCGAAGCTTCGATCGCAGGGCGATCCGCCGATCTTGCGTCCGTGTTTCACCGGCCTCGGTTCGTGGGTGGACTGGCGGACGTGGATTGATGGCTCGTCTCGTCGGGCTGATATAGAAATTTCAGAGCGCGTCCCCCACTCGTTGTACGATTCGTGGTTCGATGCAAGTTTTAACCCTTTCGATGCGCCGCGGCGCGGCGTCTCGAAACCCACGGCTGGAAGCATAAAGGAGGCTCATTTTTATTAACTCTTTCGCCGCGGCGCGTTAAAATTGAGAAACGTTACTCTGGCGCATTGACGAAACTTTTTGTCTGTTCCCATTGACGAGGATAGTTTTTATTGATTTAGGAATTGTGGCAGTTCTTCTGCACCTACTACTAGAAGGACATACGAATTAGGACTTTCTCGAAAGCACTCGCTTCAAGTATCTCGTCGATGTACAGTGTTGCCTTGGATATTGGCCAAGGTTCGGGACCGAATCTGGCCAAAGTTGAAGGGAAGTAGATCTTTCAGGAAATCCTGAATGTCTCCTTGTTCATAGAGAACCAGTGAGATAGAGATACACAGCAGGGCTCGTCGACATTTCACGAGAGGTGTACAAAACATATGTAGTTGGCCACCGGGACAGTTCCGAAGCCAGTTTCAAGAACTGGTGGGGATAGCGGCCAACCAATATCCAAGGCAAAACCCCGGCCAATATGCAAGGCAGTACTGTACCTCCCTTCAACTTTGGCCAGATGCAGTCCCGAACCTCGGCCAATATCCAAGGCAACACTGTACATACTTTGTATAATTAACCGTGGTAGAATATGTATCATTCGTGATAGAAATAATACTGTATCACGGAGAATTAATACGTGTAATTTTTGCAAACGATTCTTCAATTTTTGGGGATGTATATATACGCCCTTCGTAGCGAAAGGGTTAATTCGTCGTACAGTTCTTCGCCTTGAATGGTAGCATTGCAACAAAATGAAATAGGAATCATTACTAGGGTAAATATTGTTAGATTTATAAACAATAGTTAGGGAAAAGTAACAAAAATTAAATCTAAAGCTTTACTGAGAAGTACATATGTGTGTTGCTTTTCCGTGCGTTCGTAGAAATACGTTTTCTCTTTTACGCATTTAGTTAAGTTTCAGTCCTGAATGTTTACGATACGCGACAAAAGGGCCTTCGGTCCCAAATGGTTTCGCAGACGCGTTTCGTGCGTTGCGTTAGACAATTAGTTGCAGTATAGTTTCCATGCTAGTGACACTGCATTGCGAGCCTTCCTTGTGCTGAATAAAGCATGTATTTGAAATAGAGAAATATCTTGTTATTTCTAATCCCTAAAACCTTCCATAATCTAATAAATATACCACGTGCTGCCACTTTAAGGTTCGCGCGTGACTTTATTTATCTATTTTAAAACTTCGTTAACGTAAAGGTCGTTCCAGTTTCTCGTCATAATATTATTCAACCGCTCTTTTATTTACGAACATTTCTTTCATATGTTATAGGAACAGTGATAGTAATTAGATCATTTACCCTATTATTTTTATTATTCAACCCTTCGCCTTCGTTTCTGTTTGAATTATGGGGATCACGTATGTATATCTCACCGAAATTTAAACCAACAAGGAGCATCGTCCAAAAGAAACGTGCAATTCCTTGGAGGGATTTAAGTGAACTAACGAAACGAATTAGAGCGCATTTCCTGTTAGAATCTCGTGCGTGCGATTCGTGATTCGTACACGGAGCGCGGAGAGGAGAGCCGGTTCGACTGCGAGCGGCAAAAGAACAACGGAAACAAGGCCCCAGGGTGGCGATCAGGGACTATAGGTGCTCGGAGATGCTCATAAATCTTGTCCTAACGCTCGGTTTATTACTTGTAATCAAGCAACCATGAATTCTGCTGAAATCACCTACGTTATAGTCAGACACGCTGCCTTCTACTTATCCTCCCTTTGCGCTTCCACCAACCCTTCGCCGATACTTCGCTACCGATCTTCGTATCCCTTCTATGCTTCCTTCGTTTTTCCACTTTTTCACAGTTTTTATCCTTTCGGAGAAATTACTTTTTAATACTCTTTCCGATTATTTTCAAATTTAACGTTTCCTCTGGATTTATTTCTACTTTCAATCCGTGGTTTGGAAAATTGTTTCCTCTTTCCCTTTTACATCCTTCGAATTTTATACTCATATCTTGCATTTCTTCGAATCTTCTCTTTTTTCCATATTTTCCATCTTCGAAATATTTATCTCGCCGCGAGTAAATTTATTTAGTAACAGTCTTCTCATTTCTTTTCAAACTGTATTCCTTTCAATTTTAATCTCTGCACCGATGAAATCGTTTCCTTTCCCAGTTGAGAATTCCTCGAAACATTTGCAATACTTATCCTATCTCGAGAAATTATTATTTACATCCCCTTTGGTAACTTGTATTTCTTCGAATTTTCTCTCCTTTCCATTTTTTCCATCTTCGAAATATTGATCACACCGGTAGGAATAACGTTCCGATATTCTTCTCGCTTCGTTTGAATTTCAATCTCTTCTTTGAAATGCTGCTTGCATAACTTTGCTATTTAATATTCTCGTTTGAATAAATAACGGTGGTTAAAATAATGATGTTCAAACGGACCGACTTCGCTTTTTTACCCGATATTCGTTGGAACGGCGGTGCTACGACTATCGTTAGCATGGTTGGCCATTATCGACGCTTTAACACAGTAATGGCTTCGAAATGACGCTGGGAACCGGTGAGACGGGAAATCGATTCTACCCATTCATTAGTAGCAGTGACTTTTAATGAAACGTGTAACAGCAAAGGGAGATTTCTCTTGGAACGCGCCCGTGTTCCTTTCCAATGAACTTGTCTTCCTTCTAATTATATGGGGTGTCGAGCAGGGGCCGTAAAAAAAAGTGTTATGTAAACATAATTTTAGAAACGATGGGATACAAGTAGTACTACGTTAAATAGTTCAAATAGCAATTTACTACCTAAAGGGGGGAAAAAAAAAGGAAAAGAAATCGCACGACAACGGTGGCTAACGTGAAATATTTGCACGTTAGAAGCGTTTAGTTCTCCTTTCGGTTGCTGTTTAATTATGCCTAAGTAGATTAACTTTCTTGTAGTTTAATAATACTCTTTTAGACGTGTGCAAAAAATTAGTATCGTGCAAGTGTGCAATACGGAGAACGCGATCGATTAACGGTTTACTGAAAAGTACGATACTTCGATTGCAAAATGTTGGTCGATTTAGAAGACTTGAAACCTTGGAAATTTAAAGATTTGGAAATACAGAGGCTTGGAATTCGGAAGCTTGCAAATTCAAAGGCTTGTCAATTCAAAGGGTTGAAAATTCAAATGCTTGGAAATCCGATGTCTTAACATTCAAAGGCTTGGAATTCCAAAGCTTGAAGACTTAAAAGCTTGGAAATTCAAAGATTTGGAAATTCAGAGACTTGGAATTCGAAAGCATGGAAGTTCATGTGCTTAGAATTCGAAAGCTTGCCAATTCAAAGGCTTGAAAGTGAAAAGCTTGGAAATTTAAAGGCATATATTTCGAAACTTTGGAAATCCAATGTCTTCAAATTCAAAGTCTTGAAATTCGAAAACTTGAAGCTTCAAAGGCTTGAAATTCAAAGGTTTAGAATTCGAAAGCTTGAAGATTCAAATGCTTGGAAATTCAAAGACTTGAAAATTCAGATGCTTGGAATTCGAAAGCATGGAAATTCATGTGCTTAGAATTCGAAAGCTTGCCAATTCAAAGGCTTGAAAGTCAAAAGCTTGACAATTTAAAAGCATAGATTTCGAAACTTTGGAAATCCAATGTCTTCAAATTCAAAGTCTCGAAACTCGAAAGCTTGAAAATTCAAAGGTACGGAATTCGAAAGCCTGTAAATTCAAACTCATGAAATTCGAAACGTTAACAATTCAAACTTTGAATTGACATAAAAATGACAGAAGCTTTGACATACTCTTAATAGTAATCCCTGGAGGTCTGCTAATTTCGAATTCAAACACTTCGCTTGCCCACCTTTTTACACGGACTGCTCGTTAAACGATAATTGCCCCGTCGAACCCTGTTAAATACCATACGCCAAGATTGTCCCTATCCGCTGCGTACGAATTCCGTTGGGGCTAACGTCGCTAACGGGGATATAAACAATGCCCCCCCTTCCACGTTGTTTTTATCGCGGTTTGGCTGGTCCCCGGGTGAAATAAAACCGAGTAACGGGAGCACCTCCCGCGGAGTTTTGGAAATCGTACCAGACCCGGGCCGAGTTTTTTTTCCCCTACGCTTGGACCCCGGCGTGCTTCGATGGTCATTACCTTTACGATCAATCACACCGCTCATTATCTTTAAGAGCGCGGCGTTACGCGGAGGTCGTTACTCGTTACGGAGGATCGGTTGCGCGCCCGCGACCAAACCGCCGCCGCTCCATTATACGCAAACGATGCGACTTCTTCTTCGGTACTTTGTTATTTTCTCCGTACTATCAATCGGATTACCTTTCGATCTTTCTCCTTCAAATACCGCTTGCAATGGAAGTAGCTGTGGGTGCAGGAAGTGGATGGTGATATAACTATATATATATATATATATATATATATATATATATATATAGACATTTAAGAGAATAATATATTATCGAACTGTAAAAGACATCGTAACAACAACGTTGCTGGAAGCGGGTATAGGCTTCGCATGAAATCGCCATCGGCAATTGTTGAACGACGTATGGTTACGCAGTAACGCAGGAACAAAAGGGAGTTAGACGAGACACGTACGTCGACGGTTACACTTTTCCTGTTTCAAAGAAATATATATATTGATATACATCAAATACGTGTAGGCGCGCAGTCATCGGGTCCTCTGTCAGTTTGTTTGGCATCGTGGCGCGGTGTCACTTAACCGCGTCATGAGCCGATATCCTTTTCTAAAGATTTACTACCAGAGGAAAACCCATACACACTCCCCGCTTTGAAACCGCTTGAGGCCCGAGGACCCGGCGAGCAAAACAGTTCGACTCTGCGCTTGAAACAGAAAGCATCGAATAAAGATTCATTTATTTAATCCTGACCGTTCTTAAAAACCCTGTCCTTAAATGCGAGTTCATTATTTTCCGTCATCCTGATAAAGAACCTTACACACACTCGTTTCATTGTAAACTAATTTTAACACGTTGCGGACGGAACACGAGAATTCTCGTGTTTCCTGTTCTAGAGCTAATCGTGGCCAATCACGAGAATTCTCGAATTTTCGTTGCTGTCATTTAGAGTGGAGTAGTGTAACGGAAAATGCATTCGCCGACGTTATAAGTTCCATATGGAATTAAAAGTGATTAGTATTGTGGAACTGTGGAGAGGGGATAGAATAGGAAAAAGGAAGGGTGTTGCGTTTCGTCCTGGGCCTGCTAGTGGACTCATCAGTGCGGCTACCTAGCAGGCCCTGCCTTAGACTTGGGATATTCGAAGGTTTTTTTTTTTTTTTTTTTCATCGAGATACTATTGATGGTAGGGGGTGTACCGTGCCTGGTAGCTAATGCCACCTTACCGGAGGAACGTGATGGGTTGGGTTGGTATTACCTGCGTGGGGTATGAACCGCTTGGCGGTAGTGGAGTTAATCTAGGATAAAATTTGCAAAAAACCTAGAACATGAATCAAAGGGGTGATATAGAGAGTGTATGAGAGGGGTGAGGGGTTTGACGAATTGAAGGGAGGAGTGTGAATGAAGGGGAGTCAACGTGACATTGGGAATTGGATTCTGATTTTGTAGGGGATGCGGTTGCGATCATAGAGACCGGTTTGCCTGATCAAGGAGTTTTCGTGGCTCTCTACAGAGTAACGACTTAGGAGATGGTCGATGTGAGCTAGGATCATTGGAATTTGCGTATCCTCATGTAGCGCTCTGGTGGAATATCGGTAGGGACGCCCGGTTATAATTTTCAGGATGCGGTTTTGGGTGATTTGGAGTTGCTTCAGCGTTAAGGCGTTGGCATTTCTCCAAACGTGGGCCCCGTAGGTTAGAACTGATCTGAGACAGAGCTTATACAGGCAAAGTCTGAGGTGAAGATGTAGGTGGGAGGACGCGCAGATGTAGGTGTGGAGCGCTGCTGCCGCTGCTTTGGTTTTTTTGATACGGTCGTTGATGGCAGGGGTCCATCGGAGGCTTTTGTCCAGGATGACACCGAGGTACCTGACCTCACTGGACCATTCCAAGTCATGGCCAAGGATATTTAATTTGGGGGGATCTGAGAGATTCTTCCGGGAGAAATAGATTGCTTGGCTTTTTGCAGGGTTTATTGAAAGTTTCCAGTCCTGGAAGAATGAGGTGATTTGGTCGAGATAGATCTGTAGTTTGCGGACCAGCTCTCTTGGTTGCCAGGAGGAGGAGAGGAGGATGGTATCGTCTGCGTAAAGTGCTAAGTGACAGTTTTGCGGTTTGGGGATGTCATTGATGAAAAGGTTAAACAGGGTGGGTCCGAGGATGGATCCTTGTGGCACGCCTGCTTTAACGGGAAAGTGAGGGGAGCGGGAACCGTTTACCGAAACAAATAGGTATCTATTTGAGAGGTAGGATTGGATTAATTTGATGTAAGGTAGTGGGATGCCATATTTAGAGAGTTTGTACAGAAGTGCACAATGCCAGACTGTGTCGAAGGCTCTGGAAAGGTCTAGGAGAACCATGGCCGGGACGCGGCGGATGTTCATCTCATGGGAAATGAGTTGAGTAACGCGGATGATTTGGTGGACGGAGGAGCAACCGGCCTGGAAACCAAATTGCTGGTTAATAATAATTCTTCTTTCCTTTAGGATCTTGTTGAGATGGGTGAGGATGCATCGTTCGAATAATTTACCCATAGTGGGCAACAGGCTGATAGGGCGGTAGTTTTCTAGGAGTTTTTTGGGTTTTCCTGGTTTAGGGATAGGGGAAACCTTCGCAGTTTTCCAAGAGTCTGGGAAGTATCCTATGTCAATCGCTTTGTTGAAGATGTAGTAAAGTTGTAGGATAACTTTACGGGAGGCTCTTTTGAGCATAAGGGGAACTATACGGTCATAGCCTGGGGCTTTACGACTACGAAGGTGTTTGATAATTTCGTGAATTTCGGATGGGGTAATGTAGAGGGCAGTTTTGGCATTAGAGCTGGGAGAGTTGCTGAGGGTTGTGATGTGGTGGTGGACTAACGCCTCGTGTGGTGAAGAGAGACGGCTCGCAGCTTCGTGGACCTGGGCGAAGGTTTCGGCGAAAGCCGTGGCTCTGTCCAGGTCAGCTGTGAGCAAGACACCTCCTACAGAGAGAGGGGGGAGGGAGGTTTTGTGGCCGGAGAATGACTTGTAAGTGGTCCAGAAGGTATGGTCGGCCTTGTTATGGGATTTTAACCTGTCTTGCCAAGAGGCGCGGCGGAGTTTGGTAATACGGCTTTTGATTTCGGCCGTGTAGTGTCGGATTAAGTCTTGAAAGTAACTATGATGCGATCGTTGCCATTGTTTACGGGCTCGCCTTCTTTCGGAAATCAGTGATTTGAGAAACGAGTCACTGGTGAGTTCATTATTGCGATTTGGGGAAGGGGGAATGGAATGCGATGCTTTCCGATGGCACGCGAGAAGAAAGGAAGTTAGTTGACGGATGTTGTTGTCTATGTCCGATTTGTTGGCCAGTTTTTGGGAGATTTTGAAATTTTTTGAGAGATCATGGAAGTTATCCCAGTCCGTTATACGGGACCAAGTGGGTGGTGATTTAGTGCCGTCAAGGGCTTTTAAAATGACTGGGCGGTGTTGGGTGGTGAAGTCATCGGTGGTGTGGCACTCGAACTGCCTAGCATGTTCAACCAGGTAGAGGTCAAGGGTGGATCGTGATTGACCGCCGGGCCCCCCGTGGAAGGTGAAATTTCCGGGGTGTAGAAGCCTGTAAGTATGTCGTTGCGAGTGCTGGTGGAGTTGGATGCCGTTCTGGTTATTGCTGCGGTTACACCAGGTGATGTGGCGCGCGTTAAAGTCGCCACCGATGATGTAGGGGGTGCCGATTCCTGTAATGGCGTTAAGTTCGTCCTGGGACAACTTATTACTCGGAGGACAATAGACGACGCCGACAATTAATGACGGATGGTTTGTTTTTAGAAAAATACAGTCCGAACTGAAGTTGAAATTCGGCTGCACTGTTATGAAAGGGATGGATTTGTGTATAAGTATGGCCACGCCACCGCGCTTGGAGGTCCGATCCTTCCGAATTACCTGATAGCCAGGTATAGAGAAGTCTTTGTCTGGGGAGAGCCAGGTTTCCGTGATCAAGGCAATGTGAACACCGCGGGACTGTAGTGCCAGGATGAGCTCCTGTCTTTTGGGGAGGACAGAGCAGGAGTTCCATAGCATTATGAGTGGAGTGTGACCCATTAATTTAAAGACTTAGCGGCCGCCATGAACGCTTGGAGCTGCTCGAACTTGGTCTTGCAGTTCCTGAGATCGATAAGTAGTTTATGTGCAGTGCGGAACATGAGCTCCACATCGCAGATTGAGGAAATTTCTGTGAATAAATTAAGTGTTTCAGCAACCGTGGAAGTTTCTGGTTGCTGGGGGGCCGGGGCATTACTGGGTGAAGGTGAGCTTGGGGCGGGGGAAGCGGAGTGTGAGAAGGGCTTGGGTGCAAGTGACTTCGGTCCGACGAGCATGTCGCGGTAGGTGATATTTGGGGAAACCGTCGTTGCGGCTGGGGGGGTCAGCAATGGTTTGGGTGGGGTGGTACGGGCGCGTTTGGTGAGGTATTTGGTGAGGGAGGGACATTTGGAGTAGTTGGCCGTGTGTTCTTCCCCGCAATTTGCGCATTTAGGAGGGAGGTCGACGGTTTTTGTGCAGGTGGCCGTGAGATGAGGCCCTGCACATTTAACACACCTCGGAAGGTGGTTGCAGTTTGCCGATGAGTGGCCGAATGCTTGGCACCTAAAGCATTGCGTGTAATTTTTTTTGGACAAAAATTTGTCCCAGTAGATTCTTGTGTAGAACAGGAATCCTACCTGGGCGACCTGGGTGAAGGGGGTGCCCCTGGGGAAGACCACCTTGTAGGTGCAGTGGACTGACAGGTCGGTTTTGCCGAGGGGGGAGCAGGCCATTGGTTTTAGGCCTTGTGAGCGAAGCTCGGTGAGGATCTCGTCGCAGGGGATACGGGGGAGACCTTTTAGTACTAGGGAGAGTGTTTTTTCCCCGTTGGGGGTAAATGTATGGAATGCTTTGTTTCCATCAAGGAGGGTGGCTTTGAAGTGTATGAAATTTTCCAGAGTAGAGAACTGGATCCGGATCCTATTTCCAAGGAATTTGAGGTTGAAGTTTTTCCCGTAGGAGGACTCTAATTTCCTGGCTAGGGAAATGATGTCGCCATCGAACCCAGGGACGTAAATGGGGGGAGGTTTGACGGCGGTGTTGTTCTTGGGTGGGGTGGTGTCGCGGCTGTCTGGGGTGGCGGGGGTGCTGGGAACACTCGCTTTAGAGGGGCCGGGGCGCTCGTTGGGGGGAAGGTCTATAAACGAGGACAGGATGTTGTACCTGTTGGACACAGGTACTGGGCTGGTAAAGTCTGAGTCCATCTTGTCGTTGATGGACTCGGTGGATGCGCAAGTAGCGATGGGGGTGCGTTTCATTTTTTTGGGGGAGCGAGAGGCGTCGCGGGAAGCTTTCCTGGTGGCCATTTTAGGCACCGGGATGGAGGTCGCCATGGAAGTTAGAGATGTGAGGTGAGGTTTTGGAAATATGAAATCACCCGCGATAGCGCGGGTTACCTTGGCGGTGCCGCCGGGGGCCGGCGGCGTGTTGAGGTTCGTCCTTAGTTCCGGCAGGCTTGATTTCCTCGGGTAACTAGGTAGCAGGGTCCTTGGTGCGTTGGGAAATTCCAGGTAGTTCGGTGTCCTACGGAGGAGTGAGTATGACCGAGAGGTAAATTCTTGGGCACGTCCGCGCACTACGAAGGTCAAGACCAAAACGAGACTTGGGATATTCGAAGGAAGGTTAAAGGCGGTATATATATGGACGAGGTAGTTGGAGCGAGTACTTTCGAGAAAGCCTATTTCGTATGTCCCTCTAGTGGTAGGTGCAGGAGAGCCGCCACAGTATCTTGTTCTTAGTAATAAAACTAACTTAATTTTTATATCACGTTGATATTTCATAGCGTTAAATAACTATGGAGAACGACGACGAAAATGATAAAATTCTGCATATATTTGCTGACAATTTCGCAGATATTCCAAGTGAAAGTGAATACATTGATCATTGCGAGGGTGATATTGAAAGTGAAAGAAGTGAGGAGGATCACAGTGATAGTGACGAAAACTCTGACAGTGGTAGCGATATAGTTATTCCTTCGAAAAGACGAAGAATAGTAAAAAAAAAAAAGAGATATATTAGCTTGTAAGAGCATGTAATAAATTACTTCGAAGTGCGATGTGTATTTAACTTTAAAACGTGCCTTTACAATTTATGTAAAACCTTTTTTGTACTCATTCATCAAAAATACAGCTGGGCCACTTGGGTAATGTTAGCAATAAAACTACTGGTCCGGATTGTGTTAATATGATATTGAGAATATAAAATTAATGTTTCACTTTCACTCGGATACGCGCGCTTTCTTCCAGAGAGCTCTCCGACACTCTCTTGTTTTTCAGTCGTACCATTCTTTCAACCTCACACGGCCCACACAATGCTACCAACCTAAATAATTTAACCTATATCATTCTTCTTATATCCATCTATGCAAACATTCGCATCCTCACTCATACACGCTCGATAAAAGCAACCACGCAGTGGTAATTTAGCGTGACAAAGCTAAACGCTTCGCTTTTCGCTACAACTGATACGCTTACCGACAAAAGTTAAGAAACAACAGCATTGATTAAGGACAGGATAAGACCACTTATCCAATGCTTTTATTTGTCACCCGGATTTGGGTCTCATGAGCCCCAAATCCGTTTTCATTTTTACCTTTACGATTTTCTAAAATGTATTATATAACCTTTGCGTTTGCTCTTACCGTTTGTATATTAAAATACTTTAGAAGTGTTTACATTCTTTGTCAGATAATAAAACGAAAGATATTCTTCCGAAAAGTGTGAATTTTTAGCTTATCGGTATTTCAGAGCATGTGACACGAAGTTCCATAAGATGATCGGTCTATCCTGTACCTCGTCTGTGACAACAGTAGTCACTTACAAATTTTTGTGTATCCTTTCGCTTGTAAGATTCGTAGCTTCGAATTTACAGTAGCATAAAAATGTAGCATTACATACACCACTAAACGACAAGTGCTTCTACTTTTAATTCAAATCCGTGTATTTCAAAAGCGAACGGCGGCATAAAGCTTCGCAAATATTTACCATGTTTCTTAACTTTTGTCGATAAGTGTATAAGTATGTTCGGATACAATGCGAAGTAACGCGAGTCTTAACGTATACTAATCGCGATAGATAACGCGATTCGGCTTATCTATCGGTTTCAACATTCTTCGTAGCGATTTCTTTTATCAAGAAAAATTCGCGACGATTTGGAATTGACGTGTATTCTAAGAATTTGAGGCGATTTGGAATCCGTTTACCTTAGGAATTCGAGTAGTTTATGTATTCCAGGACTTCGTTACAATTCGTAATGGATGTGTCCTAGGAATTTGTAACAATTTCAAGTTAACACATTAACGACGGGGCATTTTTATTAAAACTTTCCTATACGACGAATGAGAAATTACTAATTAGTAAAACGAGAATACTCGTTTCCCGTCTTTAACGTATACTTCAATAAAACGAGAATTCTCGTTTCCCGTCGGAAATGTGTTAATATGATATATAATAAATATCGTTGCGTTCAAGAGTGGATGCGACTGAAGAATCCGTAACGTTCCAAAGCCTTGCAAATTAATACAGTTTAAAAGCCAGCAACGTGGCTTAAGAATTCGTGGCGCGTTGTACCGAAACTATCCCAAGAATTCCTAGCATTCGCGAATCGCCGTGATCTAAGAATCCGAAAAATCCATAGAAAAATTCCCCCTGAAATTCTACAGGAAACGCAAGCTTAAGCCAATTGACTGGAACCAATCCCCTACCAAACTCCACCGGTAATATATCCATACCTTCGCAATTCCCGTTTCATCGAGCGCACCGCCATTACGAACCACTCTCTCTCTCTCTCTCTCTTTCTCTCCATCATCTCTAACGCTGATCATTTTAGCGCCTTTCTCGTTCCCCTTATCACCGATCGTATCTATCGTTAAGCGTCTTAACTTCGTCAACTATTGCTTGCCAACCAACCGAACGTTTCACCTGTCACCCGCAATCAAGCGTAAAAACGAAATCCAGGGGAACGTTGTGAATAGGAGAGAACGAGACGGTGCGAACGCGCGTGGCGAAAGAGAAAGAGAGATAGAGCAGGAAAACGAGCAAAAGCGGAGAGCTAAGCGCCAAACGAATTTTCACCGACGCGACGCGACGCGACGTTCGGGTGAAACCGCGATTACTCGTAAATCACCGAAAACACGCGCGCACGGATCGCTTTCAGCCGCGATAGAGTCACAATTAGCGGCTGTCCGTGATCAATTAATAACACCTCGAAGCGCGCACATGCTCCTCTTGGCACTCGACGAGCTGTCGCTCATCGGATTCGCTAATTAATCCACGCGGATGCTACTCGCGATTAATCACCCCGACGACTCGAACGTCCTCTTGGAAATTCGTTTGTCCGTCGATCCACGGTGGCAGGATTGCTGTTGTGGCGCCAGCTATTATTTATGGGCTCCCTCTAATACAGACCGGGGCTATTATTTTCATCCGTATACCGGAGATACTCGAGTAAACAAAAATGACCCGGGTACCCGGTAACGCAAGCGAAATATATCTTAGTCGATTAGACAGCCGCGCGAATTTCGACTAGAGAACGAATTAACTTATAATCGTTTTCGATTAACGTCGGTAGCTGTCGTCGGAAAGAAAGGAAAATATTGTTTAAACGTAATAGCGATGCGCGCGAAATATTGGTACGTTTTTTGGGAGGTTTACGTTTGTTGATAACCTAAAAATCCACACTTTTCCGAAGAATATCTTTCGTTTTATTATTTGATAAAGAATGTAAACACTTTTAACGTATTTTAATATACAAACGGTAAGAGCAAACGCAATAGTTATACATTTTAGACAATCGAAAAGGTAAAAATGGAAACGGATTTGGAGCTCACGAGGGTGACAAAGGAAAGCATTGGATAAGTGGTCTATCCTGTCCTTAGTCAATGGTTAAACGCAGAGCATCGCCTCTACCGATATTCCGCGCACAGTTTATTTCTAATAATTCCAATGCACCGCAAAGTTTTAACCAGCCTAAAAGCTCGCCGCTTGTTCAACGCGTTGGTGTAAACCTCCTCGGTATTCCAATTCGATGCTCGTCGTTCGCAGAAAATGAATCGCAGCGGAAACGAGGCACGGCGAGCGACGTAAGAAAATACTTCGTAGCCGTTGAACGGGCGAGCCTTCCGATCGAAAGCGAAGCGAGCACGATAATTATGGTGTTTCTCGCTTTCCATCGCGCGCCGCCGCGCCGCGGCTCTTCCTTCTTCGCGCGTTCGCGCTTAGAAATAATCGTAGGTTGTCACGAGGCTCACCTTTGCCGACCTTCCCCGTCGTATATTTCATCCGATGATAATCGCCGACGATAACTCATTTCACCTGCCACCACACGGATACGCTAACGCCGCAGATTTTCCCTCAAACGTATCAATTAGAATCGGCTAGCCTGCAGTATCCGCAGATCCGTTCGACACACCCTTCCAAACGGGTACTAATTTCATGCAAATTTCTCGGCCAATTAACCACGACTCGCTCTCTTTGTGCGTCGATTAAGATTTTTTTTCTGAATTTACACAGGTGGAGCATAAACGGAGCGCGAACAGAGTTTATTCCATTTTGCAAGGCAGTCGCGCGCGGTGTTGCGCAGTCGAAATTATTTACGACGCATTGAACGGCCGAGAGCCGTCATTCCTTCGCACGGTTCGAATCAATTTGTATCGCGGAAGAATTCTAATTGACTTCTAGCCTGCCTCTAGCCACTAATTCAATTGCGAGCACACGCGCCACTTGCGGATGGACATTTGCGCATATAATTAGCAGCCGCGACAAAGTGACACGTTTACTTGGAACCTTGAAACTAATCCCGAGTAGAAGCCAGCCTTCGCCGCTTCTCGAAATAAAACGCGACTCATCCGTGCAATTAAAAAACTAGGCTGGTATCGTGACAAAAGATTGGCGACCGGTTCTATTTTTTGCTCGAAAGGATAACTAATAGATTGCATAATTGCGAACGACCGAAGGATGGTTATTTATAGTGATGCAAGATTATTGAAAATCTAGTATCATCCCTCTGTATTCCACCTCCGATTAACACTAGGTTTACGGACATTACGACAGGCTTCCGGAAAAATACGTATACTGCGTATAAATATTGGAACGTGGAAGCGTGAGAATGAAGAGGATCACGTAGAATACACATTCATACCATTGTATTAATTAAAAATAACATAAAGTACTTAAAATAATTACTGTAAATCCTCACCTCAAAACACATCGCATTTTCTTTCTCAATTTTTCGCCAAGTCTTCAAGGAGTTGGAGAACAAAGATTCATTCGTGCCCCTTCAATTTCAACCCCATTTTACAGTGCGATCCTCTTCTGCATCGGTGCAATAGTACACGATGTCTTTTGTCTGATCGTGAGTGGAACAAAACACAAATTGTAGCGGATAATTACCAGTACCCGACTACGCTTACGATAACAAGAAGCTGCTAACATTCTAGCTACCCTCTAAATATCATCCCTTCCTGTTCCAACCTCTATTGGCCCCCGCTGGAAACGTTTCGTGGGCAATTCAGGGACTTCTCCCAGAATTCCCCGCCAAACGGCTAAGTGGGTCGCTATCCGTAAGGGACGGTCTTCCCTTCTGATGATCCTTAAGTGGTGAAGAAGGGGTTTTTCCAAGCACGCCGTATACAACAGCTACATACGTGACCCAACGCAGTGGTAAATCGCCCCTAACATCCGCCGGAAATAGGCAAAGCCTCGGCCCGGTAGAGCAAGCTTTTAGGCTCCCAACGCTCGATATGGTACACACTATGTCCAACCTCTACAGTCCCTGGCCATCGAATTAGGACCACTACAAATCTGCGGCACATTCTCCTTCATACATTTCGCGATTCTCATCACTGTTTGATGCGAAACATTCGTATTTTTCGCGATTTGTCGCTGCGAGAGGTTGCCACTTTTCAGAAGACCACATATATAGGCCCTTTTCTCACAAGTTATGTCTTGTCGTTTTCCCATATTTCATAAAATGCACTTCCAAACTTTTAACGCAGACTTCTTATGAACGCTTCAACGATTCAGTCACAACTGATTCCCTTCTTCATCATTTGAACTTCTAAAGATCTCTCCTGCATATGTGCAACACATTCTCATCATGTATGTACAAACAAATCTTGCATTCTCCAAATCTCACCTCACGCGCTATCGACACTTGAGCCTAACGTAAACACTGGTGCGGCCCTCAATCGCTCATCACCCACACAATTTGATTATTACCACGATAGTAACAAATCAATTGTTATATATACATTATTATCAACGTCGTTTGTAATAATTTGAATGACCTAAAACAATTTTCCATATATAACATACCGTTATAGGCATAAAAGTGAAATTTTCGTACGTGGTCCTAATTCGATGGCCAGGGACTGTATTTAAGTTACTCCTAAGTCGACTGGTAGTACTCTTTGTCAAATTTCGCCGGGTACGCGCTGATTGGGCGTACCTCAATCTCACGCCCATGGGGACCGTGTCCGCGAAGCCCTCTAAGCAAAGGCGGACACGTTAATAAACCAGTAGGCATCCTCCAACCCCTATTACCATAAAGATCCTCAACTCAAGCCATAAACCTTCTCTTCTGTACCACTAGCTCGCAAAGTTTTCGAGGAATGAAAGACCAAAAGTTCTTTTATCCCCTTTCAATTGCAACCCCTTTAATAAGCGATCCTTTTCTTCGTGACCGCCGTAGTCTTCGAGATGACAGAGGAACGGAAAGCGTGGAAGTGCGAAAGCTGGCAACGAGAAGGCGAAAGGGAAATAATGGTGGATACCCGAGGCACGGTACCGTGGCACGTGACGTCCACGGAGTCACGAGCTGGCATTTCCGCAGCGGTTCCGCAGACGTGACGCGTTCTCTTCCAGCTTGTTTTACGTGCCTCCACTGTTCCATCCTTCTCTGTCACGCGCTCGTTCCGCTGTTTTTCTTCCGTCCTCGTCGCGCCGCCTCCTCCGCCTCCGTTGGAGGGCCACGTGATATTCGACATTGGAAATGCGCGTCGCGAAACGCTCTCTGCAGGCGACTCACGCTCCATCGGCGACGATTTATAAACGTTAATGGGTTAATATCGCCGGTTCCTGGCGGATCGAAGCCACGGAACGTCCGATCACGTAGGCCCCGCCTGTCGTCCCCTCGCGAGCCGGGAAAAAAGGTGCAGATTGATGAGCGCAAACGAATAATCTATGGCTTCATATTCATCCCGAGGATCGGGCGTCGAGACCCTCCATCTAGTCGTTTTACCAACGCGCTGACCCATCGTTCCGTTTGCCCCCGCAAAACACGAATTCTTTCGGGATCTCGATGTATAAAAGATCACCCGGTGCTTCGTTGCGATACGATCCTACCGGTGGGAGAGATTTAGTTCCCTTTAATTAGGCTACTTCGCGAATTAATTCGCGAGCTAACCATCGCTGCTTCCTTTCTCGCAGACGGTACTCTACGAAGAAGTCCAGTGTTTAACCCTTTAACCCTGTTATTACGATGTTCTCCTGGGGTTTATAGGGTTAATGGCCCACGTACTGTCACTGTTCCTGTAACCGCAACTTGAATTCGCTTTACTTAATAGCAAAGTAATGTGCAAAGAATCGTAAGTAAAGAACGTTTCAAACCAAATTAGGACTTCGGTTTACGTAACAACGCATAGCTATTGTATATTCGTGTACACGTAATATTTATAACGAAATATTGGGAGGTAAATGTGTTGTTGAACATCGAAACGTGACCATTATAATTATATAGCGTGGAACGTGTGATAATTCAGTAAGACGCGACGTTTACTATGATCTTATATCTGTTACACAAACTGACGTGTTAATATATGGAAAACGTGTGTCTATTTAAATGTAAAGGTTTCAAGTGACAGTACGAAGTACATTGGACTTTGTCGTACCGTTTCAATTACGCAGTAATGAATTCATTATATTGAACATATAAAAAAGATGTTCATAAATAAAGGAAATGTTGAACAATCGTATGCTCCAAACTGGAACGATCTTTATACTAACGACGCTCTAAAATAGTTAAACAAAGTTACGCGCGAACCTTATAGTGACAAGAATACGGACATTAGACTTTGTTGTACATTTCCAATTAACGACTAATCAATTCATTATATATTCAACGTACAAAGAAATGTTCACGAGTAAACGACGTAGATGTTGTACAACGTTATGCTCCATCCTGAAACGATTGTTACGTTAACGACGTTCTAAAACGGTTAAACGAAGTCACTTAAAACGCGAACCTTAAAGCGGCAGTTCGTGGTACGTCTACCCTACGCGTCCATTGTAGCGAAATGGTTAAATCGTACGAAAAATTCCCACCACGATTTGACGGTGAATAAAAATATCCGATGGCCGCGTACGCAAAAGCCTACGATAGCAAGCGGAACGGTTACGAAATCGTGGACGCAAGGAGATCCATCAATCCGCGAGCGGATCGATCGTATCGATCGGCTTGTCGAGGCGCGTAGGTACGTGCCAGCTCGAGCAAAGTACCGGGATTCTTGTCTCTCGACCACCGGACGCGATTCCCGTGGCTGTCTGCTCGAGCACCCGCTCATCCGGATTACTCCACGATACTTTCCCACGGGTTTTTCGCGGCCCTTTTTCCGACCGGTGACATCCACGCTCTCCGATCATTCTCTCGCATACTATCGCGAACCAGGGATCTCTACCCGTGCCGATTGGAAATTGTTGCTTCCGAGAAACTATCCCGCTGGATTCCGCGAAATCGAGCCACTCGAGGCGCAATTCCATTCAGTTTACGCGTAACATAACACGCATGAAAGTTGTTCGAATAAAACGCGCGATAAAGGGTTGAAATTTATTTAAAAGAATGTTATCTTTCCGATTAACGCAATAAAACAGCATTGATATCAACGTTTGTATATCGCAAGTTCAATTCGATTTCGAAGTTCCTTTTACCGTGCTAATTTAGCCACACCCTTTTTGTATAAAATTCCGCGCGAATTTATGGGATGACCTAAGGATGATAATGTTTCAATACCGCAAAGATAATTGCAAATATGGCGTAGTCGGAGCGGAATAGAGAGCGAGTAACGGCGACAAGCATGAGAGAAATTACCGTTGAAACCCTTGGAGGCCTTCAGGGTCTGCGAGAAAAACCGTGGAACGTGACTGGTCGAATTTTATGGCTGTCATATTTTATGGCATGCGAGCGCGTTGTCGAAGAAAAACCCTTGGCTCCGGGAATTAATAACCGGCGGTGACGAAATTCGTTTTGTCGCGAGTCTCCGGGGGCTTTGATTCATTTCGGAAGCCCCTTGGTTTTATTGGTTGATTATCTCTCGGCAAACATCGCGACGATACAAAGGGATGGTAGTATATTTGTCCTGTCGCTTCTTTTGCCGCGTTGCTCGCCTTCCTATAAGAATTCATTCCACGAGCCGCTCGAATGAGCCCTCTTAACCCTTTCCATGCTACGATCGAGTGAAATGATTAACCCTTTCGGAGTTTAATACGAGAGACAAATTGTAGCACTTTAATACGCTTGTTGTCGCTGATTTCATTGCTACGGATCAGGAATTAAATTTTCCACGGGTTTTATACACTTCCTGGCAAAAGTTAAGAAACAACAGTAGTCACCTGCGAATTTTTGCGTATCCTTTCGCTTCTAAGATTCGTAGCTTAGAATTTACACTAGCGTAAAAATATAGTATTAATTACGTGGATAAACAATAAACGCTTCTACTTTTAATTCAAATTCACGTATCTCAAAAGACAAAGACGACATAAAGCTTCGCAAATACGTACCACGTTTCTTAACTTTTGTCGTTAAGTGTACGCGTAACGTATTGAAAAGCTATTTTATTTCAGTATAATACTTTATTGATTTCCTTTCAAATCGCAAGCGCTATTTTATTTTAGTATTCTAGTACGCCAGCGAAAATGCAATGTTCTATCGAATTTTGTTAGCGCGGATTGCGTTAATTTAGCCCCGGTTAAGATACTTATGCGGGGTGTGTGCGTGAACGGAGTGGTCGCATGAGTGGGACGAGTGAACAGTGTGAATGACGAGTGACTGTTTAGGCTAAGGTTCGAGTGTCGCAACGAAAAGTATCGAGACGGGCGCAGCGGGGTACGGGGTGCACGAGAGAGGGTGGCCATAGGCAATAGGGTTTTCCAGCCGCAGGGAAGAGAGTTGTAGCGAGTCTTAGTGAGAGGTTGACGAACGGAGTGTATAGTGAGAGATATTGTGAGCAGCGACGTAAATAAAACTATTTAGTTTATTCTAACCCGATGATTATTTCCTACACTTATAATAATTACTATTTAAGATAATTATGAAAGTGGTCTAAGTCAACATTTAAAAAAAAACAAATGAGTTTATCAGTTATTTCACGTCACATTATTTCAAACAACTAAATTAATTCAATGTAATCTTTACGATATTGTCAAAAATGAACCGTTTGTTCGTTCCATATTATATGGAATTTATTGAATTTTATATGGACATTTAGCGTTGAAATATAATCCTTTAAATATCTCGAAACAAGAAATATACCTATGACTTAGACCACTTTCATAATTATGGTCACATATTCTCGTAGCTTATTATCGTTGGGAGTGCAAACAGCGTAGGCGTGATGTAAACGTGTAATAAGCAACGTAAGTGCGATTAAGTAGCGTAACTCCGCTTATTTAAATCTCAAAGACCTGAACGCAGTTCGATACTATTGTAGCTTCTTCGAACTCTTCGATAATCGAAATTTAGTATTGGAGCTTATTTGTTTGCGAGTAGAGGGGTAATTTAGGGGTGCGAATGGCGAACGCGATTTGTCAGGAGGAAACGTAAAGAAGAAGGAGAAAAGGGAGGACAACCGGCGTTGCTGCAGGACTTCGGAATAGCGGAGTGAACGTGCAGGATCGACAGATCGAAGATAAACGCTTCGATCGGACAGGAACATCTCCTCGTTTGCGCCGATCACGTCGAACAAACGCGACCGTAGAGCGTAATACACGAGAAAATGTGCTCCAACAAAATGCGAATGCGTTAACCACCGCGTTAACGTTACATTTACGCAGCTCGACAAAAATCGACGTTTTATTTATTTATTTATTTATTTGTAAACGGGTTAAAAACCCTTTGGTACGTGAACGTACAAATGAGATAAAATTATACGGTGCTGTATATTTTTACACCAAAGGATTCCCTTTCTTAATCCCATTTATTAAATAAATAAATAAATAAATAAATAAGTCCAAACAGCCGCGTAAATATTAGGTGTAATATCAACAAGCAATCCATTTCTTTAGTCAAATTCATAGTTTGTTTTTAACAGAATAAAATACCTGTCTTAAAAATGCCTACTAAAATGGAGGCTTGATTATACTTGATAGAATAAATCCATTAAACTATTTCTATATCCTCGTAGCATATTTCAAATTTGAACTACATTAAAAAGTAATGGATTACTTTGTGCTACGCCTAATATAATCAACATTCGCGTCTTGTTTCGCGTATCCTGAACGACTAGGTATTTTTCCCAGTTCTTTCAAATACAAAAAACCAATTAGTTTCTATATATATACACGTTTATATACATAATTTTACATGTCACATTAATGCATATATTACGTATTTATAATACGTTCCAATAATATACGTATATTTCTTTTAACGCCAAAAAATTTCGAACGATGCAACCGGTACCGCTTTCGCGGCGAAATCCTTCGAGTCGGAATTCTCGAAACTTTCACTGACGCATCCGCGATCCCGCAGCCCTCCAATTAGGCGACACGGTAGCGTGTCAGTATTTTTTTTGCAGCCACTCTGTCTCTGTAAAAGCTCAATCGATATAAGTATACGAACGCGAGTGCGGTACATTGTACACAAGGGGATTTGTCAAGCAATGCCGGGACTCCGTGCAGCAGGAGTACACACCTACCGCGTCTCAATCAAAATTTCCAATAATTATGAATGGGTATAGCGTGCAGAGGATCAGTTGGAATGGGAGTCGGCTTGAACTGATCGATGGCCCCGTGTAGTTACAACACGCGACTACGCAGGCCCGATCCTTAACTTGTTAGCCGCGATTGCCGACCTGTGATTAAGGTAACGGTAGTCATCAATTCGGCCACGTGATCGTTAGCCTGTCAGTTGACGACCGACATTTAAGAGGTGGCCGCCGTGAAATCGGTCGACGTAATTTGCCACCGTGCGACGGCGATCCGACCTTTAAGCCTAGCCCTCAAGTTTCGACGTTCCTCGTTGTTGAAGCATTGAAATAAAGATACGCGATACGCCATCCGAAATTGGCCGAATCGAAACCATTGCTGACTAGCTGAAATGAAATCGAAAAGGGTTAACGAGACTCATCGTCAATCGAAAAAGAGATGATTCTGTTTTGCGTTGAGATACGAGACACTTAAAAGTGCCATCGATTCGTGAATGTTGCGAGTAGACTGTGGATTCTTTACGCAAATTCGTAGTTTTCTATGCATAATTAGAGAAGTAGAATTTAACCCTTTGCGGACGAGAGGTAATAACACCTATGGGAGTACTTTAGTTTTGAATTCTACGTCTTTGAATTTTCAGGCTTTCGAGTTCCAAACCGTATAATTCCTAACGATTTCAATTGTTTATTATTGCGTTAAGTATTCATTACGTTCAGTTTTCTGCTTTAAAAGTCGACATAGGCTGAGAAAGCCAAAAAATGATTAGGCGACTATTTGTCGACACTCGTCCGCAAAGGGTTAAATAGGGATTTGATTAACCATGTTACGACCATTGAAATTTGCGAGTTGAATTATACGCTTGTTTGTTTCAAAATGTTTCCTCATTTTGGAGTAGCAAATTTTCGGCGTAGAATTGAAGCTAAGAGTTATATGTATCAATGTAGCAATTTCTAAGGAATTTTTAGCATTCCTCAAGAGCATAGCATCGTTAAAAGCACCCCTAAATATTATAAAGCGTATCTTACTTTAAATGTTTTCTACATTTATGCATATTATATGCATTCTGCATATAATAACATATATTTAACACTTTTAAGTTAAATATGTAACAATAAATAACGAATTTATTATCAACGTATAATACGTAACAAAATAGCAACAAAACTTTTGCAAAAGCCACAATGATTAGCTGCAGTAAAACGACAAAAACAACTCAGACCTCAAAGGGTTAACGCGACGTAATTAAAAAGATCATCCTATTCTACATAAAGATACCAGTCTCTTAATCATCCAGTCTTAAGCTTCGTCCGTTATCATTTAATTCGTATCGCAACAAAGAAACCTCCACTAATATCTTAAGAAATACTAATGCTTCCAAATTCTCCGTCCACGATGCAATAGTTATACGTACGTACCTCGTAATTTAATTATACATTCAGTTTTTGCTTCCAGTTGTCAAAGGGTTAATTTTCTTGCTACGCGCTTTCTATTTTTATCTACAACCCACGTTCTTCCATTTTCATACCATGCAAAGTATTTTAATCCCCTAAACTTGAACTTCGCTCATTATCATTTAATTCGCATCGCAACAAAGAAATCTCTACTAATATCTTAAGAAATACTAATGCTTCCAAATTTTCCGTCCACGATGCAATAGTTATACGTACGTACTTTGTAATTCAATTATACCTTCAATTTTTGCTTCCAGTTGTCAAAAGGTTAATTTTCTCGCTACGCACCTCCTATTTTTATCTACAACCCACGTTCTTCCATTTTCATACCATGCAAAGTCTTTTAATCCCCTAAACTTGAACTTCGCTCATTATCATTTAATTCGCATCGCAACAAAGAAATCTCTACTAATATCTTAAGAAATACTAATGCTTCCAAATTTTCCGTCCATGATGCGATAGTTATACGTACGTACCTTGTAATCCAATTCTACATTCAGTTTTTGCCTCCCAGTCGTGAAATGGTTAATTTTCTCGCTAATCGCTGTTCCCTTTCTTACGCGCAACCCACGTTCCTCCATTTTCACACGATGCAATTGAAAAAGGCGTATCAACTCGCCTCATTGCGAGCGGCATACTCCGGTTTTATCCATTCTCTTATCCAGTAGACGTTTCTTCTTGCTCGCGGACAGCGGTTATCGTTTCGCTAACGAGCCACTAACGAGCCTCGATTTTGCCTATTTTTTTGCGCCGCGCTTCGATCGGCCCGATTCTCTCCTCCCGTCTCGTTGGCAATTTGTTAGGTGTTAATGCGCGTTTTTATGCCGCCACGGTTATCTTCGTCCTTGCTGCGGGCTAGGCTGCCGATGTTTCGTGACAAATTGCCGAACGTCGGCACCAAAAATATATATCGCCGAGAAGAAACGCGTTAGGTGTCGCGACAAAGTATCGCTGATTTTCATTCGCTCGCCTTCGCCTCGCCGCGACCTTAAAAATCGTTTCTCAACGTCGCGTCGCACCGTAGCCATCGTCGTCCGGCGAACAAGTTGCTCTCGAAACCTAATTACGCCGGCCAACAGTCGTCGTTAATATTCAATTAATCATCGACTGGGCGTTGCGCGTTTTCTCGATAATTATCGACTGCCCGCGAGCGCCACTCCACGCATCGTTTCGCTCTCTTTCGAACATTTCTCGTCCGCCATTCGCCGATCCTGCTTGCTCCGCGATTCCTATCGCGCATCGGATGCTTCCGTCCATTATTTTATGCAATCATGTTCCGAGCTTGTTCGCGTAATCGCGTAATGGCTTTCAATCGGTAGCGAGGAATACTTCTTTTTTTTTTGTCTTCTTTAGGGGCGGAGATGTGTTATTTTTCCGTGACGATTTTTTAGTATCCGGTTAGTTTAACTTTTTTGCTTGGTTAGTTTGACTGCTTCACGATATTCGCTTGATGTGTTTCGCGAACAGCGAAGTTATTCGTTCGGAAACTACGTATATAAGCTGTTGTAAACATAAATATACCAACTACCGTTTTATACGTTGCTTTATCGCGATCCTTTTTCTTTCGTTTCATCGTTACGTTTGTTTCGTATTACGGAATTCAATGCAATTCATAAATTTATTCGTAATATGTACATATGTAATACAATACAATTCGTACGAGTATATGAATATGTAATAAATATATTCATAAGCGTATCCCAAATACAATTATGAATATATCGTATTTCGATTTTCCCCGTTTAACGAATAAATAAATGCATAATAAAAAATACAGTCGTGGCTTAAATCTGCGAAATACTTACTTACGATACGATAGTAATTTACTTATAAATTAATACGAACTGTAAAATAGTAAGATGCTATATTGCGCTTAAAGTAAATCTTCGAGAGTTTTTGTATAACAAGTTAGAAAATTAATATTACATCGAAATTACTTTTGCAGTCAGAAACTTCCCATAAATGCATAAAAATTCGCGGTCCAATCGCTAAACCTCCTAAATACTCCTAAATACTCCTAAGTATAAACCTCCTAAGTAAAGTTAGATACTTTACTTTAAGTTTAGATTTTGCACATATCTACGTAATACACGGATTTCGCGCATCGAAATTTCCCGTAAACCCATAAAAACTCTGCTTTCCTATTCTCGCGAAACATTTATAAACTTCTCCATTCTCTTCCCTTGATTTACACCGCCATTGTTAACCCGAGCTTCCAAAAACGGAGTTCCTGAATCGCGTATGATTTAATTGACTCGCAACGTGGATATTTCGCCGAACAATTAGCCTCGAATAACGAAGTTCCCGTTTCCTACGCAGCGAGCATCTATTTGTTACTGTCTTCGATTCTCGCGCTCCGCGAACGAGAAACATACGTACGTACGAATAACGTTGTTCGATCGGCTCGCCTCGCTCCGCGGTTGCTTTTTATAATCAGTTTATAGAGCAAAAGGAGAGGCGCAGTCTGCGGTCGATTATTCATCGACCGATCGACAAGGAATATCGGGTTCGCGACTCGACGTCATTAATCATCCATCGCGATTAATAGCAATTTGCGGAAGTACGAACAATATGTGGAAGTACAATGATGTCACGGGGATGATTAAGATAGCTCGGTTTGCCCTTCAACTTCGACGAGTAGGCATTTAAATTGAGTCTTCCCGCTGGTGCCTTCGAATCGCCTATAAACATACTTTATCACGATCCGTCACGATCGATGCAAGTAAATTCCGTGGAGAATGAAGTCGTCCGTGTCTGCAACGTGAACGTTTTCGATTATTCCTCCACGCATTTTTACTCGACATCCCTGTTGTCGATTTCAAGTCAATAAAATCCTCGATACTTTAAACGTAAACCGAATTAATTTGTATACTTAATGATATTCATTTGGGTAGTCGATGTATCGATTAGATTGAAATTTCGACGTATTGTTTCTGTTGAATAATTACAGATGTTCGGTCCCAGAGACCTAGGTATTAAAGCTGTAAACGGTTTATTACCCTTGCCTCTCGAAAATCTAACTTCTGGACACCACGTGCGCGAGGTCCTTCCGAAGCGATCAAAGGGACCGCGTAAATATACCGTTTTTTTTTCTGCCTCAGTACGGACGATAGTTAATAGTTACGAACAACTTTCCCACTCCGGACGACATCGCAACTCACCCCCAACAGCACCAACACCAATCAGAACACACAACACCCTCCACTTCCACACAAACCCACCAATCACCGAAGACACCGAATTTATAAAAACCCGAACACAGACACGAAAACGACAGGAACCACGAAAGCAAGAAGAAAAATAAATCGCATCAGTGAACATAACTGCGTCGAGTGATTATTACCAATTTCAACTAGGCCTGAGTGATTCATTTCCCAAAGGTCAACGTCCACCGCATATTGTCATTAAATTGCTAGCTGGCCTTACAACCCCGCGAAACCTCAACGAGAGGTTGCAGTGTGCCGGACGTTACAGCAGAGTTTGCTTCCAAAAAACAACGGAATATTTATTAAGGTGATAGAAAATAAAGAAAACTGTATATAAAGGTTCACTTGTGAGCGATGCTGTCAACTCAGCAACCGTTCTTGCTTAGTGCTCCTACAGGACTGGCAAAAAAGAAAACGTGGCTCAGTATACACTGTGCCGAGGGAAACTTTATCTACGTACCCTTCTGTGGGGAAAACCCAGCAAGTACAAAGGTAAACGACGCCAGCTAACTCCGAAACGGCTGAGACGACACGACTACGCCATGACCCAGCTCCACTGGCGCAGAAGCAAGACAAACATGTAAAACAAAACGTTTAGCATTGTGTCAAAATATAAAGTAGGGATTCATGCAAAAATCCAACAGTTTCATTCCGAGAAACCTGCGAAATTTTTCGACAAGATATTAATTGTAATCGTTGTCCTTATAGTCGTAAGAACTAGGTATAGCTCTTTAAAAGCAAGAATCCAACGTCCTCGCCTGGAACAGTGTATTATTAGACTGCGGATGTTGACGCAAATTGGTTATCTTTTATTCAACGTTACAAACAGAAATTTATTTCAATCCTCCAAATATTATCGTTTATACTTGACTGCGAATATATTGCGCATCTCTATACGTTTCTTTCTATCTGTATTATGCATCACGTTACTTTCTATCTTATGTAATAAACGCATAAAGATGCACCGTTCAATCGTAACACGCAAGTTTCAAGGCTCCGTCCATGGGTAGCCGTGTCATCTAATAGAATATTAATCGCCAGCTTATTATTGTCGAACAGCACGCGAGGATAATAAACGTTTGAACACGAGCAATCCGCCGTGGTTCTCTCGAAATCTGATCTCATGCAAGATCGAGTAAACACGGGCGCGCGCGGCAATTTAGCGGGGTATAAAACGTATAATTTACCGCGGCTGTAAAGCGAAGGGCGAAACAATTATCCGACAAAGTCGTCAGCCGTTATTTCAACGTGTCACCGAACGCTACGCGGATCACGGCAAGCTTTCGTGCGTTCGTCACGCGAGCTCAGCCGAGAGCGCGGATAAATCCTCGTCCCCGGCTTCCATCGTTCCATGGGAAACGGCGTTTTTCAGATGCTCGGGAGACGCGAGATCCGATCGGCACGATTTCAGCGGGGGGGCGTGTGTTTCTTCCAGAGACGCCGTCTTAAATTAACATCCGGCCGCGAGAAGTAGCATCGCGTGATCCGCAGCGTTACCCTAACGTGGACGCGTTTAGATGTCATCGCATAATGAGCGCGTTTCCAACCAGCAACGGGGAATTTATTTGCCCGTACTCGCGTTCGACTTTAAGCTTCGTCCACAATCGTACGGATCGGTTCTTGTTCTTCGACGTTGTTCCGCGCGAGGCGTGATCGATCGATCGACCGGCTACGATCGAACATCAGCAGCCGAGTTAGTTGAGAGTTTTATAGTAGGATTTATTATACTAGGCTAAGGCAGTTTAGTGTATTGTGCTAGACTAGACTAGGCTAGATTATGTTAGAAATTACTATTCACTTCTATTATATTGTATATAGGGTTATCCAAAAGTACCTTTAAGATGTTGAATGAGTTTGTTAGTAAAATAGAGGTGAAAAAAATAAAAATTGAAACGAGAACGAACGAAGATAATAGAAATAAGAAACAGATTGGAAAAGGGTAAAGCAGAAAGGGAAAGAAAAATAGTGAAGGTAGGTGTTCCTATAGTCTATTTTGGATAACCCTTTACTATTTAATTCTATGCTGGACTATTTACTAGATTAGGATCGACTAGACTACGGTAAGTCTTGTAATACTAGATTAGGTTTGGGTTAGGTTTATAGTGGAGCTCCAATTTTATAGTGGAGCTTACTATACTAGGCTAGGTTATTTACTATATTAGATTAGGCTGGACTGTATCAGAAGTTGTTCCACTGGAGTGGGCTATTTACTAGGATACACTGGAACTTTGTATGCTAAGCTAGATTAAGCTATTTGCTAGGCTGCACTGGAACTTTGTATGCTAAGCTAGATTAAGCTATTTGCTTGGCTACACTGAAACTTTGTATGCTAAGCTAGATTAAGCTGTTTATTAGAATACGCTAGATCTTTGTATGCTAAGCCAAACTAGGGTATTTTCTAGACTACCCTAGAGCTTAATATTCTAAGGTAGAGTAGGCTAATTGCTATACTAAACTGGACTGAACTGTGTCAGAATTTGCAACGCTGGACTAGGCTACTTATTATACTACACTCGACTAGAACTTAATGTACTAGACTAGACTAGAACTTATCGTGCTTGTCTAGACTATTTATTACATCAAACCAGACTATTTACTATACTGGGTTTGACTAGCTTAGACTAGATTATTTACTATATTAGGCTAGGCTATACTAAAACTTTCTCTACTAGAACGCAGATCGTATTCTACGATATTCGAACTATATTCCAAAATAGTTTCAATTTAATATCCCAATTATTTCTTAAAACAGCAGCTGCTTGAATATTGAATTGAGGTCCCCTGGATTTCTAAAATTTGTCGACGTATCGCGCATAATCTTTCAAAGCCGATATCAAAGTAATTAATAGTCAATCTGCAAGTTGAAGAATGATCCCAAAACTGTTCTCATCGCTACGACTTCGTATTCCATCCAATCGCGTTGCTACAATTTCCATTTTCCTCAAAGTTTCCCTTCGATGATCCCTGATCCCAAAGCTCAACATCTGTCATAACGGTATCCGATTAACCGATATTACCTCGACCGGTTGCGTGGAGCTAATTAGGCGACGACACGCGCGTAGGAATCGAATCAGCGAAATACAAAAGCATCCTCGCAATTCGAGTAGGTGTGAACCACGCCTAAGAATATAAGGACGATCGCGACGCGACGCGAAGCAACGTCTCGGCACGATTTGTCCCGAGAACGGCGCACCGGTTGCGATCATAGATTATGACAGGAGGGGAACGGTTATGTCTTATGACAAATGTAATCTTCGCCGTGACAGCTCAATCTATCGCGGGCTCGTCCTCGAGAATAAACATTGATACTCGGGTTTCTTCGGCCCGTACGATTCCTTTGATTGGCTGATATCTAAGTGGGCTATCCGCCTTTCGGTTCCTACCCAGTGTTTCAATTCAATTTGTCACTTCCACCGTGGTGACCAATTTTTCTGTGTCCGGATGCTGAATCCTCGTTTCTCCACCGTCTAACCTCATCAATTATAATGTAACTACGTTCTTGTTACGTGGGATCGAATTGAACGTCCTCTCGAGTCCCGTTTTCGTCTTGTTCCTTAAATCGTTCCTCGATTTATCGAATCGTGTATAGCAATAGAAATGATTAGACCGTAGATCTTCGTGCACCTATGGAAAAAATTTAAATATGCAAAAAGATACGGAATGCCAATAATACGCAAAGATATGGACGTAATATTAAAATGTTGTATTCCGCTGAGGTTGTCAGTTTATTATATATAATAAGTTACAACGTCGAGCGAAATAAAGACGAAGTTTAACGTATACCAGAGTGTATTCGCGTTTTATAAGTGTAGTTGCGCGTTCTAAGACGGTCCGGACTGTTCTGGTGTGTCAAGGGAAAAACTGTGATTTTGGAGACTCGGAAAATAGAGAGGTAGGGGTTATCTTGGGTTCGATGGTCAGTAAGGGATGAGGTAGCAGGATCGAGGTTCGGAGGTGACTAACTAGGATGAAATCATCAGCTGTCGAAGGATTTTCGAATGTTTGCTGCTGGGGTTTGGTTTATCGTGTTTGAAGGAGGATGAGAAGGCCGCGTTGTCTTAACTAAAAATAATATAATACTAATGATTACGTTGGCATACAACAAAAAGTAGAATGATTGGTTGATCGACTATGGTGTCGAAATGCGAAACCCGTATTAATACTAGGTTTACGGACGTTACGTGTATAATTCGACAGGCTTCCGGAAAAATACGTATACTGCATACAAATATTCGAAATGAGAAGCGTGAGGATAAAAAGAATCGCGTAGAATACATATGCATACCATTGTATTAATTAAAATTAACATAAAGTACTGAAAAATAATGTTTATGGTCTCTATAATTTTAGGTATGAAATCTGAAATTCGTCGACGTGACGCGTTCCGTAAACCTAGTGTTAAAATATAAAACAAACGTTTCGCACATCGCTAAATAATAAGTTTCCTTCGATCGTGTAAAGAGTACGAGGAAAATATCTCGGAAAATAATTCGCATAAAGATCAGAAGCGTAACAGCGACGCATAAACACGACATAACCGCTTGAGGGGTTAAAAAAACAAGGTCGAATTGTTTTACGCGTGTTAAATATGAGTAAGAGGCAATAGGAGGTGTGTCTATCGTTCCAGTATCGTTACGATCGAAGCTTGGCTTGTCACATCGGATGGGTTCATCGATGAAGATAGCAAAGGTTAAGCCCGTAAGCGGCGGCTGTGCCTCTTCGTACCGTGTGAACCAATTTAAGTCGCACAGTTCGCTACTACTTACGCTACCGCGATCGCTCATCGCGCGAACCTCTTATTTCCCGTCTGAATTCATTTCAACTGTTCACTTTTATTGGCGCTTATTACGTTTGCCATTTCAACTCTTCCGTTCTCTTCTCGCTTTATGTCGTTCGCCGTTGCAGCACCTAAATCTTATTGGAACCTTAGTGATTTACTGTTTCAATCCCTCAGTTTTATAGGAAGTTGCTCCGTTCGTTATTTCAACCCCTCAATTTTATTGGAACCTTCGTGATTTACGATTACAATCCCTCAGTTTTGTAGGAAGTTGCTTCGTTCGTTATTTCAACCCCTCAGTTTTATTGGAACCTTCATGATTTACCATTTCAATCCCTCAATATTTCCTGAATTTGCTTCGTTCGTTATTTCAACCCCTCAATTTTATTGCAATCTTCTTGGTTCACCATTTCAACCCTTCCTTTTTATTGGAACTTTCATGGTTTACCATTTTAACCCCTCAGTATTTTCTGAATTTGCTTCGTTCATTATTTCAACCCCTCAATTTTATTGGAATCTTGTTGGTTCACCATTTCAACCCTTCCATTTTATTGGAACTTTCATGGTTTACCATTTCAACCCCTCAGTATTTTCTGAATTTGCTTCGTTCATTATTTCAACCCCTCAATTTTATTGGAATCTTGTTGGTTCACCATTTCAACCCTTCCATTTTATTGGAACTTTCATGGTTTACCATTTCAACCCCTCAGTATTTTCTGTATTTGCTTCGTTCATTATTTCAACCCTTCAATTTTATTGGAATCTTTTTAGTTCTGTATGAAATGGTTTTGAACCCTTCCATTTTATTGGAACCTTCATGATTTGTCATTTCAGCCACTCAATTTTATCTGAACTTGCTTCGTTCGTTATTTTAACCCCTTAGTTTTATTGGAATCTTCATGGTTTATCATTTCAATCCTTCAGTATTATTGAAACTTCTCTTCTTTACTACTTTAATTCTTCAATTATTATTGGAATCTTCTTGGTTTACCATTTTAACCCTACAATTTCATTGGAACCTTCGTGATTTAGCATTTCTACTCTTGAATTTTATTGGAACCTTCATTTGTTTAGTTTACCATTTCAACATCTCAATTTTATGCGAACTTACTTTGTTGATCATTTCATTTCTTCGACTTTATTGGTACCTTCATGGTTTACCATTACAACCTTTCAATTTTATTCGAACCTTCATTGTTTACCATTTCAACCTTTGTATTTTATTAGAACTTGCATCGTTTACTATTTTAATCCATCAATTTTATTTGAACCTTCGTGGTTTACCATTTCAACCCCTCAATTTTATCCGAACCTTCATTGTTTACAACTTAACTCTTCAATTCTATTGTTACTTCCCTGTTTGCAGTACCCTCAACTTCGTACCTATATCCAATTTCATAGCAAACGCGAAGATGTCTCTATCGCGGTTTTTACATTCTTAATACGTACACGCTTGTGCCTCTTCTCGCGTGAATGGCTTTTTTCAGCCTCCATTATGAATTCGTTGATGGTTGAACTGTATCCGACTTTTTCGTTAGCTTAATCTGATCGGAAGCATTCATTAACGCACAGTTTATCATCGAAGACGGGTGAAATTTACCCATTTTCCTGGTACACTGACGGATAATGTCCTATTAAATAGTAATAAGTAGCTGAAGTTGCACGGCGACCAGGCCGCGGGAATGATGTTTCATTTAGCAAACCTGTAATTTACTCCGAACGTACCGAAGCTCGCTGCCAAATTACGCGTTATATCTTGTACACCGCATCATCAACGAGACACGAGGTGCACCGTTTCCACCTGTTGCAAACGCGTATTATCCACATTCTTCCTCGCGGCCCAACGAAATCGCCCATTTGCAACTTCCACGATAACTGTAGCAACCCCTTCTCCCTCCCTTCCTCTTTTTCCTTTTTTCTCATGTTTATCGTGCAGCGAACCGATGAAAGTTTCTTCGGGTATTCAAATTTCGCCAACGTAAACATCGAATCGATCGGCTGTCGTTGTACGTCCTGCAATTTAACAGAGACTCCAACGATAATCTTCGACTTTTTGCGTCGCAAAATTGCATTCGACGTGTTGTCACGCGAAGTCCATTATCGTAGTGGTTCGCGTACTTCGCACACTTTTACCACCTTGCATGCATTAACGCGTTGCACGTCGATTTCGGATTTACTGTGGGATTTACCTAATAGGTAAAGGTTACAGTTTCGCGCGAAATACTTTCAGAAAATTAGTTTTCAATCTTTTTAACTATGCCGCTTTTTACCGAAAAATCTGGAGAAAAATGAGGCTGATAGTTAGGATAATATATTGTACTATGTAATATATAGTATATGTTATATTATATATAGTATATATAGTATATGTTATATTATATGTAGTATATATAGTATATATTATATTATATGTAGAATATATAATATATATTATATTATATGTGGTATATATAATATATATTATATTATATGTGGTATATATAATATATATTATATTATATGTAGTATATATAATACATATTATATTATATATAGTATATATAGTATATATTATATTATATATAGTATATATAGTATGTATTATATTATATATAGTATATATAGTATATATTATATTATATAGAAGATATTATACTCTATATTACGTAGTATCTATTTTACCCTTACATTATACACTAATTATGCAAATATCACACCGAAATATCATTCGATCACAAATACGATCCCCAATTAGTATCGAGCAGAGCGTGGACATAACAGTGGAGCAATTGCGTAACCATAAAACGTTTCATTTAAGTTTCCACATTCGTTGTTTATCCCCTTCGTTCTATTCAACTCTACAACAATTCGACCTAATCAGTATTCCCCGTGTTGCCTCTCTTTTTTCCCCCGAAAAAGATTTATCGAACAAGTATACGTAAACCGGCGGGGTACGGTTAAGCATCGTGGTTGGCTCCGATTTGCCAATGCCGGTTTCTTGCAGCCTGAAAACGACATCGTTCGCAACGCTCATCAACAATGCATTAACACGCGGGGCGAACGTGATACTGCAATCGCGAGGCGGTCGGCCGGCGGTACCGTTAAACGTGGCCGCTGCACGGCAGAGGGAAGAGGCGCGAATGAATTGTCGCGGGGAAGCCTCGCGATCCACATTAACCCTCTTCCTCGCCAGCCACGCCCGACTCGTTCGTCGCCAAATGATTTATTCGCGATTGCGTCGACGTGCTTTTTCTCCTGCTCGCGCGATACCGACCTTAATTATCGGGTCACCCCATAAATAAGCCCGATCTTCTTCCTTTTTTAAGGCCCCTGGCCTGAAGCGGAGCAAAAAGCCGGACAAAATGCCGCCTTACGGTGCTTCCACGCGCGAGCGTTGAAGAATACATTTGCTTCGTTTCTACCCGCCGCGTCTTTCGCGACTCCAAGCTTATCCGCGATTCCCAACGTTTTCAGGATACCTTCGCGATCCTTGGAGACGAGGGGGAAACCCGAAAAAGATCAAAATCCTCTTCCCGAAACTTCGCGCAGGAATAATCGGCGTCTTAAGGAACGGGGAAAGACGCGTTAATAAGGGAAAATTTGTAGAGAATTTCGGGACAAGAAACTGTGGGTAGAATAGTAGTGCTTCCTTTCTTAGACGATTAGACAATATGATATATTTATTATTAGAGACTAAATTTAATGATATAACACATATTTTAGGACTATCTCTATCTCGCCCTTTAGTTCTCTCGTTCTCACTCTTGACTCGCTCTCTCACTCAGTGTACTCTCTCTACTGGTTCGGTAACTACTGACTCTTTTTCAAACATTCCTCATAATAACGTACACAATAGATCGGACTCTCACTCATCTCATTTTCACCAAAGACTATACAGATCTGGACAAAACATTCATACTCATTTAACATCATTCATACATCTACATATAAAACCAACACTCACAGAAACGAGTACGCGATACAGGTGCCGATAAAGACGTTTCTAAAACGGCTTGCTCTCGTAGCGAAATCAACGTTGCCTTGGGTTTAACAAATAGGAATAAACGATTTCTTATTCGCCGTATCGTAGAAAGACATCGAGGCGAATTCGAAACACGCATCGCACACGATATCCTTATGAAATCGTGCGTTGCGTTAGAGTTAACACTCCGTACGCAACGTAATCGCTTCAAGGGGTTAATACGCTAATACCGTTCTTTTTTTTGTTGCAAGCCAACAAATTATAATTACATTACGAAGCGAAGTTGCGTAAAGGAATACGTACTCGGCGAAGAAAGATTAGTATTCCTCGGTAGGATGCCGAGCTTCCACGAAAGCCGGGTATCTTTTGCAGTTGTAATATTAAGTCGTCAGAGTACACCTACGCGGTGGGGAGAAGGGAGACGGCAAGGGAATACGTGGGTACGCGTATTCACGTAGGTGAACCGTGCACGCACCGTGGAAAATGCAAACGCGATAAATCTTCCTTCCTATACGACGCATAATTAGCTCGCTGCGCCCTTCGCCAGCTATTTCAACCTTCTCTTTTTGCCTCCGTACTCGATCCTCCTCCCTTTGTAACCGCGAGCTCGCAAAAATATTATATTATATTCTTCCTTTAACGCGAAACAGTCTAAAGTCGGGCAAGCGACGAAACTCGAGGAACGACTTGTCGATTTAGTAATGGAGCCGAAGGAAAAGGCAACGCGGTTAGCCGAATATCGGCTCGAAGCCATCGCTAGTGAAAGCGTGGCGGAAAAAATCAACCAACACGAAGACGAGACTATCCTCACCTTCAACCTCGTCGTCGAGATTCAGGGATATCGTAGCAAGATAAACAATCTCTCCCACGCTGAGATCGCCGATCGATGCTAATGAAGGACCACTCGAGCTGGTTTCACCGAGGCTACGCTACAACCGATGCCTGCCATCGTATTCTTCTCTTCTACCGACGTCTTCCTTCGCCCTTTCTTTTCCAACCGTGTACGCTTCAGCGGAGTACAAAGTTCAACGTCATTTCCGTTGCTCCTCCTTCGATTTACCTGTGCGCGCGTCTCCTGTTAAGGAATCGCCGTTTTTCATTCGCGTTCATGCATTTTTCTCCTATCGATTATTGCCGCCTCTCGCGCGTCCCATATTTGCACAACGATTCTCACCGACGGCGGCACAGGCACGCCGAAGAGGGCGCGTGCCAGCGGACTTGCAAATTGAACGGCGCCGTATTAGTCACGTATGAAACTAATCGATGGGATCCGCGACAGTCGATCCACCGGCGGCGTAACTCGCCGTAAACTGGCGATCGTGGTCGCGCGACCGTGAGAAATCGTTCTCGCTTCCTCGTCGTACATTCTGCGGATATTTCGCCTCGGGATTCTCTCCGCTCTTACAGTGGCATATTTTTCTCCCGGGCGCCCCGGCATCTACGCTATTCCGCGTAACGCGCCGAGATATTACCTTCTTGCCGGAGATGTCTGACTACCGTTCGCGCTCCTGGCCAATCAGCCATTTTCCCTGCCGCTCGGTTAACCCTTTGCCCTGAGAATTCTTCGCTGACTGTATCTCGTTACGTCAGCTAGTTATTAGTTTGATATCGCGTGCCAAATATAGGAGTTAACTTGTACTCGATAATCCCCTGTTTTGCGTATCGAAACAAAACTTAGCGAATCTAAACAGAAATTACAGTTTCATCCCCTTTGCTTCGGATATTTCGTATAGCTTTGCGCGTTGCGTGCATCTTTAACTGTTTCAGGTACAAGACTTGTTTTTTGTAATTTTAAAATTTGTAAGTGGCTTGAACGAAATCCCACCGTGCAAGTTCGATAGAAATAAATGGTGGGACATTTTCTATACCGTTGTGCTTCAAAGAATTAAAGCTCTAAATCTCTTAATTGACCGTTCACCAATTCTTGAAATGGTCGATTTCAAACTACTGACCGGAACGTTGCGTAATACGAATGTATTTAGTGCTAACGCCGCTACTACGTTAAATTTGGGCGCGCAAAACAGTATCGCTGGAATTGCAACAACAGCCATTTAGTATAGTGTAGGTTTTTTGGGGACCTGTAGCGTCTTGCAGCGCAACGGAATTTGTTTACTGGCGACCGTTGAGCGGCCTAGGCGTTGCTAGGGAGTGGGTCGCCCGCGATTCGCCCGCGACTCGCTTGATCACAGTCAGGCGATGGATACGCAAAAGTATTTACCCGTTGCTAAGGAGCGATTCCCGCGCAATTCGCGGAACTGTGATCAGGCGATGGGTAAACAGCCATCGCGTTGCCAGAAAACGGGCGACCCTTAAATAGAGATCGCAAACCCGAGACGCGCCCCACTTGTAAAAGTTCGAGCGAACGATACGGTACGAGTCCACTGGCGAACAACTAATAAACACCACAAAAAAGCATACCGCGTTGTGTCCATTAACCTTGCCCACAGACGGTTTATGGCTTGGCCTGCGCCTCTTGGCGAGGGACAGAGACCCAAGTACCAATCGGTGCGGGCGAGGGTGTACATTTGCCTTTCGGACGAATCAGTCCGCCCTTAGTTTCCACAACAATTATACGTACATACGTAGACTAGTCTAAATAAACCGCTTTGTGCAATGTTTCAAGTGAAGTACATTAGACCACCTCCTACAATAGATTGCTCCTAAACTTCTTTAACGATACTCTTAACTCTTTCGGAACCTCTCGCGTCGCGTAACAACCGCCAACCCTCATTCTGTATTTTTGTAAATACTCTCGGACCTCTAAAAAGTATTACCAGCCCGTAAAGTAAAGATTATCATTCGCATTATAATTCGAGTGGAAGGGGCGAGCGAGGGAATAATCGGAACAGGATAAGACGCATGCTTCTTCATTGTACTGTAGCATAGGAATCTGGCATGAGCCGGGGCCCGCGCGTGGAGGCGGAGGAGGGAGGAAGAAGAAGAAGAAGGGCTCCTTTGTGAAAGCAGCCTGAGGAAATCAGGATTGATATAGGGCTGCGGTAGGTTCGCTCGTAACTTTGTCCCGCGGTACCCGAGACGCGGCCTCGATCCATTAATCACCCTCGTACGAGGCCTGAACCCTGGGTGATTAGCAGGCGTGAACACCGACTCACCAGGGATATATATGCGATTGCTCGCCATTGTCGACCACCGTGGACGTTCCGCGCCGCCGATTGAGACGTCCGTCTTCTTCGACGATTCGAAAATCCCAAACACGGAATCGCCGCTCTCCCCCTTGCCGCTTCCGCCTCCTCTTTTTCTCGTCCCCTCTCCCGTCCCCGTGTACGCTTCTTCCTCTTCTCCCCGACGATTTCTCCTTTGTGAAACTAACGCTGAAGAGGTTGACACGGGTGCGACACGGAGATTTCGGCCGCGAGGTTTTGGGTTAGGCACGAGAGGTGATTTGATGACGAGGCTTCGGGAAAGCTACCTTCTTCAGGCGAAAGAGATTCTCTTTTTTTAGTTTCCTTTGCAACTACGGTTGGCTTAGAGGGAGCCTTATAGTAATTTTGATGTTTGAAGTATCGTAGTACGTTCTAAAATAGTTGAATAAAGTTACGCGCGAGCCTTAAAGTGTCAGCACGTGGTATAGGGTTCTCCAAAAGTACCTTTAGGACGTTGAATGAGAGTTTGTTAGTAAAATAGTGGTAAAAAAAAAAGAAAAATTGAAAACGAGAACGAACGAAGATAATAGAAATAAAAAACAGATTAGAAAAGGGTAAAGCAAAAAGGGAAAGAAAAAAGGTGAAGGTAGTTTTTTCTATAGTTTCTTTTGGATAACCCTTTACATCTACCCTATTTCGCGACGATTCAGCCGAGGGAAGCTGGCGTAATAATTCGCGGAGATCTCTCTGTCTCGTGGGAGTAAGTTACGAGGTAATCAACGTGGCTATAAATTATCGGACGGTGGAGAAGACTGGCGCGTCTCCAGGCTTCTCGACGTGCCCTCGGGACTTCGAAGGATTTTCTACGATTGCGCGCCGCTTTCCTCTGGCACATTTACGCGCAATAAATAATTAAGCCGCGATGCGCGAGTCGAGGACGGGGCGCGAAAAGTAAAGCAACGCCGTGAATCTTTATGCGTAATAAATAACGCGCATCCTCTACAATGTGCGCCGCGTATTGTTTACGATGGCCTTGCTGCTTTTGTTTCTTACCGTCGTATATTTCGCTGACCAATTTCTGCCTCGAATTTCGTTGATTTCGGCTTGCGGCGTTTCTCGTCGAACGAAATTGTTCTGCGATCCTGGTTACGTCGATTCGGGACATCGATGGGAAATTTTGGAATAGCAATTCGCATTCTTGAAGCGCTGAGCTTCCGATGCTTCGAATTTTCGAACCTTCCGGTTCTCGGTGCTTTCGATTTCCAATGCTTTACAGTACAACGCAGATACAACACAATACAACACAATACAATACAATGCAATACAATACAATACAATACAATACAATACAATAGAATACAATACAATACAATACAATGCGGCTACGAATTCTCAATTCCCAAAGTCGCAAAATGCCCAATATTACGAATTTCTAAAGCTTCGAATTCCCCATATTTCGAGTTCGTAAAGTTTCAAATTCCCAAAGCTTAAGAATTCCCAATGCTTTGAATTTCCAAGGCTTTCAATTCGCAAACTTTCGAATTCGCAATACTTTGAATTTCCAGAGGTTCGATTTATCAAGGCTTCAAATCTTTAAAGCGCCGAATTTACAAAGCCACGAATTCCCAAAACTCGCGAATCTCTAAAGCTTCGAATTCTCAATATTTCGCGGCCCTAAAGTTCGAAATTCCCGAATCATAAGCTTCCTAAGACTTGATAACCAGTGCCGTGGAATGCTTTTCGATATCCCAGCAAAATTCCCTATCGTTCTCCGCGTTCTCCAGCCATCCGAGTATCTAGTATCGCTTCAGAGAAAACAAGGAGCCGGTAAACTGGCGAATCAACGAGGATCTCCAGAGATCGAAGCATTTAGGTGTAGGGCCGCGGGAATTCGGATAGTTTGAGTCCCTCGAGACTACTCTAAACTAGCGGATGGCTCGCGTTCGTTTTCCCATTGGCCCGGTTCGCTTCGATTGCACGTTGGGAATGATAAATGGCGGGATAGCCGGCGAAGTAGTAAAAGCGGAGGGCAACGGTATGCGTGGCAGTATCCAGGAATAATTTGCTACCGGCTCGCCGGCTCGCGTTGCCACGTCCTTTTCATTAAACTTCCGAAACGCCGCTAATATTCACAATTATTATCTTGTATTCCGCTCGAGATAATTGAGCGGCTCGGTCGACTTCGAGAAATGGACCGGGTTGTACGCCGCTGCCGCGGCGAAAGGGAAGGGAAGAAAAACGGATGGAGAAACGACGGGAGCAAGGCGAGATACGATGGAAAAGGCGTAGAGAGAGAGAAAGAGGAGGCGAGTGGAACGCACGAACGGCGCCGTGGCGCGCGATGATGAACAGCCCTACGACGATTCGCTAATAACCTGCTATCAGTGCTGTAAAATCCTTTTTGCTTCTCGACGGTTGCCGATACAGCGAGGATATTCGCACGATTTCCGCGCATTCCAGCCGGGACCAGCGGCGGGGCAATTACACGGAAACACGCAGCGTTCGTCGCGCGGGGCAAAACGGTGATCGAGTTTCGCGTAATCAGCGAGCACCGCGAAAAAGAACACGCTGTCGATCCTCTAATGACCCGCGACCGCGGGGTAAGCAGCCCCGTTCTCACGCATTTCCCCGACGGGAACTAGAAAATAACAGAGTGGGAGGAGTAGTTGTCCTGCGGGCAGGAAACAGTTGGCTATCTTCTTTCGCGTATTACGCTGCGATTAACAGGTTTACAGGGGATTTTATCGCGCGTACTTGATCGGTGCGCGTGAAATGTGGTCGGTTTTCAAAGCGAGGGATTAAATGCAAGTAGATTTTTTTTTCTTTGCTACGCTACGTAGGACAAATGACCCATGTACTATCGCTTGTTCCGATAACTGTCACTTTAATTCGTTTATTTAATAGCAAAGTAATGTACACAGAATCGTAAGTAAACAAATTTGCATATTAAATTTGGACTTCGGTTTACGTAACAACGCATAGACGTTGTACATTCGTTTACACTTAATATTTATAAATAAATAGTAGGAGGTGAACGTGCTGTTGAAGATTGAAACGTGACCAATGTAATTGTAAAGTATGGAACGCGTCATAATTCAGTAAAGACGTTTACTATACATCTTATATCTGTTACGCAAACTGACGTGTTAATATATGGAAAAAATGTGTTTCTATTTAAACGAAAAGTTTTCAAGTGACAGCACGGAAGACGTTGGACTTTGTTGTACATTTTCAATTACGTAGTAATGAATTTATTATATTAATTATATTATATATAATTATATTATATAAATGTTCATAAATAAAGGAAACGTTGAACAATGTTGTGCTCCAAACTGGAACGATCTCTATGTCAACGACGTTCTGAAATAGTTAACTAAAGTTATGAAATAGTACGAAAGCGAACCTTAAAGTGGCAGTACGTGCTACATCTATCCCATGCGTTAGCAACGAACAATTTGGAAGCACTGTGGCTCTTAAATTCGAAGTTAATTGACTAACTATTAATCAGCAGTTTGAATATGTAAACAGATGCGGAATGCAAATGATTTTAACCCATTGCACTACGAAAACGAGTCGCACACGTTCCGTGAATTATGGTGCACGTATCGCAAAAACCGACACTATTAATAGCGATGTTTAATTTGAACTCTTCAATTGATCTTAAGTAGATGATGTATACTTGTTAACGTTGTCTTGTAATGGTTCGTAAAGATAGTGGCCACACTTCGAACTCAACAGTACATATATTTCGCGACTATCGCGATAGAATCCGTCAGCTCTGACCAGCGAAGCAACAGTGGTATGAGTCGCAACGCGTTCAGACATACCCGAAATGCACAGATGGCACGTGACTATAATCAGCCTATTGTTTTCTTATTCTAAATAAAAGATGTCGCGATTACTATCGTTAGGTTACGTTTCGACGGTTAACAGTAGACGCATCGACAAAAAAAATTCGTATAACCTTTTTACCATTATCTGTAAACGTAAAGTTTGTCTTGGAACTGTTTGAACAGAATTTTCGCGCGTTGTCCTAACGTGAGATTTGTCTTAAAGTACTCAAATATTTGAAATTTGAAACGCTTACCGCGCGTAAACTTTCGCGAGTGACTGTACTTGCACGTCGAATATCGAGTCGGAGACTTTTACACGGGTTACTATTTATTATTCATAAAGGGAAGGAAGTGGTGCGTTGAAAGGGAATAAAACGTTCCCGTTGGCTCGTAATTGGGAGTCGTCTCTCCGGCGGTGTTTACGATTTTAATTTGTCAAGCGAAGTTTAGTTAGCCGACTAACGATTCCTGCTTTCGCGTGACAGCGAGCGACGCATTGATTTACTATCCTAGCTCTTCTCGCGTGCGCCTGTAGAAAGAAAACGTAGAAAATTCATAGCTACGTATAAACTGCGAAGATTTAAGCTCTCAATAAAGTTTACGGCTAATTTCCGATAGACCCCGAAAAAGTCACCGGCTACGTTACAAGATCGAACGATAGATACGTCTTCTAGGAGCTCGAAAGGAAAATTACCACACGACTGATAAGGAAGGCTCGTTTTCCAGATAAGGATGAAACGCGGCTCGACCAGCGTGACAAGGAAAAAGAAGATGCTACCAGTGTTGTTCATAGACTCCGTTGGTCCCCGTCGATTTCACTCGACTAAATAAGGCGTTATGTGACGCGAATGCGATGCGTTATCGCGTGAACGACCCTGTTGGTCTTCGTGATTGTACCAAAGAGAAATTAGACTCCGGTGGAGATCATCGCCGTGGTTATCGAAACGTCTAGTAGCTTCTGCGAGAAACTAGCAGCTTGTAATTGGAATCATTGATATCTCGATAGCCGGCGCCTGCATCGTGGAGTTATTTAAATTAAAATGCAAATTAGATCATCGAGCGCTACCGGTTATTGCTTCCAGTATTCCTGCCACATTACGCGCGTCGTCTCTGTGACTCAGATCGTTGCTTGTATCGGTGAAGTTGTTACGTTCGCGGAAGTCTCCGTTTTTTTTCCAACGCTTCGATTCGCGTAAAATGCGTTGCTTGATTAACGTCGCGTCGTCGAGATCTGCGAGAGACAGGGATTATTAAAAATTCTCGAAGACGAGCAACGACGTATTTGCAGTGGTTACGCAAAGTATTCTCGAACATCGGTGCGTTAACTATATAACTTGCGCAAAGTATTTGAACCTTATCGCATTTATGATACTTTGAGATATCGAAGTGCTAATTAATTAGGACCGAATATATTAACTTTCTCACGCGATTATAAAAAGTTACAGTTACGGAAATGAAATATAGAATCTGATCGAAGAGAAGGACTCATCGAAGAATTCAGATTCGTGCAAATACTTTTCGTAGCCACTAGTTTTTACCGCGCACAGACACAGAAACAGGGCGCGTTTTGTTGTAACATTATAAGCGAAATTGGAATATTAGAATATCATAAGAATACCGAACAATATTCTTCGATTCTTCGCAAGAAACCATACTACATTTAACTCTTCGCGAATTGGATAAATATCGTTTTTCAGAGCAAGAACATTGGATTAGCGACACTATTAGATAATCGATTTATCTAAACTCTCTCTCCATCCAACACGCTTGACTATTTGATAATAGTCGAACGAAAAATTCGTCAAGCTTTAATAAATTCTGTCCGCGATGGATTCGTAATTGTGCGTCGGCAAAGGGTTCAAACGTTAGCCTGCGAAATCTTAAAGGATCCACGAAATTGGAGACGTTGCACGGACTGGACAGCGAAAGGGTTAAATTACGACGGTATCCAGAGGCGCGAGACGTGGCGGAATTTTGAAGAAACACCCGTTAGATGCGCGTCAAACAGGATGGGCCTTACGGGGGTGGTGTGTGTGCTGTTGACCCGGCGCGGAGACCGGTTCGGGTCACTCCTTTTTTCCCTGCTCGATCGGGGCCTTTTTTCTGCCCCCTCGCCCTTCTCGCAACAGCATCGATATACCCAGGTGTGACGTCACGCGAGGAGGCGTGATAGGTTATACGTGTGTGGGCCCACGCGTGGCCCAGGTGTGTACCTGCGAGCCTCATCAGCCGCGCTAACAGTTTCCCTCGATTTCGATCTCTTCTGCGCTCGCGATCGTCGCCAGACTCTTTCAGCGTCACGGTACCGTTAACCACAGATCGATCGTTTGGCGAGAGTTTACGGCTGCTGAGAACGTGGAGAGTTTCAACCCTTTGCGCTGTACTTTTCCTTGGCTAATGCTTTCAGCAGCTTCGACTACTTCTTTGGCTCTATCCGGCTATACAATACGCGATTTGTAACGTTATTTTATTATTATCATCGTGTATTGTGAACATTGCTCGTTAATTTAGTTTAGTGTTGAGTGCGCGTGAACAAAGGTATGAATAACGAGGGACGTAAGATGGATGAAGTGAAAATAGGAATGCGGGTGTGACGAGAGAATTGAGTTAAGGAAACGGATCTCTTTGTATTCCTACATACGTGGAAATCGAATAAAGTATTACTAATAATAGTACTACGTAACGCGAACATTTTGTAAATAGGGCACTTCGAGCGCAATGCCAAACCTTGGCAGTGCCTGCGAGGATTACTTCGAGTACAAAGGGTTAATTCAATAGCGATGCATCCCTCGTTTGCACTTTGCAAAAGAATCTTCCAGAAGCTTGGCAAAGGTGGCGAGCAAGGATGAAGAAGCTCGTCGCGAGCGAAAGGGTGAAGAAGCGAGCGAGGTCCGCAAGATCGAATTCAAGGTTTCCAGGAAACTGAAACGCCCCATTGGCCACGCATTCCTAACTTTCTTCTATCCTCGAGGGACGGCCGAATAGAGAGCGATTTCCTTTCTTTAAACGTGGCCCGGGTGGATCTAGAGAGCCGGGGCCAGCGCGATTCGTGGAAACGTTCGTGGCAGAAAGAACCGTCACGTTCGATTTTAACGACGAAACCGACGGATACGCTGGAATTATTAATCAGCCAGTTCTTACGACCGGCCAATCCTCGGGGATATAACATTAGCAATTTCATTCCTCGCGCTTCCAGGATTCGCATCGATATCGATTATTTAACGAACTTCTTCGCCGCTCGCCAGCCGCTTTCATATCGGCCGCGAGGCTCAGGTTTTGCCCACCTCTATTTCCCCACCGCGGCCCGTTTTAATTAGTTCGGGTAGCGCAAACGAGGTTGCTCGGATCCAGTCGCATTCCCTGGCTCATCTTCCAGAAGAAACGACTCGGTTGGAACGGCGAACGACGGTGCTCTATGAGCTTCTACGTTAGCGAGCAAAAGAGGAAGTGGTTTTAACCATTAACCCTGTTGGAAGTCGCGAAGCTAATCGCGACGTCTATCGTTGTTACTCGTTAAACTAATTCCATCGCGCGTATAATGTGTAGTATTTATATATTCGATGGCTACGAGCTCTTATAGCGTCAATCGTGTCTCGACCTCGGAACTATACACAGAGCGTAAACATTCAACCGGAGAGTGAAATTACATCGAATAGTTAGAAGTATCTTTTCGATTATCACTTCAATATTGCCATAAAATATATCCAACAAACCCCTTTCTATTCCATTCGTTTAAATGAAAGAAATCGTTGTTATCCTGCTAATTCAGTTCGCTATTTGTTTCGCTACCGAGAATGCATGGGATAGATGTACCAAGTACTGCCACTTTAAGGTTCACGCTTTAAGTAGCTTTCGTTAACTATTTTAGAACGTCGTTAACATAAAGATCGTTCCAGTTTCAAGTATACGATTGTTCAACGTCTCTTTTATCCATGAACATTTTTTTATATGTTCAATGTAATAAATTCATTACTAGTTAATTGAAACGGCACAACAAAGTCCACGGTCCTTTTTGAAAACTTTTCATTTAAATAGAAACATTTCTTACGTATATTAACACGTCAGTTTGCGTGACAGATATGAGATATATAGTAAACGTCGCGCCTTACTGAATTATCACACGTTCCATACTTTATAACTATATTGGTCACGTTTCAATGTTCAACAGCAGATTTACCTTCCAATATTTCGTTACAAATATTAAGTGCAAACGAATACTCAATGTCTACGTGTTGTTACGTAAACCAAAGTCCAAATGTAGTGTGAACATTCGTTTACATACAATTCTTTATACATTTTTCTCTATTATATTTATATACTTTGCTGTTAAATAAACGAATTCAAGTGGCAGTTACAGGAACAGTGACAGTAAGTGGGTCATTTACCCTATACGCATCTTCAAAAATGTAGATGAATGTGAAATATTGGTTGGAAAGAAAGCTCGTAGCGTTTTTTAAAATAAAAGTACAAACGCATATATACAGTGTCTATACGTCGTTACCAAAACCGAAGACAAAATTTACCGTAAAAATTTCTTTACTCACGATTCTTCGAACAATAACGTCGCTATTAAATAAAATAATCAAAGCGTCGGTTATAGGAATGCCGAGCACTGGGACATCTACGCCATCGAAATTTCTCCTAGCCTAGTAGAAAAATTCACAGTCGACCGATCAGAGAATGTTAGCAAGGCTTGTTGATCTCACGGTTGGTTAGCCGTAACAGCATGCACGAGAGAAGAGAAGCCTGGCTTTAGCGACACGCGACCCACACGCGGCGCAATCTCCCTCTCTTTGATTCTCTATGTGCCCCTTTCCTCGCCTTTTCTCGCTCGGCCTAGCACGCACTCTCTAACCCTTCCTTTTCTCCAACTGCGCCCGCGTTCGTCCCGCCTGCGTTTTCCACACGTACTCCGCCGCGCACTGGCTACTCCAAGGCTCCAAGAGACACACGCTCATCGGTTGCGAAGGGAACGCAAGACGGAAATAAGATACGACACAGCTGATACGCCTTCGTCCGCCGATTACGCGCTAGGTGTATGCCGGAGATTGCCGATGATGTCATTTCCAACTATAAACCGCAACGCCAAGTGCAACGCCGCCGCTTATATGTCCGCTGGCGCGATTTTATTGGGGATACGCGAAGAGGATGATAAGAGGCGCGGCGATTATCGCTTTTCGGCCACTTTTTCGTCGGCGAACACGGGCACCGTGGGTCGTCAACGCGCCCCCCTTTTCTCCCACCCCTCGCCTCAAGGCTCGTATTTTTTTCCCCACCGCGATCTTTATGCTCCGATTGTGTACGTACCACGAGTTGCCACCTTAACGTATCGTGGAATCGCCGGTGTCGTGAATTACCGCAACGGTCACTGTTACCACGAAGCTCGCGGAAAGTAAAAGTGGTAGTCTCGTTGAGGAAATTTCGAACGTGGAAACACAGGGCGGCCATATATATATAGACACTAGATAGACAAGATAGACTAGTTCCGTTGGAACTTGGTCGTTCGGTTTCCGGCTGGTAGCCGCGTCTTTCTTCAACGTTGCGCCAACGTTTCGCAAACGTTCCAGTTTGCATCTTCGTACTCCGTACACAGTATCGGAGCACCTAGCCCTGAAGATGCAAACTGGAACATTTGCGAAACGTCGGCGCAACGCTGAAGAAAGACGCGGCAACCATCCGGAAGCCAAACTACCAAGTTCCAACGGAAGTAGTCTATCTAGTAATACTATGATCCGCGAAAGTCTTTAGACATATATCCATATATATATATCTATATCTATACAGGTACAATAAGATTACGTAGCGTGGCAACGAAGCGGAACACTTGTAATCCGAAAGGAAATCAATAGAGTATAGTAGTAACTTATTTCTTATTCTCGTTTCGAGCAAAATTTGCCCAAGTTCGACACGGAAATTCGTCGATGCGCCGTTGGTGGAACGCGAAACGTCGAACGTCGGCCGCGTAATTGACTTTTATCACCGCGCAACGAGTGTTCCTGTACGGTGCATTGTAATGTGTCAGGCTGCGCCGCGAAGCAGTTTATTAGGCTGCTCGAAAGCGGATAGTTTCGCTGGGCTGGGTTCCGATAACCGCGGAACATACGTTAGAACGCATGCTTGGCCGTGGACGCCGACGAGCCGCGTACAGTAATCTCCGTGTCGCAACGTATCGCCGTGAATGAGTTAGCTTGCGATAGCGCAAGCATAATTCCGTAGCTCTCCGATCGCATAAACTTCTATCTTCGCGCGCCGAAGTACTCGAGTCCGCTGTTGTTTACAGAGCAGAAGAAATAGCTTAGCTTATTATGGGATCGATAAAAGTTGTCTCGTAGCGGTTACAAAAAATAGTTGCGCATACTTTGCCTGTGGATCTTTATAATTAGTATTTCGATAGTTTTGCGAGCTCGCTGTGGATGATTCTAAATAGGAATTGGTTTGCACTTTAGTTTATTATTCTTCTGACAGAAGTAAAAATTATCAGAGTTTCAGATGGACGTATATACTAACGCAAACCTAATCCAATTCCTTAACTATTACACCTATTCAAATTTACGTGACTACTTGTTACGAACCAACTACACTTTCCCCACGCATACCAATTACATTTAAATCACGATTATTAAACAATATAATTTACCATTAATAATAAGTAATATTAATAAGATATTAATAAGTTATTAATAAGTTATAATAAATTACAATAAGTAAACCGGACAGAAAGACGAACACGCGCCACAGGTAAAACGGGACCGAAGTCAGGGAAAACCCACGAAGCGACGCTCGACTCCAGCCCCTTTTCCTGACCGCCGATTGGTCGGAAGCAAGGTACCAAAAGGGTATATATATATTTCCGCAACCTGCGAAAACATAGACACGTTTTGTACACGCACCAGAAAATACCTACAAGGACACTTCGTTCAACATTTCAATAAAATAAAAGGAGCATCCACGAAAATCAATAGACAAATCTATTTTTCCCAAACCGGCGGAAGACAACCTCAACAGTTACGGCCCGTTCCGTAACACTACTATTGGCTGTATACGAGACCACGTGCATTATCATCGATATAAAAGTGGCGAATAAAGGAACAAGATCGATCGTTCTTACTTCGCGCGTCACTAACAATAACATACGCAAATCGTATCTCTGTTAACTAAGTTGAAGAAACGAGACTCGAATAGAAGTTTATTTCACCCGTAAAATGCAACAGCTTTTACTTTACATTGAATATCGTATCTTTTCGCATATTAAATTCTGCACCATTGCGTCCACCAATATTCCCCGCGATCGCGCGAAACTACGCAGCGTAATTATTACGAATATCCGCGCAAAGCTTACCAGTCGCCTCGTTCAATTCGAGTTCCGTTCGTTTAACTTTCGTCCGATTATTATTAGCAGTGCCCACAACCTTTTCACTTACGAGTTTCAATTGTGCTAAAGTAGTCGAGCGCAAAGTACTTGGTCCCGAGAGAAAGATTAATCCGAAGGCGCAAGGGCCGCGATAAATACCGCGTGTAACAAAGTGCCCTCAATTACACGGTAGACAGTCTCTGAATGCGAGCAAGAATTCGAATCAATATTCGCTCGCGGTCGAAGGGGATCGAGATGGAACGTCGCGATTGAAAGCACGGCGCAACGAAAAGGAAGAAGCTTGTCGAAAAGTCAACGGGTACACGGGGCAAGATATTAAACAAAACCGTGTAGCGACGATCGATGCTACCGATGCGATGCGTCAGGGCTTCCCTTCTCTCGTTCGTCCCTCGCAAGTACCACTTCTATTTCGTTCCTTTTTTCTTCCGATCCTACGGTACGATGCTCCGTGGGCGGAACATTATGTAGCTGACGAAAGAGAGTCCGCGCGCGGCAGATCGATTTGCCTGAATCATCGTCGAACACAGTCGATCTTGCGAGCTCGCCTCGTTTTCTTCGTCTCGATCCTTCCCTTCCCTTCCAGGTGGATCGCGATCCAACGTGGGCGTAACGTTGCTGAAAGAACGCGAATCGCTTCGATTGAATCATCCACGGGCGTTCTCGAAGCTACTGGCCCGAATCCGAACCCTCGAACGAATCCGGAATCTTACCATTGTCTATTGGGAATCGTTCTGCGATTTCGTAGTTGCTTTAGTAACGGATGCAAGTCCTTCGATATCTGAACGAAATCTAGATCTGGAGAATATTTACGTGAGATGCTGGGATCGACGAAGAATTACGATAAGATGATGGATTTCTGGGGAGTAGATGCGGTAGTTGATAATTGTGAACAGTAATGCGATGCCTGCTTAGAATCATACGCTGTTCGAGAATAGAAATGAAGTTTGAATAGATCGTTTGGAATTCGAATCTCTGGTGTATCGTGTCGACGCGTTTCGATACAGAATCGATCCCAAAATTCGACTTCGTTTGCAAGAATCGAACATCCTTAACGTTTGAAACGAAAAGCAAAGGAACGCTGAGTTATTAGCCAATCTGGCAGATTTTACGAGTGTGTTTAAGTAACAGAGCAATCGAATGCGTCAAAACCTGGTCCGATTGGTTTACCGCGTTCGGTGCGTGTTTCAATTTCTTGCATAAAGTATGTTGGCAAACGCGGGGAAGAAGCCACGTCGAAGTTAAGTTCGGAAGATGAAGTACCGATTTCACTGTGTCGAAAGATGCTCGTAAATCGCGTGCGCAACTTCGTGAACGGCAAGGGATTGGGTTGCAAATCGAGTGCACAGTATTTGCTGCTTATCGGAACAGCTTTGCGCGCAGTAATAACAGGGCTTACGGACTAATTTCGGCAATTTTATAACGGATTCCCGAAATCCTCCTTTTCTGCCTACTTTCTTCTTCGAAGTACGGAGCTTTCGATACGCTCGCGGTGAGAGAAAAACAAGTACCTGTTTAATGATCATGAATCAAAGTAACAGGAAAATTCTTACAGTTACAAAGTTAAAGAGTTTCGTTAAGAAGTTACACGATTGGGTTTTACCTACTTCTCAGTTTCGCATTTAACCCTTGCACGACGAAATTTCGGATTTCTACGCCGTCAAATTATCGAGTATTTGGATTTCCAAACGTTCGAGTTATCGAGCGTTTGGAATTTCGAAGCATGGAAATTGCTAGGTCTTTCAATGACGACAGGTTTAGATTTCTCTACGTTTAAAATTCGATTTATATTATCCGTTTCCGACGAATGTAGTCGACGCAAGGAAGAAAAATATAGATACGTTGTATACCGTTATATACGTATTATTATAATTCCCAAAGCTCCGAAGCGTTTATTAACGATATTGATTTAAACGTTCCGTTGTAACAATCGACGTACGCCCACAAAACCTAAACAATAATTAAGCAGCTATTTGTAAACGCCAGTCCGCAAAGGGTTAACGCGTTGACGCTGGCGTGTACCATCGGTGGCTCACACATGGATGTCCCATCGGACGACGTGTACCATTACACGTTTATGACCATTAAATTGATTTCGTAAATAGAAAGAAATTGCCATATAATCGAAAACTAATTTACTTATCAATAATTTCAAGAATTTAAAGTGGATTTATTGAAATAAACTACTATTTATTTAACTTCAATTGAATAACTACGTATTCTTAAAAAGAAATCAAAGTGCTATTAACCCTTTGCGGACGAGAAGTAACAACACCTATGGAAGTACTTTAGTTTTGAATGTTGAAGTTCTTCAGTTTCCAACTATTTAATGCCCAACGATTTTAAATGTTTTATTAATGTATTCAGTATTCGTTACGTTAAGGTTTACGCTTTAAATGTCAACACGGGTTCAGAAAACCAAAAATGATTAGGCGACTATTTGTCGACGCTCGTCCGCAAAGGGTTAACGAAGCCGCTGGACGACGAAAAACGTGAGTTACAACGCCGACGTCAACGTGTTAATGTCCGTATACCTAGCGTTGAACAACGCGAATCCCGATATACGAAACTCTAACCAGAAGACAATGCAAGAACTCCCAAAACAAGGTTCATCTCGCTTGGCGGATGAAAAGAAAGGATCACAATTAGGGATCGGCTGAAAGTGGAAGAGTCAGTGCATACGCAACGTTAACGCAACGTAACGCAACGCAACCGAGCCGAACCGAACCGAACGCATTGGAGCCAGGAGGCTTTCGTGCAGCTACGCGGAGACGTGGTCGTCGTAACAGCCGGTGAAAGTCTTGCCCGGCCAGGATGATTGATGTCGCGGGCGCAGCTCGCTCCGGCCGGACAAACCTCCCTTCACTTCATCGCTGACTTCGAATTCCTTGTTTTATCGGGCAAGGGCCCCTCGTGGTATAAATTTCTAGCGGTCGATAGCGGGCATTTTTGACTCGCGGATCGGTTCGTGAGAAATGTCGTCGTTGGGAATGCTGATCCGCGGCCGCCTCCGGGATATTAATAATCGGCTGCCGGAAAAATCGACAAGTGGCCGCAGTCGCGCGCAACCGTCGATCCAATAATGCTTGCCCGGACGCTTGCACACGAGGATGGGAAATCGTTCACCGTTGCGTTGCGGACAATTTTAGGACCGGGGGATCTTGGACCTTGCGATTTTGAATCCTTTCGGGTGCTTCGAGTATAGAGGAAGCGAGGCACGCTTGGAATACCGGTTTGTTTAACCATCGACGAAGCATAGGATAGTCTGTCCGTTCTTATATAGAATCGTTTGCGTTAAAATTATATCGTATTAGCTAGAATGTTGACAATGAGTAGACTCCCCCTTTGTTTTATACTACTTTACGCGAAATAGATAAAAGTTGGTACATCGTACTATAAGAAAACTAGGAAACTTGTATATTTCAAATTCACGATACGAACGAAAAAGAGAAGCTACCTGAAATGTTGGACTAACCGAAAGATGACATATAAAGTACCTGATTATGGCGCATGGTAATTTGGAATACCGATGTTCCAATAAAAACAAGTAGATAATAAAATGATTTTCTTCGACGATCTAATGAGAAACGAAACCCACAACAATAGGTATAATCATCTTAGGTACATATTGATTTTAAGCCTTAAAATTGTCTCGCCTACAACGCGACGTTAATACTCGCTCGCGAAACACAGGAATCGCTACGAAACGACGTTCTTTCATTCCTCCGAGTCGAACAACGAATGGGTTAACAAACAACCAAACCATCGCACCATCGGAGCCTTCGCGGAGGGCAAAACTCCACGCCAATTACCACTCGCAAAACCTGCAACGAACGCGAAGCTCGTCAGCGGGATTTTAAGCGAGCCCGAGGGTTAAGACAGAAGGGATTCGAACACCCAACGCGTCCCACCCACGAGCGAGAAGAGGATGATGCTCGCAGGAGCGGAGCAAGAAAACGGGGACCCGGTGAAAAGTACTACCATTGATCCAGCGCCATATTTCTCCAGCCTGGACTTTATTATTGAGGAAGCAGCAAAAGACTGGCGAAAGGGTGGGCGGGGGTTGGGGTTGGAAGTATTGAATTCATCGGTGTACGCATTGTCGACAAGATATACGAAGCTGGGGGTTACGGGTTAAGTGGAGCCTGTACCTCCGGTAAATAAGTCTCCCCGTAGCGCGTCTGTTCGCGTTCGCGTATACGTGTGCGCCGCGTTGTCTTGGCGGCCGTTACGCGCGTGTGGAAAGTGCACGCTGCCGGCCGCAGCGCATAGGCCAGGCCACGCTTTCACGGGGCAATTTATAATCGTACCCGGGTTCAATGGAACCCGGCCGTGTGGGACGGCCGAGAACAAAGGGACACCCCGTGGAAGCTAGGTGGTTGCACTCCGCGACGACCACCACCTCCGCGGCCGACGCTTAATCGGTGATTAGTCCCTTGGGAGCTCCTTTGATTCCCGAAGTTGATGTATCTTCGCGTCCGGCCCGAGCTTTCGTTCAATAGCGAACATCGTGGCCGGGCTACGCTGGCGAAGAGGGGATCGAAGGAGAAGACGTTTAGCGAGTGGGAGTTGTGGACAAGCCGGAGACAAACTCTTCTTTCGTATTGGGGCTCGCTTAACCCTTTCAATTGCGGATGCTTAACCCTGCTAAAGATCGCAACGATGCATTCGATGTTTGGAAATCGATAGCAGCGTGATCGGCAATGTTAGGTGATTCGTATAGGGTTATCCAAAAGTACCTACAGGATGTTGAATGAGAATATCTGTCAAACGCCATATTTGTTAGTAAAATAGAGGTGAAAAAAGTAAAAATTGAAACGAGAACGAACGAAGGTAATAGAAATAAAAAACAGATTAGAAAAGGGTAAAGCAGAAAGGGAAAGAAAGAAAGTGAAGGTAGGTGTTCCTATAGTCTATTTTGGATAACCCTTTAGTATCGAGGATAGAAAGCGATGGTTTATTTTGGAAGTTTTAATTAGTTAAAATTAATATCAGGGTTAGTAATACGAATAATATAATAATAATGTATATATAATTATATTATAATGTAATATATATATATATATATATAATATAATTATATTACAGTAAAATATATTAAAATAATATTAAGGTTAACATTGAAAGTTTAGCGCCACTTTACGATAGATGAAACACGAATTGTTCGACGATAACGCAACGAAGAAACCGACCGATGGAAGTCGTGCTAGGCAAATTACTCGACGAATATTTGGATCAATGGTCTACTTGATCTACTTACACTCAAGCACAGGATCTTTAACATCTTGAATCATTTAATTGATTGCTCACACCACTTCTCGAACCAATCAATTTTTAAGTGTCGTTTAAAACTTCGCGTAACGCGGATCTGTTCAGCATTAATTTTAATGGGACAAACGTAGGAGCTTAAAACTGTATTATCAGAATTGTAAGGACAGTTAGCGAATTTGGCAAGCGCTTAAACTTCTTCGCCTGTAATATTTATTCTTTCAAAGCCCCTTACAATTGATAACCCTTGTCTCCTACGTTTGCGAGTATTTTCGAATACGTTATGTAAATTTCACTCGACGCAAAAAGGCTGCAAACCAAAAATAAACGGATCCTTGTAGCGAGGCGAATAAACCGGATAAATGGTTAATCGAACGCAAAGATATTCCACAGCGGCGCGAGGATCGAAACTCTCGAAAGGCGAAAGACGCGTGAATCACCTGGGATTACGTAGCGCATGCAACCCGGAAGCGAATTTATGCGCGTGAATCCCGTTGCTGCATGCTTTGCTCTCGATTTGGTGGCTCGACTACGCCCACAGTCGGCTCGCCGATATAAAACGGGGAAAAAGAAGCTCCTTCATTAACGCCGCTGACTTTTCGACAAAGGATCGAACACGGCAAGTTTACGTTGCCTCTCGCGTACACGCTGAAAAGGGGGGATCCTCCGTGCGTGGACATTGTTTGTACGTGAGTTACAGGAACGAAGCACAAAGCGCCGGTTCCAACCGACCTATGACCCCGCCTCTAATGAGCGGCAAAGCACGGCTATTGTGAACGCGCCTTCTTCGCGGAGCTGCCTCTCTTTTCTCCTCCGCAGCCTCCGCAGCCTCACCCTGCCAGCCTTAAACGTGCGCTAGCACGATTATTTCGACGGTGCACTCTTCCTATCGAATAGAGATCGAATGTGCGAAACTATGCTTGCGAAGGGACCAATATTAGATATTTTTAGGCTTCGCGATTATTTTGTTTACATTGATTTCGATGCTTTTGATGCTTGTTCGCACTATTCGCGAGGATTAAGTTTCCACCCCTTCGCAATGAAGCTTCTTATTCATTGAAGAACGTAAAGGAATTTATTTATTTATTTATTAAACGGGAATGAATCCTTTGGTAGAAAGAAGTTCCTTTGGAGAGTAGAAGCAGCCTGAACTATGTTACCAAGTGTAACGACGATGCAACGGAATCGAACGACGAGCACGAGGCCCAGGGAGCAGCAGAAATTGGCAAGATTTATCCGCCGCGAAAGCGGTGATTATAATTAGCGGAACGTTCGATCGTGCCAGTCCAAACAACCGGCACCGATTTCGACGGGAAACATTGTTTCGACTGTGAGCGAATCAGCGTGAAAATAACAACACTCGCATGATCGATGCCGCGTGCAAAGACGCTTTCGTTGCACATGCATCATCGTCTACGATGAAGAAGGAGGGATCGACGATGGCGGTTGAGGAACGAAAGAGAGACGGAGAGCGGAACGTCGGTCCCAACTGGGTCGATTTCGATGCTCTATAATCCGGCAATGCCGCCGACAAATGGAGTGCTAAATAATCTCTCGACGAGAGTGGAAAAAGGAGCAACGAGGAGCACGAGTCCCGGAGCGGAGCGGAGCGTCGCTTGGGTAATAAGTCATCGAACAGCATCGAAGATGATCCTTCGGCGTATCTTAGCCGAGGATCCGGTTCACCGGGGCAATTTTGGAAATTGCCACGATTAATTCGCGAAATTGCGAGCATTTTCTCTCCAAATGGACGTCGAACACCATTTTAGAGACCTTTATCACTGCTTTACGCTTACGCGGTGCCTATCAACGTTTATTTTATGCGCGTACCGTGATTCGTGAAAATATTTTGGTATTTTGTTTAATATCAATCGAATCGGCACTTTATACGTACCCGTACGATAAACTCTTCTGACAACGAGTGAAAAGCGAAGCGAAATGTGAGAAACTGTTTAATCGGACAATATAGGAATAGTCATAGAGATAAACATGTATGAATGCATCGTAAATTGGATATTTTAAACCCGGTTACTCGACGAGGCGTGGTACGATTAATGTTAATTATTTCTTTATTTACGGATGAAATTCTATGGTTGTATAAATATGATTCATAAGAACGGAATACATAAAGGTTAATACAAGTGGTATACAACTTTACGAAGTCAATAAATTGCACGCAAGTGTTAAGTGTTATTATATCTCGCTCATAATAAATTCACAATTAGACGAAACTTCGTTAAGCGTTACTGTATCTTGCTCACAATCGGTTCGTAATTAGTCGAAACTTCGTTAAGCGTTACTGTATCTCGCTCACAATTAGTTCATAATCAGTCGAAACTTCGTTAAGTTCTATATATATCTCGCTTACAATGCGTTCATAATCAGACGAACTTTCTTTAAGCGTTATTATATCTCGCTCACAATGCGTTCATAATTAGGCGAAACTTCCTCAACTGTTATGGTATCTGACTCACAATTAGTTGATAATTAGACGAGACTTCGTTAAGCGTTAGCTTACCAAACTCTTGGAGTTATAAACAGAGCCGCAAAATATTTTAACAATGTCTATACTTTGCGTTTACTATATATATATATATCAGTTGTTCTAATTTAGAGTATGCCTCTTTAATACGGTCTCCGTATCACTGCTACCTTTCCAAACGGATTGAAAGAGTTCAACGTCGCTTTCCACGCTTAGCTTCCTTACGTATGTCCCATCCCATGTCATTATTAGACCACAACTATTCACCGTTTCAAAGCAAGCTAAATCTGCTAACCCTAGAAAAGAGACGTGCAATGCTTGCTATTGTATTTGCATATAAAGTCTTACATAGCATTATTATATGACCTGATATCTTGGCTCTATTTCGCGTAAACTTCTCACCGGCGTCCATTACAAACAACATCCTTGTTAGAAAGCAATTTCACCGCACGCAATACGGCGAATTTAATCGTACAAACCGCGTAATGTATTAACGTTAACCCACATTGCGGAGCATTAAATATATTTTCCGCGTTCACGTGTGTGGCGCTGTAGAGAGGGGATAGGATAGGAAAAGGAAGGGTGTTGCGTTTCGTCCTGGGCCTGCTAGTGGACTCATCAGTGCGGCTACCTAGCAGGCCCTGCCTTAGACTTGGGATATTGGAAGGAAGGTTAAAGGCGGTATATATATGGACGAGGTAGTTGGAGCGAGTACTTTCGAGAAAGCCTATTTCGTATGTCCCTCTAGTGGTGGGTGCAGGAGAGCCGCCACACGTGTTTTAAGCGTCAATTGATTCGCGACGCGTCTGCCGACGACTAAATACTATTCCACGCTAAAGGGTTCCCCTTTTTATGCCGTTTATCGAATAAATAAATAAAAGTATCGGAGCACCTAGCACCAAAATTGTTTGTGAAACGTCGGCGCAACGCTGAAGTAAGACGCGGCAACCATCCGGAAGCCAAACCGACCATGTTCCAACGGAACAAGTCTAACTTGTAATACCATGGACCGCGAAAGACTAATATCCAAAAATAAAAGTGTTATTACATCTGGCTCGCAATCGAACGAAACTTCGTGTTAAGCGTCACTATGCTCCGTCCGCGAAGGGTTAAAGGGTTTCGTCGTCTACGAACGATTCTCGATAAACACCGAGCACGGACAGAGATCGTACACGCGCAGAGAGATTGTCCGCGAAGAGGCACGTGTGCGTGTGCGTTCAAGTGTTCCGCTGCAATGCGTGCAGAAGAGAGAGCACGTGCGTGTTCGCCCTTGCGTTCGATTCCCGAGCCCGTGAGTCACTCTCTCGTCAGGGCCTGCGCTTGGTAGCCGCGAAAAACTGCACGCTGCACTTCGGGAATGTCGTTGGCATGTACAGGGTGTTCCCCTTTGCTGCCGTCTGCCTGGCCGACAAGAACGGCGACGGTTCACCTCGGGATTTCGCTTCCCCCTTTCTTCTCTCCTTTTTTACCCCCGACTCGCGGCCCTTTCGAAGAACCGCCAACAGTCCAGGGCTCTTCCTACTCCTATCGAGAAGCTTCTTCGCGAACCGCTGCTGCATCGGGGAAATCGTACTCTTCGCGGAAAAACAGTTTCTACATCCGCCGTGCTACGATGCTTCGAACAACTGAAGGATCTCTGGTTAACTATCGAGTTATTTTATCGCCAGGTGGTAATAGATTTAGGCGTACAGTAGTAAGTTAGAATTTAGGGTGGCTGTGAATTATGGGGCGGTGAAAACTTTTGGGGTAATTTTGCTTTAGGTGTTTTATACGAGGTGGATCGGCATATTAATTAGGTTTATTATTACCGGATCGATTAGAATTTCTTATCACGAGTTATATAATTCACAGGTAATAATGAGGATCTTTAAGTTGACGATATTTTATTTTTTCCCGTGCCCTTTTTTTAATAGACAACAATTTGGGCGGGTTTACTAGTAAGGAAGATAATCGAAGTGGTCGCGGTAAGTGGTACCACTCTGTGTATAGTACAAAACCAATGCGATTTCGATTCATTTCACAGTTAATGATCATATTAACCCTTTCGCTATCCTGTTCGTATATATTTCGAGAATGGACTGACATTTGTTAAAATTATACTTATATTTCTTCCTGTCATGCTAAACTGTTGGTAGCGAAAGGGTTGACGATGTATTCATTGTAAATACAGATTAGCTTCGTTCTTCAGATATTATAAGATGCACTTTTCTTTGAATATTTTCTGTACCTTTGCGTATTTCGCGTATCCTGTGCATCTTTTGCGCGTTCAGAATTTCCATAATTGTATAAGAATCCACAGTCTATTTGTTACTCTAACATACTCGTTCTTACGAGTTCAAATTTCCCATAAACGTCCCAAAATGTTACTCCGGCATTCATAAATTTCACACGATCTTACGCGTTCAAATTTCCCATAAACGTCCCAAAATATTATTTTAGAATTTATAAATTTGACCACTTCTTACGCGTTCGAATTTCCCATGAACGCCCCAAAATAATATTACTCCGGCATTTATAAATTTCACACGTTCTTACGAGTTCGAATTTCCCATGAACACCCCAAAATATTACTTTCAAATTTATAAATTTGACAAGTTCTTACGCGTTTGAATTTCCCATGAACGCCCCAAAATAATATTACTCCGGCATTTATAAATTTCACTCGTTCTTACGCGTTCGAATTTCCCATGAACGCCTCAAAATATTACTTCGGCATTTATAAATTTCACACGTTCATACGCGTTCGAATTTCCCATGAACGCCCCAAAATAATATTACTCCGGCATTCATAAATTTCACACGTTCTTACGCGTTCGAATTTCCTATAAACGTCTCAAAAATCCGCCCTCCGTCAAGCATCCATCGAACGATCCGTCGTCCACCGAAAAATCGGTCGTATCTGATCGAACAGCGCGCGTCGATGAAAAGGAAGGAAGCCACCCAGTATAAAACGCAGCGGGATTCGTGTGGACGCGTACACGTGTACGTATACTAGCGAGCATGTTCCTCTGGACGGGGCTCGTCAATGTGCAAGTGGATCGGAGATCGAAGGATCACGAGCGAGAAGAAGAAGAAGAAGAAGAAGGCAACGACGACGACGACGACGACGACTGAAACGACTAAGAGGACGACGCGAAAGCAGGGAGATCCTCTCTCCCGTGGCAAGAGAGAAGAGAGAAACAAAGAAGAAGAGATAGAAGCAACGCGCGAGATTTATTTGCCCGAATTTCGACGGGCGGCCGATGCCGTGGCCGCTTCCAAGGAATGCATTTCGCATTCGGGATCTTCCACGGAATATGTTCGTCCGCGACGGGGTTGAGGTTTCTGCTTCGATCTCTCGGCTCCGGCTAAACCAGTCACCGAGGTTTGTTATTGTTTTCGAGGGCCACGGACCGTTCTTGCGATCCGTTCCTCCTTTTCCCACCCCGCTCCGTCCGATTCTACAGATCGGATCAAGTGTACCGCGAGTAGATGCACCGGTAAATGAACGCGCGCCAACGAACGAACGTTATCATTATTATTTCTTCGTTTCTCCAGTGGTCGGATCCGTATACTTTTCGATGCGTTAAATAAACCAGCTGTGCGCCAAGTTTATTCGGGGTGTCTGTTACTCGTTATAGTCTAGAAACTTGCGAACTGGGGTAGATGTCCCACGTACTGTCGGTGTTCCTATAATAATATAGTAATCCTACAGTAACCGTCACTTTAATTCGTTTATTTAACCCTTTGCACTCCATAGATATCTCAATAGGGGACGATTGAGTGGTAATTCTGACATGCTTCTATGGCTGTTGTGAAAATTTAAATTGTTACGTGTTGCGTAAAGAGGAAATGTTGTCTTCAATTTGCTCCGTTTTGAAAGAAATTAGAATCGAATTGGCGAATATGAATAAGTATCGTGAATCTTGACTTTTGAGGAAATTTATACTTTTATACGGGAACGCGAAGGGTTAATAGCGAAATAACGCGATCAAGTATCGTGACCAAAAAAATTCCAATACTAACCCTTTGCGGACGAGAAGTAATAACTCTTGTGAGAGTACTTTAGCTTTGAATTCCACGACTTTGACTTTTCACGCTTTCGAGTTCGAAACTATTTAATTTCCAACGATTCCAAATGTGTATTATTACGTTAAGTATTCATTGCATTAAGTTCCGTGCTTTAAAAGTCGACATGGGTTCGGAAAGCCAAAAAATGATTAGGCGACTATTTGTCGACGCTCGTCCGCAAAGGGCTAAATTTGGACTCCATTTTTATGTAGCAACATAAATACAATGAACGTTGCATATATGTTTATAATCAACATTTAAAGATAAATATTAAGAAGTGCATGTGTCGTTTGAGCATAGAAACGCGACTAACGTACTCCAAGTAGAAAGTATGGCAATTTTTATAACGCAGTAAAGTCGATGATTTTACGGTTTATCTTCTATTTGACAAACTGACGTGCTAATATATTTAACGATCATTTCCATTTAAGTGACAACTTTTCAAATGACAGTACGAGGGACATTGTACAATACTTTGTTATATATTTTTAATGAATTAGTACTTAATGCATCATATTTAATAGACGAAGGAATCATCGTAAATAAAAGAGATGTTAGCTAACGTTGTGCTCCAAACCGAAATTATTCGTAGGTAAACCAACTTCTAAAATAATTAAATGAAGTTGCGCGCGAAACTTAAAGTGACAGAACGTGGGATGTTCTCCCTATATTGCATATTTGGCGTATAGCAGCATTTCGTATTTGTGCGTGTATGTTATTATTATTACTAAATTGCCGATAAAACTTTTTGGCCAACCTAATCTATAAGCACTCTATTATTGCATTACGTTTGCCGTATTTAATTATCCGTAAAATAAGAGCGAATTGCCAGTAAAAATGTTTGGCCAACCTAATCTATGAGCACCTTATTATTACGATATATTTGCTTTATTCAATTACCGGTAAAATAAGGGTGAATCGGCAGTAAAACTGTGATTCTATTTTTGGAGATTTAACGGTAAACCGGTAAACCGATTTACCGGTATTACAATCACTCTGCAGCGCGTCGAAAAAAAAGAAAGAAATGCATTCAGGATGCTGCGAGGTTGTGGATTTTTTCCGCTGCCAGGAAGAACTAGTCGATCGTTCTTCCCGCGGTCTGCGTGAAACCAGTAGTGGCAGCTTATTCGGATGATGTATGGGCAACGATACGCCGTGTAATTAGTATTCCACGTGAAGAGGATTCGAGTCGTGTATCTCCATATTATCGTAATTATGTTGGGAGAGGACTTTGGAGGATTCTCGGCGGGAACCAGTTGCAAATACGCGGAGACGTTTACATATCTCGAAAGGCGTTAACTGGCGTTTTCTGTGGACGCCTTTCGCGTTCGTGTCGAGCGCCATTTCGCGGCCTGGTATTAATCGAATCGATAAAATCCAGGCAGTCCATGTGTAGGCTACTTACGAACGCCAGGCACGGAATGAGAAATTCAAAGGGTTCGTGTACTAACAGCGAAAGCTGAATCCGTTTCGGTCGATTACGCTGCGAGCAGGATCTCGAATGAGAAGATTCGAGGTCTGGATGACGCTTCTGCTAAGCTATGCCATGAATCTTTGATGCGTCCGGTAATTTGTTTATTCGGGTATTTATTTAATGAACGCGATAAGGTTCTGTTAGTATACGATACGTAAAATACGAAAGAATAGAACATATAGATGAGTGTGTATAATATAATGAAAAGACATAGAAAAGCGTTCGAAACTTTGGGGATTCAAAGCATTGAGAATTGGGGGATTTAGAAATTCAAAGCATAGAGATTTGGAAGCTTTGGAAATTCAAAGCATTGGGAATTCGACTCTTTGGGAGTTCAAAGCATTGAGAACTGGAAGCTTTAGGAGTTCAAAGCCTAGAGAATCGGAAGCTTTGAACATTCAAAGTATTCGGAATTCGATGCTCTGGGAATTCCAAGCATTGGGAATTCCACGCTTTGGGAATGTAAAGCATTGGGAATTCAAATCATTGGGATTTCAAAGCAGTGCGAATTCAAAGCATAGAGAATTGGAAGCTTTGGAAATTCAAAGCATTGGGAATTTAAAGCATTGGGAATTCGACGCTTCCAGAATTGAAAGCATTGCGAATTCAAAGCATAGAGAATTGGAAGCTTTGGAAATTCAAAGCATTGGGAATTTAAAGCATTGGGAATTCGACGCTTTGAGAATTCAAAGCATTGGGTATTCAAAGCATAGAGAATTGGAAGCTTTGGAAATTCAAAGCATTGGAAATTCGACGCTTTGGGAGTTCAAAGCATTGAGAATTGGAAGCTTTGGAAATTCAAAGCATTGCGAATTTAAAGCATTGCGAATTCGACGCTTTGCGAATTCAAAGCATTGTGAATTCGACGCTTTGGGAATTCGAAGCATCGAGAGTTCAAAGCATAGAGAATTGGAAGCTTTGGAAATTCAAAGCATTGGGAATTCGACGCTTTGGGAGTTCAAAGCATTGAGAATTGGAAGCTTTGGAAATTCAAAGCACTGCGAATTCGACGCTTTGGGCATTCAAAGCATTGGGAATTCAACGTTTTGCGAATTCAAAGCACTGTGAATTCGAAGCATCGGGAGTTCAAAGCATAGAGAATTAGAATCCTTGGAAATTCGTCGCCTTGAGAATTCTAATTAAGCGTTTGCTAATACGACGTGCGGCAATGCAAGAGTCCCGTGAATGCTGCCATGAATCATCGAAAAAAGCCATACCGTTTAAACGAGGGTGTCAGGCGTCCGACACTAGAGGAAACTTCCCCTATTTCAAGATGCTCTCTGTAGCGGAGCTGTTGTGAAAGGTGTCGTTAACGGAGAGGAAGAGTGAAACCGGCGAGAGGCTGTTATCCGATCGAGGGATCGGCGATCGAGCGGTGATGTATCGTTTCCGATCGGCCTCCCCACGAATCGGCGCTATTAGGCCGTTGGCCGCGGTTTTTACGCTCGAACCGAGAGATTCCGAAGCACGGGCGGGCCTCGCGATGCGTGTCCCGTAAACGACGGCATGCACAGCGTTTAACTAATGTGTCCGGGACCGGTCCCGATCGCATTGATCACCGTTCCGAGACTAGATTTATGTCGACGAATGATTCACGGCGTGATTTACAGCGGATTGTCCGGCGAACGCATACTGATTGACCATTTATTCCGCTCTCCCGCCATTCGCGGCCCACTAATCGTTTATTGGGTTAAGGTGAAATGTTCGTCGAGTCCTCGGGACTTCGCGCCGCTTTTCGCGTCCCCGAGACGGGAACCGACCTCTTTCGGTTTCGGGTGACCATTCGAGAGACGAGGAAGCATTTCGCGTCGGAGGACTTCCCGTTTCGACGCGAAGAGCAGCGATTTTTTTGATCCTAGAGCGGAAAAAGTGAGGCGCGAATGATTCAACCCTTTGCGGACGAGAAGTAATGACACTCGTGCGAGTACTTTAGTTTTGAATTCCACGACTTTGAGTTTTCACGCTTATGAGTTTCAAACCATTTCATTTCCAACGATTTCAAATGTTTATTATTACGTTAAGTATTCATTGCATTAAGTTTTGTGCTTTAAAAGTCGACATGGGTTCGGAAAGCCAAAAAATGATCAAGCGACTATTTGTCGACGCTCGTCAGCAAAGGATTAACCACTTGCACTCGAAGATCTTTTTACCGTAAAGAACTCTGGCAGTTGGAAGTGGATGTATTAGAAACTTGATGGTTTTTTGCATTAAGATACAAGAAATATAATCGCTCCATTTGAATACTTAATCTATGTTTTATTGCAAACAATTTAATATCGAATTTCAAGTTTGGTGGTATGCCGTTGTAGCGTCGGAATCAATTTAACTTTCAGTTTCTATTATTCTAATTTTTCAGCTGTTTCAATCAATCGTTCGATTACATCGTTAAGATTATCGTTCAGTTATCAGCGCAACGCAAATACGATATCGAACAGACGATAACGCTTTCACGCTTATCGTTCATTTATCGGAAGCAGTGGATGATTTCATTTTAATTATTGGCAGAACATTTTTTTTTATTGCGTAATCGGTATACAAACAGCGCGCGATCGTTGCTTACTCGGCGAAACTTTCATCGCGTTACGAAACCGATGTCTTGGACGATCGGAAAAGATCCTTCTATTTGCATGCGTCACGAGATTCAATATTGACTGCATTTCTAATGTAATTATCTGAAAGCGGATCTTTATGCAAATTAAGATCTTTCAAAATGAAATTAAGAAGAAACGAGATTTAGCCCTCTATTGCATTCCGTTCCCGATTCGAAGCTTAATTTCAAATGAGTAAACATTTTTTTTTATATTTCTATAAGTATAGGGTTATCCAAAAGTACCTTTAGGATGTTGAATAATAATATCTGTCAAACGCCGTGTTTGTTAGTAAAATAGAGGTGAAAAAAATAAAAATTGAAAACGAGAACGAACGAAGATAATAGAAATAAAGAAACAGATTGGAAAAGGGTAAAGCAGAAAGGGAAAGAAAAAGAGTGAAGGTAGGTGTTTCTATAGTCTATTTTGGATAACCCTTTACGAAGTTCTCATATGGAAGCGATCGTAAATTTTACCAATATTTCGTTATCCATTTCATTACCATATTAATGTTTAAATAGAACAGCAGCGATATATATTTTTTTGGAACTCGTCGTAAAAATTCATACGATAGATGCGTACTTTATCCTCCAAATATTATAACTTGTATTTTACTTTCATCGGCTTACTTTTCATCGCGTATTTTTCGATCGATACAAGTTGCATTCCGTGTCTCTTAACGCATTTAAGTTTCCTATAAACGCGTAAAGATCCCTAGTCTACTAATCCTCGTAAAATAGAGTAAATGTACCACGTACTGCCACTTTATGGTTCGCGCGTAACTTTATTTAACTATTTGAAACATTATTTGACGTAAAGATCGTTCCAGTTTCTCATCATAATATCGTTCAACCGCTCTTCTATTTACGAACATTCCTTTTATATGTTCAATATAATAAATGCATTAATAGTTACTTGATACGGTACAACAAAGTCCACTGTCCTTCGTACTGTCACTTGAAAACTTTTCATTTGAATAGAAACACGTTTTTACATATATTAACACGTTAGTTCGTGTAACAGATATAAGATATATAGTAAACGTCGCGCATTGCTGAATTATCACACGTTCCATACTTTATACGTATATTGGTCACGTTTTAATATTCAACAGCACATTTACCTACCAATATTTCGTTATAAATATTAAGTGTAAACGAATATACAATGTCTATGCGTTGTCACGTAAACCGAAGTCCAAATTTAATATAAAAATTCGTTTACTCACGATTCTTTATACGTTACTTCGCTATTAACCCTTTGGCCTACAATAACGAGTTACAATCGTGCTATGGATTCGTGCACGCGTTCAACGAAAACGAATACTGTTGAGAGTAGAATTCAATTTGAATTTTGATCCTAGCTCCATTTTACAGGATTGGATATTGTGAAATAAAACTCGTCTACGGTATCCATACGTTTTGTACTCGATATGATATGAAAGCTATCAATTAATACCAGGATACGTAGGTAATTGTTGAATATTTACAGGCTGTGTAAATTATTCGAGCAGGGTTCAATGAAAACGCTATTTATTGAAAACACAAAGTTAGAGAAACGATACAAGATTCGAGAGCTAGGTAGTGCAACTACTAGCTTCGATCGTCCGCAGACTACTACCTCCCGTGTCCGACTTCAACGCTTTTCAGCTACAGAATTTTCCGCGAAACACAAGGGTCCTAAACCGCTTGCACGGCAACGCAGTGCCGGTAGTCACAGGGTGGGTGCAACGCAAGCCTCGACTTTTCAATTGTCAGGCAATATCAAGTAAGCGTCGTCGCACTCTCTCACCAGATGATGCGCAGACCTTCATAAAAGCGAAAGCTAAGGCTTAAGTTAAGAAACAGCCTACCTGGGTTTCAAATACTGTGTCCGAAACAGGGGCACACTTCAACAGTAATAAAATAATTGTATTACAAGGGGTTAAATAAACTATTTCAAGTGGCAGTTATACGAACAGTTACGGTACCTGGGTCATTTACCCTATCCACCCAAATCCACATTTGCAAACCACGTTCTAAACTCTCAGAAATAGAAGCTACACCGTCTTAGACCTTTAACAAAATTACCCGTTTCATTTCTAGCCGATCGCCGGTGAACCTCGATGTATCGAAACGGTTAACGAAGGCCCCCGCAGAAAACCGCGTTTTTCCGGACCGGTTACTTAAAGAGTCGAGAGAAACAGGGGCCGTGGAGCCGTGTGTATGCGCGCATGTGTGTGTTTTCTGTCGGCGAGTAGTCCGAAAGTCCCGCGGGACCGCTCTTCCTCCTTTTTCCGATCTCCGTCTGCCCGATTCGTGGCTCGATCACGAAGGCAGGGCACGCGTCTCGCCCGTAGAATGTCGTCGTAACGAGGTGTTCCATCCCTCCGTCCCCTCGGCCGTCTCGCCGGGCAAGATCGGCGAAACGAAACCCGGTGCGGAGGGACAGATTTCTCGTCCTTCGTCTGGTTCGTGTCCAGAGGTGATCCCTTGCAGCGGCGACCGGCAGGGACGAACGTTTAAATTAGGCAGGGAATCCCGTGGAATTCACGAAAGAAACGTAGCGGCCGGCATTCCGCGAGGTTTTGATACGCCTTCGGGCTATTGGTCGTCGGGGTACCATTAGCCCTTATGCGGTGGGAATGACTCCTTAGGGCCCAACCGGTCAGCCTTCGCGCGGTGGGTCGTAACCGCTTGCACGCTCTAAATCCTATATTTAATCGCCGCGCGGCGAATTCGCCCGGTGATCGATGAGGTCGCCGATCCGCGACCATCCGCGTTCGATACGCGTGCCAGAAAAACTCGTTGCTTGCTCTTCTCTCTTCTCTCTCTCTCTCTCTATATATATATATCTCTCTCTCTATTTCTGGCTTTGTTGCCGCGTCGCCATTGCTGCATTGTATTTTAGCGCTGCGAACGGATGGACGATGAGCAGATTTGGGGTAGGGGTTTACATCCGCGCTGATTTTCGATTTATTATGCGCGCTTCAGCGAGGCGGAGTTTGAACGATGTTTCGCTGTTCGGCGTTGAAAAGGTTCCACCGAGTCACTTGGTCTTGTTATCGGTGATTTTGATTCGGTTCACGCAAATAGAAGATATATGCGTGCGTATTTGAGCACAGATTTATTACGTTACGCGCAGAATTTATTAGGTTGAGTAATAAGTTGGCTCGCGTTTCATTAAGATAGTGCGAAGAATTATTACTAGGCTACGCGTGTTTATGCATTTGTGGGTGATTTGAATATGCAAAAAGGCGCGGAATGCGCGCGATTCGGAAAACTGCACGAAATATTCGATGGAAAGTGCGAACTATTTTATTTCGGGGATGAAACAATCCTTCGTTTGTAATCGAAGATTCGAAATGAAGCCTTCCTTTATTTTTCACAATTTCTGCTTCGACAATTCATTTCTCGACTCAATAATTGAACATTTAAAACATAAAGACTTACTACGTGTTCCGATAATCACCAAATAAATCTTCGCTTCTAACCCTTTCGCCACGACGTCTTAAAGCTAAGAGACCACCGCATTTCTCTACTGTCTTTATCACGACAGAAATAGTATCTACAAATCCGGATACTTTCATACTTCGCACAACTACGTGCAGTCTAATAAATATACATAAATGAGAAGTATAGATTGCGCTGCTAGAGAAAGTATAGTAATATTGGGTTGCGATACGGACTTCGGTTAATTTTCCTCTGCGGAATAATGCCGAATTGGAGAAGCGAAAGCCGACGATAACGATGCCGTTTTATTGTTGCAGAGTCTGGCCACAGGTTGGACAGCGGCTCCCCGTTCTGGAGGATTCAGCTCGATCAGGATCTTCTGGACACCATCAGCGCGATATACCCGGAGTGGTTTAAGGTAAGCTGCTTGTTCCTACCCGTCCCCCCGTCGCGATCGGTGGCCTTCGAGCGTCCTTGAACGAAATCCCGGATAACGAGGTGCGCTCCTCGTGCAGGACTACACTAACACCCGAGCCTCGACCTCCTCTTCGTCCAGTACTTCCGGTGGTCAGTTGAACACCGAGGGCATCGTGGCCGCCGACACCAGCGCCGTCCTTGAGCACAAGGTCGTCAAAGGTGATCCCAAGTCGAAGACCAAGGTGAAGAAGGCGGACAGCCTGAAGGACAAGGAGAGGGACAGGAAGGAAGCCAGACGCGAATCCAAAGACGAGAGGTGATTACGCTATGCGACTTACCGAAATAGAATTCGTCTCGAGTGATTGACCTCCTCTTCGCCGTGCAAAAATCTACGTTTCATCCTTAATGCGCGAAAACTATTTTTCACACGTTAATTAATAAAATTCGGTTCCAATTCTATTTGCAATATCGATTAATAAGGTCGAATATATTGTAAGCATAATATTTTAGTGTTTTGCATTCGTCGCATTGTTAAAGCGGTAAATAGCTAACGTTCCTGTGAACATTTTTTAAAATATTCGTATGGCAAGGGGTTCATAAAGCAGCACAGGAAAATGGGTTCTTTTTTTAACAACGAACAGTTGCACAATTTATTGCTCGCGCGGTGATCATTGTAGAGTAGATGTACCACGTAGTGACACTTTAAGGTTTGCGCGTAACTTTATTCAACTATTTTATAACGTCGTTGACGTAAAGATCGTTCCAGTTTCGAACATACGATTGTCCAACCGCTCCTTTATTTATGAACATTTTTTTATACGTTCAATATAATAAATTCATTACTAACAAGCGGCTTTCTATCCGCCACGCTAACGATGTTTGCCGGCCGATTTTTCCTCTTAAAATATCCCATCGTCCAGCGGGTTAGTTTATCCGAAGTTTCCGGTAGTTAGAGCCGCGCGTTATCTTGGCGTTTTATTCGCGTTCGCGCCACGAGCGACGCGGTTTTACGCGATCCAACTCGCGGCTCGAGATACCGTCCACCCTTTCAGTGTTTCGCGAACGACCGCGCGAATATCGCGAACCGCGGCACTCTGCGACGCTTCGCGAGATAAACCGTATCGATGTTACATCGTTGCTTATCGCGCGCGTTAAATCATCTCGGCGCGACACGCGAGCCCAAGGATACACCTCGCTGTTGTACGCCTCGCCAAAGTGCTAACGTAAATAACGTTTAATAAAGCAAGAAGATAGCGCGGTGCCGGCCGAAGATCGTAACAAAGTTGCCAACGCGGATCGAAACTGCCTCCGCGCGTAGTACGTGTTTTCTGATAAACTTTAATTGGACACTTTTGTTGGCGACGTTCGGTTGCCCGTGGAAAAGTCGATGTTGCGTGCAGAAATACGGGCGGATAATGGAGCTTCTTTCAGAGATAAAACGATCGTGTCCGCGGCGTGTTTTCGGCAGCTTCGAGACGATCGCGTGCGTAAATATGGCGGAGGATCGGTGTCGAGTGCGTCGGCTTGATATCGAGGCGTTGCGGATTTTAATGGCGAAAACTGGATAAACGCGGGATTCGAGAAAAATGTGCGTGCTATTCGTTGAGTTGTAATTCGTGGGTCAATGAAACTGTTAAGGTAGCTCAAATTCGTTTACTCATATCCAAGAAATAAGTTCAATCGATCGATCAACGTCACACCTGTATCTTTATATCAATTATTTTCTCCCGTCATCGTTGCGTGCGAAAAATTTGTCGCACAATATACACACACACACACACACACATGAGGCGCAAGCAGCTAACTATTTGGACAATAGATGTCGCGCATCTATTTATAAGCGTAGATTCGAGGCTGCCTTATCTATCGCTTATCTATTCGCTGAAAGGTGTTACAGTTATTCCTAACATTGGCAAACTAGCGATTAGGGGACTTTAGGATATATAAAATTGGCCATTCCACGTGTAACGACCTAATATATCGCAACCCAATAGACCCATTCTCCTTCGAGTATCCATCGAAATCTCGTTTCCTCGCAAAAACAACGCCCACGGATCCATCGGGATCTATCCCACTAGAATCCCGAGAAGAACTTCGCTCCCCTATGCCATAATATCGTCCCCCGATAATTTCTTGCGGCAGAAGAGGGTCGATCACTCGCGCGACTCGAAGATAGGAAGAGGCGATCGGCGGAGAAGAGAGCGAGGAGGCGGTTTTCGTCGCTTTCTGATGAAAACGTTGCCATCCGGTTGGATACGAGTGTCGATTGATCCGTCATTCCTTCGTCATCTACAAAAACACGGCTGGACGATGGACCCGGGACCGATTGACACTCGTTTTGCCGTTGCTCGTTCTCCTTTTCTCCTCCTTCTCTCTTCCTGTTCCTCGTGACGCGACGTCACCGCGAACGCATTCGACTCCGTTCGACTCGACCCGACGAGATTCGATTCGATTCGGATTCGGATTCGGATTCGGATTCGGATTCGAATTCGACGCATCGACGTGTATGAAAGATTAATTCACAAAACGGCACGTTTTGCTCGTTTCGGTCCGCGTTCGGACCCGCAGGGACGCTGGAAACGGTAAGAAAGGCACGAAGCCATCGCCGCAGCTGGATAAAGCGGCGGACGTGGCAGGAAGGAAGACCGCGGGTGTTCCAGGATCGGGCGGAGAAATGGCCGAGGGTAATCAGTCGCCGCCGAAGGCGGAGGTCGACGACTCGCCGCTTCAACACGCCATGGATCGCAACAAGGAATGTGAGTACATTTACATTTTATTGCTCCCTTTTTGCACGGCTGCTGCCCTTGTCGTCGCGCTTTACGACCCTTAAACGCGAACGCTGCGGCTTCTTACCGGGCCGCCATCGACATCGCCTTTAGCCGGTACAGAGATTCGTGCCTCGTCAACGGGCATCCGTGGCGAGTCCCTTCGCGATTTTCTCCACGAAATCGCCGACGCCGATTCACCGGGACGGGACGTTTTTATCCCGTCGCAGGCGGCCACCGATGCGCTATAAGCGATCCGGTAACTATAAGCGAGTGCACACCGGTGGCTACTACACGCGTGCAGGAGCGCGCGTTGGTATCGGTGATCTCGCGACGCGAGACGAGAGTTCCCGAGAGCGGATCGTAACGGAAGAATTTTATCGCTCGCGATCGCACGCGGTTTATATCGTTCGGGCGAATTAACGTTTTTTTTCGAGCTACGCGACACAGCCTACAACCAGGTGTGTCGCACCTTTTTATTGCTTACAGGACATTTTTTATTCCGGCGAGTTTAATTTTCTCGTTCGCTTGCGTTGGCTTTCGGGGAGGATGGAGAATTTATAGGGCAGCGTAAAGCTCGATGCAGTTTTGTAGGTGTTGGGTTGTAAGATAAATTCGATCTTCTTTCCTAGGACGGTTTTTAAGTCTTGGAAGTTTTTATTATTGTTATTATTTATTTGTGAACGGATATTAGCCTTTTTTGGACGGCGAATATAAAACGTAATGAAGTGAACGGAAAAAGTAGACATGTTTGCAACGCTGAGAATTAATATTAGCTGGAAACTCGCGAAGTTGGTTCTTAAAAATGTGTAAAGAGCCGGAGAAAAAGTCAATTCGATTGTTTAGAGAGCGCGACGTGGCCAAAATGCGATTAATTGGGTTTAACAACCCGTACGCGGATTTGGACCTGGATACGCAGAAACGCGATCTAGATTTAAGAGCGCGTTCGAGTGCGCAGAAGTTTATTCGACTCGAAAAAGGAGGAGCAAGTTTTGTCAAGTCGATGCGTATGAAATACGATGCTTACGCGATGTTCGACGTTAGTCGGTGAATTCTATTCTACGATGAACTCTAATTCTATTCTATTCTACAGCTACCCAATCGTTAGTTGCAACGAATTGAACTAAAGAGGGAGAAAGTTCCTGTAATCTACTAAGAAAGTTTGTGAAACATTGAGAATAATTGTAATAAAGTTACGAGGTTCTTAATATTTGGGAAGATGAATGCGCGGAATGTTTGCGTAATTTCTTTTAAAAAGTCTAAACTTGTAAAATATGCTAGGAGAACTAATGACAATATAAAACTGGCATTTAGAGAAGCATATATAAATATTGGAATAGTTGAATGTTTATTTACAAACTTCAAACATGATAATCTTTCATTGGACGGTAAATCGCGAAGTATATCAAAATACTGTGCACGTGGGGATTCTTATCGGTATATATTAACAAAATGAATTAATTATATATAGAAATATAAATTTCCCGTGAAATTTTTTTATTCATTTATTTATTATTATTATGTTTAATAATAATAAATGGTTTTTCTTTAAAATACAATTTTGGTTTCCTTTTAAATACAACTAGTACTATAGAACTGTTACAAGAATAACAGCTTCGCAGTATAAGACCGTATAAAGTAACGCGTAAATAAATAAACGCTGATAAATCCGCGAAAAAGAATTTAAAGTCGTTTTGCACGTTCCATTTCTCCGCTCGCTCAAAAGCAACGCCATTGAACAAATCGGATTAATCTTTCGATGAACCCCCCGATGGTTTCTCTCCAGGCGATTGCCTCTTTACCGCCGTGACAAATTACTATTCCACGGTTAACGCGAACCCGAACGATATTTGTATCGTTTCCTGCCGCACTCGAGAGAGAGCAAATCTCTGTACGAGCAATGGCAAACGATGAACCGGCAGAAGCTTCCCGTTGCATCGCGATCACGTCCACGCCCCCGATATGCGTCGATCGATCTTGGCTTGCAGCGTGCCGCGGAGGAGGAAGTGTCGCTTCTCGACGTCCGGAATAATCGATGAAAACGGCTAACGGTTCGCCTTGCCGACGACGACGTTCGCTTCCGATCGATGTTCGCCCCGCGCCGCGTCACACTCGGTTATTATGCGAGGCAGCCTGTAATCGCGCAACTGTGTTGCCTGCAACACACCGCGTTGCAGTTATCCCCGCTGTTACTCGAGCATCCGCGAGCCAAGGGCGCGTATAATCCGCGGGGACGCGAACGGAGTTTTGCTTCGATGCGCAGCCCTCGCCGTTGGGGTATAAAGTAGCAAGAATTTGCGGCGACGCGCTTAGAGGAAAGCCGTCGTCTTAAAAACGCAGGTGTCTTATTCTAGTGTAAATTATTAGAGTTGCTGCATGCGACATTAAAATGGTAAGGGTTGCTTCTTATCGCCAGCCGATCACCGACTCCAAATCCGTGACCGTTTTCGCGATATTTATTTATTTATTTATTGTAACGGGCAAAAGCCGACGAAGTAGAAGAGTTATTGTCTCGTTAGCCGCTCGTGCCTAAATGGCAGGCTTGCGATGCCAAGGCTATGCCTATTACTCGCAGATGTAGGGGTGCGGGTTCCACTGCGAAGGGTCACGCATGTCGGTGTTATATGCGGCGGGTTTGGAAAAACCCCTCCTTCACCACTTAAGGATCATCAGGAGACGAAGTAGAAGAGGGAAAAAATATATACAATAGCGTTGACACAACAGCATTGACTCATTAGATACTGCTGTTAAACCATAGAGAACCTAACAGCCGCGCCAATTCCCGAAAACAGCCGAACAATAGGCTCAAGTTTGAATACGTTTAATTTCCTAACAGATTGACATGCGTCCGAGAAATGAATAAAGCTTGGGCAGCTAGCTGTGACTAATCGTCCGCATAGGATTAAACAAACGAATTCGAGTGGCAGTTATAGGAACAGTGACATGAAGTGTGTCCTTCTATTTACCCTAGTTCCCATCCGGTGCATCGGGAGGTCTCATTTAATTTGAGAAACCACCGCAACGAAAGGGTTAATATCGAAGCGACCGTTCGCAAGAAAGTTATACCGACCACCGGCGCGAGTCGGACGTAACATCGTCCCGACATCGGTTCGAGCAACACCGTCGAACAACAATACAGCGAGTGGCCAGCAATAACTCATCGCGGGCCAGGTACGCGCGGGCTCTCGACGCCGAGGCAGAACGCACACGCAACGATTCTCCTCCGCCGGGCTGTTTCCAGCCGGCGACGGCGGCGGCGGCGGCGGCGGTGGTTCAAGCACCGGGGCAAAAGACGCGGCAAAATGTTGCTGGCCGAAAATTGATTTCACCCGTGGCAAACGAGCCGCGCGGTCTCGCTTTTTACGCGACGCGCTCGCATACGTTATCCCCCGCAGCACGCGAGCGACGCGAGCACGATCGATCGACGTATAAATACGTCGAGGCGGAGACGCGCGGTTAACCCCCGCGGTGCGTTTGTTCCGCGTTTCGTGGCTGTGTCTCTTCTTCAATTGGATCTCCTCCCCCTCCTCGTCGGGCGAATCGTAACGCGTAACCGTGGGTAGATGGGTTTCGAAGGCCTCATTAAAGTCCCGGACCACCGGCCGCACGGTCTTTAGAACGTCATTTTGTCGCGTTTATCGGCCGCCTTTTTCTGCAATTACTTTTTGCCATCGGGACGGGGCCGAACTGAACGGTGCGCGATCTCCTCACGCACACGTTCGACACAGAGAAACACGTATCCGCTCCGCGAATCGAGTATCTACCTGTCAACAGTGGCGTCGACCTTATTTTTTCGATCCCCCTCGGCAACGGTTCGAGGTGAGTTAACCCTTTCGTTACGGTGAATTTGGACTCGCCGCGAGTCGACGCACCGGCGTTGCGAACTGGTCGACGAATGTTGCTGATTTTTTTTTGAGTTAGCGACTTTTTGCGATGAGTTAACGCGGGAGAGAATGTTAAACAAATACGAATATTAAGCAGCAAGGGATAACCTAATGTATTAATATAATGTTATTTGCTTAATTTTTAATATATTACAATGTATTAATAACATTATTAATATGATGTTATTTGTATTAATATAGGGTATAATGTAAATTAATGCGATGATATAATGTTAAAGTATGCTGTCGTATTTGGTGAGATTTGGTAATTAACCCTTTAGCAATTTAGTACGAGGAAGATTTGGGTAAATTGTCGAAGATGGCGCTTTATATTCGATATCCTGAGTTATATTATACGTTATATTAGGTTGGTACGAAAATATAATTGCGGCGTTTTAGTATCGTCGTTTTCAGTTAAGCTGACGCGCGTATTTATCGAATACAATTATAGGTAGACTGCAGATTTTTATGCAAATTAAATTTAGACATGAAACATCGAAAGCTGCTAGAAATATCAATCTTACTTTTGGTCAGAAGACAATTATTAGCAAATGTACAATTCAATATTAGTTCGATAAAAAAAATCGTCGTGCAAACGAAAGCCTCGAATGCAATTGACATACAATAACGAGTCACGCTCGTGATACGAATTTACGATGTTGATTGAATGAAAAGAAATTCTACTTCTAACGAAGTTAAATTTTAACTTGATTTTTAGTTTCAGGTTATAAGATTGAGAATCGCTAGTTACAAATTAGATACGTGTATATCCAACGTTTGAATGCTTTGCGTGTAATATTGAACAAAGCTAATGAGTAATTTACGTGTCATTAATACGAACAGAAATGGTATGGCAAGGAGTTAAGAGCAATTATTAAATTATCAGAGCCGCGTAAAGCTGGAGAACTGTTGCAGAAGAACCGTACGTTGATCATTCGGCATTTAATTACTTCTCCGCCAGTCTGATATAGGGTTATCCAAAAGTACCTTTAAAATATTGAACGAGAATATCTGTCAAAAGCCATGGTTGTCAGTAAAATAGAGGTGAAGAAAAGTAAAAATTGAAACGAGAACGAACGAAGATAATAGAAATAAAAAACAGATTAGAAAAGGATAAAGCAGAAAGGGAAAGGGAAAAAGTGGAAGTAGGTGTTCCTATAGTCTATTTTGGATAACCCTTTACATTCGCGCGGAACCATTGCAACTTTCGTTCCCCGCGTCCTTCCATTGTGCCAGAAAGCGACTGGAATCTCGCCCCCTCAAGAATCGTAGTCGCAATGTGGAATATCCAGAACACCGCGTTCCCGCGAGAAGGTTTTCCCGCGTGAAAATGCCGGTGGGCCGCTGCCCCCGTAATTCCGGCGTCACTGTGTACGGAGACAAGTTGCGCGCACCTTCTCCACAAGTGCTCTCACCTGCGTGCGTGTACACCGCACACTGGGACCGCGCTCTCCGGACAGCGATACTGTTAGGCCTGAAACACGCTATCGACAGCCATGGGCGTTCGAATCTCAACTTTGAAGGAGATTCGAATTTTTCGAGACTGTAAAGATTCGAATCACTTCGAATCCGATTCGAAGCGTTAAAGCTTTTGAAAGTTTCGATGGTCTTGATAGTATTGCATATCTTATAGGTCTTGAAAATTGTGGAAGTCTTGGAAGTCTTGAAAGTTTCAATAGTCTTGAAAGTGTTGATAGTCTTTATACTCTTGGCAGTCTTGACTATTTCAATGACTTTTCTATTCACCAACTGGTAAGTATTTTGATTATTTTAAACAATATTATTGACTTGCAAAAGATATAAAAACTTTGAAAATTTCCGAGACTTTCAAGACTTCCAAGACTTTCAAGACGATTATGATTTTCAAGATTTATAAAACAATCAAGACTTTCAAGAGTTTTAAGGCTTCGAACTAGATTCGAAGCGATTCGAATTTTTCAGCAGTTTACAGACTCGAATCGATTCGAAGCGATTCAGATCCCATAATTAGCTATCGAACATCGAACGACTCACGTTTCGGAAATTCTCGCACGCCCCGAAACACGGGAACGTTCATCGTTCCTTTTGGATATGGGGTTATTATGAAATCAAAACAAAATCTAATTTTTTCGTAACCACGTTATATTTATCGCTAGGTTGGAAGGTATATTTTTCAGGCACTGGCTTCTATCTACGACCGACTGCTGCGATAGTCGAAATTACCTTCGACCCCGCTTGGGCCTTCAGGCCCTTGGTTGCATATCATAAACATTCCCCATCGCTGTCTATTTGACAATATACGGATGGAAAAGAAAGCTAAGGAATTTATTTCTCAGAACCATTCCCTGATCTGCATACATTAGACTTAGTTTTATATATATAATATATATATTAATATATATATATATATATATATATATATATATATATATATATACACATACATATATACAATAATAAATATATGGAGATTGACAACGTATCTTGAGTTAGAATTTGCTTACGTCTGATAGAAGCAAGGAGCTTTGCGATAATTCCGATAAGATTTCCGGAGTATTCCAAAAGCGTTAACCACAGAACGAGTGCGATGCCATCCATTTGCGGTGAGCAACGCAAGATAAGCGCCTATAAGCACCAAAACAGTATTCAAAGACTTAATATAACATTCTAGATTATTTCAGTCTAAAATCCACTTAACGCATTATTTATCGGGTGCCGATTAATAGGCTTTTCCTATAAATCCCTATAAATCGGTCTTTTGTTCTCTATATTGTCACTAATAATTTAACCGGTAGATTAATATTATTAGATTAATCTTCTACAAGATAGAAATCATCCGATATTATCGAGTGTAAGCATAAATTGACCGGTCTTTTGTTTATCTTAACACTTCACCGACCGGAAGCCTATTACTTGGCACTTTTTTTAATTATATTTTTCTATTTGAGGAAAACCATTACGTTTAACGTCGCGTGCAAATATTAGTCTAAAAATAATCTCCAATATTTGTAGGTGCAAAGCAAAACGATGTAGATCACCGTTTCAAGAAATTGCAACTTATGCATTAACTGAAACGGCTCGAAAATAAATGTTCTTATGTTCAAAAAAAATAAATGCACGCTGATCGAAGCCCAATATTTAACAGGCGTATTCGACACTGTAAACGACAGTATTTGGAAGATGAAAACACGTGACTTATGTAGCTTTGCCTTACAACCATATACATATATAATAAAAGGAGTAATAATGGTATAAAACGTATAAATCATAATAAAACATTAGTGTTCGAAAAATAGGAGCGATTATAACGATATATCCAAAACTTAGCCGGTCAGTTTCGTTCACGAGCAGTTGGTAAAGCGATAATGCCTAGCCGGTAAACAATGCGTTAAAAGATCCAGCAAAGTTGCACGCTATTTCCTTCTCCGATTCTTTACAATTACGCTTCAAAGTTAATTACTCCATCTTAACCCGTCTTTCCCTATCCTTCGTATCGAACTCGCTCCCATCTCTAGCGATCGGATCGTTAGCGTGTTTCGGGTCTTAATACACAGAGGGAGAGAGAGAGAGAGTGAGAAGGAAAGACTCGACGGTGAGCGCGAATATTCGTGCGGACAGGTAGGTGCACACCATCGAGGCTGTACGCGAGTATAAATATACGAGAGACAGGAGGCGTGCCTATTTATAACGGTGATATCATCGACGATTACCTACGCTTTCGCGTGGACAATCGTAAATTCTGCTGGCAGAAGGGTGCGGGCCGATTTGAGACTTTACCGAGTGTCCCTCGCGATCTCTTTCGCTCCTCTACCCGCTCCCGTATCCGCGCGATCGTCCCGTTTCTCTCCGTTCGGACAGTGTCTTTCTCCAGGGGGACTCTAAGTTATCTCTCTTTCTTCGCGCAGCGACGCCATTATCCGTGCGCCTGGACGGCAGGCCGGGTGTGACTCAAAAACTTCCAGACGACTTCGAATCGAACTCCGGGAACCGCGAGTAATTTAAGGTCGATCGGAGACTCGATAGGAACCGTGTGGGCACACGCGGAATCCTTCGATAAAATTTACTCGGGCATTTCTACGCTTCGGCGTTTAGGGCTTTCCTCTCGTATGGATTCGCCGGAAAGTTGCTGCAGTCGCCAAGAGAACGTTGTTCGAAGCTTCGATTGCATAGGTTTAGAGGATGTTTTTGAGGAAATTTGTTGAATACTTATTTATTTCTCTTATTTGTTCGTATTACAACTAAAGTTTGTAAGTCTACCGGTATTACGAGTTTCTTTAATTCCCTTTCTTATCGCACTCTACACTCTCTACGTCAAACAGTATAGTTAAGGAACCTCTGGTCAAGATCACGCATTAGCACACTCGCACACCATTCACAGTATTGCTAATTACTGGGACCCAAGAATTGCTATTCGCAATGCTAATATTTGCTAGCTACTTGCAACAGAAAGACATCAATTCGTACTGTATTTTGACGATGTTACTAAATGTTTAATTCGACTATTATTGTTGTTACTATTGTTTGGTTGAACATTAACAAGTGTCCAGTAATTTATAAAGAGGGGTGTACGTGTCGAATACGTCAGCTAGGTAATATTAATCGGAATTAACTACTCTGGCAGTAGAAAGTGTGCATCTGTTGGTAGATCCGGAAAGAAAGTCAAGATTAGGCTTACTGCCTTCGCGTAATCGCGTATCATAGCGAAAAGGTCGCTCTTGTTCGCGTCGAATTATTCCGAATATCGAATGATCGCGTAATAGCCCCGAAATTTGATTAAAGAGCAATCCGCGATGTTATTGGCAATCTTAAACACATTTTCCTATTCTTCGAAATTACCACGTTAAAGCAGCTTACTATATGTTGTTACGTATTATCCAATCTTCGTATTAGACTCTTTAAAATCCGTATAGCAAATCACAGATTTATTCGATATTCGTCTCCTTAATTACGAATCATTCTAATAAGATAAATTTATCGTATTCAGCTATTCATTTGCGGTTCAAAGAAGCCATATATTAATCGCTATACACACTGGAACGTTAAACAACCATAAGGAGCCGTCGTTAAGCAAGAAAAGACTTGAAACGCGTCGCTGGAAATGAAGAAACGTTCCAATTACACCGTCAAATAAACGCGCGATGCGTAAAATGGCTTCTGACAGAATCCGGCGATTCGTTGCTGCATTTTATCGCGGTAGCCGACATTGTGCCCATACGGTGCCATAATTTCGGCATACCACAACCGCGTGGAACACGTTCCAGCCGCGAGTCAGCTTAAAAAAGGCGGCGAAAACGGAGTTTGTTTGGGGTATTGCGGGCCGGCGCGGCGCCTGGATTCCGCGCCTTCGCGTACGCGAAATCGAGCGCGTGTCAGCTATTCCAAAGTCTCCGAAGCGTTGCGTTCGATGAACCGAGCGGAGAGAGCTTGGTACCGCACGGTTCCCGCGACAGGGACATCCGAACGACCGTTTAGTAACCGGAGAATGCTATTACGAGGGTAATTATCGGTCGCGGGTACAAGCAGGACAACGACTCTTCGAAAATACGCGCCATTAACATTCGCCCGGGGACCGAGCCGCCGCAACGTTTCGTAATGGAAAATTATGTCAGAAACATGGCCGAGCGGAGGCCTCGTTTTCAGCCGCCAACGAGCCGATAACCTCGGCCCGGCCGCGGTCGAACGCTTAATGAGACATCTTCATTAATGAAACGTCCCACGCGACGAGCCTCGTTTTCCATTACAACAGCGCCCGCTGTTCCACGATACAGGCTTGTTTTTGTCTACGGCGTTCCTCGCCTCGCCGCGCGGGGAAACTCTCCACGAGCGGGGACACATTTTCACGAAACGTGAATTTCGTAACGAGCGGCTAATTGGCTCCGACGACGATTAAAGCGGTACTTAAAGATTTCCTAACGAAACGCGCGGCGGCGGCCCACCTTCTACATTTTTTAACTCCACGCGCGTTCGTATCTCGTTTGTTTTTTTTTCTACAGCTTTCGAGCGACGCGGCTTCGAAGATGCATCAAAAGTACGATTGATCGTTTGTTAAGCTACGCGATAACGAGTTATGATTTTGGAGACGCGAATTCGTACGTCGAATTAACGATAAGATACTCAACCTGCAACGAAGTCGGATTTTTACTTAATTTTTAGTTTCAATTCGCGAGATTGTAAATTGTTAAAGAAAAATTATCCACGTTTAACATTTGAATACTTTCATACGGTAGAGTATGAAAGATTAGTTAATAGTTTTCGTAGCACCTATTGATAGACGATTAAGATTAGTTCGATTGACATCGCCTGGCGTATCGAAAATAGGTCTGTCCTTTACTTAGTCAATGGTACAATTGAAATTGGCCCAACTAGCGTTGCCTGGCTACTTAAAATGCCATTCGATTCCTCTTTAATTCTCCGGACGCAGAGTCCCACTTCCAAAGGAGGCTTGCGGCAAGTCAACCACCTGTTCGCGTCTCACGTGAACTCGTTAAACGTTCCAAACCTCTAGTATGCAAATCAGCAAGCTGTCGTAATCGCGGTGCCCCAAGTTGGTCTCGGCTCGTGCTCGGCAAAAAAAGTCCGCGCGAAGATCGTGCGCCTCGAGCCCCGGGAGAGGATCCCGGTTGTAACGACCATCCTCTCCGCCATTCCGCCGTTTTTCTTCCCGTTTACGCGCGACCTTTTGACGCGGGCGGCACCAGTTCGAGAGGAATCGACGCGTTCCGCGCCGTCTCTCTTTTTCCTAAGCGCTAAAAGTCGCTCCGGTATGCCTTTACCGGACTTAATTATACGGCCGAGTTCCCGTACGCTTTGAAAAATCCATTCCACGTCCAATTACCGGGGCGGCGACACGAAAAACAACGTTTTTTTCTCTAGTGGCTCGCGCGTTGTTGCACCAACGCCCGAGATCTTTCGAGGGCGCTTACGGTGAAATTAATTAAATGAAATGCAGCGCTGGATCGTAACTTTCGGCTCGGCACGCCGTAAACGCGACCGACGTCTTCTGCGGCCTTGCACGCGCGTAAACGCGCGCCTTCTCTCGCGCGGGACGTCCCTGAGTAAAACTTGGGCCAAGTTAACCCACTTCGGAGGCGAAGCCGGCGTGGCCCTTCGCGCGAATTATTTCGCGCGGCGTAGAGAGAGAGAGAAAGAGAGCGTAGGATGCGGCCGAGCGCTCCCTCGATCTTTCCTGTCCACGCGTTCGAGTCTCCCAGTGCTCTGCGTCGCGCCGCGGCTGTTCAACGCCGGACGATTTCACTTGCGGCGCTCCGCTTTTTCACGCCCCTCCGCCAAAAGAATCTGCGTAACCGCCGATGATTTATGACGCTAATTATGCTAGGCTACGAACGTTTATGCAAAACCGTGTCTTGAGAAAAATAATGGCTTTTCAAAGCGGACGGTATGTATTTCTTCAACCGAGTTAGTATTCGCGATACTATTCATTATTATTATAGATGCAATTAGGGGGAGGGAAAATGAGGTTGAATACGTATACGTTTAATTGTATCAATTAAAGTCAACATAGGCGACTGGAAAATAATATTAATGGTCCCTTATCTTTGACGCGTTGAGTGCCACGGCGATTTTATTTGCTTTAATAAGACGCATAATAATTATCCACGTATTTGTTTTATTAAGAAACGTGGCTATTTAACTTTTCTACGATACCTTCGATAGTATACATTTTGCTGGTGTAACACGAAACGCAGTGAAATTTCTAAAAATGCGATTGTTCGTTTGATCCGAATGCTTTAATTAATCGCAACGTCGTCGGTCATCGGTTACGCCCATAACAGTCAACGCTATCCGCTATTCCGTAAATCTAATGTAGAATATGGCTAATTTGCCACGCAGTTTCGAAGCGTTTCCAATAGAAATCAATCTTTTTTTCCGCGGCACAAATTCATCGGTACAAACGTAAAGACGACGACGGCGCGGCGGTTTGGCTTTAAGAAAAATGTACGGAACGGTTCGCTGTTAACGGAGATAAAGCCGGCTTGGTTGAACGGAGACAGACTCCGCTCATAATCCCACACGTGTCGGGCATAAATTACCCGGCGATCGATTTCGCGGATCGAGAATAGTTCCGACAATCTCGTTTACGTTCTATCTAATTTATCGCGTGTCGCGCGCGTGTACTCTCGAATTAACTCGGAACGCGGCGCGGCACGGCGCGGCCCGAACGGAACGCAACGTAACGGGGTTCGCTTGGCTCGGCCGCTCGCGAGATAACCAATCGCCGGGACTGGTCCACAATTCATACGATAGTGTGTAACCGTGACAAAAATCCGGCGGGCTGGAAAAATCGAACGCGGACACACGACGCCGGACCGGAGAGCGTTCCCCGCGCCGTGTACAGGGTGAACCACTTCGAGGGAACTCTTTTTATTATTCGTTGCGCTCACGAGTGATCCAGTTATGTGGAAAAGTTGGAGCCGCGAGATGCGGGAAACTTGTCGCGCGGGATTCGATGTTTTATTCCGCCGTCGGTTCTTTTTCGCTGTATTAATGGCTTCCTTGTTCGCACGTTCGTCGCGCACGCGACGGAGGAACTGAATATCATTCTCGACGTGCGATTCTTCAACGATGGAACTGTATACGCGACGCTTCTTTGTAGCAAAGAAATGAACGCGATGGACGATTGGAACGAATCTTTACTTGTATCGTGCAGCTACTTAAATTTTGAATCATTACTGATCGATTACTAAGAGTGGCAATATTCGTATTAACACTCGGACGGCGGATTGTCGGGAGACTACGCAAGCGGCGGTGCTGGGTCCATTCGGACCCCAACGTAATCTCGCATAAGATTATGTATAATTATTATTACAAAATATAATGTCGGATGACCAGCACGACCACTCACACTGTAAACACCATAGACGCATCCTAAACCAAATTCATCCGACAAACACCCTAATCGCAGTTCCTAGTCATCCTGTACTCCGTACCTTTCCTTAGTCACCCTCTCTCTTGACCGCTGTCCTTACCATTACTCATCCTTAAAAACACAACATAAAAGCTCGGAAATACTTCCGAACGCGACAGAATTGAATATTCACTGCCAGAGTGCAGACCATAGTTGCACGAATAAAAACCTTTAAGAGTTTGTCTAAAAACGGTGTTGTCAATTCCCTTCGCTCGGAATCCAACAATAATACGAATAATAAGAAGAATAATGAATGAAACAAATATGTATATATATATATATACTAACATTGTTTATTACTATTCAGTACGACGCGTGCAAAATATTTGTGATTTCGTATGTACCCTGCATATATGGTTTTCACAATTATTACACTTAACTCTATACTTATTGTTATTTCCAGTACATATATAACATCTTCTTCTTTGTCGATCTATCACGTTTGTTGGTTTTACTATTTTACGCCCTATAGATTAACCGAGCGTATTACGTCGAGAGTGGGGTCCAAACGGACCCGGGCATAACCGTCCGAGTGTTAAAGAACGGTTTTGTACGCATCTCGTTGTTCGGCTATTTGGGACAGAGAGCTTAATGTGTTCAGTTATGGAAACTAGGTACTAAATACTTTAGCAAGGATTCTTTTATAGCGACTTCGACGTCGGCGAATGTTTCAGGAAAGTAGGAACACGATTGAGTTAAAAATGACTCGAGGACCGCAGCAGGATTAGAAATCGATCTCTTATTGAAAGCAAACGGTGAAACCTTCAAGTAGGAAATAGTATCATCATTCTGCTTCGGTGTCCCATCTAGACGTTATAGAAATTCATTGCTCTTTAAGATTCCTAGAAATAATCAGCTACAAGACCAGATAATAGACGTCTATGAAACCAGTAGGCAGAATTAGGAAGTTGGTTAATAATTATCTCAGGAAAATTGATTTTTTACCTGCAAACTCGGACACTTTTAAAGCTTCTCAAATCACTTGGAGCCTAAATTAGAGCACCTCGTCATTGTCACTCGATTCATAATATCAGGCATACAGGTGTTTCATTAATGCCTTTCTCGTGTCGTTATTAACACATTGTTGTCGGGACATTTCGCGCACGGCATGGAGCCTGGCGCGGGCGATATTTTAGCCGCCGCGTAAGAAATTAGAAATTAGACCGTGTAACACGATAAATAACAAAAGCAGTGTGTCGATATAACAAGTACGTGTGTTTTGGAACTGTCACAAAGACGATGGTAACATAATCAGTCGTTAAAAAACCCGTATAAATACGGGACTCGACTTCCACCAGTAGACAATTGAAAACGTATTTTTACGTGTCCCGCAAACCATCAGCAGCCTTAAAAAAAACGTACTTATACGTGTCCCGACAACAACGTGTTAACAAGTAGGCTGCGGATTTTCATGCAAATTCGTACTTTCAAGAATGAAACGTGGAAGAAACGGAATTTAAACGAACGTTCGTTTCGCTATCAAAATAAATAGTACAATTACGTTCACTCCGTATCCCTTCGCGCGTTCAAGTTCCTCGCAAAAATGCAAATCCGGAGTCTGCTAATAAGTATCGCGGCGAAACGGCCCTTGGCCCGTTTCAAACGACCAAATAAAAATGACGAATTCCGTCGGCCGGTATCTCGGGACGAATCGACCGGGTGACGCGTAACAAATTTCCATCGCTTCGTCTCGCTCGTGCGTGGCGCGCGCACACGCCTCGCGATAAAACAATATCGGAGCGAGGCGATAACATTAATTGGTTCACCGTGTATAGCGGCGCGTGCTGCGGCGCGCAATTTCGTGATAGCGGCGGGGCGCTTTCCGCCGCGCCGCGCCGCTCCGCGCTGGCCGGCCGCGTTTCGTAACATCGCGTTTTGATAATATTACGTCGATTTTTCACGCCTGCCTCCTCGAGGGATCGATCTCCGCGTCATACTTATAAATAAATCGCGCGCGTTATCGTTGCATATTCATACACATCGACGTGCCCCGGGTTCCCGTGGGCGAACCGGATCGAGATATGTCGAATCGCAGCCGCGGCTGAAAGTATCGCATTGAAATCACCGCGTGTATATACATACACGCACAGGCCGCCGCCTCGTCGCTTTAAAAATCCTTGCGCCGCGCCGCGCCGCGCTGCGTTCAGCTCGCGTGAAAAAAAGGGACGCGCACACCTAGCGATGCTTACGTGCTCGGCCCACGCACGTAACACGGTGTTTTATAATGGCCCGGCGACGAGCCACGTGCCAATCCACCGACAATCGCACCGACTATTTTCTCTCCAAAGACTTCTCTCCTCGGCTCCGAGGAGACTCGCTTTTCTAGCTCGTTTCGAATCGACCCAAAGCTTCTGTCGCTCAGTTTACACCGCGACGATCCGCCACTCGATTTACGGCCCTTCTCCGCCACCCTTCCATAGTAATTGATAGTATTTCAAACCGTTTTATGCACCGTACACCACCGTGGCTTTCCGCTTTGGACGCTTATGCGGGTAGATGGACCCTTCAGAGGGTTTTACTCGCCGAGGATATTTAAGTTTTGGAGAGCTCGATGGTGTAACGCCACGAGTGTTTTGGGTTTATTCGTGTTACGGTTTATTGGCAGCTGTACATTTGCGGACGTTAATTAACGTAATTAAGCAGAGGCAGATTTTGGTACAGGTTAAGTAGATTATAGTTTAGGGAGGAAGCTTTTAAAGAGCGGCAATTTTGGGGGAAACCTTGAGTCGTATTCTTTTATATTTTTATATTTTTTATCCCGTTCGTTACGTAAATAAATAAATATACCTCCAGGACGATATCGAGAGATTTCAACCCTTTCGCTACGGCAATCTAAAATTCGAAACCCTCTCGATGCATCGATGGGGATTATTTGTATTACTACGAAAGCGGTACGGCTGTAAATATTTGCATACTTGGCGTAATTAATTACGGTAGAATATCTGTAGATCGTAGTGAAAATGGTATCGCGTTACAGAAAACGAATACGTATATTTTCGCCAAACGATTAGCCAATTTTTGGGAACGCGTATATAACGTTTTTAGTAGCGAAACGGTTTACGAAATATTCGACGTTTATTTAGAATTACGTGTGAAGATCCACAGTTTCTCAAGCATCCGTTATAAAAAGGGTTAAAGTGGATTAAGATCGAACAAGTAGCAGGAATTCGTGCATCGAAAAGGAGGCGACGAATTGAAATTCAGCAGCCGGTGCGACGTAAAACATTGACGGGAGGAAGGAAGTGACGATAGTTGGTATTCAAGGCTGCCCCGATCGATCGGTGGATCATCGGCGAAGGGAAAGGGGTGTTCGGAGAGGGATCTCTTGAGCCAAAGAACTCCGGTGACCGAGTGCTGACGCTTAGACGCGCTTCTTAGTCGACGCCCACGCGCGGCGAATTAAACGGGACATCGTCTCTTCCTTCCGCGAGCGTTCGTGTCCGGAGACGCCTAATTCAAGCAGAAATCGAGACCGTACACTTTTACCTTCGTTCCTCGTCCTACGCTCATTCCTCTCGTTCGCTTCCACGCCCTTCCCGATTTAGCTTACCCGAGTTTCTATTCCCGAACGAATGTAAACCTATCGGACTTTTCCATTCATTTGTTGCACAGATAGGGAAATGTTCGTAACACTTGCAACAGTGTCGGCATTAAATCGGTGCTAAACCGTTTTGCAAGTTGGGCAATTGGATAAGGATTATTAACTCGTTCGCTACCAGCAACAGTAGAATTGTTAAGTTCTAAAACGGTGAAATATATGAAGAATGTGCTTGGTCTGCGATAGTATTAGATTATTTAGAGTTCGTACAGCAGTTGAATAGTTTAAAGTCCATTCCACGTGGTGTCGTATAGTCCAGAAAAAATTATGGGCTGTGGTGGATGTTTTTCCCAGGGGACAATGGTAGCGAACGATGTTGTATTCCGCTGAGGTTGTCAGTTTATTATATATAATAAGTTACAACGTCGAGCGAAATAAAGACGAAGTTTAACGTATACCAGAGTGTATTCGCGTTTTACAAGTGTAGTTGCGCGTCCTAAGACGGTCCGGACTGTCCTGGCGTGTCAAGGGAAAAACTGTGATTTTGGAGACTCGGAAAATAGAGAGGTAGGGGTTATCTTGGGTTCGATGGTCAGTAAGGGATGAGGTAGCAGGATCGAGGTTCGGAGGTGACTAACTAGGATGAAATCATCAGCTGTCGAAGGATTTTGGAATGTTTGCTGCTGGGGTTTGGTTTATCGTGTTTGAAGGAGGATGAGAAGGCCGCGTTGTCTTAACTAAAAATAATATAGTACTAATGATTACGTTGGCATACAACACCTTCCGCCATAAGATTGTTAACTGGGTGTTAACAATTAAATTAAAATTAAAAATTTTATGATATAAATTACGTTGGTATCCAACAACGAGTTAAGGATTATTCTTACGAGCTTCTGTTGAGCAGCGAAATTCTTAGTTACGGATAAACGTCGTATCCAATTGGGAGTTTCAGGTGCGATAATTAAACTTGTAGTAAGTTTTGCTGGGAACATTCGTTCCTAAAATAATCGACTGTTATTACAATTCCATCAATCGTACGATATTAAGAAATTTATACTGGATGCACACGATAGAGGTGCATTCAAAATTTCTGGTAATTTAAATGAACTTTTTGTAGTAGGTATTTATCAAGAAAATTCAGTACTCGAAAGCGAAAGAAAAGTGGCCACTTCGAGTCGATAAAGACATTAGTAGTTGAAAAATACAGGCACAGAATTAATTTCTATACCTAATAAATCCGTCAAAAAATAAAGCAGAAAGATTATGGCAAGAACCTGTACCTAAATCACGTTTCGTACTTCTTCAACGAAATAATCAGTCTTACTAAATTTTCCTACCTTCTCCATTTTCTTAAGAATACCAATCCGAATATCATTTCGAAGTTTACGACGTCTCCTATAAATGGACGTCCTGTGCTGTGCTTAGTCAACGATACAGCCGATGGCAGAGGTAATTTCTCGCAGAAGTCTCTCACGGGTCGTTTCGTCATCGCGACGATAGACGAGAAGGCAAAAAGGCCGGACGCAGGACAATTCCACGGCCCACGCGTCATTGTGGTCGCGGCAAATCGGTCGGCCACCTGGTTCGATGCAGCAGCGTGTCACTGCGCGATCCGCGAGCCGCGAGAGCCGCACGCTGGCCTTCTCCTTCCTGCTTTTCCTATGCCTGTCTCTCTTCCACCCGGCCCGTCGCCTTCTCTTATTAGACGTTATCGTAACTCTGAACACCTGACGAGCTGCCCGGCTACCTGGAAATATTGTCATTCCCAACGCGAGACCCGTAACCAGCCACCTATTCCTTCTAATCGCCGCCGAGCTCAGTCATCTCTCGCAACGATCTCTCTTTTATTCTATTCCATCGCGATACGCGATGACTCGCGCTATTCACTGTTCTGGCTTTACGGCGGTTTCGATGCGTTTTAGAAACCTGCAGATCGAACGGGTTTTTAGAACGCGGGATGAACGAATTTTTGGGGTTTTGGAGATTAGGCGGAGATCAGGTGAAGGGTGTATTGGAAATCATTGCGGATGGGGAAAGTTATGCAAGTTAAGGTTTTAGAGCAATGTTTCCCAACCTTTTTTGTGCCATTTTTTGGCCCACGTAAGCCTTTCTAAAATTCTTATGCCTCCTATGTAACATATACACACGTTTTAATTTTCAAAAATTGAATTGTTGACCGAAGAAACGTAAAGGATAGGTTTTAAGAAAAAATCGTTAGGAAATTGTTGAGGAAACACACGTCTCTTATCTATCTAACGTTTCTCCAGCTCGAGTAGCGACTAAGAGTCGCCATACGGTTAACTTAAACTCTGGATGAGTCCATTTTCGAATTGCTCCCCTTAACAATCAACGTGTCCCCCTGTGGGGCATGAGCCCCGCGTTGGAAAACTGTTTTAGAGCGTTTTGGAGGAACGAATTTTTGGAGTTTTGTAAGGTGGCCATTAGGTGGAATACAGTGGAAATCTTTGTGGAAGGGGAAAATTAGTTAAATTAAGTGTAGGGCTACTAAAATAAAAACTAAGTCCGTAGTAGTCGGGTTAAATATGTTTATTATATAGGCGATGTGACTCTAACGAGGAACGGCAACTGACTTACATCTCAATTGCTTTTCAAGAAGGATAGCTCCTCGCATTGAGTGACCAAAGTTAGTCACGCATCCATAAAATTGTCAGCAGGCCTGGACTACCTCTCAGACCCTAAAGTATAAGTGCAAGCAAAAGGGCCAACCGTCTACATAAGGTTTTGATGAATTAAGGTTTTAAATGCTTGAAAATCGATGGCGGTTTTTTAGGGATCAGCAGGTTTTCAAAAGTGCATGCTTCAAATTAACCCATTCGCATCTGCGAGCGGAATGATCCTCGCGCGATGACTGATATCGATAGCACTAATATTTGCGATGCACGACTGTACATCGATCGTTTGAAAGATCATCGTGTTAACCAGTATAGTATCTATTCTAAGTTCATTTAATAAGTATATGTATAACACCTTTGCTTTGACTGTTACACGCCATATTTAAGTGAAACAGAGAGTCTCTAATTTACAAAGTTCGTCGCGTAATAAACGCTATCGTACGACTGAGTTAAGTAAACTTAGGGTAGAACGAGCAAAATAATGTTTATTTATGTTCGAATATAAAGCCGCCCTTGATACTAGAGTATTTCACGTTGACCTAATTCATTCTAAAACCTCGTCCATTATATACGAAACCTTTTTAATTTCCGTAGCGAAAGAAGAAAGGATTAATCGTTTCAGAAACAATAATACCTTTCGTACAAGTACAGCGCGTGTCTCTTTTTCGCCGAACTTTTCCAATTACGCGTCTTCCAAGCATCCTAAGGAGCAAAGATCGATATCGTTCTTCGATGGAATTTCGCGACGAAAATAAACAACGGGCAACGATCGAGGCCAGCTGCGTCTAAGCCGCTAGTCACCATATCGCGGAAACTTCATAATTGACTTTTTATGCCCGGCTTCCCTTAGTGGGCCAGACTCCATCCAAGGATTCTTAGACGTCTCGCGGCGTCGATCCATAATCGTGGATTCGCTGCGTTTCCGGGGCGACAGATACGCGGAAGTTGAATCGCGTTTCGTTTATGGCCATCGATCTCGCAGGGGAACAAAAGCCTCCGCTTTTATTCTTCGAACACCAACACCATTGTCGATCCGCCACTCAAAGGGTTAAGAGTTTGCCGAGTCGCATACCGTCGAAGTTTCCGCTATCGGCGATAGGAGATCAAAATTTCGCTTGGATTCGCCTCGATCCTCTACGTTCTCTCGCATTCCACTCGACGCGAAAGCATACGCTGATGGATCGCGGTCGTTTGGTCGCGCGTGTTCCGAGGAATCGCCGAATCCTTCAACTTCGATCGCGAATTCCTCGCGACACCTCCGCGCATCCTTGCGCGTTCCTCTGTGCCCGTTTAAAGGTCGCCTAGCTGACGAGCCTTCGATGGATTCCTGCCGCAAACGACTTTTGTATCCTGCGAGATTGGCCACGATACGCGATCGGGTATAATTGCCTCGCTTCGCGATTCTATTTTTCATCCAGTCGGCTAGGTGGAATGAGTTTGAGCGCGGTATGCGGTGGATCGAGATTGCGACAATTGTGCCGCTCGCTCGTGGCTGCGAGTGATTTCAGCCGACGCTTATTATGCCCGTACCGCTGCACCAAGCGTTAAACGCGGGGAATTCTTATTGAAGCTTGTAATCGGTTCGGAGAAGGGAAGGAATTTGTGGAAGGGCAAAACGAAGGATCGAAGGGCTCGCGGTAAAAAGACGTTTCTTAATCGTTTCAGTTGTAAACAGTCACGGCGGAAAACCACTTTGCAACTTTTTTAGTTAACGCTTTCGGCGCAAAGCTACTTCGTCAAGTCTCTCAGTCGTGGATACTTTTATAGGTTGGCATATTTTAGGACATGCTTTATAAGGAGCGTTTATGTGTGATTTTTAACCCTAACGCAGTGCGATAAAATGAAAAATAAGAAGAAATCAGCGTTTGGTTGAAACATGATTCGAGGATCGCAGCGGGTTTAATTTACCTTGATACGTACTTTGAACATTTTCAGTACCGTTAAAAGCAAATTACATATTTAGAAGATCTCTCTGCATTGAGACATCCCGCGTGTTTCTGTATTTTAACAAAAAGTACTGTAAAAGTATTTTAAAAAGAAGAATACTGTTGTCGCAATTTTACGTCTCCCATTTACCATCTATAATATAGTATACAAAAAACTTAAACGTACTTTCACGTGTTTCGTAAATAATGCGTTAATATCGTCAACTTCCCGATCATTATTTCGTACGAATTATTATCAATGAACTTAATTTCAGTTTCTACGTTGCAAATTCTTCTCTTTACAATTCCAACAAAACGTATCCAAAGAATAGAGGAAGTAATTTGTAGTTCTATTATTAATCATTAATAATTTAATTCAGTCGATTTGTAATTTCGAAGATTGCAGTAAGTTGACTGGGACATTCTAAGTATTAAAATGTGACGTCGAGCCTGCAAATGGAGAACAAAGTAGACGAGATATTTACCATCGAAGCAACAATGTTTTGCCGGCGTATTCGATTATCTACAATATTTTCGTTGGCATGCGGGAATTGCCGGGGATTCTTGGCAGCGAAACAGTCGCCAGCAAACAGTGCCTCGCGTTGATTCGAATTCAGCGTGGACATTGTTGACGGTAAACACATCGAAGGACACAATTCACGTTGGCTGCGAATCCATTATACCGATCGCGATAACGAACAAGCGGAATAACGTTTATTTAGCACGATATCAATGATAGCGTATATATCAAACATGTTAATGAACACTGTTGAGATTGGCCACGTACCAGCCGCTACAATTTCGATCGAATAATTCAACCCTTACGCGTTTGTTCCAATTTATATCCCAAGCTATCCTCAAATAACGTAATCGCAATGCTGCTTTATTTAGGTCAATATTATTCGAGCCAATCGCAATACGTTCCGTCCTCTTTTCGTGATACAAAAAATGTTAATCCCTTGGTCTTCGAATAGTAAACGATGGAAGATAGCTTGCGACAATCCTTTTAATGCTGAGATGTTCAAAAATACGCGTTTATGCGTTTCTGGTGAATTCGAAATCGCAGGTTTAATTCTCTTCTATGAAACGAATAACTTTCAGTACTTTCATTCGATTATTTTAGAAGTTATTCAACGTACGAATCATTACAGTGTGGCGGCTCTCCTGCACCTACCACTAGAGGGACATACGAAATAGGACTTTCTCGAAAGCACTCGCTCCAACTACCTCGTCCATATATATACCGCCTTTAACCTTCCTTCCAATATCCCAACGTCTAAGGGAGGGCCTGCTAGGTAGCCTTACTAGCAGGCCCCAGGACGAAACGCAACACTCTTCCTTTTTCCTATCCTATCCCCTCTCCACAGCTCCACAACAGTTCAGAGCACAACGTTAGTTAACATCTCTTTTTATTTACGATGATTTTTTTTTTGTATGTTAAGTAGGATGTATTACGTACTAATTCATTGAAAATATTTAACAAAGTCTCCGTGCTGTCATTTGCAATGTTGTCACTCAAATGCAAATGGATCCTTGCATATGATTAGTACGTAAGTTTTGTACGACAGATCGAAGGTAAATCGTAAACGCATCGCCTTTACTGCATCGTAAAAATTTCCATACTTTCTACTTGCGGTATATCCTTTAGGCTCGAACGACACAGTTCGCCTGCTAATATTTACTTTCAAACGTTAAACGTAAGCATATATCAAATGTCTATGCGTTCGTTACATGAAAAACTAAAGTCCAAATTTTGTCAGCCTCGATTCCTCGTACATTCGTTCGCTACTAAATAAACGAATTCACAGTGACAATACTAGGGCCAATGACAGCACGTGGGACACCATCTAACCCTTAAAATCTTCGAAACACCGAAAGGGTGAACTTGCCAAAACCCGAGCAGAGGAAACCGAGAAAGCGGACGAAGATCGTTCAAGGACCACAGAAGAAAAAAGACATGAAAGAAGACGAAGAAAATCATGGAGAGTTGCGTCGTAAGCAACGCATCGGATCCTTTCGAAGTTTGGTGCTGTATAGAGGGAGAAGAATGGGAAAAAGGAAGGGTGTTGCATTTCATCCTGGGCCTGCTAGTAGTAGACTCATCGATAAGGCTACCTAGCAGGTCCTGCCTTAGACACTGGGATATTATAAGGAAGCTTGAAGGCGGTATACGTGTTGGATTCCGGGAGAATTGACAACACGTAGAAGATAACTCTTAGAGACTTTATTAATACGGCTACTGCACTCGACTAGTGAATACGGAAATCTGACGTTTCTATGATTTTTAAGTACTGTTGTTGGGGGTGACTAATGGTAAGGACAGTGATCGAGGAAGAGGAACGGAGTACAGGATGACTAGAAACTGAGATTAGGGTGTTTGTCAGATGCATTTGGTTCAGGATGAGTCTGTGGAGCTGTGGAGAGAGAATAGGATATGAAAAAGGAAGGGTGTGTTGGCGTTTCGTCCTGGGCGTGCTAGTAGTGGACTCATCAATAAGGCTACCTAGCAGGTCCTGCCTTAGACACTGGGATATTGCAAAGAAGGTTACAGGCGGTATATATATGAACGAGGTAGTTGGAGCGACTGCTTTCGAGAAAGTCCTATTTCGTATGTCCCTCGAGTGGTGGGTGCAGGAGAGCCGCCACAGAAGCAATTATCCGAGATGAAAAGTAAGAAGTAGTAGGGGGGGAATAGCAATTACTTTCGATGCCCGCGACGAAACACAGCCGCTGGCTCTGACGAGAAGACGATCGACGATTTCGACGAGCTCGCGTCGAAGATGCTTTCCAGTTTAATCGCAGCGATCGAGAAAAATCGCGCGCGCGCACACTCTTGCTCGCTTGGATGTTTTGCGCGCGCGTGTGTGCGTGCACGGCGCAGCGGCGGCCACGGCAAATTGGCCGTACTTTATGTCACGCGGCGTAATTTACGCGTCGTTCGCCGCCTTTTCGCCGCGAGGTAATGAAATGGTAATAACAACGTTGCGATTCGGGGACGAGCCTCGGGCGGCCATCATTACGCTGCTAATGTGGGAAATTGTAGCCGAATGGGGAAGGGACCGCGACGCTTGTGACGGGATCGGAGCACGCTGCTTGATATGCGGCACGATTTCTGCTCGGCGAAAGGAACTTTGAAGCAGACGCGCGCATTTTCCTTCCGCTCGTCTTATTCTTCTTATTATTATTCTTTCCCGCCCTCTGATTGTTCCCTTGCATCTGCTTCGAATTTGAACAATTCCAAGTGCCCCCGAGGATCGCATTGGTGCATTTTCTAAAATATTCTGTGATTTTCCGTACAAAATACAGACGAAGGTTTAGGGGGTAGACGTGTCCCGGTTACAGTTAGTCAGCGTGCTAATAATTATCACTTTAATATCGCGAGTTTCTCGAGCTCGCGCGAACGCCGATAGAGACGATAGGGTTAAGGTAGGTAGGAAAGAGTGACTTTCCTCGCGTAACCTCGAGAATGGCCACGGATCGTTGCACAACAAAGGGGGAAGGGCTTTTGATCGAGGCGAGGTACAAATTGCTAATTACCTAATTAGACCCAGTGACCCACTATAACCGACCACCCGGTATTCGCTCACCTGCTGCGAGCGTAATCCGCCTCTCTCCTCTTCCATCTTGCAATTTTCGCTCGCTAATATTCGCACGTGGTCGCGGATCGAGTTCATCGAAAAGGACAGCGATAAATCGTGCCCCGTTCCTCCAAGTTCAACGTTCCATTCTCTACCGTTCACTGTTTTTCTAAGTTCGCTACGCAGCCTTGGGCTTCCACTGGCGATTATTGGACACCGTGCAAGGGAAAAGCGAGAAAGAATTTTTGGGGGAAGCATAGGGTACGTGTACCACGTACTGTCGCTTTAAGGTTCGCGCTTTATGTAACTTTCGTTAACTATTTTAGAACGTCGTTAACTTAAAAATCGTTCCAGTTTGCAGCACAATATTATTCAACCGCTCCTTTATTATATGTTGCACATAATAAGTTAACTACTATGTAATTAAAAGTGTACAACAAAGTCCAATGTCCCTCGTACCGTCACTAGAAAAATTGTCGTTTAAATGGAAACACGTTTTACGCATATTAGCACGTCAGTTTGTGTAACAGATGTAAAATGTTTAGTAAACGTATTGCCTGTACCGAACAGTGGGGTGTTCGCAGGCAACCCCGAACCCTAATCAGCCGACGTGTCATACACGAGCTTTGAAAAAGAACTAACTCGCTCCTTCCAATATTTTACGATGCAGAGGTTTCACGCTGTACACGAAAATATTTGACTCCAACTGTAATAACAATAATACTAATAATAGCAATAAAAGCGTCGAGCTAGTTCGCAGTTCGCAATCGATTAAAAGAGAAACGTAGGAACATCGACGGGATACGTTGCACCTGCAATTCCGGCTGATACTTCAGAGATCGCGTAAACATCCTCCAATATTGAATCGCATTCGTTAAGGTCGATTTACCCGTAATACCAGCCTTTAATCTCAGCCTTAACCCGATCGTGAATTACCATTAATCGCGGTCGTTTAATTTCACGGTGCGGAGGTTGCACAAGCGTTACCCGGCCTCTCTCGGGCATCCTCTTCCCTCTGCACACGGCTCGAAAGTCGCGTTAATTATGCCAACGATTATGATCGAGCTCGGGCTGCCGCTAGTCTGCGCGCAACCGACGCGACGTGCCCAAAACGTCGCCGGGGAATTATCGTTTCGCGCCCGTTCCCGCTTTATTAAAATCACTCGCAGCCGTGCTTTTTACGATGGAATCCAGAGAAATGGCCGCTCGGGTTTGCCGAGACGAGCGGGATCGTTGCGTAGCTTATAGGTAATTGCCTTATCGCGTGCTCCAAAGCCACCAACATCCGCAAGCGAGATTTTTCGAGACCCGCAAATGGCTTTCTTCGCGCGCTCGCGTTAGAATCCCGATTATTTTGATAAGCTTTATTATTAAGGCAACGGGAAATTATACGAGCGTGGTCGACGAATATTGTCGGCTTCGATATTTTAGGAACGGTACGCTTGTTAACTTTAAGTTAAGGCTAGGACTGTAAACGAATATACGAAAATATAGGGTTTTGCAAAATGGACTATAGGGAACACTTATCTTCACTTTTTTTTCTTCCCTTTCTGCTTTACCCTTTTCTAATCTGTTTTTTCGTTCTATTGTCTTGGTTCGTTCTCGTTTCAATTTTCATTTTTTCACCTCTGTTTTATTAACAAACATGGCGTTTGACAGATATTCTCATTCAACACACTAAAGGTACTTTTGGATAACCCTTTACTTTGCGATGATGACTTTACGTAACGAAGATTCGAGATACCAAATTTTTTTAGGAACATCAAGACGAATGAAGTTTGTTGTTTTTCAGAAAATGTTTAACTCGTTTTGACCTGTTAATTGGAAACAAGGAAAACAATACGTATTAACTTAATACGTTTTGTTTTTTATCTTCTCCTCGTACTTATATGTTGGAAAATGATGCCACTGCAAATCTTGTCCACCATGATAGACATGCTTCTATAGATTTGCGTAGTAAATTAGTCTACGAAGATAATATGCGAGAAGACACGGAATGCACGTTAAACGCGAAAATATATAAACTTTCCAATTATTGTATATCAATTCCTCAGTCTACTGATTACTCACACAAGAGTTAACCCCTTGGCTTACAATGACGAGTCATACTCGGGGCACGAGTTACGCGTAAATTCATTAAACGTAAGTTCGGTTTACAATGCAGCGTAACTTTTATACTAGTTTCAGTTCCCCTTTAGAAGAATTAAGAACAACTAAACGCAAATTATGCAGACTATATTAATACTTTTAATAAATATAAGGACTGCGATCTGTCGATGATAGCTTACGTAAGCATAGTGTTTAACAAATTGTAAGGCAAGGGGTTAATATCAAAACGATTGCAAACAAAGTGGATTTAACTTTTGTTGGATTGTTACTAGCTATTGGAATCGGTTGCTCGAATAGCGCGTCACTCGTATGAGAATTCCTTCATGGATAAAAAAAAAAGTGTGTGGAGCTGTGGAGAGGGGATAGAATAGGAAAAGGAAGGGTGTTGCGTTTCGTCCTGGGCCTGCTAGTGGACTCATCAGTGCGGCTACGTAGCAGGCCCTGCTTTAAACACTGGGATATTGGAAGGAAGGTTAAAGGCGTTGTAGAGCTGTAGAGAGGGGATAGAATAGGAAAAAGAAGGGTGTTGCGTTTCGTCCTGGGCCTGCTAGTGGACTCATCAGTGCGGCTACCTAGCAGGCCCTGCCTTAAACTTGGGATATTGGAAGGAAGGTTAAAGGCGGTATATATATGGACGAGGTAGTTGGAGCGAGTACTTTCGAGAAAGCCTATTTCGTATGTCCCTCTAGTGGTGGGTGCAGGAGAGCCGCCACAAGTGTTTCCTTGATTGAAACACGCAGAGAAGTTCGGGGCTGTTTGGCGCGGTGGCGAACGAATTTCACCGAGCGTCGACGAGTAAAGCCGGGCATGGCGTCATAAACAAGCGATTATCTTAATTAACCGAGAATTGTTTTAGCCCACGCGGCAGGCTGCAGCGGAGAGCGTCGGCCCACGTGCGAAGGCCTATCGAGCAGCGTTCGTTTTGAAACGGTAACTCGCCTATGGGAAATTTTCGACCAACATTTTCCTCCACTCGCGTTCGTCCACAATTATCCTAGCCCCCGTTTATTTCCCGTTGGGTAACGCAATTTAGCGTCTCTCGGTGTCGCGCAGCTATTAGCGGCCCCGGAATTGTAATTGCTTCGACGAGAGTGAAAGGTGCAGCAGCGACGGGGCTTTTATTATCGTGGCAAACGATTCGAATCGCCGCTCCTGAACACACGAACGGCAATCGAAAAGCAAGTGCATCGCGTTAACGAGACCTTTTTAATCCTCTGCACTTGGGAGGATTCAAAGGTTGCTTCGTTCGCAGCAATGTAATATAATTGATAACCGTATCGCATTGTTCTACGCTACGATTATTGAATTAAGCAACGCGTATTCTATCGCTCGTGTTCTTTTGTTTGCACGCTACTAAATTTCTAAATCATTAAACTCTCGCTCTGAAACGAGATACACGAAAAGATCGCCAATTTTCTCGCTACTGTTCGCGATACAATTAATACGTGTACCGTACGATGAAATGCTACGATTATTAATTGAATAAGCATACTACGTTACAAGCCAATAGTTTCGTAACGGTGTATTTCATCGTTAAAGTTTCGCAGCCGAAACTCGTGACACCGAGAAAGAAATTTTGCAAACTCCTAAAAACTAAATATCACCTTGTACACCGAAGGTATGTTACCACATATTTTTTAGATCTATAATAATATCATTTTATTAATTTATTTTTTTAATTAGTCTACTTTTTTTTACTACACATAAATTTATACACTTAATATCAAATTTCAATTATCTAATACCAATACATTCAATCGTGAGAGAATCAATCAAATCTATTAGAATTACTAATACTTCTTTTTTACTACACATAAATTTATACATTTCATATCAAATTTCAATTATCTAATACCAATACATTCAATTGTGAGAGAATCAATCAAATCTACTGGATTAGCACATATTTTTTAGATCTACTACTCTTCTGTTTTCATCCCGTTTATTAAATAATCAAATAACGTATGAAATCTGAAATTCGACGCGTCGACGAATTATTACAAAATAACTTTGCAGCAAGAAAGAAGCGTTCACGCGTGTGGGTGGTGGGTTTCCCAAAAAAATCCGAAAGTCGCCGCGTACTTTCGACGAATGCGGACGAGGATACCGAGGGGCGGGGAAGAAGCGAGTACCGTTTTCTCGAATCGTGCGTTTCGTCGTCCTCGGGTGTTTTCGCGACGAGAAGAGAAACGGGAACGAGCAGAGGAGGATGTTGTTTACCAGGAGGAAAGGTTTACGGTTCGTCAACGAGCGCCGCGTGTCCACGCGTTTATCCGGTATAATGATGGGGCTGCGGCGGCCTTGAAGAGGCGAGCCACACGTAGGTGTACGGGACGCGGAAGATGGAAAAGCCGCTCTCCGATGGCCGCGTGGGCGAAATGTATCAAGGCTGACTTAGGTGAAGTCGTTCTGTCGACACTTGTCGCCGATCCTGACGTTTAAATAGGTGAACCCCGCTTGACAAACGACCGACGCGAATGAACTCCTTCGAGGCACCGCGCCTGTCCCTAGGTCACCCAGTTCTCCTAACTATAAAATCGACGCACTTGTCTCCGATCGTAAATATTCCGTTAGCGTTGATTGAGTATCGACATGTGAACCGTTTCGCTGTCGCATACGAAGTGGGCTGATTTAATACAGCCTGAGCGTTTTAACCACTAGCCGGATTAAGAGTGATACTGTAGCGACTTCGCTGCTACCACGCTTTTACCAAAATTAGCGTCTTTTTGAAACATGATTTATTGTAGAGGCTTGTGCGACTTCGGCAAGGGTTGGTCCGCGCATGTGGCGACCATCCGCATAAGTGCAGGTTATACCCGAAGCGGCGGCCAGATTGACCACGCAGAGACGCGTTTTTTCCCGTGAAATTTCCGCGCCCTTTTTACAGAATCGCTTGCTCACTGTTCTTATCTTACGCCGGGGTATATAATCCTGGTAGGACAGAGGAGGCATAAAGGGTCTTGTAGCAAACCTCGAGTAGTGAGTTCACGAGCGCATCTATCGGACATTTTATATTCCCGACTTGTACAAATAAACATTCGTACTTCCGCGAGTAAAGAAGCGAGTGTGTGGAGTTTAATTGCACGTGCATTCCCACCTTGATACTAAATGGTGTATTTAACTTAACTATTTGTGACATTAACTTTAACTCGAACGGCTCTACTACGGGGACACGCGTAACGTTGATCGAAAATAAGGTTTAAATTCGTACGATTCTATTTTCGCCAATTCGATTCGCATTCGTTCGAAATCGAAGGAAATTTCTTCTTTCCGAAGTATGTACGTAACATAACAGTTATTAGAAGGGGCAGAAAAGTGTATTGGACTTACTGTTATATTATTAAAAATAGGTTCCGAGTGCAAAGGGTTAAACTTACGATTCGTCTTCTCAATCTTTGGAACAAGTTCCTATTGTTATGAATGCTCGTGTATAGGTTTAGGTTAAGTTTGAGATTCACAGGGTGAATCAATGAAAATTGCTAGCTGGAGCAACTCGTTGTTTATTGTCCCGATGAGAAGGAAATCTTTGATATCTTAAGAAATTTAAAACATAAGAAAAATGAGCATATATTCGTTCGTTAAGCTCCATCGATTATAATGTAGTTTGCAGTAAAATATCTTTTTATTCCAACGATAAAGCAGCTCTTACTCACTCACTCTATGTGCAAAATGTATTTAGAAGAATTACGTAACGTTAAATTACGATTAAGCTACGAATGCCGGGTTGACCAACGTTCTCCTATATTCGAAAGTACGAAGACCCCGGAGTAGTAAATTTATAGACATCGCGGAGTAGTGTTGGCAAACGGTTGCACTTTTTCCGTGAATATGTTTACAAGTAAACGACTACATAGTGGCACGAAAAAAAGGGATTGCAACTGTGCATTTCCATGGAGCGTGAACACCCCAGCGCGGCGGAGAAGCGAAGAAGAATGGCACAGGAAGTGTGGCGAGCAAAAAGAGAGCTACTCCCGGCGGTGGTGAATCTCATTGCACCTGGAAAGGGGCAGTGATCGTCGATAGGAGCGATAACGTAGTACCATATCTCATCGCTGGACACGACTCCACCGACAAATTGTCCGAATGAGTAATGCGCTCGATCCCTTCTTCCTTCGTTCGCATTCCTCTCCGGTAAATTGCAGTTTGCCTATCCCCGCGTGTCGCAATTATAGTTTCACGGTGTCGTTCATACGTCTGTAGTTAGTTTCGCGGAACTAGGAAAGTCTGCAGCGGAGGTGCGCGAATGGCTCGTTCCCTTCAGCGTGGCGATCGTCGAAAGATCGTTTTAGTTACGGAGATTTTCGAAGTCTTTTTAGCAGGTATTCCGATTAAAGATGGACATTGGGAAATTATATTGGAATAGAAAGTTACTCGCATGGGACATTATTCGAACAGGAAATGATTCAAATAAGATGTTAATGGGGTAGAAAATTATTGGAGTAGAAAGTCATTCGAATAGGAAATTAGTGAAATAGGAAGTGATCCAAATAGGAAATTATTGGGATAGACAATTATTGAAATAGGAAATTATTTGAACAAGAATATATTCGATTAGGAATTATTCGAATAGGAAGTTATTCAAATAAGAATTTATTCGTACAGCAAATTTTTCGAATAGGAAGCTATTCTATATACTCTATATTATTTCCTACAATTTCCTTATACACACAGAGTATACGTATGTATTATAGGAATATATAAGAAACAATTTGCTATTCGAATAAAAGGTTACGCGTACAAAATTCATTAGAAAATTCATCCGACAAGAACTTCTCATCCGAATGATTTATTCGAATAAACTTCCAAATTAATTCTAACCTAATTCCCTTTTAATTCGGATAACTTCCTATTCCAATAATATCTCATTCGTTAACGGCGAAGAAAGTATTAGCCCTGGTTTTGATCGACTAAAATTTTGCCCATCTCATCGTCAGTGCCTAACTCTAAAACGATAGGTGCTTCGAATCGAATCGTTCGAATCCTCCAAGCCCCGAGGAAAGAGGATCGCCTCTCGGTTCGTCGTTAATGTCCGTTCGGAGGAAGGCGTAAAAAGAAGAAATGCTTGGAACACGTTGTCGACACGTGCCGCAATTAATTCGAAATTTCTGCCGCTGCAAATGGCACGGTAGCGGCCATTCGATGCCCGTTTACGCGATGATACGTCTCTGGGAAGAGGCGAAGCCGCGGCCATTCCGCAGCGCTGCGTAATTGAGATTAATGAAAATCGTGTATAATTATACAGGATCACTCGCACGTCGTAAACAATCATTCGAGCAATCGCGGCGAGGTGGCCGCGGATCGCTGCCAGCGGAGAAGTGGCCCTCTTTAAAAAGACACAAGTGGCAAGTCGAGCTCATCAGCTGGTAAAACGTGAACCGGGCCCCCGACTGTTTCCCTACTAATGAACATCATTCGACAGAATGTCCCTTAAACGGCGAATGTTTAAGACGCCGTGCTGCAACTCGCAACTACGGCCACGTTAAAGACTAACAATTTACGTTGCGGGATCGATTTTGGCGTTTAAGAATGATGGCTCGTGCCCGCTTCGCCGCGCTGAATTGCAAAAGAGCATTCTTTCTCCACTCTCTCACTCTCCCATCTTCTCGTGTCTGCGCTTCTCGCCGAGAGGCAGCGAAAGAGTTCGAAGAAAACCGGAGGAGGAAAGAGGGACCAGCGTAATGACTGGACGGCGAAAAAATTCGCAATTAACTTGGGCCAGGCCAAGGCACGGTGTGTGCCGATGTCGCGTCGGCGTAATTGGTTTTGCAGAAAACTTTTACGTGTTTTCACGGCATTTGCATAATGTGCGAGGTGAACACGGCCCGATCGATCGGTTAATTTAAATACCGAACGCGCCGCGCCGCGCCGATGCGCGCTACTAGCATTCGGCGCATGCGCCGACGCGAGCGAGCGTGCGCAGAGATACAGAGGCGAGCAACCAGAGTTTTAGGATCTACGAGGCATAGGATAGATTATCCATTGTTATGTAGAATCATTAACGAAACTTAGGATAGTCTATTCGTTCTTATGTATCGTAGAATAATTAGGGGGCTACCATTTTAGCGTTGCATGCAACATTGTTGTGTTAAATTAGAGTAGAATAGGACAACGAAATATTGTGACACGCAAGTGTCTTCGATATAATTGGTCTAGAAAATACCGTCGATCAACTGTTCGTTGGCTTCTCCATTCATTGTAGATCGATGTAGATTTGGGACTGGAAATGTGGACCTTCCGATTTTTAACCGTTTCATCAGTGCTTTAAATGCGGAGGAAGCGAGGCACATTTGGAATGTCGGTTTGTTTAACCATTGACGAAGCGTGGGATAGACCATCCATTTTTATATAGAACAATTGGTGGTACATATTAGCGTTTAGTTAGTGTTACCATTATTCGCATTCATTATATTAGTTAGCGATACCATTTCAGCGTTACATGCAACATTGATATAATAATTTAAAGTAGAAGAAGACAGCAACGGAATTGTAGCTAAATATTGCGCGACGCAGTTGTTTTCGACATACGTGATCTCTAAAATGCAAATCAGTAATAATGCACGCTTATCGACAAAAGTTAAGTAACACAGCAATCATTTGCAACGTTCTGTATATTCTTCATCTTTTCAGGTAAATAGTTTAGAATAAAAGATAACATAAAAAGGTAACATTACGAATGCCAATAAACAATAAGTTATCCTATTTTTAATTCTAATCTGTGTACCTCGGAAAATAAAAAGTACACAAAAATATAGAAACGATTACTATGTTTCTTAACATTTGTCAGTAAGTATATACAGGAATATACTTGTGAGCAAAATTATAAGACACCTTGAAAATTTCTGTGATCAGAGCTTAATTTTATATTCATATTAAAGAGCGTGGCATGCGAAATGAAACTATTTTTATCGTTAACCGATACCTTCGTAAATTAAACGAATATTTTTTGGTAATTAAAAAAATATTACATAACTAATCAGAAGTAGGTTTCACTTTTTTCCGAATGTTAATAACGAGTAAAGTAAACATAATAAACTCTTTATTTTATGCTACATCGCGCATATTGGATTTGGTAAATTTTTGTACAATTTCCTTTAAATAAATTTGGTCTAACTTTGGCCAGGCACGCGCATTACGATGTTTCCTATAAACGAGTGGTCTATCCTGTACTTAGTCAATGGTTTTAGTGTATGTACGTGTAATTGCCGTTACCTCGTGCCGCGGCAAGCCGGCGACCTCGTAAACAACCATCTCGCCGTAGATCCTCCTAATTCGGCGCGTTGATCGACCATCGTGAATCATCCGACCGACTTTTCGCCGGTTTTTCTTCCATCAACGCACCACCTGTCAGCCAATACACTACTGAGAGCGCGGCTAGCGATTGGGAAACTCCGATGATTAGATCGATCATGCTTAAGGAAAATAGTTCTTGCGCGATTTCGCAACGCAAATTTTTATCTAGCCTTCTCCCTGCGTTAGTCGCTGTTTAACTAATTTTTCGATGACTGTTCGTTCGGATGTAAGCTACTTTCTACATTAACGCTGTACCAAAGGCAAAATACTAAACAATATTATGCAAAACTTGTATTTATTAATGCTGAATCTTGCAAATCGAGATTATACTTAGAATTGAAATTAATATTTATTAAAAAGTACCGGGTGTTTCCATAGTAATTACATTAGAATATGTACCACGAGTGCAGCTCGTTCTATCGCAACGGATTAAACAGGGAGCTGTGCTCTCGAAATTTGGAGGAATACCGAGTAATATTATGCGTATCGATGAATAAGCCACCACTCGTTTGTTCATTTATTTATTTATGGGTAAATACCATTTAAACGCAAGTAGGCACACAAGTTGGTAAACGAATTAGATAACGATGTTAACGTAAAAGAATGGTGCTAACAAGTGGACGATAGAAAACAGATAAGTTTAAGCTTGAATAGAAAAGAATCGACAAATTTTTAATGGCTGAGTTCGCGTTGATTAAAATACGATTCATATAATTAACCCTCAACTACTACTGTTGATCTGCGAGACTGCTCGTAATAATCACTTAATTATTCATCTCTATTTTACTTTCTGCATAATTTACGAGCTTGTCACGATGGATACTTTTCAATTACAGTATAACGTATAGTATTATCGAAATCGAACCTGGAAAATAGAGATAAATTAGTAATTGTTGAAATACAACGACTCAGCGCCATACGGGCCAGCTTGGGCACGCCAGAAATCACGTCGTCATGGAAACGTGTTTGTTGCAGTCATTTGTTTTCTACTGCTTTCCTTGCAGACGCGACTGTAGCCGTTCAGTTTCGTTTATTTGCTAGACCTTGCCACGTGATTACCATTGTAAAACCTTTTATTAAAATATACAGAAGTTTATTTCTGAAAAGACCAATTATATTTCCTACAGTAATTATTAACAGTCTTACAGGCGTAAGTTTTAATAGATGTAGCAGTTAAGGGTTAAGTTGGCCGTATAAATGATCAGCGATCTCACAGACGCAGAGGATCGAGGAAAACCTCAATCGTCCAACGATAAGGGATCACCCTCCTCCTGCGGTGGATTTATCCTATTACAACAGAGCTCTCCAAACTTTTTGATCGCACCGTATAAAACAGGGAGGAGGCAAAGATGGAGGAAGAAAGAAAGTAAGAGAAATATCGTCTGGATATCGCCGGTGTGTCACGTCCGAGCAACTTAGTGGACACCAAGAGGCAACGCTGTCAGTGCGTGAAAGTTCGGAACAAAGATAAATTTGTACCAGCATGCTCCCCGCCCGGTATTCTCTCGGTTACCACATCCAAGTCTCTCTCTTTTTTTCTCTCTTTCTCTCTCTCTCTCTCTCTCTCTATCGTGTTGCCGAGCCGTTTGCTTATCCATAAAAATGTCGGGGTGTTGCGTTAGGCGGGCAACATCTCGGCCGATTTAGTAGAACAGCGTGATTCGTGTAGCGAGGAAGAATTGCGTCCTCCAACTTTATTTATAGAGGTACTCGATAGGGACCGACATCTACGCCGCGAGTTTCTTTATTGTTAATTGACAAAAAGCTAATCGGCTATTGCTGATAAAATAGAATAGAAACGAGGAGTAGAATAGGCCACTGAGAGATTCAAAAGGCGAGAGTTTGGCAAGAGCTCGTTTGACGCGCGATTTTCACCTAGTCATCTGATCTATTATTTTACACGTTCCCCGATCATCGTTCTACGTATGACGCGGCAGGATTGCCGAAGCAGGATTCGCATATCGTAAAAGAAACGCTCCTCGCCGTCCCGCGTGTGACCGTCGAGAATTGACAATCCTATGGGTATCGATTGCAAACACCGGATCGCGTTAATCGATTCCACCGCGCGAACACCTATTCGCCTCCAACGATGTCCACTCGTTGGGCCAAGAGGAGAGAAAAGAGACGAATAAAAAGGACGAGAAGGAGACGGAGGAGGGGGGGAGAAAGAGAGAAAGGAAGGTTTCGCGGAGTGGCCACAAAGGCATCGCGAGCATTGTCACTGACAGAACAGAAAGCTGGTATACTGACGCCACTATCATAACGTATGAGCAACATATCGCATGACAAGAGAGGCCCCAGGAACACAGGGCCCCGCTGCTGACCCCTCTGACCCCCGCTGTTTTTGTGCCGGTGCCTGTCGAGTCGGACCTTTGGGTCCTGGTCCCAAACTGCGAAACATGCCGACACGGTACCGTATCCCCGTCAGCCCTCTTCCCCCCCTTCACGAAAACCGTACGAAGAAGAGCGCCGTGTGCTGAACTTCGGACGTGAAACACGATATTCACCGTTCCGGGCCACGAACTACCATTTCTCCGTGCCTTTTCTCCTCTTTTTGCGCCGATTTTTAGCGCTACGTATCGAGCAACGTCGCGGATACTCCCTTTCGAGGATGCATATATTCTTGCGGAAACCGCCGATGCCCGATCGGTGTTCGATTCTCGTGGCACGGGGTCTAGACGTGAAATATTCAATTCGATCCGGGGAGGGGCGAAGATAGAAGACGTTGTTAGCGATAGGAAAGATGAGAAAGTAGAAAGATGGTTAAGAGACGGCGTGGAAAAAGAGGGAACCGGTAAGGAACAGTGGGCAATAAAAACATACCGAAGAGGAGGGCAGAAAAGAAAATAGGAATAGGATAGAATATAAATAACAGATTTTAGAATAGTCAGCTTAATTTTATTCGCTTCGTTTATTATTCGTTAAATAATTTTTTTCGTTTTTTTAGTAGTTTAGCATAATATTGTTCAACCACTTTTTTATTTACGAACATCTTTTTTATATGTTCAATATAATACATTCATGCCTACGTAATTGAAGATGTACAACAAAGTCCACGGTCCTTCGTACTGTCACTTGAAAACTTTTCATTTAAATAGAAACACGTTCTCCATATATTAACACGTCAGTTTGTGTAACGGATACAAAATATATAGTAAAAGTCGCGCCTTACTGAATTATCACACGTCCGATATTTTACACGTATATCGGTCACGTTCCAATGTTTAACAGCACATTTACCTGCTAATATGTATTTATAAATATTACGCGTAAACGAATATACAATGTCTAGGTGTTGTTACGTAAGCCGAAGTCCAAGTTTAGTATGAAACGTTCTTTACCCACGATTCTTTGTACTTTACTTTGCTATTAGGTAAACGAATTCAAGTGGCAGTTATAGGAACAGCAACGTTACGTGGGTCATTTATCCCACATCCTAGTCGTGAAAAGGTCGTCCCCGGTGAGTCACACGCGTGTTGCGCGCCTCTTTCGAACTCTCGTTTCGGCTCCGTTCTCCTTTTCATCCTTCCCTCTGTGTTTCTGCTGGCATTTCCTCTTGGCTCCTTTAACTCGTTCGCTTTTTTTTTCTTTCGGGGCGAACGCGCGTGAAAAATGACGCTGCTACCTTAAGAATCCGTTGGAAGAATCGACGACGCGGCAGCGTATCACTCGAGGTCTCCGGCGAGTTGACCTTCGATTTATAATTCCTGTCCCCCCTGGTGTTCGCTTCAATTTCTTTTCCTTTAAACCACTTGGCGCGAGGCGAACGGATCGCACCCGTAACCCGATGTTGCGGATCCATTATCGTGGTATTTAAGCAACTACCCAGCACGAGGGCAACGGAGCTTCGTGTATTGAAATAATAAATAACGGGGTTACGTTTCGAAGACGACGAGTTCGATTTTTGCAACGCTACAAGTGTCGACGATTAAGTTGTAGTCGTTCACGCTAAAGTTGAAGTAGGAGGGTTAAGCTAGGATAAAGATAAGATGCTTGGAAAGATAGGCGATGCAAGGGAAATGAATCTTTGTTGGCCTTATTTGCGGAGAACCTCCGAAAAGCTACAAAAAGCATTGCTAGGAAGTACGTTTAATGGATCGACGCGATATTGTAAAAATATTGAGTTTAGATTGAAATAAAACCAGGGACGCGGGAACATTTGCTTCGATATACGATATCTTAACCCTTTCGTTACTACTTGCGTCTGAAGGAACTCATCTCGAGCTTTACGATCTAAATATTTCGGTAATAAAAGATGAACCCTTTCGTTACTCAAGAAATTCACTTTGCACGCGTTCACGATGAATTTTTTTCATTAAGTACACGACTGGCATCTCGAGTCGCTCGAAACCCACGAAATTCTTCGTTATCTAAAACAAAATAGGAGAAAAATTCTCAAGAGAACATAAATTTAACGCAACGCAATTCGGTGTATACTTCTGCGTATCCTTCGATTAAAATTCGCCGCAGCGAAAGGGTTAAAAGCAACGATAATTCTATGGCGTGCTAAGTCTTTCCTCCGATGGCGTACAGCGAACGTAGCGCTAGGAAAAGTGATACCAGAGGACATTAACGTCAAAAAGGAACAGTGGCGGCAGTAATGCAAGCAATCCAGCGGCAAACTCGAAATAAAAGTGCGAGGAGGAAACGGCGTTGCAAGTGCAACGGCTATAGAAGAAGAAGCGTGCGCGTACACCTTTGGTAGCCATATAAAGACTATATACGATATTAACGACACCCTGTAGCAGCAAATAGAGGATGATTCGACGACGTGGCGGAACAATGGACGAACAGCTAAAAGATTCCGGCGAACATTGTCGTAGCTACGACTTTATGAGGCGAGGTATGTACACGCAGGAAGGCCAGTTTGCCCGCGCGCGATTATGTATCGTTTCTCGTATAATGCGATTTGACGCAGGTGGTCCCTTCCTCGTAACTTGTGGCCATTTTGAGCACAAGCGCGTGCGCGTTATGTATTGGGCCCGATGGGACCCAGTAGCGTAGGCGAAAAACGATTCGGGTAGGCCCATTCTTCCTCCTCTCCTTTCCTCTTTCTTCTTTTATCCGTTTATTCTCGACGAATCGTCAGCCTTCCCATTCGGCGTCTCTTCGATATCGACGAGCAAATGCATAATTTACTTATTTACGGGTTTCAATCCCCGCGTACGCTAAACTTCCCACAAAGAAAATGTAAGAGAAGAAATATCTTATAAACTAAATAACAAACAACAAATTACCATATTGACAGACGCGTGCATTTTAGTAGCAATCATATTTTACTTAAGTAAGTTGCAATAATCTAACATTGCTATCTACGTTCGATAAGAAGGTGGGATAAAAGGAGAAGAAGTCTGGTTGACGACAAAATCTGTTTACATTGATTATCATTCGATTTATGCAGTTAGAAGAATTTGCGGTCCCTCGGTGCAACGAGTACAAAAAGTCTTCGTTAGTTGTTTAATATTGGTGTCGGTATTTGATAACGTCTATAGATTCGCGTGTAATCGTATAAAGTAGTCGCCTAATTAATTTCCTGGCTTGTTAACCCTTTCGTTAAAGTGTAGTTTGCTGCGTTGCGGATTTACGCAGTTTGAGTGCAAACTGGGCAACGCTTGGGGTTTTGCAAATTTATCGATAGTGATCCTTTTATCGAGTAATATCCGAGGTGTATTACTTAACTATAATTTATGGTTAACCATTGTAAAATGGTTGTAATAATGCTATCGACTTGTTTACTTGGATCTTTTGAAACTTCTCTTAAAACATTCCTCTTGCGTACGTTAAATTAAAACCTCACGCGTAATTGAAATATCTACCCTAACTTCTAATGTATAATTGTTGTTTCGGAGGGCTGATAATAATACGCAAATTTACTGAATAATTTCCTAAATAAATTTAGTAAATAAATCGTGACTAACGCGAAGTTTCAGTACAGTGACGAAAGGTCACAAAATCATTTTGATACAAAGGGTAAGGTCCAAAATCAACCTACTAAAATATCTCAAGCATGGAAGTAGCTTCGTTTATGCTGCTAAGCTGTTAACTGATAAGTCCTAGCATTAACGCAATGTTTCATCTACAATTTCTTGAAACATCCCCGAAACACCGTAGAAAAACTTCCAATCCGTGGGATGCTATTTGACCATTTCCCAAACTTCAACCCAACAAATCGCCATTCTTTCATTAATCCCAGAGTAAACCAGTAGTTATCGCGAACAAACGGGCATTAAGTTCAATCTCAAAGTACTGCATCGCGATACCCACGAATCAGACGGGTAAAAGCAGGAAAGATTCGGATCCAAGTAGAATCTCATCGCTCTTCGGAGATGCAAACGGTACGGCATCGAGATCCTCTCTAGAAGTCGCGTAGCAAAAGGACGCCGAAGAGGAGCAAGAGGAAAAGTAATAGCGCTCGCAGAGGAGAAGAAGAAGAAGCGAAAAGGGTTGAAAGAGGAGGAAGCAGAAGAGGTAAGATCACAAGGAACGGCATGAAAGGACGAGGAAGAGAAGGAGCAAAAGCAGCAGAGCACCGCGGTTGAAGAGGAGGAGGGGATCGGCGGGGGGGAAGGAAGGTAGTGGAAAGGGCAGAGAGCGGACAGAGGGATAATAATAAAACGAGATATCTCGTACGTGGGCGGTCGTATTGTTAGCGCAACAAGGCATGCGCGGCGCTTCTGTGTCCCCGCGGTGCGCGCTCGTGCGCTGCGCCCTTAATAAAGGATACGCGTGTGCGTGTGACGCGCGCGCGCGCGCTTAATAAGAGAGGCCACCGAGTGGCAGTGTGAGTGGAGGAGAGCACGGCCTTATGTAAATCGGACGGGCCCATCTGCGAGGGAACTTCTCTCCGCTGCTCTGGCGAGTCCTCGGAGAAGCGAGCGGAGAACAGAGAGAAAGAGAGAGAGAGAGAGAGAGAGGAAGAAGAAGGAGCAGCACGAGCTCTGGGGCTGCCGCGGCTTCAAAAGCTGTGCCGCCACCGCCACCGCCGCGATAAACACGCATTTATTCCAGAGAGCGCTGTGCGTAACGTTAGGCGTGGGCGCATGCGCTAAAGCGGTAGCCAACGGCAATAGCGCATGCGCGTGTGCTATACGTCCGAGAGTACTCGTTTGATTTTTACGCGCCAATTCGTTGTTCCTTGGCATTCTTTCTTTTTGAGAGTACCCGAGGACTTTTGTCGCGGTGAAAATTGACCGTGGCTGTAATCGGGGAATTTTCCAGGAAAGGGACACACGCGAGACAGAATAACGAATCGAGTAAATTGTGTTGGAAGTGTACAGGGATACCGTGTTAAATTTAATCAGACGGTATATCGAAACTATAGCAGGATGTAGAGAAAAGATCGAGTTTTGTCCAAGGGGTAGGAAGTAAAATTCAAGCGGTGTCTTATAGAATTTTTGGCGTACAGTGATGCGGTATAATCAGTTTTTCCAGAAACTGTAGGGGGAACGTGGAAATATTGATAAATATCACGCAAAATGCAGATGTTCGTTTTCTACCCAAATGCTTTACTTCAAGATCTACTTAGATTTAGGTATACGTTTGATACGTATACCTAATTTGGTTTACAATAAAGAACAAGTTGCTACTTGGTTGGCTTACAGTTAAAGTACCCATGTCGTGAAATTCTCGGATCTCGTCGATATTTAACAACATTGATAAATACGAGTTGCACGACTTTCCCCAAGACTCCAAACGAATTTAGACTTCCTTCATATATATCCTTTTGCACTTTCTCCAATATTTACGAAAATCTAACGACAGGAAAACTAGCGACGTTATCGGACACTCACGTTTAGATTTCAGCCTAGTTAAGTTTGTTTGCAACAAAGTATAGAAATACTATATTCGCTACGTCGATTCAACGTACGCGCAAAGAACTATCAAGACCGTTTCTATCCGAGTAAATAAAACCGTCTGCCATTTTTGAGGGACGATTTATTCGTTTTGCTTTGCAATCGATACCGAAATAGAAGTGGTACCGAGCAAGTACCACAGCGGCTATCTCGGAGCAGAGCTGCGCTTAACATGCGCGGTCCGCAGGCACGTTAAGAAACACAAGACACTAAGACCGCGTAACACGAGCGCTATCGCGACTTTACATTGTGTTTGCACGCATCCTAACCGCTGTAGAAACGCATGCCGATGATTCTTCCACGGTCGGCAGATAAACAGATAGGCAGATGGGTGTACACGTTGGTGCGCTCAGATAAGCGTCTCCGGAGAGCCACGATGAAAGTTGAAGTAGAATGCGTACCTTGCTGACCAGACCAACTTCAACGCGTTCGCGTTCTTCAAACGAATTTTCCGCAAATCGTGCAACCTTAGGGGTACCTCCGCTACCGGTAAAACGCAACATTTTAATCCTTTTGGTTTTCGTTTGTTTTGCAGTTCCTTCGGACAATGTCATCTGTCCCTTTTTGGCCTTCTTTGATCAAAAACGAGGGAAACTCGTCCTGCAGGATTTTGATTGTCGAAACGTAGAACGAATCGAGCTCGTCGCAAAGATCTACCACTCTTGAACCGTATTTTGAATTCGTATTTTGTTATCATTATTGTTGTTTATTTACGAGCTTTGTAAGCCATTTTTAAAGTACAGTTTTAACGTGGAGTTTCATAAAATTTGAGACGATAGACGTATCGAATGGACGTAAAACTGAATTAATATCGTATCTCGATCCATTTCGCCTCGATGCATTCCGTAATCTTAACCCGAAGCTAACCCTGCTCCGCGTTCCCATTATTTCTCCTATAGACGAAAACAATTCATCGCCAAAAGTTACCCTTTTCGAAAGTGGGTTTTCTTGGAAACCATTTCCAATTCGCCAAACATTCTTAACTGTTAATCAGTTCAGCGAACGGCCTCGAATAAGTCTCTCGAATTTCGCTCGTTCGAAAGGGTAAAACGTTTGTAGCGGAGCTCGTTAGCTCGAACGAAGCAACGGGGCACGACGAATCATCCCGTGCACCGCCGACATCTCGCGCGTAAAGTTCAGTCACACGGTAAGATCGCGAAACGTGACGAGTGTCGCTTACACAACGGCCGCAAGAAACAGATAACGCGTTGTGATAGCGCGTCGCAAGGCGTAATCTTCCGTCGGCTTGTAATCGCGCAAAAATGTCCCTACCGACAGCGCGTGCATAATAGCGGAGACGTGCCGTTTAATGGGAATTTATTGTGGCCGCGCCGTTGATCCGCGCGGCGCAATGCGATTACGCGAGAGTCCGAGCCTCTTTTTCTCTCTCCCCTTCTGCTCTTTCACAGCCGCGCGATGCAAATCGAGGACAGGCCGCGCTTGCACTCGGCGTTCCGCAAAAGATGAATAGGTCAGTTTCCTTGAGTCGAAGTGTGACTAACGAAAAGCCTGCGGTAACTTCCTTTGATAGTAGGTGCGCGCCGTGTCCCTTGACCCACATAGCGATTACCGGAGCCGCGGGAATTTCGCGAGTTTCATCGCCGTTCTCTCTTAATCGGCCTTTAATATGCACGCGAAGTGCGTTACCATTGGCCAAGTACAGAATAGATCATCCGTTCATAGGAAACATCGTAAATTTCAAACTGAATTTCGGCGTGTGCAACAAAGCAGACGTTTTTTTTTCTACGCCCCTTGCGATTTGGAATGGTTCGTGTAAGAGTTATATTCAATCCGACCATCGAATTTGCGAAAGTTTAACCATCTATTCGTGCATTTAACGGTGTTGAATTTCATCGCGTTAGCACGTGATTCCCATTTTTTCCCATTTCGTGCTGAATTATATTTTACTATATACCGTATACTTATTAATTTTATACCGTATACTTATTGTATACTGTATACTTATCGCATACTTAGTTGTCGTATATTGAATTATACTTTATTGTGTACCGTACACTTATTTATCGTCTACTGTATACTTATTGTATAACTTAGTTATCGTATACCGTATACTTATTTATTGTCTACCGTATACTTTTATTATACTTAGCTATTGTGTATTGAATTATACTTTATTGTATACCGTATACTTATTTATTGTATACTGTATACTTACTGTATATATATATATATTAGTTATATAGAGTTATACATTATTGTATATTTAATTATTGTATGCTGAATTATACTTTATCGTATACTGTATACTTACTGTATACTTAGTTATTGTATATTGAATTACACTTTATTGTATACCGTATACTTATCGTACACTTAGTTATCGTATATTGAATTATACTATACCGTATCATTCCAAGCGGTTTGACACTTCCTACCGGGAGGATGTGGCGTTCGCGGCTGGAATCGAAATAGTGGCACATAATCGTCGTGACCAGTTTATCGCGTGGCCATAAGCAAGGACGGTGCTCGTATAAGGAAGTTAACAACAAAGATACCAATCTCGCTGTATCGCAGCTCGGCGGTGAAAGTGCGCAGTTTTGCCGGATTTTTTCCAATATTATTTCGAGAGTGCGTGATAAATCTTCCCTCGCAGGTAACCGCCAGCGCTGTAATTAAGTTCCGCTACCCAAATTCGATCCTCTTCTTCTTCCGTGTAATACCTTTCCTTTTTTCTTCTTCGTTGCTTTCTTTTAATACCGTTTTCCTCGCTCGAGTCTGCTCGAGTAACGCAAGTGACGATGCCAGTTTCCCCCGGAAGATGGTTCAATTTTTCGCAACAGAACGCGTCGCTTGAATATCCTTTCTGTAATCGCAGCTTTATATATATATATATATATATATATACGACGAATGCGGGGAAAACGCATAAAACACGTAAGACGCATTAAGAGCGGCATTAATTTAAATTGGTTAAGCGATCCGCTGTTCGCCTCGATGTTTGCTTCTCTGCTACAATGCGCTCTCAACTTTAACGATATCTGTTCTCGGCTCACAACGATTTCTATCGTCTATTTATTACTCGGATCTTCGATATCGATAGATACTAAAGTTTCATCTTTCGCGTTTGAGTGAAGGTCATTTTTGCGATCCGAATCTGAAGTCGGCAAGGGAAATATTTTAAATCGTTTCCGCTGTAATCGGAAACTGTTATATCGCGTAGTATTGCGCAATATTTTACGTTACACTGCGTACATATTTATACAGAAATAGATACCCAATTACACGATAAGAGGAACGGATTAAAAGGGCAGATTTTCTTGTTACGACTAAAGAGGAAATAAATACACTCATCCATTGCTTTAAATTCTATATCGTCCAATAGAGATCGGTTAATCTAGATTGCTCAAATTAATGAAACCTTGAAATAACTTGTAATTGAATGTAATAGAAAAGAAAGTTCGCGATAGGAGCCTAGGTGTTCTTCGTTTATTTCAAACTATGCAAATGGGTTAAACTAAAACTCCCGGGAAGCAATTTTCGTTTATCGCGCTCGACCTTTGCGATTTTCTTCTCGCTGTTCCTTTTTAGGTGGCTTCCTCCGGGGACAGACCCCGAAATCGCTCGCAATTACGAGAGAAACCAGCGATAAATTTTTGTTTATGGTGCCACACAACTTCCATAATGATTTCCCCGTACGACACTTGGAATATAAAAAATTCATATCTGAAATTTATATCTGCGATGCCTGCCAGCCACCCAGGTGAAAAATTGCAAGCTTTACTTCGATTGATTCAATCTACACATGTTGGATATAATTAACCCGTAATTACGGAATATCCTAAATTATCCGACACTCAACGGAATCGGATCCCCGTTCATCAGGCGTAGTAACTTACGAAATTAATCAAATACTCCCATTCGTTATTTTTCTTGTTTGATGAAAATGTCGATCGCTAATTGCGAAACTTCGGACACATACTTAACTTTTTAAGCGGGCAGAGCGAACATGTTACAGCGAGTCAAATTATATATTGACTCAAATTATATACTATACATTTTAACCGTCCGTCGAAAAGTATTTATATAGTTTATTCACCGTCCGTACATTTACGTGCGTGTTTTCGCACTTTTACAACTTCCGTTACGGTTTTCCATCTTATTCGGAGTACGCGCGAAGCATCCTATAACCCATTACCTACGTACAACTTCGACTAACTCGCGTTGATTCGAATTATATATTAACCCTTTGCGGACGAGAAAAAAATAACACTTAACAAATTTCCATTCAGTTATGAATTAATCACGGACAGAACTTAATAATACTTAACCAATTTTCGCCGAATTATTATCAGAAGTGCTTATTAGTATCACTAGTTTCTTATATTTATTATGTCATTTCTATTAGTGCCTTTATATTAGTGTCACAAATTTCTTGTTTTGAAAATCGACATTTACCCAGAAAATTGAGAGTTTCGGCGGCTATCTGCCGACACTCGTCCGCAAAGGGTTAATTTCAACGATTTAACCCTTTAACTGCGGCGCGATATCAGAATGATCGTCGTCGCAAAGAAGAATTCGTATAATTAGAAATGCACGCGTAGTTTACATCTGCAAAGTAATTAAGATCAAGTGTAAAATAATATAATGTTACATTACTGCTAAAATAAACTTCCAAATATTGTTATGTAATGGTACATTGCAAAATTAATTTATGTTGTATTATATTGTGGCGGCTCTCCTGCACCTACCACTAGAGGGACATATGAATTAGGACTTTCTCAGAAGCATTCGCTCCAACTACCTCGTCCATATATATACCGCCTTTAACCTTCCTTCCAATATCCCAACGACTAAGGCAGGGCCTGCTAGGTAGCCGCACTGATGAGTCCACTAGCAGGCCCAGGACGAAACGCCAACACCCTTCCTTTTTCCTATCCTACCCCCTCTCTACAGCTCCACAATATAAAGTCTGTTAGACGTATATGTACGCCTTTAGTAGTCAAAGGGTTAAAGATAGTTCATTTTTCCAATGATTTGATACGGTGAAACGATTCAGATCGTTTTATAGCAACCTTTCGCATCGAGTTTATATCGAGATAAATTTAGCTAAATATATGACGAAAATCGTGTATTATTTAATCTATGTTAGTGTACTGTATTTGCTATATAAACACTACACGTGGTTTAAAGCAATATATACATACACATATATATAAGTGACTAATTCTAACGCAGTTTAATTAATAAATTAATAAATACCAGCCTCCACGCAGCCAAATTTCGCTACTTATAACACTTCAAATTATATACTAACTTCAATGATTTAAAGGTATTCTATTTTTCAAATGATTTGGAACGGTAAAACGATTCAGATCGTTTTATAGCAACCTTTCGTATCGAGTTTATATCGAGATAAATTTAGCTAAATATATGACGAAAATCATGTTTTATTTAATCTATGTTAGTGTACTGTATTTGCTATATAAACACTGCACGTGGTTTAAAACAATATATACAAGTGATGAATTCTAACGCAGTTTAATTAATAAATTAATAAATACCAGCCTCCACGCAGTCAAATTTCGCTGCTTATAACACTTCAAATTATATACTAATTTCAATTATTTAAAGGTAATCTATTTTTCTAAGGATTTGAAACGGTAAAACGATCCAGATCTTTTTATAGCAACCTTTCGTGTCGAGTTTATATCGAGATAAATTTAGCTAAATATATGACGAAAATCGTGTATTATTTAATCTATGTTAGTGTACTGTATTTGCTATATAAACACTACACGTGGTTTAAAGCAATATATACACATTATATATAAGTGACTAATTCTAACGCAATTTAATTAATAAATTAATAAATACCAGCCTCCACGCAGTCAAATTTCGCTACTTATAACACTTCAAATTATATACTAACTTCAATGATTTAAAGGTATTCTATTTTTCAAATGATTTGAAACGGTAAAACGATTCAAATCGTTTTATAGCGATCTTTCGTATCGAATTTATATCACGAAAAATCTAACTAAATCGCGTATCATTCAAACTATGTAAGTGTACTGTATTTGTCATATTAACTATACATGATTTAAAGCGATATGTACAAAGAAATAATTCTAACAAAATTCAATTAACAAATCGATAAATATCGATCTTCGCGTAGTAAAATTCGTTACTATTATACAATTCTCTGCCAGCTTAACGAGTTAACGTATTCTTCGAGATCTTACGTTAGCGTAGCTCCAAGAAAAGTATTTGTAAAACAATCTGGCAACAACGTTCCCATTTCACCACTGCAATTACCTCCGTTGCTGTAATATTTGTGCTCCTTTATCCTTGAACTTCGACGAAATTCGACGCGTTACAATTAAGAGAGCGGACGAAAGGGAGAGAAAAAGGAGTTCGGTGGTGGTCAGCGGGAAGTTTACCGGATCCAAACGTCAGATAGGTGGTTCGACAGCGTATCGAGAGTAGCAGGCGATTGGCAGCTGGCCAATTGCTCCAATACCAGCCGCTCGTTTCGGCAAGTAATCGCGATAGCGAAGAATTAATGCCGTGGCGGAGAAGAGCGGTAAATAACCTCTTCGTTAAATCGTCCACCAACCGCGCAATGAACTCGTTCCTTCTTCTCCCTTGTCTTATTCTTCTTCTTCTTATTCTTATTCTTTCCCACCCTCTAATTGTTCTCGTGCATCTGCTTCGAATTTGAAAAATTCGAAGAGACCCGACGATCAGAGGAACTACTAACGTTGTTAATGTTCAGTTGCTAAGAAGTTTAAGTTAAACATTTGCTGCGTTAACCCTTTGTGGCACGGGACGGAATAATATTTATCGAATATTCGTTGAATTATTAATCTTTCGGGGAAAGGTTTTTAATAAACTCTTGTCGAATTATTAACCCTTTGCGGACGCGTGTCACAGCTAGCTGCCCAAGCTTTATTCATTTCTTAGACGCTTGTTAATCTTTTAAAGATCCACGTAATAACATTGGTATATCATACTGTTAACAATGAAACAAGATTTCGCTAAGTTCTGCTCTCGAAGGATTAATAATTGTGAGAACATTAGTTACATATTATCTTGTTCCGTCCGCAAATTAACAGCAGCGTGTATCAATAGTATTAAGTTGAATTTTCTGCTTTAGAAAATTGATATACTTGCAATGAAACCAAAGAACTTGGTCGGCTATTTGAAACACTCGTCCGCAAATCCTTAACACCGTATCAAATATAAAACATTGATATGTTACGCGTAATTTGCATTCCATAAACATTCCATAATTGCAAACTATATTACTAAATTTAGCCAGATTTCCTAACTAGGGTAAATGTACCACATGCTGCCACTTAAAGGTTCGCGCGTAACTTTATTTAACTATTTTAGAACGTCGTTAACGTAAAGATCAAAAGTTCAACCGCTCTTTTATTTATGAACATCTTTTTTATATGTTCAATAGAATAAATTCATTACTACGTAATTGAAAATTGTACGACAAAGTTCACGGTCCTTCGTACTGTCACTTGAAAACTTTTCGTTTAAATAGGAACACGTTTTTACATATATTAACGCGTCACTTTGTGTAACAGATATAAGATGTATAAATAGATAGATCTTTATCGTTTTCCTATTGGATTACAAAGGTTTCGCCGCTTCTCATTCTGTATACATCCTTCTTATACATACGTTCTCCTTATACCTAATTGCTAATCTTAATTAATAGATATAAGACATATAGTAAACGCACCTTACTGAATTATCACACGTTCCATACTTTACAATTATATTTGTCACGTTGCAATGTTCAACAGCGCATTTACCTCCCAATATTTACCTACTTATAAATATTAAGTGTAAACGAATATACGATGTCTACGCGTTGTTACGTAAATCGAAGTCCAAATTTAATATGAAAATTTCTTTACTCACGATTCTTTGTACCTTACTTTGCTATTAAATAAACGAATTCAAGTGGCAGTTATAGGAACGGTGACGGTGCGTGGGTCATTTACCTTAGCGCGAAATTTTGACAGACTATAATCGCCTTTTGGCATCGAAACGGTTAAGGCCGCGATCCGCTTTTGGGTTTGCGCCACGCTTATCGAAAATAATTGCCGAATAACGAAGCGAGTGGAGTACACGCGTGTACTGAGCACACGGCGATCCAAGATAAAGAGTAATTAACGAGCAATTAACGCGCTGCACCGCCGCCGGTGAATAATCTGTTCGTCCGACGCGATGCGCTCGGATTTAATGGATACTTCTGCTTCTTCTTCGCGGCGAATATGCTGCGTTTCGGTGGTTTGGCGATAGGAAATGGTTGTAAGAAGAAATTTAGTACGTGTTAAGTGACGTTGGGTGATCAGTGGCTGGTTTTTGTGATTAGGAAAGCGTTAAAGTTTTAGTTCGCGTTTAATTGAGATGTTAAGTAGCCGTACAAGCTTTGTTTTGCGGTTTCAATGGGGAGAATGTAAGGAAACGTTTAAACTTGAACGCCGAATTTATATGTAAGATTTAAAGGTGCGAAAGAGTTAAATGAAAAATTGAATTAACGAATTTAGGTGCAAGATTTTAATGTACAAGTGAAACGCGGGACGCCAATGCAAGATCTAAATTTAGATTTTAAATGGCAGATTTAAAATTGAGATACTAAAAAATTCGAATGTAGGATGCATATGTAAAAATTCACGCGCTTACTTCGAAGTATAAAATTGAAACGTAAAATTCGAATGCAAAGGTAAGAGATTGAAAATTTAGATCAAAAATTTGCATATAAAGTCCAACGTTAGAACTCGAATGTAACATGGAAATGCAAGATTCAAAGTGCAACATGCAAATGTAACATTGAAATGCTAAACACGGGTATAAAATTTCACCGTGAAATTCAAACGCAAGGATTAAAAAAGCAAGATGGGCAAATGTGAAGTGGAAACGTGCAACGTTGAAGCGAAAAATTGTAAAAGCACGTAATTGAACCGTAAAACTGATACGCGAATCCTCATTCCACTTATCGCGTTACGCGTTCAATTATGACATCAACCTCAACGTACGACTCTTCTATTACGAAGCAGCTTGGCAATTATTTGTGAAGACCTGCAGTTTTTTTTTTTTTCCCCTCCCATGGAACGGAAAATAATATTCCAAGCGAGTATCGTTTTGATCCTGTTAAGAGCGGATATTTAATGAAACTTCATATTCCACATACCACGAGTGCCTCGCGGAGTACTTCGCGGAATGTGGATCAAGCTTCTATTTAATCGTCATCGAGATATCGATCGCGGCAATGGAATTCTACCGGCGAGGATGAAGAGATCCCGGCGTCTCGTTTCCAATCGGAGAAAAACCCGCGAAAATTAACGAGCGTAACTGCGTAATCTCTTTCGGATGTCGAGGCAAGCTTTGAGTGACTCGATCGCGCCATTTGCATCGAATAAATGCAACTCGATTGCTTGTACCGCCGTTTCTAATGGTATTTCGCGATACCTCATTGCGACCACTTTTTAATCCTTTAGCGACGATCGTTTCTAGTTTCCCGGACACGTAGATATCGATATTTAAATTTAGAAAAATTGCCGATAACGTTATTAATACGCGATACTATCTACTTAATCGGACGAGGATTCGTTGAGCAAATAATTGAGCGAAAATTTATACAGCGTTATTACGTTCCGTCTGCAAAGAGTTAAATGGCGATAGATTGTTATTAAAATATCGCAAAATTATAGAATATGTTATTATTTATTTGTTGTAACCCTTTGCCATGCGGCTTAGGATGGAATATCGAATAATAATAAATCGGTAAGCTTTTTGTGACTAGAGATACCTACTTATTCTTAATATTTGGATGCGGCAATGTTTTATTAGGTGCATACGAAAACTTTAAAGCTTATTTAGACGATGCAAATCCACAAGCGGGAAAATCCGTATCCTTGAAAATTCGACGATTTGGAATTCGAAAGCCTCGACGTTTGAAGTCTTAGAAATTTAATAGCTTGAAAATTCGAAGCCGTAGAAATTTAATAGCTTGGTAATTCGAAACTTTAGACATTTAATAGATTACAAATTTGAAGCCTTAGAAATCTACAAGCTTGGAATTCGAAGCCTTTGAAATCCACGAGTTTGGAAATCGGAACCTTGGAAATTTGACCACTTAGAGTTCTAGATGTTAGAAATTTCGCGACTTGGAATTTGTGAAAAACCGCGAAATTCGAAGCCGCGGAAGTTTGCAACGCGCAACGAGGCACTCATTTAATCGATCCGATCTTTCAGTATCAAACGTCCACCGAAATTTCATCTTTTGCCCAACATTTTATCACCGAGCATCGAGTCCAGCGCGCAGCTGTGTCAGCTTCGTCGCTGGGGGGCAAAAGTTGCGCAGAAGAAGGAGCACGTGCATTAATAATACTGAAACGCGGCCCGACTTAGAATAGTTCTCGGAATAGTTGTTGGTTCGCGATAGAACGCGTGCGGATCCAACGGGGCCAGAACGACGAGCGGAGACGTGAGAGAGCTCTACGAATTTCTCTTCGGGGCCGACGCTCAACCCAGAATCCGAGGGTTGTGATTTAAGCAACCGCGAAATTTTCGCCACCATTGTGCACGCACTTTGACATACCGCGGTCTCGTTACGCGGCGTTTGCTTCGAAGATATAGCTGCTCGTATATCAGCGTTGTTCGCGCGGCTGGATTTTGCTCGAATCCGCGCGTCGCTTCGCCGCTTGTTCGTACCGTTTTCTTTTTTCTGAATTCAACTTTCCTTCAATTTTATCGTCCTCGGTAAGGGGGTGGTACTATAGCTCACATACCGAATTATGATGAAAACTTGCTTGATAATTAATGACACGTTTAAACGTAACGACTCAGAATTTAATATATGTGTAGAAGGATATGGAGGGTGATGAGATGGGTCCAGAGTCCAGAATAAAACACCTCCGACTCCTACTAATTATGATAAATATATTTACAAAGATACATAAGCGGAGGGTGCGCGCGAGTGTCCGAGTCAATCCTCGTCAGAGTCTACGCCGTAACTGGCCTTTTTTCGCCGTTTGGCCGTGAGGCTCGTTATTTTATGATCTGACCTGTTTGGCAGCGTCATCCCTGAGCCGCTTTCCCCTTTCCTATGCGGAAAACGACACGGCCTACGCTACGGGTACATGGGCTTTCCCTGTACAGTGTCCTTCATAGGCTAAAACTCCCGTTAGCCTTCTACATATATTACAATATTCTGGTGTTCTGTCGTTCGTGTGTACATCTGTCCGATGACTGTCTCGCTTAGTTCGAGATGAGTCTATTTATTCGAATGAATGGAGGATGCGTAACGAAGGCGTGTTTTTTTTGTTTGAAATTGATTGGTCGAGTCGTAGCTTGGAGGGAACGAAGGAGGTGTCAATGAAGGTTGTAGAAGCGACGAACTAATACCAAATTGTTGAATAATTTCAGAGGTTGCTTCCAAAGAAACGAATATTTATTATTGTAATACAAAATAACAAAACCAGTATATAAGGTTTCGGTTGTGAGCGACGCTGTCAACCCAGCAACCGTTCACGCTTAGTGCTCGTACAGAACTGACCAAAAAAAAAGAAAAACGGCCGAGACGACGCGACTACGCCCTGACCTAGCCCCAGTGGTACAAGAAAAGAAACACGTGAAGAAGCAAAACGTTGCACATTGTATCAAAATATAACGTAACGATTTATGCAAAAATCCAACACAAATAAAGAAAGTATTTCAGAGCAATTAATATTGACCATTGAGTACTTGTGAAGCGAAGTAATAAATCACCCATCGTACGTCTCCATCCAAGGAGAAGTAGATTTAATTCGACTCGAAGGTGCACATAATTACGATCTTGCAAAGACACGGGATGATCCGTACGTAGAGGGGTGAAGCGAATGTTACGCGTCTGACGCGTATAGAAAATTCCACTTTAACTCGCGGCGGAGGAACGCGCGCTAGCGGGGACCCATGGGAACGGCCGCGCGGAAATTATCGCGCGTATCTCGTCGCGACGATGCGTTTTCGGCCGCCTCGACTCGCTGAAATGTGTGACATCCCGCGAAGAATCCTCGGTATTCTTCGCAACCGCCCCGGCTTACCTCGCGATAGAGAGATTAAAGGACAATTATGAAACGCTTCATCTTTTCTGCAGTTCCAAGCGGAGAACTCGAACGGTTTTGCTTGCGAACTACTAGAGATTCTTTTATAGATGACTGGTAAACGGATTCTTGTTCGCTGCTTCTTGTCGTTTATCGGTATGCCTCGCTTTAGGATAAGTGGAGAGACGTATTTTTAATGGTTTTCTCGTTTCTCGTTCTTCCGAGGAAGAGAAGTATTCGTAAATGGTGGACGATTATTAATCCCCCTTGTGTTGGAAGGCGAGTCGAAAAATAATAAATTCTTATTGTTAGTTACTTTCTCAAATCATTTATTTCTAACTCCGACCGAGGTTCGTCAGCTAATGTCCTCGGTTCGGTCGTGATTTCGCATTCATACTTTTCACGCACGCTCAAACATACATGCACGCATTCACTCCTTCAGGGTCGCTTGCCCTGCGTCTCATTTTCGTCCTAGTCGTCAACGCCTTGATATCGCAAAATATGTAAACGACGTCACGTCTGCAAGGGACGATTACGTGTCGTATGGCACCAGGATAAATGAATACTTACAGTTGGGTTGTAATTGCGGGACACGTTTCGTGGCGAATATTATGGTCGAAGTGCAGTAAGAATATAGGGTAGATGTACCACGTACTGCCACTTTAAGGTTCGCGCGTAACTTTGTTTAACTACTTTGGAACGTCTTTAACGTAAAGATCGTTCCGGTTTGGAGAATAATATTGTTCAACTCGCTCTTTTATTCCATAGCTCAATACTACGACTGAAGTTTGATATTAAAATGCATTACCAGACTGTGGCTATTCATGCATTTGCAGAAAATTATCCTGTGCACAAAGTTGCTGAATGCAGCTGGCATGTAAAAGTATATATTATAAAACATTCAAAGCGCAACGCGTACTATTATATTTAGAGGGTGAAAATTAATCTCGTTCCGGATTACAATTCCGTGGATATGCTTTTAGAGGCGTGAATTTGCGTAAAAATTCGCAGTCTACTCGTCATCGATTCTCAACGAACGCGGAGCGGTAAATTTCCGACTGGCGAATAAGTATAAAGGCACGCGTGAATCGATGCTTTCGTTCTGTTTTTTTCTTTGGCCCAGAATCCGGGGCGTCTCGTTCGGTTCATTAAATTCGAAAAAATCAGCCTTTCAGCACGCGGCCCAGTTCGCCTGGCCCTGCCGCGCGTGAAAAAGGCGTAATCGAAGTTTAAAGGGACTGCTGCTCGGTGAAGAGAGCGACTCAGCTTTCGCCGCGTAGTCGGTGCCTTTGACGCCTACTAATGAGCAGCCAGTGATTAAGGGAGTGCTCGAAGAATCAACGCAATAAGCACGCCAGGCCGTGTAACAGAACATATGTACATACGTATGCTATAGTGTTGCAATGCTCTTTCGTAGCGGTGGGACAAATTCAGAGACACACTTATGAATACCAGTACATCAATTCCCGAATACCTCGATGCGGTATCGAACGCGTATCAAAATAATTTGTACGTGATCGTGGTTAAATACGTTTGACGCCGTCTCATCTCGGATGCTAAACACTAATGCGGTATTCATGGAGATATCAATGAGACAAAGGAAATTGCATATCTAAATTGATTTAATTTATTAGTCTTCCTATGCAGACGAACAATTTTTTTGTCGCACGGTCATACTACGTTTCTCGTTGCCTATCCGAACGAAACGAAGAAACGCGGAGTGGCCGTGATACGGTGTACCAATGCTGCGCAGCGGTTGCGACGGTCACGCGAATATCTCGCCGCAGTGAAAGGGTTAAAATCGGAAACGCAACATCCTCGAACGAGTATCGAGGGCTGCTCGAACCATCTGCCGAGCAGCGTACTAACAAGAAAGCGCGATAGATCTTGCCAAGAGCCACTTGTATTAGCGTCGCCGGAACAAGCCGCGCAAACAGCGGGACGGGGCGAAGCGCGATCAATCGCGACAATACGTATTCACGATTCACGATATCTTGGGCGACGGTGTTCCCCGGATCGGGTGCCGCGCGTGTGAGCGCTCGATCGCCGGAATGCAGGTAAGTACATAGTCGTGTTCGGCCGTCCGCGATCCAACGGCGGACGCATTTCTCCCGATAGAGACGAGAAAGAAGAAAAGGAGCGTAGATTGGAAATCACGCCGCGAATCAATCCGACCCGTCCCGTCGCTTCTGATCCCTTTAATTACAATGGCGCCGTGTTAACGTATACCTAACTCGGTTCCAGCTCCTTCCTTCCATTCCCTTTCATCGCCTCGTCGTGGAAAGGAGAGATGAGTAGTAATTTACGGAGGCAATAGTTCTGGACGAAAGCGGCCGGTTGTATAGACGACTGGGGTCGCGCGTTTTATTTAAAAGGTTCAACGCGGATCGCTATTGTGTAGCTTCTTTCGGCGTGGACGTTTAATCGTCGATGCGTGGTTCCGAAACAACGGAGGGAAGAGTCAGATCCAGCTCCGTTTTACGGTCTTGAACGCTGGTTAGGGATACGTAAAGCGAGAAACGTTCGCGTAATAATAGGCACCTGTGAATTGGATGACTAATAGGAAAAGTGTAGAAACCCTGAACAGGGTTAACGTGAAGTAAGTTATAATTAAAAGAGTAAAAGAGTCAGTTCGATATTGTTGGGACTCGTATCGAGTTGAGATCGTAGTGAAATAGTTGGGATGGAAATTTATTTACTTCTCCGCTGGGGGAATTCGATGCCTTGGGAAATGTAAAAGCTTGGAAACTCGATAAATGGAAGTTGGAAGGCTTGCTAACGCGACGAGTTGAAATTCGAGAACTTGGAAATCCTGATGCTTTTAAATTTGAAGATTTGGGAATCTTAAAGCTCTAACGATTGAAGAATTGGAAATTTGGGAGCTTGGAAATTCCAACGCTTTGAAATTTGAGGGCTTGGGAATCCTAAAGCTTCGGAAATTGAGGGCTTGAAAGTTTTAAAGCTTTAAAAGTTGAAAAATTGGAAATTTGGGGACTTGGAAATCCTAAAGCTTTGAAATTAGAAAGCTTGGAGTCGAAGAAGATTAGAAATACGAAGACTTAGAAATTTATCGACTTGGATTTCGAAAGCTTGGAAATTCTGAGGCGTGCAAATTTAAAGACTTGAAAATTCCTAACTCGAAATTTGAAGTTTTAGAAACTTGATAGCTTGGAATCTCAACGACTTAAAAATTCGTAAGCTTTGAAATCCTATAACTTTGCAATTCGAGAGGAGGAAAATTTAACTACTTCAAGTGAAAAAGATCAGAACTTCGATCCCCTTAAAAACCCGAATACTTAGAAATCCGAATATTTAGAAATACGACTGCTTACAAAATACGAAGACTTCATAAACTTGTTTACTTGTACATCGAAAGCTTGAAAATTCTCAGGTTTAAAAACCGAGAAATACTAGGAAACTGAAAGGCTTAGGAATTTTTTCAGCCGGTTTCCGCGTACTTCTCGCAACGTTATACTTCCTGTGACCGTATATCGTATCGCGTACAAAGTATTCGATAGTTTTGCTAAAAACTTGGCCACAACCATCGTTCCACGACTACATTGGCACGGATTCTATTAACATCCAAATATATCCACCGTTGTAATTGCCACCGTTCCCTGTATCACGGTTTAAACTTTCTATTTTGAAACATGTTCAAAGCTACAACGCGTACGCGAGTCGTGCAAACAGTTCTCGTAATAAATTCGCACGAATAGTTACACGTTTCTCTATCTTTGAAACCGAGGAGTACTAATTCAAGCTTTACGCGCCGATTCTTCAAGCATGGTTGCTTATAACCGATCGCGAGAACATCGCGGTGGGTACGGATGCTTTTTCAAACGTTAGAAGAGGAGGAATCGTTTCCGGATAGTTGATTCCCGGCTACGTGTATCGAGCTGCAACCAAAGCACGCCGAGCCGCGCGCGTCGTCCACCGCGATCATTAAGGCGGCGACTAATTTATGCAAATCGCATCATTTCCATCGAAACATGGCGCTCGGAACTTTTCCACGACCGCGTCGTTTATATTTGCAAGCATGTTCGATGCTCCTCATTATAAACTTATAAAGCCCACCAAACGTTTCTTCATTAATCAATCCGCGCGGTTTTCTTCGAAATCAACATTCCCGCAAACTGCTAAAACAGCGAGAAGCGTTCGATTCCGCGGTTGATAACTCGTTTCTCATCTTTTCCGTTTACTGCCACGGGAAGCCGAGTTTTATAGGAAATTGACCAACGAACGACCGTGTTGTTGAATTTACGCACGTTTTAGGTTCATAATTTGCAAACTACTTTATTAGGTGTACCAATAAGTAATTCACTACTTTTTATTTATAGAATTATCTGTGGAATAGAATTTATGAAATATATAGAAATATAGAATTTGTTTTATCGAGAGCATAAGCTTCTTCTTAAATCAGCGTTATATCTTAAAATATCTTAAATATCGGTAACTATATTCAAGATCAAGTAAGTATCTAATTTTGCTAAAGACAAATACTCGATTAATCAAAAGAAATAGATTATCCGTTGCTACACCTAATATTCCATTGAGAGCGCGAATAGCAGCAATTATATTTAAGGCGAGGCAAGTATCTGATTTTGTTAAAAACAAATACTTAATTCATCAAAGGAAACGGATTATTCGTTGCTACGCATCGTTGACGGTATACTATTAACCCTTTGCGGACGAGCGTCAACAAATAGTCGCCTGATCATTTTTTGGCTTTCCGAACCCATGTCGACTTTTAAAGCACAAAACTTAATGCAATGAATACTTAACGTAATAATAAACATTTGAAATCGTTGGAAATTAAATGGTTTGGAACTCATAAGCGTGAAAACTCAAAGTCGAGGAATTCAAAACTAAAGTACTCGCACGAGTGTCATTACTTCTCGTCCGGAAAGGGTTAAACGAATCAAACCTGCGAGTAGTTGGTTCCCGTGCAATTTTGGTTGCGAATGCAACTAAAAAAAATATGCGTACAACTATTTTTAACCCGCGTCGAAGCCCGATTGGTACGTTTATCGATAATGCTTAACAGCGTTTCGTGCTGCTGCGTTCTTTTTACGCCGATTCGCTAATTTATAGACGTTCGATCATTTTCAAACCTACAGTCGTCCATTGGCGTATGGTTAATCCGTTGGACAGTTCACCGTGACTCGCTTGTCCCTTAAATAATTGCCGCGGAAACACTGGTCGAACGCAGGCGGCGCGGATAATTACGAACGGATCCGCGAGACGGAAAGCGAATCGAAGAGGAATCGCGGTAGAAAAGAGAGATCGAGGGGAACGGACGCGATCGGATGTTCGCGGAAGGAGGATCGAATGCGTGGAAAGAAGGAAGAAAGAGGATCGGCTTTTGTAGCCGGCGCGCAAACAAATCCGACGTGGAAGCGCGGAGAGTTGGCTCCTCCGCTGGAAGAAAGAGACTCGCGCGTAGCCGGAAAGAAAGAACGAAAAGAAGGGGGAAGAGAAAAAGATAGGAAGGAAGAAGCGGAGACAAGAGAGGGTAGCCGGTAACAAACGACTCGCAAATCCTTCCTGTCAATTTAATCTCGCCTCGAATCCCGGAGAAATGTTAATAAGGGCCTCACTACCATTCCTTCCCTTTTCCTCCCTTCCGGTGCCTCTCTGTCCGCCCGTTTCGCTTCTCTTTCCCGTTTCGCGGACTATGCGTGGCCTCGCATGCGCATGCGCGAGCGCGAGCGCTAGCGCGCGAGCCGGCAACGACACTTTATTTTCGCGCAAAGATACCGCCGCGCCGCCGCTCCGCCGCGTTCAGAACAACCACGTGGAAATTGTGTGCAAAGCGAGCTGCACCCGTCGTTTTTCTTTCTCGGCCCCGTTCTCCGCTTTATTCGCCATCTTCCTCTCTGTCTCTCCCTCTCTCTCTCGCTCTTGGTCGCCGTTTCTCCACGGCCAACCCCACCAGCGATCCCTTTCGGCCTTCCACCCTCGTAATTTATCGCGGTTATGCCGGACTCGCGCGGTGGAATCTGTACCAGGGAACGGATAAAGGAACCCGAGGAAAAATACTCCCACTCGGGGCACCGAGCACTCGCAATGCTATCGTCCCGATTCGATCATTCGCTCTCGGCTTCGGTGGCTCTCTGTGTTTCGCTCGCTGCTGTTGCACCGGTTCATTCTACTCCGCTGCTGTTCGCTTCTGCTCCCGAGTACACACGGGAGAACACGCAGGGAACGCGGACAACTCGCAGCTGATGCGATGAAGAGATCGAGCCGCGAGATGCAAAGAGAGCGCCGCTTGTAATTCTCGGAGAAATGGGCAATCGTTTTTCGGTTGGCTTTCGATCGTAGGCAAAGAAATCTCGCGGGGCTTCGACTTTTTTTTTTGGTTTTAGCTGGGGTGTCACGAGTGGAACGACGTTCCTAAAGTTTGGAACCACTTGTTAACCATTTGACTTATAACGACGAGTCCCACTCGCGACGAACTTGTAGATTTAATGCAACAGAAAGACACTGTATTTGTAATTGAGCTTGACTTCAACTTCAGATGCTGCTTCGTCGTCAAAGATTGAAGATTACTCTGTGTTGAATGGTTATATTAAATAACTGACTTCGTGTGGAATAAAGTGGGTAAATAATTATATTTAATACGGTGGAGGAAGTATCGGTGATGTTTACAAGACGGATGCACGATTAGAACTGCCTACGAAACGTGGCGACAGTTTGTACATTTATACCTGGGGTGTTCGCAGGCATCCCCAAGCCTAATTAGCCGACGTTCCATGCTCAAGCTCTACAAGAATTCGCTTCTACCAATATTTTAAAATGTGGAGTTTTCTACGTATTACCGCGAAATGTTTGACTTCAACACTCTGCACAAATTAATTACAGCATTACGGTGATTCGCATTTAACGTAGCGTCAAAGCAGCGAACAGCTAATCAATTTTCCCCTCAAAACCGTCGCCCTTTTATAAATACATATAATATTTTGCGTAACATTAATTCGCGTTACAAGAATGTGGAAGCTTCCACTTCTCTTTATCCGCAATAATCGCCAACGCATTTGCGGATCGTTCAAGGCTATCCGTGTTCGGGTAAACGCAAACCATACGTTATCATGCTTTTCCGAAGCACGCGTTTCAACGCAAATGGAAGTTTTATTAATTAGAACTCGTCGAGTTCCGAACGCGTTGCTAATTATACTCGGTACGCTTCGCCGCTCCAATTTCTGCGCGTCCCGCGTCGTTTAACCCACTGATGCGCGACAAATAAGAGGAGATTAGAAGTTTTTGCTCGGATATGAAATGTAAATTGCACGGCACGTGGTAGCGGGAGTCCTTCCGAGCGGATTCCTCCGCCCCTTTTTTGCCCCCCGCGCGTTTCCGTAAAAAGCGCGACTAAACACGGAGTTATAATTCATTCTAAGCTCAGGCACGCTCGTTTCGAGGCAACAGGAGGCATACCCTGGAAATTACACGTTGCCGGGATCCTCTATCTCCTTTCCCGGCCGCTTTGATGGACGTGACGTTTTAATAATCTCATTTTAATTGGCGCCGGATGATGTAATCCTAACACCGGCCGTCAGGCTTAACGACGTGTAAAGTGTACGGAGCCCGTCGAGCAGGTATTAATTTCTTATTTGCTCTTAGAAACGCGTAACAAATTCGGTATCCTAATGATCCTCTCTCTGTGGTACGCGTACGATAATTAACTGCGCCTTCCTTCCCCGTTCCCTTACCTTTTTCTTTCCTTTTCTTTCTCTTTCGCTTCGTTCTTCCGTCGTACAAAATATTTTTCCCCCCCCCCCCCCCCCCCGCCCATTTGTCTTGGCTGCCCCGAAGGCGAAAAAGGAAACGGAGCTGCGCGTAGGTAAATGTTTTTAACTCGCGTGCTTGCAAATTAGACAGAGGCAGAATACTACGGGGTGTATTTTACGCCGAAACTTTTGTACTCGACGCCTGCGATTTCGTTCAAACCGGAAATACGTTATAGCGTATAGGAAAATAGGAGAAGGGAGTTGAGTCATCGTTTCGCTCGTTTCGAAGTTGTTTAAAAAATAAACAACCTCGAAGTTGGGCATTTTTTACCATTTTTACGAAAGCTACCTTTATAAAGGAATTTTTATCTCTGAGACTATTAAAGATACGAACTTCATTCTTTTTTCATTTCGATCGCGAAAGATTGCTCTTTTCAATGAATTTATCTCATTCAAAGCAAGTTCATGCTTTCTACAAAAAAAAAGAAATGTTAAAGTATATTCTTTTGGATACAAGAAATTCGGGTTACGATTTACTCCGCTAATTAGCCCGCGAATTTTTATGCAACGTCGTGTCTTTAATCCTCCGAGCGTTCCGCTCCGGACGTTGGCAAATATTTACTCCGCGATGTGATGGCGTTTATTTTAACCAAAGTGGAAGAGTCGAGGCGTGTGATTCGTGCGTACGTAACCGTGTTTGCAGGCAAAGTTCGATTGAATTCCGGCCGCTGCAAATTCGATCGATTCGCATATCGGAATTTTATTCAGAGCGCGTGGCATTTGAGCGTGGCGACCACGCAGGCGGCCTTTATCGGCCGCTGAACGGATTTTTGGCACGCCACCGTCCGCGATATGAATGGACGATCTGTTCGCTAGTATACGAGCGTTGGCTCGCGCGTTTCCGCATGCCTGTCGCGATCTACGTTCGACGTTCGCTCCTTCTTGCCCGCGATCGCGATCAATCGAATCGAACTCGCCTTCCGATAACTTTAACCCCTTGCGCTCCCGTTTTTTCTTTTATTACCTACGTGGGTTCATCTTATCATTCGTATCGTATCGCGAACCAAATTATTCGAACGCCACGAGCAATTTTTATTTAACCCTTTGCACTTCGCTGGCGCTGCTACGACGACGCGCGTAAATTTCCTCGAAAGTTAAAATTTAAGGTACTTTCGCATTTTCTTCGATTAGGTTTCCGTTTCTTTCGAAACAAAGCAAATTAAGGGCAACTTTCCCCCCTTTTTCGAGGAACGCAACGCTTTAAATTCTCGCACAAGCCGGACAAGCGTATTGGAATTACAAATTATTGGGGTTATTAAGAAAGTTCTGGAGTGCAAAGTGTTAATAACTCTCAGTATTATAGTACAAAGGTACAATTACGGTTGAAATTAAATTAGTTATTGTAGCGCAAGGGATTAACCCTATCAGACTTGATTAAAATCTAACTACTTAACGTTAAAACTACCAACGACTAAAATATGCTTATACGTAAGAAACAAAAATTCTTACGAAGAAATAAAAATGACAGACACTTGAAAAATACGTGTACTGCGAATGACGTAAATCTCTATAAAATGAAGTTAAACATGTTCTAAAATAGTTCAAGAAAGTTACGCGCGAACCTTAAAGTGTCACTACGTGGTACATCTACCCCAATAATAAATCCATCGAACAAAATGTACAAATTCTATCCCGTTCCATTGTAAATCAAAAAAAAAAAGTATAAATGATCTTCCTAAAAGAAGCTTCCTTTCGAAGATCTCAACAATTTTCCTTCTCCGTTGGTCGCTTATCGTCGCCGGTTTAAATCAATTTAATTTAATTATAAGCACGCCGAATGCTTTCGATTCGCGACGAGAGCCGGTGGAAGGGAGAGTCGCGCGTAAATCGCGTAGATGGCGACCCACATACGGTATGAAAGAATGTTTGGCTTTACGCTTCGGCTAGGCTAACAATAGATCCTCTCGACGCCGCGTTTACGCGCTCCAACCTCGCACACGACTCGAGAGCCTCGTCCACGCTGCGAACGCGTCGAACAAGCACTGTGACCCAGTTGCCGGACGAAAAGAAAAAAAAGCTCTCTTTTTAAATGCTTCCATTTCGCGCGACGAAAGAAGCAATTTTATTCGCGCGCGCGCGAAAGAGAGAGAGGGAGAGGAAGAGATTTATAGAAACGCGGCGGTGCACGTAAGCGAAACGCATCACGTAGACGCGATGCGCTTTAAAGATGAAACGCGGCGCGATCGCGTTGCTCTTGTTTTCGGACGGTGCACAGCGGAATAGTTGTGTCTCGGGAGCGAGAGATTTGTAGGGATCTATTTAGCAAATAAGCGCGCACGGTTCGCCATCGAGACGGCCGAAAATTCGGTGCCCGTTTGGCAAGCGGCAGGCCAATAAAGTAAATTGCGCGCGAGGAGATTTGCTCGGGTTATGTCATTGAACGTCGCCGGCGGGTAATTTACGATAAGCTATACGAGATCGGTGATCTAATCTACGAATAATCCCTGTCCGCCGTTGTTTCGAAGCAGCCGGCCGAGACTACTGGGTACCAAGCAGATTTCGTCAACGGACCGCGAAACTTTCATGCGTTTACGGGAAGTATAAACGCGCGAGAAAATCCGCAACGCGCGTAATGTGCAGGAATACGCGAAATATCAGAAACAAAGCGCACTTTACGATACCAGATTATCGCATAAGTTCGTGCGGAATTTTATACCGGGATGGTAGAAATGAAAATAGTAAAAGTACTTCGAAATCAAATTGTGTTTACGATCGCTTTAGACTAAAAAGTGATTTATAATTTGGGTTTGATATTTGTTGTTCCATCCAGTTGGGGATACTTTAAGCAGTGGAATACACGTCTGAGGATTTATTCTAATTTTTTTTTAGCAGTCGAAGCGATTTTTAAACGATTTAGAAGCGCAGATCTTTTCACGAACTTCTCAAGCGACTATGTTTACATTTGATTAGCAACGTAATCAGTTTTGCGGTTACAGTTGGAGCATCGTGCTACGTTAAATGCTTTTCTTAAGCTAAAGTTGAACTGCTATATTAACCCTATCGCTACGGCACCCTAAAAATGAAACGCATTTCGGATACGCAAATCAGAGTAGCTTTTATCAATTTAGAAATAGCGTACGTGGAAATACGTATATATTTGCTACCAATAATTAACCCTTTGCGGACGAGCGTCGACAAATAGTCGCCTAATCATTTCTTGGCTTTCCGAACCCATGTCGACTATTAAAGCGCAAAACTTAATGCAATGAATACTTAACGTAATAATAAACATTTGAAATCGTTGGAAATGAAATGGTTTGGAACTCAAAAGCGTGAAAACTCGAAGTCGTGGAATTAAAAACTAAAGTACTCTCACAAGTGTTACTACTTCTCGTCCGCAAAGGGTTAAAGTGTATTTACGTGGACAGTAATAGAAATACTACTACGACTAAAAAGAAAATGGCAGCATAATTTAGCAACCGATTATTCACGTTTTCAGGGCGCATATATACGTCCTTCGTAGCGAAAGAGTTATGAGTCGCTTAACTCACGCTTAGTCGTTAAATATTTCAAAAATATTGCGAGATAACATATTTTAGCATGATCTTACGAAGTAACCTTACACTTCGTGACAAAAGTTAAGAAACATAGCACGTATTTGCGAAGCTTTATATCGTTGTTCGCTTTTGGGATACATGGATTTGAAATAAAAGTAGAAGTACTTATTGTTTATTGATGTATATACTATATTTTTCTATATCTTTATGCTACTGTAAATTCTAACCTGTGAATCTTAGAAGCGAAAGGATACACAAATATTCGTAAGTGATTACTTTGTTTCTTAACGTTTGTCAGCAAGTGTATATACGATAAACGGAAATAGTCGCGTGTTGCACAAAGAGTATGGAACCATATGGAAATGATTTTATTTATTTACTTATTTAATAAACGGGATAAAAAAGAGAATCCTTTGGGGTACAAAGTATTTAGTCGTCGGCAGATACGTCGCGAATCAGTTAACGCTTAAGAGTTATTGTCATCTAAGCCGAGAGAGCCTAATAAGCTGGCTTGCGGTACCCAGGATTTGACCTATATACACGCAGATGTTGGGAGCGAAAGAATCATTGCGAAGGGTCACGCATGTAGATGTTATATGCGGCGGTGCTTGGAAAAACCCCTCCTTCACCAGTTAAGGATCACTAGGAGTCCTGTTAACGCTTAAGACACGTGAACGATGAAAATATATCTAATGCTCCCCAATGTGTATAGGTTAACATTAATGATTACGCGGTTTGTCCGATTAAATTCGCCGTATTACGTGCGGTGAAATTCCTGTCTAAGAAGGATATTTCTAGTAGACGCCGGTGAGAAGTTTACGCGAAATAGATCCAAGACTTCACGACATATAATAATGCCGTGCAAGACTTTACATGCAAATACAGTATCAAGTATACGAACCAAACGTATGATGTCTAGTATTTAGAAGAATCTATCTACGTGTAACATTTTAACCCCTTGCCCTATTCATTTTTCGATCGCTGAGAAGTTTAACTCGAACATTCGCTGCTTTAACACTCTGTCGGATACATGAAATTGACGTATCACTTGTAATTTGCATTGCGTAAATCGTAACCTTATCACTTTGAAATATAAAATTAGCATTTATAAGAAATGCAGCGAGTATTTGCCGTACTTAGATTATAACCGATTTCACGAGCTACACTCGTTATAAACCAAGGGGTTAAGCGGTTTCGAAAAACGGCACATTGTATACGTCAACCTAATAATAACCTTCCGTTCCTTCGACTCCGAAGCCTGTCTATCTAGGACAGAAACTCTTAATCTTGTTTCGTTTTTCCTTCCCTTCAGTTCTACCTATCCAAACGCCCTTGAACATAATTTTTCTCCCTCCCCCCTTTGATATCGTCTCGGCGACAAGACACCTTAAGGCGAATATCGTTCACCGGCGAAAGGTTATCTCGCGAAAATAAGCCGACCACTGGCGCCGTCCACCGGTCCGTGAAATATATTTCGCCAGCGAATTAAATTAGTCCCGCGGCGTGGCGGCCGCAATTTGTATAAATTTCTCTCTCTCTTCGCGTACGTAGGTGCTTACGTGTATATATATATATACGTACGCGCGATAAATCTCCGTTCGCCGTTTCTCGCGGCTTTCAGCGGCAAAAGTTGTACGCACAACGTTGCTTCGCGCGTCTCCCGTCTGTCCGTCGCTTTCTTCTTCCACTGAAATCTCAATTTGCCAGCTCGACGCGGTACGGCACGGCACGGCGCGGCGCGTAATTTCCTCGCGCATCCTCCACAAGCCTTTTCGCGCGGAGGGCGTCGTAATTAGTGGCGCGATAACGGGATGGCGAGAGGCGCATTAAGGGGCAGAGCTCGGGGCGGTCGCGCGAATCGCGGTCGAATGGTTGAAGCAAGCGAAGAATTTACGAACCGTCGATCTGCCCTGAAGCGTATCTTCGTCTCGCTGCAGCTCCGTTGCCGCGCCATTGTCGCGGAAAGTATTCTCTTTCGATAATAAAGAACTTCATAATGCGCGGCAGGGCCCGCGTGGGCGTAATTGGCCTGCGTAACGCTGCGAGCGCGCGCCGTGTCGTAACAACTCTTTGAAACGTGCTCAAGCGCGTGGAAAGTGTTATAATGTTGCGGGCACGCAACCCGGCAAAACTCTAATTGCCCAATAAACAGAAAAAGCTGCCAGCAGACGAGCACAGAGAGAGAGGGGTGGGAGGAAGAAAGGAAAGTCCGCGGGGATCGACAGGGTTTATTGGAGACACGTCCGCTTTATGCGACAGCTTTTATTGCGCGCACTACTGTTGCTCTTCGCGATCGCGAGTGGCCCCGCTCTCCATTGAACGCCGAAATATATTGCCGATAAATACAGTTTTATCATCGAGGAATTTTAAGTGGTGCCGCTGTGCGCTCGCCGCGTTCTCCGCTACCTTCTCCCTTCCTCTCCTCGGCCTTCGCTTCCCTTCTTTCGTATCTCGCGGTACCCGTGATTTTGCCACGCCGACGCCGACGGTTGCGCAACCGATCCGCGTCTCCGCGAACCGAAAGGACGAGGGGAAAATTATTTTACGACCCCGTTCGCGTCGCTCTTAATTCCTCCGAGCAGACGCTAAACGCGTGCGTTTTAACGCCCCTGCGCTCGGACGCAGAAGAAGGCGTGAATTAGCGCGCGGTTAAACAGTAAATCTTACGCTGCTGGCGGATTTCGGTGACCCGGCAACGCGCAACAAGTTTCGCTCGCAAATTATGCTGGCACACGCGGCGGGGAGTTTTGAAAACGAAAGCGGTTTCCGCGTGCCTAACCATTTCGCCGCGGCACGTTAAAATTCCGAATCCAAAGCAGGAGAAGCAACTTCCCTCTATAATTAAGCGAAAATATAGTAGAAGTATAAGCACTTGAACGTTCTTGTACGAATATTCTACGGTACCGTGTGTCACATTTAAACGCGATATGCTGATTAGCTAATTGTACAGCACATCGGTGTAGCATACGTGTACATGTGTCATAGATTTATTTACCGACCCATGAATTTACGGTTATCCCTATTTCGGTAATATATCGAGATACGGTAGCTAAGATGCTCTTTTCACAGCAGCCATCCGAGGCTCTTCGAATTCTGTCGACGTATCCGCGCAACACCCACAATCAACTAGTTCAGGTGGCTCTGTTTACAGGCCACTTAAGTCTACGAGGCCTCCGGGCCTCGATGCTTATCGCAATACGGAAACCTGCCTCTGAAAAATCGGTCAAGTGCGTCCGGGCTGAGAAAATTTTCGACTGGACCCGTGAGAAATTTCTTCGTCGAATACTTCGAATACCATTTCACGATTATTTACCGACGTACCAGCTATACCTCAATAGCATTCGAATGGTAATTCTACTTTTTTTATTCCACGATTAACGCAACGTTTTTTCAATTGTTCGTGTACGGTGAACGTACCGCGTACTGCCACTTTAAGATTCGCGCGTAACTTTATTTAACTATTTTAGAACGATTTACAAGCGATTCCTAGCCTAGACATTGCACGTTTGTTAACGTAATCATTCATACGATTCTTTACACGCTACTTTGCTATTAAATGAACGAATTAAAGCGCCAGTTACAGGAACAGTGACAGAACGTAGGTCATCTTACCCTAGTCCATGTTAATTTTAATCTTCGTGTACTACCAAGTTACCCCGTAGATATAAACAAATAAACGTGCATGCGGTGTAAGTAAGAGATCTAAAAGAAAAAACAGTTGAATCCGTCATCCATTTATTACACCGCCTCGAACGAGAATAAGTATACCTAAGCTTCTCGCTCGGCGCAATCATCGATCTATAAAATCACCAACAGCGGTCGTTAATTAGCGCCCGTTGGCTCAACTTCCGTCAACCGATTTGCGCTGATCTTCCTCCCAATTTACGCTCCCGCGTAATATAACCGCGAGCGCGCGCGCGCGCACACGCAGAAACTCGCGACCGAACGTCAGCAACGATGAAGGAGGAGTGGCGATCGGTTTTTGCGCGATCGCCGCGTCCGCTCGAGGTCGTTCTATTAATTTTCTAACGCACTGTCAGAGGCAGAGAGATCTGGTGAATGCCGCCGCGTCGCTTCTTACTCCACGATCATTACCGCGTGTTGGGAATGTTAACGAATGTTTCGCACGAGGTTTTGCCGCTCCGCGACTGGTCGCAATTTTCGCCGCCGCGCCGAGTCGCAGCTCGCTTCCATCGCGTCGCGGACTTAACTAAAGGTAAATATAAATCCACGATTGGGATCCGTGCCCGGCAAACGCTTTTACGATTAATTTCGGAGAGGTCCTGGAGAGAGAGTGGATTCTTCGATGGATCAATAATAATTGGCCTCTGTCGATCGTCTTAGCATTCGCGTCATGGCGAAAGGATACGTTTTTTGTCGGCGTAACGAGGTATCGGTAATCATCGACGAACCTCGAACGGATGACGATGATTGCTAATGACAAATCGAGATCTTTTTCCGCGTACGGCAAACGGACAGGCGAAGACAAATTTGTTTGCTGCGAGAGATCCAAGTCGCACGCATGGCTGCTAATGATACGCGAGATTCACGTGGAAATGTAAATTTGTTTACGGGAAACGGTAAAATGTTACTTGCGCGGGTGATCACGTTAAAAAGTGCTTCACGTTAAAAAGAGAAGAAGGGAAGGAGATTTTTATATCTCTTGTAATTGGAGAAACTGACGATTGCGGTGGGTGATCGAATTATTGTGAGTTACTATCGAATTCGAAGAAGAATGGAAACGAAAATACATTTAACACCCTAACGCTCAAATCTGTTTTCAATCCTTGATAACGCGTAACAAAACTTCGACAGCAAGATTGGAGGATCGTGAAAATTTTGCCGAAATATCGCCGACCTTTGAACAATAATATTCCGTTCTAAACACATATTTTTCCTTCTAATTGAGAAAAGTAAAGTATCGGCGTCTTCAATTTTTTTAACTCGATGACAAAAGTTACGAAACAAAATAATCATTTGAAAATTTCTATATATCCTTCACCTTCCAAGGTACGTACACATGTACGTAGCTTGGGATGAAAAAAGCCCGTAAAAACGTAACATTACGCGCATTAATAATCAAGGGAGTAAGTCATTTTATTTTTAATTCAAACTACGCGTATCCCAGAAACGAACGCGAGTGGAACGATTTATCATCGTTCTTAAAACTATTACATTCGCGGCGAGATAACGCGTTCATCGATCACTCCGATAGATTTACTTAAAGTCAATCGAGCGACTTTAGCCGCGGAAAGATGTTTCCAGTCGGAGTGCAGAGTCGCGCCAGGTCTTCGAGTGTCATCGAATTTTCAACAGCTCGGACTTAACATTCGATTCGAGGCCGGATTATCGGGCGAGCGAAACGAGGATGACGAAGGAGCGGCTGGCTGTTAGACGCTAGCCGGGCGTTGCATCGATCAGTCCCACGGTCTGGGCCCGTGTAATAAGCGGATAAGAGGGACGCGGTGACAATCGGAACGATTTGTCAACGAGAACCGCTCGTCTAAGTCCTATTTCCTTAATCCACCGCGACGGACGCTCGACTGTCAATAGAGTCGCGTCGACTTACGATTCTACGCCGCTTCTTTCGCTGCCACGCACACACCTGTTTCCGCTGGCAAACGCGAAAGTTGCACTCCCTTTCTTTCTTCCTTCTTTTCTTCTTTTTTTTTTCCTCCGCACGCCGGAGCATTCGATATTGCGTTTCGTTTGATTTATAATCTTCAGGTTTATTTACATAAGTCTTGTATAAAGATTCTTATCCTTAAGGCGACGTCTCGGCTAATTGCGAGGAAAGTTAACATGCAAACATTGTTGAGAGGTGCTTAAACTCTCAAGTGTAAGACCTTGCCAATGTTGCGCGCAGTGAAAGTCGGAGCGCGGCGTGCAACAACTCCGAAAAGTTCTTTTCACGCTTCCCCTCTCCGAAAATCTGCGGTTTTTTCGTAACATTTTGGCTGCGGGCGCACGTGCGTTTTCTTGACCGACGCTCGTATGCTTTTCTTTTTCTCGTTAGGCTGAAAGGAAGAGGAAAGACGTGCGTACGTTTGTCCAAAGAGGCGCTTCGTGTGCCTCCAGCCTTGCGCGTTCCATGCCCCTAGCAAACTCTAATCGATTCATTCGTTTCATCGATTCGTTGCATATCGGATACAAAACATTGATATATGACGCGTGATTTGCTTTCCGTGAGCATCAATCTTACGATCTCATAATACGTTCAGAGTTGAAATTGTAATTCATTATCGAAAGGGTGCAACACGGATTCCTTAGACCGGCAGCTTTTAAACTAGCTACTCCTATGCAATTACTATTTGCCCTTGTTGAGCGAGTTGGGCCTCGACTCACTTGAATCCACGAGGACTGTAGCAGACGTTCGTTTTCTTTTGAAGATTTTCAATGGTTTAATAGAAAGTTCTCAGCTTCTTTCACTTGTCAATTTGTATGCTCCTTCGAGGACTCTTAGGTTTGCTCGTACGTTTCTTCTCACAAATTATACGTCTAGTTTTCTTAATCCAAATCCAATATCTAGGATTACGTCCGTGGCGAATAATTATCGTACAACTATTGATCTTTTTGGTGTTTCTCGTTGTTGTACGTCGAAATCGAATTCGAAATTTATCGTAAACACCGCACCTCGTATACTCTAATGTAACTTAATATAAACTGATGGGTTATCCCGTTTATCGATAAAACTAAACTAAATGAAATTAAATTAAATTCAATTAAATTATGCAGCGCGCATTTGTTGTACTCGATGCATAATTTGCTTCACGAGCTACGTCATTACAAGGAGGTTAAATATTGCAAATGTTTGCGTAGCAACAAAGACTGCCCGGAACAGTATCGTTGAAAGGCGCGATTCCAAACGCGTTACGAGACGAGGCTTGTCGCGAATCTCGGATGACGCCCTTACGGCCAATGGGCCCTGGACGTAGGCGAAGCCGGACGTTGTTCGGTAACCGCCGAAAATGCTCCGGCCACGTAGGCGGTAGCGAGCAATTCCGAAATCGACTTTTCGATTTACAAAACACACAACGGTGGGCGAGCCGGGCCCGATCGGCGACGAGCACGCCGCACGCTTGTTCGCCAACACGCGTATCTGGGGCCCCCACCCCGGCGCCAACTTATCGCGGACCAATCGGTCGCGTGGGCGACCACTTCCGGTCAAGCGATCCCTCGCGATCCGCTCACCGTTTCGCGTAACATCCCTCGTATCAAAACACGCGATTATCTCCCGGATTGTTTTCGCTTCCCCTGCGAAGCTCCGGCTGACTTCCACGCTTGTAATGACTAAATTTGTGACCGAAACATTGATAATTGAAACCACACAGTGTAAAGGTTTTCGAGTAAAATGAATATTATGGGCGTTTTCAAAATAGATGGATAAAACGTTTATTCGACTGCTCAGGGCGATGGTCGCTACAAGAGCGTCTTTCACAACGAATGATATTCGCAGAATTTCGTGGACCGTAGCAGGGTTAATTGCAATTGTTACCGGTTGCCGTGAGATTTGGGAGTCGCTGGGTTTGAGGAATTAGTTAAAAGCCCGAACGAAGCATCGACGCGGCTTGGCGCGGCGCAGAGACAGGTCTCTCGGATGCAAACGGAACAGATGATCGCTTAAGATTCCGGCGGCGTTTCGCGGAAGTCGGTACTTCCTCGGGGGCTTTTCGGCTCCCCGTTAGCCCCAGAGGTTCCATCGGGTAATCCTATCACGTGCCGTGTTCTCTTCGCTTTCGTGTACTTTTTACAGCAGCTCGTGTTCAACGCCGGATAATCGGTTGCTTCGCGACACTTATCCCGGCCGCGGCACGTTCAACGAGGGCCGGATTTATGATTCCCGTTTACCCAGCGCTTTTAAAGCGGCCCCGAGAGAAGAGCTTTCCTTCCGGTTAAAAAGTGGTGGCCGCGCGAGATGCACTATTTATACGACCATTAGCGTACGATCTTCTTCGTTCGGCCTTCTATAAATACCGGTCGCGATGCAGTAGTCCCCGTTTCGTCATCTTCCTCCGTGGCTCGTAAAGACTGCTCCGCGCCGAGTCTAAAGCCTGGCTCTCGTCTCGGCGCTGTCTCATCTATTCTACCGGCCAGAACTCGTGATATCGGAGCAGCGTAACCGAATGCAAACCCAGTTTTTCCGACCAACGCGTGACGAACTGGACTTGTGCGTAAGGTGCGACGGAATAGTTTAGCGACTTCTGTCGTAAATCGTTTACTCGAAGGTGTAACGGAGCGTACGATGAAATCATCAACGATCGAGATGCATTTATTTGTAGCAAAGTGATCGCCGTGCAAGATATTTGAAGAAACTTGAAATTCGTCGGTAGACTGCGGATTTGCATGCGTTTATTACGATTTCAAATTTGCAACAAAGAACAGATTGCTCGTGGTATTCGCTATACATTTGCAAACAAAGGTTAGACCGCGTATAGTATTTGCCCTACGTTCAATCGTTCAAAGTCCACTTCTTTAGCTTTGTTTAAGTAATAAGAATTTGCGTAAACATCTTCAATTGTGCATGTGTGGAAGATTTAAGTGTGCAAAAAAATTAGAAGGGAATGGAACAAGCAAGAGTATGCAAGATAATCAAAAGATAGTATGTATCATTTCGTTTAGTGGGTGAATTAACCCTTCGATCTGTTCCTTTAATTTCGTTCACAAAAATAGCAATCTGCATAAAAATCCGCAGTCTACTAATGAAAATCAGGCACGATTAATAACCGTAGAAGCGAAAATTTTCTACGCTCTGCGATCAACGACTACTCGTGAACTGTTCCAGTCGATTATTTCGATACTTGAAATACTATAACTCAAAAATCCCGCATATTTACGTCGCTTCTAATGCTTCCCGTTGCAAAAATCACCGAAGCTTTAGAGCGCGTCGCGTATTTGGTGGAACGATGGCCTGTTTCGCTTATTGTACGCTCGTTGTCGCGCGGAAAATAGACTGGCTCGGCAACCCGAATAGGCCGTTCCGGTGAAACGATTTCATTTTAGACCCAACACCTCGTTACCTGTCATTTGCCACGAATAAGAGGCGCGCCGACCAACGAACCAGTCGAGAAACTCGCGTATATCGGTTCTCCGTCGAAAATAAGCATCTCGCTGGGTGGAAACGATCCAGCGAATGATCGACACTGCAACTCGTACTCGTCGTCTAAATCTTCGTAATTTACGATCCACTCGGGTCGACCTCGCGCGCGAAACGGCTCTCGATTTTACGTAAGCGACCGGGAGGCCCGAGTCGGTCAAGGTTCGAGATTGCTGCTGCGCTACCGGGCCCGAATCGCCGTCGCTGGCCAAACGGACCACAGCCGCGTAGAAACGAGTTAAGTCTATGATTGAGAAGCCTCGTTCACCGTTGCAATTCCATGCAAATGTTTTCGCTTAGTTAACCCTCTACAATCGGAACTATATTTGCTTTCGAGAACAAATGTTGCAATTGATTACGGATTCTCCGATTATATACGACGGCAATAGATTCCTGCGATTGCTACAGTACTGCGATACGATAGATGACAGATTATACGGTAACGGGTAGTGCGAATAGACTGTTTGCTACCTGTACAGTGGTAACTCGACCATCAAAGTTGGTAAAGTTAACTTTCCATAGTGCCACATCGTAGAAGTAAATTAAATTCGGAAATTATAGAGGATTTTAACGACAGGCGTGCTATACGTATGAAGATACACTTCCATCCACGTTGTTATAGACCTGGATTTTGTAGGTCGCGTATATATGTCGAAGACACGTGCGTCGCATAATATTTCTTTGCAATTCCCATCGTTTTAAAGACCCCGTTGTCTTATTCTACCGCGACGAATGTTCTCGACGAATACCAAGCGCGACGATAAACAGTCGACGAAACCACATACAAAATCGTCAAACGTTCAACGGAGCTCGCATAACTATACATCGAGCCTTCAAGAAAATCACAAGGCGCGAGTAATTAAGTTGCCCGATTCTAGTTTAAATTCGTAATGTCGCGCGACGCGACCGTGGAATGGTGATGGGGCCAGATAGTCCGCGCGTGATTCTATAAACGAATCATCCTACGCTTCGTCGATGGCACGAGCGTGTCTCGTTACCGTAGGACAAGGGGTTAAGGATGAGTGGTGTTCGGCGGGCTGCCGAAAAATTCCCGCCAGCAAACCGCCGCGGTACGCCACGGCTCGTTATCAATCGTGCGCGGTAGAGCATACGAGCTGTGTCGGGGCACGCGCCTGGCGGGGTCGTAGGCCGCCCCACCCCTATCCTTCGCGGTCCCCCCGTTCGACAGAGAAACAGATCCCCTTTCCCGAGTCAAAGAAGAGGAAAGAATCCTCTCCCCACTCCACTCGAACGTGCAACGGGGCCCGTGGGCCCAGTCCTCCCACTCGATGCTGCCCCCTCCCCCCACCAGAACTCAAGCAAACCCCACCACACCGCCGCGGCGAAGCAGTCCTCGGACGATTCCCCTCGACCCGCCTCTGCATCGTTTTGCACTCGCTGCACGGGATGCCACGGCAGTGGCTCTCTCTTCTCTCTCTTCTGCACGCCAAATCTCGCCCTTTTCTTCGATTTCTCTCCTTCAATTCGACTAGGTCTCCCTTACGCCGTGCTCCGTTGGATCGTAAGCAACGTACTCGCTCCGCGGGCAATCGCGATAGAGACGCGTTACCGAGTAAACGGGGAAACGGTGCGCGACGACGTTTGGCCGTTTTCCCCGGTGGCGAAGCGGGAACGGGGCCTCTCCCTCCGCCGTGGGCTCGGTGTCACGGGCCAGCGGCCGTAATGCGGCCCACACGCGCGCTCCACACTGGCGCGCAAATCGCATAAACACGCGCGCCGACGCATACACGCACGGTGGGGTAGAGACGCTAAGCGACGAAGCGGTCCTACCTCCTGCAGGGGACCGTGTCACGTGGCCCCCAGGCCGTGTAGCAGCACGCAGCGCACGGGCTGTGCTCTCTCGTGAGCGGCGCACACAACACCAGTCAGAGACGAGCCGAGAGACCGGGCGCAGATCGCACTCTCTCCCAGGAAGCGCGTGCTTTCTCCCTCCCTCTCTCTCTCTCCGCCTCTCTTCTTCTCTCTCTCTCTCTCTCTCCTTTCCGTCGTCCCTCTCTCGTTCGCGCCGTCCACCCGTCTTTCTCTCGCTCTCCCTTTTTCCCCATTTCTATCGCGTGTCGCGCCGCGACACGACACGACACGACGCGCCGCGCCGCGCGACACCGCATCGATCCGCGATCCATCGATCCGCACCCCCGCGAGACGTTTACTCTTCTCCGTTGAGAGAGCCGTTACGAGAGGACGCGCGCCGTACGAAAACTGTGTTCGCCGCGAGTTCCAGTTACGCGCCACGTGCGCCGCGCTCCTTCGTCGTCGTGGCCGACCCTCTTCTTCTATGCTCGCAAGTGTGTGTATTTATAGTGCCCGCGACGCACCGTCACCCCTTCGCGGCGCCGTATCCTGTGGGATGGCGAGGTTTCGCGGGTGACCGAGCAAGTTTTCTTTGCTCCGACTTTTGCCCGACCGGATTTTCTCGCGGGTGTTCTCCGGTTCATCTGGTGCGTCCAAACAACGCCCGGGCAACAAGGTTAAAGACGGTGCAGTAGTTGTGGCTTGTGCGTCGATGGTGCGTGTCAACGTGTCGATCCAGATCCTCCGGTGATCCAGGTCTCGCTTAACATGATCCACCGCCGACGCTCCGGATGCTCTTCGCGGATGAAGCTGAACGGTGTGTGCATCCTGTCGTTATCTCGTCGGTGGTCCGCTCTTCCCTTGCCCCTATGTGTTGCCTCTGCGCCAGTTTCTCGCGTCGTGGCTCTCGTGCGTGTGGTGAAGTACTTTAAAGAGTGGAAAAAACGAGAAATAGTCGGTTACGGTGCGCCTTTTGGCCGCGGCGCCGCGGCGAGGAGGTTGTTTAAATGGAGACGCAGCTCACGGCTGCGATGCGATGGAAGAATCGTGTCGCGCGTGTTTTTTACGCGAATCGCCGAATCTTGTTCGGTCGATGATCGCGCGACAAATCACCCAAGATCGGAGGTTCCGCGATAAACGGTATTAAGACCGTGAAACGCGAGACAACGAGCGTGTACGCGAGTATGGTCGAACATTTTTACGACCACGTCGGCGTCGGTAATAAAAAGCGCGTATTAAAGGCCCGAGTTAAACTCGTTAAAAACTGGCGAACATTCGCTAGGGAAACGCGTGGCGGTCCAACTGTGACTCGTTTTGATAAAATCACGCGAAATTCGCGCGGTTCCTCTCTTATCCCACGAACGAATGATTCGCGGATAATTAAAGGGTGTATTTGGAACTTGGATCGCTGTTAAGGAAAGTCGGAGAAAATCGTGTATTCAAGTTTGCGAACGTATAACTGTTCGAGTAGTGAAAGAGATTGCGTAATTCAACCTACGCTTGTTAAAGACGTTTATAAGTAACGCGAAACAAGACAAGAGTACGATTGGAAAATTCAACGTTTTGCACGTTTTAACGATAAAGCGAAAGGTCAGCGTAAAACGAGTAGAACCGTATGCGCTACTCCTGGCAAAAAGGTTTCGATCGAACGCGACAACGTGGAACTAATTAAAAACGCAAGTATTTTTGAGATGCGAAGCTCTGCTCCAGAAATAAATAAAAAAAAACATATCTGATATGAGATAAGTGGGAAAGGGAAAAGAATGAAAATATTCCTGTATTATAAAAAAGAAGGACAGGGAGAAAAATAAATCTACAAAGAGATGAACAATACTTTACGTAATATTTATGTATATTACCCGATATTCTATAATATTTCTACGTCCACGTATGATTACTTTGACTACTTAGATTTCCGCAATATATAAATGGAATTTCTTTCCACGATACGATTATTATTTATTTATATATACGCGGACATTTCTATTAACTAATTTTGCTTCCGAGTCGTGTACAAATTCTCTATCAGATTTTACAATTATACAGCAGCACTTTGCACCGCAAAAACATTAACGTTTTTAGCTACGTTTATATTCTCGCGATTGATCGAAAACTTTTTGCCAGGGGTAATATTTCATATCAAAATATGACATACGATATTGGACGACTTTTCTCTACTTTCGTATTTCGCGAGTTCCCTCGCTGTCATCTACGCTACCAGTGAACCAAAACTTCTCTTGATTCCACAAAAGAACCCCTATTTTATTTATCTATTTATTTACGGATAAACGCCTATATTAATAAAAGAGTAATTACAACAGAAAAGTAGAGAAAACAAAGTATTTGGAGAAAGACATCAAAGAAAGACAGTTGTAACGTTACGTTACGTAATATTTTACACCCCGTTCGTTCCAATAACCACAGAGTGCCCGTTAACCCTTTACCGCGCTGTTTTTAAATAATTACGTAAAATTTCTCGCGTGCATCAAATCGTACGGTAGCCTCCGCGATATACCGAGGTCGTAAAATTCATCGGATGTCAATGCGGACACGAATCGGCTACGGAGGCAAAAGCTAAGGGATATAAACAAACGCAGTGACTTCTACAGTCCTCACTTGTCTCCGTTTTACATCACTCGACTTGTCTCGGGTCTTTTTCGACGTCTAAAACATGTTACCACCTCGCTGTATCGCGGATGCCACGGTACGCACCTGACAGTTAAATCATTCAAAGAGGCGACAATGTCCCAAGCCCCGCCATTCTCTAAAACGGAAACGCGTGCTCCACATCTCCAAGTTGCCGTTTCTGGCATTCTCAAACGAAACTGTAGTCGACCCGCGCTATTTTCGAGCGAGCGGAGAGGAGGAGACCGAACCGTCTAAAAACGTGTCCGCGGGCATCATCTCGGGAATAAATCGGCGCCGCTAACGAGTGGCCGGACAGAAATTTATGGCACGGCGAATCCCGATGCGGCGGAAGGCAGTTCGATAAATAACCCCACGCGAGGGAACGCGACGATGACGAGGAGAGGCCACGTGTTGTTCGACGGTTGCGCGCATCTTCCGAAGGTCCGCGATTCACCACGGCAACACAGGCGGAGCCTTAATGAAGCGATTCCTATCGGGCCTGGGCAGAATCTGATAATTAAATCAAGCGGCGGTCCGCCGCGTCGGATATTAATTGAATCGCGATCGGATTCGATCTACCTCGTTTCGCAAACACGTCCGGCCTTATGACTACGGAGGGCCACCACCGTTAACTTTCTGATCGTCCTGCCGATTTCCTCGCCCAACGCCGGCAAGGGGGGGGGGGGGACTTGACTTTTAATCCTTCGCCGCGCGTTCCGTGTTCAACTTTTTCGGCTTTCGGGAGTTACGCGTTCGCGGCTCGTTTAATTGGCTGCACCTCGTTAGCCTCCTCGAAGCGGCATCGAGAATCCAGCGCAATCTTCTTTTTCCGCGCAAAATCGATCGAAATTCGAAGATCTGGCGCGCCCACTTTCCGTAGCTTCTGTTGCAATTTTTAATCGATGGGCTCGGAATTTTTGGACGATGTAGCGGGAGGCGGAATAAGGCACGTGTTTATACCGCAGCGGTTGCTACGAAACAGCCGCGTATAGCCGTTTTTCGTTTCCTAACTTGCAACGAAGGTATCATTAATTACCTTATGGTCGGAGAACGGAAAACGGGAGATTAGAATTTCCCTACGGTTTCCATGGTGCGCGATAGAAAACTAGCGCGTGGAATGTTTGCAACGTTGTTCGTTATCGCCACAAATTCATTGACAACTTTCGTCCATACGACAAATATCGAAAAAGTATCGAACAGTTATCATTCCGCGCCCTTTTACCTATTTAAAACGCATAATAATCCGCAACAAAGATCTATCTATATATACCTATCACCGATACCTATTCCTCGCTCGTGGAAAAATGTCTTCCTCCGAAACCGAAAACACTTTCGCCGCGATTCGGCTGGCGTAGGATAGCTTTTATTGAGTCGTCGTTACGAAGCCGCGCGGCGACTCTCGCCGCGGCGAGTTTCGCGAAACCGTGAATCCTTGATTGTCAGTTGTCGGAGATAAGATCGAAACGCGCGTCGCATAGGAATCGCGCGATACCGCGGCAGAGAAGGCGTATCGAGAATAATCGCGTGTCGCGTTGGCAGAGGATCGCGTGGTTCGGTTCCGAGCAGCAGCGAAACGGTTTGCCGGAGAAGCGGCTCGGCGCGGCGCGAGAAATAAATTCGTACGCGAGAGAGCCGTAGTGAAAGATCACGAGAAGATCGGCACGATCAGATAAGAATCGACGGTACTCGGGGGCTGATGGGTCCGTGACGACGAAAAGAGTCTTTGGAAATGCGTGTCGAGGCCGAGGCAGCCGCCAGGGAGCCTCGTGGGAGGGGCCAAGCAATTCCTCTCCGGCAGCAGGAGGGTCCGCTGTCCGATTTCTCTTTCGCAACCCCCTTTACTCTTTCCCGCGAAATTCCGGCTGACGAGCCTTTACCGCTTTTATCACGCCCGATCCGCCTCGATAATCTTCTTCTCCCTTGCCAATCCGACGTCGCGCAACGGACGAACGGCAACTTTCCGAGTGACAGCTATTCGGTTGCGACGGAATTCGGTGCCGTAGATTTGGATAAAGAGCGAAACGATGCTTTGGTACTGCACGCGATCCGATTAGTTGTTCCGCGTGGAAAGAAACGCGTTATGCTCGTGGTTTATGCTCGTTATGCTCGTTTATGCCCGACGGAGAGCGAGCACGCGGAGTTACAAAACGTAGTATTTAGGCAAACGAGTTATACGTTACCAACGCGTACATACGCCTGTATCTAAGCTAGGAAGGTTTGATAGTAGGATTGTTTTTAGTAATGTAGGACGTCGCGATTTTTGTAGCTTTGGAGTTTGAACAGATTGTTCGAAATGTTCGCGTAGCGATACGTGGCAAATATTGAGAAGGCGAGCGAGGAGAAGAACAAACGTAATATATCGGACAATTCTGATCGCAAATTAACTCTTTGCCCCACGATAACGAGTCGCACTCGTGAATTATGTCACGGACACAACAAAATTGCATAGCACTGAAAATGAAATATAACGTTAATCCCAATTTTGGCTTTGCGTTATAAGAATGGAGGTTATTAAACAAATATTGCCTGTCATATTCGAAAGATATGTTCGCGACCATGATGTAAAGTCGCTAATCGGCTGATTCCAGTATACGTAGGCCATAGTTTGCATAACGAGTGTAACTCGTCGCTATACGGCAAAGGGTTAAGGGACCACCTTAACGCGGTAGCTTTGTCAGTTTGTCCATCGCGTAAATCAACGAGTCGTTAAAGTAACAAATTACGCTATTAACCGAGCCAGGATTAATCGATCGGGGCGGTTGCAACCGGCGATTAACACGGATACCCGTGATAAGTAGGTTGAAAATCGAGATGGAACGGTTCGACGAGTGGCGATCTCGCGTTAACGAATGCACGAATACGCCAGGATCTCGTTCTCCGATCCTTCAGCGGCCAGTTATAACAGTGATTACGATAATCGCGTACGGCACGCTCGATCCGCGCCACCGTTAATCCGGCAAAACTGATTGCAACGGCGTAATCGGCCGCGATAACGCGATAATATCGGCTAACAGCGTGCCGGCCACGGTAATACGCGCGAAACGATACTTAACGCGTCGTTAACGAGTGCCGAGCGAATTCGGAGAAACGCGGAATCGGATTACTCTCGAAGCGTACGGTTGGGAAAATGCGATAAAACGCGGCGAGTTCCAGAGAAAACGGTGCTTCGAACGGCATTGCGTATCAATTAGTGTAGGAAGCGGTAGACGCATCATTTCGAGTGCCATGGAAACGTGAAATCGGTGAAATAAAACCGGGGATTATCGGGAACTTTCCAAACCACATTAACATACGAATGGCGTAGAATTTTGGAGCGCTTCGTGGGCGTCGCGAGACTTCGTTATGCCTGGCAATAATTCTCTAATAAAACCGCGATAACAGAGATTAACTAAGCTAGAACTACCGACGAGGAAAGTATAGTTGTTTGTAGCGGAGAAATAGAAAAAATGATAAGCGATTGAGGAGAACTTAACGTATTGGATTGCTCTGAAAACTCGTGGCGATATCCGAGAAACGCTTAAAGACTTGATTACGCGTCCAGTTATCGCATTGTTGAATAATTTTGCACGTAACGTTTGTTCTTTAATAATTCTGTAACTGTCCAGAAGTATCGTAATCCCCTTTTTCAACGAGGATGCATTTTTCCAAGATAAATTCGTGCGAGTAGTTTTCTCAAGCTCTTACGGTACTCTACTTCCAGTCGTCAAAATACCGGTGTAACGTTTATATAAACACAAATTAGCTACCAGTGATTTCGATTGCCGCGGTAATCCTATCGCGTTCAAGCATCGAAAGATTGCGGCGCAGTTGAAACGAGAAACGTCGAAAGATCTTGCGAAAACTTACGAAACCGTAAGATTCGCATAAAGAGGACGAATGATTCGAGCGTAAACGCGAAAATATGCGACTCCGGTGGGCGAGAGCAGGCACTCGGGGATAATTAAAAATGTACATAATAATCGAAGGAGAGCGGGGAAAGAAAATCGCGCGATTACGTGGGCGCTTATTTAGTGCGCGCGTTCGCTCGTATCTCCGCGTGATCGGGCTCGGGCTTCAATAATTTCGGTGTTAATTAAACGGCCGTGCGTGGGTGCGCAACGAACGCGCGTCGAGAACGTTCCACTGTGTTTTGTCAACTTTCACTGTCGCTTCCAGGCCTCCTTCTGCACGACACGCGTTTTAATGCTCTCCCGATCATCGTTATTAAGCCCCGTTGACGAAAAGCAACGTCCGGTGGCGAAACATCGACCGTTCGTTCGCCGACACCGGGCATTCGAATCGCTCGCCGCGTGGCGCATCGCTTGTGCGGCCATCCGAGTCCCCGGCCGCGCCGCCGCACCGCGCCGGCCCAAACCACTCGAGAAACAAGACATTTAAAACCGCGTCGCCCACTTCAACGGCACGGCACCAGATCTACGTTAACGGTTCGTCTGTATTCTGGATGGTTTAACTTTTTACGGACGACACGTAATAATACCGAATTCATTTTCGTTCGATTATTAGGTGTGCCTACAGTAGAACTTTTCTTTAATTGGAATTAACTCCTTGCCATATAACGACGAGCTACACTCGTGACGAATAATTCGTATAGAATGGAAACGCACTGTATCGATAAAATAACATTTAGTTTCAGTTGTAATTTCTATTTTAATATGCTAATATTCCGATGCGCTATAATTCGAAACGGTAGTAAAGTAACAACTAACCGATGTTACAAGATATAACTGTCTATAAGTCTCTGCAAAATTCGTAGGGCAAGGGGTTAATAGAGAGATATAAACGTTCGGATAATAGAATGATCACTTTTCCGATAGTAAACTCAACAACTTCCTTCGCCTTTCGTTTTAATATTTTCTGGCTACTTAGGTGCATACATTATTATTAAGTATGCTATTCATTGCTCGCGTATTATATCACGCGTAAACTACTTAATCATTAGAAATGCATACGTCTTTTGTATTCAACGACACTCGATCTTGGTTAATAAAGTCAAACACTTTCGTAAATAAAATCCGTCTATACCGAACGTATGTCTTAATTCACCGCACGAGTGTGAATTAAAGAATTAATAACCGAACGAAAATATCGTAAACATTATTTTGTTCCGTCTGTAAAGAGTTAATTTTATAGAGAGGTTTCAATAAACTAACAGGGTTCTATGCTATCACCCTCCGTAGCGAAGTTTATCGACGTGTCTTCGTTTTATATTCAACTGCGGAAAAGTAACCAGCTGCGCAAGATAATTTTTGTTTGAAATTGCCCGTCAGCGAGTCGTCGATTGTAAACTTCTCCGTATCGAGTATCTCGTTTTCTTCTGCGATTACTTCAATCTTCCATGCAAATATCGACGCTGTTAAATTTCAGTTCTTCGAATATTAAATTCTGTCACATATTTGCTCCTTTTCACGGCGATGACGGATCGTTGTCGATACGTTAAGCGTTGCACGGCAGTCGCCATCAACGCAATCGATGTTATGTTTATGGAAATGTTACGGGGATATCGAAACGTATCTCGAGGAGAATGAGGTGCTGATTGTGCGTGAAATTGACAAAGCGATCCGGTGCTAATAGCGCGTAACGCGTTACACGAGCGACTACGAGTAAGGGACTGTTTACGTTTTCCATATAGGATAATTGATCGTCGTTCGGACTCTGTCTATAAACGCAACGACTTCAAGGCAGCGCAAGCTACTCGTTTTACGTTTAAACGCAAGGTGGCCCGTAGAGTACCGACAGATTTCAATCGCTTATAATTAGGGCGCGGATTTTGGCGCGAAATAAATATTTCACGAACGTTAAAGTTGAGGAGATGAATTACAATTAAAGAAATGGAACCTTGATAGAGATTTGTTTCGTCCTTTAAAAAGTATACCGTGTACTTACACTGTACTTTGGATATTTTGTATGCTTTCGCGTATTACGAGTATTCTGCACTTTTTTGCACGTTCAAGTTTCCTCTAAACGCATAAAAATCCGCTGAACAAGTATAGCGTAATTTTCGACTGCAATCAGACGCGGAATTTATCTTTCGGCGTTTGTTAGAAGAAGTTTAACCCAATCGTGTCTTCTCTATTTTAGAAACTTCTTCGCGTGCAAAAGAAATACGAGAAATTGCTTTTGCAAAATTGCAATTTAATCTAATTGCAAAATTAGGAAGCTTCTTTAAAGGAACGGAAGTTAATTGACTGCAAATATTCGAAGTCCGTGGTAGCGTTAAATTGTAAACAGGTCTCGATATCCGATAGAAGTAAGAATTTCCTTCTCGAAGTATCGATAAAACCAACACGTGTCAAAGAGATAAAATTAATCGGCTAGCTTTTAACTGACAATAGATCGTGCAAAATAATCAAAGGATTTTTGTTCAACTCTTCCACGCATCTTTTCAACTTTTCGTTCTCTTCTTCCATCTAGTCGATGACTTTAAAAGTTGCTCAATATACCTAAAGATCCTGGCCAATTTCGACACAGTTGCATAATAAACTTCCACGTTTCTTTTGCATTAAAAAAAAAAAGAAACGAGGGAAACAAATCTAGTTACTTCTTTTCCTCTTTCCAAGTTAAGTTATTAAATCTTTTTGCATATGTCGATACTCTGCGTGGCAAACGGTACATTTTTCATTCCTGGCGAGCTACTTTTTCACCGATATCGATCGAAACCGGGCGATTCTTTTAAACGACGTGAAATCAGAGGCTCGCAAGGAAAGCACGCACACCGCGCGCCTGCATTTTCCATGCGAGCATCGACATTTTTTGCGCGTTGCTTTCACTCCCCACGATTTTTCTGAATGGGCAGCCGCCGGGCAAGCGCGCCTCTCACGTTTTCGAAAGTTTCACGAAGCGCCTTCTTCTTCTTCTTCTTCTTCTTCGTCTTCCTCCTCCTCCAACCGGCTGTGTGTGTTTCCCGGCCCCGTCGATAATTCACCGTAATTTCGCGGCTGTGCAGCGTCGTCCGAACGCCGCCCACGCGTCCAAGCCGAACTCCGACCGACCAAACGAACGCGGACAAAAACAGCACCGGCCAAGAAAAGGTGAACCCGGCGGAGCAAATAAGAGCAACGGAGCGTGCTCCCGCGACTCTGCCACCCCGAACTCTATTAATTTCAAACGATTAGGCGAACCTTAGCGATTCTTCCCGGCTAATTGCCCTCGCGCACAGTCCAAGGGGCAGAGATCGGGGATTAATTAAATTGAATTAAGCTTAATTAGCCGTGACCGCTTCGTGGCAGCGGAGAATGCGCTCCAAGGCCGGTTCCCCCCTTCGACGGATCAGACGAAAACGATCCTTCGATGCAACCGAAACATCGCCACGCCCGCCTGCTAATCGCTCCTCGCTTGCAATCGCTTTTCATTTCTCGTTAGAGGGAAACGCGTTTCGATGGAATAATCGGATGCTTCAAATTCTCTCTTCGATTTGAATTTCTCTCGGGCGGTAAACGCTACTGTAGCTTACACCGATTAAGACCTAGGCTAGATTAATAATAATTCGTCAAATCGATGAGAATTACGTTTAACGTAACGACAACGTTAAGAAGATACGATATTTTCTGGGTGTTCCGATGTTTGCGCGTACCATCTGTCGGAAATTCGTGATAGTCGCTAGGGAAGCGGATGGTTGCAAGATGTTTTATTGGTGTTGGTTTACGCGGTACCGAGAAGCACGTGCTGTTGAAAGATAAGAACCGAAGAAACTACAAAGCTACGAAAACATGTTAATCCGTGAAAACACTAGCGGCAGTTGTAGGAATCAGCGAACAGTGCGTGGGTTATTTTCCCTAATTCTCTGCGGGATTAGTTGAATTTTTTTTTCGCGTTAAAACCGTCGCGATCTGTCACCGACCGGAAAAGATTTCCTGCGACCGAAAGAGAGAGAGACTCGCCGTCGGAAGACGCGCGCGTCAAATTATAGGTGGCGATTTCCGTTTCATGGGCGGAGCCAGCTGAGATTCGCTGCAATTTTATCGTTCCGCGATTCGTCATTGCCGCGGCGGCGATTAAGCGTAGCTATTAGCGAGCCGCTTAGTCGAATAGATTCAGTCGTGTTTATTTCTCGCTGCTAACAAGAGGCAGGGGATACGTATAAATGGTGAAATCAATTGAAACGAGCGCGCGCAACGGGCGGAGGAGAAAACGCGCGTGAAATTGAAACCGAACGCCACGTCGCGACGCGACGCGCTGCAATTAAGAGGCGGACCCGGTGAAAGTGTTATATCACAACGGCCGATTGTTCAAATGTTGACGATTAATTAAACGGCCACGGTGGTTAAAAATGTAACCGCGTTCGCTTTATCGCGCGCACGGCTTTCGCCCAAGTATCGAGCAACTTCTGTCGTGGCAACCACACGGACAATCGAAGAGCGGACTATCGAAGTGCTGCGCCGAGTACTGCAAACTTTTCATCGTTGCAAGAAGAAAGGCCTAAGGGTGCGTTTAGAGCAACCGAGAGCGAATCCTCGTTTCGACCACCGTTGCTGAGAAATTGATTTGTTTAACGTGCGGGACAAAACCCACGACTGTGCAAAATACAAATCACTAAGAAAGAAAAACAAAAAGTAACCGAAATCAGTATACGCGTGTAAGAAAATTGAACGTACGTTACGATAAAGATTGAGTGTACTTTAAAACTTAACTCCAATTTACCATTATTACCATACCATAAAGGTACCAATTTACCGACGTAAAAAACTATACGAGTAAAATAGGACGTAGCGTTAAATCGGATTGGTATTAGAAAAATGAGACGTACAGCGATGCGGTAAAATTTAATTGAGAAGCTTTCCGGAAAAAGGGTCCACGAATCTATACAGCGTTGAGTCACGACGAATAAGTTTGATTTAGAGTTGTCGTTCGTAAATAAAGCTAAACAAGTTATTCGTTATTCGCGAATTCGTCATTTATTTTTATTGGTCATTTAGAATGAGAATTGTTCAACTCTGCACACGACCAATGTAAAGATTTAGAAGATTAAACGGTAATCGCGAATAAAAGTTCTTCGCACTTAATAACGAACGAATTGGGATAACAAATAGTTCGAATAATGAATAATCGGTTAACACGTGATTACTTCGTTGTCATTTTCTGTCCGAACAATGTTCAACTTTAAAGTTATAGTCCTTCTTTCAGTTTCCTATTAGTTTCGCGGCGAGCAACAGACTAATAACGAAAGAACGCTCGTGTTACGCGAATTTGTCCGCAGCTCGGTCGATCTAAACGCGCCAAAGTAAGCCTAATTAACGCAAGCATCGTGGAAAACGATCGGAGAACAAACGTAAAAGCAGTACTCGTGCGAGAAGCGTCGAATGACGACGAGACGATCGATACTGAGAGTGGATGATTGCAGGGACCGCAAACTGTTGGAGCGTCAAGCATCGCGACGAGGGATTTTCGCCAGCGACATCGTTACGAGAGGATTCTATCTAGTCAGTGTCGGTGGAAGGAAAGAGCAGATCAGCTGTGATACCGCGTGAAACTTAGTGCCGGTTAAGTGCGTTGCCGCGAATTCGTGAGAGTGTTGGAAAAATCGAAGCGGGCCAACGATGAGCAGAAACCTTGTCAGTGAGAATTCGAACATATAGTAATATATACGTTTAGCAGAAGAGAAGAGAAAGGGGTTATTTGTTGGTAAATATCCCCGATCAATCATGGTTACCTTGGACACGGAACAAAAGCCCGAGAGGCAGCACTGCGGGCGTCGCATGTGCGCCATTTGCAGGCGCATCAAGCGCGACAAAGGTAAAGTTTCATCGAAATTACTTCTCTATCTATTTTTCTTCAAGTATTACGATGTAATCTTCTTGTAACTCTAACATTAAACGCGCGTCTATCGGCAATTGTATCGTTTATATATATAAAGAGGTGTTTCGAAACGCGCGAGCGTAACTTCAGCGGTAAATTCGGTGCGCCAAAGTGAGAAGAAAAGTTTATATAAACGTATGCGTGATACGATCTCATTTCCGAATTGCAGCTGGTCTTATCTTGCAGCAATTTTTACGACTCAATTGCCTGCTTTCTTTAACCGTTTTTAAGTAACGTTTCGTATCTTACGAACGACCTTCTCGTCCGCTATGCAAATGCTTATATAATATAGTAACTAGATTTTTAATTACGCGGAGTTTTTATGCGGAAGAGATCGAACTTAAATAGAAATTAATTTCACCCTTTGCGTGTAATATTGCGTGCTTTACTTTTCACGTTTTTGCCTACCAATTGCGTGTTGCAATTTTTCCACAATTCAATTTCTCATTAATGCACAGAAATCTGTCATCTAATAGTAATGTAATAACATAATAGTACACGATAATAGCAACGGTTTCTACGAAAGTAGTTAATCAACAGGTACAGTACAAACCCGGCTATAATTCGGAAACATGATCGCGTCGACTATACGTCTACATCAGCATTTTTTCTTACTTCGGTGCACTGAATCCACGTCTGAAGTTACACCCGTATATCTCGAAACGTTCTGTACACTATATATCTTAAGTACCACGAATCGCTTATTGCGTCCAACACCACAGCCGTGTACGTGTACGTGCACCGCTGAAAGGGTTGAAACAATAAATAACGGGTTATTTCCGATACAAGTTCCTCGAAGAAATCGTGAGAGCGTCAAACGTTTCCTCGGTCGAAAAACTTATCGCGTGCAAGTTTGACGTTCCACGAGGGTTGGCAGCTGCTTTTTTCGCGGCTCGGTGAATTCTAATTGCGTTCTTCGTGGGCGATTATTCTCCGCGCGAGGTTTGCATCAGGGGTGGCGAGAGAATTAAACTGTCGACTGACAGAACGTTTCGCGCAACTCCCGCAAACGAAGGAAACGTTCGCCACGGTTTTTCTGCGCCCGCCGCGTGTTCTCTTTCCGCGTTGCAATCCCATCCACCTGTCGGTGGTTGCGATAATTGCCGGCGATAGATGCGTTCCCCGGAACGTGCGTTCCTCGACGGGAGTCCCGCCGTGGGCTCTCGCGGGAAACCGGGGAAAATCGGTGCAACGTCCTCGCAAAAAGTTGCATTCACGGTGAATAGAGAGCGTCACGGAAATAAGTCACGAATCGCCTTCGTAAATCAGCCTCTCGAAACTATGAGAAACTGCTCATGGGCGTTCTTAGATCGCCGATAGAGTTGTTGTTATTTAGATCGAAATCCTACCTAGACTTACGCCTTCGCGAAGAATCATTGAAAATCCCGATTGTCCGTCTTTTGACAATCTGTTCTTTAACCCGTTTCTCAGTGCAATAAAATGAAATAGAAAGATGCATCGAAAGTATTTTAAAGTATTTTTATGCTAGTTTAGTTTAGTTACCCGATACAAGGAACAGCTAGTTTCATTTATTCATATATGTACGTAAAATAATATATTTTCTTTCTATTACGTGTGATCTTTAATATCGATATTGTTAGAGATACTAATTGTGAGGGTAGCAGCTAGGCAAGGTTTATGACACGGTCAAAAAGGAAACTTCCTGGCCATGCCATCTGCGTACCATCGCTACGATGGTACGTGACCATTTCAATGCAGTCAAAACAAATAGCATTTTTTCTGAGACCATCAGAAGGGCCATGTCATAAACCTTGACGAACCGAAGGGTGATACGGTTCAAGTCTAACGATTCAATCGGTTACGAAGAAGAAAGACCTTCCAACTCCGGAAAAACCCAAAGTTGCCAGCTCGCTGGCTATCTACCCCTCACAATGGCTCTGCCCCCCTTTCAGATATCGTTGTACACGTGGAATCATTACTAGGCTGCGAATGTTTATACAAATTCATACACTTATGAGTAAAGTTGAAAAAATGGGACTCAAATGGGGATTGTTTCGTTTTAATTTGCACACTTGACATATTTTTGGCACGCTACACGCATTTCTGCACATTTAAATTGTCCCATAAACGCATAAACACCCGCAGTTTAATCGTTATAATGTTTCTAAATTTTGTATTAATTATTCGTTGCTTTAAGTGACCTGAATTTGTAAAATCGATGCATCGTATTCAAAATTGACTGCACGTATGCGCCAATACTACCGAAATGGTTAAATTACTCTACGTTATCAAATTACCCAGTTTTGTCCAATTTTCCCCTACGCAAAGCGTTTCTTTGATTCACTGAAACCTTGCCGAAGTATGGAGAACGCGTGTTAATCAAATTGAAGACTTGCAGATTATTCGCCGCTATATTTAATATATAATTTGGAATATTAACTGTACCGATGAATGATCCACTGCGTTTAAATACGTCAACGAATTTACTCGATGAAAAAATCAACCCTTCTTTGAAACGGAATTCCACAGCTCGCGTCAAAAGTAACGTTGAACATTCCGGAACAAACGAAACTACGATTAAGAGACATACGTGTTCGAGATTCTTACAAACGTACGCGGAATTCAATAAAGTGAAATGCATTATTCATTGGCACACCTAATATTTCCGAACCGTATATTAAAAATCGCGTTCGACGATCGTTTAATTGAAAATCAGTCAGCGTGCGGTGACTTACGGACAGAAGCGTAATTACGAGACGCCTTGGAAGGGAGCCGAAGGGAGAGAAGGCTGGTAATGGAACGTTCGAAGGCAAGGGTCGTAACGCGGGAGCTTCAAACCGTAATTAGCGTATTTTCGCTCGGACCGGCCGGCACGTAGAATGAGGAACGAGAGGGAACAAAGGGGGGTCTCGCGCGAGTGTCTGTCGAGTTACGCGCGTTTAAACGGTTACGAATGTATCCCGGACGGATTCGAAACTGGTTCGTCCTGGTTCCCCGTGCTTGGGCGTCCTCGTTGTTTCATGCAAATCGCTCGTTAGTCGAAACACCTGAAATTCCTGTGTGGGACGCGTACATTGTCTCCAGGCGTGCTCCATGGATTATTCATCCTCTTTGCGTTCGACTGTCAACCGAAGTCCCTTGACGAAGTAAAGCCAGGGAATCGGATCCCTTAGGTTTAACTTGCGAGTACGGAATTCCATGTTCAACCCTTTGAACTCTTGTATCGGAGTTTCCTTCGAAGGATTCGTAAGATCTTAATTTGCACGCTATTTTGTACGGTCTTATAGTTTAAAGCTCTGTTATTTTTGTGGCAATACTATAGGGGATACCTATTAAAAATAAATAAATAAATACCAACTCTTGTCAATTTCTGTCTTCTCCAGGAGGGCAGACGATTATACTCTTAACATTCTCAATTGTTATTCGATAGAACTCAGTTGTTTTTGCACAGTTTTGGGGTGTAATTTGTAATTACACCGTGGAGAAACTGGTTTCGATTTGATCACTAAATTGCGGATCTCGTGATTAAAGTTTTGAAGCTTGACAACGGTTGTTTTTCTCGCGAATCTTATAATTTTCTTCGTGGGTAGTCGTTTCTACTTGCAAGCATTATAAATATCGATGGGGCAAGGATTGACAATCATTGTTGGGAATACAATCACGGGTGAATTTAATATTTTGCTACCCTAGATATTTTTTGCTATTGTATTGTTGCTGCCCCGCAGTTAATTCAAATGATACAGTATATAGGAGGTACTTTAAAACCAGAATTTCATACAGCCTTAGGATATTTTCTTGTTTTATTGTGTAGCGCATTCCAAACCTTTATAGAAACGCATCTGATTCCCGCCAATTTCGAAGCTTCATTAAGCGCGCTAAATGCAATCGATCGTTAAGGTTTCTTCCAAACGACAGATCGAAACGTCTATTAGCAGAGCTTAACATATTTTCGTTTAAAAGCTTGGGTGCACAATTACGTATGTGTCGCAATTGAAGCGTTACACTGTAAACAAATGACAAGTTCCTAATTATAATATATCTATGTTCATAATAATAATATACCTAATGTTGATATAATTTTGCTCGTTGCACGCTGCTTGCGATTAACCGCGAATGTAGATTTCCCATAAATGCGTAAAAATTCTCGATCTACTTGCGATTAACGTTAGAGATCTCGAGTATAGAATACTCGATTTGTACGTCATCCACGAAAATAACTCTGGAAACGCGTCGATCTTAGCGCTTAGAGGGTTAATCGCGAAATATGCTTATTTACGATCGATCCGTGGTGATTTCGCGATATGTCGCAAGCGATTATCTCGTCGGTGCAATTGAAACATGGCGGCTCGACCTTCGACGTAAAATTAGACTCGTCCGTGTTGTAAATCACCGAACGCCCACGTGAATATTCAAATGCAGCGATTTTATGCAGTTTCGGTTCGTTCGAGCGTGATGCAACTCCGTTGCTCTATGCACCTTCCACCTTTCGACGCGGGTTTCGCTAATTCGATCGTTCGAATGGAACATCGCAGAAGCATAAAACAGTTTAACGATTCGACTGCGATGGGCGTACTTGTACGCTCGATAGATTTCACATAAAGCAACGTACTCATAGTACTACCACTCGTAATTATTCGAACGACCAGAATTTTACTATAAAAGATACCTAAGTAAATTTTCCGTGCTCCAAACTTTTGGACTTCCATGCGTGTTTGAATCGCTATGCTATTGGATTTTCAAGCATCCGAATTGCCAAACGTTTCGATATCCAATCTTTCGAATAGCTGAACTTTTGAATTTTTAAACTCTTGCATTTACCAGCGCTTGATTTTTCAATCTTTTGGATTTCCTTTCGAATTTTCCATTAGTATACGCTTACTGACAAAAGTTGAGAAACGGAAGTAGTCACTTACGAATTTTTATGTATCCGTTCGCTTCTAAGATTCGTAGCTTAGAATTCGCAGTAGCATAAAAATATAATATTACACACATCGATAAGTAATAAGATCATCTACTTTTAATTCAAATCCACGTACAATATCTCAAAAGCGAACTACGACATAAAGCATCGCAAATACGTATCGTGTTTCTTGACATTTGTCAATAACGCGTACGCGTGTTTCTGATTTTATATGAATGCTCCGCAACGAGTCGCACAAATGTTACGCCGCAGTTACAGAGTTAAGATCCAATGATTTACATCGAGAAATCTACCCGGAACCATCGTAGATTAAAAATTTAGGACGTCGTTAAGGAATGTAGCTCCTCCATCCCACATCGTGTTCTTTCAAAGGCGCCTCCTACTAATGTCAAAATCATGAATGGCCGACGATTTCATTCGCACGGGCTCAGCAGAGCTCGAACAGAAACAGCGTCGCAATAGTCGGATCGGTAGCATCGATTTCATCAGAAACTCTGTCGTAGGTTGTTCCAACCCACGCGTGCCCTTCGTTCATTCACGAGTGTGCTTCTATATCGCAATTGCCCCTGCCTTGAAACGAATCCAGGAAAAGGCTACGCGCCTCTTCCCTCGCATACCGTACAACTCGATAAAAGCATCCGAAATCCTCGAGAGCAACGGCACGCGTCGAGTTGCGTAATTCTCGCGTCGCGCGTAGCGATGTTTGGAAACGTCGAATAAATTAGTATAGGAAAAGGCGGCGTTGTCCCTTGGGGAAGGGTTTCGTTTCGCAATCGCATAATCCGGTGAATGGGTCGCGGTTTCATTCATCCATCGGCTGGAAGCGTTAGGAGCACGCGAGCAGCTCACGAGCGAGAGCAACCTTGCTCTATGCCTAGGCAGTTATGGCAGGCGTGACTAGGCCGGAGGTTCCGATTATGATAAAGCGCGTGGGCGAGCCCACGTTCGCCCTTCGCTCGTTCATTCATAAATTCAACTCTCACCGCGTGCCGGTAAGCGCGAGCGAAGCGGAGAGAAAGCCTCGGGGAACGAAGAGAGAAGCAAAAGCGCCGCGCCGCGTCTACACGACACGCGCGCGGCGCGTCTTTCGTTGCCTTCTCGCGTGTTACACCTTCCTGTGCCCGATCGACACGCTTCTTCGCCCTCTCGATAACATCCTCGTCGCTTCCTTTTCTACGCTTCGCGTGTTTCAACCTCTTGGCTTGGATCGTTTGCGGGGTGGACTAAAAGTTGGAAGTTAAGGTCGATTTGCGGTTGATCGCTAAAGTATTCGGAAACAGCTTCGTCCATTTGTTGTTCGTTTAGGGTACACGTCCCACGTATCGTCACTTTAAGCTTCACGCTTTAAGCAACTTCGTTGAATTATTTTAGAAACTGTTTAACTTACGAAGCGTTCTGGTTTGGAGCACACAGCATTAGGTAACGTTTCTTTTATTTACGATGATCTTTTTTTGTATGTTAAATACGGTGTATTAATTGCTAATTCATTGGAAATGTGTAACGACGTCCAACGTGCCAGTTACAGACGCGTAAAAACATGTCGCGTAAATGCAAATGATCTTTGCATATATTAGCACGTCAGTTTTTGTATAACAAATAGAAGATAAATTGTAACACGCATCGTACAAATTTCCGTACTTTCTACTTGCGGTGCATTGGTCGCGATTTATTCTCGAACAACGCGATTCACCTGCTGATATTTCTTTTTAAATATTAAATATAAACATATATGTGTATATGCAACGTCCATCTGTGTTGTTGCATAAAAACGGAGTTCAAATTTAGTATTGAAATTTGTTTAGTCTCCATTCTCCATACATTCGTTCGCTATCGAACGAAGTAATTCAAATGACAATTATAGGCACTCTGACAGCAACTGGGACACCTACCCTTTATTTTATTCGATTGAAGCTAACGTTTCGTAATTTTATCGAGGTGCACGTTTTACGGAGGCTAAAATTGAATGTTATGTCAATCTTTTTCGTTATCGATATATCCCTTAACGTTATTATTTAATAAACTAATATTACTTGTACATTCTTGGCACCCGCGAATAAAAAGCTTCGTCACACCAGACATAAGCGGTTCCGTTTGTATCGAAACTCGAGCGCGCGTATTTTTTAGACAATATTTCACAGTAGCAAATGGATATTCGTATCGCCGTATCCATCGAAAACCTTATCAAAATGTATTCAGAAGCTAACACCTAACAGAAGCTAACTCGTACGCATCGTCAGCTGACGTTGATGAGAAAAACAAACAGAACGTAATCGAGCGGACCCCACGCGGCGCGTTTGAACCGAGCAAAGCTTTCCTCTAGCGGATCTTCCGCCTGCCCACCTTGCTCGATAAAGACGTCGTAATTATTACCATTATCAAACGCGTCCGACAACGCGTCGACGCGTACACTCCGCAGCCGTCCTCTTCGCGTTCGAACATCGACGCGGCAAAAATGAGAGCAAACGGAAGAAAACCTGGCAGCAGAAGCGAAGAGGGGTAATTTACCGGGTGTTGGAAGGGCTGACGCGCGTGTTCGCGGATCTTCGCGGCCGATCCACTCGATCTCTCGGGTAATAAGCGATCGTTATCTCGATCGTCGGCTAATAAACGTCAGCCGGGTGTCGCGTACGCGGCGACGCGTGATATAACAAGCTCGCGTCCCCAACGTAGCCGGTGTTACGCGCTCTTATCTCGCGAATTCCCTCGCGTCGCGTCGCGTCGCGTCGCCGAGAAATGCGCTCGGTTTCGCGCTCGCTCGCGCGCGCGCGCACTGGTCCACACGTAAACGCGGAGCCGAGCAGAACGGCGTGTGGTATCACCTCGAGAGCTCGCAAAGCCGCCGGCAGGTTTCCAAAGCGGTCTCGGAATCGGCGGATGATTATGCGGACCGGTCTATTTCTAGAAGCACCGAGTCCGACGGACATACTAATTATTTTTTACCGCCTCGTTACCACTCGTCTTTGGCAACCGTGCAATGGCACACCGCGGACACCGTGGGGGAGAGAGGATAACAGAGGAAGGGGTAAGGACGACGAGCGAGAGGCAGAGAACACGGGATGGATTCGCCCGCGGTTCGATCGAGTTTTCGATCGACGGAGACGCCAGATTGAAACGGTTCGGAGAAATAATGCGAGAGGAGACGAACTGGGTGTTCGCGATGAAATACATTTGTATTGGCTTCTAGCGGAGGCAGATTTGGATACGCACCGAGTAGACTGTAGCCTAGCGCCGTGGTTTTTGGAGAAAATTTTGCTTTCGGCTATTCACGGACGCTGATTTGTATAATTTCACGGTGTCCTGAAACATAGCTTGGAATTAGAGAGAGGAAAGAAGGGACGAAATGAATTATAGCGTGAATTCGTATAATTGCATCGATTTAAGTCGACGCGTATTGCTAGAAAATTGTATTTACGATTTCTGCGACTTCGAGCATGGAATTTGGAATCCGCCGTATCGGATTCCGCTCCGTAAATCAAGGGTTAATTAATCCCTTAAACGAGAGGAGAATTATAGGGAACGTTGTTGCGTTGAGAATCGTATCTAATAAAGCAAAATGTATTGGAACGATATAAATACGATACGAATGCTTATATAGGACATTTTGAATTCCTTTGAATTCTTCGTATAAAAAGATGAACCGATCCTGGACCAAGCGAATACTTAAAATACGTACGCCTAAACGTGGTATCCTATTAAAATCGTCAAAAATATGATGCGCAACATTCTCGAATTACAAATCTATGCCGCATCGTTTGATCGCTTTGAATCGGGTGTCGAGACGCGATAGAAAGCTGGCAAATAGAAAAAAAAGATTAGAATGGACTGCAACATAATTACTCGGAAGATTGCGCAGCAACGCGGCAAAAAGCACCAGCGTAAATTCGGTACCAAAGTGACACACGCAACAACACCCATTCCCAAGCCTCTTAAGAAACCGTAACGCGTGCAGCCTTCGCGTCCTTCGAACCTTCTGAATCTGAAACTCGCTAACACCGCTGCGTTGCTCCGTTTTCCACCATTTTCGCCGTTCACTCCCAAACGGTCCCAACTCCCAAGCCTTCCTATGATCGGATCCAAGCCAACGAGACGGAGACAGTCGACAACCCGTCACCGCGAAACGCGAAACGTGAAACGTTAAACGCGAAACGCCAAACACGCGCGCGCGCACACACGAACGCTTGCTTCGTTCGCCAAGGAAAAGAGAGAAAGACTCGGGGCGCGCGAAAAACAGACGGAAAAGAAGCGACGAAGAAAACAAGCAACGGGGGGCGTCGAAGAGGAGGAACGAAGAGGGGTTAGGGGGAGGGGGATAAAGAGAGAGGGCAGAGAGAAACAATTGACATTCTACGCGCGCGTTCGATCGAGTGGAGTGAACGGGGCGGAAGAGGAGAGGAGAGGAAGGGTCCACGAAGAAGGGGTGCCGTTGGTGGCGACGACGGCGAAGGGAGCGGGGCCCAGAGGGGGGTAGATGCACGGTGGCATGCACCTGTGCATTGCCGCCATATACGACTCGAAGTTATGGCGTTTTTCTCAACGCTACCGGCGAGGATGTGTGCTCGTACGTATACGATCGTATCTTAACCGGCGAAACCAACTCCATTTCTGGACGGGCGGCCGCAAACTACGCCTGTAAGCTCGCGAGACTCCGGGCTACGCCGTGAGGTAAATTAATTGTCCGCGAAGGTGTGCTCGACGCGGTGGCTCGATGGGCAAGGGACGTTGGGGGAGGTTTACGAAGAGGAGGTGGTCGAAACGACGACCAGGGCCAGTTAAAGAAACCACCGAGAGAGGAGAGAGTAGCGTGCGTTTGCACGTAGCGAGGAAAGGAAGAGTTGGTGAAGAAGAGAGAGAGAGGGTGAAGGAAAAAAGGAAACGCGGGTAACGACGACGGAGTCTGCCTCCTTTATGTTTATTAGACACGCCAGCTTGCCCACGCGGCTCACTGCCAACGCCGTTTTTCTATCCCGGTCGCCCAGCAAACCGAGCCGGGTGTCGTTTTCGTGCCCAAGCGTTGCTTGCCTTCGCATTGTTTCGATTCAACGTGGAAATCGGCTTGCTACCGTTTGCTTTTCGCGTGGAATAAATCATCGGTGGGTTGACCGATTTCAATTTACAATCGATCGCGAAAGTAGTCGGACGCGTTAGACGTTCGTTAAACTTCGTATACAACTGTACAGGGTGTCTCGTCTAGAACAGGCCACCTAAGTATATTCTATGCGATGTACGAAAGATATTAGGAAGCTTGAGAAACCTAGAAAGTGGCATAAAAACTAGGAGTTCGTTAAAACCCATCCTCAGAGGGTTAATACTTGAACGAAAATTCATTTTTAATACCTATAAAAGGACTATTTTAACTATTTATGTCTCGCTACTTTGAAATATACATTACGATACAAATGGACGATAAATGGATGAAATTCCAGAAACGAGTTCAGGAGGGTCGAATACTTTTGTATCTGCACTTATCTATTCTAAATGGGCTGACGTTCCTTAATACGTAACAAGGAAAAGCATTGTAAAATGCATACGCGTCGAACGTGTCGGATAACTAATACAAAAGGAACGTAAACCGTATTCGTCTACTCGTTTAAAAATAGTGGATTATCTTATCGATGCGCCTAATAATTTCCGAAGCAAAGTTAATCAATTCTGTGGAAGGCTACTAAGTGGATATAGAAAAAAATAAAGAGAATGCAGTTAAGAACGTAGTGCCTGTACAATCTGCCGATATTTATAAGTTAACAGTAGCGACATAGTAACTGCGGACGCGTTTGCATGCACGTGCCAAAATCTATTCTAGATACGCGCGAAAGGGTTACAGAGGAGCGGAGATATTCCGTAGGAGCGATTTTTATGGCCGAGCGAGGTAGATAAGGTTGATATTTTATTTTTTGCGGTGAATGTCAGTCAAGGATGGTGAATCAAGAGTCACAGGGTCGTTCCCCAGAATGGACCGACGATAGTCTGGCATTTATCGTCTTCTTTCACTTAACGCCGAAGCTCGCGAATTACACGCCGTATCCTGGCGAACGTAGCATCAGCGCGCGGCCGTTCGGCGCGACTTTATCGTCCCATATAACTCGGCAGTGCCCCGCGTGTTTAGGGAACACGTTCCGCGAACCTAACGTGCTCGTTTATCCGTCTAATAAAGGAAACTAATATTTCTCGTTGCGTTGCGCTGCTGCTCTCAGGTGGCAATAAAGCCGTCCCTGCGGCGACCTTCGCCTCTCGCATCCATTTTTCCTTTCCAGGAATATACCGATGGAGCAACGATCTACCTGTTATAGAAACCATACGCGACTGTAGCTATACGCCGAGCAAAAATAGAAGCTCGAGTATCGGCTGCAGTTTAGGATGAAAAAGCGGAAAGCAGAGTTGCGAGAAATTCTCAGCCTATCGATTTTGCTAGTCGCCAAGGGTTATTAAGGGAAACTAACATTGTCAATTTTGGTTCCTAGGTGCGCGTTTTTTATTAGCGAATCGTGCAGATATGATAGTGCAGCAGTGAAAGGGTTAATCCTTCGTGGACGGCGCGGTTTTACATTCCTCTCGCGAAAACGGAAAAGATTTTTGTATTTCAGCAAACGTAGCCCATTATGCTGCTGCTTTAGTTCACTATTACTAATACGAAGACTAACCGTGCATTCCATAATCGCCGATAAATAGTTCTCTCTACTTTAACATTAGAACTAAGTGTCACTAGAACACTAGAACTGAGTTGCACTAGAACTAAGTAAACAAGGCAGTCAAAATGACTGGTGCTTACAAATTTACCATGAAAACTGTATCGATTTTCAGCGGTACATTTCTTACGATATTCCGTGCTTTTCGTACAAAATATAAATGAAGCTTTATCGTACTTCAATCACACGGGTTTTCCAAAAGTCCATCATTTTTGTTTCTATGGTACGAATAAATGTACTTCAATCGTCGGTAGTTCTAGTGTTAAGTGAATATTAATCCGTTTATACTAATGGTAAAGAGAAGCTAGGGTCGATGCATCGTACGTATGCCTTGCGTGAAGGGTTAATAAAGGTGTAAGTGGAGAAAAGCAGCGGCGGCGGTGGGGCTGGATGCCACGTGTCCGGTTCGAGGGAAGATCGACCGCGTCAGCGACGACGACGCGGCGATCGCTGGCGTGCCTACCTGGCGTGTGCCTCTTCCGAACGCGGCGCGACCTGCGCGATCGTGGGTGTAACCAGTTTCCGTGGGCTTAGCTGTCAAACCCACGTGGGCCGCCCACGCCACTCAGATATATTACCGCGCCGCGAGAGAAAGAAGACGCTGAGATTCGTGGACGCGGGGCAAAGAGAAGGCGAAACACAGAGAGAGAGGATGACGAGCGCGACAGGGAGGAGGCGAGAGAAATCAGTTTCTCCGCTTGTGTGTACGCGTGTGCGTTTGTGTGTGGTTGTGTATGTCGCAAGGGAAAACAGCCTGAACGCGATAAAGCGGCATAATTAACATCGAACCGCGGCATTTCGGCCACTTGCAAAATTACCGTTGACTCTTGCTGCAGAGATAACGCGGCAAGGTGGGGGGAGGAAAAGTGGTAGAAGAATAACAGGTAGAGAAGAGAGAAGATGATGGTTGCGTAATAATCATGGGAGAAAGGCGAAAGGGGAAGAAAGGAACAACGATTTGCTGAATAATTTATAAATACAGGTTTTGGAATGCAGAAATGCAATTTAGGTAAGGTCTAACCAGTATTGACCGAAATTATTTCTCCTTGCGCGTCGTTGGATAACGAGAACTTAATTTGCGCGTGGTGAATTAGGCATACAGACAGTCGTCAAAATCTACAGGCACCAATTTAGAAGAATTTTGAATGGTTAGATGAATACAAGAGTTACGTTCGTTTTAATCCATTGGCCTACACGAACAAAGCACACGCGTTCTATAATGCAGCACTTCGACAAAAACAGATACTGATAACGATTGACGATATTGTCAATACAAATTGAATACGAAAGTAGCGACCAACTAATGCTAGTATTGGTAGGTAATACAATCTGTGTAGGACAAAGGGTTAAAGATCGCAATATATTCCTTAATTAACCCTTTCGGTGCTAACCAATTTTAGGAGATCAACAAATTGTTAAAAAATAGGTCAAATCCACGACTACCTAGTACAGATTAAGTACTTATACTTGCCACGTAATAAGTGCAGACTAAAGAAAAATGAAAGATGTTGGAATTAAAAAATGAAGCTGCCATTCGCCCATTACTTACTTCGCGAAGAACATTAGGTAATCCACTACTTTTAAGATGCTCCCGGAAATTTAATCGCCCAAACGATTTGCTAAAACCTAACGAGTGTCTCGCGATTCATAGATAGCAGCGTATCTACGATATTTTCTTTTTTTTACATTCGTCGCAGCGTTACAGTATAAACCAGCAAACAGCCAAATAACGCACGAGTTATTTCCCCTACACGAGTTACGCATTCTCGGTGAAGATCTCGAGAAGGCTGACGAGGATCAGCGGCGAGAGAACGGAAAGGAAATAAAACCGAAACGAAAGAGAAAGAGAGAGAGAGAGCGAGAGAGAGAGGTGGAAAGCGAGGAGAGACGCGGCTTGCGACACAGGAAACAGTTTCACCTGGAGGGATACAGCAGGCAGCATCCACGTTGCCGAGCCACGGAGAGGAGAAGAGACCGAGGCTAAGTAGGCACGTGGGTGTACGAGATGCATACAAAGGCGCTTTTATGAAGCGTGTTTTCCTCGGCTTCGGGTGGAAGCCTGGACCGTACAATTAAAGGAACCACTCGGCTCTGTTTCACCGTGGTGGTGGCTCGTGTGCAGCTTCAAGCTACATAAATTCGAGGCATCTCCCATTTTTTTTTCGCAACGATGATTCAGAGGTGGACGCGAAAGAGTCGCGTCACGGTGTCGCGAGCCACGGGTCGCGCGCCTCGATGCCGAAATCTCGGCTAAAAGAGACACCAGAACGAGTAAACAGGATCGACCCCGTTTTTTTTTCTCTCTCTCTTTTTTTGTTTCTTTTCCACGGGGATGATTCACGTCGGGTTTAGGGCGAAGGATAAAAGCGTAAACTCCGTTTTCGTCGCCTCCCGCTCGCCCGTGTAGTATATTTAAGCGTCCGTATTGTGTCCCCCCCGTATAATATACCTGTCGTTTTTACGGTGTTTTTTCAGCGCAATCTAAGAATAAAACACCTCATCGAGGTTTTACGATCGTCTTCGAGAATCGGATGCAATCGGACACTCCGATTCCTTGGGATTATTTTTGGCCCTCCAGTACTATCTCTTCTTTACTATCTTTACTAGTTTTTCTTTTTCCCTCGCCACACGCATTGCGCCTTTTGACAGTTGTCGTTTTAACGCTATTTCTGGTACGGAATATCGAAAGCCTGGGCGTAATCTCGGTAATTTGTATTCGGCGTTAACTCCGTGACTTATGGAATTTTTCAGTGGGTATTCGTTGGAGACTTAGCTGTTTTATATTTTAACCTTGTGCTGAATGTAACATAGTGAAACATTGCACGCGATTTGTACTCGATAGGGTTTCAATTTACAAATTGAAATATTCGGCTCGATTAAAACCGCAATTTACTTCGGGACAACTTGATATAACGCACTTCATGCGGATACATGAAAAAGGATGAACTGCTACGACCAGATTTAGGCATTATTCGATTAACATTTCGAGTAAAATCTTCGAATAATTTATTCGAAATTTATGCGAATAAAATACGCCCAATTTTGCTTACGATGAGTGGACGGCTTAAACTGTGCCGATCTTAAGAGAAACAGCTTTTGGCATCGCTTACACCCTTCTAATTTCCAGTGAAAAATAATTACAAACTCTTGGAACCCATTATAATCGCAGCAAACCGTCATTCCGATCAAGACTAAGAGGGTTGAGCAAATAAATTAACGAACGAGAAATATTCGTACTCGATATTGGTTCTCGTTACGAATGTCAGCGTTCTTTGCCGAGTTCCAGCCGAATCCTTAGTCGCTAAGAAGCAAACGAGCGTTATTAACCGCGAACGATTCGCCGATTATGAAAAAGCTGGACACGGAAGAAGCGTTGGACGTCGGTGAAGGATAATCGGCTAATTACCGAAGTGAAAACGTCTGGCTGGCTCGCGAGCCAGCATTTGTTCGCGTCCCGCGTAACATATAGCTACACGGGACGCTTTCCGTCGATTCGTTTCGCGTGACTCGCCGATTAATATGCGTTCGGGCCAACTTTCGCCCGTGAGCAGCCCCGTTCCGCACAAATACACGCGAACCGAACACGTCGCTCCAATAATGGCAGGTGCGCGGCGCGTAAAAACGTTGATTTACCGGCACGATAGCAAACCAACGACAATACGCTTGAAACAATGCCAATGAGCCGGACACCGGCGTCGACCGGCTTACACGTGTAGTAATTACCATAACACAGGTAACCGGAGTTTGCTCTGTCTCCCGGTAATTATTCCGACTCGCTTAGGCGATCTCGAATATCCGAGGATCGCTCTTCTCGATGATTTAATTAACCCCTTGCCTTGCAACCACGAGTACGACTCCGTGTTACAAATTACCGTCTAAACGGGTGATAAGTGTACACCGTGTGTCTAATCCTTTGCCGATGAAGAATAATAAAACTTGGGTGAGTACTCTGGGTCTGAATTCTAAATCTCCGAATTTCCAAGCTTCCGAATCTCGAGCCTTTTACTTTTCCAGCTTTCGTATTCCAAATCAGCGAATCCTTGAGGCTTTGAAGTGCTTATTACCCGTATTAATTTTAAATTTGTGCTTTAAAAATCGACGCGTGTCCAGAAGAACGAAAATCGTTCGACGGTTATTTGCAAACAGTCGTCCACAAATGGTTAGCCAGTTGTAATTTTAACGCGACCCGTATTACTTTTCTTTCAGACGTAAATATAACATATTTGTCGTCTATTGACGACGCCCGTAGTTAGAGGGTTAATGGCAGGCGCTTCTATCGAATCTGCTCGCATAATTCGCGGAACGAAGGTGACTCGTTATCGTAGAGCAAAAGGGTTAAACGATGTTTCATCGATGTTCCACGTCGCAAACATCTAATCCATCGAGCGCCCGCTAAAACGAAGGCAATTTAGTCCGTTGAAACTTTGTTGACAGAGCGATATACGTATAATAGAACGAATGTTTCTCGATGTCGACGAAGAGAGAAGAGAAGAAGAAGGGCTGGAGGAAGCAGATATACGAACGATGAACCGTGACTTTCCGCAAAACACGTATCTAATAAAAGACAGTATCAACAGCAGGAGCAGAGCTTCCGAGGAAATTACGTTTTAACCTACTTCGATTTTACGCGGCGGCAGGGTCCCTCGCGCGTGGCACTAAACTACAAAGCGACCAATTACCGACTATCATTTGTAAACGAACGCATAAACGTCAAGCCGACGATCGTCTCGCGAGGATATCCAGCGCGTCTCGAAAAAGCTCTCCGTCTTAATCCGTTGTGTTTCTCCGCAGGGCAATTAAGGGTGTCGGGGATCGAGAGCACCGATGATCCCACCGCGGTGGCGCGCCATTTTCCAAGATCCCTCGATGTCGCGCGCGAGTCATCGCCGCGGCGTCTGCCGCTCGTAAATTCTCCCCGAAATTCTGAAATATCACGCGATCTCCCGGTGTACCTTTTTCTCTACCCCCTCCCCCGCGACCCTCTTTCCTTTCTTTCTCCGATTGCGTTCGCTTTCTCCGTTCTTCGAAGCTTTTTCCTCGATGTCGCACGCACACGTTCACGCGCACGTTCGTTCAGTATTTTTAATCCCTCGCCTCGGTTTCTTTCCGCTCCTCCTACGACCCACAGGACGTTGCACCACACGCGTGCATTCGTGCACGTATGCATGTACGCTATCGCGATCGCAAGTGTTCCATTGCCGATCGAATGATCGTGGATTTACACGTGGAATCGTATCTTTAACCCTTTGCCGTACGGTAACCAGTCACGCTTGTTCTATGAATTATGGTTTGGACTCGACGAAAACAAATGTTACTAACGGTGGAATTCAATTTGAATTCTAATTTTAGCAGCTTTGCTTTATAAACGTGGAGGTTATTAAATGAAAATCACCAACGATATATAAATAACTTGTACGTTAAATAACGTAGAAGCAACGATCGGCTAACATCTTGGATCAAAGCGATACGTTGAACCGATTGCGAAACCGTTGCGTACAAAACTTGTTGCAACGCCTCCTATATTTTTTTCTGTAGCACGCGCACGTTACATTTTCCTCCACAGCTGTTTCCCACGATTGCGTAGAAATGCGCAATCCGGGGATACGCAAACGTGGTAATACTTTTGAACGGGGGTGTATATCGAACAAGGAACGCACGGCGAACGCGGCTGTGCACGCCACCCAGATAGATAGAGAGAGAGAGAGAAACGCACGCGTGTCCGATGCCTGATCCTCCGACTGCTATCCCCTCCCTGCTGGAAACGGGGTTAACAACACCGAAATCTATTTATTTACCGGGATAAATCACCGGGAGCTTTACGAGTGAGCGTATATTACGCAAATCGTAGCGTTATATCAATCGGCGGGTGTCCTCTTCCTCCCCCTTCCTTCAGCCCCCACACGCGCACCTATTGCCAGACCACTCGTTGCTTTCCGCTCCACTGCACGCCTTCCCTCTTCTTCTTCTTCTTCTCCTTCTTCTTCATTCTCGTTTCTTTCCCTGCACGCACGCACACTTTCGCTCCCTCTCCCTTCTTCCATTTTTGCTTTGCTTTTCTTTTCGAAGCGAAACGAAGCGAAGAGAAGGGAGATGTTTCGCGATCGTGCCGATATTTTTTGCTTCCGCTTGTCGCGGGACACACGCGCGTCCGCGTGAACTCGGCGCAACAGCAGCACGTTTAATTAACTCTTCGTCGACGTAGGTGTCGTTCGGGGACGATTTCGGTGCCAGCGACGCATTTACGACACGGGAATTGACATTTTTCCGTGCCGGGGGACTTGGCGTTCGACGAAACTCAGCTTCCCTCGTCGAGGGCTGCGAGTCTGCTCGTTTTTGCGTGGGCTTGGCTATCGGTGAACAGCGCACACGCGAATAAAAGTCTCGTAATACCCAAGGTAATACACGCGAATAAAAGTCTCGTAATAGCCAAAGTAATACACGCGAATAAAAGTCTCGTAATACCCAAAGTAATACACGCTCCTAAGTCTTTTTATTATTTCCTGGAGTAGAGGGAAATGCTTTCTATTAAATGATTCTTGCGGATTCTTTTTGTTAGAACGAAGGAACGTACGTTGCGGAATTTGTAGCGCGAGAAAACGCAAAGAAGCGTGGTTGCAGTCAATTTTTGCGCTGCTAGGTTTTTTCGTGGATTTTCTTTTCCACGTTACGTCGAATTATTAGGCACGCGATTATTAAAACGAGAATTGAAATTAAAATTCGGTTTACGAAACAGTTGATATTGGGTTAAACGTGTAAGAAGGGGATAAGGTAATACGAATGATTGAAATGTTCATTTCTATAAGGATATCAGATCAAATATGAACTGAATTCTTGTTTTAATACTTTCGATACTTAATACGCCGAGTTGGATTTCCAGAAGGAATATTTTCGTTTAAAACTCGAAGGCTCAACAAAGTCTCTACGCGAATCTTGATTTTGTTTACCATAGACGAATACCGAATAGACAAAACACAAACGTGAGCGTAACAATATAAAACAATATCTAATCTAATTTTTTATATCAGAATACCAATATTCAAACTCTTTCCGAATTTAATATACTTCTTTTTGTATTCACTATAAAATCCTGATGTACTGAAAAATGTTCCAGAAAATACCAATGCAATGAGATATTTTTTTGATGATTCCTTTAAACTTGGATACTTTGTATTCTTATTCCAGAACTTAAATTTTAATTGGCTTTCGAAGGTTACGAATTACGAAGCAACTAAATATCAAGCTTCGAATTATGAAGAAGCTACCAAGTACCGAATTATGAGGAAACTATCAAGTTTCGAATTATGAGGAAACTACAGAGTTTCGAATTATGAAGACGCTACTAAGTTTCGAATTATGAAGAAACTACCAAGTATCGAAGTATGAAGACCCTACTAAATTTCGAATAACTAAAAAGTTAACAAGTTTCGAATTCTCGCAACTCGAATCTCAGATTTCTTTCCCAAAATTCAAGCGGTTTCGAAAGTTTCCACGTTTCGAAGAATCCAACTGTAATTTCCTTTCCGAGTCCAAGTCCCCGGATTTCCGTTCGCAAAACCTAAACTTCGCGTTCGATAACCTTGCCGATGGCTGCAACTGCGCGTCGTAAAACGCAGCGTCGGAGATATACGAAAGATTCAAGCACCGAATCTCCTCTCGCCTGGCACTTCCTCGGTCCGTTTGCGTAAACGCTTCCCATTTCGTTTAGCCGGGAGTATCAGGGGGAGCAACAGGGTGGAACGCGTGCGCAAAAACGCACGCGGTGGCGGAACGGTATGAAAGTTAGCCCGATGCACCCGGGAGGGAAAAAGAAACGCGGAGGAGTTGCGGTGGCCGAGTTGGCGAGAGACCGGCAGAAGGAGAAGCGTTACGAAAGACAAGTGCGTACATCGATTAGAAGGCGTAACCAGTAGGCGGAGCGTGCTAACGCCGCGTTAAAGCTCGCGTACGGCTAATGTACACAAAGGTACAACCGTGTGTGCAAGTGTATGCGCGCGCGCGAGCGCCTGTTAAAGCGATTCGCGTTTCTCGCGTGCACACACCAACGCCACTGTGTCTCTCTCTCGCGATGCCGACGATGTGACGAGTAGACGCATGATTCTGTTTTGTTGATCAACCATGTGTGTGGGCGAGCAGTGACGATAAGATTGATCGTGGCTAAACGATCGCCTTATCGTGCTAGAGATATGGAAGCCAACGAGGTTCATGCGAACCTCGTGTCTACCGCGACAGCTAACATTTGTCGTTAGTGAATTTGATTGGTGAAGGGTTGTCCTCCGAGGATGGCTTCGAGATAAAAGGGACTCTTTCCGAGCACGATGATTTATGGTGGGTATATATATGCCTAGTTTGTTTGCCTTGCGGGGCAGTAATGAGAAAGAGGAAAGAAGCGAGAGAAAGAGGGTTGTGTTCCGTACTTACTTGGGACTGGCTAGGAGATTTATCGGCTTCGATACGTAGCAGGATCGTGTCTCTCGGATGCTGGGATATCGCGGAGGTCAGGTCAGAAGGCGTACACGGTAGCGGTCATTGTTATTTGAACGACATCGGAACGAATATTTTCACTAATTCTCGAAGGGTTACAATTGAAACGCGTGGAAATTGAAACGTTTGGAACGTGCAACCGTTGAAAATTGTAACAATTAGCAAAGTTCGACGCTTAGAAAGTGCAACGCTTGGAACGTGCATCCCTTGGAAACTTGCAACGTTTGCGAATTGCAACGCTTGGAAATTGTAAAGCTTAGAAACTCCAACGTTTGGAAAATCTAACGCTTAGAACGTGCAACGCCTGGAACGTGTAACAATCGGAAACTGAAATGCTTAGAACGCGCAACGCTTGGAACGTGCAACATTTGGAAATCGAAATGCTTGGAACGTGCAACATTTGGAAATTGATATGCTTAGAACGTGCAACGCTTGGAAATTGCAACGATTGCAAATTGAAACTCTTAGAAATTCCACCGCCAAACTCGAACACCAAAAAGGGCTTGAACTTGCTCTAATAACTTGCGTATAACGATCGGCCCAGTCTAATCGCTGTACGCAACGGCAACTTCTCGTTATTCCTCTCGATTAGAATGAATAGGCTATCCTTTTGCCACGGTTAAGAGGGTTGTTTGCTACGATTTCTTCCGCATTAGTAGCATAACAGCAGGAGTCGGCGAAGATTCGCGCGGAGAACGATCTGTTATAAGGGAGTTAGAGGGAAGTCGAGCAACTGGGTGTCTCTCGAAGCATCATCAATTCTCGTGCCATCAATTCAGATAGCCGACGGGTGAAGCGGTTGCGCATAACCGGCCCCGTTGCCCGTGCGTTATTTATTACAGCTGGTAAGGGAGCGACGTTTCTTCCTCGATACCGTTCAGCGGATGGAACTCGTACGCGATAGTGAAATGAAAAGCGGTGAATAAACATGACGGAGGAGGAGGTACAGGAATACAAGAGCGTGGCTTCGTGGGCATCGCTCTCCTCCAAAGAGGAGAACGGATAAATTATTGATAGTTAAAGGTATTAAGGCCACTGTTCGGATTTAACTAGGAGTCTCTTGTTGCGCCTAGAAGCGAACAATCGAACCGGTGTTTGACGCAAGCGCGCGCACGCGTTCTCCGGCCAGCTGTGCGCGCAACCCGACGGCCGAACAATGGCGGGAAATGCGCCGCTGAAAAATTCAGCCGGCCAAACGATAAATTCGCCACGCGCCGCATCGAATTCTAATTAACTCGTGACGCGTAACCGTTCTCGCTATAACGATTCGTGGAACTTTTTTCAAACAGCCTGCTACCACCCCTCTGATAAAAATATTTCCGATTTAACACGATGGTAATTAGAATTCGAGAAGATCGTGAAAAATGTCAGCAACTTAAAAGAGTCGTGATTTTATTTCTAATAGTAAACGTTAGAAATGAGAAGATGAGGATTTGATTTACGATCATTGTTCCTTTTATATCTAGCTTTCATCGGCAACGTTTTTCAACGTTCCTTTTATTTCTATCCCTTAAACGGAGAATGGAATTATATCAGAATTGAGCTTCCTATGTAGGATCATTCGTAGAAATACAAATAATTCAACAGTTTTCTCTTTAATTAACTTCCACACGCACCTATCCGAATTTCCATTACTCTTCGGAACGACGCTAAATACGTACCTCTTCAACAACGCGGATCCTTTGCGCAGGATCCCCACTTTGACGAACATATACGATATCACGACACTAGCAGTGTTCAGAATTTTGTGATTCTTCGCTACTATTGCATCGTGAAATTAATCGAAAACAAAGAAAATGATGGCAGATGCGTATAGGTATCGTTTCGTTGGACAATTTTCCGTACGGTATTTGTTTTTTCGTAATTGCGCAACCATCAAACGGTATTGCAATCTTCGCACAAATTATATGTACATACAACGGAACTCGATATTACGAATTAATGCTACGAACTTTCCGAACAACCAAACATTGCCGACAACGAATAACGCTGTGAGGTTGTTGCACGTGAAATAACCGATTTCATACACAATGACTGCAACAAGTTACTGACCAAGCTATAACTCTGTTCCAATTTAAATTGCGCCTTAAAATTCTTTTCACAAACGATTTAGTAAATCGATAATTTGTAGCGTAGTATCTCGCGTGTTCGTCGAAGTGCAAATCTTACGCAAAAGAATACGACGCGTAACCCGCTACAATTTCGTTGTTGCAACTTCGAAGCTGCGCGATTCGCGTCGCTGGCCCTCGAAAAAAAAGAAGCGTTGCGAGGTAGTCACGGTGCGCAATAACATTCGTTATCCCGCTGCATTAATATTTGTCTTGCACGCCGTTCGTAACGTCTAATACGCGAGGTCGGTGTTATTGGCGTTAAGTCGACTCGATTAATCGCGACTTAGAAAAACACAGAGGATGCGCCGCGCGTAATTGGCTTCGAAAGCGTTCACCTGTTCCCCGGCACGCGCGCACACGCGCGCGCGCGCCATTCCATTCGTGCCGGCGATTATTTTCTAAACAAACGCCGCTGTTTTTATTCCCGTTTCTCATTGCCGCGTAAATCATATTCCGTCGCTGCGCTAGAAGAAGAGGGCAACCTCGCCGCTCGAGCAGTCAATTTCCTCGCAACTCGCAACCCGTCCGCCGTACCTCCTTACGACCCTCGTAACTTTTCTCCAAGCCTCCTCTTAAACGCAAAACCACACACAGTCTTCGACTTTATTCCTTGTTTTTTCATCTCGTTCTTTCGGATTCCAAAATTAGTCGATTACCGCGCACATCGTTTCTCGCCGGTTGTCTAAGAAAACAGAGCATTCGTCTCCGGTCTCCGGCGAATTATTTTCGTTTCAAAAGCGGTCGAATTTTTCAGGAAAAGTTGTTTTTTCCACCCTTTTTCTCGCGTCTCGAGGCGCCTCGAATTTGGACGCGGAACGTTCTCGGCGAGGAAATAAGCTCTCGGACATTGGGACGCGATCGCGAGACAAAACACGTCCCCTTGTCTTCGAATGATTAATCGCATTGCTTTATAATTCCTTGGCACACGGTGCTTGTGTTTTTGCATTTTTCTCGAGTAACAGGGAAACGTCTATTTTGGAGAAGATCGTGTTGGAAAACAAGGGCAAAGGAGATGCGCAGCGTCAGAGGTGATACCATGTCGATACTATCGATGCCAACGTATAAATTTCGATATCTTGTCGAATAGGACGAAATGAAGATCACAGGGGAACAACTCCATAAGTCACATTTTTCTAAGTTTAGAGAAGAGCAATTTTAAAGTTCCAAACTTTGAACTGAATCAGTCCCATATTTCTAAAACTGTTTTGATATTTGGTTTCCGGTTTATACAAGAGCTTTTCTCTTGCCGTTAATAATTGTACACAATAGTAACTTAACGCAACGAGTATTGAAATAATCTCTTATTTAAACAACTTACGCAAGAGCATAAAGTTACACTTGAAATACAGTGAAAATAAAGCAGCTCATTGTCCCTGTCAAATCAAAAATGATAATATTAATAGTAACGAAAATAGTAGTAACAAACTTCAGTATTAATTGTTTATTAGTTTCTTTCTCGCATATCCAATTCAATCAACGTTCTTCGGTAAAATTGTTAAACATTCAAATTCCTTGTGGACTTATCAAGTTCTTCCCCTGTAGTCTTCGTATCGATACCTTTCAATACCTCCATTTGGTATTTTTTATATACTAATTTATTTCCGGGACGCACCATTGGAATGCAAATATATTTATGGAAAGTCAACGGTAGCTGAAACATCAATTTTACATAGAGATGAGGGATGTAAAATTGATAAAATGGTCCGAGAAACTTGGCTCTTAAAAGTCGCCAAACGTGCATCCAAATTTTAAGCATTGAATAGCTCGGATATCGCCAATAGTATCGGTACGGTTGCAATCACTGGTGCGACGCTAATCGTCGATAAGATTCTCGTACACGAGGACATATTCTAGTTCAGGTATTCTCTTTGAACAGAATTAGATCGGCCTGGTGAACGAACAAGGTCTATTTTACGACTAGGGACAGTGGAAACACACGGGAATGGAGGTGGAGACAGAGGTGGTAGAACCGTGAAGCGTGAAACGACGGAAAATGGTGGATAGAAGAAACTATGACGAGAGAAGGGACATGACTACTATGATCTCCGGGCCTAGAGGTTTTATTTATACCCAAAGCTGCCGTATTATTGGATCACCCCCGCGATACTGCCCGACTTATGCGTCTTCTGTGCCGCTCGCGTGCTTCTCTTTTCTGTTCTCCGATGCCCGATTCCGTCACGCTGTCCAGGAAACGCGTGACCTCGATTACAGTTGCCCTATAACTTTCTTTTCCCATTTTTTCCCTATCTAACGTGACCGTAAAGAACGTTGGACTCTGTCATCGCGTTTATTTCCAACGTATAAGGTTCAACCAAGTTGGCCAAACGTTATCGTTTTTTTTTTTCTCTTTAGAATACACGAATTAATATGACGATAATTTCACAAATGTAAATAAGATTGGAAAGCAGATACTTTGGGGTATCGTTCGGAATAAGCCTAAGGATTGATTGTATTTATCACGTTTAACCGTTTGCAGACGATGTCAGGAGATTGTTAGTGATTGTAAATCGTCCAATTGTTATTGGTTTTCTTGGACACGTATTGGTATTTAAAATGAAAAATAATTAAATAGTCAATAGTTAGATAGATACTCGTTAAGTCTTATTCGGTAAGGGTTAATACAGTTGAACGAAAATTCCTCCAGAGTTATCGTGTTCCGTCCGCAAAGAGTTAACACAGTCTTGAAATAGAACAAACTATACGAGATACGTTTTCGTAATAATATGTTGCGTTACATACTACGGTAAGCGTAAGAATGCAGTGCATTCCGAAAAACCATGTGGCGAATGGTTGCAACATACTCCTAGGCCCTTAACCTGTTAACTACGGATGACGAGTTAACTCGCCTTATGAGTTATCGATGTTTTGGAAATACTATTTTACTTTATCAGAAATTCCTTATTTTCTAAAGCATCTTTACATTCGTATCAGAAACACGTTACTTTACGTTTATATTCGCAGCAACAAAAATGATCCAAAACGATATTAATTCCTTTGTATTAATTTTTATGTCTGCGTATAAAGAAAATTGTGACGAAATAATTCCGCAGCTAACTGGTTAAACGTCATTCTCTCAAAATTATCGAGCACTCAAAGGATTAACAGCAACCCCTTCATATTCGTCTCAAAGCTTTGGGAATCTTTTCGAAAGACAAAAACACGATTGGACGGAAAATGATCCAAGAACCTCCATCCAGGATTAACGAGCCTCTAAAAGTTCGCCGTCGTAGAAACGAAGTTTAGGAGCCGATAAAAAAGACGCGTCCGCTGGAAAAACGGAAAGAGATACTACGTGGCTGTAGCTTTTAATGACTTTCGCGCTAACGCAAATAGCCCATTATAAAAGGGGTGATTGATGGGAGATTTTGAAATTACAGCGAGCATTCCGGGATAATTCACGGAATTCCCATCAACCATCAAATAAATCTCGAAGGGGCCACGGAGCGGCGCCACAATGTGGCCAAAGAGTCTTTAAAATTCGCTACTTGCCAGAGGCGGGATTTATTGGGCCACTAAATCTCCGGGCGCGCGACCTTTTCCATGCCGCGAAGTATTTTTTCCCTGCGAGTTCTTGCGAGTCTTCGCGTTCCTTTTCCGTCAGACGGCCGCGGCCGGTCCCCCGATGACCCGTAAAACTGTCGCTGGCCGAGTCGCAAGCCAGTTCCTTTTTCACGGTTCCGACGGAGAACCGCGCGAGGAGCGTGGCGGCGATTTGTAAGATTAATCGGCCGGGGACGAACGCCGAAGATCGGGGTCAAAAGTGGCGCGAAACCGGGGATATTTATGGGATCGCCGCGAGAAATCTTCCCTCTTCCGGAACTCCTTAACACTTTAACGCCGCGTTTAGGATTCCTTCCCCGTTTGATTTATCCACTCGCGAACCGAGATTTTAAAAAACGGCGACAACTTCGTCTTCGGAAGTTTCCACCGTCAAGGGTTTTTAAAAGCTGACTGGTGCTTCCGGTACAGGAATACGCGGGCCAGTAATTCGCATCGCGAAACTGCTGCGCGACGCTGACGATAAGTAAGAGATCCAGAAGCAAGAAGATCCTAAATTTGTTTCGCTCGTAACGAAACATATTTCTGGCTCATGCCGAATACATTTAAACACACTTTAACCCTTCTTTGGATTACGAGGGAACGCAGAGGCGTTGCAGAAATAGAAACGCGGTGGTACGCTTTAGTGGATGTTGATGCAATTATTTGAGAATTTATCGAATTCCATATAGCCTCGCCAAATTTTAAGCACTGCACCTTTTATCGTGCCGATGAACTTAACCGAAAAAGCAAATCGTGAACTAAACTTGGAAGTCCGAAGAAGAGTTAAGCTAGACTAGAAAAGTAAAACGAACAAAATGCATCTTCTTTGCTTTGTACAAAATCTGATTCGCTTTAAGGAGTCGTTTCTGTAATTCTACAAAGAGTGCCTAAGCTAAATTTTCCTCAAATATCTGTAGCTTTAATTTGCTTGGCGAAAACGAGCGTCCCTAACTTGTCTTTAATCCAGATGTTAAAACACTCACCAATGGACATGAAATACAGAAACGAGTAAAAGAAGTTCTTTATAATACCGAGGTACTTTTAAAATACGCGAAAAACCAGCTAGTCGCGAGAACGCTAGAAAAAAAAAGCCAGCGCAAGTTAAATCGCGGAGGGCAACGCGAAGGATTAATGGACAGGTCCGGAAGAATCAGGTAGTAAATATAAAAGCTCATTTGCCATCGATGTTTGAAACGTATCGAGTTCGGGCGAGGAGGACCCGAGGCGATCGAAAGGCGCCCCTTTCACGCAGCCAACGTATACGAGCCTCGTGGGCATTGAATTTCAACGGGTGCAACACAGTTTATGCGACAGCACGAATTAATTCCCCCGGCAGAAGGTTTAACTCCGATCGACAGCTGTGTCAGCGTTCTGCCGGCTCTCTCGCTCGTAATTACTCTTAACCACTCTAATTTACGTCTGGTAATGACGCGCTTAATGATCGTAATCTTTCTCCCTTCGTTCGCGGAGACGTATTTGGCCGAGCCGCTCCGGGCTGCTGCAACTTTCATGGACGTTGTTGCGGTTTTCAATTTCAAAAACGCCGCGATCCACGGCACTCTCGATCGTTCCTCGCTCCATCGGAGATTATCCAATCGCGGCGCAGTGATTGACATTCGCCGGGTTGCGAAAAAAGTTGCAACTTTTAATATCGTCCGTTCGTAGGGTCATCGTTTGGATACCTCTTCGAAGATCGCGCGCACATGCGTGTAAGTACGCGTGCGAGTTTACTTTGCCGTTTGCTCCGTCAGATTTTGCAACTTTGTTCGCGAGCAACGAATCATTGGGCACGAATGATATACCGTGCGTAGATGTGGGCCGATCGTGTTCGCACTCGGTACAACAAGGGATTGTAAAACAATCCCTAACAACAAGGGCGCTAAACACGCGTGCAGAAGTTTATTTACAACGTCCGGCGGAACGATCGCCATCGAAGAGGAGGCGTGCAGTGGCGTAAGCGACGCATCCGAGGGATTCACTCGGCAGGAATGCACCGAGCGAATTTGCATTCTATGCATTGCGTAAATGCTTATGGAGTGTAGCTCCCGTAACACGGAGCTGCATGGAACCTCCGTGAACCGAGCAATTAACACGGCCAGCCGACGTCCCCAAGCATCCCCGGCATCCGCCGCGTGAAATCGTCGAAAAACGAGCAACCCTCTCCGCCCGTGTCGCGTGTTTCCTCGCAAAGGGCAATTAGGCTCCGATAGAATGAACTTTAACCCACCCAGTGCACGGATTCGCTCTGACAAACTTAACGAGGACGTCACTTCTTCTTGCCCAATGAATCGTAATACGTTTAACAGTTCTACACGACAAGGCAATCATCTTATCGCCAGCAAAGGGAACTGTATTGAATCAATAAAGTATAACAAGTACAGAGGGTTCTTGGAATGTTACCCGTGCAACCGGAGAAATACTTTTCACCTCTGCACCGAAGGGTTAACCTTTGCGCGATACACCGAAATGTTTGTAATAGTTTCATGCTTCGGTTGCAAACATTTTTGACGCAGATTTTTTTTACCGCAAATCGATGGGAGAAAATCAAAGCAATGGGAACTGTTCGGGAAACATAGAGTGCAGCAGATTTATGACTTGGCGACGGGAAGCTACACTATTTTTGACAATGAAGCCAGCAGGAATGCAAAATCCCTTGCTGGCAGGCTGGAACCAGATGGTGACCACTTGAAGGTTCTCGTCCAGCGCGATAGTCAATAGCGGATAGCGAGCCATAAAACATTTGGCAGCCACTCGTCGAAGAAAGTTCGAGTTTCTCCGCACGGAATTTCCGACGCTTGGAAATTCCGTCTTCCCGCCGAAATGGTCGCCTCCAACGTAACGAAAAGACAAACGCGAAGGGATAGAAAGGGAAGCGTCCGAGCGTGGAGGCTCACCCATTCCTCGCGAAAAAGGCAGAACGTCTTTAGACGACGAAGTAGAAACGTGAACTTCGTAAAGATCGCTAGCATCAAGAAGGGACCGTCCTCTTGGTAGATAATCACGAAAAGAGAGACTTGGATCGTCGAGAGAATAACCGGGGCTTCGACAGCCGAAGCCAAAATGCCAAGAAGGAACAGTCCCCTTGGCATAGATCAAGTTTCGTAGTGAAATAATCGTGATCCGACCGCCGGACCCGTTAGTAAAGTCTTGAGATAGAAGAGACCGTCCCTTAATAATCAAGCGTCCGTACAACAACATTTTATACAGTCCACTAATATCAATAGCTATCGAAGTATCTTTCTCACGGGCACGCGCAATCCAACCACCGAATATTCCAGACGCGAACAAGAACCTAGAAAAGCGACATCGATGTCTTTTTGCAAGAACTTAAAACGCTGTTGAAGGAAATTACAGTGAAATCTCGATTATCCATGGTTTCGAAAAACCGACTCTACTTTGTACAAATGCCAAGCATTTGTACATGCAGTTGTATACGTTATGTACATGCAGTATTTACAAACATGCAGTTGTTATGATGGACAATAAATTTGGAACAAATTCAATTGCGAGTAATTTAATTTTACAACTGGTTCCCGAAAGAGGCGTCGGTGAAGCGACTTCTTAGCGCGTTTCTCTCGCATTTAACGGAAACATTGACAGGCCACTTTGTCCGGAATTTTTCTGGCGGAAATGTGGCGCGAGGATTACGCCTAGCACCAGTTGCCCGGTCGTTCTTCGTGGCGCAGGGAACAACGATGAAATCTCCGAGAAATGCGAAACACGGCTGGAATTCGCGTGCCACCCTGACACGCGCGATGCCACGAGCGAGCGAGCGAGTCGCGAGCTGTCGGCCCACCGGGTACATGGGACAACTATGCACGTGTGCACCGTGACACCGGGGAGAACTGTCCCGTTCCGTCCCGTTCCGTCCCGTTCCGTTCCGTATCCGTTTCGTCCAGGATATCGTTCGCCGTCCTGTCCACCTCCGCCTCGTCCGTCCGCTCGTTAACGTCCGTCTTCGCCGAGGAATCGCGTACGCGCCTTTCTGACTTTCGATGACCTCCCGCGATATTTCATCGACTTTGCCTTCCAAGGCGTGTCCAATATATTGGCAACGTGGAAGTCACCACAGCATTCCGTTTCGCCATACATTGCCGCGGAAATTTCTATTTCCGCGCATTAATGCGTTCGATACGAATGGGTTGGTCGGAACATTCTCATTTATAACCTTCTGAACACGATTAGAGAAATGGAACGCAGGCAGAGAGAGACTCGTTTCACCCCCTAAGTATTTTGAAATGCACTTTACTTTGCGTGTTTTGTATATCTGTACGTGTTACGCGGACTTCGTTCATTTGACATCGACATTTCCCATAAATGTATTATAATAATATAATATAACCCGCCTCTGATTAACCCTTTAAACCTTTGAACTCCTATACAATTTTCCTCGTAGATTCTCCTATTTGGATTTGGACTTCGTATTTTGTAGGATTGAATTCTACAACAATTTTGTATCGCTTATTTGCGAGCACGATTTGTTCCTCACGAATGCTTACTTCATCTGCCCATCGTTTTTATCTGGCAAAAAATACTAGAACGCGCGAAAATTCTTGACAAAGAAATGAGCTAAAGTGATAAAGAGTGCAAAGGGTTAAAGCAACGCGCGTCGAATTTCGAAAGCGTCCGAATAATTATGCTCACCGGTGTGTACGTCAATTCCGGTTCACGTTTTAAGTCTCTCGTTGGACGAGTGGGGAAATTATCGAGCTGTACGCGACAGCGTAGGATCGTAACTCGCAGCTTTGTTACGAGTTTCGACGGTGCGCGAGCTAATTAAGAGAAGCGGGCGGAAATATGCGGCGCGCTGGCTTTCTCATCGAGCACCTCGGCGAGCGAAGATGAAACGCGATACCGAATTAGAAACTGTGCCCATATAACGATACAAGAAACGTTGGCTCAGTATTTGGCGCTGTGTATTTTGGCACTTGCGTCTAGTAGCCGTTTTGGTCGTTACCATTTGTCTTCTGTGGACCATGATACCTTCGGGTCCGTCCCAGTTCCTCGTTTTCTGTATATCTTTTTTCACTTCGCCGATCCAACGCCGATCCGACCCATTATATTTATAGCGCGCCTCTTTCCCTCCTAGATCGCACCCTTACTCCTAATATATTTCCAAAATAAACTGTTTTGTACCGAATAATAATCCACCGGAATATCTGTGGTTTCCTATTTTAAGACTGTCAAACGTATTCCGCTTTACATGCGTGAATAATCGACCGGAATATTTGGAACTCGGTATATTGAAATTGAAGAACACTCGCGAAAAAGTTAGGGACACATCGATATTACGTCACGCGAATCCACGTGCTACGCGACTGGTCGAACGTTTCAGACCGCAACGCACTTGAAAAAACTATGTTACCTTAGAAAACTGTTCGGGTAAAAGTATATGAAATTAAAGATGATCGATGCTTGTAACGCGTTTAAATTAATAAGGAAATTAGCGGAAGGTACAATTTGGATACGACTTACGAAGCGGTCCCATAGTTTTGACCGCCAGTGCACGTGTAGCATGATTATAATTCGTTTCCACCCTTTTGGCGTTTAATTAAAGCGACGATTGCAATTGTAAACGATTTTAGCTGGGGTAAAACGTAGAAAACGGGTGTAAAAGCTCCATCAATTTCCATTGTGAATCGACAAACCATAATCTTGGAACCCATCTATGAAAATCTGAACAGCTTTCGCTGCCCTGTGTCACTGCTGATTTAACGATTCGTTTCGATGTACAAACTTAACAATGAAAGGGTTAGAAAGACGGAAACGAAGTCGAGCTGGCGAAATGCTCGAAAAGTGGGTGAAATCGGGAAAATTCGTGGAAATGTGTCGCGTGTCGCTCAAGTCACGCGAGCGAGAATTGGGAACATCGGTGCGGCGGCAATTTTTTGGCTGAATTTCCCAGCCGGAAGGGAGACACCTCGAAGAATGCGTTGGCGCGCGCGCAGAATGGCCGCTCGGCGAATTTCTTGGCCACCGAGGAGAAATAAGCAATCACGAGCATAGTTACGCGCGTTCCGCGCGTGATTGTCAGGATCGATAGGAAGGATACGATCAGGAATGCTCGTTAAGAGATAGGATTATCGCAAATTTCTTTTCCACCTCTGTCTCTCGCCTTAATTGCCATCTTTTCACGACCATAAATTTCAACGCGCGACCAGCGCGTAAGCTTGTCGCTGATTAGTCAATCGCGCGATTACGGTTGCTCGTTTCACAATTGCAAGGAATACTATTATACATTATGCGACGGGAGAATCACGTACCAAACAGATGGAAAATGAGATAATTACCGAACACGGGAATATCTTGCCACAACCGTGTCGCCCGTGCCACGCTATAGACAAAGTATCTCGCGTTACAATGTTGATTACTCAATCCTATAAACAAGACATCTCGCATATTTTATATCAGAGTACGCTGCTATTCGTGCGATATTGCGAAACGGATCGAGTTTAGATCGAGATAAAGATCGAGCCACAGGTAACCCTTTGCACTGCAACCCTTTTTTTAATAAGGCAATCCAACGGCAAATACAATTCCAACGCGCTTTTTCTGTTTCTTGCGAGAACGCTTAACGCGTTACGTACAAATCTCGGAAATGAGAAATTTCCTATGCTTTCGAAGAAGTGATTAATGAATGGGTGACAACATGGAATTAAAGAATCTGTAACCTTAACTTTTGCTCAAATTTACGCGTGTCTCCGTGGCGACGCCAACGCAAGTGCAAAGGGTTAAGTGCCCTACCGAAAGAGTTAACGAATGCATCCCCATTGCAGATAAACAAATAAACGTTCGATTTTATTCGCGGTTTCATCGAGGAGCGAATGGAATAAAGAAAAAAAGGCTGGCCACTGCGGAGTCCCGCGTCCAATAAACCGAACGAAAGGGGTAGACATTTTTCTGCGAGGCACACGGGCTGCTTTGAATTCAGATTGCGCGGCCATGCGGTCCGCGGTTTTGTTCCCTCTTACGCCGGCAATTTATGCAATCTGGCCCCGCGCGTCCTCCGCGTATTTATAACCGGGGGCCCTTTGTGTGTTAATTTGTAGCCGGGCCCCGCGATCCACGCCACGGACGCTCGGCTCTCTCCTCCGTGATCCTCGTCGACCTTTGATCTGCGAACCCCAGCGGCGAACCGGCCAGATTCCCGAATCACGACCCACCGTGATCGCCCCTTAATTAGCGGCCTGCCGAATCGCCACCGGATACTAAACCCGTTTCAAACTCCTCAACATCTCACCGATCACGTCCGGATCGACGATTCCGTGCCACGTGACCACCGTCGATTCTGCTGCGAATGCATTTTGTTTCGCGTACGATTTTCGCAGTCGCAAAGAAACGGTGGCGAAACACTTTACGCGGAGCGTCCTAATGGATTTTTTGTATTAATATACCGCTGATATAAAACTTTGTAGGCATATTTTATATCTATAGGTATTTAACCCTTTGCGGACGAGAAGTAATGAAACTTGTGGAAGTACATACTTAAGTTTTGAATTCTACGACTTTGAGTATTCGAGCTTCCGAGTTCCAAACCATTTAATTTCCAACGATTTCAAGTTTTCATTAGAGATTTTAAGTGTTCATTACGTTAAGTTTTGCGCTTTAAAAGACGTCATGGGTTCGGAAAGCCAAAAAATTATTAGGCGACTATTTGTCGACACTCGTCCGCAAACGGTTAAGTAGAAAATGTTGAATAATTTCGGGTCATTTGAAGCTTCGTTAAGTAGTTGCGATAAAAATATTGGATCGATCGGAAAGTGACAATTTTTAACAATTGTAACGAGCTCTTGGAAAGCTCTAAAATTATTCTAAAATAATTGTAAACAATTTTAGAATCTTAAATAACGTTAACACGTTTACTGTCTTGTGAGTAATATGCGATGCACGATTGGCGTTGAATGAATTTTACTCAAGTAAAGTTTGATAAAACTTTTTATAGACTACTATTCTATAGCTGAGAAAATAGCGATTTAGGAATTACAAAGAAACTTGCATTCGTTTAGTAAATGTAAAGCAGAATTCTTATACGTTGAACACTTTGTTGCTTTGCTACGCGTACAAAAGGCAACCGTGCTGAATATCTGAACAGCGAACGTGTTAGCATTAGCTGTACCAGCAGGTGACTCACTATTTTTTAAATAAAAATAGTCCAAATTTAAAACAAGCTACCCGGATGTAAAAATAGGTTAACGAATTTATTTTATCCAACAACGAAGCCTCCATTTTTTTTATTATTATTATTATTATCATTTTGGTAGGAATTTTTAAGACAAGTATTTTATCCTGCTAGAAGAAGTGGATTATTCATTGGTACATCTAATAACTTCGTACTCTTTACGCGCAATATTCTTCTGTCGTAATAAAAGCTTTTACTGAAGCAACGAATAAAGTAATAATAACGACGACTCAAGAGACAAACTCGATGCGACGTTTGACCTGCCTTTCGTCGTCGCAGGGACGAGTTTCGAGCAGAACTCTTTGGATAGCCGTGCGCGAATAAAAATACAGGTAGCTGTCGGCACGAAAAACAACGTTGCGTCGACAATACGGTACGCAAATCCCGTTACAGCTGGTATCCGGTTGGCGTAGCCAAACCGTGGCCCGCGTATCGCCAAGATTCCCGTGCATCGGGGAGGATGATAATAAAATGGAAGCTCGCGTAATTCATGTAGGAGCGCGTCGCGTGGCGTTCTTTAATTGTCGGGCCCGAAATTGACGTCTCGCTAAGCGAGAAAGGAACGAGGAACGCGTGTGCGGTGGTCCAATTAACCACTCGAGGGGAAAAGAAACCCTTTTTCCATTTCTTCTCCAGGGGAGAGTATTTTTTCTTTTTCTTTTTTTCGACACGACCCGCCATATGGAACAGCTTAGACGGCATGCGGAAAGAAAATATCGGCTACCGAGAAATCGGCCCGCCACCGATCATCGACTTTGATCGCACGAATTTTTATAGAACCAGCCGCCTGCGCTTGAGATTCCGCGGCTGTTCCACGGAAATCCTCGCGATGCGGGGTAATTCCGCTCCATTCCTGCCGGAGTGCATCGCTCCGAGTTGAATGAAACAGTTTACGATGATTGCGTGGATATTTGGGAAATTCTGAGAAACAAAGTGTGCAAATGTAACCGCGTTGAAATTGACGAAAAAAGACTGCGGATGTTTTCGATTGGAAGGAAAAAAGTTAGATGGCGATAAAAACGAAACTTGTTAAAAGCATGCTGGTTGCATTATTTATAGTATAGAGTAATCAACTCTTTCGCTGCGACGCTTTAATGTTAAAAGCGTTCTCGGTGTTTATATTGGGACAATCCGTGCTAGTTATTTATTTATTAGTCGCTATTAATGCAAGCTTCGAAGACTATTGCAGGATCGAAGAAGTGGATTCTAGATGGAGAGCTATTTTATCCTCGAAATACAATACTTTCTACTTTACTCTGAATATTTTCACTATTTGCATTTTATGCCTCTTTGCACATTTAAAGTCCCCATAAATGCATAAAAATCCTTGTTTTACTAAAGACCTTTGGCATTAAGAAATGAATTATATCAGTACTATTAACAGAATTATATATTTTTGAATTATAAACATTTTTTCGGCATCAGAGCCATGAAATGTGGACTTGGTGTACGAATTATCCTCTTTTCTCGCTCACTCGTTCGTCTCACTCATTCCAAAACTATTCAAAACTATATAACTTTGACTATATAAACTACGAAAATTAGACAATTTTATACATCATTAAATAACTTAATTTTAGAGCTACACTTCGTACCGTAAACCTTTTGACTATTTTCTTATCTGTTTATTTTATTTTATTTATTTTAGTTTTAGTTTATAACAAAATTCTATATAAAATATCAATTGGAGATCGAACTTCGACACCTTTCCTCCGCAAAATATTCAAAGTAAAATCTAAACTCGTAATAATAATATTTGGAAGCTAAAGCGACGAGTCTCTATCTAGTTTCCGATTCGTCAGTTACGTTTACACGGATAGGAATTTGCGCAAAGCATGAGATGAATTAACGTTTAGCCTGCTTGTAATTCGTGAAAACATTTCCGTATGAGATGGTTGGTCCTCGCGAGATTGAACGGGTTAATCGAATGTGGCAATTGATACTTCGATGCTTGAAGTAGGCATGAAATTAGGGGAATCGAGCGAAGGTACAAGAGATCGTGATACAGATAACGTCGTCGAGAAAGAGAACGAATTGTAAAAGAAAACGTTGTTTCCTCTGTTGCAGCCCTGAAGGTGAAGCTTATGCTGAGGCGACCCATCAATCAGCTGGTCGCGCAAGGCATCATGCCGCGTAAGTATCTTTTCTCTGTACCAAAATCTTCACCAATCTTCGTCGAATCCGCGGAGACTCCCCTTCACGCGAAATTTACAATTTTATAATTACCCCAACGATCAGATGTTTGGAATTCCCACGCGTTTTAAGCAAAATATACGAGTTGCAAAAATAGAGAATTTAGACAAGCCTTAGCTTACAGTGAGAAAAATGTACGGCCAAAAATTTGCAACTGGTACTTGCGATATTAATTTGCGATTGATGAGAGAAAATTACACCTATACGATTACGCTACTGGTGAAAAGTTTGCAATGGTTATAATGTGAAATAAGATAGGTTGCAAAACTCATTTCCTGTATTACTCTTTAACACGTTTCGTGCTGAACCGACGAGATCCAAAAGGACGAGAAGTCCTCTTGGCTAACCTAATAATTAGCTTGTACGTAGTAATTATATCGTGCACCAGACGTGGAACATGTTGCCTCTTCTTTTTAAGTACTAATATATTTTTCAGTATTAAACTTATATATGCTAAAGTATATTTGCTTCGAACGCATTCAAATAAATATGCCGTGTACCACTGATGGCACGAAACGTGTTAAACAATAAGGGTATTATAATTTTACGGTAAACGCTATCGGCCAAAAGTTTCAAACCGTGAAAGAAATTCACAACGCGTAAAAACAGGAAATTTAAAAACGCGTCGGCTTTGGAAAGTGTACGAAAATTGAAAAAAAATTGCACCTGATACATTGCAACGTTATTTTCGAATGAACAACAATCGCGGAAAGAGATTCCATAACGTTCTGCCAGCATTGTATCTCTGCTGCTTAAACGCGAAAATTATTGCCGGGATTTCTTTGGCTTCTCGCATTTCGCGACGATATCATAAAGATTTGAAGAGCATTAAACGAGTCTCGGTGCAGCGACTCTGAAAGTGAAATCAATTAAGGGCCTGGAGGAGAGTACTGGCTGCAATAAAAATGGGCAAAAACACTAAAGCCAGATAGTTCGTCGTGGATGGTATTTAGTGGCCAGTAAAAGCGAAGGAAAACGATCCCAGGATCGTTTGAACAAATTTATTTGCTCGACTTCAAGGGGGGTTACGAGTTAGATTTAACGAGTTCGTCAGTGTGTCGCGTTTTTTTACGCGGTAACGGCCGATTAATCCACTTACAACTTAATTACCTCGCGATTGCCCGTGATGGCACGGCCAACCGCGTAAAAGGAAGTAACTGGGACACGAACGACTTCCTAAAGTACCTTAAATTGACGTGCTCGCGTACCGTGATCAATTGCGCGCTAATATGAACCTCTGGCAAGTCGAACCGATCAATTACTTCGAATCGAATTCGATTCATCTTTCGCCAGTTCGATATTAATTATGACGTGCGCCAATCGTCGAATTCGGATAAGATTTATTAAAAGAAGCTGGAACAAATATAGGCTGTCGAGCCTCTCGAAGATACCTAATCTTTTTACGCGTCGATAAATATGTGTCTATAACGTGTTAGCTTTCGAAGTGCAAAGGTATAAAAATCTCACCAATTCACAGAACAAAGTAAACGATTGGGAATCGATTTAACTAACCCCCCCCTCCCCTTGATTTATAACGATGAGCTCGTGAATCAAATTCTGCTGCATTAACACTAGGTTTACGGACGTTACGTGCATAATTCGACAGGCTTCCGGAAAAATTCGTATACCGTATATAAATATTCGAACGTAGAAGCGTGAAGATGAAGAGAATCACGTAGAATACATATTCATACTATTGTATGTAATTAAAGTTAACATAAAGTACTGAAAAATAATATTTATCGTCTGTATAATTTTAGGTATGAAATCTGAAATGCGTCAACGTAAACCTAGTGTTAATAACAAATTGTAACGTTATCTCTAAATGTATTGTGAAACTAGAAGATCAATGTTTCTGTAATACAACAGTGTTTCATATCTGTTACGGCGATAAAGCAGCAAATATTCAACTGAAACTTTTCAACGATCGAAAAATGAATAAAGCAACGGATCGAAGTAAATTCGCGAACTAAAGCTGTTCGTTATTTTGTCCACAATCGGGCTACGTCTCTCTGTTATTGATGGCAATCCTCGCGCTAACTAGACGATCTCTGTTGATCGGGACAGTTTCAATATTCGACGATGAATACGCAAATAAAGCAACAATCTCGGGATTATCTGCTAACTGGATAATCCAGTAAAGCGATTGGATACATAGGTGGACAGAATAGCTTGTGCGCCTCTCGATAATCCGTTGAATCGATAATCCGACGGATCCAATATGGAATCTGCATATCCTCGCTCTAGCAAATCGAATTACTGTTCCGCCCTAAGCTCGACGCGTTGAAATACACCGCGTGCATTCCGAACCGGTAGAAATACGACGCTCGAGACTGCCCTCCGTTTCGTCCGTCGCGGCGTGTTACTCGCGAGCTGCTATGCAGCAATTTTGTCCCGCGGGATTTACACATTTACGGCTTCCAGGAGTCGAAGGTATCCGCGCTTGCCACCGCCGGTAATGGTTTTTTCGGCGAAACGACTCGCGAACGCGTTGTAAATCTGTTTACGGCCCGCGATTCATTTCGCGTTCCACTGCCACGCTAATTTTATCCGATAAAAAGTTCCAATTTTAACGCGAGCAAGCAACCACTCGTTCGATTATGTTGGATCGAAAACGCGATCGATGGAAATGTTTGGTTGCTTCTAGTATTGGGACTGATATAGTATTTGTACGTATTAACGCGTTCACTGTCCAGATTGGGTAAATGTACGTACCGCGTACTGCCACTTTAAGATTCGCGCGTAACTTTATTTAACTATTTTGGAACGCATTTAATATAAAGATCGTTTCAGTTTGGAGCACACGATTGATCAACGTCTCTTTTATTTATGAACATTTTTTTATATGTTCGATAAAATAAATTTATTACTACGTAATTGAAACGGTATAACAAAGTCCACTGTCCTTGTTACTGTCATTTGAAAACTTTTCATTTAAATAGAAACACGTTTTACATATATTAACATGTCAGTTTGTGTAACAGATATATAAGATGTATAGTAAACGTCGCGTCTTTATTGAATTATAACACGTTCCATACTTTATAATCACATTGGTCACGTTTTAATGTTCAACAGCACATTTACCTCCCAATATTTCGTTATAAATATTAAGTGTAAACGAATATACAATGTCTGTGTGTTGTTACGTAAACCAAAGTCAAAATTTAGTATGAAAATTTCTTTACTTACAATTCTTTGTACGTTACTTTGCTATTAAATAAACGAATTCAAGTGGCAGTTATAGGAACAGTGACAGTACATGGGTCGTTTACCCTGTGAAGCGTAATCGCCACTTGTACACTCAACAAAACAACAAAGTAGTCGACGTAAATATTCTGCTTTTCATTTGCTGTACAAATACGATTTGTTGTAATTCGTTCATCGTAATTTTATGAACTGTACGAGCTTTTCAATACTGAATTTTGGCGAACTCTATTTTAATGAAATTCTTTGATGAAATTATGCATCACATATGAGATACATAGGACAGTAAACGTGTTAATAACTTTCAATTCTTTTGAATCTTCTTTCGAATCATTATTCAACGTACCAGAGAAATCCTACGCTGAAACTCATGTAGTTTCATCCTGCCAAATATGATACAGGCAATGACATAACACGAACAAGTAGTATTGCACAATAATAGCAGGCAATATAGTATCAATAATGTAAAGGAATAATAATGCTCGTTCCTTTCTATACGAGCAATCGTTAATTCATCGATATCTACTACGTAATTGTGCCAAATTTGTTGCGCGCTCGCAATTTTTCATCTTTCTATCAATTTCACGTCTCCTTCCACCCGATAACATTATCCATTTCCCTTTTGACATCGCCATAGTTTTGAACGCTTTAAATATAAGCACCACACTGAAACCCTGTAAATAGTAAAGGAAATTCTCCAAGGATTACACACGCGCACGATATGAAACGTAAAGTATCGATAATAGAGTATTCGGATAAAGGGTGTTCCCCGATAATCGAGATTCTATCGTATTCCACGCTATTAATTTTCCGGTACTAAGTGTGCTAAAATATGCGAATATCGAGATTCGAAACGTGTGCGTAGATTTTTGCGACTCGCTGCGTACTCTGTATAGGTTGCGAACACAGAGTGGAAAGTCGGAACAATACTGGTTTGAATGGCTGCAGCCACAGCTGCCGGTTTCACCGCGTCTTCGACTTGACGCGGAAGCGGTTGCATAACCGGCGAAATTTTCCGGACGCACGCGCTTATTATACAATGCGCCCACGCGCGATCCTCGCGAATGAAACAGCTGCGAGGAGGAGCAAAAAGCGAAGCGACTCGCCGCGAGGATCACCGGATTCTAAATCGAGCGTTTAACAAGCCTCTTACTCGCAATCGTACAAACGACCGGCGAGCACAATTTTCCCGCGCGCTTGTCAATCCGCGTCAGCTGCAAGGATTTCGAGCCCCGTCTGCGAAAACTTGATCGCGCTCCAACGAACCGCGACGTTTATTAGCCTCCGCTAACGACGCCGATTCGCGGATTCTTCGATCGGCGATCGTAAATCGGGAATCCCGATTCAGCTCTTATGATTGCTGCCTGTTTTCCGTCCAATTGCGGATGATTTAGGGCTGCCATCTTTCTTTGCGCCTTGTCAGGCCTCTTTGATGAGAGATGATCAACGCGAACAAGTGCGACGAGACGATTGCTTCCACGTACGAATGTTATTACCGGGCTCCGAATCTCTATGTAAATTCAGCTTCTCGCAGACGGGAATAAGAAAACGAAATTCATATGAAGACTGCTTCGATCAATCCTTCAACGATAATATTAGAATGGCCAAAAGATTCTGGCATAATTTAAAGGCGCACAGAAACGAATCTTTGTTAAACAATAGGACCTTGATGAATCTTCGTTGCTTTCAGCAAACAAGTCGCGTAACCCAGTTCTATAAGCTTTCAGAGTTTTCAATGTTCTTGCAGTTAAATAATTTTACTAGCAGCCTAAAAAGTGAAGATCTATCCGCAATAACATATTCTATCATTCGCGTTTTTCTTTCTTGGTTCGTTACGTTTACCGCATCTTATCTTCCCATCTTCCTCCGTTTCAACTCCACGTTAAACAGGATAAATGCAATCAATCATTACGATTTACTTTTCAATTGTACGCTTCGAAACGTTCACTTCCGAATCTCGCGTGTGTTTAGAAAATTCCTCGCGCATTAACCTACGTATAGAAATACACTAATACCACGTTGCAAAGAAGCGACAAGGTTATTTAGGCCAACCTAACAAATAGACGGCGGATTATTCCTTAACCGTTGCACGATTTAAAGTTCCTCGTTTCACGCGGGGGAATCGTGTACAGTTTTAAGAACATCGCGGCATCTAAAGGAGGCAGGAACTTTCATCGATGCAAAAAGGAATACTTAGAAGAAGAACGCGAAGCTGTGTTCACTTTCACCCAAACGGAGCGATTCCATTTGCATGAAAATTGAGACACTTTCGAGGCCGTTCCACGAGCGCCGGCGTAATTGCCTGCGATTTCGCGTAAATATCGCCAAGCCGGTCGCGAACACGAGAAACTCGAATATCGGGACGCGTCTCTCAGGCCCGGAGCCTCGAGACCCCGAGGACCCGGGTGTCGCGTTTGAAGCAACGCAATAAACTTGCGAGACATCTCGAATTTATCGCGTACAGAAAAGAGTTCGTAACCGGACGCTCTCGATATAGGCATCATTTATTTTTATGATCGGTTGCACCACAGAAAACGGAGTCCGATGCGCGCGGTGTACGTCCATCGGCTGGTGATTTACGCTCGTCTCGATAGAAACTAGACAATTGGGTCACAGCTGGCTCGCGCGTACTCGCGCGCACAATTGATACACCCGCGGCGAGTTTCGCTAACAAACACGCGTGGGTGAGACAAAAGCCGCGAGCCATTGCTCCGGGGATGTTGGAAAGGCCTAATTGAATCGAATCGTTCGGTTAATTTTAGCATTTCCTACGCGGCCCCTACATTCGCCGCTCCCTGTCTTTGTGCGCGCTTTTCGATTCGCGTTAGCTTCGCGCGTATCGCGCGTTACGAGTACCGAGGGCGAACTCAACGCTTGGTAAAATATTTTTCACTTTGCTTCAACCTTCTTGCTGTTTTATGACGAGGTTGACGAGTGAATAGTTGCAGCTTTTAAAAGTATCGAATTTTTCCACAATTTGATTTGGATATCGAACAGCTGTTGAAATTCTTCCGCAATCTTTCCTATTTTACGCGGGTCCTCTTCGATCCTTATCGCCAAGCCTTTCGTTTCCATCGCAAAAATTTCCCTTTCCATCAATCGCATCTGGTTATTCGCCGCAAATTTTTCCATTAACGAGATGGAAGATGGGTTAATTTTCCTCTTTTCCGCAGCGTCGCGCTTCGTTTACGAATATCGCTATAAAATGCTATTCGCGCAAGCATATTACACTCGAATGGGAGAACATAACGAGGATAGTTGAGCGCACGATTCTTGTCAAGTTGCTTCTAAATCGTCTTAAGAAAACGATCGGCCGAAGCCGGTGAAAAGCTTGGCCGCGGAGCGATTCCGTTCCCTTAACGACGATGGAAATTAAGGTGAGGTGGAAATTTATAGACGCCGAATCGAGGGAAAGAGGCGCAGAGGAGCGCACGCTGCTCGCGCGTGTTTTCACATTTCCATTGCCACGTCGACGCACCGTAGGTGGCTTGAGCCTTTTATTCCGTGTAATGAAGCGGCGGCCGTCCGCGCGGCGCTGTTCCGGAAATAGTGGCGCGGTGCTCACGTAGAGAAAACGCATCGGGGATCATTTATCCGTGGACTTAATGGCGTGCAGGAATGCGACGAGTCGTTTGACGTTGACACCAAAATGGCGCCAACGCGGGCAAACCTTTGAGGGCGATCGTCCCGGAAATTGATGCGTGCAGCATGCGTCGGAGGACACCCTAAAAGCTTCCAAAGTGCTTTTTCATTCGTCCGCTTCTTTTATTAGATCGCGCCCTTAGGCGAACCGGCACAGCGGCAGCCAGCAGTCGCGCTCCGTTCGCCGCTATCGACTCGCTCGTGGAAAGCTCGATGAAAGTAGTCGCATTCCAGCGAGCGTGATTTAAATGTCTCCAGCGGCAGATAAAATCTTCCGGACGTATATCGCGGCCGAGATTTTAATTCCACCGCGGGGGCAAGCGACGGTACTTTTTAACGAGCTTGGAAATAGGGTCCGCCGCGAGGCAAGGTTGCCTTGTCTAAAATTACCTACCTACCGGTTCGTCGAACACGATACTTTCGATAAAACGTGGTACACCCGTGTGTTTAAAATACTCGGACGCGAGATTCCTAAGTATGTAAATACATTACGTACATACATATGTAGTTTCACGCGAAGCAGATTAATCCCGAGGATATTGCGTTGATGTTTCTAATACGCCTGGAGTACGTCGCGAAGATAAACTACGGCAGTCGTGTACCTTGATCGAGATGCTCATTGCGGCACGTCTAAAGTATATTTAGTCGGAGTTCGCGTGAAACGGAGTCGATTTCTACGCGTAAACCGTGAATCATCGCTTCCTTGGAAACTAACGAATAACCTGCGGATCCTTACGAAAATTCTTATTTTTGCGAATACGATTGAAAGTATGGAACGCAGATGGAGAGCTCTTTCTCTCTTAAATCGGTGGTCCTAAAGCTTTTCGAAGCAGCGGCACGATTTTAATTATAGGATAATTACGCTAGGTCCATAAATTTAGCAACAGAGATAAGCATCTAAAACGCAGACGTAGACCAATGGCAAGTCATAACCACTTGCACGGATCTTCTTCTGATTTCGCATAATTTTGCGGTACCCTCGTAATTAAGCTGGGAATTTCAAATACCCAAAACATTGCAGGACGTATATAGCGCACAACGATATACCAAATATCCAAAGCAAAGTTCGCGGTTTAAAATTGACGAGGCAAGACAGTTTTCTATTGAACTCCCATTTCTATAAACGTGTTTCTACAAGTACGAATTTGCATGAATAAGTTTGAAGATATTGGGCCTATATTCGAGATAGCTTCACCCTTTAATACCATCATTTCCATCATATCTTGAACACTCTGTATAGCATTGCAAATTATACGCATTCTGCACTTTCCCGCGTCTTTAAATTTCCAATAGCCGCAGCGAAATCTAAAAATCCGCAGGATACTAACAAATATCAACGAACATATTTTGCGTAGCTTTGAAAACACCACCGGCGTTCCACGAGCAACGCAAGCAGTTGGAACGAGCGAAAACCGGTGACCTGCTGAAAGCGAAGATCCAGCAAAGACCGGGCCGAGAGGAGCTGGTTAGGCAGCACATCCTCGAGGATGTGGGTCACGTGGATCCAAGCCTGGCCGAGAGGCAACGGATGCTGAAGAAGGCCAGGTTAGCCGACCAGCTGAACGACCAGCTCAGTCATCGACCTGGACCGCTCGAGCTCATCCAAAAGAATATTCTCCACACGGAGGAGCCCATTGAAAGGGCGGTCAAAGGTGAGTGCATGCATCAACATGGTCTACCTTTCGCGGTTTTGATCGATATCTTGCAGACGTTCGTAAAAAGAACGTCGTTAACGCGCGAAAAGGAGTAAGCAGCAGTTTTCGACTGTGTTCTACATCGCGTGTTTTGTGAGAGACGAAAACGCACTTCATCATCCGATTCCATTACTAACCGTTTTAATGCCGAGGGTGGCTATAGTAACGCGGCTTGTATGCCGAAGATGACTGTAGTCGTTTACTACGATTTCGCGTTACAATAGACTCTTGAATAATGCGATTAATATGTGTATGTTACGCGTTGCAAGCAAAGGTAATTTTGATAAACGTGAAACCTATGCCAAAAAATTAATCGTAAAATTTTGAAAAGCGCATACGGCAAATCGAAACAGCGAGATAGCTGTATTGAATTCTGTTATATACGCGTTGTGTGCGTATACTACGTGTAGTGCATATTATGCTCGATTAAAGTAAACGAGAAATTTCCGCATTTTATTATGGCGCGTTGCAGGACCTCGTATTATACGAAAGTTTACTGTCCTTCTTTGGACTTTGAAATTTAATTTTTAATTTACCCTCCTCTTTAATTTGATCACCATATTAATACACTTACTGCAAACTAAATTCGTAGCAGTATTCAAAATTTGAGACAACGCAGAATTGTATAATATTTCAAGCAATTACATCGACACCCGTTGAAACGTGCTGAATTTTAATTAGGTGCCTCCGCGTTTCCCCACAATTCGAAGAAGGGTTACCAAAACCTAACCGAGTATAATAGCCTAGTATAGCATTCCTATGCTGCCTTGCATTGCCTGACATTTTTCCGTTATTCGTTATCTATCTAATAATTGACCATAAAATAGAAATAGTGGACGTCGCAATGTTTGCAACACGGGAATGGGTAAATTAGGCCTGCGAGCAATTTTGCCGTAACGAAACGATTGAACTTACGCGACGATTCGATTGCAGAGGGCCACATTCCCTTCAAGGCCACCTGCGAGGGCCAGGTAACGAAGCCCCAGCACCCGGACCACTATATCACCTTCGAGGATGACTCGCAAAGCTCGGAAGGTGCACCCTCGCCGCAGTTGGAGTCGCGGTCGGACGTTTTAGAAACGGCGGCCGCCTCGGCGGGCATAGTGACCGTCTCCCTTAGTATTCCGACAACCGGCGGTGCGGTGGTGGTTTCCTCGACGTCGCCGGTGTTCCAACAAGCGTCGAACGAGTCGACGATACAAACGTTCGCGGAGCTGTGCAACACGGTAGTCGGTTCGCAGCAGCAACCGCCGCCGCAATCTCAACAGGCCCAACACAATCAGCAGCATGCGTCCACGCAGGTGAGCACCACGCGGCTCGCGGTCTCGCGTAAATCGCCCATCCCTGACGGAAGCTTGATTTACCGATCGATGCGGATAGACGATAACGGCGTCGTTCTCCAGAAGAAGAAATATATTTAGAGGGACAATAAGCGGGGAACGTCGTGGTCGGCGCGGAAAAAGCGGCGCGAGACTGCGCAAAAATAGATTTACGTCGGACGTTAAGCGCTGCTCGTAAATTGGCGGCGCACCGATCCGATGTAGGCTGATTAATCGAGGATTCCACGGTGAAAAAAGCAACGATCTCTGTTAACAGGCGAGTCAGACAAACGGTCCATCGACGACCCTCCTTCCACTGGCGCCGGCGCCCAGTCCGATGTCCTTGGGTTCGACCACGTCCAGCCTGAGTCCCCTTTCCAATATCTCGATAGCGTCGCCCCCGGCACCACCGCCGGCGGCCATCACCCCCAGGCCTCAACCGAGCCCCATAGCCGCCTCCACGTGTCAGAGGAGCGACGCTCCTGGCAAGGATAAGAACAGGAAGAAGTCCAAGACCAAGAGTCAACCCAAGACTCGCACCATCAAGTTCCACGAGTACAAGGTGAGTCGCTTTCCCTCTTTCTATTGTCCCTATTGTCTCTTCGAGATGAGAACATCATTGACAGCCTCCGCTGCTAGGTGTATTACACGATTAGAATATACTCGTTGTTCGCTTGTCTCGTTGTTCAGTTTCCTTTTCAAGGTGTACACGTGTACGGTAAACGTTGGCGATATCGTCGACGAAGCAACGGATAAACTATTTGTTCTCGCGTAGAATTATCCGCAGCCTACTCGGTGGGCCTCTTACCATTTTATTGGTTTGTTACTTGTTTAAAGTGAAATAAGAAAAGGCCGCGTTTTAAACCGATCTCGATCTCTACGATATATCTCTAAAATCCAGGTGTATAGTAACGAGTATGCAGGATGATGAGTCAGTAAGACCTGCTATCCGAAGTAACTCGTTATTTATTGTTTTAGCAAAGAAAATATTTTATACGAACTACATTGGATTTGACGGGACTCGTAGTTAGGTTAACTGTGAAACGATTCAAATGATTCGAAATTGTAGTGAAAACAAACAAACAAAAGCTTAAGAAATTTCGAATTTAATCATTTAAATACGATTCTGTATTAGTTTCTTCGTCCCATCGCGGTGGTTTCGGTAAAAAAAGATAAATCCCTTTGTTTTCGGCGAGCTTTTGAAACCAGGTATACCATATTACCAACGTTCACCCTATTACGCTACCTCGATGAAACAGGAATCGACGCGGCGTTTACTACTTTCACTCTCGATTCTGTTTATGTTTCTGGGTAGTGGGCGTGAACGCGCGGGGCTTTTATGTTCGCAAGGTGCAAATATATTACTCGAACGCGTTAAAACCCAACTGCACGAAAGTAAAAACGTTTTACGACTAGCCTCGCGTAAAGAATCGGCAACGTTTTCCATTCCCGAGTTGCACCTGTGACGCGTAAAACGATTGTCGCTCGCTGCCTCCGCCACACGGGTATTTAACGAATAAACAAAACCCAATGCGAACGGTCCAATAATCGAAAAGCAGGAACAAAAGCACACGAGAGGAGACAAAAAGTCTCGGGAGGGAAGGAGACGAAACATAGATACGAGAAAAGGGAGCAGAGACAAAGAGGAAACACGAAGAGCAAGAAGAGCTCGAGCACGGAAAAAAAGGGGCAAACCGGGGGAGAAAAGAAAGCAGACGAGAATGGCCGAAGAAAAGAAAAACGAAGGGCGGAGGAGAAGGAGGAAGCGCAAGGGGAGTAAAAGCAAAGCAAAAAGGGTTACGGACGGCCGGTAAATCTCGGCTCCCGTAGCCCGCGAGGAAGCAACATTTGCCTCTCTTTCTATCCGGCCAACCGAGAGAAGAGAGAAGCGCAGAAGGAGATCGTATCGGGTGATTAACTCTCGCGATCTCTCCAAAGGCCTGGGGCCCGGGGCCCACCTCGTTAGCTCTGAGTAATTCGAGCGCTAATTGCACCTAAGAGCGAGGAAGCCAGGGAGCGGCGAAGAAGCGGTTCCAAGGGGGTCCAGGCGGTTCGGGGTTGGGTGTAGAAGGGCCAGAAGGGCCCAGGGATCGAGCAAGACCGCGATAGGTGCCAAGGGCCCAGGCCACGCTCCCGAAACATTCGGGATATGGCGTGGTCGGCGTGAAAGCGAACCGGGAATGGGCGTGCAAATGAAGGCGCAGAAAACATCTTGATGTATCATTTATCACTGCTGCCTTCTTCTCCTACGTTGCCGGTCCTCCTCCAGCCCCTAACTCGATTTTTGCGTCAGCTTTTTTTCTTCCTTTGTTCGCGGATCCGTGCGACAGATACTCGGAATTTCGCTGCTTTCAGGAACGATTGAAATGTTGCGGAGCGCGTTTAAGTAGCTTTGGTTATTCCTTAACCCTTTCGCTGTTAATTAACCCTTTAAGTGCTTAGACTGTACGCGGTGCAGGAAAAACGAACGGCGCCTAAAATGTTTAGTCCGTGCGTTACAGTAACGTTGCGATATATTCTTTCTTTCTATTATACCTCCAATCACTGGTTTTAATCTGATCTTTTAATTCGCTATCTTTTTTCTTAATTAACTCTACGATATAACGACCCCTTCCTTCTAATATTCTACATAACTACTTTTAATCGTTTTAACTGTTTTAACAGAATGTTATCCGCTTCTCTGAATCTCTGCATTTCTTTTACCATTTTTATCGTCTGGTAACTCTCCTCGTGGCTCTTCACGACTGTTTAACACGTTCTACTTCGGTTCGTTGACCCGTAAACGATTCAACGAATAAACGAAAAGTGGCGTACAGACGTCGTTTACAGTGGAACGTTGTTGGCGATGATTTTGCGATTAAGCGATTAAGCGATTAGAGCGAGGCCTGATTGCAGCTAGGAGCAAAGGATGCCAAGCCCTTTTTAATCCTCCTGTGCTGATTAGTATCAACTGACGTTGAACGATGATTGTTGCCAGGGCCCTCCAAACGCGCAGAAGACCTCGGTATCGTCCACGACTTCCGGTCTTGGCTCGGCACCGCCCGGTGAGACCAGCTACGAGCTCCTCCTCCAGCAGCAGCAGCTCTTCCTTCAGTGGCAGCTCGAATGGCAGCACAAGGTACGCTTCGCCTCGGAAGAAAGCGATCGCCTCGCCTCGCCGGGGCAAATAGAAATGTTACAAAGCGTCCACTTTCCTCGCCTGTTAGCAACACTCCAGCGAACCGGCGAATCTTAGCCGGATGTGTCTCGTTAACTTCGTACTTTCTCCTCCACAATTTGCATACCAATTACGCGTTATTAGGTCTAAATTTATAATCGAACATCGGGCCCGAGTTACGAGATCGTACACGCGCGCCGGTTACTCAATTCCAATCGCCGTTTTATGTAATTAACGTACAGTAGTGCCTCGATTCACGTGCGTCCTCTTCAAATTACGTTCTTTCTAGCAGTGACGCGTCGTATCTTTGCACGAAGATATAAGTCTCCGTACATTTCTTAAAATTTTGAATAAAACCGAGTTCTTGATTTCCGTGTATTTTCTTGTAAACAAAGAACAGAAGGTAGCCACTTTTTCAACTGAATCTAATCGGTATCTATAAAATGTTCAAAACTCATATTTTTTTACAACTGTTAGTCGCACGAAGGCTTTCACAAGTGACTGTATTTACATTGGCTACTCTGAAACGAATTAGTACGTAAATTCGAGGTGCGACTGTATAGCTAGCTTGAAGATCGCAGAGCTCGTTTCGTAACGTAGCTATTTTATTGTCCAGTATCCTCAGATCATTCTACCAGCAGCGCAAAAGCCATTGTCCCTGGCCAGCAGCGGTGCCAGTGATACGGGGAGCATCAGCGGAAGCAGCGTGAACGCACCCAGCCCTGCGCCCTCGAATTCTTCCAACAACCCCTCGGAACACCCTCCGTTGAGGCCGTTGGGTAAACTCGAGGACATGAAAGGTAAATTGGCCGAAACGAAGCGTGAAAGAAGGCGATTAGGTCTCGGCGAAAATAGATCGGCCAGACGACAGAAACAAAGCGGGCGCAATGGCAGTGATTGACCGGGATAAATGTTACCCTTTCAGTAAGCGATCTCAAAGTGGAACTGAAACGTCGAAACTTGCCGGTGTCTGGCTCGAAGCCACAGCTGATCGAGAGATTAAAGCCGTTCACGGAATCGTCTAGCGGCAACTCGACGTCTAGCTCAAATGGACCGCACGTGACGCATATGGGCCACATACTGATGGACACCCCGGGGCCAGTCACATCCGACGAGTCTAGTTCTCATGCCAAGAGTCCCGGCTCCGCAGTCAAGGACGAGCCCAATAGTCCGCGAACCGATTCGCCGCATGGAAGCGAACACGACGATCCCTCCAGTCCTCCAGGTAATTTAACGTTTCCTTCGTTACGTACACTATAGATCAAAGTATCCGAGTATACGAGTCACCGTACATTCTGTTTTTTTTACCCTATTTTAAATCTTCGAATTCCCAACGCTTCAAACTCTCAAAGCGCCAAATTACCAACGCTTTGAATTCCCAAAGTATAGGCTTCCGAAAACTTTGAATTCTCGATGCTTTGCATTCTCGGTGCTTCGAATCATTGCGATTGTATTTGAAAAATTATTTAATTATTAATTACCGAAGAAAATGATCGCAATCTTTCGATCGGCAATGTATATTCTCTCGAAGTTTAATGTGGAAACGATTATCTACGTTGCACTGTGTAATGCTTTCGAGAGATAACTCTTTCGGAACGCAACACACGTGGGTGTTTTCACGCTGTAGCGCGTGTTTCAGGAGACGACATAATTAAAGAGCAAAGGAAACGGATAGAGGAGTTGCAACGCGAATTATACAAATCGCAACAGCAGCTTCAGCAAATCCGTCAGACGCAACCGACTACGGTTCACGCTGAGAAGCTGGTGTTGCAACAGCATATCCAAAATAAGATGCAGCAACAGCAGTTGGCGCTGCACTTGCAGCAGTTGCAACATTTGCAGCAGCAGCAACAGCAGCAACAACAACAGCAGCAGCAGCAACAGCAGCAACAACAACAGCAACAGAATCAACAACAAGCTCAACAACAAACGCAGCAACAGCACGCTACGTTCCAACAACTGAACGCGAAAGCTAGCCTGGCTGCGTTTTTGCAAGCACAGCCGAATAATACTACTGCCATTTTGGACACTTCCACTTTGACGGCAATTAACAATAAGAAGAATCAAACGAAGAACAGTACGACCGTGCAAATTAAACTGAATGGCTCGCTGCTGAGTGCCTTAGTGGCGCAGGCGCAGGCACAACAACAACAACAGCAACAACAACAGCAACAACAACAACAACAACAACAACAACACCAACAGCAGCAGCAACAGCAGCAACAAACTGTTATTGCTGAGGAGGGAAAACCGCCGCCGCCTCAATACGACGAAGCCGCAAAGTTATTGAAGGTAAAAACCTTTTTTTGCTTTTACGGATATCGATATCAAATATAATATTAACAACAACCTTTTTCAACTTAAAAAACATTTATCTGAATCGACTAAACTATCCCGTAGTCCAATTTTTCCCTATATACTAGATATGACCACATATCGATCGAGGATTAACCCTTTGCCCTACAATAACGAGTTACACTCGTTTTAAAAATTACTGCACAGATTCAACGTAAACGCCTACTATTCAGACGAAAATTTAATTTCAATTCTGATTTCAATTTTGTACTATGAGATTGAACGCTATTAAATAAAACGTGCATACGATATTCCAATGATTTGTTGTTCGTGACACTATATAAAAATAGTGATCAATTAATGCTAGCCTAAGTAGGTAATAAAATAATCACAAGATAAGGGTAACGGGTTAACTCTGCCAATATAATTCTCCTTCTCATCGAGAATTTTTCCGCGTGTTTAGGGAAAAATCGAGCCTGTCCAAAAGAGTCACATCAAGAGTCAGGACGTGGACGACGTGTTGGAGATTCTGATAAAGAACGGCGAGCTACCGCCGAGCGCAGCGCAGGACCCGGCCACCCCAACCACCCCCAACCGACAACTTCAGCAGAACTTGGTGTTCACGGCGCCAGCGGACAGTCAGACGCACTCGTTGGTTTTCACCGCTGCTAGTCCAATCAGTCCGATCAGTCCGATTGCGATGGAGGTTTCCCAGAGCGATTGCGTGAGTTCTCCGGCACCGGCGCCACCGCCACCGCCTCCTTTGCCTCTGGCGACCTTCTCTATACAGCTGCCAACCGCGTTGCAACAGTTGCAGCAGCAGGAAGAGATCTCGTCCTTCAGCACAGACCTGCTGACCTCGGAGGGTGACCTGGACGCCGCGATGCTTCTCAGTCCGCAGTCGACCCAGCAATCGTCGCCCGATCCTCAACCGCCGCAGGAAGTGACGTCGTCGGACAACGCAAACTTGGATCTTAAGGTAACGTTGCTGTCCTTTAATTACAGTGTGGCGCGAGAACTCTTATCGCGAAGGTGTCGCGAAATACGTAGAAGTCTATACACAGTTACACCGCGTATCGCGTATAAGAAGCTCCCAAATTAACCCCTTCTCTTACAGTAGCGTCTATTTTGGCAAATCGTTTACGTAGCGAGTAGCTTTATCTTGTATCCTTTTCTTCCCGATGTTTTTGTGAGTTTCTTCTTGAGTTTGGATAAACGTTGAAACTGTATCGAAGTTTTGCCGTCTTATGCTATGCTCCATGTTCGTGAAGCGTTAAAAACCGGTTACAAATTTCCTTCCTTTCCGAAATCCATCGAAAGTCGTGTATCGTATCTTTCCGTTTCAGGAGCTTGAATTAGACCTCGACACGATGGACTTCAGCCAACTGGACTGCGACTTGGGTGTGAAAATGGAGGCGCCCCCGGAGTTGATGGATATCGGGGATATGCCTATGGACATGGACGATCCCGATTGGTTGGACTCCTTGATGACTCAATCTCCTCCAAGCGCTTCAACGACGGTATTGAATCATCAATCCGTTCAACCGACGAGCTTGTCGAGTGGGACGGATATCTACGATCCGTTGTTGGCCAGCAGCAGTCAAGATCCTTTCGATCTGTTCAACATGGAGGACTCCGATTTCAAGATGTCCTCTGACTTGTCGCTAACCTGGGACAAAGTCGACTTCGCGACCTAGCCCGAGATTCTTGCTCGGAGCTCGGCCTTGTGTACTTAATCCACGTATGAACGGGAAAACGAGAAGATGTTGCGAAGCGCTTAAAAGGGACGACTCGACGACCCGCCGGTGCCAAGTGCTACTCGTGTTGTGATTAGTCTGTGACTACTATACTGTTTTTCGGTGCATTTTTACGAATCGTTTCGCAGATACTTGCCTTTGACACTTTTCTCCAGCGACATTTGACGTTGTGCAACTTCCCGTGGACCTTCCAACGATCGTACTTACGCGCGGAAATATACGACGCTTCTCGGTATCGAGCGAAGGAGCTTTCGTACGGAATAAAAAGAAACACTAGCAGTAGATAGTTGTACAATTTTCACGAAATCGAAGAATCTAGGTGAGTAGTAATTTAAGAAAAAAAAATGATGGTGCACAATCACGGAGAGGATCGTGGCGTGAGGAACGCGAGGGTGAGAACAACGAGACCACGAAGCAATCGTTTCTTAAGGGGTTTTTAATAGTAGAGAATAATTGTCCACCGGTGCACGTAATAATACTTCGGTCTTCCTCGGTCAGTATGAGAACCAATGCACGGAACCTTCTTCCGTTTCACGACATCGATTCATATGGACGAGGATCGTATTTTATCCGGGGCTACTACTGGAGATCTTAACGATGGCTCAACAGATCACACGTTCACCGATCGCGATCGATCGATCGATCGTGTTTCGAACGCGGAGCAAAAAGGTGAGCGAGGATGAAATCGCCGATCGAAACGGCGATTGAATTCCCGCAACCGGAAATGAAACGACAACGACGATGTCTTCAAAATTCTCCAAAGAATCTCCTTACGAGCGTTTTTAGCTAGTTTTTACTATCCAGTCTACAGTCGTGTGTTGCTTGAGTTTTAATAACTGCGAATAGCGTGTGTGTTAAACAGGAAAGAAAAACGGGAAAGCTGCGTATGCGTTTTTCTCGTATGCTTCCCCTTCCCAATCCTAATTCCCTTGACCCCACCCCTCCAGAAAACAATCATATTCAATCGTAACGATATAATCGGGATATAATTATTTACGGAAATATAGTGTAACGATTGTGGAACAACAGTATGTATGTATATATGTATACGCGTACATATACACACATACACGCATATGCGGCCAGTCGCAGAGGTCTACATACATGTTTAAATAGTAAACATTTAAAAAAATACTAAGGATGGGACGTTCGAAACCCTTCGAAACGCAAAAACTTTTAAGATTCGAAACTCTCGAACTGGTGATAAATAACAGCGTGTATAGATAACGAGAATATTATCATGATACGAATTTATTTAACTTGGGTATAATCTAGTAGTGTTTACGTTTATACGTCAAACTCACTTTAATCGATGCAATTATCGATGATCCGTTATATGATTATACCATATAATCAACAACCGTAATTTATTATGGTCGGTTGTAGCTCCTTACACACAAAACAAAGAATACGAGGATTTAGGGTTTCGAAAGTTTCATGAAAATCTGCGTACGCGTATTAAAGTATACAAAACTGATTGCTATAACTATTAGGTTGTTCGGAATATATTTCATACTGTCGATTCGATCGAAACTGTAGACTTCTGTGGCTGACCGTACGCTGAGTTCGAAAGCCGAGGTGCGTTCGAAGATAAATTGAAAAAAAAAGGGTAAAGAAATGGAAAAGCAGATGAAGCAAGTTCGACGGCTTTCCCGCACAGCTATATATAATTTTTCTAAGGCGGAGCATGTGATGTTAGAGGTTACACAATACACATATTTTAATCAATAATCGCATAGAAATTCTCGGAATGGGTGCGGAACAAAGGTGTACCGATGTCAGGGTATCGTGCGGTTCTCCTGTTTCTTCGTTTCCCTCTTAACGAATCTTTTTTGTTGTTTTTGTGACATTCCATGTTTCCAAACTCGCAAACGAACAAGAGATCGAAGCCACGCGAGCCGCGCTTTCGAGCAAAAGTTACGAAAGATTGCTCTCAGAATCTTGTTCGGCCGACGAAAGATCTTCTTGTTATCTTTCGCATATGATTCGAGATTCGAAGGTACGCGTTCGTTTAAATGAAATTGATACAAAAGATAAGAAATATCTTAGAATTAGCGTGTCTCGTGGTACGCTGCACCGAACGTGCAGCAAATAGATTTCTGAGACATTCTTTGCAGAACCAAGTGGCTTCGTTCGTCGACGTAACGATAAAGGATCGCACTGCCTAACTCGGTAATAGAGAGCGAAAGTGGTGAATGCGTACACACAGTGTTACCGAGCGTGATTAATCGTGAAAATGTATGTGAGTGCGTCGAAACGGTATCAGCGTACGTGATCAGCAATGGTGCTAATTAAAACCCTACTTAGAGCTATCAATTGTCCTCCAGATGCCACGATTGAATCGCAAAGCATCCCTCTACGTTTATGCATTGTCGATTGCATCTATTTTAATTCATCCTACTTCCATAGATTAAAAAAGCTAATTGATTCTTTTGCAGTAGATGGACGCAACTGAATTTTAACCTTAACCCTGCAGTGGTATACCGTCTTTTGACATTATTACAGAGTCTTTCAAATTTAGGGTAACTTTCGCATATTTAACCCTTCAACTGCGACTTCGGTTTATCGTGCAGATTTTTATTTACTTATATAGGAGCCAATGAGTAAGTTTAGGGCTATAAAATAAAACTTTCAAAATGCAGTAGAAGTGTTCCATATTGATAATTATTTTACGAAACTTTAATAAAAATCAGTATTTTACTGAGATGTACCAATGCAGGGTTAATTAGGATCTTTAGGGTGCGAGAGATGCTTTGTTAACCCCTCAGCGACGATTTACGGATCCTTCTTTCTCTTTATGATCAGCATAAAACGATTAATAATAATTCGGCACAGAAAGAATGATTTATTCACGATTACGGGACGCATGGTTAGTCTCAATACTTTAAATGATGAATTAAATTAGTACAGTACTCTCTCTAAGTAAGCTCTCCGAAATTAAACCTCTTTCCCCGTTTCTCGTTTGAGTATTACCCTCGCTGTACCATTTTCTTTAACCGCGTAATTAGAAAATGATTCTCGCGGGTGTGCCGTAAAAATGAAAAAAAAATGCGGAACTAAATCATGTACATATCGATCTTTTCAACCTCTTCGCGGGTCGTTTGGTGGGGGTATTACATTTTTTGCAAGAACATTCTCCTACAGTCCCGTAATCGGTCTAATTTGGAGAGGGTATTGCGTAACGTATTGGAATAAATTTTTTAGAAGTACAAAAATCCCTTCTGTTTACGCGGAACAGAAGACTTAGTCGTCGCTGAAGGGTTAATTCGATCGGGTTTTGGTCCCTTATTTTCACGATCGGAAGTGGCACTTTGGCAAGCAAGTACATACCATCATCGTTCACCCCATATCGCACAAAGGAGCAGCAAAAGTATGCAACATTCCAAACGTTCACACGCAATAGAGAAAAGATCCCGTGAGAGCCTCGAGACACCATGTTCTCGTAGAAACGCGACACGCACCCCTTCAATTTACGATCATTTCTTTGCAACACACACTAATCCTCACCGCGTTTATCGTCCACTGTAAATGATCCCGGATTGTAAACACTATCTCTTAAATGTATCACGAAATTTACGACTAAAAATGATCACCAATCTAGGAGAGAGTAGAGTAATAAGAATATTCGAAACGGAGCTCCTGTAACACTCGCAGCGATATCTCGCAACTTCCGACGCGGCCAATTCGAAATCCGTGCATTTAAATTGAAACCGATTCCCTTTACTTTATTTGCTCAATCGCATATCAAGCTACGTTCTCGCTGAATAAGCAACGGGGAACTTTCTGTCGCCTCTCGTTGCTCAGGGATCCAAAATGTGATCCATCTAACAGCAATTTAGTAGAAGCGATGAAGCAAAGCAGTTTTCCAAGAACCATGAAACGTTAATAAAATATTGTTCGCGGTTGCTTCAATGAGGATGAAGCTTCGGAGAAATCGCTTGGTAATCACGCTACTAACTCTGCATTTAAGTTCTAATCGCGCGTGGCAAACGCGTTTATAACTGTTCGAGTGCCACGCTAAGTCGAAAAGTGCCACTATGTTTGATTGCAATTTGGAGCGCAATTGGCGATGCGTTTGAAACCATCGCTACCTTTTTTAAAGCATACACAGTGGCGTACAAAAGTATTGAACCACGGCTCTTATCTGTAATATATTTTAAGCGTGAAGTTATACTTTATAATGAAGAAATTTTTTAGTCCGATAAGAGAACATAAGAGCAAGAAATTTCCAAAAAGAACATAATATCTGATTTCAATTATCATTGAATATTGATACTTTTATTAGTGAGTATCTATACTTTTACACGCCACTGTAAAGAATAAATTCGGTCGTTATTCGAATAAAAGAAGGGCACGCCTATCTCTTAACGTTTTTCGACGTGGAATATGAGTCTATGATTGCCCAGCACTTTTCGACAAACTCTTTCCAATTGTCTGACGGCACTCGAGCGATTAAGCAAAAGTTGAGAAGAGAACATGGTGCGTGATCGGGGTAGAAAATCGTGCCAAAAATCCCCTTGCCACCGCGTATCGCTTCGTCATAAATCGTACTACCCGTTGCCATGACAATAAAACTTTGTATCGTGTTGTAAAATATTGTATCATACGTGAATTAGAGTCATGAGTGCTGTCGATACGTCGTCCGTGAAACGACCTCGTTTTACGCGTGTTTAAGTATAAAGGATTGGCGGACTCGCAAAAGCAAAGCGGACGACGAGATCGGATTCGCCATCGACTAGCATACGGCGTACGATCCCTCATCTTTTTCGTTTCTCTTCTTTCTTTTTTTTTTTTTCTCTTTCTCTCTTTTAACGTATCGCAGCAAATATCGTTGCTTAAGCATTGCAAATTCTGTAATTATTATCACTTTCTTCGAATCATGAATCATGAGATCTCTTATCGATGATCGATTGATTGATTTGTCAGGCTGTGCGAATCTGGTAGTCTGTCGTGAGACGCGTGAAAGTGTCTTTGTTTGTATAATTGAGCGGATGAGAGTGTTATATCGAATGAGCATATTATAACAGTAACAACAAGAACAACAACAATAACAACAACAACAACAACAACACCGGCAACAACAAATGGAATTTTACGAGGCGACCACTCGTCTGTGTATAGAATTTTCTTTTTTTTTTTTTTTTTTGTGAAATATACATTATTGTAATAGCACGCTATTATACGTGCAGTTGCACTTGAAAAAGTGACGGAAAACAAGAATGTAATACGAAGACGCGCGCGCGCGGACACACACATACATACAATCACACGAACATATTTTGTATGAGCATGCGAAGAAGAAGAAGAAGAAGAAGAAGAAGAAGAAGAAGAAGAAGCAGAAGAAGAAGGTATAAGTTTTGTTAAGTATCTATGAATTTATTGTAATGATGTACGTTTAAGTAACGATCACGTAATTATTGCTAGAGAGAGTGTTATTTATTTTTATTTGTTGCAAATTTATCGATTGCCTTCCATTTGAGTAAATAAATAAATCTAAAGTTATTCGCCAAGCTGATTATTTCTTTACCCCGCCAACTCTACGAGTGAAATCTACATTTATAGTGTCGTCAATGATACTACATTACTTTTGCTAACTTCGACGTCGTGCGCTGGTAAATAAAAACTAACGTGCAATTAAATTTCATGCTAATTGTTCCGAGATTAATAAAAAATGGAACAACTATTTTCTATAGTATGCGATATAAAGGAAACGTTAGTAGAAGTGTATCAGTAGCTCAATTATGGACTGGTAAGTAATACAATTAATTCAACAGATAACTCGTATAATGCATGATCAGTATGAGAAACTGAGCCAGGCGTCAAAGAGTTAAATGTCCATTCAAATTTTAATTCCTACGCGATGCCACTTGGTTGCCTATTATTATTAGCGATACAATTAATAGTCGTATCACGTTATTACACGATACACGATTAATAATGATTTAAAGGAATGTAAACTTCAACGTCGAAGAAATATATTGGTTAACAACATTTCTGTATAACAAATGCTTGACAAACAGCCACAAGGGGCTCCAAAAACGAATATAAAAGAAGGCTAGCCACATGAGGCGGAAAATGATAACGCATCGAGTAGTTAGAAGAGCCACCTAATAATAAAAACGATTGTCCACTCGTTGTAAAGCCGATCAAAACCCGTGAGTGGAACGGTGCTTTTTTTTCGCAACTCTAATTTACTGAATTTATATATCAAATAGCAAATATTACAAATCAATCGCGTAAGGTGCTTTACTATACCGAGAGGTGTTAATTTACTTAATTTAACTTGAACCAGAATAGGAAGGAAAATGCAAATACGCGGGAGCGCCCATATTGGGACACTTTATTTATTCTTTGACGCAACGCTAATAAATACTGAACAACGCACCAGTTATTTCTCAATACGCAACGCTAATTACGCAAGCGCAGCTTCCATAGCTGCGGTTGAAGGATCAGGAACACAGGAACTGGCTTCCACTATTCCAATGGAAGATCATTGGGCATTTTCTCATAATCGCAACGCTACTTCAACAAACGCGATCATTTATTAACGCAACGCTAACCAGAGAATTAAGCAAACGCGATGGAAAAATAATGTCGCAACGCTAACTACTGAAATTGATTTAATAATTTAATAGGAAGTAACAAATTTACATAAGAAAAGGTACTTTAAGTAATCGCGATTCTTAGAAAACGCAACGCTACAAAGGTAACTAGAAAATATATATTTGCAATTGAAAATACTATTATTATATAAATTAAACAAACCGCGATAACCACTATCGCAACGCTGACAAACTTATTAAACATATATACTATAAGATTGATCTCAAGAAAGCTATAGCAATTGATACCAAAGAATAATAATAGCAATCGCGATATTCGATACCACGCAACGCTAAATCAAACGCGACAATAATTTCTTCGCAACGCTAACGGCAACCCGTGATACTGAAGTTCATTCGCAACTTTAAAATAAAACAATTCGCGATTTCCTTTCCCCGCAACGGTAACTCAACCCGCAATTAATTTCTCGCGACGCTAATTAGAAAATCGCGCGTTGCCCAATGTGGAAGCTGAAAATAAATACTACGACATGCAAAGCTAATAACGAGTACAGTGACAAAGTAGTAACACAGAAATGACCGTCCATTCTTTTTAATAAAAAAAAATGAATAGCCATTGGTTGCTGCCCTCTTCGCGACAATTTGTCGGGCCTCTTCTTTTCTTCGGGCGCCATGCCCGATGAGGAAACTTAAATCTAAGCTCGAGGTTCTCTATTCCCAAACCGAAGAGCAACTTCCAAAGGTGGAACAAAAACGTAGATCTCGAAAGCTGACCGATACACGCGAACGAACAACGATTTTCCAAATCGTTGCTCGCGCAAACGTGCCGAACCTCGAGCTACACGTTCGTTTCGAGCTGAATCTCGCGACCACGACCGCGGTGGCAACTTTAACCCTTTGACGAACCGAGAAATACACGCAATGATCGTAACGCCTTGCAACAAGTGGAGCGCATAAATGCACACTTAGAACTTGTTTCGTTCAAATGCTGTTGAAGCGCGGAGGAATGTTGAACAGTGAAGAATAATAGGATAAGGAACGAAAGCAGTCTGAAACGAATGGAAAGCAGATTCTCGTGAAATCGTGTGGCGAACGTGGAGGAAGAATAGGAACGAGGAAAGAATACAAGAGTTCTTCGAACATATCGAAGACTGGAATACAATATGCGGTAACAGATTCATGACCCTAAAAAGCAATGAATAGGAAGCACGATTTAACGCAGGAATAAAAGGAAAATCAAAGGTTTCAATCAGTGGGGGGAATTGTTTCAATAATGAGAACGATATCGTTCGAAGACTGAAAGAATCGTTGCTCAGAGCACGTCTAAAAAAAGCAGGATAGAATGCGATGCGATTGTTTGACACAAACTAAATACATAAATATACGATTATGCGTGCCGGGTTTTTTTCCAGATTTTTTATCGAAATGATAAAATTACTATGGCAGGAATATCCCGAATCTCGATTGTGAAGGGTTAAGTTGCCGGATTCGAAAAATCGACGAGGCAAAGCCGAAGGTGAACGGCATACTCCGTTCAGGCAAGCTACGCTGTCGATGATTCAAATCGAATTTCCTGAAACAGGTTGACACCGAAAAATTGCCTACCCGACCTGAGACCGTGTCAACCTGTCCGGCCCTACCTGCTTATAATTAACAGACACACCAGAAAGTATGCTACCTATCCTCCCTAGCTCTGTATTTAAAAAATTGCAAAACAGGCACGCCAACACATTCTCTCCACGATTCTCTCGCACACCACCCAGGTGCAATTATCCTGCACTAGAGAGGATATCCCGGGACACCTCCGACACCAGAGTTCAACATACGATCGAGCACACTCTAAAATACGTACCAATGCTTTGAAAGCGGCAGACTATGGGTAGCGTCCATTGCGTGTTATCGGATTTAATACAAGCATGTCTCGATACGTTAGAATACACCTCAAGTATTTGCGAAATACGTCGATATCAAGATTAAGAATTATATTTATCGTGTAACATTTTACCGCGAAGCGTAGGTTTTGATACCATGATTGCGAGGAATAAATTAGGCGAGAGTAATATATTAAAATTGGAATCGAAACGACGCAATTCCACAGCCTAACACAGACACACTATGCGGAGATTACGTCGTGCACGATACGCTAAACCATAGCCAGCCGCTACACGTAATTTATAAACAATAGTCATCGTACTCATTGCCTTTTTCCCACCCAAGTAGCACCTGGGCACGTGAGCGAGGTCCTGGCAATGAACACGGAAAGGTAAACCTGAAAATCCTATCTAAAAAGAACTGTTGATACATCTGACTTGACTAACGATCTGTGATTCTATTTTCTATTTAACTTTAATGAAAAAAGATACTATTGAATTAATTAGAAAAAAACTAATTTATTCATGAAGAAGTAATCTACTTTTCAAGCAAAGAAACTTTAGTGACAAATGAATTGAAATTGAGACCAAGAATAATAATGGAAAGCAAATGAATCTAATTTGAAATTAAGAATAGTAAAATGACACCCATGATTCTAAATTGAAATTCAGAATAATGAAATGAAACAAGCGACTTTAAATTGAAATTCTAAGTCTTGCAAATATACCTTGGGCGATTCCCTCATCGAAGCACACGTTTTATAGCATCAAAATTGCGTTAAAGTTTACGACTTCGATTTAGAAATCTGCCCATCGCGAAACGTCCTCTTGCGCAATTTATTTAACATAGTTTTCGTACGAGAAGAGACAAGATTGCTATTTCTACATCTTTAATTAAATTGAAGCTACTATGAAACTTGAAAGATTGTATTGTTTCATACTTTCAATAATTACAAACTAAATAGTGAACTTTCATAAAATATTATTGTTACGTATATACAAGGTTTTTATACGTCGAGCAATAATATTCGTCCTCATTACGATTGTGCAAAAAACATACGTATTAAAAAGGGACACGAAGTCGGATGGTATCCGACTTCACCCAACTGCGAATTACAAATTACTCAACTGAAATTATTTCCCACGTACTGCATGGATACATCAAAATCCGCAGTGTATAAATATCTACGTGGAACTTCTACATCGACTCTACTTTTATTTGCACAATTATTTCCCACGATACTCGTGCTAATCGACTCTAATGTGGACACAAATTTTTCATTGATATATTGCAATATTTAAAGTCGCGATGCGCAAGAAAACCTAGCCTAGTCTAACAAACAAAATACACACAAGAAATGATACTACTCACGGGTACATCGTGTACCGGTGGTCACTGTACTCGTTTATGCAAATTCTACGGATACAACCAGTCACCCGTGCCGATTCGGACCTTTCGTCCTCGGCATGCGTGAGTGACCGGAGGGAATCAAAATGCATGCCACTCACCAGTAGTCGACTACGCTGTCATCTGCTGCAGCCAGGCGGATGAAAACCTGCTGTCATCATCGTCAAGTGAAGTCGTGAAGTCGTGGAGTCGTGAAGCCTTGAGGATATAAAACCGTGAACATGATGTCGCGAAGCCGTGAAGCTGCGATGCCATGTCCTGTGGTCCCAAGGACAAGAAGATCTGTGGAAGATCTGTAACAGAGAAAAGAAACAGAGAAGATTATAATTTATTCTTTAAGTTTTCTCGACGTTTCGGATTAAGAAACTCGAAAGCTTGATAAACTTGAAATCTTTAAATGATTCTACTTCGCACGTGAAGAAAAAGAATCTTGAATAGCTTCTACTGCATGTTTGAATTACGAATAATTAAAGTTAGGTGCGAAGATACTTACATTGCGAGCTTCAGAGGCCCAGCGAGATCGTCTGCCAACAGCCGAAGTGTGACTCTAATTCCGAGTATAAATATTAAAAACCAAAAAAAAGAGGAAAATAAAGGACTACGTTATCGTACAAATAATATTTAGCGAGCAAACACTGACTCTACTACCACGAGTTGTTAAGTATAATTAAATCTACTTAGAGCAGCTGTGCTCTTTATAAAATCAAACTAGCTTTACATCGAAACAAGCACTGACTTTACAACCGCATTGCGCGCGGTCATCAAAATTTCCTGAAGAAAAACAAAAAAGAAAGTTTATTAGTAAAACAGTAAGAAATAAAACACTGTTTTTTTATTACTATTACTATTTCTCCCAATTTGAATTTTGTGAAATATTTGGGTATCGAATGTAAAATATAATTGTATACGAATGCCGTCGATTTAATAAAAATTTTTAAATACATTGGCTCCACATAAAAGTAAACACGATCGCGAGTCGCGAATTCCCGGAAAAGCCTCTGGAAATTGAGCCCGAAATGTAAACACGCTCGAGTGATGCGACTACGCGACTCGCACTGTTTTTGTTTACAAGTCGGCCTTGAAGCAACAGCCAAAGTTTTTCTAGTCAACTAGCTACGCTTCGAAGCAAGTTACGCCGAAAGTACATATGATAAAATGCAAACACTTTTCTGATTTTTCGTTCATACTAATACTTTGTAATATACCCTAACGATTTTATCGTAAATTATCAATTTATTACGAATTATATTTCGAAAGTATGAGAAACAAAAGAGAAAACTCGCAAGTCACGCCCAAATGCAGCAAAATACGAATGCTGTTCCGATATTTTTCGTTCAATTTAGTATACAACGATTCATTTGCAATAACTCTATCGTAAATGAATAATCAACTAAAAATTCCACTATGAAAATATGAGAAAGAAACGATTCTATATTTTGGTATTTGTAATGGAAATTGCAAGAATCTATAATCTGCCAAATATTGTCTATGAATACTCGAACCAAAGCTTTACAAACGTATAAAAACATGTCTATTAATGTTATAACAAATTGAATCATACCATAGCTGCAAGAAATTCGCCAATGCTAATCGCGTTGCTCGTCACGGACGTCCATTTTGAATCTGCATCCCGCCATTGTACATCTTGCCTCTCAATTGGTCAAAGATCTGAAACAGAATAAAAACCACAACTTAAACCAAATCGATCAAAAGGGAGCCAACTACTTCAAAGTAAAGCTCGAATTCGAATATGAACATTCGTAATAGAAGAATAAAGCACAGGGCACAGCTACAAACGGATTTAATTTACAATGAACGAATAATAATGTTCAACAAACCGTTAACTAACTTCAGGTTAAGTGGACGAAGATAGTCAAACAATAAATGGAGAATTCAGTCCGCGAAATCTATTCATTGTCGACGATACTGTTAATAAAACGCGAATTAAGGAAAAGACGCTGTTAATAGGGCAAAGACAATACTTGAATCGCGATAAGAATATCAGATATACAATAGATATGAAGAATACGCACCTCGTGGTGTATTCAAACACGTATGCTTCTACCGGCGTCCAAGAGGGGAATGGCGACTCACGAAACTGTTCCGGGACCAAATTTCGGAAGTGGGGGTACTTCGACTCTCTCCGTAACCCGAACCCGCGAATTTGGATCAGTCCATTGCAATTTTCGAACCCTTGCTGTTAATTAATGGAATATTCCCGCTGTAAAATTCAAAAGAAAATGACTGACAGCAACTAACATTTGCAGTGCACTTAAATTTGCATTATTTGATTGATTTTGTGCATGAATTCGAACGAGCGTAATTTGTATAAATGAGAAATAAACGTAAGTACTTACAGCGACAATAAAAAGTATCTTAACACCAATTGTATTTAGTTTCATTTATATATCGTTTGTTAATCATTAATACAATAAACCATCTATTCATTTTTATGTATTCAAGAATATTCGTGAATTTAGAAAAGATTTATGAAAAGAAATTGCGCGACATAAATTTTGAATTTCCAAACAGTTTCGCGACCGAGAGCTGACGCGTCTCCCCACTCTCGTAGCTTGGTTGGCGCATGAGCCGAGTGGAGCTGAGAGAGGACGACGTCATTAGTCGAGCCTGGAGCGCTGTAAAGACGAGACGAGTTAGAAATTTAACGCGTGGTACATAATCTTCGCTTATTTCTGCATTTCCCCGGTATTTTAAGCGCCCTTCTTGTATATACTTTAAATAATATTTCTTCCTTGACGCGTATTTTAATTAACATACGTCGTTTTCCTCTTGCTTATTGAATCTTTAATAGAATTTCCCATTTCTCATTTGCTTGCTTTCATCTAACGCGAAGTTATTTAATAGTTACGTGGACACCAGTTGCTTTTCTAATACATTTGTTTTAAATTACGATTTCTATTTTCTGTGTTCTAGATGCCTACGCCTAATCGAAAAACGGTTCGTTTGCTGCAGATTTGGTAATATCACGTGGTTCTAACGTTGATAGACGTAATAATACGAAGTTAATACCATTGTTAGTGGGTAACTTTCCATATTTAATTCGTCTTTCAAAATTTTTCATTTACTTGTACTTCGTTTGCAACTACCGAGTCAAATTGGAAGGGATAGAATCGTTTCTTTGGTTTACTTTTAAAATAAAATTCTCGACAAATCGGTACGTTGTAGTAGAGTCATTAAATCGTGCTAAAACTGATTAAATCGAACAAACATTGTTTGCAACTATCGATCAAACGTGAGACAGATATAATTATTGTTTCTTTGATTTACTTTTAAAGTTGACGTCTCGACAAATCGGAAATTGACAGTAGAGTAATCGGATCGCGCTACGCGTTAAATTAAACGAAAAATCGAAGAAATCTTTATATTTTGCTGTATTTCGGTCGCGTCTTACTATTAGTTTATAGCTCAACCGATAAAATTGACCAGAAAAACTTTGGCTGACAATGCGTGTTGACCGAAATTGTAAACAAAAAACGTGCCGCGAGCTCGTGCGACTCGAGTATGTTTACGTTTTGAACTTGTTCCGCGTAGCGGGCTTCCGAGAATTCGTGACTCGCGACCAGCACACTTGCTTGAAAATTTCGTTAACGACCTTTCGTTGTATAGCTTTTGCATCTTCGCTCGTAATTTTTATTATGTTTCTTTGGTATCCTTGTATTACATCCTTACACATAATATAATATTCTTGTATTATACATATATAAGAATAGAATATATTATATATATGAATATGATACAAGAATATTTCGATAACGTTTATAGTATAATATTTCCATACTATCGAAGAATATATTAGATTTACGGTGTAAAGTTACCCTAATTTTTGTATGCATCTGAAACATATTAAAGGATACAAACCCGTAAATAAATACGAAATGAAATGACACGTGAAAACGCGTTTAAAGTAATTCAGATCTTTAAGAGGAGAGAATTCGAGTAACGATTCGCGAAGCAAACGTATAGCGATTCAGAATTCGGAATACAACTAACAGTTAAAGTATAATACGGAGTAATGCAAGTCGAGTGGAGTTGCGCATAGTTTATTTAAAGTTTCAATTAAACAAAGGTGAGCATTTTTCGATTAGCTATGCTACGATTTTTCGCTATCGAAATTATTTTCATTTAAAGTTCGCGATAGTATGTTTTTCTTGTCTACTAGTAGAGTTCCGTGTCACAACGTGTTAGAATTGGCTTGCGAAAATTAAAGTTCATTCACGCTTATCGTTTACCGTTAATAAGAAAATAGTTTTTTGCTTGCACGTTGGCGCGTCGCGTTAGCAGCCAAAGTTCCGCGCGTAGTTTTCTCATGCTCGTCTTGTGTTTGCAAAAATAAAGTAGACAACGTATGCAGCAAAATATAGCTTCTCCGATTTGGAGTTCTTCGCGGAACTTTAATTACTTTTGATACGCGATCGTTTAACTGTTTCAAAGCCGGTTCTATTTGGCGACTAGGATTGCACTTATCGTTAGGTGCAAAAAGTCATACACGAAAAGTCCTTTCTGATTTTGGTATCGAAGTAAAACGTTCGCGCGCGAATAGTCAATTTAATTATTAGACTGCGAATTTTTATGCAAATTCGTGTTTCTTCTTGACAAAGACTCGTTCCGCCCTCTAAATATTACGCAAAAATATCTTTTGCTTAGATATATTACGCGTTGCGTGCCTTCCGTGCATTTAATTCCGCGGACCGTGGAGAGCATTTCCCGGGTGTTCCCTGACAGTGTGCGTTCTCGTATCCGAAAAGTAGTCATATCTCGGCTTCTGCACGTCCGATTCCGATCGGCGAGTAGTCAAAATAAAGGGCACGATTCCCCCTACAAGACGCATGCAGTTTCATCGCACTAGCACTTCCGGTTCGGGTTTTATCAGCGATTCTTTCCTTTTTTTTACATTCTTTATATAAACTTTCGAGCGCGGACCATGGAGAGCGTTTCCTAGCGTTTAGCGACAACGTGTACACGTTGCGGAAATGTGGTCATATCTCACCTTCTGCACGTCCGATTCCGATCGGCGAGTAGTCAAATTAAAGGGCACATTTTCCCCTACAAGACGCATGCAGTTTCATCGCACTAGCACTTCCGGTTCGGGTTTTATCAGCGATTCTTTCCTTTTTTTTACATTCTTTATATAAACTTTCGAGCGCGGACCATGGAGAGCGTTTCCTAGCGTTTAGCGACAGCCTGTGTACACGTTGCGGAAAAGTAGTCATATCTCGGCTTCTGGAAATCATTCGTGTTTTTTCGTTATTTTTTTATTCCGTTTCATCGTGGACGTGTTGAAAAGTTGTTAACAATAGTACAGTTACTACACGTAGAGTCTTATTTCATTGTATTTCGGTCGCGAGTTTCGCTATGTAGTATATCATTGGTTTCATAACGCGTTTCCTATTTCCACGAATCTGCTCGAGTTGTAAACACGCAAAAACTGTCGCCGGAAACGCGCCGCGTTCTTCTCGCCCCGCTCTGGTATTTTCATTTCGAACTTTTATTTACGCGAGCATTTGCGAGAATTTTATGGGTGGGAGGACACGCGGCTTACGTTTAGGAAGCGCGAGTTGAACGAACTTTTCGATTCCAATTCGCGAACATTCGTAGCGTACATTTATAATACAGGCGTCGCGCATACAAATCTTACAAATAGAACTCTAGAATTTCATTTCATATTGAGACATTAATATCGTTTAATCACGTCAGAGCAACGGTATTCGCAAACAAACTCTCGACAAGAATAAGAATAATAGAATATATTTCTTGTGTTGTGTACTTTCTTACCCTTCCCCCCTCCTACTAAATAAGCATTTCTTTCAGCACGTTGTGATCGCGCGCAGTGCGATCGTAGAATCAGTGTTTGCCGTCGAACGATATTTGATTTGCTTAACAGCACAACTGCTCTAATTAGATTCATTTATAAAAATTACTCGCGAAAGTAGATTCAGTGTTTGCTCGCCGAATATATTTACGCGGTTGCCTAGTCTTTTCCTTCCCTTTCTTTTTATGTAAGTAATAGTATTCGGTATTAGAGTTACTCTTCGGCTGTTGGCAGACGATCTCGCTGGGCTTCTGAAGTCCGCCATGTAAGTATCTTTGCAATTAACGTTTATCTTTACGAATTAATAGATATAGAATCTATTAAAAATTTGTAGTGTTCCACGTTGCTATTTCATTTTTGTCGAACTAAGAAATAGAGTGATTTAGAAATATAAAATTTGTTAAACTTGCACGTCTTTAATCTCAAGATTGTCGAATAATCGATAAGCAATATCTCGAAGAATAAATTGTAATCTTCTCGTTGTCTTTTCTTTGTTACAGGTCTTCCACAGATCTTCTTGTCCTTTGGGCCACAGGACATGGCATCGCAGCTTCACGGCCTCGCGACATCATTTTTCATAGCGTTCACTTCAAGGCTTCACGACTCCACGACTTCACGGCTTCGCTAGATGACGATGGCAGCAGGTTGTCATCCGCCTGGCTGCAGCAGATGACAGCGTAGTCAACTACTGGTTGCCGAGGACGAAAGGTCCGAATCGGCACCGATGACTGGTTGTATACGTAGATTTTGCATAAACGAGTGCAGTGACCGCGGGTATACGATCGTATATCCGAGTATCATTTTAATTTCTTGTGTGTGTTGTATTTATTAGACGAGGCTAGGTCTTCTTGTGCCGTGCGATTTTAAATATTTCCATATGTTAGCAAAAAAATCCGAGTCAATAGTAGGGTCACGTAGTACGAATATCTTTTTAAATATTGATGCACATAAAAGTATAGTCAATAAAAGTTTCACAAAGATATTTATTAAAGTGGAATGGTCCTAAATTTGAGCACGGTGTAATTTGTAATCTGCAATTATATTTGTAGATGTATTCATTGCACAATAGTAATGAGAAAATGTTCTTCTTTGATATATTATGTATAGTTTTCCTGTTTTTCTCTTTGTAAACATTATAAGCAAAAGGGCTTTGGCACGTTTATAAATAAATAAATAAATAATATTCTTATTGTCGAGTACATTCGTATTTATTCTAGTCTTCACGTAACGCCAAATTGAGCGCGCACGAAACTTTGCCTCGGTATTCCCGGTTCCCGCCATTTTTACGCGGGAAACGCCTAAGTAACGGTCGACGTGTGGCACGTTAAGACGCCATTCTCGATACGCTTCGAAAAATGCGTATATCTCGGTTTCTAATCGTTCGTTTCTGTCGAAACACGGCCTAAAATGAAAGCGCGGAGTGCAGCGATTAATAATCAGTATAATTTTATTCGAATACGCGCATCGGTTCGCAAATTCTAAGAAATTCGTGTGACGGGACAAGTGTCCGATCTCGATGTGATTAGAAAAATGCTTAGATATCGGATTCTAAGCACGCGGCGCGAACGAAACCACCAAAAACCGAAAGTGCGGAGTGGAATGGATAATAACCCAAGGTTTTATTCGTATAAGTGCCTCGGTTCGCGAAAAATACGAAATTTCGTGTGACGCGTCAAGTGTCCGATCTCGATGTGATTAGAAAAATGCTTAGATATCGGATTCTAAGCTCGCGACGCGAACGAAACCACCAGAAACCGAAAGTGCGGAGTGGAATGGATAATAATCCAAGGTTTCATTAGTATAAGTGCCTCGGTTCACGAAAAATACGAAATTTCGTGTGACGCGTCAAGTGTACGATCTCGACGTGATTAGAAAAATGCTTAGATATCGGCTTCTAAGCACGCGACGCGAACGAAACGACCAAAAACCGAAAGTGCGGAGTGGAATGGATAATAATCCAAGGTTTTATTCGTATAAGTGCCTCGGTTCGCGAAAAATACGAAATTTTGTGTGACGCGTCAAGTGTCCGATCTCGACGTGATTAGAAAAATGCTTAGATATCGGATTCTAAGCACGCGGCGCGAACGAAACCACCAAAAACCGAAAGTGCGGAGTGGAATGGATAATAACCCAAGGTTTTATTCGTATAAGTGCCTCGGTTCGCGAAAAATACGAAATTTCGTGTGACGCGTCAAGTGTCCGATCTCGACGTGATTAGAAAAATGCTTAGATATCGGCTTCTAAGCCCGCGACGCGAACGAAACCATCAAAAACCGAAAGTGCGGAGTGGAATGGATAATAATCCAAGGTTTCATTCGTATAAGTGCCTCGGTTCACGAAAAATACGAAATTTCGTGTGACGCGTCAAGTGTTCGATCTCGATAGCATTAGAAGAATGCTTAGATCTCGGGTTCTAATCGCGCGAGGAGACCGAAACCGACAAAAAACGAAGGTACGGAGTGCAGTGGATAATAATCCAAGGTTTCATTGGAATATTTGACTCAGTTCGCGAAATGTACGGAAATTCGTGTGACGCGTCAAGTGTTCGATTTCGATAGCATTAGAAGAATGCTTAGATCTCGTGTTCTAATCCTTCGATTCCGTCAAAATTAGTCTAGAATGAAAGTGCGGAGTACAGTGAATAATAATCAGTTGGTTTTATTGGCATACGTGCATCAGTTCGTAAAATATGAAGAAATTCGTGTGACGTGTCAAGACGCCAATCTCGATAGGATTAGAAATGTTCTTAGTTTGCTAATTTCGGTGGGTCTCGTGGCGTAGTCACCTCCTCGTGGTGAGACCTGGTAATTGGTGTCGTTTTCCAAAGAATTCTCATTCTTTGAAAAACCATATCAAGCTGAGAACTACGCATTAAATTAACACTTACATTTTAGTTTAGATTTTACCATAGACTTTAGTTTACTTGCTTCATAGGGCACGCGAGCCCTCGAATGCAGTAACAAAAAATGTATTAATCGATTTAGATCTGTACTTTGACGTTCCGCGGACGAAAAGATACCTACTATTCCGACAAATTGGCGATTTTTATCATTTATCATCTGGAATGATCTACGCGATCGTATTTCGTCGGTAAAGTGCTCTAAATCACTTGAAAAGTCTCTCGAACATTTTTAGATGACGAGTTGAAATGGTTCAAACAAATTAACTTCATTTGATTGCAGTAATAGTTTATATTTCATGTTTTGTAGTTACCATACACATATTTTCTAACGATACATCGGTAGTTGTATAATAAATTAAATTACTATGGAATCCAACGCTTCTCAGATATTCCAAACGACCCCAATTTAGTAGCGATTTCACCTTGCGTCCGATTTTTTCTCTCTCACTCGAAGTTAAAGTTTTTAGGTTTGTTCTGAAAAATATCGTACAATATTATTTTACGTACATTTATGTAAAGAGAGTGATAGTAATATTGATTAACAGATAAGGTACAGAATAGATCCATTATCTTATGGGATTTCGTGTCACATGGTCGGAAATATTGGCATCCAAAAAATCAGAATTTCCGGAAGTATATCTTCCTCTTTATTGCCTAAAAAATATTTTAATGTGCGAAGTGTAAAAGCAAACGCAAAAGCTATAAATTTTACGCACGCGTAGTGGTAAAAATGAGAATGATAATGGAGTTTCGAGACTCCAAAACTATGCGACAAAAACAGCACTGGATAATGGGTTTATTTTGTACCTTGTCCGTGTTAATGTCTAAAAATATTACTTCGTTTCTTCCGAATCGTTTCGAGCGTTTAGGTGAATTTTAGTTGGCTTGCTTAAACCAGATCCACAAGTTGCCCAGCTGGCAATGCTACATAAAACGGTGAATTCGTTCGACGTAAAGCCACATTGCGTTAAGAATTCTTTGCCAACGTACGATGCGTATTCGCATCTGTGATGACAGCAAAATGCAATGACCAAACCGGCAACGTTGCACTTAGGTTCACTTTGCATTGCTTGAACCAAGCAACTTAGAGTTAAATCTGCCAAATGCTATCTGTTAGAATATTTATCGAATTCTCATTCCATCAGATATTAGAAATGAGTCGAAATCCAATTTCTAGGCTCGCAAAACCGAATGCTTATTTTTCCCCGTTGATTTTAAGAAGTTTGCCAGGAATTAAAATCTTACCAAGTTTCCCGCAGATTTTACGCGTTTAATAAATTGTTACAATTGTACCAACTAAAATGAGTCTAAAGTTTAAACGCAAGCTCGATTGAAATCGTAGTTAAATCAATTCAAATCGTGACAATATTCTAGTTATTTATACAAATTATTAGAGTTCTCTAAACTTGAAACTTTTCCGAGTTTCGATGTTTCGCGTATCTCATCTCTATAAAAAATGTAGCAAAAGAAATGTATACCTGTAGCTGCTCCGCATAAATGTTTCGCGATGCCAACTTTATACTCAAATTTCTGAATTTCCGTTATGTCATTCAATTTGAGATCAGCGATGTCGGCGCGTATTCTTTCTATTACGAGAGGAGATCGCTCTTTCTTTAATTTATTGTCGCTTTTGTGTCGATGACTGGAGCGATCCACTAATAAAATGCAACAATCTTTCTTATCCTTTATTATCTGTCCCAACCAATATGCTAATTTTCCCTTTCCTGCTCCAAATTCGACGAAGCATGTACCGTCTTTTACGAGATTCGCGTGTTCCAAATGCGATAGCAACGATGAATTTTGTAACAGATGTTTCTTCACGCTCTTCCCGCAAGAATCGTCGTTTACCGTATCTTTAAATATTTCGTGCTCCAACACTGTTTCAGGAAACTGCGGCAACTTTCCTGAAAATGGAGATTCAGAATTGTAGCTTAAATTGATGCTTTTCAGTGTGAATGGAACTAGGGTTGCCATCTGTAAAAATTACGATCTTGGAACAAAGAGCATTCGAACTCTGGATGATTTTGATTATTTCTTAAAGTAGGCATGATGAGATAGCGGATTTTTATGCAATTTCTTGTTGTTAGAAACATAATTTAAAAAATCGGACCTAAATAAAGTGTTGTTTCATGCTCCAAAAAGAATAACATCCTCATTCATTAAACATATGTAGGATAGATGCACCGGTAGGTGAACACAGACCGGTTAATGGAAATTAAATACAAAAACGGGTAATATTCGATATAATGCAGTGGAAATATGCATGTAATTAATATGAAACTTAATTTGACAAAGTTTATTGTATTGAACTTTTAATTTTAAGCTGCTGTCATAGACACATAGAAATATATTGTCTATTCACTGGTGAAATCAAAATTTTTGGCTTTTTAATTTAAAAAGTTATACTTTATAGTTCTTATGTACATCTCATATGAAAGATTAAACACTATGGTATCTAGTTTGATCAGAACAATCATTAATGCTATTAATCCCTGAAATTCAACCTAAAGAGTCAATTTTCTTAAGTGTCCATTGGTGCATTTTCCCTATTGTACTTTTTTTGCAGATTCAAATCTCTCATAAATGCATAAAAATCTGCAACTTAGTTATGAAATTTGCTTCATTACTTTGGAACTATAAACACTTTGACCAAGTGCAACGGGTGAACAGCATTGAAAAACTTAAGTCCTTACAAAATAATAAATAATCTAGATATTTCCAAACTCATTGAAAACCAAGTGAAATCCAGAAAAATCCAAATGGATGGCAACCCTAGGTGAAACTGAAATATAGAAGCTTAAACTGAAGTGCAAATTACCGTAAGCAACTTTTACTTTGTCGATCACTGTGCTTATAATAAGTTCGTTTAACTCGGAAAGCGGTACATGTTTCGGTGCTTCGCAATCCCGATTAACATTAATTCCCTTCACGATGAACGACGGCTGTGCATCGGTCATGCGTTTAGCGTTGCACACTTTTAGGTGTTTGGCCAGCTTAGACTCATAACACGTACTGCAAACCATCTATAAATTTTATATGCATGAAAAAATATGAAGCACTTATTAGAGTAGACAAATACTTACTGCGAAGGATCAAGCGGACATTTTATTCGTTTATTCCCGAGTCCTTTGTCGAGACAAATGGACTCGAACGAAACTCCTTGGTGTTCGCCGCAATAATTGTTCCCTTTTTTCACAGTCATACGACAGTATCGTTTCTTTCTCTTCACGAAATACATACAGTGATTTTTCTCCGACATTTTTACTCAATTACTTTGTTTCTGTTCCTTTCGAAATGTTCGGTGCTCAATAAATCGCTTTTGTTAACATTCGGAAGAAAGGACCGTACGTATGCACGTATACGTAACCTAACCTACGTGCTGCATTACGAATGCATAAGAATGAATTTATTTAAGCAAACGAATAAACGTGCGTTATCGCGTTTAGCTATTATGGATTATCAATAATTTGCGGTTTTTATTCATTTATAGAAGATCGATTGTACAGTGGAGGTAATTTTAGGCTTCGTTTGCATGAAACTGCAGTTCGATCGAAGAGTATATAAGACGATGCGGCAAACAGCAAGCAGCAGTCGCTCTCGAGCATTTGTAAGAGAAGGATATATCGCGTTCCGTCTTTTAAATTATCCTTCGTTTTCGCTTTAATCCTTATATAATACAATCTTCTGCTTCTCTCGTTGCTTTCCTGATTTTATTTCGCATTTCTTTGGAATGTTCGAAGATATTAAATGCATCGTTTTAAACCACTAATTGTATGAATAATTAAACATGTAGACAACTATATATTCGTACGCGGCAATTTGTATTTTGCTTTGTAGTTAAGGCTGAAAAATAAATCCACATTTTTCCATTGAATCAACGTGTCCCATATCTCACCGCATCCATCGTTTAATGGCTGTTCATTTTCTACTAATCTGCTTTTAACGGAATAACTTCCTTGCGTACAGTAAATCTGAAAAAGTATTCGACTTGTATTGAAAATATTTTTATCTGTGGAGCTTGAAAGTTAAGAGTTTCGTTACAAATTATTACGTTATAGGCAGGCTTTAACTTACAACAACGTTGCTTCGAAAAATATATTTCCGATAATAGTCAAGAAATCACGTTGTACGAATACTTTTTTCAGTCCGCTGTACGATACGTAAATATTCGTACCCTTGAAGTTCGTTATCGCGTATTCATAGGTTTCACGTAATGAGCACGCATACTCTACCATTCACATGATTACGCGGCTACGCGTATGCATATTACGAGCGTATGCACATATTGCTTCTAGCGGAATCAGTCAACACAATCGATATCTATTATCGTAACATTATTGCATTCCCTATTTACCGTTTCGCAAAATTAGCGAGCAGCGTTTAACGGGATAGAATGAAAAGCCAATATTGTTGATCTCGCGGCGAGAGCAGCTCTGTAGGCGTGTACCCGCTGTACACAGTAGTAAATTTAATACCGTTAAGACTAAATTTAAACGCGCTTTTAGTCTAGTCTCACGTACACGCTCCAAGCGAGCATACGGCGCGGGTAATATTCTCGGTAGCGTATCGGAGTGTAAAATTACTGCCCCGTTCAACGTTTTCCTGAATTAACACCGCGTGTCTGGCATTCGGTGTCCGACTGGAGAGTCGTCGCGTTCGTCGTCGCGCTCGTCGTTCTCGTTCTCTCGCGCCGTTGAAACGATCTTTGGGCGATCGAAGTGCACGTAGGCGTACGTGGGTGTGCGTGTGCGTAAAATGCAAGTGCACAGTGCAGAAAATAGTCGATCCCTTATATATATATATATATATATATATATATATTCGGTGCTATTGCTAGATTATAACCTCCGTGAATTTATCTCGAATAGATACTCGAAACAACGGACGATCGATTTTCGGCCGCAATGAAACGCCATACGATTAGACTTGCGATGTTAGTGGAAAACGTTACACGGTTCGAAATATGAAACTAGAGAGACGAAGCTGGAAAATAAGGGCAACTAAAGGGATTATAGATCGTGGGATGAAGCACAGGATAGACCACCACTCGTTTACAAGAAGTAGAATAACGCGCGTGCCTGGTCAGACTTGGACCAAACTTACGCGAAACAAATCGTACCAAGGTTCGTTTATCAAATCGAACGCGCGAAGTAGTAGAAAATAAAGGAAGCGGTGTTTGCTCGTTATGTATATTTTGATTAGTTATGTATATTGTTTTAATTATCAAAAATAGCGTCTTATAATTTTGTCGAAGTGAACGTGTATTCGGTTGATGTAAATTGGATATCTGTTGTAACGTTTGTTTAATTTACGAAGTTATTGGGTAACAATAAACGGTTTTGTTTCACACGCCGCGGTCTTTAATATATATATATATAAAATTAAATCCTCATCCCAGAAATTTCAAAGGTGTCATGATTTTTTCCACGAGTATATATTATTAATTTGAATTTCAGAGATAGCGTACGTTGAAAGCAATTGCGTGTCGTAATATTTAGTTACAATTTCCGTTCTTTTAAAAGCGGTGTTGGCTTATCCTACTTTAAAGTAGTAACGTTGTGTATGGCACTGAACTGGTAAAGAGGCCAGGTAACTCCCAGATGATTCTGTATGAAAATAGTCTATCCTATGCTTCGTCGATGTCTAGATCAGGGTTTCCCAATCATTTTGGCTTATGGCTCCCCTTTGAACCGCGGCATCCTCTATGGACCCCCTTTCCCTTTCTTTTCATATCCGTTAAAAATTTGAATTTATAAACAATACGCATAGATGTTTATATTGTTATCCCTTTTTATTCGTACAAATATTTAACGTAAACGTTTAATGGCACCCTTGTGCTTTACGACAGGATGCAAGTTTTATTAACATCCGGCTGTAAATTTGTCAGCGAACAAGCATTAGTATAACGCGATCAATAAACCTACAACTAATTACTCACACTTATAGAATAAAATTAACCCTTTCACTACGGGACGTTGAAACTAAAAGATTCTTAATTCTTAAACGAAGTTAGCTTCTTATTAGTACGAGCCCCAATATTTAAATAATTCGTATATATATATTCACCATCCATACTTTACAATTTTTGGATTTAAATACATTCATCTCGTAACTTATTCATCAACATTTATATACAGTCTTATAGCTCTCTTATAACGTACTTCTACTTTTAACTCCAAATCTTAAACCTAAATTCTAGCTTTAATCTCTACACCTATGCTTAAACCTAAATTTAAACTCAAGCCTCAATGCTCTTTGGTAAGTAATGCAACAACTGTTAATTGGCACCTGCCTCTCTTGTCGTTTTTTCAAAAAACCCTACTATAGATACAAAGTTCTTCTCTTAATTCCCCGGCTAGTAAAAAGTGCGTAGCGGTTCCACACCAAAGACTGCGTTGTAGACTACTGCACCACCGACGTTGCTTAAATAATTTGTATCGTTACAGTTTAATCAGCATACAAGAATGATAATAGGAATTGCATTGCGTTATAGAAAGAATATATGTACACATTTAACAAACGATATCTCGAACAAAGTAAGCGTGGCCCGCTTTTGAAATTCATGGCTGCTCGTTCCTTCCGTTTGTTTGCATGGCCAAAAATATTTAGCGTCGGGGCCGTATGGACCCCGTTGGGAAACCCTGGTCTATACCAATCCATAAATCATCTATGCTTATCAGCAATTGTACACAGCGTTGTCATCCGAAATCCCACCTCGGGCAGAGTGGGAAAAGTTGCGAGACAGAGATGGAAATAACGGGTGTCGCATTGCCGAAGGGACATTCGGTAACTATTTCCTGTAATTTCCAGAATACAGCGGAGTCGTATAATTCTTCAGATGTCCACAAATTTTTTATTATTTTTTTATATTTTGTTTATATTTATTTATTTATTAACGGGGGTGAACCGTTTAGAGTACAAAGAAAAAAGAAAAGAAATTAAGATTAATCGTAAGAGTTAAAACAACGTAGCACGTGAGATTTAAAAAGATAGCGGGAGTGGAAAAGGAGTCGATGGATTTACAAGACACGTTCACATTTTTTAGAATCGAGTTGAGACCATTGTTAACATTAGGTTTACGGACGTTGCGTGTATAATTTGACAGGCTTCCGGAAAAATACGTATATTGCATATAAACATTCGAACATAGAAGCGTGAGGATGATGAGAATCGCGTAGAATATATATATTCATACCATTGTATTAATTAAATTTAACATAAAGTACTGAAAAATAATATTTATGATCTCTATAATTTTAGGTATGAAATCTGAAATGCGTTTGCACCTGTGACGCGTTCCGTAAACCTACTGTTAAGCCTTTGCACTCGAGAGGTGACTCTAACTCCTCAAAATGAACTAATTCTGGAAGCTCGCTAGCGGTATTGATTTTTAAATGATGCTCCCATTTTTGCTATAATTCAGAGACTAATTATTTCACTAAAAATTTGCAACTAATATTAACCTTTTGCTTTCCAAGTCGCCAAAATAAACTAGCTTTAGAAACTCTCGAGTGCAAAGGGTTAATACCGTATAGCGTAGTATGAGCTCCCTCCAACGTAAGAGTTTAGCGTCGAATAGCTGTGAAAGACGCGGCAAACTTAAAGGACTCCAATACGTGAGAACACGTAACAATACCATTAATTACATTATAAGCAAAATGAAGTCCAAGTACGATACGACGTTTCTCAAGCGGTAATAAATTGAGATCATACAGAAGTCGCACATAATTATATATATATATATATATATATATATATATATATATATTTATTTATTTATAAACGGACCAAAGCCCTTTTGCTTATAATGTTTACAAAGAGAAAAAAATATCAAAGAAGGGACATACACAAAAACGCATGATAGAAAAGGTACAGCATTATCCGATAATTCTACGTAATTATCTTTTAAACGCATGTAAAGACCCAATATTTGTGATCCTGGTCTAGATTTCAATACTCGTTCGGGCGCGTAGAAATTAATTTGCATAAGGAGAGAGGGACAATCAATATGGTTGTTAATTAAATGAAAAATAAAGCTATGATATATATATAATATGAAGTTTAGTGTACATGGGGATCCAAACCCGTAAATAAATAAATAAATAAATAAATAAAAAAGATCCGTATGGGTTACCGAGAAAATCTAAAGAACGTAAAGAGACCCAGTGACTTTTCTATAGTCCTAACCGTAGTCAGAGTGCTCACCTGTGTCTGTTTTATCTCAGTTAGCTTGTCTCGGTAAACGTTATGGGTTTTTTTGATGATGACTAAAGAATTTTACGACCTCGTTGAATCGTACAGGTAACAGTAGCTAAATCCAAAGCGAATACCATACAATAGGACACCCGTTCTTTCACCACTTCTGTTTCACTACAATACGAGTCACGACACGAGCTATACAAATTTCTCCCACTAGTTGTACAGGAATAGAGGCAACCATAAACCTTGAAACAGAGGAACCGGAGGCTTAGTCTTTGGTTGAAATTTGGCGGGTCGCGATCTTCCGTTAGCTCGTTGTCCGTTACCACGTGGAAGGTAACGACAACTTGTTGCTGCCCGGTGATCGTTTAAAAAAAAAGAAAAAATGCCCGAAAACGGCTCGTGCTGGCAGCGTCTCCACGTTTACGTTTTCCGACAATTTTGGAAATGGAAATGGTACGCGGCGTTCGGCTTACTATGCGTCATGCTCGTTATTTTGATACAACAATTCGCGTTCGCGTCCTACTTGCCCTTCGGTGAAACGGAACGCGACAAATATCCGGACACGTTTTATCAGGACGGTATGTGAATTTCTGTATCTCGCGTATGCGTGCGAAGTTTAAGATCAATGTCGTAATCTTATCGCGATCGTTAGTAACGCATATTTACCGTTGTTGCAGTTTTGAACAGGTGGTTTAACTTCACCGACGGTGAGTTTACAAAAGCGATCGTTCACGTTAATCGTTTTCATCGGGAAACATTTCATTAACCGGCTACGGTACACGTTATTCGTCTCCTTTGTCCCGCACTTGTGTTTCGTAATTTTGTAGAACGCGGATTTTCGTGCATTTACGGGAGATTTGTAGATACGCGAAAAGGCACGGAATACAGGGCACGCGCGAAAATATATAAAATATCGAATGTGAAGTTATCGTATTTTAAGGGTGAAACAACCCTCCATGCGCTTTCGATTAGGTTGACGTAAATTTTATTCTTCTCCAGATCGAGACGAAAGTATCTTGCTATTCGAGAATACAGAGATTCTTAAACATTTGCAGAATCTCGATATCTTGGCATTTTTTAATATCTCGAGATTCTTGAGATTTCTATTTGACTGTAATCGATGCATCAATGATTACGAAAATGCTACGCTTCATTGTTTAAACTTTATGGTGAATTTATTTAGTAGACTATTAAATGTAATGATTTTTGTAAATAATCAGTTTTCGTAAATAATCGTATGGTGCAAGTAGAATTTCACCCTATATTAACTTCTTGTAATAAATTGAACGGAGTTTCATTGGACTCTCGACTTTTTCGGTATTCCCAACATTTTCGAGAATCTCGATATTCTCGAACGGTGAGATACTTTCGAGATCTCGTCTCGAACATCGAGATCTCGAAAGATTTCGAATCTCGTACACTTCTAGTTTAAAGTTTTGCTTTAAAAAAACATGTCACATGCAGCAACTAAATCTTTTCTTAATCTTCTTTATAAATTATATGAGTTTGCGCAAAAATCCGCAATCTACTAATTTCTTATTATCGTTTCAAATATTTAACATCTTTGTATCAATTGTACGTACACTGTTTTAATAATTTTAATTTAATAATAATTTTAATTTAATTAATAATAAAAATCCTGCTACGATTCTGTTAACTTATTTCATTATATGTAATTCTATATCACATCGGTATTACTTCGTTAGTTTTCATTTTTCCTTCTCTTTTCAATCGTGCGCTTCTTTGTATATCATTTAAGTATGCAAAAACGGGGCTTCAACCTTTGACCTAAAATAACGAGTCACACACGTTCCGTGAATTATGCTACAGATTCAACAAAAACGCCTATTATTTTGTCTGAAATTTAACGTGAACTCTAATCTTAGCTTTGTATTATAAGTGTTAAATAAAGATTACCTATAATAATTAAATGATTTCTACGTGTCAAGATATAAAAAATAGTGATCAACTAACGTTAGCCTAAGTAACTGATAAAACAATCATAGATTGGGGGCGAGGGATTAAATTGAATATTAATGTATGCAAGGAAAAATAATGAAACTTTGTTACCAATTTGAATAACGATTTCACGTTTGTATGTACGTTTGAGAGAAACGAAGAGTCTGCATACTTGTAGGTACTATTGGCTGTTATTACGAGCGATGTTTTAAATTCCAGTGACGTCTGTCGGCGTAATTAACGCATCTATTTAATGTCCACATGCCCACATGAAAGTGAATGCAAATTAATGTTTCGCAATCAACATCGATTCGAGGCATCGTCTATCGAGTTTGTTAGAATCATTGGAAAAGTAACTAATTTACCTCCTAGTTCGAGATTCGAATACTTTTTGCCAGCGTTTCATAAAAGTGTCGCGTCATCCAAGGCCATCTATTTGCAAATCAAATTAAACCGAACTAATTTCAATTCTAACTAATATTTCGAGTTACGTTTCTAATCATTTGCCTCGGTGTTACGATAAAATGTTGTAAAAATAATAAACGTATCTTTCGTAGCGTTCTAATTGTTAACTCATTGTTAAAATGGCAAACGATGCGAGCACCAAAAGTACAACATTTCAGTGTGAATCAAAAAACCGCGAGAGAAGCTAAAAAAGATGGTTCATTTGTAAAGAGAAATTTGGTACATTATTTTATCTAATTTTAAATAATTCAATTCTTTCATAGGCAATCGTCATTGCATAGCTCAATAATATTTTTTTATTCTGACGCATACATCGTTTATCATTCGAATGATAAATTTGTCATCTACGTAATTATCGGCAACGTTTTATTAATACACTTACAACTTGTCAGATTTAATTCAACGCACGTTGCAACTCACATTTATATCGTGCCATTCGCTCGCTAACTCGCGTTATTAATATTAGACGCTAAGTATATTAAATGAGGGACGTCGTAAGCAATGCTTCATTAAATCTGTGGCCAGATGGCAAAACCTGATACGTCAGGTTTTCGTAATTCTTTAGTACAGCGACACGAAAGTTTGATGAACTGCGAGACGTCGTCTTTTGCAAATTAATATTGATCTCGCTTAGATACGTATGCAAAAATCTATACCTCACTTTTATGAAAAAGTGATATATCAGGTTTCGCCGTCTGACCACAGAACTACTCGCGTTACTCGTGTTCCTACTTTCGTTGAGCATTAATGTAAATTCGAAGAGTTGTTTAAGCGTTTAAGTCTGAATGCGATCATCCCTGGCAAAAAGTTTTCGATCAAACGCGACAACGTGGAACTAATTAAGAACGTTAATAAAGGATTATCGAAAATAATCTACAGGAACACCTATCTTCACTTTTTTTCATTCCCTTTCTGCATTACCTTCTATTCTCGATTCTATTCTCGATTTATTTCGAATCTTCATTCGTTCTAGTTTCAATTTTTAATTTTTTCACCTCTATTTTATTAACAAACATGGCGTTTGACAAATATTCTCATTCAACATCCTAAAGGTACTTTTGGATAACCTTATATCTTTGAGACGCGAAACGTTGCTTCACAAACGAAAAAAAAAGAAAAAACATATGGGAAAATTAGATATGTAAATCTAATGTGAAATAAACGGGAAAAGGAGAAGGATGAAAATATACCATTATTATTAAAAAGAAGGCAGCGAGGGAAAATAAATCTACGAAGAGATAAACGATACTTTATTGAACCTATTCGCTACGAAATACGTATATATACGTTCTTAAAAATTGGACACACGTGTGTTTACTAAGAGCATCCATATCGTTTCTTTATAATGTGTTTATAAATTTAGTATGAAAATTTGTTTACTTACGATTCTATATACGTTACTTTGCTATTAAATAAACGAATTCAAGTGTAAACGAATATACAATGTTTACGCGTTGTTACGTAAACCGAAGTGCAGATTCAGTATGAAAATTTGTTTATTTACGACTCTTTATATATTACTTTGCTATTACCTAAACGAATTCAAGTGTAAACTAATATACAATGTTTATACGTTGTTACGTAAACCGAAGTTCAGATTCAGTATGATAATTTGTTTGCTTACGACTCTTTATATATTACTTTGCTATTAAATAAACGAATTCAAGTGTAAACAAATATACAATGTTTACGCGTTGTTACGTAAACCGAAGTTCAGATTCAGTATGATAATTTGTTTGCTTACGATTCTTTATACGTTACTTTGCTATTAAGTAAACAAATTAAAGTGGCAGCTGTAGGAACAGTGACGGTGAATTGGGTCATTTACCCTAGCTTGTGTAATTATTGCCAGGTGTTGCGTGGTTCAACGGTAAAAGACAATCGCCGTCGGATCCGGTGAAATGGGAACGATATATGGCCGACATTCGAAGACATTGGATACTTTGGAAACACGATCCGAATCGATCGTACAACCTTGATAGCCCACAAATCGAAGATCAGTCGATGGGTCAAGCCAGCCTCATACGAAACATTTTCCAAGACAAAGTAAAATTAAAATATCACGATCGTAACGTACACGACGATTATACAAATTTGTACGGAAAAAACCAAGTAGATTAATTGTAACGGTAAAATTAGTAAACCATTTCAATCGTAGTCCAAAGAATTGCAAACTCGAATACCAGGTTGGTGTAACGATAAAGAAAACTTTTTGCATCGATTAATAAGTTTCGTTATTCTGTACTTAGAAAAATCGCCGATTCGGTTTGCTTAGAATTGTTTAATTAAATTGGATACATCTAAATGTTCAACTGTTTCGGTATTTACTACAAAGTTTTTCTAAGCGTCGAATTTATATTTTCAATAGCTTCCATTACAAGTCTAACTTGACTCGCGCTTTCGGTAACCTCTAGATAAAGAGGATTGAATGTGCCACGTTTGCTGCGGCGGATTTTAATTAAAGATTACGGAGAAGCCGCTGGAATATTGAAATTGTTCTTCCTATTCTTGGCTACTAATTCCAGACCAACAGCGTTTTTCCGAGAATCGAAATTAATCGGCAAAAGACGCCGATAATTCGCCACGCGTCGTGAACTCGTCGAACGCCTATAGGCAACGAAATGGTTAACAAAAAGGTTGCAAAGTGCATTTTGTTTACGCAGAAAAATGGCTTCTTCGTGGAGTGCGGTGCCTACGACGGCGAGACCAGAAGTAACACGTTGGTCCTGGAGCGATTCCTCGGCTGGACTGGCCTCCTCGTAGAAGCGGATCCAAAGAATGTGAAAAAAATGTTGCAGAAAAATAGAAAGGCTTACATGACGCCCACCTGCCTCGCCATTCAACCATATCCCTCGGTGGTACGAAAGTTCGCAATTTATAGAAGTTCAAAGGGTACATAGCCGGAAATAAAGAAAATCTTCTATCCATATATCGTTCTTCCGGAATATTAGGAATATTAAAAATCGCTTAACGTAATTACTCGGCGCGCAAAGTACGTGTAAAAATTTCAAGTAAAGATTACGCTTTCGCGTGAAGATACCTCGGAAAAATTGGTTTTCGATTTCACAACTTTCGAAAAAATCGGAAAAAATTGGGAACAATAGTAAATTATATATAAAATATAGTATAATTATATATAATTATTATTTTATATGTTTTTATATATGTTTATATATGTTTTATTATTTTATTATATATATATAAATATATATATATTTATATATAATAATTATACACATGCCGTTATTTTTGAAAGTGGTATAAGTCCACTTTTGGAAAAAAAATGAGTTAATGTTAATTTTATTAAGATATAGATATCCTCTTTTTATTCCCTTAAATATCTCGATGTACGAAAAAATGGACTTATACCACTTTCAAAAATAACGGCTCATATAATAATTATATATAAATTATATAAAATAGTTAACGTAAAAGTGTTACGACTTCACTACGAAATCTGCATCTTTCAGATTTTTCGGAGGGTTCTTCATTTCGTACACCTAAGCATTGTAACAAAACAAAAAAAATCCGAAAACATTCTTCGACAAACGTCAGCATATTTGTAATATGTCCGAATTTTCGTTTGCCATTTACTAGCACAAATATGGCGAAAACTGATATTTGGTTTTTTTCTCCATTACTACCAGATTGAGTTAAAGGGTTGAAATTTCACGTGAAAGGCTCTCTTTCAACGAGCTATCGAATTATCGCAAGGCTAATTTGATTTAAGGGCATTCTTAACCCCCTTATCCAGTTGTACCCTTTAACTTACAGATGTAATTACTAGAGTGCGGATGTTTATGCATTTATGGGAAATTTAACTGTGGGAAAAAATTACAAAATATAAAATATATAAAATATCCAATGTAAAGCAGAAGCTACAATAATTAAAGGATAAAACAGCCCTTAACCCCTTGTCGTATAATCACAAGTTACGCTTGTGTTGCAAACTACGGTCTAATTACAACAAAAATACTCTGTACCATTTAACAATTTCTAATTTTAATTCTACTCAAATACTATCGAATAAATATTGTACAGCGTTAAAATAACTTCTCGATGAACAGTCTTCGAGAAATTTGTACGGTCAAGGGTTGTTAACTTACAATTGGATTTCATTTCTTTAGCGCCATTTGTGAAACTGTAAACTTGCATAAAGATCCGCAGTCTAATAAATACTTAATATCGTAACACCTCACGACTTCCGTATATTTTTCGTTGCTTAATTTGTAGAATTCTTTCTTGATGGCCGACAACGTGGGACGCCTTCACGAGCCGAATGCCTCGGATGTCCATCTGACAAATTCTCCCGACGTTGCCCACAACGGCGAACACGTCTCGGTTCAATGTTTTCCTTTCATAGATTTAATGGCCGCGCTTAACGTGACCACCGTGAATTATTTCAGCCTCGACATCGAGGGCAACGAGCTTAAGGTGTTGAAAACCATCCCGTTCGACGCGATAAACATCGAGGTGAATTAATCGAATCAATTTGGCTGATGAAGAGGTGGAAATTTCACGTCTATAACTGAATGAATCCAATAACTGGTTGCAGACGCTTTCGGTGGAATTTTCGCACGTCGAAGATGGGAAAAAGGAGTTGATCGATTTTATGGAGTCGAAGGGTTACTACGTGTACGGCTTGGTTGTTAGATCTGACAATTTAGCCCACGACGTGATATTCGTGAAATTGTCACGATACGACGTTACGAAAAGAATAATTCCATAGAGCAGTGTGGCGTTTAATCGTGCGCTATCTTCGAATCTCGTTCCTCGATTTGAAACGTATCGCGCATCGAGTAGCTCGAAATCGCGTTTACAAATGTTCCTTTCGTCGTTATCTTTTACACTTAGGTAGCATATTTAACGGGCAAGTATAGTATTAAATTATAAATTATTTTTGTAGCTATTGTATAGATTAATATGATGTATTAGCTTGTCCCGCGAGTTCGTGTCGAATTGTATACCAAAAAAGTATAGTCAAATAAGACTAGTGACAGTACTTTCGAATCAGATTGAACTTGTGATCCACTAGTCGGTAGATCTTCCAAAGAAAACCCTTTCTGCCAAACTACGATACCGTATCTTTGTCATTAAAGTGGTTTTAGACCAAAACGCGATTCGTACCTTTTATTCTATCGCACGAAAAATTCTGGAAAAATTAGAGAATGATTTAATCGGTGCAATACGTGTCTGAGAATATTTTCAAATCTTTGTGGCAAACGAAGCAATTTTGAGAAAAATTTAGAAGCCCCGATATCTTTTGTCGAAGTTTCCAAGCGACTATGTTTACATTTTTATAGTTAGTTTTACAGCTAACTGTACTATATTAACCAACTCAAATGCCACTTTTAAACAGAACTTGAACTGTTACACTTTATAGGCGCGGACGCGATTTTCTACGTTTTCGAACGTGCAACGGGTAAATCCAGTTATTTCGCACGTTAGTAGACTCAACGATTTACGAATATTATTAATTCGAAGGAACTCAAGTTCGCGAATGAAAGATTGACTAAAATTACGCATAGACTTATTTGCCATTTTCGTAGAAATAAAAAAAAATTCATTTTACGGATAACATTTAAAGCCACACAATGTAGTGTTGAACCACTGTCTATCGCGCGATTCAGACCGTAATATCCCGTTTCCCGTTTCCCTCTTAATCGTTGGATATTTCATAAATATCGCGAAACGTAGTATTAACGTATAGTGGCACGAACTCGTAGGATGACCTAACGTTTCTTTCATTTTCTACCTCCCCGATTTTGTTATTTCGCGTTACCATTAGCGGAGTGATCCATTCGAAATGCTGCCGGAATCGGTGATATTATTATTCCTATTGTTTGTAACTTTATTTTACAAAATATTTACAGAACCGTACAACTCGCGTAATATAAAATAAAGTGTCTCTTTGTGGATACCTCGCGCAACTCATTGCCAATGATAACTCGTGAAAGCTTAGCGAAAATGAACGTTTCGCAATGAATTTTGAACGAATGCGAATTTGCATGAGACTTCCCTCGAAGAGGTCACTTTATTTGTCGTCCATTTCACGCGTTCCACGTTTAAACGTTCCTCCGCGTTGAAATGATTCCCTTTCGTACATTCGACAAACTGAAAGGGAACGCTGTACGCGGATTTTTCTTTTCTTTTTTTTTTAAACGCTACTGGAATGATTCAATGTACAATTAAATTAATTTCATTCGGTTACTTATTGCCACGTTATGAGCAATAAATTTCTAACAATTATACGCGATCGTGTTAACAAAAATATTCATGTACACGTGTTCCCTTGATTGATAAGGCTGTGAATAAATAAATAAATTACTACTTAAAGCTTGCGCAGACTAGCTTCGTCATTTTCCTTCGATACTTCCAGCTTATGGAAAGGAACTATACATATATATGTATATATATATATATATATATATATATATATATGTATATATATTTAAAAAATATCTCTAAGTACTCTAGTAGTAGTAGTAGTAGTAGTAGCAGCTTTCGTTAATTACAGTTGCGATTAATATCAAATGATGAAACACAGCACTCGGTTCGGCTATAGTTCGATAGATAAGCGTATAGGAACTGAAGATTTTTGTAGAAAGTTGACTCGTCGTTTCGTACATTTAGGAAGATACAGATATTACGGAGTTGACCTACGCTGTACTCTTTCGCGCGATTACGAAGCAACGATGTTGACGTGAACGAACGCTATCGCAAAACGATCAAATAAAGCTTGGTATCATCGACCAGGCACACGATAGACCAGTGATGTCCGAAGTCTCGATGTCAGCGATGTCCAAATTTACTATGAAAGTTTACTTATTTACTTTACTATTAAATAGAATAATTCAGGGACACCGACGGTAATCGAGACATCTATCGTAGAAGTATATTGTATACAGAGCACTGTTTTACGTTCACCTGTACTTACACTCGCAGTTTCATTGAAACTTAACCCAGTGTAACTTAGAAGTTACGTTTCGCCCCGATGCATTACGTACGTGATACGTAATTGACTATTGCTGATACCGATGCAACGATGGAGAAGCAAAAATGGAGAAAAGTGAAAATTCAACAAGTTTAGATACATTAGTATGCTAACTTTTAAGTCACGTTACATTATAGAGAATTAAAAAGCCTCAGACTTTTTACACGATTTATGTTGCTTCTTTTACGATGTTTGTTGTAAACTAGTGGTCTATCCTGTGCTTGGTCAATGGCTATATTAATCGAGATCCTTTTTTCGTTTCTAGTAATTGAAGCAACTTCGTCTACTGTACAGTATTATTTCCAACCTTTCCCTTCGTTCGCTAGTTACAACTGCTTGCTCTTCCTTCTAATACTTACGCGGTAACCGTTTACTTAGGTAGTAATCACAGATTGCAAAATTCTACGCGACGATAAGTGCATCCTGACGTATCGTTCACAATCTTATGCAGATCGACGTCTCTCTTTTACGTAAGGGTTTCTAAGTAAATTGTTATTGGAGTATTATGTCCTCCCGTTGCTAGCTATTATAGTCTGTTTAAGATAATCCCCGCTTTATTAAACGTGCACATTAACGATCGGTAGGGTGTGACTCTCGGATGTAGCTTCGGAGAGAACTTATCGTTAATGTCAAACAAACAATAGCATCGTGTTCCAACCGGGGATTGAAAAGGTTCCAAGAATAATTGTTAACAACCGTTACGTAAACGTTTCGACTGAAACAGTTACGAAAACATCATTAAGTAAAGATTAACATTTATCCATCGTTATTAACTTTTCAAGAAATTTCCCAAAAAATTGAGCAATTAAATAATATTGATTTCTAACCCTTTGAGTGTTGCGCGGACGCGTATACGCGTTATCGAACGTTTCTATTTAATAAACGCGGCACGAATTAAAATTAACGCTATTTAAAACAGACACACGTTTCGGAGAAGTACAAGTAAGTATAACGGCGATTTTATGTAAAAAGTACTGCTTTTAAATCAGAAGAGCTCAAAGGGTTAACCGTTTCGATTACGTATAACAATTGTAATTGATTGAAATTCTCATTTCGTTGCGGAAATGCGAAGAATTTTAACACGTTGACGCCGGCGTGTACCATCGGTGGCTCATATATATGGTCATTAAATTGATCGGTGGCGTTATATACGGTCATTAACACTAGAACTACCGACGATGAAAGTATACTTGTTTATACCAAAGAAATAGACATGATAGATATTTGCAAAGCGCATGCAATTGAAATACAATACAATAAATCTCCATTAATATTTCGTATAGAAAGTCACGGAAATATTCTAGAAACTGCACCGTTGCAAGTTTATATAATTTCTATTGCAAGTTTATATCATTTTTACGGCAAATTTGTAACCAGTCATTTTGACTGGTTCGGTAGCTCTAGCGTTGAATTGATTTAGTGAATAGAAAAAATTGCCATACAGTTGAAAATTAATTTACTTATCGATGATTTCAAGAAGTCAAAGTGGATTTATCGAAACAAGTTAGTATTTATTTCATTTCTATTGAATATCTACGTATTCTTAAAAGCAAAGCAAAGTACTATCAGCGAAACCGTCGAATGACGAAAACCGTAAGTTAGAACGCCGTGCGTCAACGTGTTAAGCCCAAGAGGCCCGTTTCAACTTCGCGGGCCCCGAGTCCGCCCATTGTTTTAATCCGCCACTGTAATTACCCGGTGAAATTCAACCCGCATACGAATACGAACGACACCGAATAGCGGTGTACGGTATCGAGGAATGGTTCGAACGATCACAGTCTCAAAAATTCTCACCCTGTCCCTGCGCACGCTTTCAAACGTAACTTTCCTGTTTCTTCCTAGCCGTGCCCCCGCTGACCACCGCCGTTTGCAACGGCACTTTCACCTGTTTCTCCGTGGCGACATTGTTGCACGGCATCTTAACGCTGCTGTTCTTCTTACTGCTATGCCTCCTCCAAAAGTCCGAGTGATTGCTACTGCAGTTGGTCGAGCCAGTAGTATAAGTACCGGTTTTCTCCGACGTTTTCTTCTTCTTCCTCCTGTTCGGGCCAAGGCCGCACAACCTTAGAAATCCTTCCCTGAACTTGGTCGACATCAGATTGTAGAGGATCGGATTGATGGCGGAGTTGAGGTACAGCATCACGCGGCAGAAATAGAGCAGGGTGAAGTAATTTTCGATGCCGAGGTCGATGATAGCCTGACTCGGAACGATCAGTATCCAAAGGGTGAGCGCCCTGAACGGTAGCAGGCACAGGAAAAAGCAGAGCACAACTGTTCCCAACATTAGCATGACTTGCTTGCGATACTTGAGCAAGTTGTTGGAAGAGCCCCGGCTGACCGTGGGGTTCGTCATCAGATGCAGGGCGATCATGGTGTAGAGTACGACCAGAATCAGTAGCGGGGCCACGAAGAACACGAACACGGTGAACAGGACGAAACAGATCGCCCAGTCGGAGTTTGCAATCGTGTTGCAGCTCGGAATGTACGTACCATTCGTGGTTTCCTCCTCCTCGTAGATGACCATCAGTAGAATGGGGCTGTGAACAGACGTTAATCCACTGGTGATTGCATGTTCTTAATATTAAAAATATTTTTGGAGAAGTATGACGGCGGATATATAGCGGGAAAATCCGAGAGTGACGGTGGAATGATGACTTGCGTTGGTAACGATGACGTCACAATCGATAAGGCGTGAGTAGGGAGAATCATTACTTGAGCGTGTGTATTTATTTTCAATATCGCTGGCTCTTGCTTCTAGCGAAGACCGTGTAGCGGCTAGCTCGCACAACAAAAGTAACGTTGGCGTTATTAGCAAACGTACTTAGCAAACGACTAGCATGGTTTACGACAAGCAAACCGGCGAAGCTATTTTTGAGAAAGCCGTTTTTGTATTTTTAACCGGGTATATTTTTCTCCTTCGACGATTCGCAGACGGCCTCAATAGCAAATTGCAAATTTCATAAACCATAGTTTCCGAAGGGTTGCGAGGCAAGGCTAAACGACCCACGGCGGGTGACGACGAGTGACCTGGACTCGGAGGAAATTCCGCTGCATTGCCAAACTCCTGTTGGCAAGAAAAACTCCCCCACCAAAGCGCACCGCCTTCCCAAAGAAACGCGCTAAGGGCGCAAGGAATAGGTGGAAAAAGTGGATAAAAAGGAATAAGTGGAAAAAATAGCGTTGTTTCGAAGAAGCGCGAGGAAAATCAGTCTTCTCCTGGACACCGTGCGGCACATTTCCAATCCGCCACTCCCGCGCATATTTAATAAAGCATGGAAATTCGTTTTCAAAAACGAATACACAGCGGTACTTATTAACCAGACACGCAACCCCCCATACCGTTAGATTAGAAGAGAATAATGTATTTTAAACGTGGTACTGAATACAGGCCGTTCCGCGTGAACCGAAGCTACTAGTCTGTTCCCCAAATCTGTTTCGCTCGTTCTCTTCTACTTATTCCCTCTCTCTCTCCCTCTCTCACTCTCTTACATCCTCTAGCTCTCGTCGCTAATTCGTTATTCCATTCGCTCTCATCATTCGCGCGCATTTGTAAAACCTATTTATAACAATACTAAAACTGTACATTTTTTCTTTTATCATTTTAATGGGCGATTCAACGATTAGGTTATTAGCGACGGTGACTTTAGATTGTACTATTTGCTCGGCAATTTTGCTTTCTTTAACATTTCGTGCTACAAAATTTTGTTAACGCTACGATCCAGCGGCAATTTTGACGCGTTTTTTTATTACGCTTCTCGCGAGCATTTGAAGTATCGTGCATTTCGGTGAGAAGAAAATTTGTTCCGCTTTGAAAGGGATGTGAATTGGACTGGCGAAGCTAAATAAAGAAACTTCGATTTTGATTTTTAAGGGAATCGATGCGTGTCTTCATAGCAGCGCCAACGAAGTGCAAAGGGTTAACGAACTCGAGAAGACGAAGAATCTTGTTGGCTTCGATGTTAACTATAATTACGGTTCCTGTCTTGTATTTGTTACGGTAGACATTGAATTTAGGACACGATAGAATCAAATGGTCTATCGAGGTTGGTATAAGACGTAATTCACACATCGGGACCGATCCTTTACCAAGTAACGTAGGAGTGGGAAAGTTTGGCGTGTCCAGTGATTGGAAGTTTCTTTGCGCAGTTTGTCTAACGATAGCGTGACCAAGATTATTTCGCGAAAATTAATCTATCGCGTAAGAATCGATATGAGTTTTAAAAGTATATATGAAAAGCTATGATGCATTGATTTAACCCACTAGCGATCAACGTTGAGCTAACGCAACATTTTATTTGTAGCTGTTTCGAACTTTATAAAATTGTGCAACCTACGCGGACGAAGGAATAATAATGAAAAAATTATTACATAAATGGTTCGATGGTCTCTTTGCAAATACATTGATAAAAATTGATAATAAAAGAAATGTTGCGTCGAAATACGTTGGTCCTTAATGGGTCAATAACGAGTCTGTAATGCAACGTTGTTGAATATAGCTCAATACAATTTCCAATTTCTAAATTCAATTTAAGGTAATCGATATTTTTCAACGTTGTTAATACTTCTTGAATCAAACGTTTCTTGAAAGATAACGAAACAATTACAGGAATAGCAGTTTTCTATAAATGTAATTGTGAAACAATGAAACATATTTGTTGGCAGTTGGTCTATTAGTTTTTTAAATATCGGTATTTCAGAACACGGGACGAGAAATCCCATAAGATGATTCGTCTCCTGTTATATCTCGCTTGCGATGCCACTGTAATCACAGACGAGTTACTCTTAGTCAATGCTACACAATTATTGATCATACGTCGGTACATTTGCATCTCGCTTTATTTTTGCAATACCCTTACAAATTTGTTATATCAATTTCATTCGGTGTAATTCAAGATATTCATAACATGGAATGTAATTTTTATTCGCACTAATAAAAAGTTACCGTTGGTCGGCAACGTATAAAAATTCGCCGAACACAGCGCGTAGTTTAACTCGTTGGCTACCAGCCGTCACAAATGTGTGACACGTCGGTTTGTTATCAGAGCCCGTCGTAGCATATATGTGACAGACGTTTTTCGTCACGCTATGAAGACACGTTGAAACGCGTTGCGTTTTGAACAGAATTGTTAACCCTTTGAGGACGAGAAGTAGTAACACTTGTGAGAGTACTTTAGTTTTTAATTCCACCACTTTGAGTTTTCACGCTTTTGAGATCCAAATCATTTCATTTCCAACGATTTCAAATGTTTATTATTACGTTAAGTATTCGTTGCATTAAGTTTTGCGCTTTAATAGTCGACATGGGTTCGGAAAGCCAAATAATGATTGGGCGATTATTTGTCGACGCTCGTCCGCAAAGGGTTAATTTCTAACACGGTGAAATATACGAAGAATGTGCTTGGTCTGCGATAATATAAAATTATTTAGAGTTTGTACAGCAGCTGAATAGTTTAAAGTCTATTCCACGTGGTGTCATGTAATCCCGAATAAAAGTCATAGGCTGTGGTGGACGTTTTTCCCAAGAGACCCTGGTAGCGAACGAGTTAACCGATTCCTCGCCGAATTTTACCGGTCGCTAAATCAAATTTGCGCGAACAGTCTCGGGCGATACCGTACACGAGATCGCCGCTGCTTAATTACCAAATTTAATCACGATTCGAAGCACAGATAGCAAACTCGTATCATCGTCACACAAAGTTCTCCTCCTGTTCGCTGGAATCCGTCCTCTTAGTTCCGGTCGCGTTACTCTTCAGCCTTCCGCTTCCGCACTTTCTCGCTTTACACAGCCCCAAGAATCCCCTTCTGAACTTGCTGCTCATTAAATTGTACAACACCGGATCGATGGCGCTGTGCAGGTAAAACATGATCCTGCTGAAGTTGAGAAGCGCGAAGAACGCGTCGTTATTAATAGCGGCTATTTGCTCGACCGGCGCGATCACTATATAGAAGATCAGGATTCTGTACGGCGACAGGCAGACGAAGAAGCTGATCACCACCGACAGCAACAACGTTATCACGTGTTTCTTCGCCCTGGAATGGTAGGAATCGCTGGTACTGCTGGAATCAGGTATCAGTTGTTTAACGATGAACGCGTAGAGAACGAGCAGTATCAGCAACGGCGCAACGTAGAAGATGAGGACGAGAAGCAAGAAGAAAACCATTGTTGCGTTAGTGTCGGCCATCGTCAGACAGACCGGAACAAAGTTCCTCGCATCCTGATCGCTCTTCTCCTTCACGCGCAACTCCTGGTACTGCGAGACCCAGATTATGGGACTGCAATCAGTTAAAGTGAAATTGACGGTGCGGCTGCTGAAGCTTACGGTCTCTTCAAGCTTTGGACAGTGTTCGAGGAAAGATGGCGGTTCGAGATTAACGAGAAAGCGGTTTCCATAGCCCCGTTTTTTTTTTACCAACCGAAACTTTTGCGGAGGATTGGTCTTGGAAGCTCGGCGAAGCTTGCGGTTCGATTGGAACTTCCGACGATTACGCCGGGGATTAAAATGAAACTCCAATGGTTTCGACGGGGATTAAGATGTCTGCGTAGCGTTTGGATCACCGCGTTTCTTTTTCAGCAACGTTTAGGAAAGCGAAAAACGAACACAATGCAGTTGAGGGCATAGGTGTAATAAAGGCGCGAGGTCATCTTGAGTCCCTTTCGTGGACGCCGATTCGATGCATTCTATATTCGATGAAGATTCACTGCGGTATCTCGAAAACTCAAGTAGACTACTTTAAAAGTATAGTTAACCCCTTGCTATATAATTACGAGTTACTGTTGAAGCGATTCGTGAAAAAAAAAACTCCATATCCACGGCGGTATTTTTCAATTACTTCTATGTTCTTTGATTTTCCGAAGTTCTGTCGGAAGACGTTTTGAGATAGAATTTTGTTTTAACATCGAATGTTCGAATGCGCAATATAGGGGTTATGGTGGGGACCATGATCTTAGTGACATTAAGTTGAATTTCGTCTTTAACGCTGCCAGTAAGCGGATCCTTCTTCCAAATATATTTTCTGTTATACATATTAACCCTTTGCGGACGAGTGCCTACAAATAGCCGCCTAATCATTTTTTTTAGGTTTCGTGGACGCACGTCGATATTAAAGCAGAAAATTTAAATTAATATCGTTAATAAACGTTTCAGAGTTTTGGGAATGTAATGGTCTGGAATTCAGAAGTTTGGAAATTTAAAGGCTTGGAGTTCAAAATCAAATTAATCCCTTAAGTGTTATTATTCATCGTCCGCAAAGGGTTAATCCACAAGTATATTTTATTTTTAAAACCTTAACAGTTACACTGGTGGTGCAAACTGAGGTCTAATCGTATTAAAAACGCGCAGTAGTTTTTAATAAACTTCGAGCTTAATTCTGATTACACCTTCAATTTGTAAGATCGAAGACTGTGAAATATAAAAATTACGTATAGGGTAAATGTACCACGTACTGCCATTTTAAGGTTCTCGCTTTAAGTAACTTTATTTAACTATTTTAGAACGTCGTTAAAGTAAAGTAACGTAAGTTTGCAGCATAATATTGTTTAACCTCTCTTTCATTTATGAACATTTTTTTTATATGTTCAATATAATAAATTCATTGCTACATAATTGAAAATCTACAACAAAGTCCAATGTCCTTCGTACTTTCACTTGAAAACTTTTCATTTAAATAGAAACAATTTTTATACATATATTAACACGTCGGTTTGTGTAACAGATACAAGATATATAGTAAAGTATATAATACAAACTATATAAGATATATAGCATCGCCTTACCGAATTATGATACGTTCCATACTTTATAATTAAATTGGTCACGTTTCAATGTTCAACAGCACATTTACCTTCTAATATTTATTTACAAATATTAAGCGTAAACGAATATACGATGTCTATGCGTTGTTACGTAAACCGAAATCCAAATTTAGTGTGAAAATTTGTTTACCTACGATTCTTTGTACATTACTTTGCTATTAAATAAACGAATTCAAGTGTAAACGAATATATAACGTTTATGCGTTGTTACGTAAACCGAAGTTCAGATTTAGTATGAAAATTTGTTTGCTTACGATTCTTTGTACATTACTTTGCTATTAAATAAAACGAATTCAAGTGACAGTTACAGGAACGGTGACAATACGTGGATCGTTTACCCTAATATTTTAGTGTTTCGCATTCGACTCAGCGTTAAAGTAAAAAATAGCGAACGCCTCGATTTTCTACGGCAAAGGGTTAATCTCTGTTCCGTGATTTCCGTAGTTCGATTCAACATTATCGAAGTTTCGCGTTGATCAAGGATTGGCGGCAAGACGAGGTAGCGTGTTGGAATTTCAGTAAATTATCCGACAAATTAGTTTAACAAGCATTACCGAGGGTTGAACAACAGCGATCGATAGGAATTTTATTGTTAAGGCGAAATTGGGCTGCACGGGATAATTAGCCGATATTTTAATTAGGCGGGTTAACGATTCATTTTTGTTGAAGTAAAACAGCTCTTCTTTAGAAAAACTCGCTATTCAAAAATATTAGAGTGTCGCTTCTACAGGCGTAATAAAGTAATCGGGAAAAACCCAAGACCGGAGTCGCAGCGTCTCGTCTTGTCGAAGGCCAAGCGTACCTGAAAAGGTTGACCATTGTTTGTAAAACTGCAAGTGTCGAAGGCTGTCGTTTTCTCGACAGTTCGACGTAAAGAGTCGGTGCGGACAGGACATAGAAAGTCCTGGTATATTACATTTTCCACATACAATCAAATATATATATATCAGTTACCTTTTTCCTAAACCCGTGTCTTTTTATTTAAAAAACCAAAAGAAGAAGAACCTGCTTCCATGAAAGCATAATCCTTAACAATTTTTAATCTACGTTCGTCACGACACGATATTATTGCTAGCTCCTCTATCCAAATTTATGCAACTATCTTTACGCATTTCGCACCGCATTTGAAGCTTCTGTAACAACGTTACCATTGATATTCGATATCCCTGAATTTTTCGCTCCTCGAAGCTTGCGGAAAAGCTTTTAACCCTTTTTCACGCCAATTTCGCCTGGCGAAAGACGAGGAATTTGCTATCGGACAGCGGCACTCCCATATAACAAAACAAGGTATCCTGTTTGCTCGTCTTTCTGTTCTATTCTTTTTTTTTTGTTGCTTTAGCACGGGTTCAAAGTTCTTAGCACGAAAAACGACACCGTGATATTGAATTTCCTCCGATGCCCTTTGTAACGCAATTTTCGACAATTCCAAGGATCTCCTGTTTCATTTTTTGTTTTTCCTTTCCGCGCGAAAAAAGATTCGCTGAAACGAGAAATTATATCGACACCCAGGCGTCGATCAATTCTTTCTTTTTTTCCCTCTTTTAAAACAACTAAATTTTGTAACAGAGGCGAAGAGAGACGATTTCAACTGGATACGAATGGTTCTAATTCAAGATGGTTCTAATTCAAGTGCAAGTATTCAAGTTGCTGTTTCTTTTTTGAAAAGCTACTCCTTCGGTGTTGCAATAATTTTATTTCGCGAAATCGTTTTGATGAATAAATATAGAAACGATTTCCTTGTAAAGGACGACGGTAAAGAATGGTTAAATTTCGTATCACTCCGGAACCTAAATTATAACTTCTCCAATTATGTATACTATATTATCGTTCTCGAGGTTCCAACGATGTTTCAAATCCACCATTATTTATCAATAAATATATAATGGGTAAAGTTATTGAAAAAGCAATCGAATTGGAAAGAACATATAGAAAGAAATTGGAAATTATTTCCTTTAAACGTTCGTAACTTTGAATTAAATGCACGAAGTGCGAAAATTCTACCACGTTTTATACACGATACGTTACTCTTTTTACGTTAAAGATAAAACGAATGGTAGAAATGGAATGTTTAAAGCGAACAATCTGCAATTTCTCGAAACATTTATATTTCACCTTATATTACTTTTTACCAGGATTACTTTCCGCTTCGGTTGCTTTTTTAATAACTTTCCTATCGTATTTTTTCCTCGTCATTTCTTTTTCCACGTGGATTGTGTACGATTTAATAAAATTTGAAGAAGTTGCAAATAAAATGTTGCATTGACGCATCGTTGGTCCTTAAGCTTTTGACGAACGAAGCTAGAGGTTCGAAAATTTTGCTGTTCGAACAGAAACGATTGATTTACTTGTGAAAATTAAAAGTTATGTGTTAGGTTTCGATTTCTACGTTATATATAGATATCTCTATTTATGCAAACAGAAGGACGATATAAAATCGACTGCACAAGTTGCATTCTATATTAACGTGACCACGTGTAAACAATTTGAAGTTCATACGAGATATCGAGGTGGTCATCAAAGGGTTAACGGGTTACTAAAGACTTTTCAGCGTAGCCTTGCTAATTTTGAATATATTACCTTTCTATGATCATGATTATTATTAACCCATTTTAAGATGGATATTATATATACTTCGTAATCCAAAGATTACGATATCGCAATTTTTTCTCAAATGAATATTCAGACTTTGTTAATAACCAATAGGAGTTCTAGAGCATTAATTAAGTAAAAAAATATTCAGACTCTTAAACTGACTCACCGCATCGGATATAACTTACGACGCTTTGCTTTCAAACTCCTAAATGGTTCTTCTTTCTTCCCGTGAAATATTATCAATGTTTCATTTAAACATCCCTCAGAAACCATTCTCTTTTAAGCGAAGAAAAGCATCGTACTCTATATACACGGCCGATTAAACCGGCTGAACAGAATTTTCATTAATGTAAACAAATATCAACAGTTTCAAATTTCTTCGGTTCTTATTATCGATTTACTTTCGACACTCTTCTTTGCGTTCAATTCACCCCTGTCTTTCCTTTTCTTTCCGCACCGAATGGGTTAATTCCCGTTTAATAAATAAATGTCATCGGATCGTTGGATTTTGTGTAAAAAATGTCTGTAGCGACGGAACGAAGTCGTTTATAGACTCGCAGAAGAGGTAACGTTTTTTTTTGCCCTTTGTAAATTTAAGAAGCTATGCGTCACTCTGTCAACGATGGTGGGAAAATTACCCTATAGATTTAACGAAGAGGATTTACACGGTGATCCATCCATGGCATTGAGCTATACACACCGTCCGCAAACGCTTGAAACTCCATTCAAGAAGTTTCCCCCAAATTATACCTTGCCATTCTAGATATCTATCTTGCTTTCGAGACTTGATAAACTGGAATACGCTTGCTTATTCAGCACTCCAACGGTTTCACAGGCGTGTAAGCTTTCGTCACGGGCAACGCTTTTTTGTTCCGATTTTTTATCGCCCTTAGCGGGATACCCGCTCGAAAGCGAAGCCCGAAAAATGGGCTGCTTTGGCGGATATTTTTCCTTCCATACGGAAAGATTTACGTATACTACGTATACCAATTGTACATTTATATACTTAGTTTATTATACACTATAATTATTACCCAGCAATCAACGCTAAACCAGTCATCGACGTGTCTTACGATTTTAATTGCAAATTAACGTTCTAATTTACAATTAAAGTCATCTATGATCTTTCCTACGAACTACAATCGATTATATTTTGTTTGATATTTGTTATAACGACGATTCAACTTGTTAATAATTAACAATGTAGAAAGCGTCGATTACAAACATACTTAATGCTTTGCCAACATTTTCGCGTTGCCACGTTAGACAGTGACAAATGATGAATTTATTCGGAATGATATTTGAATAACATTTTATTCGAAGCACTTATTGGAACTGTTATTTGAATAATATTTCTTTCGAAGAACTTATTCGAAATGCTATTTGAATAAAACTTTATTCGACGAACTTATTGGAAATGTTATTTGAATAAAATTTCGTTCGAAGAATTTATTCGGAACGTTATGCGAACAGAATTTTATTCGAATGATTTACAAGTTATTCGAATAAAATATGGCCAACTCTGTGGTCTAGTAATAAGGAATCTTTCCTTTAACCTTCAAGAGGTGACCAAGTTTTTAACAATAAAATAGACTAGTATAATATATTGTATATATACAATATAACATATTGTGTATAATATATTATATTATACACGGTATAATATATTGTATTGTAGGCAAAAAGAAGAAGAAGTAATTAGAGGCCGGATGTTTGAGAACCGACTCGACCGAAATCGGGACCTCGGGTTTACGATGCGTCGTGACCTTTAGCTAAATTTTAAAGAGAGATGGCCACATCATAAACCCTGTCCCCGTAGTAAAAGACAAGACCGAGGCGGTCCCAGGGTGCACATCTTCCCCACCAGTGTCTGTACTGGAAAGGGACAGAATTATTGTCTTCATAAGCTTCTAGGCGGCACAAGGCCCCAAGCTTTGCTGTACCGAGGCGTTAGCCTATACCAGCGGCGGGAAAGGGACATTGAGAGGTGTGTTTTTGGAAAAACATCTAATTGGCGGAGGCGAAAACGCCTATTCTAAGGAAAACGGTTAAAACCCCGATACGCGGGCGAAAGGAATAGAGTCTGCTGAAAATACAGAACACTGGAAGGTTTAACCTGTGTATTTCTACGTGGTTTTTTTTATCTTACCGTCATCTCCGAATCCCTGAGACGCCATTCCTCGAAGATCCTTCCTACAGTATATATATTGTGTTTCTACTATTCAATATATGTGTGTATATTCACTTTTTAGCTATTTCTTATCGGCAACATAGGTCGTTGCCTATATAGCTGAATTCTGTGAGCAACTGTATTTCGACATTCTAGTCTCGAGATACGCTCTCGCGTCGATCGACCATCGTCTCACGGACCAATTACCTTTTATGCTTTTATTAGAGATTCGAATACACCGCGGGGAGTTCCACGATCTGCTCGCGAATTATTTGATTCGTTATCGTTCGGAATGAACTTCAGGAATGAACGGGCTGAATCTTTTCCCTTGCATCTTTATTGCGCGATCAAATTTAACGGAAACGTAGATAAGTGGATAAGCAAATGCGCTCTATGCGATAGATATCGTAAAAGGAGCCTTAAGGATACGAGTTTCGGAATAATTTAAGTCGCTCCGTTGATATCGCGTCGCCATTCGCGTATATCGCAGCGGTATTTTCTATCCCTTTGCAGGAAAGGTTTCCTTCATTAAAAACAAACATCCGAGTTTCACGCGAGCGAACTATAACAAAGTAGCGCAATAATGCTCGCAAGACGCCGTTCAAACATTTATTAACCCTTTGCGTACGAGTGTCTGCAAATAGCTGCCTAATCGTTTTCTGGGCGCAAGTCCATTTTTAAATCAAAATAATTCAATTAATATCGATAATGAACGTGTGGCGGCTCTCCTGCACCCACCACTAGAGGGACATAGGAAATAGGCTTTCTCGAAAGTACTCGCTCCAACTACCTCGTCCATATATATACCGCCTTTAACCTTCCTTCCAATATCCCAAGTCTAAGGCAGGGCCTGCTAGGTAGCCGCACTGATGAGTCCACTAGCAGGCCCAGGACGAAACGCCAACACCCTTCCTTTTCCTATTCTATCCCCTCTCTACAGCCCCACAAATGCTTCAAAGTTTTGGGTATCTGATCGCTTTGAATTCGATAGTTAGGAATCTGAAGGTTTGGAAATAAAGGCCAAAATACTTTCTTAAGTGTTATCATTCCTCGTCCGCAAAGGGTTTAAAGCCACGTCTTTTATCGTAACTCGCAATCGGTGAATCTACTAGGAAATTTCTTTCTCGGAATTTTTCTCTCTCCTTTCTCTTCGTTCAAAAATATTATCTTGTGAGCATTGAAAGCATCACGTATCTCGGAGATGAGAAAATTTGTTCTCCTTTGAAAGAAATGCGGATTGAACTGGCAAAATTAAATAAAAATCTTCGATTCGGATTTTTAAGGGAATCGATGCGTGTCTTCATAGCAGCGCCAACGAAGTGCAAAGGATTAACGAACTCGAGGAGACGAAGAATCTTGTTGGCTTCGATGTTAACAATAATTACGGTTCCTGTCTTGTATTTGTTACGGTAGACACTGAATTTAGGACACGACAGAATCAAATGGTCTATCGAGGTTGGTATACGACGTAATTCACACATCGGGACCGATCCTTTATCGAGTAACGTAGGAGTGGGAAAGTTTGGCGTGTCCAGTGATTGGAAGTTTCTTTGCGCAGTTTGTCTAACGATAGCGTGATCAAGATTATTTCGCGAAAATTAATCTATCGCGTAAGAATCGATATGCGTTTAGGAAGTATGTATGAAAAGCTACGATGCGTTGATTTAACCCATTAGGGATCAACGTCGCGTTAAACGCAACATTTTATTCGTAGTCATTTCGAACTTTATAAAATTGTACAACTTACGCGGACGAGGGAATAATAATGAAAAAATTATTATACAAATGGCTGGATGGTCTTTCTGCAAGTACATTGATAAAAATGGAATTCAGCGATAGAAATTGATGATAAAAGAAATGTTGCGTCAAAATACGTTGCTCCTTAATTGGTTAATATCTACTAGCAGGTTTATTTCACGCAGAGAATTTTTCTCCCTCCTTTCTCTTCGTTAAAAGATATTCAGGGATTTCTTTCGTTCCTCGAATAGGAGCAGGGGTAAAAATTTCCCCACAACCTCGGGGATCCTTCTCTTCTAATCCCTTAATCTATGCACGGGGATTATGTATTTTGTCCCCATTAATAAGTCTGTTGAAAATCCGAGATTACGATTACTGTCACTGTTCCTATAACTGTCACATGAATTCGTTTATTCAATAACAAAGTAACGTTAAAGATATTGTACATTCGTATACGCTTGATATTTATAAATAAATATTAGGAGGTAAATGTGCTGTTGAACATTAAAACGCGACCAATATAAATATAAAGTATGGAGGATACGAGAATATATTGCTCGTCACGCGACATAATATCTGTATCCATATGCACCGATAACTAGGATAAATGATCCACGTACTGTCACTGTTCCTATAGCTGCCACTTGAATTCGTTTATTCAATAACAAAGTAACGTTAAAGGCATTCTATATTCGTGTACGCTTGATATTTATAAATAAATATTAGGTGGTAAGTGTGCTGTTGAACATTAAAACGCGACCAATATAAATATAAAGTACGGAGGATAAGAGAATATTTTGCTCGTTACGCGACATATCTGTATCCATTGAACACCGATAACTTGGATAAATGATCCACGTACTGTCACTGTTCCTATAGCTGCCACTTGAATTTGTTTATTCCATAACAAAATAACGTTAAAGGCATTCTATATTCGTGTACGCTTGATATTTATAAATAAATATTAGGTGGTAAATGTGCTGTTGAACATTAAAACGCGACCAATATAAATATAAAGTATGGAGGATACGAGAATATATTGCTCGTCACGCGACATATCTGTATCCATTGAACACCGATAACTTGGATAAATGATCCACGTACTGTCACTGTTCCTATAACTGTCACCTGAATTCGTTTATTTAACCTCTTAGGCACTATGCGCCACTATAGTGGCTTTCGCGGATGTCATCTTTCTGTACGACGCACCACTATAGTGGCTTTAATTGTTGAAGTATTTATAAATTGTTAAAGTTAAAATGCGTGTATCATATCTTTAAGAAAAATTATAATTTAATCATCAAGCACTTCATTCCAATGTACTCGTGTAAAGAACAGCATTATCCGTCACACATTGCAGTGCCGTATCATTTACACGTAATTCGCGTTGAACTCTGCCGTACAGAGAAACAACCCCGCGCAAAATTCAGCCGTACCTAAGAGGTTAATAGCGAAGTAACGTATAAAGAATGGTAAGTGAGCAAATTTTTCATACTAAAGGAGGGTATTAAAAAATGCCCATTTTTGGCATCGCCTGGAAATGAAAAATTCACGCAGGATATTTTAGAGTGTAGTAAACTTCGGTTTACGTAACAACGCATAAACATTGTATACTCGTTTACAGTTAATATTTATAAATAAATATTGGGAGGTAAATGTGCTGTTGAACATTAAAACGCGACCAATATAAATATAAAGTATGTAACGCGTTATAATTCAATAAGGCGCGATGTTTACTATATATCTTTTATCTGTTACACAAACTGACGCGTTAATATATGTAAAAACGTGTTTCTATTTAAATGAAAAGCTTTCAAGTGACAGTAATAAAGACATTGGACTTTGTTGTACATTTTCAATTACGTAGCAATGAATTTATTATATCGAACGTATAAAAAAGATGTTCATAAATAAAAGAGACGTTGAACAATCGTATGCTCGAAACTGGAACGATCTTTATGTTAACGACGTTCTAAAATAGTTAAATGAAGTTACGCGCGTACGTGGCACATCTACCCTGTATCGCGGAGGCGTAAAGTCGAATTTTCCGGCCCATTGATACCATCGACAGGCTTCCCTCGGGAACTCAATTCACTGAAATACTTCCTAACGCTCTGTGTCATCGGTTTATTCTCAAACTTCTCTGTTTTCGCCGCTTATGCAACCTATCGAAAGGTTAAGGGTGTGCGATATATCCCGACTGGGACTGGAATTTTTCTCGAGATATCAAATCGGACGGGATATCAAAAGTTTCGAGATTCTCGAAAATATCCGCGATTTCAGACATTTTCAGGATTCTCGATGCTTCGAAGAACTTCGAGACGCTATTTTCGTGTTCCTTTTTGCTAAACATTAGGTTGTTGCATACGAAGTGGCCGATTTTACGTGGCCCGAAGTTTTCCAGTCGGTTAATTAACAGTAACGCTAAACGCGATTTACTGTACTTCATGTATATATATTATTACAAGGTTTGGACAAATGATAGTCGATTGTGAGCTCGCCTAGTGACAACGCGCGTGTACAAGTTAATAAAGTACGCTGTACGAAAGGTAAGGTATACTACGATTTCTAGCCACTTTCCACATCCATCGCTTCCAACAACCGTCGAAGCGGAATGCCAATTCAACCAATTCAAGATCTAAATGAATAAGACCTATAAGCGATTCGCTTCAAACGCTATAAGAAAGGGAAACTGCGATGGGAGCCGGAAAATTCTATTCGAACGAGTCGTAAACTGCACGTGGTGTTTCGTTCACGTTCGACTTGGCCCGAACGAAGAAGAAAGGCGACGCGTATCGCGCGTAGTAAAAGGAATATCGCCCGTGAACAACTACTGAGAGAGAGAAAGAAAGAGAGAGTTTACGCGTCGCCAACACTTTTTCCTGTCGTGGCGTAGTTGGCTGCTCGAAACGCGAGGCCTCCTGTGCTCGTTGAATTTATGGTTGCACAAGATACACCGTCGCCTCGTCGTGGAAAAGGCGAAGGCGGATCGCTTTTTGCGGGACAAAATACAAGGGAAAACGCGGCAATGGACAAAAGGCGAAGTTACGCTTCGAGGTGAAAAAGAATCGGACCATCGAGAAAGACGGCGATGAAACCTGCTGTCGATGGATCGTGAAAAAAAAAATAACCGTGATAGATTACCCGAGTGAGATTTAAATTGATTTCGGTCGGATACTGCGATGTTGAATTCTGGAAAGAACGGATTCTGTGTAAGGTGATCCATAAGATGCGTTTTGCTTTCGTTACGCTTAACATTTCAAGTTTAGAGACGGTTGCAGGAGTTCGGAAACTCCTCTGTAACTATAATACTGTTCGCGATTGAAACAGGCTTTGGTTAAGCTTTTAGTTACGATAGGATTAAACCGCGAACGAAGAATTGAATTGTAATACTAACTAACTATATACGTATAATATATATATAATATATATTATGTGTATGTATGGGGGATCGGAGAATGATTGGACACGGTTAGAAAAAGAGAAATAATATATTTAGTTTGTAATACAAAAATCAGAAAGAAAAATATTGACGTCGCACGTTTTCCTTTAGTCCCTCTAGTCTCCCCTTTTCTTTTGTCCCAATCCACTGCCCTCTCGCGGGATTCACGTCCCGCAAGTGTATATAATAAATAACTATAATATGGCGAAAGTAAATCAAAATTTGAAATCTTGGTTTTTGAGGAAATAGGGTAAATGACCCACTTACTGTCACTGCTCCAACCTGGAACGATCTTTACGTTAATGACGTTCTAAAACAGTTAAATAATGTTACGCGCGAGCCTTAAAGTGGCAGTACGTGGTAAATACATTTACCCTATATGCGTGTCTCTGATAACGACAACTTTGACAAGGATTGCATTTGTTACGAATCCCTTAATCAAACTTAGAAGATTCTAAACAGAGGAGAGTGAAGTTGAGTTTGCATACGTTATGAAAAATTGCATATCCTCGTTGCTTCGATTGATACTCGATGTTCCCTTCGTCGATACATTTAATTACACAGAGTGGACCACGCATGGTAGCCAATGTTCCAGAAGAGACAGTTGCACCGCAACTTATTCATGGGAATACTAATGTAATTCCAGAAGAGTAACCACAGCTTTATTGGAATCATCCGTCTTCCAGTTTCCGTAACTTGGAAATCAGCCTTCAATAATAATTAACGCTCCTCGATTTTTAAGCGAACCGACGTGCAATTTCGTTGAAAAGGACAAAACTTTAAAGTACTTGCTTCTAAAGGCGCGATTCCACTGAGGCAACGCTAACAAGAAAGGTTTCGCAAGCGTTTACCATCGAGCGATGACCATTTTCTTAATATCGTTACCTTTTAAGCAAAACGATATTTTGGAACGCGGACGTGAGAAAACGTTCCACTTTTGTTTAAACAATTTTTTCATAGACCGAATAATTTTCGAAATATCGAGGAAGATATATATGTTTTATTCTGAATATGGAATGGTTGAAGATGCTACAAAGATTCGTTTCACATTCTATCGCAGGTATTTGCCCAAATGATGATTAAAAAAGTTATGGGATCCATGCGACTCATGTTTACGGTATGAAGCGAATCAGAAAACGTTTAACACTTCAGCGACGATGTTTGCGCATGGTGCGCATCTTAATGCTATTTCGCGTGTCAGAAGTTGTTTTGCATATACTTGTTACGGTAAATGTGATTAATCCGGCGATCATGTATAATTACCGGTTATTATATATAATCATCACTAAGTTTGGTAAATGTGACGAATTCTTGAATATTTATCAAATTAACCGGCGAGTTTATATAATTCCCAACTCGTAACGGCGAATGTGATAGAAAACCACTGTTTCCTTTCTTAGCGTTCATAATATTAACTAAATTGGAGTTAAAACGCTCGAGTATACCAGCGATCGTTCAATATTTTATAAAATACGAGAGGGTAGCGAGGAAACGTTTAGCCGGCGCGAAATGGGAAATACTACTGTAGGAGTCGGCACTAGTCGAGCGGAATCGTGGACAAAGTCCGATCGCGACACGTGCGCGTTCGGCGCTCGGCGAAGGGACTGCGTAAGAAAAAAAGAGAGTGCATTCGACATCGACAAAGCCGCCAAGAACGAACGGTAACGGACTTTTATCACATTCGCCATTACGAGTTGAGAATTACATAAACTCGCCGGTTAATTTGATAAATATTCAAGAATTCATTACATTTACCAAACTTAGTAGTGATTATATATATAATAACCGGTAATTATACATAATCACCGGATTAATCACGTTTACCGTAACATATTCACCGTACAGATTCTCGTGCGGTCGAACTTTGTCTTCGACTGGATTTACAAAAGTTTCAAGACTATCGTACGAAGTCGAGTCACGTTAAGATTACAATAAAATACGGTACATTAAATGCAATCAAATGCGCCGAAAGAAAGCGAGAAATTTGCATCGACCCCTCGAAGGGTTAAAGTGCAAGGGATTAAATTCGAAAGAAATTAAATTACGCAAAATATGCCGCAACGTTTCTGGAATAATTGTTACGAGAGAAAACTAACGATACCGCGAAGAGGCAAAAGTTACACACGTAAACGTAAGTCGAGAAAATCCGAGTTTTAAAACTTGCTCGAGGGAACGAACACGTTCGCGACAATAATGCATACGGAATAATAATCGTAAAACGGAGTCGAAATGTGTTACGGGTGTTTTACAACTTTTCTTTTAATTCTCATCAGGTCGAGGAGATCGTTACTCCGTCCCGGTTACACCCACATTTATAATCCTCACCAGGTTCCCGTTCTTTTCCCACGGGGGACGGAGTCAGAAATTTCCTGAAAATATTACGTCTCACAGGCCATTAAGGCTTTGCGGGTCACCAACGTGATTCTCTTATCATCGCCGCTCCGCATCGATTTTTACGGCCGGATTTCACCGTAAAATACTTCACCAGGGGAAGCTGTTCTTGCGCGTGCAACGATATGGTAACACATGGCCTAAGATTGCGATCGTCACTCGCGAAACTCCCTCTCACGTTGTACATATTGTAATTGGGAGACACCCGGCTGCCTTTTAGCTTCCATTTATCCTCGATTCTTATTCAACCCGCCGCACCCTCCTTGCCAGTGGGACTGAATTAACCAATGGACGAGTAAGAGGAATGTCGAAGGGCCCGAATTCAATCGCTCGTGAAAATTTATATATATTTAGTTCCTTTTTATTATCCCAAGTGGCAAAATTATGTTGTCTCACTGGTGTTGAAATTCGCCCGCGATACAGCAGAGTGGAATTACATAGGGAACAATTAATTCGCTCAGCAGGGTAAACGTACCGTGTACTGCCACTTTAATCCCTTGCATTACAATAAGGAATCACACTCGTTCGATGAATTATGGTGTAGATTTGACAGAAATGGGTACCATTAACGGTGACATTGAATTTGAACTTTAATTTTAGATTTATATTATAATACTCGAAGTTATAGAATGAAAATTGATAATAATATTCATTTAATTCATACGTAACATGATATAAAAATAGTAACTAGCTGAAGCTAGCATGCGTAAGTAATAAAATAATCGTAGCGTAAGGGGTTAAGGTTCGCGCGTAACTTTATTTAACTATTTTAGAACGTCGTTGACGTAAAGATCGTTCCACTTTGAAGCATAATGTTGTTCAACGACTCTTTTGTTTATGAACATCTTTTATATACGTTTAATATAATAAATTTATTACTACGTGATTGAAAATATACAACAAAGTCCACGGCCCTTCGTACTGTCACTTGAAAACTTTTCATTTGAATCGAAACACGTTTTACTTATATTAACACGTCAGTTTGGGTAACATATACAAGATATATAGTAAACGTCGCGCCTTATCGAATTATCGCACGTTCATATCACACGTATTTAAACGAGAAGCTTTCAAGTGACAGTAAGAAGGACCGTGGACTTTGTTGTACATTTTCAATTACGTAGCAATGAATTTATTATATATTGAACATATAAAAAAAATGTTCATAGATAAAAGAGCGATTGAACATTGTTATGCTTCAAACTGGAACCATTTCTACGTTAAATACGTTCTAAAATAGTAAAACGTGTTCCGATTTAAATGAAAAGCTTTCAAGTAACAGTACGAAGGACATTGGATTTCGTTGTTCATTTTCAATTAAGTAGCAATGAATTCATTATATATTGAACATATAAAAAAAATGTTCATAGATAAAAGTGCGATTGAACAATGTTATGCTTCAAACTGGAACCATTTCTACGTTAAATACGTTCTAAAATAGTAAAACGTGTTCCGATTTAAATGAAAAGCTTTCAAGTGACAGTACGAAGGACATTGGATTTCGTTGTACATTTTCAATTAAGTAGCAATGAATTCATTATATATTGAACATATAAAAAAAATGTTCATAGATAAAAGTGCGATTGAACAATGTTATGCTTCAAACTGGAACCATTTCTACGTTAAATACGTTCTAAAATAGTAAAACGTGTTCCGATTTAAATGAAAAGCTTTCAAGTGACAGTACGAAGGACATTGGATTTCGTTGTACATTTTCAATTAAGTAGCAATGAATTCATTATATATTGAACATATAAAAAAAATGTTCATAGATAAAAGAGCGATTGAACAATGTTATGCTTCAAACTGGAACAATTTCTAGGCTAAATAAGTTCTAAAATAGTAAAACGTGTTCCGATTTAAATGAAAAGCTTTCAAGTGACAGTACGAAGGACATTGGATTTCGTTGTACATTTTCAATTAAGTAGCAATGAATTCATTATATATTGAACATATAAAAAAAAATGTTCATAGATAAAAGAGCGATTGAACAATGTTATGCTTCAAACTGGAACAATTTCTAGGTTAAATAAGTTCTAAAATAGTAAAACGTGTTCCGATTTAAATGAAAAGCTTTCAAGTGACAGTACGAAGGACATTGGATTTCGTTGTACATTTTCAATTAAGTAACAATGAATTCATTATATACTGAACATATAAAAAAAATGTTCATAGATAAAAGAGCGATTGAACAATGTTATGCTTCAAACTGGAACCATTTCTACGTTAAATACGTTCTAAAATAGTAAAACGTGTTCCGATTTAAATGAAAAGCTTTCAAGTAACAGTACGAAGGACATTGGATTTCGTTGTACATTTTCAATTAAGTAACAATGAATTCATTATATACTGAACATATAAAAAAAAATGTTCATAGATAAAAGAGCGGTTGAACAATCGTATGCTCGAAACTGGAACGATCTTTACGTTAAATACTTTCTAAAATAAGTTAAATAACGTCACGAGCGAACCATAAAGTGGCAATAATTCGTGCATCTACCCTATAAGAATGGATGATCTATTCCATGCTTCGTCGATGTTGTCGGTGTTGACACTTGAACGTGCCGTTTTATTCATTTCACTTGCGTCACGGTGCTGTTTTAACGGTTACCTTTATCGCGGCGAAACGTCGTCAAGCGTGATCGCGGTGCATAATTAAACGCTTCGGCCGTAAAGACACACGGCCCGCGGTGTACGCGTCGCATAGAAAAAAAGAATATGAAGAAAGCAGCAGAGGAAATGTGGAACAAACGGCGCGCAATGCAACCGTGTTTAACAGGATGAACGTTACTGCCTGCGTAACTGGTGAACGACGTAAAGCTGCGTGATTCACTGCAAATTTGTAGGTTCGCAGTGTTGCGCCGATTTAGCGCGTTGTTTACGCCTTCTGACAATTAACTTGAAAACCGTCCCAACGAGTCGAAGTTGTAAACGTTTAAATCGAGCAAGGCCCGATGCACATGACCAATCCGATCTCGCCCCGATATCGCATCTGTGATTCGCCAGAATTGTATTTCTCACGATGCAACGCACAATTTTTAGTTGCATGCGTTTGATTTTTAAGAATTTGGAAATTCAAGACGCGAAATCTTCGAGCTTTCGGACTGTAAGTTATTGAATTTACAAGCTTTGGAATATCCAAGCTTTTGAATTTTCAAGCCTTGGAATTTTCAAGATTTTGAATTACAAGTCTTCGAGAATTCAAAGCCTTTGGATTTTTAAGCTTGACAATTCTAAGCCATCAAATTTCAGAAATTTCGGATATTGCAGCTTTCAAATTCAAAGTCTTCGAATCTTTGAACCTCTAATTTTCAAGCTTTCGAATTCTAAGTCATTAAATTGTTAAGCTTCTAAAGTTCTAAACTTTAAAATATCCAAGCCTTTAAACTTTCAAGCCTTGAAATTTTCAAACTTTTGAATTCCAAGCTTTTGAATTTCCGAACCCTCGATTTTTCAAGCTTTTGAGTTCTAAGTCATTAAATTGTTAAGCTTCTAAAGTTCTAAACTTTAAAATATCCAAGCCTTTAAACTTTCAAGCCTTGAAATTTTCAAACTTTTGAATTCCAAGCTTTTGAATTTCCGAACCCTCGATTTTTCAAGCTTTTGAGTTCTAAGTCATTAAATTGTTAAGCATCTAAAGTTCCAAACTTTAAACTTTCAAGCCTTGGAATTTTCAAGCTTTTGAATTCCAAGCTTTTGAATTTCCGAACCCTCGATTTTTCAAGCTTTTGAGTTCTAAGTCATTAAATTGTTAAGCATCTAAAGTTCCAAACTTTAAACTTTCAAGCCTTGGAATTTTCAAGCTTTTGAATTCCAAGCCTTTGAATTTCCGAACCCTCGAATTTTCAAGCTTTCGAGTTCTAAGTCATTAAATTGTTAAGCATCTAAAGTTCCAAACTTTAAACTTTCAAGCCTTGGAATTTTCAAGCTTTTGAATTCCAAGCCTTTGAATTTCCGAACCCTCGAATTTTCAAGCTTTTGAGTTCTAAGTCATTAAATTGTTGAGCTTCTAAAGTTCTAAACTTTAAAATATCCAAGCCTTTAAACTTTCAAGCCTTGAAATTTTCAAACTTTTGAATTCCAAGCTTTTGAATTTCCGAACCCTCGATTTTTCAAGCTTTTGAGTTCTAAGTCATTAAATTGTTAAGCATCTAAAGTTCCAAACTTTAAACTTTCAAGCCTTGGAATTTTCAAGCTTTTGAATTCCAAGCTTTTGAATTTCCGAACCCTCGATTTTTCAAGCTTTTGAGTTCTAAGTCATTAAATTGTTAAGCATCTAAAGTTCCAAACTTTAAACTTTCAAGCCTTGGAATTTTCAAGCTTTTGAATTCCAAGCCTTTGAATTTCCGAACCCTCGAATTTTCAAGCTTTCGAGTTCTAAGTCATTAAATTGTTAAGCATCTAAAGTTCCAAACTTTAAACTTTCAAGCCTTGGAATTTTCAAGCTTTTGAATTCCAAGCCTTTGAATTTCCGAACCCTCGAATTTTCAAGCTTTTGAGTTCTAAGTCATTAAATTGTTGAGCTTCTAAAGTTCTAAACTTTAAAATATCCAAGCCTTTAAACTTTCAAGCCTTGGAATTTTCAAACTTTTGAATTTTCCAAGCCTTTGAATTTCCGAACCTCTAATTTTCAAGCTTTCGAATTCTAAGTCATTAAATTGTTGAGCTTCTAAAGTTCTAAACTTTAAAATATCCAAGCCTTTAAACTTTTAAGCCTTGGAATTTTCAAGCTTTCGAATTCTAAGTCATTAAATTGTTAAGCACCTACATTTCCAAACTTTAAAATATCCAAGCCTTGGCATTTTCGAGCTTTCGAATTTGAAGCCTTTGAATTTCCAAGCGTTTCAATCCTAAGTCATTAACTTTCGAAGTTTTTGAATTTCCAAGCTTTGGAATATCTAAGCTTTTCAGTATCCATCAACCTAATAACAATGCCACAGTGTCAGCGCAACGATATCGTATTGCTAGCGTGCAGAGCGTGTTCAATCCACGAAACTGAAACAAAATTCGCGCCTCGTTGTTGAAGATTCGGCTACAAAATGAAGAGGTAATAGCGAATTACTGCAACGAAGAACGAAAACTTCAAAACACCGCCGACAATAAATACACCGTTCCACGATAGCAATTTATGCGAAGAAGCTGCCAATAAATAACGTAGAAAGAAGGATGCGTTTAATTGCCTCTTCGCGAAGTTGGCGGATGCTACTTTAAAACCGTACTAAACTCGAGAAAAAAAAAAGCAGACGGATATTTCTATTTTCTCCTGCGAAGGGAGGATATCCTATATTCCTGGATATTTCTGTTGCACGGAAATGACGCGCAGCGAATGAAAAAGATAAAAAAAAAAAAGGGAAAAAAAGGAGAAATATGACTGCAAAGAGATAGATAGTGGAGGAGGGGTGTAGGCGATAGTTGCGAGGCGAACGAGAAAAAAAAAAGAAGCGCGCGTGCGTCAGCTGAGAATGAAAGCGGGAAACGCGAAAAAGTATAACGAGAATGCATCTTTCCGATGGTTCGATTTTTCTTCTTATATTTCTCACCTAGTGCACAGCGCTGCTGCCACCCACGCCACGATGCAAAGAAACGTCGCTCTGGCCTTCGTGCACATGTATCTGTGGGAGAATAGAAATAGATTCAAACGTTATGGATACACGGACGAGGAGATTTGATTAACGCTAAAACCATCGACGAAGCATAGGATATAGACTATACTCCGTCGAACGAGAACTGGCAGGAAATATAAACAGTTGCATGCGAGCGACGCGTGATCAGAAAAGGTCCGAAACGTAATATCCAGATCCTTACGCGGTAGAGAAAGAAGCTACGTTTCTAAACAAGATTTAATCGCTCTCTATATTAATGTAATATTGTTTGCTTTTTTTTTACATTTTCCCGTAGTCATTTCAAAGAAGGTCCTTTTCCCCTTCCCTTTCCCTAATTTCAAGTTAAAGAAAGACAAACGTTGTGTTGCATGACTAACCCACCGATACCATAGATATTGTATCGCCCCGCGACAAACACGACACAAATTATCCTGCGATAAACATCTTGACTCATAGATTCCAAATTCCTAACCAGCTAGCTTCCCGCACCCGATTATACTCATCTTGCCCCTTTTGCACTCTGCCCTTATGCCGACCATTTCCAATAGTATATATATCACTATTTTTAACCAGCGCGGGTCAATTCTCTGTAGTTCGTACTTGCGTGCGGAACTTACCGCTTACGAACAAAAACCTTCGAGCCTCTCTAAGAAGTTGCGTTTCATTCCTCAATCCGGAATCCAACAGTTGTTCCTGACCATTCCACGGCGATAGCGTGCACATTTGGAAACCATTAACCCTCATGTTGGCAAACCTAAGGTAACTGAACCAAGTTTAAGATCGAGCTGATCTAAGCGTGAGCTTGAATACTCCGAGGGTTAAAATTTGACCCCGGGCTGTGTAAGAGTTATGTGAGGGCCCTTCTCAAGAACCGCTAAAAAGCGTCCCTGAGCATCGACGTTCGGCAGCCACTTATCTGCGGCCCCAGCGTCGATCACGTGAACTTTTTGTTTATATTTCCTGCCAATTCTCGTTGCACGGAGTATAGGGTAAATGACCCACGAACTGTCACTATTCCTATAATTGCCGCTTGAATTCGTTTATTTAATGTACGAAGAATCGTAATTTAGCAAAGTAATGTACAAAGAATCGTAAGTAAATAAATTTTTATACTAATTTTGGACTTTGAAGAGTTTCATCATTTTTCTTTGTTCGATACGAATAGGTATACTTCAGTTGCCGGTGGTTTTAGCGTTAATTTAGGAATAGCACGAGTATAAGTATTTACCGTGACTCGAGAATATATTTGAACGTTTATCGCAAAATATCGGGGTCTAATTTTTTCCAACAAAAGTACATCTTGCCTCAAAAGTCTAAGGACACTGTAAAGTCCTTACTACTCCTACTGTAAAGTTACTTTCAATAAAATTCAGTTCGGTAAATATTGCGGACTTCGAGCTGCATTCGTCGTTTAATAAAATTATTAACCCTGCTACTTGGATCACTTTCTTTTGTATAACGTTCCCTAGTTTTCAGACAAATATAAAAGACTTCTAATCATTATACGTAATCTTAAGTTTCAGTTTTTTATAGCAAAGGCTCCTTTCCCCCAAATTGTAAAATATTTCTAGGCCAAACAGGTTATTATCATTAATTTAAATAAAATTTGGAAGGCCATTGCAGGGTTAATAAAGAATCACACGAATTATTCTCCCATGCATTGGTGACCAAATTGTTTCCAAATTTGAAGTGAGCGTAATAATTGTCCTCAAGACTTTTGAGCACGAGTGTACGTGTACGTTCTTCGCAGCTAAAGCGTTAATCATGGTCGTTAACGACCACGTGGGAGCAGTTAAAGCGTTATTAAATTCATTAAAAAAGATTCAGCGAATTTCGTTACATAAAGGCGAATAATAGCAAGGTAAACGATATTCGCTTTATTTTCCTTCCCCGTTCCGAGCGCACGTGCTTTTCACAGCATGTAAAGGGTTATCCAAAAGTACCTTTAGGATGTTGAATGAGAATATCCGTCAAACGCCATGTTTGTTAGTAAAATAGAGGTGATAAAAAATAAAGATTGAAACAAGAAGGAACGAAGATAATAGAAATAAAAAACAGATTGGAAAAGGGTAAAGCAGAAAGGGAAAGAAAAAAAGTGAAGGTAGGTGTTCGTATACTCTATTTTGGATAACCCCTTTGTCACGCATAATTTCATATGCGCCATAAAACGCACGCCTCATTTTAATCTAAATTTCATCGTCGGCGCACCACGGTGCATCGTCGTATTCGATATCAGAATTGCAAATTTCACGCGATTCCCGAAATTCTCGTCATTCGATCGAGTTCCCCGTCTACGCGTCTCGCATGAGTAGTTTAGTGTACCATTTTTCGTTTCGTTTCGCAACTTGATCGGACTCGAAACGTTTCACGCGTTTACTTATAAAATGTTCCATTGTTTTCTTTTTTTCTATTTACCCAACTCGCAGGGGCTCGCAGATCGCGTAATACCGCTCGAAACTGATCGCCAGGATAGTGAGAACCGATGCATGGGCCACGGTCAACTCGACGAACGGCACTGCTTTACCTGAAATTGGACAAATTTTGTGCGTTAAAGGAAACAGCCATTGAAATTACGTAAACGCGCGATGAGGTATTCGCGAGTGGATCGCGATTCAAAGTTACGAAATAACTAAATTGTAATTGAAAAATAAGTGTATATAGATTTGCATTCCTTAACCCGTTGGCTTACAATGACTATGGTTTAACGTAATGATCTTATGATTATCTAAATACGGCAAATACACGCTGCGTTTCTAATCATTACAATTTTAACTCTAAATATATTTCAAAGCTATAAGGTTAAGATTTATGCAATGAAAATTACGCGTAAAACGTCACGTTTATGTATCCGACAGTGTGTTAAAGTAACAAATGTTCAAGTTAAACTTCTCAGCGACTGAAAAATGAATAGAGCAAAGGGTTAATCTTTTTTTTTTACCTACCAATAATTTCTTAATTTTAATAATTAAATAAAGTAATTTTCCAAAGTATGTTAAAAGTAAGGGGTTAAAGTATGCTTATCGTTAGTTTTGAATTCGCATGGGCCTTCGCGGCTGCCGTAATCCAGAGAAGCATTAAAACGGTTGCGGTCTGACCACTGATTGGGATATTCTACTGATCGATTAGGCGGCTAACGTTCGAAACGCTGCGAGAGTTCGCGTACGCGTATAGATCATTTTCGGACACGTGAAACAATATTAACCCCTTGCACTACGATTATTTTATTACCTACGTATGCTAATATTAGCCGGTTACTGTTTTTATATTTCATATAACTTACAAATTATTTAAATATTGTAGGCAATTTTTACTTAAGAACTTCGAATCTTACAACACCAAGCTAAAATTTCAATTCAAATTAAATTCCACACTCGGTAAAATCTGTTTTTGTTGAATCTAAGCCATAATTCATAGAACGAGTGTGACTCGTCATTGTAGGCCAAAGGGTTAAAGACGTGGAACTATTTAGATAGTTGTTAGCAACTTAATAAACGTTTTATCTCTTAACCGTTGTCATCGGTATCGACAAGAATTAAGGAGATCGAAGCTGCTCCGTTTTGTAGACCCGTAGGCTTAATTATATGGTCGCGTAGCGAATGTAAGAGGGTGAGAGCCTGCCGTAGCAACAATAAAGCCCAAGGAACCAGTACTTGTTAATTTTGCAGCTGGTCAGCACGTGAACCAAAGTAAGAAAAAAGTAACGTTAAACGAATTGATTGTATCTTCCTCGCCTCCCCGAGTTTCGGTCTACAGTTTGTTTTTTAAAAATGTACCATAGGGAAATTATTATAAACGTGGTACGAACACTTATCGACAAAAGTTAAAAAACAAATTAATCGCTTACGAATTTTTGTGTATCCCTTCGCTTCTAAGATTCGTAGGTTAGAATTTACAATAGAATAAAAGTATACTGTTACATACGTCGACGAACAATAAGTTCTTCTACTTTTAATTCAAATCCACGTATCTCAAAAGCCAACGACGACGTAAAGTTTCGCAAATACGTATCATGTTTTTTAACTTTTGTCACGAAGTATATATATACGTTACCAGCCAAAAGTTTGGAGAATCCCCGTCTAGATCGTATCCGTATTAAATCTCATGTTAAACGTTTTATTAGTTGAAAATCAATATTACAAATATTGGCAATAATTTTCTCTACCTTTGTAAATTGTTAATTGAAAAGGATTCGAAGCTAACAGACTTCTAAACCTTTTCCTATTTTCATATTTCCTGTACCCAAATTACGTATCGCTTCCAAGCTTTTTCATACCATTATTTAGTTATAATTCGCGCGGTGAATATTTCACGAATTTAATTCGATGCCCATGGGGTGGCTTAATTTTGCCTCCGGTTTTGTTATTGATATTTGCCAACCGAAAATGATTACCCGACGCATGCGATTGAATGAATAAATTTCACGTGCTTTAATATCCCAATATAAACGCCTCATGGTTAAGTAGTCATTCGACGTGAAAATCATCCCAATTTATAGCCCCCGAATGCAAAACTCGCACGCGACAATGCTTTGACGAAAATACATTTTATAGAAAACTTTCAAAATTTAAATTATCGCCTGATTTCAATCGCTCTCGTTGGCAATTATTCAGGAATTTCCAGCGATTTCACGCTCGAAATCGTTTCTATAACATTTTCGGGCCGATTTTTAGAGTTAACGGATTAAACGTACTCGTAACGTTTCTTCACTCGCATCGTATTTATTAATCTGCGAAATTTCACGGGTCGTTCGTTAATCGACGCGTATAATAATACGTTATTCCAGGGCAACCGGTTAAATTGTTTAATTTTTGCCTTTTTAAATCTGCCACGTTTCTCTTTGGCTCGCTATTTTAAGGTGACCGTTAGATGGTCGAAGAAGCGAAGACTTAATTTCGCGTTCAATAGCCGGGAAGGAAATTTACGATTGAAGATTTACGACTGTCGAAAGGAAGCTTGCCCGACGATCAGGTTGTCGCAATAAACTGGCAAGACACTCTTGGACAGTATTATTTTCCGGTGTACCTTTCTACCATTTATTCGATGTCCAGCATGCCAAGATCGACCAAGAAATCCTTTCCTTTCCCTCTACCACATTTCTCGCAAAGTCCTCGTGTTTTTTCGGTAAACGTTTTCACGTTTAATCGGGCACCGTCCCATTTCAAAGACGAAGTCCCACGACTTCTCTAATCCCTAAATTAACTCGCTGCGTTTCGCCTCCATTAAAGAACGCCTTGATTTCGAAAGAATGCAAATTAATTGCATCTCGAGGCGAAACGAACTCGTCGGATTTGTGGGATAAGTTGTAGAATAAGAGTGTTTCCTTTTAGACGACGCTATGGAATATATTTGTGGCGGCTCTCCTGCACCCACCACTAGAGGGACATACGAAATAGGACATTCTCGAAAGTACTCGCTCCAACTACCTCGTCCATATATATACCGCCTTTAACTTTCCTTCCAATATCCCAACGTCTAAGGCAGGGCCTGCTAGGTAGCCGCCACTGATGAGTTCACTAGCAGGCCCAGGACGAAACGCAACACCCTTCCTTTTTCCTACCCTATCCCCTCTCTACAGCTCCACATATTTAAAGTTGAAGACTAAATAATGACGGTTTAAACAAATGACATGCGGATATAATACATTTGGCGTGACTCTCTCTCTCTCTGTATCGTTAACTCAATTCTTTCTCCCTCTCTTTCTTCGTAAACATGCTCTCTCTTTCTCACTACGTTTTCTCTCTTTCTCTCCCTTAGCTCTCGATAACGACTGACTTTTCTGACGGACATTCTTCATAACAGTATATAAAGGGTTATCCAAAAGTACCTTTAGGATGTTGAATGAGAATATCTGCAAAACTCCATGTTTGTTGGTAAAATAGAGGTGAAAAAAAATAAAAAAATTGAAACGAGAACGAACGAAGATAATAGAAATAAAAAAACAGATTAGAAAAGAGTAAAGCAGAAAGGGAAAGAAAAAAAGTGAAGGTATGTGTTCCTGTAGTCTATTTTGGATAATCCTGTACAATATGGGACTCTCACGTATCGCATTTACACCACAGACTATATAACTATAAACAAAACATTCACACTCATTTAACATTACTCACACACACACACAAACATATATATAAAATCAACACTCACAGGATTTCCCTTCCTGTAACGAAAGTTTTAATTCGAAGAAAAAATACGCAAGGAAGTTGTTTAAAACTGTAAACAAGCTCATCGTGAGAGCATAGGATCGTAGCGGGATTAAAATCTGCATCGCAGTTGCGGATTATTAGAGGGTTGTTTTAGCGTTCTTTATTGCTACGGTTGCATAGATCGGAGACCATATTTTTGGGGTTGGATTTAAGTTCGGAAAACAAAATTAGAAGAAAGTTTCTAATAATAGCGGCTGTAAAGATTCCGGAAGCTCGCGTCGCGCGTAAGCCGCGTAGGATTACGAACCATCTCGTGATCCATTCTACATTCCAAACATTTGCTCTTCACGATTCCTGCGCTCGCTACGAAATTATCTCCGATGCGACGAGAATTGAAATTGTAACAGCGAGGATTAAGTTCACTCTTAGACGACGAATTTTAATCATTTTTTCAACTGCAATGGAAGTAAAGTATCTTTGTACAATTTGGTCACACGTTTTTTTTTTAATCATCCCGCGTGAATGCAAATGGATATTTCCGTTTCCTTCTTTATTTTTTTTAATATTTTCGAACTTAATTCGGATAAGCTACAATTATTTCTTCCATTGTAGGCAATGAAAAATCAGGAATTAGGCGTACAGTTTAAATATAATTATTAATACATAATTATGATAAATATATATATACAGTAAATATGTAAATATATATAAATATGTAAATATATATAAATATATAAATATATATAAATATGTAAATATATATAAATATATAAATATATATAAATATATAAATATATATAAATATATAAATATATATAAATATATAAATATATATAAATATATATAAATATATAAATATATATAAATATATAAATATATATAAATATATAAATATATATAAATATATAAATATATATAAATATATAAATATATACAAATATATAAATATATGTAAATATATAAATATATATAAATATGTAAATATATATAAATATGTAAATATATATAAATATGTAAATATATATAAATATGTAAATATATATAAATATGTAAATATATATAAATATATAAATATATATAAATATGTAAATATATATAAATATGTAAATATATATAAATATATAAATATATATACGATAAATTAATTATTAATAATACAATAAAAATTACCGTTTTTAATGTATTTGGAAATATTGAAGCGAATAAAAAGCATAACAGTATTTAGCTTAAAAGTTGTACTGTAGCTATATACAATATTTAGTGTAAAAGTTATACTACAGCTATATTTAGTATAAAAGTTATACCATAGCTGTAGTATTTAGTATAAAAAGGCTGATTTCATATAGCTGCAATGGTTTCTTTCTTTTTTTTTTTTTTTGAAAGATAGATACTAAATAATTTATATTCGACAAATTCTATTCTTATTTTCGTAGATTCGAATATATTCAAGATAGTCGTCGATTCAATCCGTACAGAAGTAATCCAACTTCCATTCTCTTTACGTCTAAACGACGCCGAACGAGCGAATCGCAGGCGTGAAGCGACCTACTCGTAAAGATTTCTGCCCGTTGGCGAGCAGCGACGTGGAAGATTATTTCAGGCGTCGGCTTCCGCGATTCCGAATATTTATCGTCCAAGCTCCCTGGTCTTTATCAATGGAACATGGACCTCGTTGCGGATAATCTATGGAAATCCTGTGAACCGGAAATCGTACCTTAATTCGCGTCCGATATCGTAACGCGAAGGTCGCTCTTCCGATCCGTTGCCATCTTTCCAACGATAACAGATAATAACAAGATTTTTGTCCTTCGAGACGATACGAAATTCCGTAGCAACGGTTCGCCATCTACTTTCCAACTATTACGGGTCACTTTTCTCTCGTTAGCGAGATACAAAGTTTGCATACGGAAACAAATAAAAAGTTGTTGCAGTTAAAAAAAAAAAAAAATAAAAAATGGACGTTGATGAAGGGAACAGCGAAAAGGATTTCAAAAGGTTATCGCGACGCCCGTCAATGCAGTCACGATCGTAGCGCATATGAAATGTTAACGTTATTGGCATCCATGGGAACGCGCCTGCATAACGCGTCCATTTTGAGGTCCAAGGGACAATGTTGCATCCCTGCTTTTCGCTTCGTCAACGACGTTACCGTTACGCGAAAAAAAAGCACAATTTGTTTTTTTTTCTAAAGGATAGAAGAAAAAATGACAAAGAAAATTTCTATGCAACGATTTCGGAACGCTTTTATAACGACGCGTTATCGAATGCGACCGATCGTTTCTGTTTGAACAACGTCGAACAGCATTTGAACACACCGTAATACGCATCGTATTAAGGTAATTAGCAACCGTAGGATATTTACAATCGACGAACGTAATAACTGCAGAGCAATGAGCCAGAAATACCGACCAATGATTATTGGTCTTACGAACTTTCAACATGCCGCCCACGCGAGTGTTACCCGTAATTTATTAACGATTGATTAAAAGGGCTCCATACGTTATCCATTCGTAGAAGTGAATATTGGGTGGCGAAAATAGTTCCTGCGCATTTGCGCTACGAAGCTTAAGTTAATCTGAAATATTAAGTTGTCTCAAAAGTTCTTTTCTTTGTGCTTAGCTGTTTTAAACAAAATGAATTAAACTTCACGGAATTTGTAGAAAATCGCGTCAGATGTTTCTGAAAAAGAACGAGGAGGGTTTTAACCCTTTGTACATAAAAAGGGTTAAAGAAAGGGTTAACCCAATAACGAGTTACGCTCGTTCTATGAATTATGACACGGGTTAAAGAAAAATGCTTATTACTAAGGATGAAATTTAGTTTGTACGCTAATTTTAATTTTGTATTACAATTAAAGAAAAATTGTGTACAATATTGAAACGATTTGTATTGCGACGTGATGCAAAAATAGTAGTCAACTAATGGTAGCCTGAGTAAGTAATAAAATAATAGTAGGACAAGGGGTTAAAACCAGAATTACTCTACATCTTTTAATAAATCGTGTTGTTTATTAAATTGTGTACATTTAGTATCCAGTGAAAGAGGGAAAGGAACTTTTAAGAGAACTTGATATAAATTCATTTAACATCAGAACTAGCGAAACAGTTAACGCTAGCGTGAATAAAATAAAGGATGCATAAAATCTTTCAACGATTCCTCCACTGTTCCTATTATTGTTACTAAAGAAATATAAAAAATTCAATTTGAATATATTTTTGATAAAACAAAAAATTTCGTGAACTTTTGGGACGTGGTTAATATATACACGTAGGATATACTGTTACGAACAGTTCTTGATTTTATTTTAACGATAATAATTATAACAGGTATACATTAGCTAGAGTATGAAAACACGGTGCAGTTATGCGATAATATCGTCTCCAGAATCTGCTAGATGGAACTTTGTTTCGCGTCGAGGACTTCGGTTGAGAATGGTTCAGCTCGACGCTCTCGAAGGCTTGGCCCTTCGGGGTAATAAAATATTCTGGAAAATCCCAGAAAGTGGGGAGAAGTATGTACGCGTTGCCGCGGGTCTGGGACCATGCCCCTCTGCCTGCTTGCGCTCGGGGCCCGAGCGTTCGGTTCCAGGTATCTAAACCCGCGGAAACGCACGCTGCCTTTTCTCTGGGATTTTTCCACTCGTGGTGTGCGATTGTACGCCGCAAACTTTTTCCGCTACTTCGTGAAATGGCTCATTGTTCACGATCGTCAGATTCTAAGTAACAACAATTTGATAAAAGGAAAATAGTTCGATTCGAACGAACGATAATTCAATTCTAAATAATAGCAATTTGATGCAATAGTTCGATTAAAAAATGAACTAAAATCAAACAAATCTGCCTACGTGGATAATGAATTTTTAACAAAAATATATATATAAATATAATAAAATACAATAAAGGAAATCGTGTAGCTTCTAAAAATTCCACGGAATAATGAAATTTGATGCAATTTCAATCGGATCGCCCGATGACTGGCCATTCGTATAAACGTTATTAATCAATATAAAATTTCATTCCATGAATATTCATTAAGAATAATTGTTTCGTTAAAGCATAACGGAATTAATAATCGTATGAATCGTGTATCCGGTGAATATCGAAATAGCCGCAGTGGCGTTCTCCAATAGCAGTCAACTACTCTCGAATTGCTGCCAATTTAAACTCTAATCGTCCCACGCCGAACAAGTATCTCCCAAAAAGTAAATTAACAATTTCGCATCGCGCCCTCGCAATCGTAGAATTTTAGCCGGCGAAGCTTTTCCACCGCAAACGAAAATACATACGGTGGGTGTAAAAAGTATTCGTACAGAAATCACGTTCGGCAAAAACCTTATAGAATTTCGTTTATTACAAAAAAAAAGTGTCAATGAAAAAACGCATACACGTATTCGTAGAAATTTCGAGAACAAATTTCATTAAAAACGAATCGTTTATTTGTATATTCTACGAAAATGTTCACGAAAATCTTGAACGTGGTGGGAAATATATGCGTAATAAAGTATTCGTACGGTTCATTTTTCATAATATTGTACACGTGTAATAATTGCGAGGTAATCCGTGAAATGTCAACATAATTATCATCGGTATATCGGGAGACGTTGTCAATACAGGTAGCGTTCTAAATTCGAATATAAGTAACTGTAATGGTATCGAAATAGGTGGAAAAGGTAGAGAAACGACTGAAAGTGAAAGAAAAATTATTGTAAATCTATGGAAGAGTTTACAGAAATTCTACTTGGTATAATTTAAACAAATGGAGTTGGGCTATGTTTACGGTGTGAGGCGAACCAAAAAACGTTTACGGTTAAAAGACCTGAATTTATAAACTTTGCGTCTCGCGTTCAAAATTGACTTAAAGGACTAAACAAAATACCACTGTAGTTTTCATATAATTATATATAAATATAATATTATATATTACATATTTATGTTTTAACCTCTTTCAATTGATCTTTAAATCGTTATATTTAAATAAATAGTTTATAGATACATCGATAAATACTTTATTTGTACTTAATTACTTATATATATATATATTTAAATAATTTATATATGAATAAATATTGATAATATATATGTAATATACTTATATAATATTTATATAATATAACACATAAATGTTTATCAATTATCAATCTTAAATATGTATTAATAAATGTATATAGGTCTAAAAGATTAAAATTTACTAATTTACTTTTAGATATATATATATTGATACATATTTAAGATTGATAACTAATAAATATTAATGTGTTCGCAAAGCACGTAATATATTTACAAATACGCGTGCAGATGCGTGTTTCGATTACTTAGCATTCCCCAAATAGAATTTTATTTACTTCTAGCCGGTTAGATGGATGCAAAAGCGATTTTGTCTAAACGTGCAACCATGAAAGGCGTTTTCTACAGTCTCCGACGAGAAGACCTTATCGGTCCTCGTTAACCAAGGACCTTTGTTTCGTCCCTGCGAACTTGCGTCCGATAGGAGCGAGTGGCTTAGGCGGATTGTCGTATTTTTGATTATCATTCCACCCATCGGGAACAGCATTCGCTGGTAAGAATTGTTTGCCAGAAAATTATCCCCTCGATTTATGGGTGTCGGTGAAAAACACGTGGCAATGAAATTGAAGCGAAATGTTTATTGAAAAACTCTACTTATTGTTAGTTAGAATTTGAATGGTTAGGTTGGTGTGCATAGGACGGCTATGCGCGTGTGTGTAGTGAAGAATAAAGGAAAAGGAACTAGAAAGAATTACTAGAATACTGAGTGACAAATGGAGGGAACGGTGTGAATGCGTAACGAACGAGTGAACAGAAAATAGCGAGAGTATATTTCAAAGTAATCATTTGCAACGTTCCGTATATTCTTCGTCTTTCGAGATAAATAGCTTCGAATATAAAACCGTACGTAAAAAGGTAACGTTACCTATGCCATCAGCAAAATAAAGAGTGCACAAAAATATCGAAATGAATGCTTTGTTTCGTAACTTTTGTCGGCGAGTGACTCTACTTCGCTATTAAATAAACGAATTGTAGTGAGCAGTTATAGGAACAGCGACAGTAGTTGGGTCGTTCACCCAGCGGCGTACGAGAGTTAACCGAAAAAAAAAGTTTCGAAGATCGGGAACGGTTTGAGCAAAGCGGAGAGCAAGTTTGGTCAAGAGGATCCGGTGGTCGGAGCCGCGGCGCGGCGCCTTTTCCATTCTATTTCCTGCCACGAAGGTTAAAGAGAATTGGATAGAAAGCGGGCAGGACAAGGAGGTGTTACGTTGAGCGTAGCATTAAATGCCCGGCCCTCTAAGAGCAACGGTAATTCCTGGCAGGGGGTAGAAGTTCAGCCGCTCGTTTCACCCAGCCATCAACCTTGTCCAACGTGTGCGCTGGACTTGGACAGAGTGTATCGTGTGCTTACGCGTGCCCCTCTCCTATACTTGCCCTAGCCTTGTACAGGCAACTCCTCAAGGCCTCCTCGTGACGGATAAAACGCCACCGTCCGCCGGTGGGCGTTTATTTCATTAGGATTTGTCGGATTTGTACAATTCATCCTCAGGATCAATCCTTAGGATTTGTCTTCAGGATTCGTTCGTACAAGATTTCTCTTTGGCATCGATCTCTTTCGACGTTGGAAATTGCAGGTAACGTTGTTGCTAATTATTATTAATACACAGTTACAATTGTATAATATATATTAATTGTATAATACAATTATATAAATACACAGTGGCGTATCTTATAACGCAGAGTTTACCAGTCTTTTCGAAGTAGCTACACGCTTTACGACGCATCGTAATTATTATACGATACTCGATAGCTATACTCCTAGCTATACTCCTAGCTAATACTAATAGCTAGGGTAGATGTACCACGTACTGCTACTTTAAGGTTCTCGCTTTAACCCCTTGTCCTAAAAATGTCTTATTATTTCACTTGTGTAAGCTATCATTATCAGGTTACAATCCTCACGTTTGATCAAACTATTCAAATATTCTGCATAATTCATATTCAGTGATCCTTAATCTTCTAAAGAGAAAGTAATGTTAAAATAAATGGAAGATCGTATCGCGAGCAGAACTTATCTTAAATAAGTCTATCTATAATTCGTGCCACGAGTGTGACTCGTCATTGTAAGCCAAGGGGTTGAGTAACTTGATTCGACTATTTTAGAACGTCGGTAACGTAAAGATCGTTCCAATTTCGAGCGTAATAATTTCAACCGCAAAATTCCTTCCAATTTCTTGCAAGTTAGCTTTTATTTGTAGCTTTAACGAGTTTCATTGAATAAGGGTCGAAAGGCAATATTTGTCTCAGGTTTCTATTTCTGTCGAAGATCGACTCGATTAGTTCTTGCAGGAGGCGACCTTCGGCAACTCGTAACGTTGTCGAGGGGCTGGAACTTTTTGTCGCGCAGCCTGATCTTTAGGGAAATCTTTCTTCTCCGAATCCAAATCGCTAACGCTCAACAGCATCTGTTGGTGGACTCTGGAGAGATGAGAATCGCACGAGCTTCCACTTTCCGTTTAATGGATATACTCCGTGAGCCATATTTATTAAGCTGTTAACATTTCACAGACAACTCTAACCCCTTGCTCTACGATTGTTTTACCGCCTACGCGCGTTAGAATTAATCGATCGTTGCTTTCGATTCGAAATCGTTTGAATATTCGACGAGATACAATATTCGACTATAATATCTATAATATCCCCTAACTTTAGACAATGCCAAAATTAGAGTTCGAATTAGATTTTACTTTCAACGGTATCCATTTTTGTCGAATCTACGCCAGAATTTATACAACGAGTTTAACTCGTTATTGTAGAGTAAATGGTTAACACTGAAATTACCAATTTGGCCAAAATCGCCGGCGATTTTCTGTACAAAGTGCAAATGGAGTTTCACTACCCTTGCAACGTGAAATATCTATCTATTTATATTAAATATCTATTTTTGTAGAAATATCTACCATTTTTATTCCTTCGACACGAATAAGTATGCTCTCGTTGGTAGTTGGTACTATTAACGTTAAATTGGAAACTATAAAATGTAAATTATCGCGTTCATTTGAACAACTCCGCGGTTTCTACGCTTGTACGCGGATAATTATTGTAATTTAAATTGGATACAGTTCGAGGAAGTTTAACCGTTTGCACTTTCGTCGCGAATTTTGATTAAAAGTTAAGATTCAAGTTTCTTTAATTTTATTTTCGTTTCAATTCAATGTTAGTTTCTTCGAGACTGCAATCAACTCCTTTTCGAAATACGCGACACGTTATGTTTCGAATAAAATTCAGAAAAGTGCATTTGAATTGCTGTTACGTCGTATTATTACCCCTTTGTACTTCGATTGTTTTTAAATAGAATAAATAGAATTAATAGAGTAGAGATTAAATAGTTCTTTAAAAAGAATCATTCGCTAGCGATTCCAATGCATTTTTAGGTGACTTGAAACGAGGACTTTGAAAAGAGTATTTATATTATTTTAGTATTATCTTGAGAATGGGAAAATCTGTGGTGAATTTAGTTCGTTTTGTGCAGAAGTAAAGATCGAATTGGTACAGAAAATACAGAACTTACGCCTGAAGGCTTATTTCTATGTCATTTCTATACATTTACACGTGTCGCTGTAGCTGCGCAAAAGGAGTGCAAAGGGTTAAAAAAGATTTGGAGTTCAAAGGGTTAAAGGTTGCGTAATTATTTTTTATCACGCAACGGCTCCCATTTCCGTTCTCTTTTCCCTTCTCTTTAGCCAAATCTACGTGTTTTCTACCTGTGAACCTCTGAAACCATTTGGAAAATGCAACACATAATTGCGACGGCACTGTTAAATTCAAGATTTCGCGGACAAAGGAAAATATTCGCGTTCTCTCACCGCTGTGCACAATCGGTAAACTAAATTTCGAGGCTTAATTACGTTTGCATTTATAATTTCTCTGCTCGTAGCAGGAACACCGCATCGTTGCACTCTATTCTGTTTCTCACACCCTTAATATCGTTAGAATTATTATTACTAGTCGGTAAATAAGCGTTTTGTTCCAATAACAAATTGATCTCGTTAAAAGTTCGTCTAACTGGTTCGCGGTGAATTGTGCAAGGAAACAGGTAACTAAATCCCGTTAATTAAAACGCGGATTACGTACGAGAAAATGCAGATTTTCGAAACGAAATCCATCTCTAGTTACACGTAAACTGCGCGCGCTAGGTTTTCATGCAACATCTTGATGTTTTAAATAGTACAATTTGAAATGGTGAATTCGGACAATCAGATATTCGAAGACTCACAGATTCAAAGACTATAAGATTCGAAGATTACGAGATTCAAAGACTTAAAGATTCGAAGACTACAAGATTCGAAGATCCAAAGATTCGAAGACTCAAAGATTCGAAGACACAAAGATTCAAAGACTACAAGATTCAAAGATTCGAAGACTACAAGATTTGAAGATTCAAAGATTCGAAGACTACAAGATTCGAAAACTCAAAGATTCGAAGACTACAAGATTTGAAGATTCGAAGATTCGAAGTCTACAACATTCGAAGATTACAAGATTAGAAGACTACAAGATTAGAATACTACAAGATTCAAAAAATACAAGATTCGAAGTCTACAAGATTAGAAGACTACAAGATTAAAAGACTATAAAATTCGAAGACTACAAGATTCAAAGACTCAAAGATTCGAAGACTCAAAGATTCGAAGACACAAAGATTCAAAGACTACAAGATTCAGAGACTCAAAGATTCGAAGACTCAAAGATTCGAAGATTACAAGATTAGAAGACTACAAGATTCGAAGATTACAAGATTAGAAGACTACAAGATTCGAAGATTACAAGATTAGAAGACTACAAGATTCGAAGATTACAAGATTAGAAGACTACAAGATTCAAAGACTTAAAGATTCAAAGACTCCAAGATTCAAAGACTACAAGATTCAAAGACTTAAACATTCGAAGACTACAAGATTCGAAAAATCAAAGATTCAAAGACTCAAAGATTCGAAGACTACAAGATTTGAAGATTCAAAGATTCGAAGACTACAAAATTTGAAGATTCAAAGATTCGAAGACTAAAAGATTTAAAGACTATAAGATTCGGAGATTCAAAGATTCGAAGACTACAAGATTCGAAGACTACAAGATTCAAAGACTACAAGATTCAAAGACTACAAGATTCGAAGATTTCAAGGTTCCAAGATTCAAAGACTCCAAGATTCAAAGATCTAAAGATTTAAAAATTCGAAGATTCAAAGATTCAAAACTCCACAGATCTACAGATCCATAGATCCACAGATCCATGGATTCACAGATCCACAGATCCATGGATCCACAGATCGAAAGATTGAAAGATCCAAATACTTAAGTTTAAAAATGTCAAGTTTATCAATTACTATATGGAATTACGTTTACTTTTAAGAAAATCGAATACGTTTATCAGCGTACAAAGAGAACACAATTGCCAAAATTACTATCGATACTATATAATCGAGCGCAACGCCAGGGTAAAACTCGAAATGGGATGAAAGAAATTACATTTCGACCTATCGCTTTGCGTCCACCGATTCGACGGATTCCCGAAGTAATTCGAAGTGGAACAGATTGTTTAACCACCGGCTCTATCATTCTCAATGATCGATGAAGAGAGAGAGAGAAGGATTTTCGCAACGACTGCGTTTTAAATTGCTCGCTTATAAATATCCGTATGCGCGAGGAAAAAGCAACGAAACAAGGCTGACAAATTGTACCTGCTGTCTGACAGTGGGAAAACAATTTTCTTGAGAACCAACCTTTTCAGAGTAACCTACTACTATTCCGTCATGCTTTGCATCTAAATGGAAATTCCACCGTAAAATGCATCTCCTTCAAAATGTATCCCGCATTTTTTTCTCCCCTTCTCGCCCCTCGATTTCATTTTCCCTCTTTTTGCTTTCAAATAATTGAGTAGAAATTGGCAAATATATTTTCGCGCGCGGCAGGACAAACGCTATTAGATTCCTGCATTTTTCTTCCTTTCGTCCCCCGATTTTCTTCTTCCTCTTTTTGCTTTCAAATAATTAAGTAGAAATTGGCAACGACTACTTTCGTACGGGGCATAGACAAACGCTATTGAATTCTAGCGGTGGTTCAACAATGAATGTTTAAATATTGATCTCTTTCGTGCGAGAGGCGGGATAATATTGACTTCACCAATGCGTATTTGAGTATCAGATTAATTAATGTTTACGCTATTAATTCGATGAAATATTTTAAACCAGCATATTAAATTAACCTTCGATTGATGACGTATGTACGTCGAATTGATTCCGTGCAACTGCGAATATCGAACACGTTTTACGTATATTTCTCTTGCCTCTAAGCACTAACGCAAGTATAGCAAAGCTTCGATAGATTCTTCGAGACAGTTGGCAAACAGAATCCCTAAACCGGCGCAAATTCGATAAAGACAAATAGGATAAACGCCCTTTCCCCAATCGATGCTTCTATTTAACTACCAAACTTCAAACTAATTTTCAACTTTCGCATGACAAATCGCCCCCCGAGCAGTGTTTGACCAAGAACGAACGATCTCGTTATTCGGACACGTTTCCGGTTTCACTTAAAACGACCTACTAACTTCCAAATAGATTAAAACAAAGGATAGAAACACTTTAGATCTGCAAATACACTTAAGATCCTCCTTAAATCTTGGAGTTACTTAATTCTGGAGGAGCATTAAGATAAAACACGGGCGAAAATTAAATCCCAAGAGCTTTAGCTCGAATGCCACCGCGGTTCGCCAAAATTATTGCTTCTAAATATTTTAATTCAATTGCTCCACTTTTATTCAAAATTTACGAGCACGTTTAATGTAATAAAAAATAATACTTGTAACTTGATAGCTGTTTTTTTTATGCGATTGCGTATATCGATCTATTCAAATTTTATTCACATTTTGAAATATATTCGTTGCTAATTATACGACGTATCGAGGTCCCTTTTTTTATTTTATTACGTAGTGCAAAAAGTAAGTGGGAATTTATAACACAAACTTTAAGCCAACTATAATTCCTTCCATTGGAATTTTATTTAGCGATGCTAAAGATGGATGAAATCTTCAATATATATATATATATCTTTAATAAAATACTATAATAATTCGATTTGAGTATATTTCTAATTGAAAAACTGGATGTTCTATCTACAAGATAGAACAATTTAACCGGTCTAAACTTTCTTCGAATTTTATTTCACGACGTAGAAGATGGACAAAATTTTCTTATAACTTTCTTATAATCAATCGTTGTTATAGCAGTTTATAGCACAGTATTTATAAAAAAAGTTCATTTTAGCATGCTTCGAATAGAAAAACTAGACAACATTTACACTGTGAAATTTAAATGGTCTAAATTCTTGTTACATATAAAAAGATAGATGAAATAATCGAATGACACTACCATTGTTATAGTAGCTTTGTTAAATGCCAAAAGTTCGATTCGAATACATTTGTGATAGAAAAACTAGACGATTTATAATACCTACTAGATTTAACTGGTCCAAAACTTCCTCCAAATGAAGTTTTATTTTACAACGTAGAAGATGGATAAAATGTTCTTACAAATCAATCATTGTTCTAACAGTTTCACGTAAAAATCGGAAAAAATTCCATTTTAGCATGTTTCTGACAGAAAAACCATTTTTCAAAATTTGAATGATCTAAACTCTATTCGGATATAATTTTATTTTACAACGTCAAAAATAGATAAAATATTCGAATAATATTAGCATTGTTACAGTAGGTTTGTTAAGTGTCAAAAATTCGATTTGAATACGTTTGTAACGCGAAAAATCGCGCGAACTTTTTCCTATAGCAACGTTTTCCCTAGCCTATAGTAAAATTGTTGCGCGTTTATAATTGATTCGAGCGGTCTCTTTGCCGTCGAAAGTTGCCAAGATATGCATATAAACGTTAGCCAAGCGACGGTTGCCGGAGGCTTTTTACGCGTATTTACCATTCTTATCGTTGCACTGGTCGTTGAATAATATTAAGATAATCAGAGTCGTCTAGGGTACGGGTGTTCCATCGGGATTCCCCAGTGTCACGATTACGCCAGTGGCACACTGCCAGAATGAACTTTCGTAATTGAACTCAGTTTCCTCGGGATCGCGGTTAGATCCATCGTTGTAACGAGACGTAAACGTCGAATCGTATTATCCAACGCGTATCGCGCGAACCGTGAATTGCCTTCGAAACTGACGAAACCGACCAGTGACAGGACAAACGATTCCTCTGCTGGGTGCTTTCAGTAAAATTGCGTTCCGCGAAAACGGCCAGTCCCGACGGTTGAACGTTAATTGGGCGAAGCACTCGATAATTTCTCCTCTATTTAATTAGCAGCGAATTTTATTACAGGAGAATCGAATGTTTTTTGGGTCAGTTTTGCGGAGCCACTCTTTGCTGCAATTAACCTTCTGACCCAATACTCCAAATTGGTTTCGCGGTTTCGGCGAATAGGGTAAATGGCCCACGTACCGTCACTGTTCCTACAACCGCCACTTGAATTCGTTTTATTTAGCAGGAAAGTAACGTTTGAAGAATCGTAAGTAAGCAAATTTTAAAGGAGATCAACGCGTACCATCCAGTATAAAACACTATAATTTAGTATCGTCGCTAATTGCTGTTGATGCGAAACGAAAAGCTTTAAAACTTTACGAAAAAAAATGTTGTATAAAAATTCGCAGTCTAGTAATTACAATTTTTATAGGATATGAAAAATACACGGAAGGATCGCGAATACGGAAATGCACAATATTTTCTGGAACTCTTTATAATTGTATATCTCTGGCTTCCGGGAAATTAAATTCTAATGCATATCTTTTGTAAGGTTGAAATTTAATTTCCCGAACTACTCGTTGCTTCTTATTGTTTTATGAGAAAGCTCCTGCTGCTCGATTTCACCGCCATTTGCAAGATGGCTTCCAGGGAATCGTATCCACGAAAGTATTACCTCCACTTTCCGGCAAATTGAAATTGAAATTGAAATTGAAATCGAGATCGTAATAACATTGAAAGTTAACTCGCGTAAAAAAAGATACCCACGCCCTGCGTCTTGTAATCGTGTTAACCCTTTCGATACTACGGGTGATTAAACTGTAGGGCTACTAAAATAAAAACTAAGTCCGTAGTCAGGTTAAATACGTTTATTATCTAGGCGATGTGACTCTAAGGAGGAACGGCAACTAACTGACTTCTCAATTGCTTTCCAAAAAGGAAAGCTCCTCGCTTGAGGACATGCGTGACGCAGGTCAGCGTGGTCCGTTAGTCACGCGTCCATAAACTTGTCAGCAGGACCCAAAGTATAAGGGCAGGCAAAAGGGCCAAACGTCTACAATATTATAGTCACCCATCGTGAATCGCTTCTCGCGTACTACAGGTGACTATAGTCACCCATCGACATTTTGCATTAGCCGAAAGATCTGGCTAAGTATTCATTTAGGTATTTATTTATTCGTGTCGAAGTAAAACAGCTCTTCTTTAGAAAAACTCCCTATTGAAAAATATTAGAGTGTCGCTTCTACAGGCGTAATAAAGTAATCGGGAAAAATCCAAGACTTCGGAGTCGCTGCGTCTCGTCTTGTCGAATTGTCAAGCGTACCTGAAAAGGTTGACCATCGTTTGTAAAACTATAAGTGTCGAAGGCTGTCGTTAACTCGACAGTTCGACGTAAAGAGTCGGTGCGGACAGGACATAGAAAGTCCTGGTATATTACATTTTCCACCTACAATCAAATATATATATATATCAGTTACCTTTTTCTTAAACCCGTGTCTTTTTATTTAAAAAAACCCAAAAGAAGAAGAACCTGCTTCCATCAAAGCATAACCCTTAACAATTCGTAAACGGGTTAAAATCCTTTGGTGCATGAAAATACGAATGAGATAAATTATACAGGACTGTTTGAAACGGCCAACAGTAGCGTAACATTACTTCTAAAAGAAACAGAGGAAACGAAAAAGTTTAGAGAACCGTTAAATCTATTAACGTTAATAAAAATTCTATTGAGGATATTGAAACGACCGTAAACTGTTCTACGAAGTTCGGGACGTATTATTAACGCGTGTCTCGGTGAGGTTCGAGACGCGTTTAAGTAGAGCTTGGACCAAATATCAGAACAGCCGTAGAAACCATTCAAAGCTTTAAATGCAGAAAGTAGATGAAAAAATTATTCTACCACGCTCGAGTGATAATAGATTAACGCGACAAAGCAGAGGTGAATAGTCGTGATCTAAGCGAGGCATACTACGATTAAGTTTACGGTATGCTAAAAGTAAGAATCGATTGTTGAACGTTTTCAAGTTCGGAGAAAAGGACAGCGATGATTTTGCTCGTGATACACGAATCGTATAAATATCGTACAACGATAATGCTGTAAAATTTAGGACGCGGCTATTTCCTTAGCTGAATTATTCCAGCCGTGTACGAATTTGCACGCAGAAGCCGCGCTACCAAAATGGCGCCGGTCCATAATACGGATACTTTATACTCGGATCTTTCGTATCTCGAACAGTGGAACGCGTTATCGTCGCCCGGTTTACGATGTAGCGAACTGTTTGCTAACACACTCGTTCCTTCTAATGGCTACCGTTCGATTTCCGCGCGCATCAATATTCAACGGCGCGATTTATGACACGATAGGTTGCATGTTGCGGCAGATGGTGTGTGCTAATCTCGAATCTTTCGTCGATTAACTCGCCGATAAATACTAATTTCGATCGACCTGTCGAGGCTTCGCCGCGTCAACTTGAACAGAATTTATGGGACAGCGTTTTAGCGGTTATGACGATGCTTGATCGGCCTTGCGTATATCTGGTTCGAAAATATGGAGATCGGAAATTTGGTTCGCGTATATTTAGACGTATTACTATTACGATGTTTCTGTTGCGGTTCAACGGTAAGAAGAAACGTAGAATATTGTGAAACAGTGACGTGTAAAAGCGTCGGGTTACCACATTCTTCCAATTTGACAACATTTTTAAATACGTTCTAAACGCGAGCTCGTGAAAGATTATAATTTCGAAAGAGTAATTAAGAAACTGCGTTTTACCCTTCAAATATTATAATTTGTACCTTATTTCCAATATTTTCTACATTTTTTTACTACTATTCGAAACTGTGAGACAACAAAAGGTTGTTTCATCGTTTAAATATCTTACTTTGTACGACGTTTGAAATATCTTGAATATTTTTGCATATTCCATGTACTACGCGCATTTTATGCATTTTCACATAAATCCATAAAAATCAGCAGTCTAGTAATTAACCTTACGATAAACTCCAGACAAGAGTATACTACTATATAAATCATTGAATATATAATCGTTGATCTTCGTTATTAAATATGTAAGCGCATCGCGGTCCGACGTATTTTTGTACGTCACTATAATTAACGATTATGTCGTCAACTGTATCTGTACCTTGGAAACGGCAGTTTGATTAAGTAGGATCACGTCAAGCAACAAAAGAAGCTTTTCCGCTGAAAAGAATTTAATGTACGGTTACTTTAACCCAGCCATCTTTTTCCTATACACTCGGTCTTTCTTAAATATACGAGCCGACAATATACTGTCGGACGCGATTTACGCGTTCGTCCATCGACGGGTCATTTTTGACTCAAACGCGTTCATATTTCTCTAAAACATTTGGCGATTCCGAGACAAACCTGAAAACATTGCTATTAATATTCGTAAATTTAAATTTCAGCGTCCCTGTCGACATTGTTCTTTCTCACAATTCTAAAGCATTTATAAAGAAAACAAGGATGCAATTAAATTGCGTAGAATTTACAGACAACAACAGGGTCAAGTTTGTGGTCTGTTTTTAAGTTTTACGCGGGCACGTACCTCTTTCCGTTTAATTATAGATGAGATAAGGTAGAAATATGAGATATCACGGTTTTGATCCGTAGAGAGTATTTACATTTTCAATAATAATTGAAACGTATGAATTACGAAGATTATAATAGCCTCCCGTAACAGTATTTGCTTTTCGTTGCTGTTCCTTTATTTAATGGACATTTTTAGTTTGGACCGCGGCACAAAGTTCGTATTAAAGAGAAATTTACTTCGGCTTCGTTTGTGATTTTCAACGAAACAAAGACGGTAAGGTATTCTATAATAATCGTAGCTTCGGAGTATCGGTGAGAATTTAAAGTATATCTTGTTTTCGATTGCGATATAATGAGGAAAAATAAAATGGCGAGTTGATGGTAATACGAGACTCTCGCGTGATAGTTACAATATAATAGTTTCTATTATACGTGTTTACTTGTGGATATGCGTTTACGCTTATCGATATTTTTACGTTACGCGTGTCGATTCACGAAGAAAATGGAGAAAACCGCGTATGAGATTATCTCACCGTAATAATTGGGCAAATCTACAGAACGAAATTTATGTATACCATTATGGTAGAACTAAATAAATCACGATTCTCGTGTTATATTTCACACTTGCATATCACTAAAATTTCTTCATTGATAATTCAAACGCAGCTTCGTGACTAATTTTCCTCAAAAGTAATACCGTTTTATATTGTTACCCGAATTTCTACTCGCTCAATTTTGTCTCACGCCGATAAAAGTATAAACGTAAACAATTCTATAAACTGTACAATATTTACATTTATACGTCACATTTCACCTGAAATTCCCTAAGCTTATTCGTCCGATTTTCTCGTTTACAACTATTCCCCGACTTCCTATACGAAAAAATGAAAAATCTCACATTCTATACGAAAAATCTCAGATTCCTACCTTCTCATCTATCCTATGCCAAAAACAGCAAATGAACGAACACTTATACGATCGACTGTACGCGTTGCTAAAAAGCCGCACCGCGTGCAAGAACAGATCACGTGAACACCCGTTTCCCGTTTTCCGTCGAATGGCAAAGCACGTAATAATACGCGCGCCTCCGTAAACATTCGACTGTTTATCGACCACGGCGATTCGCACGCGGAAAACGAGTAAGCGTTCGCAAACCTTCTTCTCTTTTTGTTTCAGCTGCACTGCAAACAGCAGTCTCGCGAAATTATCGTCGGATTAACGGAGTTCCGCGTGAGTCACGCGGAGTACATTGCACTTACTTTTTGCTTTCAACGTATTGCACTCGAGGTATTGCTGCTCACAGGCACTGGCAAAGTTTCGCGTTGTACTCGAAGCGTACTTTCAAGCGCGCCGACGATACACCGCACCGAAAGTTAAATTACAGTTAAATTTGACTCGCATGCGATCTCGTGTTTTGTTGATTTCAGTATCCAGGCGTTTGATTGAAATTGGCCGAAAAAATTGTGGAGTTGTAGAGAAGGAATAGGATAGGAAAAGGAAGGGTATCGCGTTTTATCCTGGGCCTGCTAGTGGACACATCGGGAAGGCTACATAGCAGGCCCTGCCTTAGACACTGGGATATTGGAAGGAAAGTTTTTTTTTTGTCGAGATACTATTAAGGGATGGGGGTGTACCGTGCTTAGTAGCTAATGCCATCTTACCACAGGAACGTGATAGGTTGGGTTGGTATTACCTACGTGAAGTGTGAACCGCTTGGCGGTAGTGAAGTTAATGTAGGATAAAATTTGCAAAAAACCTAGAACATCGCGACGTTCGGATATTGGAAGGAAGGTTAAAGGCGGTATATATATGGACGAGGTGGTTGGAGCGAGTGCTTTAGAGAAAGTCCAATTTCGTATGTCTCTCTATTGGTGGGTGCAGGAGAGCCGCCACAAAATCAAAAAAGATACCATTCACCATGGCAAACGCGACTGAACAAGCGTTGCTTCAAGACGAGCAGCGATGACGAATTTAGTATGGACGAATATGAAAGTGATTTAGTGAACGATTGCTTTGCACGATGAATAACAGTGACATTATTTCACCAGCGAAATTTTGTATATAGGGTTATCCAAAATAGACTATAGGAATACTTACTTTCACATTGTTTCTTGCCATTTCTGCTTTACCCTTTTCTAACCGTTTGAACTACAATAAAGAGTCATACTCGTTCTATGAATTATAGTGTAAATTGGATAAAAATGTGAGTGTTGGTTTTATATGTAGATGTATGAATGATGTTAAATGAGTATGAATGTTTTGTCCAGATCTGTATAGTCTACGGTGAAAATGAGATGAGTGAGAGTCCGATCTATTGTGTACGTTATTATGATGAATGTTTGAAAAAGAGTCAGTAGTTACCGAACCAGTAGAGAGAGTACACTGAGTGAGAGAGCGAGTCTAGAGTGAGAACGAGAGAACTAAAGAGCGAGATAGAGATAGTCATAATATATGTATTACATCATTAAATTTAGTCTCTAATAATAAATATATCAAATTGTCTAATCGTCTAAGAAAGGAAGCACTATTATTCTACCCACAACAAATGGATCCTATTGACGGTAACATTTAATTTCAACCCCGATTTTAGCTTAGCATTAGAGTATTTAAATTACTAAATAAACATTGCCAATACTGTTCAAATAGTTTGCACGTAACGCGATATAAAAGTAACGATTAGTTAACGCTAGTATACGAAAGTAATCAAATAATCGTAGCGCAAGGGGCTAATCTGTTTTTTTATTTCTATTATCTTCGTTCGTTCTCGTTTCAATTTCTATTTTTTTCACCTGTATTTTACTAACAAACGTGACATTTAACGTATATTCTCATTCAACGTCCTGTGGTGCTGAAGAGAGGGCGTAGGATAGGAAAAAGGAAGAGTGTTGCGTTTCGTCCTGGGCCTGCTAGTGGACTCATCAGTAAGGCTACCTAGCAGGCCCTGCCTTAGACGTTGGGATATTGGAAGGAAAGTTAAAGGCGGTATATATATGGACGAGGTAGTTGGAGCGAGTACTTTCGAGAAAGTCCTATTTCATATGTCCCTCTAGTGGTGGGTGTAGGAGAGCCGCCACAGAATTACTAAATAAGCATTGCCCATACTGTTCAAATAGTTTGCACGTAACGCGATATAAAAGTAACGATTAGTTAACGCTAGTATACGAAAGTAATAAAATAATCGTAGCGCAAGGGGTTAATCTGTTTTTTTTATTTCTATTATCTTCGTTCGTTCTCGTTTCAATTTCTATTTTTTTCACCTGTATTTTACCAACAAACGTGACGTTTAACAGATATTCTCATTCAACGTCCTAAAGGTACTTTTGGATAACCCTTTACAAATGTTGCCTTCGAATAAATCACGTGTTACACAGCCAGCAGATAGAGCGAAGAAAAAGTCGGAGCTGCTGAAAGCTTTAGCCGAGAAAAAGTTTGCGAGTGAGAAAGGTTAAGCTTCGTTCCTAAACAACGATTGTGTCGTTTCTACAGATTTACCGTATTAAAAGCCTGGCGGCTATAACGATAAGAGGGCGGACAAGTGGCTCGCCGTGAAAACTAGTACGGTGTAACATCTCGATTGCTTCGCATTCGTTAAAATCGCGTGGTTATCCGACGACGAGGGGGTTGTACCAGCACAGTCGACTGGTCGTAGAACCGATAGAGCCCGCTTGACTTCTTCATTATCTATTTGGGTTAGCCGCTGTAATCGCGAATCCTTGGAAACTCGACTTAGGTCGGAAACGTATCACCCGAAGCGCGACCAACCGGAAGGCCACGCTTTTCTCGCCAACTTTTACTATCTATTATTTATTATTTATTATTAACGGGCAAATAGCCCGCGAAGTACGAGAAAAGGATATATACACACGAGCGTTGGCACAGGCAAAGTCAGGTTGAAAATTTAGTATTTAAGTCCATATGGTAATTACTTCGTATGGGAAACAGTCGATAATTATTCAACCATCCATTCGTGATTATGGATACGCGACTATGGAAAAAGAATTAGAAATATAGAGACAAAAGGGAAATGTGAAATATGGAAAAAGAACAGGTATCGCGAATAAATGTGCCGGTAATTATGAAAGTGTTGTGCAGTAAGTAATGAAACTAAAAATTTTGAGTTTTCCCACTTCGTTTGCGTTACATTTGTTGTATTCCGCTGAGGTTGTTGGTTTATTATACGTAATAAGTACAACGTCGAGCGAAATAAAGACGAAGTTCATTGCATAGCAGAGTGTATTCGCGTTTTACAAGCGTAATTGCGCGTCCTAAGACGGTTCGGACTGTTCTGTCGTGTCAAGGGAAAACTGTGTTTTTGGAGACTCGGAAAATAGAGAGGTAGGGGTTATTTTGGGTTCGATAATCGGTAAGGGATGAGGTAGCAGGATCGAGGTTCGGAGAAGACTAACTAGGATGAAATCATCAGCTATCGAAGAATTTTGGAATGTTTACTGCTGGAGTTTGGTTTATCGCGTTTGAAGGAGGATGAGAAAGCCGCGTTCCCTTAACAAAAAATAATATAGTACTAATGATTACGTTGGCATACGACACATTGACTTATATAGTATCTATCTTATACGTATCACATATCTTTACGCGTGTATGTATGTACGTATAGTATCTTAATTAGATTCAAAAACGCCAAATTTTGTATCATTGAATTTAACTACGATTTAATACTAATTAAGCAACGGAAAATTTACCGCAATCAAATATCCGACTAACAATAAGCAGAACTTAAACGTAAAGATACAACGATGTGCTAATACTTCGCGTTACCGTTGCGTATCGTAAAAATATGGATTCTTCTCTTCCTTATGCCGCGTTTCGTAATCATCCACGCAAATGAAAACGCAACGAAAGGGAACAGAGGCGACGAAGGAAGCGCGGCAAGCGAAAAACGATCGAAATTATCTGGAAGAAAGGACGCCCGCTGGTTACAAAGATAAATGGTTAACCACGGGAAAGGACGACGCGTGTGCATTTTCCAGTGTGCTGATAGCGCGGCAACGGGTTGTGAATCGAGGCCGTTTAAAACAAAGGGGAAACAGAACGAGTGGAAAGAAGCAGTAGGATAAGAGAATATATTGCTCGTCACGCGACGTAATATCTGTATCCATTAAACACCGATAACTAGGGTAAATGATCCACGTATCTGTCACTGTTCCTATAACTGTCACCTGTATTCGTTTATTTAATAGCAAAGTAACGTATAAAGAATGGTAGGTGAGCAAATTTTTCATATTAAAGGAGGGTGTTAAAAAATGCCCATTTTTGGCATCGCCTGCAAATGAAAAATTCATGCAGGATCTTTTAGAGCGTCGTAAACTTCGATTTATGTAACAACAAATAAACATTGTGTATTCGTTTACACTTAATATTTATAAATAAATATTGGCAGGTAAATGTGCTGTTGAATATTAAAGCGCGGCGAATATAATTATTAAGTATGGAACGTGTGATAATTCAGTAAGGCACGACGTTTAGTATATATTGCGATATGGGGTTAATTTGAATTAAAACTCGATATATTCTTTGATCTATGATTTTATTTTCGCAACGAGAAAGGGCATCTTAACGTTACAAGCATCGAACTAAAAGTGAGGGCTTTTCTAAAGCACATAGAAAATCTGGCGCCCACTCGAGAAAGAAAATCAACGGCCTGGGTTTGCAACGTGTTTATCATACGGGCCTTTAGACGCTTATACGGCCAGAGGCCCATGACTCTGGTAACAGAGTTAACCCTTTGCGGACGAGAAGTAATGAAACTTGTGAGAGTATTTTAGTTTCGAATTCCACGACTTCGAGTTTTCGCGCTTCTCAGTACGAAACCATTTAATTTCCAACGATTTCAAATGTTTATTTTCACATTAAGTATACATTGCATTAAGTTCTGCGCTTTAAAAATCGACGTGGGTTCGGAAAGCGAAAAAATGATTAGGCGACTATTTGTCGACGCTCGTCCGCAAAGGGTTAAGGCTTTCCTTTATTACAGACCCAGCGTCTCTCAACATAAAATTTATTTTTGCTTTTATTTAAACGAAAAGATTTCAAGTGACAGTACGAAGGACATTGGACTTTGTTGTACATTTTCAATTACGTAGTAATGAATTTATTATATATTGAACATATAAGAAAAATGTTCGTAAATTAAAGAGTGATTGAACAATGTTATGCTCCACACTGAAACGATTTCTAAGTTAAATAAGTTCTAAGATAGTAAAACGTGTTTCGATTTAAAGGGAAAGCTTTCAAGTGACAGTACGAAGGACATTGGACTTTGTTGTACATTTTCAATTACGTAGTAATGAATTTATTATACATTTAACGTATAAGAAAAATGTTCGTAAATTAAAGAGCGATTGAACAATGTTATGCTCCACATTGGAACGATTTCCAGGTTAAATACGTTCTAAAATAATTAAATAAAGTTACGCGCGAACCTTACAGTGGCATCACGTGGTACATTTACCCTATCCGCTTGCACAAATCCATCTTCGAGCTTTAATGACGCTCCGTTGTGCGTTTGACGGCAACATTTACCCGACCATTTGTTTCCAACGACAATGATGACGACACCCGTGATATTGTTTTGAGTCATATCCGCTTGCCCCGCGATCGCATTTCGCAATCATGGAAAGTTCGCGTCCCGTTGGTCGTTCGGATAGTAATACATTACGGGGATAAAATAGATTGTAATCGATTCAATTATCGTGATTGGTAATCGTTTCGCGTGTCATACGTTCATGCTCGTATTAATTACGTTACTTGTAGCCACTTTATTCGAGCAGACGTTTAACCCTTTCTTTATGAAAAAATATAAATAGTTACCATTGGTTAATTTTTTGTTAGCGAATACTTTGATTGCATTCATTAATGGCTTTCGTAAGGACTGTAACTAGGCTGCGAATTTTTGTGCATTTATGGGACATTTAACCATTTGCACTCGAAACTCTTTTTAATAATGTGGCGGCTCTCCAGCACCCACCACTAGAGGGACATACGAAATAGGCTTTCTCGAAAGTACTCGCTCCAACTACCTCGTCCATATATATACCGCCTTTAACTCTCCTTCCAATATCCCAACGTCTAAGGCAGGGCCTGCTAGGTAGCCGCACTGATGAGTCCACTAGCAGGCCCACGACGAAACGCAACACCCTTCCTTTTCCTATCCTATCCCCTCTCCACAGCTCCACAGTCACAGTATTTATTACGTTTCCTATGAATGGATGGTACTATCTTGTACTTAGTCGATACACACGGTAAGTATGTTTAATCGTTGACTAACTAGATACAGGATAGACCACTAGTTCATAAGAAACATCTCGTATCCTACCTATTGATATTGATTTAACATTTTTATAAACGTTACATTTATTCGAGGTGTAAATGAACAATGTTTGTACAAAATGTGTAATGAACACGGTTTTGCAGCCCTTATTACTCAAGAATATTATGCATTTCATCGTGAATAAGCAGCAATAAGATAGCAAGCCAAGTATTTCGCTCGATTGTCCGTTTTTTTTTCTTCCCAAAATACGTTTTCGATCGCTGCGCATATAATTATTACTGATGAGTCCACTAGCAGGCCCAGGAGGACGAAACGCAACACCCTTCCTTTTTCCTATCATATCCCCTCTCTACAGCTCCACAATAATATGACACGACAGCTGCTCAATTACACGTTTCTCTGATCATTGTGAGAACTTAACCCTTTGCGGACGAGAAGTAATGACACTTATGGGAGTACGAATTGAGTTTGGGAAATGATGAGTTTTGAATTCTACGACTTTGAGTTTTCACGCTTTTGTGTTCAAACCCGTTTCATTTCCAACGATTTCAAATGTTTATTATTACGTTCAGTATTCATTGCGTTAAGTTTCGTGCTTTAAAAGTCGACATGTGTTCGGAAAGCCAAAAAATGATTAGGCGACTATTTGTCGACGCTCGTCCGCAAAGGGTTAATAAGTTACGTATTTTGGAAGGGAGAAATTTGCCTTGATTTCAGAAGAAATGACAATTGAATTGGTTAATATAGAATTGAAGAAAGACGAACCTTGACTTTTGATACAATTTACGAATGTCTCCATAACGGAGCCAAACGAGTGCAAAGGGTTAAATACGCGAGAGGAGACGGAGTACACGTTAAATATAAAAATATGTAAAATATTCAAAGTGGCGTACGAATTATTATATTTCAAAGGTGAAGATACTCCCTATTCGGTTTCTGTTTCACTAGTTTTATTATAAATGAACAGCAGTCTAATTGCAACGCTAATTAAAAAAATTCCATTAACGTTAAAACTACCAAGGAGGTAAAAATGAACTCATCTGCAATTTTTTGTAAAGATCGTATAAACCTACAAAAGTTTATTTTTGAAGATTTTCCGCAAATAGCAAATGCATTACGTATTTTTACATTTCCCCGTATTAATCATCCCGATGCGAATAACTATCCATACTTTAATTAAAGTAGTCGCCGGTAGTAGTTCTACTGTCAAAAATACCCCCATTGATCTTCGTACGTTTCGTCTAATGATCGTCGATTTTTCGTCGCAAAAAATGTCACTGTCTAAATTTAAAAACTTCGCTTTATCATATAAAACTGTTCTCTCTTCTGAAAAATCTAATTCTTGGCGCTCGAAGTGTTTTTATTTTTTTTTACACGGGAAGTCTTCGATACTTTAATAAATAATACGCGACGCTTTGAAACCCTCTCCGCCATAAATTTCCTTCGTAGTTCCAACAATCCGCTTTGCCCACCCAGAAGTGAATCTTCTTCTCGACTCGATATAAAAATGGGATCGAAATATCGCGTGCCCCTCTCTCAATGAATCTTTCTCTTGAGCAAATAATCACGATAAAAGCGCGGTTCGGTTTACCCAACGACAAACTGGGCGTGTATACAGTAGTTCCTTCTTAATTGAAGTAGAACGGTAAATTATGCTCGAGCGAAGGGAAGAAGTTGAACTTTCACCGAGAAGATTTGTCGTTCCCGCGGTCACGGGCAAGCGGAATGATTTACGGTGGCCGGAGAAAATAGCGGACGAAACGTGTCATAGATCTGTGAGAATAAATTAAGACCATCTTCTCGTACGCGGGAAGGGAAGAAAAAAAAATATATATGGAAGAGAAAATTCCACGAAGTCGTGTTGCGAGGAAACGAAGAACGATAATGGATTCTGGCGATCGTCCAAACCCTGTTCATCGAGATGGAATAAGCTGTTGTTTGTTCGAACAGATGTAATCTTCGGGTGGAATCTGTTCTCCGGCTTTCCGAACGGAACTTTATTCGTCCGCTTCTTTGAATACGCGAGGAAACGATGGAGCGCAGATGAAGTGTACGACGGAACTAACGTAACGTTAGACTTTGTATGCCGTGCGAAAGATTGAAATATGCAGAGTAAATGCACCGCGTACCGTCACTTCGCCAGTACGATTCTCGATTCTTTAATAACGAGTAATAACGAATTCGTAAGGCAAGGGGTTAAAAGGGAATGGCAAACTACGAGTATAAATCAAATTCGAATGTTTTTCTTAAAATGATCTTTATAATTATGGTTAATTAATGCAGCGGAGGATTCCTTATTATTAATATTATTTATGTATGGACAGATATTATTCGTGAATGAGAAATTCAACGTTAGCTTGACAAATTTTATACCGAGAATATAAAGCTTGAAAATATAGCTTATAGTCGGTGAAAAGAAACGCGTGGCAATGATAAATTACAAATTTTACTTTAACCCGATATTCGTCGATATCTTTGAAATCTTGTACAAAAATTGATAACGCACTTTTTAGTTACATCACGAGGGGAACATTTTGCAACCAACTCATATGCGACGAGCTAATAGTAATAAACTTTCCGAACGACGCGATACTGCATGAACAAAATTAATACAAAGATCGAGGCAAGCTTTTCCCGTTCAAAAAATCCCTCCATACGTATCAATTCAATTTTAATAAATACCAAATCGTCTTTGTCCACGGTTAGGTTGAAAACAGTTTCGAATCAACTCGTGTCCATTTGAATTTTAAATTTTTGGAACAGCCAATGAAACTCTCGACACAGGAACGGTTTAAAGGGAAAACTTTCATCGCAGTTAAACTGGGAAAATGTACAAAAATACTTCGCTACCAAATATCATCTCTCAAACGTTGAAAGTGTAAGAATGTAATTATTTGAAACGCGTCTTTCGGTGTTTCAAACTTTGGCGTTAGATTATACGAACTTAACCCTTTGCACTACTATCGAGACGCGCGTAAAAGTGAAGATCGAAGATTGTTATTTACTTTCGCCAGTTCGATTCTCAATTCTTTAATAACGAGTAATAACGAATCATTTTCTTCGAATAACGAGTTAAGCTCGTGTTACGCATTTTGGTCTAATCGGTATAGAAGCAACCTGTACTTTTCAATAAACTTTCATTTCAAATGTACGTATAATCTCAATTTGAAAGATTGAGCACGAATAAATACAAGCTAGGGTAGATGTAAGTACCACGTATTGCCACTTTAACCCTTTGCACTCGGTTGACTCCGCTATGGAGACATTCGTAAATTGTATCAAAAGTCAAGGTTCGTCTTTCTTCAATTCTATATTAACCAATTCAACTGTCATTTCTTCCGAAATCGAGGCAAACTTCTCCTTTCCAAAATACGTAACTTGTTAAGTTCTCACAATAATCAGAGAAACGTGTAATGGAGCTGCTGTCGTGTAATATTATTAAAAATAGTTTCGAGTGCAAAGGGTTAAGGTTCGCGTTTTAAGTAACTTTATTTAACTATTTTAGAACGACGTTAACGTTAAGATCGTTCCAGTTTCGAGCATAATATTGTTCAACCGCTCTTTTATTTGTGAATATTTTTTTATATGTTCAATATAATATAATAAATTCATTGCTATGTGATTGAAAATGTACAACAAAGTACAATGTACTTCGACTGTCACTTGAAAACTTTTCATTTAAATAGAAACACGTTTTTACATATATATATTATACAAGTAAGTTTGTATAACAAATATGTGCCCATAATTATGAAAGTGGTTTAAGTCATGTGGAGCTGTAGAGAGGGGATAGAATAGGAAAAGGAAGGGTGTTGCGTTTCGTCCTGGGTCTGCTAGTGGACCCATCGGTAAGGCTACCTAGCAGGCCCTGCTTTAAACACTGGGATATTGGAAGGAAAGTTTTTTTTTGTCGAGATACTATTAAGGGATGGGGGTGTACCGTGCTTAGTAGCTAATGCCATCTTACCACAGGAACGTGATAGGTTGGGTTGGTATTACCTACGTGAAGTGTGAACCGCTTGGCGGCAGTGAAGTTAATGTAGGATAAAATTTGCAAAAAACCTAGAACATCGCGACGTTCGGATATTGGAAGGAAGGTTAAAGGCGGTATATATATGGACGAGGTAGTTGGAGCGAGTACCTTCGAGAAAGCCTATTTCGTATGTCCCTCTAGTGGTGGGTGCAGGAGAGCCGCCACAGTCATACGTTTCTTGTTTCGAGATATAGACCACTTTCATAATTAACACTAAATTAATTCCATATTATGTTGAACGAACAAGAACTATCTAAAGTTTTATTTTTGACAATATCGTAAAACGTACGTTGAATTAATTCAGTTTAAAATAATGTGATGTGAAATAACTGATAAACTCATATTTTTTTTTAAATTTTGGCTTACATTATGCCACTTTCATAATTATGGGCACGTGTAAGATATATAGTAAACGTATCGCCTTATTGAATTATCACACGTTCGATACTTTGTTATTATATTGGCCACGTTTTAATGTTCAACAGCACATTTACCTCCTAATATTTCGTTACAAATATTAACCCTTTGCGGACGATGAATAATACTACTTAAAATAGTACTTTGGTTTTGAATTCCAAGCCTCTAAATTTCCAAGCTTTCGAATCCCAGACCGTCAAATTTCCAAAACTATGAAGCATTTATTAACGATATTAATTTAAATTTCTTGCTTTAACAATAGACTTGCGTCCGCAAACCCAAAAAAATGATTAGGCGGCTATTTGCAGACACTCGTCCGCAAAGGGTTAAGTGTAAACGAATATAAAAGATCTATGTGTTGTTACGTAAACCGAAGTCCAAATTTGGTATGAAAATTTGTTTACTTACGATCCTTTATACAATTACTTTGCTATTAAATAAAACGAATTCAAGTGGCACTTACAAAAACAACGATAATAGTACGTGGGTCATTTACCCTAGTGAAAATAGGATCGAATTAATAAATAGACACGTAAGACAAATGTCTAGGGCCCATAATTCGGAGGGGCGCAAAACAAACTTGGTTATAGCGCGTTGCTTAAATCAATTTAAATTGACATGTAGTATAATTTTGGTGAAAAACAAATGCAGAGTATAAAATCAATATAAAACGTGAAAATCCGTATTCTCTATTTGATAAAGGTAACCGTAGCACGTCACAATTTTAACTATGAGTATTAAATAATAATATTATTAACAATATAAATACATAACTATTTGCGTTAAATTTTAAATATAAACACCGCTCGTTTACGAAGCATTCGTTTAGCATAGCAAAGTTATTTCTTGCATCAGAAAATAGGAACGATATAATCGAGGACAATGCGTCGAAACGATCAGACCAAAGAGGATGTAAAATATTCGACTTTCATTTGGAGGAAGCGGCTTAACTTAAACTCGATTTTCCAATAATATGGAAAGGGTTGAGCCCACGATTTTCCATTCTAATGGCCATACATACGGTAAAGGTTTATTACGAGTGACAACAGCGAAGAAAGAACGGCGACGGTCAGCAAAAGCGCAGACATCAATTTTCTATCGAACATTCGTTTCGAAAATTTCATTCCTTCGCCGTCGCGTTCCAATATCTTAAGAGGATTCGACTTGACGTTGAAAGGAAAGTTTAATTAGTCAACCGTCCGAACGATTGCGTTTGGCCGACTGGGAAATAAAGACGAATTAGTTCGTCGTTACGGAGATGTTTGGAACAACATGGCGGTAGTTTCGGGCCAACTTCCGGTAGACACAGGCGTTCCACTTAAATGGCCAAAGTTTCCGACTCGAATTGATATCCCACTGAGTCGAACCGATATACTTCCAAGTTCTCTATCTTACCGTTTCCCAGTGCATTCCATAACTTCTTCGCCAACTCGAATCGATGTCTACGAGGTGATTTTAATTGCAAAATTTTCCCTCCTATCGCTTGTAACGGCGAAACTATTGCGAATTCTCCGCTGCAATTGCGACGCGACTACTTCTTCATTCTTTCGGTATTCTAGAATGCGAATAACAAACGATGCGAGTTTTAACAGAATCGAACCTTACTTCTTTTTCTTTTTTTTTTTATTGGTAAAAATTGTAGGCGCTGGAATAATTTAATTCGAAAAAGTAACAGATATTAATTTAATAATATATTACTTCCCGAGCTAAGAAATGTAAACTTGGTTCACATTTCTTTTTACTGATTTCATTTGCACTTCTCACTCATTCGCTCATTTTATTGTTTTATTCAACTCGTCAAGCCTCGTGTTCTATCTTAATATTTGGAGTTTTCGTTGCCTGTTGTTTCTAGCTATTTTTCTTTCACCATTCCTATCCATTTTTCTATCTTCTGCTCGGCGTTTCTGTATCGCGCTGTACTATAGTAAATCGCATAAAATAATTTGATTATCGATTAGAAAAGTAATTGAGAAAAATAAAGTCACGAAAAAGCCGGGAAAAAGGTCACGAAACTGTAAAACGAATAAATTCCCCATTGCGTTCTCCGATCATAAACGCAATTATTTCTCGTAACTCGCGCCGTTGTTTTAACTAATAGCACGCCCCGAAAAAGTAAATTCGAACGGTTTCCGCGTAGTCGCTCTTCGCAGAACGAAACAATAGAGTAAACGTGGGTTAGAATAAAAAGTAGCGGGGAAAAAATCGCGTGCAACGTTTTACAGAAACGAAGCTGCGTTTAAATTGACTTTTATTTTATAGCCGTTTATAAACCGAAAGATCTTTTTTCATTTGTTTTTTTCTTTTTTTCAGACGCCAGAGGATGGCGATGTGACAACCGAAGAGAATCCTATTAAATAGCATTAAACGAAGCCGTTGCGGCGGATTTCACGTTCGCCTTTGCGTTGGAACAGGATAGAAAACATTACAAGGGGAGCAAAAAAACGCGGGAGGAATGGAAACCATTTAAAAAAGAAAAGTGAAGCACCTCGATGCAAAACGATTGTTACTTCTGGATTGCCAAGCAACTCGACCCTTTTTTTTTCCTTTCTTTTTTATCGATTTTTACCTCTGCTCGAGGGAATCTTCGTGTAGTCCACCGAGCGCGTTCCATTTGTTACACGAAATAGAAATTTTACAGGAAAATGCGAGCAATTTCTTTCGATGGACATTTACAAATACAAGAGTGAATCAGCGATTATCCGTAATATTGTGAAAATTTAGCGAAACGTTAGGAAGTATACGGTGCCTACATAAAAGTATTTGTACGCGTCTACATTTTTCCATTGGACGCTTCTTAACAAAGCTCTCCTAGTATCGTTTGCACCGCAACAAAATTTAGTCGCGCAAGAATTGATATGTCACTCTCTATGGAGTGAACATTAGCGTCGATAGATTATTTATAATTACAGTGAATCATTAGATATCTATTCCACTTATTATACTTTCAAGCGTCATCAATTGTACGCTAAACGTATTTTATGTATTTCGCTTTGCACAGTATTTATTATTCACAGTTTATTAAACACAGTTTATATTATTATTCTTATTGTTCTGTTACGTTCGCGTGTTACACGTTAAAGGGTTTACCTCGTTTGCATGGAATAGAGTTACCTAACAGGGAGCCCAATTTAGTCGAGCTCGATTTAATAGAAGGTAAACGGTCAAATAAATGCCATCGGTGTACAAATATTTCTCGCGGTCACCATGCACTGTGTTTCGTTGAATTTATCAACATTAACGCAAACGTGTATGGTAACACAACGCGAACAGACGTCTGTTGAACAATTTACAACGAAGCTACTGCTACGGGGGTATTATTTGCACAAATATGGCTACGTAAACAATGTTGCATCGCGGCGTACAAATGATTAGAGAAACGAAGAACTAAGACTCTAATATTTATCACGTTTCAATGTTCAACGGCACATTTACCTCCTAATATTTATTTAGAAATATTAAACGTAAACGAATATACGACGTCTATGTATTGTTACGTAAACCGAAGTCGAAATTTAGTACGAAAATTTGTTTCATTACGATTCTTCGCACGTTACGTTGCCGTTAAAATAAAACGAATTCAAGCGGCAGTTATAGGACAAGTGACAGTGATAAAGACATTTACCCTAGGCTCTTGGTTACAACGTATCAACTTGGAACTCATTCCTCCGTAACGAGTACCGAGAACCCTCACTTTTCCTCGGGCTCCTTAATTTTAAGTCTTCGCGGCGTCGAGCAACTTCGAAAACACTGTTTCTGTGACAAGAGAAACGAAGAAGATGTTATATCCACCTCGTTTATTTTCCCTTAAGAAAAAAATATCCAGTAACAGACAGAGGGTAGCTCATTGGATTAATACACCGCTGTCAGACTTAATCAGAGCGACCAACTAGCGGGTGGTATTAAGGTATCATCCACCTGGCGATTAATTATTACCAGATAGCTCGTATTATTCGGCAGTAACAAATAGGGCGAGGGGCGGGGGGTGGTGAACAAATGACCGAAAAAGTTTATTCGCAAGACGTGAAAGGAACGAATAGATCAGTGTTTCCCAACGCGAGGCCCACAGGGGGGCACGTTGATTGTTAACGAGAGCAATTCGAAAATGGACTCGTCCAGAGTGAAAAGAAATCGGCTGGATATAACGCAACGGGGATACTTGAGACTGAAGCTAACTAAATTGGAACCTAATATAAAATCTCTTTGCAGAAAGCATCAAGCGCAAGGATCTCACTTAATTTAAAACAACGAAATACGTAGTAATAATTAAAATAATATAGGAAAATCTTTCGTATATTAATTGTCGTATTTTAACTTTCGTATAATCTTTTGTACTTGAATTTTAGTTCTCCGTTATACGTTTTGAAAATTTACTTACCGTGTTTCCTCAACAAATTCCTAGTGATTTCTTTTTAAAACCTATCATTTAAGTTTCTTCAGTGAGTTCTTCAACAATTCAATTTTTTAAAATTGAAATGTATGTATATGTTACACAGGGGGTATAATAATTTTAGAAAGGCTTAGGTGAGGGATGGCACAAAAAAAAGGTTGGGAAACACTGGGATTGATGGAGCGATGCTGCTAAAGGCCGTTAAAATATTATGTCAACCCCTGTCCGAAAACCTAACCCACGTCTAACTCCGAAGCAAGAGGGGAAGGAATTTCCTTGATCACGTAGAGTACGATCACAGTTATTCGTCAAAGAGGATATGAAATAAGGCTTCCGCGTGGGAAGACCGCAAACGGCCGAATTTCTCGCACGGAATCAATCCGCTAGGGACTTCCGGGCTTTCCATTTGACGTTGCAAATTTTCTGGTAGAAGCAAACAAGCGCTTGCCCCTGACCTCGTGGGAGCTCGACACGGATTGCGCGAATATCGCGACAATCTCGTCGTGATTTTTCCGAGCGAAATCCTCAGACGTGAGATTAGTTTCGAGGCTTTTCACACGTGTCGATCGAATTCGAAACCAAGTCGGTGGAAAATACGATAGTAAACCGTGTAGGGTGCTCGGTAACGCGATGCCAAAAGTGAGACTTTTACGCGTCGAAATGATCAAATCCGCCTTTTGTACGTTTGTCAGTTTAACTGTCTACTAACACCGAAACGGAACACAGATACTTGCGATATTTGTAACAAAGTTTAATTTATTCTTCTTAATTTTCTTTGGAATCTTTAAAAATCTAATAATTTTAACTGCATACTAACACTGAAACGGAACACAGATACTTGCGATACTTGTAACAAAGTTTAATTTACTCCCTTTAAGTTTCTTTCCAATCTTTATAAATCTAATAACTTTAACTGCCTACTGAAACTGAGACGGGACATAGATATTTGCGATATTTGTAACAAAGTTTAATTTACTCCTCTTAATTTTCTTTGGAATCTTTATAAATCTAATGACTTTAACTGTCTACTGAAATTGAGACGGGACACAGATACTTGCGATACTTGTAACAAAGTTTAATTTACTCCTCTTAATTTTCTTTCCAATCTTTATAAATCTAATAACTTTAACTGTCTACTGCAATTGAGACGGAACACAGATACTTGCGATATTTGTAACAAAGTTTAATTTACTCCCTTTAATTTTCTTTCCAATCTTTATAAATCTAATAACTTTAACTGCCTACTGAAATTGAGACGGGACACAGATACTTGCGATACTTGTAACAAAGTTTAATTTACTCCTCTTAATTTTCTTTGGAATCTTTATAAATCTAATAACTTTAACTGCCTACTGAAACTGAGACGGGACATAGATACTTGCGATATTTGTAACAAAGTTTAATTTACTCCCTTTAATTTTCTTTCCAATCTTTATAAATCTAATAACTTTAACTGCCTACTGAAATTGAGACGGGACACAGATACTTGCGATACTTGTAACAAAGTTTAATTTACTCCTCTTAATTTTCTTTGGAATCTTTATAAATCTAATAACTTTAACTGCCTACTGAAACTGAGACGGGACATAGATACTTGCGATATTTGTAACAAAGTTTAATTTACTCCCTTTAATTTTCTTTCGAATCTTTATAAATCTAATAACTTTAACTGTCTACTGAAATTGAGACGGAACACAGATACTTGCGATATTTGTAACAAAGTTTAATTTACTCCTCTTAATTTTCTTTGGAATCTTTATAAATCTAATGACTTTAACTGTCTACTGAAATTGAGACGGGACACAGATACTTGCGATATTTGTAACAAAGTTTAATATACTCCTCTTAATTTTCTTTCCAATCTTTATAAATCTAATAACTTTAACTGCCTACTGAAATTGAGACGGGACACAGATACTTGCGATATTTGTAACAAAGTTTAATTTACTCCCTTTAATTTTCTTTCCAATCTTTATAAATCTAATAACTTTAACTGTCTACTGAAATTGAGACGGAACACAGATACTTGCGATATTTGTAACAAAGTTCAATTTTCTTTGGAATATTTATAAATCTAATAACACTATGATATTCTTAAATCTCAATTATACGGGTATTTATCTAATTAACGTAGGAGTCGCCTTAAACTTTACGTAATTTTCTTTTCTTATTTCTTTCGTTCGTTTCATTTTCTTTCTATATGTGCTCGTCATCGTTCTTCTTCGTTGCATTCTTTCTCTCTTCGATGTAAATAAATAAATAAATACTATAGCGTTAATACCGTTAATAAATAAGTAAGTAGTTTCTATAGCAAATACGGATACCGTATAATATACTGCAGTGCCGAAGTAGGCACCAGCAGGTTTTGCTGCTACGCGAAACTTCCGAACAATTTGTAGGGCAAGGGGTTAACAAAATTCGCGCGCAGTATAATGCTACGACCTTTTGCAACGTTTCGCGTCATTCCGTAATACGCGAAGTTTCCCACAGAGGCAAAAGGTATTAACTTTAAAAATGTAAACACCGTGTGGGTGGTTCCCGAGTTTCACTTAACAAATTCACCGGTGCCCCGTGAATTCGATCCCTTGGAAAACAATTTTTAAAACGTCGACGACGCCGTCGTCGTCTTCGCGCCGCCGTAAATATTTATAACCGAAACTTGCGTTTAACGAGCGACGCGAGGAGCACGACGAGGCGAAAACCGCGCGGGTAAATGTATTTTGAAAGAAAATATTTTCGCGGAAAGATAGCGGTCGATAAACGGTGTTCTAATACCGATGCTCTACCTAAACGTTCCGCCAACATTCCTCGCATGTTTGAAACGAAAATATTTGCCTTGTCACGTGTTATATTACAATTTTAGAGTTTCGCCCCGTTCCGAGAGAAGGAATCCAACTCATTCGATTATTTAGTTCATTCGTTCGTCGGTTTTACGAGGTTTTCGGGGAGCAGACGCGTGGTCTGAATGGATTTTAGGGCTGGCAATGTCCGCGTCGTTGGCCCCTGCGACAAAATCAACCCCGTTTGCAGCGTCGTAAATTCTACCATTCAAGAAGTTTTTCGGGCCTGCGAGCTAGGAAGGATTGAAATTCCGCAAGGATTCCTCTCGCCCTCGTTCATACCCCCGATGCTGCCGCGCGGAGTAAGGTGAAAAATTAGGGGGATCTATACGGAATACCACACTGCGAACCCGCAATCGATTGCTTCGGGGTTACGTTTCCTCGTTTGAGAGATTGCTCGGTGGCAAAAGGAACCTACGAGAGCAATTTATCGAGGTATATGAAATCGTTGTATCGAGGAGCAAAGGTCGCGAGGAATATTAGGTGTACCAGTGAATAATCCATTTTTGTTGTTAAATTTAATAAGCGTTTTATATTGCGCCTGTCGCGTCTTAATTATAATTGAATGTTTTCATAAAAACAATAAATTCATCGATTCAGTTTTGTATATTAATGGTATATCTTGAATTGAAATTGTACGTTGAACTTATTAACTATTATTGTTGTACCATTATACTATTATACTATATACTATTATATTATTTACTATTATATGTACTCGTATATACTACTATATGTACTATATTTATATGTACTCGTTGGTACACCTAATATATTCTTTGCTTTTCAAACATTCCGTTGGATTCAAATGAATTCTGCACGCTTGAAGTTTGCAAGCTGTGCAATTTTCGAGCTTTCGAATCTCGAAATCATCGAATTTCCAAGCTTCCGAACGTTAGCGTTTAAACATTCGAATTTACGAACGTTTAGAAATTCAAAACCGAGGATTTAAGCGAAAGCTGTTCGAATTTTTCGCTGCTATAGTACTTTCAGCTTACGCGGTTTCGAACAAAAGCGTTCTCTGAAAAATGTAGCCACGTAAATTATGCAAATTTTTAAACGCGAAAAAGCAAGCGCTCGCAGTGCTGCTAAAAAGCTCCGCCGAGAACGTAGCAGTAGATTAACGAAGCAACGTCTAAACGTGTAAGCTAATTATGGAGGAGAACTGGTGTGCAAGCTACTAAAAGCCACCGAGAAGCATTCACACATCGTAAGCCCAGGGGCTAGACGGGTGACGTTAAACTGCAACGAATTGTTTGCAGTGCAAACAGTTTTCGCCGCGTTTCCTTTTCCCGCCCCAACAAATCTCGCCCCCCGTGTTTGTTTCTATTTCAAAGTTTCACGAGAACCGGAGCAAAACGTTTTCCGTTCAGCTTATAAACCGATATGTTCCAAGCCAGCGAACGATTGCGATTTCCATTCGCCTCGTGTCGACTAATAAATTATCATCGCAAGGAAATGGGAGGCAAATGATGGAGCGTAATTGGTGTCGACTGGCAATTGACGGGGGTTTATTAAAAAGGAGGAACGTTGACTCGGTTAATGGAATTAATAACGATGGATAAATATGGAAGTAATGAAGCGAGACGATAGGTCGTTACGAAACATCCCTTATTTGGCCTTGGATACGAGGAGTATGTGACGCCATATTGTCTTCTAGGGACCCGACATTTTCTACTCGACCCGCTCGATATGGGGCACGAGTGCCGAATGCCGAGAAATGCCATCGATATCGCAACAGCCGCGTCATTTTTCTTTCCCTTCGATTCTTGCAAGATATACGGTAGCGGAGAAATATGTGAAACTAAAGAGCAAAGAGAGAAGAAGAAGGAGGAGGTAAAGATGGAGAAAATTACACCGTTAATATTACGTAACCGTTTAATCTATCGCCACTGTACGCTAGAGTTACGTCTTCGTCTTCGTCTCGAAATTAGAACGGTTGAAAAATCGGCAGAGTTTAGGCAACATTTTCACGATCCTCTAATTTTGTTATTGAATATATTTCTAAACGTGCGAAACGATTAATGATAGAAGTTATAAAATCCTTGTTACACGTTGTTAAAAATATTAGCATACTTTTTTCTAACGAAAGTTAGTTTCATATTAAGTATCGTTGTTGAAGCTTCGAAAAGCATAACTTCTAAGCGTTCATAGTAATTTGATCAAGCACTGTACCTGGTAATAGCGAATTCTTTTGAACGTTTTACGTTTGCGCGCGTGCAACGATGCCTATGTGACCAAAATATTCGATAAATAAAGAGTCACCGAGTAAAGAAAGGCGGGAATTGACGATTTCTTTGTTCTTGTTCGAGTTAAAGTGGCATTTCGTGGAATCGTTAGAGGAAACCATCGCGCGTCATCGGCTCTAAGAACCCTTAATCCGCACTGACCCGAATCTGGTTATCTATTTTAGACGTGCGTATAATCGAAACCGATATCTTCGAGGCTTTGCAACTTTAAATTTATCCCTGTTCGCGCGTACGCACGATTTTCTTTTGCTCCTTCGTCGCGTCGGCTGAAAGCGGAAACAAACCGACGAAAAAGATAGGTCCGACATAAAATCGTGTTTCGCGAGGCCGATGATATTTATTTCGATCTCTTTTTATCATTTTAGTGCGCCTAAATACGAATGAAATAACAAATTCGCGCCAGCTCAACGACCTTAATATTAAACAATTTTCGGTGAATCCTCGCGTGTTTAATGCGAAATCAAAGTGGGCTAGTATCCGTAAAAAAATAAGTATTTTGGGAGAATTTTAATGCGCCAACTGCGAACTTATTATTATTGTATATTGGTCAAAGAACCTTTTGATATATGCAGAAATTAATACGATGATTAGTCGTAGGAGGAAGCTAAGAATTGTTCGATGCTTCGTCTAAAAGTAGAAGCGACCAACTATTTTAAAAGATTTCCTAATTTTTGCAACAACTTTCCAGTAAATGCAAAGCAAGTGAGTAAATGTAAAACGCAAAGAAATGGGAGGAATTCGTAACAGAAAGTCTCTCTTCTCGAATTATTTTGCATACTACAATCGTACTTGATTTCTTGCAAATTGAGAATCGAATACCGTGAAAGGAGTCGCGAAACGAATTCGTAAATTGATGGCACGCCTTTACGCGAGAAACAAACATCGACTCGAAAGAATTGGAAACCGATTCCAGTTCAACACGTCCATAAATACTTCGAAATAATTACCGGGGAAATAGAAGCAACAGTTTGTTGAAGAACCTTTGGCAAGCATACCAAATTCGACGAAGCGAGGGAATATCTACAATCTACGCTAAAAACCCAACTCTCCCATTGTCCAGGAAAAATCAAATCCTGCTAACTAGTCTGAGAAAAGGGAACAAGAATCGTAAATTGTCATAGATCATCAATAATCCAAGAAACCAATAATACAAATCGTAGTCATGGTATAGAAACCAATAATACAAATCATAATAATACAAATAGGGTAAATTACCCAATTACTGTCACTTGAATTCGTTTTATTCAATAGCAAAGTAACGCATAAAAAAATTGTAAGTAAACAAATTTTCATACTAAATTTGGACTTCGGTTTACGTGACAATGCGTAGACATTGTATATTCGTTTACGCTTAATATTTCTAAATAAATATTAGCAGGTAAATGTGCTGTTGAACGTTAAAACGTGACCAATATAATTGTAAAATATGGAACGTGTCATAATTCAGTAACGGCGATAAGTTTACTATACATCTTATATCTGTTACACAAACTGACGTGTTAAAATACGTAAGAATTGTTTCTATTTAATTGAGAACGTTTTCAAGTGACAATACGAAGGATCGTGGACTTTGTTGCGTATTTTCGATCACTTAGTAATTAATCCATTATATTGAACATATAAAATAATGTTCATAAATAAAAGAGACGTTGGGCAATATTATGCTCCGAACTGGAACGATTTTTAAGTCAAATAATGTCTAAAACAGTTAAGTAAAGTTACGCACGAACCTTAAAATGGTAGTACGTGATACATCTACCCTAATTCCAAAGAAATTTTGCAATCAATAGTTTTAAATCTCAACTTTATCCACTTCTACTATATACATTAATTATATATCAATTTTTTTTGTTTTTTTTTCCTTTTTATGTTTTCTACGTATGCGACTTTGTCCGTGTCAACGTTACTGTATTTATTTTCTCTTCTCTTGTACTTCGAGGGCTTTTGCCCGTTAATAATAAATAAATAAGAATTGTAAGGCAATCGATTATCGCAGCCTATCGAAGATCATCGGCCTTTAGCACGGAGAAATATTTTTAAAGATAAAAGGAAAGCGAAGGAACATGAATCGATCGACATTACACGTATCCTGCGAACATCTCCGTCGTCACGATCGCTGATTATGTTTCCCCGTTTATTTCACCCCGGACGTTTCGCGACTTGTTAGCGGCATCTGCTGTTTGTTTCTTTTACGAGGGAACCTCGCCAACGATCGACGTCCCGATTATATCGTCAAGCCGGCATCCCCTGGGCGAGAAACTAACGAGGGTAAAGCAGCTGTGCCTTCTAGATCGAAAGCGTAATTTCCAGACATAACTTAAATCGAAGATGCTGCTGTCCAAGGCAACACATTAAACTGATTCTCCCATCCAGTTTGATTTACTCGAGAGATAAATCGTAAAATGTTACGGGCGATTGGAAGATCTTAATGAAGTAACCATTCTGAGACTGAGATGAATCGTTGTAGACTTGCATTTCGCATTGAACATTTTAAATAATCGACCAGCCATCTTACAGACTTTTTATGAGACACAAGTATTATTGCGGACTTGCATTTCGTATTGCAAATTTTAAATAACATAATTAACCAGCCATCTTAGAGTTTTTTTATGAGACAGAAGAATTATTGTAGACTTGCATTTTGTATTGAACATTTTAAATAATTGACCAGCCATCTTAGAGACTTTTCATGAGACAGAAGAATCATTGTAGACTCGCATTTTGTATGGAACATTTTAAATAATCGACCAGCCATCTTAGAGTCTTTTTATGAGACAGCAGAATCACTGTAGACTTGCATTTCGTATTGAACATTTTAAATAATCGACCAGCCATCTTAGAATCTTTTTATGAGACACAAGTATCAATGCGGACTTGCATTGCCTATTGAACATTTTAAATAATCGACTAGCCATCTTAGAGCATTTTTATGAGACAGAGAACAATCATTGTAGACTTGCATTTCGTATTGCAAATTTTAAATAACATAATTAACCAGCCATCTTAGAATTTTTTTATGAGACAGAAGAATCATTTTAGACTTGCATTTTGTATTGAACATTTTAAATAATTGACCAGCCATCTTAGAGACTTTTCATGAGACAGAAGAATCATTGTAGACTCGCATTTTGTATGGAACATTTTAAATAATCGATCAACCATTTTAGAGTCTTTTTATGAGACAGAGAACAATCATTGTAGACTTGCATTTCGTATTGCAAATTTTAAATAACATAATTAACCAGCCATCTTAGAGTTTTTTTATAAGACAGAAGAATTATTGTAGACTCGCATTTTGTATTGAACATTTTAAATAATCGACCAGCCATCTTAGAGCCTTTTTATGAGACAGAAGAATCATTACGGACTTGCATTTCGTATTGAACATTTTAAATAATCGATCAGCTATTTTAGTGTCTTTTTATGAGACAGAGAAAAATCATTGTAAATTTGCATTTCGTATTGAACATTTTAAATAATCGACCAGCCATCTTAGAGTCTTTTTATGAGACAGCAGAATCACTGTAGACTTGCATTTCGTATTGAAAATTTTAAATAATCGACCAGCCATTTTAGTGTCTTTTTATGAGACAAAGAACAATCATTGTAAATTTGCATTTCGTATTGAAAATTTTAAATAATCGACCAGCCATCTTAGAGCCTTTTTATGAGACAGAAAAATCATTGTAGACTTGCATTTCGTATTGCAAATTTTAAATAACATAATTAACCAGCCATCTTAGAGTTTTTATATGAGACAGAAGAATTATTGTAGACTTGCATTTCGTATTGATAATTTTAAATAATCGATCATCCATTTTAGTGTCTTTTTATGAGATACAAGAATCATTGTAGACTTGCATTTCGTATTGAAAATTTTAAATAATCGACCAGCCATCTTAGAATCTTTTTATGAGACAGAAAACAATCATTGTAGACTTGCATTTCGTATTGAAAATTTTAAATAATCGACCAGCCATCTTAGAGTCTTTTTATGAGACAGCAGAATCACTGTAGACTTGCATTTCGTATTGCAAATTTTAAATAACATAATTAACCAGCCATCTTAGAGTTTTTTTATGAGACAGAAGAATTATTGTAGACTCGCATTTTGTATTGAACATTTTAAATAATCGACTAGCCATCTTAGAGCCTTTTTATGAGACAGAGAACAGTCATTCTAGACTTGCATTTCGTATTGAACATTTTAAATATTATAATTAACCAGCCATCTTAGAGTCTCTTTACGAGGCACAAGAATTATTGTGGAAATGCAGTTGAATTCTTCTAATTTATGAATTACCCTACCTTTTACATTCAAAAGTATGTCCTAAAATATGTAAGCGTTTGAAATTTCGTGACTGACTGTAGTTTGACTTGGAAAATGTCCATGGATATTTCATTCAGCCTGCTACAGAATTGTAAACCCAATTATCTTTGTTTCCTTAAAAAGGTTGTCCAATTTGGATAAAAGGAAATCTTCGTTATAAAGCTAGATCTAGAAATTATATACATTAATAAGGATTCCTTTATGCTTGTCTTAAAGAAGAAAAAGTGCGGTTGAGTTGAAAATGATTAAAAAATCGTAGCAATTAATAGCTTCTTCTATTATAAGATTTGGTTGATTAAAAAGAGTTGAAGATAGAAGATCGCAGAGTCGTAAAAGTCAACGACGGTATTTCTCCAATCACGTTAAATTTTACGAAGATAATTCTATAAAGATTGGCAACAAAATTAAAGAAAATTTCAAACTAGGTCCTGTGATTATTTCCAAAGTCACAGAAACTATATTTTTGCCATAATAGAATCCGATATGATTGACTTTAAGCTACTGCAATCTTCGATTTTTGTTATAAAAATCGATAGCTTCTATTTGAGAAATAAACAATTTCAAATATTAATTTCCACGAAAAGCAATCATATCTGCAACGATATTTCTTTGCTTCTTTTTGTTTTGTTTTGTTTACAGCTGTACGTAGTATGTACGCTTCAAAAAAAAAAAAAAAAAAAAAATAGGTTTATCATTGTATTCCGTTGGAAATGTAAATCATCGGAATGTCAAAAATGCATTATTGCCGTTGAACACAAAGTCACGCAACGCCATCGACGATAAATTTCAATTCGCCCCGGTGGGGATTTATCGATCGAATCCATGATTTATGCACAGGCCTGGCCGTCGAAATTTGCGAAACAATTCGCGCAATACGCTTAACACGAACCGAACTTACTACTGCGCGGCGGAGAGCTGTTCAATATTGCACGTCTGTTCAGCGTCGAGCTGATTTCCCTTAAACATTCAGGCCTCCTGGTCTCCGCCAACTTACTCGCGACAATCTGCCCTTAGAAAGGCAAATATGTAGTGTTACTCGCAAAATTGAACGTACACTTTGACACTCAATGAAAATGACGGCAAGAATATGGTTACGTTTCAATGCGTCCAAACTATTAAAACTCAGCGATCCGTTTTAAATCTGATTGAACTTCGCTTGGAAACATTGAAATCCAAAATGATAAATTGTAACTCTTACTAAATAGAGAAGATTTCAAATTGAAATTACGAGAAGAATAGGACGATATTTCACCTTCTTTATACAAAAAATTGATTATGTCTATGGGACGAAGATTAAATGTGGTTAACAAAATACTAATCTATGTGTATAATAACGTGTATAGTAACGAAAATATCGTTGAACACGTCCACATTTGCGTCAGCAAAAAAGTTATACTTTTACGCTTTTAATTAAGTATCTATAAATAATTCGTTTTATCTCAGTGTAGACCGGAACTCGGGGAGGCGAGGAAGATACAATTCAATTCGTTTAACGTTACTTTATTTTTTCGACGAGCGATAGACGCAGACAGACCTTTTTCTTGCCTGGCGTACCATTTTATATTTTTCAATATTCGAATGGTGGGGAAGAGTCCCGATGGAGAGAGCTAAGGGGTATGTTGCCCCTTAGAATTTCCTACTTCCCCGTCAACGGTCACTCGGCCTTTCCCGTTACCTACCCGGTACTCGGCAGCCAGCAATAAAAACCAAGGATCGCCTCGACTTTGAAATCACATGCGAAAATAACGAAATTACAAGTATCCCAAATCTTGGGTTCACGTGATGACCAGCTGCAAAATTAAAGAGTACTGGTTCCTTGGGCTTTATCGTTGCTATGGCAGGCTCTCACCTTCTAACACTCGCTACGCGACCATATAATTAAGCCTACGAGTCTACATCAGGATTTTTTTACGAACCGTGTCTGTTAAGTTTTACGAATGAAGTAGATACATATTGTGTTTCTACTTTCGAATATGCTTGCGTGTGTTCACTTTTTAGTCCACTCCGTGAGCCCCAAATCCGAGTGACAAAGGGGAGCATTGGATAAGTGGTCTATCCTGTTCTTAGTCAATGATGAAATTTCGTTCGGCTAATGGTAAATGGAGCGCGGCTGGTTCGACTAAAACGCGATCCAGCAACGATCCCCGTGCGCAGTCGGAAAGTTGCTCGTTTATCGAAATCCCTTGGAATCCCTTTTTAGCGGCGGACGTAAGCTGTAACGGATCGCTACTCGAGATTCTCTCCTCGAAGGAACGAGGAAATCTCTCGTCTCGCGCGAACGGGAGCCGCACTCCGCCGGTGTTCAGTCTCAATTTACCGGCGCGGAGTTGGAAAGCTGCGGAAAACTCGCGACTCACAGTCTTGCGTTCCGGTTGCACGCTTCGAAAGTCGTAAAAGCTCCCCGATTCCGGCTGTGAGATCGTATTTTATTTCGCGACCACTCACGGAATTCCACGCCGTCAGCTTTAACGAAACTCAACAGCTTACGCGTTTCCTTTACGCTTCATTCGAAAAAGATTCCAACCACGGGGCTTGGATCTCGTTAGCGTGACACCGGGTAACTTTCCTTTCTTTCGTTTTCTGCAATTTTCTCCTTTTAACCCATTGGCCTATTAATCTTTCGACCGCTGCGAAGTTTCAAGTTCCGACGTTTATTGTTTTCGTAACGTGTCCAGTATAAGACATTGATATTTCATAAATATTAATCTTATAACGTCGTAATACGCGTAAGAGTTAAAATTATAATTTATTAAAAGTGCAACGCGCATTTGTGTTGCGTTTAGGCCATCATCTGTTTCACGAGATACGATCGTCGTTGTAAGGCAAAGGGTTAACGCACTTCGAGTGCTATGGACGCATATAGTTAGGGTTAATGATCCACGTACTGTCACTGTTCCTATAACTGCCACTTCAATTCGTTTATTTAATAGCAAAGTAATGTATAAAGAATCGTAAGTAAACTTTAAATAGACATCGTGTATTCATTTACACTTAATATTTATAAATAAATATTATATTAAATACTATATTAAATATTATATTAAATATTATACATGTTGAACATTAAAATGTCGCCATTATAATTATAAAGTAATGGAACGTGTCATAATTCAGTAATGCGATACGTTTACTATTTAAATGAAAAGTTATCAAGTGACAGTACGAAGGACATTGGACATTGTTGTACCGTTTCAACTACGTAGTAACGAATTCATTATATTGAACATATAAAAAAAATGTTGATAAATAAAAGAGCGATTGAACAATCGTATGCTCGAAACTGGAACGATCTTTACGTTAACGACGTTCTAAAATAGTTAAATAAAGTCACTTAAAGCGCGAACCTTAAAGCGGCAGTCCGTGGTACGTACGTTTACACTATGGGCACTTTTTATTTTACAACTCCTAATATTGTAACGCAAAGCTAAAATCAGAGTACAAGTTAAACTTCACCGTTAATAATATCTATTTTTGCGTAACGTACACCGTATAATTCACGGAACGAATGTGACTCGTTATTGTAGTGCAAACACATTAGAAGTGTTTACATTCCTTGTCAGATAACAAAGCGAAAGATATTCTTCCGAAAACTTTGATTGTTTTAGGTTATCGGTATTTCAGATCGTGCGACACCGAAGTCTCGCGAGATGATAGGTCTATCGCGTAGCTCGTCTGTGCTAACATTTTATGAAATTTCATTGATACCGAGAATTCGAGGGTTCTACAAAGGGATCGATTAAATCGGAGAGTTTTACAGGGCATGTTTAATGCAATCCTTTGAATGCCCAGCGGAAAACGGTGCTTAATAAATGTCAAATTAAAATCTATCGTTTAACCGTTCTCCTCCTTTTTTGAATATTTTTTCCACCCTTTTCGTAATACGGGTTTGCCATTTCGCGACAATCACGTTTCAGAGAAAAACCAAGTAACCGTGACGGGACTTTGTGGAAGAACTCGAAACGATTCAATGAGAAATTCTCCGATTGCGAATTTCTAGCTGTAATAACTTCTCGTTAAGTGCAGATCTCAATCGATTCGTTGAAAATCGCATTCGTACGGCAAAGAAAATCTCGTACGACGAATTAACTACACTTTATCCTCGACGTTCTCGTACATTGCGCGTAAAGATTGATTCGCGCGATATCGGGTAATTATAATTTTAATGGAAAGATTATTCGAACGTGGCAAATATTGAGCAGCGATAGAAGTGGTGGTAAATATTTTTATAACGATGAAAAATTGCAACGAAGCCTTTCGAAAGAAGCGCTGGAAAGCTGAAATTAATAAATGTACGTAATTTGCGCGTAACACGATATAGAAGCAGTGGTTAAATAACGGTATCATACGTATGTAATGAAATAATCGTAGCGCAAGGGATTGTAAAAGGAGACCTTCGAATCGTGACGACGGAAAAATATTCTACATCGGATGATAGGTGTCTAATCCGTACCTCGTCTGTGATTCGAGTAAACGAACAAGTTAAGCTCTCTTATGCAAAGTTGAATTCGTGTGAAAGCTTGCCGTTTAATTAAAGAAACGGCGGTCTATAAATACACATCACACCGGCGACTATTTTCTCCGGTGATTCGTCATTTTTTTTTCCTCGTTCCTCGCAGCCTGTTCTAAAGATATGGAGGGAAATGTAAGTTACGCGTTCGGATCGTTTCACGATTCTCCGTTCGAACGTGGAATAATATTTTCGTATTCGAGTCGAGAGCGCAGCACGCGGATTCGCGTTCGAGTTCCTTTCGATCGTCCCGATAATTCCCCCGCCCTTCGTTAATCGTCTTTCTTCGAAATTATCGACAGCGGGCGATCGATGGGCGGCGGATAAAAATAAAACGGGGAAAAAAGCGAGCTTTTAATAGCGAGGGAAAAATTTAGAATCGCATATCTGCGATTCAGTCGGTACGCGTGTTTTCGTACGTACACAAATTAAATCTCTTCGTTGAAGCTCGCAACGTGAAACGGCATAAAATACGCGGGCGTTTTTTTTGTTTGTGCAACAAGAAGACAAACTATGCGAGTAAATAATGCAAAATTAATACACCGTTTTGCCAGTTTTGGAATGCAACCCGTGGCGAAAAATATTCGATCGAACGCTACAACGTGGAAGTGATATTAAAAGGAATATTGATATATTCGAAATGCGAAGTGCTGCTGCGCAAATAAAAAAAAACATATGGGAAAATTGAATGAAATTAAGAGGAAATAAATGGGAGAAGGAAATGGATAAAAAAATATTCGTTTGTTACGAAAAAGAAGACAGCGAGGAAAATAAATCTACAAAGGGATGAACGATACTTTACTTAATATTTATATTCACCGATATTTTCTAATATTTCTACGTCCACGTATAATGATTTTGAAACGTTGTAGCATCGATACGACGAGATTTTCGTAACGCGTAAATGGAATTTCTTTCCACGATAATTTTATTACTTCTCGAAGATGATTTTCTCGTAGACTCGTTAATCGTTCTTTTTTAAAAGCGCAGAAATTATAAAGTTAAAATTAATCATAAAGTCGCTTAATTAAGTATCGTTAGCGCATCGTTAGGTGTATCATTAGCGTCCGTTCTTTTTTCAACGTAAGTTAAAGCGAAACGAAGTGAAAGTAACCGCGTGGCGATAAAATTGAAATTTTACGGCGACGATAATCGGGGATCAACGCGATGTTATTTAACAACATTCAAATTGCTGTTCACCGGCCCGATGGCCGTGTTAATGAAATGCAATTACCTTGTCGAAATGTCTGCCAAAATACTCGGACCACCATCCGATTTACCGCTGAAATAAAAGCAACACGCGATGAAATATGAATTGCCAAGGTGAAACACACAGCCAACCACGTCACGAACCGAGAATCCTTTAACCGCTCCGTTTAACGCCTTGCCCTACGATTATTTTATTACCTACTTAGGCTAGCTTTCATATAATTGATCGTTACATTTATATAAATGCGATTACACTTGTGCTAAAAATATTACGACCGCAAAGAGTTAAGTTCTTTTATCGTTTAATAAGGTACTGCTTCTACGCGTCTTTAAAATACGACAAAAATTGTCGCCCAATTACACGAGATGTTCGAATATTGCTCTCGAAGACTCGATTACCAAAACGCAAGTATCCAGTAGCCGAAATGATTGTCTATAGTAAAAAATGCAAGGGAAATACTTATGGGCGAGAGTATATATATGCACACTTACTGACAAAAGTTAAGAAACAAAGTAATCGTTACCATATATTTGTTTACCCTTTATTTTCTGGTGGTATATGGATTAGAATTAAAAATAGGTTAACTTATTCTTTATTGGCATACGTAATGTTACTTTTTTATGTTCGTCTTTTATTCGAAACTATTTATCTCAAAAGATGAAGAATATACAGAACGTTGCAAATGATTAGTTTGATTCTTAACTTTTGTCAGTAAGTGTATATATATATATACTTATAATATATATATGTGGGGAGTGAAGCGCGCGATGTGTGCGACGTAGATCGAAATTAAAACAACGTAAGATCAACGTCGAGAAGGCTAGGCAGGGAAACGTAGGACGAGCAGTCTTCGTCTAGCTTCGAACGAGAACACTGTAATCAATTGTTTTTTTAAATATTTATATTGTTAAGGTCTTTGGGGCATCCGCGGTAAGATTCTTTATAAGACTTGGCTTCCGGGATGGAGCCTCGTTGGATTATGGTTTGTTGCCGACGTTTCGGTTGTCTCTCGCCCTGATGAAGTAAACTGAAATGAAGAAACGTCGGCAACAAACCGTCATCCAACGCGGCTCCATCCCGGAAGCCAAGTCTTATAAATATATATTGTTAATTAAAAGCCTTTTTTTTATCGATTTCTTGTATTTTCTTTTATTTACGAGGATCCTTGGTACCGAAAGATCCGTTAGGAATATTCGGCAAGATACACAGGATCCCACATATATAGTATATATATATATATACTCTTATAGTAAGTATATAGATACTTAAACGCTCTTCCCATCAAGCAGCCCCTAGATGCAACCCCTCGACGCTTACTAACTGCATCCTACACGCGTAGAACCCATACAGTCTACGATGGTATGGACGAACTCTCAACGCTGCTTGATTCCATCGACATTCATTCTCCCTTTCCTGCGCATTCGATCGTTCGATCGTCCTAACGCGTGTGCTTTGTCGCGATGCAAAAAAAAGAGGAGTATATTATCGTGTTAGCCGGCGGATTTTCCCTATAGGAGGGTGAAAGTGGGAACAGAAACATCCGAAGATGGTTTTCCAGGAAGGGTAGCAGCTATTTTTTTTAGGGGCGCAATCGTTGATTAAATAGTAGGGGAATTGTATTTTTAAACGATGGGGGAATATACTAATAAAAATAGAAGGCAGGGTTGACGTTAGTTTAATCGTTTTCTTTTGAAACTTTTATTTAGTACGGCTACCCATTGGGAAAGGTCAAGATAAGCATAGAAAAATTGTACAGAAGCGACCGGTGGTAACAGAAAATTATGAGGATAAGGTAATCCCACGGCTGTATCTTTCTTGATATTTTCGCTTTTTGCATAAAGCTGAGGGAAAAAATTAAGTGGATCAGCGGGTAGGACGAAAGAACACAGTGGTTATAAATAAATAGGGTAGATGTACCGCGTACTGCCACTTTAAGGTTCGCTCGTAACTTTATTCAACTATTTTAGAACGTCGTTAACATATAAAGATCGTTCCAGTTTGAAGCGTAATATTATTTAACCGCTCTTTTATTTACGAGTATCTTTTTTTATACGTTCGATATAATAAAATTCATTGCTACGTGATCGAAAACGGTACAACAAAGTCCACGGTTCTAAGTACTGTCACTTGAACATTTTTCATTTAAATGGAAACACGTTTTATACATATATTAACACGTCGGTTTGTGTAACAGATATAAAATGTATAGTAAACGTCGCTCTTTATTGAATTATCACACGTTCCATACTTTATAATTATATTGGTCACGTTTCAATGTTCAACAGCACATTTACCTCCCAATATTTATTTATAAATATTAAGCGTAAACGAATATACGATGTCTACGCGTTGTTACGTAAATCAAGGTCCAAATTTCGTACGAAAATTTGTTTACTTACCATTCTTTATGCATTACTTTCCTATTAAATAAACGAATTAAAGTTGCAGCTATAGGAACAGTGGCAGTACGTTGTTCGTTTATCCTAATTTACCGTAAGAAAAATGAAATCTAATGCACTGCGCGATTTTATAAAATATAAACTTAATACACAGTGGCCAATGTATAAACTTAATACGCAAATGTATTGCGACAGGGCAATATTTCCCGCTGAAATGAGATTCGATATTGCGAAGCTATTCGATGCTTCATAAATCGACAAATTCCACTCGGAATCGATGAATACGTCAATGTGCATTCGCCTAAACCGAATATTTAAAGACGAGAGGCAACCAGCGGAAGTAAACCCCTTATCTCTGTTAGAGTGCAAAAAAAAATTCCAATGTCGCCGCGCTACGATTCGAGTTCGCTCTGCTGGAAAATTGTTTCACTTTATGTCAAACGAATCGATGTCTAATCGAGATCGGTGACTATTGAACAAGTACGGATAATTCTTTTACTGTAAAGTAGAAGTGTGCGAAAGAATGCAACGATCGCCTGAATTTATTTAAAAAAAAAATGTTACGCTACCATTATAGGAAATCTCTGCTACGCGTGAATAACTAAATCATCGCGATTTCAAAGTATCATCAAAATTTGTAAACGAAATTAAAGGTAGAAATAAAGCATTGGGATTTGTTCAGATAATTAAGCATAGTATTCTTTTCAAGGTTTTCTAGGATTAACCAAGCTCGGCACTTTCTTTTTTTTAAATTTCCCAATGCATAGTCGCGTAAAGCGTGAAGAAGATATGAAACCTAATATATGCAATCTGCACCTGCCTCCACGTTTACGTTTACGATAAATACATAAACACCCACAGCCTAGTAATTAAATTGAAAACGATCCGAGAATCGAATAACAAGTAGCTGGGTTTAACCCTTTCGCTATAAGGGCGTATATATTATATAAATGGGTAGTCATTTATCAGGAGCTTAATTTATTGTTCCTCTGTAGTATATTATTGCATCTGTTTTCATTCGTACAATAAAATTAGAATCGCAATCGACGATACAAAGCATCCGAATATTTATATTTATTCTATTTTCGTATTTACCCTTCTTGGAATTATGGGGGCTGCAAAGGACAACGCGAATTCAAACTGAACACGCATTACAAGATATTAACACACTTTAACGACCGAAAGCCTATTACGCGGCTCTTTGTTTAATTATATTTTTCTATTTAAAGAAAACCATTATGTTTAATGTCGTGCGCAAATATTAGTCTAAAAATAGCAAAGCAAAAATAAAAGCAAAACGATGTAGATCACCGTTTCAAGAAATTGCAACTTGCGCATTAATTGAAACGGCGCGAAAATAGATTTCTTATGTTAAAAAAAAATAAATGCACGCTGATCGAAGCCCAATATTTAACACGCGTATTCGATACTTTAAACGGCATTATCTGGAAGAGGAAAACATGTGACTTACGTAATTTTGCCTTACAACCATATACAAATATAATAAATGGAGTAATAATGGTATAAAACGTATAGATCATAATAAAACATTAGTGTTCGAAAAATAAGAGAGATCAGAACGATACAGCCAAAACTTAACCGGTCAATTTCGATCACGAGGCGTCGGTAAAGTGTTAATACGATCGCTCGAAAATTGATATAATCTTATATTGTCGCGTCGAATCGTTGAGTTTCCAAAACATCTAGTTCACGCTTTATTTAACTTAGCGGTAGAATTAAAACGAAAGCTGAACGATGGATCTAAAAGTGGAAACCGAAAGAAAGGTTAATAAAAACTTACCCATGCTTTCGGTTTTCGCTTACAAATACGGGTGCAGCGAAAGAGTCACCGTAAAGCACGTGGAACGTTTTCCTTTGCAGCTAGAAATCTTTCAAAAACTTCCTCAGCGCGAAATTTACGAACGCTCGGAACACTCAGGGTAACAAGTTTTCTTATCGAGGTTTCGGGAAACACCTCGATTGTTTACCGAGGACATCTCCGCGCGATATGTTCCGATTTCCTTGAAAACCGTTCTCCCCATCCGGTCAGCCGTATGCATGGGAAACGAGGTCAGGCATTTTTTCGCTTATTCGTAAGAACTTCGCGAGACAGTTGCAAAAATGACCGTGCACTCTGGATAAAAGCATCCCTTTGTGCTATGGCGCTAACGCGATTCACTTCGGATGCGAAACACTTCACGCTTAGTTAAGTAAGGAGCAGCGAAAACAAATCCTACAATGACATCGTACTTCCTACGAACAAATTCTTACAGGTGCTCTTCAAAAAAAAAAGAAGAGATTCTCGAATCGATGGAACTTTGACAAAAAGAAAAGGAAAAAAAACAATCCTGCGATTCCAAAAAAAAGCGTTCGCGCATTTAACGTCTCTCCAAAATTAATCCTAAATTCATTTGCCGTGATCATTGACTAAGGACAGGATAGACCACTTATCCAATGCTTTCCTTTGTCACTCTGTACTTTTATATGTTCAATATTTATTGTTTATTATTATTGTATCCACAATATATGTTCAATATTTATATTATTCTTTGTTCTCATTTTTACCTTTTCGATTGTCTAAAATGTACAACCTTTGCGTTTGCTCTTACCGTTTGTACATTAAAATACTTTAGAAGCGTTTACGTTCTTTGTCGGATAATAAAACGAACGATATTCTTCCGAAAAGTGTGAATTTTTAGGTTATTGATATTTCAGAGCACGTGACACGAAGTCCCGTAAGATGATCGGCGTTATCCTGTACCTCGCCTGTGCCGCGATTTCAATCATCCCAATCGTGTTTAACGAGCCGTTTTAATTAACGCGATCGAATTAACTGCGATCGTGCGAAGAAACGCAACGATATTTGCCACGTTCCGCCCTGCTTTTTCCATCGCGTCACGAACGTCACGCAATTGTCGCGCTTCGCCGACAAACGGCGAAACGTTTTCAAACGGTTACAGTCTCTTGGCCAGAGTCCAACGGAACGGCGCTAAAGCCGCTAGTGGCCGAATTGAATTAAGGATAGCAGAGATTTTCTCGTCCACGGCCAAATGGAATACGAATTCGACTCGAACGTTTAATGGAGGCGAATGCGGTATCTCGTTCGCGTTGCAAATTAATTGCCGTACAAACGGCCGTTTCCTCTGGCTTGTCGACGATTTCATCCGGGAATTTTACGTCGATACATCGCAGTCTAAACCACCGTCGATCTTAAATCGCTTCGATTTACCGCTAACGAACGCAATCATTCGAGTGCGCGTCGCGAATCGGAAACATCAAACAAATCGCGGCTCTGCATAGGGTAAATGATCCACGTACCGTCACTGTTCCTATAACTGCCACTTTAATTCGTCTCATTTAATAGGAAAGTAACGTATAAAGAATCGTGAGTAAAGAACGTTTCGTACTAAATTTGAACTTCGGTTTACGCGACAACATATAGACGTTGTATTCATAAATAAATATTAGGAGGTAAATGTGATGTTGAACATTGAAACGTGATCAATATAATTATTGTTGAGTAAGTATAATTGGTTTCTGGAACAAACGTATATTTATTCTGCTTAAAAATATGGTTTTACAATGTATGGTCACAGACGAGGTACAGGAGAGACCGATCATTTTTTGGGATTTCATGTCACGTGCTCTGAAATACCGATAACTTAAAAATTCACACTTTTCGGAAGAATATCTTTCGTTTTATTATCTGACAAAGAACGTAAACACTTCTAAAGTATTTCGATATGTACAAACGGTAAGAGCAAACGCAAAAGTTATACATTTTAGACAATCGAAAAGGTGAAATTGATAACGGATTTGGGGCTCGTGAGCTGGGTCCATTAAAGAATCCCTTCACAAATCATTCTACCGTTGCTTCGAGCATTGCGCATTTGCGGTATTTTCAACGAAACATTTTTACGGTAAATAACGAGAGAACGGGACATGTATCGAGCGGAAGATCAATTTTTCCTACAGCTTCAGATGCAGTGGATGCATTTGTTATCGGGGAATTACACGAACGGAAAGTTCTTTCTCTTTTTATCGAAACTCTCCAGGATTATTTACTTTCTTACTCGAAGCTGATGGAAATAGGAACCATAATCTTTCAGGAAAATGCGGCAAAAATTAAAATTCGCTTGAACGTTGTCCCAAGAGTTGAAAAATATTACGTGAACCGAAGTCCAAATTTGGTATGAAAATTTCTTTACTTACGATTCTTTGTACAATTACTTTGCTGTTAAATAAAAACGAATAATTCAAGTGGCAGTTATAGGAACAGTTATCGTCTTGTCAGCCTTCTGTGCCTAAGTGGCAGGCTTGCGATTGCGAAGCTTACGCTTATTCGTTCGCAGGTGTTCAGGACGGTGAGCCACTGCAAAGGGGAACGCGTGTTGGTGTTATACGCGGCAGGCTTGGAAAAATCCCTCCTTCACCACTTAAGGATCATCAGAAGGGTTTATAGGAACTGTACTTGGTTAATTTACCCTACGTATCGCGACGCGTAATAATAGGTACAAAGTATAACGGTATGGATCATGACTTACACATATGTTCGCCGAGAAGCCACACTTGCGGCCCGGAATTCAGCTCGACGAGGACCGTGGGCGTGCAGATCAGTAGAACGAAGAGATCCGCTACGCTCAGGTTCACCAAGAAGATGTTTGTGCTGTTGCGCATATCCTTACCGCGAAACACCACTATCGGTACCTGCGGCAAACGTTCCGATATGAGTTAATATTCTCATATCGAAAGTTAGATACACTCGAGGCAAAATGTAAAGAACAAAATAATCGTTTGCAACGTTCTGTATATTATTCATCTTACACGTTTAACCCTTTGCAGACGAACGTCGACAAATAGCCGCCGAAACTTTTTCGATTCTATGGATAAATGTCGGTTTTCAAAGCAGCAAATTTGGATTAGTGACACTAATATGCACTTTCGATAATAATTCAGCGAAAATTCGTTTAACGTTATTAAATATGTCCGTGACAGATTTGTAATTGAGTGGTATTATTTTTTCTCGTCCGCAAAGGGTTAAATTTCCCATATCCGCATAAAAATCCACAATCTGGTAAAAGTATACTTAGCTGACGTTGGATCCTTATATCCGTGATTGCAAGGCAAAACGATATAACTAAGACTTTCAAAAAATTGGATATCATAGTAATTCAACTTATAAGCTCGTAAAAATGTCAAGGATTGAGTAGTACAAATTCGTTAACGTAACACGTGCTGAGTTAAATAATTTTTCGCTAACTCCTACTATATTCCGATACTTGCGATAATATTATATTATTATCGATCGAATAAATCAAAATGAATTTATTGGTCGCTTAATTCTACGTTCGCGAAACAATTAGCTGCCCGTGAAACGCTAAAAGCTCGGCCCCCATTCGAAAGCGACGAAATACCAATTAGATAATTACAACAATGAAAGCTGAAATAAACGTCGCTGAATACTTTGCTAAATGATTATCGTAGAATACTCGTCGAGTGCGGACATTCCATTGCTTTATTAAATTCTTATACGCTATTGGAAAACAATAACCGAGCAGGTAGAACTTACCATAAGATTCCCGATTATGCCGAGGATCATCACTACGATGCAGACAACCATGGACGTGGTGCGAATGTAAGCCGGCAGTATATAAAGATCGGTGGTCGCATTTTCCGACTCGATCACTGGAAACATTACCATTTCCGGTTAAATCGCGAAACATTCGAATTTATCAAATTTTACGTTATCTTCCGCGCGCATCCGCGTTACAAAAATACCGCCCCGTCATTCTCCCTTTCATGAATACGAATGAAAGATTTAAAAATATTCAGAATAATTTTACACCGGCCCGAAGCAATTACTGAAGCGCGAATGTTTTGGATGTTTTTATTGCGTCGATCGGATTTAAACTAAATAAAAAAAAAAAAACACAACGAAGACAAATGGTACAAAAGTTTGATGAATCGATGCGCTATTTATAGACGATATTGTTATTAATATTCTACGTATGCCAACGAGATAAAATTCAACAAAGTTAAACGCATGGATCGTGGTTTAACTTTCGTCGATGGCATTAGATAGGAGGAAAAAGAATTAGAAGAACTAAACCAATCTTAACGTAATGTTCGTCGTGGTTCATTGATGGCGTGTGCTCGCGGCATTCAACGCCGAGTATTACAATTACTAACCCCATCGCAGCGTTTCGTTCAATGAATAACAGACGCAGCGAAGGATAACAAAATCAAGCGTAACATCGCGTCAGCGTACCCGATAAACCATCGAGACCGTTGTTTCCAATAACAGTTGCGTAGTACGAAGAATTGAATTCAAGCGGGGCACTGGACACCGTGGACAACATTTTCGCCCCGTGCGTGTTCCCCAGAAGAGAGTTTCCCAATCGCGTGGCTTGTCCCGCTTCCGTCGCACGATCCTACGCAACGATGATACCTCCGGCCACCGTTAATCTTCTTCCATCGTGTCCGCTTTATCCTCCGCGATTCCGTCCTCGCTTCCAGTCCCAACGAATCCGCGACACTCGCGCGAGCTTCCGTTGCACGTTCACACTCCGCACGCGCCGCGAGTTTTACATATTTACAAGAATCCCCGTCTCGTAAGCACCGCGACGAACAACACTTTCCTGGGGATCGCACGCCATAGGTGTTGTCCCGTGGAGGATTCCTACGTGGGCAACTTGACGCGAATACGGAAATCTCGCTGGGAAACGCCGCTGAATTGGCAGACACGCGAGAATAACCGGAGAAAATCCATGAGGGATCGTAAAAGGAACGTCAACCTTCGCGGGCGAGATACGGTTTCCTTCAACTTCCAGGCAACCGTCGCTTTCGTTAACCCGACGGTATTAAGTGACATTATAAACTGCTTCCTCGTGCACCGCGGCAAGTCGCTTCGTTACGTCGACACTTTCGAGAAGCGGATAGTTCTCTATCCGCCGAAACGGTGATCAGTTCCATCCATGCTTATTCACGCCGGGATTTTCCCCTTCAACCGCGTACACTTGTCATTCCTCCTAGACGTTTCGTTCGAATTTACTTGTTTATAGAAATTTATTCGTAGAAATAAACGAAAGAAAATAAAACAGTTAACCGTGTTTTCTTTTTTTGGCAGAGAAGCGTCAGACGTGCGCGTGAAACGTTGCTTTTTCGAAGCTCGGAATTAGCAGATGATACGGTTACTCGAATTAATATTCGGACAGCACTTACGACGAAATTTATTAAACACGGAAAGCGTGATTTTAATAATCAATCACATATAAGTAATAAAATAATACAATAATAATCAATAATAAAAGTAGCATTTAAAAAATGAAAACATGCTAACACTTTAGGGATATGATTTCAACCCCTCAAACGGATTTTCTACCGACAACGAACGTGCTCTATATACAGTCCATTGCAATCTATAGCTGCGTGAACTTTCGTTAAAATCACGCCTTCCGTGTCTAATAAATTTCGTCGCAAGTGGTGTCCGAATATTAATTCCAGTAACCGTATATACTACATTAATGTTAATTGGGTGCAATCGTTAATCCTTTGCAGTCGAGAGCTTTCAAAACTTTATTTGAACGATTTAGTTAGAGCTGCCTGTCGTGTGCAGAGAGTAAATATTAGTTACGAATTTTTAGTACAACACAAAGTAAATGAATCTTGCGTGGTACTCTGTTATATTGTCGCAAGCAAAGTGTAGAATGGTGGAGCCTTCTAGACCCAATAGAAGAGAAAGACAGTATATGCCGAATAAGTCGAAATACGTTAGACACAGAGTAAAGGCCCAGCATGGCTGTGGCGTGGTGGTTAACGCGATCGATTAGTGACCTTAGAAGTAGATTTTTGTATTAAATTTTCCTACAGTATAAGGGTGAATAAGAGAAACCACCGTACCTGAAATCAACAATAAGTCTTCACCGTACCTGAAGACTGCAATATAAACGCACTCTGAGGAAAAGTATCGTAAAGATACAATATTTTTAGGGTATATAAATGTAGGAAGAAGTAGGTTAATCCCTTAGGATAGGAACTACGGTAGACTGACAAGCAGAAATGCAAGAAATATTGCATATATATGTTTCTGTAATTTTTTAAGCGTTACGTAAATAAAAGTTTTTGAATTGAATTGAAATCGATCAGTGACTCGAAGATTTGGGTTCGATCCCCCCGTCGGCGGCGCAGTTCCCCCTTTTTTCGGCTATACAAAGCGATACTGCTCGACGCGATACTACAAAAGTTTCAGGAAAAATTGCATTAAAAGGGTGAAACAACGTTGAAACCTTCGAGACTTGATTTCACCTTCTTAAAGAAATTTCCGGTGGGCAAAGTAAATTGCTTCGTCTATGCGCGCTATTATGCACGGAAACTTTCATTAAAATCAGACTTACGGGTTCAGAGAATTTGCTTGGAATGAAGCGTGTTCGGATACTTTCGTTTCTTTATTCAAACGAATCTCTTCCGATAGTTTACGAGCAGAATCTTTGTCGTTTATCGAAAAACGAAGGGTTCGTAAATAAAGATCAAAGGATAACGAAAGCTAGACTTCTGCGCTCTTTGAAATCCTCCAGCGATCACCGATGAAAATAACAGTTTCCAATTTACTATCAAATCGTTGCCTATTTCGACGATGTGCGTACAACCGGAAGGTAAACATTTTCCACCCTATGGTCCTTTTCTATGGCCTCTCTGTTCGTTTTCCATAAACACCGATGTGGGTCGAAACGCCTCGAGTATTTACGTTCGCGCGATCGGTTAACATCAATTAACTCCAGTGCTATCAAAATCTATTCGAAATCTAATTCCATCCTCGCTCCACTTGATCGTGCGCGTCAACGAGATATGAATTGCGCTTACGAAACGACCTACCCTAACGACGTTAACCTTGCCGATTTTCATTTCCAGAAATAGTTCCCCCCTTTAACCAACGGTTTCACTGTTTACTCCCGTGTAAATGAAAGTTACGTGGTAATTAATCAATGAAAGGTAACATTGAATGATATTTACCGTGCACAAATAATAGAGATTGAAGCTGTGGCGGACTGTCGCGCGTCCTGAAGGAAAGTCCCACGGTTTAGGTTTTCCGAAGGACCGCACGTTGCGTGCGATCGAACTCAAGTGCGGGCAATAAAAGTGAAAATTGCCAGAATCTCAGTTCGGAGCAAAAGGACAATTTTGAGGAGCACAAAAACGATAGAACGTTCCGGGCAGTTGCCAAGTTAACGTCGCGCGTTTCGGATACACCGTTATAAGCTGCTAGTTGTTAAAGCAATAAATATCAATGTTTATTACTGTTCAACAGTAAAATTAATATACCGCACCCACGTCGCATCCCAAAAAGCTTAACGCCATTGATAGATCGGTAATCGTTTTAACCCGTTGCCTTATAATAACGAGTCACACTCGTGGTATATATCGCGCTCTAAACGCAATAAAAATGCACCGTATTTGCGATTAACTTCAATTTTAACCGCAACAATAATTTTACTTCGCAAGATTAATGATTATCAACTACACGTTACGTATAACAGTTCAGTGTTTTGCTTGCAATAGAATGTTACGATAATAAATAGCTAACGCTAGGAAGTATGATTTTTAAACAATTCGTAAGGCAAGGGGTTAAAAGGGAATGGCAAACTACGAGTATAAATCAAATTCGAATGTTCTTCTTAAAATGATCTTTAAAATTATGGTTAATTAATGCAGCGGAGGATTCCTTATTATTAATATTATTTATGTATGGACAGATATTATTCGTGAATGAGAAATTCAACGTTAGCTTGACAAATTTTATACCGAGAATATAAAGCTTGAAAATATAGCTTATAGTCGGTGAAAAGAAACGCGTGACAATGATAAACTACAAATTTTACTTTAACCCGATATTCGTCGATATCTTTGAAATCTTGTACAAAAATTGATAACGCACTATTTAATTACGTAACAAAGGGAACATTTTGCGACCAACTCATATGCGACGAGCTAATAGTAATAAACTTTCCGAACGACGTGATACTGCATGAACAAAATTAATACAAAGATCGAGGCAAGCTTTTCCTGTTCAAAAAATCCCTCCATACGTATCAATTCAATTTTAATAAATACGAAATCGTCTTTGTCCACGGTTAGGTTGAAAACAGTTTCGAATCAACTCGTGTCCATTTGAAATTTAAATTTTTTGAACAGCCAATGAAACTCTCGACACAGGAACGGTTTAAAGGGAAAACTTTCATCGCAGTTAAACTGGGAAAATGTACAAAAATACTTCGTTACCAAATATCATCTCTCAAACGTCGAAAGTAAGTTGAAACGCGTCTTTCGGTGTTTCAAACTTTGGCGTTAGATTATACGAACTTAACCCTTTGCACTACTACGGAGACGCGCGTAAATTTCCTCCAAAGTGAAGATCAAAGATTTTTATTTACTTTCGCCAGTTCGATTCTCAATTCTTTAATAACGAGTAATAATAAATCATTTTCTTTGAATAACGAGTTAAGCTCGTGGTACGCATTTTGGTCTAATCGGTATAGAAGCAACTTGTACTTTTCAATAAACTTTCATTTCAAATGTACGTATAATCTCAATTTGGAAGATTGAGCACGAATAAATACAAGCTAGGGTAGATGTAAGTATCACGTACTGCCACTTTAAGGTTCGCGCTTTAAGTAACTTTATTTAACTATTTTAGAACGTCGTTAACATAGAGATCGTTCTAATTTGCAGCATAATATTGTTCAACAGATCTCTTTTATTTATCAACATTTATTTCATATGTTCAATACGATAAATTCATTACTACGTAATTGAAAATGTACGACAAAATGCAATGTCCTTTGTACCGTCACTTGAAAACTTCTCATTTAAATTGGAACACGTTCTACGTATATTAACAACTCAGTTTGTGTAACATATATAAGATATATAGTAAACGTCGCGCCTTACTGAATTATCACGCGTTCCATACTCTGTAATTATATCGGTCACGTTTCAATGTTCAATGTTCAACAGCACATTTACCTTCTAATATTTATTTATAGACATTAACTGTACACGAATATACGATGTTTACGCGTTGTTACGTAAACCGAATTCCAAGTTTAGCGTGAAAATTTCTTTACTTACGATTCTTTGTACGTTACTTCGCTATTAACCCCTTGCCCTACGATTATTTTATTACCTACATGAGCTACCATTAGTTGATCATTGCTTCGTATCACGCCGCATTCAAAGCAATTTGAATATTATAGGAAATTGATATTTACCCAAGCCTTAATGGGAGTTTTTGGACGAGCATGGAAAAAAGAGTGGAGTCCATGAGAAGAATCCAGGAAGAGAGAAGGGAAGAGAACAGGGGATGAAATGAGAGACTACATTTTGTAAGAAACGTTAAATACCTATCATTTTTAAAGGAAGCTTAATGAATATTTGTATTCTATTAACTAATTTCCAAAAACAAAAAAAACAAAAAAGAGGATTTATTTATGTTATGTTATGTTATATCATGTATTATATTATATATTTTCTGTACCTTATTTTCTTGTTATGGATTAGATAGAATTATAGAATTATAGAATTATAGAATTATAGAATTATAGAATTATAGAATTATAGAATTATAGAATTATTAGAATTATTAGAATTAATCGATTTATTAGTTACTATGTGCAAGTAATTAACAGTGATAAGAAGTTTAAGCTTACGAACGATGTACATACATATGTATGGAAACCGGAAGCCATTCTAAGTCGAAATGCAAGAATTAGAGCAATAAATATTTACCCAAGCCTTAACCTAATCGAGCAATGCCAAAATTAGAGTTCAAATTAAATTTCACTCTCTATGATATCCATTCTTGTCGAATCTACACCGAAATTTATAGAACGAGTTCAACTCGTTATTGCAAGGCAAGGGGTTAAATAAACGAATTCAAGTGGCAGTTATAGGAACAGTGACAGTACGCGAATCGTTTACCCTATGCCCATAATATTTCAGTATTTTTAAATTCTCGCGTTCCACTCGTCGCTAGATCATACCGTTAAAAAAATAGTTTTCCAGCTCGAAGGGTTAATTCAGTAACGAATATCGACGACAGTGGCTCGGATCAATTTCAAAATTCATTTTACTGTTTGCGGCGATTGTTTATCGAGTTGCCGCTAATGGCTAACGCTTCCCGATCCCGCAAACATTGAAAGCTCACCTCGGGGGCCTTATTCACCTTTAATCATCTCTCTTAATTAAAATTCTCACGGTGCCCTGTCACCTGATCGCCAACTACTCGACCATACGCTTTTACTCGAAGGAAAAAAATTACCCGCCAACAACTTTCCACAGTTTCACTTCGCGATCGAACGGAACGCAATGACGAAATTACTTTTTTCCTCCACGTATACTGCACGGAAAAATCTTTAAAAGCGAATTTAGATTTTACGCTTTGAACGCGCATCGCGGATGCTTTATCTCCAATAGAAAGGTTGAACCGTTTCGATATTAACACTAGGTTTACGGAACTCGTCGTCACGTTGACGCCGTTCAGATTTCATACCTAAAATTATAGAAACCATAAATGTTACTTTTCAGTACTTTACGTTAACCTTAATTAATACAATGAGTATGAATATGTATTCTACGCGATTCTCTTCATCCTCACAATACTACGTTCGAATATTTGTATACGCAGTATATACAGTTACTCACAAAATTGAGCATACAACTTGAAACTCGATGAAAAAGATGGCTAAGAAATGGTTACGTTTCAACGTACCCAGACTATTAACCTGATTGAACGTATCTTGGGAAAATTAGAATCCAAAATGATAACGTACACGTTTACAAATGGAGACGATTTCAAAATGTAATTACAAGAAGAATGAGGACAATATTTCACCTTCTTTGTACAAAATTACGTACGTTTATGCGACGAAGATCAAAGGTGGTTAACGAAATAGTAATCTACGCGTACCATATGTGTACAATAACGAAAATGTCGATGATTACAGTGTCGGCAAAAATGTTATACCTTTACGTTTCTTATTAAGTACGTATAAATAATTTGTTTTCGCTCAGGAATTTTGTACGTACCGTCTGTTAGAATATGCGAATGAAATACATATGTATTGCGTTTCTACTTTCGAACGTGTGGGTGTATATTCACTCTTCAGCTATTTTTCATTGGCAACGTAGGTGTACTCTCAATTTTGTGAGTACCTGTATGTATTTTTCCGCAAGCCTGTCAAATTATGCACGTAACGTCCGTTAACCTAGTTTTAAAAGATGACTATAGTCGAAATTTCGCACTAGTTGAAAGCTACTAAATCTGAGACTAGATTTAAGATTTCTAAGATTTCTTTCTTAAGATTTCTAAGACTAGAACTACATTTTTCAAGCATAGTTTGACATTTCTAGGTTTCCAGTTAATTTAATATTCGTTAAATATTAACCACTTGCGCTGGCAATTATTTAACAAGTATCCATGATAAACCCATCTATAACACGTTGCAGCGATTTGATACTTGAAATTGTTTCCATAACATTTCTAAACCGATTCTTTTTACAGTTAATGCATAAAACATACTCGTGATAATTTTTAATTCACTGCAATATTTATTCATTTGCGAACGTTCACAGTTTCTAGTAGATCTAATACGTACTCTAATAATCGATATGTATAATACGTTACTCCAGCGCAAGTGGTTAATTAGGCGAACAACCAACGATATGCAAGTAAACGTTACACTGTAAACTCGCGACTTAATCGTCCTCCGTAGCCTTAGCGCGTTGGTGGCCAATTTGGCCGTAGCGAATGGTTTAACCCTTTGCGGACGAGCGTCGACAAATAGTCGCCTAATCATTTTTTCGCTTTCCGAATCCATGTCGACTTTTAAAGCACAGAACTTAAAACAATGACTACTTAACGTAATAATAAACATTTGAAATAGTTGGAAATTAAATGGTTTGGAACCTCAAAAGCGTGAAAACTCAAAATCGTGGAATTCGAAACTAAAGTTACTCTCACAAGTGTTATTACTTCTCGTCCGCAAAGGGTTAAAGATCGTTTTCAGCTACGCGTTTCGTCTGAAGTGTGCATGCGGAATGGAGAGGGAACGAAGTATTATAGAACCACGCTCTACTTTTGACGAATCGCAAGTATCGTGCATCTGTAGTGAATTAGCGATGCAACTGTGAACTATACTGCGAATGTTTATACGAATTCGTACTATTATAATCGCATTTAACGACGCGAAACTCAAATATTTGGTTGTCCCAAAAGTAGCTACCGTTTTTTTACGAAATATTAAGCGCAGAAAATTTGACGCATCGTGCAATTGATGAAAGAGTATTAAAGAAATCATTGTGTTTTCGCCTTCTTCTGTATTTTGGAACGGCCTCGATGCCATTTTTTTGCAGCCTCGCAACACAATTTTGCCTGAACAAATTGCCGAAAACAGGAAAGAAAACCTTTTGGACAACCTAATAAAAATCCGTTTCTCTTTCTAAATACGGTAACGAGTGGTTTACTATGTTTTACTACGTTTCGTGCATTTTTACGTATCACGCACGCAACTCGCGCTTGGTTAGAAATTTAAATTTCCCATAAATGCGTAAAATGTCACGTTGTTGTATGAGAATTTATGTCGCGTAAAAAGTACGCGTTGAAAATTACGCGATTACTTCACGCGTAATTGTGAAAAATCGTGCTAGAATGTACCGCAAAAATCTTTCGAATTTTCTACATTTGAACGCGTTGTATTTACAAGAAACTTCCTTTGGCTGTTCAGATTTTATTCTTAGCCCAAGTTCCGCGCTCGCTGTTTAAAACTAATTGATACGAATGCAACTGATCGAACCGATGCAAATATTCCAACTTTCATATTTCACGTTCACTATGGATCAACTTTTCTCCACCTATGACAATAATCAAAGGGTTTTGTTCCGCGTACTGCTAAATGAATAAATCATTAACGATGCACATCCGAAGCGTGAAGTCTAAATTCGCCTTAACAAGCACTTCGAATCACGCGTCAAATCTTCGCGTTTCTTTTATCCGTTATCACCTTTCATCATTTCCCGTCGCCTTTCATTCGAAACGCAAACACGCAAATGAAAGAAACTTCGTTAGAATGCGAATCCGTTCACTGTTCGTTCCATTCGTCATTTCAACGAATATCTACGGAAATTGTTCGTCAACCATTTCATTCTTTCCCCGTTTGTATCGTACCGCTAACAAAGGCGATACTTTTCGCGACATCGACGAGGAAAACCATAATTTTTCAACGTTGGTACACTTTCGTTTCCGCTACAAGATTCGCTAGTAGCGTAACGTACATTTTCACTCGCCCCGAAACGGTCGAATTTTACGCACGCGTTTCGGTTTCTCGTGCGAATCTTATATTCCATCTACGGCGACACTATTTTTTTTTTCTTTTCTCTCTCTCTTTTCACGTAAAATACGAACGATTCGTGAATTACGATCACGTCCGGGTTGTGGAAAGGTCCAAAGTCGTTGTTAGAATTCAAGGTACCGCGAAATTGGGAATTCCGCCGGGTGACACGTGACAAACGACGAGTCGAAAGCGATGAGAGATTCCCAAAGAACGGCGACCGTTGCGAGCAAATAGTACCGGTGGACTGAATGAATATTGGCCCGCCACGATTCTCGAACCAGCCGCCCTACGATGCGCATGCGCACGCTACTCATTCTCCTTCGATCCCTTCGCACACGCGTTTCGATAACAATTTTTCGGGATAAATCATAGGGGCTAGGGATTACGTTACCGGTATCATTGACGAAGCTTACGATGGACTACGATAGACTAGGAACGGATATTCTTATATGGAATCATTAAGGGGCTTACCTAGCTCCCACACAATTTTATTGTTGCGCAGTGACTTTATTAATTCGGACTAGAATGAGACGGTAGCATATTTAAAACGATAGGAATTGTAACTAAACGATGAGATACGCAATTGTTTTCTATAGGGTAAGTTACGCAAGTACTGTCACTGTTCCTATAACTGCCACTTGAATTACTTCAATTAATAGGAAAGTAACGTATGAAGAATGTGTAAGTAAAGAAATTTTCATAGTAAATTTGGACGAGGGTTTACGTAACAATACATAGACCTCGTATATTCGTGTACAGTTAATATTTATAAAGAAATATTGAGTGGTAAATGTGCTGATGAACATTAAACGTGACTAATATAGTTATGAAGTATGGAACGTGTGATAATTTAGTAAGACGCGACGTTTATTATATATTTTATATCTGTTACACAAACTGACGTGTTAATATATGTAAACATTGTTTCTATTTAAATGAAAAGTTCTCAAGTGACAGTACGAAGGACATTGGACTTTGTTGTACATCTTCAATTACGTAGTAATGAATTTATTATATTGAACACCTTGAATTAATGAAAAGAATTAAAATAATTATATTGAAAACCTTAAATTAATGAAAAGAATGAAAATAATTATATTGAATACCTTAAATTAATGAAAAGAATTAAAATAATTATATTGAAAACCTTAACTTAATGAAAAGAATGAAAATAATAATATTGAAAACCTTAAATTAATGAAAAGAATGAAAATAGTTATATTGAAAACCTTAACTCAATGAAAAGAATGAAAATAATTATATTGAAAACCTTAAATTAATGAAAATAATGAAAATAATGAAAATAATTATATTGAAAACCTTAAATTAATGAAAAGAATGAAAATAATTATATTGAAAACCTTAAATTAATGAAACGAATTAAAATAATTATATTGAAAACCTTAAATTAATGAAAAGAATGAAAATAATAATATTGAAAACCTTAAATTAACGAAAAGAATGAAAATAATTATATTGAAAACCTTAAATTAATGAAAAGAATGAAAATAATTATATTGAAAACCTTAAATTAATGAAAAGAATGAAAATAATTATATTGAAAACCTTAAATTAATGAAAAGAATGAAAATAATAATATTGAAAACCTTAAATTAACGAAAAGAATGAAAATAATTATATTGAAAATCTTAAATTAATGAAAAGAATTAAAATAATTATATTGAAAATCTTAAATTAACGAAAAGAATGAAAATAATTATATTGAAAACCTTAAATTAACGAAAAGAATGAAAATAATTATATTGAAAACCTTAAATTAATGAAAGGAATGAAAATAATTATATTGAAAACCTTAAATTAATGAAAAGAATGAAAATAGTTATATTGAAAACCTTAACTCAATGAAAAGAATGAAAATAATTATATTGAAAACCTTAAATTAATGAAAATAATGAAAATAATGAAAATAATTATATTGAAAACCTTAAATTAATGAAAAGAATGAAAATAATTATATTGAAAACCTTAAAGTAATGAAAAGAATGAAAATAATAATATTGAAGACCTTAAATTAATAAAAAGAATTAAAATAATTATATTGAAAACCTTAAAGTGGCAGTACGTGGTACATCTACCCTATCTGTAATTGATCTAATAACGAGAATGAAGGATTGCAGCAGCAGAACGTTACGCAAACACGATAAACGTAAACAAATTCAAATACGTGGATATGTAACTTTGAAATCACACGCATTATAGGAAGATAACTTTACGCTTCGTTGGTGCTTCAACTCACGTCTTCTCGACTTGCACCATTTCGTACTTACTTCGTTCCAATTAGGGATGATGTTGTATCTTGATTGAAAAACCTGGTTTTGTACCCACGTGCATAATTTCGTCAAGCTATTGAACACGTATATAAATGAAACGCAGCTTAACCCCTTGACATACAATAACGAGTCACACTAGTGGCACAAGTTCAACAAGAAGTTACTCTACTTGCAACAAAGTTAAACTTTAAGTTGATCTTCGATTGCAGTTCGCAAGATTCAGGATCGCTAATTAAAAATTACATACTTAGCATAGAATATTGTATAAAGCTAATGAATAACTTACGTGACAATTAATAATAAGAAAATAGTGTGGCAAGGGGTTAAGAAATCTTTCAGGCGATCTCGTCGAAAAGTTGTGTGTCCCAATCGGTGTCAGCAATTTTTAAACGCGACAATTTTAGTGGAAATCAACGGCAACCGTTTCCTTTACACGTGACCGACGATTGACGTTGCAATTAGCTTCCGAGATATTAGCAAGAAACTTCCTGCATCGTTGATTGGGAATTCTGATTATGCACGCGCGTCCTTGGTAGCGAATGCGTCGGCATAAAGTCACCTCTCTTATCTGCTGTTTCTATAAACAGTGGTGACCGACGACTAATATGTACAACAAATAAACTTACAATTAGAGTACAAACAACAATCGATTTCAATCATTTTCGATCACCGTTTGCGTGGCCGGACCGGATGACGGTTTAATCCGAACCTAACCAATTAGGATAATTGGGTAAACTTAGGTATACGTTGGATTATCATTCCAACCGACTACGCAAGCCGAAAATTGCAATCATTGAAATCGGTTAAGTTTGCACTTTAACTTCGATCGTTACACATATTGGTTTTAGACTGTGACGATTCGTATTAGGCGCAGCGGAAAGTATAAATATAGTCGATTGTCTTATTGACTTTGCTACGTTCGCTTACTTTTAATAAATACAGTTTACATATCACACGTGACTTATAAATTCAGTTCGAATAAAAAGGATGAAGGGTCGAAGCGGATAAAATCTCGAAGACTTTATATGTATATTTATCGAACGTGCTCGATTTTGTTATTAGTGTAAAGTTATATTAGGTGCAGCAGTAATTAATCCACTATTTATCTAATAAATATAGTTTAAATTTAAAATACGTAACCCAGATACAAAGATAGGTTAACGAATTTATTTTATCGAATAGCGAAGCTTCTGTTTTAGTATAAGTTTTGAATGCAGGTATTTTATTGTGTTAAAGACAAATGCTGAATTTGACAAAAGAAATGGATTATTCATTGCTAGACTTAACATTGTATTGTGTTGCAATGTATTGTACTGTATTTGTATTGTATTGTATTATATTATATTGCATTATATTGTATTGTATTGTATTGTATTATATTGTATTGTATTGTATTATATTGTATTATATTGTATTTGTTGAATTATACTAATGCTAAGCTAGCAAAAGCAATAATGCCCAACGTTCCTTTATCTGATAGACTAAACTAAGGCGATAGAAAGATGTGTCTGGATTTCGTTACACGAAGTCAAGAGACTTCGTCGCGAAAAGAAAAGCGGACTCCAACTTTCTTTTGGGTGTTCGCCCCATTCGGTTTCGAGAACTAGAAACAGTCAGACGTGTTTTTTAAAGCCGTATTAATAAAGTGAGACTAAAAGATATGAACTGCTTCATTATTTTATAACCCATTTCCAATAGTATTTTATTGTATTAGCTTATTTTTATATCTGAGTATAATGTTCCAAATTTAAATTTTGATTAACAAAAATAGTAGAGTATTTCCTGTTACCAATAACTTACTTTATAACTATACCAGATATTACACTTGTACAATACTCTGCTAAATAATTCCAGCAGCAGGGCCTCGATGAATATACATGCGCTATAAGTTACTAAAATTTTAAGCGCTAGCCTGGATTAGTTCCGGAGATATCGCTTCTGCTAATTTAACGAAAGGCCTTTGTGAGAAAGTACGTATTGTTCATCAGAGCCATTGAAACTGCTATATGTCCGAACTTTAAAACAGTCCTCGAAGGATACAAACTCATAGTTGAAGCTATCTATTCAAAATTCGAAGGAAGATGAATTTTTTCCGCCGGACGAACTAGAATGGACTGTTAACAATGCTCTGTCCTTAACAATGCTATCAATTAAACAATGCGTTGGCAGGCGCGGTGCGTTATATATTTCACGGGACGCGGTATCATTCGAACGCGAGAATCGGTTTGATCGCGAAATTCTTCGCGAAAGGTCGGCAACGAAACTCGCTGACGCGTTAAACGAAGTTTATCTTGCACGAGTCAACAAAAGGCAGCTCTAAAGAGTTTCATAGAGAGACAGCTCCTCGTTTCGAATTAGATATCGAGAGACAGGGTCCGGAAGAGGATTTAATACGACGTTTATGTGCGTCGACGCGTTGGAGTTCGATAGAAAAAGGTCTCGCGAACTACGTGTATTCGAAACGGTGGAAAAGATTGGACACCGAGAGTTTTCGGCATCAAAACGTTCCAAACACAGAGTTTCTCAATGACGTCCGTAAAACCCCTAGAATTTTTGGGGCCGTGCAAAAAAAAATGAAAGAATTGGAAGGGGAGGGGAGCAAGAATTTCAAGAGTGAGCCAAGTTTATTTTTTTTAACTAATTTATATTTTAGAAGCGTGGAGTTGTAAACGTAGAGTAAAAAGCTGGCTAATGCGAGACCCTAGCTTAACTCCATTACAAATCTTTTGAATGTTGTAGCGATGATTACTTAATTTCATAACCAATCGAGTATTTCGTTTTTTTTCTCCGCGTTCGTGGCGTTCAAATTATTGCAGCGCGTTGGACAAGCATATGTGTAAAATACGGTGAGAAAAGTTTTTCAAGTGGTTCGAATAAATTACGAATACCTTCAAAATGGTGAGCGTATAATCATTTTCATAAATACTGTTGTACAGTGCATCGAATGGAGTTTAAGGTTTACTAAGTTACGCAACTATTAACCCTTTCGCTACGAAGGACGTATATATACGCCATCAAAGATTGGATAATTATTTATGAAAAAGCATACTGTAGACCCATAGGCTTAATTATATGGTCGCGTAGCGAGTGTTAGAGGGTGAGAGCCTGCCGTAGCAACAATAAAGCCCAAGGAACCAGTACTTGTTAATTTTGCAGCTGGTCAGCACGTGAACCCAAGATTTGGGATAGTTGTAATTTCGTTATTTTCGCATGTGATTTCAAAGTCGAGGCGATCCTTGGTTTTTATCGCTGGCTGCCGAGTTCCAGGTAGGTAACGGGAAAGACGGAATGACCGTTGACGGGGAAGTGGGAAATTCTAAGGGGTAACATACCCCTTAGCTCTCTCCATCGGGACTCTTCCCCACCATTCGAAAAGAGAAAATATAAAATGTTACGCCGGTCAACGAAAGGTCTGTCTGCGTCTATCGCTCGTCGAAAGAATAAAGTAACGTTAAACGAATTGAATTGTATCTTCGTCGCCTTCCCGAGTTCCGGTCTACAATACATAGACAAAATATCTTTTCTGTTGCCATTGGTATGCGTTAAACTATAATTAATCGTACGAAATGTTTGAATATTGTTAAAGTACTAATAAAAATCGTCTCGATTTGTGCGTTGAAAATTGCCTTTAACCCAAAAGGTGTCGCAGCGAAAGGGTTAAATAATAAAAGTGTTACCAACGGGTTTGCAAAGACCGCGGTGCCGAAAGAAATAGATTTTATATACTCAATGCGTGAAAAAAGACCAAAATGATAAATTTCAGGAACGAACGAACCAAGTCTCACATTAGGAAGCCAATTTTTAAGTCTGTATATTCGCAGATTTTTATTTCATTACAAAGAAACCAAACGTTGTATAATATATTTTTCAGTAGGTTGTAAAAGAGTGCATATTTCAATTTCAAAACGTGTATATCTAATTTGAAGAGAAGTGTCGTTAATCGGAAGTCACGGCTTTTTAACAAAGTAGGTCTTATATTACGTAACTTCATATATATATATATTTATACTATTATCCTAATATTGGACAAAGAAAACAATAGCAGCTAGACGAGTAATGCGAAAACGGGCAAAGGATACGCGGACAAACGTTGCTTGAGACGTTGACAAATTTTCGGCGGATACAAAGAAAGAAGGAGAAGGAGGGCTTAGAGAATGCGGAGGTCCGAAAAAAGTTAGAGTCAAAAAAGATTGAGAAACCCTGCTCTAATAGATCTCCGCGGAAATCCAGGATGAAAATAAGAACAGAGAGAGGAAAGTTTTGTTTTAAATTTCGTTTCCTCTCCGTTCACCGGAAGAACAATCATTCTTATCAGCAGAGAATACACTCCCCCCTCCCCCCGCACTTCGATTTATAGTTTCATTACGTTTTTTTTTACTCTACGAGTTACCTTCCTCGAATCGAACTTTCGAAGCAATTATTAGATACACATCGAAACCTTCGAATCCAATCGAACTGCATTTTAGCGTGAATTTTGTTGGTATAAGCCAGGTGCTCGTATAGTTAGACAAAATATAGTTGATATTATTATTATTATTATGATAACCCTGTTGAGGGTTATTTTATTATTTTAACCCTTTGCGGACGAGTATTGACAAATAGTCACCGAATCAATTTTCGTTTTCTGAACCAAGGTTACTGTCACTGTTCCTATAACTATCACTCGAATTATTCTATTTAATAGCAAAGTAGTGTATAAAGGATCGTATGTAAACAAATTTTTATACTAAATTTGGACTACGGTTTACGTAACAACACATAGACGTCGTATACTCGTTTGCACTTAATATTTGTAAATAAATATTAGGAGGTAAATGTGCTGTTGACCATTGAAACTTGACCAATATAATTATAAAGTGTGGAACGTGTCATAATTCAGTAACGACGATATGTTTACTATATACACTTACTGACAAAAGTTAAGAAACAAAGTAATTTGTTCCATATTCTTGTGTACTCTTTATTTTCTGAGGTCATATAGATTAGAATTAAAAATAGGATAACTTATTGTTTATTGGAACATGTAATGTTACCTCTTTATGTTATTTTTTATTCCAAGCTGTTTATCTTGAAAGATGAAGAATATACAGAACGTTGCAAATGATTAGTTTGTTTCTGAACTTTTGTCGGTAAGTGTATTAACACGTCGGTTTATGTAACAGAAATAAGATACACTTACTGACAAAAGTTAAGAAACAAAGTAATTCGTTCCATATTTTTGTGTACCCTTTACTTTCCGAGGTACACAGATTAGAATTAAAAATAGGGTAACTTATTGTTTATTGAGATACGTAATGTTACCTCTTTATGTTATTTTTTATTCTAAGCTATTTATCTTAAAAGATGAAGAATATACAGAACGTTGCAAATGATTAGTTTGTTTCTTAACTTTTGTCGGTAAGTGTATTAACACGTCGGTTTATGTAACAGAAATAAGATACACTTGCTGACAAAAGTTAAGAAACAAAGTAATCATTTCCCTATTTTTGTGTACTCTTTATTTTCCGAGGTACTCAGATTAGAATTAAAAATAGGGTAACTTATTGTTTATTGAGATACGTAATGTTACCTCTTTATGTTATTTTTTATTCTAAGCTATTTATCTTGAAAGATGAAGAATATACAAAACGTTGCAAATGATTAGTTTGTTTCTTAACTTTTGTCGGTAAGTGTATTAACACGTCGGGTTGTGTAACAGAAATAAGATACACTTACTGACAAAAGTTAAGAAACAAAGTAATTTGTTCCATATTCTTCTGTACTCTTTATTTTCTGAGGTCATATAGATTAGAATTAAAAATAGGATAACTTATTGTTTATTGGAACATGTAATGTTACCTCTTTATGTTATTTTTTATTCTAAGCTATTTATCTTAAAAGATGAAGAATATACAGAACGTTGCAAATGATTAGTTTGTTTCTTAACTTTTGTCGGTAAGTGTATTAACACGTCGGTTTATGTAACAGAAATAAGATACACTTACTGACAAAAGTTAAGAAACAAAGTAATTCGTTCCATATTCTAGTGTACCCTTTATTTTCTAAGGTCATATAGATTAGAATTAAAAATAGGTTAACTTATTGTTTATCGGCATATGTAATGTTACCTTTTTACGTTCGTTTTTTATTTTAAGCTATTCATCTGAAAAGATGAAGAACATACAGAACGTTGCAAATGATTACTTTGTTTCTGAACTTTTGTCGGTAAACGTATATACTGTACCGTACTGTGTATGATTTGTAATACGATTCTCGTCATTCGCAATCGGCTGAAACGCAAAGAAGAAGACGAGTCTTCGTGAAACCTTATTTCTTCGATGCGTTTCGAAACGATCGGTTGTCGGCGTAGATTTTACCCGTGTTACGAGGTGGCAACCGGGGTACAAAAGAAGAAGGCACAAGCTAAATGGAATTCCGTATTAGGAATCCAAGCACATTCCATTTAACTCTCACAACCCACTCTATTCAACCGATCGACGTGAAACGTTTTGTCAGCTTCGCCATTTTCAGCGTGAAACATTCGCCTCTGCTATTCACGTCGATAAATTTGCATCTAAAGTCCGATGTCCCTATTATTCTTCGGGTATCTCAGAAAATATGCCGCGTTTCGAAAGTTTCGGTTATCGTAAGTAGACGCGAGAAACAATGAAAGTACAACAACAAAAAAAAGAAGCAAAATGATTAATAGACTATATGCTCACTGTATGCTCTAAAGACACTGTATGCTCTTTATGTTATCTTTGTTTATATGAAATGGTTTTTTTTTGTTGCTCGTAGTAATAAATAGAATAAAATAAAATAAAATAATTCGTACCGCGAGTGTGGCTCGTTATTGCACGGCAATGGGTTAATTGTTACAAGGTAATGAACTTCCAATAACGTTAAATTATGAAAGAAGATGAACACTCCAGACTTTTACCATAAATACTTGAAGTAGACTGGGGCCGTAATGGATCCCTGCAGTTGTCCTCGCGCATTCGACGTAATCTGATTTCATCGCGGGCGAAAGAGAGGGACGAACCTTATATACATACTTACATAGGTCGGAAAGTTGCCTCTGATCATCAATTTAAAGTCTCCCAACTAGTAAGCCCTCCCGTGATTTATGACTTTGTCGCAATCATCGTACTAAAATGTCCTTTAGACGTCCCACGTAAAATTGCAATTCGTTAAGGCTTCTATCGCGTGATTTTGTTCCTCTTTCTAGAAAGGCACGTCGGTCGATGGAACGTCTTAGATTACCGTTACAACGAATGCATTTTCAGACGAACCATTAAGAATACTTTATCGCACCGCTCTATTTTCAGGCAACAGTTCCACGGAACGTTATAACGATAATAATAAGAAGAAGAAGGCAGGAGAAATAAAGAACCTGTAGAATAAAGAAAAAATGGTTACGATAGTAAGTAATGCCGTACGCATTTCACGCGAGCCTCAAAACGATAGATGTACGGTACAGAAAACGCACAAGTATGCAACCGCTGTAAGCGGTAGCCTTATAGGGAAAGTCAAACTGATACGAAACGCTGGAAAATATACGTCGTTATAGTCACGCGTGCTGTGAAATTAAATTCCTCGCTACGCGACGCGCATTCACTTGAAATTTTACAACCAAACTTCGACGCTCGCGTTGCTTCGTTACTAAATAGTTAAGGTTCGCGCGTAACTTTGTTTAACTATTTCAGAACGTATTTGACGTAAAGATCGTTCCAGTTTGCAGCACACGAATGATTAACCGCTCTTTTATTTATGAACATCTTCTTTGTACGTTCAATATTATAAATTCATCGCTACGTAATTGAAAATACACAGCAAAGTCCAATATCCTTATTATCACACGTTCCATACTTAATAATGATATTGATCACGTTTCGATGTTTAACAGCGCATTTATGTACAACAAAGTTCAATGTCCTTCGCACTGTCACGTGAAAACTTTTCATTTAAACAGAAACACGTTTTTACATATATTAACACGTTGGTTTGTGCAACAGATACAAGATATATAGTAAACGTATCACTTTTACTGAATTATGACACGTCTTATACTTTATAATTTGGTCACGTTTCAATGTTCAGCAGCACATTTACCTGCTAATATTTATTTATATATATTAAGGGTAAACGAATATGCGATGTCTATGCGTTGTTACGTAAACCGAAGTCCAAATTTTGGTATGAAAATTTGTTTACTTACGATTCTTTGTACGCTACTTTGCTATTAAATAAACGAATTCAAGTCAACACAGTTATAGGAACAGCGACAGTACGTGGGTCATTTGTCCTAGCTAAGTCTAAGATTTTTCTTATAAAGTATAAAATCCAAAAGTGCCTTTAGGATATTGAATAAGAATATCTGTGAAACGCCTTGTTTGTTAGTAAAAAAGAGGTGAGAAAAATAAAAATTGAAAACGAGAACGAACGAAGATACTAGAAATAAAAAAATAGGTTAGAAAAGGGTAAAGCGGAAAGGGGAAAAAAAGTGAAGGTAGGTATTTCTATAGTCTATTTTGGATAACTCTTTAGTCCCAGAAAGAGATTCTAAGCTGGAAATATTCTCCTCTTCCGGTTATTATCCGAACTTTTGTGTAAACTTTTGTATAAGTATTCGCAAAGCGAAACAATTTTAAGAAACTCTGTACGCCCTGTTGTCGAACGGCATAATAAGAATAGCGTGGCAAAAAAAAAAAAAGAATTTCGTTTAGGATGTCTCGTTGATGATTTCACAAGAGGAAATCTGTGAATAGAATATCTAGAGACGTGATTCAATACGTTATTGAAATGTTACTTCAACAGCAACTATCCTCTAATTGCTCAATTGTGTAATTACAAGTGAATGTGAAGCACAGTTTCCGTGACGCGTAGAATCTCTTCTTTCGAAGCAAGGTAAATTTAGCATCCTGTATTTGAACCTTTACTGTCTAGTAGACCCTCGAAATTTATTTAGTAGCACACGTGTATATTAAAATTCTTTAATATACGTAACTTAAAAATTAGTCGTAGGTGGAGAAAAGGTGAAGTTCTTGACGCTTGATAAAAGCAAAAGACGAAAAAAATATCCACAATTCTACAATTTTTAATCATATTAATGTCAAAGAAATTCTAAATAATCCGTTGCAAAACATGGTTCGAACTTTGAGTTGCGTCAATTTCTAATTAAATCAATCTTAAAGTTTATCTATACAAGATTCGTACTTAACTTTTTCTTTTTCCTATCATAGAAAAGTCCAACCATTCTTTAAGATTCTTAATCTCATTTCCCTTCTCGAGATCGTTATTAACGAGAATGAAAATTGCCCGAACAAAAAATTACAAACTCGCCGTGAATCGTTACAGTTGAATGGGAAATCGCAGCGAAAACGGAGTATTGAAACGCAAACGTCTAACTTGTTGGCGCGAAAGGCGAGGGATCGAGCAGCACACCGTAAACATTATTCAATTATGTTTGCCGGAAGCCTCGCGTTTGCGATGCAACGAAGGACACTATGTTCCCTCAATTACGTGCACCATAGTAAATTGCATCCGCGTTGATTTATGTCACGTATCGCTGGCTTCTTTGATAGTCCCCCACGGACTGTGCAACAGACGACCGTCTTGTTATAGTAATTCATCTTGCCCGGTTCATTTGCGCGGATTTCTTGTCTATAATCCGTATTCATCCGCGTTCATAGCGATCGTGCTAGGATAGCGGAGTTTCAATTCGTAGCAACGAGAATATAGGGCAGTGTTTCCCAACCTTTTTCGTACCATGCCCAACTTAAGCCTTTCTAAATTTCTTATGCCCCCTATGTAACACATAAATACGTTTCAATTTTCAAAAATCGAATCGTGTTCACAGAAGAAACTGAAATGATAGGTTTTAAGAAGAAATCGCTAGGAAATTGTTCAGGAATCACGGTAAGTAAATTTTCAAAACATATAATGGAGAACCGAAATTAGAGTACAAATAATTTTAACGAAACTTTTTTCTATATTATTTTAATTATACTTTTAATTATTATAATTATAATACGTATTTCGTTTTTAAATTTAGTGAGATCTTTGCGTTTGATGCTCGTTGCAAATGGATTTTATGTTAGGTTGCAATTTAGTTAGCTTCAGTCTCAAGTCTGCCCGTTGCGTTATGTCCAGCATATTTCTTTTGACTTTGGACGAGTCCATTTTCGAATTGCCCCCTTAACAATAATACTTTGAACTGTGGGACGTGGACAAACACCGATATAGGGTAAATGACCCACGTACTGTCACTGTTCCTATAACCGCCGCTTGAATTCGTTTTATTTAACAGCAAAGTAACGTACAAAGAATCGCGAGTAAAGGAATTTTCATACTAACTTTGAACTTCGGTTTACGTAACAACATCTTCGTACGAGATTCGAAGAAAATTTCACATTCATAGTAAACTGTCGTTAATCAAGGTTAATAAAATTCTAAATTGAAATGTTACACGATATAAAAACATTTTGTTTCATTTATTCAAACGTACGTCTTTAAATAACTCGAAACGAGGAATGTATAACTTGGACCGGTTTCATAATTATGAGCACAATTGTCGACGATTAGGGTCACCAATTCTAACGTTCCATTCGTTGCCCCGCGATAAAAGCCTACTTATTGCGTAATTATGGCCACGCCGAGCCGTTAGAAGTACAGCTTTTGACTCGTCAGCTCGAACGGATCCAAGCTGTCCAGATTTATCCATAGACCTACCGCAGTTCAAAGATTTCCCGTCCCGTAGACTTCACAGTCTCGGCGACTAATTGAACGCGAACCAGCAAACGTGCTCTTCTGCGTTCAACGATCAGACAGCGTCCAGTCCAATGCAACTTTCAGCAATGCAAAGGTGGAAAGATCCAATTAATGTTTCATCTTCAATAGTTCGTCGCGCTTATATTTAGAAAGTCTTGTCGAACTTTGAAGCTTTAGAGGGATGCCAGTAGTCTAGTTCCCTTTTATCTCGCCGTTAATATCGCTTCCCTCGGTCGGAGAAATCCAGATCGGAAGCTTGCGATTATTTAACGATGCCCATTCGAATGTGTTGGATAATTACAGTGTTTGCTTCCAAAAAACGAATATTTATTAAAGTAATACAAAATAGAAATAAAGAACTATGTATAAATATTCTGTTGCGGGCGACGCTGTCAACTCAGCAACAGTTCTTTCTGAGTGCTCGTACAGAATTGGTAACAGAACGTGGTTCGGTATATACTGTGCCGAGGGAAATTTTACCTACGTACACTTCTGTGGGGGAAAAGCAGCAATTACACAGGTAAACGACGACAGTAGAACGAAATGCGGACTGAACATTTTTCTTTTTTTTACTCTATCCCTCGGTAATGCTAGAGCGTCATCGAACGCACGTTTTGTAACTTCGCGTGCTATTTCCCTAGATTTACACAAGAAAAACACGCAAAAGGAAACGTTTAATATTGTTTCAAAATATGAACTAGGGGTTTATGAAAAAATCCAACAGAGAGTTTAAGACGCGTTTCCATATATACTATATTCCATATATACTATATTCCATATATACTATATTCCATATATACCATATTCCATATGTACTATATTCCAAATGTACTATATTCCATATGTACTATATTCCATATGTACTATATTCCATATGTACTATATTCCATATGTACTATATTCCATATGTACTATATTCCATATATACTATATTCCATATATACTATATTCCATATGTACTATATTCCATATGTACTATATTCCATATATACTATATTCCATATATACTATATTCCATATATACTATATTCCATATATACCATATTCCATATATACTATATTCCATATGTACTATATTCCATATGTACTATATTCCATATATACTATATTCCACATATACTATATTCCACATATACTATATTTCATATATACTATATTCCATATATACCATATTCCATATGTACTATATTCCATATATACCATATTCCATATATACTATATTCCATATGTACTATATTCCATATGTACTATATTCCATATGTACTATATTCCATATGTACTATATTCCATATATACTATATTCCATATAGTATAGTTTCCATATATATATGTATATATAAAATAATTATTTACAAGGTAAGCATTGGAATACGGAACACTTCATTCTAAAGTCTTGCCAAAATTCAGGAATTCATCCTTTTAAGTAAAATCAAGGCGCTAGGACAGAGAAACTAATGCATAGTCATATCTGATTAGTTAAGTGTGAAGCAATCCAAATGATTCGAAATTGTAGCGAAAAAGTTAGCAACCGTGAAATTTGGCAGGTTGGAAAAGTGGTATCCAATATGGAACACTCACAAGATTTCTAAAGAAAGCTCGCGAACCTGTATTTGCGTTATGAAAAATAAATATATATATCAACTATTTTTGAACAGTCATAGTTGACGATTAATTATACGAAACTAATAATCTTTAACTTACCTTCGCTATAATATTTAACTATTTCACTCGTCTTTCAAAAATTCTTGTACACCGCGATAAAGAAATACATTTGTTTTTCAATAACGGATGATCAACTGACGCTTAATCGTTATTGCGAACCGTTATTGTTTAAAAGGAAATCGTACGCATGGTTGTCGGTAACCTTCATTATATCCTACACTTATTCTTTTATTAACCCGTAACCCATTGCCTATAATAATGAACCACGATCGAGTTACGAATTATTGAACACGTTCAACAAAAATGCATAGGATCGAGGAATGAAGTCTCACTCGAACTCTAACTTTAACTTTGAATTACGAGATTGCGGGATATTATACAGTAAATATTTTCTAACAACATTTAAACGATTTGTAAGTGACGCGACGTGAAATCGATAATCAACTAATGCTAACGCATATGTGGGTGATAAAATCATTAAAGGACGAGGAGTTAATTACTCGCATCCCATATTTTTGAACCCGTGCTCGTTTTATTCGACGGCGCTTTATTTCGATTTCATTATTCTAGCTTCAGCTTCGTAAGACTACGAGTCATTGATTAAAAATTACATATACAATATTTGAACATTTTGCACGCGACGCAGTATAAAGCCACGTTTACCTTAAAATATGTTCCCGTGACGTTTACAGTGAGTTATGCTTTCCGAGAAAAATTTGAGACGCGTTTCTATATGTAAAGTTTTTTGTAGATCTGGCGTATCGCGTAATTCTAAGATTGCTACTCCCCCTTTTTTCCAGTTCCGGCTGCGCTGCGATGGGGAGGACGGAGTAAAGTGATAAAATATGAGTTCTCAGAGGCGACATTCGCCAGATGAAGATGTTGGATATACGCCATCCCGCGTTCAGAGAAATGGAGCTTCTCGTGCAGATATTAATCAGAGTTCAGTGAAGTGGCAATCAGAAGATTGATCGACCAGGTACTCGCTTAAAAAGCAATCCCTCGACTTCCACCTTTTTCTTTGCTTCATTCCTATGATGTACCCTTTAATGTTCCTTATATCCGACGTTTATCATTCTTTCGTACCATCGGAGTACGAAATTTTTCGGCACTTTCAAATCAGAAAATATCACGTAAGCAATGACCGATTCTAAAGCACTCGATTTAAGATTCTACATTCATCATTATTTCCTTCGTTCATTTAACATTATGACGATTCTTAATAAGTTTCTCACTGTTTGAATTTTATTTTTGCTTCCTTTTTTCACCGAGGAAGATTTATTGAATAAGCTAATGTAAGATACCGAGACGGCTAGTATTAATACAGAGAAACATACGATTGACAGGGAAACTTTACTTGCCAAAATAAATATTATTTAAAAAGCTACGCGGAGGAAGCTATTATTACAGTATCAAAGTTGTTCTTCGATCTCTATTTTCTAAACTGCTAATGTTTACGTATTTATACGAAATTTAAGTGCTCGAGGAGATACAGAATGTACGTAGAATCATAAAAAATATATATACAAATTATCTATGGTGAAATTTATTTTGTACACTTTACAGGAACTCGCGTAATATTTATATATATATATATATATAAATATAAATATAATCATATAAAGTATATTACGCGAATTCCTGTAAAGTGAACAAAATAAATTTCACCATAGATTATTTAAAGGGTGCAGATTTACATTTCGTTTCCTCAATCGCGTAATAAAGACGTGAATTTTCGTAGATACTCGCGATCTACTAATTACCGTATCTATTTTAATTCGCATCAAATATTTTATCGCTGGCAAATCAACATCGCCGTGGCTATTATTTAGATCGATACCCAATTTTGGCCACAGTCCCTTAAGATTGATAAATTGATTCGTAGGTGTCATTAGCGTTTTGTTATTCGGTGATTGATTAGGGACCCGGAAGTGACGTACCGATTTATTTTTGCGAATCCCGTGACACGCAAGTATCGAGATTAGATTTCCCCTCGGTTACCCCTTTACCCATGAACACCGTTTTGCTACACAGAAATCTGGCAACTGGAAGTAGATTTATCGGAGAGTTGATAGCCTTATAATTAACATGCGTAGGGTAAATTGCCCGCGTACTATCGCTGTTCTTAAAACTGCCACTTGAATTCGTTTCATTCAATAGCAAAGTAATTGTATAAAGAGTCGTAAGTAAAGAAATTTTCATACAAAAATTGGACGACGGTGTTACGTAACAAAGCGTAGACATTGCACATTCGTTTACACTTAATATTTGTAAATACGTAAATCGGTCGGCTGAACCAAATGTTATCGAAGTTTCCACGTTTTAGAACGATATAGTAATTCACACGATTGAACGTTGAAGTGTTAATTTAGTATATGAACTGCCGAAGCAAGTACTTAAAGTGTTAATTAACCCTTCGAATACGTCTGGCGCCTATAAGTGGTCATTTCATATTTTTGGAAACTAATGTTTAGCGCCAAGGGATAAGTATTCCTGTTACGCTTCACTTTAAATTAGTATTTTCCAACCTTTTTCGTGCCATGCCCCACCTAAAGCCTTTCTAAAATTCTTATGCCCCCTATGTAACATATACATACGTTTTAATTTTCAAAAATTGAATTGTGTTCACCGAAGAAACTTAAAGGTTATGTTTTGTTGGAATGCAACGATGATGCCAGATGTGTCAAGCATCGACGACCTATGGTTCCCATTTTTCAGGCATCTTAAGCCGTGCCTTGTGGAGGGGTTGTCCGTGGTGCGGACAAGGGTTTTGGTTTTTCGCCCTTGTGCTTTAGTTAATAGCCGAGAGTTGAAAGACACACTTGTCACTGTCCTTGCGTGCAAGGCAGAAAGTTTAAAGTATCTTATAGCTCTTTACTTATTCTTATTTCATTATAGACTGTATACGCGAATCCATTGTTATTTAATACGTTAATGTATTATATATTAAACTGATTTTACAACAGGTTTTAAGAAGAAATCCCTAGGAAACTGTTGAGAAAACACACGTCTCGTATCTATAATCTAACGTTTATCCAGCTCGAGTAGCGACTGAGAATCATCATATGGTTAACTTAAATTCTGGACGAGTCCATTTTCGAATTGCCCCCTTTAATAATCAACGTGTGGGTCGTTGGCCCCACGTTGTAAAACACTGCTTTAAATGATCATTTTAGCATTTGGTTAACGCAATTCGAGAGATCAAACGTTCATCTTGGATAATTCCTTTGGTCAAATCTGTCGGGTTTAACGAACAAGGGTTTTCTTTTAAATGAATTCGCGATTAAATATCACTAATAATTTACGATACAAAGGGGAAGGAATGAAATTTGACCGGGCAAACGTCGAAAGTTATGATATTTTTGGCAGCGCAACTTTACCGCCAATGTTTCGCGCTAAGCTTTGACTTCTGGTTTACAGTCTTTAAACCGTGATAAATAACACTAACGTAAACTCGGTGTCTTCCACCGATAGTTACGTTATTTCACATCAAAGAGATTCTCCGTTCCGCCGCGGCCAGTCGATTTAGTGGAAGAATCAATCATACGTTTGAATATCACCGTACTTTGCCCCTTCAAAACAAACCGCCGTGTAAATCAATTGAAATACGCCTATTTTCCAAGTTCCCCTCAATTTATCTTTCAGCTTTGTTGCCAGAAATATCAAAGCCAATAAAGTATTAACTTTATATCGGCTAATAAGCGTCTGAGTCCTGAGAGAAATTCGAAAACTAAATTCTAACTAGATCGACTAGATTTGAAAAGATACACTTCCTGACAAAAGTTAAGAAACAAAGTTAATCATTTCCATATTTTTGTGTACTCTTTATTTTCCGAGGTATATACATAGATTAGTATTAAAAATAGGGTAACTTATTGTTTATTGAGATACGTAGTGTTACCTTTTTATGTTCGTTTTTTATTACAAGCTATTTATCTTAAAAGATGAAGAATATACAGAACGTTGCAAATGATTACTTTGTTTCTCAACTTTTGTCAGTAAGTATATTAACACGTTAGTTCGTTGTAACAGAAATAAGATATACTTATTGACAAAAGTTAAGAAACAAAGTAATCCGTTCCGTAATTTTGTGTACTCTTTATTTTGTGAGGTATATAGATTAGAATTAAAAATAGGATAACTTATTGTTTATTGGCACATGTAATGTTACCTTTTTATGTTATTTTTTATTCCAAGCTATTTATCTTAAAAGATGAAGAATATACAGAACGTTGCAAATGATTAGTTTGTTTCGTAACTTTTGTCAGTAAGTGTATTAACACGTCAGTTTATGTAACAGAAATAAGATACACCTGCTGACAAAAGTTAAGAAACAAAGTTAATCATTTCCATATTTTTGTGTACTCTTTATTTTCCGAGGTACACAGATTAGAATTAAAAATAGGGTAACTTATTGTTTATTGAGATACGTAGTGTTACCTTTTTATGTTCGTTTTTTATTACAAGCTATTTATCTTAAAAGATGAAGAATATACAGAACGTTGCAAATGATTACTTTGTTTCTCAACTTTTGTCAGTAAGTGTATTAACGCGTCAGTTTGTGTAACAGAAATAAGATACACCTGCTGACAAAAGTTAAGAAACAAAGTTAATCATTTCCATATTTTTGTGTACTCTTTATTTTCCGAGGTGTATACAATAGATTAGAATTAAAAATAGGGTAACTTATTGTTTAATGGCACACGTAATGTTACCTCTTTATGTTATTTTTTATTCCAAGCTATTTATCTTAAAAGATGAAGAATATACAGAACGTTGCAAATGATTAGTTTGTTTCGTAACTTTTGTCAGTAAGTGTATTAACACGTCAGTTTGTATAACAGAAATAAGATACACCTGCTGACAAAAGTTAAGAAACAAAGTTAATCATTTCCATATTTTTGTGTACTCTTTATTTTCCGAGGTACACAGATTAGAATTAAAAATAGGGTAACTTATTGTTTATTGAGATACGTAGTGTTACCTTTTTTTGTTCGTTTTTTATTCCAAGCTATTTATTTCAAAAGATGAAGAATATACAAAACGTTGCAAATCATTATTTTGTTTCTTAACTTTTGTCGGTAAGTGTATATAGTAAACGTTGCATCGCGCTTTTCTGAATTATCACACGATTCATACTTTATAATTCTATTGGTCACGTTTCATTGTTTCAATAACGTTTCGATGTTCAACAGTACATTTACCTCCCAATATTTATTTATAAATATTGAGTGTAAACGAATACACAACGTCTACGTATTGTTACATAAACCGAAGTCCAAGTTTAGCGTGAAAATTTGTTTTACTTACGATTCTTCATACGATAACTTTGCTATTAACCACTCGCCATAAAACCACGAGTCCCACTAGTGATGCAGATTATAGATAAAAGGGAACAAATAATCACAAATATTTATTAACAAAATTGAATTAACCGCTTTAATTTCCTTTCGAATGTTTGCAATTATTATAACAAATACAAATATCGTATAATACTTTCATATTTCGTATCTGGTACAGTATCGAAGCAGGTAATTGTTTTCGCGAACGCGTACAACTATTGAAACATTCACAGGGCAAAGGGTTAAATAAACGAATTCAAGAGTGACAGTACGTGGGTCATTTACCCTGCGTATCGCTGTTGTCATAAGAGAGCAACGAATGATAGTAACTCGTCAAGGTTGATGCGGTACAGCCGAACTGATTGGCTCTATGCTTCGTTTCAATTCCACCCGAAGCGTATAACTATACGCATACAACGTCGCAGATAGATAGAGTGGAAAAAAAAAGAAAAACACGAAACTACGCGGCGCGTCGTGTTTGACACCGATCTGCCATATGCTGTCAAGAATCTCCGGGTCTACCGGTTCAGCGGCTGTTTTTCTAGCCGACTAGAAATCGACCGCTTGATTTACGAGTCGCGTCGAAATTCGTACCACGTGATTTATCCGAAATTCCCACATGTTTTTTTTTTTTTTTTTTTTTTTTTTTTTTGGAAAAACTCGATCGGTATTTTTCTTGGCTAGTGGCTTGTCTACTGGATGCCACGGGAACATCGAAATTGAGAAATTGCTACAACCTCCAAGAATCTGAATGAATCTTTGTTTCCCCGCGTTTTTCGCGGATTTTTGTATTTTTGTATTTTTCTTTTCGTCGCGAGAAGTGGGTATTACGTCGTTGTCGACGATAAAACTTTAAGAGTCGCGAGAATCTATTTGCAGCAGTTTCGAATGGAACTTCGAGCCTGGGAAATTTCGATCGTTAAGGTAATATCAACGGGTAGAGTTACACACTTACTGACAAAAGTTAAGAAACAAAGTGATCCGTTACATATTTCTGTGTACTCTTTATTTTCCGAGGTATATAGATTAGAATTAAAAATAGGGTAACTCATTGTTTATTGAGATACGTAATGTTACCTCTTTATGTTCGTTTTTATTCTATACTATTTATCTGAAAAGATGAAGAATATCCAGAACGTTGCAAACGATTAGTTTGTTTCTTAACTTTTGTCGGTAAGTGTATTATATATCTGTTAATATCTGTTAATAATCTGCACAAACTGACGTGTTAAAATACGTAAAACGTGTTTCTATTCAAATGAAAAGTTTTCAAGTGACAGTACGAAGAACATTGCACTTTGCTATACATTTTCAATAACGTAGTAACGAATTTATTATATTGAACGTATAAAAAAAATGTTCATAAATAAAAGAGCGATTGAACAATATTGTGCTCGAAATTGGAACGATCTTTGTGTCACATAATCTCTAAAACAGTTAAATAAAGTTACGCGCGAACCTTAAAGTGGCATTTACCCTATAGCTGATAACAGTTAAAGGGTTAAAAAAATAGCTTACAGTGGCATTGATTGAGTAGGTAACAGTAATTGGATCATTTACCCTAGAATCAATGAAGCTTTAATTCATCGACGTCCAATTTCGCCGTAGCGAAAGGGTTAATAGTCGTAGCAATTAAGGGTTAATTTGGATATAAAATAGTTGAAAGAGCGAAAATATACCAAAAAGAAAATCTAAGGAAGAGCAGCCCGAGGATCTAGAAAAAAGTTACTCGATTTAGGCGAAGAAAATTCGATGATGCACAAGAATTCGATTACGTAGGCCATAATTGACCGAAAATGGTGGCAAGCTCTATCTAGTATTGCCAGTCGTTCATCAACCGAAACAATGTTTATGGCTTCCCCCAAGCAATTAACTTCTGAAATCGAGTTCCAAATGTTGTTCCCAGCAAAGCTCTTTTCCCCTGATTGATAGATGAAGAACCAATAAAAAAAATAACAGATACGATCAGTGGAATATCGTCTACCCGCGATAACAAAGCTATCCAGAGTCAAGGAAACGTAGTACGAATTAATTGTCACATCGCATTCGATCCAATAGCTCCAACGCTTAGAAAATTTACCATTTGTATCAGAGATTTTACTTACAAGCGTTACGATCTTCGAAAATGGGAAAAGAAAAGTTTAAATGAAAAGTTTTCAAGTGACAGTACTTAGAACCGTGGACTTTGTTGTGGATTTTCATTTCCGCAGTAATGAATTTATTAGACTGAACGTATAAGAAAAATGTTCGTAAATAAAAGAGCGGTTGAACGATATTATGCTCGAAACTGGGACGATCTTTACGTCAAATACGTTCTAAAATAGTTAAATAAAGTCACTTAAAACGCGAACCTTAAAGTGGCAGTACGTGTTACATTTACCATACAGCTGATAGCAGTGAAAGGGTTAATCGTCACAAGTAGAGGCGGCCAAAAGTAGAAGCTATCAAATATTTCGTAAAACTCAAAGGGACGGAAGATGCGAACGACCTCAAAAATAATACATCGCCCCCTTTTGAGATCAGCTGATCCACGTTCGCGCCCCTGTTCGGCATGCACGCGAATCTCGGCGTACACGAGGATACGTGATAAAACCGTGGAACCGTCGAAGGATTTACAGCAGCTCGGACAGATGTATGGATAAACAGAGGAAATTCGTCCGCGAGTCGCGCGAAGGAAGATGTTTGAGTTTCGGGGAAGAAGCGGAGCGTCTCGCTTTTAAAAGTTTCGCTGTTATTGTTGGTTCCGGGCCAACCTAAGTAATGCCCCGGTATGACGCAAATACATCAACCCCGTTGCCATCGTTCTCGCCTCTCCATTCGGCCTTTTCGCTCCGCCTTGTCTTCGCGAAACACGACGAATCGGGCACGCTGATGGAATTATTCTAGTCTCTCGTATCATCTATTTCTCCCGCGATTACGAGTATATCGCCCCTTTTTTCGTAGGAACTTGCAAACGTTGCGATTAAACGGGTTTTTATTGCGCAGTCGGCGTCGACTTGCTTTTCGACTACCGATCAGTGTTAACCAACTGTTTGCCAGTCGAGTCGTTAAAATGCGAGATTTAGGAGATAGAATCATCGACTAAGGACAGGATAGACCACTTTATCCAATGCTTTCCTTTGTCACCCGGATTTGGGGCTCATGAGCCCCAAATCCGTTTTCATTTTTACCTTTTTACCTTTTCGATTGTCTAAAATGTATAACCTTTGCGTGTGCTCTTACGTTTTGTATATTAAAATACTTTAGAAGTGTTTACGTTCTTTGTCGGATAATAAAACGAAAGATATTCTTCCGGAAAGTGTGAATTTTTCGGTTATTGGTATTTCAGAGTATGTGACACGAAGTCCTATAAGATGATCGGTCCATCCTGTACCTCTTCTGTTATAAAATGGTGAGTTGTTCGACGGTACGAGAAATAAAAAGTTGATGCAATTGTGGCATCTACTTATACTTACCGACAAAAGTTAAGAAACAAACTAATCTTTTGCGACGTTCTGTACATTCTTCATCTTTTGAGATAAATAGCTTAGAATAAAAACGAACAATGAAAAGGTAACACTGCTTATGCCAATAAACAATAAGTTATCCTATTTTTAATTCAAACCTGTATACCTGGGAAAATAAAGAGTACGCAAAAAGATGGAACGGATCGCTTTGTTTCTTAATTTTTGTCAGTAAGTTTATCTCTTTTCGACAAAAATCCTCAAGCTTGCACCTATCGCGATTTTGAATCCGAAAACATGTACGTCGGGCTGAAGGGAGTAATTGAAAAGATAACTAAAATAGCTGAACGTAATTGAATTTACTATTGATATATTGGTAATGATGTAAGTTTAATTAAGCTTACTTATCAAATTATTGTGTTTACAAGTTTCAAAACGTATTTATTGTTATGTAAAAAAAAGGCTTCGCACAGGCTAGTGGCGCCAGCTAACGAGAAGCACAATAGCAACTATAGTTGCACGTGTTTTCACTGATTTCTACTGCCACCTGCTTCGTTGCTTCGCATAACTTTGCTTCTATTTAATTTGTCGAACAAGCAAATACAATTATTATTTAATCCCTTGCTAAAAGAATAAACAAATTTCTTTCTTTCTTTTCTGTGTAGATGAATAAAACATTCGAATACTCAATTAAGAAATAACAATCAGATCTACAATGGGTGATCAAATTATTACGTACACAACAATATCTTCACTTTTTTAAGTTCGAACTAGAATAGAAATGAAAATACACTGCAAATACAACCTTTTCTAATATAAAAAAAAAAACAGTGTTTACATGTTTTTATCGTTTAATCATAGATATGAACGAAGTATAACTTCAACTATAATTAAAAGTAGACCCTTACGTCGACTTCTTAATTACTATTTACCACTCTATAAGCAGACATTAACTACGCTAAACACACGATTTTTCTTCACGAATTCATATAGTTAGCAATTTTTTGCGAGAATTTTGCGATCCTTTAACTTTGTTGCTAAATGGACTCTTAAAATATTTAAATAATTCGTAACTATACATTTAATATAGTTCCTAATATTAAATTAAATAATCTGAATATATTTAATGTAAAAAAAAAGAATTCTTTTATAATTAAATCGTTTGAATAAAATCCTACTAAAAACGGGAATTCGCACAAACTTAATAATGAAAATAACACGGATAATCTTTTAAATGAGCGAATTTTAAATATACCTCAAGTCGTAAAATGTTTATTGAACTTTACTAAAAGCGTAGCGATGCGTTGTATAATAAGACCAGGTTTCGTTTCAAGCGTACTTATTCGAACTTCGAAAACGCGATAATTTCGAAGTGTTCGTAACAATTTGATCACCCACTGTGTTCCTTCCAATTCACTTTGCTTTCCCGAGTACCGCCGCAAGTAATATCCCAAATAATCTTCCCTTTCAGGTACGTAATACCGATATGAAGATTCCGCGTTTCACTCGCAATATTCGATACGATGCTTTCGTATATAGGAAGCAATCATGCACAACGAAGTTTTCCATTCGCCGTAACTGCACGTAACGATTCTAAGGGGAAGTTCGCTTTCATTTTCCCGGCATTATTGAAGTTTCCCGTTGGATCTTAACCGTGCATCGCAAGATCGGAACTTGGAGATATCAACTCGGTTGCGTCACGTACGCTTAGGGTAGATGTTGTACCGCGTACCACCACTTTAAGGTTACCTCTTTAAGGGACTTTCGTTAACTATTTTAGAACGTCGTTAACGTAAAGATCGTCCCAGTTTCTCGTCATAATATTCTTCAACCTCTCCCTTAATTTATGAACATCTTTTTTTATATGTTCAACATGATAAATTCATTACTACGTAATGGAAACGGTGTACAACAAAGTCCAATATCCTTATTATCACACGTTAGTAACTATATTTTAAGTAACTATTTTAGAACGTCGTTAACGCAAAGATCGTTCCAATTTGCAGCATAATATTGTCCAACCTCTCTTTTATTCGCGAACATCTTTTTTATACGTTCAATATAATAAATTCATTACTACATAATCGAAAGTGTACAACAAAGTCCAGCGTCCTTCGTACTGTCACTCGAAAGCTTTTCATTTAAATAGAAACACGTTTCACGTATGTATATATTAACACGTCAGTTTTGTGTAACAGATATAAGATATATAGTAAACGTCGCGCCTTACTGAATTATCACACGTTACATACTTAATAATTTTATTGGTCACGTTTCGATGTTCAACAGCACGTTTACCTCCTGATAATAATTTATAAATATCAAGTGTACACGAATATACAATGTCTATGCGTTGTTACGTAAATCGAAGTCCAAGTTTAGTATGAAAAAATTTAGTATTAGTATAAATTTAGTATAATTTAGTATGAATATATGTTCATTTGCGATTCTTTGTACATTACTTTGCTATTAAATAAACGAATTAAAGTGGCAGTTATAGGAACAGCGACAGTAAGTGGGACATTTATCCTATTTAGTTTTAGGACGTTGTTCAAACCACGGAAAAACACTAACGTTGAACCTTAAACCTTAAACCCTGAACACCTAAACCCGAACCTAATCCTTTGACTGCTATGATCGTATATATGAGACCAATACGTGGATTCCTTCGACGCAACAAAATAATTAATGTAAAACGTGTAAAACCAAATATGAATTTAGGAGAATGGTAGTGATTAATAAATATGACAATATTCCTATTTGTTGAAGTAAAACAGCTCTTCTGTAGAAAAACTCCCTATTTAAAAATATTAGAGTGTCGCTTCTACAGGCGTAATAAAGTAATAGGAAAAAACCCAAGACTTCGGAGTCGTAGCGTCTGGTCTTGTCGAAGGTTAAGCGTACCTGAAAAGGTTGACCATTGTTTTGTAAAACTGTAAGTGTCGAAGGCTGTCGTTTTCTCGACAGTTCGACGTGAAGAGTCGGTGCGGACAGGACATAGAAAGTCCTGGTACATTACATTTTCACATATAATCAAATATATATATATCAGTTACCTTTTTCCGAAACCCGTGTCTTTTTATTTAAAAACCTAAAGAAGAAGAACCTGCTTCCATCAAAGCATAACCCCTTAACACTATTGAATATCACGTATACGGATGACGACAATATTGCTATTAAATGTCACATGTCCGTGAAAATAATTGTAGAAACGTGGCCAATCTCGTAAAATTACTTAAGAGTCCAAAAAGGGTTAAGGGACCGAAACACCGATGGCTCAACACATTGTCTTACGTAAATAAATAAATCTCCTATTCCTGAGGGATTTCAGTTAAGAAGCATACCTACACTTCCTAAGCATACATTATAGCAGAGAAAAGAATCCAAGGTGAAACGTAAAGTAATCATCTTCGCCTCGTGGTATTCGTCGCTTCTTTAATCCTCGTATTCAGGCACGCGGCTAACGTTACGTGAATTATGGAATTCCAAAAACACTATGTACACTATACATACGTACACTATGTACACTATACATACATATACACTATGTGTGAACAGGTATCAGGCGTGCAAATAAATTCAGAGTATTTATCTTTAAACTTTTTGGCATCTTTGTAGATTAATCGCAACTATTTTTCGAAAGACGAATTCGCTTGATATACGGAAAAATGATGATAATTTTGGATATTAACCGTTTACGCTCCTAAACACTTTTTTAATAGGACGATCTGGAGATAATTCTAACGCGTTTTATGGCTCCTGTGAGAATTTCAAGTATTATGTACTATTTATCACGAAAATTCATTACCTTTAGTATATTATAAATAATGAAAATTCATTACCGTATGTTTACGCATTTATGTGAAATCTAGCTATGCAAAAAAGATACGGAGTGCATATGATTCGCAAAAATTTGTAAAGCATGAGAAGATTTATCCAATTTTAATACCTAGATGGTAAAACGCGCTTCAAATTAAATTGTTACATTAATAATGTGTTTATAGGTGTTTCAATTTGGATAAACACCCGCAAACTAATTATTACAAATACTTTAAAGTCACAATTAAAACAGCGAGAGCTTAATCCATTGTCTTGTGACTTTTCAAGGGTTACTTGTACACGAAATACAAAACACCAAAATATTACGACTGCTTTATATTTGATAACATCGATAAGATAATTAATGCGAGTTGTTGAGAAACCAAACCGATCGACTGCTTAAAAGTAATTAAGCTAATTCTTTTACAACTTCGACGTTAACCGTTTGCCATGTAACGAAGATTGTAACTGTTGACGCGAATTGTGACATAAATGCGACAAATTCTCGTTGTACTTTTAATTCATTGTAATTCTAGTTCCAATCGTGTTATTAATTTATAAGGTACGGATTCATCGGACACAACTCACGCGTAATATTGCAACGTTTCGTATTCGACGCAGTGGATATCGAACTTAAGCTTCCCGTTAGTCGATAAATTGACAAGGCGAGGGATCAATTATATTCGCGAGCAATAAAATTCAGATATTCATAAGAAGGTGGGACTAATAAAATACCTTCGTTACGAACGATCCCGTAGACACGATTTCCTCCGATAGCACGTTATTAAATATTCCATCGCAAACTCGAACAGGATCCCGTTACACCGTATTATGCCGCAAAACGAGCGAAGAAAAACACGCGAAAGAATTGAGGAAAAAAAAACAAGAAGAAAGAAAAAACGATAAAGACAAGCATACAAAGTGGTCTCGTTAACATGAAAATTGACATGGCCGTATAATCTGATGAAATTGTCAGCATCCGTTGCGACATTAAGGAAGCCACGGGAGTTTCCCTTTTTTTTCCTTTACTTTTTTTCTTCTTCGCTCTTGTTTATCGACGACTAACGATTTCCCATCGCCTTTGCAAGTCTGATCTCAATGACTCCCCCCTTCGTAAGAAAGGAGATTAACGTACAAGAATATACGCACGTTGGATGGAATAAAAGCGTTCGAAACAAAGGGATAAAGATCTTATCCGTAATTCCCTTTCGATCCTTTCGTTGCAGCATTTTAAAGGGAAAAGCGTTTTCAATGCACGGAAGAAGACGCGTGCTATTAACTACTTGCGCTGGAGTAACGTATTATACACGTGGATTATTAGAGTGCGTATTAGATCTACTAGAAATTGTTGAACGTTCGCAAATTAATAAATATTGCAGTTAAGTAAGAATTTTCACAAGAATGTTTTATGCATTAACTGTAAAAAAAAATCGGTTTAGAAATGTTATAGAAATAATTTCAAGTGTCAAATCGCTGCAACGTGCTATAGATGGGTTTATCATAGATACTTGTTAAATAATTGCTAGCGCACGTGGTTAATGTATCCGATAGTAGCATAAGTTCATCCCGCTTTTTTTTTATATCTTTTATAACGTTTCTTAAGTTATACGAGAGAGGAACCTTTCAGCTGTTAGAGAAATAAAAGGAAATCGTTTATTAACCCCTAGCCCTATTAATTTTCCAATTGTCCAGAAGATTATACTGAACATTTACTGCTTTAACGGATATAAAATATATTTTAATTTAATAATATCCGTATCGGATATAAAATATTGATATATTACACGTAATTTGCATTCAATAAACATCAATCTTATAATTGTATAATACGTTTAGAAGTAAAATTGTAATTAATTAGAAATGCAGCATGCATCTGTTGTATTTAGTCCAAAATCTGTTCAACGAGCTTCACTCGTCATTATAAGGCAAATGGTTAATATGCTACGTACAAAATTGATTAAACTTATCTTTGAATGTACAAATAAATAATATCAAGAGGACTAATAAGACGGGACGAATATAGTAGGTTACAAGCCAATAGAGTGTGAGAATGTGAGTGTAAATATTCATATATTCTGTATCGTTACTTAACGCCATATACACTTACTGACAAAGGTTGAAAAACAAAGTAATCCGTTCCATATTTCCGTGTACTCTTTATTTTCCGAGGTATATACAATAGATTAGAATTAAAAATAGGATAACTTATTGTTTACTGGCATATATAATGTTACCTTTGTAGACTAAAGTCAGGAAAGGGAGATAAACATTACGGGGGTTTATAACAGCCGGCATGGGTAACGGTCGAGCCAACCGGAACGGTGACCAGGTTTATGAGGGGGTCGAATCCTTAGCGACTTGAGGAAGGAAATTTTGGCCACCTCATAGATCCTGGCACCTACGGAAAATTACGGGGGAACGGCTCCTAGGGGAGGGTGCCCCACCATAGTTCGAGGCCGTAGGCTGTTTAAAAAAAATCCACTGATTGGTGGAGAGGAAGAACGTCCGCCTTGCGAAGGACGCTTTAAAAAGCCGGATACGCGAAAAATAAGTTAGTGGTAAGACAGATGTAAGATAGAAGCAGGACAGCTGTAAACCAGACGAATAGCGTTAAATAGATATAATTCTTTTATTTAGAGACCGTGTAGATCTGGCTTGTGTAAAACCCACGATCATCTCCGAATCCTACACGCCCATCCGCATCCTTTGGCCATTATCTTCCTACACCTTCTTACGTTATTTTTGATTCTAAGCTATCTATCTCGAAAGACGAAGAATATACAGAACGTTGCAGATGATTACTTTTCTTAACTTTTGTCGGTAACTGTATATTGGGTTGAAACATATATACACGTTCCGTTTTCCCGCAACGTTTTCGAAGTTCTAGTAATTCTACGCGAAGCAGAATCTTCGATCGTTATAAAGGTGGAAGAAGGCGGTTAATCAAAGTGACGCAAACCTGATTGATTGAATTTATTTTTCAATTTACGAGCAAACGAGTGGGACGCTATTGTTAGCGGTTTTTGCTGTAAAAAGCAAACTTTTCCGAACGACTACGAATTGCATTCTAATCAATCGACGTTGCAGTTATGCAAGGGTGAAGTTGTGCAACTAGGATTTGCAGTCTTGTCAGTCGATACGCTATGCTAACGAGCTTACGCTTGATTAAGAGGGGTTCTCACTATACCAAAATATCTACTTCTTCCGATGTAGAATTCCTACCATTCTTATGGATTTTTTTTACAAACTTTAAACCAGCGAACTTTACGTTAGCAATGGATTTTGTCTGCTCTGAACTCATTCCGCGAATTGCCACGCTTCGTATCGGCAAAAGTTAGTTAGATAGATAAATAGTTATACATTTATTGCTTTTACAAGGGATTACAAGTGGACTTCGTTTCTTTATATAAAAATTGTACATTTTTGACTAAACTGATACCTAATAGCAACTTAATCAACCCTATAGCTCGATTATATAAAATAAACGATGCATGGTTAAAAGTTAGCAGTTTGCTCGACTATTTGAAACGGTAGCAAGTTTTTAAAACGTAGAAATTCGCCGTGCGTTAAAAACGATACGTAAAATATGAATCGGGTTTCACTGAACGACACGAAAGTTAAGTCGAACGTTCGACTAGGTTGCAATTCTATCGCGTTATAATATTAGAGACTATCCGGTGTCGTAATCCTTCGAATTTAAATTCTATTACACATTTACATAATTATTAAAATCTAATAGACGCGTGAAGTCGCGCAAAGTTATGCACTTTTGTACATAGCGTGAAATACGTACAATTTAGGGAATAAAGGAATAAGCGTTGCTCGAATCGTTGATTCCACATTTTACTCTATTTATTAACCATTTTCTTTACAATAACGAGTAACACTCGTTCTATAAATTCTAGCGTAGATTCAACAAAAATGGGTATCATTGAAAGTGAAATTTAACTTGAATTCTAATTTTGGCATTGCCTGATCCTAGGATATTAAATATAAATTTCCTATAATATTCAAATGATTTGAACGCGTCACTATATGAAAGCAATGATCAATTAATGGTAGCACGCGTAGGTAATAAAATAATCGTAGGTTAAGGAGTTAATACAACGAACGATCAAATTGATACGAAAGCTTCGACATTACCGCTTGTTAAATTCACAGGAGAATAGTAAACGAAAACACGCTCGAAACGAAATCTGCTTGAATAAAAACATTATTGCTAGGGTAGATATACCACGTACTGTCACTGTCCCCATAACTGTCACTTTAATTCGTTTATTTAATAACAAGGTAACGTGTGAAGAATAATACATTTATATACTATACTAATTTATATTTATATTTATATTTATTATAATTTATATTAATTTATATTTACATTTATTATAATTTATAGTAATTTATATTTATATCTATTATAATTTATATTAATTTATATTTGTATCTATATTTATATACTAAATTTGGACATCGGTTTACGTAACAACTTATAGACATTGTATATTTATTTACACTTAATATTTGGAAATAAATATTGGCAGGTAACTGTGCTGTTGAACATTGAAACGCGACCAATTTGATTATAAAATATGGAACGTGTTATAATTCAGTAAAGACAATACGTTTACTATACATCTTATATCTGTCACGCAAAGTGACGTGTTTCTATTTAAATGACAACTTTTTAAGTGACAGTAATAGGGACATTGGACTTTCTTGTACATTTTCAATTAATTATATGGAATTTATTTTTGAATTTATCATGGAATTTATATAGAATTTATTATATCGAACATACGAAACTCATGTTCGTAAATAAAAGAGCGGTTGAACGATACCGTGCACTAAACAGTAGTACGTTCTAAAATAGTTCTTAAACAAACGTTCTTGAACAAAGTTCCTTAAACGCGCGTACCATAAAAATGACAGTAATCGGTACATCTACCTTACGTTATTAACCCTTTGCGGACGAGAAAAAATAAACACTCGATTATGAATCTTTATTATAGACAGCATTAAATAACACTTAACGAATTTTCTCTCGATTATTATCAAGAGTGCCTATTAATGCCACTAATTCAAGTTTCTTGCTTTGAAAATCGACATTTATCCGGAAGATTGAACAAATTTTCGCGGCTATTTGTCGACGCTCGTCCGCAAAGGGTTAATAATAGACGGTACAAAATTTGAGAGTCGTGACAATTATGCTAAAAGATCGACCGCGGTATCCGTAGTGTCCGGGTATATCCGCAGGGGAGAGACGTAACAAGGTCGTGTTGAGTACGGCTGGGGCTCGCGCGGTCGCCGGGGCCTAAAACCGTAGAAATTCGCCTAATACATGTCGCATTGGCTTCCTTATAAAGCTTCCGCTTTTCACTACCAAGGTCCGCAGTTCGAGGAGAAGTTGCACGAGGAACGTAGTCACGGCGATCGACCCTATCGCGACGACCAGCTGCCACGATCCCAACCCCCGAGAGCCCGTGCCGCGTTTCGGCGTCTTCGCTTTCGCTTCGCCGTTTCGTTTCGTCGCGTCGCGAATGAAAGTTCAGTGCGGGAACCGATCACTCTGACACCTGCGAAGTTGCCAATTTTCACCGAGAGCGCCTTCGCCCCTGCCATTCGTCTCCGTCGAGCGAAGAGAATTTAGAAGCGAGGAGAAGTTAGAAGCGAAGGGAAAGTAATGCGTCGATAAAGCGTCGATACGAAAGGGGAGTTGATATTATTTTGGAAGGCGAGGATTCGGTGAAAATGGGATATTATAGGGGTTTCCTGGTGATAATCGGGATAATCTGCGCGTGTACTTGCGGAGGACGAACGGAATGCGGAAATCACGCGCAGATCTCATTGCTGACGAGTATCCACGATGATCCGTCCTGCAGAAAGCTGTCGGCCAGAGGTGTGCTACTGTACGAAGCCGGGAAACTACTCACAGAAATCCATAACAACAAGTCCGGCGGCTACGACATCGGTAAATTAAACGGACACTCTTTTTTTTCCCACCCGATGCTCTTTTTTTGCGTCTGGGGAAACAGGTGGAAGAAGAATAAGACGGGGAAAAAACGGGGGGAGGGGAAAAAATGTGAATAAAGGAAGAAAAAGGAACGGTGCCAAGGAAACGCATTCCTGTTAGTTATTCGAGCAGAATAGATTAAATATTAATGTAATAATGCCTCGGTTGTGTCCGGTCTTGGGTAATATCACCTCGAATGAATTGTTCCAAGGGTTTTTTGACTTTTAACTGTACCATTGCTACACGAGCGATCGCAGTCGTCGAATAGAAGCTTTCGAACGTTTGCGAATTTTAACTTTCGACGATAATTGAACTTCTTTCGGCAAATTGCAAATTCAGCTTTTGTAAGGTTTGGAGCAAAGATCGTTGTCCCTTGAATTAAATTAAATTTTATTGTTAAATTGTTAAATTTTATTATCAATTAAATTGTTAAATTTTCGTTCGCTAGCAGAAAATATTCGGCGCGTCGTGCAATTGCAGAATCTCGTAACGAAAGCTTCTCTTTTATAAGTTTTGGAGCAAACATTTTTGTCTCCGCAGAAGAGTTCGAAGTTATTTAATTCGTCGCGTTTAATCTTTGTTCGGTAGAAAATAATATATAGCGTATTACGCGATTGCGAAAACTCGTAATTAAAACTACCCTTTCATAAAGTTTCGAGCAGAAATGTTCGTCTCGTTGCAGAACGGTTCAAAATTATTAAATCGAACGCGTCGAATCTTCGTTCGGTAGGAGAAAATATTCAACGTATCGCACTGTTGCAAAAGAAAAGAAAACTCGTAACCAAAGCTACCGTTTCGTAAGTTTTGGAGCAAGCATTTTTGTCTCTCCACAAAAAGGGTTGAAAAATTAGCAAATTCGACGCGCTGGATCTCCGTTCGGTAGACCAAAAATATTAAACAATTGCTGTCCCCGTTATCTATAATTATACTACAGCAAGGGAACTGTTCCCGCGTAGATTATAAACTTGCAAAAACTTTATAGAGTCCGCGAGAAGATTTCGATATATCGAGAGGATAAACTTGTTAACCCTTTCGCTACGATAAATTTTAATGAAAAAATATGCTGAAGTCGTCGGAATACCGAGTTGCATTGCATTGAATTCATAGTTTTATTCTAACTCTTTTCTATTCTTTAGATGACAAAAACGTGCAAGAGTTTCAGGACGCAAACGGTGTTTTTAATTGCTAGAATGAATCGGTAGAAGTCATCGATAACGCGGTACACGCGAATTTCTCGAGCACCTGTAGGCGTCAATAGTAACGAAAGGGTTAAACTAATATTGGAGGGATTAACAAGGTTAACAGGTTGAACGGTTTGCATTGTTTTACAGAATTGAACGTTGTGGATACGTGCGGTAGCATAGCTGGCGCTTTGAAAGCGGCGATGAAGGCTCTCGTGGGGGCAGACACAAACTGTTTACAACCGCCTTACTACTTAGGTAAACGTTGCAATGCGAACACCATCGATCACTGGATTCTCCTAACCGAACCTGTGCACGGGAAATTAAGGCAACGTTTCCTCCGTAGCTTTACGATCTCCGACAGTTTCTATTGCTGCAATATGCTTCGCTGTTCGTCGTAAATAGTACACACACGCCACTGTCTCCGCTCCTCCCTTAACGGCGAAGCCGTGAAATCATAATCGCAAGATTTACGATCGTATTAAGAACATCGGGAACGTATCATTACTAACCGTATTCCAGTTTTTCTTTTTTCTTTTTTCTTTTTGCCATTTTTACGAGTAGAAGGTTCACCTGTTTCTTAGAGGTCTCATTTACGTATTTCAAAGTATGTTAATTTGCCTTAACTCGACTCGTTCAGCGCGAGTCATCAGTCACCGTTCGCTGACCGCTTCGTTAACCAAATCCGAACCTAACCCGAAACACTCGGAAGACGGATCTCGTTGAATTAAGGATCGCGTTCTCCTAATAACCGTGCAAATTAATTCTTAACCTTTGATCCGTGTAACCAGAATTTTAATTATTCCAATAAAAAAAAAAAAAATGAAAATTAACCGAGTTAGTTTCGTAACAAATACGAAGAAATACGATTCGTCGTGTTACCTTTCGATAGAGACGAGCGATTTTCTAGCATCCATTCGTAACCTAGTCTAAGCGCGTTAATCGGGTTTTCAGCTGCATTTGGGAATCGTTCTCCGGCGATTATTACGGGTTACCACAAGTTACGGAAACCGTTCTCGATTAACCGGGTTAGGTTCGTGTTAGGCAGAGGAGTTAGAGTCCCCGATACGTAGGCTAATCGTTGCGTATTCGATAAACTGCTTATGTATTATCGTTCGCCTTTTGTCCACCCGCGATTGAATATAATCGTTCCCACTGGCGATTCCCGAAATGCAACTAGCAACGGTTTTTCGCGCAACGATCATCGAGGTTGCAACGATCGAGTTTCCATTGTACAGGTTCTTGAAAGGACAGGGTTACTTGACCTATTTGACCATATTGTAACTTAGGAGGAACAGCCTTCCTTTACTTTAGATTGCCTCTATGTTGGTTGTACAGGAATTATCGGGCCGGACACTGCGACGAATGCGGAAGCCGTACACAAGATAACGTCGGTGCTGAAAGTGCCGCATATCGTGAGGCAAGAATCGAATTCTCCGTACCTTCATCGTCTCGTGAAGGAATCCGATTCTTATCTAGTCCAGGTAATTATCCGTTTAATCCGTCAACGGGATAACCAATTAGTTTACGTTCGTTTACAATCGAATATACAGTGGAGAAGGTGGGAACACGAGATAGGGTAGAAACGCGAGATATCACGGTTTTCGTATACAAAAAGTATTGGCATATTCGACGATAATCGAAACGTACGAACTGAGAAGATTATAATAGCCTCTCACTACCGCCATTGTTTTTCGTTGCTGTTCGTTTATTTAGTGGACATTTTTCATTTGAACCGCGGCGCAATGTTTTCGCGCGTTCGCGTTGAAGAGAAATTTACTTCAGCTTCGTTAGTGATTTTCGTTTTTAAAAACCATGTAAGATCTTAGAAAGGGAATTATATGTCCGCTACAGACTTCCTGGATTCGAGTTAATCAGATACTTAAATCATTACCTCGGTGCTTGTGACAAAGTACGTGGATAAATTCCGCAACGTTAAAACGTTGGTTTTCGTGTCAACTTTGGTAGCAGTAAATACTCTTTACGATAGGAAAATATGTTTCCTTTTATTATAACCGAGTTAAAAAGGGAATAATTACGGGGAATTATCAGGTTCGATAGAAAAACAAAATAAATAGATACGAACGATTCCGCGAAACAGAGCTTAATAAATTTTTTTCTTCGACGGTAATAAAATTCGCGAAGCGTTTATTAGCTTGCCATTGAGCCCGTAATTGCGTCTTGTATATGTAAACCACGTAGCTCCTTTCACAGTGCAATAATTGCATGCTTTGTGGGTTAAAAATTCCGTTTATTACTGTACAGTACTCCGAACCGATTCAGTCTATTATGGGCCACTTGCAATAATCCTTTCCACTTTTTATCGCTATCGATTGCTTCGCGAACCGTAACGAATTCTTCCTTCGATAAGTAATTCGCATCAACCGGGACTCGAAAACGAGACTTGCTCCTCGAGTTTGTCTCCTTCGGAGTTAATATACGCAGAGTTTAGCGTTAATTGTAATTTCTCCTTTGGAATTGTGGCTCCCTAAAGACGAAGGGAAAATAATATCCTAAATACGAATCACTGGCTCTAACGAAAGGAGACGACACTCGAATTAACATGATGAACGGGCTCGTAATCATTTATTTCCCGTTAATCCGGGGTTAACGCGGGTATAGACTGGATCGGATATAAATTTCGCCAAGATTTCTTACTATTCGCAGCGTCCGTTTGGAAATTGCTGCGCTGTCGAACCGCGATTTCCTGTTTCAGGGAACGTTAAAGGTCGTGGAGGAATTGAAGTGGAAATCGTTCTCCTTGGTAGTCAATTCCGACGAAGACGGCGAAGACGACGCCCAAAACATCGCCAAAAAACTGACGATAGCCGCCATTCAAAAGGGTCTCTGTGTTTTGGTCTCCGATGGCGACGGAGACGGTAAATGTCTATCATTTCAATATACTTGATTAGGAACTGCAGAGCAGATGCACCGGTAAAGGAATACAAAACGATCGGTACAAAACATTCGCTACGTAAAGCGCATATAGGACAAATGACCCAAGTAATGTCACTGTTTCTATAACTGCCACTTGAATTCGTTTACTTAACAGCAAAGTAATTGTACAAAGAATCGCAAGTAAACAAATTTTCACGCTAAATTTGGAATTCGGTTTACGTAACAATGCATAAACATCGCGTATTCGTTTACGCTTAATATTTATAAATAAATATTAGCAGGTAAATGTGCTGTTGAACATTAAAACGTGAGCAACATGATTATAAAGTATGGAACGTGTGATAATTCCGTAAGGCGATATGTTTATTACATATCTTATGTCTGTTACACAAACCGACGCGTTAATATATGGAAAAGGTGTTTCTATTTAAATGAAAAGTTTTCGAGTGACCGTGGACTTTGTTGTACATTTTCAATTACCGTAGTAATGAATTTATTATATTGAACATATGGAAAAAAGTATTCATAAATAAAACAGCGGTTGAACACTGTTATGACGAGAAACTGGAACGATCTTTATGTTAACTACGTTCAAAAATAGTTAAATAAAGTTACGCGCGAAGCTTAAAGTGGCAGTAATTGATACATCTATCTTAATGGTAGTAGATCACTATTAGCACAGTAGAAATTGATAAAAGTGAGCAATAATACGCGAAAGGTATTAATCTGATGCTTCGAAGCTTTAAATCTTCGAAGAATTAAATATTAGGATCTTTGAAACCTTGGAACCTTGAAACTTTGCAACTTCGAATGATTGGAATTTCGTAACTTTGAATCCTTGAACCTCTCGACATTCGAAACCTGATAATTACGAAATTTCTAGATTTAACATCACACATCGTGCACATTGGAACGCCGGAAGATGGATTTTTCAGCAAACCCGTGAATGCAACGGTTCTAGTCGTCAGCGAAGGGCGTCAAGAGGAACACCTGAACCACGTAAACTCGACCAACGCTATACTTCTCCTGGAGGACGCCAGGTAACTTACACGTGTTCATATCCGCGACAATCGATTAAATTAAAAGTCAAGAAAAACTCTAGCTTTCAATTACGATGCTATCGGATTCTCGTAATTACTCGCATTGTTAACTCGTTAAGTGAAATCAGATCTACAAATGAGACGATTTCCCAGACGCTTCGGTGTAATTAAATGATAATTCACCGTTTCTTAAACTGCGAGTTGCGACGCTCGAGGAAGTCGCATAATCGACTTAAGGGGATCGCGAATAATTTCTATATATTATATAGATTAGTTTTATACAGGTTATGCACGGGTTAAATCAACATGGTTTTCGTAATTATCTTTGCTTACTTTATACACAGTTGCACACAAAATTGAGCGTATACGTTCAAACTCGATGAAAAAGATGGCTAAAAAAAATGGTTACGTTTCAATGTAGCCAAACTATAAAACTCAGTGATTCGTTCGAAATCTGATTGAACATATCTTGGAAAAATTGGAATGAATGTTAAAATGATAAATTATACGTTTACAAATAGATGAAATCACAAGAAGAAGGACAGTATTTCACCTTCTTTATAGAAAATTAATTAATTGTATGCCATAAAGATTAAAGGTGGTTAACGAAATAGTAATCTAATAGTAATGTAATATATATATATATATATATATATATATTGTATATAGGGTAAATGAGCCACATACTTCCACTGTTCCTATAACTGCCACTTCAATTCGTTTATTGAATAGCAAAGTAATGTACAAAGAATCGTAAGTAAACAAATTTTCACACGAACTTTGGACTTCGGTTTACGTAACAAAACATAAACATCGTATATTCGTGTACACTTAATATTTATAAATAATTATCAGGAGGTAAATGTGCTGTTGAACGCAGAAACGTGACCAAAATTTTCCCCAGTTGACAAGTTAGCAGTCAATGTTTTAATCGTTTATCAACAAACTTTGAGAAGCTCTGCGACAGACGACGATAATTAAACATATTTTTTAGATTACCTACGAACGTCATTTATCGATGTAAACCCCCAAATTTTATTCTAAAGTAAAAAAGGAACACGATAAGTCGGAAATTAATTCCACGTTCAGTAGTAATATAATTAGGCCAAGAATTGAATTCGAAACTAGTTAAAAATCACTCTCTGCTTACCTCGTCAACGAGTAGCTAACAAAAGCAGTTGCGCATATTTATAGACCGCAATTGCCTAGCAACTAATAATTCGCGCTACGTACGATACGAATGGGGAATTGCATTAAAACTCGGTACTCGTTTCTCGTACGCAACATAATTCGTTCGATAAGTTGCGAGCCGTGACACTATTACCGTTTCTCGACGTTATTTTTTTCCGATTGATCGTTCCGTTTCACACCCACAGCAACGGCCGATGCAAGGTTCTTCGATACGAGCATTTACGCGCAGAAATCGACTTATTCGTCGTCCGCATCGAACGTTACAACCACACGACGACGCTCCTTTCCACCCCTCGATGTCCGATTCCTTCCGTCCCTCGTCGCCATTCGGCTAACCCGAAAAACTATCCCAGCATAATTCTGATTTCCCGTGCCATTTCGCCCACTCTCGAATCTCTATTTCCGTGGATTATCCCTGAGATATCGATGGTAGGGTAGACGTACCAATTATTGCTGCCTTAAAATAAACGCGTAACTTTATTCTAAGAAACTATTTTAGAACGTATTTAACCGAAAAATCTAGTTCCAGTTTGGAGCATAATATTGTTCAACATCGTGTTTATTTATGAACATTTTTATGAACGTTTAGTATAATGAATTAATTACTACGTAATTGAAAATGTACAACGAAGTCCAAACGTTGATTCTTTTTTAAAGGTCTCTTCGTTTCGCTGAAAAATGAAGAATAAAATTCGTTTGATCCAAAATAGCGAGGATACGTTTGTAATAACTAGACTGCGGATGTTTACGCATTTATGGCAAATTTATATAAGCAAAATAAGGTAGAATAAAAGGTAGAATGCGTATAAGGTGGATGTACGAATTATTGCCACCTTAAGATAAACGCGTAACTTTAGTTAATTATTTTAGAACGTATTTCACTTAAAAATCTTCCCACTTTTCGGCATAATATTGTTCAGTGTCTCTTTTATTTACGGACATTTTTATATACGTTGAATATGATGAATTAATTACCAGGTAATTGAAAATGTACAACAAAGTCCAATGTCCTTCGTACCGTCACTTGAGAAGTTCTCATTTAAGTAGAAACACGTTTTACATATATTAACACGTCGGTTTGTGTAACAGATATAAGATACGTGGTAAACGTATCGCGTTACTGAATTATTACACGTTCCATACTTTATAATTATATTGGTCACGTTTCAATGTTCAACAGCACATTTACCTCTCAATATTTATTTATAAATATTAAGTGTAAACGAATTGACAATGTCTATGCGTCGTTACGTAAACCGAAATCAAAATTTGGTATAAAAATTTTACTTACGATTCTTCGTACATTACTTTACCGTTAAATAAAACAATTGAAGGGGCAATGATAGTAATTGGGACATATTCTGCCCTAGCATTAGTAAATCTACCGATGATTGAAACCCGATTCGTCGACGTCTGAACTTTTCCATAAGACACAGAGAAAAACCTTGAAATAGGGTGTATAAATAATTAGATTAGAAAGCCAGAGGCTTACTCAGGTTTTATCAGGGATTAGAGATATTGTTAGCCAACGAATACCAGTTAATAAATATTCTTGACTAGTGACTAAACAATACGTATTTTTGCATGGAAAAACTTGTTCTACCTGTCTCTGGTATCTGTTCAATTACTAGGGAATCTACCCTAGATCGAATCAATTTCTGATACGATAGCTTTCTCGAGCAGTGTTTCCCAACCGGTGTGTCGCGAGAATTCCGTAAATATTCCGTATTTTCAGATCAAATAAATTCGTGAGTTGTCATTGATTTCGGTTATCTGCAAAGCGTTACATTCACTAGTATAAAATAGCTATTAAAAAAGTCATTATAGAGTACAAATTTAGGTTACTTAAGTCATGCTATGTGGTTAGGTTGCGTAAGAAGTTAGGATTAAGATTCGATGTAACCGGAAGTCTTTCGAAACCGAAAGGTATAAAATAAAGAATTAAATAAAAGGAAATATTGCGCAGCTATTATATTCGGTCCAGAATATCTTTCGAATAATTATGGTGTACGTAGCTAATAAGCAAGCGTTCGTCGCTGCACCGAAAGAGCTGGGAAACGCTGTTCTAGAGTAGCGATCATAGAAGCGAAAAAAGTTTGAGAAAACACGTTGGCAAAATTCTTTTTACTTCCCTTGCACCGATTGCGGAGTTAAAGATAATTACACGGTTAAGTCGTAAAAGTAGAAAATTGTATTAGCCTTAGAAATTCGTTTGGTACTTTTACGATGACCTTTAACGATATTCATATACTTTTTAATGACTTTTACCATGAAACGAAACAACGGTGAGAATTCGAACTCGTCATCTTTTTTCCCAAGAGATAATTGGTTGATTATCTCGTAAGCGTGAAATAATTATCTCGAATACTAGAAATTATTGCAAATTTCAATATTACAACTATCTAATATCTGTCTACTATTATTATCTTGAAACTATAAATATTAAAACTGCCCTTCACTTCTGTAAGCAAGCATAAAACGTGGAAAATGGTAGCAAGTTACTTTCTACACCTAATTATATCATCGTGAAGAGAACTATTTCAATGTAGATTTTCTATCCCTCACGATCGTATCGCTGACAACTCGTTCAAAGAATTCAATTTACTCTGAATCAGCCAAGCTGAAAATCACCGATCCAATCGATCCATCAGATGTCACTTGTGCAGCTACGATGAAATTCGTAGTATATCAGTGTAAATATGAATAGACAGCCTCGGGAAGGAGAACAAAAAATCAAGGTTGGCTTACATGATTGGCTAACAAAACATTTGTCAATAAATGGACAAAAGATATAATCATGCAAAGTTTATTCGAAATCAAAAGCAAAAGAATATTTTCATCGTTTGTGGTAATTTTTAAAAACAATCGTGATTACTATATACTAGTAGTAGTAATATTTACTTCTCCGATTTATACGCGTAGAAATTTTTGGATTTACATAGGCTGTTCTTATCTTAACCCTTTGCGGACGAGAAGTAATAAGAATTGTAAGAGTACTTTAGTTTTGAATTCCACAACTTTGAGTTTTCACGCTTTTGAGTTCCAAACCATTTCATTTCCAACGATTTCGAATGTTTATTATTAGGTTAAGTATTCATTGCATTAAGTTCTGTGCTTTAAAAGTCGACATGGGTTCGGAAAGCGAAAAAATGATTAGGCGACTATTTGCCGACACTCGTCCGCAAAGGGTTAAAACATTGCCTATTTTTTGGTTCACTCACTCGTCCATACGCGTAGTTGTATCGCACCGTAATCATTATTAATATATAATATAATTAGAGTTTTTTATAATATAATAATAGGTTGGGGAAAAAGAAATCCATTATTTTTACGTTTATTTCAAGACTTTATTTAACACGGTTCGAATTGTCTGATTTTGGTCAAAACATGCACCGTTTTGTTTTATAATTTTGTTGCCATTTTAAAGGTGACTTCATAATGCCTCTCTCATAGAATATTTAACAAGATATATATCACTACAGCCATCTAACGAAAAAATAATCGATTTCTTTTTCCCCGACCTATTATGATTAAATTAACCCTTTGCACTCGAGAGCTTCCAAAGCTAGTTTATTTTAGCGACTTGAAATGCAAAAGGTTAACCCTTTGCGGATGAGTGTCGGCAAATAGTCGCCTAATCATTTTTTCGCTTTCCGAACCCATGTCGACTTTTAAAGCACAGAACTTAATGCAATGAATACTTAACGTAATAATAAACATTCGAAAACGTTGGAAATTAAATGGTTTGGAACTCAAAAGCGTGAAAACTCAAAGTTGTGAAATTCAAAACTAAAGTACTCTCACAAGTGTTATTACTTCTCGTCCGCAAAGGGTTAATATTAGTTACGAATTTCTAGCGAAATAATTAGCCTCCGAATTATAGCAAAAATTGGAGCATCGTTTAAAAATTCATCACCACTGGCGAGCTTCCAGAATTACTTCATTTTCAGGACTTAGAGTCGCCTCTCGAGTGCAAAGTACCGTTTTCAAATCCTGAAAAGTACCGTGGCAGTCAACGTGTTAACGATCGCGTATAAATAATGCGCAATCGAGCCATCTCGATCGGCAAATTCATTCTTACGTAACACTCGTCTATTAATATAATCATTGTTTTTTTTTCTTTCTTTATTCTCCGTGTCATCGCGACAATGGAAGCCTGGGCTCGCACACAGACGCGCAAAATTGCGATTGCGCAAAGTGCGAGAGTATGCATTTATAGTTACGCGTAAACAGTAATCATAAATCTCGCGTCGGTACGTAAGCAGTTTCAGAATCAGGAAGGAAAAGGCGGGGCAAAAAATTAATTACAAACGGATCGCGTCGCCGGTGAGTCAGTGATTTCCCGTTACCGCGACTAGATACGCAATTCTTTTTCCCTAGCCGTAAAAATCGGAAGCAAATCCGAAAGATCCGGTAGAACAATGCGGATAAAATACGCTCGCAATCGATATCGACGTTTTTTTTTTTTTTTTTTAATCCGCGGTGCAAGCGTTTTTAGACATTCAAGGCCTGCTTTCTGACACACGAAACGCGCGAACGGTTAAGCAGTTGGCAATACCAACGAATGAGAGCGTAACGATGGAAAATCGTTGAACCTGTAACGCGCGGCTTGTACGGTGAAGAATTATTATGACACGCCGCGAGAGGATAGAATGGAACATTATTCAGCACGTTTCCGCGAAGATCTAACGGAACTCGGAGGGAACAACCGCGAGCTTTTTAATCGGTCAACTTCTCACGAGACTGCCTGGTAATTGCCGAGCCTTTTGAAGTACACCTTATTCTTCATCTTTCTCGCCATTCCCACTCGGGCAATTACAATTATCCAAGCAGAGGGAACGTCTGAATGTTTCCACGGTAAATAATGCTGGTAACCCGAGAGATAATTTAGACGCGGGAAAAGATTTTGCTTCCCTTTCGTTCGCTTCCAACAACATTGCCGTCGTCGCACGCGAAAATTGTATTTACGCGCGACATTGCGAAACGTTATCGAGATCGCGTATTTAGCGATTGATTACCTTACGAGCGAACGATTAGAAGAGCAGTGGCACGTTGATAGTTCGATAGATAGGCAAAATTCATTCCTGTGCGTTGTTAACGTCGCGTTAATCACGATGTGGTACAATTGATAAAACTATGAGGAGGCTGTAAAATCGACCAGGCGTCGAATTATGTCCATTACCGGAAATAGTAATTGAAAACATGTTAGAGATGGTGCGAAGATTGCTCAAAATGTTTCACATAAGGTTCTAGTAGAGTAAGAAGAATCTTATCACGTCCGATATTCGCAGGAATATTCCACCGCGAATCTTATTTTCCAAATTTTCACGTATATGCGATTAAAATCTACTATTAATGAATATAATATAATTTGCAATTCTTTCGTGTATTCGTAGATATTTCATATACATATTTGAATTTTTGTTTACACTTAATACTTATAAATAAATATTGAAAGGTAAATGTGCTGTTGAAAACTGAAACGTGAGCAATATAATTATAAAGTTGGGAACGTGTGATAATTCAGTAAAGCGATACTATATATTTTATATCTGTTACACAAACTACACGCGTTAATATATACGTAAAAGCGTGTTTCTGTTTAAATGAAAGGTTGTCAAGTGACAGTACGAAGGATATTGGACTTTGTTGCAGATTTTCAATTACGTGGTAATGAATTTATCATATTGAACATATAGAGAACGATGTTGATAAATGAAAGAGCGGTTGAAGAATATTATGACGAGAAAGTGAAACGATCTTTATATTAACGACGTTCTAAAATAGTTAAACAAAGTTACGCGCGAAGCTTTAAAGCGGCAGTAATCGGTACATCTACACATATTCATTTTCAATAGGATAACGAAAACAGTACAACGCAAAAAGGTTCTTACATTATAGTTAGCAGGTGGTCGAAGAAACATCGCAAGTGTTTCTTATCCAAAAGTTCTCGTAACACGTCCATTTTTGTTTAAGGAACCTATACGTGATCTGTCGTTGCTGTTGCCATTAACTAGCTGTTTACTGAAAATGTAGCGCTATATGATCGGTGAAGCGTACGAATCTACATCATTGACACCATAATAAGTATGCAAAGGAATATATTAATACGGTGTATTATGTATGAAAATTCCGATGTTGATCATAAAACGCGTAACGTTTACGCGATCTTACAATAGCTTTCCACTGATATGCAAATCCACCCGATTATTCGTCTCAGCGTACATTAACATATGATAATTAGTAGCTAAATACATTATTAACTGTCGGTCGTGAAAGGTGTTTAGCGTAAGAGCGAGTGAAATCGCGATTAGATCAGCGATATGCTAATGCGAATATCACTGGAACGAAGTAACGTTTTATTAAAAAAAAAAAAAAGCATCTTCATGCCAGCGATAAAATGTTCATTTCTGTGCTATGAAGTAGATACAAAGTATGCACTATTATAGAAACAACTGAAGATTGTCTAAGCATGGTTGCATAATCACGACGAGTTTTATTAAGTTGGTGCACGTAAAGTGCCATTTTTCCAATGTTCGATAGATTTTGTTGGAAGTTGAATGTATAAAAGTCTAACAAGAATAGTAAAAGTTTATTAGAGGATGAATACAACTTTTTTTATTTCGTAAAATGGTCACGCGTTATGAGTCGCATTAAAGAAGAAGAATGTTGCTGCAACGCAGGCACGTGTGCGTTACATTAAAATTGTGACAGCTTCAATGTTTGACATCATGAATACGCAGAATATTTCTCCAATTTTTTATATAACTGTAAATTTGGCAAATATACGATAATGGAATTTGGAATATAAATAGTAGAAAATAGAATTTGGAATATAAATAGTAGAAAATGGAATTTGGAATACAAATAGTAGAAAATGGAATTTGGAATACAAATAGTAGAAAATGGGATTTGGAATACAAATAGTAGAAAATGGGATTTGGAATACAAATAGTAGAAAATGGAATTTGGAATACAAATAGTAGAAAATGGAATTTGGAATACAAATAGAAGAAAATGGAATTTGGAATACAAATAGTAGAAAATGGAATTTGGAATACAAATAGTAGAAAATGGAATTTGGAATACTAATAGTAGAATAGTTCGATACTAATCCGCGAAATTTAAAATTCATAATTCTTCAGTGGACAGTAAATTGCAAGGAAGATCAAGGAGAATTATCATTATACAATAATAACGTGTTGGAAAGAACTCGTGCACGAGATCGTGTTAAAAATTATTTCAATCAAATATACGCGTGCTATATTTTACAGTATCTATTTATGCTTAACGTTATCACATCGAAAAACGACATTTCGCAGCGCACGAATCTAATACATTAAACGTAGCAATCTAGTGCGAGGGCTGTTAGTCGTGGAAATAAGCATAATCGTGCAATTGTGTTGGATTCCGGGAGAATTGACAACGCGTAGAAGATAACTGTTAGAGGCTTTATTAATACGGCTACTGCACTCGACTAGTGGATACGGAAATCTGACGGCTCTATGATTTTGCGGGCGTTTAAGTACTGTTGTTGGGGGTGACTAATGGTAAGGACAGTGATCGAGGATGAGGGTGACTAAGGAAATGTACGAAATACAGGATGACTAGCAAAAGTACGGAGTATAGGATGACTAGGAAATGTACGGAGTACAGGATGACTAGCAAAAGTACGGAGTATAGGATGACTAGGAAATGTACGGAGTACAGGATGACTAGCAAAGGTACGGAGTACAGGATGACTAGGAAATGTACGGAGTACAGGATGACTAGCAAAGGTACGGAGTACAGAATGAGTAGGAAATGTAAGGAGTACAGGATGTCTAGGAAAGTTACGGAGTACAGGATGACTAGGAAAGGTACGGAGTACAGGCTGACTAGGAAAGATACGGAGTACAGGATGACTAGGAAAGATACGGAGTACAGATTGACTAGGAAAGGTACGGAGTACAGGATGACTAGGAAATGTACGGAGTACAGGATGACTAGCAAAGGTACGGAGTACAGGATGACTAGGAAAGGTACGGAGTACAGACTGACTAGGAAAGGTACGGAGTACAGGATGACTAGGAAATGTACGGAGTACAGGATGACTAGGAAAGATACGGAGTATAGGATGACTAGGAAATGTACGGAGTACAGGATGACTAGCAAAGGTACGGAGTACAGGATGACTAGGAAATGTACGGAGTACAGGATGACTAGCAAAGGTACGGAGTACAGAATGAGTAGGAAATGTAAGGAGTACAGGATGTCTAGGAAAGTTACGGAGTACAGGATGACTAGGAAAGGTACGGAGTACAGGATGACTAGGAAAGGTACGGAGTACAGGATGACTAGGAAAGGTACGGAGTACAGGATGACTAGGAAAGGTACGAAATACAGGATGACTAGCAAAAGTACGGAGTATAGGATGACTAGCAAAGGTACGGAGTACAAGATGACTAGGAAATGTACGGAGTACAAGATGACTAGGAAAGGTACGGAGTACAGACTGACTAGGAAAGGTACGGAGTACAGGATGACTAGGAAATGTACGGAGTACAGGATGACTAGGAAAGATACGAAGTACAGGATGACTAGGAAAGGTACGGAGTACAGACTGACTAGGAAAGGTACGGAGTACAGGATGACTAGGAAATGTACGGAGTACAGGATGACTAGCAAAGGTACGGAGTACAGGATGACTAGGAAAGGTACGAAATACAGGATGACTAGCAAAAGTACGGAGTATAGGATGACTAGCAAAGGTACGGAGTACAGGATGACTAGGAAATGTACGGAGTACAGGATGACTAGGAAAGATATGGAGTACAGGATGACTAGGAAAGGTACAAATTACAGGATGACTAGCAAAAGTACGGAGTATAGGATGACTAGCAAAGGTACGGAGTACAAGATGACTAGGAAATGTACGGAGTACAAGATGACTAGGAAAGGTACGGAGTACAGACTGACTAGGAAAGGTACGGAGTACAGGATGACTAGGAAATGTACGGAGTACAGGATGACTAGGAAAGATACGAAGTACAGGATGACTAGGAAAGGTACGGAGTACAGACTGACTAGGAAAGGTACGGAGTACAGGATGACTAGGAAATGTACGGAGTACAGGATGACTAGCAAAGGTACGGAGTACAGGATGACTAGGAAAGGTACGAAATACAGGATGACTAGCAAAAGTACGGAGTATAGGATGACTAGCAAAGGTACGGAGTACAGGATGACTAGGAAATGTACGGAGTACAGGATGACTAGGAAAGATACGGAGTATAGGATGACTAGGAAATGTACGGAGTACAGGATGACTAGCAAAGGTACGGAGTACAGGATGACTAGGAAATGTACGGAGTACAGGATGACTAGGAAAGATACGAAGTACAGGATGACTAGGAAAGGTACGGAGTACAGACTGACTAGGAAAGGTACGGAGTACAGGATGACTAGGAAATGTACGGAGTACAGGATGACTAGCAAAGGTACGGAGTACAGGATGACTAGGAAAGGTACGAAATACAGGATGACTAGCAAAAGTACGGAGTATAGGATGACTAGCAAAGGTACGGAGTACAGGATGACTAGGAAATGTACGGAGTACAGGATGACTAGGAAAGATACGGAGTACAGGATGACTAGGAAAGGTACAAATTACAGGATGACTAGGAAAGATACGGAGTACAGGATGACTAGGAAAGGTACGAAATACAGGATGACTAGCAAAAGTACGGAGTACAGGATGACTAGGAAATGTACGGAGTACAGGATGACTAGGAAAGATACGGAGTACAGGATGACTAGCAAAGGTACGGAGTACAGGATGACTAGGAAAGGTACGGAGTACAGACTGACTAGGAAAGGTACGGAGGACAGGATAACTAGGAAAGGTACGGAGTACAGAATGACTAGCAAAGGTACAGAGTACAGGATGACTAGGAAAGGTACGAATTACAGGATGACTAGGAACTGAGATTAGGATGTTTGTCAGATGCATTTGGTTTAGGATGGGTCTATGGTGTTTACAGTGCGAGTGGTCGCGTTGGTAATCCAACAATTACGTTTTGCATATAACATTGGCCGGTAATAGAAATACCGTAACCCTCGCACGCTAACGTTAACACGCGATCGTCGAGTTCATTAGCGCATACCTGACATTCTACCGTATTATTAACCATCGTTACGATTGCAAATTTCCGCGTTACATTTTCTTATCGCTCGAACGATAGCAAAATTAGACACACGATGCACAATGTTAGGATAACATTTAAATCGTAAGGAAATACAGGTGAAATAAAGTGAGCGAAGATCGGAGAACGAAGAATACGAAACGCAAAGGCTAACGTGCAACGGAATACGAAACCGCGAGGATTATACTACGCAGCGGGTTACGAGGTACAAAATATAAAGCGCGAAGTGTACAAGGCGTGAAAGACTACGAAAAGCGAAGGTTACGAAACTTGAAAGACTTAATAGCGCGTTTTATTATTTCCCCAGCATATTTTATTTTCTATGTAATTTCCAACGCACGAATTTTAACTCGTCGTTAGCGGACTGCGGAGTTTTATGCAAATTCACATTTTTGAAGACACGGTTAAAGAAGTGGGACCGCAACTGATTCGATATCATTCGATACGAATCAACATAAAAATCAGTATATCATGATAATAGAAATTAATAGATCAATACGATATCAATCGATATAAATAGAAAATCAATATCGATAGATTAATATCACTTCGCTCTCCAAATATTACGATGCATACTTTATTTTGGGTATCCAATGGAATTTTGCAATTCCGTATCTTTTTCTATTTTTTTTCCTTAAATTTCCCACAAATGCATAATTTATTTATTTATTTCTACGTGCAAAATTTCATATAAACAATGATAATATAAAGAGTATACAGTGTGTGAGCACGAATCGTTTAACGTAAAACAAAAAAAAGAAAACGGTAAAGTTCGGACTTAAATACATTAATATTCCGAGAAAAAAAATTAATATTTTGACAAATATCGTTAGCAGATGTGTATACGCGGCAAAATGGATCGATTTGTCTTAGATTTGAAGAGTAGAAGGAAGGGTGAAACAGTAACGGATTTTTAATGAAGCCACAAGAGGCATTAAAGTTAATAATAATCCATAGTAATCCAGAGTCCAATCGTTAAGCATCGATTAAACTTACTCGCCTTAATCACCGAATCAAAATTGATAATCACCGAGTCCCACGCAACGCTATTATTTTCTGTTTCGTTACAGTTTTGAAATACTTTGACCGTTGGATCAAAAATATGCAACACACGTTTCCCGTTCTCACCGCGTACAATTTAATTGATTTGACGTAGGAACGAGTTTGGGGGACTGGAGGCTCGCGTGGAGAAGTCGAAATGGTGGTCCAGCAAAGACGGTGGCAAATACGACACGGAGGAGCTAAGGGAAGTGAGATGGCTGGAGGACGCGATAAAGGTGTACGCGAAAGCGTTAGATGCTCTCTGGTGAGCATGCTCATTCGATTATCCGTCAATCATCCTTTTTAATGGAAAATCGCAACGATGTTTCGGACGCAAAAACTTGGCAATAAAAACTTACTAACGATAATCGAAGTGAACTCAGATCCTTCACCTTTTAAAGCGACAACGCGATTGTGAAAAGCAACCGCGATTAATTGCTTTGCTTTCAGAAAGATAGAGAATGTTTGTATCTTCTTTGCTCGCTTCGACGTTCCATGGAGAATGTACGTGAATTGGATTACGATTAGACGAAGTAGCTTTCGATAGCGACGACTGCGATTATTGGCAGAATTTCGAGCCAGAACCGATCTTGTGAAACGCGAATCCGTGTAATAGGCTGTCGGAAAATATTCCCGTTCTTACGAATAGAGCAGAGCTTGTTTGCGGCGAATAACATGCAATTAGATTAATTAAGAGACACAATAATGATCGGGTTTGATTGAATAAGGCGTGTCATTGGCACGCGTCCGTATCGACGCGACGGACACACAGGTTCCTTCGTTTCTCGTCGGAAATTCTATCAACGTTTAATTACACTTCATTCGTGTCCCGGTATATAAAGAAAAAAAAAAAAGAAAAACTGGTTACTTTAGAAGAGTGACCTAGTAGACGTTCGCCGTGATTACATGCTTTAACTTTGTAGAGACGCGCGGCAAAAACTGACGTGCAATAGGAAGGACAGATCGTAGCTCTTCCATCCGGCTAAAGAATTGTCTTGTCTGTGCGCAGCAAAAAGAAGAAGTGTAAGAACCTAGTGAACGCCGTAGACTGGAACAACGTTCTATCGAACGTGATCGCGGATCACGCGAAAGAATCGCAAACGACTGCTGCATCGCTTGAATTATCGATGAAAGTAAAGGCCACGGAGCTGCAGCCACTCGGCATGATTACCGTTCATAAGAACAAAGCGAAGCTGCATTGGGGCGACGGGGACGGAAACGACGACGACGACGATGAAAAGGACGACGACGACGACGACGACGACGACGATGGCAAGAATGAAATGCCGAAGACTTTCAAGAAGCTAATTACCAAAGAAAAGGGAACAAAGACTGGCTGCGCTACCACGCCTAAAGAGATAAAGATGATGCACGAGGACGACGACGAGGCTGCTCAAGTTCTTGTTTCCGAGGTGGACAACAGCGAGTGGTGGACCATGGTTAGTAGCTATGGGACTAAGACACGGGAGTAAATGGCTCAATTACTGCCACTTTAAGCTTATCGCTTTAAGCAACTTCGTTTAATTATTTTAGAAGTTATTTAACTTAACAACGGTTTTGATTTCGAGCACAACATTAGTTAACGTCCCTTTATTTATGATGAGTTTTCTTTCTTTTCTTTTAATCTTCTTAGTTCATACGTTTCAATTATTATCGAAAATGTCAATACTTTTTATCGATGAAAACCGTGATATCTCGTATTCCTACCTTTCACTGTATATTATTCGTTGACGCGTTTGACGCGGTAATCGATTGGAAAGGAAAGATCAAAATAAACTTGCTTAGAACAAGAGAAAAATGGATAATTATTGGATAATAATAATTGTAGGTCGGCACCGTGAGCGGCGTCGGAGTGGCCATGTTCGTGGTTGGAATTCTAGCGGTTTACGTAGTGTACACGAACATTCGTGGTCCAGTGGCTCCGAAGAACGCTCGCATCGAAAGGGACACCAGCTTAAGAAGAGTGGGCAGTGACAGGGAACCACCTGTCCGCGCCCCAAGGCACGCCCGTACGTTGCAGAGAAGGGATAGCAACAGAAGCATCAGAAGTACCATTTCTGAGAAGAGCGTCTGATTTGAGTTTCGACGCAGACAATAACAACCATCGAAGCGAGTCGTCCACTTAACCGAATCGGACACCCTTTAACCCTTTGTCGACGTATAACCAACCGATGTTTCCGGTGCCTTTAACGCGTATCAATATTTCAACTGGATACTTGAAATTAATTTCGTTAATATATATTTCGATAAGGTTAATAGTTGGGGGAAAGTTTCTTTTGAGTTTTGTAACATAATCGTAGATATTGAAGCCCCAAAACTGATACCTTAAATATTTTCGAACGCAAAGGGTTAAAATCACAAATTCAACTTCGCGATCCGAACTTCGAACAGATTCGGACTTAATTCGGCCGGATTAAACGTCTGCAGCTGTGAAACTTTTTTAATAATATCAACTATCAAATAATTTCAACGCATTTTACCGATCTTTAAGAAAACTTGAAACGTTAGGTGTTTCGAGAAGGGGGAAATTTGTCTTCGATTTGCCTCTTTTAAAAAGAACAAAATCTCGAGAAACTCGAATTAGCGAAAATAAACGGAGAGACTTGAATTTTAATTTTTGGACAAAAATTACGAACCAACGGAGTGGCAAAGGGTTAAGCTTCCAAGCTAGGTAAAATATAAATCGGGCTCCATTTATATAATCCTTTTCTTTCTTTAATCTTGGCAACTTAGGCCATCAACCAGAGGAGTGTTCGTTATCGAGTAATCTACGATTTCACGAATGAAAATGAAATCCGTAAAAATGCCATGCCTTTGCCCTTAGTTGGTTAATAAATCGTTCATCTAAATTATACTCCGTGGTATAGCGCGCGAATTTCAAAACTAGTGAGACAACGTTATCTCGACATTTTCATAATAAATATAATATAAATTTAAAAATAAAATAAATATCCGAATTACGGGCCCTAGACATTTGTCCACTGGTTAATCATTGGCCCTGGATTCGGATCAATGCAGATCGGTTTCAATTCCAGTACGGAATCGATTGGGACCAATTTCGATACGCCGAGTTAAGGTTGAATCAACTAGGACCACAATTCGGATGCGTTCGGTTCGATTAAAGCTGACTAGGATCGCTTTGAATGTACTCGAGTAGGTTCAAGTTAACTCGGCTGGATCCGATTGACGTTAATCGATCTACGATTCGCTTCAATGTTCCTTTTAGTCACCTTCAATTTAGCTTTACGCTTAGGCTCGGCTTAACTCGATTCGGGCAAGTGCACGACTAGCTTGCAACTCGATTCAACCTCGTACCACGTCACACATTTCGAGGGGACTTTATGCGACTAATCCGACGACTGAGCGAAAAACGGCGAATCTCAGCGAAATGTCAACGAGTGGTCGGTTCTTTATCAGCTTTTGCTACAACGAAAGGAAGATTTACTTGTTTGTACGCATTTTATACCCGTGCAGAATAATTTCCAACGATTAAACGATAAAGAATCGACGACTTAGGAACATTCATATATAAAATGTTTAAATAAACTTACAAATGAAAGCGTTAATGTAATTCTCCCACCGGGAGACATTACTTACTAATGAAATAAAATATTGTATTCGCATTGCAATGTTGCTTACACCGAGATATTGCACGCGACCGAACCACGCGTGCGTGTATATCATAGTTATCTAGTAATAAATTCAATGAAGTTTATTCGAACGATCTATGACTCGACGACAAACATCAAACAATTCCAGACAAGATGTTCGCTGCTTGGTTATCGATGGCGCGTCTAATCAGGTAATACCTTACGTACAATGGTGTCGTATAACAAATTTTGCAGTGACCTAAGTTTTTTCGAGACTTCGTATCTATCGTTCAAACACTCCGTTCTCACCGCGGTCAATAATAAAGTTTTATCTGTGTTTTTCCGTTACTTTCTTTTTCTTATTACTTTATTGTGTATTATTTACTTTATTTTTTGTTTCATTTTACTTTTCTTTTTCTTCCCTTTCTCTCATTTTGTCTTTCTCTTCATATTGTATCGTACTGCTACTCTGTATATATTTTCAATATATACTAAAGGGTTCTTACACCCGTTGAATTTATAATAAAAATTTATTTATTTATTTATTTCATTTATCACGTGTATCGATATTCTTACACGTGTTTCGTGCGCTTCGAAATAAATACAGTTAACAATAAATACGTAGACCTGGTGTATAAATTCACATTCGTGGTCGCAGTAGAATGCGTAGTGTACCGACGAGCGAACAGCTTACGATTTCGCCACGGTGCAACCGTGGAAACTTTTGCGACGATGTTACAGGCGACGAATCGAGTAGTCGACAGAGATTTATGAAATTCTTCGGATTACTTTCTACTTGAAAAGTTTCTAACTTGAAAACGTTAGCCCTTTGAGAACGAGAGATAATAACGCTTAAGGGGATATCTTGGTTTTGAATCGCGAGCCTTTAAATTTCCAAACCTTCGAAGCGTTCATTAACTATATTAATTGAAATACTTTGACGTAAAAAATTGACGCACGTCCAGAGAATCGAAAAAATGATTAGACGGCTGCTTGCACACGCTCGTTGGCGAAAGGTTAAATACGTATTTTCTAATTTCTTAATCGTTTGCGTCGATTCTTCGAATTGTTAGGAATTATAATAAGAAAGGGAAATATTGGTGCAATATTTTACACGGGCGGGAAAACGAGACTGATAAAATTAACCTTGGAGTTCCTTTTTCAACTTGAGCAGAGACAGATTATTATTGGTCGCGGAACGAGACGCCAAAGTGACACTTCCGGCACGAGGAAGCGCGTAAGCACGTAAAATCGATGGGGCGAATGTTGCCGCGGATGTGATAAATTAAGATTGTAAAATAGGGTTATGCTCAGCGTGGAGAGACCAACTATTGTTCCCGCCACTTGACCCAATCAGACGTTGAATCAAGGTTACGTAACACGCAAAATACTCGGCTGACAATCACCGTCGCGTCGCGTCGCGTGGATCAAAACAATGACAACGGGAAAGACTTTTTGAACAGAACTTGAAAGAAAGGCGCAAGAATCTGTAAGAGAACATTCGAACTTGTACGCGAACGAACACTCCTAACCATTACCGTATAAGTGAACTTTGGAATATAAACAAAAATTGCGCTTGCAAATAAATACAATTATTTGCTCTATTTTCACTGGTTCTAATCACCTTCAAGCCGAACAACGATGAACCGATATTTTTGAGCAGCTTCATTCAGAAACGCGCGACGGTATCGATCCGCTCTCGCGTCTCCGAAGTCTCAAGAGTGTACGCAGGATCGTTCACCGCCTACCAAGTTCATTCAGTGGTTAGTGGCTTGGCAACGACCTCTGAAATCCTAGCAGTCGTAAAGTACGTGACGTCAACGGAGAATACGTCCCGTGAGCGTAGCAGGAAAGTGTCTGGTGGCATACCGGGATTTTCCACTTTCTTCCCACTGTTCCATAAACCGTACACGCGATACGTCATAAGGAAAATTGAGGACGAATGTATCACCGTAATAAAAAAAGATCGCGATCACTGCACGATAACGAGAAATAAATGCACGTTAACGCGTTAAATATCACGCGATACCTCGGCACGCGGTACTTTCAATTTTATTGCCATTTACTCATCGTTAAAATTTTGTTCAACACGTTGGCGAGCGTGCGGTGTATCGTGTGTTTGCTTTTAATTAACTCTAATGTTCTCCTCGTTTGCTCAGCTTAGTCTTGCTTAGATTTACGGTGAAACGATGAATGAGCGTACGACATTTTAAGGACATCATTGTTTATATGGAACTTACGAGAATTTGAAAGACATTGAATATCAAAAGAAAATACTTAGAAATATAATAGGGAATGAAACATAATCTTCGCATTGGGTCATACTGATCTAAGCACAATAGCAGAGTTAATGCAGAACAATTTTGTTTATTTCGATTTAATTAAAGGAAAGAGATGAAAATCATTTCATCCAGATTGGGCATAACAATAAGTAACGCAACTTTCTTTATGGTTGCGAATACAGATAAATATGACACCACGTGGCACGTAGATGGTCACAAACTAAATATATATATATATATATATATATATATATATGTAAATTGTATAATGTAACCTGCGCCGAGAAAAGTAAAATTCAAGTATATCACACAACGCGTTAAAAAAATCTTGACTTAAGAAATACCTACTTGAAAGAATCGTAACAATAACGAGGCAGCTCCACGTTTTACCCATTTTTAGTTTAATTATTAGACCCTAGTATTTAAATTGTATTCACTGAAGTTGTAAGACAGGAGGCATAGATTGAACTCTTCCATCGTTAAAGATAAGTATCGCCGTCTCTTATCGAGCTCTCGCTGTACACCACAACTTACCATGATTCTTGTTGTGAATTTTCAATGTTTTATCATTTTCAACACATCCTAAGACCGAACGTCAATCTTCAGTAAACGGTATGCAATTAAACATAGCGATGATGGTACGCAATTGAAAAGAAAGATTAGACGAGGAATGTATCCGCAACGTGCTACATCAAATAAAATAATGCAGTAAATTGTTAGAGTAATGTTAATCATATGCACGCTTTAAATAGCTGTTGCAGAGAAAGAAATTAATACTCAACGGAGTTTGTTACTTTTAATGTTAATCGACTACGTATATTATCGCATGTTTGCAGAGAAACTTGATATTCTTAACTTATTCTCGGCTGCGAGGGGAAGTTCTAGTAGAGAGGGAACTGGAAGTCCCAGACCGGGGCTATCACCGAACGCTGGGCATTGGGATTCGTGAAAACAAGTTCTTTATTAACTCGATTTATTTTGACCGACCCATACAGAAAGTGGTAACCGACGTGTACCCCCTACCAGTCCCAATAATACCCTCGCTAAACTCCGGAGTAGTTGCAAGAAGCAGTGGGGGAGTTTGATGGCGATTTCAGGTGCGTGGAACACGCGGGAGATTCGCATTTCACCTTGCAGCCAAAAATTTCGAAGCACTCCTACTCCTTCCATGGTTTCTCCTGCATTCTACGCAATTTACATTCTTTATCCCTTTTAACCCGTTTGCATCATAGCAAGAAATGCACGATCAGCTTTATAAATCTAAGACTTTCGGTTTTACTTGGAAATTACGTGTAATAATCATGACAAACCACAGGTGTTATTACGTATGTACAGTAAATAAATTTGGAGGAGATATATTTTTTATTACGAGCAATCGAAATAAAGATCCTTTATCGACGATTGTTACGAGCAACCGAAATAGAATTTCCCTCAACAATTATATGGTTATCGATAACAAATACCATTGCCGGTATATTATATATTGGTAATTCTAGTAGAAGCGATTAAAAATTGATACCTTTTTATTTAATCACGTGCTGCTTTTTTTCATTTCTATAAAGTTCATGACAGTAAACAAATCTTTATTGATACTTTGTGGAGCTGTAGAGAGGGGATAGGATAGGAAAAAGGAAGGGTGTTGCGTTTTGTCCTGGGCCTGCTAGTGGACTCATTAGTAAGGCTCCCTAGCAGGTCCTGCCTTAGACACTGGAATATTGGAAGGAAGGTTAAAGGCGGTATATATATGGACGAGGTGGTTGGAGCGAGTGCTTTCGAAAAAGTCCTGTTTCGTATGTCCCTCTAGTGGTGGGTGCAGGATAGCCACCACATATTAATCAGTAAGATTATCTTTAAAATTACCGATACATAGTGGTACATACATCACAAGCATCGGTAATTTTCAAGATCAGTCATAGTACGCGGATTGCAAACGGGTTAACTCTTTGCAGTCGAAATACGGGACATTCTCGAGAAAGCACTTCTACTATTCTTGTCGTAGACCGGGAAGAATATTACTTTTTATAAGAACACAATAATTCATGCAAGCGGAATGAATTTGTTCAACCCTTTCGTTACGAACGACATATATATATATATATATGCCCTTCAAAATGGGATAATTATTACTTATATCCATATTATTTTTTTATTTTTTATTTTTGTACCCATATTATTTTTTTATAGCGTCGAATTATCGTTATTAAACTATAATCAACGATATAGAGCATGTAAATATTTGTATTTGTTCGATTTTCATATTCATAAAGATTATTCCGTATCAATGGTTTCAGTTTTCACTTCCAAGTAGCCATAGTGAAAGGGTTAAGCAGAATTTACGTAGGTAATAATTAGATTGCGGATTTGTATGCATTTACGGGGAATTTAGTGGTAATTCTGGTTTTGCTACTTGTTGGATTACACGGCTGCGGGTCTTTATACCCTTTTAGCAACAACCGGCGCACCTGTTGCGCCGATCGATTCACCCTGATGGCGAGTATTATTGTAAAATTGCTCCTTTTAAATTGAAAACCGCAAAGAAAGGGGGAACAAAATTCAGGCTACTATAATGGATACTCGAAACGCGTTCGTTAATCGGTAAATATGAAATAAAAATAAATACAAAACTTTAATTTGAGAAATAGTAGTTCCCGATTCGTTGAAATAGGAATGAACATGGCGATAACCCTTTCGCTGCGAAGAACGTAAGTATATGTATTAGGTGTACCAATAAGCAATCCATTATCTTCAAATGCATCGATGAATTAGTTTTATTAAAAGATTCAGGTTTAGATTGCCGAGCGAGTGTAAATAGAGCATAAAGTGTTACGCAACGATAATAATTACATTTAAGACAGAATAGGTATTCGATTTTGGCGAAAATAAATAGTTTAGTAAATAATTATTAGTACAACTTAATATATAAGATCCGAGAAATCGAACAATTTCTTTTTATTTTCATTGCTGTATATTATACTTTAAATAATCGCACAAAGTGTCTAAATATTTGTGGCGATACTATTTTTATATCGGCAAAAGCTAACTATCATCTCGAGTATACGTAAGACGGTGAAAGTAGATATATATAAATATTTTTTATGGCTTACGTTATGTTATGAATTATACATATTTTTATATTTTTATATTTTGTATCGTATAGTTTATGCATTGTATAATTTATCTTATATAATAGAGCGATAGGATAGATTAAGTTACTACTAGGTATTAGTAAGTAGTTAAAAATGTAAATATATAAAGAAACGGAATCCACTTGTAATCCCTTTGAAAATCTATCTATCTAAAGTCATCCGAGCATTGAGAATGCTTTTGGTTTTAAGTAATCCAGTGGTTGGATTTATTATTTCAATGTAATGTAATGCAATATAATTTAATGTAACGTAATATATATTATTATTTTAATGGTTAATGCGGGAAACAAATCGCGTTAAAAAGTAATATAATAGAATCCGAGTAGTAAGCAAAAAAAAACATTTGAACGATACTGCGATGAAACTTTAAAATGACACAGCAACGTTGCTTCTTGTTTACAATGATTACAAAATCGCGGGAATAATAAAACGCGTACGAGTAGAAGAAAAAGAATAAATTCCAAAGGAACAGCTCACTGATCGATTTCCCCAGATAAAGAATTCGCTATACACCGCGCGGCGCACATCGATTGGCCTACGCAACGCAACATGCAAATGGAAGCATGATAAATGCAACATGCTCGAAAGGTTCGCTCTACGGTAGGAAAATTTCTACGAACATTGTGAAATCACGCTTCGAATCTTAGGAGAACTTCTATGAAAACAACTTATTTAAATCTTTGAAAAACCACGCGAAACTGTGATTCAACTGTTGTCAACGTTAGCCTATCGAGAAACTTATCCTTATTGCATGCGAACGATGGAAATCGTGGCGATATAATGATAATCTTGCGATGAATAAACCATCGAATTAGTAAAATGGGGAACGTGATTCAACGTGTCGTTCTATCGGTAACGTAAACAGTTAGAATTACGTATTTGTAAAAGAAGTAAATCAACGTATGGAAGATTGAAAATCATAGAAATGTAGGCGGAAAGTTTAAACCTTTGCAGACGAGTGTGACTAATAATTCTTGCTTTTCCGAGCGCAAAGTCGACTTTTAAAGCAAACGATTTAAATTACGCGAATGACGATGTTACATTGTTACAACTTACTTAACGCTAGAACCACCGACGACTAAATTATACTCGTTTAAACCGAAGAAATAAAACTGGTAGACGTTTGCAAAGCGCGCGTGATTGAAATACAACGAAGCTTCATTTACATTTTCTACAGAAACGCGTGGAATATTGTAAAAAATGCACTGCTGCAAATTTATAGGTACAATTTTTGTGGTAAATTTGTAACTAATCATTACGACTACTTCGGTAGTTCCAGTGGTAAGTAAAACAGGATTGTTACTAATGTATGCGTCTGTTATATGCTGTAAAATGTCAATATGCTAATTTGTTGTTTATCATTCAGTTTATAAGATACTTTTTTCTTTTATATTTTCTTTATACGAAGTTTAATGTACACGGGGATTCAAACCCGTAAATAGATAAATAAATTAGTATCGTGAATAAGCGGATGCAACCCTTAAAAATTTCATGGGTTAAAATTTAATGGTTTGGAATTCGAAACCAAAATACTTCCTCAAATACTATTATTCCTCGTCCGTAAAGGATTAATACGTTGGGTTAATCGTATCCTTCAACTTCTTAGCTCTATAGTCAACTAAACCAACAGCCATGGGCAACCATTGACAAGATTCGATTCGAAATAAAGAGCATATTGGAAATATAGGTGGTGGAATTTTATGAAATAGAATAATTCGGATACTTTTGAATCTTAAACTTTGTCTTTATTTTAAACACGTTGAAGGGCACGTCTTTACAGCACGAAAGAAACTGTTGGAATGGCGAGAGGTCAGTGAGTCAGTGAAGAAAGATTCGTCACGTACCCATAGACCATATCGGTCCCAAACTTCGTCTAAACAATTCAAGACGAGACACAGCTGCACCCTCTTGAGCTGCGTCTCGTAAAGAAACGCAAGACGCGCAGAGATGGTTTTTGTAAATGAAAAAACTTTCTCTTCTTGAAAGAGAAAAACCAACAGAGCACAGTGGAAGACGCGTGGAATATTGCAACTTATTGTTAGCGTTCCCTCGGTAGAATCACGAGTTTAACCCTTTGACCTACGATTATTTTATTTCTCACGTATGCTAGTCGATCACTGCTTTCGTATCATGCGTACGTGCAAATCCTTTCTTTGATTATTATAAGAAAGTTGTATTTAATAACATGTGATTTTACAAGACAAAACTAAACTTTGAGTTCAAATTAAATATCACCCTTTCTGATATCCATTTCTGTTGAATCTGCCGCGAGTGTGACACGTTATTGTAGGGCAAAGAGTTCATTTCCCGCCGTTCTACAATTGCTGTCCTATTCTACTTTGAAGTGGTAACGTCGCGCGAGACGTTAAAGTAGAAAGGGAGCTCCCGGATGATTCTACAAAATGATTCGCCCGCCAATAGAGTCTAAAGGAATACCGCCGTCTAAACGCTAGAGGGCGATTCTTTTGTCGCTGTAACATGAACAAGTCGACGGCTACTGCAGCGAAAACTGCTGTGTGCGTTTATGCGGGTGAACAGAAAAGCCGAGACCCAAAATTGAAGTGGGCCTCTTCACTAGCTTATCGCAGACACAGACGCGAGGTTGTCGATGTGTGTTTAGGCGGCGGCTTTGCTTTCGAGTCTACTGGCGGGCGAATCACCCTGTACATGAGAACGAATGGTCTGTTCTATGCGTCCGTCGATGAAACGATTATCTAATCAGCTGCTGTTAGAAGGATTCGAACGGCTACCATATTGGGATCCAATAAAGCGTCGAGCACGGCCCGTTTCGATCGCGTTATAATTGCAACGGTGAATTTAAATTAAACTAATTGAAGCCGAGTACGACTCGATCGATCATCGACCTTGAATTCGTAAGTACTCGACCGTGAGATGCCCAGTTATCTTCAATAGTTTCTACGTTTTTCTTTTTGAAACTGGAAAATGGCCTCACTTCGACGGTTTAAAGAACCGCTTCTGATAATTGAACCTGTAGCTTGAAACGTTATCCTTTAGAATTTAAGGCAACGTAATACGACAAATTGATGAGAGATATGTAAAAGTGGGTAAAAAATTCGAATGAATTTAGAGTAGATTAAATCAACGTTAATTAAATTACAAATATGATTTCTTCTGCTCGGCGTATATGTATAATTCGAATCGAACTAATTGGATTACGACTAATCGCTTCGTATGTTTTCCTTGGGCTTTCGCAACACGCGACTAAATTAGAAAATTAATTCTCCGGTCGACTTACTATGCAACTGTAGACCCTGTAATTGACAACTTCAGTGTTGCCTTGGATATTGGCCGAGGTTCGTGTTCGAATCTGACCAGAGTTGAAGGGAGGTAGATCTTTCAGGAAATCCTGAGCGTCTTCTTGTTCATAGAGAGCGAGTGAGATAGAGATACACAGCAGGGCTCATCGACATTTCACGGTAGATGTAAAAACATATGTAGTTGGCCACCGGGACAGTTCCGAAGCCAGTACCAAGAACTGGTGGGGATAACGACTGGCCAATGTCCAAGGCGAAACCCCGGCCAATATCCAAGGCAGTACTGTGGAGTCCGAATAGAATTATAACGTTAGGGTTAAGAGCATTTAGGTTTAAGTAATTTAAAACCGGGCCATGTGGGACGCGGATGGTTTGCAGGCGAGCAACGATGACCTGCGAAACCGCGTCCCAAGCGTTCGAGAATAGTATTAGTTAGGCTAAGTTTATTGTTTAGGTTTCGGGTGCGAATGAGAGAGAGAGAGAAAAAGAGGAATGGTTGGCGACAAGGGCGGTCGTCGAAGAAAAAGCGGAGAGTGTGTTTTGAGAAGTCGAAGAGAGTAGAGACCTGAGCGGAAGGATATAGCGTAGTATAGCGTGGCAGCGAGTAGACGTATTTAGTATATTTAGCGTAGCTTTGTTTAGTGCGATTTCGTTTTAGTTAAATATATATATATATATATATATATATTACATTACACTATACGCGACTTTGATTTTGCAAACCTTTCAAGCCCACAGTGCTGTATGTGTATGTCGTTCGTTTTCGTAATTCTTCGAGGCTCTAGGTGCAACGTGAAACTACGGGGTAGCATGCTACGTGGCTATCGGAAAGTATTCGCGCGTAGCTCAATTTTTTAATCGGTCTTGATCAGGTTCCATTTCACTTCCATAGCAGGGAATTACTATAGTTGCTCAATAATACGATTAGATTGCGGGAATACAAATGGGCGGGCAAACTAAATATCAAAATAATCCTTCGCTCGATGTTAAATGTTTCCCCGATGCATTAGCAATGACGATATCCGCAAAACCGTATATCAAATAAATAAATAGATAAAGAAAACTTTAAACGTTCCATCCGTGCAGGAGGAAATAAAACGATTTACGAAAGTTCGCGAAACTAGAATCGAAGATGACCAAAATCCGTTAACGCAAAACTGCTACAAAAATATGGTTACGAGACTGAAACGGAAACATCCAATTGATCTGCTAGAACTTTGATCCTCTCAATATAAAACCGTGTACCAATTGTTCGGTCCCCAAGAGCGAACGGTAAATTTTATGGAAATCCGGTCATTCTCACAGCCGCAGCCGGGGTTAATTTACCCCAAGAACCTCGGGAATTCCAGGCCTGAACTTCCGGGCACCACATGGCCAGTCCCGAACGTTTTATAACGATATGAAACAAAGGACCTTCTCGGCTCCTCAGGAACAATAATTTTTAATATTGTTAGCAACAATCTCCTACTACCACTTCCCTTCCTTCTTACCGTCACACCTCTGCAATAATCCAACCAACCAAAATTTCGCACATCCACCACCTAAAATTACTTTCCACCAATACGGATAATTCCGAACAGTTAAAAAGGCCAACGCGACGCACGACAGACAGATACCGAGAAGATTCGACTTGAAACGAAAGGCGAAACAACGCGAATTCTACTCACGCGCCACGAGACGTTAGTCAGTGCCAGAAGTATACTACGAAATATACAAGTGTTAAGAGCTAGTATCGACTAGGTTTAGGAGATTAATTTTACCTAACCCAGCCTCCTAAGTTTTACAGTCGCGATCGAGCGTAACGAGTTTTACGACCCCGCGAAATTCTCCGAAGAATTGCGGCGACAGAATAGTGTAGACTGATCACTGTAAATACTGAAATCAACGTAGAATCTGTAAACTACAGTGCGTGTGGTTTAATGAAACAGAAGCCAAACGTTATTACTACAGCAATGGTAAAGAAAAGTCGTAGAATAATAATTCTAAAAAATGTCAACGTGTATTGTAAATCCATCGACTTCTTTTCCACTCCTGCTAGCTTTAAATCTCACGTGCTGCGGTTGTTTTAACTCTTACGATTAATCATCATTTTTCTTTTTCTTCGTACACTAAAGGGTTTACCCCCGTTAATAAATAAATAAATAAATTGTATGACTAAAACGTTTCCGATTCCAAAGAACGATTTTACGAGTGCCAGAAAAATGTTGTTACGTTTGCCTAAAATTGTTATCGATGAGGAAAATTGATTTCGTAGCCCGTAACAGTTATCGGTAAGGGAAACTCTGTTTCGTTCACTCTTAATAGTCATCGGCGACGAAAATATCGTCATCTCGCGAAATTGCTCGCCGATCAGGTGTTACACGATCACGATCGGCTCGAATAGAACTTCTTTCGTCCATCACTGTGTTACGGGCAATCGAAATAAATTATCGCCATTGATAATTATTATTAACGGCTGGAACGGAATTTCTATCCTCGGTAACTATTACGAGCAATCGAAATAAAGATCCTTTATCGACGATTGTTACGAGCAACCGAAATAGAATTTCCCTCGACAATTATGGTTATCGATAACAAACATCATTGTCGCTATATTATAATTGGTAATTCCATTAGAAACGATTAAAAATTGATACATTTTTAATCACGTGCTGCTTTTTTTCATCTCTTTAAAGTTCATGACAGTAAACAAATCTTTATTGATGCTTTGTGGAGCTGTAGAGAGGGGATAGGATAGGAAAAAGAAAGAATGTTGCGTTTCGTCCTGGGCCTGTTAGTGGACTCATCGGTAAGGCTACCTAGCAGGCCCTGCCTTAGACGTTGGGATATTGGAAGGAAGATTAAAGGCGGTATACAGTGTTGCCTTGGATATTGGCCGAGATTCGTGACTGAATCTGGCCAAACTTGAAGGCAGGTAGATCTTTCAGGAAATCCTGAGTGTCTCCTTGTTCACAAAGAGCGAGTGAGATAGTGATACACAGCAGGGCTCATCGACATTTCACGGTAGGTGTAAAAACATATATACTTGGCCATCGGGACACAATCTTACAAATTGAAATGAAAGAAATTAATATTGATTACAAAATACGACATATTTGTATTGTAATTGGTCGGTAGGCTAAACCACGAGTGTAGCTCGTTGTTATAAGCGAAAGGGTTAAGCTACACGGTCTTAAACGTGGAAAATCTGGTAGCCTCACCAAGACCGCGTTAAAGCAGGAAAAAATCAGAGTGAGGTGTGATAATGTAATCGAAGAAGACGATGTGTCACGTTAGTTTCAAGCTAACAGAATGTCGAAAGGGGCGATCCCCAATTGGAGCTTCCAGTTAAACTAGCGCACGCGTTTCCGTTTAGGCAAACTTCTACGCAAATCCCCGCGGTTATGCGTCATAGATGCTAATAAACGGCTTCACGGCTTTAATCGCGGTGAACGAAGAAAACTGAGAAAAACCCTGAATAATCTATAATAATAAATATTTGTACTTCCGTCGATTCATCAATATTTGAGAAAAATATCTCAAGGTAGCATCGACTTATCGCGACCACGCGTTCGAGATTTAAACATATTTCAATTAACCAGCAGGCAAGTTAGCAATTTAATTGGCTTGGAATTACAATATACATACAATGTTCACGCTTAAAATGCATCATTGTGCAACAAAAATGCCCGTTGATTTTATAATGCGATGTGAAAAGATGATTTCTACCAGGAATGCAGATTGGATGCAGGAGGTAGAGAAAAAAATCGAGCAAGAAGTCCGATTAGTTGATAAGCAATTAACTGGCATTGTGTATAAACGCGACTCGGCTCATGGGAAGAAAATCGGTTTGAAAGGTGGCAGGTCTTGAATAATAAAACAATGAATCACGGATAATAGTTAAAGATCATTAATAATATCGTGCGCTGTTGGTCGTTTCGCCTTGAGGTTACGCAACAAGCGATATTTAATAAATAAAATCTCCTTGGCTCCCCCTTAGATCCGGTGGAGCCGCGATTTACCGTAACAAAGTGATATCCACGCTACTAAAACGTTCATCTCTTGCCAAGCGCGATGCTAAAAGGTGCATAAGCTAAGGTAGCCGGTGGAAGCTTAATAGAACGATAAAGTGAAATAATTTTACGTTCCACTGGTTTTCTTGAGGTCGCCGAGGCAACACAACGCGTTTGTCCACGATGAAATTACGTAGAGACGTGCAATTAAGCATAATTCTTAATTCAAGGATTACCGTGCGTATTACAAACTCGTCGATGCTTACAGCGAAACGAATCGGGTCACCCTTTTCGATTGCCACGGTTAGCTATTTTAAGGCCGCGACGATGCATCGATTAATAGCGTTTAATTAATCGAACGGCCGATGGGTTTACGTTCGCAATTGTATTGGTTTGAACTTGCAAAGGGACGTCGTCGGAGATAATCTCTACTCGAGAACATTTTTAACCGATACGAAGCGATTTTAGAAGAAACCGCGAGGAAATTACATTGGTGTAATTATGAAGCAAGCTTTGAATTAATTCGAAATAATCGTCAGGAAAGTTTAGGAAAAGTTTGAACCGACTTCGAGAAAATTCTTCGCAAGTTTCTAGTCAATTTGGAGCGAATAAATTGCGGCCAACTTTTAGTTAATTTTATCCAAAATCTACGTCAACGTCGATTAAAAAGAATATCTCGATTAAAGTGGCGGTACGTGGTACATGCACCCATATACCCTAAAATAAAAAGGAGAAAAAAAAAGTGACGTTCGTGTTGCGCATCGTAGGAAAGAAAATGCCTACTTTTAAATCGTTGCCCATTAAACCGTGTGCCCGTGCCGGCTAGAATGAAGTTCGTCGACGGAGGGTATCGTCGAGGAAGTAACGAGACAGGCGTCGACGTCAATGGACAGCGTCGAAGGGGTCAGACGCGGTGGAACACAGCGGCACAAAAGATGCAGGGAGATGGTGGTGGCAGGATGGGGGACAACGAACAATTCAGGGTCCTCGTAACCGGTTCTATATAAAAGCACATGCTACGTCAACGGGAGGAGACATTCTCACCGAGTAATCGGGCCGGTGATGACCGGACCCTAAGGTCATCGAGTTTTGCAACCCGGATAATCACGCTGCGCGCCCTGAGCGATCTATTCGAGAATCAAACACCATCGCTGCTATCATCACCGATCGTTGAATATTTTCTAAGCGTCACGATCGACCGGAGAGACGCGTCGCGCGAACGAATAAAACGAAGCGAATAGCGATCGAAGTCGAAGATATTTACGGAAGATTACAAAAGGGGGAAATGAAAAAGTGATCAAAGGGAAGATAAGAGGGCAATGTTTGGCGATTAAACGGAGAAGAAAAGTGTAGATAAGAGGAAGGAAATTGGTAAAACGAGAAGGAATCGAGACGAAATTCAACGATCGTATTGGAATATACCGTATATACTATGCCTGGTGTGCTCTCACTTGAAAAGTCGAGCGGCAGAGTGAAAGTTGAAGTTCCCCCTAAATTCGAGCGAGTTTAAGTGTGCCGGGCGTCGTTTAAACGCGACAAGAACAGCGTGGATTCGTTTCCCAGCTTCGTCGTGTTCCTTGGATCCCTGCCGAAGAACAGGAAGCGACAGTCGAAGGCGAATCGTGAACAAAAGAAGGTCAAACATCGTGAGACACGCACAGGCTACTGAGGTGAGCGAACGACAAGTCGGCTCTGATCTGAGCCGTAACGAAATAATTATTATTCGTGCGACGCGATGGAAAATTCTTGATGCTTCCTCTCACGGATGATTCTTACGAGAGTTTTGCAATTGTTGGTTTTATCGGTTCGAGAAGTGTTGGTGAAAGTTGCGAAACTGGAAAAACTACTAGGAAACGATCGAAAGGTGGTGCAAGTGGGAAAGTTTCAGAACGTTCTCCTCCTCGTTGTATTTCTTGGACAGCTTTTTAACAAAGCTGCTATTCGAATACGTATCACGGGGAAGTATTCTGCTGCGCTGTCCTTCGACTCTCTTTTGTCGAGAAAAATTGTTTCTCTAAATCGCGGGGAACCAGGTCATTTTTTATCGAAATAGAAAGCGGAGCAATCGGTGAACCATTCATTTTTTTTTCTTTTTTTTTTAGAAAAAATAGTATCCTTGCTACGGAGTTGCACCGAGTGAACGTTAACAAAACTGAGCCGTGGTACGCGTAATACGCAAGGCAACGCTTCTATCTTTTCAATTTGATTTCGAGTTATCGCTTGATTGAAAGCCGCATAAAACAGGCGCCACGTAAACAATTATCATCCAATCGCTTTCAGAGGCAGTTACTACCTGTTTAATGTCAGATAAATGTCAACGCTTCCAACAGCTATATCAATCAACTTTCTATGGATATCACAACAATATTAATTAACCCTTTCAGTGCTACACAATGTTAGATAGTCGGCGCATTTTACTAATAGACCTGCATACGTGCTTTTTAATATCAGTATCATCGTCGTATTTATTACGCGTCACAATGCCTCTAAATTCACTTTTGCCGAATATTTCGTATTAATTGCTCACCGTTTTATACGGCCCGTATTTATTTATTTATTTATTTATTTATTTAATCTATCAACGGGATAACCCATTAGTTTATATTAGAATATATAATTTACGATCTTTACGATAAATTTCGAATTTCGTTTCGGCATATAACAACAGAAACACCAAAAAAATCAACAGTGGTACAATAATCATTCGCCATGGACGTAATTCTAGATATTGGATCCGAATCCAGTATACGAATGGATCTGACACGAATCTAGAGAGTTGTCTATAGTTTTTATAAATTCTAGAGTAAACGTACCGCGTACTTAAATTTATCGCGCGAATTTATTTAACTACTTAAGAACGTATTTAACCAAAACATCGTTCCAGTTTGAAGCATAATATTGTTCAACGTCTCTTTCATTGGTGAACATCTTTTTATATGGTGAATATAATGAATTAATTACTACGTAATTGAAAATGTACAACAAAGTCCAAAGTTGATTCTTTTTCACTTGTCTCTTCGTTTCGCTAACAAACGAACGCTAAACTTCCGCTTGGTCCAAAATAGCGAAGCTACGTTTGCAATAACCAGACTGCGGATGATTACGCATTTATGGCAAATTCATATAAGCGAAATAAGACGGAATGCATATAAGGTAGATGTACAAATTATTGCCACCTCAGGATAAACGCGTAACTTTATTTAACTATTTTAGAACGTATTTAACTTAAAAATCCTTCCAGTTTTCGGCATAATATTGTTCAATGATTGTTGCACAACTGTTCATCTTATATATCTATAATAAGCGACCACAGCGCTCAAAGGGTTAACAAATTTATCGAAATTTGCCAAACTCGATGAATTAAAAAATGCGTCTGCATTCTAAAACCGTTTCCGTTTGAATTAAAATGTTCCTGCGTTTTAGTATCGGAATTTAGTAAAAGATTCTAATTGTACGTTATGATCTTAAGCAACGGTGCATGAAAGCGCGCGATGCGCAATCGTGCCAAACACTTTCGACCGGTGGAACGTAGAACTTTTCATTTCCATCTAACGGTTACAAAATCTCGCTGCGTTATGTAAGCGTTTCCTGCGTTCGTTCGCCGCATCGTCGGGTTCCACATCAATTCCGCAACCGTACAACTTAAAAGCTCTGTTTTGTCAATAGATTTTAATCGTTCCCAACGTTAATTACCGAATAATTACTCACGGTTGGCGTTTCAGTGTGAAACTACATAGTAAGACCAACACTACTAATCGCACGCTGAAAACAAACGTATTTCTGTGACACGAGGTTGCTAAACTTTACGATCCTCGTACGCCATTCTTCGTACGAAGAAAGTTGCTGCGCCTTGTTTAACGCGGTTTCGTTTCGGTTCCCTTGACAGACTTACGAGACAATATAATAAATCGGCTAGTTAATCTGTCATCCGTACAGCTGAAGAGTGACTATAAAAATTGTTACAAGCGGACGGCGGATTTTTATGCAAATTCATACGTTCGTAAATAAGTTGTGAGAAACAGGTTCTGAACTAGGGGTTGCTTCATACTCCGAGTATCGTAATTTCTACTAGAATAGATATCCCAATTACTGTAAGCGTCCCCAATAACCGACACTTGAATTCGTTTCATTCAATAGCAAAGTGATGAACGAGGAATCGTAAGTAAACAAAATTTTCATACCAAATTTGGACTTCGGTTTACGTAACAACGCATAGACATTGTATATTCGTTTAGACTTATTGTTAATAATTAAATGAAATATTTGGAGGTAAACGTGTTGTTGAACGTTAAAACGTGACCAATGTAATTGTAAAGTATGGAACGTGTGATAATTCAATAACGCGATACGTTTACTACGTGTCTTATATCTGTTACACAAACTGACGTGCTAATATATGTAAAACGTGTTTCTATTTAAACGAAAAGCTTTCAAGTGACAGTAATAAGGACATTGGACTTTGTTGTGTACATTTTCAATTACGTAGTAATGAATTTATTATATTGAACATATAAAAAACAAGTTCATAAATAAAAGAGCGATTGAACAATATTATGCCGAAAATTGGAAGGATTATTAGATTAAATACGTTCTAAAATAGTTAAATAAAGTTACGCGTTCATCTTAAGGTGGCAGTAATTCGCGCATCTAGCTTACATGCATTCTGTCCTAATTTTGCTTATATGAATTTGCCATAAATGCGTAAACATCCGCAGTTTAATTATTACAAACGTAGCCTCGCTATTTTGGGCCAAACGAAGTTTAATGTTCGTTTGTTAGCGAAACTAAGAGACAAGTGAAAAAGAATCAAAATAATTCGATTATTCTAATTAGTATCCGAACGCCATCGGTGAAAAAAAGCTTTCGCGTCACATTCCAATGGCATTTTCTTCGATTAGATTTTCTATAGAAATCTCCATCAATCTTCCGCTGATTGAGGAAACATTTGAAAGTTACTTGCAGGCTAGCGTGTCGAACGTATTTCACTACGTGTCGTTCGGGATTTGAAATTCCCATGCCAACCAATAAATCTCCAATCGATTTCTGTACAACTAATTCAATTACGCTTTTTCTCCTTTGATTAATTGAAGAAAAAAATGGCAATTAATTAACGCCTTTCACAGAGATTTAAACGTGTGAGCGAGTAAGAAATATCACTTGAAGTAACTCGCTAATTTATCGGCTTAGTAGAATACGTGTTTTATACAAACTATACTGCATTCGATGGGACTCGTTAACAACACCATGCCTTACAAATTGTTCGAAAACTACACTTTATAGTATTACTTAATTATTATTTTAATACTGCGTCAGATATCGGATATTGAAATATTGGAATTAATTTGGACTCGATAATTCTCTACCTTGTACATTAAAATAAATATTGCAACTGGAACCAAACTTTATTGCAGACACAGTCTACTTTCATTCTATTTAGATTACAACGTTCGTCACGAATGTGACTCGCGATCACGCGACAAGGGGTTAAACGAAAATACGTTTCGATGCTTTTGTGTCTTAAATCATCTAAGCTGTCGCGGAGCTCCTATTCGCCAAGATAGTAAACAACGAATCGTTACAAACGAGAAAGAATAGAATTTCTACCGATATAAATTTCCAAATTTCCAAACCGTTGACTAGCAACGTATAAAATGGAATTTTTACCAACGCACGCGACAGAATTTCGAACGGAGCTGTTTAACCCTTTCATTGACGAGCCCGCAAACGTCACTTCTAGGTCACTTCTAAATTATTATTCATTTATTCAACGGGTTGACGCCCTTTAGTGTAACGATATAAAGCAGTATTTCCAAGTACAGCGTTCAACGAGAAGTACGAAAACAAAACCAAAGCGTAAAGGCATAAAGACATAAGAATAATAATAAGAATAGTATATACAGTATATACAATAATAAGAATAATAAATAAAATTGAAATTAGTTGAGTGGTAGTAAATTTCGTAAACAATAGCATTGCGTAGTTGCGAAATAATGCAGGCACGACTATAAAATCCAATGTAGTTGCAGTGCGAAGGTTAAAAATGAATACAACAAATCTAACGATGCCGAAAACTCGTTAACTCGTTAGTTCACTAATCCAAGTATAATCAATCCAATGATGACCAACATTACCGAACTGGATCTCTTTAGATCTTAAAAGACGAGTTCCAAAATTGTTTATAGTTTCCTCGCGTACAACGCAAACGCAAAGAATCCGTAAACCTTTTCGCCAATGCTTCGCAGCATTTAGAATCAGAACCAGCTGCAATTACAACGCCTCGTCGCTTTGAATGCAAAAGGATTTTTAGAACAAAAGGATTTTTAGAACAGCGAAAGGTTCGACTACGAAGGGTGGATTAAGAATCGTAAAATTTCTACCCGCAGATGGGCACGATTCTGCAACAGTCGGTGTTAAAAGGCCGACAGAGAAGCGCGGGGAATGAGAAGGAATTGCTTCATAAATTATTCAGCCAAGCAGCGGCTAATCATTCCAGTTTGCTGGCTATCCGCTACCAAGGTACTTTCTGCCATCGGATGTTCTTTTTTTTAACGCGAAACGAAAAGAAAAGTATTTATCATTTCTTCCCTCTGTTCGAATCGAACGCAGACGACAACGGACAGGAGTACACGATTTCGTACGAGGAGCTAAACGAACTGGCCAACAAATTGGCCAGGGTTTTCGAAAAATACGAAAAACCGGAGAACGCGTCGAAATCGTTCGTGGCAGTGTGCATGAAACCCTCCCATCGACTGCCGACCGTGCTAATCGCTATACTGAAGGCCGGTATGGCGTACCTGCCCTTGGACGCGGAGTTCCCTATGGCCAGGGTGAAACACGTTCTGCAAGAGGCGAAACCGTTCGTGGCGGTGATCGAAGAAGGAGGTAAACACAATACGCGCTATTCGTCCGCGGCAGGAAGGCACGCAAGTATTTACATTCCCGTTCTAATTACAATCCGCTAGCCTCCCTACGCGCACACGCCGTGTTCGCTATTAACCGAGGACGTTAAAGATCGACAGCGGTTTAATAACGAAGACGGCGTGCGGCGATAGGGAAGGCAGTAAGTACTATTAGTCCGCGACAAGGAGGCACGCAAGTATTTACATTCCCGTTCTAATTACGATCGACTAGCCTCCTTAAACGCGCATGCCGCGTTCATTATTAACACTGTTGGATACTCACCCGATTATCGTATTAAGGAAATATGTACAGTCGATAACTCGATATCACCTAGCGCAATGTCCCTTCACCAATACAGTCAGTAATCCTATGCATCATCCTACGACCCTTAGGTCATTCTAAGCATCATCCTTAGACCCATGGACTCTTACATTTTTCCACGCTATCCCTTCTCCGGCTCCCTTACGAATACTCCTACCTTATATATATTTCCCCAACAGCCCATAAAACGAGTCTAGTTAGCAACTACGTCGAGTAAAAATCGTCTCGACGACACTCTGTCCAGCGATCAACGAAATCGTTGTAGAGATCTCGAATAAACTTCTTCGCGACTAATAGTTGTACTCGATTCCTTTACCCAGAATCCAACAACACCTAGGTTTACGAAACTCGTCACGTTCACGCGTTTCAGATTTCATACCTAAAATTATAGAGACCATAAATGTTAGTTTTCAGTACTTTATGTTAACTTTAATTAATACGATGGTATGAATACGTATTCTACGTGATTGTCTTCGTCCTCACGCTTCTACGTTCGAATATTTATATGCAGTATTTTTCGTATTTTTCAAATTATGCACGCAATGTCCGTGAACCAAGTGTTAACCGAAAACGTTAAAGATCGACAGTGGTTTAATAACGATGACGGAGTGTAGCGATAGGGAAGATAGTGGATCGTATCTACAGCGAGGATGCAAAGACTCGTCTGCCTTCTTTTCGTGGATTGGACAGAGACTTTCGTTCCCTTTCGTTTCCTTCTTGCCGTTCGATTAATAATTAAACCGGTTCGAATGCCTCGGACACGTTTTGTAAAATGCTATAATTCTTTAATAGCGGGGAGAAAATTACGGTGACGCGTTTGTTTAAATTATTTGCTTCGTGAAAATGTAACATAAGGTTGCTTCTATTGCGATTGGAATTTTATAGCTTTTATGTTCATTCGAATCGGTAATCTGGTTGTTAAGAAATAACGTACACGCAACTCGTTAATTTGATATGCTATCAGCTTGTAAATATCAATTAGGATAGACGTCTAGCGAAAAGCTAGTACCACTTGGTACACGATCTAAACAACTTTATTTACAGTAGACTCTCGTATAACGCGATTACTGTGTACCGTGTTGTATGAATTCGCGTTATAGGAAATCGTGCTGTACGGGAATCTTTTCCTCGTGTAACGCGCATAATTTAAAGTAACGTGTTCGAAGTGATTCGTTTTATGGCAAATTTTATTGTCTATGTTTTATCGAATAGAATAATACTTCAAAAACCAACGACATATATACGAAGTTGATTTAAAAAAAAAACATATTAATGTAGGCGAAAAATCTTTAATTTCATTGGCAGAAGCAAAAAACGAAACATCGATGAAAACAGAGTCCACTGGATTTGCATTAGCTGCACTCGTTTCAGAGAGTAATAATATAAGATTTTTCAGGAACAAAGCAGACGTAAGAAATAAAACACGCTCAATTTATAGGCTTCCCAAAAATTACGAATATTAGGCTTCCGGTAAATATAAGCGTTAAGCGATCGCGTAAGTGTCTGTAGTTTTGATCGTTTTCCGTTTCATTGATATCGTTAGAAGTATTCGGGAATCGTTCTGGTCATTTAAAAAAGCAGAATAGAAGACGCAACGTTCCTACCAAACCAGATATTTAAATTTCCCTTCCCTCTTCTCCTTTTCTGCAAGTTTACCCGCTAACTCGCAAGATATTAACCGGTTCCTAAATATTCGACTATCAAATCTTAAACATTCGGAAGTAATTAGATATCAAACATCTCTGCAACTCAAACCACTCGAACCACTATAAGCCATTAAAACTTGTGCAACTTTGAAAGCCAAATTATTATTAACGAATTGGAACTCGCATCAAACTGTTCGAAGAAAGTATATAAAATCAAAAATTATAGAAATCGTAACGCAGCGTATAGTTTCGAGTCCGAAAAGTCTTAGACTGTCGAAAGATGTTTTGGTTCAATGCCAAAACGAGTCCGAAAACTTATTTAAACGAATATACACTCTGTTTCATATTTATAACGCGCGTATGAATTTTGAGTGACTTCCAGCTAACCAGAGAGTATCGTTCCAAATGTAATCATAGCAAGTCTCAAATAGTATATCTTTCGACTAGGGTAAATGATCCACTTACTGTCACTGTTTCTATAACTGCCACTTTAATTCGTTTTATTTAATAGGAAAGTAACGCACACAGAATCGTAAGTAAACAAATTTTCATACGAAATTTGGACTTCGTTTTACGTAACAACGCATAGACGTTGTGTATCTTTTTATATTTGATATTTATAAATAAATATCAGGAGGTAAATGTGCTGTTGAACATTGAAACGTGACCAATATAATTATAAAGTATGGAACGTGTGATAATTCAGTAACGCGATACGTTTACTATATATCTTATATCTGTTACACAAACTAACGTGTTAATATATGCAAAACGTGTTTCTATTTAAATGATAAGTTTTCAAGTGACGGTACGAAGGACATTGGTCTTTGTTGTACATTTTCAATTACGTGGTAATTAATTCATCATATTCAACGCATAAAAAAAATGTTCATAAATAAGAGAGAGGTTGAACGATATTATTATTAGTTCACTTTATATTATAAACGACGTTCTAAAATAGTTAAACTAAGTTACGCGCGAACCTTGAAATTTCAGTACGCGATACGTGTTACCCTATCTTTCGACTATCTACTGATTTTACGACGAATAAATTCTTACTATTATCGCTTCAATGAAACGATCCGAGTTCGCATTGATTCGCGCAACGCTGTACAAACATTCGAGAGAACAACTGCCAAAAGAGGAGAAGAAAAACAATTAAAAGAGACAAAAGGATCCGAACCGGATCCACTGCAGCGTTTTACAATCTAAAAAGGTTTTTCGCTTCGGGCGGTAAACGGAAGGACCTTACTGCTCGTGTAAATATATGCACCGCCGTGCTCGATTTAAGGTCGACGCGTCGAACCACTCCTACGAGCGTTTGCTTTTCTCCGGCTTATAACTTCCGGAATGATACCGCGACCGCGATTTCATTGACGTTCCTGCGTCTCGTGAAGCTGGCAAATTGGTTGCCCCATCGAGGGACGCATCGAAATTCTACGATCGATTAGGTCCGATTCAGGAAGTTGAAGTAACTAGGAATTGTCCTCAGAATTCCGTTTCCATATCTTGCAGCGGATCCGTCGATTTACGAGGGAACCAACACGACTACTTACGAGCAACTGTTGAAGCAATCGGAAAGCGAGGAGAAGGAGGATTTGGAAGTTGACGAGGACCCCGAGAAGACCGCCATTGTTCTGTACACGTCCGGAAGTACGGGCACACCGAAAGGTAACAATCAATTGAAAATGATTTTCTTATTTTTTTTTTTTTCTTTATTAACCCGTAAACCCATCGCCTTTAACCCTTTGCGGACGAGCGTCGACAAATAGTCGCCTAATCATTTTTTGGCTTTCCGAACCCATGTCGACTTTTAAAGCAGAAAACTTAACGTAATGAATACTTAACGCAATAATAAACATTTGAAATCGTTAGGAATTATATGGTTTGGAACACGAAAGCCTGAAAATTCGAAGACGTAGAATTCAAAATTAAAGTACTCCCATAGGTGTTATTACGTCTCGTTCGCAAAGGGTTAATAACGAGCCACGATCGTGTTACGAATTATGGAACGCGTTCAACAAGAATGCGTAGGGTTGAGGATGAAGTTTCGCCTGAACTTCAACTTTAACTTCGAGTTATAAGATTGCGGGATATTAGACAAACATTTTCTAATAAGATTTAAACGATTTGTAAGTGATGTGACGTGAAATCGATAATCGACTGATGCTAACGACGCATACGTGGATAATAAAATCATTACAGAACAAAGAGTTAATTACTCGCACCCAGTGTTTTCGAACACGTGCTCGTTTTATTCGACGATGCTTTATTTCAATTTCGTTATCCTGGTTTCAGCTTCGCAAGACTACGAGTCACTGTTTTAAAAATTGCGTATAATATTCGAATATTTCGCGTACAATGCAGCATAAAGCTAATGAATAACTTGCGCGCCAAGAGATTGAAAGTTAAATAAGAGGCTTTTATTTCTCTTCGAGAAGAAAAAGCAGTAATAGAAAAAGAACGTTTAATCGACTAGATAATAAACGAAGATAAACGCTACGGAAGGATGCGCGTGAACGCGTGAAATAATAATTGTTAACCAAGTCCATATCTTGGCCTTAAGGGCTGAAATTAATAAACTATTTGTCTTCATGTTTCTCTTTTACGTTTGATAATCGCAGGAGTGCTTCTACCACACGCGACAGTGTTAAATCGTTTAAAATGGCAGTGGCAAGAGCTGCCTTACGCGACGGACGAGCAACACTGTGCCTTCAAAACTTCTTTAACTTTCGTGGACAGTGTCTCCGAGATCTGGGGGCCACTGTTGCAAGGGCGTACTCTGGTCGTTGTTCCCAAACACGTTACGAGGGATCCAGAAATGTTCGTGGCAGTATTAGAGAAGTACAATGTAAGAGAGCATCTCGGTACAGATAAATTGCATATTAAGAGTGAAATCCTTGACCGCCTTTCACTTAATAGAATAGAAAATAGCAGCAGACTTGTGTAATTAGCAGCAAGTAAGCTAGCCAGCAGCAAATAAACAAATAAGTAACAAACTAGCATTTGTTATAGTTACATACCTCTTTCCTTCGTTCAGTTAGAAAATGTTCGAATTAAAAGAACAGAGTTGTTACGTGTAAAAATTATAGAGATCTTAGCGTTGCAATTTTGGGCTACCAGTAGTTTCCTTTCGAAAACCGGGAAATCATAGACAGCTTCAACCTAAAGTCTTTGACGGTGAGAATTACGAAAAGTATTTGTAGAATTATAGCAGTTTTATATAAATACTTTTCGTAGTCACTGTATGTAATTCCGGACTGTAATTTTTCTATTGATTTATTCATTTTTATCGAATATTTAGTGACTTTTCTAGGCCGAAATTTTTCTATAAAATATTACGTTTATCGATCGTTACGTTTGTTTTAAATATCTCTTGTATCTTGTCATGGTTCTAGATCCAACGATTAGTGCTGGTTCCGTCGCTGTTACACTCAATGCTCATGTACTTGAGTTTACGGGTAAGTTTACGTCAATTATTGCAACACGCAAATAATTACAGACACGGGTCGTAGATTTTATATAGGCGTTTCAAATGCACACGTAGATGACGTATAACGCTATTCTATGTTTCCATATCTTTTCTCTCGTCAGTTCGACTAACTGCATCGTAACGTATTCCATATGCACCGTCGAGAAAGATTAATATTCCAGATAACGACGAAACCCTTTCAATGCGAGCAAATTCCATGGTTTATATCCGCCATTTTTTCACGCGTAACATTACGCTGCCTTGAAATCTATGAATCTTGCCTTCACTTTTTCTTCCACTTTCGACTATTACGGAAAAGGGAGCACAAAAAGCGATTGAACCGTTCGCACTAATCACGCGTTGCGTCTTAACGGAAAGGTGATTTGACGGTACTCTAATCTTGAGTGAAAAAAAAAATTATAAAAGGACAAGGATTCCTAACTTCTGTTTCGCGGAAGATTATGGTTCCACCGATAAAAATTGCGATTGCGCGCTAAAATTAGTTTTCGTGCTCTAAATTAGGTACGAATAATTTATTGGAACAAGGTTTTACGTAAATTGTTAACATTTCGCAGGGAAATTCGAATGTAGCGTTGCCCGATTAAAATAAATTAGGAACCGCTGTGCATTGGATTATTTAATTACTAGACTGAGGATTTTTATGCATACGTGGGAAATTTAAATACGGAAAAAAACTACGCAACGATACGGAAGAATATAGAAAATATCCAGAGCAGAACACATATTGTTTTGCTCAGAGGATAAAACAATTTTCCACTCAACTTCCATATCTTTAATTCAGTTTATTAAAAGTATAGATTTACATAAAGATCCGCGCTCTATTAATTGCAATGAAAAACAACGCTTCTATCCGCTTCCTAAATCAAAGAACATTCTTGTTCGCTCAGTTTTTAATTCCCAAAAGTATCACTTTTAATTAACTTCGAAACTTAATTACCTACCTAATTAGCTTGTGAAGTTCTACTACTGCTATCGCGTGCCATCAGCCGCGTCCGCGGAGCAACGTGGATCGCTTAATTAAGATTAAATTTGTACGTTAATATCCTTGAATTATCGGCGAATAACATCAGCGGATACACTTTAACACGTACTAATTGTCGGTAGTAGCTACATTTAGCTTTATTTGATCTACTAATGCGTTTCAGAACAAAGACAACGTGCTACGTTCGCTGAGACTTTGGGTATGCTCCGGAGAAACGTTACCGGTATCTTTGGCAGATCAATTCTTCGCTACGTTCGGGGATGATAGTAAAATCCTCGCTAATTTCTACGGCAGCACCGAGATCATGGGGGACGTTACCTATTATCTTTTGAGCAATCGAGGACAGCTACAGTCCGCGGAAACGGTGCCGATTGGTGAGTGAAAGAAGTAGTAAAAAAAGAAATTTTACAGTCTCCGCTAGAAGCAAGAGACAGCAATATTGAAAATATAATGCACGAATGAGCACAGCAAGTAACGATTCTCCCCACTCACGCCTTATCGCATTGTGACGTCATTCCACACCGTCACTCTCGGATTTTCCACCTATATATCCGCCGCCATACTTCCCCAAAAATATTTTCAATATCGAAAAACTTGGAATCATTTTTTAAGAAATTACATTTCACCGAACAGTCGTTAAAAACGAACGAAGAATAATGATTTGCAGCGATAAGGAAGCAGCTCCACTTTTTACGCTATCGACCGAAAGCTTGGGATCGCTACTTATATTTCGATAACTATATTTTGCATCGCAAGTATATTCGTGTAACTCGTCGTTACACGGCAATCTTACTTTGAAATTCGAACGTTCGTTAGTTAACTGAAACTATTGGAAAATGGAGTTGCCCTGCTTATTATCGCAGTGTCCCTTCGATTGGAAATCTCTCGAAGTCTAAAAACTTCAAGCTTTCAAGTATTCCGGGGAGAGAAAAATGTTCGTTATCTCGTTAGTGTTTCTCAAGTTCACAGTCACGAGAGTGCAATGGTGCCGCGTGTGGTTGCAGGAAAGCCATTAGACAATTGCATTATTTACATCGTGAACAAAGAAATGCGGCCAGTCCCTCAAGGGGAAGTTGGAGAACTGATAGTGGCCGGAAGGAACCTCGCGACGGGCTACATTCGCGACAATAACTCCCGGAAATTCCAGGACAACCCCTACGCGATCGATCCAGGTAACGATCTCAGCCTTCTTTAAATGAAAAGCTATTCAAGCGACGGTACGAAAGACACTGGAATTCGTTGTACCGTTTCAATTACGTGCTAATGAATTTATTACATTGAACACGTAAAAAAGATGTTCATAAACAAGAGAGCGATTGAACAATCGTATGCTCGAAACTGGAACTATCTTTGCGTCAACGACGTTCTAAAATAGTGAAATAAAGTTACGCAAGAACCTTAAAGTGGCAGTATGTAGTACGCGATACATCTATCCTACGTGACTCTGATAGATTGCGAGCAATATATCAAGCGTGCATCTTCGGTGAATCCTATTTCTTACCAAATTTCGTGCAACCGAGATAATGTGTTTCGAATATTGTCAACGATCTCCTGTAAAATTGGTTCCCATTCAGATAAATCAGCCATTCTTGTGTTTCAGTTATAAACGATAATATACATCGAAGATCAAACGCGACGTAACGACGAAAACAAATTTTACTCGTCGAAACACGATACCCATTTTATTTTATACCGACAAATCACTCTATTACCGATAAAAACTCACAGCAATATATTATTCGCATTCCTGTAAATTAACCAAGGATTATCCACTTATCGTTTCTTACACGTGTCAAAATTCAAACGCATTAAGAGCGACATCTTGCATTTATCGGATCCCATAAATTCCACGAATCGCGTAACTGTTACGCGTACATCGTTCGGTTGTTTTTCTTATAATTAAAAGTTCAATTTAAAACGGCAACGGGAAATGTAATTAAAATGTGAAGTGACTTTTTTCGCAAGTTTTCTAGACCGAATGGAAAAAAACAGATTGCGAGTATGATTCTTGAGCATTACACGCGGATTATCGGGCTTCCCCTCTCCTATTCCTCTTTACGAGGCGCGCATAATCTCGTTAAGTATGTAACACACAACCCTATTTCACCTGGGAATAATTCACGCCGGTATCGTAGAAAATCCCACCTGTTTCTTTTTTTCTTTCTGTTTTTTTCCTTTCAGTCGAATCGTCGACGAATGAATCGTCCCGTAATGAAAATTTATTTATCCTCGACACGTCTTATTACGCGTGCTAAGTGATCGATAGCCACGCGCAGTTCTATTCGACGCGAATGGATTATCATTGAGTCGAATAGAAATCCAATAATAAACCATGGAAAAAAAAAAAGACTGAATGTATCACCGATAGAGTAGGATCTTCTTGTGAATTATAAACGCTTGCGTTGCGTCAGGATTTTTCTTAAAAAAAAAAGAACATTGCATGTTTAACATACTAAAGACCGAGGCTGCGTTAGAGCCACATTGTAGTACGTACAATTTTCTCAAACGTTATAAAACAGTGGAACTTATGTGACGAAAAAATGATTGTACAAATCTCTGGGATGCATTTTTCCAACCGCAGTGTTTAAAAAGTACAATTTAATCATGAAATTGGCGGGGAAAAGAAAGATGTAAACGAAATATTACGTTAACCCCTTGCTCTACGATTATTTTATTATCTTCATATGCTAGCGTAAGTTGATCACTGCTTTTACATCGCGTGAAGTACAAATCGTAGGAATATTCGAGGCTGTTATTATCTTACAGCTTCCAAGCTTGTAAAACGAAGTGAAGATTAAAGTTCACATTAAATTGTACTCTCAACAATGTTTATTTTTGTCGAATATGCGTTATAAATGGTAGAACGAGTGTGACTCGTTATCGTAGGCCAAGGGATTAATGAACGTCGCACAAATCTAATTAATGACTGAAGTAACGCTCTCTCAAGATGATCGAAACACGTGTATTCTTGTAGATATTTGAAACTTAGAGATGTGTGTACAGCTGACTATAGCTGTAGCTATAGTCTTCTGCAGCTGACTGTAGCTCACAAATATGGTAAATTACCCACGTACTGTCACAGTTCCTATAACTGTCACTTGAATTAATTTATTTAATAGCAGAGTAACGTATAAAGAATCGTAAATAAAAAAATTTTCATACTAAATTCGGACTTCGATTTACGTAACAACGCGTAGACATTGTATATTTATCTACACTTAATATTTATAAATAAATATTAAGAGGTCAATGTGCCGCTGAATATTGGAACGTGACCAATATAATTATAAAGTATGAAACGTGTGATAATTCAGTAAAGCGCGACGTTTACTATATATCTTATATCTGTTACACAAGCTGACGTGTTAATATATGTAAAACGTGTTTCCATTTAAATGAAAAGTTTTCAAGTGACAGTACGAAGGACATGGGACTTTGTTGTAAATTTTGAGTTACGTAGTAATGAATTTATTATACTGAACATATAAAAAAGATGTTGATAAATAAAAGAGCGGTTGAACAATATTATGCTGCAAATTGGAGCGATCTTTATGTTAACGACGTTCTAAAATAGTTAAATAAAGTTACTTAATTATTAAATAAAGTTTAGTAAGTTATAGTTAATTAAAGTTAAAGCGCGAACCTTAAAGTGGCAGTACGTGGTACATTTACCCTACAGTAACTTACTGAACCAATATTGCAACCGTTGTAGGATTAAAATTACCAATGCTAATAACTACAACTAATACAGTGTCGTTTGTCTTTTGAAAAAGAATATTCTAGAATCTATTGCACTGGGGACTACGCAAGGATAGTCAAAGGATTAGTTATATACGAAGGTCGTGTAGACTCGCAAATCAAAGTCAGGGGACATCGCGTGGATCTCACGGAGGTAGAAAAAGCCGTCTCCAAAGCACCAGGTGTAGACAAAGTGGTGGTGCTTTGCTACAAACCCGGAGAACTGTCTCAGGTATATATATACATATATACACTTACTGACAATAGTTAAGAAACAAAATAATGATTTGCAACGTTCTGTATATTATTCATCTTTCGATATAAATAGCTTAGAATAAAAAACGAACATAAAAAGGTAACATTACGTATGCAAATAAACAACAAGTTATCCTATTTTTCATTCCAATCTACATACCTCGGAAAATAAAAGAGTACACGAAAATATGGAACGGATTACTTTGTTTCTTAACTTTAGTCAGTAAGTGTACATCTTATCTTGCTTTCAACTTTTCTTAAACTTAACGATTATTTCGAGTATGTATCAGGTTTAATCTTTTGTTGGATTGAATTTACAGACATTGATCGCTTTCGTGACCGTGGCGAACGACACGTCCACCTGCGCGCTGAAAATCGAAACTTTCCTGCAGGCTACGTTGCCTGTGTACATGTTACCTAGAATTATCATAGCGGACGGTATACCGCTTTTAACAAACGGGAAGATTGATCGACAGACGCTATTGAAGCAGTACGAATCTTCCAACGTGAATAATAACGGTATCGTATAGCAACTTCTTTACAACTGCGGGGATCAGTGGAAGAGGAGCGCATGCCCCATCTATATAGATTTTTTTATTTCTTTGATCGTCGAACAGCTCCTACGATCTTTTCTCCTGAAACATATTTTTTTTGTAAATTTGTAGTATCGCGGCGTGTGACCGATTTCCCCTGGACACCCGAATTCTAAATCCTACACCTTTTTCGGTAATCTTTCCACAATAACGATCCATCGCGTGTATTGCCAATTTTGTACAACCAACATCGAACTATAACGTTTGCATTGGTATCGATTTAGCTCCTCAATAAGGGAATTCAAATAACAGCCGCCAAATGGACTTAACCCAAACTAACATTAAAATTAATCCTTTCGCTACGGTTACCTTGGAAACAAGGACTAAAACCATAAATGAGAAATGATCTTTATTGGTATGACTGTGGGACAAATATAAATATTTAAACGCTTTATATCATTAATTATAGTCTGATGTTGTAGGAAGAAAAAGAGAAATAATACAACGCTGTATAGAAACATTATGGATACCTTTAATAAATAATTTGTCACTCTTTGAAAGCGTGTGTATGCACCATTCGTAGCGAAAGGGTTAAGAGTAGCTTAAAACGTTCGCAGCCAGCGTTACATATACCCTCGTTCATAAATCATTGGACAACTATTAGCTATTCGACAAAATACTCGTTGCATTAGCCTTTAGTAACATCTTAAAAAGACAGCGTCGTTTAATTCTCTTTCTGTCATAAACAATTAGCAAATACTAGCTTCGTTTCGTAAGCGTAGCACAAGTTTTTCTGTATTCCAAGTTTAGCAAGTGTCCAATGAATTATGAGGAAAAGATTACGCGCAGCGCGCAGATTTCATTGTCACGCATTCGAATGCTAGAATTTTCCACGCGTTTCGCGTAGCGTGAAAAATAGTCAAATAATGAATAAACAATCGTATGGAACGTAGGGAAAATATTCCATTGCATTCGCATTTGTTTGATCGTAATCGCGATACGAGTGAAAAATCTGCAACGTGTTTTGGAAAAATTCGAAACACAATGCCCGTGGCTTGTCTTCGCGGGTTAATCCAAGATCTAATTCGACTAATTCTCGTGTGAATTTTGATAATATTACGCGCAGAAAGCAACGAAAGTATGTGCTGCGATTATACGGGGGTGCCGAATCAGGCCCTGGCGAAAGCAAAAGTGCTATTTCCAACGGTGGCGGCGGTAATCAGTGGAGGAGGCCGCGCGGACGTTAGACACGATGCAAATTTCTACGAGCTAGGCGGCAACTCCTTGAACTCAATTTACACGGTAACGAAGCTCCGGGATCAAGGTTACGAGATAGGCATAACGGAATTCATCACCGCGAAGGACCTAGCCGAGGTGCTTGACCGAATGAGGTTCAGCACGGATGATTCGTCCTTCGAGAACCATCTCAATGAGGAGGAGTACGTTTTTGAGATGCTGAACGAGACCCACAAGAAAGATTTGATAGAGTACGTAAAATCCATAACATTAACGTCCGTAGACTTTATTTTCTTTTTGATTCGAATGAAATCTTTAAACGTGGAGCTAGGGTAAATGTACCACGTACGCTGCCATCTTAAGGTTCGCGCTTTAAGTAACTTTATTTGACTATATTAGAACGTCGTTAACGTAAAGGTCGTTCCAGTTTCTCGTCATAAATATGTATCTTTAATAATAACTTGTCATAAATATGTAAATTATATTTATATATATCGTTGAAAATGCTACGAACTTTTCGAATAACTCGATAAAAGCATTCGAATAAAAATCTGATACAATGTTGCGAGATATTATAAAATTTTAGTAGAAAGAAAAACCTCGTGTGAATATTACCTCCATGAGCTACAATTATTTTCGTATCTATTTAGGCTAGCATTAGTCGATCACTATTTTTATATCGTGTCACGTACAAATCATACGATTGTTATAGGAAATTTTGATTCAACAACCCCGTGCTATAATACAAAGCTAAAATTAGTGTTTAAATGAAATGTCGTTTCTGATAGTAGACGTATTTTTGTAAAATCTAAGGCATAATTCACGGAACGATTTTGACTCGTTATTGTAGGGCAATGGGTTAATTCTAAGCAAACTGTAGTTTTAAATTTGAACAAACAATCGTTATCTAAGAATGAGATTAAAAAAGCGTCTGTTATAAGTACCTTATACTAAACGAAACAAAAATTATTGTGTTCTTCAGAATTGTTGCAGAAAGTTTCTACAGCAAAGGGGATTTGGAACAGTTGCTAATTCCAGATATATCAAAGAGCGACCACCTTACGATGATGAATATGATGTGGGAACCTTTAGTGGAGAAGGATCTAAGCTTTACCGTGAAATCATTGCGAGACGGCAGAATAATCGGTGTTTGTCTAAATTTCGATCTTTGGGACGAGCCCGAGTTGATCCTTGACTCTAAATTGATGGTAATTTTCGAGTTCCTGGAATATCTAGAGGCGCCTATCAGAGAACGAAAATTACCTAAAGGGAAAGGCCAGATTCTACACAATTTCATGATGGCGACAAGCAGCGACATGAACTCAGCCCAAAATGTGATCTTGATGAAAGAGATGGAACAATACTGTTTACAGTTGGCCAAGAGGAAAGAATACGTTGGGATTTTCACAACAAATACAAGCCCACTTACGCAGGTAACAATTTCGAAACTTAACAAGATTAATCGTTACACTGTAAACCAATATCGAATTGATCCCAGTGTTTTCAATTCGAAACCATACACTTCGTTTTACACCTGGTGTAATTGAAAAGATAACGTACTTAAATAAACTGTTCCTCGATTGTTCCTCTTCGCCCTTAATTTCGAATGTTTGAAGACGCTACCGGAATTCTTTCAGATTTTTTCAAAGGCTTTTACCCCCTTAAAATCCATGTGGTCAATATGACTTCCGTTTACGAAGTAAATCAAAAACATTTACAGCGTGATCGATCAAAGGGTTAATGTATGAACTCCTTTGACTGCGGCGCGATATTTGCATGATTCGATGATTAAAAATGCGCCCGTAGCTTGCGCGAGCGAAACGGTTACTTGTGACTAAATTAATCCGAAGTTTAAGACGATAAAATGTTCGATTACCGTTAGTTTGAATCTCCGAATATCGTTGGGAAATGATAAGTTAGAAGATTAATCTGCATACGTTGTATTATACGAAATATCGTACATACTCGACGCGTATTAGTTTTTATCGAATCGTAATAAGACCTATTTAAGTTTCTAATTATTATTTTACGTTACAGCAACTCGGAATAGACGTGTTCGGATACGAAACGATGTTAACTTACCAAGTGAACAGGTACAGTGCCGCGGATGGTACGAAGCCCTTTGCAAAAGCACCAGACAGCCAACTGGCAATTTGTTCGTTAAAAATGATCACCTAACGTCCTCTGTAAACGTACCGGAAACGTTAGCGACTCGAATTATGCGAGGGCGCGAATCGTCGCTGCCATTCGTAGCAATAAAATTAATAAGCATGTATATTGATATAGGATAGCAAACGACTATAAGTCCTAATTTATTTTAATCGTATAAATTACTCTATGTTTCGTATATTTTACGAAGCAATCATCGTTACTGTAATTGTTTCGTGTAGTTTTTGTATACGTCTTATGATAATATTGGGTGAATGCAAAAGTTTTGATGGATTTGCTGTGCAATTCGTTTATTATATTGGGTTGTAACTAGACATCATAACTGTTATAAGACAAACGTTAGAAGTTATGGTACAAGTGTTAGTATCTCTAATTAAACTAATTTAGTTACGAGTAACATTATAGATGATTAGACATTCTTCCGGTTACCGGTAACCAATACAAAATGACTGGAGTATTATTTTGCTTATCGGTAATCATTATCAATAGCCAGAATTTCATTTTCGTTACCATTCGCTGATATGGGGGACAAATATATATTGTATAGATATATATAACTGCTATCATTAACTTGTGCTGTCGGCGAATACTATTGCTAGTAATGTTAATAACAATTGATCGATGACCAAATTAACCGAAATAAAATTCTGGTCACTGATAGTCTTTATCAATAGCCAAAATGAAATTTCGGTCGTCGATAATGGTTACTAGCATCCAAATGAAAATTCTAATAAACTATAATCGTTATTCGTATTGGGAACAATTAAATTTCAATATTTCTTAATTGTTTAATTTTTCGGGAAACTTCTATGAAATGTAATGATGATTGGCTACCAAATAGATAAAAATTAATTTTTACTTAACGATTTTATTCGAAAAAATATTTCAAATAACTGTTACATTAAATCTCTGGTTGCAACATAAATCCGTCCCGTTTTCCTAGAACGTTTTACAAGTCCCAGAAATTCTGTAAGAGAGAAATGCTTAAACTACCAGAAAAGTAGAAAAAAGATCGTCAATTAAAGGAGCACGTGCAAAACTGAGTAAATTTACTTTTGAATTTGCAAACGAACGATCTTAAAAATACTAATGAAACGAGACGAATATATTACAACCAAATAGGAAATGCAAATTCTCGAACTTCGACGGAAGAGATTGCTCTACGGAGACAATAAAAGTTGAGCCTATTTAATCGATTAAATAAATCATTTCTAACAAATTAACATACTCAACTTCTTTATAGCAAAATCCATCGAAATTTGTGCACACGCCTAGTATACTGACAACATTGGAACGTATAATCGCATTATTTGCGAGAAATTGTAAATACTTTTGTACATAGGATAGTATAAATACGATAGGTGATTTCTTGACTGTTTTAAACAAGAACATTGAATGTTACCGTATGTATTCTACGACGAAAATTGAGATGTTTAAAACGATTATTAAATGGCGACATTGTGACATTAGAAAAATTCAGACGTTAGAGTTAATATACATATATATGTAGGTTATATAAATAACGATAATGTATAGAATAAGTAAATTGTTGAGCAACACAATAAAAGGAGTTCGTATTACCTTCGATATCTCACTTTGAACCGCCCATATTCAGTTGAGCACACGAGTAACATTGCAACGATTCGCGAATATTCACTATTCATTGTAAACGGAATATTTTATCGCACGACAAACCAACGTCCGCGCACTTCGAAAATTTCAAACCGAACTGATTCAAAATTTTTTTCAAATATCTCTAATTGCGTATTTGCCCGCAGGGGGGCAGCATATAACGACTTTAGTAGCATACTTTTGTACCAAACCTAACCTTAAAAAATGTCAAACTTCACACGCTAATTTCCATCTATACATATGCAGCGTAATCATTTGCAGCCAAATATAATAATGATATATTATCCCAATCGTTTGACAGAAACGAACTCTTGATACGGTGTTTGATCATGTTATTTTGACGTGTTCATCTGTCTGTATCGCGTTTTTCTTAAATGGCTCCTCTTACGGATTTACTCTCGTGTAGCATAATCGAGAAAGATTCTAACGGTGATATATTATGGACGTGGTCTTATCCGATAGTTTCGGAATCGCAGAAAACGGTTGTTGCTCGAAAATGCAATCTACAGCTCGAGCATAACACTCCTCAGGTGTTTGTATTTTCTAGACACAAATACGATTGGTTTTACATACACTGCAGCGAAGTATTCGATTCGGATAAATTGCCAAAAGTGAAGCAGTTCGCATTGATTTTATTCGCCAAAGATTTTAATCCGAGAAAATACGAAGTCCTCTCGCGAGTCCTTAGCAAAATGTATTGCAAGACCGGCAAGCCAACAGAAATATTACAATTGTATCTTTCTGTATTTACCAAAGGATCATGCTCTACCCAAGAAAATGGAACATTTGTCTCTGATGAGTTCAATAGTCATTCTTCAACTGTAAACACAAATGTCAGAGAAATGATCAAAACTTTTGAGTTGGAAACAATATTGATATACACAGCTCTTCTTCTCAAAAAAAGAATAATAGTCTATCATCACAGTTTGGAGCAACTTCTGAAATGGATTGGAATATTTCCTGTATTAATGAAACATCGCAAAGTCACTGATAATTTGTTTCCTTGGATTGATTTGATTGACAATGAACTAGTAGCAGTAAAGGTATATAGGTCAGATATTACATCTAATTATTTAAAATTAGCAGAAAGAGTCACACAAGCAAATGTTTTGCAGGGATATTCACATTACATTGCAGGCTGTAGGAACAGCTCTATTTCATCCAGAACAGATCTGTTTGATTTGCTTGTAAATATTCCAGCCAGAGAAATTACAGTTGCTTCTCATGCAAAAGGTAAAAAAAAATGTTCATTTTTGTAGGTATGTTATGTAAATAACATCTTCCTTTCTGCTTTAGAAAGTTTAACAATGACGAAAACACACAAAGAAATAGCTCTGTTTATGATTCAATTGAGTGCAAATCAGTCGTACACAGAAGCTCAAATAATATCCGAAATAAATGACAAAACTCAAGATCTGTTGAATCAATTGAAATCTTTAGCCGTGGTTCAAGGACCGGATGGAAGGAAAATGGTGTCCGCGGAAACATTGAAAGAGAAAAATTTGCCGCCGGCAGTAGAGAATTTTTTAATCAACTTAGCTGTTGCAGAAAACTTGTTTTTACTATAATTTTGTATACTTGTATATGTAAATATATTCATTTTACCGTAATGTATTTAAATAAATGAAATTATTCTATCGAAACACCAGTATGCTATAATTTTAATACAGGAACTAAAAAATTCAAATTCGGCGTCCATAGGTCATTCGATTGAAAGGTAGTAGCGTTGAAAATGGTCCTTTACGACATCTAGTGCCAAGCCCACTTGCTATTCTTATTCGCGCACGGTCAAAACCAGCGAAATATCCGAGATAAGGATTTATCGTTAACAAAATAAAAACAATAAACTGATTTCGAATTTTTGTACGTTAGTTTGACTATCCGTGTGAATGATTTTCGGAACGTTTGGGATCGAGATTGATTGATTTGACTTACATATTACGGGAAGCCATTTTTCCGTAGTGGCTGCCTTTCATCCGGTACACGCGGTCGAGGTCCGTCGTGACAAACGTCGTTGTAGTGAAAAAAGTAAATCCTGGATTTTCCACGTAAATTCACCGGATTTCACAATAGCGTGTATGGTGTGAAATTAACTATACTCGTGCAAAAAAATGGCGCGATATGGACAGAGACCTGAAAATGCTCTAAAAAGAGCAAATGGTATGTATACTACTCCGTAACCAGATATGACATGGCCGATGGCTATTTAATCTAGACTCCAAAATTTCTTTCGCTCCGTTTGCTCCGATATTTCATACTCCGCATTAACCGTTTCGACCACATGTCTTCGTAATACCGATTAAACGTCGCTAATGGCGTTTCCTACTTGTCGTATAACGTCCAAATCGCCTATACTCACGTCTGTCTGATTTTTTTCAAATATTAATTTTGCTCAACCATATGCACCTACAACGGTATAACCGTGAGAGATATCTTGAAAAATGAGCACACCGTATTAATTACTTGTTGCAAACTGAGCATAATGTTTGCCCATTTTGGGTGCAACATTTTGTGGAGCAAAGAAGTATCTTGTTATATTTAATACAATTGTATACCACATGTTTTTTTCACACGAATAACGTAAGCTTGTGTTACTTTCTCTTTTTCGAACGCTATATAAGTCTGTCTTTCGAAATTTTTTTTTTTTTTGGGTTACTAACATTGAACTGACTTTGACAGTACCGCTACCTATTTATTTATTCTGTTACATAAACTCTAGGTATATATCATAACACAATTAATAAGAGTGTCATTATTGAATGTTGTGGACCTAGATAATCTGGGTATTTTTCAGGTAACTTGAAAGACATGTTTCTCTTTGTTTGGCAGAATTCATCGAAGTAGGTAAACCGGCCAGAGCATTAGATACCTTGCAAGAAGTCTTCCGAAATAAAAAATGGACGTACAATTGGTCAGAGTCGGTCTTAGAACCGATAATGTTCAAATACCTAGACCTTTGCGTAGAACTAAAAAAATCGCATATAGCAAAGGAGGGCCTATTTCAATATCGAAATATGTTCCAATCTGTAAATGTTGGAAGTTTAGAAAACGTGATACGCGGATATTTGCGTATGGCGGAAGAAAAAACGAATCAAGCACGAAAACAGAGCCAACAAGCTGTTATAGATATAGATGATCTCGATAATTTAGCTACACCCGAAAGTATTCTATTATCGGCGGTCAGCGGCGAAGATGCGCAAGATCGCAGCGATCGCACTATCTTAACGCCATGGGTGAAATTCCTATGGGAATCCTATTGCCAGTGCTTGGAATTACTAAGAACTAACGCTCACGTTGAAACGCTGTATCACGATATCGCGCGCATGGCCTTCCAATTTTGTCTTGAATACAATCGTAAGACTGAATTTCGTAAATTATGTGAGAAATTGCGGAAACATTTAGAGGAAATTTGTAAATTACCGGCACTCGTCTCGAACGTTTCGATGAACCGAGCCGAGACGCAGCAGCTAAACTTGGAAACGCGACTGAATCAGCTTGATTCTGCAATACAAATGGAGCTGTGGCAGGAGGCATTCAAATCCTCCGAAGATGTACACGGTATGATGAATCTATCTAAGAAGCTTCCAGTACCAAAAACCATGGCCAATTATTACCAAAAATTGGCCATGGTTTTCTGGAAGGCGGGCAACTATCTTTTCCATGCTGCCGCGTTGTTTAAATTGCTGCAGCTCTCCCGTGAAATGAAAAAGAACATGTCTTTGGAGGAGCAGCAGAGGATGGCCAATCGCGTATTATTGGCCACCCTATCTATTCCACTGCCATCGGCTCATCCCGAATTTGATCGTTTTATCGAAACCGACAAGAGTCCATTAGAAAAAGCTCAAAAGCTGGCGACACTGTTAGGGCTCACCCAGCCGCCAACCAGAGTCTCTCTACTTAAAGATATCGTTCGTTTGAATATCGTTAATTTAGCGTCGCCGCAATTGCAAGAATTGTACTCGTGGCTAGAGGTAGAGTTCCATCCTCTGGAGCTTTGCAGCCGGGTAGATTCGGTTATACAGACGCTACAGGCGGACGAAAACAGTCCTTTGATTCAGTATATTCCAGCTTTGCAAGACGTTACTCTCGTACGTCTGGTTCATCAAATATCGCAAGTTTATCAGACCATACAATTCGCTAGACTTTTGGAACTCGCCAAATTCACGACGGACTTCCATTTGGAACGTCTGTTGGTAGATTGTGTAAGATACAACGACATGCAAATAAGAATAAATCACGGAAAGAAATGCGTACATTTCGGAGTAGATTTATCGGAAGCTCAACGGGAAGACCATCCCGACGGTCCCATGTTACAAGCAATGCCTTCTGAACAAATCCGTTGTCAGCTTGTAAATATGGCCACCGTATTGCATCGCTCGATTAATATCATTAATCCAACTAAGAGGAAGATGGAACGAGAGAAATTGCGCACCGTTTTGGTGGGTCATTACCACGAGACCAAGATGAAGGAGCACCAAAGGATCTTAGGAAGACACAAGATCATAGAAGAGAGGAAGGAGTACATCGAGCACATCAACACCGTCCGCGAGGAAGAGGAGATGCGTAGGCAAGAGGAGCTGCAGAGACAACAAATACTGGCCGAGCAGAAGAGACTGGAACAGGAAAGGGAAGAACGCGAGAGGAAACGGCAACAGAGCGAGATCCAACAAATCAAGGATCGTCACCTGAAGGAAAAGATGCAACAGATATCTCAAACTAGTCACGGCCAGAAGGTGCTGAAGAAATTGGACGAGGATGAGATCAAGAAGTTAGACGCGGAACAGATCGCGGCCCGCGAAGCCGAGGAATTGCAGAAGGAACGCAGGGAAATGCAACAAAAGTTGAAGTCTCAGGAGAAGAAGATCGATTACCTGGAACGCGCCAAACGTTTAGAGGAAATACCGCTACTAGAAAAAGCGGTCGAAGAGAAGATGGAGTTGGCGAAGCAGCGTTGGGAGCAACAAGAAGCCGAGCGAATCGCCGCGGCGATCGAGGAAAGGCAGCAGGCTGTCGCTACTCGTGAACGCATGGCGAGGATGAAGGAGGATCACGATATCTTCCTAGCGAAGATTCTGGCCGAACGCAAGAGTATTTATATGGAGAAACTGAAGGAGTTCGAGAAGATATTGAACGAGGAACGAGCCAGCAGATTGTTGAAGCGCAAGATGGAACGTAAGGCCGAGCGCAAGACCAAATGGGAGAACGAACGAGCCGAAGCCCTCGAGAGAAGACGCTTGGAGGAATTGCGTGTCAAGCAGGAGGAAGAAAAACGGCGTATGGAAGAAGAAAGAGCGAAGAGGGAAGAGGAAGAGAGAGTACGACGCGCCGAGGAAGACGCGAAGGAAGCTGAGCGTTTAGCCAAGATTGAGAAACAGGCAGAGATCACTAGAGCTAGGGAGGCCGAGATAGAACGTAAACTGGAAGAAGAGAGACAGAGAGAAAGGGAGATGATGTCGGACATGTGGAGGCGCGGCGGAGAACAACGCCATCGTATGCCAGAAAAGCCGGGTACGTGTTTATATCTTTTCTTTGTCTCGCTGGTCTGTTGTTAACACTGTAATTGTTTGTCTTTTTATTTGCATTATAGTTGAAATGTCATGGCGTCGTTCTATTGATACAAAGGACGATGGAATTAAAGAGGAATCTACTCGTTGGAGGAGACGCGAGACTAGAGAGATAGATGAGAAATCGAAATGGCGAAAGGATGACGATAAACCGAGGAAAGATACCATTGAGAAATGGAGGAAAGATGACTACGAGAAGGATGATAATATGCGGGATAGAGACCGGATAGACAAGGATCGTGGAATGGATGGTCGTTCGGTAAGCATAAATAGTAAGAAATAGACTGCGGATCTTTATATGAGAAGTTTACTTACGCGAAGAGGTACAAGATTCGCACACTATTCTCTATAAAAACTAATCTCTATCTAGGTTCCGTTGCTTCGGTCGGGTTTTTGAAAATGTGAATTTGCATAAAAATCCGCAGCGATAAAAGAACGTTGTTAACGAACTAGAAATAAAAAATATATTTTAAATGTTTAATTTTATAGATGCGAGATATTCCACGTGACCCGATATCCGATGGACCGCGTAGTCGCGGCAGAATGTCCGATCGTCGTGGTGGTGGTGGCGGTGGTGAACGTGGTGGCGGTGGTGAACGTGGTGGCGGCGGTGAACGTGGTGGCGGCGGTGAACGTGGTGGCGGCGGCGGTCATCGTCGCGAGGATTCCATGCGTAACCCTAGCAGTCAAAATTGGCGAGAAAAGAACGACACTATACAAAATTCGCCTAGAGATTTACCAAGACGCGATGAAAAGTAAGCATTTTATATTATGATAAAAGAGTGTTTAACCCTTTCACGACGGCGGAACTTACCATCGGTACGCCGCTAACGAACGGGTCGCCGTACCATTAGTGCATACCGTACACGTTAAGAGTGTCTCGCGTTTTTTGGAGCTCCCAGTGTGCCCATGTAAAATCTTAGTGGATTCCATTGAAACAGCAGATAACTGAAGGATGTATCGTTACCGTCGCTAGCAAATACGACGCGCTTACCGGATGCCGGATGCAACCGGCGCTAACCAATGCGACGCACTAAGTGGATGCTGGATATAACCGGCGCTAGCTAGTAAGAAGCGTTAAGTGGATGTCGGATATTATTTTTTAACCGGTGCTAGTCGCGAAAGGGTTAAAAAATAATGATGTGAAAAATAGTAATGTAATTGTTTACTTAACAGACGAGACGACGCTAAAGATGACAGACTTCCACCGAAACACGATGAGAGAAGACGACCACTAGAGGACGATGGTTGGTCACAGGTGAGCCGGCGTTAACATAGGACTCGGCAGCTACCTATAGAAGCAACGTTTATTAATCTTCGAGAACAGTGCATAATACGCAGTTAAACTTTCGCCTGAAACTACTGATGGGCCCAACTCTACTGTTTTGTGCACCGCTTCATTTCTCTTCGAACATACTCATAATAACAGGAAAAATAAGCACAAAGATCAATGGGGTCGTAGCCAATTCACATTGCGTAAATAGAAGAACAAAATGCAATTATTAACCGACGACGACAAGATTGAGTTTTTTTTATGATTTTTCTTAAAAACGTGCAACAACAATATTTCTAAATCGACCACACGCTGCGTTACATGTATTAGACTTGTAAAAAAAGAAGCAAACGAAATAAGCAAGAAAAAGCTCAGGCACAGTATACATATGAAATATGAATCAATGTACAGAGCAGAAGGGATGGTGAATTGTATGAGTGGTAACGATATTGAATTGGCTAGGCAAAACTTAATGGCAGAGGTTGAAAGTCTCAAAACGTTAATAAAGTTCTCTTGTATCCTAATTCTTACTTTAACTTTTTTTTTATATAAAACCGGTATACATCGCGTGATACCTTTTCCTTGGAAAGAAGACGGAAACAAAAAAAAAAAAAATAAAGAACGATCGTGTAACTTTGATAGATCTATAATAATCTTCCACATACACACAACCGAGGCAACGATTTTTAGCTTGTACGATAACGCATCCGAGTTTTGAGACAAACGTAAAAACAGACCTCCTTATCATGGTATAAACGAAGGATCTAGGCATCTTATCTGTATTGTCTTTTTAATTGTTTTATTACATTTATGATATAGTTAATAATTAAGATACTACGTAATAAATAAATCACTACAGAGTATCAAACTCCGTTTCTATTTACATCCTATGAAACTTAATAAACAACAGGTTCGTGAGACCTTGAAATAATTCGACTTGTTCTTTCGTTGTTGTACAAGCGACAAGTGGATAAAAACCATGCACACGAGCTATTCAGCAATACATGATCTATTTTCTTCTTTTCTCGTTCACCTAAAAGGCATAAAGTTTCCTATCCGTATTACAAAACGATGAAAAATTAATTTAAGATGTAATAAATGTACAGTGGATAAGAAATAGTGGAAACATCTAAAATAATAAATCAATCAACGTGCTTCGGTGACGCGAAGTGAAACATACTATTATTGTAGTAGAACAAAAGATGATTTATACCTGCAACGAGATACTTCTCGAAAGTATTACATGGAAACGTAGTTCAAGATCATATACATCTAGTGTACACTTTGTCACACGCGTTTTAAACTGTTCAAAATGTTTCGGATCACGCGATACTACGGTGCAAGTCCATAATTCTGGCGCAGAAACGATCAATTACACGGCCTCGTTTCCATTCATGATAATTTCAGCGGTCGAAAAAGTCCGCGGCTACATTTTTCAAGCCAAAAACATTCAACCGGGAACTGCATATTCATATCGAGCAATTAACTTCGAACCGAATTTTCCAAATTGTACTCTTTCCATTTTCGATAAAACTAAATCGGCAATCCCACTAACGTGTCCCCATTTCCTTCTTTCTTCTCTCTTTTCAAAGTTACAATGCTAAGTCTGTTAACAAACATCTAGGAACTTGTCGTTTCTCGAATAGCAGACGTGTATCGCAGTCTCTCATTTCTGCTTAATCGACTCCCTGTTGCTGCCTCGACGCGCGCCAACAGAATGCGAGCACTACTCTTATGTAATTTTTATAATGGGTCTCTTCTCCCTTTGAGTCCTGGTCTCGAGAGTCGCGAGATTCAATACAGCATTATTGCCGCGGCGGTCTTTTCCTCCAGTGCCGGAATTGTCTCCAGTCGTTCGATCTTGTCTCGTCCCGAGCCCCAACCCACCAATGCTATGCTGATTAAATGCACCACACCTGCACACACGACGAGCCTGAAACAATGCAACAAAGGATCAACCTGAGAATGAATCTTAACGCGTTCACCGTCCCGGGCATCGCGTATGATATACGTACAGTTAGTCGCAAAAGTATGCATACGCACTTCTAAATAGCGAATATTTAGAAAAGTATAAGAATTTCGACAAATTTGAGAACATCAATTTGCGACTGACTGTACAAGTATACAAGGTGAGTCAATAAAAACACTATAACTATAAATAACGAGTTATTTCAGATAGCAGGTTCTTGCTGACTCGTCCCGTATATTATCAACGTTGAATGAACGTTCTTCGGCGTATATACGTGAAATAAAACTTGATAAACATATTAACAGACCTTTTATGGGAAATTTAATTTGACAAAAAATTGCAAATTGCACGCGATGTTGAAAGATATATAAAATATCTCAACTAGCAAGGTCCCATTTTTCCCGTTATCGCTGTAGCTATGGTTTGAAACTACCAACACACATTTCTAGCTGCACGATATTATCATTCGTAGTACTCTAAGATGCCAAATTCTGGACATACATAAGTACACGTACGAAGCACTCGCAGGATTAATAAAATATGGTTGTTTATTTATTTCGGCTCCGTCAGATGTTTTCGCCAAACGCATAATGCATACATATATGCGGCGGTAGTTCTCAAAGCGTTAATTGTGCTTGTAAAAGTACGGAATTGCATGAAAATGCGCAGTCCGTTTATTAATAAAATCTACTTATCGTATACCCTAGCCTACCCTATAAACGAAAATGGCACGTACGATGTTGGAATTGCAGCGCATTCTATATACAAATAAGGAGACGAATGCGGATTTTATCGTACGCGTTAACGACGGCTGTACGAAAGGCGTGGTCAGTGAACGTGTTAAAGACACCTTTGCAAATCTGATCAATTCTCTATATCCCGGTTCGAATGTCGCGAGCTTTTATTAACCGAGAAAGAAACGATATTAAAACCCGTTGATTATCGTAATAACGTATAAGGATTTAGCTTTCCATCGGAATGGATTTCAAGGATTTAAAGTGAACACGGTATTTCAGCTGGATAGAAGCTAAAAGTTCCACGATTTGAATGGCGCCTCTCATACTCACTATGCCTGATTTGAAAAGGCTGGGAGCTGTACTGGAAATCGAAAAGGCGTCTACGGTATCGGATGGTGGACACAAAAGTTGCCAACAAACCAGGCAGACGCGAGTTTTTGTTACCGTAAATGCATCCTTGCGATCGGGCGGAAGAATGAAGGGTCTCTTACCAAAATGAATAACCAAGCTCGGCGGAACCTTCGCTGGTCCACATATTATCGATGTCCTCCTTTGGAAGCACATTAAAGTATAGCTTCGTGTAATACTGCGCCAGCCAAGTACTCGTGCTCGCCATGCACATCAACACTGCAACCAACAGCAATTAGATCAGTACTATAAATAATTCATATATTTTTTTTTTTCTTTTGTAACCCTATAAAAAGTAATCGACTCTTTCAGTCCTATCGTATATTTAACCCTTTTGCTTTGGAATTGAAAACTAAAAGCGTATATTAATGGTAGTAGCATTTATTAATATAAAACTAATAGGTACAAATATTTGGATATTCTAGTCTAATTGTATCGTAATATTGATATACGACTGATACCAGAAATTATGTTGCGCTGTAGGAAAAATATACATAGTAGCGAAAGAGTTAATAAGTTTAGCTCTGTAATTTGTGTCACAAATGTGACTCGTTAGTGTAAGCCAAGGGGTTAGTTACCAAAGTTAATTGGCAAAATTTCTTCAGCGCCTATTGACGCCGATAACAATGAAAGGGTTAACTAATATATCTTCTATTTATCTTTTTCGATCAATTTCGTTTAATATTCGAATTTGAAAAGATATTTGCGATTCTTTTCTTGTACTTACGCGTTAAAACATTGATGAAATATACTCCAGGATCTGAGAGGATCTTGGATCTAGGGGAGGTGGCTGTGTTCAAAACGGCGAGAAGAGCAGCGAGGCCCGCGGTGATAAGTGCAGCGGAGGTCGTGGTTAAAGTGCTGATCCATAGCCCCCAGGACATCACTGTTGGGTCTTGCTTGATCATCTGAGGCACTGGAATGAGACAAACGATTATTTTATGCTATAACTTTAATAACAGTGTTTCTGCCTTCTTAGTGCCTCGGCAGTAAAGATGAATGATCCAAGTCTCATTATCTCGCGTTTATGTTTCAGTAATTTACATCTAAACTTTGAGATATCCCCGAGAATGTTTCTAACTTTTAATTCAAAAGACCACGGAAAATATAAATTATACGTGTAACTCGACTCGGAGTTAACAAAGTTGATCAAATTAAATCAACCCGGAGCTAAAAGCAAACCGTTCGAAAATTCTAACATTTCAACAACGATATAGTTCGAGATAAGCCGCTTTTATTATTATCATTAAACAACATTACAGTGGCATATTATTAATATAGCCTGTGCTCTTTGGTATCGTTTGAGAAAAAATTCCATCCGCTTGAAGGGGTACACTTTTTCAAAGTAAATCGAATCGTACGCTAGATTGGCCTGCAAACTGAAGTTATCGTAGCGCGTAATGAATAATTAAGCGTGCAGTAAATACTCTTACTTTGGCTAGTTCAAGTTATATTGCATCGCAAATAACGGACTATTTAATTAGCTCCAGGCGAGGTTCTCAGCGAATCGCCAAGTTAACAGCTTGCTGTCCACGAAAGGACATCCGAGGAATTTCTCAAGAGCTACGCCTTTCCTTCTCTTCGCCGTCCACCGGCCATTTATTTAGTTCCGACATCCGAAATGCCTCTCTTTTGCCTTCGTAACGAACGTATCTCGCTTTTCTGTTCCGTTTCTCCAGAATTCTGCAATTTTGCCATTTTACATGACTTTCAATATTTCAAAATATTGAACGCAAAGGTGTCCACGCGTTATTGGAACACGCCGAAAGTTCTTGCGTATAAGACGATATCGGAAATCCTTTCTGGCTGTTTGCTGAACTCGAGGATCTTCCTCTCTTCAATTTCGACGGAATGAATTTAGCTCCGCTCATTTTTGATACAAATATTTTCAGTATTACGGCTTTTTTAATTTTCCCCAATCACGAATTAAGGAAAGGTAGAATTTCGGATTCTTACAATTAGTCGCAAAACTATTTGCACACGTTACGTATCAGTAAAGAAGATAATAACTCGGAATTTATTTGCAACATTAATGAGAAGATTAGTTTAATAAGATTACGTAGCATTAGTTTTAAATATGTATTATACATTAATGAATAACGAACGGGGAGGAGATTTTTTAATCGGTTCAGGTGGTTGGATGCTCTTACGAGCAACTGTATACGAAAGTAGTTTATCCGAAGAAGTCCTTTACGTAAAAAGTCTCAAGGTTGCTGACCTAAAGCTAAAAAATAGAAAAGTACATACACGCGTTGACCAACTACAGGATAGGCTATCCATTTATAGACAGAACAAGACAACGATAGGAATTGTAATAAATAAATAGGAATTGCAAGTCTTTAAAATGATAGGAATTGTAACGAAATATTGCGCGACGCACGTGTCTTCGATATAATTCGAAATAATCCGTAAACTCCAGGTCCATGATAATGTGGATAGAAGTGTATATTCATAAAATTTGTACGTCTATCGTTTAATCCTCTATAATTTCCGAATTCAATTTACGTTTCCGATGGCATTATAGAACGTTAACTTTACCAACTTTGACGGTCGAATTGAATACAATTCTTAATACAACCGTCCTAAATCGTACGAGGCGCGAGAAAGAACTTCTGCTTTTTTGCACGCGTGGAATTTCAGTTCGAGATTTATGATGTTTCCTACAAACGAGTATTCTATCCTTAGCCAACGACGATAGTTGCCTACACCACTGTGACCACGCCAGCGAAGTACCAAACTTTATAACAAGAAGAGAAAGATAGTCGCGAGTTTGAAGTTATAAGTATACGCTTAAATGAAAGCATGGAAATACGATATGGGGGACTTTCATTGGCCGCGAAAGTTTTCCAAGAAAAGGGATTTTAATGTTCCCCGTGGTCAGCATCGAGAGAGCCAGTCGATGATACGAGGTAGCCGAGCACGAGAAAGTCGACCACGAGGCACGGTTGTGGATTTTTGCACGCCGAGAAACCAGTTTCTGCTCCTATTGTTACAACCGTCGCGGCTGCTCTCGCGCACGGAATCTTTCCCTCGGGCCCCTTTTCTTTATTCAACCGCTTCTTCTTGCCCGCGCCTCTGTGCGTGGGTGTCGCAAAACTTTTTGTCGCTGATGAAATCTCCGACCAGGCAGGAATTAAAAGCGAACTCGACACGTTTCCAAACTCTCGGCTGCTATTAAGTAACCCTACAAGCTCCGGTGAAACTGAATTATTAATCGCTAGATTGCGGATGTTTATGCAAATTTCACGTATCGGCGGTTAAACTATTATACTTATTTTTAAGGCGATTAACGACACGATAGGATGTTTGGAAAAAATACGTAACGATGGAGAAATAAATCTTCGTTCGCACTATTTGCAGAAGATCTCCAAAGATTATTCGAAAACACAGTACCCTATTGTAACTTTATACGATTTTAATAAATAGTTACTAATGGATCATTTTGATCGCCATGGTAGTTCTAATGTTGAGTAAAATTGAAAGAGGAGACTTTAAATAGCGGCTTATTTCACCCTATAAGATAGCTGGCCCATTTATTATCGGATAACGAATACATTTCTTAAAAATGAAACAAGAAGCATGCAGCAATTAAATTAATATACTTTTTTTTAATAAGCTTTACGTATTTATTTACAAATGCAAATAGAAGGGGTTGCAGTAACTTTTGTTTCTTGTTTAATTTTGATGAAATATTTTCATTGTCCGGTAATTGGGGTTGAGTATGGTAATTAGGCTAGTTACCCTACAAAAGGTTTACTTCTACTTTACTTTAAATATTTTTATATAGCATATAGATTCTGTTCTTTGTTGCAAATTTAAATTTGCCATAAACGCATAAAGATACGAAGTCCATTAATCATAGCGTGATGAAAAGTGTTCCCCTTTTTATTAAAATAGTAGAATTGAGAATTCGATTACTACTAATATCAGTAATAAACGAAGCCTTCGAAGTACCCTTCCAAATATTCACAATCAACTAAAGTAATAAGAATTAATTCGATCCAAGTGAATCCAGTACATAACAATAATTAAATCGAGTTAGACATGTTCCATTGCGATCATGCGATAAATTTCTCCGTAGAATTCGCAAAAAAAAAAGAAAAAAAATGGAAAGATGAAAGAACCTTTCGCGTGCACAAAACGCGCGCGAATTTCACCGATTAACAGCTCGCGAAACCCTCCAACTACCTTGCAAAAGATCGACAATTGACAAGAATAAAATCCGTTCGATCCACTGCTCGAAATCCATCCGAAAAGTATTAAAAATCATATCGAGAGAACAATAACCCCTATACGGTTTCGTAATCGAACATAAAGACATGTGTTCGATTAAAAGGGACCGATCGCGTGCATCGAATGATTAATATTTTCCCTTCGATTAGCAACGAGCGTCGAGAAAGGGGAACAGTGGAGACACGGAATTAATAAACGATCGCGCTGATTTCACTGCGATACGCATACTAATTCGGATACAATAAAACGAATGGGCTATTATTGACCTCACGTTCGGAGGCTCGTAGGTACGTAACTGCGTGACGTTTGACGGTGCACGCCGATACGACTACACGTTACATACGTGATCGAAACCAGTACGTGGTCTTCGCGTGTCCCTTCGGGACCATACACCCTGGCTCGATGAAAGAGAAATGTTTCTCATGACGCGTGCCAACAATCCCATTGTTCTTATCGGAAAAGACAGCTGAATCCGATTCGACGGTGGCTCGCGATTCTAGCTGCTTTCACACACGGATACGCGGGAACAGTTGGCGAAGTTAACGGGGATCCTTTATGCTCCGATGCAAATTGGCCGGAGCAGGAATTTTCGACGAGCTTCATGTTCGACACTTCGCTGTTTGTGGGTCAAATTGCACGGTATAATTCATATTAGGCTGGCCAAAAAGTTACTGCCGTGTTTTAACCATTTGCGCTGGCAATTATTCAGCGAGTACCTATGATAAACCCATCTATGGCAAATTTGCAACGATTCGACGCTTGACATTATTTCTATAAAATTATTGCAATGATTTTTACAGTCGATGCGTAAAATGTACTCGTGGCAATTCTGAATTCACTGCGTATCTATTCGTTCGCAATATTGTACAGTTCATAGTAGATCTAATAATTAATAATCGACGCGTGTAATACGTTAGTCCCGCGCAAGTGGTCGAGGATGCGTAGAAACAAAACTTTGTTAAACAATGTATTTTAACAACATATTCGTTTGGGGATTACATCATGCGCGGGACACAAATAAAAATTGTGGCGGCTCTCAAAGAACTCGTCTAAGCAAATTCTATAAGCTTTCGGAGTCATCAATTCTCTTGCAATTGAAGAATCCGACAGCGTTGATATATTCTATCATTCACGCTAGATTTTCTTGGTTTGTATTGCATTTTTACGTTTACAGTGGTACTATAATGTATTGTATTTTAAAATGCATCGCATCTCGCCGATTATTAGCAAATGCAGCTGACTTCTGATACTTGCAATCCCTTCGATCGATAAAATTCGGTTCTCAACGCGGTTAACATTCGATATTTCGTCACCGACGAAGAAGTGTAAGCTGATAAACGATACACTGCTCGTCTGGAGTGAGAATTATTTGTAAGGAAAATTGCAACGCGATTGATATTCGACACTTGGTTGTCACTAGGTCAAACTGTTCGGCCAAGAGGGTCCAATTACCGGTCTTCTACATTCTCTAATTTCCATATGATCTGCGATCTGTACATTGAACTTCAAAGTCATCCAAACGTGCAATACGAAAGGTATAATACTTCCACTAGCGTTGTAAATTTCACAAACGTTACGAAACTCTAAAAGATCGGGGAATGTGTTGTTGCATCTAGTCACCTTTTATTTTATTAGATATACAATTATATTATTATATTAGATGGACAAATTAATTCAGAGACATTATCTTTAAAATCTTGGCATCTTTAACAATTCGAAATCGCTGCTTTTCTATTTTTCAAGCGACGATTTTTTCTTCATAAATGTGAGAATGCTGAAAACGTTGACTATTCAAACAATATTCTATTTCTTATCTATTCTATTTTTTTGCAAATAAATGTTAAATCTTGTGAAATCCCAATCATTCAGAATTAATTTGTACACTTAATATTTCTTGCAAGGTAATCGTTCATCTCCAATACCATTCGAACGATATATAAAAGTTAATTGACTTATGTTAGATGGAACAATCTGTATATTAAAACCTAGTAAAGGAAATAATTTCGTGACAAATTTTACGTTTCGATAGATGAAATTCTTTATGGATGACCTGATTATCTTCCAAGAATATTCTCCCATTTTCATCAGCCACCCGATCTATATATCAGACTTCTGTGTGGATCGAGACCGGAATATGAAGTTCTTGTTAGACGGTCAAAATTTTGGGAGGGAACAGAAGCTGAGCAGGAGAAAATACCGTCTTCCTAGATCGAGAATGCAATATAGGTTGCTTGGAGAAAAACGAATATCTCGGTAGGGGTAGGAAATGCAACGAAGAAATTGGTTCTGCGGATCCACCAATACCAAGCTTCTGCACAGGAAAAAAAAGGAATCAAAATTCCTGGTAGTAGATGTAACAAGATAAAAAAATTCTTTCCTATTCTTCCCAATGGTTTACAATAATTCGATGTCGTCCTACACTATCGTGTCCTAACAAAATAATCTAACGTAAAAGTACATTTCATTGCGGATCACAGTGGCTACCGAAAAGAATATTATTTAACGCAGATACCAAGCAAGTCAGATATACAAAGAAATTAATAACAATGATTGCTATCTTTTTATTCGCATCCATTTCCTAATCAATTTTCTGTAGTTGAATTGGATCAAATCTTTATGAATCGTAAGAATTTGATTAACCCTTTATAGTTGAATTCGATCCAATCTTTATGAATTGTACAAATTTAATTAACTATGTATCGATGGGCAAGTTGATCACCGCAGAATGGTGGCTCGTTAAAGAGGCTGCATTTTTTAAAAAGAATTAAGTAACTGTATCGTATACGTATATACATAGCGTTTGAAAAGAGAATCTTTTTAAATTAACAGGTGTATGCAAAGAGTTTTAGTCTTGGCTTGATAATTTTATTGCCTCCGAACTAATTTCATTCTTTTGCGACGCAATTCGAAACCCGGCTGAGAGTCATACGAAATAAAGGAAAATAGTTTAAGATTAGCTCGTAATACTTATATTATACAGCAATAAAGATTAACATTTTTGCGTACACCTAATATATTTCTACGTGTAAGCATTGATTTTTATCGTGCTTTAAAGCCAGGAACTTTTATTAACTTTTTTTAGCGTTTGTGCGGTCAGACGTTTTAAAGTTTGAACAAGAGCGGCTCGTATATACGTGACGGTCCTGTCAATTCAACTCCTTTTGATTTTTCAACCAATTTTGAACTCCAAGTTCTACTGAAATCTGGGGCTTTACTATGGCACATAAAATATTGTTGCATTAACACGTTCAAAGCTGTGACGTTTCTAACGGGGTGAAATCGGCGTGGAAGTTTTATCCGCTCGTAGTACCACATCAAGTGTCGACATTGATTGATGCCCAAGCAATACTTCTGTGTCGACCTCCGCCATTCTGTGTCTTAAAGCACCGTGAAGGCTGTACTTGTTAAAAAATAAATTACTCCAACAATTATCATTAACTTCCGTTCGTTTCTTCATTTGTAACTGTCGCAATGCTGTGCGACCTATCCGATTCTAACTAGAATTAGAATTACACTGCGAATCCTTATGCATTTGCAAGAAATATTTGAAGAAGTAAAAAAAGGTACAGAATGCAAATAGCATTTAAAAGTACAGAAAATATCGATAGTGAAATATAAATTGTAATATTTAAAAGATGAATCAATTCCCCATTTAGATCCGGTTTCTTTAATTTTATTTGCCAAAATCTGAATTTGCACAAAGATTCGCAACCCGATTACAACGAACTACGCGAAACAATTAGAGGATCACAGCTTCGAAGTGTTCAATATTGCTAACTTATTTTCGACGACAAGAGAGAAAGGAATATGCTTATAATTGTATTATATATTATATTATTTATTTTATATTTTGCGTTATTCGTTTCGTGTTATAAACCAAAATAACGCATTGCTAATTATTATCGGTTCCGGTCGCAAACGCGTATTAAAATACACGCGACACGCGCAACGTTATCCGGAAGAATTAAAAATCCATACAGCTTAATTACACGAGTGGACGTGTAATAGGGATCTCTGCTAATTATAATTGTTTCGTGCTGCGTGATTCTATCTAATGTCAGCTGTTCGCTAAACGAAAAGGAACTGTCAAATAAAAGAGCCACGTACGTCGAGCCAACGCGGGTACATTCCATAAGAAGGTACGGCTTCTACCGAGGCAACTTTTTGCAACTGGTCTTCCGCGAAAATTATGCCGCGACCGAAGTGCGTGAGACGAACCGTTATACGCGGTGAGCCCGTAAAATTGTTATTCAAATGTTTCAGCTGCTTGGCAGCGTACCCCGTAGATTACGCGTGCCAGTGAAGTCCACCTCGAGGGTAAGATGCTACGAGGGAACGGATGTTTTCGCTCGAGTGCCCCGACCGGCGTTATACCGTCTCTCTTATGGTACGATAACAGTTTCCTCCGAGTAATAACGATTTCAGTATCGGGATGACGGGCCACGTGGGCATTATAAACAGCCGTGTTATTCGCGCTCACTCTGGAAACTGGGAAAAATTCATAATTCCAAGCCGGATAATGAACGAAGGATCCTGCGCATTCCTAACATTCTTCCTCGATGAATATTGTTTCTCCGTCAGCTTTAATCTCCCTCTGTTAAGTTTTAATTCGGCCGAATACTTTTCTAAGCGAGTTTCCGAAGTAAAGTGTCTTTGATTAGCTTTGGTCGAAAGCTCGTAATCGCTTTGGGACACCACCGAGTCAGTGGAACGCAAACCGCTCCTCGATGCTAAAGGTTCGAGTAGATAACAATCTTTCCTGTTAAAGGTTTCGATAATAATTTGCTATCTTTCTTTTTTTTCCCCCAGATTTGTTCAATTATCTTTAGACGGTTCGGGTTAGGTTTCCAAACTTTACATTCTTGTCAAATGCAACGTTATTATTATTACTGATATTAAAAGCAGCTTTTTTATATTTTCATATCTTACAACGCAAATAACTGGACGTTATTACGACGTACAAGCTATACGGAATTTTTGGATTCTTTAATATACGTTACGCGTGTCGCGTGTATAAGTGTGTACCATTCAGCAACGAAACATTTGATTAAAACATAATACTTTTACGCAAATTAAATATTGCACTGTTTTATATCGAAACACGTTACGTTCTATTGCGGTTCCTTAAAGTATCTGTTTCACTGGAAAGATTATGCCCTTGGACGAATAGGGTGGTCAACTCTAAAACTATAACGGCTCGTGTATATTCATATTCTCGTCATCGATCACCACCGTGCAACAACAACTTTCCTGGCAATTCAGGCCAACGTAATATGTTCGAAACATGTTACAGGAGAGAGGGATATACAGCATTTCTATGCTTTAAACTCCATTAACAACATTTTGCGAGCATTAACGAAATAGGACCCAGAGTCGGAGCCGAACGAAACTGATCCAACAAGCACGGCGATTATCAAATGGTAGATTTATGGCAGATACGCGCGCGACTCCGCCGTTCACCATCTACCACAGAAATCGCGTGCAGGTACAGTTATGCCGAATGAGATTCTCGGGTATGGCCAACTATCCGGCAGAATTTATGGCCCCAGTATCACACAGGGTACCTGAAGCACCGAAGAATCTTTACCCGTGCAGTTCCCCGCCACGATAACTCGTCCACTGATATTATTCCAGGTTACACGCGCCAGTCTGACAAAATCAAAGTCTCGTTACGTTTTTTGGAGAAACCAATCGGAGGAATCGTACACCATTTGTACGACGATAACTCGTTTGATAGATTACGTTATTTACGAGTTACTTTACGGATATTTTAAATCCGAATCGGACTGAAATATATTGTACAGTTAGTCCCGCGAGAAGTTGGCATATTCGCTAGCCCTAGGGAGATACTTATAAAGTTAAGTAAGTTAATTGATATTTCATTTATATGTTGGTAATTATATTTATATATATATATTTATGTTTATCTTTATATTTATATTTGTATTTCATTTATATTTAAATGTATACGTAGGTTGTATTTACATATACACTTACTGACAAAAGTTAAAAAACAAATATTAGTATAATAGTATAAATAAAGTATATTCTTCATCGTTTGAAATAAATAGCTTAGAATAAAAAACGAACATAAGATGGTAACATTACACATGCCATTAAACAATAAGTTATCCTATTTTTAATTCGAATCTATGTAACTCAGAAAATAAAGGGTACACAAAAATATGGAACGGATTACTTTGTTTCTTAACTTTTGTCAGTAAGCGTATTATAATGGGAGGATGAAGGGAACGGAACTCTTGTGATACATATGGAAACCCAATGAAGAAATCTATCTATCTGTATATGTACCGTTTAGAATGAAAATAATCCTTATAAAACCTTAGAATCTGAGTCGAAAGAGGTGTACAATTTCGTTCAACTGAAAGGAATTGGAATCTACTGAAAAGTAAATTAAAGATGCTAGAACAAAAGTTTGCAACTTGTGTTCCGTGGAATTTTAACTTCAACTTTGAGGTTTCGCAATAAAATTAGGTTTCGAACTTGATAGTTAATTAACCCTTTCGCTACTAAGGACGTATACGTATATAAGCACTTCAAAATTGCATAGATACTTGCTAAAAGCTTACATATATTTTTCCTACACCTCGATACAATTTCGAATAGAATATCTAAATATGCGTACTTCTATTATTTCGATATTAATTATAATTATCTACGCTCTCAGTTTCCAGTTCCAAGCGAAATGGTTAAAAATGTATCTGAATAAGATACAGCAAACACGGAGCGAAAAATTAATTTTACAATGTTGAACAACCCTCTATTTGTTCCTTTGGAACAACATCAAAATTGACAACGTTTCGCTGCGAGCCGTTCGATCACTCGATTGCAATTTTAAAAGTCAATTAACGGTCGCATCGATACTTTTAATTTAAGATACGCGTTGTTATATAACTAACGTTACAATTATGAACAATTTAGCGAAGCCTGTGCTAATTGTCGTAAAGGTACGCAAAATTAGAGTCGATCACGGATTGATCACTGTCGTTAGAAGTTGCGCGCAAAACAGAGGCACAGGCTATTGTGTTCGGTATTTGTCCCGAAGATAAGATCACTCGCACGGCGATGGAAAGTTATGTAAAACGCGTTGTTGGTGAGAAACTCGTCAGAAACTGAGATTAGCCAGCGGGGAACAGATTGAATAATTTAACAGACCAGTATCCGTGTCCACTACACGATCGTGGCGAAAAACTACGTGGTCAGTGTTTTAACTCATAAACTTCATCGTAAATTGAATTGAGTAAACAGCGCTGATGCTTCCTGGTGAGCTTTGCGGCTAGCAATCACGTGAACCGGATGCCAGCCTGCGTTCGCAATGTCCTGAAACCTTCAACTCTAAATGCGACCGAAAAGCAGGCACAGAAATATCTGTGTATGTGTGTATGTGTGTGTGTATATTGCAATTATTAAAATTGATTACGAAAAAATGTAGATACCGTTGTGATACAGTAGAACCTCGATCAACGGAACGATCGATTATCCGATCGTCGGTTATCGGTAAATTTAATTAGGGTAGATGTACAAATTACTGTTAGTGTAGCTATAATTCGTTTCATTTGACCCTTTGCGGACGAGTGTCTGCAAATAACTGTCTAATAGTTTCTTGGTTTTCTGGGCACACGTCAATTTTTAAAACGGAAATATTCAAATTAATACGGTTAATGAACGCTTCAAAGTTTTGGGAATCCGATGGCTTTGAATTCGATAGCTAGGAATTTGAAGGTTTGGAACGGAAGGCCAAAATAGTTTCTTAAGTGTTATCATTCCTCGTCCGCAAAGGGTTAATAGCAAAGGAACGTATGAAGAATCGTAAGTAAATCAATGTTGATACTAAATTTGGATTTCGGTTTACGCAACAATTCATAGACATTGTATATTCGTTTACACTTGATATTTATAAATAAATATTAGCAGGTAAATGTGCTGTTAAACATTGAAACGTGACCAATGTAATTATACGGTATGGGACGTGTCTTAATTCAGTAAAAGCGCGACGTTTATTATACATCTTATATCTGTTGATCTATAATCTGTTATATCAATGATCTGTTATCTGTTGTAAATGATAACTTTTCAAGTGACAGTAATTGGGTCATAGGACTTTGTTGTACATTTTCAATTGCATAGTAATTAATTCGTTATATTAAACATGTAAAAACATGCTCACAAATGAATGAGATGTTAAACAATGTTATGCTCCAAGCTGGAACGATTTTTAGGTTAAATACGTTCTAAAATAGTTAAACAAAGTTACTCGCGAACCTTAAAGTGGCAGTACGTGATACGTGTACCCTATCGGAAAATTGATTAACGAAACGATTCGATTATCAGAACAATATTGTCGAGCAAGTAGGGAAGAAAAGCCTAGTCAGATAGTACGACCGATTAAATAAAAATGTTACAAAGAATAAATGAAAGAATGAGAAAAATTAGGAAGCACCATTAGTAGCCGAAGAAGACTGCTAAAAACTTTTTGTATTTGTATAATATCAATTTTATATTCGGCTTCGGCCCTGAAAAAGGAACTTGGTTTTACAAAATAATTCTCACTGATTCGTCCACTCGTGCATTCACTCCATTAACCTATTATCTTATAGTTTCGATACATTTTTGCTTTATATTATTCTTTATCTCTTTATATTATTCTCCCTCGTATTTAACACTAGGTTTACGGAACTCGTCACGTTGACGCCGTTCAGATTTCATACCTAAAATTATAGAGACGATAAATATTATTTTTCAGTACTTTATGTTAACTTTAATTAATGCAATGGTATGAATATGTATTCTAATTGATTCTCTTCATTCTCACGCTTTACGTTCGAATATTTATATGCGGTATACGTATTTTTCCCGAAGCCTGTCAAATTATGCACGTAACGTCCATAAACCTAGCGTTAATATATCTATTTATTTTATACCACTATTAATACATCTACTATCCCCACCTTTAAATGTATCTTTGTAAATCTATATACTTATTTAATTATACAAACTTTTACTATCCCTATTGTCCCTATCTCTTCTATTTTTTATAAAAACAAAACATATGTAACTTTTAATATAACTGTCCTTTATTAAGTTAGTCCTATATAACTATACTTTATAATAAACTGTTTAATATACTGTCCCTATATATATAACACTTATATTACCCATCTATGTAACGCATACAGTATTTTAGAATAAACCAACTTCCGCATGAAAACGCGTATTCAGATTATCGGAAAATATTGATTCTCCCAACAGTCGTGTCACGTTTTGGTTCGGATAATTAACGTTCCACTGTAATTAGAATATTCGTGGAACGGAGAATAATTTAATAATAATCGAAGAAATCGTGGAACTCCATCAGTAATGTTGAGTTTTAAGTCTACGAAAGGCTAAGGAAAACCTACTGAATGCACGGGAAGGAGTTGGAGCGTTTAATTAGTATCTACTCGGTAATGCGTTCGCTGTCATATAAGCAATATAACAGCCATGCCGGTTAGAGCAAACACAGCGAGATTCTAAAGCAAATGGCAGGGGAAGAGAATGATGGTATCCTTGAATAGAGAGTATTAACTATTTAAGGACGAAGCTAATCAAATCCATTAACCGTGACGTTGTTTACTTAGCACACAGTTACAGCTCGACCACGCGATACGGTCTTTTTTTTAACCGATCCGGTAATTTTGCCGAATAAATAATGGCCGAAGACAGCGATTACGTCATACGTGCCAGTATTCGTACGCGTGGCCAAAATTCGAAGTACCGAAAAGATTCTAAGCGTCGAGATTTCGAAGCATTGAGAATTGAAAGCTTAGCAAATGAAAAGTATTGGGAATTCGGCGCTTTGAAAATTTGAAGCTCTAGAAATATGAAACATTCGAAATTCGAAGCTTCAAGAATTCGTAATTTTGGAAACTTCAAGATTTGAAACGTTGGGAATTCGGGAAGCGTTGGAGACTCCAAGCTTTGAGAACTCGAAAAGTATCGAGAATTCTAAACCATGGTAATTGAAAGCATCTGGAATTAGAAACTTTGGAAATTCGAAGCATAAGAAAGTTGTTTAAATCCCTCGTTGCACAAAGTTCTCAAAGACTATTCTTTGGAACATTCAGTAGTTTTGTATTTTAATACTGTGTTACGTGCAAACCACTGTACGTAGCAAAATAAAAACTACAGTATGCAAAATATTATACGTAGTTTTCTTGTAACAGTCTTCAATCTTACGAATTGAACTTGTAATTAGAATTAAAGGTAAGGATTATTAGAAAAATACTATGTGTTTTTAGTGCAATTAAACCATACTTTGCACCACGAGTGTAGCTCGTCATTAAATGGCAAGGAGTTAATATATATCTCATATAGGGTAAATGAACCGATTACTGTTACTGTTCCTATAACTTCCGCTTGAATTCGTTTATTTAATAGCAAAGTAATGCATAAAGGATCACAAGTAAACAAATCTTCGTACTAAATTTCGACTTCGGTTTACGTAACAACACATAGACGTTGTATATTAGTTTACACTTAATATTTATAAATAAATATTAGGAGGTAAATATGCTGTTGAACATTAAAACGTGACCAATATAATTATAAAATTCGACGTTTAAAAATGATCTAGTTTCGAGAGTTTCGACTCTTCGCAAAGTTTCGTATTCAGTTCTACTTATGTTGACCACCTTGGTATTTAGTTGCAGCGTTGAATAATTTACACGATTACAGAAAACAAATTTTCATACTAAATTTCGCTTCGGTTTACGTAACAACAGATAGACATTGTATATTCCTTTACACTTAATATTTATAACGAAATATTAGGAGGTAAATGTGCTGTTGAACATTGAAACGTGACCAATATAATTATAAAGTATGGAACGTGTCATAATTCAGTAAAGCGATACCTTTACTGTATATCTTGTATCTGTTACACAAAGTGACGTGTTTCTATTTAAATGACAACTTTTTAAGTGACAGTAATAGGGACATTGGACTTTCTTGTACATTTTCAATTAATTATATGGAATTTATTTTTGAATTTATTATGGAATTTATATAGAATTTATTATATCGAACATACGAAACTCATGTTCGTAAATAAAAGAGCGGTTGAACAATACCGTGCACTAAACAGTAGTACGTTCTAAAATAGTTCTTAAACAAACGTTCTTAAACAAAAGTTACTTAAACGCGCGTACCATAAAAATGACAGTAATCGGTACATCTACCTTACGTTATTAACCCTTTGCGGACGAGAAAAAATAAACACTCGATTATGAATCTTTATTATAGACAGCATTAAATAACACTTAACGAGTTTTCTCTGTTAATATATGTAAAAATGTGTTTCGATATAAATAAAAAATTTTCAAGTGACAGTACGAAGGACATTGAACTTTGTTGCACATTTTCCATTACGTAGCATTGGATTTATTACATTGAACATATAAAAGAAATGTTCATAAATAAAAGAGCGGTTGAATAATCGTATGCTCAAAACTGGAACGATCTTTATGTTAACGACGTTCTAAAATAGTTGAATAAAGATTACGCGCGAACCTCGAAGTGGCAGTACGTGGGTACATCTACCCTATATCTATTTCTTTTCAGTATTAATTATTCCATGTTACTATCGGTACCGTGAAAGGACTTACCAGAGATATGATAGGTCCTCCAGCCGTAGGCGACGTTCAGTTCCTTCTTTCCTTGAAGAAGTCCAAAGTGAACCCTGCCAGCGCTTTCCTGGGGGTTCGGTGTTCTCAAGGGTCGTGCCTCGACCCAGTGCTGCGTCACTAGGGCAGCGCATACGAGTCCGCCGCCCAACAACGACAGGAAGAACGTGGCGAAGATGGTGCCTCTTCGGAACATCGACGTCATCCTTGGATCACGGGGCAAGCCAGCCTTTGGATAGTTTGAGATCACTGGACAGAGGAGCAACGAAAGAAGTAGCAAGTCATACCGGATGCGGGGCTCGCATTCCTTTCATTCTGAGAGCGACCGACCCATGGAACTTCAATGAAGTTTATACACTGTGACAGGAAACAAGTTTGTATACGGAACATTCCACCGTGTAATTAAACTACGGTAAACGCAGCCTGGGTATATAATGCAAGAACGCGAGGCAGTGACGATAAAATGATTGTGGTTCGATTTGCTCGGATAGAGCTGAGAGAAATATCACGGACTAGACACAGAATAGACCTTATCGTCCTATGGGACTTCGTCGCGTGTCGCACGGCCTGAAATACCGATAATCTAAAAAAAAGAAAAAAAAATCAGAGTTTTCGCGAGAATATCTTTCGATCTATTGTCTAACAAAGAATGTAAACGCTTCTAAAGTATTTTAATATACAAAATGTAAAAGCAAACGCTGTATACATTTTAGACGATCGAAAAGGTAAAAATGAGAATAGCGACAGAAAAATACATCGGATGATAGGTTTATTCAGTAGCTCGTCTGTGAAAATATCGTTCAGAAGATAAGTCGGACTCTAAACGGAGAAGAAACTTGTGCGATCGGTAGACTGCGGATATTTGCGCATTTATGGGAAATTTAAAGATACCAAAAAGCAAATGGTGCACGTATAGTTGTCGCTCGAATAACGCGGATTTTGTTTCTCGCCACCTTTGAAGTCGCCTTTCGCAGCGTTTTCCTTTTTCCCTACTAAGCTTACTCAACGAGATAAGGACGAAGATGAAAACCTTTGTAACGATCCACTTTCCATTACGTAACGAGGAGAGAAATTAATATGTATAAGTAGACACGTGCATATGACAATTAGCACGCGAAGTATAAGTACACATCTTTTCCTTTTTCTTATGTTTTTCTTAACCACTTCCATCGCCCTACGAGTATTTTATTACTCGTGTGTGCTAGCATTAGTTAATGCACTGCTTTCGTATGTTACAAGCAATTTTTATTTAACAACTCCCAATCTTATAGGACAAAGCAAAATATAAAAGTTCGAATTAAACTTTACCATCAAAAGTATTCGTTTTTATCGAATCTACGCCGTTAATCGTAGAACGAATGTGACTCGTTATTGCAGGATAAGGGGTTGATAGAATTTGTTAGCTAGGTTTAACTACATTCAATTTTGCATCGTTTAGTGGTACTATTACGTGACTACAACTATTAAATGAATGCAGTTGAATGTAATCATTTAATAGCGAATGTAAAAATACAGCGATGTGCCAACACTTTTTGTAGTCACTGTATACCCTTGTATCTGCTACACTCTTAGAATCATTATACCCTTGGAACCCCATACTCTTAGAACCATATACCCCTGGAACCTGTGGCACATGGTATATCGCGCGCTGCAGAATTCTTGGAACTTCTTGGAACCCCGATAACCCCGGAACCTCTGAAACCTCCTATGCGTTCCCGATACCTGCGGAAGCTTTTAACATACTTCACATTCTATGCTTCAGAAATGTTTAGCTTTTCTCTATAAATCCTGGCGACTGTCAAGTCAACGCCTATGTACCTACCGCTCTAAGCGCGTGCAAAAATGTCGTTTTTCATTTATCTGCATCTGTGAACTCGTCGATCGTTAATGTATGGAACAACAACGTGTTTCCTTTTACGCGTAAACGCGAAAAACCGCCGAGGTACGGGTGCATATCTCTTATCCAAATACGATACGCGTCTGTCTTCGTCGGCTCATTGGAACGGCGCCTCATATTTGGAGAATGTTCCTTTCTCTCAAGGCAGTTTCTCTTTTCAGCAAAATAACCTAGACGTTTTACACGTGCGTCGCTTCCACGGACGGGAACAAGACGATCTCCGTGCGGGCATCGGTAGTCTACTTGACGACAGCCACTATTTAAATCATGCCACAGAAACTATGCCGCTTTCGCAACAATTATCCGGTCTGCTAGAAAAATTCGCGGCCGTGAAAGCGCCTCGCGCGTACAATTCTGTATACTTCCATCGACTTTTCCATCCCTTTACGGATGCCACCACTGTGATTCGTTGCACCCTTTAAGTATTGTAACGCCTGTCTTCACTTTACGTTGTACATTTGCATATCGGATGCATTCTATGCTTTTTTGCGCGGTTTAATTTCGCATAAATGCGTAAACATCCGCAATGTGATCATCGAAGAGATTGATCTTAATATTCCATCTCAATTACATTAACGGACATCTCAACCAACATTCGTAACGTAATTGGGTAATAAAGCAATGGCTAGAGTTGCCCGCTTAATTTGCCCGTTCGGACATTATTCGGTTCCTCGAGTCGAGCGATCTCGAATCTGATCCTATGAGCAAGGACGGCGAGAATAGGTATAGCGAGAGTGAGCGAAAAAGAAGCATGCTACCTTCGTACACTGTTTCTTTCTCGCTTACTCTCGCCGTATCTATTCTCTTTTACCTTGTTGCTAAAAAAATTGCTACTTGCTATGCGTTAATTTCAACACCGACCCCCAATTTACTTAAATTTACGCGAGTATTACTATACTTAACTAATTTCCACGGTATTATCTTATCACTAGAACTACTAAAAATTAAAGTATACTTATTTGAGGCAAGGTGATTAAACCGATAAGATTTAATTTAGTGCTTCGCAAAAGTTCGCATAAGTATTAGATTGGAAAAAAAGTTCGTAGCGTTTTTCATTGGTGTGAAAGAATGTATTATCTTGCAAGAACCAGGTCCATCGCCTAAAAATATGCGAGTTTCTGGATGGGTGGAATCTTTGCGTTACCAAATAGACGGCAAAAACTATTGCAACAAAATGTCAAACGCATAAAATTGTTTTAAAAAAACACTGCGAAATTTCCTTCCTCCAACCCGATACATGCTGCAAGGTAAACAAATCTCCGTTCACGCTGCTTATAAAAAATCTCCGAAAATGTTCAAAAATGCATCGTGGCTAATTTACACAATTTTTACAACGTATCACATAAGATGGATGATTTTGATCACCTTGGAAGTTGCAGTATGTTACCTTTACACTCCGTTTGCACCGCTACGGCAACATACATATGCAGGTATTCTCAAACATCAAGGTTTAAGGTTTTTATTTATCAAAAAACAAAGCAAATTAAAGGCAGCACTTCCCCTTTCCGAAATACGGAACAATACTTCACTTTCTCCGAAGAGGCAGAAAAATATGTCAAAGTCATCGGTAGATTATGTTATTAACGCGTTGCACGCCGGCCGGCAATATTGCGGGAATCCACTATTACTGTACTTCTTTATTAATCGTGGCTTTCTCTTTCTTCGATAATCGCAGTACGAAGCAGGTTGAGCTTAAAACCGGAATCGAAGAGATACGGGGACAATGAGCGCAATATATGATCTCGTAATCGTTTTAAACAGCGTGGATACGGTGATAGTGGAATCCCGCGATATCACGGGACCGGCGTACGATGAGTTAAAAGAGTTTTCGAGCGCAAAGGGTTAAAGGTTGCGTAAGAAAATCAGCGTACATACCTTGTCCCTGGCTCTCGACAAAGTGCACCTGGCTGAGGCTCCTCGAGAACTCGCCCTGTTTGACCTTCTGCGAGAAGTCGCCGTTGCCGAGCCTCTTGGAGAACTTGACGCGGCAGTTGCTCCGAGGTTTGCCAGGCCTCAGCAGCGACGACGGCCTCGGCCTCTTCGCGAACGTATACGGGATAGTATAAGGCTGCGCTACGTAAAAGTAAATCGGCCGGTAGTCTTCATGGAGATGAGGCTGCACGAAGCCACCGTTCGCCGCCGGATAGCTGCTGTACACGCTCGGTGCTCCGTTGCTGTACGCGTACGAGCCCGTATAGTGGATGCCGTAGTGGTTCGCCGTGTTTCGTGACTTCGTTTTCACCGTTTTGAAGAAAAAAGGATCCCTTTCGTTCGACAGGGTAGCAACTTTATCGGAACTGCTCGGCAAACGTTAGCCCACCTGCGTTATTCGATTCGATTTCTCTTGGGCACTGTTACGGTACCCTTTTCCTTTTTTTCCTTTTTCTTCTTCTTCTTTTTCTTCGGTTACAGTAGCCTCTTGGTACTGCGGTGGATTCTCTCGATGAATAATCGATGGCAACGATCTCTGTAACTTTACCCAACGTTCGCCTACTGCCAGTTCTAATATTAAAAGAAATCTAATAATAGATTTCTTTGTTAAGGTTACACGAGCTATGTTGCAACAGCCACTTTTTCCGAATCCCTCCTATAAAATTCGAGTCGAATCTTTTCGTTTCACTGTTACGAAGCTTTTCTAACTTAATGAACCACGTAATAAGCGTCTGAATGATCGATCGCTCTTTTGGCCCCCGCAAACGCGCCCGAAGATCGGGATTGTTTTTGTCTGGAACAAAGAGGAATCCGATGGTTTATCGATTATAAATTTTCGGTGGATCTACCGCACGTCCGCTTCAAGTTGGGCTGGTTATTCTTTCAGAAGTTCGAAAAAAGAAAAAAAGAAAGAAGAGGAGAAACCTTTCCGAAGTGAGGAACGGAAATTCCTTCTCGACGATTCTTTATCAAGGAACGTGATTCAAGCCCGCAATTGAATTTTTCACCGGGGCCGTAGAGATTGTTTTCCACGTAAGCTCTCGTGCTGCTGTGGATATTTCGAACGAGAAAATCGGTGTCCCGCTTTTCCTTTCTTCCCCCTTTTTAATCGTCAATTAAGCGTCAACGCATGTGTGTTTGAAAGTTTTCAAGCCCGTGGCGTGGTCTCAAGTTGATCGAAAACGCAAAGTATTTGCATATAAGAGTGAAACGCCCTGTCGTTGTCCCTCGTTTGTGTTTCCTTCTACTTTGAATGATAAAGGGGGATACTTCGAAAGTTCCCTTAATTTGTTAAGGGTTCCCTTGATTGTTTTTTCATGAATATTCGAACCTTGCTATTCATGTCACACCGAAACAGTATACTCCTTCCTCGAGTCCTCCCCCCTCTATCGTCTTCTTTCTCTCCTTTTCCTTCGTATTTTTTAACGACCACTTAGATAGACGGACACGCTTCTTCACCGTTAGAGGTTTAAACTCCCAAAGAGCTATTAAGCTTCCCTTTGCGAATTAAAATTTGAACGTTCCCCTTACGACAATGCGGTGCTTCTCCCGTGCATAGTAATCGCATTAATTGGACCACGTACGTTCGGTTGAAATCGTAAAAAGCTTAACGAACGCTTCTTTCTCTCTCTTAATCCTGTATTCTCGTTGCATCGGGGAGGTGCCGTAAGTGGCGATAAGTACGGACTTAGCGATAAGCTGACGACTACTATGAAACGGAAGAAAAAGAGGGCGAAGAATATAAAAGTCGAACAGCGCTTGACTCGGGATCTCGTTTCTTCGATTTTGTAATAAACTGCAGAAGCTGCGACGAACGATCGGCACACGTACACGTCTGAAACTATGTCAAGCCATGTATCGTGCAGTTCTTGGCCCGCTTTTTTTTTTCACCGGGACTTATTGTGTTGGATGTCGCGCGATTTTGTATCTACGATGCTTTGGGATTCTTCTCGAGTACCGCTCGGAGTCCAGATTTCTCGGCGGGTAGCGTCGTGCAGCGTTCTCTTTTCTTCCTCTCACCGTTTCACATTGTGTCAACTGTAAACAATGCGGTCCACGTAAGTCTTGCGCTTCAAAATAAGATATATAGATACATATATATATATATATATATACACGCGTACAATAGAAATGGACAAAAGGTTTTACAGAAAGAAACTTTCCTTCGACATTTCAGCATCTCGATTCTTAATAAAACTCTATTGGGATTTTGAATTTGAATTGCTCGCCACGCTATCTGCGTTAAACGTTATACGATGATACGATAAATATTGCGAGTCACGGACAAATTAAGTCCCTTGGTGGTTAAATTTACGGGACCATTAAAAAAGATAATGGCAAGGGAGTGGAAATACACATACGGAATAGGATTTAGTATATTTTTATTTCGATCGTTGCAATCAATTTTCGTCTCGGAGAAAACTGTAACAAAATATTTCAAGAGATATATTAAATAGAGGAAGAAATATAGAGGATGTTTCACACCTTGTAACAAGAATTGCAAGGGTAGGTTTTTCGCATACATAAATGCATAATATAAGAAACAAGTGGATGACCTGCTTTAGGTAAGACACTTTGTCCACAGCTTTGCATAAATTTTACAATGTTGAGTTAAAGCTGTAAATAAATTCCCTGACAAATCTAAGCGAAAATCATATTAACGGGAAATCCATGCAGAAACGAGATTTCCCTTAACAAACGTATAATCCATTTACGCAGTCCCACCGTCGTTAATTGTACCGTTTTTTCTCCCTTCTTCTATCTCAGTTATTTTTCAATGTTCTCAAAATGAGTTTACGTTGGTATCCATGAATAACGCCGTCGAGTAGCATTCTTGACGTAACTGGAGCAGCAATTGCACGAACGTAATATATTGCATTCACACGTCCGCGCGTTGCGCCCGCGCATCGTTTTTTTTTTCATTTTTTTTTACACAGATCGTTTTAAGGGTTCCTCTGTTAACGTCCGTTTTTGCCTGGACAGAATTATGCCGGTTGCAAGCGTCCGAAGCTAATTCGCGCCAAATGGCGCGTGCATCGGTGCAAAAATGAGCAACGTTTCGCTACGCAACGAAAATGCTAAAAAGCCGCGGACAAATTTTTAATTAGGAGGCGACCGTGCATAATTGAATAACGGAAATAAAAGAAGGCTGAAAGTGCCAATATCAGTAAATAATGAGGGAAGCGTTATTAGAGTAATTAATACAGTTTTTAGCATTTCGTATCTATGGTGGGATGTATGCTACGCTATCAGTTTCATAAATTAGGCTGAATGTGCCAACGAATACAAACACATCTCGTCTAAATGAAGAGGAAATTTGGGAAACCATTAACCACCCCTGAATATTAACAATCGAATATCGAAGGAAAAAGCCAATAACCTTAGAACAATGTTGGCTAATTTGCATCGTCAATTCTTGATCGATATTCTGTATAGATCTGGCTAAATTATTAAGAGTAACTAAGAAAATCTGTATTGGCACTTTCAGCCTATTTTATTTCAACTCTTCGATTATTCATGGATCCGTGTGGACAAACAATGTTCTCGTGTTGCTTAGAAACAAAATTAACTAGCTAAACGAGTTACGCGTCGGAACTGGTCCCGATGATCGCCACGGCAATTTTCGTAATCGGAACCTTGACGCGGCATCGCTGACATTAATACCAGTTATGTTAATGAAAAACGATAACGACCCCCTGAATCTATCTTAAGAGCAACTACTAAGAGATATAAGTATTTAAGAATAAATGAACGCTTCGATGGACGTTTCTCTTTCCATCGGCGAGAAAAGAGAATAATTATCTGACGATTAACGCATCCTTTTAATGCGTTTTGTATTACTATTACTGCCAGCACCGTGGAGCGTCAAGTGTATGGGTAATTGCTAAATGGATCTAATATTTATTAGTGTGCGCAGGCATAATTTGCACGTTCGTTAAATTGCGTAGCTGAATATGGTGTAAATGTCACTTGGTGATTGCAGGCGTAAATGACAGATTCCTTATTAGATGTAATGCGTGCATATCGGCCTTTATGAAACCTGTCCTACGCTTGCGCGTCGCTTAATCGGCTTCTCGCCGCCCTAATCGGTCAATTCATCGGCGCATCGCCTAAAGTGCATCGGAAGATAGACCGGGATTAAAAACGTGTAATCAAGGAAATTGATCTACGTATTTCGAACCAACTTTCGTCGAGAAGATATTCAACTTTAATCGCTACCGTTACTTTTCATCGCGAGGAAAAATATGAAAGAACCAGATGTACAGAGAAAAAATAGGCGCGAAAGATCAGGGATTGCGGATGCGTTAGGAAAATAAACGTAACGAGAGGAAGGGATAATCGAAGAAGAACTGACAGTAAAGAAGAACGAAACTCGGCGAAAAGCGAGAGAACAAAGAAACCGCGAATGAAACGGAGAGGAGAGAAGCGGAAACTGGCAAAAGTAATGTAAAAGCGAAAGAAATACATAGAAGAACGCGTGTGACTGCATGTAGAGAAGCTAGAGGTGTGACTAACGATAAGGGTATCGATAAATATTAATAATATCGGAATGTTTCTAATACTTCGAACATATCGATATATCGTTAAGATATCGATAAGACGAGCAAAAAATACATTTCGCTATTCTAACATGTTTCTTCGAATCGAACGCAGTATCTTTACATCGCGAATAAGAAAATATAGTAATTGCATACGGTGCTTCGTATGAGGTTGTTCTCCGAAGCAGGTCAAATTCTTTCCGATAAAGAAACAAGATTACAGTACATAAATATGTTGTGTGTAATATGTTCTAGCAAAATGTAAATAAATTTTCAACGATTTTGTCGCAATTAACGCGTTCCATTCTTCTTTGATCGCCGGTCTCCGCTTTTTACGATATTGCAACGATATATTGATAATCGATAGCCACATTTCTAAGAGAAACGGGGTGACGAGGTCGACTGAATGCGATTAGATCGTGCCACGATGCAGCTACACAGCTATATAATTTAGTGTGAAAAATCATCGCCTGTAGAAGATGAGCGAATAAGCGAGAAGTAGAAAAATAGGGAAAGAGAGACAGGTTGACAAAGAGAGAGTTACCAGCGATCCGAATCTGCCTGCTCGTGACAGTCTTGCATGAGATGAAACGCATCGGAGTGTAATTCTATTGTGGCATTGCTCGCATTGCCCTCTATCAAGGCATTGTTCATTTCGGTCATTTTTTTCCTCGGACAAAAAGCAACGAGGAAAAAGAGAAGCGAGAAGAAGTCGTTGGGGACGAAATAATTGCAGAAATAATACATGGTCTTGATATTTTCACCCCACTTTCTCCCGTCCCGTTTTTAACACTTTCATTAACCGAACTGCGGCAAAATATATGACGTTAAGCGTGAAATAAGAGATGCTATTTTCACATGTGCATCAACGGTGTTTCTAGATAAAATAATTAGAGCAAAGGAGAAAGTACAGAGATTACGATGACGTTTTGAAAGATATCTCCGTAAAACGTCTCGATGAACATCTGAACAAAATTTTCAACGATATCGCGATAATTATGAAGATTAGGTCATCGTGTTTTCCAGGTAGAAATATGTCGAAACAGAAGGAAAAAAACGAAATTTTATGCTAAGCGCGGTTAACTGCATTTCACGCGCACACGCAATTGCATATACGCACGGAATTTTCCCAGTAAACCGTTCTATCTACCGGAGAATTTCTCTTTTTGTCGGCGCGTACATCGTCACAGGGTCGAGATAGCTATCTACGGTATGTCTCTCTGAACGTAACGCGATTCTATCTCGCACACGATATCTCGGCATTTTTTCTCCCCCAACAGATTGACTCGTCGTTACAACCGGTCCGGTTCGCGGATTTTTCTTCCCGCCTGACGCAACTCTTTCGACATATACCCGACCATTTGCTTCGGGGCATCGGACAAAGATGCATCGTGGACCACCGTAGCCCGCGAAACTAGGACACGTAACCGTCCCCCACCTTTCTCCACAGCCAGCCAGTTTCTTGTCCTGTCCACTGGCAACTCGTGTAACAAACCGCTTTAAAGATAATGCAATAACATCGATTGATTCGTGCTTGTAAATTTATCCTCATTGCCAATTTATATTGTCGTTAAAAATCTTCGCATTAATACGGTTGCCCTATACTTATCCAGTTTTTCTCGAAGCAATTACGCAGCATTTACACGTACGAATGAGCATAACGATATTATAGAAAGGATGCTGAAGTTTACTTGATCCTCGAACGATAAGAACGGGATGCGTCTTTAATTACAAGAAAATACATCGCAACGTGACAGGGATAGAGATAAAACGTGTTTAATTTCATCTGAAATATTGATTGTTGATTCGATCGAATGGAAATAGGCAATCAGTGATTCCTGTCCCCCCTTTCTCTTATCGTGATCGAAGGAGATCCGTTTTGTCTGAGGACAGGTATCTTACAAGGACGAAAAAGAAGAAAAAGTAGGGGGGAAACGATGGGAGAAAGGTAGTTAAAGAGTACTAGTATGATATGTAATTTCCTTACGGTTCTTCTAGAAATAATTCCATTACGAAATTCTTCTCACGGGATAGCTTTACGCCGCATAAAACACCACCCATTCTATTCTAATTTCAATGGGATCAATTCTTTTTTTTTTTTTGTTTTTTATAACGTCAGACGAATAGAATAGAATCCGCAAGACAGCGGCAATTTCGATCAAATTTCACTGAGTCAAACTCTGAGGTTTCATCACACCTCAAACTACTCGACGTTTGAATCTGCGTTACGATGCAACAATGACCTCATGAATAATTTAACACGCGCCATTCTCTCATCGGTATGTACTAATAACATCATGTCAGTTGTAGCGTATCTGACACTGATTCACTCCGTGAATGCGTTCCTTCTTTATTTTCCATTCGGTCACCCGTAGCGCGATTGTTTTTAAAAATTGTTAAACCCGGATGCATGCGATTTTTATCGATCTTGCAATATCGACACTGTGCAACACATTCTCTGTTAGATATAGAACATGCAGTCCGTGTTACACGGAAGATTAAAACGAATCTGCATATATAATTACGAGTCTCTTTTAGAGCGATATGTAATAGAGGTTAACGAAATTTTCACGGAATCGTGTATGTACATGAAAAGGAGCGAATCTCTCTAATATAGAAACGTTACATTTCCCGTGCAATTAAATGTATTTTTAAGCAACACCGTTTTCCCCATTTGAAAAACGAGATCTGTCTAATTAGTAATTCAATGAACTTCCGACTTCGCACAGTCCCGAGAATTAGGATCAAATGAAACTTGAATAATCTGACTAAATGCAGCTCTTTTCCCGTGAGAACTAAAAAGATATGAATATTTTTTATTTTACGAACGTAGCCGTGAGGTGTAATTAGTGTAAAAGGTAAACTGTTAAGTTGCCGAGTTATCCTCGCGGAAAAGATATTACGGAAAGGTGAAAAATGAGAGAGGAAAAAATTTTGCCTGCATTGCTTTGGCATCGTTTGCGCCCCGTTCCGCTTCTCTCCCACGCCGCAAAGGTCCCCCTTGTTTCACAATTCAAACTTGAACCGAATGACCTTCGTTGTTCACCAACAATGAACCGATTTTCGATCGTCTCTTTGACACAACACTCGATCGTCACTTTATTAGCACAATTTCGTGGGTAACTGTCGCGAGAGTAGCCGCGTCGAGACGTATTCACACGTTCCAGAGCGTCTCTTGAACTGAATTTCTGACTGGGGCCCTGACTCTTTATGCCCACCTGTCTCTGGCAGATGTTGCAGGTGGCACCACTGCACGATCGTGTCTACCTTGTCTTTACCGGTCCCTTTTTACGCTCGTAAAGTGCGACCCGCTCATGCAAATAAACTGAATTCTCATTTCTTAAAAGTGGTAAAGAAAGTAAGAGATCTAAATTTATTCTACAAACTTAACACTCTCGCATCGCATCATGCCTTTTTGCGTCAAATCGAAAAGTGCAGTTTGTTATACATGACGCACCTTTGCGTCAAATTGAAAGGGACCGCTTTACCACGGATGACGTATCCTCGTCAAATTGGAAACTGTTGTTTTTTATACGGTCAGTCAAGAAAAACTACGTACACATTTTAAAATTCAAATATATCAAAATTTTAGGATATTTTGGAATAATAAAAAACGGCGTAAAAATTCATAAAGTATTAGATCACGAGTAAAGAAGATTTATTGAAGACATTCCGTAAAGGAGGAGTCCTTGATTTGCACGAATAAAGGTGCTTCTAAAAATACGTGACATATAGCTTTATTTATGTTAAACAAATTATAGAACGTCGTAGATGTATCACAAGATTTAACAAAGTATAAATATAGTTATAAGTTTCGTATACTTTAATAGAGATTCCTCGACTTTTGTGAAATCGTATTTTTAATTCAAGTATATTGTACTGTTTAATTAATGGATTAATTACCATTATTAAAACGATAGAAACTTCTGTATTTTTCTAAATATTTAAAATTTAAAGATGCATGCAGACTCTTGTGACTGATCGGAGATAACTTCTTCCGAGTGAAATAAAAAAAATACCGCCTATTACGAACGACGCGTTTTTTACGTCGAATCGAAAATATCAATTCGATCGCGACGCGAAGGTATTAATCGTATAAAAGGGATGCACCAACAATAAAATCATACTTCGATATCTTAAGCAACTTTATTTATAAACATATGTACAACAATTTAGTAATTGGTTAAAAATCGCTTTTCCGCTGGACTGGATTTCACAAATATTAAAAACGTCGGGGTACCTCCGCGCACTATAAATCTGAAATGTTAATTTTATGGTTGCCTGGCATTTTAATTTCCTTTATTCTAATTTTTGGACTTACCGCTCGTCCCGCAGTATTTTCCCTAGAGAATCGTGGAGGTTCACCTTATGAATAGAACATTTATCTTTGTCCTCAAAATAAACGTTTATAGTACGAACAGTATAACGCCCCTCTGAATCCCACTCAGGTGGTTCATTAAACAGCTGTTCTAATTTAATCATCCTGAATAAGCAAATTTACCGCGTGAAATAATTTTTAATTTTTTTTCTACAATTTAAAAAGCTTATATGACAAGTAAAAGCATACGTTTCATCCTCATGGAAATTTTGAATAAAGTCTGTCTGCATGGTTTCCGGATACAAAATCATAACTGGCCAAATAAGTTTATTTTCACTGTCAAGGTGAACTCTGCTTTGCGCTATTTGGGGAACTTGAGGTTCCAAATCTTTTAGATCAGGATTTTTCCTCCCTTCTATTAACTCTAAATTAATACCCCTACTTTTTATAATAGCTATTAATTCATCTTCTTCCTTGTTTAATTGTTTTTCTATTCTATCCTGCTTTCTTTTGTCTCTTTTTAAACATTCCTATAAATATGTTAGCTATAAGTTATACGTATTAAATGATTTAATATATATATATATATATAAATGCATCTCTTACTCTTGCAGCTACTGCTTGTGACTTTAAATTTAATATAGTTTTATCGGTAGGAGATATATCCAGCAACTGATCACAAAGATCAATACACTGATCGTAATCTTTTACATGAAAACTACAAGTGGCAGCCCTATTCAAAGCTTTAGTATAATTTGGCTTTAACTTTAGAGCAAGCTTGCAATCGTTCAAACTTGATCTGTAATTTTTATGAAGACTGTAACTCTTAACTGAAATGCACTAAAACAGTCTGATGAGTTTAATCTCATGTTAGAATGTACCTATAATTTTTTAACATAAAATTTGCAGCAGCTCTATTGTTATGGAGTTGAGCCAATAAATCAACATCTTTGCATTTAGTTTTTATGCCCTGTGTGTAACTTAAAATAGACAATCTATACTTTTTGTACTTGTAATTGAAATTTCCATCCTCTTTATAATTATTTGCAAGTTCTACAAAAGGAAATAAGCATGCAGATTTAAAGCTACTAATATCTACTGTAGAATCTCTAGAGGTAGCTAATTATTTCAAACCATCAGGTGTATTTTCATCTTCTCCATATTTGAGTTGCTGCAACCCTTCCATCAAGGGGGAGAGTTCTTCTCCAGGTTCCGGTGCTTTTTTCATAAAGAAAGGATGTTTCTCCATTTCGTCTTCCCATCGATCTTCCTGCCATCCTTCTGAATAGCTTTTCTTCTCCAAATTATTTATATAATCATCCAGTTCGGCGTCCAATTTCGAAGCAAGTTCTAATCGTTCTTCTTCGGTCCATGTTTTCTGTTTTGTCTCACTTGTCTCTTCCATTGTTTAACAATTAAATGAATCGATCTCTCTTACTTATTGGTATTAAAAATAAATAAAAATAAATATGAAGCAGTTATTGGAAATTCAAAATCGTTTATTAAACTATACAAGTGTTATTGAAGACGGATAAAGAAATAATTTAACTTTGTGAATTTTAACAACAGGCGTCAATGGTATAACCTATAAATATTTAGAGGTTATAATATTATAACATTACCGACAGAGTATGTTTTTTCATGTCTCTCAATGATGGCGCTACCGGTGTTTTTATTAGTATTTAAAAAAATGATCTTTACATCTTGCTTTTTTAAAGATTTTTTACATTAAGTATGGTTCAGCATCTTATAGTGCTTTACGAAGACAAAAGGTAGGGAAGGATCGAGTTCATTTCATAGTAAACAAATTGACGACGCATTTAAAAATCGTAAAGTTGATACATTCGGTAAAATAGTTTACGCATCAAACTTTATACTCTAGAAGTCGTAAAGCGCTTTAAAAGTGCAATAAACAAAAGAAGCACTCAAACGCTGCTTCAATCGGTTTACGCTAGAACAATTAGGACTACTTTTTAAACGTTTCCGTTTTTTCTCAAAGTAGTCGCAAAATAATGCGATCGCATCGCGGAGTTCATTCACAAAAATACGATTGTTAGTTTCGAATTGGTTCATACGGAGTGATAAAAGGAGGGGCGAGTAATCCTAGAATAAAATCCGTATTCAAAGTTAGGGATGAGAAAAGCCAGAAGAGATACGTCGATCGGAGTGTAGTAGGGGTGGCTAAGGTTCGGACGTTTACGCAAACATTCGGGTTTTGGCCCCTTTGTGTTCGGCTGGGCAAGATGGCGCTCGGTGAAAGCTGGTCCACGATTGGTCGATGAGACCGCACCGCGAATCTCCCGAGAACAGTCGCTTCCACGGCCTCGGAGCGGGCGAGTTGTTGGTCTCCTTGGAAAAAAGCAAAACACGCTCTCTCGTTGCGGCGACGAGTGTAATGGCCACCGTGGGCCTAGGATAGCAGAGGAGGCGGTTCGGATTTTTTGATCGAAACCCTGGCAATCGCGGAACGACTTACGAGCCAGTTAAGATCAGTGAATTTAATACGCGTGTGTCAAACTGTCGCTCTTTCGTCCTGATCGGTGGCTTCTGTCCGGTGAGCAGTGCGTGTAAATCAAGTAGTGCATCAGTGTACTTAATGTGTGCCAGCCATTGTCGAGCGTGCATCATAGTGCCGGTCACCTAATCATCCACTACACTGGATAATATTGCTTGTTCGTATCGTCTGTTGGATTCTACCCTTTCAACACGCCACGCAGTATCGGTGAGTACTACGGCATAGTTAAATGAAACCGTACTGCACGATGTCGACGACCGTGCGTATATTCGTCGAACGAGGAGGCTTAACGTCTACACGGTGCGTGTGTGTACATTGTGGTCGTTTTGTTCTCCCCTCGAGCGAATCGTGCTTGTGTGTATCGATGCTTTTGCCTATAACTAGACGCACCCTCGGCCTTTCCTACTCGTATAAAAACAATCTTCGCGTATATACTATACGTTACTCTGTCGTTACTCTGTCGTTCAGTGATTTTTGTTATATACAAATTCGCGGTATCGATTCGTCACTGATCAAGTCGGTTCTCTTCTGTTAGCTGATCGTTTGCACATGCACAGTCTGTCCTTCCCATGGGGGAAAAGTCCATTTATTGTCATATGCAAGTAGTAATGAGAGTATGCGCGTTGCGAAGCACGATCAATTTCGGAAGATCTACCACCACGCTGCAAAAGATGTCGCACCACCCTTTCCGTGTTAGTTTATTGTTGCTAAATGTTTTCAACCGTTCTCTCGCGCACCGATTCCAGAGGGTGTAGTACCCTCCTTTTTCTCTTATACCTAATTCCCAGCGTACTCGAAGCTTTTCAGGTCATGTAAACGATGTTAAACGCCAAACTACCCGTCTCAATGGAAATCAAAGCGTTCTCGTTGATACATATTTGTCTTGTTAGTCGCGTATTAAGGTCATTGTTGTCTTTTAACCTTACTGGACTTGGCGTACCGATGGTGGCGAGCTTTGCGGATACTTGTTAGGCAAGGTCGAGCTAATTAAACGGGCAGAATCGACAGCGATATTGTCGCGTTAGTTACCTCGTCTGTTTTTCAACCGGTATACGTCTCTCCGGTTTGTTGTTTTTTCGCTGATTACCACGGATGGGCGTATTCTTTCGCAAACAAGCGTACTCTACGGTAATCCCATTTATCCGGAAAGCATAAACGAGTTCTGCTAACCGTGAATGACCTGCTTTGCGGCTTTAATGGGGATCATTCGGGATATCGCGAGATAATGTATCACGATGGTAACAGGTGCTCCTTTCTGCCCTTATTTTTTACAAAGAAAAACACGTGCTAACGGACTAATTAATTCATAGTATTATTAAAAGCACCGCATTATTCGACAATGAAAGAACGTCGTTTGTGTCGCGAATTCATTTTACACCATTTTTATTTGCTACTCGTATGTTTGCAAACCATTCGTTTCCTCCAAGCTGATTGTAACGGTGAAATTATCGTGTTGCCCGCGATCTAATCCCCTTTGCACGCTTATATATTTCGCTTGTAATGCGTGGCACTCGTAATACTGCAACTAGAGCATTCGCACGTGTCGCTGACAAACGGGTATCGTTGCTGCTCCGCAATCGGGCAGAGAGTTTTGAATCGTTCGAGTTATCGATTTCGCACGGGGTTACGATAATTTTCATCGGGAACGGTTTTTAATTAAATTTTGTCGTCGAATCGTTTATTTTTCTGTCGTATTTTTTAACAAGCTCGGTTAAATGGAAAAATAGTCGCTATATGTTGGCTAGGAGAATTGTCTTGTCGATAAACATCGTCAGGTTAGGTTATGGTGTCGGGATAATATTGGAAGCCTGGCTTCGTATTGACAGATTTTTATAAATGTCTAGTGCGAGAACACGTGTAAAATATGCTTTAATACTCGATCATCTATTTCTCAATGGCAATGCTTATTTATATCCACGCGGACACGAATTAATGCTAGTTATAAATTTGGGGTGAAAATAATTGCATTTGTGGGGTCGATGGGTAAGGTGCAAAAGGCGACAGGTTAATATCGAGTTTGATGAAAATTGGAAACTTTAAACTTCTCTCACTACTAATCGAATTTTGTGGATTTTAAACTTTGTAAATCCCTTGATGAAATATAACTTTCTACTGAGAGAAATTATCATTTTCCGTGATTTCCAAGGTTATGATTTTCGACGGAAAATAAGAATTCGAGTCGTTAGAACATTATACAGTCTGTCTAATAAGAGCGAGACCAAAATATTTAATTAAATTACCTACTTTTAGGTTATCGCTATTTGTTGTATTTTATGCAATTTAAGTATTTCACAGATATCTCGGATACGTTCTTATTGTACAGACTGTAATTCGAATCACCTTCCAAATACGTAATTTCTTTTAACCCTTCTTTGAATTATGGATGCTGCAGGGGCGCCTCACAAATTTAAATGCAGCACGTTTTAATGGATGTTGATGTAACTATTTGAAAATATATTTAATTCTGTATTGTCTCATCAAATGTTTAATATTACCCACTTATTTGATACACACTTATTGACATGGCGATGAAATTAAAGAGGAAAGTGAACTAAGAGTTAGATTTGGAGGTGCGAAGAAGGGTTGAATTTACCAACATAAATAAATATTAACAGCCGAATAGTGGTAAACGAAAAGACTAGCGAGCGTCGATCGATTTGTACCGAGTACTTTGTATGTCGGGATGACGGGGCTCGAGATGACGCTTGGAAAGCAGTCGACGAGATCCTCTCGTGAAATTCTTTTTGACGTTGATTGTGGTGCGTATATATCTACTCGCGGCACGGTGTAAATCGCATTCGAGACCTATGCGAGACTCTCCTCTCTCGAGTTCCCATCGTGCACACTTTACAGCGACAAGTCTTTGTTAATCTGTCGTGATTTATGCATAAGTACGATTAAAGCGGAAGCCCCTATTGATATGAGCAATAAATCCGGCGATAGAGATTAGCTTTGCCCACTAATAGTTGAGGATTTCATGACGGGTAGCTTTGTGGTCAAGCGTTCGTTGTTAAGTCCTCCTAGAACTGTTTAGTATATAGACGGGCCATAGTGTCTCTAAATCACATGGCTGTAATAACGTATTACTGGAAGTAGCGCTTAATCCTGGGATGATTTGTGAAGTTTACCGATCGAGTATTTTAATACTTTAATGGCCGTCCTGTCAGCCTGTAGTTTAGTGCGTTGTATAAAAAGTTGAGAGAATGATATATAATACGGGGATAGTATACTCTTGATAGGGTATTAGTTGAGGGAGACTTGCATGAGGGATTAAAGTTTCGGTTACTTGGCTATCGGTATAACGTGATCTATGATATATGATGACCACGATTGGCAGCTAGAGTTAATAAATTACCTAAATCTGTTTATAGGTACTAATTCACTTTCACGATTTAAAAAGAAAAGACTCTAGCTTTTAGTACCTATATCGCATTATTCCAAAGTTAAACGCGACAAAAGTCACGTTAATGTTAAGAAATACCATGTGCAAGATTCCACCTGAAGTATTTTTCATCGAAACAACAGGTGTACAAACAGTCCCGTCAGGGGGTGCGTCAATACCGAGGTGAATATAAACTATTTCTCTTTTGAATCGTATATCCGGATAATAACAGCGATTGACTAGTGGTCGACCGTTCGTTAGGGTGTCGTAAATGTCACGCGTGACGATAAAAATTTCTGACGGGCCCGCATTATGCCTTTACCACTTAACCATTGACTGAAAGGAATCATTGGCAGCGTTTCGATCGGCGTTTAACAATTTGCGACCGTTAAATAAACACGCCCGGGAAGAAAAGAAGGCAAAAGACACGCATTACGTGGTCTCTGGCGTAAAAGAAATTCGTTACTTCGTCACGTCTTTGGTAGTTCGAGGAGCGCGTGTTCAGTGCGGGGGGGTAGAGAGTAACTCACAACGTTTAACTCGTTGAAATCCGACGATGTTTAATGAGACGTCAAGAATTTGATGCGAGTTTCGAAGGCACGGCTGAATAGTAGAGAGAGGCGAGCACACCGCAGGGCGGTCTTTATAAAGACGGCCTTTATATTTGACCGGTCGGAAATTCAGTGAGCATGTGGCAACGTCGGATATCCCTCTGTGTTTCTTTCTCCCTCGAGCCGAGGCTCGATTCGTCGGCCGCGCACTTTTTCCAGCAGCGCCGGGCCGGCGGTTGGCCATCGGGGCCCCATCGCGTTGTGTACCCACCCGTAGCTGAGTTTCTTCTACCTTTGCCAGGCCACCACCTTACACCCCGTCCACCATACTCTTTTATTTTATTATTCGACCTGACCTCCGACGAGTTAGGCTGTTGCCTTCGCCTCTGCAGTCCGCTCACTCTTTTCTCCAACTTGTTCTCTGTCTTTCACTCCTCTGGCCTCTTCTTCCCCCCACTTCTCGTACCTTTCTCTTCGAAGCTCCTCGCTTCACGTCTAACGAAGAAACTGGAATCTCGTTGCATGGATACGAAGAAGGAATCTCCCTTCCTTCCTTTCTTTCTTTCATCATCGCTTCTCTTTATCGTAGTGTGGTCGGTTAGTTGGTTGGTTGGTCCCCCACGTACAATTAGTTTGTCCCGACTTCGGCCAACGAGGTTTTTCCTGCTATTTTCTATTTATCTTAGACGCGTTATCGATGCTGAAGCGAGAGGCGGGCATATTAAAACTTGACGAGGCTCGCCAGGAATCCAGGAAGAGGCGCTGCGAAGCACAGACTGGCTGGGGGAAAAGAGAGATGGGAAATCGTATATAGCCGACTATACGGAGGGAAACTTTTCATAATGTAGGATGCTGGATCCGTTTAGAAATTTTTCAATCGTATCCTCGGTATCGTGAACTTTGCATTCCTCGCGTCCTTCGTGGTTATTCCACGTAGCCGAATCATCTGGAATAATACCGACTCGCCTAAAGTAATCCTTTGCGTTCTCGTATTTTTATCCAAATATTCGGTATTATGCATGTAGGCAGTATTTGCTTTTGATTCTAGAATACCGCGGCTGCTATTTTAGTTTCTTTTTTTTCAGTGCTTTTAGCCAGATGCTTCCCACGCGTATCTATCTCGACACGAGTCACGGATTCGTGCGTTATCAGTTGTAGGTGATAACACGCGTAAATTTATATTTGTTTTGGCACGACCCCTTCATATATATTTACAGTTTTTAGTTTTATTAGATTACAGTGATTGAAGTATTTAGGTTCGTATAGTTATTTACATTTAATCAAGTTTGAAACATAGCAAGGCTATTATAAACATTCGAAGTATAAAATATGACCGAAATATGACTAAATGTCGAACTTGGTAAAATAGAGTCACGGTTCTCTAGTCTCCATTTGGTATTATACGAAATGCATGATTCGAAGTGGACTCGGCGAATTCCTGGTGTTCGGATAAAACTTGAACTATATGAATTTTTTATAGGCTGATTTTCATATTTCCCTTTGCCTCTCTGTTTAAAGTCGAACAGCGCAATGTGATAACCACATTCAAATGTAAACGCGCACACCCCTCTGACAATTTCCACTCAACATTTTCAAGATCCTTTCGGTAACCCTTTGCCTTTGGCAAAGAAAATTTTGCTCAAAGAATCGCTTTGATTCGTAAACCGCAATGCAGTGGTGTGTCCTACCGTAATCGAAATCGCGTATATTAAGCTAATTATGAGCGATAACGAACAGTCATTACAAATATCTTTATTGACGGAGGAAATCATGGACGGACTATGTCCGTGGCTATTCAGAAATCAATCACGTTCACGCGCGATTGTTTTACCCAATACAACGGGATACGTGACTCCCGCGAAACTGTTGGCCCACTGCCATGTTTTCTCGCTTCGAAATGCTCGCGATCGGTTAAATGTTAATTAACAGTCTGACCTTTAACCGATTCGCGGATTCCGTGCACGAATAATCGTCGATTTCAAAGCGAACGGCAATCGCTGATATTCCGTCGTGTTTTTCCTTTGCTATCTCTATGGGTCGTCGGTGGTTTTTACTTTAGGGCCAATTCACACTAGCAACGCCGTCGTATCGCGTCTGCGATTCAACAGATTTACATTTCTAATGTCGCAATGCACACGAGCAATGCGATGCCGCTACCGTATCGAAAATGTTACATGAATGGTATACTTGGCGAGATCGCAACGACGCAACGCGACGTCGCGTCGCATCGCATCGTTCATGTGCATCGAGCCTTAGGAGAAATTCTCGCGTTTCTCCGGCTGCGTAACGCACCGCTCAAAGATGAGTCAGTGTGCGATGGGAGAAATAGTGGGGGATTTTGCCGTGCAAAAAATTCTCAGCTCTCTCAGGGTGAAAAGGTTCAGAGCTATCATTTCCCGATTCTCACGAGGAGGTAGTAGGTAGTCGTATCGGTTCCATTCGGCTCCTTCAGCCACAGCAATTAGAAAACACGTAAACGAGTTTTCGGTACGTTAATCCCGAAGAACGTAATTCCGAGCGCCGATGCATCCTGGTCGTCTCTCCCTCTTTCTCTTCTCTCTGCCTCGTGCTCGCTGTTGGATGACCCCATGGACTTTCAGCCGTGCACATGCATACATACTCACTTGCGAGTACACACGTACACGGTTTATCGAACAGGACCGGTCGTTAGAAGTTTGAAATGGTGGTAGGGGAAGCACGTGCGTCGCTTTACTGTCCCCCCTATGTAATGCGTGCGGCAGTGTATTTTAAATTTTAAAGATAATTATTAGTATGCGTACGTAGATCACAAATATTGGCTAAACTTTTAATTTTCATATACACTTTTTTTCTTTTGTTTTAGCGATGAATTCAATGCAATGTAAAGTAGAAGGCAAACATGATATGGTTTTTTTTAATTTTGGATTACAGACGGGGTGAAAATATTGAAATATTACGTTTTCATTGGGGTTAATTGATTTTATAGTGCCCGCGTGCATGTTGCTGTTGCGTTATTTCAGTAACCATTCTCACGACTGTTCGAGGAACATTTACAACTTGGCATTACCATATAATGCACAATTACCCACAAATCTGTATTATCCTATATATGAATTCCTTTCGAGAACCACCTGTAGAAAAGGCGCTGTATTGTTTTAGCTTACAACTCTGTATATCATGCATGACAAACCGTGTCCATAATACGCACAATCGTGTTACATTTCTCTTGAAAAAATCCGCTCCTATTACAGAAAAATTTCTACTTAAAATGTCGGCTAATATACGACTTGTTATACGATTTCTTTTATACTTTCAATTTCCTTCTCGAGCCATTGGTACGAGCACTACGTATAGAGGCTTCATCCATTCATTTACCGATCTGCCCGTATTTCTACATTCTACCTTTCGCGTAAATTTAATGCCGCCGCGTACAATCGCAAATCTGTTGTCCCGAATTTCTAACAGGCATCGTGTGGAATCGCATAAGCAACATTTTATCGCAGTGACACGTCGTACAAGGAGGAATCGCGCGTTCGGACCGCGTTCGATCGATATGCATAAGCGATCGGGAGCTCTTTTCGCGTGCTAAAAAAACCCATTCGGATCTAGCGGCGCTCTCCATGTGGCGTTGTATTATGGAAATCAGTAGAATCGGAGTGCCGAGTATGCAAGACACGTGAATTAAACACGTAATACACCGACTCCGCAGTGTGCACCTGTCGCGCATGCAAATCACTTAAGCCGCTGAGCCTGCTCTTGGCCGGTTTCCGAGCTTTTTCGGCCGCGATGCATATCGTAACACGCATGCGCTCGCGATACAATTCTTTGCGCGCGCACATACGAGCTCCACGCCTCCCTTGATCTCTAGATCCCCGTATTTATCTCCATTTCTAACTTCAACTTTATCTTTCTTATCTCCATCTCCGTTCCTTTACCGTTTCTCATAATTTTCGCTGCTTTTCCCTTTTTCCATTCTTCTTCAACTATCCGTAGCAGTAACCTTCTCTGTACGTGTACACCGATGATTAGATACGATCAGTTTTGCTTTCTTTTCCCTCGTGCGTGTTTCTCTAACATTTTTCTAGCTCATAATCATCGGGAACATTTATCGATCCCTCGTACGTAACGCTCAAAATAAATGCTTACTGATATTCGTATTTTATAAAAAAATTTTCGTTGCAATGATTGCTAAAATACCAGGCGAGCATAATATTCGTCCTTGTTATTACGTGACCCGAGTACTGGCAGCAACCGGAAGATCTCGCGCGTTGATAAATCACCTCGTAACCGGCATTCGCCTTCTTCCGTCGTCCTCCTCTGTGTGTCCGAGATATTATTCATCGCGTTTTCTCGTTCACGGAAAATAGCTTCTGCGTGAGGTAGGTCAGCCAAGCTTTCCTGTAAACACTCCGAATATTCGAAATTATGGCGCGAGTAAACAACCTTCGGTGAATTTGAATACCCTCCTAATCGAGTCCCCGAGAGGGATTAACTATACACGGTAATTGGTTCTCTATTTGGGTCACTTTGAATTTCCAATTTCCAGTTTCCTTCTTTCTAAGTGGCCGTGAAATGCGACGTGAAAAGCCGCGTATTCTATGAATACCGTCAACATTCTCCCAGTGAATTATACCCTAGTGCTAATCCCGTCTTTCGAGAATATGTCACGCCAGTGTGTCGCGCGCACACATGCGGGCGGTTACATGCGGCACGCATAACCACCGCTTCCGCCACACATAAATTACCGTCACGAGTAGTAGCCGGCTGACCCGGTGCACGAGAGACAATTTTCTAAGAAATTTGTCAAACGGTAATTCGAGAGCAGCTTTTCATGTGTAAATTCTATTCGCGGTGGCTCCAACCGGTCGTTCGACGGCGCTCGGTCCGGTATGTAAATAAGTTGGTCAAGATAACCGCGATGAGTGGAGGGACGAGTCGTTATTCCGATACCATTGTTTGTATTTCGTGGCGGTACGTGAATCATCGGTTGCTTAATTCCGATAACGCCGCCAGCTACCGACGACGCCCGTCGCATTTTAAACGCGCCCACTCTCCTCCGCCTCGCAAATGGGCCACCGTGACCGAACCTATTTTCCGGAAGCCGAGAACTCCTTCGAGACCCAGCCCCGCTTTTGTTACTCGCTATTCGAACAAAAATTAAAGAAATTGGTCGAAAATGAAATTTTATTATTTTTCGCCCAATATCCTTCTTTTTTTTGTTAAACACCATTTTAAACGTTTCTTTTTTGTAGAAGGTTAAAGTTTGATCGTTGCTAAAGTATAGATCGGTGGTTTTAACTTTAGAGTGAATCGACATAAAAGAACATACTATTAATATCATCCATAATTGTACGAGACAGTTTTTGATGAAAAATACTTAGTTTTGAATAGGTGCATGCATATTCTACATACTTATATGTATATCGAAATTGTACGGGAGCCGAGGTTCGATCCGTTGAACAGTATACCGTGAAGAGACCGGTTTAGATGGGTATGGAAAGTTTACTTAAACAATTTAAGTAAAATTCCAAGGATTATTAATTGTTTAATCACAGGGAAAGGGATTGCGCGCAAACTCTTGAGTTCCAAAAGTTTTTATAGGGGTGAAAAGGGTTCTGCGATTAAAGTAAGTTGGAAAACGTCCGCACAGGGGTAGACTAATGAAATGATTTTAATAAGCCACATTCGATGACCTTTAAAAACTCCAAGGTCACAGGAATAGTGACAAGTATGTTTAGACGAGGCAAACAGAAAGTACAGTGAGCACAGGCCTGATTAAATACCTTGTGCTCTCGCGTACGACTTTCGGATTGTTTGAGGGCCATTGTGCGCAATGTTTAATTTGCTTGCAAGGCACTACAGTGTGCAGTATTCTATTTCTGGAGTTTAAAGCAACCCTTGATGGCCTTCAAAAAGTGAAATCGAATTCATTATTTTCTCCATTCCCTTTCGTTTTGCATGCCAAATTTGTAGAATTATTATCGTGTGTAATTTAAAACTGAGCTCTTTCTTGGCCAGCGGTACGCGTATGTCCTACTTGAGAATTAAACGAAATTAATCTCAATTTAGCGTCCATCGCGGGTTCAATAATTCATAAGTTGTAAAGATAAATTCATAAAAAAAGAAAAACTGCGATAATAATTCGGTCACGAAAAAGTTAACGCAAAGATCTCTCGTAGGAGGAAAATATCGCGAAGCTTATCTCTGGTAAAACGCGAAGGAGCAGTGTAACCGCAAGGCTCTCGATGTATTCGTATTTTGTAAGTGCTTCAATATAGAATGCGATCTTGTTGAACATCCACTCAGGAGACGAGCTTGCGCGAAGCGTGCGCGCTCGCGCACAAGAGCTTCGTTGAAAGCCACATTAAAGAGATATCCACCGCGTACATTGTAACCCCTTTACGAGAGTTACCTTTCCTCGCCCAGCCCGTGTATTTATTAGGGGCAAAATTGTGTAGCACGGGCTACTTCTCACGTGGAATTTATAACAACTCTTTTTCTCTCTCCCGCTAACTCCTTCGAATAATTAAAATGGTTGGCGCGTTCGGCATGTGGAAATTCCCGAAATATGAAATCATCCCGAGGCGCAATCGACGCATGCTTTTGCTCTTTTGACACACGCGCGCGCAAACGCACGAGGGGGAACATACTTTGGCAGTATTAATTGTTAATTTACCCGTTAAACCCTGGAGGCCACTCACGCGTACAATTAATTCCAACGTATTACGATTTTACGAGAAGTAGAAGGAAACGTTGTACATACATCATTTGCGCGAAACACTCAGATTTGATTCTTTAATTTACACTGGTATTTCACGCAAAAGAGATTCTTGGTCGGGATTTGATTAATCAATCCCTTAATTAATTTGAAATTAATTTTATTCGTGTACAGAAGCAGCATGGTGTTATTACAAGATAGGGTTTTGATAATTTAATTGGATTGCGTTTAAATCTTGTTTCGAAACTTTATGGTTATTGGCGATCGTTGTAGGCTATTACACTTTTTCTCATTTAATTTGAATAACTTGTGTTACATAAAAAGTGGAATACACACATAAGTAAGACCATGTTTTTTTTACTCTTTCTAATTTTTTTACTTAAGCCTGCAATGGTCTTTATGTTGTATACACACAAAAATAATTATTTCCGATAGGCATGGCAATCGCTGAAGGCATTTAGGTGTTCTTTGTTACGCAATTAAGGTAAAAGTTATATCTCGTTCACAGCTAGGTGTCTACTGGAATTCATTATAGAAAATTCTTCCCATTTATTGTTTCCCTTCCATTTATCTGTTACTTCCACGCCCAAGGTTTACTCCGCCCCATTGTTTGTCCCAAAGACAAATATATAGGGTTACTCGGGGTGAAACACGATGCCATACCTAACACCATTTTCTCAAATAATACCGGTACACATTGATCTTTCCGAGTTACAAATGTACTCAATCAGTGCCTAAGTCGCTCAAGATTACCAATCTTGGTGTGTCAATGGCTATTGATACACTGCAGTAGTACCAATCAATTCCATTCCATTCGAGCCTTGCTCAAACATATCGACACACGTTCAAAATAGACAAACAACTTAGCGAACAGCCGCTCGACCCTGTCACGCGATGAGCCATGCTCGAACGGTGCGAAAGATTCCTCTTTTCGTACCGTATCGATGACCATAATGGTCGCTGACGCGCGATTTGATATATCATTTCGTTTCGACGTGTTCGAGAGAGATGCCGATGGGTTTTCCTGGGATGCCACACACCTATGCGAACCTAGAAAAATCGACAATGCGCGCGGCTTGTGCACGTGTAGACCCAGGGCGAAGCTTTAGGCTTCACCTGCCGTCCATTTGTCACATCCCAAATTGCATTACGCGTGGTACGTCGAATTTCTATATAAATCGTCCCTAAGACGCCATTGACTGCATCCCGTGGTCATTTAACGCGGCGGCGTTCCGCTTTCAGCTTTTACGTCTCTCTACTTCTGTGCAATCTCGCTCTCTTCTCGTGTCCATCTCTCTTGCTTTCGCTTACAGAGATTCCGTCTCTTTTGCTCCTGTTCAGGTACTCTCAGCATTCTCTCCATGCGCCTCTCCCCGGCCATATGGTTCACGACCCTGCTGCTGTATTCATTCATAATACACGCGGCCTTAAAAGTTGAGCGCGTTAGACCATGTGCACGGTAAAAGTCGGACACAGCCGGTTTCAAAAGCGCCGTATTCCGGTGAAAATTTTAAAAACGACCTTTAGCCTAACGGTGCCGCTGATGAAACTCCGGCCGACCCTTCGGGGACTAATTTGTAGACAGTAAGATAAAAACTTGGGGGTTACTCGACCGATGAGTTTCCACGTGAAATATGCAGTAGCTCAGGGATGCGATGAACGTCGTGTCGTGTGCAAGATGTAAAAAAAAAGTAATGGGCACGGCTTTTAGAGGTGAAATCACAGTGGCAATTTTTTTTTGGATCGGTGAAGATTTGCTACCCACATTAGTCGCCATACATTCGCTACTTTTAGCATTAAAAATTCATCGTTTGCGTCGTACACTTGACAAGAAAAGAAACAGTGTTAAAGGAACTACGTATATATTGCAAGTGCATCGTTTTCGCGTAATTAATTGTCAAACTTTTAACGCGAATAAGATTGCGTGAGTTATGCGCACACGAAGAGAAAAGAACTCGCTTACGCTGTCATCTTTTAGCATACACACGAATGTCAGTGATGCGGGTTAAATATGGAATGTGTGTCTCGTTGGAAACTCGTATGCATAATAGTAAACGATTTCAAGCATCCCTGACTATGCGTAATACGCATAATTCAATGTTATTTTCTGCTAATTTATCTTTGAAAGCCGCAACCATTACTGCTTTTGTACACCTTGTACAGTTGATATACTTGGCTTCTATTATGTAACATTTATTCTAGATCGTAATACTGTTAGTCGGTTTACAGTTCTATTGTATTCGCGAAATGTACCGCGCATCGGCGGGTAGTCCGGTTCAGAAAAGTTTATAAATGGCGCTGTTCTCACGATTCTCTATTGTATTTACAAATAAAAACATTCGAAAAAATTCACAACGAGCTTCATCGAGCATAATTCTGAGCGAGAAACCGGACAAAAGAAGCCCCGCTCCATTTTCGCAGCCGGCTGTGTCTCCCTCTCTTGCACTCTCTCTCTGCCTCTTTCTCTTTCGTTACTGACGGCTACCGTTCATTTTCAAACGGAATTTTAAATAGCGCGTAAAAACGGGATACATAAAACATCAGCTTTTTCGATCGGTAACAACACCGGACGCATAGCCTGGATTCCCGACTATGGAAATGTTATCTTCCTTCCGTGAGGCAGCAACACGGCCGGGTCCGGTAAGTCATAAATTCGTGGAAACTCTCTGGAAATCTGTGTCAGGAGTTAAGGACTAATCCCTGGCTGCGCCTTAAGGATGAGTCGCCGACAAGAACGTGGAGTACGGGGGAGCCAAATGCGTTTTAGGCAAAAACGAAGTTAAGATAGCGTAGGGTAAGCCAGGCCTGGCCAGATTATGTCGTCAGCCCGGGCTCTTCTTGTCGTCGACCAACACCGACAAAAGGAAACGGTCCCGAAATACCGATGGAAAGTTTTTCGGGTACAGTGGCGTATATTTCCACGCTTACCTGATCGAAATTTTCAAAGGAGCACAAACGATTCCGGACGGGGTACGCTGCAGGTAAACGCGGCCAGGATGCGAGAAGCACGCTCTATTGTGATTAGTCCCGGATCCGTCCATCTGCAGCATCTGGTAGTTGGAAACGTTAGGCTGGAATGACCAGAAGTGGGTAGCGTGCTTCTTAGCCGGTTATACGAGGGGATCCGAAGGGACGCGTCCGAAATGCGCTCGTGGCGTCTAAAGCAAACGGACTACCGTTCCGCAGCGCCATTACGTCCACGGTGTTGTTGCTAATCTTTTGAATTGAGATTTTCCTTTCCGAGAGCTTTGACGCCTAGACGTCTCTATTTCTTTGTGTCACGCGTGTATTAGGTGCATAGAGTTTCTTCCGAAAGGGCGGATTAAGATTTGTAATGACATCATAGCGTTATGGCTTATTTTTCTAACCGTGAATAATGCTTAGGTGTTATAAGTAGCGTTCTCTTTTATCATCTCGCTAGGTCCAAATTTGCTTTTATTATCTTTACCGTAAACATTAGGAAAATGGCCACGAGTTTGAATAGGGGAGAAAGACAGAAAGTATACTGATAAGGTGTAACCGCGGGTATTACGACGAAGTTTGAATAGGTCTTTAGCGACTTTAGTTGAGAAATTGGGTCCAGTTCTATGTTTTTCGAAGCATCGTCACGTCGTATATACCGTTTAATCTGTTTCGAATAACATTTCGCGGAATTACTAGTAGGGACATGGGAAAAGTAACGGATACTGGTTCGTGTCGTCACGCAGGTACGCTAAGGGCCGGTATCATTTCCGCCTTCATTAGCTTGTAAACTCGAGAGAGAATTTCCACGTCCATAGGTCGCGGACTGGAGTTTCAATATTAATACCATAATTGGCTTGATACAGCCAAGTTGTTATAGTTCTCGAGGGCTTCTCGCGCACTACCGTCGATAACCATTACACATTCATACGGCAATTGAAAAGTCCAGGAAATTCCGGCGCGCGCGCAATGTAGCGAGTGCAGCCAGTAGTACGGTCGACGACCAGAGTCGCCTCGTCGTCAAGACAATCGTGTCACTGACGCGTACCATACATTCGTAACGCGATCGCGCGAACACGCTAGTTTTTCTCTCGTTCCCACCGAGATAGAGAAGCATTGGCAATGCACCAAGAACACTCGAGGAGCGTGGAATTGACGAAAGGTGATATACCGAGTAGCAGCAACGTAAACGCGTGAAATGTGCACTTCAACGGCAAAGAGTGGTTGACATGTAAGAGCAGAGCGATTTCGTCATGTTCGCCGGTAATCGATTTCTTGCATGTCGATCGATACTTTACGCAACTGATAGTTGAAACGGTTACATGCCTATTTTGTAATAAAACTAGTAGAGTCTCCGCTTACGCGTCTATGTTACGATTCTGTTATACAATACGTATTGTTTAGGGATTCCTAGCAAATAGTAGATCGGCAATAGATCCGTTCCATTAAAATTGATTTCTCCAAGTTAATTCCACGAAGCTGCGGTGGTTACCTTGGTGCCCATCGCCCCGTTATTGCCATTGAATAAGAATATTGAGCTAAGATTGAACGAAAGGCCCCTCGATAATAGTATCTCCAAACGAGGTCGAAGGTATCGAAACGATTGGGCCCCGAGTGTTGCGTAATTTGATATTCTCGTCGATCTCCGGCGTTCCCGATCCAAAGACCAAACGAGTCGCACGGTAGTCCCTGGAACAAGACAGACACGTCGCCTCTCGTAGGACAATCAAATGACGAACGTCATGTATCACCGTGTCATGCCGTGACTCTACGAAACGAATTATTCTCGTTCACGAAACGAACCGATCCTCGCTCGAGTACTAGGGATGCCAGCCAGACATTTATCAAGACGCGATTTCGGTCCGGCCGACATTCCTAATGAATCCTAGCTAGATTGCGCATAACAGTGATGGATGGGTTTCCCGATCGATTCGTTGGATTAAATGGAAATAATATGACGTTATCGAAGAGAGGGAACAACGCGGGGGATGACGGGGGGTTCCAACCAGTAGCTACGGTTATTATGCACAAGGGAAGTTGAATTCTATTCGACCCCTACGGGATACGAGAACTCTAATGAGCGTATAATGCGCATTGAATCGTGATCATTGCGCCTAGTGCGTTACGATCATCGACTGCGCGAACTGGGGTCATAGACGGCTGTGGAAAATACGCGCGTGTTCTCTGACGGAGTCGAGTCCATTTAGGGTATACTGTCGTTGGTAAGGGTGAGGTGAAACCAGCATGCCTTTCTCTATGTACGTCTGTTTCTATCTTTGTCAATCTTGCGCGCACCTAGTGCACGCACCAGCCTCTCTCGATCCATCTCTCTCTCTCTCTCTCTCTCTCTCTCTCTCTCTCTCTGTCTCTCTCTCTCTTTCTCTACGGAGCGTCAATCCATTCCCTTCAAGCAAGTCTGCCTTGCGCTGCTTTGATCCTGAGTATCTAGCATGCATCGGAATCTTTCTTTGTGCAGACGCATTCTGCCTGGTGTCTGTGAATTTCAAAGCACAGTGTAGTAGCTGGGTAATAGTGTTTCATCTCCGTATTACGGATACCATAGTTCACTGGTCGATCTGCGTGGATGGGGATATATTGATAGCGTGCAGAAACACATTGGATTTGGCGAGACGTTATGGGAGAATGGATGTTAGATTATTGTTTGTGCATACGCGTGCATCTTCCGCACCAGACGTGTTTCCTCGCGTATGAAAGATGTCTTTTATTACGTACGCGTAATCTCTTATTCCCCATAGATCGCGTAGTTAACTTTAAGTATCGAATATTCTCGTATTATTTGGATTATTGGTGCTTACGCGGATAGAACAGATTTACGAGATTGATTTTATCGTTTCTTTGTATCCCCAGTGGCATTTTTGGGGTGAAATTTGTTAAATTCATTAACGTCGGAATAACAAGCGGGTACCGTGTTGCAAACGATCCTGTAAACGTTAATTTTAAAATATTATTGCATACTAATAGCAAAAGGAAGAAAAATTTCGAAGCGACTTAACTTGATTAACCACGTGAACGCATAGCAATATTTCTCTTGCTGGCTGGCGGCGGCGTTAGGGTTCGATTAGGGGGGGAGTAAACCGATTTGTGTAAGGGTTTACGTCGGTGAATGAGAAGAGGTTGCGTCGAGGAATGTATTTTGATTGCATTCACAGCCTTTTTTTCTAGCCGGTCTAACCACCTCGGAATTTAATGATAAATGATAAGCCCCGCGCGCCGAAAGAAAGCCTCGGAGTTCGAGTTGCCAAGAAATATTACGGCGTTGAGTCACGTCTTAGGAACCTCGTCGAACGTTCCTCGCATGAAAGCCGTGCCGTAGACTGGCCGAGGCGAGTGCAAATGTCGAAGAGTCGAGGGTAATGAGTAAGAAAAGATGAACCTTGCATTCTCCGCGTTACACGAATGCATCGTGAATCGAAGACGGTCGCGGATCGCGGCTGAGAGAAAACTATATTACAGCCATTCACGATTGTGGTCGCCAAATTTAATGTTACTCCACTTACCGCGTCTCGAAGTTGGTAGATTTAACCCTTTGCACTCGATAAGTGACTCTCGCTCACCAAAATTTTTCTCTGTCTGCATGTTTTGTATAGGTATCGATTGTAAAAGAGTTTCATCTTCTATTGCTACTTGTAAATTTCGTCCTTTTTAATTGTAACGTTCGCGTGTATTAATTTTGTATGAAATTAGGTATTTCTTTTAACCGTCGAATAAATAAATAAATTAAATAAATTGACAAAATAAAATGAACCAGTTTTATAACTCTCGAGTGCAAAGGGTTAAAATCATTTCACTTAAACGTGTAACAGTAACCCCTTGCCGTACAACTTTCTCGAAAACTATTCGTTGGGATCAATCCAAAGAATACTGAAATACTATATATAATTTTTATTTGATAGTTTTCAATCTTACAAGTTAAAATTGTGATTAGAATTAACACTTTGACTGCTGCGTGATATTAGAGTGATCGAAGAGTTACTATAATTAGAAATGCACGCATGGTTTACGTCTACGAAATAGTTTAGGCGAAGTGAGAAATAGTAAACTGTTACATTGCTGTTAAAATAAATTTTCAAGTATTGTTATATAATGGTAAATTAGGAAATTTATTTATACACGCCTTTCGTCGTGAAATGGTTAAAACCGAAATATGTTTTCATTGCAATTAGACCGTAGTTTGCATCACGAGAGTAACTGGTCGTTACAGGGCAAAGGATTACGGCTCGTGTATTATATTTTATAATTCCATCGGTAATCGTTTTAGTAGGAAAGTTATAAAGTTCGAAAACTTGTATAATTGTATTATTATAACATTATACCTTTTTGAGACCTTGACTGTCTTAATAGCTTAGACGCGAATTCTGCGAAAGGGAAAATTCTGAAAGTTTCCAAAGTATTAGTAACTCGGAAGGACTTTAAAAATGTAGAAATACACACAAGTTCGCAGCAACATTGAAACGCTACAAGTGTGTGTATGTGTTTAACTTTCTGAACTACTAAAAAGTTTCGCTAATCGGATTATATTAACTGCTTGTTGAAACAAGAACTTTTGCTGCTCGATAAATTCCATAATTATACCTATTCTGTGATTTTCTTCGTTTTCTTCTTCCTTTCATTTTAACGTGTTCTAATTAATATTCCAACTCGAGCGTTTGCCAATTTTCAATTGCTCATTGTGTAAATGACGAGTTAGCGTGATCGAAAAGTAATCTACTTTACAGGTATTCTTCGAATCTTATTGAAGTTTGTTATCGTGCGCTTCGGTTCGTTAAATTTTCAATTTTACACTCTTCATCCGCCTATTAATCGTATAAATTATATTCAGATACAAATGAAAATTTTAACAAGGATCGGGTAGTTACCGTGCAATTATACAGGAGCCATCGGTGGAAAATTCCGGGGAAAAGAACAGAGCGCGAGGGGCGGTTCGTTTCGTGACGATAGGTGGGCTGTAGAAGAGCAATTTATCGAGAGTAATTTTCGTAGAGAAATTAGATACGCGACCGCTGTTAAAAATTAATTGGTTCGGTAGCTATAGGCCGTCGCGAGCGTCAATTTTATCGAGAGCAAACACAATAGGTTTTTTGATATTTCTTTTTTGGTCGCCGTTTCTCTCGTTTCAGAAAAATGAAAATCGTTTGATTTTTAATACGTATTTCGCGTACAAATGTAAGGTCGCGTATAATAGAAATTGTGCAACGATGATCGAGCGACGAATATGGAAAATATCTCTTTTGCTAGTTGCACGGCTCGTTACTTTTAACAAAGCTTTTTTCGCTCGGTGTGGCTGTGTTACATTCTCTCTCTGTACGTTATTTTGTACTTTTCCATTCGAGCTTTCCCCGCCACGCCGTCTCGCTTTGTTTCTCGCATATGATTTAAACGAGTTGCACTCGCGAGCAACAATCCGGGAGATCGTTAGGTACGCTTGAATTTTGGAACGCCTCGAGGACGCGAATTTAATGAAGCATTTACCAACACGAGTTCATCGCACAGTCGATCATAAACGCACCTATACGGAGTGTGAAATTACAGATCTCGCGGATGGTATCTTTCGCGCAGGATAAAGAGGCCGCTAAGAAGGAAGGATGAAAGAAGAAACGGAGGAGAGATAAGGAGTTGGTGCGCGATGATTTGTCATAATTATACCGGAGAAGATAGTACACATCGTTAAAAACGTATAATTAATATAGCGCGTTGAATACGACTCGAAGTTTATTATTCGATTTGAATTTCAATCATTTCAAAGGTGATATTACTAAACCATTACTGTAAGAAAGGGAGTGCATGATTCATTTATAGTCTGTACAGGGTTACTCGACACCCAAGGTCGGCCCTACCATTAACGACACCGTAACCCTGTTTTACGATATACTTGAATGAAACTTAAATAGCCAATTAATTTTATGCGAACTACATTAAGGACCCATCATATACCATTAATACCTGTCAACGTTCTCATACCAGAACATCAAGAATCAACTATAAACAACTTCCTAATCCTCGGTCTTAACTGCTGCAATAATTAAATCTCTCGGAAGCCGGACTAATTAACTCAATTTTTTGTATGTTCATTATCAACGTATATAATTAATGCTTGAACTGTAAAAAGAATTCGATGATTCGATTTTACGAAGTTGATCGGTTTGCTTTCTCGGAGACTTAAATATGAATTAATCTTTTGCAGTCGTATGCCGAGTCTTAAGTCGACGTTGCATTTCTTTCCAGTTAGTCCTATTTCAAGGCTAGCTGAATACTTAATAATACGCGTAACTATTATACTTTACTTTTATACTGGATCCATTTTGTCCGTTGCAAAGTTTCACTCGTGAATATCTTTGAAAAGAAGGTTGCGGTTTCTAATCAATCCTGCAAACATTTTGACTCGAGTAGCGATGGTATATATCGAAGAAGAATTTTTCCAGGCTTTCCGAGACTTTAGAACCGAAAAAGATGGTCGCGCGCGTATATGCACAGGACTTAGATGATAGCGCAGGGTGTGAATTCGATTTCATCCGATCGTGCGGCTGAGTCACGCGGATGACTAGCTTACCAGAGACATTCGCGTTCTCGTACAAAAGGCGCGGCGATACAAGTGCGCTTATGGTACCTTCTTCTTCGAGTCTCTGGTGTCTGTCGAGTGCAAATGTCGGCGAGTCGAAGGTAACGAGTGAGGGGAAAAAAAAAAGTCGTAACGAGAGGGAGGGAAGTAGAAGAGAGGAGGCTCCTCTCACCTACTCAATTGCTGATGCTTTTCTCGCGTCATCAGCAATGATTCTGCCCAGCCTTCGCGGCAAAGAACGAAAGTAAAGTTGCGAGCGCAATTCTCGCGACCGAGTGACGAGAGAGAGTCGTCTTCTCGCGCGTACACGCGTTGCGAAAGGTACCCGCGGGATTAAGCCGAGGAATTCTTTGCGCGTTCTACGAACAAAAAAGGAGTTCGCTCAAGGGGTCACACGTTACGCGTAATTGCAACGATACTCGTGTGCGGCAGCGGTGGTATTATTGCGTGTGCACTTCGAGTCTTGTGCAAGCTATAAAGGTCATCGGTGTCTGACCCGAAGGTAGCACCGCTGTAATGAGGAACGCCGGCGAATGCGCTACTCGGTAAGAGGATTCTCGCTTATAGATTCGGTAGTTATACAAGAACCGGTTGAAAATGCACGCGAATGTCGAGATTCCGTGCAATTAGCGAGGATATTAATTAGCCATTCCACGTGTGTTTTTTTTTCCTACCATCGATTTTCAGTTTACTTATTCGTTATTAGACTGCGTGTGTTTTATGCAAATATGTATTTTTAAAAAAGTGTAATTATAACCCTTTCGCTACGATATCTTAAAATTGAGAACTCGAAGCATAAATGAGGATCGCTTTTATTAATACGAGAATAGTGTAGATATAAATGTTTGGAGCCTGTATACGATTAATTATGGTGTAGTATTGTTGGGCGAATTAACAAAGAAGTGTTGTACTATAGAGAAAATATACGTATGCTTTTAACAAATGATCGTACAAGTTTTGAAGGCGTCTGTATACGTCTTTCGTAGCGAAAGGATTAAAGAAACGAATTCTTATAATAATATAACAATGTACGGTTTACTTTAGATGTTTTATATATTTTTGCATACCATGTGCGTTGTACAATTTTTTGCGAACTTAATTGTCCACAAATGTATAAAAATCCACATTCTATTCGCTACTGAGCAATCGAAACACGGTACAGATGAAATGTAAGAGTCCGAGATTAGCTTACGAGTTATCGAGGTTTTAATGTGTAAAGGTTGTTTCGCGTGGTACAAGTTAATGATTTTTGTAATTTAGAAATATTATCTAGTGGTCGAATCGTTGTACCGCTGTTTGAATGTTTCAAGATCCGAAAGTTCAGAGTTCAAACTTGTTGATGGCGCCCCGTTTGTAAAACTAAATTTAGATACCTTTTTTTTGTTATTCTCCATGAGAATTCGTTTCCCGCTTTGATGCGAAAACTTTGGTGTAGTGTACTTTTACGATTCCCTTTTTTGCGAAGTCTCAAATCCATTCATTTGCATTACTTCAGAGTTTTATACGGTCCACCGGTTTCGAATTCCTCGTGCCATTCGCCAGTTCCTTTCTTTTTCATACCTGTTCGCAACTAATTAATAAAAAATTATTCGTGCACGTGTATTATATTTTGTGGCAAAAAATACTATTAACGAACAGCGCGAGAGAACGGTACGAAACTTCAATTAGAGGGCGCAAAATATTTTTAGGGGTAAAAAAAAGTTTGCCTCGACTGGTGCGCGCATTTCCATGGGCAAAAATGTGTGGGAAAAAATGAGAAACAGAAACGATTTGGTCGCTGTTCGCTCTTGAAATCGCGCGTACTGTGCTTCAACTGATGCGCAAACAGCAGAGAAAGAAGAACAAGATAACAGGCAACGGGGGGATAGAACGAAAAAGCCAAGCCCCGATAGCCAGTCACTCGCGAGGAACATTCGATCGTCGATGCTCCGTCTCTCTCTTCCTCTTATTCTCTCCTCTTTCGCGATGCTCGTCGGCAAACGCAGTTACCAGATTGCGTGAGAGAGTGGCAGCGCGCGCTGCTACCTCCTCGAACGAAAAACGAAATACGATTCTAGGCAGTGACGGTGGTGATGCATTGTCGAGAGAGCCTCGTCAAGGTAACACGAACTCTGCGCCGGGGCTTTGCGTGAAATCCATAGACCTCCAACTAATGCTCGAACCCCTCGTGCTGGCAATAGCTGCGATCCTCGACGAATCTACCGTAGCTTTACGAACAACAGTCATCCATAGAATAGCCATTTTTGTTTGACGAAAAGAGAGCAAAATAGCGTGGAACAACAGAACGACAGAGTTAGTAACATTGTACATAGTTCATTTCTACTAGAATTCGTGAACCTGTTTACGCTCCGTCGAGAAGCTTCGGACTATCTCAACTTCTTTCTTCACTGTAGATATTATTTCTCGTGTTGGCTTCTAACGATCCGGTAAATAGCATATGTATTTTCGCAAACAGATCGCACCATTGTCTTGACTTTTCTGGTGTTTCATTAGCCACGTTTAAGCATTGAGCTTCTCGATCAGTTCAATTAATTCTTTATAATATTGTATTATCATTTGTTGAATAATCTTTTGCCTAACTCTGACCTCGGGTGAAGGGAATACGTATTTTAATGGGTATGTCCCGTAAACTAGATAAAGTAAACTAAACTAAGCTAAATTAACAATAAGTATCTTGTTTTCGTTGTGGAGAGAATACCGATTGAATGCGACCGCAAACTAGGTATAAAGGCGTGATTCTACCGAGGCAATGCTAAACAACCTGTATTACTACGCTACGTAAAAATGTAGTCGTGCTCATTTTTATACTTCATGAACTTTTGCGCAAAAGTACACAACAATGACCGATACTTATAAGTAGATTGCCGTAACGTACGTGCATCGTGCTTCTTTTAGCAGCTTCAGATTTCCCATAAATGCATAAACATCCGCGTGTTTCTATAAGCCACGCGAAATCTGGCTGGTTTCTCAAGATTATCCGCCTATGCTAAGCGTAAAGTACAGACGTCTTTATTATATATGTATATGCTGTTATTCTTTCTCTGCTTTTCACGTGCACTTCCGCTATTCCGATGCAGGTAGCAGAGAAGGTTGAACGGCCATGTTAACTCCTGTGGTATCGAAGAATTATTTTATACGGAGTCTTTCAGCAGTAATATTCCCCTTGGTATGTCGCGAAGCAATTTATCGGTAAATATGAAACTTCTTTCGTTTCGTTTTTTACGCCCCATTGAATCGTTGAAGTATATTTTATGAATCATTTGGAATGCATTAAACGTATCCCATTAATCGCGTCCGCTAATACATACGCATAAAAGAATACGTTTAACAACTTGGGCAGCGGCGATCGTGTTGCGCATATAAACAGCATTTAAAACGGAGCCGATGCCACTCTTTCGGTTCAGTTACTCTGCAAAAGTTTCGATTCCATTCTGCGCTCACAGAGAACATCAAACGGTATCGATACAGCCTATAACGGAAGAACACTTTGCGCGTACACATGCTCGTTCATAAAGCGGTGCATGTGACAAGGTTCAATTTTTTTACCCAGAAATATCAGTTCCACAAGCGGGTGAGTGCTCTTTTCCCATTTCTACCTGCCGGGCCGAGTGTCTTCGTAGCTGTGGAGAAAGCCATACGTACGTGAAATAAAAGCAGCACGCTGCGAAGCGATGAAAACTGCAATTCGAAAAAAAAAAACAAAACAAAAAAACAAAACCAGGCTACGATTTTAAACTGTTCCTGCGTTCTCTTTTCTATTCCACGATTGATTCGTGACAACGTAGCGGCGCCTCGCTCCTGTCGCGTCTCGAAAAATGCACCCCGTCGCGTTCGCTTGTTAATTAAGCGCACGTGAGTCAAGACAAAAACTGTCTCTGTTCTAATTAACCGACCTCCGAACGTTTCCGTTTCCCGAGGCGCAGACGAATATATAACAGCAGCGACGATATCGCGTCGTAATATGTATAATGTACGTACATACGTGCATACGTGTGCGTGTCAAAATTTCAATAAAATACCGTGGGCATATCGCGAGTTCCTCGTTTTCACGAAATTTCCTTTGTTGGAATGAGAAGAGCGATACGCAACGATATGTGCAATTCGGAAGATTATAACTTGGAATTATTATAAGCATTTTTCGTCGGCAATCGAGACCAAACCGGCCGCTCTCAAACGAACCTCATTTCAAAGTGCCGCATTGTTCGACGTGAAATACGTGGCATACCGAAACGAGGGAATATAATTTCGTTCGCGATAGCACCGGAATATTCTGCAGCGTAATCGCGAACTCCGGCAATTTTTGCAGCTTTAACCTGCTGAAGAGTAGCCAATAACCGTTCGGAGTCTCGGAAAGTGTATTATAAAGGGAACTATACTGTGAAATGAGAGACACTACGTATAACCCTAGCTATAAAACACGACAGAATACGCTCGGCGGGCATAGTCTTGCGAGTCGGTTCGGCTCGTTTCTTGGCGTGTTGCGCTGTTAGTGGTTGTGTTCGAAAGCGTCCAAAGGCCGCGCAAAGAACGACCACGTACCGTGGCGAACTTCGATCATGCTTCAACGAATGGCTTCCTTTGTTTAAAATCATCCCGTTTGCTCGGCTCGTGGGATTATATCTGCTTGAGCGATCAAGCATCTGAGAATCATCTTGGAACAAATGCTCGACCGTCGATGTGAATCTCGGCCCTTTCTCCGATCTCCCCTTTCCCGCTTATCGCTTCTTCTATCCCTACCTCTCGTATTCTCCCCCACTATGCTTGCGGAGAGACTAAATACACGTGGAAAATGCTTTATCTCGAAGCATATCCTGTGGAATTCCACGCGGTCGACTGATCCATGGTCTGTGACCGACCAAAGTACCCCGTCCCGACGGAAATCGTCGCCGATTATTTCTAATTTCTGCTTCCGCTTAGGTTGGGAACCATTGTATCCTGAAATCGAGGCGTTCGCAGAGACGGGTAATCTTTGTCTCGTAACTGACGGGTACAAGGAAATGTTAGCAATTTTGCTGTACAGTTTTTCTCGCGTCTATTTTAGAATCGTTCATAGTAAAGTCGCGTTTTTCGGGGTGAAACTTCTATTCCCGGTTTCCGGTTTCATTCCTCAATTAAATCTCGTCGTTAGTGGTGCTAATTGGAATTTATAACTGCGTATGAACATTTTTTTTCAAACAATGTTTCTGACGGCGCGCGGTTTTAAATTTATTCGCTAGAAACAGGGAGAAAAGCGAATGGAGACAGTGTCCATCGTTGTTTTACCGCTGCCTTAAAACTTTATCGGGAACTAAACTATATCGTTTTTAAAATCGATATCTTATATCTCGTGCAAAGGAGAAATTCGATGATCTACTACCACCAGCGTTGGTGATTTCGATCGGAAAGATTTATCGTAAGGCGTGTAATCGGAAAGATACAAAGTATCTGGTATCGTATCGATTAGTTCGTGATATGGTTTTCATGTGTTTACCGTCGAAATCAATGAGAGGCTATTGTATCACGGTAAGAGATAAACCATGGTGTAAGGTGACGATAGCATTTGCCGCTCGAGCATGCGTGCGTATGGGTTACGCGTTGCTCGAAGCGCGATATATTTATGTTTCTCGTTCGAAAGGCATTCGGCGGTGCTGTTTGCTTTTTTAACGCGGAAAAAAGAGCCGAAGTGCCTGCCTGTTTTCATTGAGACTGTTTGACGATCGGTTAAGACTGGTGTTCAACAGTTTTTTCGAGTGGCGGTGCGTACGCTGGACGCCCTTTTTACTATGGAATAGTTACGATTACCGGGTCGTTGCACTATTTTATTTATTCGTTTAAGAACTGTCTGTTAATTCGTTGACTCTTATTTTAATTAAAGTATAATGGAAGTTTAATCTGAACGTACAGTGACCGAAGATAGTATTCGTACACCATAGACTTCTGAAGATTTTTGCCATTGTCTTTTCCTATACAACGATAAATTAAAACCCTTGTGTCTTGAACGCATTTGCGATTGGTAGCAAAAATTGTACAGATTATTTGATGCGTAAATACGTTTTAACTAGGTTTCGCTCTGAAAAAGATACCTTTAACCCTTTCGCTACTGTGGACGTATATATACGTCTTCAAAAATTGGACTAGCATACATTTGTTAAAAGCATACGTATACTTTTCTTTCTGTAACGCAATGTACGTTCTTGGATCATTGGTATGTCAATATTATGGTACAGTTAGTTACATAGAGTGTCCAAATATATATACCTATATCATTTTTATACTAATAAACGTTATCGTTATATACGCTTTTAGTCTTTAGTAGCAACGTGCCGATAGCGAAAGGGTTAATAGAAGTCAAGGGTTCGTAGCGTGCGAATACTTTTTCCCGACACGGTATCGCGTATGAAAATCAATCTAATACTATCGGCCGCGTTGTTACACACGTTCTTGGATAATAATTTCACGATGTTTGGGGCTGGTTTACAGAGGACATATATGTACCGTGTTGCAATCGATTACATAAATGGTTGTTAAATTGTGCTCGGAAGTGCATGACAGTATTAGTAAACCAACGATTCGTTGCATTTAATTAAGTTTAGCCCGGACAAATATATTTGTTTGCGATCACACCAGCAGTTAATACGTGTAGAGGACTGGTAATGCAATCCGCGGAACTGTGGTCAGGGTGTGCTCTACTAACCGGGCAATATTTATGCGCCGAGCGTGCAGCATGCCAACTGCTCAATAACCTTAATTCTCTTAATCGAATAAGACTCGTTACCTCGTAATCACGACGGTCCTCCCGCCGTCCGACCTCTCCCCAAATCAAGTCCCAGCGGGATCAAGTTATCGTCGCACTCGTTTCCGAATATTGAATTTTAAGAATAATTCATGCAATCGCGTTATTACTTTAACGGTTATTCAATTTTCCATGCAAATTTCCTTCTCGTTAAGTTTTAACGCTTTACAGCTTGGATGGCACGGTGTTTCTCATTTAAAACGAATATTCTTTCGGAAAGTGCCAGCGGCCGCGATTGGCACCAAATTTTAGGGAGCGGCGCTACGCCAGGTTGGCGAACGCGCGAACAAGATTTACGCGGACACCTTATATAGATACGGATGCTTACATGGTTGCTCTGTCGTCGGCTATCCAACGGTTGACGATAATACTGTCGGACTAGATGCACACGTACGGTGCGTTGCGGTGTATGTTTTTCCTTGTTTTGCATTTGAAAACTACGAAGACAGACGTACGAACGCCTGTCTCGTCTGGCTTCGTTGTTTTCAATTGCAAAACAAGAAAAAAACGTACAATCGCAACGGAAACGCCCTGTTCGTATGCATCTAGCCTCACAGTAACGATTCCAATAGTGACGTCTGTGTAACGTATAGGTGTAAGTCAATGTACCGTGCGGAAAGTATTTTTATTAATATCTTAGAGACTATTAAGTAGTCGAAGCTAAATTTGTTCATTTAGCAATCTTTCTTTAGCTCCTTCCTCCCAAAATTTGACGCAAATCGCTGACTAGCGTTTTCCGGAAATAAATTCCTGAAAACGGTTACGTAGAGATACGAAAATGATCCGTCGGTAGAAGAGAAGATACTAACCGGGTTCAACGGCCCAGAAACACAACTGAACCGATGATATTTTGTCTCATAAACAGAATATGACTTGACGCTGCGCGCAGCTGTTGTTACAATGAAGCCCGTGTACCGTATCGAATCCACTTGGACCAGTAACACGGTGAACGAACAATTGGCGACGTTTCGCGGTACAGACTCACGGCCGAATATCTGCCGGTGCATCGACACGGCAATTATAATTATTTCGATTCGGTATCACACGCTTCGTGACTCGCTTAAGGCCACTTACTGCCATTCCACGTATTCGTTCACTGTCAATTGGATTTAAATCAACGCACAGCGTGAACATCGCTGTGAACATCGGCGAAACGGCGGGTAAATATTCTGGTTGAAACACGCGCCGATTAGTACTCACAATTGGGCATATTCCGGGGCGTGGGGGGAGAAGATTCTCGCTACGCGACGTCGCGTTTCTATGCCCCTTCGCTTTTCGGATCGGCTCCTATATTTTTCGCGGGATTTATAGGCGCCCTTTTACCGGCGAATAAATTATGCAGAAGTCGAACGTACGTGCCTAGATTCCGGAATCGAATATCAGGAAATAATCAAGAATGAATTATTTATTGGGTCGCGCGACGGCCGCGGAGTTGAAGGCTAGAAGGAAACGGAGCAACGGCTAAGGACGGTTGAAACAAAGACGGAGTAAAGGTTGCGAGGTGTGTGTGGGGGTAACGGCGAGACGAGAGAGAAGCCGAAGGAAGATGGCGAGAAGGCAAAAACCGATGGAGAAAGATGAAATCGGGAAGAATGACAAAGAGAGAATAGATGTCTCGGGGATAGCTAGAAGAAAAGAGGGGGCAAGGAAAATTACAAAATAAGGAGAGTTAAATAGGGAAGAGATAGAAGAAGGAACAGGAAGAACAGAAATACAGCGGGTAAAGGGGTAAGGGGGGGGCGACGTTCGCTGCTTATTATTACGCGCAATCTCTTCCTCTAAATCGCAACATTTTCGCCTTTACCGCCACACCGATATTTCATTCTCCGTTCCCTGTGAATCCCATTATTTTCAATTGCTTCTCGCTCCGACCTAAACGTTGTCTCCTTGAACCTTTCCCAAGCTCCAACAGCCTCTCTCTCCCTTATAACCTTTGCACCTATATCTCGTCAGAGATCCACCTCGCCGTTTTCATTTTAATCGCCGAAGCGATTCCGTAACCGAAAGTAATATCTCGGCGTCGATATCGAATTGCATAACTTCTGTCCTCTGGATCCATCCTCTGGGGGGCAAGGAGGAAGAGAGTTCGTTTGAATGTAAACGTCGGGTGGAAATTGCACGCTACCGTTGCCAGCTTTCAAAATGGCCGCGATGGCCAGGCAGGGGCAACGAGAGTCACCACCAATGTAGGAGGATAGCTTCAGCGATCCGCGAGTAGTTCGTTAACTTCAATTCTAATTTTGAATAAAATATAATAAGCCAATGTCGCGCCGACTCGGCGAAGCCAATGAACTTATCGACTATGGAACTCGAAGAAAATTTGAGCATTCCTCGAGAATGCGATAGATCGTTCTCCCTTCGGTTCTTCCGCGAGAGAATTGATTATCGGTTTCGTTCGCAGAGTACACTTTGCGTTTCCTGTTTCTCGTGCCCTCTTCGAGACCTATTTGCGCTTCGAAAGAACGATATCCTGCTCGCGTTAAATTATGGATACTCGAGTCTCTCGTTAACGCGAAGCACACGGGCTCTCTTCTGTTTGAGACGGATAAACCTCCAGCCGGCAAACGTTCGTTCTCCACCCCGACGTTTTATCTCTTGACAATTTCCCAGATATCATTTCCTTCGTATACATCGCTGGTCGTCTGTTTTCTTTCCGAGCTCTGCACGTTCGTATACCATATCTATATACCACGGTGTTCGTGACCAATTTACGCGACGTTGTTAGTCAAACGTGAAACAGCCCCGTTTTCCCTCTGTTGCATTTTATTTCGGTGTTTTCAATTTGCACGGTTCCATCCGGCTGGTTAACTCGACGAGAAACGCTGGAAGAAAAAGTGCACAGATGCATGGAGTGGTGTTTTTATCCGTGCATAGTTTGCCGTTTGTCACGATACGTGGTATCGCTATAGGCAGACAATCTCGTCCACGTCTACAGGGGAGGGGGGAAAGAAAAAAATCATTGAATCGTTAAACGCTGGAATCCGTGGATCCAGAGCGAATTATAGGTGCATTAAGGAGATAAGAACCGCGGGACCTCGTTACACTTTACGGCTGCCGGTTTCGCGGATTCCTAACCTAATCGAGTTTTTTCTGCTTTGTTTTATGCAGTGAAAAAGACGCTGTTCAGTGAACTGTGAACATAGGTAACTTTACGTTTGAGAAGCATTCCAGCTTCGACGATTAAACGTTTGATAACTGTTATGTAGTAGAAGTCAAGGAAATCGAGTAAAACTGGCGTAGCTAACAGAGCAAGGTTTTATGCAAAGGATTAGGCAACAAGAAAGTATATTTTTTGTATCATACTAGTTTTTATTCGTCCTGTTTTAATCGCGAACAAACATAACTTTAAAAGCCTTTAAAGTTAGCTCGAAATCGAACGGGTCATTGACATAGCACGCGTCTAATGCTTTAGTCCAGTAACCAAGTAGTTCTTCGTTCTCGAATCCAGCTTGATTTAAAATTCTTTCTCCTCTTATTTTGTATGAATTTTATTTCAACGTTACGTTCGTACCTCGATCCTGAGCTTTTTTTTTCACCGCTGGCTCGAGCACGGAGAGAGAGTAGTCACGAGTAATCGATAACTTCGGTCCCTCCTCTAAATACTGAAAGACAAAATAGAAGCGAAGGGAGGAGAAAAAGGGCATAGAAAAAAAGGGAAGCTGTTCCACCGGTGGTCTTTCGCGCATCAAAAAACACTCGCCGTTAACGACGCGAACGTGAGAAGAATTTTAATCTTGGCCGGGCACCAGAGGCGGAAGAAGAGACGCCCGCGTGGCACAGTTTCGCCCGTGCTCGTCGCGCATTCACGATAAATTTTCTGATTTAGCAGAAGTCATTTACCCACTTCGTTCGCCCGTTTCTCCATTCTTTCCTGTCGTTCCGCGTTTCTCCAACCCCCCCACCGTTTCCGTTCCGCGCCTGTTATTCTTCCGGTGATGCGCGCCACCACTCTCCACCGTAGAAGTCGAAACGCGTTGTGTTCCAGTTACGCGTTTCCGCCCTTCCCGCGCCATCGGATAGAGGGAGGAAAAGAGAGAAGAAGCGTGCATCCAAGCCTAGCCTCTCGAGTGCCAAGAATAGCCCGGGACGTAATCACGTGCCGCCACTTCTGGTAAAACAGTTTTAACTCCCGGCCGACTTGAATGGAGACGACCAGCCGTGTCGTGTGCCTGTCCCGCACGTGCGCGCCTCGCCTGTTCATTGAACGCGGTATTTTAGCCGTGTAATGATTCACGTGTGCGAACCCACCACCGTACGTCATCGGTCTCGTATTTTAAAACTCACCGCTGGGAGGCTGGCAGTCTGCTCGCCAACCGATAACAGCTTGCGTTCTTATAGAAATTAGGATTTCCCGAGGTGGACGCAATTTCCGCGAAGATAGACCTGTGCATATCCGAGGGTTTAGGGTAGATTAGGTTGGAGTCAACCCTTTGCAAGCATAATGTTTGTTGCTGTAAGTTCACTTGGTCGGAATACCAATTGGACTTACACGTCGAAAGACGAAGACCCATAAATTATATCCGAACGGATCGATTATACTTGAAAGGGAAATTCGTAAAGCAGCTTTTCTTGTCTCTAAACTCGTGGAAGAGTCATGTTTTTCGCGATGACAACGATACGTATCTCTTTAGCGCGTGGAAACGGTAAGCAAGTGAAAGAAATTGGATATTCAAGAATACTCTTCTAGCAACACATTTTACGGTTGGAAATCGCAGATTAAATTGATATCGTTCCGATGATAAATTCGATGTTTTACAGGCGCTCGTATTAAATTCAATAGCAGGCGCACGTTTGAAAGTACAACTGCATCAAATTCATCGCGTTTCGTTTATAATCTAACAGATGTTTTTAATGTTAATTGCAAGCAAGCATAATGATAATAATTGGCATCGTTATGTTATCGTGCATTGAAACGAGCGTACGACCGAACGGGTGCATTATACGCGATATAAATGATTCCCGGTTCCCAGCGACTGTTTGCGAAACACCGAGTGAAAATATGGATAGTATCGGTTATTGACACAAGAGCACTACAACCTGCCAGAATCGTAGATCGCTAGACATTGCTGCTTATATATTTATAAATCCCTATCCCAATGGATTTGTTCTAATAAATTGTTTTGCATTTTTAACACCGTTGAATATCGGCGAATTCGGAACGTATCATAAATACATTTAAATAATTAATATTCATCCGGACAATCGATAGGACCGTGAACGCATAATAACGAGAAATATAAACGAACGGACACAAACGTCGATACCACTTCGGGGATCGGTCGTTATCAATTTAGAATCTGCTCCCTTGAAACCCAATTTACCGATACGTCACGAATATTTTTCAAATTTTCCGGCGACGTAATCGAACGCGTCTCGGCGTCGTTTATCAACGAGCCGCCCGAGCGTCGTCCCGTTTGTACGTTTTCCGGAATGAATAATGCGGACAAATCATCGAAATCGCGCCCCGTTTATATGTATCTGTATATATATCTGGCTGGCCCGTCGCTTTTCTACGCTTTCCTCTCCTTTTACGCGCGATGATAAACGAGCAGTAACAGGGCGACGCGGAGGCGCCATTTACCTCGTTTCCCGCGCCATTTTCTCTTCGCCTTTCTTCCTCGTAGAAAATGGCCGGCGTAAGTTTCAGCTCGATGTTTGGAAATGATCACCGAACGATCGTTCGTTCGCGTACGATCGAACTCTCGACCGCAGAACGCTACGTGCCCTGTCCCGCTATAATACAGAATATCCGACACAGCAACGTGGTCGGATTTTATTGAGAAAAAAGGAGAAGCGAGGGCAACCGCGACCTCCCGTGTCTCGCAAGCCCTTAATCTCGTCGATTATTTCGTTTGGGGATGCCGCCAACAGATGGTGGGTTCGAGAAGCGGAGAATCAATTTCAAGGAATCAGCCCCCGGGCTCTCTCCGCTTCTCGTGCGAGACGCAAAACGGTGGGGAGGAAGAGCGAACCGATCAGGGAAACATTGGAAACTGCTCGTACGCCGGTAATTATATGGTCTTGGCTTCTCCTTCTTATTCTTCTCCCCTCTCTTCCCTTCTCTTTCTGCCAATCGCTTATCGTTGCCGAAAAGGTTGCGGACCTATATAGCGGCGTGGTTTCGGGAATGCGTCCACCATTACCATAATTTCACGTAAACTGTAAAGAAACAGTGGTACGTTGCGCGAATAATCTCTGACCAATTTCATTCCATTTGCGAATAGAGTTGCTCGAAGAGCAGCGGGTATTATTACGATGCCTAAAAATTGTATCCTACTTATTCTTGCCCATATGGGATAGTCGAGGTGTGTGATTTAGCCAAGATGAGCTCTTTGCTATTCTGAAATTTTGATTTCCGAAGTTAGCGAAGACTTGGGAGTTGGAAAGCGTAGTTACGGTGCTCAGGTTTATGGTTGAAGTGCTGGCAACAGGGAAGAGTTTAGGGGTACTTATAGACGCAGGTTCCGGCTATAGCGGTTGCGGATCAGAGATAGTTGAATCATAATCTCGCAGGAAGTGAACTCCGCAAAGTGTCGTCATTACATACCATCCAGGCTTCGCGAGGAACTATAGATACTGGTATAACAAAGAACTTTAAGCGTATGCGTCCCTCAATCAGTGGTCGCGGTAAAAGTTTCCCCTCGGGTAAAAGATTGCGAAAGAAACTCAACTTTGATTGCTGATAAATTTACAACAAAACGAGACACGTACGTGGACGATAACCTCGCTTTTACGAGCGAAAAGCGTACTCGATAAATGTACCGACACGCTCGAAGGGAGATAAAATAATGAACGTATTAGGGATGCAAATTAATTCGGTGTCTCTATCTTTAAAGTCTCGATCACTCCAAACGTGTAATTCCTTTTCAATGGAGAAATTTGTCGTTGCGCTATAAATACATTCGGTTAATTCGAAATGATGATCTCCATTCGTTTACTCAATGGAGGAGTAACGTTTGATTCGGTTTTGTAAACAAGCATTGAATTTTATTTCGATGGACGCTCGATCGAATTGTACACCTAATAATTTCATCTGTGAACCGTGCTGTTTCAAACAGAACGTGGAACGTGGCTCCAACCGGTAGATACGCGATAACCGTCAAAGTGGATTTTACACTGACCCTAACTGGACGATTCGAACTTCGGGGCAATTCGGAAACTGGAAACACTGTGAAACCTTTGATAGGAATGAGTAACACTTTGACGGATAATTGCTGCGATGAGGTTATCTGCGGGACGCTATATCGACGCCTGGCCATGAATAGGGTGCATACGCGTTATGCGTCGATCGGAGAATATGGAGGCAATACACGGTATAAAGACAATGCGAACCCGAATGACGTGCATGCGAAAGACGATAATTGATTAAATTTACCATGAAATCCGTTTCCTTGTCGCTGTGTACGTCTTGATAGTCCGGCCTCTGTCTCGCTGCATTGCAGACTTTCAAAGAACAATGGCTGTCAGTATGATCGAAATAATGCGAGAGGCGAATCGAGTGGCATACGCGCGCGCACGCGCTAAGTGCGTTCACGCGAAATTAACCATCGTTTACAATGCCTCCTTTGTGCCCGTCTCGAAAATTTGCGTGCCACGAACCAGCCGGTGAACGCACGCCGTATATAAATACACCGGATAGCCGGCCCGATTCTCTCGTCAGCAACGTCGTTTTCAGAACTAATTTCGTTGCGGTACATTTGGATCGGACTGGAAAACATACCGTAATGGCACGCGTTAACGCGCGCTTGCGTGCACATATGTACGCGCACACGGAGAGCCGCGTATGTGGAACAGTGGAGCGCTTCTTGGCGGACAGGATGGAATGTTTCGTGACAAAAAGTTATCTTTACCGTGCCAGTTAATGGGAGGGGAAAAAAAGTATGTTTAGGGTAAACTCGTAATTCTCGCAATCCTTATCGAGGCTAGTGATCCTCCGGAGTGGCATAAAACGTGAAAAAAATTAATTTATGCGGGTACTTTTCGAGCAACGAAAAGAAATGGAACACCTACGCGAGTTCGTAAGCGTTTTGTTTCTAAAATTGGGTTTCCACGTGTAATGATTATTATTGGGTTTGCAGTGTATTCATTTTATCAGCACTGGTAAGCGTACCCGTAACGTTTAACCCTTTAGCGCTCGAATTTTTCTTCGGTTTGCAGATCGAAGATGAGCAAATTTCATTGCGTAGGCTTACAACTAAAGAATATCGTATGACGAATTTCTTCGTTTTTATTGGTGCACGATGTGCGATGGTCAAAATAGGCAACGGCAAAGAGAAAATGTAACAGAAACACGAATCACCGATGCTAACGGTACAAAGAAATACGAATCGGGTGAACCTGTGACACTCGCGAGCTTGAGCATTAAAGGGTTAAACGACTTTTAACTCTTCTTTGGATTCTAAGCATAATTTGAAGCGTGCTATTACACGTATTTGACAATTTATCTCATTTACCTCATATTATCTCATAAACTTTTTTATGCTGCGGAGAAATTAATTTGCAGAGTAAGCTTGGTGGTAGAATTAAAGCGAAAGTTGAACAGTGGAGCTAAAATTCGAAATCCAAAGAAGAGTCACAGAATTGAAATTTATCTGGATTATCTGGTACGCAAATTATGCATTTTTAAATGTACTCCGGGTGCCCCCAGTACTAGTCTAGAAGGAGCAGGAAGAATTTGTTTAATCATCGAGAATAGCGCGAATAGTCATTGCATCCGGACAGCCAGAGCTCGGGTCTCCAAAATCAAAGCCTCGACAAAACAATTTGCAGTTTCACAGGAGAAGGGAATTGCCCTAAACGGCCGTGCAAATGACGGTAAAACCCAGGCCAGCAGTGCGATTAACAAAAAACAGTTTCAAGTGCAACGACTTAAAAGCAGCAACGAACGTTAAAAGGTCCCTATAGAATTCCACGAAAGCGGCGCGCCATACGGTCAAAAGTTGCAGATGCTTGTCGCGGAAGCTTTGCTCTTTTCTTTCCTTCTGCCCCTCGACTGGCTAGGTTACTCGTAATTGGAGCCCCGCGACCGTAGTGTCCGACGCAATTGCTACGTTCGACTTTTCTTGGTTTCCGGAAGCTCGAACCTATCGTTCGAACCAAGAGTGGATGGAAACCGTCTGGTGAACGCCTAGCCGCGCTTAATCGTCGGTTTCGTTTCGCGAACGATGCGCTCCACCAATTTTCAGCATGCCTTTTTTTTTATACTCTTTTCCCCTTTTTATGCAATCTACTTTTTTTGTGTTTTTTTTTTGTTTCAACGGAGTCGTCGACTGGCCGCGTTCGATGTTCAGTTTTATATTGATCACACGCGGGAACAATATCCCCGGTAGAGTTAGAAAAAAAAATTCTCCAACTCTCCGGTGGAAACAGATTTTATTCAGAGTCGAATGAAAGAGGTGTCGACCGGTGTGGAATGGTGGGGCCAGGTATGGATTTGAATAGACTCCGAGAATTCATGTAACGATTTCTCCGATTGTATTCTCTTTGGGCGATGAATTTTACCTCGGCAGGTGGTATTTTCCTCTTTTTTTTTCCTTTTTGGAAAATTTAAAGTATGCAGGAAATAATCAACGGGAATTAATTGTAAGGGACCGTGTTGTTGGATGCTTTCGGTCCGCGTTACAACAAGCGGGGCTTTTAAAACTGCACAAACGGGGTCGTTTCAGAGTTCCGGTGAAAGATTAAAGTTAGAGAGGTTAATAAATTGCGGCGGGGATTTGAATTTCAAATCGTCGTAATTAAAAATTTCGACTGGTACCAGGAAGGAAGAATTATAGAGGCAAATTGACAACGGCCACTATTTTGAATTACATCCCAAGTTTTTTTCACACTCGTGTCGAGTCTCTGACTGGGAAGTTACCAGACTTGTAATTATTCCAAAATTCACCAGCAACGTTAATGTTTGCGCGAAATTTCAGGTATATTGAAATACTTTAATGATGTTCCTTAATGTTTAAAATAGTAAAATGCTAGATTGCTGTTAAAATGAGCCACCGAATATTGTTATAGATAAATTGGGAAATTAATTTCACAGTCGAAGGGTTAATTAAGCTAGTAGACTAGTAAAGTTTTACATTTCTAGTGGTAGATTGGTAAGGTTTTATATTTCGAAGGCAGCTGATCCAAACAACGTTGATTTGTTTTAAAATACGTGTATTAAGTAGAACAATTGAGGCATTGGGTGCAAAACAACGTAGCTCGGTTTAAGCTTGGAAAGGAAAAAGAAACAAATTAATTGTTTGCTTATAAAATAAATGCAGTTTTTTAATCTAATCGAGTATTTTCATTGCTTGTAAATTAATTACGACCAAAATACAGTTTGCACGAAATAGTTACATTCGTTAAATCACAGAGCATAAACAGATTTAAGTCTTTCGCGCGGGTTAAGATGTATTTGCACTCGATGCTTCAATTAATCGTAACGAATATGTGCAAAGATAACGCGTAACGCGAGTGAAAGTAGATGCTCGACATACGTAGAAGAAAAATGCAATCGCGTAAGGATGGAAATTTCAGAAAAATTGCAAATAGCCGAAGTTTTCGTCGAACCATTTTTTGTTTCCAAATTGGGACTAAACGAGTTAGCCAATTTCCCTTAGGCGCAAACTGATTTCGTGACAAACAAGGGGGCGTTCCGCTGGCAAAACTCTATTTTTTTCCCCCTATCCACGTTCATTTCCACGAATATTCGTCGACAGCACTTGCTGCATCCAAATTGTTGCGGTAAATGGAGAATTTCCGGAAAACGACGCGGCGTCCGATCGTTGGACGTATCGTCGTCGGTTAGAAGAAAATAAATTGCCGTTTAGTTGGAACACTAACGGCCTGTTGTACCGCGGTCGATTTTTCGTTTCATTTTTCTCTTCCATGCTTTTCGTTCAACGTATTATATATGTTGCGCTTCAACTCCATTCGAATGCTTCATTGTTATTTCTTCTTTTGCCTTTATATTACCTTTTAAATTCTATGAACCGACCGAGAGAGAGAGAGAGAGAGAGAGAGAGAGAGAGAGAGAGAGAGAGAGAGAGAGAGAGAGAGAGAGAGAGAGAGAGAGAGTAAAACGAAACTGCTGATTGACAGAACTTTCCACGAAGCGAATAGGCGCGTTACCCTTTGACCGAATTGACTCCTTTGTCCCCGGCGGCCGTTGTTTATATCTTCTCCTTTCATAACGTACGCGATGTCAATCACGCGGATTGAAACACGGATCAATCCGATTTCGATTTTACGCCCAGTGGATCTCTCCATGGGTGGAAGTTTGCGTAGCTACATACGCAACTTTGATAACTGTGCAAGCAAATCTCGTCAGGTATAGTTGCTTAACACATGGCAGAAATGTTTGCCTAGTTATAAACATGTACACCGTACGGATGATTGTTGAGTTATAAATAGAGCGCGGATGTTTATGCGCGTAAAATATGTAAGAAACATATGCCATTTATGCTCGTGAAATATACATATACGCGTGGAACATATGCAAATATACGGGGCGAGTCTCGCAACCGGATCACCTCAAATTGCTCGTGCGCTACTTGTTACAGGAAAGAATGTTTGAAATAAAAGTTGCATGGTATGAAGTGGGACACACAGTAGCCTAATCAATTTTTTGACACTTTGCCGTTTTAGGGGGCTATTTTTACCGTAACAAATAACGCCCGAGTTATTTGAGGCGATCGAATTGCGAGAGTCAATTATGCAATTTATGTAAAATAAAAAGCATCTTTAGGTCCTCCGTACGACAAAACAAATTTCTATGTAGGTTTCGCATTTTAACGAACATTCTATCGACGGACGCATTTGTATAAATAATCGCACTCTGTTTATAAATAGATGAAATGGAAAGCGATGGTAGAAAGAGAAGCAAAAATTACGATGGCCAGAAAGAGTATTTGTACATCGCAGTGTCGCTATCGAGATTCTACTGTACTCAGTTGCATTTACAGGCTTCCATTTTTTGCGCAATCGAAGCTTCGAAAGCATAGTGTGCCAGTGAAGCCGCAGCTATTTTGATTAATGGATATTCGATTCTTCTTTTTCTGCTCGAATAGCGAATATGGAATTTTAAACTGCTTCAAAGATAGCGCTCTTTCTCCTGCCACAGTAGTTTTTTCATCAATTGCGCTTGTCGATCCGAAATACGTCTTCCACATAAACTTCTAACGTCTCACTCGGTTACGTATACAATCTCGATGGAAAGATGCTTCGATACAGATTCGCGTTTATCTCCCGGGGTATTATTTATTCAGTCAATCTTGCGGAAGAAGCGAACAAGACGAACTTTTCCCCCTTTTTTTTTTATTTTTACCGCCTCCATGAATGATTTATGAATGCGAAATACCGTTACGAGCTTCTCAACGACTTCGTCCCTTTTTTCTTCTCTCATTGCGTACGCCTGGAACTTTTTAAAACTTCCTCGTCGTTTTGTATTTCCATAATGAAATTGCATTGTCGCAGCGGCGGTCTGCCCCACTAGTTTCCGTTGATTTTGCCAGAGAACTCGGCCGTATGATATCCGGAGGAAATCCATTAAGGAACCGATTATAACACTCGACTTTTCCGCGTCCCGCAAAAAAGAAAAAAAAACCATTGCGCTTTTTTTCATCTTCAACTGACCGGAGTATGTTAACCGCGGTGTAAAACTGGCATCGAGTAAATAGGTCGTTTGGACGCAATCCGGGAAGAAAAAGAGAAACGAAGATGGCTGGGTTGCGTTCAACCATTACCGATGCCCTTTTACTTTATCCTCAAATGAAACTTGGGAATTTACGATGGCGCGGTTAATGGCGCTTAGATGGTTGGTACCTAGAGATACCTTCAGTTGTGCTTTACTCTCGCATACCTGTCATCTCGACCCGGCAACTACACACCTGTTGTTCCATTTTTCCCCCATTATCCTGCAACCGTCATTTGCCGTAATGATATCAGAGGTCGAGGACGCGGCTGTACTTTGCAGCCAGCCCCCCCCCTTTTTTTTTTTTTTTTTTTTTACAGGAAACGTGACCGCCTTTTCCACGATTCGATGAAAAACCGTGCTCTCTTTTTTAATCTCTTTTTATGGGGGATGCTGTGATCCCCTTTTTTATATTTGACGGGCGAATCGTTTTTGTGTTTTTGGATATTTCGCTATATAAATTTAGCGGAACTAAATCGCCCGTTTTATATTTTACGTTTACCCTCGAGCCGTTCTACTCGGTTCTGTACGACCCAATACGAGGATTATGTTTTATTTCATATTATATTTCAAAATATTTCCTCTCGATACCTAATGTATTTGATAATCTCGTAAATTCCGTACAAACGATAGTATTCCTAACGCGTTCTATATTTGTTCATCGTGTTTCACTGTAAATCGATAAGATACAAATGTGAAAACTAATGGAAGAGAACAGTAGGGTTAAATTAGTTCAATTGGTCGCCTAGGGTTGCATTTCGCGAGCATGCCTCTCGTATTAGACATAGCCCGCAACATGCCCTCGATAGAACGTCAAGGAATAACTTGTTTATAGTTATTGGGTCAGTGAAGGTACTTGCAGCATTCTAGTCCCTCAGTTTCTGAGGAATACGAGTAGTACGTGGTCTTCGGATAACTAGCACCCTGTACAGAATGTAATGCTACTTTGGTCGCCGACTTACCTAAACCAACTCGAATACCGATTATAATCGGGTAACGAGTTATCGATCGATTGCAATCGTTTCGGTAGCAACACAGGCGAGGTTCAGGATAAACCTATCATCCAAATGTATTTTTTGTCAGCCCTTTACCACTTGCATTTTTACATTCTCGGTTGCGTACAGTCTATAGTTTTCCGTTTGCCTTTACATTTCGAGTATTAAAATACTTTAGAAATGCTCACGTTCCTTTTCGAGTAACGAGAAAGAAGATACACTTGCGAAAATTATGATTTCTTTAGATATCGGTATTTCAGATCACGCGACGCGAACTCCAATAAGACGACGGATAGATCTATTCCGTACCTCGTCTGCGGTAGCAGCTTTTTCGTCCGTCTCGAATCTCTCGCATCGCGATCGTCTTGTCGTAGGAAACTAGGGGGGAGGACGTAACCATTCCGTTTTACACCAGTTACGCCAAGAAACGAAGAAACGTAACGCGCGGCATTATTGTTTTTTCAACCGTTTCCACGAAGGAGCCGCGTATTCACGGTCGAATAATCGAGCCCGGGCGATTGCCGGGCCACACAAGCGCTGCTTTCATATTGAAAAAAATTGCGTCCACGTAACGGACGTGGAAACATAAAAACGTCGGCCTCTCCGCGTTGGCGATAAGACTCCTTATATTCTTCTTTCTCCTTCTCTTTCTACGTCTATCTCTTCCTTTTACACGGACAAACGATTCGTTATTCCGACAGACGAAACGCGAGTAGAGTTTACGGTTTTGTGCGACGATAGAAGCCGATAAAACCTGGGAATAGGGGGGACTTGAGTAGGCTCCTTTTTCGGAGAACTGTTTAACTCGAAACAGGGAGGCCTGCGCAGCGTGAGCAGGGTGCCTGACTCGTACGGGTTTCCCTGTTCACGTGCTCGTGTATGCGTGTGAGCGCAAGCCGATGTGTGCGCGTTAGACAAGGGGCCAACACGCGCGCACGAACGCGCTGACCATCCAGCCACTTGTATGCACGACTGACCTTTCGAGTCTGCTGTGCACGGCCCTTTCATTGGCCACTTGTATTCTTGCTCGCGAGCAACATGTGGAGCTTAGTCCTGGCGATTTTTGTCCTTTCAGCGCGGCGGATGCATCGAAATGAGAGAATACTATTCCAGAGTCAGGCGCGTGTAAAATTGTGCGACCACGGCTTCCGAGAAGGGAACGCCGAATATTTTTTTCTCCCCCTCGGCCTTTTTTTGCTTTTGAAATGTACCATCCAATCTTAGGTTACATCGATTCTGTTGAGGAAATTGTGGGTGGATAGCGTGGTTCGCAATAACGTCGGCTATAGGGTGATCGCCATAGGTTTCAACCTCTAAACTTGCAGGTTTAACGAGTCTTTCCTACTTCGCGTTCAGCACTATAAAAACAGTAACTCGTGTGACGTTATACGGAAAGAGATGCCTATATATATATATATGCGCGTTTAGTGCCTTTAGATATGGTAAATTTATTATGCGACGTATTATTTGAAGCCAACAATAGTCGGTGCCTAGATGATACCTTTACAAACGAGTTTTGGCGTCCTAAAATGAGATCTTCTAATATTTAAGATACCACTCCATAGCTGCAGTCCAAATAAGGACACAAGCTTTATGTGTTAATTTTCCTTTTAGATTTAAGAATGAAGTCCTCTTCATTTGCACCTGAACACAGCAGGTACGCTATCCATCAAAATTCCAAACAACGTTTTCTTCTTCTCTCCATTGTAGCATCTCCCGTGTGCGCAGGTGACACCGGGGGATGCTTTTTTAATCATCGTAGACGCATCTAGATATGTAAATACGTCGCCGGGCCCGATGTGTTCGCGTTACAACCCCTACCTGGGCTGCACCTTCGTGTCGCCATGGTTGCACGTGTTGGAATTACGTATACGCGTCAAGGTATAACGTGTTCATCGTGCGATCAAGCGTTCGTTCACGTAGCTCGTTTATATTTAAATGAACCGTTGATTCGATGTTGCGGCGCGGAATGTGTGTGCGTGTGTGTGTGTTCACCTTTTCTTCTGTTCATTCCAGAGACTTGGCATGAACAACCCTATGCCTGACGTATCGAATACGAGAGAGAAATACCGAGTTCAGGGAATCCCCACGAGATAGGAATATTTCTTTGCCCTATCGTTTGCCTCCTCCTACCTATCCTGTGTCCCTCCCGGCCTCTCGCATCAGAGGCGTCGTAAATAACGCGTGTAATTATCCCTGTCGTGAAGTTTACCCTCGGTTGAGATGTAAAATATCCGAGATGCGGTGGTCGTATTCGAAATGGCGCGCTGGAGCACGCGTGCGCCTGTACGTATAGAAAATAAAACGAGCGTCGCGCATATGCAAATTAACGGCCGCTGAATTTTATGTTGCCTCGATTATTGTTGGTATATCATTCTCCGGTGCTGCGCGTTTACGACCACCTAGAGAAAAGGATACACGAGTGACCGTGCAATGCGAATGCGATTTGTCGTAAAAATGATCTGTCCGTTGGGCACGCTTATTGGGGACCCTCTTTCGTAAACGACTCGGGCAAAAATGGGAGATTCGAAGGGTAAAAGGAGAAATTGTGTTTGGCTAATCTTTGTAAGATATAGTAGAAGTATTTAAAATCATAGGTCTTTCATCGGTGAAGTTTGGTAGTTTTGTCTGTCGGCGAAAAAGGTTACCACGGTAAAAGTATACAGTGATTTACGAAAGTATTCGAACACTGACCAGAGGAAACTTTCATGAGTACAATATGCGCGTTACGCGAAACTTTTTGAAATACGATAACCACTGTAGTTACACACAACTACAGCGGGAGTATTGGTAGAGTTGAAAACAAATACGAAAGTGTAAATAAAAGTAAAAAGATATTTATTGCAAACATACGTTTGGTCGAGATTACCAAAGTATCCCAGCAATTAATTGCTATCCCGTTAACAGGCATGAATATTTAGAATCACCTTTATCGTTAGGTATACGCATATGTCGAAATGCTTTTGCGAACGCTGTGAACATCACCGAACCGTAATGATGAGTTTTACTTAAGCGGAACGAATTCGTTCGGTTTATTAGAAGCCATAAAAATCTGAAGATTGATTTTATCGGATCCGTTGGTTTTGGTGGAGATCAACGATTCCGGTAGTCGTTTACGTATCGCGATAAGCTGGACCCGTCGAAATTAATTGTACGATGACCACACAAGAGCTCGCCAACGTCGCGTCGTGTATCGTTAAACCAATCGGCATTTGACGATCGTAATTGCCACCTTTGAACGCCGGCGACGCTAATTTATCGCTACCATTTACGAGCAGACAAGTGTTAAAATCACAATAGATATTTGTCCACTGGTCGTGTGTTTCTGGTCCCCTGGTTACGTATATATACGTATATATGGATATACGTGCGCTATATGTTATCCTTTTTCGATTTACGAGGTTGCCCAAACGTTTTCGGTCCCGTTAAGTCCGGAATTTTACACTTCATCCTGTATTTATCGCGACCGATAAAGTCACAATGATCTCGATGTTTTACGCTCTTAGCTAGTAGATCGTTAACGAGATTAACGGGGAGAAAAAAGGAGGAACAACCGAGTGTATCGGATGGAAAGAGATGGATCGAGGGGGGGATTTTCGAACACCGTGTGCCTCGCGAAGTTTATTGATTGTCCCGCTTGCATTTCATGAATTATTTATCGCGATCGTACAGTCGCGGCGGTCGAATTTGATATTTCAATAAATTTTCATAAAAACGAGTTGCTGTCGCGAAGAGTGGCCGAGTGGCGGTGAAACGGGGGTTGGGGAGATGGCTCTCGTTTGAGGCGCGTGATCGAAATGCAGAGGCGTTCAATTTATCACGAGCCCAAAGGATACTTCTACGGCCACTGCTCTAGCTTACGCGTTCGGAAAAAAATCGAACTCTCGTCTTCGTCGTTCTCCGATCGAACGAACAGCTGCGCCGCAAAGGGCAACTTTGGAAAATCCTCGAAAAGGAATACAGAGTGGAATGAAATTTTTTGATCCCTGCAATTTGCCAAGAGAGGTTTTGCTTAAGCTCCGCAGGTGGATTTTTTGTGTCAATGCTTCGTAACTTATAAAACAAAAAAGAATTGAAAGCAATGTATACTGCAGAGCTATTAACGTCGACTGATATTTTCTAGCTGTCGCTAACGAAATTTTATACGGAATATTATTTAAAGTCGCTTTTAGTGGGAGGCTATTTTATTTTATTGGTTCAAAATGCGTTGCAGGTTGTTGGAAATCGATGGTTTGAGGTCGTCGAGCAGTTGCCGACAATTGGGAAAGCGAAAAAGTAATTTAGGTATCCGTCGACTAATTTGTTGCGAATCGTAAGGGATTCACTGCTGAGCTATAGTATCAGCGTGAATCATCGATGATCTTAAGTACCGTGCAATTACGGATTAATATAGGCACTGGATGCTAAGACAGTTCGTGAGTTATAATTATCCGTGAAATTAAAAAAATTAGTAAAATTTATCACTGCCACGGTTGTTAACTTCTTAAGCTAAGAAAGTGGGAATACTCGCTATATTTGAGTGGTTGTTAAGCGTAGAGGGGGAGCCAACGAAATATAAACGATTAAGATTTAACGGTGATATTAGCGAAGCTAATTTAATACAGCCACTTCGTATATGCCAAATAATCATCACTGTGCAATAAAATAACGTGAATAATTTAGCGTTAAGAAAGTAAGCGTTAAACATTTTGAAAAGGGGAACATTTTTGCCTTGTCGTAAAAAAAGGAAATGGAATTTAAATTGCTGCAAATGAATCTTAATTCGTATGAACGTAAACCTTAAGTTTCAAGAGAACTTATTCGCGTCTCCGTAGCTAACGGAGTGCAGAGGTTTAAACGCAGTATTTAGTAACATACTGCAAGACTAGAATACAAGTCCGGTGCACCGATGTAAGGCAAGAAGTTGCAACCGATCCGTAAGACATCGCGTATCGCTCACCCTTCGTTCGAAACAATTTTACCTGCGGTCTCCCACCTTAATTTAAGGGATCGTTGCGGAGACAAAGAAGAACACAACCGGCTCGATAAATACGATCAGCCATCAAACGCATTCTCCAGTCTCTGAAATTCATTCATCTTGCGAGTTCGCAACAAAAGGGAGGCAGACCGCAGTAGAAGGAATACATTATCGTCGATTGTGTCGCTCATTGGTGTCGGGAATCGAGGGGTTAGTCGCGTGTGTCTGTTAGAGTATCCAGTGCCATCACCCTTGCATCTGTATAGAATGTAGGCAGGCAGGGCTGGGTACGAAGCACCAAGCGTCCGTTCCGCAGAACCCACGCACCATTATCGGCGCATCAATTAAGGCCGAAAAATATTAACGTCCCGGCGACGGACAGGAAAACGAAGTGCAAACAACGATAATTATTCTCCGCATAGCCGCATTCACGGCAGACGTCCAGGCGTCGTGACGCATGGCGGCATTGTTCTACCTACTCTCACTCGGCTGATGGTCCAACAATACGTCTAGGATGACTAAGGCAACGAGCATCTCTCTCTCTCTCTCTCTCTCTTTCTCTGTATACTTTCACCTGTATACCTCGTTTGGTATTCAACGCGGATAGGGCCGCGAGCGACGCGAGGGACTCTCCATGGGATAATCTGAAAAAAAGCGAAAGAAACGAAGAAAAGAAAATAAAATGCACATGGGGAATCGGAGAAGGATGACGCATGCCGCGATGCCGCACAAAGAAAAGGAGTATCTACTGAGAAAACATGCTTCGTACGAGGCAGAAAAGGCGAACGGGTCGCTAATTCGTGGCAAGAGGGGATAGCTTTAGCTCGTCCGCGCGGCGGTCATGTCGGTCCGACGTAACCCGACGGGAATGACATTTCGATTCTCGATAGACTGTCCCGTCGACCTCTGTCGACATCGAGGTTACGTCGGTCTTGTTTTCAGAGGAAACTTCAAACGCAGAAACGCGTGTTTTCTAGCCAGCGTCATCTCAGAGATGCCGGTATCCTTGGGAAGTCTTCCTTCAGTCTGTTCTGCGTTACCTTTCTCCCTTCGCGTCACGGGAATCTTTGTGCAACGCGTTGCAACCGTGTTTTGAATAAACCCGAAGCGTTGAGGTCGCGTCTTTGAGAAGCATCTCGCGGATCTTTGTATGGTAATCGTGCAAGTCGTATCATCCATAGGAATCGGTAGATTCGCGTGTCAGAAATATTGGAACTGTTGGTTATTTTCGAGATTGATCGGGGGATCTTTTATTGGAAGGGAAGGAACTGGAATTTTGTTTGTAATCGATTTCTTCGATCCCTTCTTTTTGTTGCGATTTTGTAACGTCATTTTAGGCTTGTGTCATTAGTAGGTTTTTCTTCTTTCGTTGGGATCCTTATTTGGAGAAATTAGGTCTCGATTTCTACATTCTCATAGGGGCCTCTACAGCGTGTTTTTTTTTATCTCATATACAATTATATCGGCCATTCTCCCCATATCCAAGCGTGTCCTTGAGAACCACTGTATCGAACCGTCAGGAACTGTCTGTGAAGAAACTTGGACGGATTCCAAAGCAATTTAAGAAAAGGTGACCACTCACCGACTACGGAAATTAATTCCCATAACATACGAGGGGGGGAGAGAAAACGTGAGCCAGTCCCTCAATAAGAAGGTCTTTCTAGCTCTAGTCAGCAAGAAACGCTTTGGAATGATCGTGATATGGCAAATGTTTGAAATGACTCCTAACAAGGGAAGGATCCCCATGGATTATATACACAAACGTACAGACCTGTCGGAATCGGAGTGTCCTCCTATGTGTGCATTACGCACGCGCACACGTGGACAGTCAACAGTAGAAATGCGGCTACCTTGATTGGATGATGATGCAAAGGTTTGAAAGGGTAGGCAAGAAGAGGGTGGCGGGTAGACGGGTACCAAGCAAAGAGAGAGAGAGAGAGAGAGAGAGAGAGAGAGAGAGAGAGAGAGAGAGAGAGAGAGAGAGAGAGAGACAAGAGGACTGACTCGTTGGCTTTTAATTGCTCGCTTTTACTTTATTTCCTTTTTGCAACTCAATGGTCCGGTCAGGGGATCTAGCAGCTTTGATGGTCACGTATCGTTATTAGTGTTGATAGGTCCCTCGTATTCAGGGCAGAGTGTTCTCATACAGAAACTCGGAGATAGTATTAGTGGACTTCGAGTGGTTGATTATTAAAAAAGATGAAAAGAAAGGTTGTTGGTGTGTCTTTGGAAAAAAATTAATGGAAAGAGAGAGAGAGAGAGAGGTGAAGGATGGGCGGGGGAGAGATAGAAAATCCTTTAAAAATTATTCGAAAGACAGTCACTGTTCGTAGATAAGAACCGTTTGGAGTACGCTATATCGTATGGTCGATAAATGGCTGACCAATAGGATGCGCATACGTGCGATGACAGCTATCCCTCCTGCTTATCTCACTCGAATAATATTAATTTCGTGGCTGTCACATTCTTTACCGGCAACGACGCTATGAAATGCAAATCACGCCGGGAATGGACTTTCGTTGGATTAAATTAATCGAGCGAAATTTCCCGATGGTCGTACGAAATGGAGGTTTAAACTCTCAACTTATTAAAATTGTATTTATATATCATTGCCAGAAGAAACATTTATACGATTGTTGAAATCCTTCGCCGCGTATGCTGCATCGTACAACCGTTGAACAACTATTTTCACAGCCGTAAAAGGTATCGCGGGTAGATGAACTTCTCGGTAATCGTTACAAGTACCATAGCAAACACCATCAAAGATAATTACTAAACTTATCGTTCGAAAACCCAGGTAACGTGGAATCGTTACACGTCCATTCAAATATAGTATCATTTCATGGAAGAGATTATAATTCTATGAAATTCTCAGACCGCGAAGATCGCGTGCCTCCCGGAAATGCTTGGCGAAGGAAAAGATAATGCGACACTGCCGTGAAACATAGAAACGTCCGTAGGTGGACAGAGATGGAGATACGCAAATTATGGTGCAGAAGATGCTCGTCGAATCGATGGAAAACGAAAGAAAACGTAATCGCGTGGCCCCTGCGGAGTTCACTTGCAGATGCAGCTCCGAGGGAAAGGAACCGGGGACCAGAGGTCAAGCTGCTAGTAGTCGCTTCTGCTGGCTGCGTTCTCCAGCCGCTCAAACGTTAATGCACCGAGAATATACATGGTAGGGATCGGTAGCAGCAGCGTACCGTAAATCTCCCATGTAAATACACCGCTGGGCTAGTGTCGAGCCAAACACGAGTTCGGTCCCTTAACTAAGCCGTCCCTCGAAAAGCGGTCCTTGCCTGGGAAACGATTTATTTATGTCGATTCGATATTCGTCCACCGTAAAGTCCATTTCCCCCTGTTTCTCCCTTCCATGCCGCATGTTTTCTCAGTTTGTATTGCGGTCTGGCTGATAGAGGTAGCGGTTGTTGCCACCTGTAGTTCTTTAATGATCGCTTTATTTATCGGACGTACCCCATGCTTTCGGAAAGAGTCGAGTATAACGACGACTAGAGAGACTCTTGTCCGAGAACAGTTCTGTGCTACGGGGAACAAGTACGGTGCCAGTTTTAACTCAAACTTGCTCGACAACGCAGTTCTCTTCAAGGAAACGTCTTCAAGACGAAAATTTAGTTCATTCCCGTTCACTCCGCCTCTACAAATCGAAATAAAATTAGCAAATCGTTTGTCAGAAATTTAGATGCGTTTTTATCTCTGTAACTCGAACTTAGAATAGTCGGACCTCTAGAAGTTTAACTCTATAAATGAAACTTTTATCACCCGAATTTATGGCGATGCTTGTCATACTTTGTCAAACAAACGAACTCTGGAAAGCATAAGCTGAAAGTTCGAAGTTTTTAGCTGTTCCTTTGGAATTCGAGTTACAGATGTTCGACTGCACTTGCATAGGAATTCGGCTAACGTGATTAACCCTTTCACCGTTGAATCCGTACGCGATACTAAAATTGCTCGCGGCATTCGATTCGGGTAAGAATACTATTTTCAAAGCTTTTTGGTCGATTTTGGTAACGATTGTTCAATTATACGGTCATTGTAAAAGAAAGTTTGTTCGCTAAATGTGGGTTATTCACGAACATCTCAATTTCCACCTGTTCCTGAACTTTGCATGGTGTTTCAATAGGAATCGTGAAATTCCCGGAGTTCGGGGAGCGTGCACGTTTGCCGGAGAATTACATCGCCGAATCGGACCGAGCCGGGGGTCGAGTTAAGAAAATTTAGTGGCTGCCAACTTTATTAGGCGCGATTATATTAGGCCCGTATGCCGGCAGTGATTTATACAGTCGCCGCTCTTGAGCGCGCACACGAATCGTTTGTACTCGGCCACGTATGTGTGCACGCGCGTACGCGTACTTCTATGTGTAGGTAGATGCCATATGGCAAAGAACGCGGTAAATCATTCCTCGTTAACCGCACGAGGTCTTAAGCTCGTTATAAAGCGAAGTTCAAACTTTTTAACCGTGCAAAATACGCCGAAGAGCTCCCGACAAAAAAAGTGTTCGTGGCTAAGCTACCGAAGCTACGGTGTTTATCGTTGGTCTTAGCGCACCCCGATCGCGTTAACATCGACGCAAAGGGAAATTATGGATGCGACGAAGCTTGGAAAAAGCGTGGACGGGGTTTTCCATGACATGTCGTCATCGAGGCGGTTGCGTTCCGCGTGGACGTATCAAACGCGATTGTCGATCTTCAAGCACGCTTGTGGAACGTGAAATATGTAAAGCGCGTAAATACGGCTTAAAAAGAATTCACTGTTGCATTTGCGCGAAGGGATTAAAACGAGGGTGGCCGTATGCGCGGGAGCGAAAGCAACGAAGGAAGGTTACAAAGAATAAACGTTCCACCCCAAGTTTGTCGAAACAATTGCCTATCGAGTGATGCGAAAACGACAAGCGAACGATCAAACGGAGGCTGACTTTGTGCTCCGGTGCTCCAGCGGGGATTCCCTGTGCGTGTTTCGAGTGCTTTTCACAGCGCTCGCTCGCTCGCTCGCGGACGCTACCGTGAACGATAATTAATGACAAAAAAGGCAATTGAACCTTGAACCGGTGAAGTGGAGTGGAGCGTTATTGAAGTATCGATATCCCGAGTGCTCGACGAAGCTACGGGAAGAAAGAGAGAGGGGAATATCTCCCTTTAATGAAGAGAAATTAATTTGTCGGCGATTCGAAAGGTCGTTTGTTCCTTCGTTCCCGTCTTACCAACCGAATACATACATAAAAATCGTTTCGCGTCTTTGCGATATTATCAAGGGGGATGCCACTTTAGACTAGAGCCGACGTTTGTACAAAACCTCTGACAACCGTTTCTTCCCTATTCATTCCATCTTCTCCCTTCTACACCCTCGTCCTTCTTCTTCTTCTTCTTCTTCTCGCGCATCTTCCGTTCTTTCCGTCCCTTTGTTTAATACCAATTACACGGATTTGTCTCGAGTCCCCGCGAGTCTGCGTTCGCAGACCGTGCAATCCAACTCTTCTCTGTCTCTCTCTCTCTCTCTCTCTCCGTACCCGAGGCGCATCTCCCGCTTTCAGCGGCTTCGTGACTTGGAAGAAGAAGGACGGTTAATTGGTGGGGGTGGTGATGGTGGTGGTGGTGGTGTGTGGCGGTCGTGGCACGATGATGCGCCTTCCTTATCCACCTCCGCTTTCTTGCTCCACGCCGTGTGCTTTTTCCTTTTCTTGCCAACTTCCATCTCGTCATCCCTTCCCCCCTTTTTCGGAGAAACGAGTCCGTGGACGGAGAGTAGAAGGAGATCCACGCGGTTAGAACGGCGCAATATAATGAGCGGCGAAAGGAAGAGAATGTCGATTGCAAATCTCGTCGATGCTGAATAATCGGGATCCTCTGTGTTCGCCCTCTCTTCTTCGCGAGTTCTCTCCGTGCCATCTATTTCTCTCTGTCTCTCGTACACCCTTCGCCATACTCCGTCACGCTTCGTCAAGTTTTCCATCTTTGTCTCCCGTCCTCTCTAGGTGTCTCCTTACCAGTTCTTCTATCGGTATCCTTATCTATCGGTGGACGGGTATAGCTTCACCCGCGCTTCTCTCGATTCTCATCGATATTCACCTGCCTGCGTTCGCAGTCGCATACCTTGGCCTATCGCCCACAGGCGGCTCATTTTAATGGCTGCGCCATCGCCGGACTTGCAAGTATTCGCGAAACTTACGGTTTTACGTGTCGTGAAAGGTTTCTTCGATATTTGCAAACATCTTTAAAAACAGATGGAGTGAAAAGGCTGGCCTTTTTACAGCGATGTACACCCGATACACCATCACTGGGTGATCGTATGGTAAACAGTCCGGTTATATACGCATCGCTGTACATTTAGTTTTCCGTCATTGCTCGTGTCTACTTCTGTATTTCACGTCGGCTAATTAAAAGGCTTTCTCTCACTCTCTCTCTCTCTCTCTCTCTCTCTCTCTCTCTCTCTCTCTCTCTCTCTCCCCCTCTCTCTCTCGGTGAAACGTACGTATATACCCGCGTATTATCCGACCAGAAGAGTACAATTGATATTGCTACTTGGATCGCGACGATGATGCTCGAAATTGATATTGCTAACGGATAAATTAATTTCCAATGGTCGTTCAACGTTTTATCCCGTGCTCCTGGCGGATTATGGAGCGCGTTTACCTTTTCCTCCGCTGTTCTGAATTAAACACGCACAGTATGGTGTCTCTCCGAGTTCCGTTAACGAGCTTATATCCCGTAGCTTCGCGTTAATTATTCGACGACTTGACCTGTAATTTGCTTGCTCGCGAATCGCGATTAATATGCCGCCGAATGGAAAACTGTACACGGGCGCGTGCTTTGATAAGCATCGATGCTTGCAAATCGCGTGGTCGCGAGGCACGCTCGGGACGTATCGCGGACCGTGTGCTATCTTCTTCGATACACAGGAAGAACCTTCGCCGTTAGTTGGATACGCAGTTAAACGGATGTTGGCGGGCACGTTCGTAAAGAAACTATGCCAGCGAAAAAGGGTTAACAAGTTGCCCTCGAGACAAATGAATTCGAAGCCCGAAACACCCGTTCCGATTTCCACGCTGGAAGAAGAATGGACCGACGACCTCGACACGGAAAGGAACCTGACTTTTCCCCGTCCTCCTGCCATCCCCTTCCCAGTTCCCTTTATTACAAGAACGCATCGAGAGATTCAGGCGACGTGGCCCCGGCTTTGTACGGGCTAGCTAATTATCATTCGTGCACGGTTCCAGTGTGCCCGCGCTAACGAGTCGCGTTCCGCCGTAAATGGAATCGCGGTTTATCTGCCCGCCATTGCTCATGCGCGTACGTGGCCGCGGACTCGCGAGCTTCCACGCGTAGATGGCATTTTCTAACGTAATTACCGGAATCGTGTGTCTCCTGGCTAGGCTGCGCGTCGTGGGAATTGCAAAAATAGCACGTTCGGTTAAAAGATTAACGGAAAGCGAGAAGAGAGAAAGGAAAAGCGGCGATAAACTTCGATCGCTCGGAAAATTCGTAACGCCTTTGGTAATATTCGCTTCCGTTGCGTAATCGATGAATCGGAAGGGGATTACTTTTTATCAGCTTCGATTAAATAATAGCATTCTTTATCCGAACGAACGCTGTCCCTATTTGGCTAACTTAATCTTTTTCGGATTACTGGGGCCACAGAAGCCCTACGCAAATTCAAATTCGGCTCGTTTTGTAGGGTGCCATTGTAGTTATTTGAAAATTTGTTTAATTCTATATTTGAACGAAGGGGATTACGAGACTTTTTCACAGTCATACGCGTAGCAAACGATAAATACTGCGCGCGAAATATCTTTGAGTCTTTTTAAAATATCCGTACGAGCTTCCCAGAGCGAGCTTAATAATAAAAATAGTTCACTTTTTTGTTCAGCTCGACGTAGAGCTACGCGGTGTCAACTTTTCTTTCGAATTTCTCGAATGTGCCTATAAGACGAGACAAGGTAGCTATTATTATGTATCCCTGTTTATGCATACGGTAGAAAATTACATGAAAGATTCATACTTACGCGCGCATTCATAAACCAACTTTCTGCCAACGCTATTTTTTCCTTTCCTTTCCGAGTTTCTTTTTTTTTTTTTCACCGGAGCCTTTTTTTGTTCCCTTTCTTTAATTTGAACTTTGGAGGAGCCGAGCACAGGAGCACGGTACGTGTCTCAGCGAAGGAAAGCTTTGTCTTGGTCTTTTTTTCCGCCAGAACTACTGAATATGCAGTTCGCCAAAGGAACAGTCTTTGGAATGGAAACAAAGAACGCAAAGATAATCCTGACGGAAAAAATAGCAGGTTTTTAATTAAATTGCGTTGAAGGCCTGTTCCGACTGGCGCGAACGTGATTATTCGCGGGATAGGTTTGTTTGCCGAACACTTTGTAGTCCGTCGAAAGCGGAGAATTAAATCGAAGCGGATAATCGCAGCCATGGTTCAAATAATGTTTGATGCGCTGCTATAGAGTGACTTTGCCAACGTTTCAACGAGAGATACTTTGAAAGACCGAATACGAAGGAACTCCGTGGACTTTGTTACCGTTTAATCGCAACCGACTAGACAGAAGTCGTTAAAAATGGTACAATTTGCGCTGCACGTAGCGCGAAGATTAATACGATAATTACGGAATCCACCTGTGCCGCTTTAAATAACGCCGCGATACTTTTAATCGAGCCGCCCTGTCGTATCCGATAAATATATATACGCGCGTTTCGCCCGACAAAATTCACATTGAATTCCCGGCAAAAAAGGATGAGTTGAAAACGCGATCGTTCGGTGTTTGTCACGTGGACGAGACTTGTCAGCGAACTGGACGTAACGGGTCACAGCAAAAATTCGTTCCATTTTGATGGCGGTACTCCAACGACCCGTCGAAGCTATTACAGCCCAGTCAGGCTCTAACCTACTTCACCTGTAACCGTGCACGTATGTTACAGCTCACGAATTAACCGAATGAAAAAGAGCCCAGCTATACAGATGAAATCTAAGTCCCCTCGTGCATTCATTCGAAGACAGGTGCGCATCCGTGTACGCGACTTAAGCGTCCCTCTGAAAGATTTAATATAGGTGGAACCTCATTGGCTGTTCATCGCATGGCCTACTTCTCCGGCTCACGTGACACCTTTCAAGCGAACCTTTCGTCATTCGTGCGCCTCGCAATTTCTTTTGTCCACTTATCTTCGGGGAAGATGAAAATCTACAGATTACCCTCGTAGATCAAATAAAGCGAGACGCAAACGTTCGTGACCGAACATTTCGGTATTACACCGAAGACGGGAAGGCATATATATATATATATATATATGCGGTTAATTTGAAGAACGGTATGAAATTCAAGAAAGCAGCCAAGAAAGAAGACGCGAGATATATGTGCTAGGCGATTCGATATAATACCATTTGTCGTTGGATACAATGGTACTTCGCGTTCAAAGTTGGCAGAATAATCGCTCTGCGGGTGACATTTATCGCTTATAACCGGACCGATACACCGATGGACTTTCGTAGAAGCCATCTGTGCCAGTAATACGTTGGAGCCGGTGAAAATAATTCATTGGTCGGATCGTGATTGCTGTGCTCGACCGATACTTCACCTACGCTGCCGCGTAACTTTCTTCCGCTCCTGTTCCCTCCAGCTGTGCGCTCCACCTTTATACAGTTTTCCACGCGAAACGCAAGGAGAACAGACATCAGACCGCGAACCCCCTGAAGAAATTAAAACTCTCTTCCCGTTTCGCTCGTCCCTCCTTGTCCACCCGACGGTGTACAGCGATACATCGGGAATGTATCCCCGAGCTGTTGCCCCTATCAAAGTTGTTGCACTGAAAGCAAAAGGACTCGACGAAGGAGAGGAACAGAGGAAGACAGGTAGACACCTTGCCCGAGGAGGTGGCAGTAGTGGTCTGTTCTCGCAAGTACAAGTGCAGAGAAGAGGTATAGGAGTTAGGGGTAGTGGTTGAAAGTGGGAGATGGGGTGGGATACACGGAGAAGGAGAAAGAGAAAGAATCCCCTGGAGGAATTTAACGCATGGATGAAGCCATCCTGCTATGGAAGGGATACGTGGTTCTGCGTGCATACCGACGTACATATGTATATACCTGTCTTCTTCTTCTTTCCGTATAACGCAAAGTAAATAAGGTTTCCCTTTTTCTTTCTCCTGATCCTTTCTCTCTATCCCTTTCGAGTTGTGCGTGCTCACTACTATCTTCCTTCCTTTTGCCCCGAGACTTTTTCCCTTTACTCTCTTCCCGGTTGCTTCCTCGTCTCTCTACGGCTCCGGGCAAGTTTTCAAACTTTTAAGCGGATTTCGTCTGGTCCGTATAAGAACGTATGTACGGTCGTCGATTTTACTTCGTGTAAAATTGGCCATTATTCCCTGGTGCAACGTATTGTGCAGAGCAACGCGGTGGCACGCGAGCGCATCCAGCTGCACGCGCGGGCTTCTGCATGGGCAAGATACTACTAGGCTCGGCTTAGCTGGAGCTGGAGCCTGGCCTGGCATCGACATCGGACGACTTAATGCTGCAAGCATTCCCCCGACCGAGCTTTCCAGGCTCAACGATGCTCTTACGCGGAAGAATGCGCGGCATTATTTAGTTATTGCAGCATAAGCTATCGACGGTGCCCGGCTGAATAATGGATCACGCGTGCTCGAAGACAGGATAAAATATTTACGATGCCGCGGTGCGGTTTTTACATGGCTCCGGGATTAAGATTGCCGACGTTTTCTGGAATTTCGTTTCAACTTATCGGTACATTGAAATTTCCGCTGGTTTGTCATCGCGAAACTCGCGTACACGCCTCCAACTCTATTTTATTTCATTTCTTTTTTCTTTTGTTCGATGAATATGATAAAAATGTTCGTCGACAAAGAGCGTTGGTTCCTCTTTGCGTTGGTTTTTGCGCTCCACGGAAATTTATCGTCAACGTTTTATCTAGCTGTGTGTCTCAGTGTTGGGGTGTTTCTTTTTTTAGCGAGACCGCTGTTGGATACAAACAATCGCGGAAAAAGAGGATAAATGAGGCGTGTACACAAATGTCATGCCGCGAAATTTTCTGGGATTTATCTGGCCGTGCGAGTGGATATTCATTGCGCGGCTTTCACGCCTTGATCTGAAATCGGGAACCATGGTGAATCAGGGGCGCTTGGGTACAGTTGGACGGTCAATTGGACGCTCGGTTTCCCACAGATTCCGATCCTTCTCAAGCGTAAATCCAGCTTTACCGTACCGCGCTTTACACGCCGTACTGCAGTACTTACATGTGTACGGGCTTAGCGAGACTATGACAGATGAGCGTGCGAAAGAGACCGAGGTATCGCAACCAAGTAAGAAATAAAATGATGATCCAAAAAAAGGTTAGAGAGAAAGAAACGAAGCCGCATTCTCGAAAGCAAGAAACGATAAGGCGTGAAAACTGTCGGATGGGGAGACAAGACTTTAAATCGAAGCCTCGGGAATGGCTCGAAGAAATAAATTGCTAGCTAAAATTGGGCGGTATCGGAATTAGGGCTTAAACAGTGTATCAATTAAGATTCGTCTCCTTCCGCGTCCCGCGTTTCTAGGCCACATGGATCAACAAATTCCTGCAAGAACCAATCGCGTAAATTGATACATATCCCTCCACCTTCCCAAATTACATCTGCCCTATTGGTCTTTTTGAAGTGGGCGGGGGGTCGAAGTTTAATAAGCCTCTCGGCTTACCTTTGACATTATCGAATTCTGTAACTCGAATTGGACTTGAGCCAACCTAAATTACCAAATTAAGCTCCTTCTCTCTCTCTCTCTCTCTCTCTCTCTCTCCTTCTCTCAACCATCGGCTAATTCTTCTTGAGTTCGCAAACTTCTGCCACTTATCCTCTGGCTCTGCTATATCAAAAAGCGAAACCACTCGGCAAAAAAGAGATCCGTAAATAGCGGTGATGATCAGTGCGAGAGTGAAAGAGGCGCCGAAGAAAGAAGAATGTAGGAGAGGAAGGGAGAAGTACCATTTGGAAGAGCGGGAACGACGCCACGGTACCTTGAATGCCTCAGCGCGCATCCCACAACAGTTTGCGAAAATTACTGCTGTCATTTGCCGTCGGCTTTGTTCTTATCCCGCTTTGGTATTGGTATGCCCATATACATGCACACCGGGGCACATCCAGTGTACATACGTATAAGGACACGTAGAGGACCAAGGCTCTTGCCATACACACACACACTCACACACAAACGCACACATAGTCAGGCGTGGTATTATTGTGAGCGAGCATGCTCGAAGCAATTTCCGATCCGCCTTCCTCGCTCTATCCTCTCTGTCCCTTTCTCTCTACGCTCTCCCTCCCCTCTCTTCTACACCCTTGAACCACTTCCTCCGTGTCCATCCTATCACCGCGTCCTAACTCCCTGAATGCATCCGCCGGTGTGCACGTTCATCCCAATCGGTTGTATTTGCACTTAATTGCTTCTAGTAAGGTATTATTACGGCGCGTTTAAAAGTACGCGCCCGGTCCTTTGCATAGGAAACGAAACACAGGGCTTGCATTGCTATGCCGCCGTGTTAGCGTTTCGATGGAATGAGAATCGACGATGAACGCGCATAGGGCCATTTGGATCGCGCTTGCGTCGGCGAACGTATGTCTCCCCTTTTCTATGTTCTTACAAAAATGAGAAGAAATTTTGGATGGGAAAACGTGTGTTGGAACTGTGGCCGCGATGGTAGAAACCGTACGCGTTACCACCCCAATGCTATAAAGTTTCCGGTAATGGGACAACGTAACTTCTGGTTCTAGTAGGTGAGAAACTTGGAAATCAGATAACCCAAGTATTTGAGTATCTGCTTTTAGAATGGGGGAATGGGATGATTTGCAAAGGGGAAAGATTCTACAGAGTACGTATCCCAGATAAGTTCGTTGACCCTTCTACGGATTTTCAATTCCGGTTCCACGGTTTACTTTTTTTTCTTTTTTTTTTGGTCTCACCATTATTAAATGCATTACGGAATGCAAACTAATTTGTTCTGTAGCATTTGAACGCTTGACAGAATAGTATAGGTTCGTATACGTTTACATTTAATATTTATATTAATGCTCGTTAAGGTAGATGCAATCGTGAACATAAGTACATATTAGCACGCTTGATGAAAGAGCTAATAATGAAACGTGAAAAATAGCGATACATTAACCATCACAGGGCCAGTTTAAAGTTCGTATCCAGTACTTTTTCATAATTTTATTATTACATTTTCATCGATGTAACCGCCACGAATTTTTATATGAACGCAGCTCATTCGAAGTAAAGTAACGTGGCCAAAAATGTTATGTACCAATTTTTGAGGGGGTCATTGTGAAAAGGAAGTTTCAATCTTAGGGACGTCAAAGTAAAGGGTTTATCCTTTAAAATGACCCCATAATGGTTACTGCGTGGCCATTTTTTTTTTACGAAACTATAACAGTTCAAAGATTAAGTGTGCCAATACTTACGTTAGGCATTTTGTTTAATTTAAAATTGCGCGGGGCCGTGCCCACGATCCGAACTTGCGTCTCTGCTTTGTCAGCCATTTTTCTATTTTTTTTTTTTTCTATAACCTATACCAATTCGAAACCCCGATAGCGTATGAATAATTGCCGACTATTAATTGCTTTTAGAAGCGCGTCGTCGGCCGGAACAGCAAATTTTCACCTGACGCCAAAGCAATCCGTTAAATGATAATTAAAACGAAACGGGGATACGAAATTACTGGGGATTACCGTTAACAGATTCTGTGATTTTATTTATCCCACGGCCGGCGTGTATAATAACGTATTATAATTAATGTATCGTGTGCAATTTAGTCGGTTTGGAAGAGTAATTCGTTTTCTCGCGCTGTTTTATGCAGGATCGCAGTCGCGAAGTACGGCGACTGCACCGCGTTTGTAAAGCGTTTAATCGACGGAAAACACGCACCGGGCCGGCCGCGAGACGGATTCGATTAAATTTTGAAAATCCCGCGTTTCCAGTTGACAGCACCAAATTGCGTGCGTTCACTTGTCACCGGCGGATGAATGGCACGAAATTTTACGCCGCCGCTTGACAATCTGACGCGTTCGCCTCGAAATTGATTAAGTACATTATTACGTACCCGATCTGTTTGCACGCGCAGCATGTAACCGTTTAATTCGTTAAAACAATAACGATCTCTGTACCACTTATCGGTTCAGCTGCCACGCGAATAACTCGACCGATTAGATCGCCAAACCGTCGCTGTAAAAATTGTTCATCGATAAAGCATTGTATCGAATTTCGTATTTGTAGATGGAAAAGGAATGAAAATTCCTATTGGTCTTTCCATTACTGCTTCGCTGATCTAACTCGATAGCTGTCTTCACTCGTTAGTCGACGTAAACTCCGTAATTAATTCCAATATTTTACCCGCCATCCTAGCCTCGATTAAAAGCTGTCTTAACCGCTGTATTCACCGTACGTTCGGCTCAAAATCCGCTTCTAAGTGTTCCGTTGCTACTTCTCTGTAGATCGCCGTAGCATGTGTATGTATGTATGTATGTACACATTCCCTCGACACGCGTTTAAGCCACAAACGGTATTTAAGTCGACAGAAATATACGCTAATCCTCGAGCAGTGCAGCGGCATGTTTAATTCAATGACACGTTAAGAGATTCTTCTAATTAAGATTCTTGCCACTTTGGTTAAGGTGCTAATGAATGTTTATATATAAACTAGGAGAATAGTGTTTCGTCTTGTTCGAATAATAACGACGTCTAGTAAAATAATTGATCGTTACTTTTTGATCAAACCAATGATTAAACTGCGGGTCTTCGCGTAAATTCATACCTTTCGTAACACGATTAAAGAAATAGAATTTAAATGGAGGGTTGCTTTACTCCGAGAATGCAATCATATTTACTTTGCTTTTGCAGATTTAAATTTCCCATAAATACAAAACAATAAAGCGTAGCGTGTCTCACACTGAAGTTGTGGATCACCTTTGATATTAACACTGTCCTCCTAAAATAAAGTGTCCGATCTTACCAATTCCTCAGTTGCCTTAATATTTTACAGGAACGGTAACTTAGAGTGTTTTTCACATTTCAACCCTTTCGTTACTATAGACGAGATATCTCGCTACCACGTTTTCGTTTGCGCAACGCTGTGAACGAGATATCTTGTAGACAGAAAATATTGTTAAGAAATATAAGATAGACAGATAGATATTTGTTGCTTCCCAAGGGATAACAAGTGGACTCCGTTTCTTTACATATGTACATTTTTGACTGCTTGCCAATGCCTAATGGTAACTTGATCTACTCCTATCACTCGACTGTTAAGAAATATGAATATAAATTCGCACGGTTTCTCTGATTTTGCGAAACATCCAAACGAGCTTAACCCTTTGAGCTCCGACACTTTTTTAACAGCATGACCTAGCGGGGTAATTCTAACACGTTCTTATGGCTCTTGTAAGAATTTAAAGTATCGCGTAATCCGGAAGGGGAAAACATTGCCTTTACGTTTCGTCGTTTTCAAACGTACGAGAATGAAACTGACGAAGATGAATAAAAATCTGAAATCTTGGCTTTTGAAAAAATTTATGCTTTTGTCCATAGCAACGCCAACGGAGTGCAAACGGTTAAACTGTTCAATTTTCATTTTATCCAACAGCGTGGGCCGAATATCGATATCCCGTTTTATCGAAATAAATTACAACGGGTATTTTGGTCACCTATCCGCGACGCGATTCGACGATACGATGGAATATTTCGCTCTAAAATACACCCACTCGTATTGACTTTCATTTATACCATCGACGGCGAACGAAGCAGGGCGAGGGGGTAAGAAATCCGATTCTCCTCCGGCCAGGGGAAAAATCGATTTTTTAATTTTTGTAAAATCCGCTCTCGCGTACCAGCAACACGCACCTCCCGATGTAATTTCCGGGCGAAAATGGGTTAAGTGCAGTTGCTAAACTGGATCGACAGATTTGTTGTTTCGCGCGAATCACGCGCGTCCTCCGGCACCCTGTGCACTACGTTCCTGTGCGCCCAGGACACGTGAAACAACACAGCCACGGAACCGCATCCGAAGCGAAAATCCTCGAGTTGCGTTATTATGCCACGCCGGTTTAAGTCTCCAATTAGTTAGCACCCGCTTGAACTCTGAAGAATAAGCTTTTGCCGGTGTTAAAGAGGCGCTGCGTGCGGTTAAAAGAGACGAGAATATCTGCTTCTGCTTTTTTTTTTCTATCTCGGGGAAGTTTGTATTCTCTTTCGGAGAAGTCGGCAGAAATACGCTTGATCCGATCGTGCCTACCGATTATTAGAATAGAACCGCTATCAGCTCTCTTTGCGAGCAGCCGCCAATCTTTAGTCGCTTTGCTTGCTGGGAATAAGCCACGTTGAACTGTGAATCTCGAGAAGGTCGTAGACACAAAAGTTTCCATGATTGGCTGTTCGAACATCCAGTAGTTTGCCTTTCTTTTTTTTTATCAGAATCTTCTTCTTTTCCTTCTTCTTCTTCTTCCTTCAATCCTTTTTAAGTTCTAGGAAATTTTTCGTTCTCGTTTCTCTCTACCCGACTCTCGGCCATGTCTTCTGCAGTGCTACTCGATGGCGATTCTTATATCGGTTCGTGTTCATTGACTCTATAGAGTTCGAAAGTAGTTCTGTTTGTTCGGGACGTTTCGTTTCGCGAAGACTGAAACTCGATACCGTTTTAATTATTCTACCTTATTCTTAGCCACTATTTCTCGAGTAATTTTCCGTACGATAAAAAAAAGAAGGGTTTAACGCGAAGGGTTGAAAATTGTTTCGCGTTCCGTTCGATGGCTTCCACATCGCGTTACGTTCGATAAAAGTACGGTTTCGATTGTCATTTATGCATTCACATGTGTGCGCACGTTCGTAACGTATCGAGCACAAAGAATTACGCAAAACAAGGGAGGTGGTTTCTAACCGCAGACACAGGCGAACTAAAAGCCAACATTTTCTTGTGCAATACGTATTCTCTGATACCGGACAATAACGCAAACGGTTAAATCGGTCGCGGTATGTTCTTCGCGAAATAATAGATCGAGATGGTTCCCTCCATTCGGCGATCAAATCTGTTTTGTATTTGTAAAAGAAGACCGGCTAACGGCCTGTTCCGATTAAACCGTTCCGCGTATAGTTGTAGGTTTCATTAAAGCGATTGTAGTAGTACCATTTTAAATTTTCATTATCGGGAAAAATTGGTGGTTCTCCTTCGTCGATACGTAACGTATATTTCTTTCGCAACTTCGCCTGGTTTTGCTCGTGTTTTTAATACTCCACTACGCGCTACGATATCGCTGTATATTAACACTAGTCTTGTGGGGAACTCGTCAGTTTGACGGATTTTAGGTTTTATGTTTAAAGTTATATTGCCCCTGGCAAAAAGTTTTCGACTAAACACGATATAATACGGAGGCAACTAAAAGCGTTAAAGTTGTTGAAGCACGAAATGCATTTGTATCCACAAATAAAAAACACACGGGGAAGTTTAAATAAATCTAATACGAAATAAGCGAGAGGAGAAACGGAATAAAGGATAAAGTAATCCTGGAAAAAGTATTTTAAAACATAAATCTACGAAGAAATAAAAGCTATTCTACTTAATATTCGTATTTCCTAGTGTGTTCTAATATTTTGGTGAATCGCGGCATCGATGCTACGAGATTTCAATAAATCTACAGATCGATCTTTTTTCCACGATAATTTTATCACTTCTCGAAGCTCATTTCAGTTTTTCGTTAACTGCTTCTGCTCGTCTACAAATCGTCTACTGGGTTTTGTATTTATGCAACAGCACTCTGCTGTGGATTACTTATTGGTACACCTAATAGATACACACTCTATTTCTTTTCTCTCGACTCTCTAATCTCGAATCAGATACATAGGGTAACTGACCCAGTTACTGTTACTGTTCCTATAACTGCCACTTGAATTCGTTTATTTAATAGCAAAGTAACGTATAAAGAATCGTAAGTAAACAAATTTTCATACGAAATTTGGACTTTGGTTTACGTAACAACGCATAGACATTGTATATTCGTATATAAATAAATATTAGGAGGTAAATGTGCTGTTGAACACTGACACGTGATCAATATACATAATTATAAAGTATGGAAGATGTTATGATTAAGTAAAGCGATACGTTTAACATATATCTTATATCTGTTACACAAACTGACGTGTTAATGTATGTAAAAACGTGTTTCTATTTAAATGAAAAGTTTTCAAGTGACAGTACGAATTACCGTGGACTTTGTTGTACATCTTCAATTACGTAGTAATGAATTATATCGAACATATAAAAAAGATGTTCATAAATAAAAGAAACGTTAAACGATATTATGCTCCAAACTGAAACGATCTTTACGTTAACGACGTTGTAAAATAGTTGAACAAAGTTACGCGCGAACATTACAGTGGCAGTACGTGGTACATCTACTCTATATATATGGTAAATCTATTTTCCCGAAAATCCGTCAAGCCGTACAATCAATGTCCATAAACGTAGCGTCAATGACGCTCTTGTATCTTGAGTTAGCCTTAGAATATTTTTCTAAACGTCAGAATTCGGTAGGGTGGCAGCGATGTACATGGCGGTAGACAGTTTCCCGCCGCGGCTTTTAAATTATCAGACGCCCTAGGCGAGTAAACGCTTCAACTATCTAGACGTTAATTTAATCGCAAACGCCGCCGTCGTCGGATGATTTTACTTTCATCCCATCTGAAATTCATGTCGTCCCGCGACACGGCTGCGATCGACCGACGGCGCAAAGAGGTTTGGCACAGTGCGTTAAATATTGAACAACACGCTGCAACGCTGCGAGCTTTCCAAGGGTTATCGATCATAAACACACGGGCGCGACGATGACTCGCGCGATTCACCGGTGTTTTCAAAATCGAGGCTCGCGCGACTGGAGCACTCGGAACGTGTTCCGTGCGCCTGCATACAGTTACTCTGCTCCGGTCCCGGTGCGATCGAGGCGTTGGTGAGGGGCAAAAAAAGAAACGACGAAACGAAAAGGGCGGAGGGGAGAAGGAAAAAAAAGGAGGCAACGGGAAAAAAAAGAAGAAAAAGAGGTAACGAAATCCGTGTGTGTGCCTCTGGTGGATGAAGAAACAGCGAGGGAACGACGTTGATGAAACGTTTCGCGGCGGCGAACATGTAATGCGACCTCGATGGATTGAGATAAACGCTTTCGCGGCTCCGATACCTGCATCGTCTCTCTTGTATCCTCTCGCTTCCTCTTCGGACGATATCGTCATCTGCCGGTATCCCGCATCAAGCATACCTACTGCTTTAATCCATTCGAACGTTATCTCATTGACGAGATAAGTTGCCCCGGCAAGCTGTTTTGTCCCGAATACTCCCCGACGATCGATGCTGCTTCCCTCCTTCGCTTCCGAGAACCATTTTAATCGGAACCACCGATCGATGCGAATAGACGCGATCGAAGCTGGCTTTCAGGTATTAGTGTGGTGTTTTGTACGACCAGGATTAAATCGGAATAGAGGGTGGGTTCTTGCCACGGTTTCGTAGATGGAGCGCGTGTCAGTGAGAGTTTAGTAAGTGGATAGTTTATTATGGTGGTCCGTGGCGTAGGCTAGCCAGAGCCCAGGGTAGCAATTCTGTTCCGTGATTAAAATTTGATGGCGTTAACGGCTATTATACGGTTACCACGCGTGGTTTTCTCTTCTTTTTTTTTTTTACTGTCCTCTAATTGCATGCTTTCGATGGTTCGGAATCACTCTGATTACAGAGAAACGTGGCAAGCTTTCGGTGAACGCGTCGAATTCATCGGAATGGTTTATGACGTAACCCGGGGTTGGTAATATCTCTGATACAGCGTGGGATAGTTTAAGAGTTTTCGTTAAGTTCGTAATTTGTGGTTCTAGTATATTCGGAGAAACGATTTTACATTTGTCCGTAGTTTTAAATCGTAACGCGTGTAATTCGTCCGATCTCACATTTGACGTATTGGGCTGTTTTAATTAGGCGTATCCGCACGGATGGCTCGATCGAAATTAACTGCAGCTGCCACGCGTTCCTAGATGCGCAATCAGATGGACGGATTTCCTATTGTCTATGTTTCGTGTTTGGAGAACGCGTCCGTGGTTTAAACGGGCGGGCATTTAGTAAACAGTAGAAAGGCCACTTGTCCTATTTACTTAATTAGTAGTTCCGATTTCGCGTATCATTTCGAAATATCGTTACAAAAACAAATACCAAGATAATTATATATAAAAAGGGAAAAAAGTACACGTAAAGGTAAACTATCGCCGATACGTGAAATTACGTTTTCCACCATTGGATTCGAGAGAGTCGGCAGATGTTGCGTGCTGGACGGAAAATGTTCGATCCCGTATTCATGCCACTTCTATGAATTTCAGATAGAAGTTTCATAGACGGAACAATTATCTGAATTCCTGGAGGTGGATGGACTTCCGTTCTCTGGGGGATACGTTCTGACTCTCGGACCATAATGACCCCTAATGTAATGTAATTGAATGCACTCCGCCGGATATAATCCATCCCCGAACATTTACGCTGTTTACGACTAATCCTTTTAATCGCAACGTTTCCCTAATATTACGCGCAGGAATTTAATACGAACGTAATGCATGGCGAAAACGTTGGTAATATGGAATACATGATTTCGAAAGCTTGGCAGAAATAGAGAAATTTGGCCTCTCTAATAAAACCTAACGCGACTGGGTGAAAAAAAAAACTAACGCGTAATTCAATCCTTCGATTGCGACGCGATGTTCTTGTGACTGTAGTTGCAGAGCATCGATACGATAAGAAATACGCACCCAGTTTACGCGTGCAAGATACTTGCTTGTGAATAAATTAAATAAAGCCTTACGTTGATGTTTAAAATAAACCTTTAAAAATTGTTACGTAACGATAAATGAAGAAACTAATGTGTGTCATTCTTTATAAGTAGACTGCGAATTTTTAATGCAAATTCACGTTTTCGGCGAGGAATAGTAAAGGAATTGAACATCGATAGAGATTATTGTGGATATTTTATATAATTTTGCGCATCGCGTGTTTTCCGCAAATGCATAAAAATCCGTAATCTATTTATAAGGAATTCGCGTGTACAGTTGCCGGTAAAATTCGCCATTTAATCATCGAGATTTAACACAGTTCGTGTTGTTCCACGTTACCTACGCTCGCGCTAATAGAGAAACAGTTGAACAGAAATGTAATAGAAATCGGGTTGGTCATCCATCTACAATCGTTACGGTTTGAAACGTATCTGAATCTTTCATTCCATCGCGCATCTGTTTGTTTCACGGTACTCGGAAGTCCTTATTGGTAAACAGACAAGAGTACGTCTCCCTTTATAAACGAGCAGCACTTTGTTTCGCGTTTTATGTTCCATTTGACGGCAACTTGTCGAGGGAGCGTGAGAACTCTCTCAAATTGCGCGCGCGATTTTAATACTTACCTTTCAAGGATCGCTATAACGAGCCTCGGTTATGATCCGAAGGATAAAAGGGCGGCTAATGAATTTATCGCCGCGTTTTGCGTAATATTGTGCGCTAGATCGCACGGTAAAAAGGAACGAAAGAAACGCCACGCATACCTGGGTGCGTACAAAAAATCGAGGTTGCGCGAGCGCGAACTATAATTCGGTGTAAAGCGCGTGGATCGTTGTATCCGCGTATGAAATGCACGGTCGTGTAATATCACAGTGATTAGTTGCCATGTAGAACAATTATTGTAGAATTAAACCAGCCCCGAGGGAGGTTGGCTTAGCGAATTTCGCTATGCTTCAAACGATTATTGCCGCATTAATTTCATTTTATGCGCCTTGTTGCAGGTCCGAGGCGCGGAATAATTCGGAGCAACGACTTCTCTCGCTTCCTTCCACGAAAACGGCCTCCTATTATTAGGCTGCCGTTGAATACCAGACGACCGCAACAAGCAAGACCATCAGCCTTTAAAAAGAAAAAAAAATAAAAGCAAGTAGGTACACGTATACTTAATATACGTAGGTACGCGCACATACGCGCATTCTTTTCCCTCTGTCCGTACCTTTTTTTTTTTTTTTCTTCGTTTGCCAGTTTTTCCGGGCCTTTCTCCCCTTTCTTTTCATTTGTACCCGTGTCGCGTGTGCCTGTTTCACGCGGATCCAGCACGCGTCTTGGTCGCTCGTTAACTCTTTAACCTCTCTCTGTTGAAGAAAATGCTAGGTGCCCGTTATTCGACAGTGAAATATTCTTGACGAATTCCTCCATTTTTTTCGCTAGCCCGTGTGAAATAATGAGCGCGAGAAAAATATTCCGCCGCGCGTCGCGCCGGCTCTTTTCCCTCTCTCGGGGAATTATTAACAAAAGGGGTGGCATGTGCGCGCGTACGCGACTGCGACCACTGGCTCGTGAGTGCCCGTAAATTGTTTAGACAGATATTAAACATCGTTGAACGCGCTGTCGTTGTTACTTCGCCGGATAAAAATTACTGTTTATCACCACGTCTTCGCCAGTCTCGTACGATACACTGCGAAACTCTCGTATTCTTTTAGGTCCTATAAGTTTTCCCGGTTACGCCACCTGAGCGGGTTTATAACACCTTGTCACGAATTTTGTTCCCGTTGAAATTTGTAGTAGTTCCCTGGTCAGACGACGAAATACGATGCGTCCAATTTTGATTAAAATTGAGATACGCCGCTCTTCTTCTTGTAAACGTGATTAACCCGTTTCAGTGCTATGAACGCATACACGTGCGTCTAACGAGTTAGTTTGTACTTTAGTTTATGCTGCGAATAAAAGTAGAATTGTCAGTATTTGAGATGGACGCGTATAGGTAATATGTTCCTTTCATTTTTATAGCGACGACACGAAATTGAATTCCATTAGTTGCTCGTAGCTAACGCTATGGCGAACTTTGTGCCGCCTATAGAGAGCCTTTAGGTCTGAAAAGCTTCGCACTCAATGGGTTAAGAAACCATACGATTGAATTAACTGAACTCGAGTCAACAACCATTTTCTACGGAGCCACTGACGAGAGAAATTATGTTTTTTAAGAATACTGTGATTTTTCCTTCATAATAAACGACCTCTAAAATTAGAAAACTGCACCAATCGCGTTTTGCCATCTGACCACAGAGTTAACAATATAGTCCGATGGCTATTTAATGGCTATTTAACGACAAACATGATGTAGGGTAAATATAGGTTAATACGTACCATCGGGTATTATGGAATTTTGGAATATCTTGATAATTATAGCGCGTATACGAGTTGCTCGTAAACAATAGCAGGATCATATTGACAATTAAGCATCAATCGAACGTCGATTATCGAAACAGAAACGTTTTCCTTTTTCGCGGTGCGAAAGGCAAGTCAAATAGTTAAGCATTTTAGTTCAAGCTAAGTTAACCAGTATCACTTTTATACGATTCATCATCAACTATAACCGTTCAAAAATATAGTTCAAACAAGTATTCATTTTTCGTACCAAAAACAAAAAGTTTATCGAGTTTCGTTTACAAATTTGTTAGGCGTTCCATATTACACGATTACTATAATTTCGTATCGTTTGAATCGTTTCGCTTCTAATTAATTAAATACGATTATGCATTAGTTTCTCTGTCCCTTCTCGTGAATGCGATTAAAAAAGTATAAATTCCTGTGCTTTTATCGAGGCTTTAGAATCAGGTGTTCCATATTACCAACGTTTATCCTGCACGCGACAAAGAAATCCGCTATGCAATAATTCTAGTCGTATCGCAAAAAAAAAAGAAAAAAAAAACATAGAAAAGAGATTCGAACTGTATCGTTGAAGTTAAAGTGCAATTTGAACCGTTACAAACATCTGATAGAACCACTCTGCCCGTTTAAAGGGTTAAAAAATCGTGGTCGACTTTGTCTAAGCGCAGAGTTGCAACGGAAAGCGTTTGAAACTCGCGAGCATACAAACTGTGTTATGACGATAATGGGCGTTGTAAATAAGCAAGTGCAAGCGAAATTATAGCTACCCCCACCGTTCGCCCACCTTTTATAGCGCTTTTGCTTAGGATGGCAGGGAGCGAGAGGGACACAGCTGCTGAAACCACTTAACTTAACGAATCTTGCGGATAAAGGGTTACGCTTCGCTACACAAAGGAGAACACTCGGAAAAATATAATTAACTGCTTTATTCATAACCCTCTCCCTTCGTCCTCTGTCCTCTCTATCCCTCCTTCATCCTCCCCCTGTTTTTTGGTACGGTAAAAGAGGGGTGCACGAGCGCGGATGCAAATGAATATAAAGCAATTGTTCGATGCCTCGGGAAATGCGACAAACGAGCGTCAGCACTAGCGTTATTACGCGCAAACCGCAGGTGCGCGAGGGGTCAAATTTATCGGAAGGATTAGAGACATGTCATTGAGTTGGACTGTTTGGGGGAAAAGCCAATTGGTCGCGTAAAAGGTGTAGGCGAATTTTAGACGCGTGCAAGGAACTCGAAAGCGTTTGGGAAACCGATATTTACATAAATTACTTTGCTGCGGCAAAGCGATGCCTTCAGAAGTTCTGGCTCTTCTCACTTGACGGCTGCCGACTAGTGCCCGCATCCATTGCTCAGAATTTCATTATACGCGATACGGGATGCATAACTGCGTGAACAGAATTATAATGAAAGCCAACAAGTTTTGTGGCAAGCTAGATTTTTTTTTCGAATCCGCTCTGACTTCCTACGTAATGTCGATGCAATTTTGCGTATACGACTCGTATTTACGTTTGTATCCGTTATCGTTCTTCTACGCTAAAGGGGATTTCTGCGACAATTTTTGGGGAATCACGCCGATCTCGAATTACGGGACACTTTCGAGGACACGACCCGGTCTCGATATAAATTCTCAGCCCGATTCGACCTAATATCGTTGGGTTCTCTGCAAAACCTCTAGTAAATTGCGTTGGATACCCAGCCACCGTCAACGATGAAAACATAGAGTGTACAACGATAAATCTAAGTTCAAAACAAATTACTCATCGCGAGACTGATCTTCCGATCGTCCGAAGTCTATTATCTAGTCGCCAACTATTCAAAAACAAGGCTGAATCATCAACCACCTCCAACCCTTACTTAAAGTCCAAACTATGGCCCTCCAGAGCATTCGGTGGTCAGAATCTCCGACTGTGGATACGTAATTCTCCGCACGCGAATTTAATTTCGTTCGCGTCTACTTGTTGTCGACTGTGTGATCCGTAGACAGTCAGGACTGTTAATCAATAAAGTCTTTTCACTACAAAATTCACCCGCAATATTCACTCAGACATTCGACAATTGTAATCTAGGTTTTTTTGTATAAACGTGTAGAAAACTGGGTGATTTAAACGAGATTTGATATAATGATACTCGGTGCAGTACTTGCTATGGTTAAACGTTGGAAAACTGTTAACGCAACGGGGAAATGTAACAGGATTTGTCAGAAAATAGGATTTCCTTGGGAGTTTCACTTGCCGTGGTATACGCGACGTCTGCGTTGCTTTAAAAGAGGTCTTAAGGATCCGGAAAAGATTAGAAATGGGAATGACAGCAATGGTAAAAGAGTTTAATAACTCCTTGCGTGTGCAGTTCAGGAATTTATGGAGAATACGTGGAACAGGGTGTTTCAAAATTCGCAGGATAAAAATGGAGCTGTTTAAGAAATGGAATAGGAGAAGTTCGCTTATTTCTGGACACTTAAGGTTCTCTTTGAATAAATAGAAACAAAAATGATACTTTACTGTTCTTATTTTACGTTCGCTTCAAGTTAACGTTATCGCAATTAAAATTAGAGAAACGAATTAGGCAACATCGCTATGATATTACCTGAAATTAACATTGAACTTTGGTATACGGTTTTAAGTAAACTTTAACCGCTTGCGCCACGATTATTTTATTACTTTCATATACTAGCGTTAGCTGATCGTTACTTTTATATCGAGTTACGTACAAACTATTTGAATAGTGTGGGCAATGCTTATTTAGTACTTCAAATACTATAATGCTAAGCTAAAATTGGGGTTGAAATTAAATGTTACCGTCAATAGAATCCATTTTTGTCCAATTTACACTATAATTCATAGAACGAGTGTGACTCGTTATTGTAGTACAAAGGGTTAAGTGGTTCCTGTTAGTGTAAGCAGCAAAGATTTGTGACATAATTTGGGAGGACTTCAAAATAATTTACAACGATTGCCTGAACCAAGTCTCCGAACAAAGCACACGAGTCGTCTTCTCCTTTGTGTTCTTCTCTACCAATTAACCCTTTGACGACGGACGCTGGGAGGCAAAAAATCAACGCAAGATTAAATTCTGCGCTGGCTGTTCTACGATTAACGAAAGCATGGCAATTTGTTTCCTTGATAGTCTAAATGAAACAATATCCGCAATTTTGTAGTATCTCTTGGTTTTAAATTGACAAGCCAGGAAATTCTTTACGCAAGTAGTTAATATTGCTGCGCGTAAATGCATGGTCAGTACGAGACACTGAAGTCGTCGTCAGAGGATTAAGTTCTTCCTCTGTTCTTTAATCCCTTGCCTTATAACAACGAGTTATATTCGTGGTGCGAACTGTAGCCTAATTGCAACAAAAACACAGTGTACCGTTTCCAATTAACATATAATATTTTAGTGTTTTGTATTCGACGCAGCATTAAAGTAGAAAAGAGCTAACGTCCTAACGCATAGCGTTCGAAATATTTGTAGTACAATTGGTTATTACCTTCTTCAATTCTTACGGTACTATCGATCTGTAATCGTTTCAAATTTCAAATATACGCGTGCTGTCCGATATCAGGTGTTGTCCGGTAATAGGGGAACTGCCGCTATCGATAACGAGCCAAATGCTTTCGATGATGGGTAGTAAAAATATTCGAAGAGTGTACCAGTAGCGATGGTACCAGCGAGTACATTACAAAGCAGCCAATAACGACACATCGAGTTAGGGAAGTGGAGAAAAGTCGCACAGTGTGTGAAACAGAGTTGGGGGAGACCGGGTGAATATCAGAGTTAACTATTCCGGCTGGTTTCAGCCCCATTCCTCCTTCCCTTCTTTCTACCCCTTCTCCTCTGTCAGGTTGCCCGCCGAAATTACGTTTCCGAGTCACTTCACCGAACGAGATTTGCCTATGCATCGAGAGAGGAAGAGAAGTTCACCCTCTATCGGTGGAATTTTTGCAATACACTTTTGAATAGCCGCCATTGCTTGTGCTCGACTGAGCCCCGAGCTTTTCGACGAAACACGAACACACAGAGGGAAGTAGAAAGACAAACGTGTGTCCTAGAGCGCGAGAAAGATAGAGCATAAAGAGGGGTGGGAGATGGGGATGAGATAGGGAGAGAAAATGTACAGAGTGATAACTATTCCCTCCTGAAACTGGTCGTTGCCTTGTTACCCATAGGAAGAAAAGCTGTTCTGCTGCAAATTGAACGGTACCGTGGAGTATATAATTTGCACGTAACAAATTCGTTATCATGCCGTTTTCACTGCTTCGGTTAACCGACTCAACTACTATATTAAATTCCTTTTCACGGCTCTCATCGGTTTTCTCAGAGAATGTAAATCGTTTTTAATTTATTCGATTTACCTCTCGCTACTTCTCGTTCCTCGGTTAAAGTATCAGATATTACTGGTTATTCGCAAAGTCGGGTGTATCGCAAGGTTCAGACATATTCAAACGCTTTGATGTTCCACGATTCCGTTAGTTTAATCCCCTGCACGCCAGGCTGAGATTATCGACGTTCCTCGTCAAAGGATGTTTTTCTTATGCTAGGAATAACACGAGCGTAGATGTTTAGATACTTAATATTATTCATTGAAGCATAATAAGGAGAATATCGACGTATTTTAACCATTCGTGGGCAACCTGGGACATTGATGACCCAAGTAAAGTACGACTCTTGCGGGCTCATCTTCGAGTTTTGATTTTTATTGGTAATATAGTATCATAGTAGAGACATTGATAAATATCTCAAAACCGTTTCATCGGATTATTCGAGAGCCTAAAGAATTAGTCTTAAAAGAGTTCGTCTCTGCAATGCGAAAAAATATGTTCTCCTACGAAGGGTCACTAAACGATTGCCCAATTTTTGAGACCGTATTTATACGTCCATCCGTAGCAAAACGGTTAAGGATCAAATCTGTTCAACCCTTAAAAAATTTGCACTTTCAAAAGTTACACGTACACCCATTATTAAAATACAAGGACACGTATTATCCACTGCATCCCTGTTCACCGGAAGAAGGCACAATACAAGTTCTCATCGCGAAAGCCGCGCGCAATAAAAATACATAGAGGGCGCTGAAAGCCCTTCGTACTCGTAGCGGATATTTTCTTATACGGTACAAAGGGGGGCCCGAGTTTATTCGTAGTAATAATTATTACCCTCTGCCACATATGCGCCCTGTCACCCAACGAAAGAGGGCAGACAAGAGGGACAAAGCGAGAGGGAAATATAAAAAGGAGACACAGTAGCGAAGGAGAGCAAATGAACGAGGGTTGGAAATAGAAGAAAGAGAGAGAGAGAGAGAGAGAGAGTGAGAAGGGTGTAGGAGTGACACGGGGGTGGAACAGATAGAGGACATATACACCGTCTACTCGGTGTGCAGTCGCACGCGCCCCGGTATCGAACGAAAATGTCGGTGCAAGGAGCGAAAAAGAAGGATGGCAAGGGTAAGGGGATGAAGAGGGAGGAAGGAGGAGGGTGTACGCGTAGTTAGGCGATAAGAGAGAGAAGGATAGGAATACTGGGCGAGTCCGTGCTGCCGGCAAACTGGCGTGCTTCCAATGAACAGAGAAAGAAGAGAGAGAAATATACAGGTACATGTCGCGACACAAAACGGGTCCAGTCATTCTCGAAATAGGCGGCTGGAATGTCAGTTCTCGGTAGAGAGGACAGAGACAGGAAGATGGAAAGAAAAAGGGTACGAGGATGAGAAAGAGAGAAAGGGGAAAAGGGTGAGGAGTTCTACCTATCCGGAGAGCTCTCTCTGCTGCCGGGCCCCCGTGTTCGTTCTGTTCTTGTTCCCTTCTTCATTCTCCCTTCTTTATAATACGAGCAAGCGAGGGAAGGAAAGGAAAAGGCCACCCATGTCTAGGCCACGATCTTGGAAGGCGCTGAGCAGCCAGTCGGCACAAAGGAGAGGAGAACGACAAGCACGACAAGCGGGCCACCGAGAAAGATACCGATGGCATTTAATAGCTTACCTCAGAACGTTTTAGATAATGACTGGCTGGACTTCAAAGTGCCTTCTTTCATTTGATTCCGACGACCTGTAGAGGGAAGAGAACGTCGAATGGGGGGAAAGAGATCCTCTCTCGGAGTCGGGAGAAAGAGGAACGCGGAGCGAAATAGAGGAGAAAAACGCGGACGAATAGATAGACCAAAAGAGAAGTGTACCACTGGATGCTGGCCAGGGCTTTGCCGCTGTGTAGAGAGGACGAACGAAATGTGGTGAACCGGCGGCGAAATGGAATGATTGATACTGTTCTTTTTTCTCTGTTTTATGAAGGACTATAAAAAAGTAACACGATTGAAAAAGTAGAATTAACTGCACGCGAGTGGAGGGAGGTGTTATCGTTCATTTGAAGCGGGAGGATATAGCTTAACCGTGAAATTTTTCTTCGCTCCGTTGAAGCATCCTTGAAATACGAGAATACGAGCTCCCTTCGATAGCCAAATATAATTCTTGTATACGGTAAACCCTTCTATAATGCGGTGCTTGTACATTATATATTTGGTGTACTATTGCGTGTGTATTATTTGGTGTATTTGTTGCCTCTTATATCTATACGATTTTATTTCGTAACCGTGTTCGTCGTAACACGTTGCTCCGAAAATGTTGTTTTCGTATAACGCTGAAAGGATCAACTTGATTTGTACGTATTAGTTGTAGAAATTAATTCAGAGCCATTATCTTGAAACTCGTGGCACTTCTATCGATTCAAACTCGCTACTTTACCGTTTTGCAAGCGGCGAACTCCACGTAACTCGGTACGAATGAACTCTGGTTAATTGGTACCCAAATATTATAACAAATTAAATGGTACCCAGGTACCCATTTTTATAATCTCTCTTAACAATTCTTTTTTTAACAATTGCTTATAAACGCATAAAAAATCCGTAGTCTAATTATGAATATTTTGGTTGTTCACACGACAAGTAATCTGATTCGTACTGATTGTGAGTTTCTTATAACGCGATCCGAATTAATCGCGTCATAGGAGAGTTGATCGTACTCGTGTTACGAAGATTAATCGAAGAAATTTATATCGTTTGTTACTTACTTACACATAGCCCTTCCCTTTCGGGTTTGAACGAAACATCCGGAATTACATTTTAGTTCTTCGGTACATTATCATTATTATTTCTGAATATTACACCTATAATATTATACCTTGTGAGCTAACGATAAGTAGACTGTGGCTAGAACTGTCGCAAAACAAAATGTTACAATTCTATCCTAAACGTTCTATCTATTTCCTCGCCAATGAATTATTTCTTCGCTAACATTCTGTTAACAATTTTGTATCGTACGTAATTGTGCCCTGCTAAAAATTGTATCCTTAGGGAGAGGAAATTCATTGCTTCTCTTCTGGTAATTCGCCCCGTTCGCTAAAAGGTACGCAAAAGATAAAAAAAAAAAATAAAATAGCGAGAAAGTGGTCAGCTATAGTATCATCGGTACGACTCGTTTGCAGCAGCTTCTCTATACACGCGTTTGTAAACTGACCAGTCGAGATGGAAACCTCGGTGAAGTGAGAAACATAGTGTTTAAATGAAGCGAAGAAAAAAAAACAGCTGCGCGGGAGAAATGTTTTTTGCATTCATTTAAATTGAAATGCGGCGGAGTGCTCTAGGTGAATAGCGGAAAGCGTTGAAAACGTTTAAATTCGCGATAGCGGTTGGCAAACTTGTCCCCGGCGTTCTTCTTCCTTTCTACGAATCAAAGGTTTTTCCTGCATACTTTTTATTTCATACAAACTTTTATAACGGCCGTTGGTATATTTTTTTTTTTTTCTCTCTCTAAAACTCTCCCATTCGTGTTCTTTGCATCCGTATGAAATGGATAATGGAGGCGACAAATGCTAACAAATTGCGCTTGACGGGAAACATACGGCCAATATTCGTCACGTATTTCTGGTAGATCTATTGCCAACGACGCGTCGCTGAATTGTTAAGTCCGTGATTTAAGCACCGATCGGATAAATAATCGCAGTTTCTATTTTAGATGACGACCAGTTTTTATCGTCATAGAGTCTGTGTTGCGCGTACCGATGAATAATTCACTTCCTTTTTTTAAATTTAGCATTCGTTTCGAATAAAATCGATCGGTTTGTACAAGGGGAAAGGTTAAGATCAAACTGGAACTGGGTTTGGTAAATAGTTCTAATTTGTTAGGATGGTTAACCAAAAATACGTTTACCATTATTATACGTAATTAGCGGGATTTTTCTCGTAACATTGGACATGTAAATTCTTTATACTCCGATTCCTTTGAAATCCTAAAGCGAATATTAATTCTTAAAGATTTTCATAATTTCCAAATGGTATTTCGTTTTTAATTCAATGACTGTCCAAATACTTTTGAACCGAGATGTACGCAATATTAACACTAAAAATACCGATAATTAAGGTGTACTATTTGTATAAAAAATATTGACGGAATAGATATTTGAAGTATACATATAAAGCAATGGAAATAAATCTTTTATTCGTCCCTGTTGTATGAAATCGCAGCATATTTACAAAAACGCAACTCTGTAAGTTTATACAATTTTTATGGGTAATTGCAAACGAGTCACTTCGATCCCTTTGGTAGTTTCAGTGTTAAGTGAATATCATTGAATGCCTAACACGTTACTTCTATGATCGGTTGCGTGTTGTGTAGAATCGGTATCCTCGAGTGTCGTGGGCATTCGTACCTCAAGTACACCTGCAATATTAAGTAACGCGGCTTTTTGTCGAGAAAAACGTAGGACTACGTGATTTGCAGTTTATCGTCGTCGGAGAAAAACATAGCCCTACGTGATCTGCGGCTCACACCGCCTACCGACAAAAACCACCGCGCCGCGTAATTCACAATTTGCCATGAACGATAAAAACGTACTCGTACGTGATCTTAGATTTCGCCACAGAGGGATAAGTGACTCGCAATATCGCGTTGTATCACGATTTGCTTAAACTCGCAACACTATGCGATATAGGGTAAATGACCCACGTACTGTCACCGTTCCCATAATTGCCACTTGAATTGGTTTATTTAATAGGAAAGTATACATTTTCAATTACATATGTGTATAAAATATACAAAAAGAATATGTTCATAAATAAAACAGATGTTGAACAATATTATGCTCGAAACTGAAACGATCTTTACGTTAACGACGTTCTAAAATAGTTGAATAAAGTTACGGGCGAACCTTGAACTGGCAGTACGTGGTATATCTACCCTATTCGTAATGAAAAACGTATCATTCCGTGTGTATTGTTTCACCAATATAGCGTCACACGGTCACTCATAACGAAGGTCGTGCAGTGTGCAATGATGCAAATTTTGACGTGGTTCGTTAACAGACTTTGGGCTAAAATTGAGTTAGTAACTTCTGGGTTAATACTTGACTCGTACACAGTCATCAAATTATGACTTGTACATTAGGGTTCAACGATTCTACGTGCACACTAACCGAGACGTACGGTGACTCGATGGTTATGCATTTATGTCAGTGCAGCCGGAATCGTTCAGACCTAATGTGTATATGAAACGAAAGTACAGTTGCCCCTGGAAGTACGGGAGTTTCGAACATCAACGACGTACCGCGTAATTGAAAATCCGCGTAATTTCGAAATCGTTTCTCTCACTCCTCCCGCAAATTCGCGTTACATAGTTACGTACACGTTGCTCGGAAACGTTAACTATACGTTGCGCGTATACTAAAATAAAATAGAAATATATGTTACACTGAACAGTAAGTTCTTCAGATTTCTCTGCATTTATAGGAAATTTAGATGTTTGAAAAACTGAAAGATAACGTATGTTTCCATCGTATTTTAAAAGAAAATAAACGTGTTATTGGAGATCCCGCCAGAACTCCGCTATTGTTCAACGCCGATTATACGTATCGGAACAGAGCTCTTCGAAACGTTGAATTTTATAACGCGTTTCAATTTCATAAAAATCGCTTAGGCAATCGTAAGGTAAACAAGTGTTCAAATGTAACCTAAACAGAATTTTTTCATCTTGTGAATATTATAAAATACACCGTACCTTTATTTATATATTTTTGCATATTACGCGTATCTTTCATTCGTTTCGAACATCTGAATTCCCTATAAGCGCGTAAAAATGTTCGCTATACTTGTTAGACGTTGCGTGCGTATATTATTTACATTTCTCAATGTACGAAGTGTACATCGTAATTTTTATAATTCTCTCTAAAGTCGCGAGAAGTTCAAAGTCCACAAAAAAATCGCGTAGTTGGAGGGACAACTAGCGTATGCGCCCTGTAACGCAATAATATCGCTGGAGTTGCAAGCCGTTTACATTGTTGCAAGCAACCGGAAGCGAACGCGACCATTTATGTAAGTCTCCGGATAGAGAGACTGTAGACACGAAACCGTTAGCGCGAAACATAACCATTGGTTGACGTTGAGAGAAATACATCGTGTTACAGTAGCCGGTAATTTCCCTTCCTTCTCCCCTTTTCCCACGCGGCACAGTTAAGATACACTTGTGTCACCAGTTCTTTGCGCCATTATGCAAACGTATTATCCATTTATCGTGGCATCGCCACGCGAGCAACCGGCTCGCGAGAGGACGCGTGTAAAACGTTGTAATAGTCGGACGATAACGTGATCTCTGCTATAATCCGATCTGCGAGAATACGTTAATGGAGGGAAATCGTCTTTTTCCATTTGCTTTAAACCGCGAGCATTCTTCGCTATTAAGACAGTAAAAATTGTGCTACGATAGGGAGGGGCGGGAGTGAAAAAAGGAATGGAAAGTCTTTCTTCTCTGTACTTTTCTAACTCTCCGCTGCGAGATCGTCAGTGCTCTTCGTCACGTATCCTGTGTTCTTTCCTTCTCGTTTCCTTTCTATGATTCCTCTGCACCGTGGCTAATCGCCACGTAATTGTAGCCAAGAATCCAATTTTACTTCCAACTCCCCGGCTTCCTTTCAGGATTTTTACGTGGCGCGTATCCCAGAAGTACGTTCATTTGCACGGCACGGTAAAAATCTCTAGAATGGCTTGCATTAAGTTACACTCGAGAGCACGGGATTCCATTAACGTGACAGCTATTAGCTTCCACGTATTCTAAAATAGATTTCAAGATATTCCGCAAATACGCGTTGTCCCGTCCTTTGATACGTAAGGGGAGTTCCTTTATTGCCGGACACTTAAGGTTTTCGCTTCAAGTAGACGAATAAAAATAACATTTTATTCCTTCTATTCGACAAAAATGGCGTCCAGGGTTTTTGAAAATATCGGAGAGATTCTCAAGACTGAATGACTCTACATTTTATAACCATCCTTGCCTTATTAATTTTCCAATTGCTGAGAAGTTTAAGTTGAATATTCGTTGCTTTAACAACGTATCGGATCACTAAAATGTTACACGCCATTTTAATTTGACAGTCTTGAACTTTACAAATTGAAGTTGTAACTAGAATTAAAATTGAAATATATCAAATGGTACGGTGTGTGATTATTGTAATTAGATCATAGTTTTCACCACGAAAATAACTCGTGATTATACGGCAAAGGGTTAACACGGTATCGGATATAAAACACTGATATATTACACGTAATTTGCATTCCACAAACGTTAATCTTACAGTTTCGTGATACATTCAGTATTCAAATTATAATCCATTAGAAATGCGGCGCGCATTTGTTGTATTTAGGCTAAAATCTGCTTCACCAGCTACACTCGTCATTATAAGGCAAAGGGTTAATATTTTTGTTCACTTTTCGCTGTATTATCTGTAATTGTATTGGATTTCAACTATACGATTGCGATAGTTAATTACGTGTACGCAATAAAATCGTACCTATGAAATTTAACTAGTGCTCACCGGTGAAATGAGCCGCGTGTTATTATCAAGCCAATCGATATATATACAGTTACTCACAAAATTGAACGTACACCTATGTTGCCGATGAAAAATAACTAAAAAGTAAATATACACGCACATGTTCAAAAGTAGAAAGTCAATATATTTCGCATATTCTGACAGACAGTACGTAAAAAATTCTTGAGATAAAATTACACGTACTTAATAAGAAACGTAAAAGTATAACTTTTTTGTTAACACAAAATTGTTATTATACATATGATACGTGTAGATTACTATTTTGTTAACCACCTTTAATATCCATGGCATAGAATTAATTAATTTTGCATAAAGAAGGTGAAATATTGTCCTATTCTTCTTTTAATTTCATTTTGAAATCTTCCCTATCCGTAAAAGTATAATTTATCATTTTGGATTTCAATTTTCCCAAGATATGTTCAATCAGGTTAATAGCTTGAGTACACTGAAAATTAACCATTTTTTAGCCATCGTTTTCATTGAGTTTGAAGGTGTCGCTCGATTTTGTGAGTAACTGTATATATATTTACTCATTGTCATCTAGATGGATTGTAAATAAAAACATGGTGATTTAAAAGAGAAATATATGATTACTGTCCGGTGATAGGTGAACTCCCCGTATTCGCATGGAAATTTTATTCCATTTTTATCCACACTCGTAACGCGATGCAACAACACGCTTTCACTGGAGTATCCGCCGATCGGCTGACAGATTTTCGAAATTAAGTTGCTACTAGCCCGAAAATATCGATTTACATATATCGTCGATAAATCTTGTTGTTATATCGATATCCTTTTTGATCCTTGCTCGGTTCCTCCCTTCGAAGAAGTTACCAAATTGCTGCCTTCGGGAACGAGCCGATGGTTCATCGTATAATTTGCAGCGAAGCAAAGTCGCGAATCGTGCGTTGATATTATCTTTCCGCGACCGATACTATCAACCTGTGGAAGCATTCCACGTGCAGGCTAGCGCTCCTCTCGCATGCATAAACTTTGTGTTTTCATACGGGGTTGCCGAGCTCGCAACGTCGTCTCGTGGTAACAAAAAATACCCGTGCAAGTGTGTGCGTGAGTCTGGCTGCGCATAATACGAGGCATAGCCGATAAGTTGACGCAGGTGTGTGCGACACTTGAGCGTCTCTCGAGTTTTTTTTCTTTTTTTTTTTGTTCGATAATATCTTCGAAAGAAATGCTCTCGTAGCCGTAGCGCGTTAGTCATTATTCTAAAATTCTTATCGGGAAACGGTAATGTACCCTTGCAGCGGATGATTTTGTACGATTTGGAAAACCGAGGAAGTATGTAGCTTTAAAATTTCAATTTCAATTTAATTTCCTATAATTAGGATAAATATTGGAATTGGGGATGTAAAGTAACGTAGCTTTTATGAACGTAAAAACAAACAGAGTAGTCGGAGCGTCATTCGGATAAAATGTTATTTGAATAAGAACGACGTATAAATGATCAGTTGTTGGTAGATTATTTATTATTCGTTTGAAGAACTTTTATTCGTTATTTATTATTCGTTATTTTGTACTCGCGTTTATCGTTCGAGTTTCTAAACTTTTACGGAATACGGAATGTAAAACGACGCTGGGCAACTTTCGTTCTAATGATTTATTTCTTATTCGTGAATACCGTGTAACTTATTTATCGTTAGCTTTATTTACGAACGACAAACCGAAGCAAACGTTTTCGTCATTTTTTATTCGTTAGTTGTAACGAAGGTTGGCCAATATTGAAAACTAATCGACTTATTACAGTGTTCCGGAGTAACGAAGGCAAATTACTTGGGGTTAATCCTCGAAAACGTAAATTTGACACTAAATTTGATACTAAACCTAGCACGCGCGAACCAATAACCGGTTTTAAAATATTTTATTTAAGATTTCACGTTCATTGCTATTCCTCTCGTTCATTTAACTTTATGACAATTCTTACGTTATCCTACGAAACAGTTTCTCACATTTTGTTCTTCACATTTGCTTCTTTCTTCGCCGAGAAAGATTTCAATGGCTTAAGTCCATTTATTTTTAAATTGAGATATTTAACGACTTGCGTCTGAATTTAAAAATATTGGTAACTGACGAGTCATCAGTGGTAACACGGTAGCGTGTTATTTTTCTGTTTCTAAAATTGTGTAATTCACTAATCCAATCACATCATTTATTAATTATCATTATTTAAAGAGTAAGACGTTTTTAGTGGCCATAAATGGACTTTGGCCACGTTCGAAATAAACGGTTCATTTATTAAATAGATATAAAGTGATAAATAAATGTAAATAGATGTAAAGTGCTGGTATGTTTAGTGTTAATCAAATATAACGAATATTGTAAACTACTAATTTTATTATATTATTCTATGCTATATTCTACACATTACTATCATTATTATAACGAATTCTAAACTTCGTATATTCGAAACTTTCGCTCTCGGTGAATGGAATATTAAATTACAAAAGATGTGTGAAAAGCGTAGTTGACTGCCTTATTGTTACAATTACTTCAATTATTAAATGGCTACGTTACTTTACGACCAATCCCGTATATAACGCTTCCGTGCGTTAAGTTAATTGCATCGACTGATAGAGCGGGAACACGACTGACAAGTAGAGTAGCGTGAAACTGTGCCGACAAGTAGTATCAAAGAAACTATAAACACCGAGCGAGTTTTTGCAGCGTGTTATATTGCGTATACGTATACGTACGTATATTCTTTTTCCCGTTTTGAATTTACGAGTTCCCTCAGTGATTTCTAGCCGTGCATCGGATCAGTTACAAGATTTAGGAGCGAAGTATCAAACATATGAAGCAAAGTTTGAAATACGAGCGGTTGATCTATTTTTTGACAGAGACTCCGGGCTACCGGGATTTCTCACACCAGATTAACTTCGAACCTTGTGTACTTTCTCTCCAGCCGAACGTATCGAAATGTTGCATACATGTATGTACACGTATCTCTTGCTATGTCAAGAACTATCGGAGCTGATCGTTTTACGGTTGAAATATGCATAATTTGCCAGATTGCAAACGCTTCTCGTATAATAGGCTCCTCGCATGAATGAAACACCGAATTTCGTAATGGTGAAACTTCTTTCATTTTCATAAATCCTTCGTATCGCGTGAAATACGGTTTCTTTAATATTCCTCGTCTTTAAATTAATAGTCCAGAATCCATTATTAACTGTTCTTTTACAGTGTTCGATATAAATTGGGACAGTGGCTGGAATTTAGCACTAGTGGAATTATTTAAAGTAAGATAACCCAATTTATAATGGCTATATAAAGTATCCGCACATAACGTACCTCAACTTTTAATCGAGGAATTTTTTTATTCAATTGTATATTTCAATTGCAAAGCGATAAATTTGTACAGTCGTATAAGAGTACCGTTTAATCATAGGATAATTGTTTATTACTAGACCGCAGATTTTTATGCAAATTCATATTGTTAATCCCTTGCCGTACCATTTTTTTCATTCTCAATGCACGCCACGTAAGTTATTCATTAATTTTATACAGTAAAACACAAAACACGTAAAACACTTCGAAGCACGAAATGTGCTAATTAATACTATTCTCCGTTGTAAATAGCTAACGAATATTAACTTCGTTTCGTAATCGTAACAGTCAATTTCTTTTACATCAAGTTTATTAAATGTCCAATGAATTACGAATTGAAGTATATTAGGGTAGATGCACCACGTATTGTCACTTTAAGGTTCGCGCGTAACATTATTTAAATATATTTGAACGTATTTAACTTAAAAATCGTCCCATTTGGGAGCATAATGTTGTTCAACGTCTCTTTTATTTATCAACATTTTTGTACATGTTGAATGTAACGAATTAATTACTACTGAATTGGAAATATACAACAAAATCCAATATTCCTATTACCGTCACTTGAAAACTTCTCGTTTAAATAGAAACACGTTTTACATATATTAGCACGTCAGTTCCTGTAACAGATATAAGATGTACAGTAAACGTATCGCGTTTACTGAATTATCACACGTCGCGTACTTTATAATTACATTGGTCACGTTTCATTGTTGAACAGCACATTTACCCCCTAATATTTATTTATAAATATTAAGTATACACGAATATACAATGTCTATGTGTTGTTACATAAACCGAAGTGCAAATGTAGTATAAAAATTTGGTTACTTACGATACTTTGTACATTACTTTACTGTTAAATAAACGAATTCAAGTGTCGGTTACAGGGACACTGACAGTAATTGGAATATCTACCCTAGTTTTCGCGATAGTTATAAACTAAATTCTTTCTCATAAACGTATAAAAATCCGCGGTCTATTATTAATAAAATTTGTAAAACTTTTATAATTCTACGGACAATATTGAATGGTCTGTAGCGTTCATGAATGGTCTACCGAAAAGAATAAGCTCATTGTGAAGAGAGAACCACATACTTAAAACGCGAGTAGTAAGTAACGCGTGCGAAACTGAGCGCAAGCGTAAGTGCTATTTGCACATTGCGCCGCATTGCTAAGCTACAATTGAGTACCTCTTCAATGAGCTTACACTCATGAGCATTATGTGTACAGTAGATCACTGCAATTGCTGTTATATAGGGTCTTGTCCACGAGTAGCACTTGGTTTGCGTAAACAATCCTATACATTTCTCTCTAAAAATATATACGAACAACACTTTTCAATTTTCACGAGTGGTCCTCCATTTTTCTTTTCATTAATCCATTTGTCTCTTTTCGTCGCATTAAACGTTTCAAATGGTTTTAAACCTTTGCACCCGAAAGGCAAATCTGAATCCCCAAAATGAGCTACTTTCCGAAAGCTCTCTTGCGATATTTAATTTTGTAAACTATGCTCCTACTTTCGCCGTAATTCGAAGACTAATTTATTTCGCGAAAAATTCATAACTAATGTTAATATCGGTAGCCGGTAACGATAATCGCCGATGCACATTTGTCAGCCGCGAAACGTAAAAATTGTTGACGTTGATTAAGACACGACAAAGCTACTCGACTACGTTAAGTTATATTTCATACATATTTTTTTTTCCTCCCCCTTCCTTTATAATCATTTCGTGTACGACACTCCCATCTGACGTGCTGAGTAATTCGAGAGGGAACAGAACGATTTTTTCGTACGGCGAATCGTGACGAGACCAACGAAAATAGCACCCTACAGAGACAATAGCGCGTGACGACCTTAAGGTCAACGTACACAGAATTTTATAAACCGCCCTTTCATCGATAGAGCACGCTGCACGTACTTCCGCCCTTTTCTTTTTCTTTTTTTTTGTCTCTCCATTGCTCGTAACCATCGGACAAAAAGCGTTAATGAGTTCTCTCGCGATGATACGTTCACGTACACCATTTTATGAAAATTAATTACCCCGCTGCAATTAGACAGCACGTTTTCATAAATATCCAACGCAATTTTCCAATTTTTCCGCTGCACGATTTACGACTACGGGCGAATAAATTATTTTATTTGTTTCGCGAAGATGGATAACAGTATCGTGTTGAAATCAAATAAATATATAATCGTGAAGAAAGTATCGCGTGCAAATATATTGCCCGACTTCATCAAAATTTCGCGGAGTTCTCTAAAAACCGATTTCTAATAATCAAAAGTGTGTTACGCGGTAATAATAACAGAAATTCTACTACGACTAAAAACAAATGCCAGCGTGTTTTAACCCTTTGCACTCAGTTGGCGCCTTTACGGCGACGTTACATCAATTTTTTCGCAATTCAAGATTTAAGGTTCCCATTTATTTCTACTAATTCAATTTCTATTTATTCCAAAGCAAAGCAAATTAAAGACCATCCTTCCTATTTTCGAAGTACAAAATATCACTTCAAATTCTCACGAGCACCAAAAGATAGTATTCAAATTACCGGTAGATCATATTATTAAAATTGTTTTAGAGTGCAAATGGTTAACAAACGATTATTCGTGTTTTCAGGACGTATATATACGTCCTTCGCAGCGAGAGTGTAACGTTTAAAGATACTCTTGAAAGCATTGAAATTGCATAAAAATCCTCACTCCGTTTATCGAGTTAGTTTCGAATTATTTGAAAATCGCAAGCGAAGCGATTCAGCGCTCGAATAAAGGGTGACCCGAAATTTCTCTAAAGGATGATCATCGGTTTCCCTGCTACATTAAAACGAAGAAAGAAAAAGCAGACGCACGTGTAACGCCGACGTGGGAGCCTGAAAAGGGTGTAATTGTACTAGGACGATACGTGTGGACTCGGACACAAGTATCCTCTCACATAGGCGTCGCCGTCTGAGGGTGCAAAACTGTATACAAGATGAAACGGCGCGCCGCTTTGTGCGTATATAACTCCTGCGCGCTCCTACAATTAGACAAGCCCTCGTACTCATTTTGGTCTTCTCCTCTACTGCGCCGCAGTATTCTTCTGAGAGGATGAAAGAGCGAAAGGAAAGAACCACGGGACCGCGAGAGCTGCAAGAAAACGACGAGAAACGATTCCGAGAAAAAGGCAGACGCGGCTGAGGCTAAAAAAGTGTATCGTTTCGATAGAATCGTCAGGCGTACACGGTAAAGTTTGCCTAAATGTTCGTGGACACCTCTACGCGTGTTAAATATTTATTCATGGTTTATCTCCTCTTCAAGCAGGTTTCTTTAATCCTGTAACTGGGAATGACAAAATATTGTCATAATATGTCAAATATAATAACGTTATGGTTTACCAACGTTTTGTTCATAGATCAACGCTAAATACAAATTACTACTTTACTTTCTCAGAAAGTTCTGAAGCATCTTTGTATTTATTTGTTGTTTTTGTCGCGCATAACCGTTACATTTCGGTTTACGATGGCTTTCGGTTACAACTATCGTCTTAAACTATATAGATCTGAGTACGTGTATTAACCTATCGCTTTTCGCATCTTAGTAATTACAAAAATAGTTAGAATCTTCGATGATGAAAATAATACGAATTAAATTTTGAAAAAAGGTGTATACACGCGTTTATTTCGAAATTTCTTTACGTTTCACGAGCAGAGTTCGTTTCGAATTTGTCTTTTATTTACAATAGTCGTGCAATAGTTGGCGAAAATTATCGCGTGCTACGTCGGCATTAATAATCAGCGAGTTCGATCTATTTATGGGGATAGGTTCAACAAGCACGGTTTGTTCGCGACATTGTAAATAGCACCGGTGAATGGCTGGCTGTTCAAACGATTTCGGCCGGTAGCCGCGTTAATTTGTCCGTTGGTTCGATTGAAGGCGCGTAAACAATAAATTAACCATAATTACCTCCTTCTAATAACAAGAGGCAAAAAGGTGTTTACCTATGCGTGTGTGTATGCCTATGCGCGGAACTCCGCGGTTACCGCACATCGATCCCCCTCACCCTCCGCTTGTTCAAGAATAAAGTGAGTATACGCGAAACTATTCGTGCAAATACGTACTCTGGCTGGTACCCGTGTACGCGGGGATATTATGTTGGAAAGCAAAATAGAACGGGCTCTTTGGTACGCATAACCAAATAAAAGTACCCATAATTACGCAAGCGTGACCCCGATGCATTGATATGCGCCGCAAATTTAATTGAAATACCACAAAAGCTCGTAGCTCCTCTTTAGTTTCGCAGCGGATAATTAAAAAGGGTAGAGAATGTGCGGCAGCGTTGTTCGCAAACGTTATTTTAGCAGCTGGTACCGCGCATCCGAGGGAAGTTTACGTTGATCAGACGGGAAACTCGTGGAATGGTAAGCGAAAACGTAGACGAAAAGGTGGCCGATGGGGGGGAATAGGAGCGAAGGGGAAGGGCGAAGGTGTTAAAGTTAGAAACAAATCTATTTGCGCACAGATTTGCAAACAAGTTAAATGAACTTCAACGAATGGAAGACACGGTGTTGCGGGTATACGCAGCAATTTGTCATTCGAGCACGTCAGCAATGATTTTGCGTAATCCTTGACTCTCTCGGTAGTTTCGCAAGAAACCGTTCTACCGTGAACTACGGCATTCCGAGAAACGGAAACGGATCACGGGAACAGGGAGAGACATCGCCTTTCGTGTCTTACCGTTTCTTCGGTTAGCACAACCTAAGGGGAATTGAAATCTTTTTTTATCGGCGTTCCTCGAAATTTCATGATGTTCCCAGTGACTCTGGTTGATCGCCGAGCCGAAGAAGCTGTATTTCACCTAATTCCTTGGAGGATTCAATTCGTTTACGGACGGCAGTATGTTTGCTCTAAAACCGCCCCAACGATTCCTTTTATTGGTTACCTCCCCGACCTTTCGCAATCGTTTCCGCGTAAGTGAATTTTACCGAATAGGAAATTCGATAATAGTTTCGATCATTGTTTGCGAAAGGAGAGGGAACATTGTTACTCGAGAAGGGGAATAAATCCGGAACGTGTTCCGATTTAGATGTTGCTTCTATCTCTGTGGCTCGATCGAATAGCCATATATATCATAAATTCCACAATCGTATTAATTCTAAAGCAAGTCTATTACGTCAAACGTATAGCAGGCGATACGTTTTCTGTGATCCTTATCGGGGAATTTATCGCTGCGTTGTGCCGCATCAACCGTAGTGTTGCGATATTATAAATCTTCCTACGCAAATAAATATCTACCGTGTTTCTCCGTCGGAATTCAATTGAAATCTTTGGAAAACGGTTCACCGGGGAAGAAAACTCTGCTATTTAAAAGCGCGCGTGAAACTTTGTTATCGCGAAACTACCTAGTAGGAACGGAAACTAACGCGTTGCCTAAGAAAAATTCTTTATTAGAAAGCAAGAAGTTTCAGCAGCGACGCAACGCGACACGAAGGGGGTGGGCTTTGTTCTCGAGGAAATGCCAGATTGGGAGGCAAACTGAAAATTTCAACCCGAGCAAAAGAGCTTAATAAAGAAAGTTGGTAAAGTGTTCGGGTTTGGGTATTTTGTCGCGTGGTTAAGTGGCGCAAGGGAACTAGGTGTTTGTCGATGGAGCCGCGGCTTGGACGGCAGTCATTATAGAAGAAATTCCAACGGCAAAACTCGCGCTGGCTGGTTAGAATAAGGGCTCGCATTAACTTGCTGAACTCGGCGAGTATCGCCGGCTTAATGAAATTCTCCGTCTGCTAGGAAGACTCCGGAAACAACTTCGCGTCTTTATCGTGAAAACGGCCAAGGAAAGCTGCCAACTCCATTTAGGGGCTGCTATCATTGCGCAGTCCAGATATGCCGGCAGGTCGTTACGCCCCGAAGCAGTGAGCATTACTACACAAGTAAAGATCCGCGTTTGCGATGTTCACGATGAGGGTTCGCGATCTATCTTGCCCGAGGTGTTTGTATAAAGGTAATTCAACTATAAATATATACAGGCAGGCTCGCTTGGCAGAGGGGAGGAGCGGTAGTAGCAAAGCAGCGACACGGAATATACAGGAAAGCAAGGGAAATTGCGAGAGGCGAACGCGTGCACAAGACGACACGCTAGTTTGGCAGCCTTCGTTCGCGCCATTTAAGATTGTCTTAGGGCAACAACTTGTCCAAGCAGGATTGCGTTCGCAGACTCGCTACTAATTGTGTTTACTCGCTGCCTTGTCAGTCACATCTCATGCGACAACGGGACACAAAGTAAAGAGAATTACTGTAGCAGTTGCCGTGACTAGCCTCTCTCTCTCTCTGTTGTAACAACGATAGAGAGAGAGGATTACATCGCGATGGAATACGCGTAAAAGATGTAATAACGCGTGGTTATCGTTTACGGAAATCGTGGTGGGCGATTTGTACGCGGTAAACGTTTAGTACGTCGACTTTAGTCCGTCCGTATCTTTGTTTTAAACTTGTTCGAGTGCGAACAGACAGCAGAGGAATACCGTTGAGCATTCCAGTGGTAACATTCAGGGAAAACAAATCGTGCGTCATGTAGGTGGAAGGTTCAACAGGTTGAGAAATAGAAGACCTTAGTATACTACTGGTAGTCCGAAAATTGAAGCCGCTCGATAGAGGAAAAAGTCCCTGCCTTTCGTTTCACTTTCCCTCTCTGTCTAGACCCTTGTCCATTTCCTTTAATCTCCTCTTTCCCTAAGTTTTTCGTATTCCTCGCCACCTTCGATTTTCCCCGTCGCCCATCGATACGTACTGTGCGTGGTTGAGAAGATTCCATCTGGTCACACGGACAAGAAGAGCTTGTGTGTTCCTTCGCGCGCATCTGTTACCGTGAAAGCTCGAAAATTGGTAAATCCTAGGTTTTACCATATCGAGGATGGTAAAGGTTCAAAAACATCTTCCAGACCCTTCCATTTCGCACTTTTACCAACCGTTGCGGTAACGCCAACCGGTAAAATGCCGAGGTAAGAAATAATAGAGTGAGTAAAAATTAAAAAAAAAAAACACTCGCTTAAATAGCACGGTCACACGCAGACAAAATGAATTTTTACCAATTAACGTTGGTTGCTTTAACTGAACCATTTACCGGAATAAAGCAACACGAGAACTTAGGATTTACCAATTCTTGCGTTTTTATAGTAACATTATTCACTTCTTCTTTGCTTCTCATCGTTCGGGCCAATAGGGAAAATACGCGTGAACCTGCCTTTATAATCATCCCGGAGAAAGTGAGACTGTAGCCAATGAAACCCGTGTTCCGTCCGCATTCAATCTTTTCAGTCACGCACAGTACGTCACCCCACGTACAACGTTTTCGTCTACGCTCTTCCCCTTCTATCTTTTCACTAATTTTTTTCTATTGTCATCCTTCTTATTCCAACATCTTCTTTCATCTTCCCATGATTCTCTTCCACGCTGGTTACTTTTAGCCCCTATTCGCCCCTTCCTTCGTCTCAGTGCTTCACGTTTCGTATCGTCATTCTTTTCTCTCGCTCTCTCTCTCTCTCTCTCCACCATCCAATACTGTTTCAGTTGCTTTCAATCTTTTTTTTTTTCTTCTTTGTCCCTTTCTCGAGTTGCATCTCCTTTTGCACCGATCTTTCAGCGACTGGTAACCCTTGATGAGTTCGAACAGTTGGGCACCCCCGGGAGTGCCTCCTACCGGGGTATGGCGAACCCCTTCGAGTAGCACTCGTAACATCTCGCTAATACCTATTATATTAAACTCGCGTCGCGAAAGGGGCCCATTGTAAAGGCCTTTTGTTAAGTGCAAACGTACAAAGCCAATTTGAAACGGCGCTTTAATCAAAAGTTGTCATAGTAACCGGTCGTTCGCGTGCGTGTACGCGTAGCCGATTAAAGCGAAACGATTGGCAAAAAATATTTGCCCCGTACCCGGCAGTGATTTACATGGGGCCAATTAAGCCACGGGATACGCGGGCTATATAGCGGAGCAGAGAAGAAGGGGCCATAATACCTCCTTCAAGCCGCGTTTAAATGTAATTTTTAATGCGTTTGAAAACGTATCCGCGAGCACTTTCGCCGACTAAATATTTATCCTCCTTTCATCGGGTCTTGCTTTGCGCCAACCGCTGTTTTTGTTCACGCCAACGTTGTTTGCTCTGAGTCGTAGCCTGCATCGTAGCCCTTTCGGAACAACGATTAGTTTTTCAATGCTAATTGAGATAACGGCCACTGTGTTTTCATTGCTGTAATTAAGAAAACTGGTACTTGAATCGAGACAGCTGCGCGATCGCCCGTAGCACAGGATTTTTTCAGTAATTCTCTGTTATCCGGTTATCTTGTAAAAATGAATCACGTTTGTGGCTCATTGCGAAGAGTTAATTAATGCATTTGCAATGCCAACATTGCGATATATAATCTCTGAAAAATTCGTAACGCAAGGTATTAACCCTTTTGCTACGGCACTCTAAAATTAAAAAAATTCTCCATTTACGGATAGAGACTGTTTTTTTATTATCACGAAAGCAATATTCGCAAGCTACAATTATTTACGTATTTAGCGTAATTAATTATGGTAAAATAAGTTCGGATTATAATAAAAATTGTAACGCGCTAGAGAAGACGAATACGTATATTTTTTGTTAAACGATTACTTAATTTTTCCTAAACGATTACTCAATTTTTGGGATCATATATTTATATATACGTCTTTGGTAGCGAAGGAGTTAACGATATCGTTTAATGGAAATTGAATAGACGGAAAGATGTTTATGTAGATTTCCAACGGAATGAATCGTCTATTCGTGGAATTGCCCGAAATTTCCCATTAAAATTCAGTTTGCAACCTCGGCATCGTAAACGATCACCTGTAACGCTTGGCTGTTCCCTAGAAAATGGTCCTAGATTTTTATCGGGGGCGTGCAAGCGGCGCTAGAACAATATCATCGAAAGCAAATTCATAGCTCGTGGGAAAGGAATGCGCAGATACCGCGAAGAAGGGGAAGAATCCATCGCGTTGGTTATAGTGAAACGGGCAAAGGGAAGAGAGCACGCGAAGGACGATGAACGAGTGGAAGAAGAGGAAGAGGAAGAAGTAGAAGAACTAGAAGAACTAGAAGAAGAAGAAGAAGAAGAAGGGATAGCGGTGGCATCGTGCCAACGATCGATTGCAAGTATACAGCCGTGTGGCTTCGAGTTGAACATCGAGGAAGCAACTCGTAGGGAAAGCGCATATATCCGGGGTACACGTTCGCGGAGTGGTTGAGGGGGTTAATAAAACTTGTCTGCACTCTCTGTATGCACTGCAGATCTAAAGTAAACGTAGTCTATGCCTGTACCGCGAGACAAGTTGCGTATCGGCGACCTCTCCTCGTTCGTTTCTCTTCCCTCCGCTCTCTTTGCTCTTTCCTCGTTACTCCGTTTTCTCATTTTCTCGAAATTGTTTCCTTTTGTTTGCCTGTGTACGGTTTTTCTTCTTTTTCCTTTTTCTTCTTTTTTTCGTCCGGAGTATTTCTTTTCCCTTTTCACTCTGTTTATTCGCTTTTGATTGAACTTTTAGTCTTTCTGTCCTTTTATTCGTGGTTTACCATTCTTTTTAACTTCGCCTTTTTTTTTGTTTCTCGTCTATGTTTTTTATATTCATGTTCGTTTCTTTTTTGTTGGTTAACTTATATTTGCTTTTGGTCTGTTTAAAAAGGATCGGTTTTCATTTTCGTTGGAATATTAAAAGCGATAAAGGAAGAAGAAATCTAGGGCAGAACTTCCGCCGCTTAGTCGTGGAAGTTTAGTGCTTTGTACTTAGGCGTCCGCGAAGCTTCGATAAGAAAAATATCGAGTTACGTTAAATGGCCATAAATTACCCTCGATCAGTCAGCCGTGACTTATCATCAATTATAGGTGCACGTATAACGTAAGTTGACTCGATGGGTATACGTAGCAATTTCTCGTGCATCATACGAATCTCCGAGTCCTGCGTAATTTGTATCAGCATAGGAACGCGTCAACCTTTCGCAGCGACGAAATTTTAATCAACGTTTTCAAGTTAAATCGTGCTCTTTGACGTCGTAAAATTTGCGTAGACGGATATTGGTCCATTTAGTCAATTCCACTTTGCTGAACGACAACGCCCATCACTGCGTGGCGTCGATATTTCGAAAATGGTTGTTTGCAAAGTGTGGATTGATTTTATTACCTACGAGCAACGAGTAATAAGTTAACATTGTTAACGTGGACATGCCACGGCGACAAACAAGATCTCGATTCCGCGATCGTGTACATACGCGCGAGGCAGCGACCGAAACGTTGCAGTAAAATCCAAACGAAGTTAAGTTTGATTTACAATAGCGCCATTGCGAGAGGAGAGGAGGTCATCTTCAATTTAATGCAGCCGTAAATTGAGCTTAGCCTGATTTAAATTTGTCCGATTAAAGTCAACGTGAAACCGCGTCGCTGTTACCTTAGATGGACACGTGTATGCACACATTAGTAGCTGTGTGCATTATACGCGTACACGTACATCGAAAACTTTATGCTAAATTATGGCATGACAAGGGGTGAGGGGGTGAGAGGAGGAGGGTAAAGCATGCGGTGAAAATTTCGTACCGCTGCGACGACGTCGTGTATCCTCGAAAATGTCTCGGAGCGTAATTTTATAATAGCGGGATGAGAGGAGAAGCAGAGAAGAGAGAGTCCCGTTTCTAGCCCGTCTGTGCCTCGTCTCCGGCAGGTTTCTGACCTGAACCTGATCCGAAGTTGGCCCGAACTTGGCTCGTCTCTATCCTCACCCCAAGTTCGCGTCCACCAAGCCTCGGCTTACCTTTTGCCGCGCACGTCTTCCCGGTCAGTTAACTCAATTACCCGGTCTCCGGCGTAACGAAATATTCCTTGAAAATTATATCCCTTTTCCCCGAAGTGATCCGCGATCGAGTTACCATATCCTCCTGTACGTCGCCTCCCCCGACCACGTTAGGTCATTGTTTTACGAGTTCTCGAATTGGTTTGGGGAATACAATACTCTATGAACTTTGTTTACTGTTCCCGATGTACAGCTTTTCCACCAATTATAATACCGATGTTTCCGTAAATTGTTTTCAAAAACAATAGATTCGTGAGTGTTTTTTTTTTATTATTTATTTCTAATCATCGAACGCGAGTTGGAAATATTCCCAACAAAGAGAGAACCGCGTTCAAGTGTAATTGGCTATGCCGGTGTTTCCATATCCGCCGAACGTTACACGCCGTTTTTGTATCGGTAAATTTTCGTACGGTACGGGCTCTCGTTGAAAGTGCATTACATTTCGGAGCGGGCTCTTCGAATCGTTGCGAACGAAACGAAAAAAAAGAAGGAAGGAACGTAGAGAAGAGGAAAGAGAAGTTTTAAAGGACTTTCGTTTCCGTAAATCGCGCGAGCGCGCCACTTATCTTGTGAATGCTGCATAAGCCGGTAAGAAGAAGGTAATGCTGAAGTAACGTGTTTCGAGTTTGGCCTGTGATGGCAGGCGGCAAGGCAACGTAATATGCCGCGGCCGTCGCGTAGGTATAGAGTATAGAGGGACAAGCGGAGGCTGATTCTCGTTCAACTTTCGGCTAACTCTCCAAGCAGCTGGTAAATCGAGGCAGGAACGCATAATGCCACGCGAAAAGGGTTATTCGTTGCTGGTGTATGTAGTATTCCCCTCGTATAAACGCGAACGACAGTTTAATAAATGCCGCAGGCGGTAGCTCTTTGGCCGCTGAAAACGTAAGTAAAATGCAACCGGGCGCTTTTGTGCCTGAGAAAAGCTCTTATGTATCGACTCTGTACGTAGCTTATACCTGCTGAACGATATTTTATAAACACCAACGTCCAACTTCGTAAAGGTTTTAATGCTACGGGGAATACAGGTCTGAACTGACGTGCTCGAGTTGCCTAAATAATCTCTCCAAGCTATGTATGAGAATCGTGTGCGACACCGTCGGCGACACAGCTTCGCGAACGTGCTCGCGACGTAATGATGCATTTCTACTGGACGAGCCGTGAGCAAACATGGACTAGTAGAAGCATCCTTTAATCTATTTCAGTCTATATATTTCTCCTCTTTCGCTATTATAGCGGTCCGCGAAAATTATTTAAATTACGGTTCGCTATTGTTAGATGTAGAAATTATTCGGTAGCGGTGAAGTTCCTACGGATATATACTGCAAAATTGACACCAAAGTAAACCAAAGAAACCAAGCTAAAGTTGGTTTCAAATAATATGAAAGACAAAGAAAATCTTTTAATGACAGCATTGTTGCAATAGCTTTGGCAAATGTTATAAAAATTCGATTTGAATGCGTATCTAATTGAAAAACCAGACGTTTTATAGTACCTACACGATTTTCTCTTATCCCCCCCAGCCCCCTATTTTCACGGGCTCCACTCCCAGAGACCGAAGCTCGTAGATACAGCAAATTCCTGTGGAGCGAGGTATCCGCTATATAGAAACAATGTGTGTCGAGAGTTGCAATGAGAGCTTAGCTCGGTTACGGAAACTCAGCCGTTGATTTTCATGCGGCGGTTCTGCGAACAATGATGTAGTACAAGCAACCGGTTAATTTAAATGTGTTTCCTCGTTAAGATTTGGCGAAATCTCGCGTGTGTTACGTATAAACGAGCGCCCGTAAGACGCTCGCTGACGATGCTCACGCCGCAAGCATGAGCGAACATAAAGGATTGCGAGCAAATGTTTGCACTCGCTTGCTTATCCAATGGTGACGCAACAACGGCGTCGAATCGATGTGAAACGACCCGCAAATGGTTTGTCGCGCCTTCCGCAGGGATTGTAGAGGTCTCGTAAAATGTGTCGCGAGTGAAATGGTCCTCGCGTTTCTACGAAGATTTATGATCCGCTCGATAATCATTCACAGAGTACGCTGGAGGACATTTGAAAAGAATAACGTCGTCCCCGACCCCACTCGTGTTACGTTTTGCGAGAACGTCAGATTTTACTTATCCCACGGATAATTGAACGATCCAGTTAGAGCAAGAATAATGCGCGTACGTACACAGCCATAATACAAGGAGAACCTGTTTTATAATGAAATTAAATTTGCCTTCTTGGTATACTTATTAAATGGTACCCTTACGCACAAGGAAAGTGTGTATACTTTATTCAGGCACGTGCTACGACCTGAAACCGGTTAAACCGTATCAGCTTTCCGGCCATCAATGAAATACGACAATTTCCTATACGTAAATGTAGGTCACTGTGCGATAAATGTTTCCTTGTTACATACAACCAATTTCGTTCTTGTTCTTTTTTTTAACCCCGGAGCGACACATTCGCTTTTTTTTTAGACCCATACACAGCGCTCTGGCGTTTTTTCTGATTTCGTGTGATTTTCACTCATTTCGAACGTGCAGAAAAGTGTATAAAAATTCACCGAAGTAGTTTTAACCCGTAATCGCAGATATTAAATCAACCAAAAGATCGCTATATCAATGTGACAATTATCTCCTTGCCCTACGAATTTCTTAGTAGCTGTACTTGTTAGCAAAAAGTTATTACCTGCTTCAACACCGTGCCAGATAAGAAACATTAAGATATTATGTAGTAGCTTTATTTGCTGTAGTAATTATAAAAGTTTTAAAGAAAGTTGAAGGTGGTAAATTAAGTTTTGTCTATAATCTACATCACGAGTGTGTCGCAAGGGGTTAACACCGTATAAAGACTTTCCTTGTTGTATTCTTAATTGTTTTTCGTAATATAAAAGTATTACAATTAGGTATATTCTTATAATTAAATTGGAACTAGCTATACTTATAGATTGATAATTTCTAAGTACCTACGTATTATTACACGATTTAATTAAACGTTTAGTTAAACGTATTATTAGACGAGTTAATTCTGTATCTCTTGAAAAAAAAAAAATTAATGAATATCTTTACTTGCTGTTGTTTTGCAGTATGCGATCACGAATAACCCAGGGGTTAATGAACATTTTTTTTCTAAAATCCTTTCATTCGATAGTTGCTTTTAATAAAGGTGTGAAACAATTATTCGTTGCACGGATAGCAAACTCTCTCAAGCTGAGAGAATCGAATTTTGAAATTCTCAGGCAACCAGCAAGTTGGCGCGATAAAACTTTCCAAACTAAGCTCGCATAGTGCGCACAACTGCACACCGCTATACCCTTTTATCGTTTCCTCTTTTACTGCCTGTACCGGAAACGTAAGAACTGGTCGTATCAACTTATCCGAGCACGGAGAATATTCCGAAAAATTCTTCAGGAACGTTCTATTTTTATTCAACAGTAAGCATTCGATCTATCGTTATCGATACGCGTTAAGATCTTATTAACCGTTCTTGGGATTATGGTGACCGCAAAGATCCGCACAAATTCAAAGTAACTACGCTTTCAAGTCTGTTATTATAATTACTTGGAAACTTGTGTAATCAGATATATTATCTCATTAAATTTTGTACACCGCAAAGCAATTCATTTTGCACTCATTACCTTGACGGTAGAATTAAGGAGAAATCTGAACAATGGTACTCTAATTGAATATCCAAAGAAGGATTAAGTAAAGAAAGGCTTCGAATCGTGACGGAACAGCAAATATATGGCAAGGTTTAACCCCTTAACACTAGGTTTACGGAACTCGTCACGTTGACGCAATTTCAGATTTCATACTCTAAAATTATAGAGACCATAAATATTATTTTTCAGTACTTTATTTTAACTTTAATTAATACAATGGTATGAATATGTATTCTACGTGATTCTCTTCATCCTCACGCTTCTACGTTCGAATATTTATATGCAGTATACGCGTATTTTTCCGGAAGCCTGTCAAATTATGCACGTAACGTCCGTAAACCTAGTGTACACCGCTCGTGCAACTAGAAGAGATTTTTGCGTTTCAACAAATTTACTACACTATGTTACTAATTTAATTCGCTACTCACAGAATACGAAGACTAACAACGCGTCGTACGATCGCTAATAAATACTTCTACCTATTCCAAATAATTATTAAACGTTTTATGCTAGTCGTAAAAGGAAGCTAAGGTCCGTAGATCGTACGGATACCGGTCTCCGAGGGGTTAGAAGTTCGGAGAAACGATGCCGTCGCCGTCGCATACCGTGTCGTGTTCGATCGGTGTCGCGATCAATTTTTTCGTCAGCCTATAAATAAACAAGGTAATCTGTCGTGACCTCGTTAAAAGACTTTCGTTGTGCGTAACGAGCGGCTTTTACGCCGACTTCTCCAATCAGGGGCGCGTTTTCACGCCGGCGAGAGAGAGGACGATTACGACATACATACGTGACCCTATACCGTCTTGTATGCTTCATACTCGACTCGATAAACCGGTATAACGATAACGCGTGTGCGCGGGCACGTGTGCGTTCCTGTGTTTTAATTCTCCTATAATCAAGTTCACCGGGGGGTTCAATCAGGTGGCACGTCGGCCATTATTGCAAAACTAATGCGTAGAAATATGAGGGTTCGATGATTTGCATCTCGCGAAACACCGATGGCGTAGTAAAATTTATTCGGATTACATTCCAATTAATCCTTTCGCTATACAAAAGGACGTATGTGTATGTGTATATACGACATGAGAAGCTGGACCATTATTTGCTAAAAGTATACGCATCCATTTTTTTTTATAACATATTACTATTTCTATTTTAATTTATACATATGCCACTATGACTAATTTTGCGAAGCATGTAAATACTTATATTATACCCGTACTGTTTTTGCTACCGTAAAAATAATCCATGTCTTGTGCATTGAGAATTTCTTTTAATTCTAAGATGCCGCAGCGAAAGGGTTAACGAATGTACCATACAAAGATTTATTACCGTCTAATACACTCTCCGTATTCCTTTTCTAAACCATTTGCGCTTTTTCAAATTTGTAACATACATATGTACGTACCGGTGGAATTTCAAACACCGGTGAAATGTAGCTACAATTTCTGGTTTAAACATTCCCTTTTCAATTTACTTTCATCAAAACGATTCGCCGGAGAGAACGTTTTTAACCTTTGTACCCAATGAAACGATTTGCAGGAATGAAAGGGAGGGGGAAAAGAACGATCGTTGATGAGAGAAACTGGCAAGCGAAATAGAAGAGAGAGAGAGGGAGGAGAGGATGCTTTGTTTTCTGCGGTGCGATTACAATGATTCTTGCGGCGATTTAAAATCATTCTGTTAAAAGTTCACAAAGGAGAGGTGAAATTGAAGTGAGTTTAATTTTATTACTCGGACGAGCTTCGTGCTATTGTGCATCGCGCGTCTGTTACGGCGCCTTTGTTTTTCAAAAAGAGAGCGACGCCTTCTGCTATAGCATCCCCCTTTTTCCACCCCCGCCCCGTCTGCAAAAGGGATATAATTCGTTGCGAAGGTAAATGTACCGTGAATTCATTATAGCACAGTTGCAATCGTGCAGTTAATTATTTCCAGGTGTAATTATTTATCTCCACCTGGTATAATACTTGATGTGAAAATGAAATTATTAACGTGCTGCTGATATTGACATCGATTGCCAGCGACGTGCACAGTCAGACTTAAGCAACTCTTAACTGCCTTAAACCCTTTGCTCTACGATAACGAGTCACACACGTTTTATAAATTATGGCATAGGGTAGAAAAGGTACAATAAAGGTACAATTACTACGACTTTAAGACTTCGCGTGTAACTTTATTCAACTAATTTAGAACGTATTTAACCGAAAAATGGTTCCTTTTTGTAGCATAATATTGTTCGACCTCTCTCTTATTTATAAACAGTTTTTTATATGTTGAATGTAATGAATTAATTACTACGTAATTGAAAATGTACAACAAAGTCCAATGTCCGTCGTACCGTCACTTGAAAAGTTCTCATTTCAATAGTAACGCGTTTTACATATATTAACACGTTAGCTTGTGTAACGTATATAAGATGCATAGTAAACGTCGCGCCTTTAATGAATTATGACACGTCCCATACTTTATAATTACATTGGTCTCGTTTTAATGTTCAACGTCACATTTACCTCCAAATATTTATTTTTAAATATTAACCCTTTGCGGACGAGCGTCGACAAATAGTCGCCTGATCATTTTTTGGCTTTCCGAACCCATGTCGACTTTTAAAGCACGAATCTTAATGCAATGAATACTTAACGTAATAATAAACATTTGAAATCGTTGGAAATTAAATGGTTCGGAACTCATAAGCGTGAAAACTCAAAGTCGTGGAATTCAAAACTAAAGTACTCTCACGAGTGTCATTGCTTCTCGTCCGCAAAGGGTTAAGCGTACGATTAATATATTATTTTTAAAGATCAACCCGGTGCCCTTTTCTCTTCTAATTCCTATTCAATGATAATTTACGCAAAAATCAAATACAATTTTGATGTTGCATGGCTGTTGAACTTCTTTACATAATCGTTGCACATTTACAAGCTAATTAAATAAAATTCCCATTTTGAAATACGATAGAGATTTTGAGTTGGCCAATTCAATGTAAAGGTACCGAATTTAACTTGCGCATATAATATTTAAGTATTTAAACCATTGGCTTACAATCACGAGTCACGTTCGTGGCACGAATTACAAATAAGTTTATTAATCGTAACTTCTGTTTCCTATACGGTGCTATTTTTATCCAAGTTTTAGTTTCACTTCGGAAGATTAAGGATCGCTAAATAGAAATTGTGTAGTATATTTTAATATTTCGAAGAAATATGAAAACTGTGTTCTGTCGATAATAACTTACGTAAGTACAGCGGTCTAAAAATTGTAAGGCAAGATGGTTAATATTGCGTTCATTGCGGTCCGTATGGCATATCAGGTTTCCAATGTTAAGTAAATGTTAACTAAAGAGCGAAGATTGCTCATTACCGAATTAATAGACGCTTCACATTTGAAAGTTTTCGAGTACATCGCGCAATCTGTATCGCGCATCATTTCACAATATCACCGTCATTTCGAAGTTGAACCACTAATCTAATCTACTACCCGGTTTATCTTCTTAGTATTCAATCTCTTACCCGGTTTACATCGCGCAGTGTTTTCCTTCCCTTCTCTCTTTTTTTCACGCGTATCGATCGTTGGCAGGCACAATTTCATTGCTGGAACCGCGCGCAATTTTATTAGAATGCACTTTTTACACATCAATAGATCCCAAGCCTCCCCTCTAATCCATCTTGTCCAATTAGTGGTCGAGTTCGCGAGATGACGCCGCGGATTGTTAAATCTCGTTCGATGAATCCCTGTCGATCATCGAGCAAAAGCCCAACACGTATGCGTGATTTGTAACCTAATTCGTTTCACGTTACGGGCAACAAAGATGCAGAGGTGTCGCTGGCGGAGAAGATTTTTATGCTTTTTTTTTTTTCTTACCGGTATCTTTTATCCCAGCTATCCGCATGCAAAACTGGGCGTGGCACTAGATAGTATAAAGTTCTACAAAGGTTCGTACGCGGACCACGTCGACGTTATCTTTCAGTTCTTTCCTAGTCGCGTTTTAGACTGGGTGACTTGCGCGAAACGCCGCGTTCGTCTACTGTGAAATTGTATCACGTAATTGCGCCTGCGAACGTTTTCGACAATTTGTTTGTCCTCGTGTCTGAGATAATTAGAGCTTTAGCGAGCAAATATTCTCGCGTGACAATTTGTCCGGTAAATCAAAGTAATAAATATGGGGGTTCGCAGTCGCGTCCATTTGCAAAGGACATTTGCAATTTGCAACTTTGCGTTGCTGCTAAATCGTGCTTGTTTAATTACCGGAAAAAAAAAACATTTAGTTGGAAATTTCATTTTAACCCCTTGACGCTCACATTTTTCTGCAATTTACCGATTAAAGTAAAGATAATTTCGGGAACATTGTATCGTATTTTTTTTTTTTTTTTTTTTCGTTCAATTTTAATACTGTATCGTCAAGATAAAAATAGTTTAAGGAGAAGATACGACGGAAAAATAAATTAGTAATAATGATAGCGAACAATTGCACGAAGAAAGACAGTTCAAGCAGAACCGTGATATTCATGGACTTGAGCGTTAAGGGATTAACTTATTTTTATTGTTAATATTACAGATATGTCGGAACATTTTAAGTTCGGTACATATTGCGCCGTACGAAACGTAGATGGAAAATTCTATATTTGTACGTCGGTTGCTGTTTTGATGAAACGGTTCGCAATATTCGCGGGTAAAAATATTTTGAATGCGTACAAACTTCGCTGTGCAAACACTATACGGACTGGAAACAATTCTGTACCTCGCGAAAACACCAGCCATTTCAGATTTATTTTCTAGGAATAATCATAACGATGAGCTCGTTAAATTTGTGGAACGCAACTAGTCTTCGTAGAGATTTTCCGGAAAATTTCTCCTGAATAAGGCTGCTAAAATTTGCATGCTTATTTAAAAATAGAGGCAGACAGTAGTCGACGAACGTTCTAGTTCTATTTACGAGTTACAAAATTCTTGGTAAAGGGAAAACTAGGAAGGATAGATGCACTAATGAATGAACACTTACGGAAATCTTTGACCCTTTAAGTTGAATGTCAGGGATATTCTAATGACTCAAACGAGATTCTTTAACGTCTAAACTTTCACATAAGACGTACAAGGGATCTTCAAAGAAATAGGAAGTACCGTTAATTAAATCAAAAAGATCAAAACGCTGATTTCACCAGAAAACGGACAGCAATAAAACGCGGTAATAATTAATGCGAAGATTCAACAAAGGTAAAAATACAAGAAAACAACAGAATATTGCATCGATTTCGTTATACCTAATAGAGTCGTTTAGTTGAAGTATTACGTGCCGTGTCTATTTCGAAGGTTCTTTCGTCGCGATCCGCAGCGAACGCGTTGAACAAACTTCTTGGTAATTGTATATTTTCCGCAAAGGTGATCCCCTTTCGATTCACCTGAGCCCACCTTCATTAAGTATTCTTCCCACATTAATTCACATCTGAATTTATCCTCGGTGCAATACCGTGTCTAGGTTAGGGTTTGGTAGAGGAGGGATGGAAGGGAAAAAATACCTAGAGCTGTTCGACCTAATTATCCGAGGTAAGATAATAGAGTGACTTCCATTACGAAGGAAATTCTGTCCGGTAGCATCTGGAAGGAAAAATTTTTATTACGCCCGGGGGATAATCTTCCATGGGTAGCGCGACCCCCGGTATGCATTGCAAATACACGAGCAACGAAGGAGATGGGACAGTTAAAAAACGGACATTAACCGTGCAGTGAGAAGAGAACGTTAACCGTAAAATACGAGAGGCGACGGGGTATAGAAATAAGGCAAGATGAAATGATAATGAAAATGAAAACAGTTATGTCTTCATGAATATCACAGTTGTGGAAGTTTATGTTAGAGAAAGCGAAATTGCCAATTAGCAGGATTCGTGTTTGTTCCGTGGAAATGGCAATCTGTCGTTCCTAGGAAACTTCAATCTCAAACACTACACTACAGCATTACATAAAGACAGAGTTCATAAGCTGTTTACGGTGCTCGTTTCGCAAACTATTGTGAGCCCGTGTGGCCGCGCACACTCGCTTTTTCTCTCTCTCTCTTTTTTTTCTGTAATAATTTGTAAAAATATCATGCTTACCATCTGTGCAAGGTTTGTTTGCCAAATGACATTTCATTAGCCTCCGTACATTTCCGTGAGCCGGAGAAAAAAGTTTTTTAATCTTGGATTCAAAGAGCTTCTTAGTTAATCAGTCCAGCTTATCGTTTTTTGTCTGGTCCTGTTTTTTTTCAAAAACTAGTCCAAAGTTTTAAATAGATGAGTGTACAAGGCGAATGAAGAAGTTCGTAGCCCAATTGCAAGTTTCTGGGATACCACCGGTATACCGTGTACCACAATAAGATACACACGATTGTTAACGTTAAGCTTTTTTTTTATCCGCTAAACGGTATTACTGTTTTTCTAACAAGAATCCCTTGCTGATATTTTAAACAAAAAACGTGCAAGCTGGATAAAACTACTAAAAAGACTAGCTAAAAAGAATCTCCAAGAATCCCTTGCTGAGACCCAGTTTAACATTGATCCTCTAAAGACATTTACTTTATATATACACACGATGTATATGAACGTATATATCCATTGGTACATATCTCGTGCTTGCATACCTTCAAACAAAATTCCCAAGGCGCTCGTGTTGCGCGGGCATAAAGCAACGATCGCGTGTAAACGCTTCGATCTCACGAGAGAACAACCTGTTACGACTAACAAAGTAGAATTGGAAAATTTCTCGCCCGCCAGCCATCGCCAACCGAGAACCGTGCGTTGCCCGTCTTTGTCCGCCCTGCGGGAAGAGGAACACAAGAGGGAGGACTCTCGCTTCCTCCCGCGATAATACTTCCCGAGAGACAAGCTCATAAAGGCAGATAATTGCACGTGAAAGTGAACGTTGTTAATCCCCGCGGTGCATCGGGTGTGCGCGCGCACGCACGCTCGTTCGCGTTGCAAAGCTGAATTCCTCGCGTGACTCGACTGCTCGCTTGCTCGTCCCGAGTCCCGATCCCGGCCAGCTGGTTCCTGCCAGCGTGTAGCACGTGCATTATACACAAGGTGAACGTGTGCGTTTCGGTCCGTCGCGACTCGCAATCGCCCTGCAAAAAGCACCGGCTATTCGAAGAGAGCAGCAGCACAGTTATCGGATAATTGCGAGTAACGATATTACCAGCTTGTATTTTGTTACGGATGCTTCTGCTTGGGTGTCACAGAGAGGGAGAGAGAAAGAGTATACCGGTGACAAAAAGATTCGGATATTATTTCGAATCGTACCCTTCGGTTGAATAACATGAAATTTAGACAGGGAAGAGATGAGAGAGAAAGAGAGCTACAAGGTCTCAAATGTAAAATTTTAGCTTCGGGAATGAAATAGTTTCTGAGATAGTAATAAAAAGGAATGTTGGTATTATACATGGAATTCTTTCTAGGCAGGCTAAGCGATATACTTTAAACTGGAATGTTTTCGTATACCGTACGTACGTGTGTATGCTATGACGAACTGTTTCAACCGCGAAAATGACGGTGTTGTACGTTATAACGTTCCCCCTGCTGCTGTAGCAAGAGGACGAATTCGGTCGGACAATTGGGAATACGAAATCATTGAATAAACACCTTTTCGAGGAACTATCTTTTTGGAGTTTAGATTTTTGTCACACCTCTCGATACTCCTATAAATACAATCGTAATTCTTTGGAATAGTATCGTCGTCAACTGTTGAGTAGCCAACGATTTCAAGACAATATAGGCCTACGTATGTGTAGGGTACTCGCGTAAATTTTGTTCACACGTTAACTAAGCCCAACTCTAACCCATTTCATAAACGCTAATACTAATTGCAGGATGTTTCGGCGACGACTACTGCAACGGAGATGGTCGCATTAACACCTTGCTTCGCGAATTTTTCACCGACTATTCACTGCAGCGCTATTTATTATAGACTATAGGAACACCTTCCTTCACTTTTTTTCTTTCCCTTTTTGCTTTACCCTTTTCTAATCCGTCTTTTATTTCTATTATCTTCGTTCGTTCTCGTTTCAATTTTTCCTTTTTTCACCTCTGTTTTACTAACAAACATGGCGTTTGACAGATATTATCATTCAACATGCTAAAGGTACTTTTGGATAAAATACGAAATACGAAACATCGAAATGTTATATAGAATTTGTGTTTGGAAATTTGCAAGCTGAAGTTACAATTAGAATTAAAATTACAGTTCGTTAATATGCGCACAGGTTGTTTTACTGTTATTGGACCATAATTTGCGCCACGAGTGTGGCTCGTTATAGGGCAACGAGTTAATAACGTCACTATAGGCAGAATTCAACGTATCCCGTTTAAAGTCTTTTATTCGTATCTCGGTAACAATTTAACCCTTTGCGGCCTACGCATATATGTATTCTGCATAAACTATCAATCCGGTCGATAAACTCGTATATGCGTTCGGCGAAAACGAATGATCGAGCCGAAATAAACAAACAAACGTATTTTATTAATACTGCGTGTGCTCTGTACACGTGTTCATATGTCCAGAATTCGGCATCTCGAAGTGTTATGAATGATAATGGCGTGCAGGTAGAAATTTGCGTTGGTAATTTTAAACGATTATCGCTGTAGCGGTTCCACACCATGGAACATTTGACTTTGAACCGCTCCGCCCGCAAAGGGTTAATTCTCGAAGCTAAAATTTCATATTTGGTACTACCCCCCTCTCTCTCTCTCTCTCCTCTCATCCGTCCAAATTTCACGCGGATGGGCTGCGGGTGGTGGCATTCGGAAGAACAGCCAAAGATCCTGGCGTATGTTTGACTTTGGACCTGGAATACTGCGAGAGATAATACCGGACAGAAAATTTGTTTAAGAGATATCATTCTCGCTGGCTCAGATCCATTCCGCGGTATCTGTTCTGTCCGGCTTGCCAAAATGCGTTCCTTCCAGGCCATTATTCTCCACGATATCGGCCGTTTTTAACGGGGATCCGTCTTCTCCGTACATCTGCTACCACCAGCTCCCGTGTGTTCGTTTTTTTCTTTTTTTTTTCCCTCCCTGGCTCTCGTGTTTTTTCGTGCAACCTAACTGCGGAAATTAACAAGATTAACCTTTCTATGAGAAATTGAGGTTTTATCGAGGATCGATCCTGAGACTATCTTCGAAGCTACACAAGTGTAAACACTTACGCGCTCGATACGATTTAAAGAGGTGCGCGCCTATGTGTATGTTACACGCGCTCGCTTTTACGAGAAGGTGTAAAGCGTGCTTTTGTTTCACGGCAATTTCAGTGGACGTTCTTCCAGGATGTGGTTCTCATTGCCGTTTTTATTCGAGATACATGCTCAGCGTGCTAAACAGCCGGGTTCGCTCGGTGTAAAAGCATGTCGTATACAGTTACACGAATTAGACGGTTCGTTACATCTCCGGTGGTTTTTCTTTGTTTGATTGCATCGTGATCCCTGAAACGAAATATCGCATCCGGATGAATATTTATTCGCGCATTAGCGTATAACTAAACATGGTTAATTAGTTGCGCATATCTAATCCAGTAATTGGAATCCGAATCAAATCGATAATATACGATTTTTCTTATAAATATTCAATTCGGTTTATCGTGCGTTTAGAAACAATTGAACGCGTTGTCGATTTGGGACGCGATCAGACGTTTTTAGGAAGCAATACAACAATTCGAATCACTGTGCGAAGTTGTTAGAGTTAAAAAGCGATAAACCGTTTACTATACAATTTATAATTGATTCGATCGTTCATATTTTGTACCGTTAGATTTTTTCCGACCTTTGTATACTGTAAATGTAATTTTATTGCTGTTCAATCATCGCACGTACAACGCACAGTCTATCGCACTAAAGAAACACTAGTAAGGCGCGTATAAAGTTTCAACTAAATACGTTACGCGCTAAACAAAAATTGTTAATACTTACTCACGGCTGTTTAACCCTTCTCGTGCTATTAAAGTCTATAATCGTTCAAGAAATTTGCGTATAGCGTGTTATTGGCGTCTTCTTTCAATTAATTTCGGCCATCAAAAATGCTACTGTCTTCTTGGAACACGTAAAACTATTTTGTCATCTAAACAATAGATGAGAATCGGAAGAAGAACAAATTTTATCGTAATGGAAATTCGGTATCTTGGCGACTTGTCGGTATTCTTTGAATAAAGTCAGCCACAGTGAAAGGGTTAATATTGACTTGTACCATAAATGGTCGACCACGCGTATTAACTTCTATAAAAATCGCCCGGTTAATAGTACGTTAAGCAACAGCACTCGAAGGCTTCAATTTGCATAAATGACGTTTGTCCCTAAACAAGTTGCGTAGCTAAACGATCCTGTTTGCGATCGAATGGTTGTGAAGCGATTATTAATTATATATTATTGCGCGTATCGACCTGATATTAATCGAGAGCAGATCTCTCATCTCTTCGGAGCCATTCGTTCTAGCGTATTCCGCGCGTGTAGCAGCATCGACAACTTCGGTCACGCGATGCGAACCGATCAACATGGTTCAGGGCAATGAGAAACACCGAGCGGCGGAGGCGAGGGGAACGCAGATGCGCAAACTAACGAACGCCGCATGTATTTGCCAAACTAAACCAACTAGCCGCTAAATCACAGCCGATAAGTCGCGTTACAATTCGAAACGAAACGTTGCTTTCCATAGGGAAACATTTATTTTTACATCGAAAAAAAAAAGTCGACCTCTCGCGTTCGACAACCGTCTTCGAACTATTCTAATAAGAAACGAAATGCGTTCGTTTATTTAACTCGATGCAAATTGAACGAACAGACTGACGCGTAAACAAGAATGTTAGGTTGATTTCAATTCCCGCGGAAAGTTTTACAAATTTTCCCTACGTTTTTATTTCCAAGCGAAGGCACGCGAGAACTGGGCTTCAATTAATTCATTTAATTCTACTTTCAACGGTAGTAAATTTTAATTAAATTTTTCGCACTTCGACGAATTCGTAGTCTACACAGACGAATTCGAGATTCTCGTTTTATTTTGGTTTCAATCCCGAACCCGCGCCCGGGAAGTAATTGTAAAAGTTTAACGAATTTCGCGTTATATGAGAACTGACGTCAAACGGTTCCTTTCGCGAAGTAAATAATGGCTTCCATGTGTACGAGTCACATGATCGGGAATGTAACTGAACGGAGCGTTTGGTATATCGATGCTTTACGCTAATTGTCAGACTGTTTCGTGGAACAAAATTCCATCGAATTCCGATATCCGAGTATGTATCTTCGAACAACCGTGTCTCAATCCGGGATCTCGAAATTTTCGAACATTCGAGACCTAACTTTCCATTATAACTATCCTAAACTCGGGTACTGAACCGCGTTAATCTTAATTATGTAGTTGCGAACCGCCGCGTAATATTTATTATTTAAACATTCACGTTTCATTGGGCGTTTCTAAAGTTGAATTCGTAATTAAAATGCCGTTGATGGAAATACGATTGGAACACGTCGAAGGATTATATAAATGTATAATAATTTCATTTTATCCAATTCACTGCAAAATATATCCACTGTTTAAATCTGCAACCTGCGTGTAAACTTGAATGTTTGCGATGCAAGCTCTGCGTAAACAGTTGAAAGGACCGATCCGATACGATCCGATCAGGAAATCGGATCACCGTGCACGATTGTGTATAGAAAGTTGAAACGTATAAGTTTTAGTCGAAACTCGCCCCGTGTCCATTGGAACATTTTCAAATTTGTTGCTTCTGCAAATATTTATCGTGCCTCTATTCGCGTAGGAGTGAACACGTTTTCACGGAACAAAGGCATAAATACTGGAATAGACGGTGACAGAATTGCAAAAGCAGAGTGATACTTTTTATCAACCCGTTAACAGCGGTAATTTCTTAATCGGAATCTTTTTCGCGCACGGAAATCGAAATCGATGGATAAAAAGGATGTAATATTGCTTGGGGGAATTTTAACTATTGCAAACGCAAGTATAATATAAGCTGCTTTTCATACTTGTATAATAAGTAGATTGCGTATGTCTTTGTGCAAATTCATTTCCTTGTAAACGAAAATAAGGAAGTGGAAGCTAAATAAAGGGTAGCTTCATCTTGTAAGTATTGAAACATCTTCTCTAATTTGACCATTTTATATATTCCTATACACTGCGTGTATTCCGTGTTTTTTCACCTATTTAATTTCCCCATAAATGCATAAAAGCCCGCAGTTTGACGTTTTAGGAAGTTAAGAATCTTCGAGGAAATAAAGTATTAAGTTTAAAACATCGATAATCCGTAAGACGAGTTAACTCCTTGCCTTATCAATTTTTCAAAGATTATTCGCTGAAATATTGACTACTCTTCACAATAACACTACGTGGAATGCAAAATACTAAAATATTATACGTAATTCGTACTTAGCAATCCTCAATCTCACAATCTTACAAATTGCAAATAAAGCGAATTAAAGTTCATTAAAAAATACAGCACGTTTTTATTGTAATTAGAGTCTATAGGCTAAATCACGAGTGTGACTCGTTGTCATAAGCCAAAGGGTTAAATTAGCGATCTCGCATATTTTTTTTTAGCATTGGGTTTATTAATCGACGTAAACCGTGATTATTGAACGAAATGGAATCTTATCAAGATTTACTTTATCAACAGAGGACCTCCATTGTTTAATATGATAGTGATTTTCTGCGCTTACACATGGGCGAGCGTAATCCGTGTGACACGTTAATCATCGATTACCAGCTTAAATCCCGCATTATGCGCTCCGTTTTGTATATCTCCCAAATTTTCCCCGTTTACGGATATCGCTGCTATTGGCAACTGAATCCGCAATCATTCGGTCAATGGGAATCATATCTGCTATAAAATTATTTATTATTATTAATTCAAACCCCATGTCCTACAACTTTTTCGAACGCTATACATTGGGGATGTTAGGGTAAACGACCCACGTTCTGCCACTGTTCCCATAACTGCCACTTGAATTCGTTTTATTTAATAGTTCTTCTTGCAATTAGGATACAGTTTTCAGCACGAGTGTGACTCGTTGTTATTGGGCAAAGGGTTGATTAAGTATAAAAGTCCACGACGACTGTGTACGATGATAGAAAACTGAGTCACCCACGTCGTATACTTTACTTCTATCGAGGCGAGCAATTTCCTGTAACACGCATCCATGCGTAGTTCGAGTCGTCTACATTGCAACGGCTTCCGTGTAACTTGTATATCCGAAATTTAATACCCGGCATGGCTGACGGTATGGCTCAATTTACGATCGATTGTTAACGTAAAAATTAAATTTTTAAATCGGGTCCCGAACTATTGTGCTATCAACGAGGCTCGAAATGGAACATCACCGACTTTTGCTTCTTAGTTTGTATTGGCTTACGTGGCTTATCTACGTCCCCTATACCGCACGAAAGTGCTATTTCAATGGAACCTACATTTTCTACGCCCTATTGAGGGCTAAGCTCGTCCTATCTTTAACTTCTCTGCTCTATGACCCGTTCATATCGCCTTTACTTTATTGCAGACATTTTTTTTTACTCGTAGTTAATGACTTTATTTTTCAGAGCTCGTGGTATGTTAATTATCAAAGGGTTAGCAGGCAAATTTCAAAAACAGGTGACGCATGAACGTTAACCATTTTGGGGTTGAAAACGGGCACCGTAAAATGTCTCGTAAAACACGTATCACTGGCAGGCACTTTAATACTAATTAGTTACCTCAATTTGCATTACCTTCATCTGGCATCTGATTTTATCACAGCGGAACGTGTTACCGTAATATCCGTAATGTCGCGGAACCTACAAATATCGAAAAATAGACCAAAAATCAGATTCCCTTTTAAAACCGTGTGCAATTGAATTACTCTGAAATTACTCCGTCGAACAATGTACGGGTTTATACGTAATTTTGCACGCCGTTAAGTTTTAATACGAAACAGAATTACCGCGCGATAAAAGTGAAAATAGATTTCCAATTCACAAGTTTCGACGATCACCTCTTCTAATAGGTATTCTTGAAAATTATTGCGGTTTTTGAACTCTGTACGAGCATATAACTACTCCGAAGTTCAATCATCGAAAGACCATCGGGTCATTTAAAGATCGTAATACATTAGATACTATTAAGACTTCGGGATTAGCTAATACGATGAAAAGGAAAAGATTGGTCGGCGTATAGCTTGCCTTTCATCCAAATGATATAGATTGGAATCCCCATCTATAGCGAAGCTTTCAATAATCATTTTTCCCCCTTAATCCAATTTCTTCGGTCATTTCTAATCCTATTCCATCAACCGATACCTGTTTCGGACAATAGTAGAATTAAAGAAAAAAGCGCAAAAGAATATTCTTCGATATTAACGGATCTAAATATTTTTTTACAGGAGTTGGTAACCGCACAGAGGATACTGGTCGAAGAGGCGAAAAGCGGCCGGCAACGAGTGCACAAAAGGACACGAGAGAGAAGGAGAGAAACGGAAAGCGTAGCGACTCACACGTTTCGAGGAAATGAATGGACGCGGTAACTACGGGAGCATCCCATCCAGAAGGAACTCCGACTGATTCTAGACATTAAATGTACCCTCAGGAATTCAGGTTTCGCCCGAGGCTTTCGCGAATCTGGGATGGCTTCGAGCAATGATGATATCGGATTAAGCCTGGCTAACAAGTTCGCCGACATTCTATCGTCCGTAAAAGTAGATAGGTTTTAAATCGAGTCTTGGTCCCGGGAACAAGGCAACGCTATAACGCCGTTACCACGGCGAAATAATCCGAGGCTTATTGAATCGAGATGATATAATGGAAGTACACGAAGCGAAACGGTAATAGTTGGTCACGTGTGTGTAGAGCCTTCTACCGTATCTAACGAAATATAACCGACTAGAGAGGAGGTCAGTTTTAAGAGACGTTGCGTATACCGCGTGTGTGTGTGCTGCTTCTACGCTAATTGGAAGGAGAGAAACGGTGGGCGACGGAGCATAGTTAGTCCTCTGTTAATTTTCAATTTCCATTCAACCGATCTGTGTTTATCGGCGAATCGCGTGGAAACTTAGTCTCGTCGCGAAACTTTCGCCGAAAATGTAGATAGATCCAGCTACGGGTCGACGAAGGCTGAGAAGAGTGAATTTAAAGCGTTCTAGGAGGAATACGACTGGTCGGAGAACAAAGTAAATCGACCGCGAAACCGCTCCCAAAGATCAGGCCAGTGATATATAGTTACTATCCGAAGGGAGGAAATGCAACAGATGCGGTTGGTAAGCGTAACAACGCCACAACAGGGGGGATTCAACAGGAACACGTAGACTACTTGCCCGCTGTCGCCGCTGCCACCCCGTACAACATTTAGGAATGTAATATTTGACTTAAGGCAACACACTGTCGCCAGACAAGACTCATTCCGAAGTTAGCTCGCAACCGTATTAGTACCGACAGAAGTTCTAAAGAACGAGCCAAGCCGAAGAGCGGAGAGAGAATAAGGATTCGTTAGAGGAAGATACATAAACGTCTTCACAAGTGTCCTTAGAACGTTGAGTGCACTCGTAGTCGCGTGCGTGCGTGCCAGGAAAAGCTCTCTTGTTTCCTATTCTCGGTTATGGAATGAACCGATGTCCAGCTGAATCCTCCAGCTGTCTGTGCTTCAGGTTCTACTACTATCGAGCATTATCATGACCCCGATAATACGTCTGCTCCTGCCGACGCTGCTGCTGTTACTGTCCTCCTGCTCGATCATCCTTTGCTCAGCCAGCGGCGATGGTGGACCTAATAGCCCGATCTTTAACCTGGACAATACCGCGCTGGAGAAAAATCTAGCTGCCATATTTAACAAAGTGGCGCACAGCTCGGCGACTACGAAACGCAGCGTACCAGCCTACGATGCTCAAATTTCGGCCAGTACAACCCTGTCGACGGTACCGTCGCCCTTGACGACAACTACCACCACGGTAACGCCAAGCCCTTCGATACCTTCCGCTAGGTATCCACCTGTTCCTCGGGCCACCGTGTCGCCGGGCTATCGAGAATTGCCTTCGTACGCTCCTCCGTCTCGCGCCCTCTTCACCCCTCCTCTGCCACCCGAGTATCTTCATCCGTTCGCAAATAAGCCAACGTTGAGAGGAACCAACTCGGATGTGCATTCGGGTCTCAAGAGACCGGTACCACCGCCCAGCGGCACACCGGCTCACGAGAGGATACCTATCAGGCCTCCCGACCTCCAGGGTCCCTCTCAAGTGCCGGAAAGGCACGCTCATTCTAGGAACAAGCCTTTGAACACGCCCAGCAAAGAACAGAATGTGGTAGAGTCTAGCGAACTGGACAGGAGAAACAATACCAATGAGTTCGTACCAACTCTGAATTATCCCAGCATCTCGAGGATACTGTCGGGCAGCAACGGCCGAAAACAAGATATTCCAGAGATACTTTTAAAGCCTCTGGCCACGAAAACCCCGTTGCAAAATGCCCCTGTGGTTCCTACTACCGAGAAGATGACCACGCCATCCACCACGTCCGCTAGAACGTCTAGCACGTTGGATTCTTCCAAGTCCGTTACGCAACCGACGATCTTCAACTTGCCCAACACCAGGAGGCACGACGACGACGGTTACCACGGGTTAAGGAACGAAAACGGCTTCAAAACGGAGAACATCGAGATCGTGGACACCGAAAGGCTACCGTACCCTCAGCCACAACCTCCAGCGCCACCCCCGAAAAGGCCCAACGAGGCAGACGACCGTATCGTGCCGCAGGTCGACACGCATCCCCTCGAATCCACCTGGCGGATCGCTTGGTTCCTCCACGTGTACGTGGCCGCGATCATGTTCACGCTGATGGCTCTGTACTCGATATACAAGATCGTTCGTTTCAACGAGGCAACGAATCTACTCACGCAGTCGTACTTCCTCACGGTCCATCTGCTTCTCACGACCGTCTGTACCCTGAGGTGCTTTCACCTGTTCTACGACGCTTACAATCTAGGCCATTCACTGCCCGAGCCCCTGTCCCGAGTTCTCATGTATCTACCCGCGCCGTTATTATCCACGGCGTTCGCCACCCTGGTGCTGTATCTAGCTCGTTGCTCGGAGGCACCGTCGTTAAACAACAGGTTCCTTTCGCCGGCTACACTGGTCTTGTCCTCAACGGTCCATGTAGTCCTTTGCGTCTCCTTACACGTGTCCACGCATGTGCTCGGTTATCAGGATGAGGCGAAGATACTACCGTTGATCTGCCAGTGCATCTATATCATCGTCTGCGTGACTCTTGGCCTAGGCTACATGTACGTGTACCGAGTGGTACGCTCGCAGATCCTTTTAACGAATAACAAGACAGCTGGAGCGAATCATATAGTTGGCGCTGATCCTACCACGGTGGCCCTAAGCACGGCCATCACCACCAGCATCGCTACAGCCCTCTTCTTCATCCTGATGGGCTTCGTTCAACTGTACGGAATCTTCGGGAACGTGCAGGAACGACCGCAATCGTATCCGTGGCTCTGGTGGGGCTGGCAGTTCTCCGTGAGGCTACTGGAACTAGCCGTGTGTGGCCTTCTCGCATGGGTAGCCAGTCTATCTCAGTACCCGTTGCGAGAGAAACAGCTACAGCAACACCCGGTCCACTCTGGCTTCGCTCTGTTTCCGTGTGGCAGCTCAACTTCCACCGAGAACATGGACGACGTACTCTACCCTGCCATCTGCAGCACCAACCAGGCTATCCAGAATTACACGATGAGAACCGGGAAACAAGTTTACGACGATAGCTTCCCGCTGAACACGCTACCGGAGCATTTGAACATATCAGGTATCGATGCATGTTACCGTATGATTGAACGTTACGATCTGAATCAGCTGATCGCTCACCCACATCTTGTTCTCGCTGGTTCGTGAGAATTTTCTAATTAGCGATTCTTTTCGAGCATTCTTTTTTTTCTTTAGGAAATTGAACGCTTTTAGTAATTATAATGGAGAAACGTTCAAAGAATTGCTAATTTTCAAGTATCTCGTTTATGCGGATGTCTGTTGGGGGTTTATTAAGTTTTTATAAAAATACATCAGAGAAAAGCAATAGTAACGAGAATAATTTAGTTTACCAAGGATGTTTTGTAAGAGAATATTCATACCTTTATGAAATTTTCATGAGGTAGAAGTTGTTTTAAATGTCATGTTGTTTTTCCCGCTACTCTCGCGGGACATAAAACGATAAATTGGGTCATCCAGAGCAACGTGCTGTTTCAGTCAACGTGCCTTGAGAGGAGTTCAGAACGCTGACTCGCGGTATTAGTACAATATTGAAACCTCGAAATCAGCAGTTCTTTCTGCGCTTTGTCTTCTAATCGACGCGCTATTACCTCTAAGGCACTGCGACCGGAATAGGATATTGTTCGCAGACATTGATTTTTTTTCGCCTCGTGCTTCCATTTTAAAATACCGCAAATCCAATGTAGGTTAAGCAGTTTTATTTTTATTAGCCGGAAGAAAACTTTAGCTTCGCAACAGAATAAAGTAGAAGTATTCTTCCTTTCCTTATTTCGAAGAAAAAAATTAGTAATCCTGACAAGTGAATGAGTTACATTTATGCAAGCATTTTTCTTCTCACGACCTATCCTAACGACCCGTTAACGTGTCGAAAAATGGCATTTCCGTTTCTCATTAGCAAAACTTCCTTCCACGTTCGTAAAGAAAAAAAATACACTGACAGTGCCTATTTAGCTGCGGTTGTTTTTGCTGTGGCTCTCCTTCGCAAATTTCAAGCCTACCGATTTCAGAACCTCGTTCAGCCTAAATTCGCATGCACTAAATAACTGAAGAGAACAGTCAGTAATTCTTAACACTAGAACTACCGACGACTAAAGATACTTCAATTTGCACCAAAGAAATAAAAGCGGTAGGCATTTGCAAAGCCTTGCGCTCGAGGTACAATAAATCTTAAAGCTCGGAATACACTAAATAATACACCGTTGCAAATTTATATAATTCTTATGGTAAATTCGTAATTAGTCATTTTGACTGCCTTGGTAAATTCTAGTGTTAATCTTCCCGCATATCTACGTTTAAGCGGGTAGCGCCGTGTTTCAAAACCTATTCTCTTCCACGTCCCACCTTGCCCCCCCCCCCCCCCAGTTCCCAAAGGAAGCTCAGATTGCTGGTTCGCGTAAATGAGATACACCACGAACCATAATGAAACAAAAAAGAAAGGAAAAAATAAAGAAAGAAGAAGAAGATAATAAAAAAGTCAATTTGTTTTCCAAGGATGGAAGCACGGTATGCTAAATAACAGTGTCATTGTCACAGGTACTTTCGAGAGGCATTCCATTCGCAAGTCAGGCACCATGGGCCATTTCCCACACGAAGGTCGCGGCTCGTTAAACCGGCACGGTAATGGGATACAAACTCTGAGGAACTCCGAAAGTCGCGGTAGACACACACCAGTGCAGCAGGTCGTAGGCGGCGGTGTTCACGAGCAGACACCGACCACAGGTTCGACGATGCTGGTCGCCGAGGACGGATTCGTCAGGTTCCGTAGCCTAGGAGCGGAAGAGGACGAATTGTCCGACACGCCGAGCGTAGTTGGTACCCATGGCAGAGGAAGCTCTCTGGCCGGAAGCGTGAGATTCAACGCGAGACACCCGACGCTGCAGCATCAACATCCTCATCAGCACCAGCATCAACACTCGCTGCAGCATCCGCATCAGAGTCAGCATCAGGCTCACCACCAGTTGTACATCAACACGTAAAAGTCTGTTGTTCCAGGCGTCCCAGATGATAACTTCTTGTTCCCGTTGACTCGGTGAGTTCATTGCAAAACTGGGAATACGGGTTACAGATAGGGATGGCAAAGAATGGGAAAACATTAGGGATGCGTGGACTCTTGAAAATGTCGGGTTCAGACGGGAAAAGAATTTTTTTCGGCGTCTCCAAAAGTATTGAATTTTAGGATTCTTGCGTATGTTTAAAAACTGCGACGATATTATTACATTGTCCATATTGAACGAAACGAATATCGAACGATACGAATATCTATAAAACATCGATGTATCGATGTAAAAGTATAAATTTCAAGAGCTTCGCGCTTAAAGGGTTAAAACACTTTAGATGTGTTTACATAACGTTTCAAATTCTTTCGAAAATTCTGATTTTTTTTAGATTTCGGTATTTCAGACCACGTATCACGAAGTTTCATAAGACGATAAATTTATTCTGTACCCCGTCTTTGTATGGATATAAAAGGATGACGAAGAATTATGTATAGGAAAAGCTTTAAATTTTTTCTTCGTTGCTTTTATTATTATTTTTCATAGTAAGGATGTGTAGGTACTTTATATATTAGGAAAATTTTTCAGAGTTTTAGCTTACAGGCGTTTCGTTTTTATGGGATACCGCGTGGATTCAAAATTCTAATGTAACGCGTTGTCTGTCTAGTAATATACCAGATACGATAAAAGATGAATACTTCCTATGAAGCTTTTGCCTAGACATCGTAAAAGCGAGCGATGCCACGCGCGTAATTCGGTTAAAATGAAGAAACGAGTACGTAGCAGCGGCAAACATGGCCGCGTGAATCGTTAAAAGTTTAGATTCCACGCGTTTTATCTTGCTAAGAAATTGATAAAAAAAGTTTACCTACAAAAGGTTAAAGTTCACTTCCCTTGTGTTGCCAACAGCGTTAAAAGTAATTTAATAGAAACAATGAATTAGGGAGTGCTACACGCGCGCGCGAAATTTCCTAGCTATTGCGAAGGGAAGCAGATGCAAGAAGATACTCCTTTAAGAGATTTTGTACAGTTTTGACGATAACGAGTGAGATAAGCAGCAGTTACCTTCCTAGACAGATTTAAAGCGGCGATCAGTATTAAGAACGAGAAGAAAGTGCGACATTTACACAACTTTCTCACAATTGTTTCTTATGCTCTCTGTTGCAGATTATGGTCAGAGGTGATCGTCAACAAAGATATAAGATGTTCCGTGGCTCCCTCTGACGCCTAATGGTCTAAACAACTTCGAAGAAACTAATTTTACCTTTAATCTATGTAAGATACGTCCTGTGTATAGACAAAAACCTAAAATGAAAAAAAATAAGAAGCTCGCCATTCGCATTCTCCCGCTTCGCGCGTCCACGAACCTTCACACCATTCATGGTATTCGTAATATTTATTTCGGGTTCTCGATTGAGAGGCGGAGAAGAAGGAAGAAACGAAACAAAAGTGGAAAAAAAAATGTATACGCGAAACTCGGTAACAGAGTTTCTTTTCTCTACCTATTTCATGTGGGTAGTGTTCAGGGTATCTCGAACGTTGACCTTACATTAGGCACTTGGTACTTATTAAGATTCATGTGATTTAAACGAACAATTGTATATCGAGGATAGAGAAAGAGTGAGAGGGAGGGAGGAAAAAACCTTATAGAAGACAAGCTTTCTTTCGTTTTTTATTCTTCGAGTAGCGAGAAAACTCGGCTGTGGAACGTATCGGTGTAACATGTGACTTTACGGACACCAACTAGTAATTTATTGTTGTCTGTACAGTGGACCATCGAAATTTCGAATGCTTTGAAGTTCGAACGATTCGAAGTTTCCACGATTCGAAGTCGTTAATCGCATGATCCACGAACGTCTTTTGTTCAACGTTTCACTCATCCCATTTAATTACTTTTATATTCTTCTATATATTTTTCTGGAATTGACAAACCTCAATGGTCCAGAACGGATTAATCTAATTTGCATTATTTGAAATGAAGAAACTTAATTCAATGTTCGAATCACTTGAAGTTCGAACCATGTCCTGGAATTTCGTTCGAACTTCGATGGTCCACTGTATATAACTTTTTAATCTCCCTATTTTGCGATAGACGCAAAACCGAAGGACTTGAGCGAACTTTTAGAATGATTTTTGTAACGACACTGAATACTTTAGAGACGATTCGAATTTTTCTTGGCTTTCGTAAGATACAATTGACGGTATTTCGTCACTTGTTCGACCGATACGCGTATCCTTCCTCGGGATCCTTAACACGTGCGTTTCACGGCATGTAAGCTTTGCGATCGACAGGAAGTATATTTTATGACGAAAAGAGAGTAAAGTGAGGAAAAAAGATTAAAAATAAGAAAATGGAAATTTATTCACGTGGTCCAAGCAGTACGAACAAAAACGAACGAGTAACGACTCGGGAAAGTTTGTTAGTAGTTCTACGAAAAAAAAAAAAGTACTTTCGAACAGCGAGTAGAAAATATGTAACTGTTTCTTTTGTTTTCGTTATCGAGTTGAAAGAAAGCGGAAATAAAAAAAAGGAACGAAATAGTAGAAGAATACGAGAAAAAGAGGAAAAAGAAGTTGAAGAAGAAAAAAAAAGACTAACGGCGTTGTACAGTCGATAATAATTTATCACTCAGTCCAATTGTAAGATTGATTTAGCAGTTAAGGGTTGGATTAAGAATTCCTTGTTATATATTAAGTTACGTCAATGTAGCCGGTAGATGCTACTGCGCTCGTAGGGACGGATATCAGCGATTTCTGTTAAACGAATTCAATGTCGAGCGACAAGCACGATGTAACAATATTTCCTCTCCGCGTCGGAGACACCACACAACACGAAGGATTGAACTTCGCGCACAGGCCAGCATATTTCTTCCGTTTCCTCCTCTACTTTTACATATTTCTTTCTCGTAAAACCTTCCTTCCTTCCATTCCTTTCTATCTATTCTCCCCCCTCCCGTTAATCCGTCTCCTTAATCTCCATCTTTTTAATCATCACCGTTCACTTTGCGTATGTGTACGCGTTTCTTTCGCATTGAACCTAAGGTACAAAACGATACTTTCTACTTTCTTCACTTCGTAATATCGATAATAGGTTTAATAAGCGATCAGTGCAGTGTATATGTTTATATGGACATTGTAAATAAGGTATACAGGCTCGTCGTGAGTAGATATAAAATTCGTTGCGATAGAATTCGTGCAGATTCTATACGGAACGTATCGGGATTCACATGTAAACTGATCTAAACACGTGCATGCGCATGCGTGTGCCCTCTAAGTACTCATCTACACATACACGTACACACGAACACATACACCATCGTACGCGTACCTAATCCTCCATCCTACCCCTCGCCGTTCTCAGTTGTAAATGCAAGACTCGTTTTTAATTTATGTCGAAAGCTGTATTTATCATATGAAACATTCCACGGCAAGAAGGTGATCAGTGTGAATGCGATCGATTTTTGTGGGATTTTATTGCAATTCTAGATTAAACGAAAAAAAAACATAGCGCTGAAGAAAGAGGAACAAATGTAAATAAAAGCTTTTTTGCGAAACACCTTATTATGTTTCTTCTAATTTTCTCTACGTTTTTACATTTAATGTCGTATTCGTTTCTGCACAAGATAATTTTGCTCCCTTTTATTTCTTTCGAACGAAGATCGTGGTGGTTAATAAAGGAATTTAAATGGTCGTAATATATATATATAAACGGACGTATCACACGAAGTCGATGCTTGTGATTAGTATGTAAAACGGGGTACTGGAACTTTTCATATTCTTATTGCTCTTTCGGAGAATTTCTTTGATCGTAGTAGTAAAATTATTTCACGCTATCTTAGAGTCTCCTCTCGTTCCATTTTTTTCGCATCGTTTGAACGTTTCTCGAATTGCTACACACGCACTCTTGTATTTTGCGTTTTTGCAGTAATCGCCATCTTAACGCCGGTGGAAGTTAACTTGATTGTCGCGACCTAATTATTATTAAATCAAACGGTGCTAATCGCAACGAATAATAGAGCAGTTTAATAGCGTTTTTTTGGACATCACTTGTTTAAATTTGTATCGTTATTTAGAAAAGAAAAGAAAAGAACAGTAAGAAGGAATATATTTGAGAATGTGTTTGTCTGCCGACCTATGTCGCGATGTAAAAGCAATTCTGTATAGATAACGCAAATATGTCACGAATGATGTACATAAAAAAAAATATTTAATAAACCTTATATGTAAAACTCTCGGTGTACCGATTGATTTTTATTTCTAGGGAATTATTTAAGATTAAAAGCGCGGAAAACGATATTAGTCGCGGCTCGCTACGTTCCGATGTTTAATTTAAATACTCGTGATGCAAAAGATCCGTATATTGCAATGTAGAATAATTAATTTTTTATACGGTCGGTATTTCAGAATATAGAACAAGAAATTTCATAGGATAGGTTTACTCTGCAAGAGGTCTCTAGTTAGATATTGCAAGTGGCTGCACCTGTACTGTGTATCTACACTGCAGTTAACGTAAAGTTAGGTGACCGCCATGTGATTATCTCTAAGGTTATTTTGTACTAAAGATCTTAGTTACCAAACTAAACTGTGTTATTTATCAAATTAATTTTCCTACAAGTTGTTATAATAAAAGCCAAAATGAAGTTCACTACTAATTCGATAAAATCCTGCGGCGCCCGAATTGGAATGCTAACAGAATTCGAAAGAATTCCTAATAGCAGTTTTGAAACTCCTCTCGCGCTTATTTATACAAAGGTAAAATTTAGTGATTCGAAGTAGCAAAGAATGGGAATATGTTATTTAAAATTATTTATTTACCAGGGAGGTAGCGTTCCGCATTTAACGAAGGACGTTTTTAAAATGGTAACTTCAAGTCCACAGATGTTATCCGTTTCGCTTACTTCTACATTTTCGATGTTAGAATCGGTAAAAGATACCGCTATTAATTTAGCAAATTTCGTCGGTATGAAGGTACGTAAAATTATTGTTATATATTTCTAAAGTTACCAAATTCACTTCCGAAATTGTAAGCAATCAATTTCCTGTTTAGGAGTACATTAATTTTGTTACAGTACATGACCCAGCTTGTACTACACCTTCAGGTTTTCGAGAATCTAATTCTATTCCAGTATGGACAAGAGGTGGAAAATATCTATTAACACCTAATCAATATATGGATGTTATTGAGGCATTTAAACCAGATATGTATGTTGCATTATGCGATGGAGACACTAATAACCATAGTAGTAGGAAAAGAGTATCGAAAGCAGTACAACATAGTAAAACATTCTTTGAGCAATGTTTTATTAAGCATTCTTTATCAAAAGTATTAAAATCCTCAGAGATATTAGGTGCTATTGAAGGTGGTTATGATAAACAAGCCAGAACATTGTCAATAAATTATTTAAAAGATAAACCTTTATTGGGATATGTGATAGATGGATTGCATAACAATGGGCCAGATGTAAAGCATATACCATTGGAACAAATCAAAGAAATTGTAGAACATTCAATTGTAAGTAAGAAATTTCTTACAACTGTACAGAGTGTTTTATCATTGACCATACTTGTAGAACCTTTTACCTGCTGAAAAGCTGAAAGTATCAATGGGATGTTGGAATCCCCTTACAGTATTAAACCTAGTTGAATTAGGGGTGGATATGTTTGATACATCGTATCCGTACGTAATTACCGAGAGTTTAGAAGCTTTAACCTTTCTATGTGATCACAATAGCTGTAATAATCTAGGTCACGCGATATCGTTAACAGATGAAAGGTAATTTAGGGCCCGGTTCACACGTACATTTTTCTGCCGCGCGGCAGCTGCAATTACGGTTCGAGATACTAAAAATTGATGGAATTTTAATTTTTCTTAATTAAACTTCAATTAAATTCAAATTTTAAACAACTTGTTGTTTCAATACATTGTATTATATATATATTTTGATCGCGATTTTAGGGCCTCGCGGTTGCCGCAGAAAAACGCTCGTGTGTACCAGGCTTAAATTTGAATTTCTAATTATTCTTTCGTTTTAACGATGATTGTGTTATGGCAGATATGCAAGTGATTTCTCTCCAATATGCTCCAACTGTGAATGCCTTACATGTAAAAATCATACCAAAGCGTATATACATCACCTGTGCAATACCAAAGAAATGCTTTGCACAGTTTTGTTAATGATGTAAGTTCTAGTCTCGTAACGCTACCGCGAATAACGTGTTAATATTATATTACGGATATATCGTTTTCTTTTCAGACACAACGTACATCAGTATCTCGAATTCTTTAAACTTATTCGGGAATTTATAAAAAGCGATAAGCTTAATGATTTAAAAAGAAGAATTAATTTAAAATTTAAGGAAGATAGCAGCAGTCAAGAAGATAAACTTACAGATACATACGGCGCATAGTTAACAAGTACTTAACGCGATTTTTAACAAATACCGGTGTATTTATTATTAAATTATTTTCACATTCTTTAATAAGGGTATAATATAATTCTAGTACTATAAATTCGACAATATAATAATTATTCCGGTAAAAAATTAGGGTCTAGATAATTGTAAGAGGAGTTACTGAAACTTTGTGGAAAGTAATCTAAATCGTAACTTCTAGCATACTGCGGTGGTTTTACAGGAATTAATCTATGTAACGTATCATGTACTGGTTTTTCAATTTCTAATTGTGTTACTGCACAATCGCCGCATAAATCGATTCCATCTTGGCATTCTGTGCAATGCCACCTTGTACCTGTTAATGGATCTTCTCCACATATTATACACTGTAAAGAGACCAACTATTAAACTTGTAAGTTCTTTCAATGGAGTTTTGAAACCTGATTTATGCACCTTGAATCCAACATGCTTATACGTAGGGGATAAATGTTCCTCTTTTTCAGCTTTCACTTGCCTCAACAATTCTATGTGTCTTAATTCAGGATTATCATCAATAATGCTATTTCCAGCATCATCTTCCTATACGCATAAATTAAACATAAATAACGCAAATTAAACTTGTGTACAGTTATGAGATTAAAATAATATATACAGATTCCTCCGTAATCAGTTGTTCTTTGCTATCATCGGGCATTGTAAAAGACATGTCTTGGTGGGGGAAAAATGTAGACCGTCTAAACAACGAATAGTTATTCCTTTGATGCCTATGACTCATTCCTTTTTTAGCATCTAGCTTCATTTTGGGACCCCGGCCGGGTATAGGTAAGCCAGCTCTTAACAATTTAATGAAGTACTTTTGCACCCTACTAGACACCTGTTTTGGAGTTCTGTTGCCTAAGCCAAAACATTAAATATGACTATAAATTTAAGTATAAAAAAGTTGAATAATGTACCTAAGGCATTGGCTATTTTGGTCCATCTTCTCATTTCTACCTCCTCTGGTGGATACTCTATTAGGAGTTCCTCTAATCTTCTCTGTTCCTCTATTGTCCATAATTGATTGAAGGTCTCTGGTTTACTCTCATCAAAGGCACGTCCTCTTACCAAAATCTAAATGCATTAAAGTTAATATACACACCAAATACAGTTAAAATGTAATATACCTTTCCGTTTTCTTGTTCAGCCTTTGTTGGCACATGAGGTAATATATGGCCATGCCTTGTTTGGGGTCTCATGCGCATATCGGGTGTAGTTATGTTATACTGTGACCAATCAATGTAAGGAATTTCCGCAATCTTTTGCGGTCCCGGTAATTCTGGCAGCTCGCTGTTTTGTATCTGAGCCACGAATGATATTGGATCTCTCAACGCTTTAGAACGAATCGACAGAAGCTTGTCTAAATCTTCTATGGCCTGAACTCGTTGCGCTTCGAGGATAACGATTGTTTTTAAAAGAGTAGTATAATCTTTGTTTCCTTTTAGCGCCAAATGATCCGACTCGAAGTAAAATTCACTTGGCTCCTCGTCTTCGCATTTTTTTTCATCATCTGCCATCGCTAATCAGCGTTTAGCATACTCCACAGGTTATACGCGTGTTGAACGTAACACGTTAACCTTAATTATACGTCAAACAAGACGATAAATACTTGTGACAACACATTAAATAAAATCTACGCATACCTATTTGATTTAATTATTACTGTGATTTCAGTGCATCCTGAATTCGATTTTAAATGCAAACGATTGATTGCCAGAAGTCGCGGGAATATTTTTACGATATTTTAAAACGCATGCTCCGTGCTTTCGAGGAAGTGGCACGTGTTACAGGCAACGTTACTTCAAACATATTCCCGATATACATGATAAAAGCGAAGTTACGTATGTTGTGTACTTGACCTCGCTCAAATTTTTGCAACTGTTATTTCAACTCGATTTCACCACTCTCTGATTTGTATTATATAAAAACAAATGTTGAAAGGATAAATATATGTAAGCGATGTGCGAAAATCAATCTCAATCATCATTCGACATTACGTACAAATAACGTGTTGCAACTTTGGGATATAAAATTGGCATATAAAATCACGAAACTGTGAAACTTTCCTTTCCGCGTGGAGATAATCGTTTCGTTTCAAGCAAACAATATTTGTACACGTGCAACAATTATGTATACACGATACGATTACTGCGTTCGTTTTAAAATGCGCGAAAGCGTTTTCGATAAAACGCATTCCATGAGATCTAACGCGTATAATCGCCTTATAATATTGCGAAATTTAATTATACCGATGAGAGAACAAGGAAATAAGAAGCGCATAGAAAACCGTGAATCGACGAGATATATCGCTTCTTCGCGACACATTACCATTATTCAACGAAGGTCGAGTGAAATTCGAATTTATCTTATCGAATGTACCTCTTTGTATGAAAAAAAACCTATATAATACAGTGCGAAAAGTGTAACTAATTACCGAAAGATGACGCACACGCACCCGTCTTTACCGAGATACCCACAAATTCGTAATTTTTGTGTAAACAGTTCTTTGAATGCTTATATTAATCTCGCGTCAGTTAGTCATAGGTCGCAAGAGGAGCATACCGAGTCCGCGCTAACTCATCGCGAGTACGAAACATGCTAGCTTCTATTGAAAACATTTCTATGTGTTCCCATGCTGAGCGTATAATTTACAAGCTCCCATAAATTCGTCATAGGCCCGATGGCTCGGCTACTGATCGTCAAAGATAATCGGTACCGCGGCGGAATGGCATGGAGTACTCTTATCAAGGGAACCATCGTGCGGCTTGTAAAAATAAGTGACTAGCTGACCCGTTAACACTTCAGTCTCGTTGTGGACATCTTCCGATAACGTCACACTGTCTTCGATCCGGCTCTAAGGCACGAGGAAGCCGATTCGTGTATTCGTTACGCGGATTTAACGCAGAGCCGATCGAAGGCGGTCTAGAAATCGGGCGTGCGGTCTCGCGCGATGCATCTTTAAATTCAAAAAGACAAAGTAGCTCGCTGCAGTGCTGGTGAATTGGATAATTCGTTGTAATCGGTTCTCGTTAAGAGTTTTTGTCAAACAGCGTGCAAAATGGGACAAGACGAGGAAAGCGGAAATGGCAAAATTGCACTGAAACGAGAGCTAGGCCTTTTCAGCGCAGTGAGCATCATCTTGGCTGTTATGATTGGTATGGAAGTAGCACGAAATCGTGACAGATTAGAATTGACATCGCGCAACGCTATGTTTTAAACTTTCGTTTGATGTTTTCCATCTAATCGGAACTATTCAATACCGAATCTCTTCATTCAATACCACAAAACGCGTCTATTATACGGAGTTAGCCGACGTCAATTTGTTTGTCTTCTTCTTTTTCTTTCCTTCTTTTCTATGTCATTTATACTTTACACGACCCAGCGGTATAAAGTGACAGTTTAATCAATTTTATTCGATTTATTAATCAATTCGATGGATAATTGCCAAAGGTGACGAACACGTTATGCTTTATCAGCATTGTTCCACTTTAGTGCGCTTACATAATGAAATTTTAATCCTTTCGTAATATAAAATACTTGAACAATTAACTATAACGTAGATACAGCGGTTTATTAATTACTTGCAATCTAGTATTAAATCTTTTACGCGATATATCTCCCCACGCGAGAATCTTTTTTTGTTAAAAATTGTAACATTTTCGCCGTTACGGTTGTATTCTTGTTGCTATAAAAAGGTCTTTGGATTATCCGATCGTATTTACCAATATTCGAGTACGCACGGTATAAGTAACGTTCAATGACGCAAAACAAATATTTAATAAGTTCAACATACGTGTGGCGCGAACGTAATTATATTTGGTTTAACATACATATTACTACAAGTAAAAGTATTGCCGCATTCGCGCAGATAATAATAATTGAATATCTGCATTGTTATAAGTCCGTTTCACGGACGATAACACAAGTCGCTGCCGAAATTCAATTATCCGCGTACTGCTGCGAACAGTGTAACACCCTCGTGACGTTATCCGAAGATATTCCATTCCTTTCTTCTGTCAATGCTTGATACGATCGATATAATATGATGAAATGTTCTGTGTACGCACTATACTCCCCAAGTTACACATTGAAAATAGATAACGCGTCGTTGTAAATTGTATTTATCTTCGGTTTAAGTGGTATTAATGCAGTAATTAATAACAAACAGCGGTTAAGATGTTCGAAGAACTACAAGAGCTCAATAGAAATCAGAGGAACGCCTGACAGAATCTGAGCATCGTATTTAAGAATTGTTAACTCTAATTGCATGATTGTGTCGATCTGAATAAGCTTCGGCTTTATACTAATAACGATACAGCTTATTATCTTTGATAGCGATTCAATGCCCGCTACTTTCTTACAGCGTTTGCTCTAACGGTATAGGGTTGCTTTTTAACAGCCATTCAATCATTCGTCGCTCACATTGGATTTGTTAAATCTCATTCAACGGTTAAAATAATATTTCCAGCCACGTTACCGAGCCGTAAACATTTGTACGTTCGTTTAGCTTGATAAATTAGATAAGTAAACGTTGCTCCGAAAAAATATTTCGAACACATTATACGATTCGAACACCTGTAAAGTCCATTTATAGAACTATAGAATAAACAGAGTAGTAATCTGATATTTTGAGATCCATAAATCAAGTGCGTACTTCAATCAAGATATTTTATCTGAGACATTGTGACACAATCGGATGAAGCTTTTCAAACGATGTCTCGATCACCCTGGTACATACATATAATCCAACCAATCTAGTTCCAACGAGATTATTGAAAATCGGGGGCAAGTGCGTACACACGTTGAATCCAATCCCTTTTAATTTAATCCCTTCTGTCTTTGAAGGACCAATCATATATTATACCTTTGCGTAAAAAAAAAACTTGACGTAACATTTCGGCAATTATGCGCAAAGCTTTAACACGATTTACGAATGAGAAGGGTTAATCAAGGTTAATCGCTGACCCACGCGCTCAAGTATTACGAGCCAGCCTCCTTAAGTATATCTAGTCGATTTTAATCAAACTTTGCAGATCGACGAATCTATTATGCTCAGACTTTTATCTGCCACTGTGACGCGACTTTTATCACCAAGATTTTATCATTAACAATTTACGGCAGGTGGTACACACATTTACATCGTCGAAGTAATTTAAGTTGCGATAGTTACGAGTAACTTATATCTTAAGGAAGCGATAAAGAAGAAAGTATTTTTCCGAGCCCATTAAAATTATTGGATATGGATCGAAATTGAATTTTTAAATTTGAGAAACTCGAATTCGAAACTCTCGAAACTCTTGAATGCTTATTTTTTTCTCTCTTGTTCCCAAGGAGTATTTATTTTGTCAGAGATTGAAATCTTAATAAATTTTGATTAGAAATTAAATCATTTATCGAATATGATTAAATAACACTTAAGTAAACGAATAAGCGAAAATGCTTCGCGAAATAATTATTTCTAGCACATCCAATGTAGTGAAAATGTATGGGAATGTAAAGAATCCAATTGCAGAAATAATAGTCATTTTTTTAGCCTGTGAAAATTAAATTTTTGCATTTCATGTTTCTTCAATAGGTATACAAGAATTGTTGAACTCGTACTAATTAAAATGGGTTTAAAATCTAAACCCAAAATGAATTGGATCGTTAGACAAGTAAATTAAAACTGTAACAATATTTTCCTTAATGTGCACAAATTATTATTTACCTAAGCTTCGAGAATTTCGAATCATAAAAGTAGCACGAAGCGACGCGAAACCTTCTAAGTTTCGGGAAGTATCGAGGTTTAGAGTATTCCACGCCTGGAGATTACCTCCTAACTTGTGTACTTCTATTTTTGTATACTTCCTTTTTTTTCGACTCGCATGACTATGCTTGCTGAATTATCCAAGACGTCAAATAAACCGATAAAAGTTACAGCGATAAGGATTCGTTTTATTTCTCTTTCGTAAACATTATTCACGTAAACGATACTAAACTAACTATCATTTTAATCAATGAATTATTCTTCTTTTAAGGTTCTGGAATCTTCGTGTCCCCCACCAGCGCTCTCGTAAGATCAGGATCCGTAGGATTTTGTCTAATAGTCTGGATTAGTTGCGGCGTGCTATCTTTACTGGGTGCTCTCGCGTTTGCCGAGTTAAGCACCGTGGTACCACGATCCGGAGCCGAATATATATACTTCATGGAAGCTTTCTCCCCTTTGCATCACTACGCCGGCCAGATACCAGCCTTCATATGTTCTTGGGTTTACGTGATGCTTCTACGTCCGGCGGAAGTGGCGGTGGTTACGTTGACATTCGCTGAATACAGCGTGCAACCATTTTACGGGTACATAGGCCACCTTCCCGAGGAGTCTATGTTCAAATTGAAGAAGATCATAGCCATCCTAGCTCTCGGCCTTATCACGTTTATCAATTTGACCAGCGTGAAATTATACGTGAAAGTTCAGAATATATTTACGGTATGCAAGGTGGTCGCGTGCATTTTCGTAATCGGGGGTGGAGTATGGTGGTTGTGGACAGGTCACACGGAATTATTGAATAATCCTTTTCACGGCACTACCACTTCTCCCGGTAACGTGGCATTGGCCTTCTATAGTGGCTTATGGGCTTACGACGGATGGACTTCCGCAGCGGTCGTTACCGAAGAGATCCAGAAACCGGAAGTGAATATTCTTAAGAGTATTCTAATCGCGGTACCTCTGATTACCGTTTTATACGTTGCAATGAATCTAATGTATATGGCTGCGTTAACGATACCGGAAATGGTCAGCGCACCAGCCGTGGCGGTCTTTTGGGCGGAAAGAGTTTTACCCCCCTGGCTAGGTTTCGTGATACCTTTAGGTGTCGCATTATCTACTTTCGGATGCAGCCTTAGCATTCAATTCGGTGTGTCCAGACTCTGTTACGTAGCCGGAAGCGAAGGCCACGTACCCAGAGTGTTTAGTTTCGTACACATAAAAAATATGACTCCAACCGCGGCAGTAGCGTTCCAAGGATTGCTGGCGTTGATTTGCTTACTTCTAGGAAACATAATCGCGCTTATCGAGTTTGCGAGTTTCTTGACATGGGTATTCTACGGTCTTGCGATGATAGCATTGATAATCATGCGGCGAACAAAACCAGATGCACCAAGGCCGTACGCAGTACCGATTTTAATTCCTTGGCTGATATTAGGTGTTTCTATTTTCTTAGCCGTAACGCCGATACTACACGAACCAACACCTAAATACCTGTTTGCGTTGATATTTATTTGTTGCGGTATCGGTATCTATCATATGTACGTGTACAAGAAAGTTAGAAGTACTTTGGCGGGTAAGTTATTAAATCTCTTTTTTTTTTTATATGAAATGTTACTTTATTTTGTTACAATACGCGCGTATATTATAAATTGTTATTTTCATTTCCAGCGAGACTCACGTACCTGATCCAAGCATTGTGTCTAGTTGTTGCACCAGATAAAGAAGACTGACGCGAACCGACATTTCATTTTACATTTAATTGTATATGACGAAAGACCATTTACGTTATATTATCCAGTTTAGGTTGAAATACGTTTAACGACTTAGTGAGATTTTTCTTAAATATCATCATTATTAAAGACATAAATTAAAAGACACGCACGACGTATAATGTAATGTCCAATAACATTTTTATTCATTTTACATCTTTAAGTAGAAAAATTCCATGTATAACAATATTTTTATATTTGTGCAGTATTGTAAAATATTTGATAATATTCCCATAAAGATATAATAAATATCGATTATAGTATGTAGAGTTTAACATACAGGAAGGGTAAAATACAGTTGTTAAATGTCAGATATTTATTATATCTTTACATAAGTGTACTATAAATATCATAATATTCTAGTATCAAAATTCTACAACTGATATTTTCGAATATTATGGTAACAATAAATATTATTAATGTCAATTATAGTTCTACGAATTTAATCATTACTAACACGATGTAAAGTACTAGAAAATATATAAAAATTTTATAAAACACCAAAGATCAATATACTTTGGCATGTGTTCATTGTCAAGTTGTACTACACTTCGACTATAGAGTGTACACTATTGGACAATTATTCGTTTACTAGAACTGTAAGACACCTGTGTAAGGCCTCTTAAAATTACTGTGGAAGTTTAATGCTAGAAAAACTCTGTGTACTTATTATGTTAAGGAATCTTATATATATCACTTTGTTTTATATAAATCAATAGAATAAAAAATACACAGTGGAACATGTACAATACATTAATTACATCTTTAACAAACTTTATCGTATAACAATTCTTTATGTTGGAACAATTTGAACAAGCACAGTACACGTGTACCATATTAATATATAAACTTCAAATTCATAACAAGAGCCATTATTGAGATGCACCACATTTCTGACAAGTTTGCCTTTCACTGGAACATTAGTTTAATGCTTTAAATATCCGATGAAATATTACAAGCATTGTTTACCTAGCTATATGCTACTGTACTTATTATTTACCTCAGTATTTGATGCAACTTTTTTCTAAGTTCATTGCACAATGCAGTTTCTGCTGCAAGTGCAGCATCCCTTTCTCTTAATTGCTGTCTCAAATCATATATAGTATCCTCTAATGCTTCAAAAATTGCCTGAAAAAATGGATGATCTATTTATTAATTTTATTTGTTCAGGGATTTCCAAGAACTATGGAGAGGAGACTTGCCCTAGATTCTTCTGCAGTATCGGATAAAGTAGGTGGTTGACTTAAACAGAAAAATTCCCTAACACATACAGTCTCCATAAGATGAGAACTGCTTAATATTCCATTAACAAATGATTGCAGACCTCGTAACCTTCCCTCTAGAAAGCTTGGAGCAAAATTATCACCAAGCCATTTTTTCCTTGGTAAACTTAAGTGTGAAATTGAAAGCTTTTGCCTTTTCAATTGAGATAATAAACGAACGAAATCAGTGTACCTTCTAAATATATACCAACACATCCCATTCTTTAATTGCACTCTTAACTTGTACACCTGAAAGGCAACATATGCATTGCTATATATGCAAAGATTTATATGTAATTGCAGAGGAAAATATTTGTAGTTTTACTGACTGTAAACCTAGCTCTCTCTTCCATAACTTCATATCCAAGAATTGGTATTCTTAGACCATTGCTAATCAGCGAGGGATGTATAGCATCTGAATTTGTATTATCATTATGATTATCATTTGTATTATCATGATTGTCAGGATAGTCAAATCGTTGTATTATTGTTGCGGATTCAAATGAATTTGAATGACCAGATTCATCAGAGTCCGGACTATCGAGTACTCTCATAGAACTTGACTGAGAACCCCTTGCCTCGTTAATTGCAAGAGTAAGTTCACTAATACATTCCACACCAGACTCTGACGTGGACATTTTACCACCAATAAATTAAACGAAACCATGCATACTTAAAAAAAATTGAAATCAAATTATTATAAAAATATACGATCAAATAACGTTCATTGCGGACTACACGACAAATAATATATATATTTTATATTATCCGATTTGCATTAAAAAATTATATAAAAAGGATCAACGCTAAATCATGCTGATATGCATAAAAAAATAATTAATTACAAAAGTAATTAATGTGTGGATACAATCAAAAACGAACAAGAGGATATGAGAAAAGTAAAGTTAGTAATATCTCGTATTAATTTAATATCACGATAACGTGCCAAATGTGAAAAATCAAACTTAGGATTTTGACATTAACATAAACACTACTTGTCAACTACAAGAGAACACTAACCTCAATAGAAATAAATAAGTGCACTGTACTGTGTTACAACTTTTCTCTACCTACACTAAGTTTACGATGTAGAATCATAATTTATAAATCTTATATTCCACTACAACGTCACATATCTTTATGAGCGTGAGTTTATTTAACGAACGGAAAAGTGCGAAGTTGACATGACATATTGAGAATTTGCAAATACACACTCTCCGTGAAATTGGAGTAACATAGATGGTGAACTAAAATGGTAACACTGATATGCATCGGAATATCTAATTTACCGCGAACCGGCAGACGTTTCAAATTCTGATACTTAACTTCAGGTAGAAACGAAATACTTCTTATTGTGCTTACAATTTAAATTGTATTCGATTCTATCAGGATAATTTTAATGTTTCTTAACTTCGGTGTAAGATTTGGAAGTAAGTTGTTTAAACTTTGGCTCGTCTAAAGTTGCTGGCATATTAAATGTCGGTTCACGAGTTCGCATTCTGTCAAAACTATATATGCAATTGAGTACGTCCTCTATAAACTTTATATACGTAGCAATGCGTGGACTTTTGCTACGTGACACTTCTCAGATAAATAGGTTATATATTTCGATGAATTTTATAGAAAAAAAGTAATATTTTTAAAATGAGTGAAAAAAATACTAACACTGCTTTAGTTCGAAGGGTTAATAAATTGCTCGAATCAAGAGTAGAGCATGACAAGGTATTTGTCTTGTACTTCGTTGTAATTGTTATCAATTGCAGTCTTGTTAATAGTAAATTATTTCAGTTAAATTGCTTTTTCTTTTCCTAGGATACATTGGAAGCGTTAAAAGAATTGTCTACTTTCTTTACGGAAAATACATTGAATTCTCGCCGAAATTTGCGCAGTAAAATTGAAAGAAGAAGCCTCGCGATAAACGAGGAATTTCTATCAGCTTTTAGACAAGTTAAATCGTCTCTAGATGACATATATCAAGACGTTTTAGCTATGAATAATACGGTTCAGTGTATGACAAATCGTTTGCAAGTTACAAAAACTCAAACATCACAACTCATTGATCAAACTGCAAAACTTCAAAATAAAAGGTACACCTATAATAGTTCCCGGTTGAAGTTGCCTAAAGTCAATCTATGTTTTGTCGAAAATATATCAAAATTGAATTGAAACTTTCAGCCAGACCTTATCTATGCAACAGGAAGTTGCAAATGCATTTATTAGAAATTTCCAATTGACTCCAGCTGAGCAAACTATTTTACATGGTTCTACCAGAGAATCACCCATTACAGAAGACTTTTTTTTTGTAGTTAATCGTGTTCAGGTATAGCAGTTGAACAAATATATCTGAATTAAAGATGAATCGATAATATTGAATGTATAAAATTATAGGAGATTCATGGCAGTTGTAGAGTATTAATGCAATCAGGATACCAAACACTAGGACTAGATATTATGCAAAGAATGACATTGTTGCAAGAGGCTGCTCTTGAAAGGCTATATAGGTGGACCCAGAATCAGTGTAAATATATTGAAAATGAACGTTTAGCCCCACTGCTAATTAAAGCAATGAATAAATTACAAGACAGGCCAGTTTTATTCAAGTATGTATCTGAAGCCTAACAAACATGGCACAGCATGAACTCTGATTATTAGGAGTGTGTGAGATCCCGAAAATATCCGGAAATCTTGAGAATTTTTGGGATCTCAAAAAGATCGTGATTTGGAGAAAAATTTCTTGATCTCATCTCGATTTTATATTTTCGGATTCTACTTCATCTCAAAAAATCATGCAAGTATTGAGCAAAATGAATATCAAAATAGGCTTCGAATTGTTAAGGTTTCCGGAAGTATCGAGAGTTCTGCAAATGCCGGAAATTCTGGATATTTTCGAGAATCTTGTAACTATCAAGAACCCCAAATATTTTCTGGAATCCTCAAACTTTCGGGATTCCATCCCGATCTCGAGAAAAATACGCGTCCCGATTGGGATTCTGCACATCCCTAATGTTTATAGATAGACCTATATTCAGTTGTACATTTTTTAGATATATCTTAGATGAATACTGTGCAGCCAGAAGAACTGCTTTAGTGGGGTCTTTTATAGATGCATTAACATTAGGAGAAGGATACAGTAGTACACCTAATCCTATTGAAATGCACGCAAACGATCCCAAGAGGTACATTGGTGATATGCTTGCCTGGCTTCATCAAGCTATTCCTGTTGAAAAGGAAAATATTCTTACTTTAGTGAAGGGCTGTGATAAAGCTGGTAAGAATCGAACGATTGGCCCTTTATCTATAGCTTTTTCAGTTTTCATTATATCTTTTAGATGTATCAGACCAGGTTAAACAATCTTTAAGTAACATCACAGAAGGACTCTGCCATCCTCTGAAGTCAAGAATAGAACACATTGCATCTATGGATGCACCAGCAACAGTATTATATTCTGTTACGACTCTTCTTAGATTTTATCAAGCAATAATTCAGCAAGTTATACCAGATAGTACCTTAGATTCAACGTTGACGGATTTATTAATGCTAAGCGAAAAAAGTTTTCTCAGTAGACTTCAAAAAGAGACGCGTATTGCACTCGGCGAACGCGCGGAACCTCCCGGAAATGATTTAGTACCTGCTCCATCTGTTTCCAGACTATTGACACTTCTCAATGAGATCCTTTCCGTAGCAAGTATCGCGGAAGATAGAGAGAAAGACATGCTACAGGTTTGTATTATAACAGTACATATTTAGTTATTTTAAAGAATTAAAATTTTGATTAAGTTTATCTATGTTTATCAAATGATTTGCAGATAGTATCATGCATTATTGATCCACTTCTGCAAGAAGTTAATGAAACAGCATCAAGGTTACCTACAGTGGACATGGCTGTTTATCTGCTAAATTGTATGCATCAAATACAGTCTACTTTAGCCTTGTATGAATACATGGATCAAAGATTAGAAAGATTGCAGGTACTTGATTAATTTGAATTTATACATTTTCTTTTGCATTTTGTTACTGATAAAGTATGCTTTTTAGGCACAATCTGATGCACAAATTGATACTCTTACATCAGAACAAGCCAGTTCATTGGTGGCACACTTGAATCTTAGTTCAATTTACACTATTTTACAAGGTCATGAACAAGGTCCATTATCTTCCATTCCTGGGATGGATCCCTTAAGTGTAAAGGAATTTACAGTATGTTATTATTACCCTATTATTTAACGAAATATATGCATAAACTTCATTTGATGTTTTTAATGTTTTTTTTTTTTTTTTTTTTTTTTTTTTAGAACAAACTTGAGGCATTTTTGGTAATGCCAGATGTATTATTATTGCCTCAAATAAGTTTGCTGCAAAGCAGCAACCATCGTTCCATAACTCAAAAACGTTCATTTGAGGTAATTGGAGCTATTTACAAACAGTTATACGAAGCCTGCCACGATCCAAAAAATCTATATCAAAATCCTAGTAGTTTATTTACTAGAACTCCTGAGGATCTTCTGCGGACATTAATTACAGTTTAAATGCACATCGAAAGAAAGAAAGAAGACTTTCCAACCATAATTACATAAAAAAAGATTAAATATGTACATAATACACAGCTGTAAAATAATTTTTAATAAATTTACTAACTTATGTATGTTTGCACATTTCTCTACCAAGCATTTCCCATTAAGTAAACGATTAAGAAAAAAAAAAAAGACCAAGAAGTTAATTCGGCAAGGTTAAGTCCTATTCTCCTCGATTGCAATTTTTATTCTTTGTAGTGTAAGTTTCCACAGCGTATGCTAATTTCACGGTTCTATCGGAATCGGCCAATGAATAAACGCTGCTTTACCGAGGTGACGTAAAAGTGACATCGTGGACGCACCTTTAGCGATGGCAGTGGAGAGTATAGTGCGCGCGCCTTTGGGCCACGATTGGCCCGGCACTTTCCGTCAGTCTTCAGTCTGGTGCGGTGGAATGCGCTCGTGCCTGCGTTTTGTTCGCGAGCCGCGCGTCTTTCATTCATATTTCTCTGTGGTAGTAACTTTGTATTGCTTGCTATCCAAAGGAATTAACATTGGAAACGTCTCGCGGAAAGGACTGAGCACGCGTGCTAATATATGAAATGTAGACACTTCCAGCCAGCTCGGTAGTGCAAGGTACATTATTCGTGTAAACACAATGGACTTCGTCTCATTCCATGCACAAAGGACGGATAGAAAGCAGTGAGTGAGTGAGTGGAGTATAGTGTCCAAGATGGCGGAATCAAGCTATTATCAGGTGAGTCGCAGGTCCATCCACGCTCTCTTTACGAACTGGTGCGCGTTGGTCGCCGCCCGACCGATCATTCCAGCCGCCATAATAAGAGATCGCTTTGGGCGTAATTCAGCCACTTTGCATACTGCTCCTTTCTTCTTCTCGCGATCTTACGCCGACAACGCGCTCGCACTTGCTTCGACCTCGAAGAATGTTCCCCGAAGACGTTCGATGGTCAATGATTTCTTCGTTAGATCGTCGCTATTAACGTCTTCAACCCGGTCTACGTTCAACGAGGCGTGACGAACTGTACACACTTGATATATCCGTTCAATTCGGTTAATGTACTCCGTAGAACCTTGCATACAGTGCCTGGTAGCACCTGTTTCTGTCGACAAGTGGTATTTCCTGACATTACGGGCATAGGTGTACAGTCCGAGGCACATTTGTCAAAGCGTAGACAAGTAACGGCTGAGAATCATTCTGACAGGAGCGTGATCGTATGGTAACTCCCTTGCAGCGCGGACAGCGCTGGCTTAACGCATCGTCACGATCAAATCCCTCCATCAGTGATTACCGGTTCGTTTTTTTTCAACTTTCGTATCCAATTCGAATTTTTCTTTAACAAAGAGTTCGCTATGTTTGAATTACCTTTTCCGGCTTCCATTGTCCGTTAAATATTCAGCGAAGCGTAATACACGTTTCGCCGTGTTTTCAAAGAATTTTGGCATGTTTACCGTGGCGGATGAACCAAATGCAAGAAATCATTTTGCTCGATCTAACGGGCTGGATTTCGAGATGCATTTGTGCAATCATAATCATTACCGTACGTGTTGACTATCTAAGTATGCTAGATATATAGCTCTGTCGCAATTTGCTAACAGATGCTTTACGTTGTGCGTAACCCAAAAATAAAATGGTATACGCTGGTCCGCGCGCGGTGCTATACTAATCCCGAGTTCTATTTTCTTGTAGCGATTAATCATAACGGCATAAATGGCTATCATTAGAATTCTTGAAGGGCGGAACATTTCCATTAACGATTTCGCCGCTACCGATGTTGCAATCGGTCAATTAAAAGCCATTTTTACTCTACGAACATATTAAACACAGGCTTGTAAAAAAGTTTACTGATTTCTTAACAGTGACAGTTTGATCTATTATATATTAACTACATGTCGATGGAGCCATAAATATTGTGGTTTAGGAGTGATTTTTACGATGTCCTTGTTATATTAATTCTCGCGACGATTGTTGACCTCTCGGGATTATTATGCATGGCACACATATTACGGAATGCATGAAAATAGCTCATGCGTCAGTGTGTCAAACGCACACAGTGAAGATGCACGCGTTTGCTTGGGGTTCGTTGCTTCTTTAAATCGTTCCACCCATCGTGCGCTCCGATTTCGTTTCGCTCGCAAACACTTTACGGCCCATTACGAGAACTATCATCATGTCTAACACTCGAGTTACAAAGTTTCCTATATTACGGGCAGAAGACCTTGAAACACCATGTACCAATCGGATTAGATTTCGGATGGCAATTTGTTCCAAGTCTTTCTTTCCCGCCACCCCTGCCTAGCTCTGCCAAGCAAAATAACATTAATTACATCGAACATCGGCAGGAATTTTAAACAGAGATTCGAAAGAATGCAAATAGCACGCGTGTAAATTATTCGAACCCCCTTTAGATTGTTCGAATCAACGATGGCAAGGATAACACCCTGGTCGAATTTATCTTTAATAGCAATCGTGCACCGTCCCCAAGTGGAATGCATAAACATACACTATTTCTGGAATACACTGTCGCCAAAGTTCCGAACTTAAGCAACTTGTAGGTGTATTAGCCTCGTGTACCAACACGGCTACGAGAATAGGATATTCTTGACTCATATCGTTTGCAGAAAAGATTACGAAGCTATTTGTCGCTCCGATTTTACGCCATTGCTTCTAAATCGTATATATAACTCAATGAACAATTTAGTATAATTAGATATCTACGGCAAAGTAAACGTTGCTAGTCCCACTCGGGGAAGTCTCAATGCTTTCGTTACAGGGAATGGCTGTTATCGCGGTGCAGGTGATAAGAGATAAAGCATCGGCGAAGCGTTTAATCAGTCCGTAGAAATCCTCAAATCCGTACAAACGCGGCGCTACAGAAAGACTACTTTGTTCCCGTGCAACTGCATTAGGAATCACATAAGGTTATGGGGGATTGAACAAGTAGCGACACCGTGGCGGGAAAACGACGAACGGGTGAAGTTGCATTCGCGAAGATCGTCACAATGATAAAAACGTTCACGTAAAGTCACGGTTTTCCGCAACAGGTGGTTGAAGAGCCTACATTCTAACCGAACTTGTTACCAACGCGAGGAGATATAAATTAATCTCACTAAATCGTATTTATTCGATTTGCCAATTACGCGGAGGCATTAAAAAACAGTACATTATCTTTAATGAATTCTTTATGAATCGAGAAGTGTTAATAAGGTGCGACCTCAGTGAATGCGAGTGTAATGTCGATGAAAATTGGTTACGATTTCAAGTTGAATAATGTCGATACATTATTGACAAATACTGACGTGTTATTTATAAGGTGGAATAGGGAAGTTGTACGATGTCGTTTATTTCCGTTAACAACGAGGGAAAGAAGCCGAATACGTGCCGGTGTTTGCCGGTAACAAAGCCCCGTAAATCCAAATATTTTTGGAGCTGCGTTACGCCATGCGCGGTACGTTTTTAGTTTCACTCATCACTGATAAACCAAACAATTTTATCGTAGACGCATCGAACATCGTGTGTCAACATATGCTTCTAAATAATATTGAACACAAAAGAATATGATACTTTACTTTTGGCTTGTTTAATAAACATATTAATGATTCGGAGGAAGAGATATAGATATATGTGTGGTTTTGAGACAGCGACGGTCGGTGGCTCCGGTAAATTAATCGAATGCGTTTATCAGGGTCAAATTGCGGGCTGAATAATTTAAATATAGGTTCGATGATCAATTAGTGGCCCGTTAGTGGGCATATAAGATACTGATATCGCGAACGATACTTATTTTAAGATCGATATTTCCCGTTGGCCGAGTGCGAGGTTATAACTGTGGTTCAATGAGTAGACAGAGCGGTGAGCACATCCGCCGCGCCAGACAATTTCCGGTGATGCGAATAGGTGTATTATATTTCGCGATGTTTTTCTCCGCAAATTCACAAGCCATCGTTCTTCTTTGACGTTCCCGGAAAAATGCAAATGTCACTGCCAGGATTATCATGGCGCGGAAATAGATGCGAACGTAGGACGAGGCGGAAATAGGCGCCCATTAGCGGGACAGTGTTAAAGGAGATGGAAATTGATCCACGTGAAACTGTGCAATAATTTGTTATTTAGTATTTTGGGTAAAAAATAGCAACGTTAAACTTATCGGTCTTAAAAACTGCACGTTCTCACGCAAGCGGCAAGTGTGTGCCTTTCACTGTAATCAATGTCTCTTCTCGTTGTTTTTGATAGCTGTACGTTGCAGAAACACATTTGAGTAAAAATTTCAGATAAAATTAGATACGTGTAATTGTTTTACTTATGGGTAGTGACATATATAATAATATAAATAAAAGGAAATTAAATAATAGCATCTGTGCTACATAGTAGAAATTCCGACCAACCATACTCAACCTGCGTCCCGCGGACCACATAAGTTCGTTTCTACACCGAATATCACATTAATTTTTAAAGAAACTGTTGATCAAATTTAGGTTTTGAGTTTTACTTTTCAAATTATTATATTACAATGTATAGCGTACTGTGTTGTAGCCGGCGTAATATTGCAAATGTGATAAGTACATGGACCAAGACAAAAAAGTTGAGTACGTCCGGCTTAGACGGAATATTTACGTCTGTAGAACGTGTAATCTTTGTAACTTATCATCTTTATTAATACCCATATTTCACGATATTATCGAACAAAGTTATCGAAGCGGAGAGGGGGATTATACCGGTGAAATAATCGAATTGGAAATCTGTTCCAGGGCGATTACATCAGCCACCCGGTGTACGAACTGTCGAGCAAGTACGGAGTGGCTAGCAGTGACCAGGTGCCCTTGCCGGCTCGTCTCGATGAGCTCCGGGAGCACATACGCCGAGAAATACGCAAGGTATGTCGAGTTTCGTTTATCCTTCTCTACACCTCTTCCCCGAAGCTCTCTTTTTCGCCGCGCACCGCAATGTACACGGTAGCGCAGCTCACACGAGCACGACCCCTCGCACGGCAAAAGAGTATCCTTTCCTTCGCCCGTCCTCTTTTCGCTCCTCTATATCTTTACTGCTCTCTGTGCATCCTCTCCTCGATTGCATCTCTCCTTTTTCGTCCATCCGAAGGGTGGAACAGAGAAATTCGATATGTGTCAGGCCACCGTCGATCCCGTGGCACGCCTGTTGAAAACCGGCACGATCAACGTGACTAATGGATCCGGACTGGAATTTATAGTTATTTCCAGGAGGGAGAAAAAAAAGAACTCCTCTTTCCCTCTCCCTCTTGTGGGCCAGCAATGAGATAAGAAATTACGGGCCGCGTAAGACCCATGCCATGAGCACTGGCTACTACCTTTTCGACCGGTTGATCGTAAATCAGTATCGAGTCGTTTCGATACTTTGAAACGTACCGAGGTGTCGTCAGGCTGTCTACCTCGGTTTATCACGTGGCGCGATAATTTGAAGGGGAATAGGGAAATTTCAGCGTACTTATATACGTGAAAAGTTTATCATTATAATATAGTTGACCCTCGAAAACCATAAATTTTAATTGAATGTACTGAAACGTTTCTTGAGAATTCGCAACAAGTTCAAAAATATGCACATCCAAACGACGTGTTTAGAAATATCGAGCAAATACAGAAAAAGCTAGGTATATCATGAATACATAAAGTATAATATAAATCGTTTATAAAAAGTTAAAATCGAAACCTATTAAGTTTTGGGGGATTAAAAAGTTATACGCGAATTTTTATGTTCATTCCCGATGTTGTTCAAGGGACAAGTTTATATGTCTAAATGTATGCGGAAAGAGAACATTAACAGGGAACATATAAGGTTTCCATTCAACAGTAGACTATCGTAGTTAAATTTTTGAGTTGCGATTAAATAGTTATACCTACGCGGACTTTTAGTCAACTGTACTTGATTTTGGACTTCAATAAATATAGAAATTATAGAGGGCTACAATAAAAAAGATAACTGACGTACAGTGTACCTGTTCTCCTGTATTGCTGTACAGTTATCTAGTCATATACATACATAGTTTCTTGATTTAATAATCGCTTGGAACTGACTGCACGCGAGCAAAAATACAATTATATCCCGTGATATCGGTGTAATCGTAATTCTTCACTCTGCATTATCTTTGCGTTTACGTAACGTTTTCTCCTTGGAGGTATGCGTTTAAAACGTGCACACACGAGTATCTATCTGTAGACCATGCTAGACAAACCACGTAAAACATTTCGCGAGAGCAGCTGATCGTTTAATTAAATATCTACCATTCGCAAATATTATTCACCGGGTTACTTGCGATTAGAAAATATAGGTCTCGTCGGGCTGGGTAAAAGTTACGGCAGATATAATAGAAGGTAATGGAACGAAAGGATAGCTCCGTGAGATTGAGTATAATTTTACGTCTCATTTACTTCGGGAGAGGTGTGGTTCTGACGTGGACGCGCTCTAACGATTGATAGATCAATAATAACGATTGTGCTCGAACGAATTCCGTGGAGCGAAATTCCGTCTCCCGTGTGGTGTTCGTACTTCATCGAACACGAGGTGGCAGATACGTTTCTGGAACACAAAAGGTTCGCTATAAAACGACGAGGAACGTACGTTGGCTATTTGGTTGCAGGAGCTGAAGATAAAGGCCGGCGCCGAGAAGCTGAGGGAAGTGGCGACCGATCGTAAAGCGCTATCCGAGTTGGCGACCATCGTGAAAAAGTCGAATAGTAAGCTGAGCGAACTGCAGGCCGAGCTTCAGCAACTGGAGAGTCAAATTATATTGACACAGGGCCAGCCACAGTCGCCCCAGCAAAATCACTCGAACGGTCAAGGTAAGGCAAAGAGTCGCACGGCGAACCACAGCAGATACCATCTTTGTATTCGCCTTAACGTTGCATGGCATTGACCGAGAGGATAAGGCAGACTCATGCGCGCCTAAACGGGTTTTATGTAATGCCGCGTGTTAGACTTCGTGCCGATCAATTACTGCTTCGGCGTGGCTGTTTGTAAGCGCGAGTACGCTCAAACCTGGCCATCGATACGATAAACGAGTTCAAGGATTTTTCGGAACGACCGTGTGAAATCGGAATTCGTCGTCGCCGGGGTGTACCAGGGTACCGTTCGTGAAAGTATCGCGGAAAAAGATCCCCTGTAAATCGCGACCATTTGGATCGTTATTATGTAATTATTGTTTAAAGTACATAAGTTAAAGTTGAACTGTAACGATCCGGCTTCACATTTATTTTTATGTTCCCTCGTAAAGCTACTTTGCGATCAATGGCCCCTTTTCGACGTATCAATTAATGTTTCTGCTTATTCACGGTTAACTTATCGATATATCGGAGTAATGGCGAATGTTCCGGTATGTACCCTCCTGCCACGCTAACGACTGCTCTCTCTGTGTCGTTAACGAGCGGCCACTTAATAACTCCACCCGCTAACGAGCCGTCGAGACGACGTCTTCGGTTTATAAAGCTCAACCGTGCATGCTAGCTACTGCTTTATTACGGCATCGGATCTGGCAAATCGAGCATGTCCAGTTCTTCGGAGCCATAACCGTTTTACTCGCCAATCGTTGCATCCACGATTCACCGATCCTTGCCGCGATAAACCCTCGTTGAAATACCGTCTACGCCTTTAGCGTTTTCTCGGGTGGTTTTTCGAGGTCGCTTTTAATCTCTCTGACAAACTTCGTTTTCGACCGTGTAAGAAATGCATCTCGGTCTCTCGAATAAAATCGAATTTGCCCGCTTCACACATGATTTACTTGTTTACGTTATGACTCATGCTGGACTTTGGAACGCGTTAGCGTCTAGGGAACTTTTGGAGAGATTATTCTTAACTGTTCGACTACGAGATTGCACTGTACACACGTATTCGCAACCGCAATGATACGTTATTCCGGAAACGGTGCTCTCTCGGTATTTCCAGTCACCGAGTGGCTGGTCATTTCTGTCGCTTAGAATACGCCGACGTACTAGCTATACAGTTGCTGGACATAAATTAGGAACGATTAACTCTGATCCTCGTAATCGGGGGGTCATGGTACTCTGCATAGTCACGGGCGTAGCGTTCAGTTTCAAGTGTCATTAGTATCATACAATCACAACCAATGTACCGTTTTATCTACTATCGCGATTCAGTGGATCAATTCATTTCTTGGATAGTTCAATGCTGCACTTGTAGGTACACCAATTACTTAAGCAGAGCATTCGCACTTTTAAAAAGGAAACTGTACTTATTCGATACGTTAAGTCTATAGCACTTGGGGTCTTACAGATTTATAGTAACTCTATTTATTAAATTATTGCATATAAGATGTCTGACCAAAGAAAATAATCCACAATGACATACAAAGAAATTGTTACTCGTCAAATTATACAAGATATTGCACGCAAATTATGAGTGCATCTTTTAATTAATTAATGATTAGGAAATTTTAAGCTAAATCGGTCATTTCATATGCAACTACCTAATAGATCAAATGAACGCTCTTTATATTTGCGTGTTGGCAAGCTGACCCCACCCTGCATTACGTAACGAGCACCCTACTTGTCAAGGGTTAAAGTGAGCGGCACAGGACGGTACGGGTATGTGTTGTCGAAATTGGTACTCGATTCGTCGACCTTGAAAGACTAGTTACGCCACTGGGTAGCACTTAGATATCGGTGCCGCTTCGTGACGTGCCCGAGGCTTCGTACTCGCTCGCGACTAGCGAGCAGACCGAGTCTTGTGTTCTCTTTGAATTGACGGTAAGTGGTAGCATCTATTTATACCGTGGACCCAGACGCTCTATCTACTCCAGTTAAGTCAGTCATCATATACGTTCTGGGGACTAGCAACCTGCCTTCGGGCCACCTCATTCAAGCTCCCTCAGCGACGGGTTATGCCATTCAGAGCAGTCCTAACAATGCAACTGCAACCACCATCAGGCTTCCTGTATCGTTACCGAGAGAAATAACTGGTTTAGATCCCCGTAGCTTCTCCTTAAAACGACCTCTTATTATACGCACAATTATACGGCTACTTCATCGCGTTATACATATTTTATACCTTTCACGCTTTCAATTAGCGTTAATTCTGGTACATAATAAAGCTTCTGTTGAATGATCAATTTTTCGTTCCTAAGATTCTGAACGTTCGTCAGTGGGTATTCGTTGTAATAAACTGTCTGCAGATTTTTTTGCACATATTTAGGACATACCAATTTTCGAAAGGAAGCTGGATACGCGTATTATGCAACAACATTTGAATCATTCAAAGTGTTTAGATCCTGTCCTTTTGACCACGTCTACAAAAATGAGTTTACTTAAACATCCGTAGTCTGGTAATGTTGGAACGTTTACGTGACAATGTGGCAGAGCAAAAAAGGTTATTGCGATAACTCTCAGGATGTAACGAATACCTAAATCAAAGTCCTCTGAAATATAGTTTCCGTTTCCTCTTTGTCCTTGTTTTCGTATCACCACCGTTTCTATCACCGTCGCTTTCATTACCAATTGCAACGAGAGCACACGCGCTTAGAATAAGATATCGCGGATGAGACGGTGCCACAAATTCAGGAGAAAGTACTTACATATTCCCTCCATTCCTCCGGTGGCTGGCCGCGAGGGAAGCAATGTAACGAGCACCAGGGCTCTCTCGTTCACTTTCCAGTTCTTCGAGTTCTCTGCGTGCGTGTAACTCCTTGCGTTCTCCTCGCGAGGGGCAGTGAAAACGCTCTTACATGATACACATATACACACATAATACGATCAACAACGTATTACGAGAGGCAATCGGTGAAGCGATCGCTCGCGCGAGTACCGTTGCGCGCTCGCGCGCGTATTTAGCCCGCGGCCCATTCGACGTGGATCGGGATCGCGTTTCAGCCGAACCGAAGCAAACCCACGCTTTCGCATTCCACTCTGTCGTATATCTTGAGGCCCTCGGGCCTCTAGACCCTCCCTACTCCCTCTTGTGTCCCGCTTTAGGGACTACCTGCTTCCTTCCAACTCGCAAGGCCCGGGGCCTCTCGACGCGGCGCGGCGTCCACGCGAAATCGCCACCTCGCGACACTCCGCGATGTAGAAACTCTCGGCGCAGCGTTTAGAAACTTCACGATCCCACAATGGATAATAGAGATATCCGCGGCACGCATGAATTGTATTATACCTACTCGGCTGCACTCAGTCCTCCGCTTCGAAAATTACGATCATTTGGCTGTTCAGCGTGTATTTATCAAAATGACCGTCAATTCAGCTATTTCCTTTCTTCGTACGCGCTCCACCGCCTTTGTACTCCAAGACAAAACGCAGCTTTTCGATCGATCGTCTTAGCGGACACGGTGTACAAAGAGAAATGGCAGATCAAGGTCTGTTTTACACGGTATAAATATATCGGGCACAATTTGTAGCGTGAGAAGTAATCGGTACACGATTCTGTGTTGCCAGTTTGTAAATTTCACCCGCCAGATCTTTGTTTCCGATCGTAGTCTCGATCTATCGAGTATATATCTATCCTGATCTGTCGGTATGTAAAATAATGGCGTGTAAAAGGGTTCCCATTTTATTGTTGGTACAGTACGTCTCTCCTTCTTCCGTTCGCTGTTTCTCTGCTATCATTTTACTATCGTTTCTGGCGCGACATTTACCCGAGAGCGCGAACCGCTTCTAAATAAACGGAACGCATTACATAATTCCTGCGTTCCGTAACGCAAATCACGTTGCCTCGTACACGCACCGAGCGTTCCGGATCCCGGATGATCTCGATGATGTGGCCACTCGCGCTCAGTGATTCATCGATCCGCTTAGGAAAAAATTTTCTCTTTAGAACTTCGTTGATGCTTGTGAAAAATTCGTACCGCCACGCTCTGTTATCCTTTCACCGGGTGGCCTGTAAACCCAGACCGGTGCGAACTTTATTGCATACAGACTTGGTTTTATGTGCCTCGGTTCGAATCCCAACGTTCGCGTTTACCGGTGTAACATCATCCTATTTTTGTGCTCCAACTTTCTGCTTCGTACGTATTCTGTTACGCAACTTTTTCGAAAAGAATAAATTACTGACCGTACATGGAATCGCATTCCAGGTTCGTACACGCGATTCGTGGTCAAGACGTCCGCTTCCGCATTTGATTCTTCAATTTTCGAATCCTTTCGTTTTCAAACTTTTGAATTCCTCTACATATCGGAACCTTCAAATTTGAGAATTCTTAACTCTTCAAACTGTCAGACTTTTGACTTTCCAGAGGCACTCTCTTCCCTCGTCTACGCGAGATCTTGCATAATATAAGTAACTAATAGGCACTTGAAAGTATCTTACAAATTTTCTTATCTCCCACTTTCTGATCACAACTCCGACACTTCATTTTTTCCTGGTCAAGCTATATCTCCATATCTGGCTTCTCATACACGATTATTGCAATACGAATGATTTAAAGGTTCGTGAATTCCCGGTATGCCTGTGTCGTCATTGCGTGATACGGTAAAAATCAAAGATCGATAAGCGTTCATGAGTCACGAATTACAAAAGTCTCGTAACCCGTCGACGTGTATTGACTGGTATCGGAGTACGTGCAAGAACGAACTTCTGTACGATTATAGGCTACGTTTGACGCCCACGGACATTGAATAAGAGAAAACGGACCGTAGATTTGACTGATACGGTTTCTCGTTCCATCAACCTTATCAAAAGCCTTCGGGTGAAACTATTTTACGACACTTTCCACGGTTCCCTAGAACGGTACGCGCGCGTAGCGTTATTTATATGAGCCAGGCAAATGATACGCGACTGCGCTTTCCTGCGATCGTAAACTCGCCGAGGAAATCACTCGCGGTCGCAAATAAACGTTCCGATTTATATAAGCTAATTGACGGTTTGTCCATGATTTTAGTTGGTTTATAGTCGTAGTCAACGCGGAGGGCTTTCTAGACGTGACATTTTTCAGCAAACCGGTCGCGTAATTTTCTCCATCGACGCAAACGGTAGCCCCTATGCTAATCACTTAAATGCCGCGCTATAGCTAAACGCTTGCGGTTATTCTAGGTAGGCGCACAGAGATCTTGTGTTCATTTCTGTCCCGAGGCCTTGTGGCTCTGTAAAGAAATGGTAATGATTTCGTTTTGGATCTTTTAATTCACTCGTCGTTAAGGGGGGTACCTGGCAGTCTCGTATCTTAGACGTTGCAATCCTTGTGTAAGCAATTGGGTATTTCCTCTAACAACTCTTTTACGTTCTTGTGAAAACATTGTAAACCCTCAGTGGCGAACTCTATATGACGTATGCATCCTAATTTCTTTTTATGAGAGCATTTAATGATTTTTTTTTAACCAAAGTGAGTAATTATTGGCGCTTGCGGGGTCGTGCAACTAGTCTCCGTGTTTTAAGTAGCGAACTAAATTAATAAAATAACGTAACAGACTCGTTGAAATATGCCGTCGTTGAAGGGTTAAAATCGCTACAGGTCACTGGATCCTTTCACATCGATTTACCTTTTGAAAATCAAAATGTATGCAAACTTGTTTAGTATTAAAGTTTCGAACTACTTTTGGTTGATCACACAAAGAAGTAAAAGTTCTATTTTATTGAAAAGGGTGGCTTAGCGAGAACTTACGAGGAAAGTAAATTATAGTTCGTTTTCTGGCGAGCGTAAGAGCGTCGCCATATACTCATTCGATAGGTACTCCCCCTCGAAACGATAAACAATTTTCCTGTCTCATCTTTAGACCAATCGTGCGTTCTGAAAACTGTGAGGTTTTTTCGAGACCGTGCTAACGTGCAGGATGATTGAGCAACGTTTAGGCCAATTAATAACATATTCTATCGCAAGGCTCGGGTTGACGCAAGTGATTGTTACGTGACAGGATACCGGCGTATGTACGTCTCGATTCCTTGTTCTTTATACACCGGCCAGCGCAAGTTCACGCTTAGCTTCTAGCAACGTTAATTATTTTAATCAGTCCCGTAATAAGGATGTTGCAGAGTACACTGCATCCCCTTTTACGATGCAGCGGAACACAATTACTTCTTACATATATATTAATATATGCCGTAGGAAGTCTATCCCTCGAGTTATGGTTCATGAACGCGTGTCTGTGTGAATCGCGCGGATACGTGGAAAGAGCGGCGCGGAGCTCGCGATGCAAGCGAAATCATGAATGAGCGCGACGAGAGGCACTCGACTGCGCCAGCGTGTATAGAGAGGAAATCGTGTTGCAGCCTATCGCCTTTGGATTACAATTTTTAATTTCCAGTATATATATTTTTTCTTTTTTACGCCATTCTATATGATTTCTCTCTAATTACCGGCGCATTTCTGCTCGTTACTTTTAATGCATCTTTAAATGATTATTCCTCCCCCTCTTGGACGATGAACGCGTCTCTTGCGCAACGTAATGTGTTTCATACGTGTACGATTGTGTGCGTGCGTGCGTTTACGATAGATCGACTCCAGGACGAGAAAGGAAAATACGTACGATTCTTTAGAAGCGGTTCCGAGTATATACAAAGTTTCACGCGATGCTCTTATGCTCGACGATGATTCTTCGGATGCGTGCATGCAAATTATGCACACTCGAAGGGATACGATAATTCGCGTCTTCTTTGCCCTCGTGTTGCTGGGGTTGCACGCGTTGCACCCCGAGGTGTTAAACGGGTAAAAAAGATAGCAACAATACCCCATCGTTCGGCAGAAATAAGGGGGAAAAGCACAGCTCGTTTGGTGTATTTCTCCAAAAGTTACGCGTTGTAGTGCGTTAATAATTCCATTCATTGTTTCGCACGAGGAGGTTCGAAAAGGATGAAACAGCATCGAGCGTGCAGAGTTTTGTAGCCTGGAAACAAGGAAAGCCTTTGTCGTCGTCCCTCGCTCCCAGAAACGGAATATAATGGGGCACGTGTTCTGGTACTGCGCTAATGACATGGTTTCGCGGACTCTTCCATGCGGCATTGTCCCAAGACCTCTCTTCCACCGTGTTTCCACCTTCTATTGCGAATTACTCTTTTTCTCATTTTCGACACACTCTTCTGCGTTATTCGCCTCCCCTTCTCTACGTTACGCCTTTTTTTTTTTCTTTCTTCTTCGTAACTCTTTGTGATCGCGTTGCTCCCTTTTTCCCGTGTACGTCGTTTCTCCGCCAATCTACGGTGCGCATTTTAATGATGCATACGATATCGAACATTCCCTCATTTCCCTCCACTTCCTTTCTAAGATCTCGCGTTCATTTTCTCCCTTACTCGATTCATTTCCTTTGTACATATTACCACCGACGAAGCATAGGATAGACCATTCGTACTCGTATTGAATTATCCGGAAGCTATCTGGTCCCCTTACCATCTTACTGTCACTGGACTGGTATAAGACAACAGCTTTTTCAAATCGATGGGAATTCTAAATATATATTCCGATACGCAATCGTTTTCGATCAGATTCTAACGAAATCAAAATTCTCATTTCAACCCGGAAATCTGGAATTAATAATTACCGCATCACTGTCTGGTGTCGATGCAACGATAGAGGGGAAAAAGTGAGATAATTTTGTGATAAAATTTAACAAATTTAAACACACGAATGTGTACTTTCCGAGTCGCTTTGCATTATAGATGGGTTAACTTTCGCAACTTCCATAGTAGGATTGAATATAATTCTTAAAATAACCATTCGAAATCGTAAGGTGCGTAAAAAGCCCCTGATCTTTCACACGATCGGAATTTCAATTTGAAACTAATAATGTTTCCTATAAACGAGTGGGTCTATTCTGTAATCACAGTGAATGGTATTACCGTGTTCTAGGAACCGGAGGTGGCTTCAAATCGAGAGCCGATTATGACGACAACACGCTCATATATATTTCCCCAACCGACGACCCCTTCGCGAGCACCTTTTCCTTCCGCTGTCCCCTTTCTTCGTTTCCCGGGGAATGTGGTGCACACTGGAATCGGTCGAGCCGAACCGAACCGATTCTCAACGACGCTACTCCCGTATGCATTCCCATGCCCGATATCCTCCTTATTTTCCTCTCTTTCTCTCTGTCTTGCTCCGTGGCTCGCCTTATTCGGACATGTCAGGCTAAGCAAGCGCGTGCACCAACAACGGTGGTGCACAAGTGCGCTTGTCCCCCCGGTGCATACAGGCGCGTAGCGTCGTGTGCGCGCTTATGTGTTTCTTTGTCGGCGGTGGCCACGTTTCTGTACGTCATTACCGTTGTTTTCCGTGCGCCTGGCTAAATCCAACTCCCGCTTAATATCGATGGTAAATCCTCTCTCGTGGGACCTTCACGCTCCGACGAGCTCGAAAGAAATTTCGTTGCCTCGAACGCCGCGAGAAAATAGTTTAGCCTGCGACCGTGCTAATCCTTTGAATATTGCCACCCAATATTGGGCTCCCAGAGTGGTGTTGGAGACGCCATCGCGAGTTCCATGAATTCGGCATGGAAAGCTTGGCGACCATAGGAAATCTGTACGTCGCAGAAAAACGCTATTCAGTGTATTAAGTCTCGCGCGGCTGTGACTCGAAAAGAAATAGAAAAAAAGGTATCAGGGCGTGCCCGGAATATTAAAACGGGAGTAGGTTTCGCAAACGCCAGCGATATAATTACGTAAGTGGAATTGATTACTGTAATTGTTAGGGGTTCCGGCCGGCCCGGAAACGCCGCTTATAATTCTGACACCCGTTTTTCAAAACATTTCCGCACTCAGCTTACTCTGATCTACTTTTACCATCGCGACTTGTGCAACGTGTTCCCGGTGCACGTTCGTTTAGAGTAAATAAAATAAGTAATTGCCGAGATCTATGCAAATTTGTATCAGCGATATTGACCACGAGTCTATATAATTTATACCCAGTGAAATATTATAGTACAATAGCAAGGCTGATTACTTTTTACGTAATAAAGACGCGTCTACGAGCAGCCTGCGATTCCGTAGAGGATGACCTTAATTTACGCCCGCTTAATTACCCTATAAAAGGACAAACGTTAAATCTTGCCAGCCAGCCAGCCAAGATTTATCATCCTTAGAGATTTATCTCGCTTATGTACAAGATTTTATGCAAATCCACAGATGTAGATTATTGCAGTGCGCGCGCGACTAATGCGTGTAAGTCCATGTTCATTCGCTTGTATTTCTATTTAGCATTCGCGTTGCGATTTGCCGCATCGAGTAGCACCGGTCTATCCCAAGAAGCTGTTAATTTCGCCATTTTTATAAGCAGAAAGAAATTACTGAGCCGTGGAAGTTCCCATTTTATGGTGGACGGACGTTTACAGCTTTGGCTGGCGTCGTTCATTGCCAGTGAAAACTAGCGATGGGAAATTGGCGAACAACGGTGCGCGCCCGTGTGTATACGCGAAACAAAGAAGAGCAATAATTTTTCTACGCTTGCATTGTGCTTGAGAGTGCATTAAATACGTGGGAGTCCTTAGGCTGCCTCGGAGATATCTCCAGTGGGTTACAGGAAGTGGGATTCGAGTACCTTGCGATTTCACTATTGGACACTCGAGGCCAAGATGTAACGAGATGTACTGGCGCGAACTATCACGCCCACGTTAAATTATCAATTCCGATAAACCGCTGTTCTCACTGATTTATCGTATTTTTAATCGGAGTAGAAACTTCTGGGAGTTCTTAATTGCTAGAGCAGTGGTTAATATTTTCATTAATTAACAGTGGTAATCTTTTCGAAGTCTCGGAACACTTTTGATTGTAAGAAGATTTCGCGGAACGCTAGAATCGCCAGGCGTATAAATTTAATAATAAAAATAAAAAGCATCCACGATGTAGATTGATAACAAATTATATTTATTTATATTCTTTCTATGGATCTTGTTTTAATTTTGTAATATGAATCCGCACGAACTGTTTCCGCTACATAATAATTGTCCGAATATAATTAACCCTTTCGCTATATAAGACGTATGTATACTCTGTCAAAAATTGAACCATCGTTTGTTAAATGTGTATTTCTTCAATTTCTGTTATCATTCTTATATGCCGATTAAAGCGTAACGGTACAAAGTATTCAAATATTTGGGCTCATACTCGTAAGAAACTAACTTCATTTAAGAATTGAGAATCTTTTAATCTCAAAGTCCCGTAGCGAAAGGGTTAACCTTCCGTGAGCCATACGGGGCTAATTCGTGGGATAATTAATAATTATGCATATAGATAATAAATAATAATTCGGGGCTCTTCGTGTAGTTTGGATCGAGGCGTTTCCGCTTCGTATCGAACGCTGTGTTTGTAAATGCATAGAGTTCGGGGTAAAATTAACCCTGCATGGCTCACGGCGCGACTTTTATTCGCCTGGTTTTCGCGAATGGTTAATTGCAAAGTTTCCTATAATCGAAATATCTTTGGGTACATCAAGAAGGAGGTTTTTATTTTCAACGCCTATTTTCGTTTCAGACACGCCTCTGTCACCAATGGGGCCGTCGTCGCCGAGTCAGGAGGGTCTATTCACGGATCTTCGGCTTCTGTCCTTGGAAAAGCAGCTCAATATCGAACTCAAGGTAGTCTTCGTTAAAAAACAGACGAAAAATAAAAAAAAATTAAACGTTATGTTTCCTTACTGCAATTGAAATTATACATCGATGCATCCGGCCGCTGAAAAGTTCGGTGTACGTTTCGAAATAATAATTTTTCCCCCCAAATTGCAACCACTTTTGTAGTGATTACATTTTTCTTTTTAAGAAACTTACGCTGCATAGAAGATAGTAGATATTTATTTATGAACGATGCAAATGTTTATTTTGGACCTTTCAGCCATTGGTGGGACAATTTATTTTTGCTTCGCTTCTTTGTGCGGTGAAAAATTTCAAAATTTTAGAAATCCTGTGCAATAAAATTACGAACGCCACGATATTTATGAGATCGTTCCAAAAGTGCAAATGTAAATTAATCGTACGTAATTGTGATGCGATGGTCATATTTGAAGAAAGTAATAGTATTTGCAAGTTTGTTGTTATACCACTATATGGTATCAGGATATCATAATATCGTGTGTAACAATCACACTCACGCCAGCTGTAATCTGTGTACCATTCGCGAGTGATTAGAACAGTAACAATTCCAGTTCATTCTCATTGTGTGAATCAGCAATGAATCGTCGGCATTTTTTGTCCCAACTAAAGATAGTTTCTCATTCCGTCATGCGGCGATTTACACAAATCAGAGTAGCAAGCTTTGAACTTGTTCTGCGAGGTCATTCCGACGCATAGAGAGTTTGACCAATCTATTAGGTGTACCAGCAAGTAATCCACTATGTTTAAATGGGTCGTTGAATTTAGTTTATCAACAAATTAAGCATTCAAACAGAAATGATTTAATATTTCTTATCGAAAAAAAGATATAGAATATTGCAACTCGACAGCAATGTATTTAAGATTGATAATAATTGACATTTGATTTTATTCAAAACAATTCTTGAATCCAACAAGAAAAGTAGATTATTCACATTGGTACACCTAATAATTCCGACGCGAGCATTGCTACTATTTCTTAACTAATTCTCACAGTTGATCGCTGTAATAATAATTGCGAGCTACGATACACATTAGAAGTGGTTTAAGTTAAAAATTCAAATGACTGGAAAGAATGACTAAAAAAGTTTAAGATCTGGGGAAAATAAAAAAGATTTGCGTCATTGATTCTGGCCTTGCGCCAGCCTAGAAATGTTAACGAATTTTCAATGTCCTCTGTGGCGATATATGTAATGGCAAAATCGTATCCCTACGTCATATTACGCGATCCGTTCCAGAGTATAATAGGTTTAGCGATTGAGCTGGTGAATACTTACAATGTTTAGGAAACGCGTAGTCGATAATCAGACCTTGCCCAGACAGTACCAACAACAATGCCGAAATTTTCCTTTAAAAAGGTGAACCATTGCGCTTCAAACTTTTAACGTGATTAACCAATCTCGGATTGGACCCGAGTAGATCGCGTGTTATCATACTGTGTTATCATAATTTATTTACTCAACTAGATAATCGCTGTTGCTTTCGCGTATTAATCATAGTTCCTAATTCTAGTACAAATATTAGGAGAATAAATTAATGTTTATGTGACCGCGTAATACGAAATCGGGGCTTCCCGATCACAAAAGTGCAATGGTAGAAAATTGTTTGAGGAGGGCGTAGAGCTACTACTTTGCTACAATTTCGTTCAGTTGCGAATTCTTTCATTTTCTTTTATTTCTTCTGCTGCAGCGATTAACCGAATTTTGATTACTTTTGTAGGTGAAGCAGGGGGCGGAGAATATGATACAAAGTTTAACGGGTGGCAGAGATAAAAAGTTACTACAGGAGGCTCAACAAATGCTGGACGATTCCCGCGCCAAAATCGAGTTCCTACGCATGCGAATAATGAAGGTGCGACAGGCTCGTCAGCAACAACACGCACGCGGCGACGCACCACCGCCGAATGGCGAGACAACTAGCAATAAAGGTACTTCAAACGAATCTTTATATTGACCACACTGTTGCTTTAGTCTCGCATTCGAACAACTATAAGTATCTTAGCCGAAGCGTATAAGAAATTAATCACTCGAAGGACGTAATTATTAGCAATTAACGTACGTGATATGGTATATTTATTCGGGATGCTATGACTCACATGAAAGTATAGCTACGCGTGTTACGCGGCCGGATCATGGTAACTGCTAAAATATAGGCCAGAGTCCATGAAATACGATAGCAATTTGGTGGAAGTAATGAGGGACGTTCACGCAGATGGTAGTTCTCTCGCGATTGAAATTTTCGTTTACCGAGGGACCTTCGCGAATTTTACAACATTACGCGTTAATAATTTTCATTTAATGCCTTCTGGTTAATCGTTACCGGTGTAATAATTGACAGTACAAGCCTCGGTGATTACGCGAAGCTTTCGCGTCGTTTGTATTTCTGAGAATATGCTTCGTTGCCAGTGGGTATCGTAAATAAAAGTTGCGTGACGTTTCTGTTTAATATTTTATTGCATTAAACGTGTTACGAGACTGTAGACCGTGCCCACTGTATGGCTACGAAGCAGCCTTCAAACCTTTGATTTTAAAATTTATCATTGTTCCGTTCGATTTGTGCGCCAGTGAAAAGAAGATATATGGATGTCACTAGGAGGACCCAGTCTCGCGTGACGCAAAAACAATCTTGCTTTCGGTGTAGATATCGAGCGATCGCAGTCGTGTTTTAGTAAGTGACCCGCTCGGGGTTCGTAATTTACTCGTATCTCCATGTGCTTTCGATTTCTATTTCCCACGAAAGAAACATGGTCCAACGAATACGAAATCGAATCAAAGTCCAATCGATCATCATTCGAATCGTGTAAGAATTATAATTAGAATCGTTCGAGTATATCTTTGATTACGGTAAGTATACTCGGAGTATGTTGGGTAACGTTGAAAATTGAAATTACAGATAGGTACGAGCCCAGTTTGGAGTTGGCGTTGGAGGAAAGGGTGGAAGAGCTGAGACATCGTTTGCGAATCGAAGCCGCGGTGGTGGAAGGGGCTAAGAACGTGATACGTCTTCTGCAAAGTGCCAAAGTCGCTGATAAGAAGGCCTTAACGGAGGTACGTATCATTTCCTCTTCGATATATGCGATCATACCACGTACATGTACCATATAGAGACTGACGTGTTCGATAATGAAAAGCTTTTGTACGACTGTACATAGACATGTCGTCAAAAGAGACTCGCTATATAGCCTACCCAACAGACGTGTTGTCCTTTCAAAGCCACCGTGTATCGTTGTACAGCTTTCAAACGTATCTTTCGCACCAAGAAATCCATTAACATCGCTTTCTATCTATAAAGTCGCGTTCAAGATTCGAGCCAAGAGATGTTTCAGAGTTAAGAGCTCAACTCTGAAGATTTTCATAGTTCATAGTCGACCGTAGAGACGCAGAACCGTGTCTTTGGTTGCTCGAGCTACTCGCGATCAAACACGGTTTGGTCTTCGGAAGTGTGTCTCGATGTTGACGTAAGCACAATGGTATTGCGTGTCTACGCAAATCGAAAGAGACTCGAATTCATCGGACAAGATTAACGATTTTCCGTGTATCCAAGTCGCGCGAACGCGTTCGACGTAGACGACTACGTCGAGTTCGAACGGCAGTGGCGTATACGCACCGATCTCGAAATAGCACTGCCTAATCCCCGCTACCCCGACGTCTTCTATGACGCCTTTTCGGGTCGCGCTTAGTTACCACCTCTCGAGGGGAGCTGCCACAACCCAGTCGTAAGCAACGCGATAAACCAACGACATGTGCGCCAATCAACCGCGAACCGACTGCTCAACAAATGCCTGTATCCTTTACTCGGACATTCCTGGAGGTACTCGTACTCGCGGATAATTCACGCTGCCGCCCATCAGCCGCAATAATGACCTGAATCGCAAAACTGACTCGAGTCCGCCCAGAGTCATGCTCCATCATTTGGACGTCGCACTGTTCTGCGCCCGATCTGTTACACTCCAAGAAGACTGACGTGTTCAACGAGATTATCGTCCATTTATCAAGAACTGCACACCCGTGGATGCACCAAGTAATCGAAATACAAAAGGCTCAAACGTGGGAGTTGCTAGTCCTCCTGGTGATTTTTAGAATGCTGAGCTTTCGCACGAACCGTATCGAATTCTGAGACGAAGCTGACACGGAAATAGAGGATGCTGCACGTTTGAATAGTTATACATCCGTGGACATCGATGCGAGTCGATGTAGTAGACATTACTTCGACCGAATTTTTCAGTTCATCGAAAGTCGAAAGGAAGCTTCATTTTTCGAAGTTTCTATTAAAATTAAGAAAGAAGGGAACGTGCATTTATTCAGACTGGTTAACCGGATAGTATTATTAATTTTCTTCATGGAGGGAATCTACGTGGGTGACGTACCCGTCAGTAGACCGATCGCGAACGGCGAACGACGCCGTATTAAAAGTATCATCTGGTTCTAGGTATATTTGGTGCGACTGTACGTTGCTCCAAATTTATATTGTGCTAATTATACTTTGCGACGCTGCTCTAACGTATGGTTTGTCACCTTACGAGAAACGAGCAGGCGGTGGTAACCAGACTCGATATTTCAAATCCATTTATGTATTACGATAAACATAAATATCGCGTCAAGCGCGTTAATTCGATTATCCTACGGTAACGTTACGTTAGTTTTTTTAACGTGACCCAAAGGAGATGCTGGAATTTTTTAAAGATTAAAATCGCTACGACAGAGAGTGAGAGAAAGGGAGATAGAGAGATTGTTCTACAATTTCGATACACACACGTAATATTGAAACGATACAAGAGATATTCCGAAATCACTCGAATACAGTAACACTGATTCTGAAAATAGACCACACGGAGACGCAGTATCGCAGAATTGCGGTCTTTCCGCGAACAACTATGTAATATATGCACGGTTTTGTGAAATATGCTCTGAAAATACTCTCGCCGGTTTCGAGGCTACCTAATCAATTTTTACAACAATTACGCAACGGGTATATCTCGTTGAACGGATCTTTAAACCATCTATTAAAATTCCACGAGAAATAAACGACAACGAGCAGAAAAGGAAACAAATAACTAAACGGTGCTTCCATCTTTCGCGAATCGACCGTTCGAATCGATGTGCAACGGAACGATACTAACGAAAGAACGTCGGATTCTCTTCGCATCGGAGGAGAGAAACGATTGCGCGAATGCATCTTCACAGCGAAACCGATTAAACGCTCGGGGCGATGATGTTTTGCGGTGGATAACAGCGTGGAGAAGGCTGAAAAAAAAGCTACGACATGTACGGGCGTCAAGGCAACTCGAATAACACGCAACCGCCTCCGTGGTTGGTGCGTGCAGAAGTTACCATTCGTCATAGCACACCGGTAACGTCGGAATCCAGCCAGGTACCGGTAGGTGTGTCTTCGACTGTCACGGATTCGAACGGTGTTCGCATGATCTATCGTTGGAACACCAGCCAATCATCCCCATCGCCGACAGTTCCGACCGTTACAACTTCCAGCCCATCTTCACCCTCCAGTTCGTTCGGTTTCCAGCGGGGAAACATACTTTTTACCTCGACTCCACCACCCAGAACCACTCCAGGCTCTTTCACGATTCCAAGATCAGGATCATCTGGGATCGATGAATCGTCCAGAGGGCGAAGCGCGAATGTTTCCGACTCTGGTTACAATAGCGAGCAATTTTCACCTCACTCGTACTCGAGTTTGCCTTCCCGTCGTCCCTCTCAGCAATACAATCGCCGATGCAAGAGTACATGCAGCATCGTTTTATCGTCCGTGGAAGAAGGTTCGAAGAAGGAAAGCTCCAGCAAAATGGCGAGCAGCGAAACCATCAAGCATTCGTACGATAATTCTTGGCGTCATCACTCGCATCAGCATATGTTCTCGCGTCAACAATTCAGCACGGTACCGGAAGTTTGCGAGGAGGAAGGAAACGGATCCAGCAGCGCGTACAGTACGCATTTTTGCAGTCGCGTGCAGGATAAAGTTACCACCACATCGACTACGGTTAGCAAGGATGCGTCTTCGCAAACAACGGATATAGAGTCCCGGGAATCCACGTCAACGATTGTGAGCAAGAGCAAAGTGAGGAGGAAAACGGTTGCTGGTCTCCATTCTTCGGATGAGCAGAAGAAGAAGAAGGTGAGTTGTTTCTTCCTGTTACGAGTGGGGAACAGGTTTCTGTCATGTGTGTCTGGTTTTAGCAAGAGAGTCGATCGCCAACCACAGCTTCCGAGACCACAAGCGTCGCCCCTTCAGCGGACTCGGAGAGGTCCGATTCCTCTGCGAAAGATGACAGCGCGAAACGTAAATCGCGTACCGTGCATATCGACGTGTATTGCACCGGCTCCGATGACGATGAAAACTCTAACACGACCAGCGAAAACGAATGCGACACCCCTTCAACCGTCTTCGAGAACCCGGATGTGAAAGTCACACATACTCAAGTGGCCGGCAATGTTCTTCCTAGAGGGTATCAAGATGATAAAGCGTTTTTGAAACGCGCCACGGAAAGACGATGCGATAGCTTCAAACACGCTCCGATGAGGATGCCTTCTATAGCTAGCTCGAAGGGCTACGATAGCGACGACGTCCTTAGCTCTCTGTACCCTTCGCAGTATAGTTCTTATACCGCTCTTCGTGATCTCGATTCAGCGCCTTGGTCCGCGGCATCTTCCAACGCTGGTATTCCCTTCGATTACGACTCTACTATTGCCACCTCGCCTAAGGATACTCTGTCGGATATAGAATCGTTGATAAACAGCAAAATGGCGCTGACTCCTTGCGACAGCTTCGAGTATGCGAGTAGCACCGACCGGGATAGGATACGAAGAATGGAAGAAATATGGACGAAGACCGAAGGGGAAGAGAAGCAGTTGCATTCGCCGGAAATCGAACATAAATACTTGTTACGGAATCGAAAAATGAGAGAGTATGTGGAGAAGCACGAAGTAGGGTGGTCGTCAGCCGATAGCGGCGACGATACCGACGAAAGTGGTACCGTTGGCTGGAGTTTCGTATCTAGCGAAGAGAGTCAGCGAATGCTTAAGAAAAGTTCAACTATTCGACGTCCGAGTAAACCTAGCACCGAGAGTAGTACACAGGCAAAAGGCGCAAGCGTGCCGGAACAGCAGCCCTTGACGCAAAAGGCTTCGCAGCAGGAGCATTCGGACTCCACGACGCGTAGCGACAATATTCCCAATCCATATGCTTTTCGCGACGAAATTGGTCCATTTGGTTCCCAAAGGTCCTCTCCACTTCCATCGAAAGTACCTTCGCGAGTTACGTCACCCTTCATGACGCCTCAAGGCGAAAGAACTGATCATATTTTGAAAGCCTCGATATTCGGCGCGGTGGTGAACGCGTTTCGAAAGCCGGGCCATCATATAGGACCTTCGAAGAACCCATCGTGTTCCTGCGAGCACTGTCGAAGATACTTCGAGGAACAGAACTCGCGAGAATGTTCTAGTTCGATAAGCGAATTTGAACGCCAAACAGGGTTCCGTTTACAAAGTGAGAAAAGGATAGTTCGTCCAATCCCTAAGAAATGACAATTCTTGAGACTTGATATACATATGCATCTTTAATGCGTTTTTAAAGTTTCTTTTTTTTTTTTTTTTTTAACTATATTATATAGTATTTTCTGTTTCTCGATGAAACTGCATCGAAAATATTGTAAGGTTGTGTTTTGTAATATATAACGCGTGTGTTTAAGTTATATTTATTTAGCAAAATATCGTATTCCATACTCGTAACTTTTTTTTTTATTTATGACTGTTATGATCCGCTAAAACATTCTGCTGAGTATCAAGCATTTATGTAAGCTAACAGATACACACAATTATTCGCGCTGTTAATGCTGTTAATAAACATTGATTATATTAGTAACCACTTTTCTTTACATCAGTTACTCCTTTTCACTCTCTTGACGTACTCGTCGAATTTCATAATACGATTTTTTTTTTATATTTTCTTTTAAATCACTTTAGGCCCAAGCAAGCCTCGCAGAGTCGAGTAGAAAGTTGGACCTACTGAGATTATCCCTTGAACTTAGAAGACAAGAATTACCACCTGACAGTGGTACTGCTGCTCAATTGAAGAGAGAATTAGCTAGCGTGCAGTCAGCTAGCCCGGTCCCCGTAACTTACACGTCGTTACAACCGTTCCGAGGACCTCTGGAAGGCAAGGCTACGGTGCCTGCTTCGGTTTCAAGATGTGCTGCCGTTACTGGACAATTAGAGGTAAAAAAAAAAGAAACTTTAAATTGTAACAGTATTGCATGGGCAGTTTACTTTGAAAGTGGTGTAAGTCCATTTTCTTCTGTTTTAAGATATCAAAGGGTTTGCGTTTGCTTCTACAGAAAAATCCTGATAGGCTTGTGAGCTCAAATAGGTGTAAGTTGATCAATCAAATCGTATTTATTTTTTCTTTTTTTTTTTAGAATTAACTAGGCCACTCTATTCACCGGCGAAATTCCAATCGATAAAAGTATCCGAAAATTTTAATACGCGAACATAAATCATTGATAAATAAGTAGTTCGCATTGTAAAATATATAAATTTTCTGTTTTCTCAATATTTTCCAAAGATGGGCTTACACCGCTTTCAAAACGAACGGTCCACATGTTTTCTTGTATAGCAACAAGGGACCACTATATGTGCTTGTAAATGTAGGTAAGGTTAATGGGATGTCAAGACTTGGCAGAGGAAGTGCCTGGGCGTACAAGAAGAGAACACCCGGCGAGTCCCGATCTACGTAGTTTCGTTAAAGGAGTTACAGGCCGTAGTTCGAGCAAATCGTACAGCGTTAAAGACGAAACGAGTAGTAAGTTTTTCGCATGAATTTGAATCGTTACAACAATTTGAATACCACATGAATTTTTGTACGTTTGCCACAGATGATATTATGGCGGTTATTAAGTTGGACAACCAAACAGTAGCACAAACTAGTTGGCGACCATGTTCCCAGCAGGCTTGGGATCAAAGGTACCTTTTTTTTATTACATACATATCTTCTTATAAGAGATACATGCTTACAGGTATTCCGTTTCACGATAGAAAAGCTACAACTGCGTCGGTACATACACGTATATTATTTTCGTAGGTTTTCCATCGAACTAGATAAGTCGAGAGAACTCGAAATAGGCATTTATTGGAAAGATTGGAGATCTCTTTGTGCTATAAAGTTTTTACGTTTAGAAGAGTTCATCGATGATGTGAGACACGGAATGGCTCTGCAGCTGGAACCACAAGGTCTACTTTTCGCTGAAATTAAGTTCTTGAATCCTATGATTTCGAGGAAACCTAAATTGCAACGCCAACGCAAAATCTTTAAGCAGCAAGTGAAAAACTTCCCGAGAGCTAATCAAATGAACATTAACGTTGCAACTTGGGGAAGACTTTTGAAACGATCAGCTCCTTCATTGCACAACACGAGAAACTCCGAAAGTCCGCCATCAGGTATCTATGCGTTCTAGAGTCCCCCTTTCTCTTTCACTCGCTTTCTTCCTATACGATTGGGCTTCTAAACGAGGAGTGACTTTGTTGCGTTCACGGGAAATTGACAAAAGATATACTACGAAATTTTCTGTATTTTTCAGGGCCACAACCATTGCAGCTCGTGTTCGATACGTCGTTGGAAGACAAGCCTGAAACTCCCGGAGAATTGCCTGATCCTGAAAAGGGAGGCTTAGGCGGAGCTAGACCTTTAGGATTGTCAACTTCAAGTAGTAGCCCTACACTGCCACGTCCTCCAGAGCATCCTCCACCTCCGCCACCCACCGTAACTAAGAAACTCTCGATGCCCGCACCTCCACCACCTCCAAAATTAGATCAAGAGGTAAGTCGCGTCAAGTTTATAATATGTTCCTCCATATTTTGCGTCTACGAGAAACTTATCAAAGTATTACATAAAAGAAGACAGTTTTAAGCAATATTCCGTATCTTTTAGCGATGTCGTAATTGTCCGTCTTATTATAAAGTATCTCGAAATTTTCTAGTATTTCCTTTTACTCGAAAGGTTCAGGGTTTTGGTACACTGGTTATGGGTAAAAACCATGTAGAACAGCGTTTCTCAACCTGTCATCCGCGGTCCAAACAAATTGCAAACAAATGTGTCAGGTCGTGCGGCAAAAAGGTTGAGAAACGCTGATGTAGAAAACATATGCATACAATATATTATATCCAGTTGAGTCGATATACTTTGCTAACGTTTGTATATAGTATTATATATTTTGTGAAGGCATGTTAGCACATATTATATACTTTCAACTGCGCAAGATACTGCTTTCAAGATACTATAAATATACCGTCGTTTTTATTGGTACCTTGTGTATATTTGAAAACGCGATTTGTATAAACTGCAGCAATTTGTCGAATGCTTGAAGCCTACAAATCTTTTATTTTATCATTTAGGTTGAATTTCGTTCATATTTATTTTTTTTCTTTTTAATTCTTAGCTTTTGTTACGCATAGCTATTTTCACGATATTTAGCGACAGCGTGAAAAAAAGTACACCGTAATGTGCAATGTTTATTTTACGTTACGCAGCATTCCTCTAGCGAAATTGCAACAAACTCCCTTCGATAATTCGCTTAATTTTATTTATTGTAGTATGCATTAGAATCTTGTGTGATTTTTACAACTTTGGTACTCTACAGTTTAAAGTATATTGCAACCTAAAGTAGCTTTTAGAGCTAAGCAGATAGTAATGTAGTTACAGAGTGCATTAAGGGAGTTTGATTTCCTGCACAACGAGGAAAAGGGGGGTCCTCAGGGGGCAAATTTGAGGCCTCTCGTAACAGAGCCTCGTCCTGTGCTGATTGCACCACCCTCTCCACGCACACCCTCGCCCCAACCCGTCGTCGAGTTTCCTGAAGATGAGGTACATACCTCCAATACACGCAGCTTTATTTTTTATCTTCTTCATTTTTACGCTCCTTTACTACTAACACGTAAAGTATAAATCGCTCGTTTAAGTTTCACTCGGTACCGGAAGAAGTTCGTGCGGTATTGCTATCAGAAATGCATTCAAATTGAATATTTATTGTAGAATTATGCAAACCTACTATAATAATTATAGGTATCATAAGAAAATTCTGTCTATTTTTTACATTGCTCTATATATAAAATTTCATTATAAATCTTGTAACATAAATTGTTAAATAAAACCACATTCGAAGGAATTTTAGTTCGCTTAATTACGTAATATCAATACGCACGAACTTTTACCGTCACCTAATATTTGTTTTATCGAATTAACAGAACGTTACTCATTGTTTATAATTCGAATACCTCTTTCACGAAAAGCATCTATTGCTAAATTTTTGCATGCTTCTCTGTGTATGCATACTATGTATGAAGGCTTCTAATACTGTACTTGTAAAAATGTTTCGTGCAATCTCATATTTATCTTGCTTCTAATCTCAATCATTCGGCAGTTATAGGTATTTAACAGTTAGTAAAAGTACTATTAAATAAATCGATTCTGTTTATGGAACACACTAATAATATACATATATGTAACGTATTGAAATTCATATCTCAAATTGAAATTGTAATTAACTGAATATGGTAAATCGAATAACAATATTTAATACCGTTGATTAATATAATAATAATTAATGTAAGTGTATTTTCTAAGTATGTTTACAATTAAGCTAAATATTTCGATATTTACAGGTTGTATACGAAATGCCGAACAAACCTGTTCAATACAGAGACAGTGCCTACGAGTCTAGAAGACATTCGCAACTTACCGGAATGACCATAGACAACTTTAGGCTACTTTCTGTTCTTGGTCGCGGTCATTTCGGTAAAGTAATCCTATCGCAGTACAGAAACACAGGAGAATACTTTGCGATTAAAGCGTTGAAAAAGGGCGATATAATAGCAAGGGACGAAGTAGAGTCCCTACTTTCAGAGAAAAGAATATTCGAAGTGGCGAACGCTACGCGTCATCCTTTCCTTGTAAATTTATTCGCGTGCTTTCAAACTGAGGTAGATATTCGTTTGCTTACAGTCGGTCACAGAAGTCTCTGACCACCTTAGGCATTTAGTAATTTTATTTTTAAGAAAAGTCATCGTAACAAACTGATGCAACGTTATCTTTAAACATGTAACACAAATAACACGAATAATAAATGGATACAATTTTTTCGGTAACGTAAGGCGGCCGGATACTTTTGTGACCATAGCTGTACATCAGCAATAAATGCTAGCTTAAAAAGGCATAAATCTAAAGTTTTACTTCCCACACAGGCACATGTATGTTTTGTAATGGAATATGCAGCCGGCGGAGATCTTATGATGCATATACACGCAGACGTATTTGGAGAACCGCGTGCTGTATTTTATTCAGCGTGCGTTGTATTGGGATTGCAGTATTTGCACGAAAGTCGAATTATTTACAGGTAGATATTTAAAGAGATGCTACCCACGATATATTTTGCACCGCGAACGCGAAGCGGGAATAATTTGATGAAATTTACAGAGATTTAAAGTTAGATAATTTACTACTGGATACGGAAGGATATGTAAAAATCGCCGATTTCGGTTTGTGTAAAGAGGGGATGGGATATGGAGATAGAACGGGAACGTTCTGTGGTACTCCCGAGTTTTTAGCTCCCGAGGTTCTTACTGAAACCTCATACACGCGGGCTGTTGACTGGTGGGGACTTGGTGTATTAATATTCGAAATGCTCGTCGGTGAAGTAAGTATCGGCAACTATAATTTCATTACTAGACTACGGATCTTCGTGCAAATTTATTAGGCGTGTGCGCGACCACAAAAATATCTTGGATTCCCAAAAACATCCGCGATTTCGCATATTTTTAGAATCTTCGATACTTACGAAAATTTCGAGAAACCGAAAATATAAAATCGAGACGTCATGGCAAGTTTTTTCCGGTACACCCATAAAATTCGTACTTTTATTAACAAAGCTAATTAATATTATTAGGTCTACCAAAAAGTTGTAATTAATGAGTCTTGAGTTTATGAGAAGAACAAGTAAGAGTTTACAGCTTGTCCGAAAAATGTAACAAATAAAATAATATAAAAATACAACAGTATAGGTATTTCGTTTTGTTAAACATAAATGCTGAATTAAACAGAAGAAGTGAATTATTTATTGGTACACCTAATGTATTACATTTTAGCCCATTTAGGTTTTCGACAAATGCATAAAAATCCGCAGTCTATTCATTACACATCGTAATCATCGAATATTAATTAACATGTGTCTATTTAGTCACCATTCCCCGGCGACGATGAGGAAGAAGTATTTGACTCGATTGTGAACGACGAAGTTCGTTATCCACGATTTCTTTCTTTGGAGGCGATAGCAATAATGCGAAGGGTATGTTAATGTTTCTTTTTTAGAAACTTTCCATAATTTTTACAGTAATAAATACAATTTCGATAACTTATATTATTCGTATCTAACTATAGTTACTAAGGAAAAATCCCGATAGAAGATTGGGTAGTAGCGAAAGAGATGCTGAAGATGTTAAAAAGCAAGCGTTCTTCAGGCATATAGCTTGGGATGATTTACTTTTAAGACGCGTAAAACCGCCATTCGTTCCAGTAATTGTAAGTATTAATTTCCTTTTATTGTTCCTTTTTCTACAACATCACGTAGAATATTTAATACGATAAATTGCATTCGTACGTATTTCAGCATTCTGTGGAAGATGTGAGCAATTTTGATGAAGAATTTACATCAGAAAAACCCCAATTAACTCCACCTAAAGATCCTAGACCACTTAGTGATTTAGAACAAAGTCTATTTAAAGATTTTACGTATATGGCTGACTGGTGCTAGCCATAATAACGATGTTAATCGTCTTTTTTTTTTTTTTTTTGTTAACTTTGATACGCAGTTCATTTAGCGTTCGATTACTTTCTCTCAACATCATCTTAGGGGCAATCAAATCGCAATTAATAACGCAGATAATTATATATGTATTTGTTTAATTCTCAGAATAATATGTTCCACATTTCATAATGTTATGTATTGTACAGATGTTTTATTTTTAGTATCATGATATAATCAGGCATATAGAATTAAAAAAAAAAAAAAAATTATGTTCAACACATACGAATCTCAGGTTTTTTAATTAATATGTATGGATGTCAGGCTTTTTACTCGTAGTTATTATACACACATTCATCACAATTATTTCCGATACACAACGTAGCAGTTAACTATACTCGTTTGAAATAACTGGATGTAAGGTTCGGATTCAATGAATTGAAAGACCAGAAAAGAAACATAAACCGTACATGTACTTTTGTAGCATGTTCGTATTTTGATACAAAACAAACTATTTGGAACCTAAATTTATAAAGATTTCCTATACCCCCGTTCAATGAAAAATTATCTGATCTCATCATGATTCTAAATACTGACCAAATGTTCGAAATAATATCAGTTTGAAGTATTATTTAACAACTTTCACTCAGCACACACTTATTCTTATGTATGGCAACCGTTTTCAAACTACTCAACAACTATATATATATATCCTTGCCACGCGTAGGATATTCACTGTATAAACATATTATAATTCATAAAATGCAGAAAATAAATCAAAACTTAGTTGTATTTGCTCATGCTCATGTGATAGGGAATTGAATGAAAAAATGGCACTATGTACAACAGTGTTAATCAATATAATCACAGTTAACACTGGACGCTTTAATTATATTAGTCACATGTACCTAATCATTAACACGATCAGAAACTAAGACCAGTTATTTACAATTAACTTTCGACAGGCTGGTTATATCAACTTTTTTTTTTATTCTTTTTTTTTTCCTCGTTTATTTTAATCGACAAATTTCTGCAGGTTTGATTCCTATAATCTTTTTTATTTCACTGCATCATTTAGTTTTACATATTTCCATGTTTTCCTGTATGTGATAGAATACTTGTGGTGTTCTAGTGCTATACCTTGTAAATATGTAACCAAACATTAAAAGGTAATAATGTGTAAGGTTCATAAGTACAATAGTTTAGCTGAATATGTTATAACGACACTGTATCGCAAACGGTAACATCCTAAGTTCACAGTAGCACATCGTTAGTACTTATATTCTCGTTTTATCATTATAAACATCACTTTGCGGTTTCCTCACTTTTATCTTTCCTTCTTTCTTTCTTTCTTTCTTTTCTTTTTTTTTTTGTCTGTATTTTTGGTTTTCTGGATACGTACGACTATCCTTATGCGATCATCACAACTATATACATTACATGTTAGTTAATCGAGAGTTTTATACTAACATAATTTGATGCCTTGTCTTCTATATTGTATCAGTCTATTTAAATCAGTACACTTACTACTTCCGTATAACAGTAGATACATAATGCGTTAGTTAATATTAAGATCCATACACGTTTTACAATGCATAACTATAATAGTAATTTTTCATGTAATAATATTATCGACTCGTCGAGTTCATTCATTTAACAGTTGGTATACAAGTTTTATATAAAAGAATTTTTTAAATGGAACCTTAACATATGCGTAGCATTTACTTTTGTTCGTAATAAATTTTAATCACACTTCTGTAAAAGAAAAGGAAATAATTATCCGTCTGAAACTGATAGTCGAAAGAAAAAGAAGAAAAAAAAAAAAAAAAAAAAAAAGTAACAATTGTGACCGACCGTAATATTTAATAATTGAAGTACTGTGATAGTATGATAAAAACGGTTTCATTTGAAATTTTCTTATATTGTAAACTTAGTCGTGTAAGCTTTGAGATGATTACTCATTCTCCCAAAAAACAGTATTTAAAAAAAATTGTAAAGCAGAAAACTAATTGTATCACTTGTGATAGTTTCGAGTACACCTCGAATTCTAGTTGCCTTAATGCACTAATAAATTAATAACCATTTGGTAACTATTTTATACCGAGACCTTGTATATTTCAAATGGAAACCTACTTATACAGAGGTGCTCATGTAACACATTATTCCTAACGTGCCTGTTTTTATACAATTCTCGTATGTAGATTTTTAAATCTAGTTGAGTAACGATAATACGATTTTAGTTGAAAAACGTAAACGGACATTGTAAAACTAAGTTTACACCATTTTATTGTATAATAGACAAGAAAATATGGGAACGTCGGGATTTTTAAATACCATTTATCTTCGCTACTCAAAAAGTGCGCTTCGATTTGAATAATTAAACATCGCTAAAGGTATGCGGAATCTCGAAACGGATCGAGAACGAGAACTTTCTCGGAGTTGACATGGGATCTTGAAGCTTGATCTTTCGGGACTCCCGAGAATATTCAGAGTTCCCGAATGAATCTGGATCCTCGATCCTCGGTTATTTTTACATTTTCTCTAAGACTATGTTCATATTCTACGAAAAACAAGTTCCACAACGGCATTTTAAATGTCGAAATTGCCGGAAGTATCGAGGATCTCGAAACATTTGCGAATTTCCACATTTTTGGGAATCCTGAATATTCTCAAAACTATTTTCCGGAATCCTGGACATTCTAAAAAAATCCCAAATACTCTTGGAAATCCCGAATATTTTCAGGATCCTGTTCCCAACCCGATCCGTGTCTTTCCATCCCGTCCCGAATATCGGATTTTGGGAATCTTTTAGATCCCGCATACCTCTAAATATTATCGCGAACTGATTGGCTCGAAATTTCTAAAAATTTGCAATGCAAAATAAATGGACACATCGTTTTTTTAAGAATCGAATAATATTTATTTTTATATTTCACTTGTAGAACGTTACATTATTCCTACGCATCGACTGCCAAACTACACACATCTATGAAAAAATGAATCATTTTGTATTAATCGATATTTTCTTGTCAACGTATATTGATTATATACTCTATAAGATTAAGATGTATGTATACATATATACATAAACGATACATCTATATATTAGAAGAAAAAAAAAAAGAAAAAAACACATGATTCAAGAAATGTTACATTAGGATAATAATCATAAGTGTAGTTTTTACGAGAGCGACGACTCTTTATGTATTACCGCAATGTTAAAAATGAAGTGTCGTTCAAGAAATAGTAATTGAAAGATGTATATAACACAAGTGTCGTACTTTTCTTTGTAGATAGATCTACTTTGATACGCTCGAAGTAGAAATCTTGTTAAAGTAATACTTTCGTTACTTATTTTTATACGTATCGGATAACATAGCACCGTTAAGTTCTAATCTTAGCTTAGAATGTTCGCTACACCTATCTGTAGTTGACGGTAATGAAACAGCATGTGCCTCATACTTGCAGTGTTTACTAAATCACTTGATAGTAGATAGATAATAATCTCGATATAGAAAATGCTTATGAAATATCATCGAGCAATAACTTATTTAATATTTACATTAGCAGTGGCAGCTTAATACATATCACTTTAAGTAGTTATATAGTTTTTAGCAGTACTTCTAAACTCTTCAATATTTCAAATGCATAAGTAACAACTACTTTGAATAATAAACATTTAAGAGAAATATATGACGCGTTTGTATTTCTATATTCCTTTGAGAAAATTAAAATTAATATATAACTTTATACTACCATATTCCTTTGAGAAAATTAAAATTAATGTATAATTTTATACTACCATATCCCTTTGAGAAAATTAAAATTAATATAGAATTCTATATTTCTACATTCCTACGGGGAAATTAAACTTAATATATAATTGTATTAGATGTACCAATAAATGATCCACTTTGTTTTTTTTATTAAACTCAACATCTATTATCACCAAAATTAATTACCTATCCTGTGCTAAATGTAATTACTGTTGTTGCATAACATTTTATAGGTGCTTGGTTTACAATTGCTTCACAATTTAAAGCTGAATCTTTTGATAAAATAAGTTCATCAACCCATTTGATTATAATGGATTACTTATTGGTATTCCTAATATTTCCACAGTGTTTCCAGAAAATGAAAATTTATATATAAGTTTCTATTGCCGCACTGCTTTAAGAAAATTAAACACCAATTTAGTATGAAAATAAAAAAAATTTATTCATCCATTTCTTCACTGCTATTGCTTACATCAGAATCATCACCTTTGTCAGTATTTTTTGTATTTAAAGATTTTGCTAACTCGTACAAATGAGAAGTATTTTTTCTTATCTCTCTTTCTAAGTTCATTTTTTTCTCTTCTTTCTCTTTCATTAATTTTGTTGCTTCTGGAGCCATAGGTTTCATAAGACCCTTGACAGCTTTGTAAATAATACTAGTATTGTCTCCAGCTTTAAAAACAAATGTTACCCTGTTGCAAAATGTATAGATTAGTTTATAAGCTATGGCCGTATACCGTGTAAAATTTTATAAACGATTCTTGTTCTTACTGTTCAACATTTAAAGCATCCTGTATTTTTCCAATTTTATCAAGGGAAATATTAGACAACGTCGACCAAGGTACAAATATTTCTGTATCTAAATTTTTCTTTCTTTTTACTTCCAAATACAACAAATCTAAATCTTTGCTGTATTTGTAATCAACTTTCCAATATCTCTTTACTAATCAGAAATTATAATTAGCAAAAGAATACATTTTGAAGTTGTATTCGAATTTGTTACAATTACCTTCGCATAATTCGATATACACGTAAAATGTTGTGCTTATTTTCACAAGATCAGTGCAACCCAATTTTCCGATTCTATAATACTAATAACATTGTAATAAATTATTTCTACAATTAATACAACAAATTTGGATATTATTTAAATACAATTACACTTACACTAGGATGACACGTGTCGTCCATTTTTAAAACAATAGTAATCCTTTTAACAATGTAATTTGTCGTATTAATTGTTAGTAGACTTTTAAGCTAGGTTAACTAAATTCAATATCATTGTACGAAACGAGAAGGAATAATAAATTGTAAATATTTATATACATATTTTAAATCACACTACGCTATATTTCATTGTACTTATAAATAATTTTTTAACTTTAGTAAAATTACAAACCGTGAAACAAATTTTTCGCTAAACAAGTTTGTTGTTCTACAATTCGGAGTCACGAGACACGTAAACAAAACATTCCCGATATTACCGATTCAGCGAAGAATAATTCAACTGTCGGCAATATAGGTATCTTTTATTCCGCGGAAATTAAGCTTATAAATGAAATGTAAGCAGAGTAACATTTATCATTCTTATCATTTTTTGAGTTTTAATAGCGATTTTTATCATCTTGGATGATCCACTCGATCGCAGCTGCTCTGCTCACTTCTCTAAATCGTAGTGAGATTTTTACGTAGTCGGTATTTCAGAACATGGGACATAAAGTCCTGTAAAATGAAAAGTTTATTCTATACCACAGACGAGGTACAGGATAGACCTATCATCATATGGGACTTCGTGTCACATGCTCTGAAATACCGACCTCGAAAAAAATCCGAGTGTTTCATACGCCCTCTGTAGTACTCATAGTTATTATAATTCTTGCATTCACCTTAGCGTATAAAAAATAGGGAAACTTTCTCTTTAAAATCTTTTTTGTTTCATTTAAATTCTACTTTTTATTGGAAAAATATGATTATCGAAAGAGAAGCGCACGTTTTACTCGTTCCTGACCAACCCCAAAACATCTATTAAAACGTTTCAAACTTTAACTCGCCGCCATTTTGAAGCTGCATGAACGTTTTCAAAATCCCTGCCCCACCATAATCGGTGAACCTTCCCCTTTAAACCACTTTTTGGTTCACATCAATTCGACTTTAGGTTGCCGAGATATCGTCGTCTGAAGAGAAGAGCAGTTTTAAAGAAGGGCGCTATTTTGCGCTCTTAGAAATTTGTTGTAACGATGAATACAATACGTTATACATTTCGTGTAAATAAAAAACACATTTGCAGTAGTACGGTGTTAGCTTTCGATAAAGAGATACATTATACTGCCGAACGTATTAATTTACGCTTTGCACATTTACGTGGCATTACGTGTACAGGCATCGAAATGTATTTATTTAATGCGTTAAAAAATTTAGACGTACAAGCGCGAGAAAATGCCGCGAATCAATTGTACAGCAAAATTGTTATGATGTCTACTTTTCTCCGCTAACAATTTCGAAGTACGGATGAGGGAGACAAGGAGTTAATAGTAGAATTAGGTTTAGAATAAACGAAACAGTAACCTAGCTTTTTTAAAATATATCGTTCAATGAACGACATTAATCTTCTCGTCGTCCAATACAATCGTGCTCCTAGTCAAACGTAAAACTAAACTGCGCGCGCACGAAACTGCACGAGCCTGCGCATTCGCAATTCTTACGCGGGAAACGACTAAGTAACGGTCAGTAACGGTCGACGCGTGCCGCATTAAGACGCCATTATCGATACCACGAAAAAATGCTTAGATATCGGTTCCTAATCGTTTCTTTCCCTCGAGGCTGACCTAAAATGAAACCACGGTGTGTAGCAAACCACAATCGCGTGGTTTTAATCGGATACGTGCATCGGTGCACGAAAAATACGAAATTTCGTGTGACGCGTCAAGACTCCGAACTCGATGTGATTAGAAAAATGCTTAGATATCGGAATCTAAGTTCGCGACGCGAACGAAACCATGAAAAATCGAAAGTGCGGAGTGGAATGGATAATAATCCAAGGTTTCAATCGTATAAGTGCCTCGGTTCGTGAAAAATTCGAAATTTCGTGTGACGCGTCAAGGCTCCGATCTCGATGTGATTAGAAAAATGCTTAGATATCGGAATCTAAGCTCGCGACGCGAACGAAACCATCAAAAACCGAAAGTGCGGAGTGGAATGGATAATAATCCAAGGTTTCAATCGTATAAGTGCCTCGGTTCGTGAAAAATACGAAATTTCGTGTGACGTGTCAAGACTCCGATCTCGATGTGATTAGAAAAATGCTTAGATATCGGAATCTAAGCTCGCGACGCGAACGAAACCATCAAAAACCGAAAGTGCGGAGTGGAATGGATAATAATCCAAGGTTTCAATCGTATAAGTGCCTCGGTTCGTGAAAAATACGAAATTTCGTGTGACGTGTCAAGACTCCGATCTCGATGTGATTAGAAAAATGCTTAGATATCGGAATCTAAGCTCGCGACGCGAACGAAACCATCAAAAACCGAAAGTGCGGAGTGGAATGGATAATAATCCAAGGTTTCAATCGTATAAGTGCCTCGGTTCGTGAAAAATACGAAATTTCGTGTGACGCGTCAAGACTCCGAACTCGATGTGATTAGAAAAATGCTTAGATATCGGAATCTAAGCTCGCGACGCGAACGAAACCATCAAAAACCGAAAGTGCGGAGTGGAATGGATAATAATCCAAGGTTTCAATCGTATAAGTGCCTCGGTTCGTGAAAAATACGAAATTTCGTGTGACGCGTCAAGACTCCGAACTCGATGTGATTAGAAAAATGCTTAGATATCGGAATCTAAGCTCGCGACGCGAACGAAACCATCAAAAACCGAAAGTGCGGAGTGGAATGGATAATAATCCAAGGTTTCAATCGTATAAGTGCCTCGGTTCGTGAAAAATACGAAATTTCGTGTGACGCGTCAAGACTCCGACCTCGATGTGATTAGAAAATTGCTTAGATATCGGAATCTAAGCTCGCGACGCGAACGAAACCACCAAAAACTGAAAGTGTGGAGTGGAATGGACAATAATCCACGGTTTCAATCGTATAAGTGCCTCGGTACGCGAAAAATACGAAATTTCGTGTGACGCGTCAAGACTCCGACCTCGATGTGATTAGAAAATTGCTTAGATATCGTAATCTAAGCTCGCGACGCGAACGAAACCATCATAAACCGAAAGTGCGGAGTGGAATGGATAATAATCCAAGGTTTCAATCGTATAAGTGCCTCGGTTCGTGAAAAATACGAAATTTCGTGTGACGCGTCAAGACTCCGAACTCGATGTGATTAGAAAAATGCTTAGATATCGGAATCTAAGCTCGCGACGCGAACGAAACCATCAAAAACCGAAAGTGCGGAGTGGAATGGATAATAATCCAAGGTTTCAATCGTATAAGTGCCTCGGTTCGTGAAAAATACGAAATTTCGTGTGACGCGTCAAGACTCCGACCTCGATGTGATTAGAAAATTGCTTAGATATCGGAATCTAAGCTCGCGACGCGAACGAAACCACCAAAAACTGAAAGTGTGGAGTGGAATGGACAATAATCCACGGTTTCAATCGTATAAGTGCCTCGGTACGCGAAAAATACGAAATTTCGTGTGACGCGTCAAGACTCCGACCTCGATGTGATTAGAAAATTGCTTAGATATCGTAATCTAAGCTCGCGACGCGAACGAAACCATCATAAACCGAAAGTGCGGAGTGGAATGGATAATAATCCAAGGTTTCAATCGTATAAGTGCCTCGGTTCGTGAAAAATACGAAATTTCGTGTGACGCGTCAAGACTCCGAACTCGATGTGATTAGAAAAATGCTTAGATATCGGAATCTAAGCTCGCGACGCGAACGAAACCATCAAAAACCGAAAGTGCGGAGTGGAATGGACAATAATCCAAGGTTTCAATCGTATAAGTGCCTCGGTTCGTGAAAAATACGAAATTTCGTGTGACGTGTCAAGACTCCGATCTCGATGTGATTAGAAAAATGCTTAGATATCGGAATCTAAGCTCGCGACGCGAACGAAACCACCAAAAACCGAAAGTGCGGAGTGGAATGGACAATAATCCACGGTTTCAATCGTATAAGTGCCTCGGTACGCGAAAAATACGAAATTTCGTGTGACGCGTCAAGACTCCGACCTCGATGTGATTAGAAAATTGCTTAGATATCGGAATCTAAGCTCGCGACGCGAACGAAACCACCAAAAACTGAAAGTGTGGAGTGGAATGGACAATAATCCACGGTTTCAATCGTATAAGTGCCTCGGTACGCGAAAAATACGAAATTTCGTGTGACGCGTCAAGACTCCGACCTCGATGTGATAAGAAAATTGCTTAGATATCGGAATCTAAGCTCGCGACGCGAACGAAACCACCAAAAACTGAAAGTGTGGAGTGGAATGGACAATAATCCACGGTTTCAATCGTATAAGTGCCTCGGTACGCGAAAAATACGAAATTTCGTGTGACGCGTCAAGACTCCGACCTCGATGTGATTAGAAAATTGCTTAGATATCGGAATCTAAGCTCGCGACGCGAACGAAACCACCAAAAACCGAAAGTGCGGAGTGGAATGGACAATAATCCAAGGTTTCAATCGTATAAGTGCCTCGGTTCGTGAAAAATACGAAATTTCGTGTGACGCGTCAAGACTCCGATCTCGATGTGATTAGAAAAATACTTAGATCTTGGCTTCTAATCGTTTCCTTCGGACGAAACTGTTAAAAATGAATGTGCGGAGTGCAGTGGTTATTAGTCAATCGGTTTTATTTGGATACGTGCGTCGAGTCGTAAAAGATAAAGAATTTCGTGTGACGCATCGAGACGCCCAATCTCGATACGTTTAGAAAAGTGCTTTAGAAAAGCACTTCGTTTAGAAAAGCTGCGTGAACATTTTCAAAATCTCTGCATTGTCATGATCGGTGAACCTTTCCCTTTAAAATGCTTTTTGTTTCACCTAAGTCCGACTTTCGTTTGCCGAGATATCATCGTTTAAAGACGAGTTTAATTTTTTCCCGCTATTCTCGGCCTCCGCGAACTGACCTACTTCTCAACCACCTTCACCATTCGTAGTATTACGCAGGTCAGTTTTACTATGTTTACTATGTCATTCGTAACTCCGCGCGCACTATCCATAAGAGTAAACTTTAAACGGCCATATCTCGCGAAAGAGTTGAGATATCGACGTGAAACGGCAATCAAATTAAAGGGCACATTTTCCTCTATCTCCGGAATCATCGGCTCTCCATTTTTCACGATCGCAAGCGTAGTTACGAAACAAAGAACGTGGGGGGTGTAGGAACTTTTTTTTAAGGAAACTACGAATCCAAAATTCTTGAAACTTGGTGAGAGGTTGAGTGCTTGGAAGAGTAGCTATCTAAGAGCGCGCGGCGATGTTTCCCTGCTATATTGGCAAGGGGGGAGGGGTCATGTGACTCTCCTTCTTTGGATCACGCGTGAGAAGGACCGTTTTCAATTTATCACAATTTTTCTAGTACAATACGACAAGATTTATTTATTTATATATCTTTATTATACGTTTGCGCTCTCAGGAATTTATTGTAACAAGAATACAATACGTTATACATTTCGCGTAAATAAGAGACACATTTGCTGTAGCACGGCGTTAGTTTTCGATATAGAGATACATTATACTGGTGAAACGATTAACTTATGCTTTGCACATTTACGTGGCATTACGCGTACAGGCATCGAAATGTAATTTTTTAATGATTAACGATTAGAAAGATGATTAGATCTCGAGATCTAATCGCGAGGGTGCAACGATGTAGGTTTTGCAACGGTACTTTTCTATAACAAACGCTCGATGAACATCGCGCAATATAAACGCGAGGCCGCCACGAAGGGCGCTAAAAGAAATATGAAAAAAGAGCAGCCCCAAAGAGTGCTAAACGAATCGGAATTGAGCAGCCTTAAGGGCCACTGAAAAATACCAATCATCCACTCGTAAACCCGATGAACGCGTGAGTGAAACATTGTTTGTTTCTCGCAACGCTAATATACTACGTTTACTAATCAAAGAGCAAATTCAACAAATCAATCGCGAAAGGTGCTTCGTTTTACTGCAAAGGCTACTTTACTCGACTCAACTTCAATCAAAGAGGAAAGAAAAAGACAACGTCGCGCAAGCGTCCAGCCCTGGACGCTTCGTTGACCCTGTAACGCAACGCTAATAAATAATAACAACTAATCTATGCACCTATTCTTCTTCAAAGCGCAACACTAATAGCGAAAGTGCAGCGTGCCCAATGCACGGCTGCCGTTGACTCGTCCATGGTCCATCGATGACTGAATTCCACTTTCTCAATGGAACATCGTGGGCTTTTTTATCATATACGCAACGCTACGTGCAAAACGCGATCATTTCGTGGCGCAACGCTAACTGCAAAGCTAAACACGCGCGATGCAAATGTGTCGCAACTCTAACATTTTAATTCATTCAATGGAAGCTACTATTTTCGTGTAACGGAAGCTGCTCCGATTAATCGCGGTGTTTACAATTAGAAGACGCGATCGATATTATCGCAACGCTATCAAATATATTTCGATGCTAATCTCAATGAAACTGTGGAACGCGATACTAAGAAATGCTAAGAATACGCGCAACATTTCATACGTCGCAACGCTAAATCAATCGCGATAATCGTATCTTCGCAACGCTAATGTAAACTCGTGACTTTTTCATTCGCAACTCTAATATCACCTCGCGCTTTCTTTGATCCGCAACGCTGTGTCAACCCGTGCGTACGTCCTCGCAACGCTACGTAAAAAAGTACGCGGAGCCCAGATGTGGAAGCTGAAAACACTACGCATGCAAATCTAATAACGAGTACAGTGACAATGTAACAAGAGTAATGACCATCCATTCTTTTGAAAACCGAAAAAATGAACAGCCATTCGTTGCTGCCCTCTTCGTGACAGTTTGTCGGGCCTCTTCTTTTCTTCGAGCGCCATGCCCGCAGGAACATGAATTTAAGCTCGAGGTTCTCGAGAAGCAACCCAGAAAGAGACTCAGAAAAATGGAATAGAAATGCATATCGAAGAAGTTAAATAGCACGCAGACGACCAACGACTCTAAGAATTCTAAGAAACTAATCTAAGAATTCTGAGCATCCTTGTTCGTGCAAACGTGTCGAACCTCGAGCTGAGTATATACGTTCGTTTCGTGCAGATCGCGGTCGCGTCCGCGTGACGATTCAAGATCGCCGAATTCGAAAGATCGACATTGGCAAAGACCGGAAATGACCTGCATTCCCCAGGTCAGATCGGCTCGCCGTCGATGTTCAAATCAGATTCCCTGAAACAGGTTGACACGCGACCCCCCATTAAATATGAAACTCGCGACCCGAGACCATATGTCAACCTGCCCGGCCCTACCTACTTAAAATTAACACACATTCCAGAAAGTATACTACCTACCTACCTAATGCTATATTTAAAAATGGCAAACATGCACACAAACACAGGCATACACCCCACCCCCCACCCAGCGGATCACACGCATACCACCCGGGTGCAAAAGTCTAAACTAGGGAGTAACGTCCCGTGACGCCTCCGCCACCCGAGTTCAACATACATCTCACACACACTCTAAAGTAAAAAAAAATCCTGAAATCGTCTAACGTGGGTAGCGACCATTGCGTATTATATGATTTCAAGCGTATGCAACTAGGCATATTTGAATATACTTCGAGCATTTCGCGAAGAAATTTACGTCGATGGCAAACGTGTCAATCGATATATATTTTAAGCATTTATCAAACATGAAATTCGATAGGAAAATTGTCAGATATACTTTAAGCATTTATCAAAGAATTCAATACGAAAACCGAGAGATGTCTTTGCAATAAATGGTTCATTGCTATTATTGCAAATATAATGGAGACTATTGGTATCATTGTATTAAAGAATAAATTGACTGAAAAGTTAATTAAGATTATGAAAAAACGACGCAAGTCCACAGCCTAACCACACACACACACACACACACAATGTGGAAAGTACGTCGCGCACGATACGCTACCCACGATCAGCCGCCACACAAATATTGAATATCAAATATCAAAATAATAAAAAAAATGATCGTGCCACGTGCTTTTCACCCGCTCAAGTAGCACCTGAGCACGTGAGCGGGATCCCGGCAAAACGGCACGAACCGACGCTGAAAATCCTAGCTAAAAAACTTGTCGACATTCGTAATCGGCTGACGGACTGTGACTCTACTTTTCCAATGCGTTTAAAGCAAACAGACTCTACTCGTTACATTGAAAAGAAGCTACGTTACTTGCAAAACAAGAAAGCGAGAAAACTCTAATGCAACGTGAATTTAAATACGCGAGGCTGAGAATAAGAAACGCGAACAAGTGACTCTAAATCAATGTTAAGAATATTAAATTTTAACAAGAGACTCTAAATTGAAGTTAAGAATACGATGATAAAATAGAACAAGGGACTTTAACGTGAAATTTTGAGTGCAATCCCTTGGGCGATTCCCTTATCAAAACGTCGTAACTTTAACATAACATCGCGTTAAAGTTTGCGACATCGATTTGGAAATCTACCCATCGCGAAATGTCTTCTTGCGCATTTTATGTGGCATCGTTTTTGTGCGAGAAAAGAAAAATCTACCGTGTCTCTGTATCTTAAATCGAATTGAAGCTACTGTGAACCGCGAAGCAATATATTGCTCAATTCTTTTGCGAATTACGATTCAAGCAAGGAACTCTGATACAATATTACGCGTACGCCTGTGTGTACTCAAATAGCAATGCAAACACATTTCCTCATTACTATTATGCAATGAATAAATCTACAAATATAACTAAAAACTATAACGTGCTCAAACATACGAGCATTCCACTTTAATAAATATCTTTGTGGTATTTCTGTTGACTCTACTTTTAAGCGCATCGATATTTAAAAAGAAGTTCCTACTAAGTGACTCTACAATTGACTCGAATGCTTTTATTAGCATATGAAAATATTTAAAATCGCGAGCGCAAGAAGACCTAGCCTCGTCTAATAAATACAATACATACAAGAAATAAAAATGATACACGGGTATACGATCGGATACTCGTGGTCACTGTACTCGTTTATGCAAAATCTACGTATACAACCAGTCACCCGTGCCGATTTGGACCTTTCGTCCTCGGCATGCGTGAGTGACCGGAGGGATTCAAAGTGCATGCGACTTACCATTAGACGACTACGCTGTCATCTGCTGCAGCCAGGCGGATGACAACCTGCTGCCATCGTCATCTAGCGAAGCCGTGAAGTCGTGGAGTCGTGAAGCCTTGAAGTGAACGCTATGAAAAATGATGTCGCGAGGCCGTGAAGCTGCGATGCCATGTCCTGTGGCCCAAAGGACAAGAAGATCTGTGGAAGACCTGTAACAAAGAAAAGACAACGAGAAGATCACAATTTATTCTTCGAGATATTGCTTATCGATTATTTGACAATCTTGAGATTAAAGACGTGCAAGTTTAACAAATTTTATATTTTTAAATCACTCTATTTCTTAGTTCGACAAAAATGAAATAGCAACGTGGAACTCTACAAATTTTTAATAGATTCTATATCTTTTAATTCGTAAAGATAAACGTTAATTGCAAAGATACTTACATGGCGGACTTCAGAAGCCCAGCGAGATCGTCTGCCAACAGCCGAAGAGTGACTCTAATACCGAATACTATTACTTACATGAAAAGAAAGGGAAGTAAAAGACTAGGCAACCGCGTAAATATATTCGGCGAGCAAACACTGACTCTACTTTCGCGAGTCATTTTTATAAATGAGTCTAATTAGAGCAGTTGTGCTCTTAAACAAATAAAAAATCGTTCGACGGCAAACACTGATTCTACGATCGCATTGCGCGCGATCACAACGTGCTGAAAGAAATGCTTATTTAGTAGGAGGGGGAAGGGTAAGAAAGTACACAACACAAGAAATATATTCTATTATTCTTATTCTTGTCGAGCGTTTGTTTGCGAATAGCGTTTCTCTGACGTGATTAAACGATATTAATGTCTCAATATGAAATGAAATTCTAGAATTCTAGTTGTACGATTTGTATGCGTGACGCCTGTATTATACATGTACGCTACGAATGTTCGCGAATTGGAATCGAAAAGTTCGTTCAAGTCGCGGTTCCTAAACGTAAGCCGCGTGTCCCCCCACCCATCAAATTCTCGCAAATGCTCGCGTAAATAAAGGTTCGAAATGAAAATACAGGAGTGGGGCGAGAGGCACGCGGCGCGTTTCCGGCGACAGTTTTTGCGTGTTTACAACTCGAGCAGATTCGTGGAAATAGGAAACGCGTTTAGAAACCAATGATGTACTACACGGCGAAACTCGCGACCGAAATACAATGAAATAAGACTCTACGTGTAGTAACTGTACTATTGTTAATAACTTTTCAACACGTTCACGATGAAACGGAATAAAAAAATAACGAAAAACCACGAATGATTCTAAATTCCGCCCTCCCTTCGTTCACGTTGGTTACGAAATATAAATGACTCGAAATAACGAAACGTACGAACAAACAAAAAAATTAATAAATGTGAATCCATGTGTATCTTACCACGTGTTAGCGCAACGTAAATATTACTATCCACCTCTTTAGCCTCCCGAATTACCAACCAGGTATCTGTAACAAAAAGAAGAATGCAAATTTTAAATAGATTAGTTAAAATAAAAAGCAGCAGTAATTCAAGGAAGGGGAGGAAGTTAATTAAGAACAAAGAAAAAGAAAAAAGAACAAGGTATCGGAACGTTGAGAATTGTTAAGTTAATAATCGTTTGTTATTTGTTGTTACGAATTAGCAATAAATGACACGACGTTGATTAAACAATGCTACTAGATTCAGGATAGTGGGAAATGGTACGGAGGTAGAGGGGATACGCACCGTACGATTATGTATATGCAACCTTCCTGTACGAAACTCGAAATACTACTGACCCGCCGCGCTCGCCGAGCTCCAAGAGTGGGGGAACGCTATACGGTTGCGCGGCGCGTGTCACGCAGATCATTCGAATTTCGAGAGACATATTTGTATTGATATTACGATCAAAGGAATATTCCTTCGATAAGAAACGAAGACCATCGATAGATTAATATATTTCAAATCTTATATGTATTATATTTAATGCTATTTAATGCTTTACTATACTTAATGCTATTTAATGATTTATTATACTTAATGCTATCTACACGCACTACAAACTAAGTCACACGAGCACGAAACTAACAAAACTTCAACGTAGATCATATTCGTAACAGTCTAAATCATATGATACACAGTTCTCTAATTGATATTAGTACAATATTAAAGTAGAAATGCACAGCTTGCAAAATATTAAGAAACAGAAACCGAGATATGACTACTTTTCCAAATCGTGTACGCACACTGACGTTAAACGCTAGGAAACGCTCTCCATGGTCCGCGCTCGAAAGTTTATATAAAGAATGTAAAAAAAAGGAAAGAATCGCTGATAAAATCCGAACTGGAAGTGTTACTGCGATGAAACTACATGCGTCTTGTAGGGGGAAACGTTCCCTTTATTTTGACTACTCGCCGATCGCAATCGGATGTGCAGAAGCCGAGATATGACTACTTCTCCGCAACGTGTACAGGCTGTCGCTAAACGCTAGGAAACGCTCTCCATGGTCCGCGCTCGAAAGTTTATATAAAGAATGTAAAAAAAAGGAAAGAATCGCTGATAAAATCCGAACCAGAAGTGCTACTGCGATGAAACCACGTGCGTCTTGCAGGGGGAAGCGGCCCTTTATTCTGACACGCGTTTGATCGGAATCTGACACCTAGAAGCCGAGACCTAGCAAGCACTTTGAAACGCGGACGCACACTGGCAAGAAACGACCAGGTCGCTCTGCATAGTCCGCGCTCGACGGTATATAAGAAATCCTTTTTCATTCAGCCTGATTTTCTTACCAGTAGACCCGATAGCAATGACGCCGCCTAAACCCACAGCAACAATCTTGTTGCCCTCGAAGAGGCCGACTTCAGTTTTGGGACTCGGTTTTTCTGTTCACGTGCTTATACGCACACTGCAATTTTCGCAGCAGTAGCCGTCGCCGTCGACTCGCCGATGACGGTGACAAAAGTATCGTCCTCTCGTGTTTAGGCGGTGGTTATCTCATTTTTATAATATCTCGTCTTCGTCGATTAACTTTACAGACAACGACATAAAGGCGCGTGAAAATAAGTAAGGAGTAACGCGTAGGAATTAATGATAGAAGTGCAATACATATGAAGATATGCTTGATTGAACGTTACTTTAAATCTAGCTATTATATATCGCGGCGCGTATATCGGAGACAGTTATTTATCGTATTGTTTATTCAGAAATTCTATCGTTTTAGATACGCTGCTGCTTTCGTTTAGCAAGGGGGCCTGGTAGCACCCTAATGATTTCGTATAACAATATATGAGGATAGTCTATTCTATGTTTTGTCAGTGTCACTACATTACATCTCAATACATGAACACTATGTTACAAATAACAGCACGACATATTTACAATAAATACAAATGTACGGCAATATTCAAGATGTTTAGCACGCTCTTTACTAACGCAGTCGCAAGACTGTAACGTGGCGGTACCACACTCGCAAGTCATAGCGACTGAAACGGAAAGAAACGTATAAAAGAGCAGTGGCATAAAAATCACGTTGCTTCTACAAACACTTAGGAATGTTTCGGGAACGCGTAGGCGTATCTCTTTCCGCAAAATATGTTAAAAACATGTAGAAATATTACGCGTGATATTTTACACGTACGACAAACTGAGTCACACGAGCACGAAACTAACAAAGCTTCAACGTAGACCAAATTCGTAACAGTCTGAATCATACGATACACAGTTCTCTAATCGATATTAATACAATATTAAAGTAGAAATGTACAGCCTGCAAAATATTAATACGGTCAAAGATACGTGTAACATGCATTTGGAAATCGAAGTCGATCACTCTTGGAAACTGGTAGCTGTAAGATATAATCTAAGATCGAAGCATGTAAACGAAAGTCTAAGGTAAAATATAAACTAAAATATAAAGGTTACACGTTAATGCGTAGTTCTTAGCTTGGTATCGTTTTCGAAAGACGTTTCATTCTTTGGAAAACGATACCAATTACCAGGTCTCACCACGAGGAGGTGACTACGCGCCGAGACCCACCGAAAGCCATTCAACGCCCTTAAAGTTTCTCGAAGAAACTTTAAGAGAACATAGAAAGGATTTCGGTTCACAAAACTGTACAACGATGCTTAACCCTACTGTTGTATTCTGTTTCTAAGATACGCTTTTCTAACTTGGAGCCGACGTACGAATGATAAGAGACTCTACTGACACTTTGTTACAAAGTTAGTGTCTTGCAAAGAGGAATATAACGCGCGAAACTAAGCTCTACTTTACTGTACGCAACGCTAAGCAAATAGATAAAATCGCGAGCAAAGCAAACACGCACTCCCATGCGCAACAAAACCCTATACTCGCGCGCTCTATCATACGACTCGCACTCACCCGAATCGAAAGCAAAATTCGAACGCGACTTACACGAGTCTAAGGAATCGCTTTCGAGACCGAGATGAAGTTGCGCTGCTCCGCGGAGGAAATAGCGGCCTAATAGTCGGATCGCAAGAAACTAAACGTTGAGGGCAGTAGCGGACCACTGATGCCGTCTGAACGAAGACGTATCCCCTGCGACAAACAGAAGGCCATACTGCGTACCCGCGGTAAAGATGCTTACGATCCAGCCTACAGGGCCTTGGTCCCCTATCGGGCACTTTCGATAGGGGCTGCAAATCCTCGCATTGCAAACGTCGCTCCAACTCGACTCGAAAGCGATCTCAAAGACTCGAGGCGCGAACGAAATTTGATCGCGATTCGGAATGAGATTGAAATCGTATGACAGAACGACTTACCAAGCATAGAGTTCGATCGTGCATGACTACCCTCGAACAGCGCGCCTGTTTGAGAGCGAGTGCGTGGAGAATGGATATCGTGTACTGTAAAGAAAAGTTAAGGCTTTTTGGCTCCAAGTTAGGTAGCCGTCGTAGAACAAAATACACGCACAGTAATCGAGGTACACGTTACTTTGACTAGATGTAAGTATCGATACGCTTTTCCAACTTACAGCCATATTACGAACAGCAAATATAAAAATCGCGAGCAAAGTAAAAACAATTCACTATCTCTCGAAAGAACCAACGAGCTTCGCGACGCTCTCCCATGCGCAACAAAACTCTACACTCGCGCGATCTATCACGCGATTCGCACTCACGTCGAATCGTAAGCGAAATTCGAACGCGACTTACACGAGTCAAAGAAAACGCTTTCGAGATCGAGGTGAAGTTGCGATGCTTTGCGGAGGATCTAGCACAGGCTAATAGTCGGATCGCAAGTGCCCCAAACCCTAATGGCAGGAATAAAGTACAGAGCCAGCATTACCTAGAAACTACTGCAGCTGCAACATAGGGTTACCAAACCCTTACGTTCCAGCCTACAGGCCCTGACCCCCTATCGAGTACCTGCGACAGGGGTTGCATAATCCTCGCATCGCAAACGCCACCGCACCTCGACTCGAAAGAGATTTCAACGACTTCGAGGCGCGAACGAACGTCGATTACGATTCGGAATGAGATTGAGATCGTATGACAGAACGACTTACCAAGCATGCAGTTCGATTGTGCATGACTACCCTCGAACAGCGCGCTTGTTTGAGAGCGAGTGCGTGCGAGGATCTCGAAGGGATCGAGCGATTGCAAATTGATAAACGCGAGCAAGAATGGGATGATGGATATTATGTACTGTAAAAGGGAAGTTGAGGCTTTTTGGCTGCTAGTTGGACAGCGATCGTTGTACAAAATTTACATTGACTAAATATAAGTAGCTTATATGTACTTAAAATTAGACGCACGCCTCCCACGATGAATCTTCTTTCGATGACTTCCCGTTGAAGATTATTCTTAAAGTATTTCTTAAAGCTACTGAATATTCGCGCGAAAAATAATTTGTTTCTCGAAGAAACTTTAAGAGAACATGAAATGAATTTCGGTTCACAAAACTGTACAACGATGCTTAACCCTACCGATGTATTCTGTTTCTAAGATACGCTCTTCCAACTTAGAGTCATATTACGAAAAGCAAGAGACTCTACTGACACTTTGTTAAAACGTTCGTGTCTCGCAAAGAGGAATTTAATACGGCAAACTAAACTCTACTTTACTCTGTACGCAATGCTAATTCTTTGAACATTCGCCCGGAAGTGGGCGATGAAAAGCAAATATAAAAATCGCGAGCAAAGCAAACACAATTTACTATCTCTCGAAAGAACCAACGAGTCACGAAACGCACTTGCATGCGCAACAAAACTCTATACTCGAGCGCTCTGTCATGCGACTCGCACTCACCCGAATCGAAAGCGAAATTCGGACGCGACTTACACGAGTCAAAGAAATCGCTTTCGAGACCGAGGTGAAGTTGCGTTGCTTTGCAGAGGATCCAGCACAGCCTAATAGTCGGATCGCAAGAATCCCTCTACATCGAGGGCAGTACATAATGACCACTGATGCCGTCTAACAGAAAGTTAACATTACGTTAACCCCAGCAGCAAACAGAAGGCCGCACTGCGTACCCGAGACAGAGATGCGTACGATCCAGCCTACAGGGCCTTGCATCCCTATCGAATTGCTTCGATAGGGGCTGCAGATCCTCGCATCGCAAACACCACTGCACCTCGACTCGAAAGCGATTTCAACGATTCGAGGCGCGAACGAACGTCGATTGCGATTAGGAATGAGATTGAGATCATATAACAGAACGACTTACCAAGCATACAATTCGATTGTCCATGACTACCCTCGAACAGCGCTGCTGTTTGAGAGCGAGTGCGTAGCGAGAATCTCGAAGGGATCGAGCGATTGCAAATTGATTAACGCGAGCAAGAATGGGATGAAAGATATTATGTACTTTGAAAGAGAAGTTAATAGAAGTTAAGGCTTTTTGGCTCTAAGTTGTCGAGCGATCCTAGAACAAAATGCATGCACAGTAATCGAGGTACAAAATACTCTGACTAAATGTACGTAGCTTATTCTAACTTAGAATTAGACGCACGCATCCCGCGATGAATCTTCTTTCACTGATTTCTTGTTAAAATTCTTCTTAAAATTCTTGAATCTTCGTGACGAAGTTAATCTGTTAAAGTGAAATTAGTAGTCCACGCAATAAATTAATAAAAGGCAAAAGTAATTAATAGAATAGAATGTAGGTACAAGAAACGAGAAATAAAGTAAAATGTTAGCAGAATAAAATGTAAGCAGAGTAACATTTAAACAGAATGAAATATATAAATTATTAGAAGACAAACGTAATTAATAGAACAGAATGTTGATACAACGAAACAGAATCAAAGTAAAATGATAGCAGAATAAAATATGAGAAGAATAACATAAATAAAATGAAAAATAAATAGAATAACGTAATAAAAGTTAGTGGGTAGCACCTGCAATACAATCATACATGCACAGATATATGTGTATCAAACGTAATGGGTTAAATTTAATCTTGAGTCTAAGAGAAATTAGTAGTAGGTGGGTGGTTGGTGGTGGGTGGTGGGTGGTGGGTGGTGGGTGGTGGATGGTGGGCGGTGGGTGGTGGGTGGTGGGTGGTGGGTTAGCCCCAGTGGTCATCTCTGGTCATCATCTAGCTAAAAAGTGTATCTGTGATATACAGATTCGATCCGATGCCTTCGGAAGCACCTGCAACAATAAGAGTGCGCGTCGCCCTTCCGCTGCTTATATAGGCGAGGAGATGTCACGTGACTCCCCTTCTTCGGATCACGCGTGAGAAGAGACCTTTCTCAATTTTTCACTAGTTTTCTAGTACAATATGATAAGATTTATTTATTTTTATATCTTTATTATACGTTTGCGCTCAGAGGAATTTATTGTAACAATAAATACAATACGTTAAACATTTCGTTACGTAACAGCGTAATATTAAAATAATTTAAAGAGTATACGAGATACACCATGAGTTTGATTTGTTAATGCTTTTTAATTCGCCGATATTGTAAATGATCGAAATTATATATAAAACTGTATGTCCAACCATATTTAAATTGTTACGGATATTATAGTTTTAATTCTTATCACTTGCAGCGCTGCACATTTATTTCATGCTTAACCGTTAACGTTGGACGTGACACGAAAATGGTAATAGGGCTCATGAGCCCCAAAACCGTGTGACAAACAAAAGCATTGGATGAGTGGTCTATCCTGTTCTTAGTCGATGGTTTTCGCTTAGTGACTTCACTTGCAAAAGCAACTTTCTGACGTGCCGATTTCGTTTAGTTTCAATTCCAACCGCGCTTACCTTCCAATTTTTATTCCACTCCGAATCGGTAACTCAGGAATTGTTACAAAATTCACGGAAGGGTTACAGAGCCGCCTTTCGACGGAACAAAGAAGTACGTTGCACGACAGCTTTCTTCGTCATGGCTGACAGTTTGGCGGGTGTTTTTTAATCGCTCGAAGTTCGCGCAATTTAGCGATATTAGCTGTCTTTGTTGGCCAAATTTTAGTTACTCGGCGACACAAACTTAAGCGACGTGAGTTAACAATGTTAGTTGAGGTGAATTTACGCGAATGAAGTGGCTAAACGATGTTGGACAATGCGATCGTTTCGCGCGTAATGTTAGTCGCGTTCGGAAACGTTGGAGTCTAGTTCTAGCGTTGCGTATAAAACGTTTTCAGAACATTTTCGGGTGGATTTCGAGTTAAAGGAAGAACAAGTGCTCTCGTTTGCAGCGGGACGAGCCTTTACTTCGGTATTCAGCGTGTAATGCATTCGGTGCCTTTGCATTACTTAATTCTGTGGTTGCAAGAAAAAACGGCGCAAGTCACGAGATTCCGCTTTAGAGAAATAGCCGCTTAAAGTTTCGAATGCAATAGTTAAATTTCAGACTGTCATACTTCACGCTATCTTTCTTATTCTCAAGTATCTCCTAAAATACGTAAATATGTGGAATTCAACATTTTCATATAGTCTTTCCTGGACGATTGTCAAAATTGGGCATCGTTCGAATAAATTCATCGTTCGAATAAATGCCCTTGCAACCAGAGAATTTACCGGGAGTTTCAACGCGAAGTGTAAGATGGCGGCAGCTACTGCTGCGGCGCAAACGAGTCGGCGATCGACACGGTCGTGCCATCCATGATGGCCGAGACAGTTTTCGAGATTTCGAGCACGGTGTCGTGAGTACGCGTCCCCTTTATCGCACGTTTAATCGCTAGTGAGGCCCATCCGCAAGACCAAAGGATCTCGGAAACAATGACAGACAGTCCAGCGGCACTCGTAAGTGTTGTCACTGTCTATTAAATTTTCTAGAGCCGAGTATTCGGCACCCATCGATGCTCGATAGGTTACACATCCAACAACATGCGCGCATCTAGCCTCTCCTAGCGTATCCGCTCCACTACATACTAATGATCCAGCAACGATCAATGCTCGTTGCCGAACGACATTTCGCCTACATTCTCCACTCCGGAGAATATCGGTAGGAGCTTCTGAAAGAACTGATCGCTGTCGGGGACGTGCAGTTCACGTCCGATACGCTTGCAACGCGCAAACGCGGAACAGAGGTTCGTTGCCCGTTCCCGTCTGACGTCACGAGCTGATAGTGGTTGTCACCTGTTTCTGTCGGCCCTGACGTCACCGCTGGTTGTGACGTAACCGTAAAGATCGCTCTGCCTCTATCTCGGCCGCGGCGAGTCTGCTTATTCTTATGTACTTACGAATGTATGTACTTGATTATTTATATACGTATCCCAGCGTACGTTATCCTACTTACTCGCCAACGCGAGAGAGAATAATATCTCCGCGACTATTTCGGACGGGTTATTAATGAGTTTAAGGACGTGGAACGCGAATCGACGTTCCGTGGCTTCTGGTTCGAATTGCTTCGGCGACACGATGTCCGGCCTCTATATTGATTTCGCTCTTGTACACCTGGCACCAGCGATCTTTATAGGGTACTTATTTCGCGAAAGTTTTCAACACTCGTTTGGCAAGTACTCGCAAGTACAGCCAACCACAGGCTAAGGATGTTTATGCAAATTTATGGTTCCGTAGGCAGAGGTGTGAAGAATGGAACTTAGGCAGAGATTTGTTCTACTTTTGAACCCTTTACAATCTTATTATTCGTTTATCTTTTGCCCCCAATACTATTCTTAAAAGGGACGAACGTTCGAGACGTATTCCCTGTCGCTGTCTTCTTCGTATTTAAATTTTCAATCGCTATTTCTCTCCCTCTTTCATTAGACTTCTCCGTCTGTTCAGTTCGTATCATTTTGATTTTCAAAATTGACATAAGTGGCTCAGTTATTTGCCAACCTAATCTAATTTAATCGGAACCCAATTCGAACCCAACGCGAACTTTTCCCGAATTTAATCAGAACTTAATTCGAACCTAACGCGAATCTTTTCCAAATTTAATCAGAACCTAACGCGAAGCTTTTCCAAATTTAATCAGAACATAATTCGAACCTAACGCGAAACTTTCTCAAGTTTAATCAGAAGCTAATTCGAACCTAACGCGAACTTTTCACGAATTTGGTCTGAACTTGACTCGAACCTTCCAAGAACCTAATCCGAACCTAACTTAAATCCTTCATGAATCTAATTCGAAGCTAATCTGACCCAAATCTGACTCTAATCGGAAGCTAATCTGACCCCAATCTGATCCTAATCTAAACCTAACCCGCGCGCAAAGGATTAATCCCTGAACTCGGATCGCTGGAAAATGTCACTTACATCCTTTAGCCTTGCCAGCGCGGATTTATTCCGAACTACCTTACTGCTATTACGTTTCTCACAATCAAGAGATTTCACGATAACATAATATCGCAAGACGAAAGCAAAGATACCGGCAAACAACTAGATATAGAAATGCAAGAGAAAGGCGAACGGCTCGCGTTACAATCAGTAAACCAAATCCCACTCGCATGTACTACGTTCGCATGATAAGAGCTGCACGATACATACGATACGACCTTAAAAGCGATTTCAGTCGCGTTTAACAGGATTTGCGAGGGGAAAAGGCGGCCTTGGATAGCCAACCATCTAACACCCCGACTACACACGCTCGAACATGATCGCGTACATCGAAACCCTTGCGCGTTGTTTACGTCGATGCCTTCCAAGTCCGTCTAAAACTGGTCGCAGGGCCTTCGAATAATGGCCAATAGCGATGCTAGATGCCGGCCAACACGAGCAAACGAAACGCTGCGAATAAGCAAACAGGCACGCAAACGACTGGTTAGCGACGTTCAGATGTAGCCTGGCTCGCTTATCGTTAGTCGCAGATATCGAGCCGCAACGAAATTAGGCTAGCCACTTTGATTCTATATTTATTTTTCGATCGATACTTGGCTTCGAAGAGGCGCCTCGTTTCTCGCATATTTTTTTTTTGTAGGGGGATAATTAAGACTCCTTACTTCTGTGTTCGACTTCTATGGCTGGTTTAAAATCGGCACTGTTAACTGTTGTGCACTGTTCGAGCAAATATCGCGTTAATACGGTCGAGATCGATATTAAAGTAACGCGCGTTTCGATGGATCTTGTTTCTCAAATAAGCAGAAAAAATCTATTACATCTGCATCCGTTGTATCTTTCTAGCAAGAAACTATTTAACGATTGTACTTAGTTTCGAGTCGAAGTGACTCGTAACAGTGCACGAAGCTCGAACGTTAAATAATCTCTGGTTTCGGTACATTTTTTTTATGGTACATTTTTCCGATGGAATTAATTGAAACAGGGATCGAAGCTGAAGGATCGTACGAGTTTCAGCTGAAAGTTTTCCTTTCGCTTACACCATTTTTGCGTACGATTGTTGTTGCTTCTTAATCTTAACCCGCTTCGAATTACGCTTGTCGAAGTAAGGGAAAACAACGATCGCGTCGCCTATCTATAATAGCAGCGAATATTTCGCAATATCGCGGAAACTTTCCACAAAAGTTGCTGCTCTAAACGGTAGCCTACTTCGCTTACACTCGAATGCATCTATGGCGATGCGTCGTTCGGTATTCTTATTTAGAGACCTACATTTCCATTGCATTGGCGTGCGCTGTTACACAATTAATCGCTACTCCGGGTAATTGTTGCAACTGCGACGCTGGTGTTTCGTGTTTCCCGTGGAATCCTTTTCGCACAAATGGTATTCATTTCTAAAAGGTTCATTCAACGCGTAGGCTGCCGGGCGGCAGTTAAAAGTAAAAGCGGAAATGGGCTTGGTAAGGCCGACAGGCGATGTAACCAGGTTAGAATGCTTTTATCGTCGAATTAAATGGGCAGGAAAAGCCGGAAGTGCGAACGCCGTTTCAACGGAGTATTTAATTTTGTATACAGTTGACGCTATTTATTCTACTCCATCGCGCGCGCATCAAGCGAGCTCGAAAAAGTATCGCAACGTATTCTCGCCTAGCAGCCTCCTCTCTAGCTTTAATTTAGAATGTTTCCAATCCAGCTTCTCTTCTCTTCGCTATCCATCAACGCGATGACCTTTTTCGAACTGGCCGCGAGCTTTTCGAAGCTCGTCGAGCAAACATATGAAATTTATTCGAATTTTTGCGATGAAATGTTAAAGCGATTCGTATAAATATTGGCAATATTTAACGCGAAAATAGATTACTAGAGAGTGGAAAGGAAAAATACGGGATTGCTTGAAATATTGAGCAATCGTAGAGGCTACGAAAAGTATCGATGCATCGCTGCACTTATTTTATTATTTGGGTACTAGTTGTCTATAATTAGACTATGGATTGGAAATTTAGATGCATTTATTGAAAATTTAGATGCGTTCATTGGAAATTTTATTACACGACAGTGGAATGAATTTATCGTGTTTTAGAGGCAATGAAGTCCTCAGGATTAAAACAACTAAGATTTAACCCTTTGAGCGCTACGAACGCACATACATGCGACCAATTGTAAATATAACACCTAGTGTTTATAAATTCGCGTCTTTCAACGCAACGTTCGCCAAATATGAATTTAGAAGCATCGTAGCATCTTTCGATCACGAATGATAGCAATATTCATATTAACTATCACGTATCCGCGTGTTCCTTGAAAATAAATTTAGAAACTCGTAACTCTCCAAAAATCGCTTAGCGCTCAAAGGGTTGATGAACTTACACAAGTACAAAAATGTTGGTGTCGCAACCGACAAAGAAACATTTCGTCGAAAACTAGGGACGCGCGTCGATACTTTTGGTAGCCACTGTTATTGTAGACTTTTCTCCGTTTACCGTGGACGTAAGAATTCGAAGCGACGTGGTCGTAGTCTGGCGAGGAAATAAAATTGACGAGTATCGGGTTACAAAATTTCCCAGCGAAGCTTTCTCGAATTGCCCGAGAAGCCGGGCGTTTTACGCGTTACACTGCGATCGACGCGCTCAATTTCCACGGATGTAACGATAACGATGGGAAGACGATAGCGACGTAATTAGTTTATTCGTCGGCGGCGTTTGCGTTGGCAGGAAGAGGGAGAGAAGCGTGATCTAATATCTGTTTTATCCCGCGGCACAGGGAGAAACTGTTTCAATCCCGTGGCGAGATAGGATCATGTAGCAGCGTACGTCGCATTGAATGGCTGCAATTGTGCAGCTGCAGTTCAGTAACGATTATTGGTGTAGGTACATGTATACCAATAATGTTAACGAGACACCTCGTATATCGTGGTTCACGCGCGGTACATTCGTCCCACGACATTCGTGATTTCCCTCTATTACCATTGCGTTCCACCATCTCCCCCCCCCCCCCATCCCTCATTTTCTCTTCTTATTCTTATTCCATTTCTTCTTCTTCTTTTTCCTTTTCAACTGGACCGCTTCCAGTCCCTGTGGCTTCTCCATCTCTCGCCTTTAATTTTCTAATGGAGAGATATATATTGAATTAACCCCTCGGTGACGACCTCCATTCGTCGTATCCTCGTTCGACGGCGTGGGCGGGATCGATGAGTAATTATTTAGGATAAAGAGATGCTTCGGCGAGTTAAGGAATGCGATACGATTCGCTGTATTTTAACCCTTTGACCGTTTTGGATGCATACTATATATTATATATAGTATATGTTATATATGGTATATGTTATGTATATTATATATTCTGGACGAAGGTTTCTGTTTTGTAAACGCGACGCGAATAGAAATGATCAATGCTTGAAGTAAACACATGGGAAAAGTATCAATATATTCCGTTTAATGCTGCGTAAATAAATACATAAATATGATAGTAACATTAATCAGCAGCATTTTGTGTAAAGGTACTGTACTTTTAAATGAGGAATTATCTTGCACTCAATGGGTTAACAGGCAATCCTGTGAGTTTCTTTGCTTATTAATGTTATTAACCTTTTGCATTCCAATAACCGAGCTACTGAATCGTTTTAATTTGTTCAAAAGTTTCATGTTTACTTTCATCCATTTAATTTCCATTTCGTTCGAAGTGAACGAAATCGAAGAGAAATTTTCTCCTTTTCCCAGTAGAGTCTCGCTGAAGTGTGCTGAAATTAGTGAGAGATCAGACTATCAAAGTTTGAGACGCAAAGGGTTAATAATTTAGATTTGAAGGGTTGTAATATCGCAATAGATTTAACCGAAGCCGTAGTTTTGCGTATTTTGTTCTCTTCTCTCATTATTCCCCGAATTATCCTGATTATTCTATTACTATTCCCAGTATTCGAATATCCGGATTGCCTACGTAAACAAAAAAGTGGAATAATACACCGAGTCCTATTCCAAACCAATCAACAAAGCGTTGAAAGTAACGCGACAGAAGTATTCGGAACGAATCGTCTTGTTACTCGTAAGCGCAACAGGAAATATCCGTCGCTAAAGGGTTAAACGACGAGACGGTCGACCCGAGAGAAGCGCGAAGGAAACGGAAAGCAGCGGAGCAGGGTTGTTAATTTCGTAATCTCTTTTAATAGCCACGCTTACGCGCCAAGCGTAAACCGTGAAAGTTCTTCGAAAGCAGCGGTTAACAATTCATTGCACTCGTAAACCACGGTGGCCGCGCGCGCAAACTCGGATTCCCATCTGGAGCCACACGCGGAGATCTTGGAATTCGCAAATTACGTTCGCCAAACATCCATACCGTTCACCGCCCGCAACGTTCCGATTCCTCGCGTTCTTCTTCTTCTTCTCGCCGTCGTCGCGAGAAACATTCTTCTCTCCGAAGTCGAAGTTTTCCGAGGAGCAACTAGTAGTAGACCGCAATGATTATTATTGGCGTGAGTTGTTTTTCTTTTTTTTTTACGATGATAGAGTGCGCAGGGGTTGTCGGAGTAACGAGGAACGCGTTTGATCATCGACGGTGGTCGGGCAGCCCCGCGCCCGGCGTGTTCTGGCAAAATTACGGGCGACTTCCCATTGTTTGGACACCAGAAATTTATGGTTACGAGCCGCGCTCGCGGTCATATTCCAATTCACATGCCGAGATATTGATCTTAATTTGAATCTACTGGGCGGCGCCTTAATTCAGATCAATTGGCCCGCCAATTAATTGGAGAGTAACGACCAATCGCCTATCATGGGAATAATTAGGGGCCACCATTACCGGTACTCGCTGTTGGCCTGATAAAAAAATAAATAATTTTCCCCGTTGCCCGGCTCGAACCGCGTAAAACGTTCGAATACAGCGATAGATGCCTCGACCTACGGTTCGATCAAAACTCGCGTCGATTCTTTCGGCGGCGTCGCGCGTTGCTTCCGAAGCACGGCTAAAACGCGTATGTGAGTAAGTCGGAGGTACGATCGTGCTCTTCGATGAATCAGAATGTATATATTTCTGGTATAGGCTAACGCCTCGGTGCAGCAAAGCTTGGGGCCTAGTGCCGCCTAGAAGCTTAAGAAGACAATAATTCTGTATATATTTCGAATGGTATTTCGATCCGGAAAGAAGCGGCCGCGCGAGAACGACCGTAAATCCGTCGCGTAGCGCGACGTAGCAGGAAGATTCTGATGCAATGGTTACGGAACGCGTCGCGTCTCGCGTGCCGTCCTTAGCAACTCTATTTCTTTTTTAATAGATCCAGGAATTTATGGCGGCCCCGAATCCTGTTGCAGATATCGAGTTTCCGGCGAACCGCCGCTATTTACGACGTTATAATTTTCAGCCAGGCGTGGGATTTTAATCTATCGCCGTGCAAATAGTCCGCGAAATTCGAATGCCTCCCTCTCTATTTCTTTCTCTCGGTTAGCAACTGACCAACAAATTACTCGCTCCTCTCGAGCAACTATTTATCGCTTCTGCGATTCCTCCGACGAGGAAACGCAGCTGCGTGAAATTCGTCGACTTGCTTCGCTTCGTCGGAGCACAGATGAATCGCTTTTTTTAAAAAAATATGTGGTTCCATTGACCTTTGAGAAGATCATCGGGCGAGAAATCGCCGGACGATTGTTCGTTGCGTTTTCTATTCGCAGATCTTTCGCGGCTGACGCATACGTTTGCGAATTTCTGTTCCTTCTGTATTTATAAGGATACCTCGGGCTATGAATATTCGATGCTCTTTTTTCTTTTTTTTTTTAACGCACCGGTCGATGGAAATCTTCTGGTCATCGCTTAAAATATTCCCGAGCGACGAATATATCAACGACTGTTTATCGTAGACGAACAGCGTAGGCTAGCGAAATTTACCGTGTTTGTTTTAATAGATTCGCTGATAGCAATTGCCGGGGAATAACTCGCTCGATGATATCACTGCTCGCGAATACAACCGGTACTCTTCTTGCCGCTTCGAATCTTTGCTCAGATTCATCTCGACATTTTTACGTCGCTACATTTCCCTCCGTAATTTATGGGGAATTTAAATCTGGAATAAAGAAACCCTCGTATTATTACGGGTTAACTTATTATTCCAACTCGTTTTCATTCGTCTGCGCCGTAATAAAATCTTCAGTTTCGGTCACGTTTCGGTTAGACCATTATTTGGGGTCTCTTGTAGTGGACTTTGTCGCCATTTTTCAAACGAACGATGTTCGTTTCGGTTGTTAGAAGAGATAGCGTACTAAAGTTTCCAACTTTTTGGAAGGTTTCCTTTAAGCTATTGTTTTAAAGCTATTTGACTATCTGGAAAAATGATTTTAAAGCTACTTGTCTATTCGGATGACATCTTCTTTTAATGTTCTACGCGTTGGTATTACTTATCTGCGATTCAGTAGCAAAACATTGTATGTCACGTTTTCAAAAAGCTGGAGTTTATGCATTAACCCCTTGTCCTACGATTATTTTATTCGTTACGTAAGCTAGCATTAGTTGACCACTATTTTTATATCACGTAAGGTAGAAATCGTTCGAATATTATAGTTAATATTTAGTTAATAACTATCCGATCTCACAATACAAAGATAAAGTTTGAGTTTGAATTAAATTTCATCCGGAATAGTGGGTGTTCTTGTTGAATCTGTGGCATAATTCATGGAACAAGTGTGACTCGTTATTGTAGGGCAAAGGGTTAATTGAACTTCGGAACATATTAATCTACAATTACTCAGAAAATTATTCGCTCGCCTGGATACGTTTGAGGAATTTCATCTACTTGATCATTTACATTTCAACAATCGGACTGCGGATTTTTATGGGAGCTGCATCTATGGGAAACTTAAGCGTTGAGAGATGTACGTAATAAGTATAACACGCAAAAATGTACAAGTAGTATTTGATTAAAATACAAGTAGTGCAATTTAAAGTACGATAGAAATTGGAATATTTAAACGGTGAAGCAACTTTATATTTCCCTTTCGCTTCTTTAATCTTTAATCCTTTAATCAAAATACGAATTTGCGTAATGATGCGCAGTCCAGTTGCAATGTGTATTTTAAAATAGCGGGGCATGAGTTTAAAGCCACGTTGAAGTAGCATTTTTCTGGATATAACGAGTTTCGAGTTCCGTTCTTCTTTTCCGATACACCTAAAATTCCATCTGAATACTTTAATACTTTGCGGACGAGCGTCGACAAATAGTCGCCTGATCATTTTTTGGCTTTCCGAACCCATGTTGACTTTTAAAGCACAAAACTTAATGCAACGAATACTTAACGTAATAATAAACACTTGAAATCGTTGGAAATTAAATGGTTTCGAACTCATAACCGTGAAAACTCAAAGTCGTGGAATTCAAAACTAAAGTACTCTCACGAGTGTCATTACTTCTCGTCCGCAAAGTATTAATACTTTTGTCGTCAACTGTGTACGTTTACAAAAGGAAGGAATGCACGGAAATAAACACGTCTTGCGTCCGAAAAGTGAATCGAATCCCATCCGAAGTCCGATATTCGACGCGTGCATTCAAAATTCTACGCGACGCGTATCTCGAAAGCGAATTAAAGAAAGAAAATGAAAAAAGGGAACGTGACTTATGTCGCTGCGGCTCGCGAGCACGGTTATAAATCGAACGATATCCACGAGTCGCCCGCGGCGATCGCTATTATTTAATTCGATAAAGCCGCGTTACGATTTTCATTTGCATAACCAGTCGCATTATCGTCGGGGATTGAACGCGTCCGGGGCGCTGGGCAATTTGGTGCGCGATGCGCGTCGGATAACACGGGGCGAGGGGGGCGCCGCGACAAAACGATACCGCGCGCGCAATTAAAGGGACCTCCGGGTGAAACGGCCCCGCGTAGATCATTCGCCCGGTTTTGGACGCCGTGGATCTTCGCTCGAGGGCAACGAGAAAAGAGAAAACGCCCGTTGGTCGTGCTTCACGCTGCCAGAGATCGCCTCCCGGTATCCGAAGCATCGTTCCGCGGGCTGGATTAGAAACTGCACTTAGTTTCCCTCCCGGTAAAAGATACCGGGCGGTTCCGCGTCGTCGTCGAGAGACAAATTGCGCGGCCGGATTAGACGAATGTCCGTGGAACGATCGCGCGGCGGAGATTTCCGCTCCCCGGAACAGGTTTCGAATCGGCATCCAATCTGGTACTTGCACGGCATTCTTTTTTTTTAAACAGAGCACGCTCTTACAGGTTCGAACGCGTTCCGTCCGGTGGCGCCACTCGCATCGAATTTGCGAGATTTGTAAAATTACAGATTTTCTTTTTTCTTGTTTTTTTTTTTAATGCAATTAAGGATAGGCAACAAAATAGACTTATCGTCTTGTGGGACTTCGCGTTGCACGGTTGGAAATAGCGACGTCGGAATTTTAATTCAATTTAACCCTAATGTTCTTACTTGCTCTTCGTATTCGTTTCTTTTAGATTCGCAATGAAACGATGAATTAGTAGACGACGTTTTGGGAACATTGTTTATGAGGATGTTAGGTGTACCGATAATTGATGCAGTATTTTTTGAATGGATCGATGCGTTTAACTTTACATACTCGTGGCTGGTCTGAAATATTTTCCAAAGCAATTATATTTAACCCCTTGCCGTGTAATGACGAGTTACACTCGTGGCGCAAAGTATAGTTTAATTACAATAAAAATACACTCTATTTTTTTTAATAAACTTTGAATTTAATTCTAATTACACCTTCGATTCGCAAGATTGAAGACTATTAAATAAAAACTAGGTGTAATGTTTCAGTGGTTTGCACTCGATGTAGCATTGAAATAGAAAATAGTCAATGTCTCAAAGAATAGTCTTCCAAGAAATTTGTACGGCAAGGGGTTAAGAGAGGGTGGGTATTTCGTATTTTTCAAATACTTCGTATTCGTATTGGGCCATAAAAACCCTAGGAGAACAGCAGGGTTAACTTAACCCTTTCGCTACGTTGACGTTTAATAAAAAATATGCTGAAGTCGTCAGAATACTGAGTTACATCGCAATAAATTCATAGTTTTCTTCTATTTGCGATTCTTTCGGTAACAAAACGTGCAAGTGTTTTAGGACGCCAACAGTATTTTTAATTATCAGAATGAATCGGTAGAAGTCATGAATAACGCGCTACATACGAATTTGTTGAGCGCCTGTAGCTGACAATAGTAACGAAAGGGTTAATTTCATTTACCGTACAAACGGGCAGTCTATATTTACGCGAAGATTGGTACAAGTTTTAGAACCTATACATTTTTAAAACGATTGCAAAATGCATTTGCACGTGTCGAAATTCTTCGACGGATAATTAACAGGCTACGGATCTTTACGTATTTATGGAGAATTTAAGCGTGCAAAAATGTGCGGCTTGCATTTGATACGTAAAAGTATACAAAATATCCAAGGTAAAGTGCAGCTTAAAATAATTGGAAGGTGAAAGAAATACGCGCGTATTTATATGTTCCCGTTCTTTATTCATATTTATAAACGTATGTTGCTCAAAGATCTACAGTCAGTTCGTTAAATTCTTCGTTTCCCGTCCGCGACACTAACGTTTGATAGTCGCGTAATCCCGATAGGAAATTTAACCTAGTTTGACTTACGTAATCGATCACCGACTAAAGCAGGTCGCGAATACGTTTTCGCAGCCACGGAGTATCCGATTTTTTCGGGAAAATAGGGAATTGGGATGTTGGTTTATTATCGGAAAAAAGTTAAAGGGATATTTGGGAGGGGGGGGGGGGGGGGATTTAATTTCATTAAGCAAAGGTAGAAGCGAAGGATTGAGTTGTTCGAATGGCCGTTGACAAAAGGGCAATCCCATGGACGCGTTGCGCAATCGTGAAATCGATATTATCCCCGCTGTTTAGCCGGTGACGTTTCGATTAAATTCTCCTATCGAGTGTGCAAATATTTTCCTCATTTGGCGTGCTGGCCTGTAACCAGTGTCTGCCGGATAATATTTACATCGACGCGGCACAAAGTCCAATGAAATCATTATCCGAGACGTCTGCCTCTCTATTTGTCCGTGGCCGACTTTTCGCGTTCGCTATTTCGCTGAATAACATCGCTTTTGCTTTTCTACGCCTGTGCAAGTACCGTTCGATAAAAATAAGATTCGGGGTGTAAATCGCGAGACCGTAATTCAACTCGTGAACGAGTCGCGTGGAATTATTACAAATGCAAAAGTATCCGGCCACTTTAGATTTTCCCTATTTTTATTTACAATTATGCGTGTACCTAATAGTCAAGAAAAGGATAGCTTGATTTATTCGCCTCTAACGCCGATGGAAAGTATTTTATTAACCCGTTCGCTGTGGCAATTTGAAGTTGAAAGCATTGTTAATTAGACGAGAGCAATTTTTGTTAACACTTCGTAGGCAAATATATTTTTTCATATCGAAGAATGCAAAAACTCCTCTAAGCCTAATTCTGTTGTTTTTCACAAAATCTGGTACTCAGCTGATTAAGTTTTCTATTGCGCGTTGCGATAGTAACTTTAAGCGATTAGAAAAATTTACGACTGCGCAAATGAAACGTTGAACATATTCGAAAAGCTCTACATTGAAAATTGCATACACGTGCAAGTATTTTATGCGGTCATTGTACATCAATTTTTTGTTTCTGATATTATCAAGCAGTTTCTTAACTTCTTTGTCTTCCCCACGATTTTAGCGTTTATTTCTCCCTAGATTCGTGAATTGCGCGATGCCAGGTATTCCGTGCACAGGTCTCGTAAATGCATTAGAAATGTACATTGCGCAAATGTGGGATTCCAATTCAATTTACCATGAAACCAAGCGCATGTAAACTTAAATCCCCGAAGGCACGCGCGAAAGGGTTAATCCTCGGCGCGTGTGTTGGCGGAAACGCGCGTGCCACGGAGGCAAAGGTAAAGGTAAAGGTTGGCAAGTTTGCGAGTCGGTTGCGTGCGGCACGTGTGATCGTCGAGGATCATCGTTTGTCCACAAAATCAGCCGATATAACTGCGCGTGACAAGCGTGATTCGCTTCTTCCCCGACCGATATTCCCCCGATTCACCATTGCAATAATAATAATCTACTTAGGGCTATTAGTAAGGCGACCACAAGTCCCTAATTTTTCGGGAAAGTCTCGAATTTATTTAATAGACAATTCTAGACGCGTATTTGTCGCGAATAATATAATAATAATAAATAGTGACAACGATAATTTGTTTACGGTAATTAGGAAGGCGTCCATAAGTCCCTAATTTTTCGGGATAGTCTCGAATTTATTTTATAGGCAATTCGAGACGCGTATTTGTTGCGAATAATATAATAATAATAAATAGTAACCGCAATAATCTACTTAGGGCTATTAGGAAGGCGACCACAAGTCCTGAATTTTTCGGGAAAGTCTCGAATTTATTTAATAGGCAATTCTAGACGCGTATTTGCCGCGAATAATATAATAATAATAAATAGTGACAACGATAATTTATTTATGGCTACTAGGAAGGCGACCACAAGACCCGAATTTTTCGGGAGAGGCTCAAATCTATTTTACAGGCAATTCGAGATGGTTATTTATTCCAAATTTAATTATGTTGTCCCGATTTGTCCCGAATTATAGTAATATAATTACTAGAATTATAGCCTTACAATGATATAGTAAGTCGATGTAATACATTCGCTACAAAAAGGTATTGATAAAGTACTTGAGTTTTTTAACGAGGTGATTTTTTGTTAGATACCACGTTTCAGTTGCGAAGCAATACATTTGCATAAACGCGTAAGAATGCTATTTAATGATTGGAAGTTTAATAATGAAGTAATACTTAGGCGCGAAGATAAACGCAATGATGTGCAGATACTTTTTGTATCCACTGTAGTTCTACAAAAGATTAGTCGACGAATTAACACGAATGCGCTCAATATATCGATTACTATTGAAATAATACGCTGTTTGAAACGATCTAGGTTCTTCTATGTAATTTGAGGGAGAAGTGTTAAGCTTCCCGAATGTTGTCCTAAGAAATACACGGTCACCTTACTATACATTAATAGTTAGCGTTTGGAATAGCTTAACAGAGATGCGTCTACGCGTCCAAAATTCTTTTATCCGCCACGGTGGCATTAAAATACCGCGAAGTACTCGCGAGTATCCTCAAGTTGCACCCTCTTTCTCTCTAGTTTTTCCTGCAATATTCGCTTCGTTCCCCGTTCGGTACTTGTCGGTAACAATGAAGCGTAAAACAGCGGAGTCTGTTTGCAAGAACGTGCTTCCTTCTGGGACGATAAACACGATCAATCGAAGGGTGAAGCGAGCGTATTAATTAAATGGTGGATTAAACAAAACGCGGACAAACGGAAGCGGAATAGAATGAAAATGGAAAGAGAGAGAGAGAGAGAGAAAACGAGCGCTCGACAAGACTCCACGGCACGGTTCAAATAAAATACACGATAAAAACGTCGCGTGAATCACGTGGAAATATGTGTACACAGCGTGCCGTGTCGTTATATCGTTTTTGCCGGATGCCGCATTGTGCGGTACTTTGTAGTCATGTTGCATGTTTCCCAAACGTCACAATAACCGTGCGCTCCCGTTCGCATTGCTTACTCGTCGCACCGTGTTTCCAGCCAGCTTCTAAATACGTACACTGGCCGGCCAAAAGTTTCCGATCCCCGGGCACGCGTTACGGAAATTGTAAGAATTCAAACGCAAGAGAACTCAGCGATGCGCGCGTTACCTCTGAAAATTCTCTAATTAACCATTCGTCGAGCTTCGAGTTGCCACCTTTAAGGGTTAATTCCGTTACCGTCGCGCACAAATTTTTGTAATAACGCTACGCGTCCTCTTCGCACTTGCGAGAGAATAGCGAATCGCGGATTAAATTTCGCGAACAATCTATTAATCGTTAACCCTTTGCAGACGAGAAAAAATAATACGTAACAAATTTCCACTCAATTACAAATCCATCATGGACATATTTAATAACGCTAAACGAATTTTCGCTGAATTATTATCGAAAGTGCATATTAGTGTGACTAATCTAAATTTGCCGCTTTAAAAACCGACATTTATCCATAGAATCGAAAAAGTTTCGGCAGCTATTTGTCGACGCTCGTCCGCAAAGGGTTAATAAATTCTTTCGCTACGACACCTTAACATTTAAACGCGCGTTTCAAATTCATAAATTAGTGTAGGTTAACATCGGGTTTAAACGCTTGCCGTGGTCGAAATACGTTTTCGCGTACTTTCCCGAACCAATTAGCGGCAAGTAGCAAAAATAAAATTGAACCATAAATTCCATCATTAAATGTAAATGAAGCTTCGTAATATTCAATATATTGAATTAATGAAGAATATATACCTAAAATAATTGTAATTCGCTTCTCTCTTTCTCGTTTCCATCTCGAACTCCGATCACTCGCATCGCTAAACGATCTTCCCGGTTCAGTTTACAAAGTTCTTTTGCGCGCGACGCGATCTCGAAACGCGCGTACGCGTGTTCGTAACAGTCGAAAGGTTAACGAGCTCTCCGAATCTGGAATGGAAAATCTTGCCAGACCGCAACTTCACTAGTAGCAGGGGCAGTGGAGAAAAAAGTTAGACGCGTGGGTGGTAGCTCTGCGTTGTTCGGCAAAGAAATTCATTGAGAGAAAGTTGCAGTGGAGCAAAGGCCGGTTGAACGACTGTGCGTCGCGTAGACGCACGCGTGCGAATGCAGCGCGGCGCGAGCGTGGAATTTGGGAAATGTTGCGTGACGCTTCAATGCAAAACAGGGCTAGCCCCGCGGGGCAGTTTTTGCGAAGCGGCCGCCGCGCCGTGTCACGCGGTGGCGTACAACTGTTCTTTAGACACCACGCTGATGTATAACAGTATTACATGCAACACACGGGGCATGACTAAAGGAGGTTGAACCGCGGTGAGCTAGCATTTCCATCGGCTTACGCATGCCACGTGTATACAACCGCCGTGTACACTTCTTTTTTTTTCTCTCTCCTTCGCTCTCGTGTTAATAATTGATTTCACCCTTCCCTCCATAATAAATATACCCGCGTACGCGCCGTTTTTTTGCGTTGCCTTCGTGCACGCGGGGGAGTCGATTACGGTACGCGGCGACGAACTCGAGATTTACGCGGACGAAATCCTTCCACCGGTTTAATTCGCAATTCTGCGTTTTTAAAGAGTCGCGCCGACGCGATGACTGCAATATTCTTGGAATTTACTCAAGGTGTTCTTCGGGCGTCGAATGAATGTAACCATATGAAAACGCGGACAACGTTTCTCGCATCCTTGACACGCTCGCGTTTCTTAATTCTTCATCCGCGCGAAATGTCGCCGATAGAATCTTTATCTCTAACGCGACTATCGCTGCTAACTCTTTAACGGCGCGAAGTCTGTGTCAGGGTTTCCTCTCCGTACAGTTGTACATTAGTTTCGACAATAGTTGGCGTTTCTTCTTCTTAGCTTGTCCACAAACGTGCGTCCAGAAAAGCCAGGAAACCCCGCAAAGGGTTAATACGCGTGGCTACGGGAAAAAGTCGTCGAGGCAAAGGGTTAACGGGTTAACCTGTGACTTTCCTCCGTCTTGCCGTTTCCTCGTGCACGTGCCGGCTTAACGAGCATCGGCCCTCGTTAAGCACCGAAGAGAGTGTGTCCAGGACGGTGGAAGAAATCGGGCCAGATGTAATCGCGAGAGAGAGAGAGAGAGAGAGAGAGAGAGAGAGAGAAGCACTCGGCTTGTCCTGGTTTCGCGTGTGCCGCGCCTCGATGACGTGTCCAACGCGGTGACTCCTCTGCTTGTTTTTGTTTTCCGGCCGCCGCGCCGCGCGGCACGCTTTATGCAACGCCTCCGCGCTGCCTCGGATGAGGCTCTCGTTGCTTGCGCAACTCAAACCCGATCGCGTCCCGCATGATTCACGTGCAAACGATGCGATCGCCTCTTCTGGTCCATGGATGCTTCACCGTTTGTAAACCGATCCAGGTTTGTTTACCGGAAGTCTTGACCCTTTGTTGGTCTCGGTTGTTTCCGTCGAATCTCGTAGCGTCTATCCTAGCCGGTGTGGTTCGTTGAAAATTCTGCACGCGATTTGCAACGGCGACTTAGCGCGACAAAGCTTAAATACTTTACTTTTTCGTACGACTGAATAGGGTAGACGTAGCACGCGCGTACTGTCACTCGACGCGAGCGTAGCGTTGATCTTCGGCGTGGAACAGTCATCTATTATTCCATCGCGCGAGATAATCTGCAGAAACAGCGGAAGAAACGAGATGCTGGAAGCGTACCGGCCGCGTAGGTGCAGTAACCTCCGCGCGGCAAGCGAACTTAATCTTGTGTGACTGATGAGAAATGTACGCGGCGAGGTTTTAGTTGATGACGTTAGAGCTTTGTTCGGTTAATGGTAATTGCTGTTTCTTCGCTTTATTAGAGTACCATTCTTGGATTAATATTCTATCCGCTAATGGACAGCCTCGAAACGGTTTCCCCGTTTATTAAGATTACGGCTACCGACAATTAAGCCAAAGAAATTAAAACTGTAGACACACTCGACGATATATATATATATATATATATATATATATATATATATACATATATATATATAGAAGATACAAAGGTATCTTTTAACCGTTTCACCGTTAATTAAAATCACAATACGCTGCAATTGCCGTCGGTTATAAGTACGGTTGTAGAGCTTGGAAATAAAAGTTTAGAGATTCTACGAGCTTCCGTTGCAAACAAGAAACACGTAAACACTCTTTGGAAATTTTTCAGATATAAATAGAGCTTCCATTGTCCATGTGTCATCGCTGGATTAATACGTTATATTCTAGAAGTGTCTACACTTTGTGCGAACTCAACGGTGAAAGGGTTAAGTGAAACTTTGAGCTCAAGTAGATTTTACAAAACACTGGGTATTTAATACATATTATTCCTATATGGCTTAGTATGTCTTTCAATTGTCTCAAGCAATTGTAATTATAAGCAGACTAATTTTTGGAGATTTTTAGCCTTTCTTTCGATTTACTGTCTGATAAAAAATTATCAGTCTTGAATTTTACTGATCAAAATTCACGTAGTTCGATAACTATACGCGTAGGCTTCTTCGAATTCCACATTTTTACTTTCAATAGCTTGTAGTATATTGCATTATATACTATTGTAGTATATTTTACGAGGTTAGCATTGCATGTCGTGTGACAAAAATATTCTCATTCGCGTTGTGAAATACACCGAAGGTTTTGCGGTTTTCCTATACTTACACTTACTGACAAAAGTTAAGAAATAAAGTAATCGTTTGCAACGTTCTGTATATTCCTCATCTTTCGAAACAAATAGCTTGGAATAAAAAGCAACATAAAAGGGTAACATTACATATGCCAATAAACGATAAGTTATCCTATTTTTAATTCTAATCTACTTGTACATCATAAAATAAAGGGTACGCAAAAATATGCAACGGATTACTTTGTTTCTTAACTTTTGTCAGTAAGTGTACATATATAATTTCCTGTAATTATTCCCATAAATTCCCCCCTCCCCGTAAATGCATAGAAAGATAGTAAACGAGTAGCAAAATCGTGGAACGACTTATCGCCGAAAGGTTTTAGCATAATTTTAAGGTCGTACTTCTGTTTTACGTACGTCGCTTTCGAATATTGAATATTGAAAAGCTTTTTTAATTTGGAAGGTGCACGTTTCATCGAGATAGCGCGTATCAAGCGTGTTTCCGACTGAAGCGAAGGGTAGTCGTCTTTCCGTTGCCGAGCTCTTTGCGAGATCAGATTATATTACTTATGGCTATACAACCTCACGGTCTTGTAAATTTAATCAAGGATGCGCTTCCGCGAGTTCGCCTCGTGTCGGGATCGATTGCTGCCGAGAAATTTCGCGAAATATCGGCCGATATCTCTTCCGTTTCCTTCCGACAATTTCTTCTTTCTTCACGTGAAAAGGTGCGAACGAGATCTTCACGAAAATCATTTCATTATCGGTAATCTGTTGCCAATTATATCGTAACCGATTAATATTATCTCTTTCATCCATTCGCTTTCGTTATTCACGTTCGTTAATTAGAAAATTTGTAGGAGGGGAAGTTAAAGATTAATTAGGGTAGATTAGTTTACTTTGTTCGTGTGAATGCGAATAGCGTAATTTGTTTTAATATAAATGTACCCAGGTGTTATAAGATACTTGAATCTTTTTGTTATTGAGTCCAAAATGTTGTTCTGTAATCGGATAATTTTTAGGGAAGAAAGTTAAAGATTAATTAGGGTAGATTAGTTTACTTTGTTCGTGTGAACGCGGATAGCGTAATTTGTTTTAATATAAATGTACCCAAGTGTTAAAAGACACTTGAATTTTTTTGTTATTGTGTCCAAAATGTTGTTCCCTAATCACAAAGTTTGTAGGAGAGGAAGTTAAAGATTAATTAGGGTAGATTAGTTTCATTTGTTCGTATGAACGCGGATAGCGTAATTTGTTTTAATATAAATGTACCCAGGTGTTAAAAGATACTTGAATCTTTTTGTTATTGAGTCCAAAATGTTGTTCTGTAATCGGATAATTTTTTGGGAAGAAAGTTAAAGATTAATTAGGGTAGATTAGTTTACTTTGTTCGTGTGGACGCGGATAGCGTAATTTGTTTTAATATAAATGTACCCAGGTGTTAAAAGACACTTGAATTTTTTTGTTATTGAGTCCAAAGTGTTGTTCCTTAATCACAAAGTTTGTAGGAGAGGAAGTTAAAGATTAATTAGGGTAGATTAGTTTGTTTTGTTCGTGTAAACGCGGATGGCATAATTTGTTTCAATATAAATGTACCCAGGTGTTAAAAGATATTTGAATCTTTTTGTTATTGAATCCAAAATGTTGTTCCTTAATCGGACAATTTCTAGGGAAGAATAAATACAAACGTGTGGACGTGGATAGCTTAACGTGTTTCGATACAAATGAACCCAGCTGTTAAGGAAACCTTGGATTTGTTGATTATTCGAACGAAAATATTGGCAATCCGAGTTGACGAGTTAACAATCCAATTTTAGTAATTCCTTGAGAAGGAAACTTTTGCTTCGATCGAATATTTTGACGTGTTTACAATTTCAGCAAAACACAGCTGACTACAAAAACGTCGAAGTTTCTTCTAACAAACTCCGAAAGTTGGAGTCGGTATCCGAGCCCAGGGAAAAATTACTCCGGAAAAACTTTGGACTGTTTTTACTGGACATGGATCCAGACGCTTTGTTGACATTATTTGTGCTTGCCTCTGTTTGCTAGTGGGAACTCGCACCTGTTTTGCATTTCTAACACCGTGTATCCCAGAACTGTATAATTGTATGGTACAATAGACGTTGTAATTCCCTAATTATTGGCCATGATGTTTATGATATTCCAAACTTGGAATTGGCGAGATGCTGCAAAAATATTCTTCCGCGTTGCTGTTCAAATATTCCAAACTCTTTGCGAGATGTTGTTAAAATATTCCAAGTTCTTTGCGAGGTGTGTATAAACGATTAAAAGCTATCAGTCTTCTGCGATCGCTGTGTATAATCGTATCGTGACAATGTTCTCGTTATTTTCGTTAATTAAAGAACTTTAAGAGTCCTACGAGACAAAATAGCGAATCGGATAAATTCCATTAGAGTCAACAATAAACACTGTTCTGAACTTAATCGAACGGTATATCGAAACAAATTTTTCGGGGGAATACTAGTTACAGTAGCATGGCGATTAATGCTAGATTTACGGAATCTGCATTTCATTTTTCATACCTAAAGTTACGAGAAATCATAAATATTACTTTTCAGTGGTTTAGATTAACCTCAATTAACCATTTCGCTACGAAGGACGTATATATACGCCCTCAAAAATTGAAGAATCAATTGCAAAAATTATACGCATTAATCCTCCGTGATATAGTATTATTTCTATCACGAATGATACGTATTCTACCACAGTTAATTATACAGAGTACGTAAGTATTTGTACTCGTACTGTTTTCATATCATTAAAAACGTACTCCCACATGTACGCTGAGAATGCTTTTAATTTCGAACTGTCGTAGCGAAAGGGTTAATGCAATGGTAGGAATGTGTATTCTAATTGACCCATCTCGATCTTCTAATATCGAATATTTACGTATATGCAGTGCAACTATGTTTCCGGAAGCATATCAAATTATACAATGAATGTCCGTAAATCTAGCGTAAACGAAAAACAATTTACCGAATAAGGGTCCATAGATCTATGGCGTTCTTCTTCCGGGAAGTTGCTCGATTTACCAGGCTTTCGAGAGTTTCGAGTCGTAAAAGTAGCACAAAGTTCCGTGGTTTCCAATGTGTCACGACTGATTTTTATCGATCCGGGCTTCCTCGACGCAGCGGTCGAATGGTTTATTCATTAAAATCACGTGCCGTCTTAAAAGGACCCCTCGAATCGCGAGGACATTAAAGGCGGTAACGGTGAATGATCATACGGAAAAGGTACTATCGCCGCGAATGACTCACAGAGAGAGAGAGAGAGAGAGAGAGAAAGAGGCACAGAGAGAGACACAGAGACTCTCTCTTTCTCTTTGTCTCTCTCTCACCGTCGCTTCTACGATTCCACGTACTGCATCTGCATGTTAAGTTAGATTGGCTCGGAGAGAAGTGAACCGTAAGCCACCGGAATATACGTTGTCTTCTCCCTCGCATCTTGGCCTCTTCACCATCGTCGTGATACACACAGTCGTGGTGCACAAACACGCCACGCACACGCTCCTCCAGGAACCGTCCGCCAACACGCGAGCGCGTGTGCACCGATGATATTTGCATATTTCAAATTATTTCGAAGAAGATGCTAAGTGGAGCGTCGCTTCTGTGCAATGGACCGATCTTCCCTTCATCTTCGTCGCTTCTTTTCTCCCTTTCCCGTCCCCCTCTCCCCCTTCGTCTCTTCTTCTTTTGGCTCCTCCTCTCTCTCTCTCATAAGTACACGAGTGCGCGCACCGATGTCGCGGAATCGATCCCTCGATTCTTCCAACTGCTTCCAGCGTTCTCGTCTCGCAAGAATTAACCAGACATAGAGGGTGAGAGGGAGAGAGAGTTGGTTTCACGTGGGCAAACAAAAGCGACGACGGACGGGAAGACGTCCGAGCGTGCTTCGGAGGCTTTAAGCCTTTCCCTTTGAGACACGACGATCATACCCGGATTCTTTAATATCCGATTACCATCCGACATCCGGATATTTGCCGGGCGAGTACGCTGCGCCCTGTCACGGAAGCGTAAATATCGCCGAAGCTTGTCGCTGGATTCGAGAGCGATGTTTGCGTAGTAACTGGTTTCATTCGACCGTCTGGAGACCGGTAGCCGAGGGATCCGTCAAAATATTCGAATACAGGATTATTTCACCGCGCGCTTTTAGAGAAACTTTCAATCCCGATCGCGGACGAAGTCATTTTGTGCACCGGGAATTTAAACCGTTCGATGCGCGACTGCCACGTTGTACAGGAAAGTTTTCTTTCCGTTGGCAGAGCAAGTGCACTTCGAGTGGCGCGAAGGAATTAGAAAGGAGAGACTTGTTTCATCCCCTAAGTATCGCAGCTTTTACTTTATATTGCGGGGATATTTTGTGCGGTAATTTTGTAGAGTTGAAAAGTAGGGATTTGTTTCACCCCCTAGGGATTGCAATCTTTACTTTGTTAAAGAGTAGAGATTTGCTTCATCCCCTAAGTATTGCGATTTTTATTGTAAAGTAGAGACTCGTTTCATTCCCTAAGTATTGCAATTTGTATTATAAAGTAGAGACTTGTTTCATCTCGTAAGTAGTGCAGTCTCTATTCTAAAGAAGAGACTTGTTTCACCCCCTAAGTATTGCAATTTCTATTCCAAACTAGAGACTTGTTTCATCCTCTAAGTATTGCAATTTCTATTCTAAAGAAGAGACTTGTTTCATCCTCTAAGTATTGCAATTTCTATTGTAAAGTAGAGACTTGTTTCACCCCCTAAGTATTGCAATTTTTATTATAAAGTAGAGACTTGTTTCATCTCCTAAGTAGTGCAGTCTCTATTCTAAAGAAGAGACTTGTTTCACCACCTAAGTATTGCAATTTCTATTCTAAACTAGAGACTTGTTTCATCCTCTAAGTATTGCAATTTCTATTCTAAAGAAGAGACTTGTTTCATCCTCTAAGTATTGCAATTTCTATTGTAAAGTAGAGACTTGTTTCACCCCCTAAGTATTGCAATTTTTATTATAAAGTAGAGACTTGTTTCATCTCCTAAGTAGTGCAGTCTCTATTCTAAAGAAGAGACTTGTTTCACCCCCTAAGTATTGCAATTTCTATTCTAAACTAGAGACTTGTTTCATCCTCTAAGTATTGCAATTTCTATTCTAAAGAAGAGACTTGTTTCATCCTCTAAGTATTGCAATTTCTATTGTAAAGTAGAGACTTGTTTCACCCCCTAAGTATTGCAATTTCTATTGCAAAGTAGAGACTTGTTTCATCCTCTAAGTATTGCAGTCTCTGTTCTAAAGTAGAGACTTGTTTCATCCCCTAAGTATTGCAATTTCTATTCTAAACTAGAGACTTGTTTCATCCTCTAAGTATTGCAATTTCTATTGCAAAGTAGAGACTTGTTTCATCCCCTAAGTATTGCAATTTTTATTCTAAAGTAGAGACTTGTTTCATCCCCTAAGTGTTCCAATTTCTATTCTAAAGTAGAAACTTCTTTCGTCCCCCAAGTATTGCAATTTTTACTGTAAAGTAGAGACTTGTTTCACCTCCTAAGTATTGCAATTTTTATTGTAAAGTAGAGACTTGTTTCACCCCCGAAGTATTGCAATCTTTATCGAAAAATACTATAATAATTTCTTTCACCCTCCAGATATTGCAATATTTATGAAAAAGTAGAGATTTGTTTCACCCTCTGTGTATTGCAATCTTTGTTACTTGTAAAGTACAAATTTGTTTCACACTCTAAGTATTGCGATCTTTACCAAAAAGTAAAGATTCGTTTCACCCCGTGAGAATCGCAATTTCTATTGCAAAATAGAAATTTATTTCACCCCCTAAGTGTCACACTCTTCACTTTATTAAAGGGTAGAAATTTATTTCATCCCCTAAACATTGCAAGGTTTATCATTAAATAGAAATTTATTTAACCCCCTAAGTATCGCACTTTTCTCTTTATTAAAGAATCGAAATTTGTTTCATCCCCTAAATATTGCAGTGTTTATTATTAAGTAGAAACTTATTTCACTCCCTAAGCATTGCAATCTTCATCGAAAAGTAAAGATTCATTTTACCCCCTAAGTATTTCAATCTTTGCCAAAAAACTAGAACTTTATTTCATCCCCCAAGTATCGCATCTGCAATCTTTACTTCACTCCGAATACATTTTACACGTACTCGACGTCGCGTAACGGAATCTTTTCGGTAACAGTTTCGTAAAACGTGCTGCACGCGTTACGGCCCGTTCGTCGCCGAAATTATCCATCGCGCCGAGCAAAAATCGAGGCTCCCGTTCCTCGAAATCTCTAACTCCTTTAACTACGATAATTTGGCCCGCGAAAGTCCCCCGGATCTATACGTGTTTAGTTGGCGCGCAGTCGTTTCTCGTTCTTTGCCCCGTATAATTTGTCGTAAGCCTGTTTATTAGCCGCTTGGTTACGATCGCTTCACGGGACGAGCAATATCGTAAACGTTCTTTTAGCGTTTCGCAGCCGGTACTCGGCGCTGATGAACCGGCTACGATACGTTCTCGCTCGGTTACGTCGCTATTCCTGCGTTCTTTCGCGAGGCTATCGCCACTCCCGCGAGATTATGTCAGCCACCGGTTTCCGAGGGACCGTTGCGCCCCGTCGCATTCGTTTCAGTCGTATACCGACTCTCAAAACCTCCATCTTCCCTCGGACCGATGGTCCTTTCATCGCTCTTCTTGCCTCTTAGCAACTTTCGAACTCGCAACATCGCATCGCAGCGTTGCGCGACTCGCCTTTGGGAATTTTTCTTAAAACTCCCTCGCGCCCAGAGATTCCTCTCTTCGCTTCTAACATTCGTGGCTTAGAATTCGTGCGCAGTAGCATAAAAATATAGCATCGCATACGTGGATAAGTAATTAGTTCATCTATCATTAAATTTAAGTTTTAAGTTCATCTACCTTTAATTCGAATCCACGTATCCGAAAAGGGAACGACGACGTAAATCTTCGCAAATACGTACCACGTTTCTTAATTATTGTCGCGAAGCGTAGAATTTCCTTCTCTTATACGACACTATTTCAGTTAGTCGTGCTTTTAAACATTTTTATTCAACGAACAAACGATTTAGATATTCAAGCTAGATTTCGGCTGAGATATTCAACTTTATTCTTAAACTTCACTTAGGACAATCGTCGTGTAACTTAATAATTATTCGAATGATCGCGGGTAGAATTGCATCATCGGGATATTACAATCGTATCGCTTCGCAACCGATTACCAGCTGGCCGCCGCTTATTCGTCGCGTCGGCAGAAATCGTTAGCGATTGTTAGGAGTTTCGAGTGCGGAATATTGAATTAGAAATTGGCCGGATCAGCACGTGACGCCTGGCCAGCTGGCTTGCTCGTAGTTCCTGTGCTTCGCGCAAACATCGACGGAAGTGTAATGAAACGGTAGCTGGACGATGTTTATGTCGTAATCCGTGTTGACCAGCAGCGCATTGATCGTGGGTATGTGCAGCTTATTGGCGAGATCGTCTTCTTGAAATTGCCCGGTTATCGGGTTCATGTGAGCGCAACGGGTTTTCGCCAGCACGCAGGCGGTGGTATTCGCGTATAATTGGGCTAGCTGCACGTCGGTCGCGTTGAAATTCGCCAACATTTGTACAGCTTCGCCCACGCATTCCCTGAGCTGAGCGAAATACTTCTTTAGTTAACAATCCCCTCTTCTTTAGTTTCTTTTTATTCTCTATTTTATTTATTTATACATATCATTTTTCTTGCAATTTTTTAATGCGAAGTGCGAAGCTTAATTTTGCGAACAGAGGAGGAAGTATTTATCGTACCTAGCTTAACGTTGCAAGATATGGTCTTCGAAAAATTCGTAGGCCACAAAAGAGGGTTTCAATTTTGTTTAAAGAGAAACGAAATTGCATAAACGCATCCGCAGTCCGGTGCTAATTTTTGCAAAATTGTTAAACTAAATGATAGTTGCTTAGATATACGATTACCTTCGAATGATTCTCAAATATGAACATAATTAACCGTTTGCGGACGAGTGCCTGCAAATAACCGTCTAAATCATTAATAAATTATGGTTTTCCGAACGCACGCGTCGATTTTTACAGCAATAAATTTAAATCAGTATCGTTAATAAACGCTTCAAAATTTTTTAAAATTTGGTGGCTTGGAATTTGAAAATTTGGTGACTTGGAATTTGAAAGGTTTGCAAATAAACGGCAAAATACTCCCTTAAGTGTTACTATACTTCGTCCGCAAAGGGTTAAAGTAGTCCTCGTTTCGCAATCATCCTCCATTACTTTCAAAATATGCCAATGGAACAAGTTTAGGTAACGTGCAAATTAAATATGTACAACAATAGTGAACTCACCAGATTTCATTTTTCCGATATTCGGACGAATACTAAAATACGATATGTACAGAATTTTTCCGCCCTTTTCTATGTACAAGGCTTTCCTTCTCTACAAAGATTTAACGTTGACTCGTCTTGGATCGATCGGTTCAGCTCCGGGTCTCACCGTGTTCGATTCCCAGTTTTGTTCCCGTATAACGCAAACAGACCTCGCTAATCGTTTGTACAGTCTTAAATAAAATAATGCCGCTTCTCTGGAACGCGTCCCAAGGCTCGTTGTCCTTCTCGGGTTAACTCGTCGCGCGTCCTGTTTCATATTTACAATCGCCGTCGCTTTAATTTCTACGTACTATTCGTCCGCGACGAGAAGAGGCACGCAAGTATTTACATTCCTGTTCTAATTACATTCTACTAGCCTCCGTACAAGTGCACGCGTTGTTCGCTATTAACCGAAGACGTTGAAGATCGACAGTGGCTTAATAACGAAGACGGCGTGTGACGATAGGGAAGATATTAAAATTATATATATCTACGGTGAGGATGTAAAAAACTCGTCTGCCTTCTTTTCGTGGACGGACAGTGCAAGTGCGTTTATGGTACAAATGCGGGAAGAGAAATTTGAAAGCGTTTCATGGTTGGAATTTTTCCTGTACCTCGATGCGGACGAGTGACTTTTAAATACTTACCAGGGTGTCTTTGTTCACTTGTCGAACGCATTCGAGAAAGGTGCAGTAAATCGTCGTAGGATTTATTCTCGTATTTGCCATGCTAGTTGCGTTCTATTGCAAATATATAGATAATTTATTAAACTACAAAATCCAAAGAAATCGGAATAGAGTTGGTCGGGAAATTCGTAACATTTTTAACAGCACTAGAATTAGGTTTTGTTGAACATTACGAGATTGGAGGAGCATTATTTTTAACCATTTTTTGTCAGATAGTGAAATCTATTATTCGGATAAATGCTGTATTTATTCGGATGCTTCAAAAGTAAAAGAAAACGTGACATTTTTCAACGAGACCATTTAAAATCGACGAAATAGCGACGAAAAATCGTTCAATCTTCACGTGGACATTCTGAATCTCGCAATATTACATTTCTTTTTATCGTAGCTATTAACAGAACATTTTATATTCGTGGTCTATTAGTAGAAACTACTTTGACAAATTTATTTTCGAAAAGTGTCAACATGTTTTGGAAAAAGATTCTGTAAATCTATTCCATAAATGGCAAAAGGTCAGTGCAATTATTATTTGCAATATTGTTTACAATATTGTTTCTACAATATTTACAATATTGTTTGTACAATATTTGCAATATTGTTTGTACAATATTTGCAATATTGTTTGTACAATATTTGCAATATTGTTTCTACAATATTTGCAATATTGTTTCTACAATATTTGCAATATTGTTTCTACAATATTTGCAATATTGTTTCTACAATATTTGCAATATTGTTTCTACAATATTTGCAATATTGTTTCTACAATATTTGCAATATTGTTTCTACAATATTTGCAATATTGTTTCTACAATATTTGCAATATTGTTTCTACAATATTTACAATATTGCTCGTGCAATATTTACAATATTGTTTCTACAATATTTGCAATATTGTTTCTACAATATTTGCAATATTGTTTCTACAATATTTACAATATTGCTCGTGCAATATTTACAATATTGTTTCTACAATATTTACAATATTGCCCGTGCAATATTCACAATATTGCTCCTGCAATATTTACAATATTGCTCCTGCAATATTTACAATATTGCTCCTGCAATATTTACAATATTGCTGCTACAATATTTACAACATTACTGCTGCAATATACGCAATATTGCTCGATAATATGGAACACATTTATTATTCCGTATCGCTTTTAAATGTTCCCTCGCAAATATCGCTACGAATTTTCCGAACAACTTAACGCAACTACCGTACTTACGCGCAGATATTGTTGGCAGTGGCCATAATCGGTGTTATTCAGATAAATATCGGCGCAATTAGACATGGCCAGCAGCAGAGGATAACCAACCGATTGGCTAGTAGCTCTGAAGAAGCAACCGTAACAGGCATCTCGGAGAACCGTGTTGGAGCCTTGGGATTCGTTGCACAGTTGGTTCAACAGTTCAGGAATCCTTATTCTGCAATGAACCAAATCGTACCCTATTACCGCGGAATTTAAATCGTGCATAAATATGTACAGTTACTAACAAAATTGAGCGTACACCTTGAAACTCGATGAAAAAGATGGCTAAAAAAATGGTTAATTTTCAGTGTACTCAAACTATTAACCTGATCGAACGTATCTTGGAAAAATTGAAATCTAAAATGATAAATTATACTTTTACGGATAGGGAAGATTTCCAAATGAAATTAAAAGAAGAATAGGACAATATTTCACCTTCTTTATGGAAAATTAATCAATTCTATGCGATGAATATTAAAGGTGGTTAACAAACTAGTAATCTATATGTATCATATATATATAATAACAATTTTGTGTCAGCAAAATGTTCTACTTTTACGTTTCTCATTAAGTACGTATAATTTTATCTCAAGAATTTTTTACGTACTGTCTTTCAAAATATGCGAAATATATCTAGTCTCTACTTTTGAACATGCGCGCGTATATTTACATTTTAATTATTTTTCATCGGCAACATAGGTGCGTACGTTCAATTTCGTGAGTAACTTGTACGTATGTTAGTTGCAAAGAAGATATACTGTTTGACGCCGGTCAGGGTTCCGAAAAACTTCGACAAGCTGTCCTGCACCAACGGTTGCACGAAGTTGACGCCGAGGATCGCGACGAATATTAAAATAATAACTGGAACGCGTAGCTTCGCCATGGTTGCGCGCTACTCTGCTGGTTATTTGACCGAGTATCCGTTGGCGGCAGCTGCTTTATACCATAGATGAACCCGATAACGCCAGGGACGTATCGTTTCCGGCGTACATACATACGTGTACCCAGGGATCCCTATTTTTAGAGAAAACATCATCGTTTCAACGTTCCGTAACATCCGTATTGTTTCGCCGTCCATAGAAGGATACCGCGTTGTTCCGATTCGCGATTATTTATGTCAGCGCAGGATTTCCCGTTTCGAGAATCTTGAAACTATTATTTGTTTCGATACTCGTCGACCGTGCGACGGGACGGTGGTTGAAACACTATGCAGCGACGGAAGAATATTTTCTTGCGCTCCGCAAAGGTGCGCGCGAGTCTGGCTACGGCCAGTTCACGCATCTTGCAGCCAGATTCTTACCGGCCACGCGGAAACTTTCACCGCTTTTGCCACTTTTGGCGCCCTTTTCTACGCGCGCTTTTTCGCCCGCGTGGCTTTCTCGCTGTCCTCGTCACAGGACACGGGGTACATAACCCTGAACAATGAAACGAGTGCCACTAAAAAAGGAATCTTGTACGAAACCTCGAGCGGCGAAGTTCACGAGCGCTTATAAATTGGACGTTGTATATTGTAGCTTTGGGTAAATAAACAGTCATACTTTCTATTGAGGATCTTTAAATTAGATTGACTCAATCGTTTGCAGAAAAGAAACGTTTATTAATAAAAAGTGAGTTACAAAATACGGAGGTGAAACCCTTCGGTGAGAACCGTTACACACACAGGGTTGTCGCAAGACTGTCTGAAAAAGGCGAAGAACAGTTGGTATATATAGTGTCGCCGAACGGTGAGAGGACCCATGGCATTTATGGCCTGACCTGAGCCTACGCCAAACGGTGAAAATCGCAGCAGAAAATTAGAAATTCAAAATACAATCTCAATACTTTCGCAAGCAAATAACTGAGTGTGCGGGGTTTAACCTGTTAGGCACGGCTGAATTTTGCGCGGTGCTGTTTCCCTGTACGGCAGAGTTCGACGCGAATTACGCGTAAACGATAAAACACTGCAACAATTCATACCTGACACTAGCGTATCAAAAATAAAGGTTGTATATTCTGTCTGTATATTGTTAACACTGTTATAAAACGTTGTGAAGGCAAGAAAAGTGTGAAACGAGACATATGGAAACGATCAGTTAATTCAAACGGCGAGCGAGTGAGTCACTAGAGTGAGCCACTATAGTGGCGCGTCGTAATATAAGATGACATCCGCGAAAGCCACTATAGTGGTGCATCGTTCCTAAGAGGTTAATTGCACGTACACCTCCGCCTCAACAACAAAATTCGAATGCGCCACACGCCAACGTCGCTTCTCTGAATTACGTGTAGGATACTCGGTATCTCCGTGTTTAGGAATAGTTAACGGGTTTTGGGAAAATCGTAACACATTCAGCTTTGAGTTCACAACGAAGACTCTGCTTTATTATGGTGGGTCCAATGGTATTTGTATAGGATCAATACTTTGGTGGGGTTTATCGGTTAAGTCAGAGATGCGAGGAAGACGTGAAAGGTGTTGTCGTCCACTTAAAAATTGCAACGGTTGGGCGACGTTAAACGTGCGACGAAAGCGCGACAATCGGAACGGGAAACACAAATATTCCATCGCAATAAGTGGAATAAGGTCGTCTGACCAGGAATCGCTTAATCTACCGCGGCAAATAATACCTCGCTTATAGAAGCTTCGGAATTTATTCGATTCTGAAGATTAACCCCTTGCCCTACGATCATTTTATCATCCACGTACATATGCTAACGTTTAGTCAATTATTGAATTCGTATCATGTCACGTACAGGTCGTTTGGATATTGTAAACAATATTTGCTTCATAATCTCCAATCTTATAACGCAAAGTCGAAATTAGAGTTCAAGTTAGATTTTAACCTTAATACTTTGCATTTTTTGGTCATTATAGGGCAACGGGTTAACTCGATGATTAGAAACGCGATAGAAGTGTTAGAATTCGGAATAAGAAGTCCTTCGCGTTATAGGAAACGAAATATCTTTTATCTGACCGTGAAAAGTATAATCTATCGTAGAGTGAGTAATGAATGGAAGCTTCAGATTTCGTTTAGGTGTATAATTGTGACGTTAAAGACACGATAGAAGCGCAACAGGCAAGAATAGCATATATACTGCATCGTGGTAAGCGAAATATTCTTGTCTGACCAGGAATAACAGAATCTACTTCAACGTAGCTATCTACAGAAGCTTCGGAATTAATTTAGCTGCGTGGTCTTCTATCCTGAAGATTAATCGCGCAGTGGAAGCGTTGTAGAATCAAGAATAAGAAGCCTGTCCTGTTCTAACGAGTGAAACCTTCTCGTCTGACTACAAAAATCATAATCTACCGCAGCGCGATTGCTCCAATAGACGCTTAACTTCGCTTAACTGCAACTTGTTACAGTAACTTCTCGAGTTACGACCACCTCGAGTTACGACCATTCGCACTTACGACGAAAAAATTGCATAAAAAGATTAAAACAATATATCAATATTTTTTTATAGTTTTCGTCAAATATATATCATACATGTATATAATTATTTACTTATACGTAGTTAACAATTAAAAATCAGGAACGAAAAGCTATTAATTTTGATGTACATATGTCTATTATACTTGTATTATTTAATTTTGTATGAAATTCGACTTACGACCATTTCGACTTACGTCTGAAGTTGCGAAACCGAACCCTGTTGTAAATCGAGAAGTGATTGTATGTACGTATGTGATCAAAGTTGCGTTAAAAGCGCAACAATAGAAATAGAAATCGCATCTCGTCGCGTTAAACGAAACAAGGAAGCCTGACCGCGAACGTTGTAATCTACTGTAGAGTGGCTGTCTAAAGAAATCTTTAGAATTCACTTAACCGCATAATCTTCAATTCCGAAGTTTAACCGTGCTATTAGAGACGCGACAGAAGCGCACGAACGAAGAATGAGAAGTTTATCTTGTTACTGCGAGTGAAATCTGTTCGCCTGACTACGAATAGCATAATTCACTGCGGCGTGGCGATCTAGTAGATGCTTCAAAACGCGTGCAATCGTATAAACATGCGGACGAGGAATGATAACACTTGAGAAAGTATTTTGGCCTTCAGTTCCAAACCTTCAAATTCCTAGCTATCGAATTCAAAGCCATCAGATTCCCAAAACTTTGAAGAGTTCATTAACAATATTAATTTAAGTGTTTTGCTTTAAAAATGGACTTGCGCCCAGAAAACCAAGAAATTATTAGGCAGCTATTTGCAGACACTCGTCCGCAAAGGGTTAATTGTACGACTAGAGACGCGATAGAAGTATAAGAATGAATAATAAGAAGTCTATCCTGTTGTAACAAGTGGAATATTCTTGTCCGACCACAAAAAGTATAATCTACTACGGCTCGGCTACTCGGCGGAAGCTTTAAAACTCATTTAGCTGCACGGAATCTTAATTCTAAGAATGAATTATGAGACGAAAGGCGCGGTAGAAGTGCAAGAATCAAGAATAAGAGGTCTATCCTGTTACAATGGGTGAAATCTTCTCGTCTGACTACAAAAACCATAATCCATTGCAGCGTGGCTATCTAGCATAAGCTTCCAACTTGATTTAGCTTTACATCTTCCAATTTTAAATATGGATTATACGATCAGAAATATAATAGGAGTGCAAGAATCAAGAATATAGCAGTCCGTCTTGTTCTAAGAAGTGAAATCTTTTCGACTGACCATAAAAGACATAATCCACTACAGTGTAGCTATAGAATAGAAGTTTCCAAATTGATTTAGGTGTAACAAATATGAATTACACGATCAGAAATATGATAGCAGAGCAAGAATCAAGAATATAGCACTCTGTCTTGTTCTAAGAAGTGAAATCTTCTCGCCTGACTACAAAAAGCATAATCCACTGCAGCGTGGCTATCTAGCATAAGCTTCCAACTTGATTTAGCTGTACATCTTCGAATTTTAAATATGGATTATAAGATCAGAAATATAATAGGAGTGCAAGAATCAAGAATATAGCAGTCCGTCTTGTTCTAAGAAGTGAAATCTTCTCGACCGACTACAAAAGACATAATCCACTGCAGTGTGGCTATAGAATAGAAGTTTCCAATTTGATGTAGGTCAGAATATGGATTACACGATCAGAAATATGATAGGAGTGCAAGACTTAAGAATATAGCAGTCCGTCTTGTTCTAAGAAGTGAAATCTTCTCGCCTGACTACAAAAAGCATAATCCACTGCAGCGTGGCTATCTAGCATAAGCTTCCAACTTGATTTAGCTTTACATCTTCCAATTTTAAATATGGATTATACGATCAGAAATATAATAGGAGTGCAAGAATCAAGAATATAGCAGTCCGTCTTGTTCTAAGAAGTGAAATCTTTTCGACTGACCATAAAAGACATAATCCACTACAGTGTAGCTATAGAATAGAAGTTTCCAAATTGATTTAGGTGTAACAAATATGAATTACACGATCAGAAATATGATAGCAGAGCAAGAATCAAGAATATAGCACTCTGTCTTGTTCTAAGAAGTGAAATCTTCTCGCCTGACTACAAAAAGCATAATCCACTGCAGCGTGGCTATCTAGCATAAGCTTCCAACTTGATTTAGCTGTACATCTTCGAATTTTAAATATGGATTATACGATCAGAAATATAATAGGAGTGCAAGAATCAAGAATATAGCAGTCCGTCTTGTTCTAAGAAGTGAAATCTTCTCGACCGACTACAAAAGACATAATCCACTGCAGTGTGGCTATAGAATAGAAGTTTCCAATTTGATGTAGGTCAGAATATGGATTACACGATCAGAAATATGATAGGAGTGCAAGACTTAAGAATATAGCAGTCCGTCTTGTTCTAAGAAGTGAAATCTTCTCGCCTGACTACAAAAAGCATAATCCACTGCAGCGTGGCTAACAGAAGCTACCGAGTTGATTTAGTCGTGCATCTTTTAATTTTAAATATGGTTTATGCGATCAGAAAGATGATAGGAGTGCAAGAATCAAGAATATAGCAGTCTGTCTTGTTCTAAGAAGTGAAATTTTCTCGGCTGACCATAAAAGACATAATCCACTGCAGTGTAGCTATAGAGTAGAAGTTTCCAATTTGATTTACGTCTGAATATGGATTATACGACCAGAAATATGATAGGAGTGCAAGACTTAAGAATATAGCAGTCCGTCTTGTTCTAAGAAGTGAAATCTTCTCGCCTGACTACAAAAAGCATAATCCACTGCAGCGTGGCTAACAGAAGCTACCGAGTTGATTCAGCCGTGCATCTTTTAATTTTAAATATGGTTTATGCGAACGGAACGATGATAGGAGGTGGAATAGTCAAGAATAAGAGATCTGTCCTGTTGTAGCAAGTGAAATCTTCTCGTCTAACCACAAAAGACATAATCCACTGCAGTGTGGCTATAGAATAGAAGTTTCTAAGTTGATTCGATTCTAAATATGGATTGTGCGACCGGAGAGATGACAGGAGTTGATGAATCGTGAATAAGAAGTCCGTCCCATTACAGTGAAATAGAGTATTCCCGTCTGACCATGAACGATGCAATCTACTGCGCAGTGGTCAACGGATTGAAGCTTTGAAGTTCATCTAACTGTACAAATCTTAATTCTAAAGACGAACGACGAGATGAAAGACGCTATAGAAGCACAAGAATCGACGATAAGAAGCGTACTCCTGGTAGTAGGCGAGATATCCGCGTCTGATTACAAACGACGTGATCTACTGCGACTGTACGGCTGCAACCGTAGCTTTGCCGAGCAACATAGAAGCGTTGCGTAGAATTTAGGATGAAATATCAACAGAGAAATCTTCCGCAGCGCAACCGATTGCAGAGTTTATCTCTTATCTCGGCGCACAGGTGGAAGCACGTTTTTAATAACATGGAAACAGTATTAGCACATATATTTGCATACTTCGCGTAATTGACCACGGTAGAATGCGTATCATTCGTAATAGAAATAATACTGTGGCACGGACGATTGATACGTACAATTTTTACAAATTATTCTTCAATTTTTGAGAGGCTCGCGTACATGTACGACTTTCGTAGCGAAAGGGTTAAGGTGCTGGTGAAGAAACTCGCGCGATAGAATCGCGGCGCGTCTCATTACTCGTGCGACTACGCGCATCGAGCGTTGTTGTCCCGTAAAAATGGACCGTAAACGAGAGATCTGGAACGATGGAAGGCCGCGGTGACGGCTCGATCGGCGGGTAGCAGCGAAAATCGTCCGATGTCACGCGGATCGCGTCTGTCTGCTACCATTATCACGCCGCGATACCCGGGGAACTTGGTGTCACGCTGCAAATGCAGTTGCATTCACCGCGTAGAGAACTACTGAAACGCAAATGGAGCGCTTTTCACGCGACGTGTCGCGTCCAGATATCCAACGATTAATTTATTTCCTTTTTCAGCGCTCGTTTTGATCGAACGCTGAATTGGAAGACTTTTTTCTCCCCCGCTTGATAAACACGGGGAGAGCTGCGTAAAATATACGCGGCGCGTTTCAACCAGCAGGGTTAAATTAGGGGGAAGGGGGGAGACGTAAGACGCGGCATGTTGAACGATAATACAAATTCCTGGACTTGTTCTTGGGAGGAAGAATTCATTCTCTGGTATTGTTATGCTTGTTCGCTTGATTACCGGCGTCTTTTTAACCATTCGCGTTATTTATTCGCGGCGGTGTACGGGTTCGCGTTACAGCGCACTCCGAATTGCTTCCCTTATTGCGCGGCCCGAGCTCAAATGTACTTGGCCGCGTTACAATTAGAGGGAACAGGGTTACACCTGGGGAATATTTTTATTTCCACGCGATGCCGCTCGCGCCGGGACACCGCGGTTTGTCCAAACTTAATTAATTGTTTCTCGGCGAAATACGTCGCTGGAAATAATTAGGAGATCGTTTTATCGTTTAGATCGTTAGATTTAGAACCATTTGTACGTCAACATTGCGGTACAATTAATTATCTAGAGCAGTGTTTCCCAACACTGTTTTTCGTGCCATGCCCCACTTTAAGCCTTTCTAAAATTCTTATGCCCCCTATGTAACGTATAACATACGTTTTAATTTGCAAAAATTGAATTGTTCACCGAAGAAACTTAAATGATAGGTTTTAAGAAGAAATCATTAGGAAATTGTTGCGGAAACACGCGTCTGTTATCTATAATATAACGTTTATCCGGCTCGAGTAGAGACTGAGAGTCGCTATACGGTTAACTTAAACTCTGGACGATTTTTTCCATTTTCGACGTGCCCCCCTTAATAATCAACGTGTCCCCTATGGGACGTGGGCCCCACGTTGTGAAACACTGGTTTACGGGATCGATTATGCGTGAGAATCTTTCTAGCCGATCGATAATCGTCCAATCTTTGTTCGCTTAAATTCTGTTAGGTGCGCGTGTGCACCTCAAAATTGAGTTCTATGGAATTTGAGCGTCGAAGCTTGCTGAATTAAAGAAGATACAGGTGCGATTAGAAATTGATCGCGTTGTTTGAATTCGCATTATTCGGAGACTTAAAGTACAGGAATCGTGTCTAATTTAAAGGAAAGCAGCTTAAAATTAGCATCCAATATTCTATTCAATTGTATCAATGGTATTAAAATAAATTAGGGAGAGAAGCTTCTACAAATATTAGAATAGTCGAACGTTGATTTGTACAATTCAAGACTAATGATTTCCTTTTATATTCTATTTTCTAAACGTGCCCATTTCCCATTTGTACGAGTACACAATAACGAAGCCGCGTAATAAATAATAAATAAATAATTTAAAATAACGCATATATCGTTTTGAAAATTCTACTCGCGTTCAAAGTTTTACTCTTGAAGGACGACATTTTACCTACTACACATTAACCAAATACTCGCCACTCAACGGGTTAACCTAGATCTATCTGTGCATCGAAATTTTCATTGCATCGAAATTTTCATTGCATCAAAATTTTCATTGCATCGAAATTGATTCAAATCAAACATCGATGCATCGAACGTTTGATTCTCGGCTCGTGCCACGAAGAAAGTGTTTTCGCGTTGCTTATTCGAGGCGCGTTAAAATCGCCGAACGACGAACGTCGGTGGGCGTTGAGCGGAGTGGACAGGCGGTGGTCGCGTCCGCTGGCGGAAAATGAAAAAGCGGCGTCGGTCGGGCGAAGTTTGTCTAATTTCGAGTGGCAACGGGGAGGAAAGTGGGCCATCGCGCGCGTCCGAGACGACGCACACGTGCCACCGCTATTTATACGGCAGACAGTCGAGCAAGAAAAACAGGCGACCGCTTATGACATGCACGAAGGAAACCGTGACAGAGAAAGCACAGTTTAGCGAAGGGGGGAGCAAGCAGTGAAACACGAAAGAGGAAGGGACGCGGTGCAACCCCGAGCGAAACCAGAATTAGAATGACTCACGAGATTATTTGGGTTTATGTAATCCGAGAAATTCGACGGTGACGTTGGCAGGCGTCGCGCCGCGTCACTGAATCCGGCGACTTATCGCCGTGTGTCCTCCCTTGCTGCTAACCAGGATCACGGTGTCACGTTGCATCTTTGAAGCTCTGCACTTTCCGATTGCCTGCCGCGAGTGGCTAAACTCCTTCCATCCGACGCTCTCTTTGCTTTCGATAAAAAGAAGGGATACCTTAACGCTTCTACCATCGAGCGAATGCGTTGGCTTGGCCGAAGAATTGTTTCGTATCTTATAGCGGTGTTAAAACGAAACTTTGTGATGCACAATTTTTGTTTGCTAGGATAGATGTACCACTTACTATCACTTTAAGGATATGGCGTTACTTTGTTTAACTATTCTGAGAACATCGTTAACGTAAGGATCGTTGCAGGTTGGAGCATACGATTGTTCAACCGCTCTTTTATTTATGAACATCTTTTTTATACGTTCAATATATAATAAATTCATTGCTACGTAATTGAAAATGTACAACAAAGTCGTACTGTCGCTTGAAATTATCATTCCTGTCACTTGCGTTCATCTTTGATCTCAATTTCTACGTTTTTCGCTCTCCTGCTTCTTCTTCTTCTCTTTCCTACTGAATTGTACGAATTGTACCAAAACAGTTGAAACGATAGATGCAATTAGTACAAACGAACTCGCGTAACGTTAAAAAAAAGAATACAATATATTTGCCCCGCTTTGTATTCATTACTAATACATTGAAAATGAACAACAAAATCCACTTCGTCCTGCCACTTTTGCTATTAAATAAACGAGTTAAAGTGGCAGTTATAGGAACAGTGAGAGTACGTGAGCCATTTACCCTAACTATGCACGCAATACAAGCTATTGATTAGCTTTACATTAGGTCGTGTACAAAGTATTGAAATATTCGCCGAAGCTGAACCTAAAAATTTCAGTTAAGATTCATTAGAAGTTTATTCATTATCTTATATTCATTATCTTAGAAGTAAAATTTTATTATTTCTTTTTTCAATTTTCTATAGAATCAACGCCATAATTCATGCTACTAGTTACAGTATAGCAAGGGGTTAACCTCTCGCCCTACAATTTTTACACTACTGTAATTACGTAAACTTACAATCAACGCATCACAGTTCTCAAATTTCTCCAAGATATTCAAATATTTCACGTGATTAGTATCAAGTGATGCTTAATCTTCTCAAGTGAAACTAAAACTAGAATTAAAGTAATACTGTGTTGAAAATAGAGCTTGTCTTTAACGAATCTATCTATAATTCTTGCCACGAGTGTGACTCGTCATTGTAAGCCAAGGGGTTAAAGAATGCGTTGTTCACTTTTTTCCCACAACTTTTGGTCGCCCTGTACGGTTCCCTTATTCCGTCTTCAAACGAACGTTCCATTCCCTTTTAATAAACCGCAATAAAACGCGTCGACCAGCGGCATTTCGAACGCGTGGGAAAATTGGCGGAGGAAAATCTGAATTGGAATTTTAGCCGTGAGATTTCATTAAAGGGAGCGCAAATAGCAAAACGATACAGGTGTTGCGATCGTTTGCATCGGTACGTGCTAAGTATAAAGGCGAACGAGTATAAATAGAAGCAGGGGGGAGGATAGCGAATTCCGGCAGTCGCATAGCGACATTCGTGCGAATAGCACGGCGTTCCATTTCCATTATTGTTCCAATATATTTAGATACCTTCTCCATTGCGTATCTTCGCTACTTGTTTTATTCCGTTTACCCAACCCATCCTTTTAATTCGAGCAAATATTCTCTCGAATTCAAAATTACGTTACTTTGTTCGTATTCGTCGAAAGCTATTGCAAATTGACGCTTAATCTTTGCACTTTTCGATCCCTTAGGTGGATTTTATTTTCATCGGTGTACAAGGGATATGAAATCCTGCTTTAAAGCGAGGGCTGTTAAATTGTAAACGCAAGGGGTTGAATAAAACGAATTCAAATTCGAATGGCAGCTATAGGAACGGTGACGGTGCGTGGATCATTCAGCCTATAACTGCGTTCGACGAGAATTGGCAGGAAATATCAACAGAAAGTTCACGTGATCGACGCTGCGGTCGCAGCTACATATAAGTGGCTGCCGAACGTCGATGCTGAGGGACGCTTTTTAGCGGTTCTTGAGAAGGACTTCCACATGACGATTTTTTAATATTGAAAATATTTTTGGGGAAGTACAGAGGCGGATATATATGGGGGAAAATCGGATAGTGACGGTGAAATGACGTCACAATGCGATAAGGCTTGAGTGAGGAGACGCGTGACTTGCGGTGCTCATTCGTGCATTATACTTTCAATATTGCTGGCTCTCGCTTCTAGCGAAGACTGCAATTTTTTTCACACCATACTTTGTACTTTCATTTGCCTCCTTATTTACATTATTCTACAATGATATTAACAATATTACATTAATATAGAGAGCGAGTAATTCTTGTTTAGAAATGTTGAAGGGTTATGTTAAATAACTGACTCGCGTGGAATAAAGTGACTAAATTAACTAAATAATAAATAATTATATTTAGTAAATAATTATATTTAATACGGTGGAAGAAGTATCGGTGATGTTCACAAGACGGGCGCTTGTTTAGAATTGCCTACGAAACGTGGCGACAGTTTGTACATTCATACCTGTGGTATTCACAGGCATCCCCAACTCCTAATTAGTCGACGTTCCATAGTCAAGCTCTAAAAGAACTCGCTTCTACCAATATTTTAAGTCGTGCAGTTTTCTACGTATTACAACGAAATGTTTGACTTCAACAAGAAAAACGTAGCTTCTTTTCTATCGTGTAGGGATCTGGATATTACGTTTCGTTTCTTTTCGTATCACTCGTCGCTCGCGTGCAACTGTTTACAATTTCCTGCCAATTCTCGTCGAACGGACTCGCAAGTTTTAGCATCCCGTGGCTTCGCGAGTGTTTCGGTATTCCTCCGTTAAAGACCAATTAAACCTACGCTCGGGATCACCCTTCTTTAGGGATCGGCCACGATGACAGCTGCATCTCGCTGTCAATCAGCGCGGCGCTCTTCTCGCTTCTGCGGGCGGTCAATTAAGTGGACGGTAACTCAATCCTTGCGGATGTCCCCGCCACTTTATTTCGAGTCTCACGAGAATAACGAGGCGGCTGTAACTCAATTTCACGTGGCGCGCGCGCGCGCTCTGCTGTTGCTGCCGCGCTGTTTTTGTCAGCGACGTTTATTCTGGCGGCTGTGCTCCCGTTGCCGGATTTACCGAATAAATAAGCTTTTGCAACGGATCGCGGGTAACGCCGCGGACGTCCAGCCAGTCGGAATAATTTAATCGCGCGTTGAAACTGTACTTGTAACTCCATTGCATTTTGCGCCGGTGGCTTGGCCGTTTGTAACCGACTCTACGCGAAGGTAAACTACGGGGCATTTATTTTGTAACGCGTTAACGCGTTGACTGGCAGCGGGGCGCAAACTTAAGCTGCCCTCTCTTTCTACGTTTCTCTCTGTTGTTGATAAATTTCTAGTCGGCAATTTGCCCCGCCGGCATTAATCAAAATTAGCGAAGTTAAATCATTGCCCAGCCCGAGTCCCGTTACGCTGAATATCCTTTTCGCGAGCTATAATTCCGCGTTAATAGACGCGTGCAGGCCGCGTTGCCACTATTGAACAAGGCCGGTGGATGTTTGAAGAATTGCTGGTAGTCGTTTTCTTCCTTTCGCTCGATTATTTATCCTAGACGACGAACGGCGACTTGATTTAACTTTGTGGAATAGTGAGCAAGCGTTTCAGTATTCAAATCAAGCATTTGCAGTCAATGTTATTAATGCAAACTAGTAGATAATAATTATACAGGAATATAGGATTTACAGAATAGGAATTCGGTAAATCTCATTCACAAGGAGATATTGTAACATTTAGGTGAAAATTTAAATACTGAAGAAAGTGTAGACTATGGATCTTTATGCGAACCTCGTATTCGTACAAATGTGAATAAAGAAGTGCGAGTTTAACGTTGATCGCTTTCATTCTGTAAGTGTTGTACAATGCACTTTGCCTTTATTTCGTATGTTTCTGCGTATTGTATGCAATGCACATCTTTATATGTTTTTAAATTTTCCAAAAAATACGTAGAGATTCGCAGTCTATTCGTAACTAATATCATATCATTTTTAACTCGATCGAGATCGCGTTTAAGCTTGCGTTAACATTAAGTCGAAGAAGTCGAAGAAAATTGTCCATCTAACGTGATTTCGCTCAAATTAGAAATCACCTTTAATCGTCCAACTGGAAGTTGCTCATTCGTTTATTGTTAATCAAAGAACCAAAAGATACCTAATATAGCGCAAATGTACCACGTATTGCCACTCTAAGGTTCGAGTGTAACTTTATTCAACAATTTTAGAACGTTTTTAACCTAAAACTCGTTCCAGTTTGGAGCATAACATTGTTCAACCGCTCTTTTATTTATGAACATTTTTCTTATATGTTACACATAATAAATTAATTACCAATTAATTGGAAATATACAACAAAACCCGATATCCTTATTACTGTCACTTAAAAACGTTCTCAATTTAAATAGAAATAATTTTTACATATATTAGTTATTCAGTAAACGTATCGCCTTTACTGTATTATATAATTCCCATACTTTATAATTACATTGCTCACGTTTCAATGTTAAACAGCACATTTGTCTCCTAATATTTACTTTTAAATGTTAAACGTAAACGAATATACAATGCCAATGTGTTGTTACGTAAACCTAAGTCGAAATTCATTATGAACATTTCTTTACTTACGATTCTTTATACTATTACTTTGCTATTAAATAAAACGCATTCAAGTGTCAGTTGTAGGAACAGTGGCAATACGTGGGACATTTACCCTATAGTAAACGTATCGCGTTACTGAATTATCACACGTTCCATACTTTATAATTACATTGGTCGCGTTTTAACGTTCAACAGCACATTTACCTCCCAATATTTCGTTTTAAATATTAAATTAGTTATAGAGACACCGACGGTACGCGGTACATTTACCCTAAATGCAGCTTTATACGTCAGCAGACGGATAGCACCGTGAACGTTGCCAGCGCAACAAATTCCCGAATCCCGTTACGATTGTAAGGGCAAACACGCGTGTCTATTAACGGGGGAATCGAAGTGCTTCGTTAGGCTTCGAAAGCTCCGTGTAGCAATCAGATCCCCGGCTTCTTAGGGGTAAAGGTAACATCGATTCTTTCGCCGTTCGAACAAATAAAATTAACGCCCACCGGGAAAGCCAGCGGAGCGTTCATTTCCGAGACCCTCGCAAGCAACGCCGAAGGAAAAGACGCGTGGTTGGATCCGTGTTTTAAGGGTGTCATCGCCACTGGATACTTTCCAATTACGGCGGAGAAGAGATTCGGTAGAGGTCCGCGCTTCGCCGCTTCTTATTGGATTAGGGGTCCCAGCGAGCGACCGAACGCGTATACCTGATTAAGATTCTTAATTGCTCGTTTCTGTCGTGCCGAAGAAATGCTGCGAAAAGTTTCCTCGTCTTATGGGCCGCGAAGATACGTATTGGGGGGTTGGCCGTGGAAAACGCGCGGCACGCGCGCCTCCTCCAAATTAGACGGTGCATAATTGAGCGCCGCAGCAATGTTGCACGAAAAATATGCTCGATCGGATGAAGGTCGTTCGATAAATTCAATTTCTGAGGCCTCCTGTATTTCTCGCTCGGGGATTGAAGCTTGCGAGTTTGGGGGAACATACATTACAGGGTTTAATGACCCACGTACTGTCACTGTTCCTACAACTGCTACTCGAATTCGTTTTATTCAATAGCAAAGTAATTGTATAAAGAATCGCGAGTAAAGAAATTTTCATATCAAGTTTGGACTTCGGTGTTTACGTAACAACGCATAGACATTGTATATTTACACTTAATATTTGTAACGAAATATTGGGAGGCAAATGTGTCATTGAACATTGAAACCTGACTAGTATAATTATAAAATATGGAATGCGTAATAATTCGGTAAAAACAATACGTTTACTGCGCAACTTATATCTGTTACACAAACTGACGTGTTTATACGTAGAACCAGTTATGTAGAATTAATTGTGTAAAACGTGTTACTATTTAAATGAAAGGTTTTCAAGTGACAGTACGAAGGACCGTGGACTTTGTTGTACATTTTCAATTACGTAGTAATGAATTTATTATATTCAACGTATAAAAAAAATGTTCATAAGTAGAAGAGCGGTTGAACAATATTATGCTGCAAACTGGAACGATCTTTATGTTAAAAAATAGTTAATATATAATAATAACAGTAAATAGTTAATAATAAATATTCTAAAATAGTTGAATAAAGTTACGCGCGAACCTTAAAGTGGCAGTAATCAGTCCATCTACCGTATAAACAACGATAATTTATTTTAATTTGCTCTACCCATATATTCCTCGTCTCACGAGGTTCTTAGTAAAGCTGTAGTTAGTAAACAGAAATCGGCGAACGTGAGATGCGTTAAACCTATTCGAATGAAAAGAAATTACCCATTAACCCGGCCGTTGCTTCATCGCCGGGAATTCGGTAACCTTGCGGCTCTCTTTTTTTCGCGTCGTCCCCATTTCGCAAGCATCGACCACGCGAATTTCAGCGGCGAAGATAATTTTTCGCTCGATTCGTTTCCCCTTTTGGAATATCGGCCGGTTCTCATTAATTTCTCCACGCCTTCATGATTCGTTCCGCTTTACGCGAAGCTCCGCCGCCTCATCGGCTTCTGCGGATTCTCCCGTTCCCCGTTGTGTACGCGTCTCAATTATTTTCCTACCCCGGCGCGGCGCGGCGGCGCGCAGCGTTTCTCGTTCGATCCTTTCTGGCCGTCTGATAAGTGCATTAGGTGAACCCGGAAATTGGTAGACATCCCGTGGCGCGTACGCGCGTTAACCCCACCATTGGCCGGCTGCTGGTCGTTGGAGCGTCGAGCACGAGAGAGGGGTCGTCGTGAAAAAAGAACAGGAAGCCGAGCTTACGTGGCTCGGCCGAAAGGAAGTCCACGTGCGCGCTGTATATCAACAGATTTTAACCTACATACGCGCGCCTCGTCTCGCCCTCGAGGAATGCTTTTAGCTCCGTCGCCGAATGTCGTCGTAGTCGTCGTCGTACCGACGAAATTGTCACGGGTGCATCTTTTAATAATAGTATTGTAGAATAGTGAAAATCAGTGGTATGCATGGTTGTTGTTGTGTGTGCGTGTGTTTAGGATAAGATGTTTTAGGGTAGAATGGAAATTTCGCGTTGGTTAAAAAGATTCCGCGACAATTTGCCAAAATGCCCCCCCCAAAAGGATCCACAAGATAACTCAAGCCTTCGTTGCTCTGTTGTCGCGACGAGCACATAGGATATCATTCTCGCCCCCCTAATTCGCCCCACGACCGTAGTCCGCACGGATCGTTAGGTTTTGGAGAGTAGGCCGGTGGCCTATTGCCTGCGCGCTTCCACCGCCCTCTTAGCGTCGATGAGTATTATAAGAAATTGGCGGTGTAACGCGCGTGCTGATAAAAATCAGTCGGCCACGCGAAAGGGCGTCGAGATAGGCCTCGGGGGTGTAATAACCCGGTCGCATGGCCGCATTATCGTTATCCTCGACGGATACTTTCATTGATATCGCGCGCGGGCCCACTCGTCGTCTCGCGTGTCCAGATTCCGCTCGTGCCTCGATGTCGCGTTCGATTCGCTCGCGCGCAAAGCCCTGGTGGCCAGCGTGTCCCGTGTCCCGTGTCCCGTCCGTAGCTGCACATTGTAAACATCTTTTAACGATTATTGCCGCCTGTAAATCGTGCGCACCGAATGTTTCGTGTTCCTCGTCGTCGTGCACCGACGACCACGATGACGTAAATGTTCCTGCTCGCTGGACTGGAATACGTGTACGCGGTGAGGTTATTTTTGTCCTTTTTTCTTTTTTTTTCGGCTACCCGCTTTGGAGCAGCATATACGCTTGGACACAATACGGTCACTTTGTCGCGTGAACGATTCGAGTGGCCCGTTATTTTTTTTTTTCTTTTTTTTTCAGATAGCAATGCAAATTTATTTGGAGCTAGTTTGGCGATGGCTTTGGTTGTAAGAGTAAAATGAGTAATCGTTACTTAGATCGTAGACAAAGGCGAATTTAAGCGCAGGTGAAGTAGGTTATAGCTTAGGGCGCGGATTTTTTAAGGAAATTTTCGACGCTGGTTTAACGCTGACCGTACAGGCATTTTACGTGTACTTATTCGATTAAATTTAGTCGGCGAAAGAAGAAGAAGCGAACGGAAATGCAAAATGTGGGAAACTGATTAGGCGAACGATATAAGAATTGTCGTCGTAGAATTAGCGAACCAGTGGAGAATATAAGAATTGTCGTTGTGAATCGTTGCGAAACGATACGTATTATTTCGTAACGATTCTACTTTTTCTACTTTTAAATAAAAAATCCTACTTCCCTTCCGATTCCACGTTACGTTCTAAAATAGTTAAATAAAGTTGCACGCGAACCTTAAAGTGGCAGCACGAAGGGCCGTGGATTTTGTTCTACATTTTCAGTTACGTGGTAATGAATTTATTATATATTCAACATATATCGTTTTTATTATATATTGAATATATATCGTTTTTATTATACATTGAATATACATCGAATATCGACAAGCTTTGCGATTCTTTGCGGTCGCGTTGTTGCGACCCAGCGTCGTTAAATGCTTAGCAAAGCCCCGTTTACGAAAGTCGAAAGTAGAAGCGAGTTTTTCCCCAATTTTCCCGCGCTCGTTTCGCGATACGCGGCGCGGTCGACAGTTTCGCCACTCGTCGACGCTCGGAACCGCGCACGGTTTCGAAAAACGCGTCGCCACCGCCGCCGCCGCGTTGCTGCGAATCGTCGGTCGACGCGCGCCGGAAAAATAGAAGCTCGCGACATTTTTCGAGGAGCCTGGAATACGCTCGTTAATTTTAACGATCCCTATCGAATCGACGATGGCATACACCCCTGGTGCCGCGTTTTGCGACCCACCCCTATCCCCTCCGTCCTCCTGCGAACCTCTGCCTCCTCATTTTCGCTCGCGCTTTACTCCGCTGTATACGTTTCGCATTTCGATCCGATTGGTTTGCAGTCGCCGCACGTGAATAGAATTGCGAGCCCGCGAGCGAACCCGAGATATCCTCTTCCTAGCCGTTCGTCAAACTTCCTGGCGCGCGTGGCGTGCTAACGTTTTCGCTTACTGCACTTCCGGTCCACCGTTTCCGATCCTTTTCTTTTTAATATTGACAATATTTTTGGGGATGTATAGCAGCGGATATGTAGGGGGGAAATTCGAGAGTGACGGTGGAATTTTGCGATGACGTGACAATGCTGTGGCGGCAACGTCAAGGCCATTTTTTACATTTTTCCTATTCTCTCCGAAACTTTCACTTTCACTTCCTGTCTTCAGTTTTCCTCATGGTTTCGCGCGAGCTTGGACAATGTCCACCAACATTTGGCGGCCAGGCCCGCGCGATCCTTAACCGACTACCTCCGAAATTTTACCCGCGCTTCTTCACTTTCTCTTTTATTACCTCCTTCCGTCTTCCTTAGGTTTTCCCGCGTTTTTCCAGCTTTTCTTTCCTTGTTCAAGTCTAACGCTGTCCTTCTTTTCACCAACCTTTTTTAAGGACTTGCAAGTCCAGCCGCGAGAGAGTCTTGTCTCTACTTCCATGCTTCATAGTTCAGTCAGTGCGTTTTGCCGTTGCCCCCTCGTCGCGTCAGGTAAAAAATAACAACTTATAAAAAGTAAGAACGCTTCAACCATTACTACCACCGCGCACCCCTTCAATGCGATAAGGCGTGAATTACTTGCGGTGGTCATTCGTAGACTTGCTATTGAGTATTGTATACTTATCATGTCTGTACCACGCATTATAATAAATTGGGATAATTAAATTTTTGGTTTCAGCAATAAGCGTGTGTATTTATTAATATTTTCAATATTGCTGCCTCTTGCTTCTAGCGAAGACTGTACATTTTTTTTACTCGCTCCGGGTATAAACTCGTTCCATTTTTCCGGGAACGTTTCTTTTAAAATTTAAGCGATGTATTAGAATTTTTAAGCAATACATAATAACAATAATAACAATAATAACAATAATAACTGATAATAAATTTTCCAGAAATGTTTTTGTATTCGCTTTATTAACGGACATAAGTCCTTTGATATCTAGAAGAAACAGTAACTAAAGTTAAAAAGTCTACACTGCAATTGTGTAACTTGGTATGCAAGTAAATGCATGTAACGCAGTTTCAAAATGTATTCAAGTAATTTTGGAACGCAGCCAGCAAAGATCTTCTAGAAAAATTGAGGCTACCATTAATAAATCAATGTTTTCACGGTACTTGTTCATAAGAATGGGTAATCTAATGACACGATTAATATCAGGAAAATCGAAGGTTTATAAAACGCAGTTTCAAAAGTACTCGATTAATTTTGGAACGCATCCAGCAAAGATCTTCCAAAAATTGTTAAGGCTATCATAAAAAAGTCAATGCTTTCACGGTACTTGTTCATAAGAATGAGTAATCTAATGATACGATTAATATCAGGAAAATCAAAGGTTTACAACGCAGTTTCAAAAGTACTTGATTAATTTTGAAACGCAGCTAGCAAAGATCTTCCAAAAATTGTTAAGGTTACCATAAAAAAATCAATGCTTTCACGGTACTTATTGATAAGAATGAGTAATCTAATGACACGATTAATATCAGGAAAATCAAAGGTTTACAACGCAGTTTCAAAAGTACTTGATTAATTTTGGAACGCAGCCAGCAAAGATCTTCTAAAAATTGTTAAAGCTACCATAAAAAAAGCAATGTTTTCATGATACTTATTGATAAGAATGAGTAATCTAATGGTACAATTAATATCAGGAAAATCGAAGGTTGTAGATCAAAATGGGATACGTGTAAGGTAGATCGAAGCGAAGTGGATCAAAATAAGAACTTGGTTCGCGAAACAATTGCAGAGCTATTGAGTTAGGTTTACGAGAGAGGGATGAAGTAACGCGAACGATTGGAAAGCTTTTACGACGAGGTAACAAACGTGTACAGAGAGTTTTTACTTTAGTACGATTCGTCCTGCAATTTGACTCGCTTCGGTTTCCCGTCGTTAATCAATCCTTTCGCTATGACGAAATTAGTCGTTAACCCTTCGAGTGCTGTGAAAAATTTAAGGTTTAATATATTAACAGATTGTGAATCTTTATGCGTTTACAAGAAACTTAAACACGCGAAAAGATAGAGGATGCAAATGCTATTGAAAAATACCGAACATATTGAAAGTAAAATACAAATTATAATATTCAAGGGGTGAAACGATCTCCTATTTAGATCTCGTTTCTTTAATTTTATTTGCAAAGGCTTAAATTTGCGTAAAGATCCGCAGTCTATATAGAATACTTCGCAATACAAGTCTATTGCATAAATACGTTACATATTATCCCAAGTCCTCAAGTTTGATGCCAAATTTTAAATAGCTCCACTTCGAAAAGCTCGAGTGCGGAGGATTAAATTGAAGTGGAATTATGTATACAATTTGTAAGAGAGCGTGACTCTTAAGCGTGAATTTGAAGTGTTTCCGTATCGATTACGGATGCATTTGCTTCACACTTGACGCGTTTTATAGGGGCTGATGAATACGCGGCGACAGCAATGGACGATTCGCAGTTGGGGTGCAGTGAAACACATTTGTTCGGTAGCGCAAAGGCGCGTTTACGCGACGCCGCCGTGTATATCAGCGGTCGCAATAGGGTGGGACCCCAAAAATTCGCTTTAAAAGTTCACAGGCTGCCAAAGGAATTTATCGCGGTCGCCTCTCGAGTGCTCTTAACGAAATTAAACCTGTTCAGCGGTGTGTCCACGGTGAAAACCGTCGGGGCCGAAATCTGGGACAATCGGTGGTGCCGAATTTTATCGCGAATTTGGAAATCCGCCTGGAATTTTTCTACCGTCGTTTTGTCGAAATTGATATGCGTCGCAGTCCTCGAGGTCCGTAAAATTAGGGAAGCTTTAAGGCGTCGTTTTCCCGTTATCCAATTTGGTTAAGATACAGGGTAAACGACCCTGCGAATAGAAGGGACCGCATTTTGTTTAGTTCGTTTAGCTCGAAAGGTACGTTTGGGTACCCGAAGCGTTGAGTAAAAATTGTCCGGAACAGTTGAACGATTCGTGCGCGGCGTGATGCGAAAGCAGCGATCGGATAACGCTTTCTACGTCTAGGAAATAAAATAATAATAAGGCAAAGAATTAATTCTGTAAGTAAAGAGAGCGTGACACGCGCGTTGCTATATTTATGTTGAAGTTTGTCCCTGCGATGGCCACAGTATTTGAAATCCAGGAAGTCTGTTTGTTAGCTTAAGCCTTAGCTTTCATTTTTATGATGGTCTGCGCCTCATCCGGTGACAGAGTGCGACGACGCTTACTCGGTACGGTGTTCCCTGACAATTGACAAGTCGGGGCCTGCGTTGCCCCCATTCTTTGACTATCGCCACTGCGTTGCCGTTCAAACAGTTTAGGACTTTCAGCATAGAATATGCTTATGCTGGGGGGTACCGGGTTTTTCTGTAACGCTTTTCGATGAAACGAAAAGTGTAACGCTGATGAGTCATCAATAGTAGAGGGGGTACTTGTGAATATGGAATGACATGCGCGAAGCTGTACGGATGTTGTCACAAGTGGCGCAGGAAACGATATTCATATAAGTGGCTCGTAGCAAGGTGAAGTTGTAGTGCGGTCTCGTCTGTGATCATTGCCGTGTGTAAATTTCGCTTCATATTTCAGCTATCATCAACCTATTTTAGCAGCAACAGATGATATATAATTATAATTCATGTATCGGATTGATTCAAATAAAAATGTTGACAAAATGTCAAGTAAATGTGCAATTATTGAAGGAGCATATTCTATGCACGGCTTTAATAGCTATAAAGCCGCTCAGTTTTTTCGCCTAAAATTCTGTATCTGCAAAGCGTTGCAGTCTGACACGGGAGGTAGTAGTCTGCGGACGATCGAAGCGGGTAGTTGCACTACCTACCTCTCGAATTATCACTTGTATCTTTTCTCTCACTTTGTGTGTTTCCAATAAATAGCGTTTCTTTCACTTAATCTTGCTCGAATTATTTACACAGCGTGGAAATATTCAACAATTTCACCGATTTCCTTTGACTTACTTGTTACTCTACCGTTTAATTTCATCGCTGTACCATTTTACCCTCGTCAAACAGTCTCGACGTGGTATTGTAATCATTAGACCGCGTATTTTATATATTTCGTGTAAAAAGAGATACTCGTTCGTTCAAACGAAGATTGTTATTATGATATTTTCAAGGCTCGAGACTTTTTCTCCGTAACTTTAAAATATGTAACCGGGTTTAAGGAATCCTACCGTGCAAGCTGCGCGTAAAAGAAAGGTGGAACATTTTCCATACCGTTGCGCTTCGAACGGTTACGTATATCTGCGGTCTTCTAATAATAGTTCGACGAAACATCTGCGGATGATTCACTGTCCGAAAACTCTTGGGGGAGGAAAGACGCGTGTCAGTTTCCCGTAGAAGTCAGCGGGGAAAAGCGATACCTGAAATCGCTGTGGCCATTGTTACGGTTGCTGTTACGCTTTCGAAGGTCCATCGAGGATGAAGTGGCATTTCGCTGGAAGGCGGTGCGGCACTTTCGCACGAGTCATCGAGAATATTTGGCGGCGAAGGCGCGCGAACGAGCCAACTCCTCTCCGAGAACCTCCCCGTTTCTCTGTGTTTTCCTCAAGTTTCGTCATTTGATTTGAAGGGTGCCCGAAGATCGTGTTTACCCTCTTTATGCACTCAGAGTCTCATCAAGCTCTTCGCCGAGAGCGCTCCGTCTTCCTCTTCGTTTCTTCTTCAAACGGCTTTGGCAAATTTCAGATCTCCGTTCCGCGCGCCGCGGCGAAGGGAAATATGTATTTCGCTGCGCTTCTTCGTCCGTGTGTTGACCGTCTTATTATCGTTTTCCCCCCTTTTTCCTTTGCTCCGATCGCTCGGGTCCGCGAGCGTGGCAATTTGTGCGCGCGCAAAGGCTTCGCTATTTTTTACTCAAAGTAAAATACTCGTTCCCTTGGGTGCGTCATTTTATTCTACTGCATCTCGAAGATGAAGCTTGTGCAACGTCGATTCTACAGTCTTCTTATCAATGTCACGGTTTTACGAGCGAGAAAAGATTTCGCGTACGAGTATCTCGAAACACGCGTTCGCCAAATAGGAGTTTCTTCCGAGAAGATTTTCGATTGCTTACGACGCGATTATACTCGCTTAAAGTAAATTCGCCGCGATATCGCGCCTCGCTTACTCCGATGCCTCTTCGTCTTTTTCCATTTTCCGGATATTGAAGCGCGTTTAAGAAGCAGCCTTTAAGTTGAAAAATTATTGGACCGTTTTGCGATTCTTCACGCCTTCGCTCTCTCTCTCTCTCACTCCCTTTTCGCGTCTCTCGCTTTGTTCTTCTTGTGCACGCGTTGCCGTGCTTTCTCCGTCGCCTCGGTTTTCAGGGGACACCGACGCGACGTTCCTGGACATTAATAATGTACCGGGAATGCAACGCGGTGTAATGTAATGCGATAAATAATAGCGTGATGCCTTGTAAAGTGCAACGCGCAGGGGGTGTACAGGCGGTTCCAGGGTCGACTATCTACGGCGAGCTTATGCAGCCTGGCTCTTTTGAATAATGCAGCTGCAATGTCACGGCGAGTAGTGTCACATTGTTGCGAGTGAACGTCTACCGTGTTGCGCGACACCGAGGTGACGCGCTAGCGACAACGAAAAGGGTTCAATTTCTATCAATCGAAACGTCCAGGCCGGATAAATATTTTGCGAATTCGCCATCGCGTCGCGTTTCACTGTTTAACCCTTTGCACTTCAAATTTTTTTAATAATATCTATTCATATTTTGCGACACCGAAATGGGTTCAATTTGTATCAATCGAAACCGTCGTGTACAGATAAATATTTAGCGAATTTGCCGTCGCGTCGCGTTTCACTGTTTAACCCTTTGCACTCCAAATTTTTTTTGATAATATCTAATAATATTTTGCGACAGCGAAAAGGAGTTAAACTCGTATAAATCTTGTCGAGATCAATTTTCAGCGAATTTGTCGTCGCAACGCGTTTGAGCTTTTAACCCTTTGCACTCCAAATTTTTTTAATAATATCTATTCATATTTTGCGACGCCAGAAAGGGTTAAACTTGTATAAATCGAAAGAAATCTTGACGAGATTAATTTTTAGCGAATTTGCCATCGCGTCGCGTTTCACTGTTTAACCCTTTGCCCTCCAATTTTTTTTTAATAATATCTATTAATATTTTGCGACAGCGAAAAGAGTTGAACTCGTATAAATCTTGTCGAGATCAATTTTCAGCGAATTTGTCGTCGCAACGCGTTTGAGCTTTTAACCCTTTGCACTCCAAATTTTTTTAATAATATCTATTCATATTTTGCGACGCCAGAAAGGGTTAAACTTGTATAAATCGAAAGAAATCTTGACGAGATTAATTTCTAGCGAATTTGCCATCGCGTCACGTTTCACTGTTTAACCCTTTGCCCTCCAAATTTTTTTTAATAATATCTAATAATATTTTGCGACAGCGAAAAGAGTTAAACTCGTAATAAATCTTGACGAGATCAATTTTCAGCGAATTTGTCGTCGCATCGCGTTTAAGCTTTTAACCCTTTGCACTCGAAAACTTTTTTAATAATATCTAATAATATTTCGTACGAAGCGAAAGGAGAAAAGTAAAGGAAGCACTCTTATATTTTTGTGGCGTAAAGTAACGTAACGTAAAATAAGCGAGAAGCTTATAAGAGAAGAAGTTTGTCAGTTTTTTGTACTCGCATACTATTTTGATAATTACCGTCACATACAATATTCCATCGTCTTTTCTTTGAGTTTAACGTCGCATCGACTGCAAGATTATTAGCAGCGGATTCTATACAGTTGTTTTAAGGTTATCCCGTTAAATATTGTAATATAATTGGGTTTCGTTAGCTTTTATATAGCTCAATATTAGTTTCATCCGATAGTTCAAAGCGTTCTTCACGTGGTCCTCTGAAGTCACCTATATTTCTCGATGTAGTCCACATTTTCTTCTCTGCAAAGCGAATCCTTTGCGTTCGCACGATAAACAGGATGTTGATAATTACTTGGTTACAAAGGTTGCGGATAGGTAGGTCTGATTTTTGTATTACATCGAATATTCGTGGGCGATTCCATGGTTCGGGGTATTTTTTCGTCTCCTTTGCGAGCAGAAGAAATTAACGATGGAAAATTGCCGCATAACGAGGCGCAATTACCGCGTCGCGAGAGATCAAACTTTGCGGCGTGACGTGACATTTGCGAGCCTTGTGATTTCCTTGGCGAATCGCTGATTAAGAGCACAACGCGTACACGCCACGGTTGATGAAAGGATTCGTCTCCGCGTAAAAATGCGCACACGGAGCCGTGGCTATTCCATTTCTGTTTCTTATGGCGCTGTACGTTATAGCGTATCATTACGGAAAATACCGTGTTCTTGCTTGGCTCATAAATTTGCTTTTCTTCCGCGTACGTATACGATTCGATATTCAGTGCCGTTGCACAGCGACGCGGAGCGTTCGAAGGCGCGTGGAAAGCACCGCGCGAGAATGCATTCTGCCGCTGCAAAATACGAAATATTTAGGTTTATTCCGAATGCAAAGGGTTAACCATTTGTCGTGTAATAACGAGTTACATTCGTGGTACGTATTTTTATCCAATTACCGTGGAAACGCATTGTGCTTTTCAATAAATTTTAATTCCAATTTCGAGTGTAATCTCAATTTGGAAGATTGAGCAGCGATAGATACAAATGTTGCATAATACTTTAGTACTTTGCATTTGGTACGATGTTAAGGTGGAACGTAGCTTACGTCTCAATTTATTTTAACCAAATAGATATTATTAAATATTATTTTAACCAAATAGGTATTATCAAATATTATTTAAACCAAAAGTTTATATTGTTACGTAAAAATTTGTACGACAACGGATGCAAGTAAAGGCAAGTCAAAATTTGGCAGCGATTACGAGTTTGATAAAATTATTTCCTAGCATTGAAAAATGTACTTTTCGCTATTTACGTTACTTTCCGCAAACATGCTTCAATTCTACTCGAAGATTGTTTACTTCTTCATTTATTCATTTATGTATAAGCATAGAATATCCTTAAGACGTACGCGAAAGAAACAAGTGGATTGATTAATTGTTAAATCTGCAGCAGGGACGAAAAGCAAAAGCAAACGATAGAAAAGAAACTACTTGTGATTAGATGCTAAAACAGGGATCTACGGTCTAATTATTATTCGAAGTAACAGGGCTTAGATCGGAGTTCGTTCCACCCTCCAAGTATCACAATTTCTCCTACATACTTTGGATGCTTTCTATAATTTTGTCGATCCCATTAACACAAATTCTCGGCGAACTATTTCCACCGTCCAATACGTCATTCGTGGCAAATAAAGGACCGTTTACGATGAGTTAATTCCCGCGGGGAATTAAGTAGCCATTACAGAAACGTTAAGTACACCAATCTATATATATGTATTCGGTCAAACGAAAGAAAGGCACTCTAAAAAATTTCCTTCCGGCTGGAACTCGTTAGAGGGGGAGAAAAGAGCGCGATACGACCGCGATAAGGCGTTGTTTCGCTCACTTGCTTCATTCGAGACACGTGGTCCCACGGACACGTGTCGCGATGTCGTGACGCTGTGTTTCCGCTTCATTTCCCTCCTCTCTCTGACCCGTCCTTTTTTTTCGTGTGTTCCCCCCCTCTCCAGCTCCTTCTCCCTAATTACCGCGATTTAAAGCGGTCTCGAGTCACGCGACAAGCCTGTGCCTGCGTGCATCTAGCGTACTTATGCGCCGCTTCGTCGATGCACCAATCGACAAGGGGAAAGCGAGATTTTCGTTCACGCGAGTTTATTAGGTTAATGGTACGTGTGTCACTTTTAATCGTCGATTGCGTTCATTTCGAGCAGGTTGTTCGTCTAACGCCACGCATTGGTCCGGATTGGAAAATTTAGCGACGTTTGTATAGAATATAGATTTCGAATATATAATATAATTTGAATGTATAATGGAATATAGATTTTGAAGCATAAGGGTGTTGGGATCCGGGTGAAAGAGTAATAGCTTTTAAAAAATGCGAAAGTTTATTCAAGTATAATCTTGTGTCACGTCGAACTCAACCGACAGAACTTCGTGTAACAGAACGAAATGTAAATAACGAAGCGATAAATTCAAGAGAGAGGTAAATAGGTTTCGAACTGTTGAAGTAAAACAGCTCTTCTGTGGAAAAACTCCCTATTGAAAAATATTAGAGTGTCGCTTCTACAGGCGTAATAAAGTAATCGGAAAAAAAACCCAAGACTTCGGAGTCGCAGCGTCTCGTCTTGCCGAAGGTCAAGCGTACCTGAAAAGGTTCACCATTGTTTGTAAAACTGTAAGTGTCGAAGGCTGTCGTTTTCTCGACAGTTCGACGTAAGGAGTCGTTGCGGACAGGACATAGAAAGTCCTGGTATATTACATTTTCCACATACAATCAAATATATATATATATATATATATATATATATATATATATATATATATATCAGTTACCTTTTTCCTAATCCCGTGTCTGTTTATTTAAAAACCTAAAGAAGAAGAACCTGCTTCCATCAAAGCATACCCCTTAACAAGAACGATAAAACTCTTCCAAACGAAGGTGAACGATCTCAATTGAATTTCGAACACCGCATTCTTGTTTCAATACCATTTTCTGCTTCTCTAATTTCCAAAGAAAAAGCACAGGGCGCGGAGATCCTCCTTTCCAAGTTTCACGTTACTCGCGACAACGTTTACAGTTGCCGCGTATCGTCGCTTTAATCAACACTGAAAGGGTTAAAGTAATTAGTAATTGCGGTGCGGGCATAATTAGCCCGGGACACGGTTTGCCCGCTGGTGGTTGTGTTTAATCGACTGGAGGGCCGCGCGAGTTTTCCTCGAGAAAGGAAAACGTCGTCGTTGTCGTCGGCGTCGTCGTCTCGTTCGCCGGAGAATAAAAAAGCTAGCGCCCGCTTGGAGCTCGCTAACGAACAATCGAGGGAAAATTTACAATGTCGACAGGCGGGCGCCGTTTTGCGATTCTTTCCGCGAACGAGGCAGGCGGCCGCGTTATTGCGAGACGCGCGGATTAATTTACTCCGCTTTGGCCGCTTTCCATTGGCCGCGCGCGCGAAGTCTTCCTCGGTCCACGGCTTCGTAGCTACGCGACGACTACGGGCAAACGTGAAAATGGGGCTGCTGCCTGTTCGTGGGCGAGAAAACACGATGGCGCGTTTAACGATTCACGGAACCGGTAAGATGCTTGCACCGAGACCATCGCGTTCTTAATTCTTTTCTTTCGCTAATCCAATCCTCCTCGTCATCGATCGTAAACGCCCTAAAAGTAAAATCGTTTCGAAGTGTTACTTGTACATACGCGTGTATCGGATGTAAATGGAATGACTACGGGAGCTGAAATAATGTTACAAGTTACAACTCGATACGAGTCGTACTCCAATAGTAGCGGTTTTGGCCCGATATCGATTTTGGTTATGGGTGTGGTATCGATTCTATGTGGGTTACACGTCGGTATTGGATTGGTTAGCATTCGATATCGGTTCTACGTTGAGTCTGTACCGGCTCCATATTAGTTACGGTTATGACATTGATTCTACGTCGGTTCTACGTCGGTTAGGATTATAATTTCGGTTCCATATGGGTTTTGTTTCGATCTTATATCGGTTACGGTTCTAAGATCGGTTCTCTATGGGTTCCATACAGATTCTATATCGTGTACGATCCTAAGATCGGCCCATTATGGGTTCTATTTCGGATACGTTTGTAATATTGGTTCTACAGTGGTTTTATACCGATTCTATTTCGGTTATGGCACTAATATTAGTTATACAGTTGTTCTATACCGATTATATTTCGGTTACGGTTCTAATATTGGTTCTACAGTAGTTCTATACCGATTCTATTTCGGTTATGGCACTGATATTGGTTCTACAGTTGTTCTATACCGATTCTATTTTGCTTACGGTTCTAATATTGGTCCTGTATTAGATCCATACCGATTAAGATTGCAATATCAGTCCTACGTCAGTCTTATATCGGTTCTCTATCGGTTATGGTACTAATATTGGTTCTACAATTGTTCTATACCGATTATATTTCGGTTACCGTTCTAAGATTGGTTCTACAGTAGTTCTATACCGATTACGGTTGCAATATTACTCCTATCGGCTATGGTACTAATATTGGTTCTGCAGTAATTTCATATCGGTTCTGTTTCGGTTAATGTTCTAATATCGATTCTGCACTGGCTTCATAGAGATTCTATGTTGGTTCTATACCAATGATGGTATTAATTTCAGTCCTATATGAGTTTCATTTTTCTTCTACGCCGGTTCTGATTCTAATATCGGTTCCGCATGGGTTCTATTGCGATTGTATACCAGTCGTGCTTCTAATATCGGTTCTATACCAGTTTAATTTCATTTCTACACCGATTATGATTTTAATATTGGTCCTAGATCAATTCTGTTCCCACTTGTATATCGGTTAGGATACCAGGGTTGGTTCTATACCACTTTAATTTCGGTTCTACATCGGTTACGATATTAATATTGATCCTATGTGGATCTTATTTCAATTCTACACCAGGTATCGTTCTAATATCGGTTCAAAATGGGTTCTATTTCGATTTCATACCGGTTATGGTTCTAATATCTGCTTTGTATCGGTTTAATTTCGGTTTGTATACCAGCTATCGGTTTTACAGCAATTTAGTTTCACTTCTACACCGGTTATGGTATTAATCCTGAACCTAGACAGCTTCCATTTCTGTTCTACACCGGTTGCGGCTCTGATACCGCTTTTATTTCAATTCTACACCGCTTGCGGTTCCCGTATCGATTCTACGCCCCTTACGATTCCAGCTACAGCAGTAGTATTCATTCACGTATCGTTAGCCAGGCAGTTAGGGTTAAGGTTACAATCCTGTCCACTTTTAGTAACGCGAAAACCATTAAACTACGCGGCGGAAAACCCTGTGGAATCGATATATTTTTCCGTACCATCGACGAAAAATGAAACCGTGTTTCGAGTACCGTTAATGGGCATCATATACAGTTCTCAAGCTTTCTCTCTCGCCGTTCGTAATGGAATATCGACGACCTGTAGCGATGGATAATGAGCAAAACAAACGGGCCGAGGATAAGAAAAGAATAAAAAAAAAACAGCCCATAGCCCTTTGCTCTCTCGCGTCCAGCCACGGTAGAGGAGGGTTCGCTATGGCGTTGCTGTCTCGCGAGAAAAATGGAGGGCGAATTTTCCCGCGCTTCTCTTTCCCCTTAAACCCCTCCATCGCTCTCTCTCTCTCTCTCTTTCTCGTTTCTGCTTTCTTTCTCCCCTTTTTCGTTCTTGCCTTTCTTTACACTTGGTGCCCTCGCTGGTCGCGCCGCCGCCGTCTTCGTCGTTACTCCTCTTTTCTGTCCTTCCCCGATGCTCTAGTAAAGGGCGGGAAAGGGCAACGAAGGGTTGGCGAGGGCGGAGGGCGGCTAAGAGAAGGTAGCACCACCACGACGACGACGACGACGACTACGGGCTACGGCTACGGCGACGACGACGACCACGACCACGGCGACGACGATCGACGGGAATAGTAGGGGTAGCGTATAACGTGGCCGAGAGGGGATGAAACGAATCAATACTTTTGCACTCGGGCTCCCTCGGGTTCAGGGCTGTGAAATTTTGGCGCGAACAGGACCCCCGTGCCTTCCACCCTTTAATGGAAACGCGCTGCTTTCGTTCGTAACGAAGCTTTATCGAGTACTATCTTTATTAATACTAGAACTACCGAAGCAGTCGAAGTGACTGGTTACAAATTTACCACAAAAAATCGTATCGATTTGCAGAAGTGCATTATTCTTTTTAGAATATTCACAGGGTGCAAATTCATAACCCGAGTTGTTCGCAAGCATCCCGAAAAACCCTAATTAGCCGCGACGCGTCGTAAACGAGCCGTGGAAAAGAAGTGGGCTCGTTGCAATATTTTAGGACGCGGAGGAGTTCTCCGCGCGCAGTGCAGGAAAATATTTTGACTTTGTACGGCGTTAAAGAACGCAGCCCTGCCCCGTTGCTCGATATTAACGCGATTAATCGAGCGTCGTGGTTGCGTTTATTTGAACGCGATCGCGTTATCGTCGCGGCGACGCCTGTTGGAAAGTTTCCGAGCAACACAACAAGTTTCGCCGGCGCGCCCACGCGTGTACCGGGAAACATTAAATTTCATCAGCGGAGTTCTGCTCTTAATAAGCAATTATCTTCTTGAATCCAAGTTTACCGCGGCGCGTAAACTTGCTCGCAACGGTAAGACTTCGAGGCTTCTAACTATACCACCCCCTACGTTGAACACCGTTCACGCGAACCGTAACAACGTGCGCTGAAAGAATGGGGGGGGAGAAAAAATATGCCAACGCAACTCTGCGCGATCGTGAAACGAAGTCGAACGAAATGGAAAACGCGCGTGTGTTTGCAACCGCGTGAAAATGTCGCGAAATTGAATCTTCCGCGCTCTTCCCTCCTCCCTTTATTTTATTTATAAGTTTATTTATTTATTACGGGGCGAGTCTCGCAACTCGACCACCTGAAATAACTCGTACGTTGTTTATTATGGAAAACAATGTCTGGATAAAGAAAAGCAAAGGAACGGGAAACTAGTTACGGTTCTGTATATTCTTCTTCGTAGCATGCAACTTTTGTTTCGAACGCTCTTTTTCTCTGTAACACGTGGCGAACGAATTGTTTGCGAATTTTACTTATTGTTATATATAATCTCACTTATAATATATACATATTTTGAATGAATAAAGTTAGGGTATAACTATATGACAGCGTGATAACGTACGATAAATTTGTTGTGTATACAGGGTGAATCGTTTAAACGTTTCACCAAAACTTGCGAACGATTTGTCGAACGATTGATTAAAAAAACGTTTCCAACGTAAAGTTCTTTGGTACCACGGGGAAAATACAGTGCAATAATTATCTTTTTGCTATCTCACCAAATTTTAAAAACACCTATTTCACGCGACAAATAATTTGCGAGTAAATTTTGGTGAAACATTTAAACGACTCACCTCGTGTAACTGCATATATATATTTTAAGATCTGCTATCTGATAGCTTAATCACTCCCGTGTAAAGTGTGGTTCGACATCGCATTTCTTCCACAAACTCCAACGTCGAGGTAGACTCGACGTTATACGATGCAATTTCTACAACAACTTAAAATTTATGTGTTTATTAACGGTGGTAAACCCTTTAGAGTAGAAAGAAAAATTAAGATCGATCGCGAGAGTTTGAGCAACGTAATTATTGAGATTTGAAGGTAGCGGGAGTGGAAAAGTAGTCGATGGATTTACGATACGTGTTAGCATTCTTTAGAATCGAGTTTAGACCATTGTTAACACCGTATAGCGCAGCACGAGCTTCCTCTAACGTAAGAGTTTGCCGTCGAATAGCCGTGAATGACGTGGCGAACTTGAAGGACTCCATTATAATTGAGAACACGTAACGATATCATTGAAATAAAGTCCAAGAATGATACGATGTTTCTCGAGCGGTAATAAATTGAGATCGGACAAAAGTCCGTTTGTTATTTTCCATTGGAAGTAGAAGGGAAACGTATGATGATTAAAAACTGTTTTATTATTAAAAGCTAGCTCAGCTACATTTGGCCTAAAAGTAACGAAGCTAACTGATTTTAAAGCCCTTTTAAAACGTTGGTTAATTAAATTTGACTGTTTGACGTTGAGCACGAGAAGACGAACATCCCGCGCAGAATTAAAATGAAAAGGCTGTACGAAGCCCTTTGTAAAACTGGGTTAACCATTAATTACATTACAAGCGAAATGAAGTCGAAAATGTTTAAATCTCTGCGTCCGATTTGAAATGATTATATCTTTAACTCGTGATTTATTTCAAACGTCTAAATCTTTGAATCTGAGTTGCCGGTAGTTACGAACAAACAAAAAAGTTAAGGAGTGCAAAGGGTTGAGTAAAACAATTTGTACGGCAAGGGGTTAAACCAGGATAAAGTATTCCACCGAATAGCGGTACGAATTCGCGTGTACCATGGTGTGCAGAGCGTATAAACAAGATTTCCCGCCACGAGGGTGTACGCGTGTTCGTCGGCGGGCTCGGCGGGCTCGAAAAAGCGCAGGGGAACATGATCGAAAGCGGCGCGCGGGATCGTTCTCGATGCTTTAGGGGCGGACACGTAGCAGCGTAAAAATTCGCGGCGATGCAATGGAATCGTTCGGCCGTAATAAAGTTTTCGAAACGTTTGCATGGGGGGAAGAGCTCGGTGTACGCGCAATTTCACAAATAGAAGCGTCTTCTTTTCGCCGCCTTTTTTCGTTCTTTTTTTTGGGGGGAGATTGTAGGGCTACTAAAATAAAAAGTAAGTCCGTAGTCTGGTTAAATACGTTTATTTTTGTGGAGCTGTAGAGAGGGGATAGGATAGGGAAAAGGAAGGGTGTTGCGTTTCGTTCTGGGCTCATCAGTGCGACTACCTAGCAGGCCCTGCCTTACACGTTGGCATATTGGAAGGTTTTTTTTTTTTGTTGTTTTGCCATGAGTAAAGGTGAGCCGTTCCTGGGAGCAAGGTCGCGGGCCCCCTTACCGGCGGTGCGTGAGAGATAGAGATTGGCATTACTGAACTGGAGTTGAGAAAAATTTATATGAGATGAGGTGAGGGGAAAATTTTTCAAAAAACCCCCAGCACTTGAAAGGCTTGCCGAAGCAAAAGGAAGAAGCGGGGAGGACGAGACGGAAAGTCTCACGTTGGGATATTGGAAGGAAGGTTAAAGGCAGTATATAAGTATACGGACGAGGTAGTTGGAGCTAGTGCTTTCGAGAAAGTCCTATTTCGTATGTCCCTCTAGTGGTAGGTGCAGGAGAGCGGCCACATTATCTAGGCGATGTGACTCTAAGGAGGAACGGCAACTAACTGACTTCTGAATTGCTTTCCAAAGAGGAAGGCTCCTCGCTTGAGGACATCCGTGACGCAGGTCAGGGCGGTCCGTTAGTCACGCATCCATAAAATTGTCAGCAGGCCCCAAAGTATAAGGGCTAACCGTGTACAGGATATATAATCCACGTTCCGACTAAAAGGTATCGCGATCTAGGGATACAAATGCATTGTATTCCAGCCGTGTATCGTTTGATCGATTCGATTCATTCGTTGAATAATTTTGGGGTAGAAGTTACAAACGTGTGTTCGCAGGTAGACGTAGCACGAAGCACGCGCTGTTCGAAACGATTGAACGGTAAGGAAGTATCAAACGCTTCCGCGGATAAGCGTTAACATTAACCCCTTGCCCTACGATTATTTTATTATCCACGTCTACTAGCGTTAGCTGATCGCTGCTTCTTTATCGCGTTACGTACGAATCATTTAAATATTATAGGTAATGTTAATTCGGTAATCTTCAACCTAACAAAATTAGGGTTCGAATTAGATTTCATCCCCAATACTTATGCATTTTTATTAAATCTGTGCCGCGATTCATAGCACGAGTGCGACTCGTTATTGTACGCCAAGGGGTTAATAGAGACGCGATTTGCATGGCTCCGTTCGCCATAATGTGTTCGAAGTAATTTCTAATGCAAAGTGGATACTTATATAGGCATTAGGATATTTTGTAGATACATCTATATTTATATGTAATCAATCTTAGATATGTAATCAATCTTAGATATGTAATCAATCTTAGATATATAATCAATCTTAGATATATAATCAATCTTAGATACGTATATTTATAGACGTATGCTGATCTTCAAATTTGTACGCAGTTATGTATACAACGAATTAGTTGTATCTTATCACGCTATCATATATTTATACTCTAACCTTATTCTGTTAATATTTATATATATATATATATATATATATATATATATATATATCTGTGGAATAATTCGTGGAACGAGTGTGACGCGTTGGCGTAGGTCTAGGGGCAAATATTTGGTTGCGGTCATTCGATATTTCCATTACACGCCATAATACCATAATAGAACAAAAATACGATAAACGATCGATGCGAGTAATATTGCAAACACTCCATGGAACCTCATTCACGCAATTCTGTCGAAATATTCCCTCGTCTATTACGGAAAGGGCGCGTTAACCCCTAAGAGACGGTATTCGTGCAACGCAGTTTCTCCTACATACAGTTTCACGTGCACTATTTGCGCAACGTAGCTGCACAGGTAGTTTTTGCTAGTATCTTTTTCCGACTAACATAAAACGATTAATAATTACAGGTGAACCAGCTACAACGCGGTAGATACGTTCATTGAAAATATACTTCAGAATTGTGTCATTGTCGGAAACGTTACACGTTTCCTAAACCGCGTTGCAAAAGTACCGCGTTGTAGGAAACGTTCCGCATTTTTGCAACCGCGTTGTAGAAGGCTCACCTGTATTTAGAATAGGCCGAAATTATTTATCAGCTATTACACGAAGTGTCATTAGCCTGCGTACTTTATACATATCGAGCTGAATTCGTAGCCTAATAGTAGCAAAAATTTGTCCAAACGCATTCGTCTCTTCTAGCCGCGCGAGCAGAACAGAAAATCCGGGTTTTAACATGGCTGCTGGATGTAGCGAAGCATCCGAGGTTCGCGCGTGCAACGACGGTGCGTCTCGGTATATTCGAGGCTCGTAAAACTTAAGCAAAAATTGATACTCCGCGAATCACACGGCGAATCGAATTTGTAGCATCCCGGGGCTGTAAAAGCTGGGTAATAAAATGGAGGTGGTCACACGGCGTCGGATCGCGTGTGTGCGTTGGTCAAACTCGGAAGAGAGGCGACGGGAAGCGCGATAGGGGAAAAACGAAGGGGTTGGGTTATAGGCGCCCTTTGACGCGCCACGAAGTCACTACGGCACTGCGACAACCTCCTCTCCGTCGACGGAACGTATACGTCACGTAGTTTAGTGGGGATGGATGACGTCAGTGGTCGATACACACGGTTCTCCTCCTCGAGTACTACGCCATCCCCTTTTCTAGCCCTGGTCACAAGGGGCGGAAAAGCGGGAGGGAAGCTGGTTTTCGCAACGGCGTGGGTGGTTTCGAGGTGTTCGCGCCCGTCTATTCTGCCGCAATACGAGCCCGTGAATGGCCCCAGCTACTTGCATTCCGCAATTTTCACGGGGAAGGTACAGACTTCGTTATTACAGCTCGAGTGTCACGGTAGGAAAGGGTGGAAGGCAGGCATAGGCAAGGGAAAGGGAAAAAAGAAGGAAAAGGGGTGGCTTTTTTTACGCAGTTCGGAGGAGCCGAAAATTGCGAGAGAGGAATTGTACAGCCTCGCAGCTACCGTTGGTACGCGGCTCGGTAAAGGGGAGCGGATGAAATTAGTTCTGGTAATCGTAACCGACGCTTCTAACCCGGTTAACTGCTCGTACAGCATAGATTTAAGCTTCATATCGCTCGCAATTCCCCGTGACACGCGATTTTCATTCGCCCGGTTGAAGCGAGAGCCTCGCCACCGAACCGTTTTCCACGCTCTCTTCCCGCGGATGAAATGTTTTATGCAGCGACTTTATGGTTTCGGCGGATATTTAACCCTTCGCGGTGGGGGTTAATAAATAATCGGGCGATGATTGTTACGGTTGAAAATAGATAGGGTAAAAGGTGATAATATGGAACGTTTGATTTCGAGTAATTTTATTTGGAAATCAACGCGCGATGGAAGAAACTAATTCTAATAATTCTAATATATTTTTACTTAATTAACCCTTTCACTGCGGACTCTTTAAACGACTCTTTAAACACTTTAAACTCTCAATGTTCAGATGAGGTTAATATCTATTATTGTAGAAATATTACGAAGACGAATATTCAGACACTCTTATTAAATTATAATATAGGGTTATCCAAAAGTACATTTAGGATGTTTAATGAGAATATCTGTGAAACGCCATGTTTGTTAGTGAAATAGAGGTGATAAGAATAAAAATTGAAACGAGAACGAACGAAGATAATAGAAATAAAAAATAGATTAGAAAAGGGAAAAGCAAAAAGGGAAAGAAGAAAAAAGTGAAGGTAGATGTTCCTATAATCTATTTTAGGTAACCTTATATAAGCAATTCAAATGACTCGAAATTGTACTACAATACATTGCTATAATACTCTTTAATTTACCCTCGCTAAAGTATTTATCCTTCTATAATTCAAACTTGTTATAGAGATTTTAAATAGTTGCTTTATATATTATAATAATACTCTTTAATTTACCCTCGTTAAAGTATTTAACCTTCTATAATTCAAACTTGTTATAGAGATTTTAAATAGTTGCTTTATATATTATAATAATACTCTTTAATTTATCGTCGCTAAAGTATTTAACCTTCTATAATTCAAACTTGTTATAGAGATTTTAAATAGTTGCTTTATATATTATAATAATACTCTTTAATTTATCGTCGCTAAAGTATTTAACCTTCTATAATTCAAACTTGTTATAGAGATTTTAAATAGTTGCTTTATATATTATAATAATACTCTTTAATTTACCCTCGTTAAAGTATTTAACCTTCTATACTTCAAACTTGTTATAGAGATTTTAAATAGTTGCTTTATATATTATAATAATACTCTTTAATTTACCCTCGCTAAAGTATTTAACCTTCTATAATTCAAACTTGTTATAGAGATTTTAAATAGTTGCTTTATATATTATAATAATACTCTTTAATTTACCCTCGCTAAAGTATTTAACCTTCTATAATTCAAACTTGTTATAGAGATTTTAAATAGTTGCTTTATATATTATAATAACACTCTTTAATTTACCCTCGTTAAAGTATTTAACCTTCTATACTTCAAACTTGTTATAGAGATTTTACACAGTTCCGTATTACCTACGTTTACCCTATCAACATTTGAAGAAAACAATTGCAATTGCCTCGAAAATTGCTCGAACAAATACGTATCGCGTTGTAACCGTGAAAGTCATTATTAAAGTAACACATTTTTCGTCGTAACTTAACGATATACCTATATAATATACGTTACATGTTGCTAAAAAAAACCTCGGCCAGGAAAAATGACTAAAGGTACGCAAACGTAAAGTGCAGAGTGGAATAAAATTGCAGAAGTTGCACGTTCCGATCGAACGATCTTCCAGTTACCTATTGCGTGCATCTCGACTAAATTCTTCCACGGCGAACGCAATCAAACACAAAGTATTTATTTAAATGATCTCTATAAAACTCGGCCATCGCTGGGTAGATCCTTTTTACCGCTACGAGTAATTCCCTTTGAATCGCCAGCGGCATAAAAACGAATATAAACGCGTGCTTGGAAAGATGCAGAGCTTATCCATCGGCGCTAACTTGGAAACGCGAACGAGATCGTAACTTTTCAGTAAGGGTTCCATTGCGGTGGTTCCATCCCCTCGAATTCGGTCGAAAGATCGCTGGTAATAGATCGAACTGGTAGTGGGCGATCGAGGAATTCTCGCTGGATGTCCGTAAAGTTGGAATTGGGATTTTTAGGGCTGCCCTGAACGATGAGCGAGTCGCATTCAAGGGCGAGCCGTGGTGTTTGCCGCCGATTCGGGGTTACTCGCGTCGCCGAACGTCTTCATAATAAGTCGTAAAATCTGTTTTTCGCGATTGACCCGAAGGTTACTGGCGTTTGCTGTCGCCGCGTGGCGATAAAACCTCGATTAACGCATTGGCTGCCACGTGGGCCACATTGCGGAGTACTACGATCGTTTGGAACGATTGAAATGGAACGAACGTCGCCGACTAAACGATCACGCGCGATATAGATAACCGAGCAATATTATAAAATAAGAAATGCACTATTCAACGATCGAACGTTTTTATCGAAACGCACTATTTTACGTAAATTAATTGGTACGGTGTTCGGTATTGAAACGTCTTAAATTCAACGCGTTAATCGAGCTTGACGATCGACACTGTTGGCGATATTAAAACGGTTCGATGGTAAAATCAGAACTCGAATGAAACTGTAAACTAATAGAAATAAATGGTATTTAGTGTGCTTCTAACTTCTAAATTATTTCGCTTCTGTTTTAAGTTAACCTTCTTACATTAACATTCTTTAATTAACGTTTAGATTAATAAAGTTTCGGTGAATTTATACTTGTTCTCTTAAGATAGAAGAGTTAAAAGTAAAAATATACAGTGGCCACAAAAACTGTCCTTATACCACTGTATCGTTGCACTTAAGTTCTGCTTAATCGGATTTAATTGCGGTAAATTTTCCATCATTTAATGGTACCTTATACGGTACGGTATATAATACCTTATATCCCTTACATCTGCGTGTTGAATGTTAAAACAATGTAGTATAGTTAGATCTAACCGTGTGGTACTTGAATGCAAAGATACGGTTGTGTACGAATACTTTGCGCAGCCACTACAATTATTGCATTAGAACTAATCGAATATGTTAGGCAAGTAGAGCACGTTAAGCTTAAGGTTATAGTCCGTATGTACGTATATGCGTACGGACACGATGCTCATTGTAATCCTTTTTGGAAATCAATAAACATCTACCGTCCGTCTACGAAGAGAAGGTAGACTCACTTTACATCCTCATTATAGATATGGTTTATTATCTCCCCTATCGCCACACGCCGTTTTTCTTTACTAAACCACTGTCGATCTTTAACGTCTTCGGTTAATAGTGAACAACGCATGTGCGTGTAGAGAAGCTAGTAGATCGCACGTAGAACGGGATGCAAATACTCGCGTATCTTCTTGTGGCGGACGAATAGTATTTTGGGATGTGACGTGGGTACAGTATATCAATTATACTGGTGAACAGTAATAAACAATGATATTTATTGTTCTCAATACTTAGGTTGTAACGGTGTTTCCTACACGCGCGAAGTTAACCGTGGCAATTGCTCGGAACGTTCTGTCGTTTTTGCGCTCCTCAAAACTGTCCTTTCCTCCGAACGGAGGTTCTGGCAAATTGCACTTTTATCGGCCGCGCTTGAGTTCCATCGCACGCAACATCCGGTCTCCTTCGGTAAACCTAAACCCTGGGACTTCCCATTAGGACGCTCGACAGTCCGCCATAGTATCTATCTATTAGACGTAATCGAAAACTCGAATGAAACAATTTCATTCGAGCTCCGGTTCTAAGAGACCGATGGAACCTTTTCGAGGGCGAGATTATGTTCCTAATTCGATCTCCGTAAGCGTCCCAGTTTTTCTTCTCGTCCGTGGGTTGAACTGATTTCTCGGCGACAGCGTGGAAGGTCGAAGGTTAGAGGACAGTTTTAACGAGGTGTCTTACCTAGCGCGCGATCTCTCCTTCCTTTCTTTTTGTCTCTTTTTTTTCTTTTTTAGGGGCGGGAAGGAGGATTTCGTTACTTCGGGGTCCGGTAATTTGAGGGTAACGACGCGGTAATCAAGAGTAACGATCGAACGATCTCACAGGACCGGATGAGAAATAGGTGACTCGGTCGTGAAGCGTGTTTGTAAGCTTACGAGCCGCGTAACGATTTCCATCGTCCAAACATAATGCCTCCGCCGAATCGTACGCGCGTAATCCCGACCCTTTTTATCACCGGTTACAGATTACATTTCCCTTGCGTTACAATTTCACTATTCTTCGTTGCGAGGATAAAATTCGGAATCGCGTCTGCGGGTAGTTGACTCGATTAGAAATTGGGTGAATTGAATTTTGGACGAGATTTAACGCTAGATTTACGGAGCTCGTAACGTTGACGTATCTCAAATTATTATACTCGCAGTTTTAGAGATCGTTAATATTGGTTTTCAGTAGGCTTACGTTAACTTCGACTGATGCGATGCTAGGCATACGTATTACAATTAACCCTGTCTCTCCTCAAGCTTCTAATTTTGAATATTAGGTCGCAATTAATTCGAGGATCGCAGCAGGGTTAACAAAAATAGGGGTGCAAGATTAACGTATCGCGAATGCATCGTATAGTTTATTTTATATAGTAGACTAACAAGGTAGATTAACCCTTTGCTCTAAAATGACGAGTCACACTCGTTTTATGAATTATAGCTTGGATTCGACAAAAACAGATATTAACGACAATGGAAATCAATTTTTAGCTTGGTCTTGTAAGATTGGAGGTTCTTAAGTAAAAATTTGCCAACGATATTTAAATAATTCGTAAGTTAATTGATATAAAATTAACGGTAACCAGCTAATACTAGCATACGTAGGTTATAAAATAATCGTAGTGCAAGGGGTTAACTCACTATTAGGTATTATTTAAGCAGTCGAAATACAAATGCACTTACTGACAAAAGTTAAGAAACGAAGTAATCGTTTGCAACGTTCTGTATATTCTTCATCTTTAGAGATGAATAGCTTAAAATAAAAAACGAACATGAAAAGGTAACATTACAATATGCCAATAAACAATAACTTATCCTACTTTTAATTCCAATCTATATATTTATCTCAGAAAATAAAGAGTACACAAAAATATGGAACGGATTACTTTGTTTCTTAACTTTTGTCAATAAGTGTACATACGTAAAGAAACTGAGTCCACTTTGCAGTCCATTGAAAAAGCAATAAATATCTATCGGTTAACGTATCGCAGGACGATTATATTATACGAGGCTCGGCAACAATAATGCGTGGAATTCAGGCGAAAGACGAGAGGTTATCGCGTAAACGATCCTCGTTAGAGGCTCGAATAGAAGGGCGGATAGATAGGAAACGATTGTCAAGGTTTTTGCCCTCGATAGAAGGGTCGTTAGTCCCTTAGCGACGCGGTTTTTCGGGGTCGTGCGTCGACTCGCGAAGATAGATGACCTACTGAGATTTCGGTATATCGCAGCTTCCGTTCTTGAGAGGTGTCACGTCGCTCCGAGGGGCGGCATTCCATTTAACCTCGTAACGTTCGAATTATCCACCATCTTGTTGGCCGACTCTAACTCTATCGACTAAAGTATGCATTTAACCCTTTGCGGACGAGAAAAAATAATACGTAACAAATTTCCACTCGATTACAAATCTATCACGGACATATTTAATAACGCTAAACGAATTTTCGCTGAATTATTATCGAAAGTGCATATTAGTGTCACTAATCAATATTTGCCGCTTTGAAAATCGACATTTATCCATAGAATCGAAAATGTTTCGGCGGCTATTTGTCGACGCTCGTCCTCAAAGGGTTAAATCAAAATCAGGCGTGGATCAGATTCGCTTAAAATTCTCAACTCTTTAATAAACCCGCGCGCTATTTGTCGTAATATTAAACCTAGCTGTGGTCGCGATAAAACTAGCGCCAATACAGGCGAATCGTAGAAAATCCATAGCTCCTCGATGCGTGGCGATAAAGGGTTTAATGCCTCGGCGAAATAACGCTGAGCTGTTCGTGCCCCTTTGGCTCGCTGCCCCGCGAAGTTTCGGATCGTTCGCGCGGGAGAAACGTGGCTCGGTTTCGGGCGACGAGGAAAGGGGAATATTAGCAGGGTTATTAAGGGTGGCCCGGGAAGAAATGTAGCGACGATAAATTGGACGGGGGCTTGGAGAGTGTATTATTAGCGGCTCGGATGGAGCGGCGGAGAGTATTCGTACAAATTATCGTATTGTCGCCGGAGTTAACTCGGTTATTGCTCGCTTCTCGGATTCAACCCCGAGACTACCGGGACTCGTGCGATGTCCGGAGTCCGTTACGAGGGTCGAACGAAGGCGGGGCAAAAGGGGGGAAGGGCAATGATATCGTGAGTGGCGAAAAATGATACCGGCCTCGATAATGATAATACTTCACGGGCGGAAGAAAGGAAAATGAAATGCGGGTTGCAGCTAGAGGAGAGCCGTGGTAAAGGAATAAAGGAGGGGGGGGGGGGGGTTGGGAGCAGCTATTGTGCTCTAGGACTGATTACCCTTCGAGCTCGTCTCGTCGTTATAGATTTACGGACGCAAGCGGAGCCCGCACAAAGAGACCGAGCGTGTTAATTTGCCGGAGAAACGATAGATAACCGATGGGGAATTACTGTGAGAACCGGGATGAAAGTACAAATTCGAGTACACTTAAACCATTGCGGTATCGATCGTTTTATTAACCCCTTGCCGTGAAATTATTTCATCGTCGTCGTATGTGTATATTAGAAAAATTCGAAAAGTGTCAATAAATAAAAGCTAAACTCTTGTTAATTCTCGATACTTTATTTATACACTCGATATGTTTCCGGCTCAGATGCTTCCGCATTAATGAATCTTCTTGCCAATCGATTTCCCTTTCCTTGCCTGGAAGGGCGTCCACGTGAGGCGTATCGCCTAAGACGTATTGTTTACGTCTGGCGATTACCTGGAGACGCATTCCCGCTAACATGTATGTCAGCGTTAGTCGATCGCTGCTTTCGCATCGTATCAAATACAAATCACACGGATAGTAGACAACGTTTATTTTGCAACTCCTAATCTTGTAAAATAAAGCTAAGATTAATGTTCGAATTGCATTTCACCCTCGATAGTATTCGTTTTCGTTGAATGCGTGCACGAATTCATAGCACGAGCGTAACTCGTTATCGCAGGCGAAGGGGTTAACTAGGCTAGCGTTGGTTGACGAGGAGTTCTATTTCGCGTCACGTACGTATCATTGTACATAGATTGTTACATAGGGAATTTTGATTCGACGAGCTCGTATTATAATACGTAGGGTAAATTACCCACGTACTGTTACTGTTCCTATAATTGCCGCTTGAATTCGTTTTATTTGATAGCAAAGTAATGAAACAGTCACTTCTCGATTTACGACGGGGTTCGGTTGCACAACTTCAGACGTAAGTCGAATTTCATACAAAAATAAATGATATAATTGTAATAGACGTATGTACATCAAAATTAATAGCTTTTCGTTCTGATTTTTAATCGTTAACTATATATAAGTAAATAATTATACATGTATATGATATTTATTTGACGAAAGCTATAAAAAATTGATACATTCTTTTAATTTCTTTTTTATGACATTTTTTCGTCGCAAGTGCGAATGGTGGTAACTCGAGATGTTAGTGTATAAAGAATCGCAAGTAAAGAATTTGGAATTCGGTACAATTTGGAATTACAATTAATTAATTTGGAATTACAACGCATAGACGTTGTATATTCGTTTATAAGTTACTTCGACGATGATCCTAAGTTGAATGTCTTATCTAAAAAAATTCACATACGTCGAAAACGTTAAGGAAGTTTGGCGGCTGTTTCCAACGCACGACCGGAAAGGGTTAATTCCCGTGTCTCGTTTGGGCAACTTTACTCGAGCTCGCGTCGATCATCGGAGGAATTGGGGGGGGGGGGGGGGGGATTTTCAAATATTTGTAACGCAGCAGCCTTCGTTGTGACTCGGGGAGAGTTATGTAAATTACGCGTAACCGTGAGGGGACGGTTGCGGTGGGTAAATAAAATTTATCATGCGCGGATCGAAGGCACGCGAGGTGGATGGGGTTGCAGTCTCGGAAACACGTGGCACACGTGCCTGCATAATCTACTAGCTATTTGTATCTTGCGCTTTCTTCAAAGACCCGGGGGCCTCGCGTTCGCGCACTCCGGAATGATAATTTCGGATTTAACCCGGTTCGGCCCCTTCTGTCCCGTGGCTTTTCATCGGACACAAATTTGCCCATTCAAATAAATCACGTAGCCGAACGAGCGCGCGCGCACGTGTCCTTCGATGGCGGGGTGGGAAGGAAAAAAAAAGTGGTCGACAAGCCGCGATGCACCCTTCGATGGATTTCGATTGCCTCCTCTTTGATCGCCGAACGATTTGCTTAATTTTTTTTGTTTCCATTCTTCGAAGAACGAAACGAATTTTGTAGATTTGTCAGCAGGCTCCGGATCTTTGCGCATTTCGGGCGAATTTAAATGCGCAGAAAGGTACCGAATGCATAAAGTGCGATATACTTTACGTAATTATTGCAATATAATTATTGTGTGAAGGACAATATAGTTTACGTAATTATTGCAATATAATTATTGTGTGAAGGACAATATAGTTTACGTAATTATTGCAATATAATTATTGTGTAAAGTACGACAGAGTTTACGTAATTATTACAGTACAATTATCGTATAAAGTATAATATAGTTTATGTAATAATTAAAATATAATCATTATATAAAGTATAATGTACTTTATGTAGTTATTGCAATACAATGATTATATAAAATATGATATAGTTTATATAATTATTGTAATACAATTATCGTGATTTGAGCGCGAAACAATCTAAATCGTACTTCTTCGAACTCATTCGTGGCTATGCGAATTTGCATAAAATTCCGCAGCCCAACCGTAATAAAATTAGCGAGCCTGTAAAAGCGCGCGCTTAGATTATATATGAAGTTTATAAAAAAGGTATGCGTATGCTTTTAGCAAATGACGGCCCAGTTTATGAGAGCCATATATACTTACGTTCTTCGTAGCGAAAGGGTTAACGCGTTTAACGTTACTTTGCCACCCTATTTATACCACCGATACAACGCAGCCAAGAAAGTTCTTGCCACTTTAATCAACGGAAACAGAGCGACGCAAAAAGTAGATGAAACCGAGATCCGAGAAAATCATCGAATTGTTTATTTCACTTTTACAAGAGCTTTATTGTTTACTATTAACAAAGTATCTTGTCAGTTTCCTTTCGACGTCTCGTTGGAACAGTTTCGCGAAGCTTTTCGATTGCCCTACATTGTCGTTATTATATTTATTTCTGTTGAATTCTCTCTTTCAAGAAGAGAAAGTTTTTCATTTACAAAAACCATCTCTGCGCGTGTTGGGTTTCTTTACGAGACACAGCTGACGAGGGTGCAGCTGTGCCCCGTCTTGACTTGTTTAAACGAAGTATGGGACCATTATGGTCTATGGGTACGCGACGAATTCTTCTTCACTGACTCACTGTCCTCTCGTCATTCTAACAGTTTCTTTCGTACCGTAAAGACGTGCCCTTCCGAGTGCTTAAATAAAGACAAAGTTTAGAATCAAAAGCATCTGAACTTTCTACTTTATTTTATTCCACCACCTATATCTCCAATAATTTCAACATACGGGTAAATACACCCAGCTTACAAAAATGATAACATATTGATAACAATGGAGATGTAACGTATGTTGTATACCTAGTGACTCGAATCCCTTGCAAATAGTGCATCACCGGTATTACTCACAATCAGTCAACTCATCCATGCTAGTACAATAGTTAATCACCGAAAACCTTTGCCCTAGTCATTTTCACAGTATTCCTTCCCCAATCCCTTCCACTTTATTTTCCTAGTTTGTAAGATTGTATATATAGACCTGAATTTCAGTAAATCGGGGATTACTATTCTTGTCGACACTCGCGTAAAGATTCCGCTGCAAACTTTTGTACATCACCAAGCGTCCTAATAAAACCTCTTGAGTAGATTTTAAAAAGTGTCGTTCACTCGATTTCGCGACCCGGAATCCAACACGTAATATAAATGTTCTCCGTGTAACGAAGAATATTTTGTAGATTGCGTAACCTTCGTTGCGGACGTCTTCTTTCGGTAGACTCACCTTTCGATCGAGTTCAGTTTTCCGATGGGTAATTGGCAATAAAGGTGGGCCAGGACAATGGTAACGTCTAAGCCAGTCGGCATTAGTCCTAATCACTGCCATTCATAAGCAAATTTGATTTCCTTTCGAGGCACGGGGCGTTCCTAATGTTTTCGACGTCCCCCTTTTCACGCCTCATTTTCCCCGTCGTCGGCCGCCCCAATTTCAAACCCGCCGCAGCCTCCCCGGCTTTTCTTCGCCGCGTTACACCTCGCGACCTTCACGTTATATTCTTTCTTTCGTCGACGGCGCGCGGGGTAAAAATAGAACGCTGGCCTCGATGAGGCTTCAAAGTCATCGCGAGAACCAGTCGATAACTCGGACGCTACTTCGATACTTTGATACGAACTACTGCGCTTGCGATTTCCAACGACGCGATCGATGCGAAATCGATGCAATGCAATAGTGTACGAATACTTTTCGCAACCTGGAACGTGTAAATTTTCCAACCAATTGTTACTACGTTGAGGATTTTTATGCTAATTCACATTTTTGCTCAAATCTACCGTACATAATTCACGAGGTCTCTTGGGACGATAGAAACGTGTGCCTGTGCACACTAGGGTAGATGTACCACGTACTGCCACTTTAAGGTTCGCGCTTTAAGTAACTTTATTTAACTATTTTAGAACGTCGTTAACGTAAAGATCGTTCCAATTTGCAGCATACGATTGTTCAATCGCTCTTTTATTTATAAACATTTTTTTTATATGTTCAATATAATAAATTCATTGCTACGTAATTCAAAATGAACGACACAATCCAATGTCCCTCGTACTGTCACCTGAAACCTTTTCATTTAAATAGAAACACGTTTTACATATATTAACACGTCAGTTTGTGTTGCAGATATAAGATACATAGTAAACCTCGCGCCTTATGATACTGATTAATGATGCTATACTGAATTATAACACGTGCCATACTTGGTAATTATATTGGTCGCGTTTCAATATTCAACAGAGCACATTTACCTCCTAACATTCGTTTACAAATATTAAGTGTACACGAATATAAGACGTCTACTCGTTGTTACGTAAACCGAAGTCCAAGTTTAGTACGAAAATTTGTTTACTTACGATTCATTATACATTACTTTGATATTAAATAAACCGAATTCAAGTGGCAGTTATAGGAACGATGAGAGTACGTGGATCACTTACCCTATCTCCTTCGCTTTTATTATACATTACTGTAGGCGCGAATAGATTATGGTAGGGATCAGTGTTTAGCGGATGTCGCCCCCTACTGGTGAATACGGATTCTGCTAGCTCCGAAAGAAAAGATAGTGCGATATACCTGAGCGAGAGAAATTGACGAAGGACTGTCGGAAAGTGCGTGTGCGTATGATTTGCGGGCCACGAAGGATTGTGCGCCTTGATAGATCGCGGGTTCATACTTTACATACATACTATATTGTAAAAAGAAAACTAGCGTCTACATATTGATACCATCTATTATACTATATTTAGTCTATTTTTGTACTTACCTGTAATCAATAGTGATAAATTCAAAAGGGTGTGTATAAACAGATATAGCATATGATATATACTTTTACTAGCGCCTACATTACTTTGTTATTAAATAAACCGAATTCAAGTAGTAATAGTTATAGGAACAGTGACAGTACGTGGATCACTTACCCTATCTCCTTCGCATTTATTATACATTACTTTGTTATTAAATAAACCGAATTCAAGTAGTAATAATTATAGGAACAGTGACAGTACGTGGGTCACTTACCCTATCTCCTATTAGATTATGGAAGGTTTCAGGAATTAGAAATAACAAGATATTTCTTTATTTTAAATGTATGCTTTATTCAGCACAATGAAGGCTCGCTCTGCTGTGTTACCGGCACGGATTCTTTACTGCAACTAAACTTCGAACGCAACGCACGAAAATTGCCTGCGACACCACTTGGGACCGAAGGCCCTTTTATCGCGTGTCGCAAATATTTAGGTCTGAAACTAACCAGATGTTAAAAGTGAAACGCATTTCTACGAACGTACGGAAAAGCAACGCATACCTCTGAGTAGAGCTTTAGATTTCATTTTTGTTACTTTTCGCTAACCATAGTATATAAATCTAACATCTCCTTCGCTTTTATTATACATTACTTTGTTATTAAATAAACCGAATTCAAGTGGCAGTTTTAGGAACGGTGACAGTACGTGGTCACTTATCCTATCTCCTTCGCGTTTTCTCATCGCACCGTTCCGACCAATAATACAAATGATCTATTTTTACAATTGCGTCGAAGACGATGAATTTGCAATCGATCCAGGTTCACAATTCCTTCCTTGAGACTCTTTTCCAGGGACGCGTGGGGCATACGATACTAGACTCGTACAAGCGTCAATACTAGCGCATACAAAACTAGTTCCTCTCTTAGACTCGCGAGCAGCCTAGAAGTAGTGCATTTGCCCCGATTAATCGCCAAAAGATACTAAAAGAAACGCGTGTTCACGTTCGCGAGTATAAATATTTTCCCCGCGCATAAAGACGCATTAGCGAGCGGAAACGTTTCGAAGGAGGGGCCATATTTCATGTATTCCAATATCCTCGGTTTCCCGGTTCGAATTTATTCCGCCTAGCCGCACCGCCGCACCGGGACGGCACTTTCTTTTCTTTCTTTCTTTCCAGCGGACCTTTTTCTATACCGCAAAGGTTCCACTGGCGCGCAGCAGGCTGCTCGAGCGCTCGAAAGTGACGGATTCGAGGTTCCCCGACGATATCGGATAAAGTGCGTGCACGGGCAGATAAGAAAGGCAAAAGGGGGCCACGTGGCAGAGGATAAGCCGGAGACGAATGGGCCAGTCACGCAATTTCGCGTCAAACACAGCCCTTTGCGCGCCCCCTTTGGCTCGTCGCTGCCGCCGACCGCCTTGCCGACCGGAACCGTTGTGGTTCTTACCCTCTTCGCCCGTTCCCGCACCTGCCAGTCCATCCCAAAAACACACCGTGCCCTTCCACGGATCCTCCTCCTGAAGGATTAGCCCTCTTACTCATGTCCCAACGGACACTTCTGTAAACCTTCCGGTGAACGTCCGCGCGGTATCGTTTAGGCCGCCGCTGGACGTTGGCAATTAACTAGCCAGACAACGATCTACGGTCTCCGGCGTTTCTTTCGAGTTGATAAAAAGTTCGTCACCCGACTTTCTTCCGCCGTGTTTCCACGAGACAATCGGGGGGGAATGACCGTTGTTGCTTGCGGCGTAGAATCGGAGGGAATAGAGAAAGGGTATATATTAAGCAAAATAGACCCGATGGCTTTATGATTCTATTATTGCGCCGCAACACCTAACTATTGTATACAAATCTAACACGTTGCACTCTGTTTTGCCGTTTGCCGAGCTTTCGTTCATACCCGCGTTCTTCGCGGTCGTTTCTTTCGGTAATCCCGATTTTTCGAGTAATAGTAGCATTCTGCATAGCTTAAAACCACGATGTCTAATATTCCTATCTTCTTCTCCACGCGCGAGCTTCGAAGTTGCCAAGAACCTATCCAAAAATCCGTCGCCGTCGCGAAGCAAAGAATACCCCAATGCGTATCGACGAGCATCGCGTTCCTTAAACCACGTCGTCCGAGTATAGAAAATCGACAGCCAGTAAGAGGAGCGCGGGGTCGCAATCATCGCGGAAGATACCGTGCGATAAAGTAACGCGGCGACGGTCGGTGGTTGTTCGGGAATGAAAGCGACGTGAGTCGGGAGCATAACTGCATCGACACTTTTGCCCAGTGGGGCTCGCGACGCGTCGCGTAGCTTCGGTTTCGCAAGAGGCGAGAACGAAGCGTCCCGACGCGATCGTGTGTCAATTTACCGGACAGTTTGCACTCGTAAACACGAATCTCCGGCTCGTAACTACACAGGTTCCGCCGCGCGGCTCGGCGAGGCGGTTAGCCGCTCGCAATAAAATGCCAACAATATCGCGGCATCGATTTTCTGTTCCGCCACCCGTCCGCGCGCAGACACGAGGCAATCGGCACTTTTACGATTGAAATTCGCGCGCGTCTGGCCGGCAGCGTGTCGCTAGCTCGCACGTCACTTGGCACCGAAGGAAACTTAGTCTAGGAGGATGGAACTAAGCGGTGGAAATTTACACGCGTGTTATTCCGCATTCCGGCGGAATATCGTTGTCTTTCGGCTTCTTTCGTGCCAGAGGAGAATTTCACGGGAAATCGCGGCTACCGTCCCGAAGATGGTTTCCCCCTTGGACCGAATAAGCGGGCAAAAAGCGGGTCAAACGCGCCGCGACGCCGCTCGAATATCCCTTTCGCTCTGCTTCCCCGCCCTTCCTCTATCTTTCCATTCCCGAATATAAAGGGCTTCTCTTGGAAATATTTCCGCCCCACGATAAGACGGAGGATCCACGATTACGTCGCGCGACCGTTTACATGCGATCGGAGGTAACGAACCGTGGATCGTTGGCAGATTCTTGCGCTCCGACTGGAATAACGTCGACGTGGCGTTCCGTGGATCATTGTCGCTTATGCGCGCGAGAATCGTCGGAAATCTTTGCATGGGGAATATTCGAATCCGGCGAAAAAGGGGAAGATCTCGTGCGCGGGAATTGGAATCGGCGAGCTTTAGGAACGCGCGAGATGCTTTAATCCTTTTATTGGCATTCAGTTGGTCGTAGTTTTTTTTCTTTTTTTGACTCGTAAAAGTGGCGTTTCTTTTGTTTCGTACTGCAAGCAAAAAGAGTAATGTACGTGGATTCTTTCTTTAATATACATACGTAGATACTCGATTCGTATTCAAAATCACAATGCAGGTGTCTATATCGCATTGGTGAGTAAATTGGTCCATAGTATTAACCACTTAACACTAGAATTAGCAAAGTGGTCAAAATGATTTGTCTGCAATTCTTCACAAGAATTATGTAAGCTTATAGCAATTCATTGAAACAAATTTACCGTGATTTTATTTATATAAAATAAAGGTAAATAAAGGTTTATTTCCATTGCATTGTATACTTCTTCAAGCAACTAACGCTTTAATTGGTTTCGTATAAATAAGTACACCGTAATTGTCGGTGGTTCTAGTGTTAATCGATGTTACGACGTTCGTTATCCCCGTAGCTCTAAAATTCTCGCCTAAAATTAAAGGCTCTCCTTTCCATCCCCAATTTATATCCAAAATTACGGTGCAATGATTAATATTGCATCTGCAATAGAATTCTTCGACAAAACTAACCTTTCAACTAATGTTACTCCGAGTATTTCCTTCCAAAACTTGAGAAATCGCGCGCAATATCAAGGAACTTCCTTTGCATCCCCAATTTCTTTCCAAAAGTACAATACAAGGGTTATTATCGCGTCTATTACAGAATTGTCCCATAAAATTAACCCTCCAACCAATGTTACTCGAGCATTTATCCTAAAAGCTCAAAATTTCTCCCCTAATATCAAAGAACTTACTTTGCATCCCCGATTCGTTTCGAAAATTGCATTGCAAGGGTTAATATAGCATCCGCAACCGAATTCTCCAACAACATAATCTAATTCGAACGTTTATCCCCGAAGCTCGAGAATTCATCCTTAATTCTTTGACTACGAAAGGCGTATATACACGCCCCATAAATTTTGTATAACACCACATATGTTGATTAATTTCCTAACTCGTCTTTTGTTATGACAATATTTGCAATTTCGAGTTAACAGAAATTTAACATTTCCGTGTCTTAAACTTCGGATTGATTAATTCACGGATAACTGTGATTTCTATACGTGAACCGTGTGCACATTTTTCATTATCGAATCGTGCAAACATTGCGCCGCAGTAAAAGGGTTAATATCGAAGAACTTGGTTTGTACCGCCGGTTTCTTTCGAAAATTACGTTGCAAATGTTAAAACAGCATCGACTCGCAACGTTAACCCTTCGATCGATGTTACTCGAGCATCGACCGCCCAGTGTTGGTGGAATTCTCTTCTAACATCAAAAGGCTCCCCGTAATTGGCCAATTTCCTTTCGAAAATGATAGCGCTAGGGATGATGTCGCATCGGCGGGCGAGCGAATTGAAATTTCAGCGGCGGATTTGTTTCGGACAGCCGCGCCACGCACAGGCTAATTTCGCATCGGTTATATGAAAGTCAGCGGGAAACCACGGGCATCCGCATTCCCACAGGCCCGTAAACGCATGACAGAGATGTCACGCGGTCCGCACGCACGCACCGATGTATATGTACAGGTATACAGACGCGTGTGCGTGGACGCGATTCCAGGTCGACTGTGTATACGTGTCCTGTGTTCAAGTTAGCGGATTGTTCTCGCTAACAGCGACCGTAGCGCGGCTGCAAAAGCGAGCAACAAAAATATACATAGAGAGAGAGAGAGAGAGAGGAGCGGAAAATAAAAGAAAAAAAGAAAAGTATAGAGAGAAGCGAGCAACGAGCTTTTCCAAGCGTCACCGACGACCTCCAGGCACGATGCCTATCGTAATTGCCGGTAATGTCAGCTCGAAACGCCGCAGATAAGGGATCGAACGATTACCATTTAACACGGTTTATATTGCCGGATAATTCGCCGGAATAACGCGATCCAAACACGATCGAGCAGCTTCGCTAATCGAAAGAAAGAAGATACCGATTCACGCGCGGCGGTTTTAACGCGAACGACTCGCGATTCCATCGTTAACCGCGGGCCGAATTTTTGCGGAAATTTTGGACGCTGTTTATCCGGTTACCATGGAATAATTCGCGTGGCGAACGCGGAGACGAAAGCTTCTCGTTGCGAAACGAATCGAAGATTTTGCGGCAACGGAGAGGCTATTCCGTTTTTAACACAGTTTCGAACAGATTAAAGGAAACTGTTTATGAAATTGTTGCTTGCACTTAACACGTTGCAATCCAATGACGAGCTATTATTCGTTGGTTATTAATTGGTCGGAATAGTAACAATTTGCAAGTAGACGTTCCGTTGCAAACTCGATGCTGAATTATTCTGTACAGCATTAGCAGATTGATGGTCCACTTCGCCGTAGCGAAAGGGTTAACCCTTCGCACTCCGAAACTATTTTAATAATATAATCCGTTGGTAACTTGAACGGTCTTATGAGAATCTCAAGGATTATTCCGTACGCTTCGCGAATAGGAAAACGAAAAGAGTTGCCTTTAACTTGCTTTGCCCCGAAAGAAATGGAAATTGAGTTAGTAGAAATAAATCTGGAACCTTGAATCTTGAGTTACGAGAAAATTTGTTTGTCGTCGTAGCAATGCTAACGCAGTGCGAAGGGTTAAAAAACTGTAGATATTAGTGTTATCCATTACCTATAAATGTAAATGAAAGTGACAAGTATATAGATAGGAAAAATCAATACACGAAATTTAATTTCATTTACGTTTGGACGTAATGGTTAACAATAATATCTACAATTTTTTAACCCTTTCGCTACGACGTATATAGTTAATATATATATTTATATATATGTACAGTGACAAGTATATAGATAGGGAAATTCAATACACGAAATTTAATTTCATTTACGTTTGGACGTAATGGTTAACAATAATATCTACAATTTTTTAACCCTTTCGCTACGACGTATATAATTAATATATATATTTCTATATATGTACAGTGACAAGTATATAAATGGGGAAATTCAATACACGAAATTTAATTTCATTTACATTTAGGGGCAGTGGATGATAATAATATTTACAGTTTTTTAACCCTTCCGCTACGACGTATATAGGTAATATATATATATTTATATATATGTACAGTAACAAGTATATGCATAGGAAAAATCAATACACGAATTTAAATTCATTTACATTTGGAGGTAATGGATAACAATAACATCTACAATTTTTTAACCCTTCCGCTGCAGCGTATATAATTAATATAAATATATATATATATATATATATATATATATATATATATATCATTAGCGTGTCCACCTATTGCTAGCCGACACCATATCACAACATACGTAGCAATGGGTTCCCGCCAATAAATTCCAAGACACCGCAAAACTATCCGCGAACATCGCCGACAAATGTGTCTCGGAATAGTTGCTGGATCGTGTAGTAGCTATCTCGTTGCATTATCATCGACATCCTAATCCCATAAGATTCTCCAGTTTAGTCGTGGTCGATATATCACGTATCTGCCACGTAACGACCATCTAATAGCGCGCGCGGAGATTCCGCAGAGGATCTTGGGCGGAGGATAATGGCCCGAAGGAAATTTATTTATATTTCTGCGACTCTCTTTTGTTCCACCCTCTCTGCAGGGACAGGAGCCAACGATTCCAATCGCGATAATCTTATAAGCTCTCCCCTTACTCTGTACGCCGGCGGAGGAAAAATCGGGATCAGGGACGGGGGAGTTAGGGCGCGGAGAAGACGGCGACGCGACGCGACGGGATTAAGAAACGCGCGTTGCGCCGCGCCGCGCCACGACGCGTCGCTCGGTCCCCGGAGTGCGGATTTGCATGAACGCGGCGAAATTAGGCCAACCACCGGCAGGCTGGCTGAATCGTATTAAATCGAGCCCCGTGGCTGCCGGAAGCCAAATGGGAATCGGTGTCCAATTACGAGCGTCGTATCGGTCGTTGGAAACGGGTCACAGGTCCTACGTTCGCGTCCGTCCCACTGACTATAGGGTTTTGCCGACTCTCTTGCACCCACCACTAGAGGGACATACGAAATAGGACTTTCTCGAAAGCACTCGCTCCAACTACCTCGTCCGTATACGTATATACCGTCTTTAACCTTTCTTTCAATACCCCAGTGTCCATACTCATGTTCCAGGTTTTTTGCAAATTTTATCCTACATTAACTCCACTATCGCCAAGCGGTTCACACTTCACACGGGTAATACCAACCTAAACCCATGACGTTCCTCCGGTAAGGTGTCATTAGCTACCAAGCACGGTACACACTACCCCCCCCTCAATAGTATCTCCACAAACCTTCTAATATCCCAGTGTTTAAGGCAGGGCCTGCTAGATAGCCGCACTTGATGAGTCCACTAGCCGACCCAGGACGAAACGCAACATTCTTCCTTTTTCCTATCCTATCCCCTCTCCACAGCTCCACAGGGTGAATCGGGCAAACGCGGTTCGTAGAAGCGAGAGAATAGTCGTAATACGGTTAAATTAGTACACGTTAAACCCTTTGCGGTCGAGCGTCGACAAATAGTCGCCTAATCATTTTTTTGGCTTTCCGAACCCATGTCGACTTTTAAAGCACAGAACTTAATGCAACGAATACTTAATGTAATAATAAACATTTGAAATCGTTGGAAATGAAATGGTTTCGAACTGAAAAGCGTGAAAATTCAATGTCGTGGAATTCAAAGCTTAAAGTACTCTCACAAGTGCCATTACTTCTCGTCCGCAAAGGGTTAAAGCAACAGGCCTTTTGTAGTATAGCTTACGATAAAACATTTCGTATTGGTGAATCGTTCGCCTGGTCATTATTACGATGCTGTTGATGAAAGAGGCGAAGTAGAATCGTAGCTGGTCTCTCTTCTAACTTTCCACTGTCAGCGAGACGAATTTCCGATTTTTACGGGAGCACGTGTATCGTTGATTTGCCCTGGAGAAATGACGCGACGCGGCGTAGCATCGTGCCGCGGCTCTTTCCGCGAATACTTTCGTAACGCGTGGCAAATTTCAGGGGATGTTTGATTTACGGTAATCGGCGTGGTAGAAGGGCCTATTTGAATTTCAAGAGTATCGCGATGAATATGATTTCACGTCTGGGATTAGGTGGCACGGTAATACTTGCTAACAACGACTGGCACTCCTCTCGTTACCGTTGAATTACGGTTCGCGGTTCAACGGAAACGCGGCGTCCCCCGTTTTTTTTCTTCGAATGCAATTGCGCAATTCTCCCGTAGACCGATCGATACGACGCCGGCTCTCTGTTATTTATTTAATCATAGATTCGTGGCGATACGCGCTTCTGTGCTGCGGGGAACTCGGTCTAAACGCCTTATTCGTATTCGCGACCGGACGAGAGCAATCGTACGCGTTTATTTAACCCTTCCTCGCGGCGCGATTCCGTTAACAGATCAAATGAAGAACTTTTCGATACTTGTATTTGTTGAAAAATCAGTTTATTGCATAATACGTTAACGTATTAAATAAATAGGGATTCACTCGTTGCACGAATTAATAAGTAAGTTTATTAAACGTAAGATCTGTTCTTTTATTCTAATTTTAGCTTCGCTTCGGAAGATTAAGGATCGCTAAAATAAAAATTGCATAGAATATTGCGATATTTCGAATGAAAGCTTGAAAAGAAGAATCGAATATGAAAACTGTGATCTGTTAATGATAACGTACGCAAGTGTACAGTGATCTAAAAATTGTAGGGCAATGGGTTAAGATACCGTAACGAGAGGGTTAACCACGCCAGCTATTACTTAAGTCTTGAGACAAGAGCAACTCGAAGCAAAAGTCATGTTGCATCCCCGAAAAATAAAGAATCAACGGAATCCTTAACGAGAAATCAGTTAACCCTTTCGCTACGAAGATTCGTATATATACGCCTTCGAAAATTGTATCGTATATTTCTTCTATAGTACTGTTATGTACCAAATAAATATAGTTTTAAGATTAAGACTGAGTCACCGGCTAGACTATCCCTTGGGTCATTTTGATCAAATAGACCGGGTCATCGTAGAACGCATTTTGCCCTTTCCGCCCTACAAGATGCATCGGGCCTAGATGACTAAAGTCCGGTGACTCCTTTTTCAAGATAAAATTATAAAAACGCATGCCTCGCTGCGCTCGGGGCTCATTCGTCAGTAGTGCTTCGACAAAATCCGAAATCTCAAAGTTTTCTTGTGCACTTCCGTTTGTGGCTTATTTCTCTTCAACTCTAATCGTCCAGCGGAGAAGACTACGGAGTATCGAGAGATCCTCCTTCTCCTCACGACATAACAGTACAATACTGCTTCTTCGTTAATTCGCGCAACAATACTACGCCATAATTGATCAAACACAGCCTCCAAACATTTATCCTTCGAATTCTCAATTTTAAGATACCGTAACGAAAGGTTTAACCACGCCAACTATTACTTAAGTCTTAAGACAAGAGCAACGCGAAGCAAAAGCCCGGATTATATCCCCGGAAAAATAAAGAATCAACCCAACCACGACCAATCTATCTGCTCGCAATTATCAACCCGGTCTTTCGCGAAGAAGATTCGACTTCCGAATCCCTCCTGGACCGAATTTCCTGTCGCAGGATGCGATAAAAGGAAGTACCAAGTTTTCGTTAGTCCCGTTAACCGGTCAGAGCTCCTCGAAAAGCAAAAATAAACCACGAAAACGTCGGGAAGGGGGGATTGGGGAAAAAGAGAAAAAATGAAAACGCCGAGGACAATTGCCAAGATAGTTTTAAGCGGAACACGCGAACAAGTGCCAAGGCTGCGTTTCCATCGATGTCAGTGGGTCGGCGTCTACCACAGAATTTGTGGAAACTTATCCGAAGCGAAAAATTGCGTGGAGAGGGGGATAGGAACGAGGAGGAGGAGAGAAAGAGTAGTGGAAAGAGGTCGGACTTCCGTTGCGGATGGCGCGTTGTGGTTCCTTCGAGAACTCGCCATAACGATTCACCCTATGGCCTGTTAATGGTCCAAGTTAGGTGACTTTCCATCGTATCCCAGCGTCGCGGTAGATACGAATCTCCGAAGTCGTCGAAGAAACGTTGAGAATGGGGCCTTAGAGGGGAGGGGCTGCGTTTGGACGAGCCGGAATCAACGATACGATTCTTCGGGGTTGCTTCCTCTGGAGGCTTTCCCTCGCAGTATCGTTCGCCAATTGTCTGGCCTTGTCGTTGTCTCGATTAATTGCACAGATAATGCTCGATATACGTTTGGTCGTGGCATTTGCCGAGGTGCTCCTTTGGACCGGCCTCGTCCTCGGATTTTTCACCCTTCGTGGGAGGGGGAGGGTTCGTTGGCCGTGATTGAAAAACGTATCGCGAGAATGGTGATATCGGAAAATAAAGGGTACGCAAAAATGTGGAACGGATTATTTTGTTTCGTAACTTTTGTCTGTAAGTGTATATCTCTCTGTGTATGAATATTGTTAACGTTAAGAATAATAATATAAACGCGGTAGAATCCGCGGTCCAATCGTTACTTTATACGTTTCGCTCGCGTTAGGTACTAAGTACGTGCATACGTATGTATAAACGAGTCGAAAAGTTCCAAGTTCGGATACTTGCGAGCGTCGCTATTACGTACGCGTGTATAACGTCCGCAGTCGGAGAACCGTTTTATAACTCGCGGGACAAACTTTCCTAATAAACCGTTATAAAGCGTTCCGCCGGCAAACTGGCATATACGGGCTGTTCCGCGCGAAACAGAGACAAGCTGCGCCTTTCAAACGCTTATAGACGTTTAACGTCAAACACGTTGATCAGTAGGTTGAATTAAGGAAACTTTAAATCGCGCCAACTTCTAAACTAGAACCTTTTTAAACGTAAGTCGTTCCGTGCTTTCTTCTAGAGAGGAAAAATAAACCGTGTGCATCGATCAGCGCGCATAGAAGTACGGATTGTGATATAAGAAGTAGGTGCAGTTGTTTATTTGTTCGATGCACCGATGCATCGAAGCGTATAAAATTATATTTCACTTTGCCTTGTGACGTTTTTTTCCATTCTACAAGATTTATTATTAAATATACGGAAGTGGGAATAATAGTTAAATAGGGGAAAGCGATACGCAATATTAAAGTTCATTTACACTCGTATGTGACTATAAATAATAATGGCTTTAGTTTTTTTAATCTGAGACGCAAGTGCTTTGAAATTGCTTACTATTAAAATTGCATAATTGATTAAAAATAACCCTTAACTCTTTCGCTAGAAAAAGTGTATATATATATTATTATTAGTCGTATTTATTTGCTTTATATTATTCATTATTACAATATGATCCTAATTTTATTGTACAAATGAAAACAGATACAATAGTGTACTTCAGAAAAACAATACACGTGATATATATGTATATATATTATGATATATGTGTGTATAATAATAAAGGGTTATCCAAAGTAGACTACCTTCCCTTTTTTTCTTTCCGTTTCTGCTTTACCCTTTTCTAATCTGTTTTTTTATTTCTATTATCTTCGTTCGTTGTCGTTTCAATTTTTATATTTTTCACCTCTATTTTACTAACAAACATGGCGTTTCACAGATATTCTCATTCAACATCCTAAAGTTACTTTTGGATAACCCTTTATATATATGAGATATTGTCTCTCTGTAGTGCATTATCGTATCTGTTTTCATTGGTGCAATAAAACTAGGATCGCAATTAATAACACCTAGATTAGGTAGATAAAGGCACCTAAATTTTTATATCCATTCTATTGTCGCGCCAATAAAAACTGTTCCTTATCTGGCCACTCTGTAAGCTTGTCTCCGTTGCGTGCGACAGCCTGTACAGAGTCATGTGAAATCTTTCGCACCCTGTTAGTAGAAAATTCATGAGCGTCGCCTCGCCGGTCGCTCGATTCTCCTTCTCGTTCCAAATACGAGGTAAACAAGAGGATAAGCAGAAGCACGTTAGCGGTTGCACACGAGGCGACTCGATCGACGTGCCTTTTTCTTATAGCCTCGCTTATGGCGTTCTTCGCGAGCCTTGTAATCTGGAAATCGTGCATCGTTCGTATGTACAACTACTACGATTCCCTTCTGCTTCACTTCCCCGATAAACTCTAGCCGCCACCGCGCAATACACGGCGAACTGCCCAAGGCTGTCGGTTGAAATATTTTCGAAACTGCGCCCCGATGTTTATGCGAATTCAAATATTTCCGGTGTTTACCGATTATATCGATTCTGCAACTTGTCTTTCCAGTCGGCATCTATCGATCACGGTTCGGCTGTGCGCGATACAAGTACGCACGTGTAAATAGACCGCGGATTTTTATGCATTTATGGAATTGTTAAATATGTATGCGAAAAGATACAGAATGTAAGTGGTATTTAAAAATACGGGAAACATTGAATGTAAATTACAAATTGTAGTATTTTGAGGGTGAAGCAATTCTTTAGTTTAGATCTCGCTCCTTTAATTTTATCATTCTGAATATTAGATTTCATATTAAACGTGTATTTGTTGGAGAATTTAATTATAAAATTTGAATTCGTACAAAGATACGTAGCCTAGTTACAATATACAATAATATCGGTTCCGAAGAATGTGAAACAATAGAAACCTATATTTTCGATTCTCGTAATTGCAAAAAGTCAATCGATTATGCTCGTGCATTACTTGAACTCTAGAACGTAAAATCTACGGGGTTACCAAAAGGAAATGTACAAAACTAACCTTGTTCTGCACCAAAGGTTAACACGCAGCTCGATCAAATTCCAATATTTACCAATTGCATTTAACACTTCGAGTCGCAGTATCTCAAACGTAAAAACATATTTAACGTCGTTCTTTCCTTAACGTCGTGTATAAACCTATAACGGTTAAGCCATTTGCATCGTAACACTAAATACGCGATCATCTTTACAACTCAAAGAGTTTCGCTTTCGCTTATAATAATCGAAATACAGTAACGAAATTTGGAGCAGATATTATACCTTTCATTGATCGTTATGAGTATCTTCAAAACGATCGATACACAGTGATACATTCGTACCCAAACATCATTAATATCAATATCAGTTATCGTACGCGGATTATCCCGCTTGCTGATGCAAATGGGTTAATTTCTGACCCGTTTCAACCCCTAATTTAAACCGCCCGCCACTTTTCCCATTAGCGTTATTCGTTTCCCTTTGTTGTCGCGCGTTTCCTTTTACCATTCCCACTTCTTCGCACGCCTATCGTTCTACAGCAAAGCTCGCGCGCATTTTCAATAACGAGTCGACGACGGCGCGAGGGGAGGGTGGTGGGATAAGATCGCGGAATGATTATAAATATTTCGCGACGACGACCGGTGGCGCGGTGATTCGTAACGATTTTCTACGCCAACAGGAATGATCACGTGCGCTTCCGGTTATTACGATTCCGAGAACAAGAGGTGCATAAGCGTGCGGCGCGTGTAGGTGTATAGGTTGCGTGCGCATAGAATCGTATGCACGGCGAGGTTGTGTGCCCATCTCGTAGGGGGTTCTCTGTGCAGGTCAACTTGGCAGGGCATAAAAGGGGTTCGCCGAGTCGCCGTCCTGTCTGGGTCATCGCGTGCTTTCTACAAAACTTCCTCTTCCTCCCCCCTCTTCACCGTGTCCCACGCTGAGATCTCTCTTTCCCTCTTCGTCGCAGGTTATACGTCGCCACATGGAAATAATACGCCGCATTACTATCGTATCGGATTAGATGCGGCTGATTCGCGACACCTTGGCAACCCTTTCCTTTTTTTCTCGACGGCGACGGATCTTGAATTCGCGCATTTCCGCTTTAGAAGCGCCCTTAACAGCGGCGTTTTTTTATGTATATATATATATAGATTTATCTTTTTTTAGTAGCATTCGTGCTTTTATATTCGGGTCGTTGTATACGAAGTAGCTTATCATTTTGTAATCGGTACGCGATTGCAAACGGCATCTATAATTTTTGTTGAAACGACGATGTGCACGCGTTGACGAGCACCAGATTCGAGTAAAATTTTTCGTTCATCGTTGATCGATTCTCTTAGGCGATTGTAAGGTACGTTTTCGAAGTTTACGCGTTCGGTGTAGAAGTTGTCAAGCTAACGTTCGAATCGTTCATTCGCAAATATCTCTCTTTGGATGAAATTGAGATTGTTACGTTGATTATTACAGGTGGACCTTCTACAACGCGGAGGATACGTTCCTTGGAAATACACCGTAGAATTGTGGCATTGTAAGGAACGTTGCACATTTCCTAAACCGCGTTGTAGGAAAATTTCCACATTTCCCAAACCGCGTTCTAAAAGTACCGCGTTGTAGGAAACTTTCCACATTTCCTAAACCGCGTTGTAAAAGTACCGCGTTGTAGGAAACCTTCCACATTTCCTAAACCGCGTTGTAGGAAACTTTTCACATTTCCTAAACCGCGTTGTAGGAAAATTTCCACATTTCCTAAACCGCGTTCTAAAAGTACCGCGTTGTAGGAAACTTTCCACATTTTCTAAACCGCGTTGTAGGAAACTTTCCACATTTCCTAAACCGCGTTGTAGGAAACTTTCCACATTTCCTAAACCGCGTTGTAGGAAATTTTCCACACTTTCTAAACCGCGTTGTAGGAAACTTTCCACATTTCCTAAACCGCGTTGTAAAAGCACCGCGTTGTAGGAAACTTTGCACATTTCCTAAATCGCGTTGTAGGAAACTTTCCACATTTCCTAAACCGTGTTGTAGGAAACTTTCCACATTTCCTAAATCGCGTTGTAGGAAATTTCCACATTTCCTAAACCGCGTTGTAAAAGTACCGCGTTGTAGGAAACTTTCCACATTTCCTAAACCGTGTTGTAAAACTACCGCGTTGTAGGAAACTTTCCACATTTCCTAAATCGCGTTGTAGGAAAATTTCCACATTTCGTAAACCGCGTTCTAAAAGTACCGCGTTGTAGGAAACTTTCCACATTTTCTAAACCGCGTTGTAAAAGTATCGCGTTGTAGGAAACTTTCCACATTTCCTAAACCACGTTTTAGGAAAATTTTCGCATCTTTCCAACCGTGTTGCAGCGAAGCCGCGTTGTCGGAGGCCCACCTGTATTACGTACTGGCAAAGTGAAAAATGAATTGAATACTTCAACCCCTTGTCGTACAATAACGAGTTACACTCGTGCTGCAAAGTGTACTCCAATTGCAATAAAAATGCGCTGCAATTTTTTTCCAATTCTAATTGCAAGTTCGATTCGTACGATCGAAGACTGCGAAGTAAAAACTGGGTAGAATATTTTAATGATTCGCACTCGACCCGTCATTAAAACGGAAAGTAACGATCCGACGAATGGTCTTCGAGAAATTTATACGGCGAAGGGGGTTAATCATTTTTCCCGTATTCTTCGAGTGAAATCTTCGGAGCGTAACTTTTTATTCGACTTTTATACGAACGAGTTTCCAATTGGCAGTTTAGGACGCCTAAGTTTTTTTATCTATTGTTTATTTATTGTAATTCGCACCTTTTGATATTGGATGACATCCGATATGCAAACTTTCTATAATCTTAATCTCCAAACTTAACCTACTTAACGGTTGCCTACGTTTAATGTATATTGCAGTTAACTTTACACTCTTTGGGCGAGACGCCTAAGTTTCAGCGCGTATCATAGTTTAGGGTAGCTTCGCGGACAGATCGATTAATACCCCTTAATGTTGAGGATGAGCGCGGTGAAATATTGATGAGCCGAGCCGATTCCTACTCGGAACTCGCACAATTAGCATGATTCGTAGAAAAGGGTAGAAACTAGCTATCGCGCGGGTAAAGACACCGCGTTGGTCATTTCTACGGCTGATAATTACCGCATCGAACCAACGAATTGTCCTCGAAACTGTGCAACATCGCCTAGCTTACGATAACGGTACTCGTTGAAACGTACACATGCCCACGTTTCACGTCTATAACATCTAAATTGTAGTCGTTTGCTGCCGCCTTAAATTATCCACCCTCGCTTGCATCTATGACCTTTTGCTTTGCGTCTATGACCTTTTGCTTTGCATCTTTCTCCGAACGCCCTGAAAATATCGATTGCATCTTTCTTTCCACTGTGCTAAGTAAAACGATTGCACATGTCTTTTGTAACAAGCATAGCGAAAAGGCTAGAATGTATCCGAAATTGTTACGACCTCAATTATTGTAGATTAAAACTCGAATCTTCTATTGTTTACCTTTTCGGCAAATTTCACTTCGACTCATTTCAATGCGATGCAAGTGAGTCCGTTTTCATCCTCTTCGCGTGAAATCGCGGGAAATTTGCAGAGATGCATCGATGCGAGTTTTAGGGGATATTATGGGAATCTGCACACGAGTAATTTCTACCCTTTTGGAAGTTTTAGCGTTAAGGAATCGTAATCGAACAATCGAAGAACGAGTAAAATTCCGTTCGCTGTTCGTCACTCGAATAAAGTTTCATTTCAATGCTAACCCTTTCCCTCGTCTTTTTTCGCGTTCATCCCCACTTAATCGTTAAACGTAAGAGGAAACAGCGCGCCACGCGTGTCCATTGTCCGCCGGTAATTTACACGAACGCGAAAATCTTCCCCCCTCGCAATTCTCGTCCTGATTCTTGCGGTAATATTTTTTGTAACCGCAATAAATCTGATAATCGAACGCCATTTGTCAAGCCGGAGTTATTCCCTTCCGTAGCTGATCCCGTGCAACGGGACGCACGATTCGCTGGGAATAAATTGTTACGAAATGAGATTTATAAACGGACCGGCTTCCCCTATGGGAAATATGGACGTTTCCACTTGTATCGTATTGTTTAAATTAACAGTACACGCTTCGTACAATTTTTTCGCCGTTCCTTTCGAACCGTAAATTTCGAATTTCATTGCTGCAAATATTTACCGCGTCGTCGTTCGTTGTGTCGAAAAGTTGTTAAAATTAAAAATCGGTGTTTCGCATAAAAATTGCGTCAGCTCGCGTCGATGCATTTTTTTTTGCAAATTTCCCGCGATTTTATGTGAAGGGAATGAATGCCGATTTATTCGCGTTGCACTGTTTATTTTTTCAAGGATCTGTTGCTTTAATTTCTTGGATATAAGTAGATGCACGTTAAGGGTTGGTAGTTCTAGTGTTATTCGATTACAATTCGTTAATCGTTTATTCGCTATTCGATTACAGTTCCTTAATCGTTTACTCGTTATTCGATTATGCTTCCTTAATCGTTTACTCGTTATTCGATTATACTTCCTTAATCATTCATTCGATTACAATTCCTTAATCATTTACTCGTTATTCGATTATGCTTCCTTAATCGTTTATTCCTTAATCGACTACAATTCCATAATCATTTATTCGATTACAATTCCATAATCGTTTACTCGTTATTCGATTACAGTTCCTTAATCATTTACTCGTTATTCGATTATGCTTCCTTAATCGTTTATTCCTTAATCGACTACAATTCCTTAATCATTCATTCGATTACAATTCCATAATCGTTTACTCGTTATTCGATTACACTTCCTTAATTATTTACTCGTTATTCGATTACGCTTCCTTAATTGTTCATTCATTAATCGACTACAAGTCCTTAATCATTCATTCGAATACAATTTCATAATCGTTTACTCGTTATTCGATTACACTTCCTTAATTATTTACTCGTTATTCGATTACGCTTCATTAATTGTTCATTCATTAATCGACTACAAGTCCTTAATCATTCATTCGAATACAATTTCATAATCGTTTACTCGTTATTCGATTATGCTTCCTTAATCGTTTACTCGTTATTCGGTTATGCTTCCTTAAACGTTTATTCCTTAATCGACTACAATTCCTTGATCATTCATTCGATTACAATTCCATAATCGTTTATTCGTTACTTGACTACACTTCCTTAATCGTTTATTCCTTAATCATTCATTCGATTACAATTCCATAATCGTTTACTCGTTATTCGATTATGCTTCCTTAATCGTTTACTCGTTATTCGATTATGCTTCCTTAATCGTTTATTCCTTAATCGACTACAATTCCTTAATCATTCATTCGATTACAATTCCATAATCGTTTACTCGTTATTCGATTACACTTCCTTAATCCTTTATTCCTTACTCGACTACAATTCCTTAATAACTCATTACTATTCTTTATTCTTTATAAATGGACAATCGTCTTGCGCATTCTTTTTACGTACAAAAATCCTTCACAAATTGTCACTAGAATATATTCGTTACCCACGAATACCGAGCGATCTAAATGACAAATAAAAAGGCACCGAATAAAGTCAATTTATTCGTTACCGGTCATCTTTTCACTTGTCATTCGAAATAACGTTTACCGAGGGCCGAAGAGAAGGGTCGGAGAGATCTCAAACGAATTTCTCCGATAATTGAAAACACAGCTGTGGATAGACGATTCCGTTTGGAGCAAGGGATTGAAAGAAGAGAAAAAGAGAGAGAGAGAGAGAGAGAGAGGTTTGGAAAGCGGCAAACCCAAAAGTTCACGGGTCATCGGGAGCGATCCGTCGTGTAACAGGGCGGAAGTTCAAAGTTCACTGTGCCGACGAAGTTGTCGGACACGGGTGCAGGATGTGCTTCGAATTTTAGAGTATCGTTGAGTGCGGATACTTTCGCAAATGTATCCGGGCCAGAAGGGAGAAACGAGTGTATATACACGCGAGGACAGAGTAAAGAGAAAGAGAAAGAGAGAGAGAGATTGTGGATCGCGTTTTACGATCCATATCGATACGGTCGGTGGGGCAGCGGGAAAGGAAAACCGTACGTCTGTCGGGAGAATTGAATAATAAAACTTGGGGAATATTTAGTTCCGTTACATTACTCGTTTTTATCTTCGAATCGAAGGAACCCTTCGCGTTTCACGGGGGACCTCGATAAATTTCGACCGTTTCCAGCTAACCCGTTCCGGGGCGATCGTTAAACTTAACAGTTGTACGATTGCTAGCGTGCAACAACTTCCCTCTACCAGGTTTCGTCGAACCGAGAGTCCAAGGAGTATAAGTAAAGTTTGGCGCGCGAACATTTTTCCGCGATTCATCGCTACGGGGCGATGAGAACCAAGTGGATTAAGTTTGTTGGTCGCCAGCCGACGAGAGTTTCATTGTATTTTCGAGATGCGCGTACATTTACCGACAAAAGTTAACAAACGAAGTAGTCGCTTACGAATTTTTCCGTATCCTTTCGCTTCTAAGATTCGCAGGTTACAATTTACAGTAGCACAAAAATACAGTATTACGTACGTCAATAAACGATAAGTTCTTCTACTTTTAATTCGAATCCATGTATCTTAAAAGCGATCGACGACGTAAAGCTTCGCGAATATTTACCACGTTTCGTAACTTTTGTCGATAAGTGTATATGTAAGAATGCAGATGCAGTTCTATTTGATAATAATATATATTAATACATTATTATATGCGATATATAAATTGTATTTAATAATGAATTTATCGTATATTTATTTACAGTTTAACGTAGTAATATTCGAGTAAAATGCGTATTTATATATTACATATTTTATATTACAAATGTATGATAATATAATAACGCACGATAAATTAATTACACGTGTAACTGCATGTATATTCTTAGATATTCGTGTATCCATAAATACATAGGATTTAAAATTGGTTATATACGTAAATATTTATTATAGATATAGGATAACATGATGATGTACAATAAATTTGTTATATACATATAACTGCATACATAATTTCAGGTACATACAGATATGTCTATGGATACATATTTAAAATTGGTAATAAATAAAATATCTCAATACCTATATATATAAAATACACAATAATAGTAAGACACATTTATATATTTATACATTCATATTTATTTGTGTGTGTATATATATACATATATGTAGGTATTTAGATATTTTACGAATATATAGATATTTACATACAGCTAATCTTAAATATATATATTTACAGATGTACGTACATATGTATACCTAAGAATATATATGCACTTATGTGTACGACAAATTTATCGTATATTAATATGTAGTCATATATATTTATAATCGAACTGCTATATTTATTAAAGATTTGTATACTATCGAACGAATGAAATTCTCATGGTTTTAGTGAAACACTCAAGATACTGTGGAGCTGTGAAGAGGGGATAGAATAGGAAAAGGAATGGTGTTGCGTTTCGTCCTGGGCCTGCTAGTGGACTCATCAGTAAGGCTACCTAGCAGGCCCTGCCTTAGACTTGGGATATTGGAAGGAAGGTTAAAGGCGGTATATATATGGACGAGGTAGTTGGAGCGAGTACTTTCGAGGAAGCCTATTTCGTATGTCTCTCTAGTGGGTGCAGGAGAGCCGCCACAAGAGAAAGATGTGTGGAGCTGTAGAGAGGGGATAGAATAGGAAAAGGAAGGGTGTTGCGTTTCGTCCTGGGCCTGCTAGTGGACTCATCAGTAAAGCTACCTAGCAGGCCCTGCCCTAGGTTCATTGTTCCTCCGTGGAAGGCTGCTCTTGTCGTATTCCTTATCGCGGTCACCAAATGTGGAGCTGTAGAGAGGGGATAGAATAGGAAAAGGAAGGGTGTTGCGTTTCGTCCTGGGCCTGCTAGTGGACTCATCAGTAAGGCTACCTAGCAGGCCCTGCCTTAGACTTGGGATATTGGAAGGAAGGTTAAAGGCGGTATATATATGGACGAGGTAGTTGGAGCAAGTACTTTCGAGAAAGCCTATTTCGTATGTCCCTCTAGTGGTGGGTGCAGGAGAGCCGCCACAATACCATGCCATTAAGCTTAATTACGTTTTCTACTAAGAATTAAAGGGGTTTGTTTCACCCTTCAAATAAAGTAATACGTATTTTAAATGCATAAAGTTACGCGATCCATATGACGTGTAAAACTATGCAAAATATCCGGAGTAAAATACGTAGAAAACTGTACGACGTACAAATTCTATTTATTTATTTACGTTTATACGAGATTGAGTTTGCATACGGAGATCCGCAGCGCAGCAATTGTATATTCGAAACAGCGCTGCAACCACGTATTAGTTTGTGTTAAGGGTTATGCTTTGATGCAAGCAGGTTCTTCTTCTTTTGGGTTTTTTGAAATAAAAAAGACACGGGTTTAAGGAAAGGGTAACTGATATATATATTTGATTGTACGTGGAAAATGTAATAGACCAGGACTTTCTATGTCCTGTCCGCACCGACTCTTTACGTCGAACTGTCGAGAAAACGACAGCCTTCGACACTTACAGTTTTACAAACAATGGTGAACCTTTTCAGGTACGCTTGACCTTCGACAAGACCAGACGCTGCGACTCCGAAGTCTTGGGTTTTTTCCCGATTACTTTATTACGCCTGTAGAAGCGACACTCTAATATTTTTCAATAGGGAGTTTTTCCAAAGAAGAGCTGTTTTACTTCAACAGTTTGCAACCTAATACATGCTCTCGTATCGGGAAATTTCCGCCGAAGTTTATTAAACGCGAACAACGTTGCGAAATATAGTAGCCCCCGAATAAAAATGGCGAAAAATCGTGTAAGATAAATCGGCCAGGACTTCGAAGCGACTCTCTGGGTATCGCCGCGTTTTCGCCGCAACGGAACGCAACGTTGCAACACGTTGTGCTATTCACACGTGCCACACGCAGGATACCGGTGGCGCGCACCCTTTTATTATTCAATTATCCTTTATTATCAACGTTATCCGGGGTCCGCCGTATATACCGTTGCGTGCCAAGAATTTATATCGTCTGAGAACGATTACGTAGTCTGTATACAAAATTCTGGATTCCGCCAGCTTTGGCCGCGTTTGCACCGCGTGTTTAGACTGCGAATGTGTGCGCCCGCCAGCTCTAGCCCTGAATGCGAACCTTAATCTCACTGTGGGCGGTCGACGGTGCTTTAGTTACATCAAAGTGGCAGTAAGCCACGGAAAATTACAGCTATGGGGTTTCAAAGCCGAAACTGCTTCTATATTACTCCAAGGATTCGCTTGGCTCGTAAACTTTTGCGACAAGTCTCTCTATCTACCCCACTCTTCTTCTCTCTCTCTCTCTCTCTCTCTCTTTTACCAGTTCTGCTTCTCTCGCCCTCGTTTTCTGTAATACGCGAAATTATTGGAAGCCAGCCATTAATAGATTCGAAGATTTGCGGATAACCATCGGGTTATGCGTCTACCAAAGCGTAATTCGTTATCATGACGCGACGATTTTAACCATTTCGTTACGACGATCTAAAATTGAAAACGTTCCCGTTGTCGGTGAGAATGAAAATATTCGCAACGGCCTGAAAATGGTTACAGTTCGAGGCGAAATAATTCCCTTTACCGAAAGAAACCTCGAGAAGAAAAGAGCGTTGGTAAAATGTTCCATTGCTTTCATTCGAATTCGTTTCGATTCAATTATTAACCATTTCGCTGCAGCGCTTAAAAATTGCAAGCTTCTTTCGTGCATAAACGAGAGCAGCTTTTAGTAACGTGGAAACGTTACGAGTATAAATATTTTAACACTCTGAGTGTAAGTATAACTATAGTATGTATATAACTATAGCGTAACGTACACGAATGACGATAGAAATAATTGTAAGTTATCAATTGTATTAATGTTAATTGTAAGTTATAGCGAAGGTATACGTATGCTTTTAGCAAACGATGGCTCATTTATGACAGCGAATATATACTTCGTAGCGAAAGGGTTGCTTAAATTTTTATCACGAAACGCAACTTAGTTCCGCATCTGCATTTTATTTTGAGTTTATTCAAATATATCGTAAACTATCAACTTTTTTACTAGACTCTGTTAAGTGCTCGAATAATTACGAATATTAATGCAAATCCATTTGTCGCAGCGAAAGGGTTAATCAGATTTTTAACACGAAACGCAACTTAGTTCTTCTACACCTGTATTTGTATCTTATTTAAATATGTTTCATTTATATTCTAAAATATAATCTGCTTTATTAGATTTCGTTAAGTGTCCAAGTAATTACGAATATTAATGCAAATCCATTTGTCGCAGCGAAAGGGTTAATCAGATTTTTAACACGAAACGCAACTTAGTTCTTTTGCATCTGTATCTGTATCTTATTTAAATATGTTTCATTTATATTCTAAAATATAATCTGGTTTACTAGATTTCGTTAAGTGTCCAAATAATTATGAATATTAATGCAAATCCATTTGTCGCAGCGAAAGGGTTAATCAGATTTTTAAAACGAAACGCAACTTAGTTCTTCTACACCTGTATTTGTATCTTATTTAAATATGTTTCGAATATATTCTAAAATATAATCTGGTTTACTAGATTTCGTTAAGTGTCCAAATAATTACGAACAACAACGTAAATCAATTTGTGGTAGCGAAAGGGTTGAAAAAGGAGCAGCTTGCGAATCATAACAGCAGAGATTCTCGTTCTCCGTTTTTTTTCTTTTTTTTATTCTCTTTATTTAGATCAAATTCCCCGCGCAAGATTGCCGTTTTAAACGCGGCGCATTGTTGAAAAATAATTACAAGCTGTTATGAATATGAAATATTGTGGGCGCGAAGGTACGCCGGAAGGCGGTGGCCGAGTACACACGCGATTCACGCCGCTTCATAGACCATAATTATTCGTGAAAAGCGCGGAAACAATTTGTAATTAAAATGTCTGGACGCGGTGTCGAAAGTTCTCCAATTTAACACGTTCGTCCGCTTAGCCATCCTCGTGTGCAGTTCTATCAATTAAACGTAAAAGTCCTATCGCTGTTTTACCGTTTCACTCGGGGCTGGCGCATTATTTAACAAAAATATATCGATTGAACGAGAGTTGGATTTTTTCCCCAAGTACCACGTGAACGTTATTGTCAGGCGTGCCAACGATTAATTCACTTTTCGTATCAAATTCGGTATTTATTTTTAAGAAGATCGAGTATCTATCTTGCCTCGAATAGAATCGGGAATTATTTTCTGATATCTACGCAACGCAATGAATGAAATGAATTTAGCGATTCATTCGTGGGTCTTGGTAGCGTATTTGAAATTTAAACTGTGTATTGAACTTGTTACAGAAATATTGAATTACTTATTATAGAAATAGTGAATCACTTGCTATAGAAATAGTTAATCACTTGCTACAGAAAGAGTTAATCACTTGCTGCGGGAATAGTGAATCGCTTATTACAGAAATGTTGAATTACTTGTTGCTACAGTTAAAAATTGTGTAGAGAGAATTATTTATTTTTATTTATTTATTAATAAGAACAGGCTCGTTGTATCATAGTGTTTCCCAGCTGGTCAACTAAAAAGTATATAGGATAGTGTATCATATTTCGTTTATACGTTAGTCTATATTTAACGTTTAAATAAAACAAATTAAACACCGTTTAACGCATTCGCTGCAGACGACATTATTCCACTGATCGTGTTTCGTTAATAACATTCGTCGTGCACATTAGCGAAGGAAGAAGCGTTACAAATAATTTAGGGAAAGGTTCAGTAGGCGTAAAACTATAGAAAAGAGTATACTACAGCAATTTTAATATAATATAAAATAAAACCCTTTTGGTGGAAGAATTTTACGGCATCTATTTTGAATCCCCTTTTTTTTCGCGGTCCAAAACGAATGCCTTAAATTGTTTGGTGTTTCAAAATTTCCAACTCACGAAAAAATGCATAGAAGTGAGAATACTATTTAATTTAAACCATAATCTTAATTTCGCATTAGAAGATTTCGAGGTTGTTAAATAAATATTGCCCGTAATATTCAAATGATTCCTGCATGACGCGATGCGAAATCGATGCATAATTAATGCTAGCGTACGCGAGTAACAAAATAATCGCAGGGCAAGGGATTGAAGTGGCAGTAACGTGGTACGTCTACCCTAGTTCACCGTTGTGCATCTCAACTGAAGCGTCGCTTATAAATTCAATGGCAAATGCAATCAATTACGCGCGTGCCGCATCGATGATCGATCTTCCTTCCATTTTTCATCCCCGCAGAATTTCCAACGAAATCCAAACGACTTTACGTTAAAGGCCAATGTATCGCTGATGGAAACGAGCGGAGAGCGACGCTCCTCGAATGGAAAATTACGCTACAACCCACGCTGTGTGCTTCGTCTTGAATGCCTACGCAATTTCTGCGATAGGTCGTCCAGTTTTCTCCCACGCGAAGCCCACGCGCGACACGATTGCACCCTTTTGAAGGCGTCGCTGCGAGGGTGGCAGATTACGATGCGAGTCTCTCTCACTCGGATGGAATTCGAACGGTCTCTTCTGTGGGCGTTGGTTAGGTCAGTTCGCGGAACGTAACGTTGCAGAGATGCTTGCAACGGATGCAACCATTGTAAAGGCGTTTTCCATGGAAACGTACATATCTAACGCGTGCCGACATTTAGTGGGGTTATTTATGGGCAGATGGTAGGCGAATCGGTTTCAGAAACGGGGTCGTTACGTCACGGGCTCTTCCTCTTGAAATGAAACGCCACGAGACGCGATTACACGTTAACGCGAAACTTCTTCCATTCTGCGAAGGATCTTCGAGAAAGGTTCCTCTTCGAGGCAACTCCGTAGGGTTTCGCTTGTAATACTACGGTATTTCAGTTAACATGTTAATTGATGAGTAGTTGTTTAGTCACGATTTCTTTCGTGCATTCATTGGTAAAAGCATGACATTCCTGAAACCTTTCCATTTGATTTAAGCAAAGGGGTATTGAAATCGGACCGCTAGGAGTTGAGAAATTAATATTTCTCTTCGGATACTGACTGAGTAATCTAGCATGGCGCGGTATATTTGTTTATAACAAATGAACTGCAAGGGCTAGTTGCAAAAGGCCATAAGGCAATATTCTCGGGACTTTCCTATTTAATTTAAGCCAAGGGGAATTGAAATCGTACATCTAGGAATCGAAAAATTAATGTATTTCATTGGATACTGGCTGAGTAGTCTACCATGGAGCCATATACTTGTTTATAACAAATGAACTACAAGGGCTAGTTGCAAAATACTATAGAATAATATTCTCTGGACTTTCCTATTTAATTTAAGCCGAGGAGCATTGGAATCTGACATCTAGGAGTTGAGAAATTAATATTTTTCTTCAGATTCTGGTTGAGTAGTCTACCATGGAAGCGATATATTTGTTTATAACAAATGAACTGCAATGGCTAGTTGCAAAAGGTTATAGAATAATATTCTTGGAACCTTTCACTATAATTTAAGCCAAGGGGAATTGAAATCGTGCATCTAGGAATCGAAAAATTAATGTATTTCTTTGGATACTGGTTGAGTAGTCTACCATAGAGCCATATACTTGTTTATAACAAATGAACTACAAGGGCTAGTTGCAAAATACTATAGAATAATATTCTCTGGACTTTCCTATTTAATTTAAGCCGAGGAGCATTGGAATCTGACATCTAGGAGTTGAGAAATTAATATTTCTCTTCGGATACTGACTGAGTAATCTACCATGGCGCGGTATATTTGTTTATAACAAATGAACTATAAGGGCTAGTTGCAAAATACTATAGGATAATATTCATGGGACTTTCCTCTTTAATTTAAGCCGGGGAACATTGGAATCGAATATCTAGGAGTTGAGAAATTAATATTTTTCTTCGGATACTGACTGAGTAATCTAGCATGGCGCGGTATATTTATTTATAACAAATGAACTACAAGGGCTAGTTACAAAATACTGTAGAATAATATTCTCTGGACTTTCCCCGTTAATTTAAGCCAAGGAGCATCGAAATCAGCCCACTAGGAGCCGAGAAATTTTGTTATAGATGTTTCAATACAAACGAAGTATAGGATCAACTACCCCTCGACGAGTGCAACACGGATATCCAAATTATTATATTACACGTTACTAGATAGTCGTATCAAAGTAGAGGAAAGCTTCTTTTATAGAGAAAACTTCAAGGAATACGACAGTATTTTTTTCGGATTTTTAAAATCATGATCTTTACCTCAATTCGCGACATAAGAGTTTGTTTATAATTAGTAGTAAAAGAAAAAAACAAACTTCTTCTGAAATGATAACATATATATATATATAAAATAAATATATAATACAGGGTTACACACAGCATTGTATCTATTATATAATAACATCCGGCTTTCTCGAATCTGCGTCACGATTCGCAGACCGAGTGCGACTCGTTATTATATATGAAAGAAGTTAGTCGTGTTTATCAGTGAATTTCAGAGTCCAGAAACGATCGCAAGAGGATGACGCACGCGTGTCTAGGTTGCGGAAAAACGACGCAGTATATCGATGGCATAATAAGGGGTGCGGGGATAGAGGGTGAAAAAAAGGAAACGAAGAAAGGAACGAAGCCGGGGGTGAATCGCATTGGCGAACTATCAGCGATAAAAAGCTCGCGAGCAGATAGTTGGCATGCCGGAGCTTTCGTTCCGATTCACCCTCGAGGCTGTTTCAATTCGTCTGTCGTCTTTTTTTCTGCCCGCCAGAATTTAGCACCCTTTTCAGCTTTTTCCTTACCGTTATCGTCATCCCCCCCCCCCCCTCTTTTGGATGGGATCCTAGGAAATCTCCACGCACCGCGTGCTTCATCGATCGATTCGAACGCCGCTTCATTTCTTTCACCGCGCGAAACTATCGAGGAGATATAGAAGTTGCGGCGAAACTTTTCGCCCGCAAGATTCGTCGTCTGGGCTTTTCGTTTGTTTCAACGATTCGCCTCTCTTTCTTTCCCCCCCCCCCTCTCTCTCTCTCTCTCTCTCTCTCTATTGTACGGGCAATATTGCAAATTCCACTTTTTTATGCGATTCCTTTAGCTCGCTAGTTTCCTGGGAATTCGCGAAGTTGTTTAAAAATGGCGTCGCGGGGAACGCGATTTTCTTCTCGACTAGGGTAAATGACCCACGTACTGTTACTGTTCCTACAATTGCCATCGACTACCTATTAACACTAAGTTTACGGACGTTGCGTGTATAATTCGACAAGCTTCCGGAAGAATACGTGTACTACGCATAAATATTCGAACGTAGAAGCGTGAGAATGAAGAGAATCGGGTAGAATACATATTCATACCATTGCATTAATTAAAGTTAACATAAAATACCGAAAAATAACATTTATAGTCCTACTATCCTGCACTTCTCTCTCTCTATAAGTGCCTACTATTATAGTAGGAAGTAGGCAGTATTTTATATATAATAATAATTTTAGTCATCAAATCTGAAATGCGTCAACGTGTGACGCGTTCCGTAAACCTAGTATTAAATAAACGAATTAAAGTAGCAGTTACAGGAACACTGACAGTGCGTAGATCATTTACTCTACGAGGTACATTTAGCCTTCAATAACGACTTGTTTCTTCTTCTCTTTTTAAGTTTTTATCGTTTATTACTGCGTCAACTGTATCGATTGCAATAGGAATTTCTAAATGTTTAACAGCCGGTAGCCCAAATGGACGGAATCGAAATGCACGTCGACCGATTCGTGGCACGCGTGCGTCGATACCAGAGGCGATTGGATAGCGGAATCGTTCATGTTTATTAAAGCAGCGGGCGACCACGGCCTAGCCTCCGCGCGAGCTATTTCTTTTTTCCGTTCACGGGATCAAGAATTCATGCGAGCGAAGGGATCCGGGGTTGGCCGATTGCCGTGGGGGCTTGAGAGACAATTTTGACGCTGTTTTCCCTTCGCATACGAGAGCGTTTCGCGAGATATTGGCGAGTAACAGGGACAGCGTGCATCGAAGAGGGTGCTGCACGGTGATCCCTGCAGCTTTGCGCGAAAGGAAAGCCGCCGTCGAGTCGTGGGACCTACTGCTTACGACTCCCGTGAGAATTTACCCTATTTCGCCCCACTTTCGGGAAAATTCTACCTTCCGCCTTGCAAGTTCCCTTGTATAGAAACTACTGCGCTGCGGATTTTTATGCAGATTCATTTTTTCCTTTTCAATCGATTGAAATAAAGGAATGGCAAGCTGGATAAGGATCGGAGCACGGAGGATTTTTGGGCATTTATCGGGGGAATTGAATCGGTGAAATGTTGCGAGATATAGGCAGCGTGCAAGAGTATATGAAACGGTAAAATTAGGGAAGATATTTTTGTACTTAGGGGACGAAGCTGTCTTCTATTCACCTTCCACGTCTCTATTTTTGTTTGCAAAGGAACTTTGCATAAAATTCCGCAATCTAACTCGACGCGAATCTTTATAACTTTGTTATAAAGTACTAATAAACTTTATATGCATATTAAGTTCCACCGTACTAAATTAAATTATCTCAACACCGTAGCGAAATTCCATGGAACCCGTAAATCTCCCAATTCGTCTAAACCAACCGAGAAACTATTCCTCCCACAGGAGTGGAACTATTCCACGCGCATAAAGCGCGTCCGCTTTACACGCGCCACCGTTAAACGCATCTCTTCTCGTCTTCCAAATTTCACGCATCGATCTACCGAAGTTCTGTTGGTCCACCTGAAATCCTGTCACCGTTCCCTCGTTTCCCGTGCAACACGGCCTCTGTAAAGCGCGCGGGCTCGTGTGTTACAGGTGGTACGGAGAAAAATGGCGGGCGATAAAGCAACACGCGCGGAGAACGGTCGGAATCGATTGCGAAGGCAAGGTTGAGTCATTCGTCTGGCGGTTCGTTGAACACTCGAGAATTTGTAGTTCGCCGTGAGAGATTCTATAAGGTTCACGGCCCTTGTTACGGCCCCCTTTACGGGCCGTACGTGTTCCCTTGGCCCTCTACCTGCAAACCGATACGATCCCCGGCCGTACGCGTACACACACACACCGGCGCCTGTTTACTATTTCAGGCACACGGTATAAAAAGGCTGTAGGTGGCTGTCGCCCAGCCCGCAGCTAAGTCACTCCTCGCGGGGTAATATATTTTTTATTGTTAATCTACGGTGATTTATGTCGGACGCGTCTCCATAACCTGCCTTTACTGCACTTCTCTCTCTCTATCTCTCTCGTTCCTTTTTTTGTCTTTTTCTTGCTCTCTCTCTTTTTCTCTTTCTCTCTTGTTCTTGCTCCCTCTTCCTTTTCCTCACTGTCTCTCGCTCTTCTTCGGACCTTTTCTTGCTCCCTTTTTTCGTCTTTCTCTCTATTTCTCGCTCTCTTTCCGTCTTTTTTCCTTTTTCTCTCTGACTCTCTCTCTCTTTCCGTCTTTTTCTTGCTCTCTCGTTTCCTTTTCCTCTCTGTCTCTCGCTCTCCTCCTGTCCTTTTCTTGCTCTCTTTTTTCCTTTTTCTCTTTCTCACTGTCTCTTGCTCCCTTTTCCTCTTTCTCTCTGTCCCTCGCTCTCTTTTCCTTTCTCTCTCTGACTCTCTCTCTCTTTCCGTCTTTTTCTTGCTCTCTCTCTTGTCTTTCTCTCTGTCTCTCGCTTTATTTCCGTCTTTTTCTTGCTCTCTCTCTCTTTTCTTCTTTCTCTCTTTCGCTGTTGCTCTTTTCCGTGCACCACGGTGACCCGAACTGTACTTACGTAGAACGTAAGAAAGAAGCTCACCCCGTGGCGAACACTCTGTAGCGTGCAGCCTATAAACATCTCACGGATTAAGGGTCGTCCCGAAGGGATTTTAGTCCCTTCTTCCTTTTCCACGGCAAGGAGAGCAAGAGAGAGAGCGAGCGGAATGCTTCGCTGCCACCACTGCGTTACCGGGAAATATCTTTAATGTAAATTGGACACCGAAGCTATAAGCGGGATGCTGTGTCGCCAGATTCTATCGCTGAAACTTCTCCCGGCTTCCGGCTATTTCTTTTCTCCTACCGAATATATCGCGAATTATTAGTCGCCGCTTTATGGGCGAAGGGCTGCAGCCAACTGTTCCAGGGTTTCACCGGTATTTTTTTGGGAATTTGAAGCAGCGCTTGCCATTCTTTTTTTTCCGGGATCCTGAGATTTAGCGAATGAGGAAGAATTTTGGAAGGGGTTAATTTGTACGGGTTTTTTCCAACGCTAGGATATTTATTTTTAATCGATAAGGTTAGATATTAGTTGGAATCCTGGTAGAGGAATTTTGCGATGAAATTTTGCACCTAATAATTTGGGATACTTATGAATTTTGAGATTTCCGAGGACTATAATAGAGGAATTATGAATTTTGGAGATCTTTGTAAGTATGGATAGGGAATAATGTTTTGAACGCGTTAACGTAGATAGTTTTATCAACTTTAAGCTACTTATTTTCATTTACTGTCGCTAAATATTGGCCGAAATTTTGCCAAGGGAATTTTACGACAAATCTACGGTTAACAGATTGGGTACATTTTCAATTACGTGGTAATGAATTTATTATATTGAAATATGAAAAAAGATGTTCGTAAATAAAAGAACGATTGAAAAATATTATACTCGAAACTGGAACGATCTTTACGATAACGACGTTCTAAAATAGTTAAACAATAATATCTTATATCTTAAATCTTAATATTTTACCTTAATATCTTATATCTAATAAAAATGCATCTTAAAAATGATATACAGTTGAAGAAAGTATACGATGCAACTGAAACGAATCTCTATTCGTATTTGCTATATACAAAACCATCGAATGTTCTAAAAAAAAGTGCCACTGCAAGTTTACATAATTTTCATTGCAAATTTGCACCTATTCTTTAATTGTTCGGTAATTTCTAATATTAATCGCAATTCGCTTGCAACGAAAATTTGATCCGAACGATGCCGAACCGTTCGCGCAACTCGGCGAACAATTCCAGACTTTCGACCACCGTTGTGTACATATTTTCCCTACATCCCTCCGTCTCGTTTCCTCTCCAACTTCATCAAGAATCCATCATCCCTTCGCCCCTTTTTACCCACCGATCGCACCGGCGCTCCATAAAAATATTAAGCGCAAAGGCAACGCGTGTCTGCTGTCTGAAAGATTCTTTTCCAGTCACGTATCGCTTACTTCATCGCCTGCTCCCTTTCATTTCCTCGAAATCGTTACCCTCGACATGCTTTACTCTCTCTCTCTTTCTCTTTCTCTTTCTCTTTCTCGAGGGGCGCTATTTTTCCGCGGTCAGCGTTGCAAGGAGAAATCGTTGGAATGGAATCGGTGACGCTCGGGCGAAGCACGTTTTATGCGTCTCGGTGGAAAGGTTCGCTTTATTTTTGGGCCAAAGCGAGGGGAAACAGTGGGATAGGTTTACAAGACGCAGTTATGAGCGTAACTCCGGGCGTTTTCCACGTTTCTTACGTGTCCCGTTGTAAAGAAGCCTGCCAGCCGCGTCCCCGACGCTTGGAACTACGACTTTAATCCACTAATAGCAATGGCGCAGTTCGTTTGCGTTTGCCTCGTGATTTAAAGGAGCAAGCTTGCGCCGGTCTTGCCCACTCCGTGTTTCCGCGTACACGCGTTTGACCTGCGTGCAATGGCTGGGATAGAGGAGTTAAAGCAGTGGGGAACGAACGGAACGGTGGTGGCTGGATCGACGAAGAAATGTTTTTTTTTTTTTTTATTATTATCTTAGAGTATCTTACAATCAATTCCTCCGAGGGAATTATAAGCAAAAACGTTGGCGTTAACAATTAATATGAGTATAAACTTAAACGTTACAATTGTGTTTGTTTACATATATGATGTATGGTAATATAGGTTAAATCAGGTAGCAAATCTGTAAATGACGCGAAAGAAAGGATAGAGATACTCCAACGTACCCAGACGAGATTTAGAATTCGATACTTGGACGCTCTGGATGTATTGCGTCGCCTGAAATGAAAGAAAAATATAAAGTAAATAATATACAATAATGTAATGAGGAAAAGAAAGTAACGGAGTAACAGAAAAAACGAAGAGTAATATTAAGGATTATTATTGACGGCGCGGCGGTAAGAACGGATTGTTTGAACGATAGATACGAGGTCCCGAAAAAAACTTAGGTCACTGCAAAATTCGTTCGCGTTGCTACATGTTTAGTCTACTTAAACAGCTAAAATTCCCGTGACGCGAACCCGTAAGATTTTCCCCTGCCAAAAAACGCTCAACGCGCCTGAAGAAGTTTTCACTTCAACAATAGATTGTACACAAACGAAATCATTCGAACGCGTGTTCTGTTCCCCGCGACGACGCGGTGGCACGGCGAAAGGACCGAAGGAGAAAGAGGAACGCGTAATACGGGGCCAGCACGGTAATAGACTGAAACTTAGGTAGAGTTTAAGAGCTTGGGGGTAGCGACGAAGCAATGTTACGAAATGGGGCAGTTTTACAGGCAGTAAACTGTTGATTGGAATCCAGCCGATCGTTTCTCTCTCGCTCGCGACCCTTCCACCCTCCTTCGCTTGCAACCTGCAACCCTTTTCTCCGACCACTCCTTTCTTTCCTTTCTCTAGCCTTGCAATAACCGCGATCCTTGTGCGCATTGCTTTTACCGATGCACAGCAACCGTCTATGTGATACACACGTGACGCGCGAGTGACGTAATCGAGAACATTCGCCCCTTCGTTGAACCCTTCGAAAATCTGCTCGGCAAGGTTCGCTGATTTTTGACCGGCGTGCAATTTGCAGTATCATCCGTGGTCCCTATATTTCTTGCGTTACGTTGCGCTTTCATCCCCGTGGAAACTTCGTGGGAGAATAGCTGAATATAATTGAAGAGCAGCTCGAGAGCGTTGCCTTTGGAAATTCTATGCTCTCTTCTTTTTTTTTGTTATTACTAAAAGACTTCGTACTTTTGCGAACGTCTCTGCAACAGTACGAAAACCTTCTCAATTTAATACAAGTATTTACATATAAAGCTTCTCGGCTATATGAAAAGCTGCTGGATATTGTGAAAACCTTCTCAGATTCTTCTAAGTACTTACCAAAAGCCTCTTCGATTGTACCAAAGAAAAGAAACCTTCTTAACTTCGTGAGAACCTGTATGATTTCGGGCAAGTGTCCGCGAAAGCGTCGTTAATTTTGTGAAAGCGTATATGAATGCCTATGGAATTCGACGAATAGCTGGACTAGCTTTTACAAAAGCGTTTACGAAACCCTGGAAGGGAAATGCGAATAAATAGCCGAACGGCGCGGCGTGATCAATGGTCAGAGTTTGAAGATTCCACCTGGACTGTAAGGCGCGTAAAAAAGGACGTCCCGAGGGAACAGAGCGATGCTCGAGGTTGCGCTCGCTTGTAAATACGCGTTACGGGATCGGAATCGCGTGACGGATGCGAGGACAGCTTGAGAAATGCGCCACGCATCCAACAGGGACGCGTTTATTGTGTCCAGCACGGGGAAATTTATCGCGATACGTCATCCCGTGAAAGCTCCCCAAAAAATCGCCCAGTGCTTGCCACATTTCGGTCAGCCGATCATCGATTCCTCCCTGAAAAATTCAGAATTATCCTTGTAAGTTGTTAAGAGACTACAGTTCTTTTTTTATCCAGTCCCGATGCACAAAGTGTTGGAATATTACAATATTCCTTGCCTTACAATAACGATTCACACTCGTGATGAATTTATACTCTAAATACAACGTAAAGGCGTAACATAAATTTGCAATAGAGTCTAGTTTCAACTTTGTTTGCTGCTTCGATATACAAGATGAAGGATTATTAAATACAAATCAGTCACGGGATTGCAGTGTCGGTGAAAAGTTAAACTAACTACTTTTAGTTAAACTACTTTCAGTTGAACTACTAGCCAGTGAAATAATTATAGGGCAAGGGGTAAGAGGGTAATACGTTAAAGGTTTAATTCGTTGAATAGTTGAAATATTAAGGGGTAATAGGTTAAGGTTTTAACTCATTAAGGGGTTAACTTGTGAAATAGTTAAAACGTTAGGGTATCGACTGGTTAATGGATTAAATTGTTACGGGATTAACAGCTTAAAAAAGTAAAATATTAAGAGGTATACTCGTTGAAAGGTTAACACGTTAAGGAATTAAAACGTTAAGGGTTTAATTCGTTGAATAGTTAAAATATTAAAGGGCAATAGGTTAACGTTTTAACTCATTAAGTGGTTAATTTGTGAAATAGTTAAAACGTTAGGGTATCGACTGGTTAATGGATTAAATTGTTACGGGATTAACAGCTTAAAAAAGTAAAATATTAAGAGGTATACTCGTTGAAAGGTTAACACGTTAAGGAATTAAAACGTTAAGGGTTTAATTCGTTGAATAGTTGAAATATTAAGGGTGTAATACGTTAAAGAATTAAATTGTTAAGGGATCAACGTTTTAAAGGAGCAAAATATTAAGGGGTATATTCGTTGAAAGATTAACACGTTAATGGATTAAAACGTTAAGGGTTTAATTCGTTGAGGATTTAACTTGTTATGGACTTAATTCGTTATGGGATCAAAACTTTACGAGTTCAATTCTTTGGGAGTTTAATTCGTTAATGGTTTAATTCGTTAGGGCATTAAAACTTTAAGAGTTTAATTCGTTGGGGATTTAACTCGTTAACAGTTTAATTCATTAATGGTTTAATAAAGCAAAAGGGTTGACTGCCGCATTGATCACCGATTTTCTCTCCACAGAAAATTTCATCTTTCTCTAATCTTTTCTCTCCTCTTTCTAATACTTATTCTTTAATATTGCAAGGCATCCCTCGTGTACAATAAATATAATAGTAATCGCAGTTACGCGAACCATTAGTGGCCAAATTGCGAATGGAAAGCTGCGTGATCGAATAAAATTACGCATTCGTTGGACGTCGAGGAGCGCGTCGAGGAGTCGAATTAAAGAAGGCAAGGTAACGGGACAAGATGCAGCCGGCAATAAATCGGAGACAAAGTAACACGAAGTTTCACGATTACGGCAATTATCTACACCGTCGATGCAACCCTATTAATCATCCGCGTTATCCGTGACAGCTGTTAATCGACGTTGCGCATAGGAAGCAGCCTCGTGATTCGATTATATGGAAGTCGAAGTGTGCGAAGCAGTACGTAAGTCTGGTTATGATTACCAGGCAATATATTAAGCGCGGTTTCGCTCGACTCCGATTTCTCGGTAGCGTAAATCATACTTCGAGAAGTAGGGAAGACGCATCGGATTCTTGGCGATACGCTGGTGCACGAAATCTCACGAATCGACGTTCCCCGTGCAACAGTGTTTCCCAATCGTTTTTTCGTATCGCGGAAACCGTATTAGCTGAGATTTTAATCGAAAAATCGAATAGGTTTCCGTACAATTGGTATGCGGTTGCCAAAAACTATGAGCATTTCGATGGCAATGCGTTTATGGGAAATTTAAGTGCCTAAAAGTACTGCGATATATCCAAAATGCAATATAGTGCAACGAAAATGTGCACGCGATTAATACGGATATTAATTTGGCCAAAAGTTTATTGCATTCAACTTGTTATATGAAGCGCTGAAAAGTGCTGTCTTTTATTTCTGTGAATTCACCGATGAAATGACTAATTTTGCTTGATTAATTTCCATTTCCATTCGTCGTTTAACCCGTTGCCATACCATTTTCTTTTATAAATATTGATGCATACCGCTTAAGCCATTCGTTAGCTTTGTACAGTATTGTATGCAATTTTTAATTGGCGATTTTCGATCTCACGAAGCGAAATTGAAAGTCAAGTTAAAATTTATCTTTGTTGCTGGTAGAGTTACTTTTTTTATCGATCCGACATCGTAATTCGTGTCACGAGTGTGACTCGTTATCGTATGCTAAGGGGTTAAGATAAAATATATATATATATATTATGATATAATACTATAATACTACATAGTAGTGTACGTATGTTATACGTATAATATATATTTAAATTTAGTAGATGTTAAAATATACGTATGTTATTATCCCTTATACAGAGATACGTAGTATACTACGTATACATACTACATAACGTAACACTATAATGCTACATACACATACTATATGGAATAAAGAAGCATCGAAAATTGTTGATAAAGTATAGAGTTATCCAAAAGAATTTTTAGGATATTGAATGAGAATATCCGTCAAACGCCATGTTGTTAGTAAAATAGAGTTGACAAAAATAGAAATTGAAAACGAGAACGAACGAAGATAATAGAAATAAAAAACAGATTAGAAAAGAGTAAAGCAGAAAGGGAAAGAAAGAAAGTGAAGGTATAGGTGTTCCTATAGTCTATTTTGGATGACCCTTTACGTAATGTAATGCAATGGTACTACGTACACATACTACGTAATACAGTAGTAACAATTAAAGAATAATTAAGTTCATTCATAAATGATATACTTATATAACACCTCCATTTAACTCTGATTATAATACAGCGTCTGTTTTACAAGAAGACACGTGTGCGTCCGCACGTTTTGCACATTCTCTCTATTCTCGCAACCGGAAGTATAGGTTTCTCCAAAATAGACTATAGGAACACCTACCTTCACTTTTCTCCTTTCCCTTTCTTCTTTACCCTTTTCTAATCTGTCTTTTATTTCTATTATCTTCAATTTATATCTTTTCACCTCTATTTTACTAACAGACATGGCGTTTGACGGATATTCTCATTCAACATCCTAAAGGTACTTCACAATGGAATCTCCTAACTCACATCTATTTCCTTAAATGTTTCTTCTCGTCGCATAAGATAGATGTAGTAGACGGTCACGGTGAACACGAATGAATATCTCAGCAACGATAACACCACATACGATGCTAAACAACGCCGATTAAAACTAACCACGTCGATTCTCGCGAAGTAGTGGTATTACCTTGGTCCGATTTAGTCGGCTACGGGGACCGATGGGTTGGGAACCGTGGCCCCCCATAAAAGATGGCGCGCGCATCAAACCGCGGACGCTTGTAATTTATACCGGCATAATACGCGCTTGCCACGCCGATGGTGGAACGAGGAACGAGGAGCAAAGTCGAGAAGCCCGTGGCGGGTTTAAAAGCGGTAAATTAAAATTTGCAACAATGAATTCGACGGTGGTTTAAAGCGGGCAGCCGGTTACACGTAGCGGCCATTTCCGGCGCGGCCAGGTGAAACCGAATATTACTGCCGGTTTCGGAGCCATTCATTATTTCCCCGGCGTTTTTTGTCGTCTCGCCTGGTAACCTCGATAGCGGTAACGCGGGCTTTTGAAAAAGCGGCGGCTCGTAAGAGAGAACGCGCAACAGGAGGGAAAGAAATGAGAGAGAGAGAGAGAAAGCGAAGAGCACACGTAACGAATCGCGCGGCCGGTACCGCTCCTCTTGATTTATATCTTAGCCCCGGTGAATTGAGATTAACGAGGTGTCTTGTTTCTCCTCGTATCTTTGTGTACACCTTTGTCCCTTGCGCTTCCCTTCGCGCACCAAACACCTTATTTCGTATCGGCGCGGCGGAATTTTCGGCCCGCGCTTTTAACAGAGTTTCAGCTCCGCGAGAAAGCGAATCGCGACGTCGAGACTCGCGTTGAGTTCAAGATAGAGGAAGCGAAAAGGAAACAAATTTAGGAATTCGGGTGCTGCTTTAATTATATGCTCTCGCGAGACGCTCGCAATTAAAAATGTTCCCGATGCACGGATATTTGTATATAAGGGGATTAACTAATAAAGCGGGATTAATTAATGTTAACAGGATCAAATAATAAAAATAAAAGCAGCATGGCTATTAAATATTTGCACATTTTGCGTGATTAAGTGTGATAAAGAAGTGTTAGTTACAATGGAAATGGTATTGTGTTACAAAACAGGGATATGTATACTTTTAGTAAACCATTGACTCTGTGTTAAGGATGCATTTAAACCTCATTCGCAACGAAAGGGTTAACGTGTGATTAGTAGACTGTGAATCTGTATACTTGAACCCGCAAACGGGCACAGCATACGCGCGACGCGCAAAAATATACGGAATATTAACCCTTTGCCCTACATGTGGCAAACTGATTAATCGGACGGTTATAGGAATTATCGTCAAACGAAACGAACGAAACGAATAACGTTAAGCGCAGAGTCTCAAACGAAACACTTTAAAACTGGTCGTTTGGTTGGAAAGAAGCTTCTAATTCGAAGCGAAGCGTGCAAGAGGCGGAGAGGAGAAAAAAACGAAAGAGAAGAAAACCGAGGGACTCGTAAGTACGTTGTACGATTCGGAGACGCGGTCGTCGCGGTACCCTTCTGCGTTCCGCACAGATTGCAGCGAACGCCGGGCGACGACGATCAGATCGTAAAACTCAGTGTCGCGGTAATAACTATGGTAATAACCGGGCGCAATAACACGTTGCCGTGGCGGAACGAACGCGCGACGTGTCGAACAAAGCGGAGAGGAAGGAAACACAGTGGCCGGAGTGAGCGTCGTGTTCGCGGTTGCCAGAAACGTCTATTTCGCGTCCCCGTTTTCCACGCCTTTTCCACGCTTAACGTTTTCGCCTCGCTGCGTTCGCGACAACTCTGCTCGCTTCGTCGACGCGTGCCGAGAAGGACCGCGCGAGTAACGAGTAACGAATCACGAACTTGATCCAGATACTCCGGCAACGAACTTAACACGAGGAAAATCTCTACTACGTGAACCAGAAATTAAATACAAAAACAGTTTCGTAGATATGGAACTTGTTCAGAACGCGTCTTATCGAGTTCTTCCCTTGTGGTCTACGTTTTTTACCCTTTGACTGCATTGCAATGGTCGCCTGATTGTATAATAAAAAATACGTGGATTTACGTATTTTTTTAGGTTTCTGAATTTGTGACAACATCCGTACAGCTTCGCGCACGTCATTCCATATTCACAAGTACCCCCTCTACTATTGATGACTTATCAGCGTTACACTTTTCGTTTCATCGAAAAGCGTTACAGAAAAACCCGGCACCCCCCAGCATAAGCATATTCTATGCTAAAAGAAAAAGGAACGTTCGAGCCGGATTTCGTTATCCGGCTGCTCGGTTTCGCCGTTGCTCGTCGACGGGAACAACGGCGAATTCATTGGCGCGAAGGATCTAAATAAACATTCGTTGGCCCGCAACACGCGCGCGTTTTAGGTGTATCCTGCGCGGCATTACGGGGTGGCCCGTGCTCAATTTCCTGCAAGCGAAAGCTGCAGCAGTGAGGGGTGCCGCGCGGCGTAAAAAAGTTTACGGCTCGGTATCTGTGCGGTGGTGCAACGGCGGCCGTGCACACGCTGATCGAGCGAGTTAAGAGACGCGCGGAGTCTGCTCGTCGGCCACGTATTTAGCTGCAAAAATTGCTCACGTAGCGGTACGTGATCGCGGCGTGACGCGCCACCCTCGGATAAGGTTATAATCAAGCAGTTAGACCGGCTCGCCCGGAGCACAGCGCGTTTTGCGGTTAATTATACCGCGCGCCTTATTGTCGGACCTCGTCCACTGCGACTTTCGGATGCGAAACGAACGCAAACGCAGCACCGTGGTTCTGGAATTTTCGCCGGCCTCGTCGATTTTTCGAGCTTACGATTGTATCAAACCGTATAGCGTAGGTTACCGTCATGGAACCGTTCGATACAATTGGCAAGCTGGTCGATTAGAAAGCACTGCAATCGACGAGGATTTTAGTTTGTAAAGTTTCAGACAGAGAAATAGGCAATAGTTGATAACAAATAGTTAGACAATTTGTAGCTGACGTTACGTAAACCGTAGTCCAAAGATCGTATGCAAATTTCTTTCTTTGCCATTCTTTATACGTTACTTAAATTACTAAATAATGAAATTTACTAAATAAAACGCACTGAAGTGGCAGTTGTAGAAACAGTGACAGAACGCGGGTTATTTACCATATTTATATTCACGTTACTCCTAAAATAATAGAAACCAGTCTCACTTATACGCGTATAACAGACGCCCTTTGCTTTCAAAGCGAAGTAACACGAAAGGGTTAAACGATACCAGCGGGCGAAGCTAAAGAAAGGGGCATTAGAAATTCCTTTCGACAGTTTTATCGAAGTCCCCCGATTGAAGTAGCGTGGATTTCACCCTCGAACGCGATTACGGTATAAAGAGTGAAGCCGAGTAGCCGTAAATCTAAGTACTTCATTTTATCGCGACGGGTCCGAAGCATGAAAGAAACAATTACGATCGCGGTCCGCTCGGACTATCGTGCAGTTATGCGGTCGAGCGGGTCACCGTTTCTACGTTTCACTGGTATACGCCTTTTTCATCGCGGCCTTTATTACCGCCGCAAATTTGCATATAAAACATCCTAACGATGGGGTCGGGGAGGTTACGTTTTCGCGCGAATTTCCACCGGCACGAGGCATCCTCGATGCCGGGGATTATCCATCGACGAGCAACGCGCGCGTGCCTCTGGTCTCGTTAATCGTACTGTTTACTACTGCCGTTATTTTCCTTACCGCCTCGTTTCCGCCCGTCTCGCTTTATCCTGGGATTAATTTCTGCCGATCTGTAATGACTTGTACGCGTGACCCCTAACCGCGAAACCTCGCAAACCTAACCCAACGAACCAGGGCGAATCGGCAACAAATTGGAAAATAATCGTGACGATTGAATTCGACGTGAAACCGATCAGCTTCGTTGCTTGAAGTTTTCTAACATCGGAGGAAGGAAACTGCGATATAGAAACTCTTGTATTTAAAAGCACAAGTTACCTAAGTTATTAATTATTAATTGTTAAATTATTAAGTTATGTAATTATTGGGTAGAATAGGTTATTTATGCGGTTTTCTTTATCGAATCGAAAGACGATTTTGTTCAATTAGACGTAGCTTCGTTCGCGAAGTTGCTTGGCTTTCTACTCGGTAACCTTTCGTCTAGTTTAGAAAAACGGTACAAATTGTACATTCAACTCGAAAGATTCATTATTTAATAACTGAATCGTTTCGCTACGGAAGACGTATATGTACGTTCTCGAAAATTGGAGAAGCTTGTGTTAAAAGTACACGTATTCCTTTTCTGTAACACAATAGCATCTGCAGGCATTAATTCATACACATATTGCGAAATGCAGCGATTCATAAAATTGATCAAATCGAAGCATTGCTATAAAATTATTTACGAGCTATACATTGTTTTCCTAGAACAATTCAATCCCAACCACGCTTAATGCTTCCACAATAATTTATAAAATAATCCCCACCCGTGCATCGCGAATTCTTTCAATTCTCCAACCTTACAGCAAAAATCCCATTAAACTACCCAAAACAAAGCGCGTCTACAAATCAATTAAAAATTCTCCCCTTGCCAAAAGAAGCTTCGCGGACCTTTTTCCCACCTCCAAACCCTAAAATTGCGCGGAGTATCATTCGCGATCTCCAGCTGGAAAAGCACAAAAAAAAAGAAAAAAACGAAAAAAAAGGTTCGAAGGGCTGGAAGAAAATCGAAGTTCGGAGAAGGTAGCGGCTATGGGGCCTTGCCAGCCCTGTTCTCGACGAACGTCGCACCCGGAAGTGACTCGGTGATACGGAATATTAATGAAACTCTCCTGGACGGCACACGCGCCGTATCCGCTTTCGTCTCTATCCTATACGGTCGCTCAGCTTCGTCGCGGTTTTCGAAGGCGTCTGCGAGAGGACACGCAGCACGGGTCTCTCACGGCGCGTGTCTGAAAAAAAGTAACAGAAAAAAAAAACTCGCGACGGCCATTACTCTCGGATCGGAGGAAGCCGTCTGGCGGGCCGCTCGAGGCATTAACAAAGTAGGGCTCTGGCGTAAAAAGGGGTGGGAAGATAAAACAGGTGAAACGCTAAAAAATGGGTCACAAACCCTCCACCTCGCCTCGCAGATCCTCCCCGCCGAAGGCTTTGCCGCTCTCTCGCCCACACGCGCGCACGCCGGATCGGCTCGAACACCCTCGCGCGGAACACTCGAAACATACGTCGAGCGAGGCGAGTGACGCGCGCGACCCGCTGCGCTTGTCTGCGCTCGTCGTACGCGGGGAGTAGTCGCTCCGGAGTATCCAAAAGAGAAAGAGAGACGGGCGAACGAAGCTGAAAGAGGGAGAGAGAGAGAGTGAGATAGTTGGGGGGGTTGCAGAAGAGGAAGAGGGTGAAAGGGAGAAAGAAACGAAGAGATGGGAAGGGAGAGGGTAGGGAGAAAGCAGGCAGGGGTGAGTTTGGAGTTGAGTTGTCGGCGAATGAGGGCACTGAGGCTGGCGGCAGAGGGTGAGGCCAGACAGAGGCTATTGATCCACCAGGATCCACCTACCAACCCACGTTAGTGGGATAGGCTCGGTCTGAATCGTCGACCCACACACCGAACACCCGCGCTAGTACGCGGTGTACACCTAGAATATCTAGACTGCTTTTCCGTTGAAAACCGCTCCCTCAACCTTGCGAAAACTGTCCTCCGCGAGATGATTCTTACCATTGACGAGGCACTGGCCATTCTTGTATAGAATCATTTAGGGGCTACGGTTCACGTACCGCGTACTGCCACTTTAAGGTTCGCGCGCAACTTTATTCAACTATTTTAGAACGTTGGATTTCAGACTTTCGCGGGCGATATCGTTGCTGTTGAGAGTAGTCCAGTTGGAACTAGACTGTTTGGCTTTCGGATGATATTTTAGAACGTCGTTAACGTATAGATCGTTACCAGTTTGCAGCATAATATCGTTCAATATCGAGTATATTTATGAACATTTTTTTTATATCGAAAGTCTTAGGAACACTCGTTGTTTCGCAGAAATTGTGAGCCTTCAGCTACGTTTACTGCTAACTACTTTTTATATACTATTTGTTACCACGCACCACGTACTGCCACTTTAAAGTTCGCGCTTTAAGTAACTTTATTTAACTGTTTTAGAACGTGTTTAACGTAATAATCGTTCCAGTTTGGATTGTAATATTGTTCAACGTCTCTTTTATTTATGAAGATATTTTTGTATGTTAAATATATAATAAATTCATTACTAGTTTATTGAAAATGTACAACAAAGTCCACGGTCCTTCGTACTGTCACTTGAAAACTTTTCATTCAAATAGAAACACGTGTTACATATATTAACACGTCTGTTTTGGTAACAGATATAAGATGTACAGTAAACGTATCGTTTTTACTGAATTATAAACACGTCTTATACTTTATAATTACATTGGCCACGTTTCAATGTTCAATTGCACATTTACCTTCCAATATTTATTTATAAATATCGAGTGTAAACGAATGTACAATCTCCATGTGTCGTTACGTAAACCGAAATCCAAATTTAGTACTTGCTACCTGAACGAGAAAATAAATACTGTAATTATAATTATTGTAGACAAGTCAAATACGTTTTTTGCTGTATTGTTACGCGTTGCATTATTACATATCTATGCTGGATCTAAACTCGTTGAATAAATAAGTAAATAAATAAATAAATAGGAAGGGGTTGAATTTAGGGGTGGGTTTGTTATGAAAAGATTCTAAGAGAATTTTGAATCGCGTTAACCGAAGGAGTTTGTAAATAATATCATGGGAATTTTCAAGCGAATTTCGCGAGTTCCCCTCGGCAAAATTTAGAGCGGAGACTATTAGAAGCAACTGATATGCAAATGCAGAGCACGCTACCTCTTTCCTTTTTTCTTTTTTTTCGCTCGACCTGCTGAACATCGTCTGACCACGTGTAGATTGAATCTATCTTTATGACACGAATAAATATTTTTTTTCCGTATCAGGAAAATACAAGAGCGCGGGTTAAAAAGGGGGATGCGTTGGATTACGTAATCTTTTGTTCAAGAATAGGTCAAGGGCAGCTCGTTGCATAAGCGATCGTCTCCGATTAGAGCGACCATAAATAGCTACGGATTAATTGCTAGACCGCGGGTGCTTGCATAACTATTCAATTTGATGCACGCAAAATACAGAAATATGCAAAATATTCGAAGCGGAATAAATATTAAAAAGCTTGGAGGATAAAGCAAATGTCCACGTAGGCTTTACTTGTAACAGTACGAATTTGCAATAATGTTTGGCCGTTGAAAAATGGACGGAAGTTAATTACTACCCATTGCAAAATTTGGAAATTGAAGGTGGATTATTTCACTGTTATATTGCAACTTTTACCCTTCAAATTCTATTCAATTCACACCTGCTCGACAATATCGCAATTGTAGTATCTTGGTAGATAAGAAATTAACCTTTTGTTGGTTAAAACTCTCTTCTTTGACTCTCTTAAAAATTTCCAAAATCTAACAACTTCTACCTTTACGATTCCTGCAATAAACCCTCCAATTTTGCCCCCTAATTTATAATAAATTGGAATTTTGCTGCTAAATTAACCCTTTTCTTGACCAAAACTATTTTCTCCATTTATGCAGCCCAAATTTCGAAGATCCACCAACTTCTACGCCATAGATTTTTGCGTTAAACCTGCAGAAATTCATCCCCAATCTAAAGGTTTATTCAAAATAGACTATGGGAACATCTACCTTCACTTTTTTTCTTTCCCTTTCTGCTTTACCCTTTTCTAATTTGTTTTTTTATTTCTATTATCTTCGTTCGTTCTCGTTTTCAATTTTTACTTTCTTCACCTCTATTTTACAAACAAACATAGCGTTTGACAGACATTCTAATGCTAATAAAGGTACTTTTTGCATCCTAAAGGTACTTTCGGATAACCCTGTATAAATCGCGGAATTTTCGTAGCTAATAAATTAACCCTTTCCACCCGAAACCGTTCTTCTCCTCTTTAACGCGGTCCAAGACTCCAAAGGCAGCCTTCTTCCAATGCCTCGCATATTCGCATTAGACTGCTGCCGCTCTTTAGGCCTCCCTCTCTGTTTACAATAACGCAACCGCGGCATCTCGCTGCCAAATTAACCCTTTCTCGCCGAAACTTTTTCTCCTCTATCTCACCCTCGAATTTCCCTTGTTCACCCCGGAAACACCCCTTGCATTACGTATCGCGAGAGAGAGAGAGAGAGGCAGAGAGAGAGAAAGAGAGAGAGAGGGAAAACAAGAGGGAGAGAGGAAGAGAGAGAGATAACAAGAGAGAGAGAGAGAAAACGAGAGAGAGAGAAAGAGAGAGAAAACAAGAGAGAGAGAGAGAGAGAGGAAGAGAGAGAGATAACAAGAGAGAGAGAGAGAAAACGAGAGAGAGAGAAAGAGAGAGAAAACAAGAGAGAGAGAGAAAGAGAGGCAGAGAGAGAATGAGAGAGAGAGGGAAAACAAGAGAGAGAGAGAGAGAAAACGAGAAAGAGAGAAAGAGAGAGAGAGGGAAAACAAGAGAGAGAGAGAGAGAAAACGAGAAAGAGAGAAAGAGAGAGGGAAACAAGAGAGAGAGAGAGAAAACGAGAGAGAGAGAAAGAGAGAGGGAAAACAAGAGAGAGAGAGAAAGCAAGAGAGAGAGAGAGAGAAAACGAGAGAGAGGGAAAACAAGAGAGAGAGAGAGAGACAGAGAGAAAACAAGAGAGAGAGAGAGAGAGAGAAAGAGAGGGAGAGAGGGAGAGAGTCTCGTTAACGAAGCTAGGGAGAAAAGAGAGGAATTATTTAGCGTAATTGTGACAGAGGGCAAAGATGGCGGTTAAAGCGACGCGACGACGACGACGACGACGGTATGGTTATTTCAAATCTTTTCGAGTTGGAGAAACGGCGTGCGTGTCGGTGGCGGGATAGTCGCGTTTCTCCCCGGGGCGGCAACGCGAAAGCCACTTAAGGCGTTCAAATGAAATTTGCATGACGAACCGCGCGGGGCCGTGTTTTACTCGGTGGTCGGACGAAAAAATAACAGCCGCCGGCCGTTTAGTTTGGCGCTCGCTCGCGCGCGCGCGCATATTTTTCTCTTCCGCAGCCGGTAACGAGCATCCTGAGGGATACGGGTCCGTTGCCTGCGGTATATCGCCTAAAGAGCGGCTGTTTTGCATAAATAACTGTCCGGGGAGCCGATTCAATTTTCTCTAGGCGTACCTAACGGGTCAGGTGGCCCTTAAAATGGCCTCGTCTAGCCGACGCGGAAACTTTCCCCGTTCCTCGGGAAAAGTGTTCCTGGACAACCTGTTCATCTTCCTCTTCCTATCTCCGACGCAACCCGCCCGCGAAGCCTCTTTATCCCCTTTCGCGTTTCTCTTTTTCGTCCCTGGAAATCCGCGATCGAAACGCGCGCCGCCCCGTTCGAGGGAGTCGCGAAAATGATTCGGGCGAAAGTGTTGCTACTTCGAGCTGCGGACGTTTACGCGTTTAGGGATGAAATTCGAATGCGTTTCCGAGTGTGTAAGTTGTTGAAATTGTGCCCGGGTTATTGGTTCGTTGTAGGACTTTGGTGAAAGGAAATAGGAGAACGTAGAATGAGTGTAAATACGTAGATGCAGTATACGCGTAGCTGTAGTGCGCGGAATATTAGAAAATATGCAAACGGTACAATGTAATACGGACATTATAATATTCAGAGGATGAAACATATCTCCACTGAAGATATTTATTTATGTATACATTTGTACATTTATATATTTGTACATTTATATATTTGTACATTTATATATTTGTACATTTATATATTTGTATATTTGTATATTTGTATATTTGTATATCTGTATATCTGTATATTTGTATATTTGTATATTTGTATATTTGTATATTTATATACTTGTATATTTGTATACTTGTATATTTATATACCTGTATATTTGTATATCTGTATATTTGTATATTTGTATATTTGTATATTTGTATATTTGTATATTTGTATATTTGTATATTTGTATACTTGTATATTTGTATTTGTATATCTGTATATTTGTATATCTGTATATCTGTATATCTGTATATCTGTATATCTGTATATTTGTATATTTGTATATTTGTATATTTATATACTTGTATATTTGTATACTTGTATATTTATATACCTGTATATTTGTATATCTGTATATTTGTATATTTGTATATTTGTATATTTGTATATTTGTATATTTGTATATTTATATACTTGTATATTTGTATATTTGTATATTTGTATATTTGTATATTTGTATATTTGTATATTTGTATATTTGTACACTTGTATATCTGTATATTTGTATATTTGTATATTTGTATATTTGTATATTTGTATATTTGTATATTTGTATATTTATATACTTATATATTTGTATACTTGTATATTTGTATATTTGTATATTTATATACTTGTATATTTGTATACTTGTATATTTGTATACTTGTATATTTATATACCTGTATATTTATATACCTGCGTATTTATATACCTGTGTATTTATATACCTGTATATTTATATACCTGTATATTTATATACCTGTATATTTATATATCTGTGTATGTATATACCTGTATATTTATATACCTGTGTATTTATATCTATCTTATATATCTTAAATATTATATCTATCTTAAATATAATTGGCATTGTTCTTTAATATTTGCACGGTATAAAATATAAATTCATCGTTTCCCTTTTGTATCTTACAATTTAATCCTTACATTTCAATTCTATAAAACAGTGAATTACACTTGTAAACAGTTATCCAAGATAGACTATAGGAACACCTACCTTCACTTTTTTTCTTTCCCATTCTGCTTAACCCATTTCTAATCTGTTTGTTATTTCCATTATCTTCGTGTTCGTTGTTGTTTTCAATTTTATACTTTTCACTTCTATTTTACTAACAAACATGGCGTTTCACGGATATTCTCATTCAACATCCTAAAGGTACTTTTGGATAATCCTATACTTGTTATTGGTTCACCTAATATACTCATAATAAATATGAATTTGCATAAAAATCCACGTTATTTTTAAACGAAGTAAACGACACTTTGTTTCGCTGATCGTATATCGTACAAACTTAGTCCTTCCCTTCGGAACGATTGTCCAAAAAGCAAATCGAAGTTTCCGACGTTTGCCGGGGCATCGTTGACGCTTAATTGAACCCGCATCGGGCAATTGCGCGGAAGTTCATAGGCAGTTTTATCCGTCAATCGAGATTTATTCGCGGTACACGCGGGCCGATCAACGAAGCGAGAGTCGAAACAAAAAAATAAAAAAAGGGAAAAACGGGGGATATCATCGATTTCATTAATATTCATTAGCGGTTTCAATTTCGACTCGCTCGTTTATCACTCGGATGAGCACCCGTGCACGGATAAACCTTGATACGCATTATTTTCGACAGCTCCACCCCACCGTCAATTTCTTCCTTGCAAAATTTCCCCGCCCCAGCATCCAACTGATTGTGAACGATAAAAATATAGATAAAATACAATCGGTTTTCCTATAGCGCGAGTTAACGTAACGCGACAAAGTTATCACTACTATTTTCACGTACATAAGTTTCTATAGTAAGCTTCGAATTCCAACCCATCAAACGTGCTTTAAATTATAATATTACACTGGGAATGTCGATGAATTTTTCAAATAATTATTCACTCATTTATTTATTCATTATTAACGGGCAAACGTTCAATAAATACAAGAGAAAAATTATATACATTAACGTTGACACAGACAACATTAAATACTTAGAATATGTATGCTAAAGGTTTCTTATACCCGACGATATATAAAACAATAACGTTGACATAGACAAAGTTGCATACGTAGAACATAACTCGTTGTAATTACAATTTTTCAAATCATAAGTTGGTAGATGAACAAGATAAATTATGAGCGACGCTGTACAAAAACGGCCGAATATTTCCCCCCCCCTATCGAAATCGGCATTTTATTCTCGCCAAGGGCGAAAAGCGCGGAACTTTGGCGCGCATCGGGACAAATAAACGTTTATCGTTAAGGCCGCGATTAAAATCCTTGACACGGTCGATCGGACGAATTATGCGCTAAACGCGTAACCGTACGTTGCTTACTAATTCGCCTATTAAATCGCTGCTCCACCGCGCAGCGTTGGATCCGTTGTGTTTTACTAGGTCCTTTGATAATATTATATCCGCGCTGGCGCGAATTTTACGAAGGGGCCGCCCTCGCTGATACGTTTGCGCGTCGAATGTGTGCGCCATTAGTAAACGGCCGTAAATTCGTGGCACATGTAAATGCGGAATGGAAATAATGGTATCGCGTGGCTCATTAATGGCCGCTCGCGCGACCTAACGCGATTATCGTCCCTGCCCAATGCTTCGGATAAATATTTTCCATTCGCTTTGCGAAGAAACGTCGAATCACTGCTTTTCAGAGTCGAGAATCGGCGGCTTTGTTCAAAAGGTATCGAAACGTTTCTGGAAAATGAAATAAACGCGAAGGATCGTTAGGAAATTGTTCAAACCATTTCACACCTGCTATAAATTCCCGGATAACCAATATTTATGTTAATAAAGTTAATTAAAGTAAAATATGCAGCTGCTTCTTCGTTCGTGCTGCAAATCTTTTACGGTAGTATTCTTCGTGTTTTTCATAATTTGTTGGTATTGGAAGTGGTGTATGTTCATTTGTGGCAAGAAGACTCCTTATTTTTTTAATCTTGTTATTAATACGTGTTACATAATTACATTGAACAAGTTTATAGTTTTAAATAAATTACCCGAATACATTAAAGTTTGCCAATATTCTTTAAAGTTCATTCGAACGCAAACCCTTAAATACTTCAATGTATGAATAAATAGTCTTATACCACTTTAAAGAAATATGTTTACACGTTTAAACGTGTAAATGCTTAAATGCTTTTTTTAAAGTAATGTAAGTCCATTTGCAGTTCAGACAAACTTTTCAGTTTCTTTAACAGTTTTATCCATTTTTATCGGGGAATAAAACTTCACATGTTTATATCTTAAATTACGGATATTTTTAAATCGATTTAATTGCAAACCCTTAAACATATCGAAGCGAGAATAAATGGACTTGTTAGACCGCTTTGAAGAGAAACAGAGCAACTCTTGATATATTTGATTAAATTCCCGCTAAGATTTTTGATTCGCCAATCGTCTCCGCAGGAATCCTAATACTTTTCAAGAGGGGTTGTACATCTATTCACTGGTTTTCTTGAATTTAATTTTCCGTCCCCATGGCGGTGCGGCGCGGCACGGCACGTCATAGTTGTAAAACATTTTATTGAACTGCTTGGGTTAAGGCGTGTTCGGTGGGTCGATCGAGAGGGTTGGAAATATTCGAAGCCCCGAATAATAGTGTCTTCCCCGGTGGAAATGCAATTTACGGGGTCAACGTAAAAAGTCGCGATGAATTCTAATAAGGCACTCCCGGCCCTATTCTATATTCTATACTTCTCCTACCTGTTATTTCACTTTTATTCCCTGCGCCTGTTTAACGGTATTTCTGGCAATAATCTTAGCAGCACCTTCGAGTTTCGGTCCATTGAATTTTCAAGCTTTCGAATTCCCAGCGAACCCGTTAAGATGTACTTTGCAGCTTCCCATAAAGGTCCAATTTATTCGTGCTAATTACTGCACGAACTATTCTATTTTTATTGAATTAGTGCAAACCTCGTACTTGAAAATTATACCACAATGAATGTGTTTAATAAATTATATAACAATGAATCGTATACTCCAAATATCCTTTGTATTACAACTATCCCCAAAACTATCCCTTAAACTTTTATTTATTTTAATCTCCCTCTAACTTTTTATACTTCCCTAATGATTATACCAAACTTTCTATTACTCAATTAGTGTTGATTAGAGGCACAAACTCATGCATTTCCTCTGTTCCACTTGCAATATCTCTCACAAATTTATCGATACCAATTCTCGCCCTTCTTCAATCCCCCCAAAGTATTAAAACTTTTATTTATTTTAATCTCCCTCTATCTTTTTATATTTCCCTAATGATTATACCAAACTTTCTATTACTCTATTAGTGTTGATTAAAGGCACAAATACATGCATTTCCTCTGTTCCACTTGCAATATCTCTCACAAATTTATCGATACCAATTCTCGCCCCTTTTCCATCCCCCAAACCTATTCAAAGTTTTATTTATTTTAATCTCCTTCTATCTTTTTATACTTCCCTAATGATTATACCAAACTTTCTATTACTCTATTAGTGTTGATTAAAGGCACAAATACATGCATTTCCTCTGTTCCACTTGCAATATCTCTCACAAATTTATCGATACCAATTCTCGCCCTTCTTCAATCCCCCCAAAGTATTAAAACTTCTATTTATTTTAATCTCCCTCTATCTTTTTATATTTCCCTAATGATTATACCAAACTTTCTATTTCTCTATTAATGTTGATTAAAGGCACAAATACATGCATTTCCTCTGTTCCACTTGCAATATCTCTCACAAATTTATCGATACCAATTCTCGCCCTTCTTCAATCCCCCCAAAGTATTAAAACTTCTATTTATTTTAATCTCCCTCTATCTTTTTATATTTCCCTAATGATTATACCAAACTTTCTATTTCTCTATTAATGTTGATTAAAGGCACAAATACATGCATTTCCTCTGTTCCACTTGCAATATCTCTCACAAATTTATCGATACCAATTCTCGCCCTTCTTCAATCCCCCCAAAGTATTAAAACTTCTATTTATTTTAATCTCCCTCTATCTTTTTATATTTCCCTAATGATTATACCAAACTTTCTATTACTCTATTAGTGTTGATTAAAGGCACAAATACATGCATTTCCTCTGTTCCACTTGCAATATCTCTCACAAATTTATCGATACCAATTCTCGCCCCTTTTCCATCCCCCAAAACTATTCAAACTTTTATTTACTTTAACCTCCCTCTATCCTTTTATATTTCCCCAACAATTATACCAAACTATTTATTATTCTATCAACGTCGATCAAAATTACAAACTCATATGTTTCCTCTTTTTCATTGCAACATCTCATCGAATCTCCTTCGCAAATTTATCGATACGAATTCTCGTCCCTTTTCCATCCCCACTATAACCTCGTTCCCATATCGCTCTGCTAAAAAATTCTTTATTCATAAATCACTTTGGCTTTCGAGCTAACGTTTCCGCGTTGTCATAGCCGGCCAGCATATACATATATATTCGTATCGTTGCACTCTCTCTCTCTCTCTCGGTTTCGCTGGGCGCGTGCTGGCGTAGCTGGCAACCCTTCGTTTCAAGGGGCCGAAGAAATTCGAAGAGGCCTCCTTTCCACCCCAGCCATTCGAGTAGGAGGATGCGCCGCCGCGAGGAGAGATAAATAAATTGCACCAACGACCACCGCAAGTCGTCGTCGTCGTCGCGTTGCACGAGCGAACGAGACAGAGGGGGCTGGAAGGGATGAAAGAAAAGGATCGGAGGGTGAATTGTGCCGAGGACAAAGGAAATGAGATCCACGGAAAGGCGCAGATATAACGTTATAAATTTATTTATGCAATACAACTTGGCCCATTCGAATTACAATAGCGCGAAATTTAATTGGATCGTTTACAGGCGGCGGTGTTCCACGCCGCGATATCGGAATAAACGCCTCTCCCCTCCCCCTTCTCAAACCACCTTGGCCTAACCCTGTCCTCATCTTCTTCTTCTTCTTCTTCTTCTTCTTCGTCTCCTATTTCTTTCTCGTTTCGCCCTTTTGTATATGTGCGCGCGCCCGGTTGTCATCGGGAAAACAAAAGAGATTCCATCGACTTTGCACGAGGCGGTGCGGTGGTTCGTTCCTCTTTTAAACTCCGCGAGCAGAGCCACGAGGACACTCGTGCACCCTTTACTTTCGCGAAGACGCGGTTGCCGCAATCGGAGCCACGGTTGGAAGCGATTTTATCATTTCGCAGCAACGTTTCGTGCAACGATGAAACACAATTGGAATCAAGTGTACACTTGTAATCTCGGAGGGCGGAGGCCGACGTTTTTTTCCCCCCCTACCATTCTACGGGGGGTTGTTTTTCTCTACGAACCCCTTGCTAGGTCCCTTTGACGGACTGCGCGACACGCTTTTATCGTCTCGCCGTGTACAAGGTTCCGTAAGACGAATTAATTGTCCGAGTCGAGTGTACGCGGCAATTAACGAACGCGAATCCACCTCTCGCCCCCCTTTTGCGAGGCCGTTTTTCGATCAGCGGAATTTCACATTGATCAATCTTCGTTCTTTGTGGTTCCCGATTGATAGTAACCTCGAGTGAACCGTCGAAGGAATGATAACATTGATAAGGTGTCGTACGTTGGCGTAGGTTTACTTGCTTAGATTAGTTTACATTAGTTATATAAATATATAGAATAGAATAGAATAGAAAAGAGTAGAGTTTTATTGGAGTAAAATGGATTCCACAGCTTTCTAGGTTTCATACAATTCAGACTTAAGCTACCTCATACACTTTGCAATCTTCTTCATTCGACGCAATCTTTTCAACTATTATTCTTCGCTACAAAATCACACTTGCATTCCTTACACCTATCTCACCATCGACTACGTTAACTTAAATTAACTTATCCGATAACCAGAACTATATACATCATGGTAATGGTTCAGAGATAAGCTTTCTATCGAACGAAGTTTTCCCCTTTCTTTTCTCTTCACAATCCATCCGAAATCTTTTACTCTGCCTATTAATAATTTGGAATATTAGTAATCCAATACAATTTTAAATCTTGAAAAATAAGCTTTCTATCAAACGAAGCTTTCCCCGACCTTTCTTATCTCAATAATTAAAGCAAAACCGCTTTTTTTCTCATTGCAATCAATTCCAAATCTTTTCCTCTATCGTACCTATTAATAATTTGGGATATTAGTAATCCAATACAATTTTAAATCTTGAGAAATAAGCTTTCCATCGAACAAAGCTTTCCCCGACCTTTCTTGTCTCAATAATTAAAGCAAAACCTCTTTTTTCTCATTGCAATCAATTCCAAATCTTTTCCTCTATCGTACCTATTAATAATTTGGGATATTAGTAATCCAATACAATTTTAAATCTTGAGAAATAAGCTTTCCATCGAACAAAGCTTTCCCCGACCTTTCTTGTCTCAATAATTAAAGCAAAACCTCTTTTTTCTCATTGCAATCAATTCCAAATCTTTTCCTCTATCGTACCTATTAATAATTTGGAATATTAGTAATCCAATACAATTTTAAATCTTGAAAAATATGCTTTCTATCAAACGAAGGTTCCCCTTCTCTTTCCTGTCCCAATAATTAAAACAAAACCTCTTTTTTCTCATTGCAATCAATTCCAAATCTTTTTCTCTACCGTATCTATTAATAATTTGAAATATTAGTAATCTAATACAATTTTAAATCTTGAGAAATAAGCTTTCCATCGAACAAAGCTTTCCCCGACCTTTCTTGTCTCAATAATTAAAGAAAAACCTCTTTTTTCTCATTGCAATTAATTCCAAATCTTTTTCTCTACCGTATCTATTAATAATTTGAAATATTAATAATCTAATACAATTTTAAACATTAAAAATAAGGTTTCTATCAAACGAAGCTTTCCCCGACCTTTCTTGTCTCAATAATTAAAGCAATACCTCTTTTTTCTCATTGCAATCAATTCCAAATATTTTTCTTTACCGTATCTATTAATAATTTGGAATATTAGTAATCTAATACAATTTTAAACCTTGAGAAATAAACTTTCCATCAAACAAAGCTTTCCCCGACCTTTCTTGTCCCAATAATTAAAGCAAAACCTCTTTTTTCTCATTGCAATCAATTCCAAATCTTTTTCTCTACCGTATCTATTAATAATTTGAAATATTAATAATCTAATACAATTTTAAACCTTGAAAAATAAGCTTTCTATCAAACGAAGCTTTCCCCGACCTTTCTTGTCTCAATAATTAAAGCAATACCTCTTTTTTCTCATTGCAATCAATTCCAAATATTTTTCTTTACCGTATCTATTAATAATTTGGAATATTAGTAATCTAATACAATTTTAAACCTTGAGAAATAAACTTTCCATCAAACAAAGCTTTCCCCGACCTTTCTTGTCCCAATAATTAAAGCAAAACCTCTTTTTTCTCATTGCAATCAATTCCAAATCTTTTTCTCTACCGTATCTATTAATAATTTGAAATATTAATAATCTAATACAATTTTAAACCTTGAAAAATAAGCTTTCTATCAAACGAAGCTTTCCCCGACCTTTCTTGTCTCAATAATTAAAGCAATACCTCTTTTTTCTCATTGCAATCAATTCCAAATATTTTTCTTTACCGTATCTATTAATAATTTGGAATATTAGTAATCTAATACAATTTTAAACCTTGAGAAATAAACTTTCCATCAAACAAAGCTTTCCCCGACCTTTCTTGTCCCAATAATTAAAGCAAAACCTCTTTTTTCTCATTGCAATCAATTCCAAATCTTTTTCTCTACCGTATCTATTAATAATTTGAAATATTAATAATCTAATACAATTTTAAACCTTGAAAAATAAGCTTTCTATCAAACGAAGCTTTCCCCGACCTTTCTTGTCTCAATAATTAAAGAAAAACCTCTTTTTTCTCATTGCAATTAATTCCAAATCTTTTTCTCTACCGTATCTATTAATAATTTGAAATATTAATAATCTAATACAATTTTAAACCTTAAAAATAAGGTTTCCATCAAACAAAGCTTTCCCCGACCTTTCTTGTCTCAATAATTAAAGCAAAACCTCTTTTTTCTCATTGCAAATCAATGCCAAATCTTCCCCCCACCGTATCTATTAATAATCTACGTAATATAATTATAAAATTTGCTACAATCGTGTTCCACTTGCAAGTATTCCACCCCGAATGACACGCTAGTGAGTTGAGAATCTCTGCCGTCGCTTTGTATCCACTTTCCACGGATTTCAAATAGCCGCGGCAAAATCTCGTCGCGGCGAATACTACATAAATGTATCTTTTCTTCGCCAACGAAAACGGCTCGTTTGAGAGTCGGGGCGTACGGAGAAAGACCGGCAAAAATTGTCCTCCGCTAATGCGACAAATAACCACGTGGCTGCGCGTTTGCCATATTTTGCCCGTTCATCTTTGATGAACGTTATCGCTTACAAAGTGTCTCTCCGGAACGAGTACACAGAAAGGAGCGGGCGGAACAGAAACCGCGCGTGGATGCTTTAAATCGTCTCGGTTTCTGAAAAACATTCGCGCCACTTCGCGGTGGTTTATCTCATCGAAGCAGCCCGCGGAATATTATTTCTGATATAATTCCGGGTCGTCGGGTTTCTTGGTGGCCCGGCGAATGTAAAACGTCTCGCGTCCCTCTCCAACCCCTTTCCCATCGTCATTACAATCCTCTCTCTGTCTGCTACGCTAACGGGGCACCCCTTCCGCTTTCTCCGAGCTTTGGCTTCTCTTCAGCGACCGCAACACGCCCAGTCGGAAACCTCCTCCTATAACCCGTTTCATTAATTTTATCTGCACGTTTTACGAGCGGCATCCGCAGCCCGAAACAAATTAATTGCGCCACGCCACTCGAATTAATTGGCGGAGACGCCGCGGATTACTATTTCGCCTACTGCTCGCGATTTCTAGCCGGTCGCACACCTGCTTTTTAACCTGTGGAGCTGTAGAAAGGGGATATAATAGGAAAAAGGAAGGGTGTTGCGTTTCGTCCTGGGCCTGCTAGTAGTGGACTCATCAGTAAGGTTACCTAGCAGGCCCTTTTTTTTTTTATTTTTTTTTTATAACGAGCGTTTATTGTGCCGATGATAAAAACAAAATATATACAAGGGGGTTCAACAAACTATAAAAACGGACAAATAGTTTTCCGAGGAGTTACACTAGGTACTTAAATCTAGATTAGTGGCTCTGGCATAGAGCGCTCGCAATCTGTTTTGTTTTCGTGGATTCGTCATTGCACTTATTGCTACAGTATTATTTTGGCTATGTTCTTAAACTAAGGTTTAAAACTGTATAGGGTGTATTTAACATCTGTAAGGGTATGGCACATTACAATACAAATTAATTCCTAGCAGGCCCTGCCTTAGACGTTTTTTTTTTTTTTGTAACATACGTTTATTAGCCATATATAATGTACATAACAGATAACAATTTCCTTAAACGTATAAATAGGATCTAAAACTAGAATAACTGAGGAATCTTACAGGCTAATGACTCTATAGGAGAGTGCGCGTAGCCTTGCTATTGTTGTGAGGTGTTCTTATTATATTTACATTTATCGGTATGGGGATTGTTTTTATTTACATGCGTGTATGTTGGTATACTTATAGTGGTAGGTTTAATAGTATAGAACGGCTTAAATAAACTATACTTGACATGAATATGGGGGGGGGGGAATGGGTTTTAATTTTGCGTTTTGCGTATGTTTGCTGATTTTTTTTTTTTTTTTTTGCAGATTATCATATTAGTGCTACGGTCCGGTCTTTTTTTTACGCTTACCCGAGCCACCAGTATTTGTTTGTGTTTTTCGTGTAGTTGATTTTGGTGTCGTAGAGTGTGAGCTTGTGTAGAAATTTGAGGTTATTGTTGTTTGGGTTTATGTCCGGGTTGTAGAGGAGCCTTGTGTCGTCAGATTTTCTGTTGTAGTGGTATATTAGTGGGATGTGATCTTTATTTTGGATAATGCCTATTGAGTCTAAGTATGTAAATGATTCGGGTGGGATGTATCCAGTGGATCTGGCTTTTTCGAAATAGAGCTGTTGTGGGTATACTGTGTGTTTGATTAGAGAATTTGTAGGGTTTTTGTGGGTGGTTGACCATGTGTTTCTGATTTGTTTAAGTATGAAAATATCTATGCGGGTTATCTTTGCCCTGTTGTAGAGTTTGTGTGTATTGATATATTTGGTGTAGTTTGTCTCTGGGGATCTGTAACTGTTTAAGCAGGCTCGAATACATTTTCTTTCGAGTAGGCGTATTTTTTCCATTACCGTAGCACTAATATTAAACCATGTTTGGCATCCGTATGTGATGATTGGTCTTATTAGTAGTTTGTAGCACAGGATTTTTACGTCCGCTGTTAGGTCCTTTGAATAAAATATTTTTCTGTTGGCCAGAAATGCATTTCGGGCTTTGGCTATCTGTGTGTTTACATGGTCCTTAAATGTTAACTTAAAATCTATATTTACGCCTAAGTATTTCACGACTTTTTTGTTTGGTATGCTATTATTTATATTCCCTACGTTGATAGCGGGTAGTATTTTGAAATTTCTGCTGTGTGCTCTAACGTCGTTATTTGCCTTTGATTTTACAGAGATGTATGGTCTGAATAGGATGGTCTCGCATTTGCTTTCGCTAATTTTTAATTTCCAGGTAGCGCAGTAGTCATGAACCTGGTTGTATATTCTTTGGAGCTCCTTATTTATTGTTGATGGTTTGTTGCCACTGATGTATATTATGAGGTCGTCTGCGAAGGCGATGGCTTTTTTGTTGTTGTCGTTGTTTAGGTCAAATAGGTTTAGTAAGTCGCTTATGTATATGTTAAACAGGATGGGGGAGTTTACAGTTCCCTGTTGCAGTCCGTTTTTGATTTTAAAGTGTTTGGAGGATTTTGTGTTGTTTTCGTACACATAGAATTTTTTGTCGTGCAGCATATTCCAGATCGTTTTGAGCAGGTGTGTTGGAAATTTTTTTTTTATTAGTTTGAAGAAGAGACCTTCGATCCAGACCGTATCGAAGGCCTTTTCTATATCGATGAGGCAGGCTCCTGTGCAGTTGTCTGCATTTCTGGCCCAGCACACATCCGAGAGGAATTTTGTGATTGCGTGTGATGTTGAGTGCTTGTGTTTGAAGCCGAATTGATGTTCTGGTATGATGGTGTTTGACTGGCAGTGTGAGTTTATGGCTGTGTTAATGACTGCTTCGTATATTTTACTAGTGTTGGGTAGTAAACTGATTGGCCTGTAGTTTGATGGGCTGCTACTGTCTTTTCCTTTTTTTTTTAATGTTATCAGTTTTGCCGTCTTCCATTTTGATGGGAAGTACGACAAGTTCAAGCAATTGTTAAATATTATTGTGTAAAAATATATGTATTGTGTGGGGAGGTTTTTGAGGGCTATATTGGGTATGTTGTCGAATCCTGATGACCTTTTGTTGTTTAGTTTTTTGAATATGTTCGTGAGTTTATGGAAATTTGTGAAGTAGTTCGCTGGCGTTTGTTGTTCGTTTGGTTGGTTTGATGTGTTTTGCTGTGTGAAGGTGCAAACTGTGTTTTTATTTTCTTTGTCGGTAGATATTTCTTGTTTTAGTTTGTTGATTTTGGTATCTATTATGTTGTTTAGGTGATGTTTGCCCATGTGAGAGTTTTGTGTGTGCACTGTTTGAAAGTGGGCTCCTAAGATGTTTAATTTGTCAATTTGGTTATTTATGATGTACTGTCCCTTATCGTTTTTGTTGAGTGTAGATGGATCGATGTTGGCTGCTTGTAATAGGTTTGTGTTTGCTGGGATTGTTAGGGTGTCTGTGAGTTCGTACTGTTTGCGTCTGAATAAGTTGTTTAGTTTTGGGAACATATCTTTGGGGTTTTTTATTGATATGCTGGAGAATTGTTGTCTCCAGAAGCTGTTTACGGATTTTTGGAACTCTAGTTTTATTTGGTGTCTGGTTATTTTGAGAATTTTTTTTAAGTGTTGTACTAGCGTTGTGTTCATTTCGGATTGGGTTTTGTGCCTGGTGTGGTTGTTTAGTAGTGTGAGTACTTTGCTCTTTTGTTTCCTGAGTTGTTTTATTTTGGGGTTTATGTATTTTTCGGTGGAATTTGTGAGGTTATTGTATTTTGGGACTGCGTGTTCTATTGCTGCTGTTATGTTGTGATCGATGGTGTCGATGTGTGTGTCTATTTCGTTTATGTGTAGGTTTCGGTTGTTTGGAATGTCTATGGGTGTGTGGTTTAGTAAATGTGTTCTGAATTTGGGCCAATCCGCTTTGTTGTAGTTATGCTTTCCTGTTTGGTCCTGTGTGTCAAAGTCTAGTAGTGGTGTTTTGTCCAGTTTGATCGTCATGTATATTGCTCTGTGGTCACTATCGTATCTTAGGCTGTGTAGTTTGTTGTTTTTTAGATTTGTGAATTTGATTCTGTTGTCTGAGATGCATAAGTCTATGTAAGAGTTTCCTTTAGGGTAGGATGCTGTGTATGTGCTTTTGATGTCGAGTTTGTATTGTATTTGGTTGTCCAATGTCCACCTGTGTAGTGTGATGCCTCTGTTATTGTTTGTGCTATTTCCCCAGGTAGTGTGCTTGGCGTTTAGGTCACCTGCTATTAGGTAATAATGGTCTAAGTTATCTAAGTGTAATTTCTGGAATATGTGCTCTAACGACGGCGTGAATTCTTTTTTACCCGTGCTCGTAGCGTAGGTTGCTATGAAGAAGAATTTTTTATTTTTTGCTAGTGTAGTTTGTATTATCGTGTATTCAAGGTTAGTGTCTTGGTTGTTAGTGTTTATTTTTATTTCGCTGTATTTTATGTTTTTCCGAATTAGAACTGCAGTTCCCCCACCCTGCTTGGCGTTTGGTCTGTCTGTTCGGATGAGGTTGTGTTTTTTTGAAATAAAGTTGGTGGTTTGGGTTTAATTTAGTCTCGCAAAGTAGTATTATGTCTGGGTCTCTCTGGTCTATGAAATCTTGTAAGGTGGCTCTGCGTTCGTTTGTGATTATGGAGTTTACATTTATGGATATGATTTTTAAATTTTCTATAGCTAATTTGCTGTTTGGCGAGCTATTGAATTTCATAGTTAAGGTCTAGCACGTCGAGTATCGTCAGTATTTTGTCGGAATTTTCTTGTATCTGTGAGGAGAGGTGGTTTATTTGTGTGTTGATTGTGTTTATTATTGTGTTCTTTATTTCTTCTATGAAACTTGTGTTAGTGGGTTTTTCAGTGTTTGTGCTGTTTGGGTTTTGGGGGGTTTTGGTGTTTTTTGCTGCTGGTGGTCCGCTTTTTTTGGCAAGTATATCTCTGAAAGATATGCCTGGAGTTACGAAGGAGTTCAGGCTTTTGAGTTTTTTGTTTTTCTCTATTAGGAGCTGTTCCCTTTTCGCGGCTATTTTTTGTTTTATTTCCATAAGTTTAGGGCAACCTCTATACGAAGCGGGGTGCCCGTATTCTTTACAGTGGACGCAGAACGGCTTTATGTTGCTCGAGTGCCTGTTTAAGTCATTGAGGGGAGGTATTTCACACTTTCCAGGTTCATGGCTACTGTCACATTTAACGCACCTGTAGTCTAGGTTGCAGTTAATTGCTGCATGACCTATCCTCTGGCATCTTCTACACTGGGTTTGGGTTTTTTTGTGAAGTTTTTCCCAGCTTATTGCTGTGTGCAGTAGTATTTTTATGTTTTTTAATTTTTCTATTTTGCTATTTGGTGAAATTTTTACTAAAAAGATGGGGAGGTTTGTGTTTTCCCTTATTGATCGTAGGGTTTTGAATTTATTGACTGATGTGAATTCCAGTTCTGGGATGTTCGTTTCAGTCAGGGCCTGGAATATCTCCTGGCTGTCGAAGTCTCCGTCTAGGTTTTTTAACAGTACCGTTATGTGTTTTTCCGCTTTCGGGGTGAATGTGAAGAATTTTACGTTATTATTTTTTAGTAATGTACAGATGTTTTTAAAGTCTTCTGGCGACTGTAGGTATAACAAGTGTTTGGAGTTGCTTATTTTTTTAATATGGTATTTCTGCGTTATGTTTGCGCTATTTATTAAATTTAGGATTTCTTTGGCAGTCTTTTCTGCTATGTTTATGGGGGGTTGCTTCGTAGGCAGTCCCCTTTTTGCGTATGCTGACGGTGGGTCAGCTAGTGGGAGCGTGCGGGCATATGTTACCTTGGCGGGTGGTGTGCCGCTGGGGCCAGGTATAACGGGGTGCTGCGTAGGTCTGCTTGTCGCGGCCGGTTGGTGTGTCTCGTGCTTCGGTTTCTTTCTCTCCTGTTGCGGTGACCGTTGCGGGGGTTTCGTTACCTGGTTGGTAACGGTATCGTCCAGGTTTTCCACGTCCATGGCTAGAGCTTCGAATTTGTTGGCGTGTTGGAACGCTTGTTTGCTGTCGATTTTCTTTGCTGGCGTAGCTTTTGAGTGATTTTGTATGTCCAGTTGATGGCTGAGGTTTTTTATTGTTTGTTCTAGTCTGTCGATAGTGACTAGCAGATCATTGTAGGATGGTTTGCCTAGGTTTTGTGGGGGCTCTCCTTGCATTTTATTTTCTTCTATGTTGATATTTTGTAATTTGTTAGCTTGTGGCGACTCTTCCGTGCTGGTTTTCTGGCTGTTCACTGCTGTTTCTTTTTTGGGAATATTTGGGATGGGGTTGAAACGTTTCGTCTGTTTCGTTTTCATTATTTGTTTTAATGATCTTGCCGATCCTGGATTTGTTATTTCTATATCTCTTATTAAGTTTAAGTTCTTGTATGCCCTTATGTCCGTTAATTCGTTATCGGGGTCCATGGGGTTGGCTGAGCTGTAGGTCGCTATGTCTGTTGCTGTTTTTGGGTCGCTGCCCTTAATTATATTTGTCACATGATTTGTGATCGTTTCAGGGGGTGGTTCCCCCGAAGTGTTAGCACTATCGCACTCAATGTTTTTATAATTTACGTGATTTGTCTGAATGGTTTATCCTGCGAAGGGAGGATTTCTCTGGATATTTTGCCTTTCGTGTTGGCAGGCACCGCTGTGTAATTTGCGCACTTAATGTTCACTACTATGATCACTCACTCAGGTATCCGAAAACACAGGTACGGAGCTAAGGGTACACGTCTGTTCCCTTCGAAGGTTGGCGAGCTAATGGCTGCCTTAGACGTTGGGATATTGGAAGGAAGGTTAAAGGCGGTATATATATGGACGAGGTAGTTAGAACGAGTACTTTCGAGAAAGTCCTATTTCATATGTCCCTCTAGTGGTGGGTGCAGGAGAGCCGCCACAAACCCTTTGAAGACGAGCGTCGACAAATAGTCGCCTGATCATTTTTTCGCTTTCCGAACCCATGTCGACTTTTAAAGCACGAAACTTAACGCAACGAATACTTACACGTAATAATAAACATTTGAAATCGTTGGAAATGAAATGGTTTCGAACTCATAAGCGTGAAAACTGAAAGTCGTGGAATTCAAAACTAAAGTACTCTCACGAGTGTCGTTACTTTTCGTCCGCAAAAGGTTAACTCGAGACCTTTTTCTTGTTTTTCTATTCGACGGTTGAAAGGCTTCGGGAAGCTGCGATCGGATGACGTCGATGTGGGTACAGGAAGTGGATGGTGATATATATGCGTATCGCTATTCACGCCGTGTATAATATACAACGTATAAAGTAGCCGAAGTAAAGTATATAATTCGTTTCATTTTCGGGGGTCAAAATTCCATTTAAATCCCGCTTCTTCGCGTTGCGAAATAACGAATTCGCATAGAAATGCACAATCCACTCCGATGATAATTGTCCCAAGATTTCTAAGCGAACGCGTACGTTCGTCCTTTCCGCGAGCCGCGCGTTCGTCCCTTTGTTCCGGAGACCTAAATAGCGCGATTCGAGAGAGCGTTCAAAGGTCGGCGAGACGGTTTTGGAAAATTTTCGCAAACTTGCCGGCTTTCAGTCGATAGTTGAATGGGGCGCGTCGACGCGAACGAAGGCTTTGGACGACCGGGTCGTGGGTGCAAGAATGTGTGGCTTTAATTGGCGCGTTGCGTCAAGTTCGCCGAGCGATACGCGCGAAAGGTCCGCTAATTAGAACGCCGCGTACGACGAGGAAATTCTTTCGTGAAGTTTCGAAACGTCGACGCGACTGAAAAGAAAAGCGCCGGCAAAAAGTTGGGCGAAAGCTTGGATTCGATGCGAAAAGAAACTTGAAACGTTGCCGCGCGAAACCTTGACTCGACCTCGGCAACGAGTTACGGAAAAGCGAGATTTAACCTCGTCAAGTTTTGTTTACGATCGCGAACGTCGCGACCGGTTGCCGATTCGACGAGCGCGTATTTAACGCGTGTTACGCGATTCGTTCGACTCGTCGACGATATGGGACGCCGCGATTGCTTTTACAAAGCTGCTACCGATCGTCTTACGCTTTTAACCCTTTCGATGCGGCGGATTTTAATCGGAAAATGCGGAGAAGTCGCCGAGATATTAAATTGAATTGCGTTAAACGGAATTTTAATGCGTTCCTCGGGTCACGTATGTAAAGTAGCCGTTAGTAATTGCTATGAATCGATTGTTTAACGCCAATACGACGATACAGTAATAAAATTAAACGCGAGAGCAACTAGTGAATAAAATAAAATAGTTGAAACGTAGCAACACGCGTATGTAAGTAGCTACTTGCAAGTAGCAACTTGCAAGTTGCTTTACAGAACGTCGACAGCTTCTACCAAAAATGGATCCTCAAACGCAATTTCGTTGCTCTTAATTTTCATCCCGTTTTAGTTTGCAAAATCATCCCCTAAAATTTCTCCCAAATGTAAGAATCCGAATATCCCGTGTATAAGTAAACATCGTGTCCACTTTTTCTAAATTTATCTTATTTTCTAGTAAGTCTTTCAGTCCTGTTCTCTTGATAGGGAACGGAATACAGAAAAAATAAAAAACGACAAAGTTGTGTAAACGGTAACCACAAAAAGAAAAACTCTTTATTTTATTTCAAATCCAAAGTGAACGCTGACTGTGCCGAGTCATGGCAGGGAAGCGACTACCTCTTTTTCCGCTCTTCCAGACATCGGTCTCCAGGCTTCGCTCTCCCATAAACGTGGCTCGCAGGCCCACTTGACAATTAGTTTGGGTTTTCCCAAACATCATAAATCTATCGACCGGTTGAAGAGACTCTTTGCAGGGTATTGCCAGCACTTCAAAAATACGTTAAAGAAAGAACTATTGATTGAATACAACAAGTCCCTTGAAAAGTTTTATGTTTCTTGAACTACTCACCGTTTGTTGCTGAATGTTTACCCGTATTTCTTCGTGCTTTTGTTGCCAGGAACTCGTTACCGTTGCTGTTCGTTGCGAATGGCAAATGAACACCGAGTACCATATCAAAATCCAAATATTCTGCAGACTATATCGCTTCAATCATTATTCGCTATTTATTGCTAATACAAAGGAAACGTTTCTGTAAATTGCTGTTAGCTGCAAATCTTTCGAAACATTCAAGAACAAGATGAACACAAACAAGATACCAAAACAAAGTAAAATTCAAATATTCTGCGGACTATATCGCTTCAATTATTATTCAAAATTTATTGCTAATACAAAGGAAACGTTTCTGTAAATTGTTGTTAGCTGCAAACCTTTTGAAACGTTCAGCAACAAGATGAACACGAACAAGATACCAAAGCAAATTAAAATTCAAATATTCTGCGGACTATATCGCTTCAATTATTATTCAAAATTTATTGCTAATACAAAGGAAACGTTTCTGTAAATTGTTGTTAGCTGCAAACCTTTTGAAACGTTCAGCAACAAGATGAACACGAACAAGATACCAAAGCAAATTCAAATTCAAATTTTCTGCGGACTATATCGCTTCAATTATTATTCAAAATTTATTGCTAATACAAAGGAAACGTTTCTGTAAATTGTTAACTGCAAACCTTTCGAAGCATTCTACAACAAGATGCAACAGAAAGATGAACACGAAGATACCCGGTAGTTGCTTAAAAACCTCCGAACTCAATACGATTTAATTGCTGTTACTTCGCGAAAAGAAAAATCATCCCTTAAAACGCGTGCCGAATACAATCATGGAGAAGCATCGAGAGGAATTTTTATCGTCCGACGCCGCCGCGCCGATAGGAGTTAAATTTTCGTTAAACGGCAACGAGCATCGAAGAGTAGGACGCGGTTCGAATTCAATCGACGAAATAGAAGGCAAGGGGGGAGAGGGATGGGTCCCCGTTAGGTTAATTTCCATCGTTATCTGGCGTGTGCTAGCCGTGAAAACGTCGGTCCCTTTGAAAACGTTCTTCTAATGGCGACATTGTGGCTCGGCCCCCCGAGCGCCGCTAGCAATAACTGGCTATGGCCTCGGTTTACATCTGGATTTACATGTAAACGTGCGTGAATCGCGGCAACTACCACCGACTGGCCAAGTAAATTGGTAACTAAGTGGCAGGGTAATATCGGTAACAGTTTGCTTGCGAGAGCTTGTTGCTGTTTGCGCTCCCGCTATTCCATACACGACCGGAAGTTGCCAGGGTGGAGGCTAACGATCAACGTTAAAACTCTTCTGCGACTCGACGCGAAGAGCGCTGCTTCGTTTCGTTCTCCACTTCCGGTGGTCCCGGCGAACCGGGAACGCCTGGACTTATATATCGAATATAAGAGTAAAATCATGCAGCAAAAAGATTAACGGTTTAGATCCAGAGGCGTTAGAGTTATTAATGATTTAATAAAAGTAATTAAATACAATCGTAATAATATTAATAATAGTAGCAATAATAATAATATTAACATAGCAATAATAATAATATTAACAACAATAATATTGGTATATACTTTCTTCTTTGCTCTACCTGTTTCTTAACATTATTAAATTATCGAGCCTAAATTTCGTGCGAATATCTTTTACGGTAAAGCTATAGAGAAATGGCGCAGAATTTACGGATCGGAATCACTGTGCGCCGCTCTGCCTCGAATTTACGGAGCAGCGCGGAATTATTCTCTTCGACTTTTAATATTATTTGCCTCTGCTTGGCGCACGAAATTGTCGAACGTGGCGTTTTAAAGTGTGACTTCAAACGTAGAATGTTAAAAGGGTACGAGCGAATAATGTTGCGATTTTCCTAGCCACCGTATAAGTACGTGTACCTTCCACATCTCCATCTCATTTCCACCCATCATCCTAACTTCGTTACAGAAAACATTACAATGTACGTTCACCAGCAAGACGTTGAACATCGCGCCGTAATCTCGTATAATTAACAAGCGACTCCTATTAGCGAAGCTCAGACCAGCATACCAATAGTTCCTGGCGGTCACGTGCCCCGCCTATCTACCAGCGTTCCACCCCTTTGTCTACACAATATTGAAAGAAAGATGCATCTCTTCGCCCCCTTTAAATTAAGTGTTTCCCTCTCCTCTAAATGTTTAACACGACCCTGCCTTCCTTCGACGCGAAGTCTACTCGCTGCACGAATAAAGTGTTAAGAAAACTCGGTCGTCTAACAGGAGCCGACTACTGCTACTGCGGTCGTTCCTCGGGCATACGAATATCCGCATCAGCAAGGTGTCTGCGCCTCTTGTGTGTTGCGCGTCTTCTTTCTCACCCTCTTCCTTTTTTCTCTCTCTCTCTCTCTCTCACGTTTCACTTCTTTTTCTTGCTCTTTCTCTCTTTCTTCCTCTTCGTGTCTTTCTCTCTTTCTTCCCTTTCTTTCTTTCTTTTCGTCTCTTTCTCTCTTTCTTTCTTTCTTTTCGTCTCTTTCTCTCTTTCTTCCCTTTCTTTCTTTCTTTTCGTCTCTTGCTCCCTTTCTTCCCTTTCTTTCTTTCTTTTCGTCTCTTTCTCTCTTTCTTCCCTTTCTTTCTTTTCGTCTCTTTCTCTCTTTCTTCCCTTTCTTTCTTTCCTTTCTTTCTTTCTTTTCTTGCTCTTTCACTCTGTCTTTCTTCCTTCCTTTGAGTTTCTCTTTCTTTCTTTTTGTGTCTCCCTCTCTCTCTTTCTCTCCGTCTCTCGTTTCACCTCTCTCTCTCTCTGTCTTTGGGCAGCTTTTCTCCCGCTATCTGTATTCACGCGATACGTGTGCGGCCTACGTTGCAACCCGTTCTTTTACACCTCCCTTCCCACGTCCCGTCGTTCGCCGGCTTTCCGCTCCATCTTCCGCGTTCCTCCTTCACCCGGTTCTTCGCGCCCCTGTCCCAACGCGTTCCCCTACGACTATGAACAACCGCTACCACGACAGGATATCGCCAAGTAAGTTCCCGCTCGTTCGAGCAGGGTCTCAATCCAATAACCATTTAAGAGCCTTACACTCGTACCTTACACGCCGAGGAAGCCGCTTTTACACCGCACCCTTTTCCCTTCTCTCTCTCTCTCTCTTTCCCGCCGGTGCACACTTCTTCAGCCTTCCTCTCGCCACCCTCTCTCGCTCCTTCTTTATTCCCTTTGCATCCCTCTGGACACGTAGCTGGGACGGTAATGGGGTTAGCCAGGCCATGTAAACGTACTTAAGCGTCGACTGAAGGAGATAGAACGAGCGGCGAGTCCCGCTACCTACCGGTTTAAAGGCCGCTTGTTTCTTTTTTTTTGCGTATCGGTTACGCTGCCACGCGATTAGCGTCGTCGCTGGGCGTTCGTGGCTTTATCAGCGTATTTAACCTGACATGGTAGGCACGAGTAGCGTTGGTCTCGCGTGGCATTTGCGGAAATTTCGAAGAAGGTTCGGTTAGAAATTATGCAGAGCGCGATTCCAGCGTGGCGACGCTGTTTCGAGTGTTGGCTAGAGTTGTTTTGCGGTTGCGAGGCAAAACGGTGGCAGTTGCGTTCGTTAAAAATTGGAGTTTGGACGTTTAAATTGTGCTCCAGTTTATTTCCAAGCTTTTGGAAATTTGTAAACTTTGGGATTTTTAAGCGTTTCAAGTTACAGTCTTTTGAATTCTCAAGCGTTTCAATTTTTCTGAGCGTTTTCAATTTTCAAGTGTTTCGATTTTGAAGCATTTCAACTTTCAAAGGTTTCAATTATCAAATGTTTCAATTCGAAGCTTTTGGACTTCGAAGCGTTTCACTTTGTAAGGTTTTACATTATGAATCGTTCCAATTTACAAGCCATTGCATTTGCAAGAGTTTCGATTTTTAATCTGTCGGATTTACACGCGTTTCAATTACTAAACGTTCAAATATCACGCCACGTAATCAGCAACAATGTCCGTCAATTTCTCGAGTTATTCAAACGGTTACAAGTGGCACTTTAAACGCTTCTCTTTCAAGAATCTTCGCCAAGAAAAGATTCTTATTCAGACTAGAAATGCAAAGCCAGTATTTGATCCATAATTTAATCACCGGTAAGCCTCGTCCCTGTAGTACGATATAATATAAGATAACAAGTTAATATTACATAGATTTATATACATAGATATTACAAAGAATACAAGTGAATATTTCCACCCTATTACCTAACCTAATGCCCCGTTAAAAACCATACCTAACATCGCAACCACTATAATTACACCCGTTTACCGCGACGAAACAATGGAATGAAAACGAGTGCGAAAAAGAGCGAGTGGAGAAGAAGGGGAAAGGGGCATTGTTTTCCTTAAATTTGCTTTTCAGGAGGCGTAAGAATATTATTAATATTCATATTGCCAGCGGTGAATGCCAGGCAGAGAAGCACACTTGTCCCCGGCCATTTTCTTTTCCTCTCGGCGTGTACCCCCTTTGAATACGACAATGGGTTAAGTAGCGCATGTAAACATACTTAAGGGCGGCTGGTCGCTGAGAGAGCGAGAACGAGCGCGAGAAGAGAAGAAGAAAAGAAAAAGAGAAAAAAAAAAAAACGTGGCTCGGTTGAAATTAAAAACCATCGGTGGTAACGAGCTGCCATAAACACCGGGGCCCGCGCATTTATATCTCTTCTTTCCCTTTCCTCCGATCGCTCGCGACCAACGCAACATTCCCTTCCTCGCTGCAGATAATAAAGAATTTTTTCCTCCCCCCCCCCCTTCCACCATTTCGGTGTCTCTTTTAACGAGCTCGCGATGATTTATTTACATTGAACCTACGAGACGGTACTTTTCGTTGGATAAATTGTGCTCCGATGGAGGGTTGCTTTCGGCGAATTTTTATATTGGGTTATCCAAAATAGACTATAGGAACACCTATTTATTAAATACTATTTTAAACAATTTCATTAAAACAAACGTACCTCATTTTCTGATAATAAAGTAAATAAATCAAGTATTTGATCTACCACTTAAATATTTCGTTACACTTTAAATAGAATACCATTCCGAATACTATTTTAAACAATTTCATTAAAACAAACATATTGTACTTTATTTGCTGATAATAAAATGAACAAATGAAGTATTTAATTTACCACTTAAATATTTCGTTACACTTTAAATAGAATACCATTCCGAATACTATTTTAAACAATTTCATTAAAACAAACATACATTGTTTGCTGATAATAAAATAAAGAAATAAAGTATTTAATCTACCACTTAAATATTTCGTTACACTTAAAATAAAATATAATTTCGAATACTATTTTACACAATTTCATTAAAACAAACATATTGTACCTCATTTTCTGATAATAAAATAAAGAAATCAAGTATTTGATCTACCACTTAAATACTTAGTTACACTTAAAATAAAATATAATTTCGAATACTGTTTTACACAATATCATTAAAACAAACATATTGTACCTCATTTTCTGATAATAAAGTAAATAAATCAAGTATTTGATCTACCACTTAAATACTTAGTTACACTTAAAATAAAATATAATTTCGAATACTGTTTTAAACAATTTCATTAAAACAAACATATAGTACTTTATTTGTTGACAATAAAATAAACAAATCAAGTATTTAATTTACCACTCGAATATTTCGTTACACTTTAAGTAAAATACCACTTCGAACACTATTGCACACAATTTCATTAAAACAAACATATTGTACTTTATTTGCTGTTAATAAAATAAACAAATCAAGTATTTAATTTACCACTTAAATATTTCGTTACACTTTGAATAAAATACCATTCCGAATACTATTTTAAACAATTTCTCCAGCAAGTAAAATACTGTATTTTTGCAAGTACGCGTACAATCTAAAGTAAAGTATTTATTTACCATTTGCTAATTAAAATAGTATTCTACTCATCGTCAGCTTTGCTTAGGAACAGCGTTGTTTAAAATTGCCTCCATCTACGAAACGAGAGAAAAAAGAACTAAGAGCTGATAACGAAAATGACTCGGTTACATTTTGCTCCGCGTGATTATCGAAATGCACGGCGCTATTTTTCGCCGGCCGCGATTTATATTTAAGCATTATCTAGAGCACGATCCGCGTTTGTAAACATCCTCGAAATGGACCATCGAGTCCTGTTTCCGATAGATAAAAAGCGGTGGTCGGTGGCGCGATTAAGCGGTGTCAAGATAAGAGTTCATCGCAATCCAATTACCTCCGGCCACTCGACCGGGGTGGGTAATTAATCGCGCGGACGATGCCTCGCGAGCATTCGACCTAGTAATTGTTAAACCAAGACACGGATTGCCGATATCTCTGACAATGAAGCCCGAGCTTCACGCTCGTATTGTTTACCACGCGAAGGTTATCGCTTCGATACGGCCGCGGAAACGAGGAGTATGCAATTTCATTCGCAATCTATCACGCTTATTGAGTCGTTTATTTCGGTGAAAAAGACGTACACGTTATTGACGAGTCTCTCTCTCTCTCTCTCTCTTTCTCTCTCTGGATAAAAGACTAAATTTAGTTTGTACTTTAAAATAAAACGCCGCGTTCTACAGGTGATAGTTTAATGTTTTATGCTAAATAGTTTGTTAATTGTGTCCGTAATTATGAAAATGGTCTAAGTCTGTTGAATAATTACAGATATATTGTTCTACTTCTCGTACAGAATTAAATAAAAATTGTGTCGTTTTTTATTTCAGATCGATGATGACCCGCACAAGGAGAAGGTAACGTAAATAACTAACGACTCAATTAACATCTTCCAATTAGAAATTATACAAATTGTCATGGTGAAAGAGTTTCTTCACCGAAAGATTAGAATTGAATTCCTGAAGCCAAACTCTGCATGCGTTTCATTCGTGTGCAGAATATTTGATTATCATTTACGCTACCAGTTAAAAATTCATAATTATTACGTATTTTAAAGAATACACAAATTAGAAAAGTAAGCAATTTTGAAAGAAAAATCTTCAGCCAAAGATCACACAAAAATAAATATAATTACAACTACTACTTGCAATAATATTTCTTAACTGGTAACAAAATTCGCAAACAAGCCAATTATAATTCATATATTCAAATCGAAAGATGATTCCACTTTTTCTGCCAATAGTATTTATAAATAAGAATATCTAAATATTGGGTGTACCAATGACTAATCTACTTAATTTATTAAATTCAATTTTTCCTTTAAAGAAAATCAAGCAGCTACTCTAACTTAGATATAATTGCTGTTATTCTATAAGACTTTACGAATTTTTTTAAGCTAGCTATGAATTTCTGCTCGAGAGAATAATTCATCTTTGGATAAAACAAATTTTTCGATCCATTCAAAAGTAGTGACGTACTTATTGGTGTACCTAATAGTACGAATACGTTTTAATAGCATAAATAGTAGGAATAGTACAAATCTTACAAATAGTACAAGTGGTACAAATAGTACAAGTCTTACAAATAGTACAAATCTTACAAATAGTACAAATAGTATAAATCTTGCAAATAGTACAAATAGTACAAATCTTGCAAATAGTACAAATAGTACAAATAGTATAAGTTGTACAAATAGTACAAATTGTACAACTCTTAGAAATAGTACAAGTGGTACAAATAGTACAAATCTTACAAATAGTACAAGTTGAACAAATAGTACAAATAGTACAAGTCGTACAAGTAGTACAAGTCGTAGAAATCGTACAAGTAGTACAAATTGTACTAATCTTACAAATAGTACAAGTGGTACAAATAGTACAAATCTTACAAATAGTACAAGTGGTACAAATAGTACAAATCTTACAAATAGTACAAATAGTACAAGTTGAACAAACAGTACAAGTAGTATAAGTTGAACAAATACTACAAATTGTACAACTCTTACAAATAGTACAAGTGGTAGAATAGTACAAATCTTACAAATAGTATAAGTTGAACAAATAGTACAAATTGTACAACTCTTACAAATAGTACAAATTGTACAACTCTCACAAATAGTACAAGTGGTACAAGTAGTACAAATCTTACAAATAGTACAAATAGTACAAATACTACAGATAGTTCAAATAATACAAATAGTACAAATAGTACAAATCTTACAAATCTTACAAATAGTACAAATAGTACAAATAGTATAAGTTGAATAAATAGTACAAATTGTACAACTCTTAGAAATAGTACAAGTGGTACAAATAGTACAAATCTTACAAATAGTACAAGTAGTACAAATAGTACAAATCTTACAAATAGTATAAGTTGAACAAATAGTACAAATTGTACAATTCTTACAAATAGTACAAGTGATAGAATAGTACAAATCTTACAAGTAGTACAAATAGTACAAATAGTGCAAATCTTACAAATAGTACAAATTGTACAACTCTTACAAATAGTACAAGTGGTACAAATAGTACAAAACTCACAAATAGTACAAATTTTACAAATAGTACAAGTTGAACAAATAATACAAATAGTACAAGTCGTACAAGTAGTACAAGTCGTACAAGTAGTACAAATAATACTAATCTTACAAATAGTACAAATTTTACAAATAGTACAAGTCGTACAAGTCGTACAAGTAGTACAAGTCGTACAAGTAGTACAAATAATACTAATCTTACAAATAGTACAAGTAGTACAAATAGTACAAATAGTATAAGTTGAACAAATAGTACAAATTGTACAACTCTTAGAAATAGTACAAGTGGTACAAATAGTACAAATCTTACAAATAGTACAAATAGTACAAATCTTACAAACAGTACAAGTTGAACAAATAGTACAAATAGTACAAGTCGTACAAGTAGTACAAGTCGTACAAGTAGTACAAATAATACTAATCTTACAAATAGTACAAGTAGTACAAGTAGTACAAATACTACAAATTGTACTAATCTTACAAATAGTACAAGTAGTACAAATAGTATAAGTTGAACAAATAGTACAAATTGTACCACTCTTATAAATAGTACAAGTTGAACAAATAGTACAAATTGTACCACTCTTATAAATAGTACAAGTGGTACAAGTAGTACAAATCTGACAAATAGTACAAGTCGTACAAGTAGTACAAGTCGTTCAAGTAGTACAAATAATACTAATCTTACAAATAGTACAAGTAGTACAAATAGTATAAGTTGAACAAATAGTACAAATTGTACCACTCTTACAAATAGTACAAGTGGTACAAATAGTACAAATAGTACAAGTCGTACAAGTAGTACAAGTCGTAGAAATCGTACAAGTAGTACAAATACTACAAATTGTACTAATCTTACAAATAGTACAAGTAGTACAAATAGTATAAGTTGAACAAATAGTACAAATTGTACCACTCTTATAAATAGTACAAGTGGTACAAGTAGTACAAATCTGACAAATAGTACAAGTCGTACAAGTAGTACAAGTCGTTCAAGTAGTACAAATAATACTAATCTTACAAATAGTACAAGTAGTACAAATAGTATAAGTTGAACAAATAGTACAAATTGTACCACTCTTACAAATAGTACAAGTGGTACAAATAGTACAAATAGTACAAGTCGTACAAGTAGTACAAGTCGTAGAAATCGTACAAGTAGTACAAATACTACAAATTGTACTAATCTTACAAATAGTACAAGTAGTACAAATAGTATAAGTTGAACAAATAGTACAAATTGTACCACTCTTATAAATAGTACAAGTGGTACAAGTAGTACAAATCTTACAAATAGTACAAGTCGTACAAGTAGTACAAGTCGTTCAAGTAGTACAAATAATACTAATCTTACAAATAGTACAAGTAGTACAAATAGTATAAGTTGAACAAATAGTACAAATTGTACCACTCTTATAAATAGTACAAGTGGTACAAGTAGTACAAATCTGACAAATAGTACAAGTCGTACAAGTAGTACAAGTCGTTCAAGTAGTACAAATAATACTAATCTTACAAATAGTACAAGTAGTACAAATAGTATAAGTTGAACAAATAGTACAAATTGTACCACTCTTACAAATAGTACAAGTGGTACAAATAGTACAAATAGTACAAGTCGTACAAGTAGTACAAGTCGTAGAAATCGTACAAGTAGTACAAATACTACAAATTGTACTAATCTTACAAATAGTACAAGTAGTACAAATAGTATAAGTTGAACAAATAGTACAAATTGTACCACTCTTATAAATAGTACAAGTGGTACAAGTAGTACAAATCTTACAAATAGTACAAGTCGTACAAGTAGTACAAGTCGTTCAAGTAGTACAAATAATACTAATCTTACAAATAGTACAAGTAGTACAAATAGTATAAGTTGAACAAATAGTACAAATTGTACCACTCTTACAAATAGTACAAGTGGTACAAATAGTACAAATAGTACAAGTCGTACAAGTAGTACAAGTCGTAGAAATCGTACAAGTAGTACAAATACTACAAATTGTACTAATCTTACAAATAGTACAAGTAGTACAAATAGTATAAGTAGAACAAATAGTACAAGTTGTACAAATAGTACAAATGGTACAAATACAATAAATACTATAAATAGTTAATACAATATACCACTGATAGTATAAATACCCATTTCTTCTGTTTTCTAACTTCCCAAGCAAATTCCGTTGCTTCGAAAATCCGCAGAAAGTTTCGCTTATTATACGAAAAAATCACAACTTTCGGTATTCTTCGTTCAACCACGTCTCTACGATATACACGTTTGATCTTTCGCGGTGCAGCAATGTGTTCCGATTTCACCAAGTAAATCCTGCATCCAATTTCTGCGGAGAGGCCGCTACGTACTTTTTCGCCCGGACGAAAATCGATCGGGGAGATTTCGTGGCGGAATTCGAACACAAATCTTGTCCATCGGTAACCGAACGAAACGAATTTCTAGACGTTGTCAGGAGGATCCGGCTATCCGTGGATCTTCGAGCTCGGACCGAGGAAAACAGTCGGTGACGTGCTATCGTGACAGAGTAGGTAGTACGTTCTCGGAGACGTGATTCCCTCTCGGACGACAGATTCACTTTTTCATAGGACGTGAGGGAAATCCAGTCGCTTTCTTGCCTTTTATCGCTGATAGTCCTAATGTTTCCTTCGGAAAGAGCGATCACGGTCCAGGGATCCAACGATCCGACGCTTTTCGGGTCGACGAACTAAGATTCGTGTACCAAATTCGGTTCACCGGTTTGGAGCAATTTTTTCGAATAAAAGTAGTTCGATTTCTTTCGTACTGTTGCATAAAAGGTGGCCAAAAAAGAATCAGAGATAATCTAGTCAATGGGATACACGTCCAGGAATTTTTTGCAGATTTTTTGACTGCAGGAGCGATGTTTAAAAACAATTTGTGAATATTAGCCCTTTGCGAACGAGCGTCGACAATTTCCGTCGAAATCATGCATTTCCTTCCGTCCTTAATTTTCATCTCGCAAAGCCTACATATATATATAGCTTTCGTACACCTATCCACTACAAAATATATGAATATCACACATTTTATAGGTACTGATTTTGCTTATCAGTTACAATTAGACACAGTTTAACAAAGTTACTATTATCTTTCGTTTGTTTACGAGAAAAATTGCAAATATTCAGAACGCGGTGTTAAAACATCCCCTTTTAAATATTCAAAACTTTAAGAAGTGTACGGAGACTTTTGTGAGTGACTGTATATATACATATATATTTCGCCGCGGGTCTCAAGATAAACGAGTTCGCTTCTAATTATCCACGTTCCTGTATTATATCGAGGATTCTTCGTTTCTCGTGCCGCTTGCGCTGCTCCGCGTTCCGAGGGAAGCGCGAAATAAAACCGACAAACGTATCGCGTTTCATCAGGTTCAAGCCGCGCTTCCCGAAAACATTTTCGCCGCCTCTGTTCGAGCCGATCTTCGATTCCAGTGCAGCGGAAGATTCGCGCGAAACGGTATATATACTAGCGTAAAGAATCGATTGGGGCCAGAGATAATTCGGTGACTCGTGGCAGGACGATTCGAATTCTTTTCCGGGTCCGCTCCTTTTACGGACGGCGAGCCAGTATAATTAAGGACAACAGGAACCGCAGGCGAGTTGCTCCGTCGGACATCTTGGAAATCGGATTACACCAAAGTTGTCCGGCTCGCTTAAACTGCGGCCGATCTTGATCAACCTCTGAACACCTGTCGGCTCTCCCTTTTGCGACCCGCGGCCCGACAATTTTTCCAGTTAGCGGTCGATTCTTGCGGATTTTTGCTAATAATCTCGCGAGTTAAACAAAGCTAACGATCGTAGGTTTTGTTACAGTATGTATAAAAAATATATAGTATAAAAAAGTATACTAATTAAAATAGAAAATTATTAATTTACGATTAGTAATATTAGATACATTTTCCAGAAAAGAAAAAATAAAGAAAAAAATGCATACCAGACCAATAGATTTGATTGATCTCTTCTCAGTTGAATCGATTTTGTATAGGTGTATTTATATACGATAGAGAATTGTATTACATCAGTATGAGATACTAATAGATTTGATTGTATTGAGAGAGTACATCAAGTATAGCGTTGATTTTTAATATAGTTTACCAAAATCAACGCTAGTATCATCGTACCTATTGTAATCTATAATAATCATATCTATAAAATATAGTACAACAATAATCGTTACACTTACGTGCATCGAGGTGATTAAAATTATGTTGAAGTACAGTTATAAGTGGATAGTGAATCTTGTTGCAGGTTAATATTTTTATAAACGCAATTAAGGGATTGCATAGGAATAATATAAATACAAAAATGCTGTTTCGTCGTCTAAATACTACAACGCGTACTTTACTATAAACGTTTTGTTCTTATTAAGTTCTTCCCATGAATGGACAAAAATCCGCAGTCTTATTATAAGTATATTAATTCGTACATATACGTATGTAAGTGTACAATTCAAGAAATATTATTACGCGTAATCTACCTGGGATATTTCATATACTGGCAATTTGTTTGGTCCTTTAACTACTACAATAAGTATCCTTTAGTTTGAGTACTTGATATATTTCTGCGCATCGCGTGCATTCTCTTCTTTCTCTTCCATTTAAATTCACAACAAGTGCACAAACAACGTAGCCTAATTACAAGTGCTCTTAGGTGCTAGCATAAGAAATGGTTGATTTCACGTAGATTAAAGTTTGCTAATCGCTTATTTATATTTCCAATAAATGCACAATGAAACGTAGTCCAATTAAAAGCACACCTATTAGGTCCTAGCATATGAAACGATTGATTTTACGTAGCTTAAACTTTTCTAATGGCTCATTTATATTTCCAATAAATGCACAATAACACGTAGTCTAATTACAAGCACACCTATTAGGTCCTAGAATGTGAAATATTTGAATTTACATAGCTTAAAGTTTTCTAATCGCTCATTTATATTTCCAATAAATGCACAATAAAAAGTAGTCCAATTACAAGTACTCCTATTAGGTTCTAGCATATGAAACGATTGATTTTACGTAGTTTAAACTTTTCTAATCGCTCATTTATATTTCCAATAGATCCACAATAAAACGTAGTTCAATTGCAAGCACACCTATTAGGTCCTAGCATATGAAACGATTGATTTTACGTAGTTTAAACTTTTCTAATCGCTCATTTAAATTTCCAATAAATGTACAATAAAACGTAGTCCAATTACAAGCACATTTATTAGATCGTAGCATATGAAACGATTGATTTTACGTAGCTCAAAGTTTCCTAATCGCTCATTTATATTTCCAATAACTGCGCAATAAAAAGTAGTCCAATTAGAAGCACTCCTATTAGGTCCTAGAATGTGAAATGGTTGATTTTACGTAACTTAATCTTTTCTAGTCGCTCATTTAAATTTCCAATAAATGCACAATAAAACGTAGTCCAATTACAAGTACACCTATTAGGTCCTAGCATATGAAACGATTGATTTTAAGTAGCTCAAAGTTTCCTAATCGCTCATTTATATTTCCAATAAATGCACAATAAAACGTAGTCCAATTACAAGCACATCTATTAAATCCTAGCATATGAAAAGGTTAATTGTACGTAGCTTAACCTTTTCTAATCGCCACCTAATTAACCCAAGCACTTCTAACCAATATCCGTAAAACCTGCTAGTTAACGAAACCACTGCAATCGTTCCCACCGCGCTAGCAATAGAAAAAAAAAGAAAAAAAAAAAGAAGCAGAAGCCACTGTAAAATTTGCGCTACGGGGCCACAGTTTACCGACTCCGAGGATTAGATTAACCCGAAGATTTATTCCATTAAAAGATCCTCTTCGGAGAAGGCGGGTTCTCTGTGATCCTTGGCCTCTTACGATCCTTTTTTCCGCGCGAAAAAGAGTGCAGCGTAGTACGCGCGGTTGACAAGAGCGGTCTACCCGTAGGAGAGAAAAGAAGCGAATTGGTCAGCGAGGCGGAAACAGGGAGCCGAGTAAGAGAAGGTAGCATTAAAGTTCTTGCCACACGGGCTGGTGGTGTGTGCTCGGCCGATTCTCGCGTCCGCCTCGAGAAGACTCGCCACGGCCGCGTGGCGCGGCGTGGCGTGCCATCGCCTCTGATATCCATATGCAGTAGCCCGAGGAAATAAGCTCGCTCGTAAATAAGAAAAGTTCTCGCGTCTCTTGCGGCCCGCGCCCTCGCTTCTCCCTTTGCTCCTCGACGTCTCCTCGGGCTGTTCGGCCTCTTCTTCCCCTTCCACGGTTTCCTTGGCGCGTGGCTTCCAAGATATCGAGTGATTTGTTGCGCGATTCGCTCTCTTTTTCGCGTCCGGGCCACTTTAGGAGAGGATCGGCGCGGTGAACCATCGCCGCGCGATACACCCGATAATTCCGCCGCTTTAGGCGAACGAACGGTGATAGCGGCGTCGCGACTACGCTCTTTCTTCCCTCCCCCTCTCGCGACCCCAATATTGTTGTTTGCAAGTCGCAGTTATGTGCGTACGAACGATGATTATTGCGAGGCTAGCGGGGTGGAAAGGAGCGGGTGAACATCGTTGAGACGCGATGAGAAAAGTGGAATAGGATGGAAGAGGTAGGATGGAAATTGATGAAATGAGATGGAATGAAGTGATGATGGATGAAATTGTAGGATGGCTAAGGTAAGGCGTAACGAAAAGGAACAATTTTTGGTTTAAACGAGATATGTATATATTTATTGTACCTAACAGCGAAACGCTTCAGGAGAGACGGACTTTTCCTATCATCCCTTCGTGTATTTTCTCGTCGGAAAATGGTAGGGTATCCTTTTTAAGAGGACGCTTTCAACAATTAGGGTAGCGTTTAAGGTCACGTATATTCGTAGAGTTAATAGTAAACACGTTGGAGGAGTGAGTAAATTAGATTCGTAATTAATGATAGAAATAGAATATTTTCGAAAGGCTAGCATCCTTTTGCACGAGTCTTTTGTTGTTCGTCTATACTTATCATTAGACTGCGTATTTACTGCGTACTTACTGAGATTTATGGGAAATTCAATCGCGAGAGGAAATGTAGGGAACACGTGACATGCAAAAACGTATAAAATATTCAGATACAAGTACGCGCGATAATGTTTATTTAAAAAGCAAAATGAATCTCTGTTCATGTCTGCTTCTGTTCCCTTCATATTAATCTCATTTCGCAAATACACGAATTAGAATCGTATAATAATAAACTGCAGCAGCGTAAAATACCGTGGGAAATACTAGCAGAAACGATGTTAAAAGATAACGCGAAATGCAGATAAACGAAACAAGATACGCGAATAAGTAACTTCTGATCGCGAGTTGAACTACGCTTCGCGCGGATGCGAAGCTACAAATTTTTACGATTTCACAGAACTCCGGGGGGTTTTTGTTTTTTTTTTATGCCACTCTTGTTTTTGTTTGCGAGATTGGAGCTGTTTTCTGTCGGATATATATGTATTGGTTTTTACAGGCAACGTGTATTTTTTATAAAATACGATGCACTCGATAAATAAAGATCGCCGGCATGACAGGCGATCAATGTTACAAATATTTGAATTTTCGCGTGCTCCCGTCCAACGAGCATCGTTGCATCTTCTATACCGATGCATTTAAAATGGAAAATACTACGTTTCCAATACGACTACAACTGTACCTGATCCGCGATAATATTTATGCAAATAGAATCGAAGCCACAAATTCCAAAATTGGTATTACATTAATTTTCTTTGGATATTTCGTAGAATATAGACCGCTAGACTTTTAGTAATTTAATCAATTAATTAAACAAGTAACGGGCAAAAGTTAATTAAAACGATCGTAACATTGTAGCTGTGGTTTAATACCAAATCAGTAAAAGAGTGAAAAAAGTATGGTTGCATTTAAATAAATTGCTGATTAACGAAACTTCCTCTTTAAGCAAATCTTTAACGATACTGAAAAGAATAAAAAGAAATGAATGAAGAATTAAAGAAGATGAACAGAAAGAAAGTGTCGTTTAATTATTTAGTCCTAATATAATCGATATAATTAAAGAGAATAATTCACCTACTTCAAAAATAAGAGTTCGCATGAAAATCCGCAGTCTATTAATCATTATTAGATTCTAACGACTGGAAGAAAGATTCTAACGTCAAGAGAAAGTTCTTAGACTATAATTTGCACCGTCTCGTTGTCTTACAAATTTTTCAGCAGCTAAACATGATAGCAAAAGCTATTACCTACTTCAACCCTCTGCCGCGTGCGAAATATTCTTTTATATTACTGTTATATTCTATATCTGTCGATAATCGTATTCTGCATTAGTATTTCTATTCACTGTAGTGGTTACAAAAGTTCCAAAAGAAATTAAAGCGGGTAAATTAGATTACGTGGCAAATATCCCAAATGTTTGTTCCCTTTTCGTCCATAATCTACGTCACGAGTGACTCGTGGCTTTATATCGAAGGTTTAAACAAATTTTCGATCCCAGTTCGAAGTATCGAAATGGAAATCCTCGGAGATCCGGTTAATCACTAAAAGTCTGCACGCTTCCATCGCGATCGAACTAGCCCGTTCGTCAATCACGTTCGCGCGAGAACGAATCCCAGTATTTCCTCTTAAACGCCACGCGTGTTCCATCAAGCAGGAGTGCGAACAAGCCAATCCGGACGAGTTGACGCGTCTGGACACACTATAACCGGCAATCAACCACTTTGCGCACCTTCGTTCACCGTTCGTTCGTTCGTTCGTTCGTTCGAGGGAAATTTAAGCGACCTGTCCCGCGATCGTTCACTCGCGTTACTCTTCCACGGGCAGTATTTCACTGACCGCGCGGCAATTTTGAAAAAGCTCTTCGTCCAACGACGCGTCGAGCGCGTGGCCACCATTTTCCATATTCACCGTCCACGGTGTAACGTCTGTAGCTCTCTTCTTCCTCGATCTTCGATTTCTTTCAACAGATTTAAGGTAAACGTACCAGCGTATTGCCACTTTAAACCTTTGAACACTGGTTGGCTCCTATAAGCTCTTCGCTAACATTGCTGGCTACAAACGGTTGGCGCCTATTAGCGCTCATTTCACATTTTTAGAAACTAATAGTTTCTCTATTAGCGCTGATTATTGGAAATGGGTTATTAAATAATGAAGCAGTTTATATCTAGCAGTCTCACTGTCGCGTAGCGAAATTGTTTTTGGAGGGCTATTAACGAAACCTCCTGCGAGGCACATTTGAGCCCTAAGTATTTTTACCCTAGCAGGAATAAAAGCCCAAGGAACCGTTACTTCACTAATTTTAGTCGCAGTTGCTTCGGCACGTTTTGCCAGTTTTTATTGATTTACAATAGTTTTAACTTTACATCTGTTTGCCAGAAGTCGAGGCGATCCTTGGTTTTATTACTCGCTAGGGTCAGCGACAAGAACGCTCGGGACCCTTGCGTGGGTCACTCGGGGGCTGCAATCGGCAACCCCTCTAGAATCATGAGTTGAGGGGAAGTTAGTCCCACTCGAAGGAATTTGGCTGTACGCACCCACTACCTTGGAAGGGGACGAATGGGGCTGATTTTCAATTTTTGCACACGCCTACCCAAGGCTTATAAAAACTCACGCAAGATCCAGAGAAGTAGATGTACAACAATTTTCAAGCGAGACATACGAGACGGAATACACAGACGTGATTTTAGACACTCGCCGCTGACGAGTAAGACAGAATACGTTTAATAAACATTTCACTTATTTCGCTGAAGTAAACCATTAAATACAGTCCACTTCAAAACAGTCGCACAAAGTTAAGTCGGCGTGCGACGTACGGGTTTCACTATTCGAATCTAGAAATAGAAAACGCGTACTCAACACTCACTTTATTACTACGGCTTTAAAAGATACGTCTAACTGTTTCTAGTTCTCGAAAGCGAATGGAGCGAACACCTAAAAGAAGATTGGTGTCCGCTTTTCTTGACGAGACTGTTTATTGTTTATGGCTTTGCCTAGCGACGAAGTCTCTTGACTTCGTGTAACGAAATCCAGACACATCTGGTTGCCTTTCTATCGCCTTAGTTTAGTCCAAAGATATAGGAACGTTGGGCATTATTGCTTTTGCTAGCTTAGCATTAGTAATAATTCAACATTAATAAACAAATGTTCATTCAACAATGAACATTCAACAAATGTTATTAGAATTATTGAATAGCTCCTTGCTTCTATCAGACGTAAGCGAATTCTGACTCAAGATGTGTCAACGATCTCCATACACTTTTTTAAAAAATGCTTATTAACGAAAAATTTAGTCATTCGTAGCGTTGGTCACCGCAGATTAAGCGCAGGATGTATCAAAGTCTGCAGTAGCCAAAGGGTTAAGGTTAGCGCGGAACTTTATTCAACTATTATAGAACGTATTTAATATCATCGCATGCGTATCATGCGCATTTGAACATTGCGGTTAATTCTTATCGAATTCGTCTTAATATTACAACGCGAAACTAAAATTAGAGTTCAAATTAAATTTCACCGTTATTGGTATTCATTTTAGTCGAATTTACACCGTAATTCTATTTTCTCTACTGCGTTGGAATTGTATTATTATTATTAATGGGTTCCTTTTCCCGTATAAATATATATATATCGAATAACTATAATTCCTGTAACTAGTTTCAATACGTGTAACTCGTTACCATATAATCTACGTTTCTTCTGACTATTCTCAACGACACTTCTGCTTGTAAATTAATTCAAAATTTTAACGAAGCCAAGTTTTAATTTTGGATCAAGAATCTGAGTGGAAGGCATCATATTTTGTACCGAGAAGATCCGTATTGAAAAGGGAGAGACACGTAGTTTTAATTGGTACTTAAATGAAACTAAAACACAATCTTCACTGGAAGCACACTTTGATCATAGAGAAATTTTAGAACATTTAGAGATAGACAGACTGAGCGAAAGCCATCGGCCCGCGACAGTTTCACACCTGATAACTCTCTAGATACCACTGCCAGACCGTATGGTCCGAACAGCCGCGCCATCGCCCGAAAACAGCCGAACTGGTCTCGAGTGCAAATGTCCAATTTCCTAACAACTTCATCGAAATCATCCCTACGTCAAAGAAATAAACACCATTCCAATATTATCGATGTTTATCAAAATCCAATCTCTACCTCGTACTTTCTCCGCGCTCTAATACGAATCCTCCGAACACGACGGATTCAAATATTTACGAATATCTTCACTCGAGGTGGAACAAAATATTTACCCGAGCCGAAATGAAAGGGGTAAGAGAGAGAGAGAGAGAGGGAGACGGTGGATCGAAAGATTATTTACGTGAAGCTGTCGAGGATCAAATGAGCGTCCAGACATCGTTGAAACGTATTCGAGAATCCTTCCCATCGTCGACTCAGCGTGCTCGACCCGCCGATTCTCCAGACTCACCCTTCCGCCTATCAATTCCCAATAGCCGAAGCCTCGCTCGAGAGCCTACTCGACGACTGTCCAGCCATGGCAAGAGACGAGGCAAAAGAGAGGAAGGAAGCGTAAGGGTCCGGTGTTTCGCGGCGGCGGCGACGGCGGCACGTCTTCATTCTTCAGTCGTTAGGCGCGCGGGGCTGTAATTGACGTGGTCGAATAATGGAGTGCTGCCAATGGGCACAAAGGGCGAAGGCTGGACGCGGGTGGTGCCGCTTGAAAAGCCCAAGGGGTGGTCCAGGGGGGCGAGAGAAGGCCGACGGAGAGGGTGGAGAACGGTCAGAGGAAAGTTCCTTGCCATCCAAAGGGAGACAGAACGTTTTTATCCCGTTTGCGACCCCTATCTGATCAGGAATGCTTCTCACGACTCGAGTGATTTATTCCCTCCATTTCTTGGGATTATTTTATATATAGATCCCGGGGCCAGCCACTCTCTGGACGTCGACGACGACGACGACGACAACGAGGCGGTATGGCGCGTCGCGTCGCATCAGCATCACACGCGGCTTCTCTTCCTTTCCTTGCGCCACGGAGCCACGTTTGCAACCCTTGCGATCTCTGTTGCGCGCTTCCGCCGCGCGAACCTTTTCGTACGGCCAGTGTTCGCAGTCTGTTTGAATTCCTGACTCGGCGGCTCCCTCTGAGCTACGATCCACAATGGGGATTATTTTTGTTGAATTCCTCGACGTTACGCGAATCGACGGAGGCTAAAGGGTGTCGCGGTTATAAATCCTTCGTGCAGCAGCAGGCGACTTGGTTTTTATTCACTGCCAGTGAGTGCCGATTTGGTTTCCGATCAATTTTGTAACTCTTTGGGGGGGATATATGCTAGACGTACCGCGTACTGTCACTTTAAGGTTCCCTCTTTAAGTAACTTTCGTTAACTATTTTAGAACGTCGTTAACGTAAAGATCGTTCCAGTTTCGAGCATAATATTGTTCAACAGATCTCTTTTATTTACGAACATTTTTTTGATATGTTCAATACAATAAATTCTTTACTAAGTAATTGGAAACGTGCAACGTAGTCCAATGTCTTTCGTATTGTTACTTGAAAACTTTTCATTCAAATAAGCAGCGATGCTTTTCCTACTTGTTTCTAACGGAAATACGATTTTAAGGTATACAAAACTTATTGTTATACTTTGTTAGATTTTTCGATACATCTGTTTGGTCCTATAATTTGTTTAGCATAAATAATATTACACCTAATGTAGTATTAGTTTTAATAAATGATACTACTTCTATGAAACGTCTTCTAGTAATCTTTCTCCCTTATAATTCTACATTCGACGAATTTTCACGTCATCTTTATTATTCCAAAGTAATTCATGTCTTAAAGTACGTAAATATTTTCATTCTAAAATACGCATACAGACTTTTACGACTATATATGCGAGCCTTTCATAGTATTCCTGCACTTTACGTTAACTTATCACCCTGCAAAAAGGGTTAATCGCCGTTCTTCTTTCTATCAACCGTCGATCACTCGAGGATCCTCCAATTGATCTTCTAATCATTTCGATCGATGCGTAAGTTCATCGTAGCACAAAAGAAAAGATAAGAAAAGCTACAGCATCGAAACGTTAGTTTCAATGCTCAACATCTTCCACCCGCCCCTTTTTTTCTCTCATCGAAGCAGCGAAGCTTCCAAGAAGAAATCATTCCATCTAATGGACGAACGGAGGGGAGAAGGAGAATAAGACAGTGGAAAGCAGACGCGGCAGCGCCAAAACTTTTTTCCAACCGTAGGAGAATCTCTTGGATCACGCGCTCGGCGAGAATCCGGTGTCGACTTTTCGCGAAATGCTGCGAACGCCGCCACGCCAGTGCCATAAGTTTCGAGATTTGAGAGATACCGGACGGGCTCCGGTAAATCACCGGCGATCATTCACGAGATCCCGCGGGATAAGAAGCGTGCAACGTATTCCCTCTGCCAACTTCTTTTGTTCCTCCCCTCTTTCATCCCTTTCCTTCTCTTCGCCCTTCTTTTTTTTTCCCCCCCGTGTCCACGCGAGGTTTCTGCAGCTTCTTTCACTCGGAACGGCGCGTAGCCATATCCGGGAGAATTCCATTAAAAGAAAGGAAAAATAAACGATACGCGCGCTCGAGCATTCCTCGTTGGATTAGTAGCCGCGCGTTTTCCGCTTTGGCGATCGGTCACCCAACGTGCCTAATCGATTTTCAGTCGATCGAAGCTACGCTTAATCGATATCTCGTGGGTTTACTCCTTTCAAGACACTTGTTTATTCTTTTCTATCGGAACCATGCGATTCAACCCATTCGAGGAGCAAATTTTCGGCTAGTAAGAATCATATCTTGTATTGGGCGCATATGTTCGAACAAATACCTCGTACGTAATTTAAGTTACGTTTACTCTCTGATGCACAATTGTATATAGAATGCCTCGCTTTGTTTTCATACCCAACTTGTTGTATATTTTCAGTTGGTACATTTAACGTACGACAAAATGTTCATAAATAAAAGAAACGTTGAACAGTGTTGTGCTTCAAACTGGAACGATTTTTAGGTGGAATAAATTTTAAAATAGTTGAAGAGCGGTAGAAATCGATACATTTAACCGAGTGTTTTTAGCAAGCTTCAAGCTGTACATTTCCGTACGCTATACCTTCATTTAATATTACTTTTAATTAATTCACTACCATAACACTTTCAGCTACGTGCAATCAGTCGACATGATACAAAATTTGCGTGGGTTAACCTCTTGCTTTACAATTCGTTAACTACTATACTTGCGTAAGTTGTAATCAACTGATCACAGTTCTCATAATTATTGGAAATATCAATATATTCTGCGTAACTTGCGTTTAGCTATTCTTAATCTTCCGAAGAGAAATTAAAGCTAGAATAAAAGGTTTTGGTTTACAAAATTGGACAGTTCTTACTTTGTTTACTTTATACATTACTTTGCTATTAAATGAACAGTGACGGTACGTGGGTCATTTACCTTATAATAGACCGCTATTTGTTTCTAAATTGTGGCACGATTCGGGGATTCGAGGTCACGAGAGTTTCCCCCAAACGCAGCGGCAGCAAGTTTCTCCGATTCCAACAATAAGACAACGGAAAAGATCTTATATCAAGCTTGTGAAACGAGGAATCGTGAAGTTAAACACGGCCGCGCGAACGCGCTATTCGAGCCATTCATCACGGCATCAATCTACCCTAAGAATCTTCCATCTTCTAACCTTATCTCGAACGCACAATAAGACTAAAGTCAAAGTCGCAATCGCAGCGAACAAACGCGCCAACGGCTTCTGCTTTTAAGACGCGCGAGATCTCCTCTACGAGCTCGCCCCCAAGTGTGCCGGCGCAAATAATCAAAGCTTGATGAATATCCCGGCAAAGTAACGAGTTTTCCCGTAGCACGTCAACCAGGACACGCAATCCCGGAAGCGAAACCGTCGACGGATTCTCGAAAGGGGAGTCTGACGGTTCTTGCGTTTTTTAACCCTTTGCGATCCGTTGGCGCTGCTACGGAGACACGCGTAAATTTTCTCAGAAAATCCACATTTAAACTATTTAGTTATTTTCATCGGTACCATTTTCGTTTCTTTCGAAACGAAACAAATTAAAGGCAACTTCTCTTCGTTTCGAGATATTCGATACTTTACCATTCCCACGAGAGTCATAAAAATGCGTTAAAATTATTGCTTTGGAACGCAAAAGGGTTAATTCCTTAAATCAAAGGTTTAATCCTGCTACTATATTCGAAGTTTTGCGTGACGAATTATACGCTGATTTTTTTTAAAAATGTTCCATTAATTTGGGAAGTGTTTCAGTATGAAATCGAGGCTAAGAGTTGTACGTGTTATTAATCCCCTGTCTTACAATTCGTTGACTACTTTAACTACGTATGTTAATATCGGTAGATCACAGTTTTTATATTCTTTCAATATATCACGATATTCCACGTGATTTGTATTTAGAAAATCTTTCGTCTTCCGAAGTGAAACTAGAGCTAAAATAAAAACAGCAACGTCTCGCGAATAAAGCTTACCTTTAATGAATATAATTATAATTTATATTATACTTATACCTATAATTTATATTTATACCTATAATTTATACCACGAGTGTAACTCGTTATTGTAAACGAAGAGGTTAACAAGATTCCTGTATATCTCCCAAAATTAAGAAACTTTTTAAATAAGAGGAAACACGACGGGTCCAAAGATAGTAGCAAAATTAATCTGGGTTTAATACTAGATTCACCCTCAATTTGACGGATGTAAGATCTCATTCTTACAGATACAGAGATGATAAATATTATTTTTCAGTAGCTTATGTTGACTTTAATTAATAGAATGGTAGAAACCGACAAAAGTTAAGAAACAAAGTAGTCGCTTGCGAATTTTTACGTATCCCTTCGCTTCTAAGATTCACAGTTAAGAATTTACAGTAGCACAAAAATATAGTATTACATACATCAATAAGTAATAAGTTCGTCTACTTTTAATTCGAATCCACGTATCAAAAAAAGAACGACGACGTAAAGCTTCGCAAATACGTACGATGTTTCTCAACTTTTGTCACGAATTTTATTCTAATTGACCCTCGCCCCCCTCCATATTCTAATTTCGAATACTTATATGTATATACAGTATATCTCCTTATCCGGAAACCTGTCAAATTATACAAAGAATGCCCGCGAACCTATTGTTAACGAAGTGTTCGATTTTAATCCGTGGAAAATTGCGTTCCTCGAATTTTGCCTGAATTAAGCCTGGCTGCGCTCTCGCAGTCGACTTTCTACCCTTTCTCCTCGCCTGCGACCTAGATTCCTCTCCTCTCCTCCCGACAACGAGGAACAGGAAGAAGTTTCGAGTCATTTTTCAAGAGAAATCGCCTGGCAATGACGGGAGAGTTGCGAACGATTGGAAAAATAATTGATTAAGAGATGCGAGGGTGCGAATGGGGAACACATCGGGCTACCTTCGTTAGTCTTCTTCGCACACCCTGCTTTCTTTTCCCTTTCCTACCGTGGTACAGTTGCCTCATGGACTCGCTTACGAGTCGCGAAAGTTTCATCACCCTGAGACTTCGATAGAAACTAGAGGAAACTTTTAGAAGGAGACTCTTGGCTCGCTGATCCTATGATGAATTAATATTGGAAGGATCACAGCTAGAGCACGATTGCGAATGTAATTCTTGTAAATGTTCTTGGTACAAGTTTCTCTGGCATTCTTGGACATTTTTCAAGCACAACATTCGCGTGGCGTTTCCTTAAAGATTAATTCGTGTATCCTTCTTGTAAATACTGTTTTATATATATATAGATTCATATGTGTGTGTTCATATATATATTCATATGCTCATATGTACGTTCATATATATGTTCATATATATGTTCATACATATGTTCATATATGCATATGTTCATATATGCATATATTCACATATATGTCCATATATGCATATTTTCACATATATGTTCATATATGCATATGTTCATATATGCATGTGTTCACATATATATTCATATATGCATATTTTCACATATATGTTCATATATGCATGTGTTCACGTATATGTTCATATATATGTTCATATATGCATATGTTCATATGTGTTCATATATGTATTCAATGACAATTTACAGCATAGCCAATGAATTCATATATGCCTCCTATAAAAACAATGTACAAAATTGTGTTTTATACACAGGTTTCAATAAGGGTTTACATATGTTCATATATGTATTCAATGACAATTCTCAGCATAGCCAATGAATTCATATGTGCGTCCTATAAAAACAATGTATAAGATTGTGTTTTATACACAGGTTTCAATAAGGGTTCATATATGTTCATATATTGTATTCAATGATAATTCACAGCATAGCCAATGAATTCATATATGCCTCCTATAAAGACAATTTACAAAATTGTGTTTTATACACAGGTTTCATATATGTTCATAAATTGTATTCAATGACAATTCTCAGCATAGCCAATGAATCCATATATGCTTTCTATGAAGACAATTTACAAGATTGTGTTTAATACACATGTTTCAATAAGTGTTCACATATGTCCATATATGCATTCAATGACAATTATCAGCGTAGCCAATAAATTCATATATGCCTCCTTTAAAAACAATGTACAAGGTTGTGTTTTATACACAGGTTTCAATAAGGGTTCATATATGTTTATATATTGTATTCAATGACAATTTACAGCATAGCCAATGAATTCATATCTGCTTCCTATAAAAACAATGTACAAGATTGTGTTTTATACACAGCTTTCAATAAGGGTTCATATATGTTCATATATTGTATTCAATGATAATTCACAGCATAGCCAATGAATTCATATATGCCTCCTATAAAAACAATGTACAAGATTGTGTTTTATACACAGGTTTCAATAAGGGTTTACATATGTTCATATATGTATTCAATGACAATTATCAACGTAGCCAATGAATTCATATATGCTTCCTATAAAGACAATTTACAAGATTGTGTTTTATACACAGGTTTCATATATGTTCATATATTGTATTCAATGACAATTCTCAGCATAACCAATGAATCCATATATGCTTTCTATGAAGACAATTTACAAGATTGTGTTTTACACACAGGTTTCAATAAGGGTTCACATATGTTCATATATTGTATTCAATGACAATTATCAGCATAGCCAATGAGTTCATATATGCTTCCTATAAAGACAATATACAATTTTGTACCTTATACAACAATTTTAATAAGAATCCACATATATATATATATATATATATATATATACATGCATCCCATATATCAATTTAAAAATGAATCTCGGTTAGACCACCTCTTGCCTTTTTTAAACCTTGCCTAAATTAACCCTTTCTCTATTAAGGACCTACATACACCCCCTCAAACCTTGAATAGGCATTCACTAAAAACATATCCATTCCAATACCTGTAAACCAATTTCTAAACTCCAGCTTCTGAAACCTAAATATGATCCAACCCTTCGTTTAACCCTTTGCCCTACAAATAACGACTTACACTCGTTCTACGAATTATGACACAAGTTAAAGAAAAATGCCCATTACTAAGGATAAAATTTAGTTCGATCGCTAATTTTAATTTTGTATTATAAGATTCGATGTTATTAAAGAAAAATTGTGTTTACAATCTTCAAACGATTTGCATGTGACATGATGCAAAAATAGTAGTCAACTAATTATATATTATATACTATATATACTATAGGCTACTATACTATTATAGGCTACTATACTATTTATATATTACTATAGGCTACTATACTATCATAGGCTATATACCTGCCTAACCAGGTAATAAAATAATAGTAGGGCAAGGGGTTAATTTACCAAAGTCTCGTTCCGTCAACTTTAGTACTAAACTATCCCCAGCATTATTTCTGCTCGCCCAACTTCTCCAAAACGCGGTAGCCCAATTTCGCCATTCCCGAATGAAGACGGAAACTCAACTATTGGCTCACCTTTCCTCTTGCGTTCATCCCTCTCACCGCGTGCACTGTCCGTGCGCGAAAAGAAGGCAGACGAGTCTTACTATCACCATTACTACTGTCTTCCCTATCACCCTATCGCCATCTTCGTTATTAAACCACTGTTAATCTTTAACGTCTTCGGTTAACCCCTTGTCCTACAAATTTCTTATTATTTCACTTATGTAAGCTATCATTATCAGATTACAATTCTCACATTTGTTCAAACTATTAAAATGTTCTGCATAATTTATATTAAGTGATTCTTAATCTTCTGAAGAGAAAGTAAGGCTAAAATAAATGGAACATCCTATCGCAAGCAGAACTTATCGCAAATAAGTCTATCTATAATTCGCGCCACGATTGTGACTCATTATTGTAAGCCAATGTGTTAATAGCGAACACGGCATGTGTAGGGAGGCTAGTAGATTGCGCGTAGAACGGGAACGCAAATACTTGCGTGGCTTCTTTGTCGCGGGCGAATAGTACGCAACGCGCAACGCTCCGCTGCTACTTTCCTTTCCGGCGTTTATCAGCCGCGTCACGGGTGTCTGATTGAGGCGTCGAAAGTGGCCGTCGTAAAAAGGCCGCTGCGTTCTCGGTAAACGCGAGCGGGCGGTCGGCGTGGCCGTGCGTATATTGCGCCTCCGTATATAACCGTGGGTCATTAAGTAGAAATTTGCTCTCGAGTGACAACGGAGGCGTGACATCTCCAGCGCGTTGGAAAAAGGTTGCGGCGGAGCCCATTATGGGAGGCAAGCTGGCGGATACGCTACTCCATATGTCGCTACCAATATCGGCCGGTCATCGATCATTTCGAGCTTCTTCTCCGAGTGCCACCCGCCCGAACGCCGATTTGGGACGCCCTGTAGACGCGACCATGCATGTCCGCTTCTTCTTTTTTTTCCCTCGGCCTCCTGCTGTTCCTCCTTTTTTCCCCTGTTTTTGTTTTATCCGCCCCGCGACGCGACGACGCGAGTTTCGAAGAGAAAGGCGAGAGAAAAAGGGGACGCGTGGAGAATTTGATAAGTTTCGAAAAGTTGGCCCGCTGCGAACGGATCGTTGGATCGTGCAGGCGTTTCGAATCGAAGCTTCGCGAAATTAACCGTGCCAGAGTGTTGGCAATTTCCGGCGATCGGGCGATATCCTAGTTTTCGTTCGAAAACGTTTTGTCGAGTTACAAGCGCGATGTTTTACATTCCGGTCGTAAAGAAGGAGCAGCTGATTAAAGAAAATTAAAGAAGAAGCAGCTGATTAAGGAAAATTAAAGAATAAGCAGCTGATTAAGGGAAATTAAAGAAATGCTTTTATTAAGCGTAGAGAAGGCTGGTAGATTGTAATTATAATATCACACTGTTTGTATAAAATAAAATAACAGAAAGTTTACGATTATATAATAATCTTCTTATCTCTCTTGTTCACTTTCTCGTTCTCATCTTCACTCACACTTTCTCTGTGTTTATGTTGATTCCGCTCTCTTACGATATCAGTTTCATACTGTCGTCGAGGTTCTCCGGGATTAAGGAAATAGCTGAATAGGTGAACTCTTCTTCTTCACAAAAAATGCATTATTTATTTAAATAATAGTGGAGAAATTACAGTTTCGCGCACTAGTAGTCTAAGAACAGAACTGATCCTTGCCCTCTTTTAGGTCCCGCGTATTTAAGGGACGTTTGCCTATTTCGGACGCATAATGTGGTGGGGACTCAGCCTGGTTGACGCCTAGATCCTGACGAAGGAATTTGGGAATGGAAAGATTTCCGTGTAAAATCCTTTTCCGAGGATCTTACCGAAAAATGGTAAACGTTTCCTAATGCACCAAAATGGGGTGTGAAGCTGTAGAGGGGGGGTAGGATAGGAAAAAGGAAGGGTGTTGCGTTTCGTCTTGGGCCTGCTAGTGGACTCCATCAGTAAGGCTACCTAGCAGGCCCTGCCTTAGACGTTGGGATATTGGAAGGAACGTTAAAGGCGGTATATATATGGACGAGGTAGTTGGAGCGAGTGCTTTCGAGAAAGTCCTATTTCGTATGTCCCTCTAGTGGTAGGCGCAGGAGAGCCGCCACAGGGGTATCAGATAATAGTGGCATCAGGATGACGGGAAAGAGCAGTTCTAGGCTCCGTACAGTCGTGGGAATGCAACAATACTGCTTCGTCACACCACTCTCATTCGCACCTGCCCATAACTATCATAGAACGCGAACGAAATATAATATTGTCCTCTCGCGCGTTCACATCGTACCATCAATCACGCCGTCGCTCTACCGCGCACGCATTCACGCTCCAACATTTATAAAACGAAATCCGCAGCACGTGGACCGGGAACGTACTAAATACTTGCGTTCCTTTTTTGTCGCGGGCGAACAGTAGGTACATTTACGCGCTTGCAAGAAATCCAAATCCACGAATGGCAAATGAAATATATTTCGAGGCCTGCGTTAAAACTTGTGGAGCTATGGAGAGGGGATAGGATAGGAAAAGGAAGGGTGTTGCGTTTCGTCCTGGGCCTGCTAGTGAACTCATCATCAGTGCGGCTACCTAGCAGGCCCTGCCTTAGACGTTGGGATATTCGAAGAAAGGTTAAAGGCAGTAGATGTATATATGGACGAGGTAGTTGGAGCGAGTGCTTTCGAGAAAGTCCTATTTCGTATGTCCCTGTAGTAATAGTTGCAGGAGAGCAGTCGCAAACTCATAGCAGCGGCTATTCTCCATAACCCTTTCCGCGAGACAAACGCGATCCCATCTACGCGTTTCGTGCCGCTACGTTCGCGCGGAGAAAGCTCGCGCGTAATTTCGCCGCGGCGTTGATAAATAGACCGGGGCTGGCTTCATCGGAACGGTGTCGAACACGGTAACAGGCTATCGCGCCGGCTCTTTCCGAGCGACGTCGAACGAAGAAGGAGAAGCACGCTTACCCGTTGTACGGGCTGATCGTGTTTACTCTGCAGCCGACGACGACGGTATATATCGAAGGTCTCTCCGCGGCTGGAATGCTGATCGTTGTGTTCCCCGAGTCGTCTACCTGGCCTGCGTTACGTTCAGGCACGCACGCCTGATTTATGCGTTGTCGCGGCAAATTTATGGGTTCGCGGGCGAGCCGAGTTATGAGAAGGGGGCATCGCCGGCGACGTCCGGGTACCCAGGAAGCGGGCGGAGGCGCTAGGAAAAGTCGAAAAGTCATCGGTTCGAAGGCGCGCACGTAGAGGGAGGAGGTTAGGTCACGATGCTTAGTATGCGCTGCCATGCGCCCGACATTTCCATTAACTCCATGCTTCACTTGGCTTGCGTGTATCGCCGGAGACACGTATAAAGGATGCTCGTAAACGTCGCCTTCTTCTTTTCGCAGCCCGCTCGCATGCTTCGCCACATTATCGCGTTACGTGGCCGTTAAAGTAACGAGTTGGACAAACTTAACGTCGTTCTGCTTATCCTTCTTTTCGACGTGCGCAAAGGCGTGCTTTACGAGTGAGGTGGATTTAAGTTTTTCGTGGTCCAGGGTGACGTATTTTTGACACACCTCGAATTAGACGCTCAGGTTGGTTACAGTGATGCGGCATTTGGAAGTGTTTACTGTTTGGAAGCTGTGGATTTTGCGCGCTGGAACTTCCAAGAGTTTGGGTTAGGTTTCGGTTAGGTTTTTTAGGATGTAGCATTTCCAAGCATTTGAATTTCTAATGTTTGGATTTCGATACGTTTGAATTTCCATGCCTTTGGGTTTTTAATGCGTTTGGATTTCCAAGCGTCTGAGTTTCCATACGTTTGCATTTCCATCCCTTCGAATTTCAAGCCTTTGGAGTTCCAACCCTTCGAATTTCTAGCTCTTCCAATTTCCAACCCTTCGAATTTCCACCTCTTCGAATTTCAAACCTTTGGATTTCCAAGTCTTCGAATTTCTAAGCCTTTGGATTTCCAACCGTTCGAATTTCAAGCCTTTGGATTTCCAAGCCTTCGAATTTCCACCTCTTCGAATTTCATACCTTTGGATTTCCAAGTCTTCGAATTTCTAAGCCTTTGAATTTCCAACCGATCGAATTTCAAGCCTTTGGATTTCAAGCCTTTGGATTTCCAAGCCTTTGGATTTCCAACGCTTAGAATTTCAAGCCTTTGGATTTCCAACCGTTCGAATTTCAAGCCTTTGGATTTCCAAGCCTTCGGATTTCTAAGACTTCGAATTTCAAGCCTTTGGATTTCCATGCCTTCAAATTTCCACCTCTTCGAATTTCTAAGCCTTTGGATTTTCAAGCCTTCGAATTTCAAGCCTTTGGATTTCCAAACCTTCCAATTTCAACCCTTCGAATTTCCAACCCTTCGAATTTCAACCCTTCAAATTTCCAACCCTTCGAATTTCAAGCCTTTGGATTTCCAACCCGTCAAATTTCCAACCCTTCGAATTTCCAACCCTTTGAATTTGAAGCCTTTGGATTTCCATGCCTTCGAATTTAAAGCGTTTGCATTTCCAACCCGTCGAATTTCCACCTCTTCGAATTTCCAACCCTTCGAATTTGAAGCCTTTGCATTTCCATGCCTTCGAATTTCCAACCCTTCGAATTTCCATCCCTTCGAATTTCAAGCCCCTAAAATAATAAAAATGTCCATCGACTTGGAGCAGCTAGAAAAAATAAATGCTACGCTTTCAGTGGCACGCGTCTGATGTTAACAGTAAATCCTTAGTTCGTTTGAGGTATCGCGAGGATAAAATGTAGGTGGTTAAAACGTTGCCGATTGGACTCGTTTAGCGGGCAACGAAATTGTGCAATGATTGGATACGCGGAGCGTGTGGTTGTTAATGGGTCGTGTAGATGTTACCCAAGCTTGCAGGTAAAAGCTTAGGTAGACAGTTTAAGTGCAGATAAACAGAGTTTAATGCTGCGGAGCACTCGTGTAATTTCGTGTTGAGGTTCGGCAAATAAGGCGAAACTTGTAGCTAAACTCTATTATTGTTTCCAATTAGAGGAATGCTAAGTTTCATCTTTCAATCTTTGTCGATCGATCAATCGACCACGAAGTTTCTTCAACCGGTGTAATGTCTTTGAAACGTCTGCTTCCAAGTTTCATTTATATTCGCAAAGTTATTAACGTATTAATATATATGTTATTAGGGTAAATGTACCACGTACTGCCACTTAATGGCTATCGTGTAACTTTATTTAACTATTTTAGAACGTCGTTAACTATTTTACAACGTCGTTAACTATTTTAGAGCGTCTTTAAGGTTAAGATCGTTCCTGTTTGCAGCATAATATTGTTCAACCGCTCTTTTATTTATAAACATTTCTTTTATATGTTCAATATAATAAATTCATTACCATGTAACTGAAAATGAACAACAAAGTCCAATGTCTTCCGTACTGTCACTCGAAAGCTTTTCATTTAAATAGAAACATGTTTTCCAAATAGTAACACGTCAGTTTATGTAACTGATATAATATGTATAGTAAAAGCACCGCTTTACTGAATTATGACACGTCCAACACTTTATAATTATATTGGTCACGTTTCAATGTTCAACAGCCCATTTACCTCCCAATATTTATTTATAAATATTAAGTGTACACGAATATAAAATGTCTACGCGTTGTTACGTAAACCCCCGTCCAAATTTAGTATGAAAATATGTTTGCTTACGATTCTTTATACAATTACTTCGCTATTAAATAAAACAAATTCAAGTGGCAGTTACAGAAACAGTGACAGTACGTGGCTCATTTACGCTACAAAATATATAGCAAGCGTTTCGCCTAACTGAATTATGACGCGTTCCATACTTTATAATTACATTTTCTCACGTTTCAATGTTTAACAGCACATTTACCTCCTGTGGCGGCTCTCCTGCACCTACCACTAGAGGGACATACGAAATAGGACTTTCTCGAAAGTACTCGATCCAACTACCTCGTCCATATATATACCGCCTTTAACCTTCCTTCCAATATCCCAAGTCTAAGGCAGGGCCTGCTAGGTAGCCTTACTGATGAGTCCACTAGCAGGCCCAGGACGAAACGCAACACCCTTCCTTTTCCTATCCTATCCCCTCTCTACAGCTCCACACCTCCTAACATTTATTTACAAATATTAAGTGTACAAGAATATACAATGTCTATATGCTTTTCTTTTCGTTCACTTACAATTCTGCATACAATTACTTTGCTATTAACTAAAAAAGGAATTCAAGCGGCAGTTACAGGGGAACAGTGACAGTAGTCACGTATCCTATTCGTCAGCCGGAGCAAAACTCGCGCGACGAACAAGCGCGCGTCTTGTATAGAGATTTGAGATAGGTACGGCGTGAAATCAGCTACGCGTACGGCGAACATCCGTAAAGAATGTGAAATGCACGGGCATCGGATGAAGTCGTAAAGCAGAACGAGGGTAAAAGTTGTCGGAAGCCGAAGCGAGATGGAAGAGAGAGAGAGAGGACGAATACGTAACGCGTAGGATCGTCGCGCGCCCACCCTTGCCTCGTCGTAGGTGTGGAAACGACCCGAAGTCGTTTCCCCGTGTGCACACCGGAGCGACCCTGTATTATACAGCAGCTCGCCCATTTCGCGTACTTACACACGGAAACGTGTTAAGGGTTGGCATGCGTGTGAAAATTCATGACGCTCGGAAGAAAGTTCGAGGGGGCCGAGTAAATGGAAAAAATCCATTACACGGTTTTATTTAGCCGCCACTTTTTAATTATATTTGCACGCGTTGTCGCGCCGCGTTCCCGTGGGAGACCCATTTCCAGTCGATGAATTTACTTCCCTAATCGGGAATTTAGATTTAGTTTTCGTTCCGATTACCGATCGGCATCGCTAAATTTAACATTGGGTGGATGAAAATACGTCGGTGGTAGTTTTGGGGAGGATGAAAATATGCGCGGGTAGAATGATAGTGTTTACATTTCTTGGACGACACAATGAAAGTTTATTTAATATTGAAGACTAAATATTATGGTTTTGTGGCGGCTCTCCTGCTCGTACCTCTAGAGGGACATACAAAATAGGACTTTCTCGAAAGCACTCGCTCCAATTACCTCGTCCATATATGTATATACTGCCTTTAATCTTCCTTCGAATATCCCAACGTCTAAGGCAGGGCCTGCTAGGTAGCCGCACTGATGATGAGTACACTAGCAGGCCCAGGACGAAACGCAACACACCCTTCCTTTTTCCATTCTTCTCCCTCTCCTCAGCTCCACAGTTTAACCCTTTGTGGACGGAACAAAATGATATTTAACGAATTTTCGTTGAATTATTAACCTTTTAATGAAGGGATTTAACAAATTTTTGCCCAATTATTAACAACAGCGTCTACTAATGATATTAGGTTGAATTTCTTGCTTTAAAAGCTGACACATGTGCAAAAAATCAAAGAACTTGGGCGTCTATTTGCGACGCTCGTCCGCAAAGGGTTAAACAAATGAAATGTAGGTATAACACATTTGGTGTGACTGTCTCCATCTCGCTAACTCAGTTCTCTCTCTCTCTCTCTCTCTCTCTTTCTCTCTCTTTCTCTCTTTTTCTCTGTAAACTCGCTCTCTCACTCAATGTACTCGCTCTTCTGTGTCTCCATAAAGACTGACTTCTTTTCAAACGGACATTCATCACAATAACATACGCAATAGATAGAACTCTTACGAGTATCATTTTTACCGTAGACTACATAGTTCCGGGCAAAACATTCGTACTCATTTAACATTATTCATACGCATACATATAAAACCAACGCTCACAATATGTTCGTGGTATTCGAAACCATCGAACATCGTTTTCTTCTTCTTGTATTTATTTATTTATTCGTTTGTATACTAACAAATGGGCCTTGAAAGTGTTACTTGGAGTACATAGAGTTGAAAACGAAGAATTACGATAACGGTTCGACAGCGATGCTACGAAGAATAAGAAATAAAAGAATGCAACGTAAGATTATAAATTGTTAAGTAGTCTGGTTGTGAAGCGTTTAATATTTGCTGTATTGTACGAGTGAAAAAGACAAAAATAGAGTTTCGGGTTTAAATGGAACGTTTCGAATGCCAAATAACGTGCGTTGTTTAGCGGTTCTCAAAAAATGAGAACAAAAAAAGCAAGATAGGAAATTTCACCGTAAAAGGACAAACGTAGTACGCGTAATATTTCGATCTCCGTAAAACGGTCCCATTCGGTATGCGCCGCGAATCAAACCGACAAATTGTACGTTTCATCGTGCGAACGCCGTTAAAACGACAGGCGTTTGTCTCCTTATTGAATGACAATGCCGCTCGTATAATATATATATTCGTAGGGAGAATTATATCGTCGCGCAACAACGTTATCCATTAGCATTGCATTCAGCTTTGCTCCAAAAAGCGTCGCGTTGATGTTCCGAAACATTCCTTGGGAACAATGCCGGGGCGTAACTCGGAGAAACAAGGAATATCCACGCGGACAGCGACGCAACGGGACGGGGATGATTTATCGCTGGTTTCGCCGACGGGAAATGTAAAATAGGCGTCCGCTGCATCGGGATTATGATCTTTCCCGGAGATCAAATATTTTCGTAATTAGCCCTTCCCCCGATCCCATCAACCCCCCCATTCCGTCCCTCTGCCCCTCCTCTACGCTAGCGTTGCAATTGATTTAATAAAGAGTCACATCGCGTCCGTTTCTGCGAACGCGCGCAAATTGGACGAATGGTTATTGGTGCCCTCCGGTTTCGAGCTGCCGTTTTCACGAATGCGATCGGATATTAATAAAATAACACCGACACGGTGATCCAGCGGCGTTCGGTGAAATTAATCGCGACCCTATCGTAACCCCTTTGTCGGCGAAAAGCCCGATTGTAAACCGCGCGGCCCGTTGTAAACTAATGAGAAAACTCGCGCGGGACTTTGCCTTCGTCGAGTTTTCATTTATCCACGAATTGGGATTTATATCGTCGCGTAAAAATGCCGGTAAAGATTCGGTAATGAAGAAGAAGCGCAATATTTATTTATTTATTTATTGTTGAAATACAACGACTCAACGCTATACGGGCCAACGTGGGCACGCGAGAAATCACGTCGTCATGGAAACGCGTTTGTTGCAGTCATTTGTTTCCTTCTACTTTCCTTGCAAAGCGCGACTGTGCCCGTTCAATTTCGTTTCTTTTCTGTACCTCGTCACGTGATTACCCATTGTAAAACCTTTCATTAAAATATATAGAAGTTTATTTCCGAAAAACCGATTATATTTCTTACATTTATTATTAACTAGCAGAAGGCCGCGAAGTGCAAGGAAATTCGGTACGCTAAAGAGTAGATCACAAGGCGAAGTGTTTTATAAGATTCTTTTGGGTAGCTTTCTTTTCCATTTGTAGACCGAAACTCGGGGAGACGGGGAAAATATAATCAATTCGTTTAACGTTGCTTTATTCGTTCGACGGGCGATAGACGCAGACAGACTTTCGTTGACCGGCGTACCATTTTATATTTTCCATATCCGAATGGTGGGGAAGAGTCTCGATGGAGAGAGCTAAGGGGTATGTTATCCCTTAGAATTTCCTCTTCCCCGTCAACGATCTCTTGGTCTTTCCCGTTACCTACCCGGAACACGGCAGCCAGCAATAAAAACCAAGGATCGCCTCGACTCTGAAATCTCATGCGAAAATAACGAAATTACAACTATCCCAAATCTTGGGTTCACGCGCTGACCAGCTGCAAAATTAACAAGTACTGGTTCCTTGGGCTTTATTGTTGCTACGGCAGGCTCTCACCTTCTAACACTCGCTACGCGACCATATAATTAAGCCTGCGGGTCTACACATTAGTGGATTTTTAAACGTCAACTTCGCGTCGTTCTGGTTTCCATCGACCAATTATAATTGCAACGCTCGCACGTTAAAGGATTCCTCTTGAGGGAAATCGGAGGATCGCGGGCTAAACGGTTCGCGGGAATAAACGCGGCGATGGATTCGCGCAACGGTCAATTCGAAAGGACTTCCGTGGTGTTGCCGTTCGAAGTGATTCCTCTTTTCCTTGTCCTCGGCTCCGCTCCCTGCCGCTTATGCATACATGTATGTATATTATGTGCCATGCATATATGCATGATTCGCGTACCGCATTGCATATACGGAAGCGTGCACGCGGCCACATAGCACGTGCGTATATCTCCGATCCCCGTGGACGACGGTGGCTTACAAATTGCCGAACTTCTTAGCGAAGCGAGCTCTACAGCAGGAAGGATGCGTCTGAGGGAGCCGAGTTCAAAGAGATATTTCGGGGACAGACGAGGCTGCGTTCGCGGCGCACGAACGGCGACGAGGAGAACCCGGGCGAAAACGAAGAGGCACTTGTTGGTGCGCCGATCGAACATCCTGCGAATCTTTGAAATGTGACGTGGGCGCTATATATTAATTGCTCCGATAAACGATAACAACAACGATATTTATTGTTCTCGACAACTAGCTGTACATAAATAAATAAGTAAGTAAACGAGGGATCAGGGCTGGGGACGAAAACGAAAGCAAATTGCCTAGAGAAAGATGCTCTGTTTCCTTTTGAAACGATGCGCAAGGTGCGAAAGAGGAAAAGCTGACCGAGCGGGCTATCAGTGGAGGGGAAGTATAATTTTCAATTTCGCGATGTTATCCGTTTATCGATCGAGGCGAACATGAATTTCAGATTGTAGCCGGCCACTCGGCTACGTCGCCGGCTTTATCATGCAAACGGCGTTTTCTCTGTTTAGGCGTCCGAACGAATAAAAACACGCGAAGGGGGGATTTATGAACCGGCGGCACGAGCTTTCTCGCCCGGTTCGCGAACGGGAAAACGGAGCAGTCGCCCGACACGTTATCGAGTCCACCGTAATTCGTCCGATAAATCCCTCCGGATCCTAATTTATGAAACGCCAGAGGAACGCTGAAAGTCGCGGCAATCTTTTTCAGAAAACCGCCTGCGACGGTCTCGTTGCAACTCTGCACGTGTTGCATTCTGCTTGCCATTCGCGTTTCCTTAACCATTTCGGTCGACGTACTTGTTTTTGGCTTCGCGTGGACGAAACGCGACGTTTAATTTATTCGAGCGGCATTATTAGATGGCGCGGTGTGTACGTTAAAATTGCCGAGCACGTTGCGATGCGAGATACGCGCGGGAAATTTAGAACTCGAGCGCATATTTTCAACGAGTATAGATCTATCATTATTTCGGTTGAAAGAGTTAACGCTAAGATTGCCATGACAGGCAAAATGACTGCTAAATTGTTGCCAATTTTCTATGCAAATTGTAATGCGTAAGCTTGCAACAGTGCATTGCTTAGAATATTATTATTGGATTGTAATTATAGGTAATAGGTGTACACATAGATTCATCTCGTAACGTGGACATAAATTATTGACCTCCTTTCCTTGAAACGTTATTTAAGTCCCAGAAATTTTACCAGAGAGCAACTCTTCAGCTACTAAAAACTCTAGAAGAAGATCATTCATATTTTAATACTAGAATTACCAACGATTAAGGTGTACTTATTGGTCCCAAAAGAATTAAAACGATAGATGATTGAAGAAATACATAACGCAATAGAAATAAATATTCATTCTTTTTGCAAAAAAATCCCGGCAAATTTGCAAAGAAGCATCGGTATACAGTTGGCCACAAAAACATCCGTCCATTTTAGGCTCTCGATAATTTTCACTTAACGTTACACGCCAATAGAGAAACGAGCAACTTAAAGTTGCTAAAAATTTAATACCACCTCTCCGTTTTAATAATGCGTCATTTTTATCGCTTCGCTGGTTCCAGCATTGAGTCCACCAAACGAGGAAATAATCGTGTGGCGATTAAAAGACGCGAAATAGCGCTTGCACGTTCGTTGCTTCGTCGATAGCGTTGTTAGAAGGCTAACTGGAAACGAAGATTCGTATCGCAAAGGCGCGGAAAGGCACAGCGAATGTTGCTGAATTGCCGAACGCGCGAATTAAAAAAGTCGAAGCTCGCCGGGATGGTAATCTTTTTTCGTTGTATTCGCCCGTCCCGGCGCGGCGCGGCGAGGCGGGAGGAATTTATTGCACGGGACATCCGGCAGTCTGCGGGGGACTCGGTTTTTACCACCGCTGAAGCGTGAACTTGACTTTGTCGAAGTTTCAGAGCCCGCGAGGGGGGGGGGGGGATAAGGGACGAAGTCGTAAATGCCTACTTGTGAATGAATCCGCGACTGGTCCGCATCTGGTCTTAACGAAAAAGAATTCGCCACCGGATGCTTGCCCCTTTTCTTTTTTTTTCTTTTCCCGTCTCGAAACTTCCAAGTGTCCCGGCCCGCGTTTTAAAAGTCGCTTCGCTCCGAGTATCTTCTTTCTTCAACCCTTTCGAAGCGCGGAGTAATTTCGAGAGACGGCCACCGATCTCCCGGATTTATTTCGCGCACGATAAACCGCGAATATCTTCTTGCCACGATCTCCGTTAATCGTGGAATTATGTTACGATTCTTCCACGTTATAATGCGCCATTTGTTTTGGTTCCTTTCTTGAGTTTTTTGATTGGTTGAATATTATATGTATTAATTATTAGGCTGCGGATTTTTATGCATTTTATGGGAAATTTAAATGCGATAGGAATTGCAGCATGCGGATAATATACGAGCACATAGAAAATACGTAAAGTGTAGTGGAAATTATTGTGGAAATATTTGCAGGGTGAAACAATCCCCTATTTAATTCGCATTTCTTCAATTTTAGTAATGAAATGAAAGTATTATAATCATGAAGCATAAGAATCATAAATAAACCATATTACTTTTTGAAGAATTAAATACTAATTATTGCAGTGCTATTTTTAATCAATTTTGTGGGAAATTTACCTGTGCAAAAAAGTACAGAGTGCACCTAATATGCAAAAATATCCAAAGAATATTCCAAGTGCAAATAATAATTCCAACATCATCAAGATGAAACAACCCCCTATTTAATTCCCATCTCTCCAATTTTACTTACAAAACACGAGTTTACATAAAAATCCGCAGTCCACGTATCGCGAACTACCCTCAAGTATTTACTAAACTGATCATTCGAAAAGTTCGCGCCGTATTTTGCACGAAATCGTAAAATCGCAACGCCGAAAATAGTCGCAATTCGGAAAGAAAGAAGTAATCACGATCTTGCGAAACGTTGCGAAACGTTCGCAGCGAGGAGATGAAAGGACGCGGCAAAGGTTAGATTTGCATTGCAAAAATTGTCTGGCGAGTGCAAATGGCCACTTTATTTAAATCAATCCTTCGTTAACTCCGGATGGCGTGTCGCGAGAAAGCAACGATCGTTCCGCGGATATTTGATTACTTTAAGTGGAAAGGATATCGATCCTTTCCGATACAAGCTTTGCAAAAGCCTCTTTGCGTCTATGCGTCCGGGGAAAAACCGGGAAGAAGAATAAAATCGATTCTAATTTCCATTCCGAATTGAGTCTTCGAGAATGGTAACGCGGTGGCGTCGCATGCTTCAAGAGCATACTTTCAACCGATATAATAACGTAAACCTGTTTCCCCATCCCCTTATTCGATCCGCCCTTAACTGCGACGCGAATAACAGCAACGGGGAAGAACGGGAACTGATAAGTGGAAGATCGTAGTTTCCATCGGGAACTCGGTCAGTTGCCAGGAAAATCGTTTCTATTTTCTGGCATCGATAACGAAAATAACGCCGAGAAGTTAGGGCTGATTGCGGGTAGGGGGTACGTGCATATGGAAGGGTGGAAACCGAGCTTAAATTTGGAAGATTCCACGAATTGTGCGCCATTCGAGCAAATACCTTCTCCCTGGGTTTCGTTCTCTTATAACCAGAATGCTCATTTTTCTTATGCATTTGTGAGACGCGCTTTGGTACGAACGTTTCTTTGCTTGCGATTCTTTATACGTTACCTTGCTATTAACACTAGGTTTACGGAACATCGTTCAGATTTCATACCTAAAATTATAGAAACTATAAATATTCTTTTTCACCACTTTATGTTAACTTTGTTATGAACTTTGGTATGAATATGCATTCCACGTGATTCTTTTCATACTCACGCTTCTACGTTCGAATATTTATATTTACGGTACACGTATTTTTCCGAAAGCTTCCCAAATTATGCGCGTAATATCCGTAAACCCAATGTTAAATGAATAAGTTCGAGTAGCAGTTATAAGAACAGTGACAGTACGCGGATCATTTACCCTAGTCCGCTTACGATCTCGCCACGATTCTCACCGCTGCAAGAGATTCGCAAAGGGATAGAAAACAGCGTCGCCGCGCGCAGAAACCTACGCAGATCTCGAAGGATTTCACGTGCGGCAACCGAATCGCTCTTCTCCTCGATCGCGTCGAATTTAGATCGGGGGTCACGACTCGATCCCGTCGCAAGAGCGATGAATGAGATTACGAGAGGCAAGATTTCCTCCAAGAGGTGCTCTCGAGGCTGGAACGAACCTAGACCGGATACACGAGGTCTCGGTAAGAGGGGTAACGTCACGTGGCGAACGTTTCGCTCGTCCGTCCGTGCATCTCGCCATGAATTTCGCTCGTAAAGCGATCCTCGCTCCTACGACTCTCCCTTCCTTTTACAACATTTTTTTTCGCACTTTCCCTTTCCCAAACCCCCCCTCTATATTCTAGTTTCGGCGGTTCGATTCTCCCCCTACGGCTCGTCTTCTCCGCGACTCTGGACACGTTCTTACCGTTCGACGCACACGGGGAACACAAAGCAACGCACGGATCCTCGCCAGGATCCACCCTTCGACCTCGCCTAGATTGAATCGGGGGTGCCGGAGGCTAGGAACGTGAATCGCATGTCTGATAAAATAGAGAGAGAGAGAGAGAGAAAAAAAAGAGAAAAGTAACGGGGAAAGCGGGCAACGCGTAAGCTTTGTCTCCTTTCTTTTTCGCGTCCCGGTGGACCCGAACGGTTCGCTTCCTTCCTGACCCGTGAACTTCGACTCACGCACTCTTTCGCGTTGCACGTTTTTTCGTCGCCCCCATTGCGATCCTTTTTTTTTTTTTTTTTCTTCTTCTTTTTCGGCTGGACACGTTCGAGCGAATGCGCGCGAAACAGGCCGTGCATGGTTCAAGGGAAACGTTTGGTATGAGGAGAGGTCTCTTTCCGCTTCGGGCGCGGATGCCGATAAGAATTTTAAGGAGTTATTAAATATTTCGCTGCGGCGCGTTAAAATTAACAACATCCTCGATGCACATTGCAATTGCAGTGGAGCTTGAAATATTTACTTACGTACTTCGTACAAAATAATCTCGTTAACGAAGAAAATGAAGTGTTTTTTATTTTATTTATCAACGGGGTTAAACCCTTTGGAGTAGAAAGGAAAAGGTCACTCTACTTTCGTAATAAATCGCTCGCGTATTACCGTACGATTAATGGTCTTTCCGTATCAACCCTTTATTATACTCGAAGCCTAATAATCTCCTCTTTGAGAAGCCTATAAACTTCTCACAATCTGCTTTATTTCCAACGAATCTTCTACCGTCATCTTCCGAAGTGATCGTAGGTATGGCGAATAAACAACGTCTGCTTGATCATTTATCGGAGTATTCCAATGGCGCTAGTTTTCCACCTTGGAAGATATTCGTGTATTAACGCAAAGTGTTGGTAAAAATTACCGTCATCGATGCGTCGAGAATGCTTTCCATTTATGTACCGCCGTAGCGAAATAATTCAATTCCAATCTCTCAATTGCACCCGCGAAAAATACCGATTCGCGTAAAAATCCGCGATCCATTTATCGCTTGAACGTTTCGCAAGCGGCAAAAAAAACGCGGAGCAATATTCTAATCGGCGAGACGGATTAGCCATTGGGTTCTTGGAATATTCAAAGAGGCGATTATTCGATCTTGTAAGAGGATTCACGGAATGGCCGATGAATCAGCGGTTCTCTAATAAATTACGAGGCGTTCGATGAGTCAGCCGCGTATTATGCACGCTTCAGTGGGCGAGTTATTTCTGAATGCATCGGATCAAGAGCTTCTTAAAAGTCTTCCTCGTGCGACGAGTCGTTTACGAGCGCAATCACGGTATCAACTGGAGCGTTTTCCACGAATTATACCGCGGCGAGCTTTATTTCAGTCCTCTGATCTCACGACGCTCTCGTCAGTCATTCTGATCGGACTTCGGAATATTTCTCGATAAACGCGCGCGCGCTTCCTGCAAAACGCAACGATTTAACCCTTTGCGGACGAGCGTCGACAAATAGTTGCCTAATCATTTTTTGGCTTTGCGAATCCATGTTGCCTATTAAAGCACAAAACTTAACGCAACGAATACTTAACGTAATAATAAACTTTTGAAATCGTTGGAAATGAAATAGTTTGGAATTGAAAAGCGTGAAAACTCAAAGTCGTGGAATTAAAAAACTAAAGTACTCTCGCAAGTGTTACTACTAACTCGTCCGCAAAGTGTTAACCTTCGCGTTTGCGCATCGCTGATAAATGAATCGTCCGGTATCGATCGTGGCTGGAAACGATCTACCGTTGCGTGACATTAAACCTTTGACTTCGGCTTCTTCGTGTGCGTCTCGTATTGACCGTGGAATTAAGCGCGGCAACGATTCCTCGGCAAACCGATACGAAGCTAATAAAGTACGCTTGAAACTCCTTTTACACGGTTTCCATTAACACGATTTACTTATCGTTACAAGATTACACCTTTCCGCGCATTAGTTGTAATTTGTATTGAACATTTGCATCGGAGAGGCGACTCTAACGATAAGTCAACGAAATGAATTAGTTTTTAAAGCTCTCGGATCGTATCGAATTTCCGAATGATGCGCTTATGTTTGCCGCAGTTTACAGACCAATTTATTTCACCAATAATTCGTAACCAATATTGTTATTATTATTAACGGGCAAAAGCTCAATAAGTACAAGAGAAAAATAATATACATTAGCGTATAGTATACTAAATCCTTAGTATACTAAAGGGTTCTTATACCCGTCGATTAACAATCAAATTAAATTCAGTAAATTAAGGAAATTAAGTAAATTAAGTAAATGAAGTAAATTAAGTAAATGAAGTAAATTTATTAATTGCTCACTTTCTCGTAACATTCTTCTAAATGATATTAAAAAGCCTAATCGAACGGGACGAATAATGTGTGGCGGCTCTCCTGCACCCACGACTAGAGGGACATACGAAATAGGCTTTCTCGAAAGTACTCGCTCCAACTACCTCGTCCATATATATACCGCCTTTAACTTTCCTTCCAATATCCCAAGTCTAAGGTAGGGCCTGCTAGGTAGCCTTACTGATGAGTCCACTACTAGCAGGCCCAGGACGAAACGCAACACCCTTCCTTTTTCCTATCCTATTCCCTCTCCACAGCTCTACAGTAAATTCATTACTACGTAATTGAAAATGTACAACAAAGTCCACGGTCCTTCGTACTGTCACTTGAAAGATTTTCATTTAAATAGAAACCCGTTTTAAATATATATTAACTGTTGAGATTATACCTGACTCGGACAATCTGATATAGGTAACTGAGTGATGGAAATAATATAAGTAGTGATTTCACTCACGTTATGGATTATACGCGTACATTTACTGTAATATTACCGGCATGGTTAGCTCAGCGTAACGTAGAAGAATTCCATTTTTGGACGCTTACATTCATTAATCTATGCGTATGCCTAATTGTAAGCTAGGTGTACGCACGCATTATAATGTGGCGGCTCTCCTGCACCTACCACTAGAGGGACATACGAAATAGGACTTTCTCGAAAGTACTCGCTCCAACTACCTCGTCCATATATATACCGCCTTTAACTTTCCTTCCAATATCCCAAGTCTAAGGCAGGGCCTGCTAGGTAGTCTTACTGATGAGTCCACTAGCAGGCCCAGGACGAAACGCAACACCCTTCCTTTTTCCTATTCTATCCCCTCTCTACAGCTCCACATATGTTTATTTATTTATTTATTTATTATTAATAACGGGCAAAAGCTCAAAAAAATATATATACAATGGCATTGATACAGACAAAGATGCAAACGTAGAACATATAAAGGAAAGAAAAAAAATTTGATATAGAGTTAATGAGGAAGTAGAAGATACAGTTGAGATTTAAAGCTATTGATATTGTTGGTGAAAAATTATTAACCCTTTGCACGCGACGTGCAACTCTAAGTTGTTAAAATGAACTAACTTTGGAAGCTCTGCAAAGGGTTAACTTTTTACGTATTTTTCGTTTACTTCATCGTAATTATTGGAGATATCACGTGTAGCGAGTAATGCTTACATACGATGGCTATAAAAAGTATTTGTGCGTATATATTAAAAGGGGAGTTGAATTTAGTTCATCGAAAAATTAAGTTTGCAACCAGCAATGACTTAATATTGATTGTCAAGAAAAAGTATAAAGTAGCACAACTAAATAGCAATGCATTTGAGATCGAATTGGTATTTGACTTTATTAGAAACAATTGTTGAATGTAACATTAATGCATTAACTAATAATATTAGAGTTGCTAATTTTCAATTGTTAATTCTTCGTAATTTGGTTCCACCGACTTCTTGCGAATTTTTATACATATTACGATTTATTATCGAGCAGTTGTTTACACTTTTCCATTGTAAAAAAATGTAACAAACGCCGGATGAAACGCAGACAACGTTAACAATGGAGACAAGAGCAAGACAAAATTAGCGGGAGAACTGAATTATTCCATGAAAGCGTGGCGCGAGTTCCAAGAAAATGCAAAGCTGAATTGTTCTCCTGACAATGCGAGAAAATTGACCAGTTAGCGACGATCACGTTTCCCACGAAACGATCTCGATTCGTTTCCCGAGAAGCTTGAAATCACGACTAATTCCTAAAACGCGTCTCTACAAATACATGACACGCATACTGATGAAAATTAAGAAACAAAGTAGTCGCTTACGAATTTTCTCTGAATCCTTTAGCTTCTAAAATTCACAGCTTCGAATTTGCAGTAGCGTAAAAATATAGTATTACATACATCGATAAATGATAAGTTCTTCTACTTTTATATTAAAATCCATGTATTTGAAAAGATAGAGACGACATAAAGCTTCGCAAAAAATACGTACCATGTTCTTTAACTTTTGTCAATAAGTGTATGTAGGCACGTACCATGATTTACGCAGTGCGCAATTGAATGTACCGGAAGCTGCTCTATTTATCCTTTAAACATTTCGCGAATGCAAAACTGTAGAGCAATTTTTCAATCTGACAATTAAGTACATTTTCCTCGAAACGATCTCAGAAACTTTAATATTATATTCAAATCTTTAACGAGGATCAAACTTGTTCTTCGAATTTATATAAATTTATTTGAAGGATCAATTAATATAAAATACTGAATCTATGTAAATTTTGAATCACTGCAATGATTAGTGACAATTTAGTGACAAAGCTTGCTGTGCTTTTCACGATCAAGTTTATATAACCTAATCTGAAGATTATAATTAAATTGGTATTAAATTTCTAAATGTTTTTTCTCTATGCTAAATGAATCGAAAATTCCTATAAGTTTCGTAGAAACAATTAAAGTTTCGCATACTTGTTCATCGTTTCACTATAAATTAGAAAGAAGGACAAACGTGAAAAGTAGGCAAGGAGAACAAGCAGAGTTAATAAAGGTTTATTCAAAATAAACTATAGAAACAGCTACCTTCACTTTTTTTCTTTCCTTTTCTGCTTTACCATTTTCTAATCTGTTTTTTTATTTCTATTATCTTCGTGTTCGTTCTCGTTTTCAATTTTTATATTTTTTTCACCTCTATTTTACTAACAAACATATGGCGTTTGACAGATATTCTCGTTCAACATCCTAATGGTACTTTTGGATAACCCTATATTAATACTAGATTTGCGGATACTAATTGTACAGTTTAATAGGTTTAATAGGATATCGCAGAGTTGAGAAAAAAAGGATATTAAATTAGCGTAACCATTCGCATCATTAATCAAGATCACCGTAAATTGCTTAAAAATAGTATTTATGATTCCTGTAACTTTTAACGTGAAATTCGAACCCAGTATTAAGATAAACCTAGTGAACCTAACGTTAAACAAAACCTATTAAACCCAGCATTAAGAGATCTATTAATATTCCAAAAACTGGTCACGAAGCAAATGTTTAACCCTTTGCCCTGTAATCACGAGTCACGTTCGTTCTATGAATTGCAGCTTATATTGAACAAAAACCAGATATTGGTTTGTTGGTTATAAAACCGGATATCGGTTATAAAACCAGAAATGAAATTATTATATTAATTTCAATTGAAATTTTAGCTTGGTCTTGCAAGGTTCGAGGTACTTAAACAAAAATTGCCAACAATATTTAACTAATTTGTAAGTTAAACGATATAAAAACGGTAATCAGCTAATATTAACATACGTAGGTAATAAAGTAATCGCAGTGCAAGTTGTTAAATCGCTAAATCTAATTCCCGAAACGCGTCTCTACGAATGCCTGGATTTACGCAGGGCGCAATTGGATGAACCGGAAGTCGACTAATCGCGATACAATATGGCATCGAGCGAAACGCGATTTCCCTCTTCCCTCCTCTCTATCTCTCTCTTTGCACGTACGCAAAACGACATCGGCGATTAATTTTATCTCGGTGGCGATGATAATTTCACGAGGAAGTTGATATCCGGTGTTGGGGACGGTGCTATGTGTGTCACTTGTGTGTTTCTGAATGAATGCACGTTCGCCGTGAATGGACGGGCAGCGAGCGGCGTTATTACGCTGCACGTGAATAGCTTGTTCCTCGAGCTTCCGTTCTCCGGCCGTCCAACGTCGTCTCTCTCTCTCTCTCTCTCGGCGCACGTGACACACGTTTGCGTTGTGTGATATCATCGACAACCGAAGAACAAGCTAGTACCAAGTGCTTACGCGGGTACGCAATTCCCCGCCGATTCGAATTACGCATCCGTCGTCGGATGCGAAAATAGACGAGGTATAGGGTAAATATACCCGCGTACTGCCACTTTAAGGTTCGCGCTTCTAGCAACTTTATTCGACTATTTTAGAACGTCGTCAACGTAAAGATCGTTCCAATTTGGAGCATAATATTGTTTAACGTATCTTACGTGAAGTGCTTACGGTTTTAATTTTACTTGATTCAAATAGACAATTGTACGCATTAATAATTGTGTGCCGATGATTACGAGAAGAGAAAGAGAAACGAAGAAGCTTCCATATTCTTGTAATATATAAGGGGTTATCCAAAATAGATTATAGTGTGGCGGCAACGGCAAGGCCATTTCTTACATTTTTCCTATTCTCTCCGAAACTTTCACTTTCACTTCCTGTCTTCAGTTTTCCTCACGGTCGCGCGAGCCTGGACAATGTCCACCAACATTTGGCGGCCAGGCCCGCGCGATCCTTAACCGACTAACTCCGAAATTTTACCCGCGCTTCTTCACTTTCCCTTTTATTACCTCCTTCCGCCTTCCTTAGCTTTTCCCGCGTTTTTCCAGCTTTTCTTTCCTTGTTCAATTCTAACGCTGTCCTTCTTTTCACCAACCTTTTTTAAGGACTTGCAAGTCCAGCCGCGAGAGAGTCTTGTTTCGACTTCCATGCTGCGTAGTTCTGTCAGTGCGTCTTGCCGTTGCCCCCACGTCGCATCAAGGAAAAAATAAAAACTTATAAAAAGTAAGAACGCTTCAACTTTACTATCACCGCGCACCCCTTCAATAGGAACATCTACCTTCACTTTTTTTCTTTCCCTTTTTGCTTTACCCTTTTCTAATCTGTTTTTCATTTCTATTATCTTTATTCGTTCTCGTTTTCAATTTTTATTTTTCTCACCTCTATTTTAATAACAAACATGACGTTTGACAGATATTCTCATTCCGTTGAGGGTTTCAGGATGTTTCCTAAAGGTAAATTTGGATAACCCTTTAAATCAATGTGTCGTTGTATAAATTCTTGACTTACGTCACTTTTATAATTACCCATACGACAATTGTCTGTACTTCTGGCGTTAATATTGCAAGCGCGTAATTTGTACTAAGTAACCCTTAATCGTGTAGCATTATTCCACTGCTAGAATGAGATTTAAGATTCACTCGATATCCAGCGTGATTTTACTCCATTCATCGCACGAATGATCTACGTTACGAAAATAAGGGGTTAAGAACCGCGTTGTTTACCGTAGCTTCGTTCCTCTCAGTTGTATCTTTGTTTTTTCGCGAAAGAGAAGAAAGCGTATCTTTCTTTTTTCGCGAAAGCGAAGAAAGCGTATCTTTCTTTTTTTTCGCGAAAGCGAAGAAAAAGTGTACGATTGTTTGTTCTTGCGGCGATTCTACGTTTCCATTGTGAGGAGGAAAGATTTTGTGATTGGTAATGGTAATTAATGAGATGCCTCGCGGATGGTATTCTTGCGGTTACGACGATCAATGCGCAGACAGAGAGCTAATGGAAGAATATTAATCATTTCGCAAGAGCGAGTTACCGTTGCTAAAAATACGATTGTTGCTCTGCCCGCGCGCACGGGGAGCCTAATAAAGACAGGCCGCGTAATGCGACTCGCGTTTTTGCGCAAACAACATTTGCGCGACCTTTCCGTAATTTCACGTCGCGTCGCCGCTTGCTTGCGACAGAAACACAACCGCTTGCAACCTTCAATTCGCGAACGTTGCGTAAACTGGCGCCGGCTGCAATAAAAACAGGCTAATGATTCGACGTAAGCCACCGAGTGACTTTCAGCAATTCGTCCTTAGCGTTCCTTCGTCGCGGTCGATTCATCGATACGAGTATACGATAAATGTATCACGCACCGCCACCTTAAAGCATTGTATATTCTTGGATTTCAGTCTTTCGCGGACGATATTCTTGCTGTTGCGACTAGTCCTGTTGGTATTATTGTATATTCGTTCGTATTATTGTATATTATTGTATATTTGTTTACACTTGATATTTGTAAGTAAGTATTAGGAGGCAAACGTGCCGTTTGCAAGCAATTTTTACTCAACAACCGCAAATTTTATAAACGAATGCTACGATTAGAGTTCAAATCATATTTACGCCTTCGCGAAGAATATCGAGAGAGGATCTTGTTAGAAATGTCGAAATCGGTAAGCGGTCGAGGTGGGCCATATGCGTTTTGTCAACGCGCTTTCCCCTCTCAAGGGTAGTTTTCTTCGGGCTATTCGTATCGTCGGTTGTAAACAACCCATGCTGGCGAAGGCGTCCTCAGAAATAACGAATTGTCGAAGGAGACGCACTCTTGTACGAGCTGTCGCAGCGAACAGTCAGTAGAGTAAATCGAGTTTTAAAACGCCCTATTGAGTATTTATTTAACCCCTCGGAAGTCATCCGATCTACCTTACAATCTATTCCGAAACGTGCCGAGAATTCATTCAACTAAGGTAAATGATCCACGTACCGTCATTGTTTTCATAACTGCCACTTGAATTCGTTTATTTGTATAGCAAAGTAAAGTAAAGTATAAACGATCGTAAGTAAAGAAATTTTGATACCAAATTTTGACTTCGGTTTACGTGACAACGCATAGACATCGTGTATTCAATTACAATTAATATTTGTAACGGAATATTACGAGGTAACTGTGCTGTTGAACATAGAAACGTGACTAATATAATTATAAAGTATGGAACGTTTGATAATTCAGTAAGGCGACGCTGTATATCTTATATAGTTTACTGTATATCTTATATTTGTTACACAGAACTGTCGTATTAATATATATGTAAAACGTGTTTCTATTTAAACGAAAAGCTTTCGAGTGACAGTACGAAGAACCGTGGATTTTGTCGTACTTCTTCAATTACGTAGCAATGAATTTATTATTGAATATATTGAACGTATGTATAAAAGATATCTTCGTAAATAATAGAGCGGTTAACTAACGTTGTGCTCGAAACTGGAACGATCTCTACGTAAACGACGTTCTAAAACGGTTAAACAATGTTAACACTAGGTTTACGCATGTTACGCGTATAATTCGACAGGCTTCTGGAAAAATACGTACACTGCATATAAATATTCGAACGTAGAAGCGTGAAGATAAAGAAAATCACGTGGAATACATATTCGTACCATTGTATTAATCAAAATTAACATAAAGTACTGTAAAATAATATTTATGGTCTCTATAATTTTAGGTATGAAATCTGAACGGCGTCAACTTGACGCGTTCCGTAAACCTAGTGTTAAAGTGACAGTACGTGGTACATTCACCTTATAGTAAGAATGAATGGTCTATCCCGTACCTCGTCAATGGCAAGCTATCGTAATGGAAAGGGTTAAAGAAGATGGCTTAGATATGGCCGGTTATCCGGCTAGTTAGCGTAGTATTACGGTTCGCGGGCCACATATGTATTCCGGCGCCGAATGCTGTAGATTCTTGGCCCGGGGCGTGTACGTAGTCGCATACAACGGCAGGTATACGTACGTACGGGCAACCTGTTGCGGGGCAATTTTTACCAAGGGTTCCGCCTCGTCTAGCGAAACTGACACCCGCCTGTAAATCACTCGCCTCGCCTCGCCTCGCCTCGCCGCGGACATGCATCTTCGGATCCGCCGTTGGTCCATTTGCGATGCAGACTTATGGAAAAATCTCTCGATCCCGATTCGCTCGCGGAGAATGCAACGCCCGGAGCGCCAGCGGCGGCTTATAAAATATGCATGAAGAATTCTTCGTCGTCGTAGTCGTCGTCGTCGAATTCGTTGTCCTGGCGGTGTGTCGTGGTTACGATTAATGCGCTTCGGGATTCGAGGCGAGTTTCGCGCGTCGCGACGACGCGTGCTGCTGATTTCGATTGACCGAGCCCAACGCTTGCCGGAAGTAGGATTACGCTGTAAGAGGATTCGGCTACGCCGTGCGCGTGTGCGATTGGCTACGCAGCCTGGATTGCAAGAGGCGAATCGTTGGAGATCGCTTGGGCGATCGTTGGATCGAGAAGATCGGTGTCGGATCGGAGAAGATCGTTAAGGGAACGCGAGATTGTCTTTTTTTGGTTGATTTGAGAACGCGAGGAAGATTTAGGCTACTTGCAGTGACGCTCGAATATGGGCTCGAATAAGCGGGGAAGTCGAAGACGCATTTTAACCTTTTTACTACGGTATTTGAAAATTGTTAACGTTGCAGCGGATGGTGTTGGAAAAATTCACAAGAGCGAATAGTATTTGAAACATTCGCATTCGAGGGGTTTAAAAGTAACCCACTTGATAAGAATTCGAAACGATACTAATATATCTTTGCAAGATCATAAAGAATTGTTAAAAAGAAAAAAAACGTCGTCGACAGCCGTTCTTAAATAGTTACCAATGTAATTTTGTTTGGAAGATTTATTTGCCTACCGAAAACAAGGTAGCATAGATCTATATCATAAAAAGTATCCAAACACTAAGAACTGAGAACGATGCTAAGATATCTTCGCAAGAGCGTTAAGAATTGTCGACAGCCATGAACTGTTAATAATTTAATTCTCACCAGATTATTTATTTCGCAACGAATGCTGAACGCTGGACGATTAGTCGCTTCAGTATCGAAAGACGGATTCGTTAAACCGTAACAAATCCATCCTTAAATAAATCCGCGACGATGAAATAATTCGCGACGGCACGAGAAACATCCGGAGTCTCGTGCCGGCTCGCGACGGCACGTGACGAGTCCCACGGCGCGGCGGCGCGATTTCGAATGGAGATACCGGTGAAATTCAGACGGCGGATGCCGGTGATAACTCACTTAAAGCAAATAATGGATTTGGCCCTCCCCGGCTGCCAGTTCTTTTAATTCACGGTAACACGACGACGAGCGAGAAAGCTTTCTTAGTCGTAAGCGGGATTTAAAGGACTGAATAAGAACGAACGAATTAACACGGTCGGAGCCTTTTAATTAGGGTTCCGTAAGCGCGCACGCGAGCGAGCGAGCGAGCCAACGGTCGAATCTAATTTTCCTTCGCCTCGATACGAACCATTCCAACGGCTAATTCTTTCCTGCTTCTTCTTCTTCTTCTTCTTCTTCTTCTTCTTGCGTGCTCCACTTGTCATTCGTAACGAACGATGAATTTATGATTGTGCTTGTTGCACTGCGTTGGTAATCGCGTTTCGGAAAATTGTTCAATAATAAAGGAGCTTGTAAACGACGATTTCTTTGCGCTCGGTTAGTAATAAGAAACTTTTTTAATCGAAGGGTTTTAATTGAGGAATATGGAGAAGTTGTCGAAATATTAGGTTGCAACGATTTGCCGTTTTTGTAGGTTGAAATGGAAGCGACGTATGTTTAAAAGAACAAGTTATGTTCGATCAATATTACTGGTTTTAATAACATTTTGCGTAGCAGAATAGCAGCAGACGTATTCAATTTTTATAACAATCAATGCTTCTCTATTTCGAGCTTCAATACGACGAGGCTTCGTATTTTAATTCGGCTAATTTTGCAGTTGTGATTTGCGATGTGCGCAGTTAAGTATTTTTGTCCGCTTCCATTAACAATGATTGCTCTTTAACTAATTATTGCTGCATAATTTCTAGCAAACGTAATGATACTATTATTATTTCACCAGGAATGAAAGCAATAATAATAGATCAATTTAGAATAATGTAGAAAAATAGATCACGATCCAATTATCGCGAAATTAAGAGTCCTCAAAGGAGCATATAAATTGACAAATGAAAGAATCCGGGGACATTCTATTAACCCCTTGCACTACGATTATTTTATTACCTACGTATGCTAGTATTAGCTGGTTACTATTTTTATATTATTTAACTTACAAATTATTTAAATGTTGTTGGCAATTTTTACTTAAGAACCTCGAATCTTACAAGACCAAGCTAAAATTTCGATTCAAATTAAATTCCGCTCTCGGTAATCTCTGTTTTTGTTGAATCCAAGCCACAATCCATAAAACGAGTATGACTCGTCATTGTACTGCAAAGGGTTAAACCTTAAAATCAGAATCATAAGAAAAAGAAACTAATGTCTGCTACAGTCCTCCTGGATTCAAGCGACTCAAGGGCCAACCCGCTCAACAAGGGCAAATATTTACGGCCGGTGAAATGCATAAGAGTACGTAGTTTAAATGCTGCCAGTGTAAGGAATGCACGTTGCACCGTTTCAATAATATACCGTTTACCATTGCGATTCCTCGATAACGCAACATCTTCGTGCCTGTAAAGCGCGTATTCCATTCGCCGGCGAGTTTTATGCATACGCGATGATCTCGCCCACGTACACGTACACCATCCCCGAGCAAATTGCAAGCCAGCAAACGCATAAACGCGTGGCGAGGAGAAGCGAAAGAGTGACAGACAGGACGTCATCGGCAAATGGAGCGTCGTCGATCGACGGACGCGGAAACCCTCGGGTCTATTTGCAACAGGATATACAGTAGTTCCTCGCTAATATTCGCACGTTTCTCCCTCGGCGATATTCCGAGCTACCTGCAACTCCTAATCCGTGGCGACGTAATTAGAAATGATTCACCGAAACGACGTAAATAAAGTTTTTGCATTCTTTAACGTGGATGAGGTTTTTCCGATGAAACAAGACCATACTGGAATAAGTTTGCCTACAGGGACAAGAACAGCACATTTACCTCTTTATATTTATTTACAAATGTTAAGTGTAAACGAATACACAATCTCTACGCGTTGTTCATTAAATCGAGGTCCAAATTAAGTATGAAAATTCGTCTACTCACGATTCTTCGTACATTACTTTGCTGTTGAATAAAACGAATTCAAGTGGCAGTTATAAAACCAGTGACAGTTCGTGGGTCATTTACCTTAGAAGAATGAATTCTGGGCACGTTTCGGGATAGATATCGACGTAATCGTCCTATTATCGAGGAACTACTGTACGTAGAACGTACATACGTAGGTGGCGCGCTGGATAAAATCCTCGAGTGTCACGTTTTACTGCGCGGCGTCGCCTTTATGCAGGCTACCCTTTATGCCCGGCTGCCGTCGCGCGAAAACGAAGAAAGAAGGATACTATTTCGCGTGGCATTACGATCCCGCCAGGCATCGCCGTCTCCGCGAATTGCCGCTTCCGGTTCTCCGCGCGTTCCGCTTTTCCAAACCCCTCTCGTTCGCGTCGCCCCTTGCGAATATCAAGCACGGTGTTTCACTCGAACCTCGCTGCATTCGTTTTCGGTAAGCGAAACGCCAGCCGCGAAACGACTCGACCTCGTGTCTCCGTTTCCCGTTAACCTCGACGAATGGCCCGCCTCTCTCCGGTTTTACGATCTCGTCTAGCGAGTTCCAAGATGTCGGTCACGCGCGTTCGCGAAAGCTACATTGTTGTTCTTGGGCCGTCGCGAGATGTTCGTTATTTTTGGACCAGGCGCCGTATTATTGGATCCCCGCCTCGCGTCTCTCTTCCTCTTTGTCCCTATGCTGTATTCTCGTTAGAATCAGCGGCGGCCGGTGACGAGGATGTAAATAGAGAAACGTCTCGTAAATTCGGTTGCTTATACTTACCATTAGACGCGCGACTGTTCGTTGTTATCGATATACCCGTCTCGATGACTTGAGCAGGCGGTGCATTTGGCACCGTTGTCATGGGGCGTAATGGCGAGGGTGATCACCCACGCCGACCTGCACGGGATCGGGCGATAGCCGGCGACTCTACCTCCACGTGGTCCCTGCTGGACAACCCTGGACGGCGCATGGCGACGTCCAAAGTTGACTAAAAGAGCTGCCTCCCTGTAAAGGGTAGATCCAACTTGTCCAATAATACTTCACGGTTGAGGGCAGGGTTTTTCCAAGTTTGAGGTCAGTGAGGGAAGACGTGAGGGTAAAAATTAACGGCACTAATCTTACGATTAACGTCCTTTTATTTACGTGCGTGCATTCGGTTCGACCGTTACGAACCGCGTCTCTCCGAACACTCCGTGCTCGTTTCTTCGCGTCGCTTTCGCTAGGGGGTTACCTTCCTTTGTTTTTTGGCGTTCGAAGGGATGGTGACTCGGTACGGAAAAGTACGTGCCTTTCCGAAGGCCAAAACCTCAACCCGCCAAACGTGGCGTGAGGTTCGTTCCTTACTGTTGGAATAATATTACTTAGCAGATGCAAAAATGTATGTTTACGTTGAGAAGCACTGCTTATTAAACAACAGGCCTAGCTCAGTCACTGGAGCCGATGGTCCTTTAGCCGTACCAGACCTAAGGGTCTGGTGCAATAAACATATGGAAGGCCCGGGGCCGTCTTTTCTAAATATCGGCGCCAGTTTTCCACGAGTACTTTCAACAGCGTTCGAAGCGTTCATTCCTTGCTCTAGCACAGCGGAGTAAAGACGTATTCCTCTAGCCTTTGAAATAAAATAAACGCACTCCATTAAAATTAAAATCGGAGCATTCTTACTCAACACACAACCCCAATATTCCATCACTTACCATTGGGTTTCCGCTTAGCGTGTCACCACGTCAGTATATAACACCTACACCGACCGCGATCACGCGGGTGTTTCCTTCGAAAGTATGAGCCAATTAACACGTTGCAGGCTGAGTCGGTTGAGGGGGAAACCCCTGCGGAACGGCGCGTCGCAATTGCGATCCATAAAGCGACTCGGAATCTGTTATCGATGTATCAGCGATGACTTTGACGATATCTTGCTCCGTTTCGCGGTCTTTTAATTTCATTTCGAGGAAGAAATCTATCGAAGTCCTACGCGCGAGTATTTCCTTGACGGAGCTTGCAAAAAGTACGAATTCCAATAAAAGCTCACGATCCATCGTATACGTAGAACGCGAAGTCCGCGGCGTTGGTATTTGTTTTTGCAGCGGCGTGAAATTAATTCGAAATACCCCCCGTTGAGAGATAGAATCGGGTGGCGTTTGAGATATGAGTACCGCGAACCGGTCTACTTCAATTAGCCTAATCTCGCTTAATACTTTTTTAATCGCTCGTGGAAATACCCCGGTGCACGGTGCACGGTGCGCGGCGTGCAACAGCCAATTACAGAAAAATTATAGTATACCTGACCGAATGAGTGACCGCGGGAAATGATTAATTTAGCCGCGGTGCAGCGCTGTAATTGAGGATCAAAAATAGAAGACGGGTAGAGGAACTATTTTCCTTACCATTACCTTCGTAATCGTATTTTTCTTATCGAATCAACTGCTTGCCTCGCAATTTTCACGCTACCGTACTTGCATCAGATGTCGTTAACGGATCGCGCTTTTGTTCGCGAGATTAACTAAGACAAATCTAAACCGCAAAATCGATTCCGTTTCATTGCGTTTCCGCGTACAAAGAATTGAACCCGCGACGTAGCGACGCGATACGTCAGTCTGAGTCAGAAGGAAAAAGAGGAACCCCTGGTAGCCTGTCGTCGGTGGGAAATTTACGATCGCGCGATTTAGAAGGCGACTCGCGGCGCGGTAAAAATTTCCACGCCGCGTACGCGATGCACGCGGCGAACGATCGGTACGGCGGCGTTGGGGTGGCGGCGACGCCGACGCCAGGCATCTTCTAAATTTTTCACGAGCCTCTAATGCATCCAGATGTTTACAGGCTCGCGTGGAAATGTTGGTCGAGGCGCATGCGTGGCCGTCGCGGTTGCCAGCAGATTGATAACGTCGAACTGGAATAGCTGCGATAATAATCGCGACATCGGTGCGTTCGTTGCTTCGCGCCTAATCGCTGGAAATCGTCGCGCGAAGGGAAAAAAGGGACACGCGGATAACGAGGGTTGCAAACGATTATTAATTAACGCGGTAGAGCGTTAAGCTCGAATCGTTTGCTTTCGTTGATGGTTTTAGGAATAATTTCGATGCTGTGTTGGCGGAAAGGGGTGGAAAATTGTTATTGCTTCGAGGAAGCAATATTTCGTTGTAACGACGACGTTTTATAGTACATTACCGATACCTGGAAGCCACGGATGGACGATTCTGTTCGAAATAATCGATTGCAATGAAACGTTGATAAATAAGATGCGATTGTTTGCAAAGAGAGTCGAGGAATTAATGAAGAAGATGAAAAGAGTTTACGGTGCAATTGATACGTGCAGCATAATTAAAAGGGATTTCTATCGAATCGTTCGTTATGTAGAGGTGGGAGGTTCATTAATATGGAACATCTGAGCTGTGGTATAAATTTGCGGGAATCGTAAACCATTAGATACCAGTGTAAACGAATATAAATGTAATAAATACACTGCGAATGTTTATGCAAATTCGTGTTGTAGCAAACGCGGAATTATGGTGCAACTTATTTCACCCCCCTTAATTATTCCAACGTTCAGCTTACTTAGAACTTTTCGTATGTTTTTGCATATCCATTAATTGCCTTCGTAATTTTCGGCAAATTTAACGCTCCCCATAAATCCATAAACATCCGCAGTCTAAGTTACACGTTCGACAAAACGATTAGAGAATCGCAACTATGATGAATTTCAGCTCCAAGCTTAACATAAAGCGAACAGTAAATGTCACTTAACGGTTACTTTTGTTTAATTAATCGGTACAAAAATTTGAGTCACATAATGTCTGCCATTTCCTATGCACCAACCTAATACTTTGTACCTTTAACACCTTGGCCTACGATTGTTTTCTTACTTACGTATGGTAGAATTAACTGATCGGTGACTTCATCTAATGTCAAGTGCGAATCATTCGAATATTGTAGGCAATATTTGTTCAACAACCACCAATCTTATAACGCTAAGCGAAAATTAAGGATCGTGTTAAATATTCGCAGTCAATCGTATGCGGTTTTGTTGAATCTGTGCCATAACTCATAGCAAGAGTGTGACTGGTTATTATAGGGCAAAGGGTTAAGTTGTCGAGAGACGCACAAAAATGCTCGGCTCCTCTAATAACGAATCCATCATCGTCAAAGAAAATTGGAATCCCCCTGCAGCCGCCATTGCCAAAGATCAACGGCTAAAAGATTCCACGTGCATCGGGTTGGAATGCGGCGTGCATTAGGACGCGATCGATCAACCTGGCAACCGGTTGTAGCGGCAACGTTTGGTTACGTTATGGCTGCATATTCCACTTAATTAGTCGATACGGCGAGATGAATTGCAGCGATTAAAACCTGCCAGTCGAGTTTGTTGTTGCGGGCCTCCCGCGTGCCCTAAACGGAGAGGAACCTGCTAGCATTCCGTTCAACAGACAAAGAGCAGGTTTGGAAGTCGTCGCGGGAGATTCCTCGACGCGTCCAGACGCTAACTTTAGACGCCGAGCGTCGTTTCTTCGCGGTTCTCAGCTCGCGCCACTTAAATACAGTGTTATGACTGCGAATTCTTTCGCGATAAATTCCTCCTCGACTCATCTCCGCCTCGAATCCCCTTCGTTTCGAGTATCCTCGCAAATATGACTCTCCTTCGTTTCGAGCTTCTCCGTCTCGGTTTCTTTAGGATCTTCTTCGATTCTGTGGAGGAATAGACGCAGACAGCTGCTGTATATCGGTAACATTTCGATCTAGAATGCGTATATATGAAGATAAGCAACGGGTATTGCTAGTGGATAAAAGTATCCTGTATTGTAAACACGTGCGTAACGAACTGTAATGAACGAGTAAGTAAGTGAAAAAAAACAGCGGATTTATATAAAATCCTAACGTGTAAAGTAAAGCTTATTAGATTTGTTCTTATTCGTCCCGATTCTTCTTCGTTTGGAGCATCTTCCACTTATTCTCCTGCGTTTGGAGATACTTCGACTTATTCTCCTTCGTCTGGAGTTACTTCGTCCCGTTCTCCTTCGTTTAGAGATACTTCGATTTATTCTCCTTTGTCTGGAATTGCTTCGTCTCGTTCTCCTTCGTCTGGAGTATCTTTACTCTGTTCTCCTTCGTCTGGAACTGCTTCGTCCCGTTCTCCTTTGTCTGGATTATCTTTGCTCCGTTCTCCTTCGTCTGGGACTACTTCGTCCCGTTCTCCTCTGTTTAGAGATTCTTCGACTTATTCTCCTTTGTCTGCAATTGCTTCGTCCCGTTCTCCTTTGTCTGGATTATCTTTGCTCCGTTCTCCTTCGTCCTGGACTACTTCGTCCCGTTCTCCTCCGTTTAGAGATTCTTCGACTTATTCTCCTTTGTCTGGAATTGCTTCGTCCCGTTCTCCTTCGTCTGGAGTATCTTTGTTCCGTTCTCCTACGTCTGGGGCTACTTCGTCCTGTTCTCCTTCGTTTGGAGATACTTCGATTTGTTCTCCTTTGTCTGGAATTGCTTCGTCCCGTCCTCCTTCGTCTGGAGCTGCTTCGTCCCACTCTCCTTTTCCTTTGACTGGACTACCTTTGTTCTGCTCTCCTTCGTTTTTACATACTTCGACTTATTCTCCGTTGTCTGGAATTGCTTCGTCCTGTTCTCCTTCTTCTGGAGTATCTTTGCGCTGTTCTACTTCGCCTGAAGCTTCTTTGCCCTGTTCTCCTTCTTTTGGAGTATCTTCGCGCTGTTCTCCATCGTCTGAAGCTTCTTTGCTCTGTTCTCATTCGTTTGTATCTTCTTTGCCCCCATTCTCCTCCGTTTAGAGCTTCTATGCCACCATTATCCTTCATTTCTAGTTTCTTCGCCCCGATTCTCCTTCGTTTCAAACATTTTTGCCCCGATTATCCTCCGTTTCAATCTTCTTTGCCACCATTATCCTTCATTTCTAGTTTCTTCACCCCTACTCTCCTTCGTTTCAAACATCTTCGTCCCGATTATCCTCCTTTTCAAGCTTCTTTGCCATGTTCTTCTTCGTCTGGATATTCTTTGCCCCGATTCTCCTTCGTTTGGATTTTTTTCTCCCCGATTCTCCTTCGTTTCAAGCTTCTTTGCCCCGTTCTTCATCATTCCGAGCTTCCTTGACCAGTTCCTTGAGCTTCTTCACCCCGAAAGCAATATTTCCCGGGCGCTCGAGCGCACCCAAGCGCATCCATGCGTCCAGCCAAAAGAAAGAGAGAAGAATTAGTGGAAAAAGCGGCGAGAAACTTAATTAATCTGGTCGTTATTTTGGAAAGCAAACGTGGTCACGGAGTATTTACGTTTGGGTACTCGGCGAGGATAGTTTTGTTCGTTTATTTGGAAGATAAAGGAGCAGCGAAACGGTAGAGGGTGGTGGATTTATCTATCAGCGTAAGTAGCGATGTTGGGGGTAAGCAACGTGCCCGTGTTTCAGGACCCGCGCCGGGCTGGCAGTTTTTAAATATACGCTGAACCGGTGAATTTTATCGTTCCATTAACCTTCCGGCTGCAAACGGGGCGCGTAAAACACTCGCTGGCTACTTTTACGTGCCTCGTTGGCCCCGCTAAAATTCGTGACCGATCGTGTGTCTCTTCTGGTTCTCCCTCCCCACTCGTAACAATAGATTAACCCTTTCAATTTTCCTTTAATTCAATTTTCATCCAATGCTAATACAAATGCGGAAGTCTTGCGCTTCCATATGGGGATGATACAAGATAAACGATAAGACGATAAATCTTGACGTGTTTCATCTAGCACTTGTCATTAGACTGCTTCGTGCGAGTAGACAACTGTATCAGATGTTTTCGATTATAACATCATTATTGATTATATCAATAGATATTAGGTTCCATAGATCTCCGTGCGAATTCATAAATTTATAAATGCAACCAAAAAAAAAAAAAAAATAGAACACGAGCAAGGATTTGTTTCACCCCCTGTGTATTTTAAAATACTCGCTACATTTGTGTATTAAATGTACCAATAGGTAATCCACTATCTTTTTATCAATGAATCTATTTTATAAGAGAAACAAGCTTCCTTTCAAGTAACTAGTAATCTACAAAAAATAAAAGGAACGAAGAGAGATTGAAAATGAACAAGTAGCGACTTTTTCAAAACCCTTCGGTCTTTCAGCGGCGACCCTGTATTAACTTATACCAAAGTGTACACATCCCTGCAGCAAGTTACACAACAACACCGCCGATAAAGCTCCATTATTTCACCGTTTACGCGCGAAGCGAAGCGCAGGACGATAAACGGATCGGCTGGAAAGTATTTATATCGAGAAGTGGGCCAAGGGTCGCCCTGGAAGCTCGAATTACCTCGAAAGACGAAGAATTCGACGAACGGAATGCGTTTCTCGTCGTTCTTCGTCCCATTCGCGTTTTACGCCTTCTTCCAAGCGCGTCGAGTTTTCAGCAACATCCGGCCGAATGCAAGAGAAAGAGAGAAAGAGAGAGAGAGAAAAAAAAAGCAGAAACGGCTTCTGAAACGGGGTTCGGCTGAATTGCATCGAGTTCATGACCCGACGCGTCTACAGCCACTGATTCACTCGCGGCCTCGTCCCTGTGTTTCCTTTTGTCAGCCGTGCCACGCGTTTCGAGAGGCCAGACGATGATTTCACACGCTGAAATCGCCGTCTCTCTGTTCAGCCCGTCTTTAGGATGCTCGCCCCTCTTCGTCGACGTCGCTGTCAGTCGACGACGACGACGACAACGACGACGACGACAACGACGACGACGACGAGGCGGAATATTGTCGACGAAATTCGCGACGACTGCAGCCAGCAGCCGTCTTCTGCGTCCTCCATTCGACGCGACGGGGACACGTGTAATTACGGGCTTCCAATTGTTGTTTCCTGCCCTAGATAAATTTCCTGCGGCTGACGACGACGGTTAATAAGTTCGAATCCGTGGCCGTCAAAGCGGCCGGGATAATCCTTTGTTGCCGTCCCGAGGCGACCTCGCGGCAAATTCGTCGGACGTCGTCGATTTCTGAAAGGCGACGCTGCTAGTGTACGCGTCGCGTGTGGCTGAGTTCGAAGCAGTACGTTCAGTACATTTGAGTGGGAAGCGGTACGATGTTTTCTTTCGTATCTCAAATCCATTTATATACGTATTCATTTAATCGGTTGGTTAACTGGTTAGATAGTCACATGGTTCGCCGGTTGGTTAATTAGTTACTTAGCTTGATACTTAGTTAATTAGTTACTTAGTTTGCTAGTTGGTTAATTAGTTACTTAGCTTTCTAATTGGTTAATTAGTTACTTAGCTTGCTAGTTGGTTACTTAGTTTGTTAGTTAATTGGTTAGCTTGGTAGTTAGTTGGTTAATTGATTGGTCAGTTACCCTTGCTAGTTAATTAGTTGGTTGATTAGTTAGGGTGGTAACGCATTAATACGTTAACTAGGATGAATATACCACGTACTGCCACTTAATGGCTATCGTGTAACTTTATTTAACTATTTTAGAACGTCGTTAACTATTTTAGAACGTCGTTAACTATTTTAGAACGTCGTTAACTATTTTAGAACGTCGTTAACGTAAAGATCACTCCAGTTTCGAGCATAATATTGTTCAACCGCTCTTTTGTTTACGAGCATCTTTTTATATGATCAATACAATAAATTCATTACTACGTAATTGAAATTACTGTCGCTTGAAAACGTTTCATTTAAATAGAAACACGTTTTTACTTATATTAACACATAAGTTTGTGTAACAGATATAAGATATATGGTGAACGTATTATACATTACTGAATTATGACACCTTCCACACTTTATAATTACATTGATCACGTTTTAATGTTCAACACCACAGTTACCCCATAATATTTCGTTACAAATATTAAGTGTAAACGAATACACGATGTCTATGCGTTGTCACGTAAACCCCTGTCCAAATTTAGTATGAAAATTTCTTTATTTACGATTCTTTATTCTCGGCACGTTTCTGTATAGATCCTCTCTCGATATTCTTCGCGAAGGCGTAAATATACATAATTCGAACTCTAATCGTAGCATTCGTTTATAAAATTCACGGTTGTCGAATAAAAATTGCTTACACATTTAAATGATTCGTATGCGAAACGATACGAAAACAGCGGTCGACTAAACGCTAGCATACATAAGTAATAAAATAATCGTAGGGCAAGTGGTTAATATATTTCGTCGCATGCCAGCTCGCTTTTAGTTCGTCGCCTCGTCTTCGTAGACAAAGTACAATTATAAGGTATAAACAAGCGCGCCGAGCTAATGACCTGTTCGCAAGTTTGGCTGGAAAGTGGTTCGGGGTTGGATAATTCAAGATTCTCGCGTGGCAGGAAACGAATCGTTCGATGGGACGGTCCGATCGCTAATTCCTTCCGAGTCGAGAACTCCTCTGCAGCCTCTTACCTCCTCCGATCCATTGAACTCTTCGCCGTCTCTTCTCCACCGCCTCCTCTCGCCTTTTCACTTCTGTTCTTTTTCGCTCTCACTTTTCCCCTCGCTCGATCGCCTTTTCCTCCCCCCCTCTTTGGTTTGGTCGTGCTGCGTTGGTATTCAAAGACCTCATAACAGACTCCTCCGTTCATTCTCTTTCGTTCCCCCTCTCGCCCTCTTCTTCTTCTTCTTTTTCCACCTTTTTCTCATCCAACCTGCCCAGGCATCCTTCTTCTTCTTCTTCTTCTTCGCTGCTGCTGACTTCGCCTCTCCTATTGACAAAGGTATGCAGCGGGCCCTCCCCCATTTCCACGGAAGAGAAACGAGACCGAGGAAGCACGGGCAAGGAGGTGTAAAGGAGGAGACGGTGGAACGTTGGAAGCGGTAGTGGAAGTTGGGAGGAGGAGGAGGATAACGAGAGGAGTAGGAAAGGCAGGACGACAAAGAGGCCGACACAATGACTGGCCTTTTCTCCGGCGAGGTTTGAATATATCGGCAGCCCGTGGAGGGGCATGAATTGGTAATAGAGGAAGTCGAGGTCTCGCCTAACCCTCCCTCCTCCTCCTTCTCTTTTCCGCCCTCTCTTTCCCGGTCGGGTCCTCTCGCTTATTTTCTAAGAGGTCGAGCTGACTCCTATCTCTAGACAATTTGTGTGCCCTTTCTTTCCCCACCCGCTCTCATCGCGCCGTTCCACTTCTCTTCCTCGTGGTTCCGCTGCTGCATCTTCCAACACACCATTTTCTCACGATCCGCGCCCGGGGAATCGTGCCTGACCGTGTCTCTCGTTTAATCGATCCTCCGCACGCAATTTATGGTAATGAAAGAGAGGCGAGAATTTCGTCCGTCCACCCTTGAGACCGGGTTTTATGATTTAGGGGATGGCGGGATGGTAAATCTCGGTTGTTTCAATTGTTTAACCGTTTGCACTCCATTGGAGCTGCAGCGGAGACGCGCATAAATCGCCGCGAAAGTCGAGATTTATCGCTTTCATTTCGATCCTCGTTTAATTTCGAACGAAAGCGAATTGAAGACAATCGTCTTTCTCTTCGACATGCGTGACACTTTAGATTCCCGCAAGAGTCGCGTTAAAGGCGAGTTAAAATTACCACTGCATCTATGAATAATTTCTCGGAGTGCAAATGGTTGAACGTGTTTAGGGATAGGAGAAATCACGCACGCTGGGTTTGGGAATAGATGGATGGGAAAATGATAATGAGAAGCTTGAGGAAAGGGTGAAAGGTTGAGAATCGCTGGGCTTCTTCAAGGATGCCGCGCACCCCCTAGAAGACGTCGGCAAAGAAGCTACTCATTATCATAACACCGATCGCGCATTCGATCTGCCCCTTTTATCTGAGAATTTTAACGCTATGGAAATGAAATTTATGCACATCGAGAGGCGCCCTTCTGCGCTATCCTTTTCCGTCGGCATTCTCCTCGCGGGCCCACTTTCCTCGAGATCAAACCTGCGAGTTTGTTGCTGGATGTTTAACCTCTTCGCTCATAACGAGGGGATCGCGATGGATTCGTATCTCTTGCGCCAGTCGAAATTAGAATACGCAGCTTCTTTGCTCTGCCACTCGTCGTTAACGCTCGATTACTTAACCATTTGCGCTGGCAATTGTTAACGTGAAGATCGTTCCAGTACTCGAGTATAATATCGTTTAACCGCTATTTTATTAATGAACATCTTTTTTAAACGTTCGATATAATAAATTCATTACTACGTATGTAATTGAAAATGTACAACAAAGTCTACGGTCACTGTTATCGTCACTTGAGAATTTCTCGTTTAAATAGAAACACGTTTTTATATATTATATAGTAAACCTCGCGCCTTACTGAATTATCACACGTTCCATGCTTTATAATTATATTGGTCACATTTTAATATTCAACACCACATTTAATTCCCGATATTCGTTTCTAAATATTAACTGTAAACGAATATGCAATGTCTACGCGTTGTTACGTAAACCGAAGTCCAAATTTATTGTGAAAATTTCTTTACTTACGATTCTTTATACAATTAAGTAAACGAATTCAAGTGGCAGTTATATTTGGCAGGGTCATTTACCCTGTAGTCTCCAAATTTTTAAAGAAACTTCAAAAAAGTCTGTATACCTTTATAGTCTACTTGGACCCCTATTTGATGTTTCCATAAATATATTTCGCAGATCAATTTCAAGAATATTGCAACCAACGTCGACTCACGTGTTCTTCCCCCGTTTACGAATAAAATAAATAAAACACATCGCCTAGATCTCGCGCTTCTCCGAAGGATTCCGCGATTCAATTCCGATCATTATCAAAGCCAGCTTTAATAGTCGCCCATTCGTTCGTGCGCGAGTGAACTTTTATCGCCGTTAGCTTTCGGGGCGATCGAAATTCGACCTCCGGCCCGTAACGAAATTAATTAAAACGGACGAATAGTTGGCCAGAATTGATATAATATCTGGCCCGGTTGGAGTCTTTCTTGGTCATCGGGGGTCTGATAAAGCGTCGAACGTCGAACGTCGAATGGAAAGCCGCCCCTAAATAGCCGAGGAAAGGAGAAACGTCAAAGAAATTTCATCGATGCTCGAGACACAAGCCCCTCGGCCGGAAGTGGCTCGCGTTTGGTTTCGATAAGTGGCTGTTGAGAGGGTAAATGCCGATGGAGAGGATCCGACAAGGGGCAGGTGGGTGGAAGATAGCGGCGAGGGGGAGGGAAGAAGAGTACGAAGGGGCGAGGATTTGTTCCTGATTGCCTTTTCGCAGGAAATCGATGTTGGATTAAAGCTTCCCGATTCGCAAGGCGATTCGGCGGAGCTCTTTCGCCGGATTTCGATCGCGATTGGCCACAATTTAGTTCTCGGACTCTGCGAGCGTCTTTCACGATTATGAACGTGGCAAAGAAAGAGAGAAAGAAGGAAAGGGTGCCTTTGTACCATCCGTGGATCGTTTATTTCCGCGCTGCATATTTCAGTCTCACTCTTTTTATCTTCCTCTTCACGGTTTGGGGGGCTTGTTGAAATGTTCCCCAAAGTAATCGTTAACCCTTTGCTTCACGAATTTCCCGAAGATCGTTCAATGCAACGCTAACCGTTTACTGTTTATTACTATTTATCGGTACATTCGAAATGTTACGAAGAATTTATATTTGGGAATCTTCAGTCCTGCGAATTAAAGGAACAGGTGGAATTGAAATTAAAATTCATTGATACGTCCAGGGTGTTTTATTGTAATTGGATCAGAGTAGATATATAAAGGGTTATCCAAAAGTATCTTTAGGATGTTGAATGAGAATATCCGTCAAACGCCATGTTTGTTAGTAAAATAGAGGTGAAAAAAAATAAAAATTGAAAACGAGAACGAACGAAGATAATAGAAATGAAAAACAAATTTAAAAAGGGTAAAGCAGAAAGGTAAAGAAAAAAAGTGAAGGCAGGTGTTCCTATAGCCTATTTTGGATAACCCTATACAAGAGACGAATTAATACCGAATAAAGAAAGTATTTCGGAGCAATTAATACGACTATTTGGTACTTTGAAACCAAATAATAGATCACCTATCACGCGTCTACTAGCAAAGGGGACTAAATTTAATTCGTCTCGGAGTTGTACGTAATTATGATCCCTCAAATTACAATTCTTCTCAACCCTGGCCATATAGAGTAAATGTACCACGTACAAGACAACATTCCAACAACTTAAATGGTTTAAAAAATGTATCTATTGCATTACGTTTTCGATGTGTTAAATTTTTGCGATTGAAATGAATGAAAACCTGTGCGCGTCACGTTTCTTATAGCACGGTTCCATATAACGCGGTACGAATCAATCGCGCTATAGGAGGGTTCACTGTACATCACTTTCCTATCGAATAAACGTATTCAAGTGGCGGTTATAAGAACAGTGACAGTACGTGGGTCGTTTACCCTAATCTCTCGCCGTTCACCGAAAAAGAAAACGCAGGAATCGCGCCATGGCAAACGGGAACGATCGTAAGTTTCCAGGGACGCGAAAGACTGGAGAAGACTCGAGACGAACGTTTTATTTCACGACGATAGACCCGGACGGGCTGTGTTCTCTTCTTTCGTTGGCGTTTAACGGCGATTCGGAGCGTGTTACGCTCGGTGCCAAGACTCCGGCCGAAAACGAATGGAAAAACATACTTAAGGGAAACGTCCGGTTTTATTCGTTCCGCTCGCTTCGTTCCGCGTAATAAAATGTCGCTGCGATGCGACGCGATGCGAAGCACGCCCGCGCGCGCGCGCATACACACACAAGAAGGCAAGGCATAAACTTTCTTTTCTTAATTATCGCCGCTTCGTTAATTTCTGTGCCGAGGTCGTAGCTTCCTCCGCGGAGTGGGCCACTGCGTGTTCACCGCCATGAGAGGAACCTGCTACCCGACTGGAAGAAAAAGTGCGTGAAAAAAACGCCGCAGACGGTCCGGAGACGGACGATGAACAGAGCCAGCGCAGGAAGTAACTGGATGGCCATGCTTTCCGGAATTAGGGGTCGAGGAACGTAAATGCGATCCGTGCAGTTTTGCAAGCGATAAAGCTTCGTTTCCGTTGAAGGGATCCGCGAGATACCAGCCTCTCTCTCACATCTTATCGACAAAAAGTAGCAACAAAATCCAGTCGTTTGCAATCGTATATTTTTATACAACATACCTTACGCCACTGCGCTCTTTAACCCCTCGCACTACAGTAACGAGTCACACTGGTTCCGTGAATTATGGAGCAACTTCGACGATAATGCATGCTATTAACAATGGAATTGAATTTGAACTCCGATGCTAGATTTGTATTATAATATCCGGAACTATTCAATAAAAATTACCCACAAAATTCAATTAATTTGTACGGAACGTGAAACGCAATCAGCGATTGGTTAACGGTAGCGTGCGCAGGTAATAAAATAATCGTAGCGCAAGGGTTTAATAAACTTTCATTTTAATCCTCGGTTGCGACGTCCGTTTGTTCGATTGTAGGCTCTCGAGTAAAAATGACGTACAGTATTCGAATGAACGTTAAAATAGAGAATGGCAAAGTGTTCGAGAAATTTGTACGGCAAAGGGTTTAATCTTCGAGCTGTGGCCGAGTTTTGTAATATTAAATTAACGTTACTTCTAATTCAACGACGGGAAGAAAAGGAAGAGAATTGTACGTAAAATACGTTCGATATTCGCAGTCAATTACTAACACGATTAAAATACAGGGAACTCAGTGAGTAGTGGAGAAAACGTAATATAAAGATTTGCAATAATTAAGCAAAGTACAGTCATTCCCTTTCGCTGTACAGTCATTCGTTAAAAACATACGCATATCTTCTCTACAACACAGTACTGCTTTTCTCGTAAATTCACGCAACAACGATACACCACTTATATTAATACTTGCGTTCGTACTATTTTCACATTAATTAAACGGGTCCATCTTTCTGCTTTGGATCCTTAATTAATTCTTTCTTCTACTACCAGTTCTTAATGGCGACAGGGTTAAAGGAGACGATTGTGACGATGATTTCGAATGAAATCTAATCCCGTATGCAAATCAGTAGCTCACCGTTTTAATTAATTAACGCCTAGGAGACTTTAAGCCGCGTAAAATCGTTCCAAACCGACGACCCAATATTTAACCGCCGACGATTTAAAAAGAAATTGCGAAAAGGGGAAGTAGTCGAAAGGAATGCAAAAGAGCAAAGACGGGGATGGAAAAAGAGGAGAAGAAAAGTCAGAGAAGGGGTGAAGGATAGCAGGGAGAGGAAAGGGTTGCGTCGCTTTACGGAATTAAGGGCCGAAGGACATAAAACTCGTAGCACTCGACTCGCTTTGCCTGTGTCTCGATTCCTTTTCTCTCTCTCTCTCTCTCTCTCTTTCTCTTTCTCTGTGTTCCTCCGCGATTCGCCGACAAAAGCACGCGAACCGCACTGGAAATGTCATTACACGGCATCTGCCTTTCCCCTCTTCGCGTACGTATATGTATATATATATATTTTCTCGAAGAATACGCGCGCGCTTTCGCGTTTTCGATGCCGAGTGCCGCGTAGCGTCTCGCGCACTCGTCGAGACGAGACGTGTGCGGTGAAAACTGCGCCGCGGATGGGTTGTTTCGAGATGCTCACTCGCGAGCAAAAGTACCGAATAATCGAGCGATACGCCGTGCACTTCGGCGCTGTGCGCTTCTCTTTGCGCGCTTCGATACGACGCAGCTTTCGTGTCGTACGTAAAATGAACGCGAACATTGTTTTTCGGGTGAAACTTTTCGGTACGAGGGAGATTGGAACGTTTTTAGCAATCGTAGTAAAGCACCCAATAATCGACACCTTTTATGGGTTCAATTGTTAACCCTTTCTCTACGAAGGAAGTATATATACGCTCTTAAAAATTGAGCAATCGTTTTGTACATATTTTTGTGTTGTATAACATGATAGATTTTCTATTATTATTCTTGTATGCTGATTAATCCATTGCATTACAATAACGAGTCACACTCGTTCTATGAATTATGGCGTAGATTTGATAAAAATGTATACTGCTGACGAGAAAATGTAATTTGAACGATAATTTCAGCTGTGTATTATAATAGTGGGGATTACTAAAAGAAAAAAATTGCCCGTAATATTCAAATAATTTGTACGTAACGTAATGAAACAGCAGCGCGTGGTTAAAACTAGCATAACGAGTAATTAAATAATCGTAGCGCAAGGGGTTAATGCGTAACAATGTAAAGTGTTTAAGTATTTGGAGTCACACTAATAAGAAACATAATAGTTATTCAAATTGTAGGAAGCATCGATGACTGGGTATTTTACCTTGTCAAGTGTACCAACATTATTATGCGTGCAAATGAATTCATTGTCTTCTCGCAAAATTCAATGTATATTCAAGAAAAATCAAGTACAATCTCGACGCCAAAAATATAATTTTCATTATTCCATTTCGATCGAACCAAGCCTCTGAATTCCATTTTGGTAAAAAAGGATTTCAAGACTTTCGAGTCAATGAAAAAATATTCGAGACTTTAATCCTGAAGACAGCGACGTAATTAGTACAACTAATATCTGTACTTTGAAATATACATTGCGTCTAATAAAATGACTAAAAACATACGTCGTGCATAAGTATTGGACAAAATTGCCGTATTCGAAAATGAATCGCAGACGCGAAACGAAAGTTAAAATCGTATTCGGATAGAAAGGGGGTTAACTATAGTTTCTCGGTAGGGAAAAATACGTATCGCGAAAACGCGAGAATCTCTAGCAGTGGGATAATCTTTCTTACGGAACAAAAGTTATTATTAACGCGCTGTTCAATCGATGAAATTACATTTCAGAAGAAGAATACGAGCCAGGGTAATACGATAATCCGATTAACGACCTGTTACACGAGCGCACTTGAGGAACGTATCGTTTGTCTTCGGCTTGGAACTACCAATGTGCACCGTTATGTATCTATGCCAGGCTATGTACATCCCCCATAATGCTCCTGAAGTACTTACCAGTAATCGAGACGGTTGCAAAGCTTGCACGAAATTCATACATTACCGTCTAACGTCGGAAGATGGTAAATTGTCCGGGGTAATTGGCGGCATTCACTCGGTCTCCAATTTACCCAACTAAAGCACCGCGTAACGAGCGTTTGTTTCTAATTTATAATCGCTCCGCCGACGATCATAGCAACTCTGCGCAATTTTTATCGCGTACTCCTGTTTTTTTACCCACGCGATCAAAGCGACGGGGACTTTGATAGAAATCCGTTGGATGCATGCGGTAAATTTGTCGATGGTTTCAGGCAAGAGTGATTGCATCGTTCTATCATTATAGTAACTCGTTAATATTTTAGTAAAATTTAACATCGGGTACAGAAACGAATTCGGAGGCTGTAAATAAATGAATCGAGTCTTATGAGATTCCAAAGACTCGCGATTAATTTGTACATCCAATGGTAATTAAAAGTTTATTAGTAAAGTAGCAGAATGTATTCTTTCCCCTCAAAAATTTTGCAAGCACCTAATATTCTAAGCTCTAAACATTCTAACTTTTAGTTCACTTCGCTTGCTTTGCATATTTTTGTGTATCTAATGAATCCTACGACTTTTTGCGAATTGAAATTTCCCGTAAATGCATAAAAATCCGCAGTCTAATGATAACGCGGTAACAGTTCCGCGAACTACGGTAGCGCGAAAATGATTTTGAGAGTCGGCGAGTATAAAAACAAAAAAAAGCGCGACGGGGACGGGGGGAGGAGAAAGTTTCCGGTGTGAAATGAAATTCCAGCCAATCGGGAAGATGAAATTTCAGGAAAAAGTTCGCGTTACTCGATAATCGAGCAATTCAATTAAACGGCGCCGGTGGGCAAGCATATTTGAGGCGCGAATTTCCATTTTCGAAACGGCTTTTGTTGATCTAGTCGAATCCACGCTTGTCTATGTCCAACTTGCGGCATTTCGATGCATTTTGCACAAAACTATCGACAAATTTTTTCTGCAATTTAACCCATTGACTTCGGCTATCGACGAACGAAAGCTTCGCGTCGGAATTAAATTCGTTTATTAAAACTATTCCACGATTAATTTGTGTTACCAGTATATACATCAAATTATGAGCGGACAATCGTTTCAAATAAAAGGTCTTTCGATAGGAATTCTTTTCTAAATAAAACGCGTTTAAATATAGAAAACTTTAAGGATTTTTATTAACTCATTATTAATATTATTTTAATTCTTTTAATTCATTTGATTGATTGGATTTATTTGAACATATTTGCTACTAGTTTCGCATATGTTCCACGCAACGATTTCATTTGTTACGCATTGGAAAAGTAGATTTTTCACACATTCAATACGTGTAACGTATTGGAAAGTTATTCCATTATATTCTACTATATTCGCGTTTATTATAGTCTATATATAATAATATCCTCTTTCAAACAAACAAATATACATTATTCCATATAATCTTATTCATATTGTCGACTATTATAATTGATTTAAATTACATATATACATTTATCCATCTTTGGCAATCTAATAAAAAATAGTATTAGGTACTATATTTAAAAACTCAGTCTTTATCGTTGCATCGCTTTTCATTGAATAATGCAACTTTAATGAAAATTTCGAAATTGATTCTGTGACTTTTTTCCCATCCAATGCCTGAATTTAAACATTTGTTCTTTTTTAATAATCCATTTTACTCGGTTTCCTGTTTAATATCCCGTGATTGACGTGCGCGCGACGGGTGATTGAAATTGTAAAAATTGTAAAAGATACGAACTGTAAGCGGACGGCAACTTGGTTGGAGAATTATGCGAACCACGCCCTGCTTAGCTGTTCCCGCGCAACGAGTCCGCGCGATTCACCGCTGCTTTCTTTCTCCGTGATTTACCACCGCGCCGTATAAACGAACGCGTAACGATGCTACGAAATAATTAAATTTCAAACGTCATTAATTTTCGTACGCGCGAGCGAAAATCTTCTTACTCGAGGGTCGCGATGAACAAACAAATGTTTATCTCATTCACCCTACGCGGGATGAATGGAAAGCTTCGCATTGGGAATCATAGCTACGCGTTATCCCTAAAAGAAAACAACTTTCCTTTGTGGATTATAATTGGCGAAAATCCCATGAATGCTTCTCCACGAGAATTGAAGCGCTTCTCGTTGCCGCAACCAAAACAGCTTCTCTGCGGATCACGTGGCTGTATAAATACATCTCCTCTCGTATCGAGAAGCAAAAAAAAAAAAAAGGAAGGATAAATATTCCAACCACCGCGTAATCCCCGTTTCTTCTTTATTTTTATTCGTATCCCTATGCTTTTCCATCGGGTCCAGCGTGTATTCCTTCATCCAAGTGACTGTTTACACGAAAATCGCCGCAATATTCTTCGTTTTGTATTTTTCACGGTCTCTGAACCCTTTTCTAAATCTGTTACAACTCGACTGCGGATCTTTGTTACATCAAATTAAAGAAGTAGATCGAGTGAAAGTATTGCTTCACTCTCAAGATCCATCATTTGTACTTTACTATTAATATTTTCTGTATTTCGTGCCTCTTGTGCTTACTTAACCCGTTGCCCTGTGATTACTGTGTTACCCAACTATACTAGCGATTTTTGTATCGTTTCCAGAACAAATCGCTGGAATATTGTAGGCAATTTTTATTCGATAACTTTCAAAGCTAAAATTAGAGTTCGAATATAATTCATAGAAAAAGACGTGTCTTGTTACTGTAGTGCAAGGGGTTAAAGTGTACTGCTACTCCAAAAAGATTGGAAAACACTGATGCAGCCTACTGCACCGAGTGAATTGTAAGTATTACTTGTATGCGTTTACGTTCTACAAGAGCAAGTGGTTAAATTTGCCATGAACGCATCAAAATCCCCAATCTACTTACACCGCATCCCTTATCGCTAATATCCGCTATAAGCATTAATAACTCGACACAAACCGAATGAAATCATCAGAACGACGTCATCCACGTCAAATCAATTAAAACCCACGCCTAAACCCGCCCCCATACCAAATTCTTTGCCCTTCCACCCCGAAACCAAACTCCGAAACGAGGCCCAACGCCTACAAGTCACGCGTATCGCTTACAGAAAAGCAAAGGAACCCGAGGAAAGAAAAAAAACGCAACAAAGGTGATGTTAGGAGGCCAACTCCCTAGATTGGGGTTGGCAATACTGTGGCTGCAGGACATTCTACAGCAGTGCATGTGTGTATGCGTATGAGTTGTTGGAAATCAGAAATTGTATTGGAAAGAGTGCGAAATCGAATCTAATTATAGAAAGTAAATCTTGGAAGTGTAGGAAATCGTTCTTTATTAAATACAAAATTATTGTTAAGTTATTATTGTTAAAGTGAACGATTTAACGTTCGTTTCGATCGCCCTACCCTCAAAATGTAAACGAAATCGAATTCTGCTTGTAGCTCGCGAAGCGTCGACGCATCGGCCGTTCGCGTCGGTGGCATCCTCCTTGTTTCCCACGGCGAGATGCCCGCGCTGCATCGGACACACCCTGTATACGAGCCGGGCTCCCAGCTTCTATCTTACGAGAACTTTCCGTTGCGTGTATGCGTGGATGAGTTTCCCGCGCGCGGCAACCGACGTCGCGGCGCGATTGGCCGATCGAAGTTAGCGCGGGAGGCCGTTAGCCCTCGTGTTCCCGGTGGGGGGAGACGGGCCAGTTTTGTAGGGGAAAAGCAGACGATCAATGGTGGGGTTGCTTTTGAGGGGATCGAAGGGGAAACGGCGTACGGAATCGGAAGCGTCGTAGGGGAAGCAAGCCACGTCCTCGCAAGGGGAAATAGGGGAATTCTGTTAGCCGCGCGAGGGGAAATGGTTGTAAAAAGGTGGGGAATATGGAGGGGTACTATAGTGGCGGGCGTAGTACGTAGCTCGAGCATAGTATTACTACGCAGCGGCGAGATACTACGTAGTATCCGAGAGAGTGTAGCGCCCCGCGGGGTTGCGTCCATTGATCCCCCGAACTCTCTTTCTCTCTCCAAGTCGTCCTTCTCTCTTCTCCTTCCGTCTTGCTTGCACCAGCTTCGCCTGTACCTGTGCGTCTATGCTCGCGCGTGTGTACCTCCCCTTCTTTCTTTCTGCTCGCCCGCCGCCGCCGCCGCCGAGTGTACACGTACACGGGCCACAGAGAGAGGTACGCACACGTTTCTCTGTTTCGCTGGGGGAAGCTTGAATCTCTTCGCCTCGCTTTAACAGACTCTTCGTTTCTGTCTCTATTGACGCCGTTGCTCTCGCTTCGACTGCGAGCGAGCTTCCTCGTCTTTCCATTTATGCCGCGGCTTTCTTTCTTTCGCTTGTTCCCGCCGCCGTTTCATATTTCTCCGCTCCTCCCCGAGGCTCCCGGGTACTTCGCCCTTTTCCCTACTCTCTTGCTCTTCGCCCCGCGCTTCCCTACCATTTACGCGTAATTCTCTCTCTCTCTCTCTCTCTCTCGCTGCGTCCTCTATTCTTCGGCAAGGGGAGTTTTCTCCGTTTCGCTCGAAAGCGTACTCTACTCTGCCCCGTTCACCGAGCGCGCTCCGTTTCCGTCGGTATCGGCTTCGCGCGCGCGTTCCTCCTCTTCCATCCCGTGGACTTTACTCGATTCGCTCTCGTTCGCGCGCGTCCTCTTGCCGTTTTTCCCTCCCGGTCTCGTAGCACGCCGCAGCAGCGGAGGCCGACGTTCGCTCGTCTTCTCCGGCGCTGTGGCGGCGGTCGCCAACCCTCGCCGCCCCCTCGAGCACCGGTTCGATAGAGGCCGATGCCTTAAGCTCGAATCACGCCGAGTCAGCCGTATTCGGGGCGAACTTTCGCCGATCCCGTGCTTCGATCCGATGGAAATCCTTACGGAATAGAGATCAAAGGCGAACACGCGGGCCGCTGCGAATCGAATGAAAGAAGAAAAAGAATCGCAAGAGTGTACGTTACACGCGCGCGCGCAAGAAAGAAAGAAAGGAGCGCGATGGATTTGGAAGAGAGAAGAGAAACTCTCGCGTTGGTAGGAAGAGTCGCCTGATATCCTCGGAGTGTTTTGTAATCCGAGTTGATAACGCTCGGCGGGCACTGTTCGAACTTATTTGCAGGAGATTTGCCAATTCGTGGCGAGGATCTCCCGTGGAATACTAGGGAATACTAGGGTTTACCTGTCCCTCCTTCTTATTCTGGGGTTTCCTTAACGCGCGCCTTCTTTGCGAGTTGATCTAAAGGGATTCGATTTTAATTGAAACTTCACCGGGGCCCATTGCGATTCTACTTTCGATACTGTTTTCCTTCGGATTACGGTGCAAGACGCGGGGTTGGTTCGTTTTCGATAGGGTAGAATAATCGCAGGTGCGTTATTTTCACCCTCTAAGGCAGAGATACTATCGATGCAACGCTTTGGAGACATCGTAGAATTGTAGAATTTAAGTGGAAGGAGAAATTGAATGCCGTGTACGTTTAAAACGCTTGCAGTACGTGTGCCAATAAGTATCCCAGTATTTTTAACAAACATCTTGTTTGAACAATATAGCAAATAACTGTAATTGTATTTGAGATCGAGGAAGTATTTAATTTTGTTAAGAATAAATGTTAAATTAAGCAGAGGAAGTGGATTATTCATGGGTTCACCTAATAAATCAATAGTTGAAAATGTCACAAGGCAATGTTAAATAGTTTATGCATTGATTGATATTGATTTTATGCATTTTTATGCATTGGTGCACCTAAAAAAATTCCTACTTGCCTACTTAAAGTTCATTCCTATTGTGAAATGTGCTACAGTCATTCAATAAGCAAAGACAAAGGATCTCTTCACTTATTAAATGATCCTCTTAATTCTTTGTCATATAATTGCACTATTTTTTTCCCCTATTGATTTTAATCAAACGATAAGAAATCTTGCCAAAATATTGAATTACCTTACGTTAAACTCATGTTCTCCTATTATTTAAACGACAAATAATTGTAAGTGTTTCAAGATTCCAGCAGTGTCTCCAATAACTGAAATTATTATTACTATTTATTCGTTAAACGGGCTAAATCCCCATTAGCGTGCAGAGGAGAATAGAAATAAGATACAAGGTATACAGAAACACGTGAAGCAACGTTAACGATGAAACGAGAAAGAAAAGTGACATAGAAACGACGTATGAAAAGTAGTCGGTGAAATTAATCGGCCGAAGATATCAAAGGGTTAAACTTTCACTTTATCCGCCAGCGAATTCCACTACGAATGCCGGGAATTAAAATAAACACGGGAGAGTTTATTGTGTCTCGGTTAAACGGCGGAGAGCAAAACAGCGATAAACGTTCGCGATTAAGAATTCTCGGTAATTCGCGTAATCGTTCATCGAAAGGCGAGCGCGTTCGTGCGAGTTCAAAGGGAAACGTTTCGCGTTCGTCGCGTCGTATATTTGCTCGCGAGTAGCTGGAGCGTGCCGCGATTTCCTTGAGTCTCGGGGAACGCCCGGCACACCACGCATCTTAAACTTTTCCTCGTCCATTGCTGCGGGAGATAGAGAAGTGTTAATGCTCGCGGTATGGTAAACGAAGTAGACGAGATTAGCCTCATTCACGGTAACAAGCTGACTCTCGACTTTTCCGACCGATAGCGCGCCGTGTGGAAATTTTCAAATCGCGCAACACAACGACACTGTCCGCTGTGAACGCTCTTGAAAGCTTTCGATCGACGCACGGGAAAGTTCAAGGCGAGTCGAGCAGCAAACACAAGCAGTGGCTATAAAAAAGTGTTGACACTAAGAAAGAATTTGCGTTTTTGTCGTCCTGCTAGTAAACGCTTCGTTTCGTTTCAATGCTTGCACTGGATGATGGGATTAATAAACACGGAAAATTCTTAGGACATTGTAAATACAGTCAGTCAAGGTCTTTTTATTTGTTTGGAAAAGGTATTTATGTATTTATGTGTCCATCAACGCTGGATAACTCATTGATTTATGTTAGAGTATATAATGTGCTATGTTTATAATAAATTACAAATTTGTTTACGGCATACGACAATAGAATAATCCATTCGTCGTAAAAGTAATCCTAGATATTAGGATGATAAAAATGGCGTGAAAATTCGCAAAATATTAAGTAACAAATAAAGGAGATCTATAGAAGGGTTAATTGAAGAGTTAATAAGTTGAACAATTTTGTCCTCTTTCGTTTACTGTCCTCTGTAACATAGTCAACAATTCTGTAACGTACTGTAAAATCAGCGAAATCTAATTTTAATCGAAATATTAGCCGACTTCAACATTGGTATATTTGCTAAAAAAATATGGCGACGACTAAGCTTGATCTTCTATCGGTAGTTTCTATAAAGTAACAGCAAATAGAAGTACTACATTTATAATATCTAATAAATGTTACATAAACGAGCGTAGGTATCGAATGATCGAATGTAACAAGGCTTAATTGCCAGGGCGAAATTAGCCGCGTTGCCGCGTTGAATTATTTGTTGGGATGAAGCTGTGCTTAATTGCCTTGGTGCTTTTTCAATGAGGTGTAGCTGTATCTCGAGGCGGGGGCAATAAGAACGGGCGGAGAAACAGAAAGACGGCGAAGTTTTTGCCCGCGAATCGCGATGACTTGTCTCCATTAAGGAAGGTATAAATTACACACAACTCTCGGCGCGGTTGCGCCTCCGAACAGTAAACTTATCAAACTAGATCCGAGGATTTAACGCATCCACCGTTCCGTTTAATTATCCTTTTTTTCTTTTTACGCGCTGCTAACATCGATGGAAATTTTTGTTACATTCCGTAACAATGATACGTACAATTAGAAGGTATCGTTACGATTATACTTCAGAGAAGTTGAACCCTGACAATGCTCACGATTTTATCAATTAATTATCAATTGATCACGATTTTTTTAGCAATTAGCCGCGGCAAATTAATTTATTGTTCGAGAAAGATTATTTCTCGGATCGGAATTTTCACGCGTAAAAGTGGTGGCTCGTAATTTGCCGCTGCGGCATCGGCGCGTTTCGTCCCCGCGGCACGCACGCGTCATACGCGTCGCGTACACGCAGTTTGTGTGCAGTGAAATGGAGCCGCATTGGAAAGTAGCACGGCTGTGTTTACAAACAGTAAAGTGCACGGCGAGGGGCTACCGGAAAAGGGGGGGGAAGCCGAGGGGAAGTGCAAAAGCCCGCCGGGTTCTACGGCCTACGCACAGTGCACAGGCCCCCGTGTCGTTTATTGTCCCGTTCTTCGTCGACGCTCCACGTCGAAAACCCTTTCCAAACTGACTATCCGCCGCGTCCACCACCACCATCAGCTTTCCAATTCCACCCCTTCGAAGCCTTTCTGCTCCGTTCGAATTGTACGCCGATGCATCTTAAATTAGGAACACCGGCGTAGATCAATAAGAGACAATTGGAGGGCTCGTAATAGAAACTACCCCTTTATAATCTTTCGCCTTTTGTCGGAAGAGTAAAGTGACAATCAATTTGATGTATTTAATTTTGATTGGCTATGGGTATATCACCCACGTACTCTCACTACTGGTTCCTATAACTGCCACTTTAATTCGTTTATTTAACAATAGGTTCACGAAACGCGTCACGGTTGACGTCTTTCAGATTTCATATATAAAATTATAGAGACCATAAATAGTATTTTTCAGTACTTTATGTTAACTTTAATTAGTACGATGGTACGAATATGTATTCTACGTGATACTCTTCATATTCACGCTTCTACGTTGGAATATTTATGTGCAGTATACGTATTTTTTTGCAAGCCTGTCGAATTATACGCGTAACGTTCGTAAACCTAGTATTAATAGGAAAGTAATGTACAAAGTAAAAAGTAAGTAAAAGTAAGTAAGTAAAATAAATTTTCATACGAAATTTGGACGGGGGTTTACGTAACAATGCATAGACATCGTATATTCGTTTACGCTTAATATTTCTAAATAAATATTAGGAGTGAAATGTGTTGTTGAACATTGAAACGTGATCAATATAATTATAAAGTATCGGACGTGTCATAATTCGGTATGATATAATGTTTGCAAGCATACGTAATGCAGGGAAAATGAATCTTGATTCGCACGCTATTTATAGGAGATTATCTGAAAATCTTAAAGAAATGCACCGTTGTATAGATATGCAATTTTTGTAAATAATTACAAATAGGTTATTTTATCGCGTTTCATTTAACAAAATACACGTTATATTATAGAATTGCAATCGTGTCACCTGTAGTTATATCACGAGAGAGTTATATTTAATTAAATTACGAAGTTGTGGATCTCACGACTATGGTTACAAACTTCGATAAGGATTGTTTACGAACCCTTCGATAATTGTTGGATAATTGTTTCTCAAGAAAATTTTTTACGCAAGTTCTTCGAAGAATCATTTCGTATATTGTAGATTTTTATGTACTCATGGAACGTTTAATTATAGTACAATATGCATTATTTTACTTAGAGGATCGAACAACCCTTAAATTCGATTTCTTTAATAGAGTTGTTAATGAAATATGAATTTGCGTAAAAATACACAATCTAGTAGTTAGTATCAATTCTTTGAATTTTTGCAAATTTCCCAACAATATTTAAGGGGCATTTAATTTCGATTTTATTCCCCTTTTGATGAAATATATTGGATCGTAGGATTTAAATCCGAAGGATTTTTAATGAAAATACCTGCGAGAATTATTGCAATACTGTATTTATTACATTTATTTGTTACATTTCAATAATGTAACTATTATATTGCTCGCATCGAATTAATAAAAGTAAATTTATTGCTCGCGCCGATAGCACGAAATGGATTTATCGGATTTTTTCAATTATATTTTAAGAGACAGTTCATTACGATTTTATTCCCCTTTTTGTAGAATATTTCGCGTAGATCGTGTTATTGAAGTTCGAAGGATTTTTCCGCGCAAATTCTTCGGACAATTATTTCAATAACGTGTTTGCATTGAACGCATCGAATTAATAATAATAAAAAAAAAACGATTACACCGATAGCACGAATGTTCCAATTTTTATAAAACAATATTTATTACGTACAATTAATTATGGTGGCACGATTATGATTTTATTGCTTTTTCGTAGAATGTTTTTCGCGAATCGTGTTACTGAAATTTGGAGGATTTTTTATGGAAATTCTTCGCAACATTATTTCAGTAATGAATTTATATCAACCGATATTGAAATGCTAAATAATAAATTAATAACAGACGATTGCAATATTCGCGTAGCTAATAATCCTGTAAAGAATTTCATATCGTAAGTAAAAAAAAAAAAAGAAACAAAACAATTGCACCGATAGCATGAATTTTCGGATTTTTCCAACAATATTCAAGAGGCACTTGATTACGATTTTATTTCTCTTTCGATAAAATATTTTACATACTCGTACATAAATCGTAGGATTTAAATTCGGCAGATTTTCACGCAAATTGTATACAATAAATAATTATATACATTTGTATATATAGAATAATATATACGATAATAATATGTAATAAATGTAACAATGTATACTTGACTTTAAACATTTTACATATTTTTGTATATCATGTGCATCCTGCAATTTCTAGCAAACTTAAATTATTCATAAACGCATAAAAATCCGCGGTCTATTTATCAAATATATTCGTCAAGTTTCGAAAGGAAGAAGAAGGAATATTGCAAATTACTATCGAGCTTCTAATTACTATCCCCGATAAAGATATACTTCTACGCGCATAATTATAAATCTATAGTATAGATTTCACAGATCAATTACGTTGAAAACAATCGATTATCGCATGTACTTATTTATAACTCCCATCGTTTCAGAAACGCTGTTGTCTTATTTTAGCCTAAACTACTGATGTCACGTGTTACATTAAAAAGGTACGCATAATTCTATATAAAAATGGATAGTCTATCCTATGCTTCGTCGATGTTGCAAGAAATATTCTAAAAGTATTCCTACTGCAACAATATCGTGCCCATATTATGAATTATCATCCTACCTTTAATTCTAAATTGCCACGACTATTTACTATTGTCTTACTTTAGTCAAAAATAATTATGTCACGTGTTAAATTACAAAAATGAATAATCTATTCTATGCTTCGTCGACGTTGCAAGAAATATTCTAAAACTATTCCTACTGCAACAATATCGTGTCCATATTATTAATTATCATCGCACCTTCAATTCTAAATTGCCTCGACTATTTACTATTGTCTTACTTTAGTAAAAAATAATTATGTCACGTGTTACATTACAAAAATAGATAATCTATTCTATGCTTCATCGATGTTGCAAGAAATATTCTAAAACTATTTCCACTGCAACAATATCGTGCCCGTATTATGAATTATCATCGCACCTTCAATTCTAAATTGCGTTGACTATTTACTGTTACCTTATTCTAGTCCAAACTAGTAATATCACGTGTTACATTACAAAAATGGATAGTCTATTCTATGCTTCGTCGATGTTGCAAGGAATATTCTAAAAGTATTCGTACTGCAACAATATCGTGCTTTTATTATTAATTATCATCGTACCTTCAATTCTAAATTGCCTCGATTATTCACTGTTGTCTTATTTTAGTAAAAAATAATTATATCACGTGTTAAATTACAAAAATGGATAGTCTATTCTATGCTTCGTCAATGTTGCAATAAATATTCTAAAACTATTTCTACTGTAACAATATCGTGCCCGTATTATGAATTATCATCGCACCTTCAATTCTAAATTGCGTTGACTATTTACTGTTACCTTATTCTAGTCCAAACTAGTAATATCACGTGTTACATTACAAAAATGGATAGTCTATTCTATGCTTCGTCGATGTTGCAAGAAATATTCTAAAACTATTCCTACTGCAACAATATCGTGTCCATATTATGAATTATCATCCTACCTTTAATTATAAATTGCCTCGATAATTTACTGTTATCTTATTCTAATCCAAACTAGTAATATCATCTGTTATACTACAAAAATGCATTGTTTATCCATGCTTCGTCGATGTTGCAAGAAACATTCTAAAAGCATTCCTACTGCAACAATATCGTGCTCATATTATGAATTATCATCCTACCTTTAATTATAAATTGCCTCTACTATTTACTATTGTCTTATTTTAGTTAAAAATAATTATATCACGTGTTAAATTACAAAAATGGATAGTCTATCCTATGCTTCGTCGACGTTCCAAGAAACGTTCTAAAACTATTCCAACTGCAACAATATCATCTCTCTATTTACTGTTGTCTTATTTTAGTAAAAAATAATTATGTCACGTGTTACATTACAAAAAATAGATAATCTATTCTATGCTTCATCGATGTTGCAAGAAATATTCTAAAAGTATTACTACTGCAACAATATCGTGTCCATATTATGAATTATCACCGCACCTTTAATTCTAAATTGCCACGACTATTTACTATTGTCTTATTTTAGTAAAAAATAATTATATCACGTGTTAAATTACAAAAATGGATAGTCTATTCTATGCTTCGTCAATGTTGCAATAAATATTCTAAAACTATTTCTACTGTAACAATATCGTGTCCATATTATGAATTATCATCCTACCTTTAATTCTAAATTGCCTCTACTATTTACTATTGTCTTACTTTAGTCAAAAATAATTATGTCACGTGTTACATTACAAAAATAGATAATCTATTCTATGCTTCGTCGACGTTGCAAGAAACGTTCTAAAACTATTCCAACTGCAACAATGTCGTTGCATTTACACTACAATTTGCGATACGCCGTTTCATGGTTGCTCGTTCCGCGTGTTATTTTGCGCACTGCTGCACGTCGCGTCGTCTTGAACGGAGGGAGGGAGGAAGATGGGTATAGCAATTTGCGTAAAGCACGATTTTTACGTGACAAGCTTCCGGGCGGGCGTCGAAAAGTAATTCACCGTAAAATCGATAGTTTACGCAGCGCGTCCGCAAAGTATCGTTGACCCGCCGGGCGCTAATACAGCTTCTCTTATGCACCCTCTTAACAGCGCGTTTGAATTATTAAATCGACTTATGGCCTTGCCGCCGTTCGGCTTAGACGTACACGGAGAAGCAGTCTCGCCTGGCAGGCTAATCTAGCGATTTGTTATCGATGCCCGCGATGCACCTGTGCTTCGGGTTACCCGTAACTAATATAGAGAATCAAGCAGTCGGGACAGCAACGACGGATAAAGCGGACGCGTCTCTTTCGTCGTTCTTCTTTCCTTCTCTCCCCCCTTTTTTCACGCTTATTCTCCTATTCGGCGAGATTAAAGACTAGCTCTCACCTCCTCCTCGCTTCGAATGTTCAATTTCAATTTACGCAAGCAGACTTACGCGTTCGTATCAGTTATCCTTCGGAAACGTCGGACAAACGGCGTCGTTTCATTTCGCCCGACGCGGCATAAATTAACCTTTCTAATAAGACGAGATTTCGGAATTAAGTTTGAGTGAAAAATCGGGGGAGATAAAGTTCGAAGAATCTTCGTTCGATGTTAAGATGAGAAATGGGCGATTCTTCTTCTATTTTCTGCTCAACGCATTTATTATGTTTTCAGTTTTCATTCGCGAGTAATCGATGCTACGACGCTTTTTTAAGTAAGATAAAATTTAATAAGTATAAGGTTTTGAACGTCTAAGAGTTTCTTTTTTCTTTTGAAATTTTTCTGTTTTTAGTTTTCTGTCTGGTATTGACTCGATACTTTTTAAAATGATATTCTAAAACAATTTTTAGCCTATTATTTGTACGTATGATTTGTTCTCCGTTAACCCGTTGCCGTAGAATAATGAGTCACGCTTGTTCTATAAATTCTAGTGTATCGGGGATGCAGGAAGTATTTTCTGCAATTTAATTTGCCCTTTACTTTATTAGCGCGCGACAATCGATACTCGATGCCGTCGGGTTGCACAAGTATGCGGCTGTTTTTTCGTTTACACACGTCGTTGCAAACAGGGGTGATCGTCCGTAGACCCTTTCTGTCAACCCTCCCGGACCATCTATCTGTCTGCCCTTTCATGTTCTATATTGCGTCCTCGGTGTACCCGATTCCTGACCTCTCGTCAACCTACACCGCCGCCTTCCCTTCCGTCCCTTTAACGCTATTAAAAAAAATAGAAACTCGATAAATCTTAATAACACCCTTGCTACCCGCGCGCAACCCTTACCCCTTCTCTTCTTCCCTTCTCGAGCGGCGTACCCTCGGAATACGCCCGACTGAAAGAAGTTACCTTTAAAATTGCATTAACCAAATGAAATTTGTTAAAATAGTAGCTATTACGTTATCGATACTAGCTGGGTCGCAAAGTAATGAAGAATTTCGTTGCAACTAGATTTGAAACGCCTGCAACTTGATTGCGAATCTTTATTGCAGATTTATTATATATTTGTTGGTTAAATGTGTGACACAGGTTAAAGAGAAATGCCTATTAATAAGGATAAAATGTAGTTCGAACGCTGATTTCAATTTTGTATTATTAGATTGAATGTTATTAACAATAGGTTTACGGACGTTACGCGCATAATTTTACAGGCTTCCGGAAAAATACGTACACTGAATATAAATATTCGACCGTAGAAGCGCGAGGACGAAGAGAATCACGTAGAATAAATATATTCATACCATCGTGTTAATTAAAGTTAACATAAAGTGTTGAAAAATACTATTTATCGTCTCTATAATTGTAGGTACGAAATCTGAACGGTGTCGAGTTCGATCATCGATCACGGAACGTGAGTTCCGTAAACCTAGTGTTAAAGAAAAATTCTGTACAATATTGAAACGATTTGTATTTCGATACAAGAATAGTAGTCGACTAATGGTAGCCCAAATAGGTAATAAAATAATAGTATTGCAAGGAGGTTAATACGTTATATTTAACGTACAAAAATATCATCGTAAATAGAAGAAATGTCAACTAATGTTTTACCCCGAACTGGATTCATTTTCCAAGTTAACGACGTTCGAAAATACTCGAATAAAGTAAACGCGGGAACCTTAAAGCGGCAGTACTGCGGTACATCTAGCCCAGTTGCGAGTTGCGTCGGCATTCGCGCCACGCCCGGTTGATATATCGATTCGCTAAAGGACAACGATTAAAAGCGCGGGGAAAGTGAGTCGACGACAACACGCGTGCAACGATAAATCGAAGCTTTCCGACCGCGACCCGGCTGGAATTCCGCGATATTTATGGTGGTTATTCATTCGGCTTACTGCGAGGGTTGAGGAGGGAGGGGGGAGGGAGCAACGACGAAAACTTCACCGACTCTCGCTGGCCTTTTCCCCCCGTTTCACGTTATTAGGCGCAGTTTTCATAAATCGCGCGCTGAAACTTTTTACCCGTTGCATTTCCTTTCTCTCCGTTCTCTCGCTTGACTCGTGCGCGCCGTTAATTAGCAGTTTCCCGGGGATCTCGCTTACACGTTCTTACGTTGCAGCCAGCTTGCTTAATCCGCTTCTTTCGCGAAGCGAGGCGAGCGACGAAGGAAACTGTTTCGGGATCTGGTTTCTGTAACACGGAAGAACACTCTGCCTCCGTTGCAAACTTTCGTCTTCTTTCTTTCTTTCTTCGTCCCGTTTCTCGTTTCCGTTTCATACCCCTCCGGCGGCCGCGAGTTTTCCCGTCCCTGTTCGCGCCACTGGCGCGCGATTCTTACAGATTATCCGCATCGTGCGTGGAATTTCCGCAGCGAAGGGACTTTTGTGCTTCGCGTTCCGCGTTCGCTTCGCGGAGTTCAACGGGACGAAAAAGGGTCGACGAAGCGGTCACATCCGGGGGAACAAGTTTCTTTCAGGCTGCGCAGGGCTCGACGTAAAACTGTGGGGGAATACCGTCAGCGTTCTCTCTCTTTCTCTCTTTGCGTCTTTTGCGGAATTCTTCGGTATTATTTTCGTGGGATCGGTCGAATTTTGCTGTTAAAGAATGCAAAGCGTTATTGGTTCCTTTTGTTACTCGTGGGATCGCGAAAATCGTCCGAGTTGTTGGATTCTTTATTATTATTTTGGAGTCGTTTGACATTTGCTGCAAAGAAGGATGCAAATTGTTATTGGGTTCTTTATTACAAGTAAGATCGCTTATAATTTGTTACAAAAAAAGGAAAATCGTTAAATAATGCCGCATTTTAAGATGCTACTGCAAGTAGTCTAATTGAACAATCATTTTATTATTTTATTAGTGATTTAAGGACATGAGTATAAATTTTAATCATAGCTTTGCGAGGTCGAAACATTTTATTTTCTCGGTGCAGCTTTTATTGGGTTCTAATATATATTCATCTCACTCTTCAGTATTTTTAAAGTCATTTATTCGCAAACTCAACGCTAAATTGAATCAATTACATATGCATCATTTTATCGACGATTTTCTCATACGTTTTTGTTAGTTGAACAATTCTTCTCGTGCAAAATTCTTGGAACTTGTTATTGAAAAACTGATTCAAACGATACGAATAATAGCAGACACCACGCATTGCCACTATAAAGTTAACTATCGTGCTAATATATATAAAAACGTGTTTCCATTTAAACGAGAAATTCTCAAGTGACGTTAATAAGAACCGTGGACTTTGTCGTACATTTTCAATTACATACGTACTAATGAATTTATCACACCGAACGTATAAAAAAGATGTTCATCAATAAAATAGCGGTTAAACGATATTATGCTCGAAACTGGAACGATCTTTACGTTAACGACGTTCTAAAATATTTAAATAAAGTCACATAAATCGCGAATCATAAAGTGGCATTACGTGGCACATTTACCCTACTGGCGAGACAAATTCAGAGGCATAAAATAATACGTAGATCTACGTGTTTTTTTTTATTATGCAATCAGACGAACATTGCATGGTATTACGTGGCATTACGCGGTACATCTACCCTATCGCGTCGCACGTAAAGGCAACCCGTTTGCGGACCTGCTCGTCTTCTCCTCCCTTTTAGTAGACTTCGAATACGCCGCAATACGTTTGAATTTATTCGGCCTTTTCGAAGTCAATAGCCCCTGTTCGGGCCGCGCCGCGCCGTTCCCGCCAGCGCCGGTGCGATTAAGGGTGCTGCGCACTCAGACGAATTTCCTATAAGGAGCAAGGCGGCTCCAACTCCGCGCGGAAATTTCGGCTTTCGCGAACTTCGAATACACGTTGCGGAATTGTATTACGATGAAAGCGGTGTTTCATACCCTTCGCTAACTTGTAACAGCCCTTATCGACGCGGATACTCGCATTCGTAGTTAAATTGTTCTTCGGTACATCCTTGCAGCCACGATAAAGATTTTTACACCCTGCGAGTAGAAACAACGTACACTTCCTGGCAAACGTTGAGAAACAAACGTAGTCTTATAATACTTTTCGCTTCTAAGATTCATTAGAAGTTTAGAATTTGCAGTAGCATACAAATACAGTATCACATACATACCTACTATTCTTCCACAGCGTGTTTACAGGTGTAAGCGTGTTCAGCCAATAGCGATCACTGCCTGTGTTTATAGGCCAATCAGCGGCAATGCAGCAAGAGTGGGAATGTAAACACGGTGTGCTTTCTTTCCGTGGAAGAATAGTACATCAATAAGTAATAAGTTCGTCTGCTTTTAATTCCAATCCATTGTATCTCAAAAGCGAACGACGACGTAAAGCTTCGCAAATACGTACCATGTTTCTTAACTATTGTCAAGAAGTCTATGTCTATGTTGAGCATCTTTCACTGTAAATACCAAATGAAAAGAAACGAAGATGTTCGATTTAGTTGTCATAATAATATATAATACTTGTTTGTCGAAACTTGGCGACATTATTACATTATTACCCCATCTTTTTTGGTTTTGCGAAATTGCTCTCGTCTCCAAAGTCACTGCGCAAATTCATTAATATAGGGTTATCCAAAATAGATTATAGGAGAACGCCTATCTTCACTTTTTTCCTTTCCCTTTCTGCTTTACCTTTTTCTAATCTGTCTTTTATTTCTATTATCTTCGTTCGTTCTCGTTTTCAATTTTTATTCTTTTCACCTCTATTTCACTAAAAAACACGTCGTTTGACGGATATTCTTATTCAATATCCTAACATCTCCGCAACCGAAAAGAAAAACGAAGAAAAGGGTTAATCCGGGCGCATCGTTCAGCGACGCTAAGGAAGCGAACGTTAGCTCCAAATTTCCAAAAATTCGCCCGCCACGTTTTCTCCTTTCCTTTTCTTTCTCCCATAACCGCGCGCGCGCGCTCGTTCCGCGCCCTTAATCGCGTGCCGGATAGAAACGCGACGTCCCTGGGAAGGGCCATTGCCTCCGAACGACGCGACGCAACGCAAGGGAGAAAAGAAAAGGGCCGGTAAATCTAAACATATTGCGTTAGCGGGGAAAACAAAGAGGGTGGCGCGCGAGAGCAAGAGGGGGACAGGTTGGCAAAAAAAAAAAGAGAAAAGAAAAGAAAGAGGAAGGGAAAAAAGGGGCCGCCTCTCTAAGCCACATCGCAGACGTGCCTGTGGGAATAGAAAATCCCTACGGTGGAGAACAGGCCTCTACCGCAGCCCGAGGTAGCCGCGTTCCATTTACGTCCGGCAGCAACGGGGGCAGACACCTTGCGGAGTCTGGTGGCGCGCGGAGCAGCTTCCCGGAGCGGAGCTAAAGGGACGCGAAAGTCGTGAACCGTCGGGCGAGGGTAGGTACGGGAGAAAACGAGAAAGGGAACGCGGTGAGTCGGCGAAACGGAGAAAAGGGAGACGAAGAGAGAGAGAGAGATAGTCGAGGGAGAGAGGAATTCGGAGAGACAGAGAGAGAGAGAGAGAGAGAGAGATGAAAAATCGTCTGCGCGCAGGGGTTCCAGGGCGTTCACCCAAGGGTGGGTCCAGCTCCAGACACAACACTCACACCCCCCTTTTTATGGGGTGGTAAAGTGCCCCTCTCTCCTTCCTCCTTCCCTCTCTCCTTCCTCTTCCCTTTTTCCCTTTGCCTCTCGCCGCCCTGTTCCCCCCTTTTCATCCCCCACTACGGGACGCGGCAGGAGGATGGAGTACTACGTGCGTTTACGTTGCGCGCGGTGCGTTATTTCGTTTCGTTGCCCTGCCACACGCGTTCACCTACACGTCCAAACGTGTTTCCCGTCTTCTTCGTTAGCTTTTGCTTTTTCTTCTTCTTCTTTCTTGTCTCTTTGCGAGGATACTGTGTTGTTTTATACATTTGTTTTTTTTTTGCGCCAGGAATGTCGGTTGGAATTCTACTACTTCGGTTTCTATCTTGGCGGAGTACTGATTCTTCTTGATGCGATAGGTGGATAAAGTTTCGGATAGAAGAGAAAGGATGGTGTTTGTGTTTTAGCGTGAAATTCGTCGAGGATGGTAGGTAGTATTGTTAGGGTGCGGATGTTTGTACAAATTCATGCGTTTCGGGGAAATTTAAATGCGTAAAATGATGCGGAATCAAGGAAGAAGCTATGATACGCTCGGTGCAGTAGTCTACATCAGCGTTTCTTAATCTTTTTGGAGTATCGATACACTTTAACCCTTTGCACTGCAATAACGAGTCACGCTCGTTCTACGAATTATGGTGTAGATTCGACAAAAATTGATACCGTTGACGAGAAAATTTCATTCGAACGATTATTTTAGTTTTCTATAATGCATCACAATAGTTGGAGTTACATAATAATTTAATATTAATTTTCGGGGTACTAAGTAAAAATTGCCCATAATATTTCATAATTCATGCGTAACGTAATAAAAAAGCAGCGATTAGCTAACGCTAGCGCACGCAAGTAACAAAATAATCGTATCTCAATGGTTTAAGTACCGCAATTTCTACACTTTGAATGTTTGGTATAATTTTCTGGATCATACGCCTTTTATCCTTTCTCGCAATCTAGTCGCAATCTTTAAGCATTTATAGATTTACACGGAATGTAAAAAGGTATCCGGTGCACGTAACGTGCAAAAGGACATCGAATATCTAAAATAAGTCACGTATAATATAGAACACAAATAGCAGTGTACAATAGAAATTACGTAACAAAGTTATGCGATAATTTCACTATAGAATAGAAGTATTTCTATATGCAAAGCTCGCGATCAATCTCTACTTCGATCTCGCCTTTAATTAAGCCTGCAAAAGTACGAATTTGCGTGTAATAGAAATTACACGATAACGTTACGATGACGGAATAAAATAATCGTATCGCAAGGGGTTAAGTATCGCAATTTCACATTGGATGTTTCATATAACTTTCTGCATCGTATACCATCTGCCCTCTGTTGCACCTTTAAATTTAATATTCGCAATGTAGCCATAATCTTTGTGCATTTGTAGAGAATTTATAGATTCACACGGAACGTGAAAAGGTATCCAAAATAAGGCAAATATAACATACGCAATCAAATATTAGAAATAACATTGTACAATAGAAATGATGTAGCAACGTTATGCGATAATTTCATTATGGAATAGAAGTATTTCTATATGCAAAGCTTGCGACCAATCTCTATTTCGATCTCGCCTTTAATTAGACCAGCGAAAGTACGAATTCGCGCGTAATGGAAATTACACGGTAACGTTACGGTGACGGACTAAAATAATCGCGGCGTAAAAGGGTTAACGAGGAAGGAGGAAGGAATCGAACGTTGAAAGTTTTGCGAGGAGCGAACGTATGTCCCTCGGTATGTGTTCTAGGTGGCGAACGATCGACGATCGGCGGCGCACAGAAGTCACGGGGGTGCGCGTGAGTCATTGTTGCGCCAGACAGGGTGGTTACGGGGTGGTCCCCACACTCGTTAGGGGATATTTTAATGGGCCGCCGCTTTGGATTTGCCGGTGTTTAATTACAGGGGTTCTCAATTCCTCTGCCCGCCGCGCGGCTATATCTCTATGTCGCAGCGCTCTCTCTGCTTTTTCCGCGCGCGATCTTTCAACCCCCGAACACCTCAACGACGAATTCGCTGATTCGGCGAAACGTCACGGCGACACGCGCGCAGTTTTCGCCTCTTTCGTGCTTTTACAGTTTAAATAGAATTCAGCTGCATCTTTCTTACTTCAATACGTTAAATCACCTTTCGTACTTTTCAGTCGTTAACACGTTGACGTGTACCGTTAGTCCACGAAAAGAAGGCAGACGAGTGTTTGTATGGTCCACTGTCTTCCCTATCGCCACGCGCAGTCTTCGTTATTAAACCACTGTCGATCTTTGACGTCTTCGGTTAATAAAGAGCACAGCGTGTGCTTGTAGGGAAGCTAGTTAGAAGCACTTCTTAACCCTTTGGCTTAGAACGACGAGCTACGCTTTCATCTAATTGCAATAAAAATACGCCGCACTTCTTTAATTCTATCTGCCGTTTCGGTTTGTAAGATTGAGGAGTAGTAAATAATAATTATGCACGATACTTTAGTGTTTTGTATTCGAAGCAGAGTTAAAAGTGAAAGAAAGTGTCAACGTTTCGGTGAACAGTCTTCGAAGGATTCGTAAAGCAAAGGGTTAACTGTGGGTTTACGAATGTTGATTATATAGCTATAATATACTGTATCTAAGTATAGTATAAGGTACTACAATATACTGTATTTAAATATAGTTAAGGTACTACAATATAATGTATCTATATAAAGTATAAGGTACTATAATATACCGTATTTAAATATATACTATATCTTAATTAAATATAAGGTACTACAATATACTGTATTTAAATATAGTATAAGGTACTACAATATAATGTATCTAAATAAAGTATAAGGTACTATAATATACCGTATTTAAATATATACTATACCTTAATTAAATATAAGGTACTACAATATACTGTATTTAAATATAGTATAAAGTACTACAATATACTGTATCTAAATAAAGTATAAGGTACTATAATATACCGTATTTAAATATATACTATACCTTAATTAAATCTAAGGTACTACAATATACTGTATTTAAATATAGTATAAAGTACTACAATATAATGTATCTATATAAAGTATAAGGTACTATAATATACCGTATTTAAATATATACTATACCTTAATTAAATCTAAGGTACTACAATATACTGTATTTAAATATAGTATAAAGTACTACAATATAATGTATCTATATAAAGTATAAGGTACTATAATATACCGTATTTAAATATATACTATACCTTAATTAAATCTAAGGTACTACAATATACTGTATTTAAATATAGTATAAAGTACTACAATATAATGTATCTATATAAAGTATAAGGTACTATAATATACCGTATTTAAATATATACTATACCTTAATTAAATCTAAGGTACTACAATATACTGTATTTAAATATAGTATAAAGTACTACAATATAATGTATCTATATAAAGTATAAGGTACTATAATATACCGTATTTAAATATATACTATACCTTAATTAAATATAAGGTACTACAATATACTGTATTTAAATATAGTATAAAGTACTACAATATAATGTATCTATATAAAGTATAAGGTACTATAATATACCGTATTTAAATATATACTATACCTTAATTAAATATAAGGTACTACAATATACTGTATCTATATAAAGTATAAGGTACTATAATATAGCGGATTTAAATATATACTATACCTTAATTAAATATAAGGTACTACAATATACTGTATTTAAATATAGTATAAGGTACTATAATATACCGTATTTAAATATAGTATAAGGTACTACAATATACTGTATCTAAATAAAGTATAAGGTACTATAATATACCGTATTTTTGAATATATACTATACCTTAATTAAATATAAGGTACTATAATATACTGTATTTAAATATAGTATAAGGTACTACAATATAATGTATCTATATAAAGTATAAGGTACTATAATATACCGTATTTAAATATATACTATACCTTAATTAAATATAAGGTACTACAATATACTGTATTTAAATATAGTATAAGGTACTATAATATACCGTATTTAAATATAGTATAAGGTACTACAATATACTGTATCCAAATATAGTATACAGTATTATATACTGTATCTAAATATTTGAAATCAGAAGATTGCAAATATAGTATGAAAATTTGTTTACTTACGATTCTTGATACAATTACTTTGCTATTAAATGAACAAAATCAAGTGGCAGTTGTAGGAATATTGACAGTACGTGGATCATTTACCCTGTACTGTATATTCCTCCAAACTCGCAAGCTTCAACCCCTAAGCGAGAAATACAGGAGGTCTCAGAAATTGAATTTACATTTAATTTGACCGACCTTCATCCGATCGCGCATATTTTTCTGACGGTAAATGAGCTATTTACCTTAGCTTCTAAAATAATTAAATGAATCAGCTTAAAGCGGCAGTGATTGGTGCATCTACGGTAAACGAAAACATTCGCGACGTTCGTTGGGAAAAACGAAAGCAACAGTCCTCTACTTACTTTCACCCTCGAAACTCGCTCCGAGCATCGATTCCCCGGAAGATGGAACTTTCGCATAAACATCGAACGCAGCAGCGCGGAGTTAAGAGAAGCTGGTTGACCTCCAGCGGAGCTTACACGCGTTTCGGCTCTCGTTGCCACTTGCAACCCTCGCACCTGCGAGCACAGGCTTTGGAGAACGCTGCAGGCACAAGTGCGCCACGCTGGAATCGAGGCGAAGAAAAAGTTCGGAATGGACGTTGCCGTCGGGGAACGCCGACCGATTCTTCGAATTCGTTTCTACTGTATTCAGTCACGGAAGAGGGGTGGCGTACAAACCCTTGCCTGTACACAGAGAAAGAGAGAAACGTGAAAAAGGTGAAGCGTTAATCGCACCGACTTTGTTCCTATCGAATACAGTTAGCTACCGAATCCTGTTAACCCTTTGTGGACGAGGAATAATAATACTTAAGGGATTATTTTGCTTTCGAACTCCAAGCTTTCAAATTCTAGGCCATTAAATTTCTATAACTTCGAAGCGTTTATCAACGATATTAATTTAAATTTGTTGCAGTAAAAATTAACGTGCGTCCAGAAAAGTAAGAAATAATTAGGCGGCTATTTGTCGACACTCGTCCGCAAAGGGTTAAGTAGACTTTCGATCGTTTCATTAGCATAATGGGTTATCCAAAATAGACTATAGGAACACCTACCTTCACTTTTTTCCTTTCCCTTTCTGTTTTACCTTTTTCTAATCTGTTTTTTATTTCTGTTAACTTTGTGTTCGTTCTCGTTTTCAATTTTTACTTCTTTTACCTCTATTTTATTAATAAAGATGGCGTTTGATAGATATTCTCGTTCAACTTCCTAAAGGTACTTTTGGATAACTATTTATTACGACTGCTTTTGTCGTTACATTCGAATTAACGATGGCCGTTCGAATCTGAACTTCGATAAAGATAAAAAGGCACTGGAATTTATAAAGACAGCGACTCGAAGGCTGGAAAATTCGGGGCGATTAAAATTAGAAGCCTCTGAAATTCAACGAAATAAAAACTCCAACGCTTCGAAATGGAAGGAGTTGCAAATTTGGCATCTTTATAATCCCAAGGCTTTAAAATTCCAAGATACAAAATTGAAGTTTGAAGGCTGCAAAATTCGGGGCCATTAAAATTAGAAGCCTCTGAAATTCGACGATATAAAAATTCGAACACTTCGTAATGGAAGGAGTTGCAAATTTGGCATCTTTATAATCCCAAGGCTTTAAAATTCGAACATACAAAATTGAAGTTTGAAGGCTGGAAAATTCGGGGCGATTAAAATTAGAAGCCTCTGAAATTCGACGATAGAAAAATTCGAACACTTCGTAATGGAAGGAGTTGCAAATTTTATATCTTCATAATCCCAAGGCTTTAAAATTCCAAGATACAAAATTGAAGTTTGAAGGCTGGAAAATTCGGGGCGATTAAAATTAGAAGCCTCTGAAATTCGACGAAATAAAAACTCCAACGCTTCGAAATGGAAGGAGTTGCATATTTGGTATTTTTATAATCCCAAGGCTTTAAAAATCAGAGATACAAAATTGAAGTTTGAAGGCTGGAAAATTCGGGGCGATTAAAATTAGAATCCTCTAAAATTCGACGATACAAAAATTCGAAGACAGAAATTCGACGATATAAAAATTCGAACGCTTCGAAACGGAAGGAGTTGCAAATTTGGTATCTCTAAAATGCCAAGGCTTTACAATTCGAAGATACAAAAATTCGAAGACTTGAGAATGTAAATGCTTGGAAATTCTTAGATGTAAAAATTCGGAAGGGTTCGAAGTTGAATGATTCGGTGATGCGGAAGCTGCGAAATTCGAAGATTCCGCGGGAGAATAACGGGGTTAACGAGTGGCGCGCGAAAACGGTAATTATGTTTCGTAGGTTGGTCGCGTAAGTGGATTAACATAGCCCGGCGGCGAGTGTGAACGTTAAACACCGTTTCCTTGTTTTCCTCTCTTTCCCTCTACTCTCTCCTAGTCGTGTCATTCCTCTTGTTTTCTTTTTTTTTCCCTCTCCTTTCCTTGCGGCTCATTGTAACGGAGTACACACTCCAAACACGAGTGCTACCCTCTCCTCTTCGTGTACATTTTTTTTTCTTTTTCCCCCCTCCGTTTCGTTCTCTCTTAACTGCCTCCTTTAGCGCACTCGAACGCGTTACCGAGCCACGAATTCTTTTGTCTCGCCCGGGGTAGCTTTTAAACGCCGCGATCGCTCGCTTCCCTCCAAGATTAACGGGGAACAATCTCTGATCTCCGACTCTTTTCCATCTCTCGACTTAGTATGAACATTTCTTTGCTTACTATCCCTTTATAATACAATTACTTTGCTGTTAAACACGAAACGAATTTAAGCGACAGTTATAGGAACTGTGGAGCTGTGGAGAGGGGATAGGATAGGAAAAAGGAAGGGTGTTGCGTTTCGTCCTGGGCCTGCTAGTGGACTCATCAGTAAGGCTACCTAGCAGGCCCTTTTTTTTTTAACGAGCGTTTATTGTGCCAATAATAATAACAAAGTATATACAAGGGTGGTACAATAAACTAAAAAAAACGCACAAATAGTTATCATAATTACACGGAGTACTTAGGTGTAGATTAATGGCTCTGGTATTGAGCACTCGCAATCTATCGTTTACAGGCTATTTAGTATTGCACTTATTGCTACGAAACTAATGATACTAGAGAACTTAAGAATTAAAACTTAAACAATATAGGAGCTAAACTTATTTGTAAAATATGGCACGCTAGAATACAAATTGTCTTTGGTGGATGTGAGGTAGAAGTAGAAGTAAAAAAAAAAAAAAAAAAACAAAAAGAAGAGGATTTTGTTGTGCAAGATTGCACTATGCGATGCTACTTGAGCTATAATAACTAAATATAAGTATGTACAGGAGTCTTAATATAAAATAACATGGCATCTTAGAAACTAAGAAGGTATATAGTGTGTTTAGGTACAACCATGAGGAGTGACTTCTCCTTTTTTCCAGGTGTTATAGCCACCAGTATATCTTTTTGTATTATTTCTATGCATATCTTTTTTGTCGATGTTGGATAGTTTTGACATGAAACGCATTTTATTATTGTCATTTGTGATGTTTTTATTATACGCTATTGTTTTATCGGAGAGTTTTCTAAAATAATGATAAATTATTGGTAAATTATCTTTATTTTGGATTAGCCCTTGTGTATCAAGGTGCCTAGCAGGCCCTGCCTTACACGTTGGGATATTGGAAGGAAGGTTAAAGGCGGTATATATATGGACGAGGTAGTTGGAGCGAGTGCTTTCGAGAAAGTCCTATTTCGTATGTCCCTCTAGTGGTAGGTGCAGGAGAGCCGCCACATTATAATGCGTGCGTACACCTAGCTTACAATTAGGCATACGCATAGATTAATGAATGTAAGCGTCCAAAAATGGAATTCTTCTACGTTACGCTGAGCTAACCATGCCGGTAATATTACAGTAAATGTACGCGTATAACCCATAACGTGAGTGAAATCACTACTTATATTATTTCCATCACGCAGTATCTATATCAGATTGCCCGAGTCAGGTATAATCTCAACAGTTAATATATATTTAAAACGGGTTTCTATTTAAATGAAAAGCTTTCAAGTGACAGTACGAAGGACCGTGGACTTTGTTGTACATTTTCAATTACGTAGTAATGAATTTACTGTAGAGCTGTGGAGAGGGGATAGGATAGGAAAAAAGGAAGGGTGTTGCGTTTCGTCCTGGGCCTGCTAGTAGTGGACTCATCAGTGCGGCTACCTAGCAGGCCCTGCCTTAGACGTTGGGATATTGAAAGGAAGGTTAAAGGCGGTATATATATGGACGAGGTAGTTGGAGCGAGTACTTTCGAGAAAGTCCTAATTTCGTATGTCCCTCTAGTGGTGGGTGCAGGAGAGCCGCCACAGAACAGTGACAGTACGCGGATCATTCACCCAATATTTATTAACATGTAGGAAGCGAGCATCAAACGTCGCGCCGGTAAGGCAAACGAACCCGTCAGAACAGTAACAAAAAACATGCGAACACAAGCTGAAGAAAGGCGACAAAAACCTAGCATAAGGACAGCTGATCGCGTACTTCCCAAGTGCGTCGACCCTGAATAAGAGTGTGTATGTTATGGATCGCTGCCGAAAATGACAAACCAATTAACGATCATCGAATTGTCCGGAAATATTCGAAAAGAAATATCGAGAACGTTCGAGCGACGCGAGGATAAAAGGACGCGATCGCGGCGCGGGAAGGCAGATTTTAACGAAGTACACGCGACGAAGCACACGATTACGATACGAATACGATTACGGCTCACGAATACGGCTTTAGATTTCCGAAGGCACGGCATTGTTTTCTTTTCTGCGTTCTTGTTATTTGTACTCGTCCCTGTCACTCTTCGATAAAGGATAGATTTCGCACTTCTAATCCTACAAACAGGTAAATTCAATTTTACTCAATGTTATGTACCTTTGCAACGCTTGTTCGACGGTGCAAAATTCGGCACGCGTTTATCAATTTAACAAGACTTTGAAGATAATTCGCGGGAACAGCAGACGGTATTAGACGCGGCGAGATAAAAATTTCACGGCGATGATGAAGACGGAAAATTTGGTTTGCGGGAGTGGAAGAATACGCGAAAGCCCGAGAGCTGCTCGTGGAAGACGTTATTGGATCTCGACGCGAGTATCGCGTCGATTTTACGTCCGTTTTATGTCAATTTTATTCCGCAAACATTATGGCACGCTTCGCCCCCGGGCGCCAGTCAATGGCGGCGTTTTCTATTTTTTTTTCGGAAACGCCTGCTTCGCCTGGAAATATCACCATCTTCCCAAACGTCGAAGTTATTGTTAAAGGTTCGCAGCGCGAAAACACGAATTCATAGTCCCGCAAATAATTCTGCTGTTCCTTATTCGTTCCTCTTTCGCTGTACTTTAATCAACGCTGGTGCAAAGCTGGCATCTGGATAGAAATTTAATGCTAAAACCATGGACGAAGTACAGGATAAGACTATCCGTTCTTTTATTGATTCTGTATTCATTCTTGCGATCATAATTAACACTGCAGCTACCGAGACAGTTAAAATGACTCTGGATAAAGAATTTACTAAACCTCTTTACTTTCAGCCTCCTCGGCCAAGAAAAGTGACTTGGTTTTACAAAAAGAAATATATATACTTAATTTTTCGTCCCTTAATCAATCTCGCTGTAGATTAACTTAGATTTATTGCACATCCTAGTGCTAGATCGCAAATTGTTTAGCTTATTCTACTTTTCTAAAAGTGCGTTATTTTATTGCAGTCCTAGTCCTAGACCCTGTAGTCCTAACTTTATATTCCTACTTTGCTTTCCGTTATCTACCTAGACTTATCTTGCCTATTCCTAACTTACGCTACCACTCCGTTTTAGTTTCCTATCTAATGTCCTTAAAACTTTTATTATCTTCTCGGACGCGGTACCCTCTAGTACCTTTTCTATTCCAACATCTATTCTTTCCATCTCAGTGCAATCTTCAATTAGGTTAAACCTCTTATATATATTAAATATATTAACCCTTTCGCGTTGGTATCGAAAAATGGAGAACGCAAAGTATAAAAAAGAGCTCCTTTAATTAATATAAAAACAGTACAAATATAAATATTTAGCTGTTCCATATGGTTAATTATAGAGCAGTATTTTTGCACGAATAGACAAAATACCATAGCTAGGTACCATGAAGAAAAATGGTTGTACAATCGTTCGAAGCCGTATATAGACGTGTTTCGTAGGGAAAAGGGTTAATACTAACGTCGAGTCGGGTATGTCCACCGAATACCGCGAAGAATCCTCATTTCCATTCGGCTAAAAAGCCATTAGCAATGACGAATGCAAAATAATAGCGTTTCCGAGTAATCCCCTAGCTTGGGGCTAATCTCGCAAACGCAACAATACCAAGAATATAATTAGCAATCGAAGCGACGGTCGAGCGGTCGGTGCCGCGTTAAAAACTCGAAAAAGCATCGAGAACGAAGTTTAATCTGGAACGCGCGCGCGCATACACACACACACGCGCGCCCCGGAATTATCGAATTTTCTCACACGAATGATTCCAGTCACGACATCTCCTCGTTCCTATTTTTCGCGTCCGAAACGCACGCTTTCTCGTCGTCGGGCTAACGCGGCCAGTAATTTGCCCGGCCATGATAAGCTGCCTAATTAGGACAACGACAGATGGTGCTTAGGGCTGGTGGTGGACCAAATCAAGAACGAGAAAGGGGAAGGGGAAACAGGAAAATGGGATAGAGAGAGAGAGAGAGAGGGGGAGAATTTCGGTGGAAGAGAGTCCGAGAGGTCTATCTCGTTGGAATAACAGAGGAGAAACGTAGTGAACCGTAACGAGCCGTAAGCAAAATGTAACGAGTTTCCAAATAACTCTCGTTATCCTGTCTTCCATCGTACGAGACATTCGCATCGGGGCGAATTTTCGCGATGACCACTGGGGTCGAACGGGCGCAAGTGGTTGGGGAAAAGGGGGGAGGCGATAAAAGCGCTCGCTTCATTACCGTTTCCCTACGCTCTCAATCAAAAAGTTACGAGCAACTTGCTTTATTAAAATTCGTTAGTGTCGGCTGGCGCGGCGCTTGTTAACCCCTCGAAAATTAACAATCGAGCCCTCAAGTTTTGCGCCGCCGCGTTGGTGGCCGGTTAACGTTGTACGTGACAAGTGGAGAGCGGGCGCGGCCCGACGCTGTTGCCGCGTTCGCGGAGAGGAGAGGAGAGGAGAGGGTTCCTTGCAAAAATTGCCCCCCGGCAATTTGCCCGCCGCCCGAAAATGGGAACGATGCGTTTTTGCTTTTTCGCGGTTTAACATTGCCGCCGGAGAGAATGAAGTTCGCGCCGCGGAGTAATTAAACGGCGGAAGATGAAAACAACGCTTGGGGTGGTTTGCAAGGTTAATCGGAAGATTCGTGATTCGGTTTTATTGGCAACGGGTGAATAATAACGCATAAGTCTTTTATATTTTATATTATGTGACTTTATTATTTTACCGAGCGGAGGGACGTCTTGACTCTTTCAATACTGAATAAGAAGTGAGGAAGTGCTCAGACTCCAAAAGGAAATTTTGTATCCATTTAAGTAAGTGAGACTATGCCTGCATCGTGTTTATTACCCTGGCCTTCGCGAATAAATAGTCTCAGGCCCTTAGATCTAATGGCGCCAGTACGGTTTTCTTAGCAAGGCAATAGACAGTGTCTCTCATTGTTAGATTTAGTTTTGAAAACAATTATTTACTAATAATCCGACACGTTGGATGAATATATTAGCCGCGTTTATATTAGGAAGCAAGAAGCAGCAATATTGAATATAAACGCGCATTCTTTGAACGTGGACTCTAAAAATGTAAGGAATGGGTTTACCATCACTCGCTGTCCATTGTCACTCGTTCCAAACCGACTCTATACTGACTTCCCCACTCCCACAACTCGTCCCCACCTATTATTACCTATGACTCATACCTTCACTCTTCTGTGTCCACCGCATTTCTAACAAAATGCCTCCGTAAACCTGCGCAAAAATATCTTCAATATTAAAAAAAAGAACGGTTGAACACGGGTAGATTAAAGGGTTAAACTTTAGGCGTTCCACCAACGAGTGAGCGTGCACGTGTCCGCGTGCACGATGCGCATCGCGATGCAATCCTGCAGATCCGCAGTGTCGTCTTGCCGGATCCCGTGTGGCCGAGGATTCGCGGAATTTCCATTGGAGAAATGTGCCGTGGCACGATAATAATGCCGGCGCTGTAATAAGCCGGACCGGGGACCGGTCAGCCGCGCCAGAGGGTTGAACGCGTATAGCACAGGCACGAGAGGGCTGCCTCCGGAGGGAGTCCACAGCCTCCTGACTCGGTCGTCGAACTATGTGCAAACGAACTTAACCAACCCCCTCTAACGCCGCACCGAATACACCCGCTCTATGCAACGGGATATGCGTTCTCGCGAAAGGGGAGAGAAATACGAGGCTGCTGCTGCTGCTGCTGCTGCTGCCGTACGAAATAGACCTATCGTCTTGTGGGACTTCGCGTCACGCTGGTCTGAAATATCGATAGTCTAACAAACGTGCCCATAATTATGAAAGCGGTCTAATTGTAAGTCAAAATTTAAAAAAAAAACATACGAGTTTATCAGTTATTTCGCGTCACATTATTTGGAAGTAGATTAATTCAACGTACGTTTTTACACGATATCGTAAAAAATGAACCCTTTCAACCCAAACCCAAAAATGGGATTTATTTAGCGTTACGTATGAAAGTGGTCTATATCTCGAAACAAGAAATATATCACTTAGACAAGTTTCATAATTATTGGCATAATTATGACACGTTCCATACTTTACAATTATATTGGTCAATGTTCAACAGCACATTTACCTCCTAATATTTATTCATAAATATTACGTGTAAACTAAAATATTAAATGTCTATGTATTGTTACGTAAATCTCCGTTCAAACTTCGCGTCAAAAATTAAGTATTATTAAGTTATATAATGAGTTATTTCTTTAATAAATTTCAATTCTAATTCTGTCTGTAACTTCGATTCGTAAGGTCGAGAGTATTGCGAGCATAGATTGCGTGCGATATTTCGTTGTTTCGCAATTCGTAGGCACCGTTGAGGTAATAAATAGGTAAACGTTACCGTGACTGTTGTTTGAAAAATTCGTATGGCAAGGGGTTAAATCCGGAGGGATCCTCTTGGCAATAAAGCAACCGGATTAACGCTGCCCCGTAACAACGATTCTATTCGCGTTTACACGTATACAGAGCAGCATTGTGGAGACTTCTGGCTAGGAGAGAGACGTGGCCTCCTCGTCTTTTGCGATTCTGGCCCGCGCTATAATTTACCCCTATTCTAAAGGTACTGGCGTACGTAAATCGTGCCACGCTGATCATAAATCCCGCTTTACATCGAGTACAGCCGAAGTAAAGTCGAGGCAGCGGCCGGTTTCTCAAGTGTATCGGACTGAACGCGATCGATCTGACCCGAGCCCCTTTGCGACTTTTCCCTTCGAGGAATCGTGCACGAGACTGCGATTCGGCTGGCAAGTGGGCTTTAGATATTTGTGGATTAACCCTTTAACGTGGAAGCATTGCTTTCCTATTCCCCGCCGCGGCCACTCGCCGACGCAAGTTGAGAAACGAAGCAATCGTTTGCGAATTTTTCTATATTTCCACAGTTTGAGTTACTTAGAGTTGAATACAGAAATGCATTGAGTTACCTAGATTGGAATATAAAATAGCGCGCACAGATAATATTGCATACATGAATAGACGATAGTTAGCCTATTTTTAATTCCGATTCGTGTATCGGAGAAGATAAAGAGTATACAAAAATTTGCAAATTGTTACTCTGATTATTAATTGTTGTCTGTAAATGTATATTGGTAGACCGAGAATTTTTATGAGAATTCGTACTTTTAGAGACGCGATTGAACAAGTAGGATAGAAATGGACGTTTATTTTTCCTTTTAAATGTTATAAAGAGTATTTTACTTTGGGTATCTATGATATGTTCTATCAAAATCCTAAGCCTTTAAATTTTCAAGCTTTCAAAGTTTCCAAGCGGAAGTTTAATAGAAATTTATTTTACTCCCTAAACATTATAGAGCGTACTTTACTTTGGATATTATATGTCATATCGAACTTCTAAGCCTTCGCATTTCCAAGTCTTGAAACTTCCAAGCTGAATTTCTAAGCCTTCCCATTTCCAGGCTTTCAAATTTCTTCGCATTCGAATTTTCAAGGTTTCAAACTTGTAAGCCTTCCAATTTCCATATTTACAAGTTCCTGAAATATTGGATTTCTAAGCCCCCAAAATGCTATGCTTTCCAATTTCCAAATTTTCATATATCCAAGACTTTCAATTTCTGAACCTTCGAATTTCTAACCTTTAAAATTTCCAAGCTTGCAAATTTCTAAGCCCCCAAATTTCCAAGCTTTCAAATTCCTAAGCTTCCAAATTTACATACTTATATATTTCTAAGTCTTCAAACTTCCAAGCATACAAATTTCTAAGCCTTCAAATTTCCATACTTACAAATTTCTAAGCCTTCAAATTTCCAAGCTTGCAAATTTCTAAGCCTTCAAATTTCCAAGCTTGCAAATTTCTAATCCTTCAAATGTCCAAGGTTGCAAATTTCTAAGCCTTCAAATTTCAATACTTACAAATTCCTAAGCCTCCAAAATTCCAAGCTTGTAAATTTCTAAACCTTCAAATTTCCATATTTACAAATTCCTAAGCCTCCAAAATTCCAAGCTTGTAAATTTCTAATCCTTCAAATTCCCATACTTGCAAATTCCTAAGCCTCCAAATGTCCAAGGTTGTAAATTTCTAAGCCTTCAAATTTCCATACTTACAAATTCCTAAGCCTCCAAAATTCCAAGCTTGTAAATTTCTAAGCCTTCAAATTTCCAAGCTTATAAATTTCTAAGCCTTCAATTTTCCAAGCTTGCAAATTTCTAAGCCTTCAAATTTCCATACTTACAAATTCCTAAGCCTCCAAAATTTCCAAGCTTGTAAATTTCTAAGCCTTCAAATTTCCAAGCCTGCAAATTTCTAAGCCTTCAAATTTCCAAGCCTGCAAATTTCTAAGTCTTCAAGTATCCAAGCTTGTAAATTTCTAAGCCTTCAAATTTCCATACTTACAAATTCCTAAGCCTCCAAAATTTCCATACTTACATATTCCTAAGCCTTCAACTGTTCAAACTTGCAAATATCTAACCCTTAAAATTTCCAAAGCTTACGAATTTCTAACCCTTCAAATTCGCCAAGCATTTAAATCTCTAAGCCTTTACAAATTTCCGTACTCACAAATTCCAAAAATTTTCTCATTCTCAGGCTGCAAATTCTAAACCCCCGTATTTGCAAGTCCCCGCAGTCCGGCTAGAAATTCCCGAAATGTATGGAGCTGCACGTGAAATTTTGAGAACGCGCGTCAACGAACGTGACGTTCCAATGATTTCTTCAAACTTCCCCTCTGCGTTGAAATTAGTCCCCAGTCCAATAATGGCTAACGCTGTGCAAGCGGCAGTATGCGAACAATCCTACGCGCGTACGTCCGCAAGGGATGGCGTGTGTTCCATGATCGAAACGCGGAAGGAAGGAAGGAAGGAAGGTGTCGTAGAAGGAGAGATGCAGCTGCTCGAGTTCGCACAAAGGTGATTTACCCCGAAAACTAACTTCATCCAGTTAACTCGATAGGACTTCTGTCCTGTTCCGTCTCGTCGCCTGCGACCAACGCCAGACCGACGCATAACGTTCGCATTAATCCACCCCTCAAGTGACCGTCCGACTCGCTTCATTACGAATTAGGGGAACACGCGTTGTACACGGGTAGATGTACCACGTGTGCTGACACTTTAAGGTTATCTTTTTAAGTAACTTTATTTAACCTGTTAACTGCGGATGACGAGTTATAATAACTCGTCTTACGCGAGTTACTAATATTTTCGATATACTATTTTACTTTGTAAAGTATTCCTTTGTGGAGCTGTAGAGAGGTGGATAGTATAGGAAAAAGGAAGGGTGTGTTGCGTTTTGTCCTGGGCCTGCTGCTAGTGGACTCATCCATCAGTAAGGCTACCTAGCAGCCTTTGCTTTAGACACTGTGATCTTGAAAAGGTTTTTTTTTGTCGAGATACTATTGAGGAGGATGTATCGTTCCTGGTAGCTAATGTCACCTTATCGGAGGATCGTGATGGGTTGGGTTGGTATTACCTGCGAGAATTGTGAACACCGCTTTGGCAGTAGTGGAGTTAATCTAGAATAAAATTATACACTGGGATGTTGAAAGGAAGGATAAAGGCGGTATATATATGGACGATGTGGTTGGAGCGAGTGCTTTCGAGAAAGTCCTATTTCGTATGTCCCTCTAGTGGTGGGTGCAAGAGAGCAGCCACACTTTGCTTCGCCGATGGCTATAGTAGCACGCGGTCAATCCGGAGAATTCGCTTTTCCCTCGGTTCGCTTTATAAATCATCGCGCCGCCATCTAATATCGTAAAAGTAGATTCATTTTTCTGTACCCCTTTCCCCTCTGCCATATTCGCGCAACCGTTGGCTGGTAAATTGGGGATTTACGATAATTAAAATCTCGAAACGCGATCGAAATCAAAAAGGGGTTGCGAGCGGAAAATTAAGCGCCGCGCTACGCCACTCGCAAATTCGGCTTTATCGTTGGCTAACATTTACTAATTCCGAGCGCGCTGGTTATTTTTCTACGTTTCCCTTTTTCACCCTATCTTTCGTTTTATTATCTCGCAAAGAATGTAAACACTTCTAAAGTATTTTAACGCGTTGACTGCCACGGTACTTTTCAGGATTCCGGTGTAAAAAGCCAATTTAATTTAATCATATTACATTATTAAGAACTCTAATTATAATACATGGTAATCACGATTGTTTTACAAGTTATGACAAACAATCAAAATAGTCATTCTTTTGCTTTTGATTTTGAATAAACTTTGTATGATTATATCTTCTGTTGGATAAGAAAAGAATGATATATTTAAACGTGGTACAATACGACTGAATACAGGCTGTTCCGAACGGACCGCAGCTACTAGTTCAGTTCAAAATCTCTCTCGCTCGTACTCTTCTACTTATTTCCCATTTTCCACTTTTATTCTCTTTTCTCTCCATCTCTCACTCTCTTACATCCTCTAGCACTCATCGCTCATTCGTCGTTCCATTCGCTCTCGCTATTCGCGCGCATTTACAAAACCTACAACACTTCTGTTCGTTTATTAACAAATTTTCTGTTCGTGTAAGCCAACCTTGATTTTTTGTTCTCCTCCCTGATGCTATCTATTCATATTTACACTGATGTACTACGAATTTCATCGTAGCTGCACGAATTAAAGAAACGAAATAAAAGGCGATATAAAGGCGATTAAAGAAACTACGAGATAACTCGTAATTGGCATCCTAGGCAATAACTCAAACTACTAGTTATCTCGTAGTTGGCAGTCAACGCGTTAACCCTTTGTGGACGAGGAATAATAATACTTAAGGGATTATTTTGGTTTCGAACTCCAAGCTTTCAAATTCTAAGCCACCAAATTTCTATAACTTCGAAGCGTTTATCAACGATATTAATTGAAATTTGTTGCAGTAAAAATTAACGTGCGTTCAGAAAACTAAAAAATAATTAGGCGGCTATTCGCCGACACTCGTCCGCAAAGGGTTAATACGCAAAATATACATACGCTACTATACATTTTAGACAAATCGAAACGGTAAAAATCCGTGCGACGGAGAAAAGAATTCCAACGTGTGTTCTATCCTGTTCTTACGTAGTGAAAGGTGAAACGAAGCGTGGCTGTGAAAACGTTATCGCAAAAGCGTTAGCCTGTTGGAGCACGAGTCCCTCCCCCTGTTTCGGCCTGCTCGTGGCTGACATAATAATTTCATTGCGCTGATTGCGCCGATATATATATATATATATATTTACACGGCGTATAATGTTTGTCGTTGTCTCACCGGCCCACGGTATTACCGTATCGCGGCTCTAAATCGCAACTGGTCAGGCTGCTCGTTTCGTGGAAGGTAATTAATCGCCGGTCGCTTTCGTTTCGCCGTCGCACGATGGATGACTAAGAGAGCGGCTGCAAACGTTTCTTCTCCCTTTTTTTTTTCTTCACCCCTCGTTCCCCCATTTATGGGGTTCCAAATTCGCCGCGCGATGAGTCAATTTTCATGAGACACCGTCTGGAGCTTCCGGTACTTTCTCTCCCCCATTTGCACGGCTGTTGCGATGATGAGGCTTTTTTTTTCTTTCACGAAGAGGTTCACTTGAATTTTGGGACACGGCTTTTCCGTTCACACGCGTATACAATATAGGGTTATCCAAAGTAGGCTATAGGAACGCCTACCTTCACTTTTTTCCTTTCCCTTTCTCCTTTACCCTTTTCTAATCTGTTTTTTTATTTCTATTATCTTCGTGTTCGTTCTCGTTTTCAATTTTTATTTTCATCGCCTTTATTTTACTGGCAAACATGGCGTTTGGCGGATATTCTCATTCGATATCCTAAAGGTACTTTTGGATAACCATTTACATACGCACACAGCAGTTTTCGCTGCAGTAGCCCACGTCGTACAGTGGTTCAAGCGAGGAAAAAACACTCTTTCTTTTCTTTTTAATGTCAGAAAAATATTTCCTTCTATTGGGATCCTATATTAGGGTAGTTCAGACACCAAAAGCAATAAAAATTTCCTATAAATTTCATTAACTTATAAGAAAATTTCAATGTGAAAGTTGTGGAAGAAAGCTTCTTCTTCCACTGAAAGAAGGAAGAAGTGTGTTTACATTTCTACTCTTGCTGCAGATCGCTTATTCGCCTATGAACGCAGGCAGTGATCGCTATTGGCCGAACACGCTGTACGAATGTAAACAAATAAGGCTGTGCCTTCTTTCCGTGGAAGAACAGTATCGTCTTCTCCCGTTCAGGCGGTGGTATTCCTCTCAAAAGTCCTCTGGCGGCAGAATCACCCTGTATTATTATTGAGAGTTATCGTTTCTTTCTTAAAATGAATCCAGTTTTTCTATTCTTCTTGCCTTTATTCGTTACCAAGAACAAAGAAGAAAAACGTGGTTACGCGGTTACAGAAACTCGCTCTCTAATGAGAGACTCAAAAACCACGAAACAAAAGAAACTAAACTTAGCATTAAAAAAATATAAATGTAATGTATAGTGTAGAAGAGTAAAATGTTCTACTTAACGATTATTTTACGCGGTAATTCAATTAACGAGATACCGCGTAATACTTCCATCTTTGCTCCGCCGATTATTGGGGTACAAAGTTGCTCGGTCTGGTAGTGGAAGCGAAGGGAGAGGTTTTTAACTGATGGCCGAGAGTCATAATGCGGGCGGAATGATTAATAACAGCCGCGAAGAAAGGGACTGTAAAGCCTCCCTTAAATTCGATTGTAACCGGTGGCAACGTAGCGGGTAACGCTAGTCGAAAGACGTTTCGCGAGTGAACCGTTGTATCTGCTTAACGAACGGTGATTAATGTTACTTTTCGAGGTCTCGTTCGCGTTCGGAGCGCTTTGCTTCGCACCCGGCGACCAACGCCTCTTTTGTAATCGTAACCCTTTCACTCGACGCGTTTGAATCGCAGAAAAAAGAAAAAAGGCTGGAAAAAGAGAGAGAGAGAGTGGAAATTTTCGAATAGTCTTGGCGTTTCGGGAAATTATGAATGCGATGAGAATGAGCGCTTTGCGAGCGGCATAATGTATTCCGTTTCGCCGAGGAATGGGTTAATTGGTAGATTAATTGCAGAGAACGATATATAAAATATGACGGTGCGAAAGCAAATTTGATGAGACTTTATCCCTTTGCAAGTGGAATGGTATTTAAGGGAATATTCTGGTTACGAATTTCAAGCCTTTATATTTGTAAGTTTTGACGGTTCTGTGATGTTTGGCGGTGAAGTATATTGATGTTTTAATCTATCGAATCTATCGAAGTTTATTGGATTATTATCTATCGAATTTTTTACTTGGCTTTTCGAGCTTTGAAGTGTCTAAGATTTTGAATTTCCACGGCTTCGAATTTATAAGCCAACGAATTTCTAAGCGTACGAGTTTCTAAGATTTTTGATTTCTGAGGTTTCGAATTTCCACGCCATCGAATTTCTAAGCCTTTCAATTTTCAAGTTTCTAATTTCCGAAGGCTTCCAATTTCTAAATTCTTGCACTTCTAAATTTTTGGATTTCTAAGGCTTCAGATTCCAAAGCGTTCGATTTGCTAAGTTATTAAATTTCTAAGCCAAGGAATTTCGAAGCCTTCAAGTATCCAAGCCATTAAGTTTTCAAGCTTGCAAATTTCCAAGCCCCTACTTTTCTAAGCCTTCAAATTTCCAACCCTTAAAATTTCGAAGCCTCTATATTTCTAAGTCTTTATATTCGCAAACCCTTGAATTTCCAAGTCTTTAAATTTCACAGCTTTTAAATTTCCAAGCTTTCACGTTGCCAAGTTTTCAAACTTCAAAACCCCCAAATTTCTAAACCTTTACATATTTCAGCTTTTAAATTTCGCAGCCCCCCTATTTCTAAGTCTTCATATTTCCAAGCTCTCAAATTTCTAAGCCTTCGAATTTGCTAACATTTAAACTTCAAAGCTCCACAACTTTAAAACCCCTAAATTTCTACGCCCTCGAATTTCCAAGCCTTTAAATTTTCAAGCTTTGAAATTTCTAAGCTTCCAAATGAACCAATTGTATTCATTAATCAACTATTTCCTCGATAATTTTCCATTACACAATAATTCTGCATCTTACCCATAATTTACCCCACATTAACCATAATCCGCACCACAAATGCACCCCTATTTCCTAAATTTCTAAGCTTTTAAATTTCACAGCCCCCCTATTTCTAAGTCTTCATATTTCCAAGCTCTCAAATTTCCAAGCTTCCGAATTAACCAATCGTATTCGTTAATCAACTATTTCCCCGATAATTTTCCATTACACAATAATTCTGCATCTTACCCATAATTTATCCCACATTAACCATAATCCGCTCCTCAAATGCACCCTTATTACCTAAATTTCTAAGCTTTTAAATTTCACAGGCCCCCTATTTCTAAGTCTTCATATTTCCAAGCTCTCAAATTTCCAAGCTTCCGAATTAACCAATCGTATTCGTTAATCAACTATTTCCCCGATAATTTTCCATTACACAATAATTCTGCATCTTACCCATAATTTATTCCACATTAACCATAATCCGCACCTCAAATACACCCCTATTTCCTAAATTTCTAAGCTTTTAAATTTCACAGCCCTCCTATTTCTAAGTCTTCATATTTCCAAGCTTCCGAATTAACCAATCGTATTCGTTAATCAACTATTTCCCCGATAATTTTCCATTACACAATAATTCTCCATCCTACTCATAATTTATCCCACATTAACCATAATCCGCTCCTCAAATGCACCCTTATTACCTAAATTTCTAAGCTTTTAAATTTCATAGCCCCCCTATTTCTAAGTCTTCACATTTCCAAGCTCTCAAATTTCTAAGCTTCCGAATTAACCAATCGTATTCGTTAATCAACTATTTTCCCGATAATTTTCCATTACACAATAATTCTGCATCTTACCCATAATTTATTCCACATTAACCATAATCCGCACCTCAAATACACCCCTATTTCCTAAATTTCTAAGCTTTTAAATTTCACAGCCCCCCTATTTCTAAGTCTTCATATTTCCAAGCTTCCGAATTAACCAATCGTATTCATTAATCAACTATTTCTCCGATAATTTTCCATTACACAATAATTCTCCATCCTACCCATAATTTATCCCACATTAACCATAATCCGCTCCTCAAATGCACCCTTATTTCCTAAATTTCTAAGCTTTTAAATTTCACAGCCCCCCTATTTCTAAGTCTTCATATTTCCAAGCTTTCAAATTTCTAAGCTTCCGAATTAACCAATCGTATTCGTTAATCAACTATTTTCCCGATAATTTTCCATTACACAATAATTCTGCATCTTACCCATAATTTATTCCACATTAACCATAATCCGCACCTCAAATACACCCCTATTTCCTAAATTTCTAAGCTTTTAAATTTCACAGCCCTCCTATTTCTAAGTCTTCACATTTCCAAGCTTCCGAATTAACCAATCGTATTCATTAATCAACTATTTCTCCGATAATTTTGCATTACACAATAATTCTGCATCTTACCCATAATTTACCCCACATTAACCATAATCCGCTCCTCAAATGCACCCTTATTACCTAAATTTCTAAGCTTTTAAATTTCACAGCCCCCCTATTTCGAAGTCTTCATATTCCCAAGCTCTCAAATTTCCAAGCTTCCGAATTAACCAATCGTATTCGTTAATCAACTATTTCCCCGATAATTTTCCATTACACAATAATTCTGCATCTTACCCATAATTTATTCCACATTAACCATAATCCGCACCTCAAATACACCCCTATTTCCTAAATTTCTAAGCTTTTAAATTTCACAGCCCCCCTATTTCTAAGTCTTCATATTTCCAAGCTTCCGAATTAACCAATCGTATTCATTAATCAACTATTTCTCCGATAATTTTCCATTACACAATAATTCTCCATCCTACCCATAATTTATCCCACATTAACCATAATCCGCTCCTCAAATGCACCCTTATTTCCTAAATTTCTAAGCTTTTAAATTTCACAGCCCCCCTATTTCTAAGTCTTCATATTTCCAAGCTTTCAAATTTCTAAGCTTCCGAATTAACCAATCGTATTCGTTAATCAACTATTTTCCCGATAATTTTCCATTACACAATAATTCTGCATCTTACCCATAATTTATTCCACATTAACCATAATCCGCACCTCAAATACACCCCTATTTCCTAAATTTCTAAGCTTTTAAATTTCACAGCCCTCCTATTTCTAAGTCTTCACATTTCCAAGCTTCCGAATTAACCAATCGTATTCATTAATCAACTATTTCTCCGATAATTTTGCATTACACAATAATTCTGCATCTTACCCATAATTTACCCCACATTAACCATAATCCGCTCCTCAAATGCACCCTTATTACCTAAATTTCTAAGCTTTTAAATTTCACAGCCCCCCTATTTCGAAGTCTTCATATTCCCAAGCTCTCAAATTTCCAAGCTTCCGAATTAACCAATCGTATTCGTTAATCAACTATTTCCCCGATAATTTTCCATTACACAATAATTCTGCATCTTACCCATAATTTATTCCACATTAACCATAATCCGCACCTCAAATACACCCCTATTTCCTAAATTTCTAAGCTTTTAAATTTCACAGCCCCCCTATTTCTAAGTCTTCATATTTCCAAGCTCTCAAATTTCTAAGCTTCCGAATTAACCAATCGTATTCATTAATCAACTATTTTCCCGATAATTTTCCATTACACAATAATTCTGCATCTTACCCATAATTTATTCCACATTAACCATAATCCGCACCTCAAATACACCCCTATTTCCTAAATTTCTAAGCTTTTAAATTTCACAGCCCTCCTATTTCTAAGTCTTCACATTTCCAAGCTTCCGAATTAACCAATCGTATTCATTAATCAACTATTTCTCCGATAATTTTCCATTACACAATAATTCTCCATCCTACCCATAATTTATCCCACATTAACCATAATCCGCTCCTCAAATGCACCCTTATTACCTAAATTTCTAAGCTTTTAAATTTCACAGCCCTCCTATTTCTAAGTCTTCACATTTCCAAGCTTCCGAATTAACCAATCGTATTCATTAATCAACTATTTCTCCGATAATTTTCCATTACACAATAATTCTGCATCTTACTCATAATTTACCCCACATTAACCATAATTCGCACCCCAAATGCACCCCTAATTCCCCCTTTAGAAACATAAAAACCAATTCCATCGCAAAAACCAAACTAAACCCCTTCTGAGCCACACCCGCCGAACAATTCCTCCCTCTTTAAATTCAATTTCCCCCCCGCCGCAGAAGAGTTCTCGAAAGTCGTCGGAAAATTCCGCGAAGCAAAAGAAAAAAAAAAAAGAAGATTAGTCCTCGGTGCTCTCTTCCAGCTGCTTGCGCTCTCCCTCTTATCTGCGACAACTGTACGCGTTGTGTAACTCTTTAGAAGGGGACGGTTGAAGTAGGCCCGAGCAGAAGGCGGTGGTTTCGGGTAAAAAAAAAAAAAAAAGAAGAAGAAAAAAGGGGGAAGCGGAAGAAGGAAAAAAGGTCGCGGGACCTCGTGGAGAGGCATTTATAAAGCGCGAGCGAACAAACGTCGCAATTAAAACAAAGCCTACGGCATTCGTGCAGCTCCCCGCTGCGGTTTTCGAACCGGCGCCGTCAACCCCCACGGGACCAGGAATCCAGCTAGCTCCGTAGTTTACGCGGCGAGAAACCCCGAGGAAGGGACGCGGCGGAGAGAGAAAACTGGCAACTTTTTCTTTTTCTTTCTTTCTTTTTTTTCGAGCTAACGACGATTATTCGTAGCCTGGCGCGGGACGAGAAGAGAACGCGTTAGGGTGACAACCCCAACGGAGCGTGAACGACCGCTTTCTTTCTTTATCGTCCCCGGCAATCGAGTAATTAGATGCCGAGTTGGGAAAACGCGGCGGGCCTAAACGCGAAAAAAGCTCTAGACAAGAAATAGGGTAAACGTAGCGATTACTCTGCCACTTTAAGGGTATCGGTTTCGGTAACTTTATTTCATTATTTTCAGAACGTCGTTAACGCGAAAATCGTTCCAGTTGGGAGCATAATATTGTTCAACCGCTCTTTAATTTATCAACATTTTTTTATATGTTCAATATATAATAAATTCATTATTACGTAATTGAAAATGTACAACGAAGTCAAATGTCGTTCGTATTGTCAGTTGAAAACTTTTCATTTAAATAGAAACACGTTTTTATTATTTTAGAACGTATTTCAGCTAGAAATTGTTCCAGTTTCGAGCATAATATTGTTCAACCGCTCTTTAATTTATCAACATCTTTCTATATGTTCAATGTATAATAAATTCATTATTACGTAATTGAAAATGTACAACGAAGTCAAATGTCGTTCGTATTGTCAGTTGAAAACTTTTCATTTAAATAGAAACACGTTTTTATTATTTTAGAACGTATTTCAGCTAGAATTGGTTCCAGTTTCGAGCATAACATTGTTCAACCGCTCTTTAATTTATCAACATTTTTTTATATGTTCAATATATAATAAATTCATTATTACGTAATTGAAAATGTACAACGAAGTCAAATGTCGTTCGTATTGTCAGTTGAAAACTTTTCATTTAAATAGAAACACGTTTTTATTATTTTAGAACGTATTTCAGCTAGAAATTGTTCCAGTTTCGAGCATAATATTGTTCAACCGCTCTTTAATTTATCAACATCTTTCTATATGTTCAATGTATAATAAATTCATTATTACGTAATTGAAAATGTACAACGAAGTCAAATGTCGTTCGTATTGTCAGTTGAAAACTTTTCATTTAAATAGAAATACGTTTTTATTATTTTAGAACGTATTTCAGCTAGAAATTGTTCCAGTTTGGAGTATAATATTGTTCAACCGCTCTTTAATTTATCAACATTTTTTTATATGTTCAATATATAATTAATTCATTACTAGGTAATTGGAAATGTACAACAAAGTCCACGTACTGTCCTTCGTACTGTCATTTGAAAACTTTTCATTCAAATAGAAACACGTTTTTACTATTTTAAAACGTATTCGACATAGAAATCTTTCTTCTTCTAACAAATTTTCTTCGACGTTTGGAACTACATTCGATTTTGAAACTATAATAAATGATAATGAAAAGGCTGGTCGAACAGGAAGTATAAATTAGATTATTCCAGTCTTTTGGTCAACCCCAAACATTGCTCTTCAACCGTATGAAAATATGTATGTAATTCCACGATTTTGATTCCAATCTCTATTATATTTATAACATTTTGTTCATCCTTGCATATTCCATGCATTGTATTATTCTTCCACGGAAAGAAGGCACAGCGTGTTTACATTCGTACAGCGTGTTCAGCCAATAGCGATCGCTTCCTGTGTTCATAAGCGAATCAGTGGACTGCAGCAAGAGTGGGGATGTAAACACTCTGTGCCTTTTTTCCATGGAATAATAGTACTTATTACACACTGTAAAGTACTATAAACAGTACTTTACACACTGAAATTTCCCATAAATGGATAAAAATTCGCAATAGTCGACTTACCAAAAATGCTACGAATTTTCCCACCACCTTAACATTAAAAGTACAACGTTTGACGCGTACGTAACTGTAATCTGCACAACGACTCATACTCTTCGTTACAAAACAAGCCATTTATACTTCAATCTTGCCTTAAAAGGAGAATCCAAAGTTATACTAAGGATATCCAAAGGAGAATCGCGTTCGCTAGTATCCAAAAACTTCTTAAATTCACCCGAAACACACTTACGATTATTATTATTATTACACCGCGATCCGTCGGTGAACGAATATTTCATACGAATCCAGCCGTTCCCGAAGACGTGTACTTACGGTAAAATCACGGCGACCGAATGGAAACATCGTATCGCGAAGCTGAAACGCGTAAAGGAAGAATAGCCGAGGCTACGTGTTCGTCCGCTCTCGAATAACACTCGAAGCGCAGCCGAACGCGTAAGAATGCAAATGTTGCCTCGTCGCACGGCAATTAGCAATGCAATTAGGGGCTCGCATAATTAGCGGTGCCGGTGGAAAATACCCCACCACACTTCCCTCCTCTCCCTTTCCCACTTACGCGAGTTCTACGTGAAAATTTCACCGCGATCAAGGATACGTACTACTCCTCTCGGCTAGCGAGAGAACTCGCGAGCGTAGAATCGTTTTCCGGAAGCGAGTAAAACGGTTGCCCGGGTTCACGCAACGGCAGCCATGCGGCAAATGTAAAATTAATAACTGCCCTTGCGTCTTCGCGGCCCCTGCATCCCCTGGCACACAGGCGTGTAGACAAATATTTCCTCGCCGCTGCACCGAAACCAACCGCCGCGATCCGATCATCCCCTGTATGAATATTTCAGGCGAATTAATATCTCGGCCCTTCCGTCCATTTTCGTCCCCCCACCTCGACGATAAATCGACCGTCTCGACGGATATCGGTTGCAAATCGTGTGAAAACGATGGCTGCGTGCTTTCGCGAGATGTTTTTTCTTTGGTATAGTCGTAGATACGTCGACTCGTGTAAGTACTTGGAGTTAGTTAATTGATACTTAAACGGGTGAATAAATGCAATGGTTTTGGAGTTGCTGTATTTGTTTCGAACTGATTGCTTCATCTTTAGAAGCATTACTCTTTTTGTACATTTCAATTATCCGTGATTCGGAGAAGTGTTCCTGGTTGGAATTAATTATTGCAAATTTGTTTAATCTGGTTATGTTCTTGCGATATACAAAATCAAGTATATTAAATGATCAAGTATATTGGTATGAGATTTGATCCAAAAGATCGTCTAAATTTTGCTGATCGGAATAAGCATATTTTTATTCATTGGTATCCATGTTGTCTTCTGTAATCTTCATTGAAACGCGCACAATTATTCCAAACTATTTTCCAGTCTTCGAAGCATTTCTGGATAAAAGTTGTCGAACAAGCAATCACGTGTGAAGTGTTGCATTATTGTGAGCAATGCTATGTACAATATACAATATACAATCTACAATCTACAATATACAGTGTACAATATAGAGTGTACAATCTAAAATATACAATATACGATATACAATGTACAATGTACAATATAGAGTGTACAATATGCAATGTACAATATACAATGTACAATATGCAATGTACAATATGCAATGTACAATATGCAATGTACAATATGTAAAGTACAGTATGCAATGTACAATATGCAATGTACAATATGTAAAGTACAATATGCAATGTACAATATACAGTGTACAATATAAAGTATACAATGTACAATTTACAATGTACAATCTAAAATATACAATATACGATATACAATGCACAAAGTACAATATGCAAAGTACAATATGCAATGTACAATATACAGTCTACAATATAAAATATACAATGTACAATTTACAATGTACAATCTAAAATATACAATATACGATATACAATGTACGATATACAATGTACAATGTACAATATACAATGTGCCAATTTACAATGTACAATATACAATGTACAATATGCAATCTACAATATGCAAAGTACAATATGCAAAGTACAATATACAGTCTACAATATAAAATATACAATGTACAATTTACAATGTACAATCTAAAATATACAATATACGATATACAATGTACAATGTACAATATACAATGTACAATGTACGATGTACAATGTACAATATGCAATGTACAATATGCAAAGTACAATATGCAATGTACAATATGCTAAGTACAATATGCAATGTACCATATGCAATGTACCATATGCAATGCACAATATGCAATGTACAATATGCAAAGTACAATATGCAAAGTACAATATGCAATGTACAATATACAATATGCAAAGTACAATATGCAATGTACAATATACAATATGCAAAGTACAATATGCAATGTACAATATGTAAAGTACAATATTCAATATACTATATACAGTGTACAATATAAAATACACAATGTACAATTTACAATGTAGAATATAAAATATACAATGTACAGTTTACAATTTACAATGTATGATGTACAATCTACAGTACACAATACACAATGTACAATATACAATGTCCAATGTACAATGTACAATATACAATGTACAATGTACAATGTACAATGTACAATGTACAATGTACAATGTACAATGTACAATATACAATATATAATAAACAATATACAATATACAATGTATGATGTACAATCTACAGTACACAATACACAATGTACAATATACAATGTCCAATGTACAATGTACAATATACAATGTACAATGTACAATGTACAATGTACAATATACAATGTACAATGTACAATATACAATATACAATATACAATAAACAATATACAATATACAATGTACAATATACAATATACAGTATACAATGTACAATATAAAATATACAATATACAGTGTACAATATATAGTGTGCAATATACAGTGTACAATATACAATACACAATACAGTATACTAAAACACAGCTTGCTTAATGATCCGTCAAATCTAAACTACGTATCCAACATGGCCACAAATATACACAAATATAAAGAACAAATTGAATCAAATCATAATATAACCATTTATCAATCGGACATTTCTATCGTTAAAAAGTAAAAAAAATTGCGCGTTCTATTCGAACCAATTTCGCATTACTTCGCTCGACAAAGGCTACGTAGAAACACGTGGTTACGGTAACGAATATTTAACGAAATAAAAATCCACAGTCCAGTAATTAGATAGGGCGATTATTGTGGTCCGCGTGGCGCATAAATTCGTCTTCGCGTTTCGCTCGATTGTGTACGAACAGATAGCGAGGCGTCGTCGTCGTACTCGCTTCCTCGTCGTTGCCCGACTAAAGCCGCTTTTCTCTAGGCGTAGACAGGAATTACAGTTTAGAGTTCGATGCGGTACCGGGCCGCTAATGCCATTGGTGACAGAGTTCAGGTGATTAACTCGACGAATCGAGGATCAAGAGTGTCTCGTTACCGCGTGAAAGCAGAGAATAACGATTCTCTCTCGCCGCACCATTCGATCAGGGGTCAGGGAGGAGGTATAGATTCTACGTTTCGCGAGTATTATATTCCGGAGATTAGGCGACGAGGAAGTATAGAGATCGTAGGGGGACGAGAGGGAGGGTCGTTGAATCGCTGGCAGAGATCGATTTATCGGCGAAAGTTTCGCGACGATGCAGCCGCGCAACGAATCGTTTATTCTACAACTTTGTTACTTTTACTCGATTCAGAGCCGTAGAAGCGTCGCCATACTGAACGGTAAACCAGGGATAAAGAGGCACAGATTGTCGTAAAAAATTGTGCACTGTACTTCAACACTTTCGGTTGCGGAAGAAAATAAATGGGCATTATTTAATTAGGAATTTTACACAGGGGTAAGATACAAAGGTAGATATAAAATATAAGGATGATTATATTTTGCTTTGGCGCGCAACTTGCATTATGTTAGATCAAATAAATTCATTCGTGTTTGATTAACTTATATTGTTACCAGAATGCTAATGTTCGTATACGTTAATGGGGGAAATTTAAGTACACGAAGCGAATTTTAAAAGGTGGCAGTAACCCTATTTACCCTATTCTTCGATCGCCTAGAATCGTCTCGCAGCTCCGCGAGGGACGCAACCGAAAGGGTTAATAATTTCGACGTCCTCGAGTGCAGCCTTCTTTAATTCGCCGGCTGATGCCGCCGGAAGGAAAGCGAAAGGAATTGCGGCACCTTTGCGAGGGCGTTTTAATCCGGGAAACCTTGAGTAATCGCGCGAAGTAGCAGTTTGAAAGTTGGTCGAAGAGGACGGGAGCGAGGCGTGGCGGTAAGGCGGAGGAAACACGGTTGAACGTCTTCGCGCGCGATATCGGGGAAGAAACGAGGCAATTCACCGGCGCAGGTACTAGTTAGACGCGCGCTAAGTAGACCACTAGCCTCGCAGTTTTCGTCGGCCGTTCGTTCCAAGAGATTAATTTAGCCGCGCGTAGCTTGGCGCGGCGATATCGGCGAAAGAACGAGCAGGAAACTTAGGGCTGAGATAAACATGCTAGATTATACCTGTTGCCTACGATCCCCTGTGACCGCAACTTCTCTTTCTCTCTCTCTCTCTCTCTCTCTTTCTCTCGTTCGTGGCCATAAATTCGGAAAACCTTCGGAGGCTGTATAAACTCTGATTTAGCACCTTTTCACGCTTCCACCCCTGACCTCGTACAAATCGCTTCTCTCTGTTCTCTCTTGTCCTTCGATCGATATACGTGTGTAATTCTTGCACCCATCGCGCTGCGACTATTTTATCGCCTGCGGATGCTGCAATTGGTCGATTACTCGATCTAGTATCGCGTCGTATGTTAATTATTTATCCGTGAACGGGATAAGTCATTAGTTTACATTAGGTTGCATTTAGAATATATAGTACGCGGTGTTTATAATAAATTACGAATTTGGTTCCGGTATACAGTAATAGAAATGTTGTTTTATAAACGGTTTGGAAAGGTAGTGGACCACACTTGGAACTTAACCGTTAAGTATTTTGCGATTAGCAGAATAGAAGAGCGTGTGGAGCTGTAGAGAGGGGATAGAATAGGAAAAAGGAAGGGTGTTGCGTTTCGTCCTGGGCCTGCTAGTGGACTCATCAGTGCGGCCCTGCCTTAGACTTGGGATATTGGAAGGAAGGTTAAAGGCGGTATATATATGGACGAGGTAGTTGGAGCGAGTACTTTCGAGAAAATCCTAATTTCGTATGTCCCTCTAGTGGTGGGTGCAGGAGAGCCGCCACAAGCGGTATGATATCCAAAATATTTGAAGTACGCGCATTTTGCGATACTTAGAGAGTGAAGTCAGTAAATATTTAAGGTAAATGACCCACTGTCATCGTTTTTATAGCTGCCACTTGAATTCTTTCATTTAATAGCAAAGTAATTGTATAAAGAATCGTGAGCAAAGAAATTTTTGTACTAAATTTGGACTTCGGTTTACGTAACTACGCACAGACATCGTATATTCGATTACACTCAATATTTATAAATAAATATTGGGAGGTAAATGTGATGTTGAACATTGAAACGTGGCCAATATAATTACAAAGTATAGGACGTGTCATAATTCGGTAAGGCGACGCTATATATCTTATATAGTTTATATTATATAGGTGACTGATTATAACAATAACCACGCGATAACATTATCTAGGGTAAATGACCCACGTCCTGTCACTGTTCCCATACCTGCCACTTCAATTCGTTTTATTTCATAGGAAAGTATAAAGTCTAAAGAATCCTAAGTAAAGAAATGTTCATACTAAATTAAATACTTCGGTATACTTATGTACTTAATATATTATACCATCATAATTCGGTAAGGCGCGACGTTTACAGGATATCTTACATTAGTTACACAATCTGACGTGTCAGTATATATAAAAACGTGTTTCTATTTAAATGTAAAGCTCTCGAGTGACAGTGCGAAGTACATTGGACTTTTTTGCACATTTTCAATGAATCATTAATGAAGTTATTATATTGGACATATAACAAAAATGTTCATAAATGAGAGAGATTTGTTGAACAATATTATGCTCCAAACTGGAACGATCTTTGTGTTAATTACAAAATAATATAGTGAAGTATATAGAGTTATAGAGAAATAAAAGAAATAATGTTACTTAAAGCGATAACCTTAAAGTGGCAGTACGTGGTACATCTATCCTAGTTTCCTCTTCTTTATTCGTGTTTGAAGAAGTACATAATTATGTGAGCAATATTTGTTGAATAATCTCCGATCTTCTAACTCAAAGTCCAATTTAGGGTACAAGTAAAATTTCATCCTCGATCCTATGCATTTTAATTGAAACCGTCTTTAAGATTCGTTCGCAAAACGAACAACATTCCAAATCTACTCCTTGCTCACAAAAGCCTCGTTCGATGGTTCATTAAAGCACAAAGAAATCTCTTTCCCTTAGCCGAGTTTCTCCTTAAAACGCTGGACCCTCGCTTCTCCTTGTTTATTCGTCAACAAAAGAGTGAATAAACAACGCGGAAGAAAGCAACGGGACCCGTGTCGCGTCGCAAGATTCGCGAGAGACGAAGCAAGAAAAAAAAAAAGAAAAAGAAAGAAGGCTACTCGCGAGGGGAACTTTTTTTCCCGGAGGAAAATCGTTGGATCCACTTGGCAGCGAAGTTCCCTTTTTGTTTTGCCGTTTTCTTTATCTTCGTTAGGCCACCCTTAAGGGACGGGATTGGGGTGAAGTGCGAAGTTCAAAATTCAACGGACGCGAGCGCCAATTGTCGCGGCTGTACGTAAGGCGGGTCGAAGGATACAAAAAGGGACGCGGAGAGGTGAGAGAAAGGAAGGAAGCAAGGGAGGAAGGTCTACGGGGTTAAGAAAATCGGTATGGGGCTAGACAGACAGACGGACGTAAGATTAGGGGGTGCGGACGGAGGTTGAAGCGAGTACAGGCGTGTATCGGTAGCGATGGGACTAATTTTGTTGTTGCTTTACCATTTCACTGCCATTCGCGTATAAGGTAGATGTACTACGTACTGCCGCTTTAAGGTTATCGCTTTATCTAACTTTATTCGACTATTTTAGAACGTCGTTAACGTAAAGATGGAACGGTCTATGCATTATAGCGCAGATTCAAGAAAAATATTCGTTATTAAGAACGAAATGTTAACCTGAACTCTACTTTGAACTTCGTGTTGTAAGATTGAAGGTTATTAAATCGAAAGTTACCTATAATTAGTTACAATAAATTGCTTTAAATAATTGCAAGTTAATGCTGGCGCAAGTAGATAATAAAATAATCGTAGGGCAAGAGGTTAATCGAACTTAGTTTGGTGCAGATTGAATACATTTACCGTTAAGATAAATAATTATTGGTAATAGATCTTTACTTGCATTCCTATCGCATAGATATTTAATTAGATTTATAAAAATCCGCAGTCTAGTTACAAGATTGGATGTTATTAAATAAGAATTATCTATAATATTCGAACAATTTATACGTGAGATGATATACAATGTCTATGCGTTGTTACGTAAACCGAACACCAAATTTGTTTCTTTAGCACTTTTCGTACATTACTTTGCTATTAAGTAAACGAATTGCTATTAAGTAAACGAATTGCTATTAAGTAAACGACGCTTAGCCTATATACGGTTACTCGAATTGACATTCGAACACCACTTGCAACGAAATCAATTAAACACGGAAGGCGTGATTTTAACGAAACTTCACACAGCCGTAGAGCGTAACGTACCGCGTATGAATTACGTTTCTTGTTGCTAAAAAATCCTTCTTTGGGGTCCAAAATCATATCCCTAAAACGTCAGCACGTTTCCATATTTGTAAACGCTACTTTGCCCGGGACATATTTTACACGAAGGTAACAAAGCCTTCAAAGGTGAATATTTTTCGCACGAAAAATTTTGCTCTCCCTTTCGCGCTCTATACTCTCGTGCAAAGAGTATAATTAGAAGCAGCTGCGTATCGTCGAGTGACGAGTGAAAAATCGAGCGTCTCCGTAGCATCGGAGCTCGCCATCTACGCTGATTACAACTCTGGGAACACGTTTCGTCCGCCAACCATAATTCCGCAACACGGCGCGCGCCCGTACTCGTCGGCTGCTTCATTCGAAGAACAAATATTATCCCGTAGAGCGTTCCTCCCGCGAGGGCATCGTTCCCATCGCTACGCATCAGCCTTTTGGGAGCGGCAGACGCCTGCGTCTGACTACTAAGGGATGGAACCCCTACCTTTCTTCCCTCGCCATCGGGTCCCCTTCCGCTACATCCAACGCTGCTCCCAAGTTCCTGCATATTCCCCACCCATCCTTCTCTATCCTCCCATTTCCTCTTTTTCCCCCCTTTTTTTCTCCGTTCCTTCTTCCACTTTTCTTTTTGCTCGCTCTCTACCTCCCCCCTCGTAGACTTCCCGAGGAATCTTCCGAGCGTTCCCCGGCTACACCGCACTTAAGACGCAAAAATTGCAATCTTCGGGCTGACTTCGTCTCGTATACCGATGATTAGAGCCGTGGTCAAGATCCGGTGCGCGCTTCTCGTCGATCGAACGCCGACGACCGCTTCTCGGAACGAGGAATATTTTAGCCGCGGCGAGAGATTTGTCGAATCGCCGTTGAAACTCGCGGGGCAAAATTATAAAGGGATCGATGAATTTTAATGGGGGCGGGAGGGGAATTGGCGATGTTTGAACTGCTCCAACTTTGCAAGGAAATGGCGCACGGTGATCAACTCGGGCTCGTTTCGAAGCTCGAAGTTTCTACTGTCGTATAGGCGAACGGGATGCCTTTCGAACATTTTCTTGCTTCGACCAGTAAAGTGAACAACCGAACGTGGTCTTTTCTTTAAACGTTTGATAGGTTCGAACAACTCTACGGACCTTGGTCATTTCTTTTCGCGGTGTAAGAAAGTTTTCGCGAAATTTCTGTTCGTTTACGTAAAAGTAGAGACTCGAAGCTTTAAAATGAATCCAAGTTGATCGTCGTGCTACGCTTCATTACGAAGTTACGTCGGTTCAAAGACGGACAATTTTTTCATCGGAATATTTTCGCCCTTTAATGTTCCTCACGAGTGTATATGACAAGAAACATTCGTAAATTCTTACTGAAATACACTTTACAAGTATGTCCACGGTAACGAAAGGGTTAACGACAATTATACAGTAAAGTTAGACTATTCCAGGAGTATCGTTAGCGTCGTTGGATCGATTTCTTTCGTAAGAGAATCCTTGGCAGATTTAGAAACTTTCAGAAATCTTCCATCCAACGCGAAAGCAATTTCCGAGCGCGGCACGTCTAATTTCCGAATCTACGCGACGTTCGGCCACGCCGCTTGAAAACGTCGTCTTGCGAGCGACGTTATTTCATCCTCGCGTCCTCCGAGCGAAAGAAAAGCACCGAATGAGAGGTCGCGGAAAGATCAAGATGCGTTTCGAACGTACACAATGGCCGTCGATAATAGAAACGCTCTTCTAGTTTCTGCTCTTTGTCCGCGCGTCAAATGAACCATTCCGTCCCATCGTGGTCGTCGATATCTATGACCAGCCACTTAGATAGCTTTCTCTCTCACTCTCACACTCTCACCGCTTTGATTCCATCTCTTCCAACGACGCGGCCGCGTTCTCGCGTAATATTCCTCGCCCTTTGACACTCGCGCGTTCCTTAGCCATATTAGGCACCTTTTAGAAAACAACCCCAACTCTCCGAGAGTCTCTTTGGCGTTGCCAGACACGCGCCTCAAAGGTGTCTAGCCTGCGGACCCAGATGAACTTTAGTGATTAAATCAATTTCTGCCCTTCAAAAGGACACGCCTCTGCTCTTCGTCTTTAACATCGAGCGTGCAACGATCTTTCGTATTATTGGTATCCATTATTTATTCGTAAATCGCCTGGTAAACTTTTATATATGTATATACTATCCGTCCGCGACAAGAAGGGACGCAAATATTTACATTCCCGTTCTACGTACAATCTACTAGCCTTCCTACGCGCGCATACCGTGTTCACTATTAATCGAAGACGTTAAAGATCGACAGTGGTTTAATAACGAAGATGACGTGTGTTGATAGGGAAGACAGTAGAAAATATCTACGGTGAGGATGTGAAAGACTCGTCTGTGGGTAGAATAATAGTGCTTCCTTTCTTAGACGATTAGACAATATGATATATTTATTATTAGAGACTAAATTTAATGATATAACACATATATTAGGACTATCTCTATCTCGCTCTTTAGTTCTCTCGTTCTCACTCTGGACTCGCTCTCTCACTCAGTGTACTCTCTCTACTGGTTCGGTAACGACTGACTCTTTTTCAAACATTCCTCATAATAACGTACACAATAGATCGGACTCTCACTCATCTCATTTTCACCATAGACTATACAGATCTGGACAAAACATTCATACTCATTTAACATCATTCATACATCTATATATAAAACCAACACTCACATCGTCTGCCTTCTTCTCGTGGACGGACAGTATATACACTGAATAACTAAATAACTAAATAACTAAATAACTAAATAACTAAATAACTAAATAACTAAATAACTAAATAACTAAATAACTAAATAACTAAATAACTAAATAACTAAATAACTAAATAACTAAATAACTAAATAACTAAATAACTAAATAACTAAATAACTAAATAACTAAATAACTAAATAACTAAATAACTAAATAACTAAATAACTAAATAACTAAATAACTAAATAACTAAATAACTAAATAACTAAATAACTAAATAACTAAATAACTAAATAACTAAATAACTTGTATATATGTAACAGTAATAAATTGCAGACGATACATGGAAAAGGATAAGTTGTAAGACGCTTTCGTGACTGAAAAATGATTATGTACATAATTAGATTGCTAAGGGAACTAATCACACTTACTGACAAAAGTTAAAAAACAAAGTAATCGTTTGCAACGTTCTGTATATTCTTCAGCCTTTGAGATAAATAGCTTGGAATAAAAAGGTAACATTACATATGACAATAAACAATAAGTTATCCTATTTTTGAATTTTAATTTATGTACCTCAGAAAATAAAGAGTACACAAATAAAGAGTAATACTCTTAATAATATACTCATAATAATAATAATAATAAAGAGTACACGGATTGCTTTGTTTCTTAACTCTTGTCAGTAAATGTATTTATGTGTTGGTGTTGCTAGAAGTTCGCAATATTAAGCTAACGTTTAACAGTTCACCTATGTATGCTCGAAGAATTCTCGCGTAACGCGTTACTAGCGTCTTCGATCGATTAATTTGGTTATCGAAAGCTATAGCAGCGAAATATGTATAATATAAATAGCAAGAATATTAATTCGTAGTATCGTACTATTGCATTTGTATCCACCCTGTACAGACCTATTATAGAACACGTATTTGCGATTCAAACACCCGAAGTTTAACAAAACTAAAACTTTGATCTGCACTAATTTAATTAAAACCACGCGCTAGAAACGTATTTCGTATCAACGTATCAACGTATCTCGTATCAACGTATCAACGTATCCAAATTAGCCTAATAGAGTATCGCGACGTATTCACGATCCCCGAATATGATTAAAAAGATCCAGAGTAGAGCAGCATTTGTCCCTTTACGTACTTTTCGAAGATCCAATTCTCGTTTTCTTCTCTCGACGTTCCCGCTTTTCCGCAGCTACGCGAATAGCTCGGAAAACTGTCTCAGCACCGAGGAAACTCTTCCGGAGTCCGAATGAACACGTACTTAATAACATTCTCTACGTGACGATGGTAATTGCGCGGCAAACGAGGAGCCACTTTTCCAGGAAGCTTCGTTCCGCCGGCATTCCGCCGGTCGCGCAAAGATCTTCTTCATTTCCATAGAACGGCGGGGACCTTGGTCAGCTTTCGGTGCAGCACATCGGGAGGAAAGGGTATTGCTCGAGTGTTCGTTTTCTCCTTGCGGCTCCTCTACGTTCTCGGCCGTTCTCGAATTCCACTGGTAGCGCCAGACCAATAAATATCCTTAATTTCGGACGATGTGATGTATATTCTGGGAATTCGGGGCCCGGACAAAGAGTAGGGTGATTCTGCGGGCCCAACGTTCCACCGATGCGCCGACGCGAAAAAAACAGCACTCCTTTTCATGGCCGCCGCTTCTAGGCTAGATGTCCATCGTACTGTCACTGTAATTCTTTCTTTTAATGGCGAAGTTACTTACCAACACCCTTACTTAGTTCTCGTTTCTTTAATTTTATTTGTACATGTCCGAATTTGCCCCTATAATTGTCACTTGAATTCGTTTACTTAATATCAAAGTTACTTATCAACCACCATACTTAGATCACGTTTCTTTAATTTTATTTGTACAAGACCGAATTTGTCCCACGTACTGTCACTGTCTCCATAATTGTCACTCTAATTATTTTAATAGCGAAGTTACTTACCAACCCCTTGGAAAGAGAATAATCAATTTGCATTATATCTGTATTTTCACTGTGACAATGCTAAATTGTAAAATTTAAACTGCACTTGTTTCCTCGTCAAATTACTCATCCCCTGTGTGTTACGATTTTTGTAGTAGTCACGTGTCATAGCGATTTTTAACAAGATTTCGATCGGTGTACATTTATGTATTTATGCCAACGTACGGCTAGATACCCAATTTACAGAAACAACGTGTTGATAATAATAGTAACGTCATCGAATGGTATCAAACAGAGAGCGCTAAGACGAAGCTTTAAAAGTCTTTAAAATGAACTGTAAAATTTACACTTGTGTTCTGAAACCTGTAAAATTTACCTTTACCTATAAAGTCGCCTTCGCTACCCTCAACGCCCAATTTTCGTCCGCCAATTTCGCCTTCCGCTCCGAATCCTCCCGACTAAACGCGCGAAAGAAGGGAATTGGAACGAAACAGCGTGAAGTAATCGCGACGTTGTTACGCGTTAGAGAGACCTAGACGCTTACGCTGGAGGAAGAATAGAGGGAATAAACGCGCAAGGTAGGCAGGTAAACGTGCTAAAAGGGAGGGGGGGAAAAAGTTGGCTTGCGCCGAGAATAGAGCCGGGAACGTATACTGCCTAACTAGGCTATCTATTTCTAGCTACGAGAATACGGAGAGAGCCTGCTGTTTCGTCGTGGCGAGTTGCGACACTCGGAGGACGATGGAAAACAGACGCGCGAAGGTCTCTGCACCGGTGACTCGCTTCGCGGCAGCCTACTGCGACGCGAATAAATCCCAATTCCCTATGCGTACGACCCGTCCGAAAGCTTCGATTTCGATATCTATTATTGTACCCGCTGCGTAGCAGTCGTGGCGATTTAACCCTTTCCGGACGTGCGTCGTTTACCCTATATATACAATATATTACTACATACGCATACGTACAGTGTACAATATATTATTGCACATCGTTGGTTTTTAAATTGAGAAGAGAAAGTATTACACTATTAACTATTAACTATTAAGTACTACACTATTAACAAAAATCATCGACTGCGTATTTTTAATAATCGAGACACACGTCAAGAAGACGTAACCGTGTCCCTTCTTCATTCGTTTATAGACGAAAGAGAGTAGGACCGTTAGCGTCTATGTCAACGAAACGAATTCGTTGTTTACTTCTCTATCCTCATCTTAACCGTTTTGCTTCGTAAAGACTCAGCCTTCCCAGCGCTTAAAAATAATCGATCTGTTTTCTTTTATTTCATTATACATAACCAACACACATACATATTGTAGGAGGATGGTCCGAAAATGAATACAGGGTGTTAGGTTTTGTGTGGTTTATTACGATGCTGTCGTCTAAGCGTCTCGAAACTAACTGAACTGTTGGAGTTGAACGATGCCCGGTCGACCATGCGATAGTCTACTGTCTCTACTCCCAAGGAGGCTCATAAAATCTACAATATATACGATACAATATATTACGTTTAATAGCGATAAATAATAGTAACCGATTCGAACGATATCGAACTGCGACTGAAATCCTCTTCGAAACGCAGATGAGTACCCTTTCGCACGACTTTACGTTTGACGAGCGAACGCGGTTGAAAGAACCGAACGTCTGGGTTGCGGGCGTCGCAAAACGGGCCGCGCGCATTAACGAAGAGAAGAAAAAGAAGAGTGGGTAAAAGGAAGAAGAAGGGTGTCGGGAGAGACAGAAATAAAAGGAGCGAGTAAATGGCCTAGTTACGGCCCTGGCCGTGCGCAACTACGAATACGAATGAGATATCGTTGGTCGTTGGCCCGCGCTCTCAGGCCACGCACCCTCGATCGCCCATGGGAAAGATTTTTGCGGCGCATAAAAGGGGCTCCGGCGTGTCTTGCAGCGGCCTACGGGGGTTTTATTAGGATTTGGGGTGCGCGGCAACTCGACCGGCCATAATGGATCCGCGGACCTCTGTCTGGCCTTGCCAGAGAGTTCAACGGAACCAGCCACAGCAGCCGGGGAAACGTTATATTTTAGAATTTTCCGCCGAACTGGTTTCTCGCCTCGCTCGCTTGTTCGCATTTTGCGTCGTAAACAAACGGCTCCGATGTCTCCGGAGCAAGCTGGGACGTTGGCCACGCAGGTAACTCAAGGCTAAAGGTGGTCGTTGGAAAATAATTTGACGACACGCGTGCATTTATACAAGGTGGTACAAAGAAACGCCGAACTGGCCGTTCTTGGATACTGTTTCAAAGTATATTATATAATCTATCTACGTTTATTATATATCTTACATCTGGTCCGCAAACCGACGTGTTAACCCTTTGCGAACGGAGCAAAATAATGTTTAACGAATTTTCGTTCGACTATTAACATTTTGAAGACGTTGTTAAACGAATACTTGTCCGCGTATTAACAGCGGCGTATAGTGATCATATTAAGCTGAATTTCTTGTTTGAAAAATTAATATATGTCCAAAACACCGAAGAACTTGGGCGATTATTTCCAACACTCGTCCGTAAAGGATTAATATATGTCAAAATTGTTTCTATTTAAATGAAAAATTGTCGAGTGACAGTACGAAGGACATTGAACTTTGTTGTACATTTTCAATTACGTGGTAATGAATTTATTATATATTGAACATATGAGAAACATCTTCATAAATAAGAGAGATGTTATAGATCTGCAGATTCTCATTTCACACCTGTTTGCAATATCATATAATATAATGGAAAGAATGTCTTATTCGAATGATTTTTAATCGAAGATATTTTTAGATGAATTCTATACGAGTAACCCTTTATTCGAATAGTTTCCTATTCAAATCATGTCTCACGTATATAATATTATTATGCAGTATATAATATATGATATACAGTGTTAATATATAGTATATAGTATTCAAATATTTGTAGCATTTTCATATTAGCAAAAGTTACCCAACTATATGCTTTCTTTTTTAATTTTAAAGCGCCGCCGTAGCGAAAGGGTTGAAGCATTGACTAAGGACAGGATAGACCACTTATCTAATGCTTCCCTTTGTCACCCGGATTTGGGGCTCATGAGCCCCAAATCCGTTTTCATTTTACCTTTTCAATTGTCTAAAATGTATAACCTTTGCGTTTGCTCTTACATTTTTTATATTAAAATACTTTAGAAGTGTTTACATTCTTTGTCAGATATTAAAACGAAAAGGTTTGAATTTTTAGGTTATCGGTATTTCAGAACATATGACACGAAGTCCCATAAGATGATCGGTCTATCCTGTACCTCGTCTGTGGTTGAAGTAGAAACCGCGTAAGGTAAAGCAGAACAAAAACGCGTAGCGTTGTTAACAACAATAACGCGAAGAAGCACGGAGCTGACGAGTTCGAAAGAAACTCGGATTCGCGCGTTACTGGGTTAAACTAAATCGTATACTTCCCGTTCGTCCCTTTTAAGAAATCGAAAGTGGATTACTCGCAACTAGACGTTTACCCGTAACGACGGATTATTAACGGTACATTAAAATTTCAAATGGCGACACGAGCGTGTCGCGTACCGCGATCGTGAGAAAGCGCGAAATCGAAGGCGGAAAGAGAGGAAAGCGAAACGAGCGTTGAAAAAAGGGGGACGAATAATAATTGGCGCATAGTTTATCAGCGGGCTGAAACGGCAACGGGACGATTCTTAATATTCATGCCCACGACGGCGGCGGCTCGATTAATTCATAAAACGCGCGATCGGAGCAAGACAAATGGCCGCCGCGCGGGTTCACGGTCAAGTGGCGGAAGAACCGAATTCGGACGCCTTTTTGTCTCGTTCGAAATAGACGGACGTCGAATTTGCGTACCAATTTGTTGCAAAGTAGCCGACCGAGTCGAAGAACACTGCTTTAGGAATTCTAAGCATTAAGAATTGGAAGCTTTGCATATTGAAAGCACTGGGAATTCGGCGCTTTGAGGATTCGAAGCATTGGAAATCTTGAGCTTTGGCAATTCTACACTTTGGAAATTCGGCGTTTTTTAGAATTCAATGCATTGAGAATTGGAAGTTTTGCAAATTTAAAACATTGGGAATCCTAAGCTTTGGAAATTCGAAGCATTGGGAATCCTAAGCTTTGGGAACTCAAATCATGAAGGATTGGAAGCTTTGAGAATTGGTAGCATTGAGAATTAAAAGCATTGGGAATTCAAAGCATTGGGAATTTTAAGCTTTGGCAATTCTAAACTTTGGTAATTCGGCGCTTCGAGAATTCGAAGCATTGAGAATTGGAAGCTTTGAAAATTCATAGTATTGGGAATCCTAAGCTTTGGGAACTCAAAGCATTAAGGATTGGAAGCTTTGAGAATTTATAGCATTGAGAATTGAAAGCATTGGGAATCCTAAGCTTTGGCAATTCTACACTTTGAAAATTCGGAGCTTCGAGAATTCGAAGCATTGAGAATTGGAAGCTTTGGAAATTCAAAGCATTGGGAATCCTAAGCTTTGGTAGCTCAAAGCATTAAGAATTGGAAGCTTTGAGAATTGAGCGCAATTGGAAACTCAAAGCACTGAGAATTGGAAGCTTTGGAAATTCAAAGCATTCAAAATTGGAAACTCTGACAGTTTAAAGCGTTGAAAATTCAAATATACGAACGGCATACATATACATAATAAAAATGCAAGAGCGATGCAAGTGCTACCATTAATCTTTTCGCAACGAATGACGTTTATATATACGTTCTGAAAGCTTGGCCGATCAATCGTTAAAATTCCTCTACACTATTTTTACACTACACTTTAATTAACGGTGCATGGTAACTAAACACTTGCATGCATTTCATTCCTAAATTAAATTGTCCTTATGTACGCATTAGAAACGCCTTTCAATTTTACCGTAGCGTAGCGAAACGGTTAATCATTATCGAACATTATCGAACATTATCGAACAAATCCACCCAATGAATCAAAAGAAAAAGAAACCAAACCATCTAACCAATAACCAAGGTATATAGAAGGTATAACCAACTAACCAATAACCAAGGTGTAACCAACGTCACCAATGAAAAGCGCGCAAGTTAAAGAGGCCGCGCGAGTAAGCCGAGGGTATTACGCAGCGATTCGCGAGCTTCTGTGCGCTGCTCCGTGTGCAGCTCCGGTGAAAATCGAGACGCAGTAGCCTCCTAACGACGACCATGACCGTGTATACGCGGTGTTTTTGTTCGACGGAAGACGGACCTGCACGGTGGCACTCTCTCTCTCTCTCTCTCTCTATAACACGAAGAAATAAGAGAGCGGTTGTGTGCGTGTCCTCGTCCTGTGCCGCGGCGTGCTCGCATGCGTGTTGGTGGCCCGTCTGGCCTCTGACCCTGAGCCTTCTCGGTAAAAGCCGCAGGTCGCTAAAACGGCACCAGACTTCCTTTGAACCGGTGCAGTGTCGTTGGCCCGTCGGTGACAGAAGGTCACAGGTGACGAGGATCGTGAAACCAGAACCGGTTGCGTCCCGCTTTGGGAGAGCAACCTGGCTCGTGCCCCTCCCCGAAACCCTCCGCGATCGAGCTTCCTTTCCTCTCTTCGTGTATCGGCTTCTAAGACTTCCTTTTCGTCCGGTTCGCGCACCAATTCACCGCGCCTTTCTTTCATCTCGACACCCCGCGGCAGACTGTGGGAACAGACGTGCTACGTGCACTTGCCGAGCCTGCAACTTAACAGACATGGGGGGTTCAAGATTTAGGGGTGAACGGTGAACCTTTACGGATCGGCAAAGTGTCGTACGTTTAGGTTGCTCGGTGTTTTAGCCCTTCGCGGACGGGACAATATAATATTAATCTAATTTTCGTCGAATTATTAACCTTTTGAGAAAGGGATTTAATTAATTCTTGTGTAATTATTAACAGCAGCGTCTTTGAATAATGTTAAGTTAAATTTGCTGCTCTAAAAATTGATATTATGTCCAAGAAACCAAAAACTTGGGCGTCGATTTGCGACACTCGTCCGCAAAGGGTTAGACGGTGGTGATAGGATTTTTGCATTGAATTGGGTTAATAGGCAGATAGTTTCCACCACTTTTTAGAGGGATTATATGTACATACGCTTACTGGCAGAAGTTAAGAAACAAAGTAGTCGCTTACGAATTTTTGCGTATCCTTTCGCTTCTAATATTCGCAGCTTAGAATTTGCAATAGCATAAAAATATATTATAGTATTACATACATCGATAAACCATAAGTTCTTCTACTTTTAATTCAAATCCGTGTCGCTCAAAAGATAGCGACGACGTAAAGCTTGGCAAATACGTGTTTATACATGTTTCTTAACTTTTGCCAATAAGTGTATATGTTGCAGAATTTTGGGGGGATTTTGCAGAAAAGGAATACGTATCATTAAATATTTGGAGAAAACTTATTAGAAAAGGAATACGTGACTTTGAAAATTTGGAGGAACTCTTTTGGGGGAAATTTTGTTGAGAAAGGTATACGTGTCTTCGAGAATTGGAGGAAGGAAATATTTACATACGTATGTTAGAGAATTTGGGGGAATTCTTTTGCGGGAAATGTTGTAGAAAAAGTATACGTGTCTTCGAGAATTTCGAAGAGAGTTCTTTTGGGAAGAAATTTCATAGGAAAGGAATACGTAACGTCGAAAACTTTTGGGAGTTCTTTTAGAAGGAAATTTTACAGAAAAGGTATACGTATCTTCGAGAATTGGGGACAGTTATTTTGGAAGAAAGGAATACGTATTTTCGAGAATTTGGGGGAAAAGTTTGTAGAAAAGGTATACGCGTCTTCGAGAATTTGAGAAAGTTCGTTTGGGTGGAAATTTTACAGGATATTGTTGACAATGTTGCAACGGAATGAGTTTGCTTAATAGTGAACGAAATTTGGAGTTCTGACGAAACACAATTAGGAAACACATGTAGGAACACTAAAATCAGTATTATGAATTCTAAGTTAAAATTAATTTATTCCCTTCGAATGAAGAGTTCCACGAGCGCGTTTCAACTAAAGAGTTTCAACTAAATATGCATTATTAAAACTTAGCCACTTGAATAAACAAATTTGTTAGGTGATTCTCATGGGAGGGAGTGAAAAGACTGGAGAAGCTTGTCCTACATTTCAGCACGAGACATCAGGTCACTTTACCTTAACACTAGGTTTACGGACGTTACGTGCATACGTTGACAGGCATCCGGAAAAACACGTATACTGCATATAAATATTCGAACGTAGAAGCGCGAGGATGAAGAGAATCGCGTAGAATACATATTCGTACCATTGTATTAATCAAAGTTAACATAAAGTACTGAAAAATAATATTTATGGTCTATAATTTTAGGTATGAAATTTGAACGGCGTCAACGCGACGAGTTCCGTAAGCCCTGCGTTAATCCGAATGCGAGTAACGAAATAAGTAGAAATACATTCGTAGCCACTTCGTAGAATTCCGTTTTCCCTTGCAAATCAACGATTTCTGTACAAAACGTAGCAACAAAGTGCGAAGATGCCGGCCGGATAAAGCGTGGCCGTGGCCGTTCGTTCGCTTTCATAATTTTCAGGAAAAATGATCTCGCCTGACCCAGTCTGGCGGTCAGGGTCGACGATGGTTGGAGGGCTCCTCTTCCACGTAAAGGCTTCGACCTTCGAGACGCGGCCACGGCACGCCCACCATCGAGACGCCTCGTTTTCGACAGTCTTTCCGAGAATCGATACTTGGCGTATCCGTTGGCCGCATTATAAGTGTTCGATGATCCGGCCAAGTTCAAGGACGGCATTAGAACGCGCGCCAATGTCCGATCGGCGCGTTTATTTCCTTTTTCAACCATTTGCAACTACAATAACGAGTCGCACTCGTCCCATCGATCGCGGCGTAGATTCGACGAAACTTGACGCTATTATAGGAGACGGAATGTCGTGAGAATGTTTTTCAATTGACCCGTGGCTGAGGAATGTTTGGGTTGGGGCGATTGCCGAACGAACAGCGTGCGTTTAACTAAGATTGGCTGAGGCGCGAATGAAAAGTGTTCACTGCATTGGCATGTGAACGGAGTTCATGCGAACAGAGTTCAACGGAGAGGCATGTGTGCGTAGTTATGGAAGATTTTCGGTGGACGTGATTGATTATGTCTTACGAATGTCTGAGATTAGCGATAGAATAAGAGAGATAGAATAAGGGATTGATAGACGTTGCGAGCAGCGAGAGTAGATTGCGCGTTATCGTTGACTATTTTTAATAAACATTTGTTTAATTGAACCGTTATTTTTGAAAGTGGTACAAGTCCATTTTTTCACACATCGAGATATTTAAGGGAATAAACAGAGGATATCTGTATCTTACTAAAATTACCATTAATTCATTTTTTTCCAAAAGTGGACTTATACCACTTTAAAAAGAAACGGTTCTCAATTGTTAAGAGACATTTTCTACCTCTCCACGTACCTTGACCAATCCACGCGGAGTTTAAATTAAAATAATCCCTACGTATTATTCCGAACGTAGCTGCTTTATTTCTTTTCTTGCGTCTCTTATGTCTGACCGGGATGGACGTATTTCCCTCCGCCCGATCAGTCGCTGTCCATCTCCTTCGGTATTCTTGCGGAGGACAGTAGAAGTGGACGTTCCAGCGCAGTCCTCGACGCGCCAGCTCGCCTAATATCTACTGAAACTCTCTAACGCGTGGCGATTTTTCTATAATTATCCGACACAAAGTTCTGAACGCGTTCAGACGCGTTTCACGTTATAATTCAACTTCATTAAAGTTCAAGCAGATTTTCGGGACCCGAGGTACATTGGATATTAAAATTCATCGAATTCCGGGCTAAATTAAGGACTTCCGTTAACGACGCATAATTTAATGGAAGCCGGTAACTCTTTCACCTATGCTACACTACATCCGCTCAATTTTAGTACAGCTTGCTCGTCGATCGTCTGCTACTTTATTTGAAAAAGTTGCCGAAGAAGTCAAATATCTGTTGGTTTACTCTCGTAATAATACGATTCGTAAATTTGACGCTTCATAGATTTGGAACGTTCGGGATTCTAAGCTTTGATAATTAAAAGCTTTGCGAATTGGAAGCATTAGAAGTTTATAATTTTGAGAATTCGATGCTTTAAATATTTGTTACGTTGGGAATTCGGTTCTTTGAGACTTTGCAGGGTTAGAAGTTGGAAATGTTGAGGGTCGCAAACTTTAGAAATTTGGTTCTTTGACAATTGCAAGCGTTGAGTATTCGAAGACTTGATCACGTGTGAAACGTAATCGCATGTGTCATATCATACGTGTTTCTACTTCATATGCGAACGATATGAAAATGCAGAGCGATTTAAATCTTACCTTACATCGTAATCAATTCTTGCAAAATTACCGAATCCTTCAACAATCCATCTCTTCGTAATTCTACCAATATTAAAGTATTCGAATGATACAAGTACTCTAAACTTGATTCTATCATCTTCTATAAACGAAGCTTACTTCTTCCTTCAAAAATCCATTTCTTCGTAATAGTATCAATATTAAAGTATTCAAATAATATAGCAATCTCTACTCTATCATCTTCCACAAACGAAGTTTACTTCTTCCTTCAAAAATCAGTATCTTCGTAATCGTATGAATATTAAAGTATTCCAATAATATAGCAACCTTTATTCTATCGTCTTCTACAAACGAAGCTTATTTCTTCCTTCAAAAATCAGTATCTTCGTAATCGTATGAATATTAAAGTATTCAAATAATATAGCAATCTTTACTCTATCGTCTTCCACAAATGAATCTTCCTTCTTCCTTCAAAAATCCATCTCTTCGTAATCGTATGAATATTAAAGTATTCAAATAATATAGCAATCTTTACTCTATCGTCTTCCACAAATGAATCTCCCTTCTTCCTTCAAAAATCCATCTCTTCGTGACCGTATGAATATTAAAGTATTCAAACAATATAGCAACATCTGCTCTACCATCTTCCACGAATCTTCCTCCTTCCCCATCTCCCGAATCTTCGCACCGAAGAAGAAACCCAGAAAGGATGCGCCGAGAATAAAAAAAACAAACGTGCGTTGGGCGTTTCGGCGGACGACGAGAGATCGAGACGAGGCTTGCGGAAGTGCAAACGCTGGTGGCGCGGCGATAACGGGAGAAGGATGGGTAGAGCGCGAGAGAATCGGAGGCAATCGATGGGACTAAAAGCCCGGTAATCCGACGATCCTCGGGGATGATCCGCGTGGCGCAGGCTGTTGTCGCGTCGTAACAGCCGAACGGCGACGAGTCGCACACGTGTGAATGACCGACGTGTGACCGCCGCTCGGTGGACGAGTCCAGACCAAAGGTTCGGGATTGCGGTAGGTCTGGAACCAGGGAACGTAATGCAACACTCCGTGGCGGGCTTGCAGGGCTCGCAGCTCGAAGCGGAGCCAACCGGCAGCCTAACCGTGGTACGGCGGAGCGGCGAGAGCGGGCACATGCGAGCGGAGAGCACACAGCGAACGATCGAGGCCAGACAAAGCGCCAGATATGCGTCTTCTTATTGCTCGAGCGCCGGCCATTTTAATGGGGCTCCCAGGCTATTTATACCTTAATTGAATTTCCGTTGAAAACGCCACGCCGACGTTAACCGGCCACGAAACGAATGCGAACGACCGGTTGCCCATCGAAAACTCTCTTCGCCGTTTTTGATCCGCCGCCTTTTGCTCGCTGGCCCTCCGGCGCGCCGCTTCCTTTCTTCTTTCGCAGAGGAGAAAACAGACAGCTGTCTATTTTTGCGAATTAGCGTGCGATAGGATCGGAGGAGAAGCGTGAAAGATAGGTAGGAAGACTCAACGTGGATGTTCTTCGGAAGGAGTTTAGTAGGTGTGCCACTAAATAATTCGCATTTCTTTGGTTTCGTTCTTTCCAGTTAAAATCGCCGAGCTTGCGTTCTAAACGAAGCTATAGAGGCTAATCTCGACAAAAGGAAAAGAGGGATAATTGGAGAACCTTTTGCAGCCGTATTTAAACTGCGATTTGTACTTTTATATTTGTCCCATTCTTCGGTCGATTGTTTCAATTCTGCAACTCACTGCACTGTTAACTGATACTTCTCTGAAATTGTCTCCCGAAGATTTTCAAAGATAATCCTCGAGGCATGAGCTTTCGATCAAGACAAACCTCGTCGCCCCATTGCTGGTTATCCAAGTAACTAACGCGGACGCAATCTTCGATGGGTAAGATTCATAGGGCAATTGCGCAATTTGTCCGTGCTTGCGCTACATCAGTCAGGCTTATGCCTGATTCATAGGGAAGCCATTAGCACGGCTAGTTTGGCCCCACGCATCGGTCGTCTCGTCGGGGATCGATAACCGCGAACAACGCGAGATAACAGTCGGCGACAAGCTTCGCGCCGCTTTGCACCGCGTTTCGAGGACCGCCGCCGTTATCCGCGCGCGTTTCGGCCGCGGTTGCGAGCAGCGTGGGACAACGCAGCAGCAGTGGCGGTAGTACTATACGCAGGACAGTTCAGGCTGTCCTTTGTTCGAGAATGAACGCCATGAGAACCACGTGTCTGATTTCCCGCCAAGTCGACGAGCGAGTACACGGCCGCCCACGGCGGAGCACCGAAACGTGAGACGCGGTGCCTGGCGGGAACGAGTGCGAATACCACGGAGAAAGAAGGAGAATGAACGAGGAAAAGGGTGAACGGGCGCAGGAGGCAGGGGAATGGAAGGAAGAAGGGCAGAGACGCGACGAGGAAGAGACGAGGACAAAGGGCGAGAGAAACGGGGAATCTGCGCGGCGGAAGAGCGAAACGTAGAATCGGCGCGAGAACAAAAGGGTGGTGCGAAAATCGGAGAACCGGTAGAAGAACGAAAGATGGAGAAAAAAATCGATGAAAAAGTAATCGTTGTATTTCACTGCTCATCATCTTCCGTTACATTCCTCGTGCGCTAAAACCTTCCGTTACCTGCTAATAAATAAATAAATAAATTGTATAGCTGAGCGAGGTAAAAGAACGAAAGGGGGGGAAGAAACAGAGAGACGGTGGAAGAGTAAAAAGGTTCAAGAGAAACGGAGTCTCTCAGTGGGAAGACCGAAACGGAGAATCAGTAGAAGAATGAAAGTGCGAGACAGACGAAGACTCGCAGTGGAAGAGCTAAAGGGCGAGAGAAACGGAGAACGGTTGCAAGAGGAAGAATGAGACATAAAGGAGGGATGGAGAAAGAGAAGACGGATGGCGGGGGGAGTGAGAGTACTAAATGGATGGGGTGTATGGAAGGGGGATGAGCATCTAACCGGCGTGCCTGACCGCGTGACTTCCCTTCTTCCGTTCCCTCCGACCTGGTACAATGTACTCGAGTCTCCTCGTCTGCTGCGTCGTCGAGGAACGACCGGGCAGAAGGGACGGAGACGCTCGTGTGCCGTCGGATTCGAAACGAGTTCGCCGTCTATCGAGACAGAGAGAAAAAGAGAAAAAGAGAGAGAGAGAGAGAGATTCCTCCCTTTTTCTCTCCCTTCTGTCTTCTTTCTGTCTTCCTCCACGGCACGAGGAATGTTGATTCGTCTGGTTCGTTTACTCTTAGCCATAATAGAACGCTTCTGTAGCGGGGTATCGTATAGTTGGCTGATTCTTCAAAATCACAACCGGGGAAAATTACTCGCGTGGCTTTTTCTTTTTTTTTTTTTTTTTTTCATGGGTTCGCGAACGTCTGCGAAGCTTACGCTTCGAATAATTTTTAGGATCGCTACTCTCTTTTCTTTCTTTCTTTTTTTATTTTGAGAGAGGGGAAACGACCGTGGAGAGATGGCTCGTTGCGCGTTGTAAATTTCTACGTTTCGCCGCAACATTCGAGCCAAATTCTCCCTGCAATTGGATTCGTTAAACTTGCTGCTGACTGTGACTGTAGAATGAATTCAAGTACTAGGTGATCCTTTAACGAGAATACTTACGTACTGGATTGCGGATACTCGTGCAGATCGTGAAAATATTTTTGCGAGCAACATTAAAAGAGTGGACCACAAGTGGAAACTTGTTTCACCCCCTAAATGTTACGATTTGCGTTTAACGCGAAATAGTTTGTACATCTTTGTACTCTGCTCGCAATTTGTATCTTTTCGCGTCTAATTTTCCCAGAAATGCATACAAATCGGTAGTCTGGTAATTACGTAAACGAGATCAATGATCGCTCCAATTTCTTCTCGAGATTCATCGCTGACTGTCGTCTTCTAGCCAGAAAAATAGTTAATCGATATTAATATTGCCTATTCACCAACATTTCTTGCAATTCGATCCGATAATTTAGTAGGTTAAGTAATAAGTTCATTCGCGTTTAATTAAGATAGCGTCAAGTATCCGCACCAGACTACGTATATTCGAGCATTTATGGGAAATCGAACGAATTGGAATTAAGTATTTATGGGAAAAGGCTCGGAACACGCGCAACATACAAAAATGTACAAATTTTTAGGGTGAAACAACCCCCTGTTTAGATTCGCTTCGTTTCTTCGCGTCTAGAAGATCCAAACTCTGTCAGTCATTAATCAAACAAGTATCAAATGTACCAACAAGCAATCCCACTGTAAATAGCTCGTAGAATTTAATCTACCCAAAAATTCAAGCTTTCGCACAGAAATTACCTAACACGGCTCGTTCAAAAACAAACTACAAATTATCCAACTCAACGGCAATGTAATTAACACCTAAAAACGCTTCTTAAAGAGAACTAAACTCCACTTTCTCAAACAAGAGAACTAAATTATTCAACTCGTACACCCACTCTAGCTAACCAAAATAAGCTACACTAATAGCCTGGCAAGCGACGTCTCATTCCACTGGCGATCTTAATAATCGTTAATCGATGAACGGAATGGTCATCGGCCTGGTTAATCTCGAAAGCTCGTTCCCCCGTCGATTTTCGAGACGCGCGAGGAGGAGTAAGAGAATGAGAGAGAGAGAGAGAGAGAGAGAGAGAGAAGGATGGATCAGTGGCTTTGGACGCTATCTACACGGACTTCGTCTGCATGGAAAGTCGGCCGGTGGGGACGAAGTTCGCGATACAACGTCGGAGCCCTCGGTTCTCGGTTCTCGGTTCCCCGTCGACCTCCCCTTTCGAGCGGTTTCTGTCTGCCTGCGTGTGCAGGGTCGAGGAAGGGGAAACAGGGGAGGCAGGGGACCACTACAGACGGCGGACGGAGGGACGACGCGCTCGCTGGGTTCAAATACCTCCGAGGGGCCGCGCCGCTCCTGGATTCCTACGGGCTAACCTGGAAAACTACCGGCCCGGATGACCTCGTGCCAACGCCACGACCGATGCCAAAGGTCGTTCTCGTTTGCCTGTTGTGCGCGCGATTCGTAATTTCGCGTAACCGGCTCTCTCCTCTTCGCTTCCCCACCCTTCCCGATCTCCTTCCTTCGCCGATAATAATAATTCACGTTTGTCTCTCTATTGCGCGCGGCCGTTTAACCCTTAAACCTCGCTCGAATTCATTCCAACGTTCCCTGTATCGTTATAGAAATCGTAGATACGCTTTTCGTTTTTGCGCTTCGGATAATCGATAGAGAAATACGAAATCTTGGAAACTGGAAAGCTTCGTAATTCGGAAGCCTGGAAACTTGCATACTTAGATTTCTAAAGTCGTGGAAATTCGAAGGTTTGAGAAACCAAAAAAGCTTGGGAATTCGAACGCTTCTTAAAGCACCGAAGGGTTAAGTGTCCGAATTTTACTTCGAACCACCGTGGAAGCGTTCTTTGTAACGAGAGGGTTAAACTTAACTTCCTAAAGAAGTTTCCTAACCGCACGATAGCAGGGCGAAAGGGTTAAAGAAAGACACGAGAATGGATGACGCGAAATTGCGCGGCTGCGGAGAAGCGTTGCATCGGATTAGCTCGAAAGTGAAGTGGAACGATCGAACGGTTCCAAGTCTTTGTTTGCCCTCGGCCTCGGAGCCGGCTGGCAAAAAAACGCGTCTAGACGCGAGGTTCACGGTGTGCACGACCGTTCGGGGGTTTATCCTGATCCGTCGAACTGCCGGGACCATTTGCTCTGTTTCGTGCCAACTACAGAGAGCCGTCAGTGAATGGCAACTACATTCCAGCCGGTTCACCAACACGCCCGGCTCCGCTTCGTTCCGCTGCCCGCCGCTCCGCTCCGCGCCGCGCCGCGCCATTTTATCGCTCTTCGCGGAATGCCGTTTTTTGTCGCGCCATCGAACGCACGCGATACCGCCAACATGTTTACCTGAAATTCCGCCCGCCCCTAATGCCATGCCAAACAAAGGACCGCGAAATTGTTACGAAATATTCGCGCCTTGCCTTAAAACCATCGACCCACACTCGGCACGTGAATTCTAGACAGAGAACAAATACGGCGTCGATTGCACTGGAGTGAACGAGGCAAAGAATTGGGGAAATGTGGAGATAAGGGAAAGGCTTGGAAATTTTGAGGTTGAGAAATTTGAGGGCTTAGAATTCGGGGGCTTAGAAATTTGAAGTCTGAGGAATCCACAGCTTAGAAATTGGAAGGATTGGGGATTCAGAAGCTAGGAAATTTGGAGGCTTAAAAATTTGGCGGCTTAGAAATTCGTGGACTAGGAATTTGATGACTTGGAATTCGAAAACTTGAAAATTCCAAGGCTTAGTATTTGGGGCCTGAGAAATCCAACACCTTAAAAAGTTAAGGGGACAAAATTCGAGGGTTTAGAAATTTGGGGGTATAGAAATTTGAAAGCTTAGAAATTGGAAGGATTGGGGATTCGGAAGCTAGGAAATTTGGAAGTATAGAAATTTGGGGGCTTAGAAATTCGTGGACTAGGAATTTGGTGGCTTGGAATTCGAAAACTTGAAAATTCCAAGGCTTAGTATTTGGGGCCTGAGAAGTCCAACACCTTAAAAAGTCGAGAGTATGAAATTCGGGGGTTTAGAAATTTGGGGACTGAGAAATTCCTAGTCTTGGAAGTTTGATGGCTTGGAATTCGAAAACTTGAAAATTCCAAGGCTTAGTATTTGGGGCCTGAGAAGTCCACCACCTTAAAAAGTCGAGAGTATAAAATTCGGAGGTTAGAAATTTGGGAACTGAGAAATTGGAAGGCTTGGAAATCTTAGTCTTGGAAATTTAATGGCTTGGAATTCGATAACTTGGAAATTGCAAGTCTTGGAAATTTGGCGACATGGAATTAGTAGTAATGGTAGAAAACAGCTGTACAATTTATTTCTCCGTACTCCACGTCCAATCTACGATCTTTCCCACTAAAAGAAACCCACTTTTTAATCTTCTGGCTCCTGCATGGTTTCCAATTTCCGCTCCCCAATTATCCACCGATAAAGAGATCTTCTTCGGCTCCCAATACATCCAATCTTCCTCGTACCCAGCCCTTGCATTAATATTTTCTTCGATCGAGTCAATTCAAAAGACGTCTCCTCCCTTATCTTCGTTCCCCACTCTAAAATTCCATCAAGCTGCCACTATTTACATTTAATTTTTTACGCCCGGTAATCGTTGGCCGGGTTCGCCTTTAATGTATTCATAGGCTGATCCCATGGAAAGCGGGGAAGTTGAGTACCATCACCTTGCAGGTTCCCGCCAAGCGAATTCTTCTCGCCGGTTGTTGGCCCTCATTGTTTCCCGCCACGTTGCGCGCGCACGCAATTCCCCTACTTTTAACGTTTCCCCTCCTTTCGGTTTCTCTTTATTTTCGCAGCCACGCTGTTTCCCCTCGCTTAGCGATGGGATAAATCCAGATGCATACTTACGAATACCAACGCGTATCAATTACTGAATACCCTTATATCAAGATAATTTTCACGCGATCGTGTGGTAAACTTATCGTATGGTAAACTAAAACTACGTTTGATGACGTCTCACGCAGTATAGATCCGAAACAATTACACGGTATTCGTAGAGATATCAATGAGACAAAGGAAAGCGTATGGATATACTTTGAATAGGTATCAAAGGTAATAGACGCGCGACGTATCGATACGATGGTTACGCGTTTCAATAAATCTGAACGTATCCTACGCGAGATTGACACTCGAGTATCAATTCTAAACGTAAACGTACGAACGGTATCGAACGTGTCTCAGTCCCATCGCTACCCTCGCGTGTTTGCCCCACCATGGGTACAAATGGGGCAACAAACTTCCGACTGCGTAGAGGGCTTTCTTCTGGGACCTTGGACCCGATCACGTGTGCGTAACCCTTGCTCGCACTCAGGCAGCTGCAGGTGTAGCCGTTGGAAATTTACGTGGGCGTCGTTCCACCGGCGAGGATCCCCCGGATTCTGCGTCTCGTTTGTTTACCTCTTCTGCTCTAAGATAACTCTAGCGATTTCTTCTTTTCCTTTCTCCCACCTCTGTTTTGCGCCGCAGTTATTTCTGTGGATGCGAGGCGAGACGGCGTAGATCGCGTTTTGAAGAGTTGCGGTTTTGGATAGGTTAATTGAACTTAAGAACGCGGAATTTGGAATGCGAAGGCTTGGGAATCGAAACGATTAGGAATTGAAGCGCTTGCAAATTCCAGGGCGTGGGAATTCAACCACTTCGAAATTCGAAGGCTTGGCTGTTGGAAAAATTGAGAGTTCGAAGGCTTAATAGTTCAAATGCTTGGAAAAAGCTTGAGAATTTGAACGGTGGGAAATCGAAATGCTTAAAGTCGTAAACGTTTGCAAATCTACAAGTTTGAAAATCTAAACGCTTCGGAAACCAAAATCTTGGAAATCCAAACGCAACTCTAACGCATGAAAATTCGAAGGCTTGAAAATTCCTAATAACTTATAATTTAAGATACCTAAAACTTCTAATCGATTAACAATCAAATCATCAGCGTTAATTATTCCAATGCATATATAACAAACCGAATAAATAACAACAATAATAGTGATCTACGCTAAAAGTTACACGTAGAAGTTTCACTTGTCTCTTACAATAAACTATCGTTCGAATAATCACGAGCAAAAACGCGGAGTCGCAGATTTGTGCGTAGAATCGTAAGTATAGGAATCGATTTCATTCGTGGGAGGAGTTTTTTAAGCACGCGTGGGTAGAGTTGACGCGCAGGAGAATTGGCCACGATGAGTCGGCCAACGGCGATGTTTACGAAGACTTCCGGGTCACGGAAAATTTTCGATGATGGATCTACTTGACTGACAATGATTAATCGACCCGAAGGACAAGAATGACGCTTGGGGTTTTTTTTTCTTTCCGTGAAATGCGGGTCGAAGGGACCGGAAATCGAGGAAGACGGATGAGGGAAATTAGAGTGTTGATGGTTCACCCTTACAGCGGCGCCTTCGACATTCTAATTATCCTCCTACGATACTTACAACTATGCTTCCCATTGTTGGTATCGTAGTAATTGTTTACCCCAAAATAGCTTGCGTCGAATGACAGACGAATTTTCATATATTTGGTCCATTACTATATAAGCGATTTCACTTGTTTCTGTAGAATATTTTATTTTATTTCATTTCGCGATTTTTGTAAATTTCATGTATTTATTATCATTAATTAATAGATTATTAATTTTGATGTAAATTAACGTTGCATTTAAGCATGTATCGTATAATACGAAGACTATAGGAGAAGTAGCGTTCGTAATAGGAATAAAAATTCTTATTAAGCTCTGTCCTCTCCCAAAAGACTAAACCTGACATTATCTTCTCTAACTGTGTAAACCGCATTACAATGACAGCGAATAATATCTGCGACTCCGTGGATTTTTTCTTATCTTTCCATTACTTTAAACGCTGTCTATACGAAATCCTACGCACCTAATCTCTCTGTTGTTATTATAAAACCAAAGGGTTTTTCGCCCGCGAATAATAATAATAAATAAACTCCCTGCGTAGTATTCTCCCGAACGTAATATTTGCCCAAATTATCCCGGTAAAATGCAACTCGACAGCGGGCAACGAAATTCTCCCCGACCCGAAAATGAATTAACCTTCGCCTCGCTACGTTCCGCCCCGAAATATCTTTTGCGCCGAGCAACGTTACCTACAACATTCCTTGAAAAGCTAACGAAGGTACTTCCCGAAGGAGAAAGCCACTCGGGGCATTCAGAAATGTGTCTCGAACGACGAGAAAAACGAGCCGAACGGAAAGGGGTTCCGAAGTGAAGCTGGAAGCATTACGGCGCGCCTAATTAAAATTCTTCGACGGGGCCAAATGATTTGGCATAACGAAACGCGCGGGCGCACAAACGAGACCACAGGCCCAAACGATAGCGGCGCGCGGTAGATAGGGAAAAAGAGTAGGGCAAGGAGAAAAAGGTGGAGAGAGGGGAAGGAGGGTTTAAAAAGAGGAGAGCACGCGAGGCCGTTAGTCGAGACATTCCACAGATTTATAGGTAAAGGGGCACGCTCGCGTTTGGCCTTGAAACGAAAGGGAACGCGGTAGATCTTCTCGTTTAGCCCGGTTGAATGAAACGAGCCCTTTGACTAAACACCGCCATCGATATTAGGGATCTTCCGTTTCTCCTAACCTCTCCTCTTAACCCCATTGTAAAGTCCTTCTTTTTTTCGCTTCTAGGCCCCGGTTTTGTTCCCGCCGCTTCGCGTCGTTCGCACGCACACGTTCTTTTCTTTTCTTTTCTTTTTTCTCCAGCGTTTCTGTTCTCCGTCCGACGAGAGCGAAGCTTTCTCACACGGGTCTCGTGCATGCGTACTCGAAATACGAGCTCATTCAAAAAGAAGCAAGGTACGCGCGCGCGCTCTCGCGTCCACGTAGAAGTCGTCGACGAGGTCGTCGTCCTCGACGACGACGACGACGACGACGATGGGAATCACAACGCATAGGTCGATCGCTTTTAATTACTACGATATTAAATTAACGTAGCCGTCGCACACTTGACAGTAGAATGGAAATTTTTTAATTTACCGCCTCGGAACACGCTGACTGACGCGAGCGCGAGCGCTTGTTTACATGATAACAAGGCGTCGTTAATTAAAGCGCCGCTTAATGAAGATCTTACGATTCCGGACGATGCGCCCCGACACGCTGCCGCGGCTGTTTTCATTCAGAACGCGAAGTAGCGCGCGCCGACCACGCACGCGAACCACGCCGAATCATCGCCGCACGCGCGTCCTGCAACTAGGCTAGACGTAGCACCGCGTACTTGCCACTTTAAGGCTCGCGCTTTAACTAACTTTGTTTAACTATTTTAGAACGTACGCGAGAATCGTTTCCATTTGAGTGACGACTATTCGTATGAGAGTAGCAGGGGAGTTTGCTGTATATTTTCAACGAATTAGCACGCAATGCGTCTTATTTAACGCGCAAAGAAATCATCAGAAATAAAAGAGCGGTTAACTAACGTTGCATTCCACACCGGAACGATTCGTAAGTTAAATAACTAACAAAATATCGCTACAATTAAACTAGTTTTCCATTTACGTATGCTCGATGCGAAAATATTAAAGGAAACGTCGTCCTTACTTTAATAAATAATTGAATTAATCTGCTCAAAACGAACGAAGCTCTTGCATTTTCTTGAACAATTGAAATTTAATCTTTCGTACATTTTAAGTGTACGTTAAGTATACGTACAGTATAATTACAGTTTAAGGAACGAAATTTGTAGAAAGACGATCGATTCGATTCGCGAGCAGGCGAATTTGATCCACGAAATGGTGGATTAGACGCGTAAAACCTATAATTATAAACGGTAAGAAAATGGCAGTAGCGTCGCGTGGAATACTATTATTTCTCCGCGACAACGTAGCGAACGCGAGAAGCTTGGCGATCGAGGGCCAAGCTATCGTTTCTTCGTTACTTTAATCACCGAATCGTCTCGAAGGCACGGCCCTTGTTCTCGTCTCTCAGCTGGCGAGTATCCTGAACGAGAAAAGCCATCGTCGTCGTCCAATTTTCGCCGACGACCATTAGGTTCTGCTGCTTGCTTGCTTGCTTGCTCCGCAGCTTTCTTCGTCAAGGTCCGCAGTACCCGGTGCTGTTCTCGGCAATAAGAAATGAAGCGAACCCCGAAGAGCATTATAACGAGCTTCACGATGTCGCGCACGTATCGTCCCACCCTACCTTTTTCGCCCTTCTTTCCTTTTTCTTGCCCCTTTCGATGCCACCCCGGACCTTGCGATTTAAAAACTTACAGCTTCTCCTCTCTTTTTTCTTCTTCTTCTTCCCTTCGTTTCCTCGCGAACGAAGAAAAATACGCGAGAGGGACGGCGAGAGGCAAAGGATAGAAAGAGGGATGCAAAGAGTTTGCATCTTTGTCGAGGATGGGGGAAAATTAAAGTTGCGACGCGTACCAACCATCCATCTAACCGTGCTGCTGAGTTAACGCAACATTATGTACTTCGGGAGCAAGAACTTAACCATCCGAGGTAGGCAAATTTATTTTTTTCTTTTTTTTTCACGGTGGAGGGGGAAAACGTGCTGAATGTAATTTTGCGGACTTGGAAAAAGTAGGGAACAATTTTGAGGGACTTAATAGTGTTGATATAACGTTGGTAGATTGAGTAATTGAGCTTGGTTGCGTTTCTTTGCGAGGATATTGAAAATTACTTTTATATTGTATTGTTATTTGTACGATATTTATATTACATCGTTGGTGATTAGGTGGATGTTTTTTGTTGGTACGTTATCAGTTGGAAATTATCTATGCTTGATTTGTAGTAGTTGCTTGCTTTAGAAGGGGACAGTATCGAGTTGCAAGCGTTTAAAATTTTCAAGCTTTCGAATTTTTAAGCCTTTGAATTTCTAAATTCTCGAATTTTCAAGCTTTCGAATTTCTAAGCCTTCTAATTTGTAAATTCTCGAATTTCCAAGCCTTCGAATTTCTAAGCATTCGAATTTCTAAGCCTTCGAATTTCCAAGCCTTCGAATTTCTAAATTCTCGAATTTTCAAGCCTTCGAATTTCTAAGCCTTCTAATTTGTAAATTCTCGAATTTCCAAGCCTTCGAATTTCTAAGCATTCGAATTTTTAAGCCTTCGAATTTCTAAATTCTCGAATTTTCAAGCCTTCGAATTTCTAAACCTTCTAATTTCTGAATTCTCGAATTTCCAAGCCCTCGAATTTCCAAGCTTTCGAATTTCTAAATTATCGAATTTCCAAGCCTTCGAATTTCTAAATTTTCGAATTTTCAAGCCTTCGAATTTCTAAGCCTTCTAATTTGTAAATTCTCGAATTTCCAAGCCTTCGAATTTCTAAATTCTTGAATTTCCAAGCTTTAGAATTTTGTAAGCCTTCTAATTTCTAAATTTTCGACTTTCCAAGTTTTCGAATTTCTAAATTCTCGAATTTTCAAGCCTTCGAATTTCTAAGCCTTCAAATTTCTGAATTCTGGAATTTTCAAGCCTTCGAATTTCTAAATTCTCGAATTTCCAAGCCTTCGAATTTCTAAGCCTTCTAATTTCTAAATTCACGAATTTCCAAGCTTTAGAATTTCTAAATTCTCGAATTTTCAAGCCCTCGAATTTCTAAGCCTTCTAATGTCTAAATTCTCGAATTTCTAACACTTGCAATTTCCAAGATTTCTAATTTCTAAGCCGCCGAATTCTAAGCCACCTAATTTCCAAACACCTCAACTTTGATCGCTCAACTGTTAATTATAAAAAATATATAGATACGTACACTTTACCAATAAATTATACTCCAAATGACCAACAACGCCTAACGAAACGAATTAAGAAAATAACGCAAGCCCAACATTAAAATACACACGAAGTTTTCTCACTCTCCGACTAAAGTAGCACAAATTTAACGCGCAAAATATTATCGTTCAACATAACAACTCCCTCTGTAACTCTTCTTGCGTATCTAAATATTTTTCCTAAACGCTTACACGGTATAAAAATTGTATGCAATCGGGTAGCCCGATAACGTTGCCGGTAATGGCGCTAGGTGTTTCCGTTTTGCACTTAAATGGAATTGATTTCCTTTCGGGTTGCACGCGAACCCGCGCGGCCCCGTTAACGAGTTATAATTAAAGATATGAAACGTCAGTCAATGGGTTCGCGGAATTACTTACGTGTAATTAGCGGTGCGCGTTATTGCGTACGTAAAGCGAGAAGCGAGCGGGTTTGGGGCGTCGTGTAAATGAAAATGAACCGGGCAAGGATAATATTGACAATGGCGACGTCAGGAGGGGCGATTAACGTGTACGATCCGGGGCCGAATTAATCTTGATATTGCCGTACGAGGTTTAACCCATTCGAGCGTAATAACGCGCTGGAGACGTGTTGCACGACCGAAGTCGAAATGCGTGGCTACGTGTCGCTGGCGTGCGTGAATCGTAATTACCTTAAGCAAAAGTTATCGTTGCGTCTTGCGACGCCAAGTGGCACGCGACGATTTTGTTAATTAATAAACGTTACCGTGTAACTCCTTACGCTGTTATGCGGATGGAAACGTTAAGTTGGCGCATTGCGAAGTGTCGATTTTTATGGAGAAATTTAAACGCTGGTAAATAGATTGTTTGAAATAAAGCGGAAGTAGTTGGTTCGAATTATTCGTAGGCGATTTTAGATACTTTCTTCGAAGGATCACACGTAGCTTCTTGATCCAAATTCTATTGTAAACCTTATCTGAATCCAATCCAAAGCTAATTCAAACTTGGAACGAACGTAAGCGAAATTTAACTTAAAGTTCATTCGAATCTGATCCAAATTTAATAGGAATTTTGCTGCAAATATAATATGAGCATAAATCAAACTTGATCCAAATTGAAACTAAATTTAATCATAATTTAACATAAATTTAATTCTTACTTAGTCCAAACTCGATCCAACTTTTACTCCAAACTTAATATAAACCCAATCTTCGCTTTTTCTTCGCTTTAATTTTCGCTTTTTGCCCACAAAGATAAAAATATCCAATATTTAATCATTTGCAAAAGAAACACTTATTATAAACCTATCACAAACCTATTTCTCTTGTATTTCGAGTATCTCGCCACAAAACATCTTTAATCTTCGTTTTTTGCCCACAAGGATAAAAATATCCAATATTTAATCACTCGCAAAAGAAATACTTAATACAGACCTAGCATAAATCTATTTCTCTTGTATTTCGAGTATCTCGCCACAAAGCATTTTTAATCTTCGCTTTTTGCCCACGAAGCTAAAAATACCCAATATTTAATCACTCGCAAAAGAAATACTTAATGCAGACCTAGCATAAACCTATTTCTCTTGTATTTCGAGTATCTCGCCACAAAGCATTTTTAATCTTCGCTTTTTGCCCACAAAGATAAAAGTACCCAATACTTAATCACTCGCAAAAGAAATACTTAATACAGACCTAGCATAAACCTATTTCTCTTGTATTTCGAGTGTCTCGCCACAAAATATCTTTAATCTTCGCTTTTTGCCCACGAAGCTAAAAATACCCAATATTTAATCACTTGCAAAAGAAACACTTAATACAAACCTAACTTGAATCTATTTTTTTTTGTATTTCGAGTATCTCGCCACAAAGCATTTTTAATCCTCGCTTTTTGCCCACAAAGCTAAAAATACCCAATATTTAATCATTTGCAAAAGAAACACTTATTATAAACCTATCACAAACCTATTTCTCTTGTATTTCGAGTCTCTCGCCACAAAATATCTTTAATCTTCGCTTTTTGCCCACGGAGCTAAAAATACCCAATATTTAATCATTTGCAAAAGAAACACTTAATACAAACCTAACTTGAATCTATTTTTTTTGTATTTCGAGTATCTCGCCACAAAGCATTTTTAATCCTCGCTTTTTGCCCACAAAGCTAAAAATACCCAATATTTAATCACTCGCAAAAGAAATACTTAATGCAGACCTAGCATAAACCTATTTCTCTTGTATTTCGAGTATCTCGCCACAAAGCATTTTTAATCTTCGCTTTTTGCCCACGAAGCTAAAAATACCCAATATTTAATCATTTGCAAAAGAAACACTTATTATAAACCTATCACAAACCTATTTGTCTTGTATTTCGAGTCTCTCGCCACAAAGCATCTTTAATCTTTGCTTTTTGCCCACGAAGCTAAAAATACCCAATATTTAATCATTTGCAAAAGAAACACTTAATACAAACCTAACTTGAATCTATTTTTTTTGTATTTCGAGTATCTCGCCACAAAGCATTTTTAATCCTCGCTTTTTGCCCACAAAGCTAAAAATACCCAATATTTAATCACTCGCAAAAGAAATACTTAATGCAGACCTAGCATAAACCTATTTCTCTTGTATTTCGAGTATCTCGCCACAAAGCATTTTTAATCTTCGCTTTTTGCCCACGAAGCTAAAAATACCCAATATTTAATCATTTGCAAAAGAAACACTTATTATAAACCTATCACAAACCTATTTGTCTTGTATTTCGAGTCTCTCGCCACAAAGCATCTTTAATCTTTGCTTTTTGCCCACGAAGCTAAAAATACCCAATATTTAATCATTTGCAAAAGAAACACTTAATACAAACCTAACTTGAATCTATTTTTTTTGTATTTCGAGTATCTCGCCACAAAGCATTTTTAATCTTCGCTTTTTGCCCACAAAGCTAAAAATACCCAATATTTAATCATTTGCAAAAGAAACACTTATTATAAACCTATCACAAACCTATTTCTCTTGTATTTCGAGTTTCTCGCCACAAAATATCTTTAATCTTCGCTTTTTGCCCACGGAGCCAAGAATATCCAATATTTAATAATTTGGCCGAAAGAAACCTGTCGTCTTCTAATCCCGATTTACTCGAGGCGGAATGCGAAACGGTAGAGGGGCGAAAAATCGCGAGGAAACGATTCCCATTCTGTTAGCGTGGAATTACGTCTGACAATGCACGATCCGTTTCCCCTTACTCGGTACCTCGCGCTCCAGTTGTATCCGTTGATCGTATCTCTCGCTATACCTTACCGGTATCTTTTAATATGCGCATTACTTTGAATCCAAAGGCCGGGATTAGCAGGGAGTCATCTAACGGGTCACGTTCCTCGTACATCGTACGCGGAACATCCCGTGTCTTCCTTATGAACGAGCTCGTAAACCGCGCAGGATTTAACCCTTTCACCGCGAACCGCTTCCACGGCGAGTCACGTGTTTCGTACGGTAAATTTCTACACCCGCAATTTGTACGGAAATATTTCTTTTCTTTTTCGCAACACCTGCGAAGAGATTTAGCGAGATTTATCGGCTATCTATGGGAAACTTTTAAGCGCACGCAATAGTTAGGCTCTCGAGGATTTGGCATTGGTTACAAATGAATTTTAACGTTTCGTGTTGGAATTCAGAAATTTAACGAAGAGGCGAATAAGAAATAGGGGGAATTTTTCGAGGATTAATTTGTTATGGTTAGGAGAAAGTTAGATTAGGTTAGAAATATGGGTGCAGGTAGATAAATTGAAGACTCGAATGTATATAGCTTTTGCACTTTCTAATATTTTGCTGATAACAATAGAAATATTTTCTATGCGCAACACAAATGTACTGAAATCAGTTAATCATTCTTCGAATTATGGTGGCCACGTAAAATTCAATCTCAGCATGTTTCAATGGGTGTTGATATAACTATTTGAAAATTTATTTAACTCTCCATTTCCTCGGTAAATTTTGAACAATACTAGGCACTTACTTTGCACTTTCTAACATGGCGATAAACTTAAAGAAAGAAGTGAACTGTGAACTAAACTTGGATGTCCGAAGAATGGTTAAAGACGCTACGATATTTCTAGCAATATATGTAGCAATATTCTAGCATTACTTCTCCTATATTACGTATAAATAGAAGAAAATTGAAGAATTGTAAAATTTCACTAAAATTCCTCGAATTTTGGAAGACTGCTTCTCCCTAGAAACAATAGAAAAATAATTCTTAACCCTTTGTCCTTCGATTATCTTATTATCTACCTATGCTAGCATTAGTTATTTACTGAATTTTTTTACACATCATGTCGCGTACAAATCATTTGGAAATTGTAGACAATATTTGTTTAACAACCTCTAATCTTATAACTGTGTGAGTGTGCATGTTTGTCGTTATTGTGGATGGGACTTAAGGTATGAAAGAGGGTGAGTGAAAGGCCATCTATGGATGCATGATCGAGGATCGTGGAGACGGAAGGAAGGATGTGAGACGCGTGACTATTGTGTACATGTTTATATTTTTATTCTTTATAATAAATATTATTAAAGGCAAATGTGTTGTGTTTTTGTGTACCAAATCGCCTGACTCCCACAATAACAACTTATAAAGCCAAGATTAGAGTTCAAGTTAAATTTGATCCTCAATACTCTGCGTTTTATGTCGAACGTGTGCCATAATTCATAGCACGAGTGTGACTCGTCATTTTAGGGCAAGGGGTTAATACGACCAAAGTCAAAAGTAAAAAGTTAACTCTCTCCGAGCAACCTATTTTCATCTTACATTCGTAACTAAATCTAATTAGATCGCCAACGATTTTCACGATTAACCTGCGAAATTATGGACCAGAATTATTAATAGAAAAATCTGCGCAAGAATCTTGGCGACTGCGAGTCGTCTACTGCGAATAAAGTGAGAAAAGCAGCGTGTCACGGGTAAACAGTAAACCGCGCGCAGGTGAGCGCACGTCCGCCGAAGCTTATCCGTGGACTGCATCGTGGTTGCGCTCGCCATAATAAGTGTCAAACGCACGGTGATTACGTGATGTACGACCGGCAGTCGGGTTATCGTTGCGCCACTGTTCACCGTCTAATTACCGCTGCCTCGAAGAAACAATGCGAAGGAATTTAATCTCGCGTCGATTAATTGCCGGCGATACGGGAAAAGTGACACGGCCACGGTTACGTGGCCAGCATGCCGCAACCAACACAACAGTTTTCGCCTCCTCCAACGTTCGAGTGTTTTAGCCACGTTTACACGATGACGTTCAATCATTTCATTTAACCCTTTCGTTTCTGCGGCCACTTATACGCATTATTAATGTATATAGGGTTAATGATCCACGTACTGTCACTGTTCCTATAACTGCCACTTGAATTCGTTTTATTTAATAGCAAAGTAATTGTATAAAGAATCGTAAGTAAGGAAATTGTCATAGTAAACTTGGACTTCGGTTTACGTAACGACGCATAGACATCGTATTTTTTTATTATTACGTTTACACTTAATATTTGTAAATAAATATTAAGAGGTATATGTGCTGTTCAACATTGAAACGTGACTGTAATTGTAAAGTATGGAACGTGTTATAATTCAGTAATGCCACGCTATATAACTTATATAGTTTGTATTATATAGTTTACTGTATATTATATACTTGTTACGCAAACTGACGTGTTAATGTATGTAAAACGTGTTCCTATTTAACCTCTTAGGCACTATGCGCCACTATAGTGGCTTTCGCGGATGTCATCTTTCTTTACGACGCACCACTGTAGTGGCTTTAATTGTTAAAGTATTTATAAATTGTTAAAGTTAAAATGCGTGTATCATATCTTTAAGAAAAATTATAATTTAATCATCAAACTCTTCATTCCAATGTACTCGTGTAAAGAACAGCATTATCCGTCACACATTCCAGTGCTGTATCATTTACACGTAATTCGCGTTGAACTCTGCCGTACAGAGAAACAGCCCCGCGCAAAATTCAGCCGTGCCTAAGAGATTAAATGAAAAGCTTTCGAGTGACCGTGGACTTTGTTGTATATTTTCAATTACTTAGTAATGAATTTATTACATTGAACATATGAAAAACATGTTCATAAATGAAAGAGCGATTGAACAATCGTATGCTCCAACCTGGAACAATCTTTACGTTAACCACGTTCTAAAATAGTTAAATAAAGTTACTTAAAACGCGAACCTTAAAGTGGCAGTACGTGGTATATCTACCCTATAATATATATATTATATACATTATATATAATATATGCCGTAATGTTAATAAATAAAAGAGCGATCGAACAATCGTATGCTCCAACCTGGAACGATCTTTACGTTAACCACGTTCTAAAATAATTAAATAAAGTTGCGCGAACCTTAAAGTGACAGTGCGTGGTATATCTACCCTATAATATACATATTATATATAATATATGCCGTAGTATGTGCATGCTACAGTATGCACTTATACGCATTAAAGTATTATAAATTCAATATGTATACGTATATAAATATAAACATAAATATATCCATTTCGAATGTGATAAATACTGTATTAAATCTGCCGATAAACACGTGCCGATTTGCAGACCGTCGAATAAGCGTTGCAAACGTACTACCGAATAAACTCGAATTTATGACGAGTTAATAAATATATCTGTCGAATAAAACGTATTTTACTTCGGACATTAAACGCGTCCGATCAATTCTTATTTCCCTGGATTCAGCGTCGTAAGATATATTTTTCCTGGGTTCACATGTATATATATATATACACACATAAATATATAAATATATCGATGCAAATGAGTGGACTTTGTCCCTACATTTCGCCGATACCGTTCAACGATCTCAGGTACCGTATATCTCCTCTGAACGCGATACCAAATATATCCACGCGTGTAACGTGTAACTCGTTCGATTCGCAATCCTTTCGACGTCCCTACGAATATCCCCCTCGTCCTTTTATCCAGCGAATGTTCCGCCACTTACGTAAATCCTTCCATAAAGTACGAATAAGCTTTTCCCCTGTTCGTCCGTCGAATCCTCGCGTCGCGAGTCCCGAGCATGCAACGCGGAGCCCCCAGGACGTCGAACGGCGAAGCGAGACAAGAATTAGACGCGAACGGGGGAAAAAAAACGAAGGAAATAAAGGAAAAGGGTGCGCCCCGTTTCCCCGACCGGTTGCAAGAAAGGAGAAATCCAAAGGGACACGACGACGCTTCTTCTTCGGCTGCAAGAAAGAGAAAAGATGGAAGACGTGCAGCCCCACGCACACACAAACAGACACACACAGAGTAACGGGTCGATCTATTCGAAGGCAGTTGGCGGACGTGTCTCGAAGCTTGGCTGGACGTATCTCGAGGGTCGCGACAGAGTAGAAGAAGAAGAAGAAGATGAAGAAAGGGGCGGCGGTGGAGAGATGAGGGCGGAGGAGGGGATGATAGACTCGGTCCTCGAAGCAGTTACCGATACGATGGCCGATGCGCCAGGATGGGGGCAGTTTTTTTTCATTTTTATCGGGAAGAAAAGAGTGGTTCCAAGGCTGTAATGGAGTCCAGGCACGTATCCGTCGTGCACACGCCAGCAGAGCCCGCGGCTTTTCCAGCCAACCACCGCCACCATTTTGCGTCCCACCCACCCTTGCTCTTCTTTTCCAACCCTCCTTTTGCCGCGCTGCAGTTTGACAGACCGACGTTTGGATACCCTTTAGCTTCGTACGCTGCCGACGGAGACGCTTTTCCGCGTTCCCTTCGCTCGCCTGTTTACGCAGCGGTGCATTTATTGCCGTGGATTTTCGGCTGCCTTCCGGTTGCCGTATTGAAACGTTGCACGGGGGGAAATTAATGGCCATTGATACGCGATCATCGTATCACTGGAAGCATACCATGGCAGACACTAAAAGTCCGTCGAGATGTTTATAATTAAGTAACTAAGTAACTAAGTAACTAAGTAACTAAGTAACTAAGTAATTAAGTAACTAAGTAACTAAGTAACTAAGTATCTAAGTAGCTAAGCGACTGAGTAACTGAGTAACTAAATAACTAATTAAGTAACTAAGTAACTAAGTAACTAAGTATCTAAGTAGCTAAGCGACTGAGTAACTGAGTCACAAAATAACTAATTAAGTAACTAAGTAACTAAGTAACTAAGTAACTAAGTAACTAAGTAACTAAGTAACTACGTAACTACGTAACTAAGTAACTAAGTAACTAAGTAACTATGTAGCTAAGCGACTGAGTAACCGAGTAACTAAATAACTAATTAAGTAACAAAGTAAGTAAGTAAGTAAGTAACTAAGTAACTAAGTAACTAAGTAACTAAGTAACTAAGTAACTAAGTAACTAAGTAACTAACTAACTAAGTAACTAAGTAACGAAGTAACTAAGTAACTAAGTAACTAAGTAACTAAGTAACGAAGTAACTAAGTAGCTAAGCGACTGAGTAACTGAGTAACTAAATAACTAATTAAGTAACTAAGTAACTAAGTAACTAAGTAGCTAAGCGACTGAGTAACTAAGTAACTAAATAACTAATTAAGTAACTAAGTAAGTAAGTAAATAAGTAACTAAGTAACTAAGTAACTAAGTATCTAAGTAGCTAAGCGACTGCGTAACTAAGTAACTAAATAACTAATTAAGTAACTAAGTAAGTAAGTAAGTAAGTAATTAAGTAACTAAGTAACTAAGTAACTAAGTATCTAAGTAGCTAAACGACTGAGTAACTAAATAACTAATTAAGTAACTAAGTAACTAAGTAACTAAGTAACTAAGTAACTCAGTAACTAAGTAACTAAGTAACTAAGTAACTCAGTAACTAAGTAACTAAGTAACTAAGTAACTATGTAACTAAATAACTAGATAATTAAGTAACTAAGTAACTAAGTAACTAAGTAACTAAGTATCTAAGTAGCTAAGCGACTAAGTAACTGAGTAACTAAATAACTAATTAAGTAACTAAGTAACTAAGTAACTAAGTAACTAAGTAACTAAGTAACTAAGTAACTAAATATCTAAATAACTAAATAACTAAATAACTAAATAACTAAATACTAAGTAACTGAGTAACTAAATAACTAACTAACTAAGTAACTAAATAACCATATAAGTAAATAACTAAATATAATTCAAAGGGATAGGTAATTAACCATTTCGCTGCGACAGCTAAATATTGAAAACTCGAAGCATAAAGAAGAGCCCCTTTAATCATTTTTTTTGCGATGTAAGAAAATTTGCGCGTGACATCTGTTCCCTTGCGCGAAAGTGGAGACTTGGAGCTTTGAAATGAGCGCAAGTTGATCATTTTACAATGCTTCTTTTCGAAGTTACGGCAGTTCAAACATTGACAATGATCCCAAATTAGAATTGTTTGATCCTTTAACTTTGCAAACTGAGTATCGAATTATTCTATCATTAACACTTAACGGACGGGTCACGTAAATTTACGTTTTCCCATTCGAACTTCTTAGGACGGGTCCAAGTAGATTTACGTTTTCGCTTGAACTTTTATTACGCTGCGTTAGTTTTTCATTTTCATGCGTATTGGGTTTGTTTCTTGTTACCATTAATTGTAGTACTAACTGTCTGTTGAACCTACTGTTCAGTTTTGCTTTTTAGGTAGTAGTTTTCAGTAATTTTGTAACCGTAAAAATGCCAATCAAAACAAAATATATATGTCAATTCTGACAGGTTCCACTTCGCAAGGGTGAATGTTTTACAAAGTATCGCACTCGTAAAAAATACTAGACATGTAAATAAATAACTTTGTAAAGTTTTATCAAAAACAATGTTGATTTAATAAAACTGCAACGCTTTGAAACCATACATACAAGTTTATTTAATTCTCTTAAAAAACGCCCGGAAACCGAGAAAGACAGAGAAAAAAACAACCCGTCTGTTAAGTGTTAATTTTCCTCTGTGTAACCGAGAATAATTTGCGTGGATAAGAAGTATCGTTGCAAAAGAGTGGAATTGTTCTTTGGTATTTTGTTTGACACGGCAGCGTTTAATTTGTTTAACTTGATCGCGAGAAAAGTTCCTACGCATCGTAAGAAACGTGTACGAGAGGCTGCCGTTTAATTAACGCGTCTTGATTACCCGTGTTTTAATGAATTACTTAACGCCGCGCCGAAAAGTTTGGATTATTATCCAGCAAGAAGTTCGGGGAACGCGGTTGCAACGCCCTCCTGTCGAGTTACGTGCTCCAAATTTCGTTTACACCGGGCAAATTACAATGCAACGGTGTCGCTTTTGCGCTTGGAAACTCGACGCCATCGCACTCAACTTTCGAACCGCGCGATATTCGATAATATTCGAATCGAAAGCTCGCGATTCGTTCACGAATCTCTAAAATTTGAAACTAGTAAACTGCAAACGAGTAATTATTATTTAACGCACATGTTAGCGAGAGCTATTCCTTTTTCGCGTATCGTTCCTTTAGCGGTTCTGGGGTAAGTGCCGTGAGGTTCATCACAGTCCTCTTATCAGAAGGCACCCTTGCCTTCCCCACTCCGTGGCCAGCTCCTCAAGAACGGAAAACCTTATTGTTTGTAGCAACGCAACGTCGGGCTGCTTGCTATCTCCTTCTAAATTCATGAATCAGTCCCAACGGTCGATGGCTTGGAGACCCAACGTGGTCGCCAGCCATCGCCCGGTTTCTGACTTTTCAAGTAACCGAGACGCCGGACATCGGGGGGTAATGTCTGGAAAGTCTCAAGCGCTAGGGCACTTTCCCCGGCCCCACGTAGTCTAAGTCCCAGTAGTAAATCAGTCACTGGCAAACAATGCGTCGCTTGCGACCCTTAGCCGTCTGCAAAATACGCGGACGCTAACGCACAATTGTATATTTTTCCTTACTTTTTCAAATGGGTTGCAACACGAATTCATCGCGTATTATGGAACGCGTTTTAAGTTCCAACAATTCTACGAAAGAGCTCCAATGCTTCGGTTAGCGAAAAGTAGAAAAGGTCGCTAATCGACGCGGCAAATATATAATCGATCTTCCGAATTCACGGATAACGATGATCTCAACCCTTAAAGTCTGTAGCCTATTTTTGAAACGTAAACTAAGGTCACCTGAAAAAATCAGTGGAATAATATTTAATGTAAATTTTCTGCTGTCTTAGTATGCTACAGAGTTATATTATACCACTTAATTAGGTACGAATATTAACATTTATTTATGTAAATACAATGGCAAGCATGTACATAAATAGGGATATTCAGTTCCTTATTAGATTCGATAGAAACGCTAATATAAAGATTACAAAATTGCATATTTACAGATTTCAGTCTACGAAGAATGTACAGCTACTTTTTAACCCTTTCTATACTAAAGGCTATACTAAAGTTTATAGTCGTTTGTTGAAATTTTGCGCTATCGATGAAATCTGACCAAATCTACTGGCGTAGTTTCATATTCATAAGCTTGTAGTTAGCCTAGTATTCGTTAAATATTAGTTAATTAAAAAGCTAACGATTTGTGAGTAACTTTTACTTTGTAAACTTGCCTGTAAACGGAATTGTTCTCGAACTCAAAATTCAAAACGAACTGAAAACAGTAGTTTTCTCGTATGTACAGAGAAGCACTTGAGATCCACAAACATCTCAATAACATCAACAGGGACTCCGGATACCAAACCCACCCAATTTGGAACACCGTCCTCCCGGTTTTCTAATTGGCCAATTTTAATTTTCTGAGTGGCCATTCAATTGAAATAGCCACCCGATTGGTCAACACCATTCAACTGAAACGTCACGCAACAATGACTGCAGTTCTGGATAAATAGGGACACCCTTTATGGGAGCAACCAGTATCAGGTTGTCTCTCGCCCTGATGAAGTAAACTTCAATGTTTACGAAACGTCGTTGTAGCGGCTCTCCTGCACCCACCACTCGAGGGACGTACGAAATAGGCATTCTCGAAAGTACTCGCTCCAACTACCTCGTCCATATACAGTCCCTGGCCATCGAATTAGGACCACGTACGAAAATTTCACTTTTATGGCTATAACGGTATGTTACATATGGAAAATTGTCTTAGGTCATTCAAATTATTACAAACGACGTTGATAATAATGTATATATAACAATTGATTTGTTACTATCGTGGTAATAATGAAATTGTGTGGGTGATGAGCGATCGAGGGCCGCACCAGTGTTTACGTTAGGCTCAAGTGTCGATAGCGCGTGAGGTGAGATTTGGAGAATGCAAGATTTGTTCGTACATACATGATGAGAATGTGTTGCACATATGCAGGAGAGATCTTTAGAAGTTCAAATGATGAAGAAGGGAATCAGTTGTGACTCAATCGTTGAAGCGTTCATAAGAAGTCTGCGTTAAAAGTTTGGAAGTGCATTTTATGAAATATGGGAAAACGACAAGACATAAGTTGTGAGAAAAGGGCCTATATATGTGGTCTTCTGAAAAGTGGCAACCTTTCGCAGTGACAAATCGCGAAAAATACTAATGTTTCGCATCAAACAGTGATGAGAATCGCGAAATGTATGAAGGAGAATGTGCCGCAGATTTGTAGTGGTCTTAATTCGATGGCCAGGGACTGTATATACCGCCTTTAACTTTCCTTCCAATATCCCAACGTCTAAGGCAGGGCCTGCTAAGTAGCCGCACTGATGATGAGTACACTAGCAGGCCCAGGACGAAACGCAACACCCTTCCTTTTTCCTATCCTATCCCCTCTCCACAGCTGCACACGCTCTTCTATTCTGCTAATCGCAAAATACTTAACGTTAAGTTCCAAGTGTGGCCCACTACCTTTCCAAACCGTTTATAAAACAACATTTCTATTACTGTATACCGGAACCAAACAAACCGTCGTCCAACGCGGCTCCATCCCGGAAGCCAAGTCTTATTCTGAATTGTTCCGTCAGCTTTAACCCTTTGCGGACGAGCGTCGACGAATAGTCGCCTAATCATTTTTGGTTTTCTGAACCCGTGTTGACATTTAAAGCGAAAAACTTAACGTAACGAATACTTGATACGTTAATAAAACGTTTAAAATCGTTGGGCATTAAATAATTGGGAACTGAAGAACTTCTAAATTCAAAGACATAAAATTCAAAACTAAAGTACAGTGCAGAGATGACTTGTTGGCGAGCGTCCTACAAGCTGAACGGCACAGGGGCAATGGGAGCAATTCGCTCGCACCGCCCATTAGCCAGTAGAAAGTCTTTCTTCCCGATTCTTAGATGCTACATGCATAGTAGTAGGTCCTTCATATTCGGTAAAGATTCACGAGAACGGACCCTCCCAGGTATCTTCTTTAAGATTTCCCCACATCCTCGGGAAAAAAGAAAATTAGGTTTACGCCAATGTGATTCAGTTGTAGTTCCAAGTCGTTCTATCTCACTCTACCTCCACGTGTTTTGTTTCGCGTTCTTTGTCACGCAGTGGACTTGTGTCGTGACCGATACGGCCAATGACGATAATACGTGTGACTGAAGGTGTCGCTAATATGCGACAGCCAATCGGTTTGCCTCGCCAACAAGTCATCTCTGCACTTACTCCCATAGGTGTCGTTACTTCTCGTCCGCAAAGGGTTAATTCATTCGCGGCCAATTTCGCCTTAAAGAAAGGGTTAACGATACTATGCAGAAAGAAGTAGTAGGAAAAATTTAGAATACTATAACCATTTGCTTCTCTACTTAAATGCTTATCACCGTACGGCACAAAACATACCTATCCTAACGTTGCATTCTTCTATTTTAACCCTTGCCGTATTTCAAGGGGTTAAAGGGAAACATAAAACGAGACGAATGTACTTGGATTGCGTGGGAGAAAGAATCGCTCGCCTGCATCGAATTTAATCCTAGAATGGAAGCGTTTCGAAAAGGAAGAAACAAAAACAAAATACTTGCAACCGGTGGAAAAAATATTAGAAAACGCAGAGAGAGAGGCTTTGCGGAGGGAGGGTTGCTCGGTAATGGAAAGGGCGAACAAAAAGCTGCTAATCAGTCGATGAATCGCAGGAAGGGGTGGGACAAATAGATGTGGCAAAACAGGGGGCCGATACGGCGAAGATGGGGGAAAAAAAGGGTGCGCAGCCGGAGTCGGGAGGTTATCGTGCACCGGGTCGTGGCTGAAAACACGAATGGAAATGCAAGAGAGATTTGCGGGCAACATCCACTAGCCTGAATAGCAGAAGAAAGCTCCGCTATCTGTGCGCCGCCCTCGCCGCCTGTGCGCCGTGTCAGAAAAATATTCCCGCATTACCGCACAACAGCCACGCCGTTTTAATTACCTACCCCTTTGAATTAGATATCTCGGCGAACTTTCGGCCTCCTATGCTCCGCTTTTCGGCGATACGGTGATCGTTAGACGGCGAATGTTTATGCGAACATTTTGCATTTTTACACAAGGCACGATTAACCCTTTGCGGACGAGAAGTAACGACACTCGTGCGAGTACTTTAGTTTTGAATTCCACGACTTTGAGTTTTCACGCTTATGAGTGTAGGGATTACTTTAAAGTAAAGCCCACGTGGATGGTTTAAAGGTGCGAGAAGGGAAGAAAACTAAGTTTGCGAATAAGTAATGGTGGTTTATTAATAATAAAACTAACGCACAATCTCATATAAAAAAAACTCTCGCTCTGCACTCGCAACGTCCTCTCGCACTCGACTCTTTTTCTCCACTCCCTCACCCACGCATTCTCTACCCTTGCACGCATTCATTCTTTCTCCTTATCTCTCTCCCTGCTTCTCTCACTCGTCTCAGCATTCGTAGAACCCAAATAGTCACGTTCACACGAAACCTAGCGCGACCACGCACTCTTCGACCACACACGTCAACTCAATCGCTCTATCCCAAACACTTCTCATTCACGCCTCAGCCAATCTTACCCAAATACAACACCGTTCGCTCAGCAATCGCTCTGGTCCAAACATTCACACGACATTCTGTCTTCCACATGAGTTCGAAACCATTTCATTTCCAATGATTTCAAACGTTTATTATTACGTGTAAGTATTCGTTGCATTAAGTTTTGTGCTTTAAAAGTCGACGTGGGTTCGGAAAGCGAAAAAATGATGAGGCAACTATTTGTCGACGCTCGTCCGCAAAGGGTTAACCCGTTGCGCTGCAATAACGAGTGTTAGAAATGTCGAAATCGGTAAGCGGTCGAGGTGGGCCATATGCGTTTTGTCAACGCGCTTTCCCCTCTCAAGGGTAGTTTTCTTCGGGATATTCGTATCGTCGGTTGTAAACAACTCATGCTGGCGAAGGCGTCCTCAGAACTAACGAATTGTCGAAGGAGACGCACTCTTGTACGAGATGTCGCAGCGAACAGTCAGTAGAGTTGTGGCGGCTCTCCTGCACCCACCACTAGAGGGACATACGAAATAGGCTTTCTCGAAAGTACTCGCTCCAACTACCTCGTCCATATATATACCGCCTTTAACCTTCCTTCCAATATCCCAAGTCTAAGGCAGGGCCTGCTAGATAGCCGCACTGATGAGTCCACTAGCAGGCCCAGGACGAAACGCCAACACCCTTCCTTTTTCCTATTCTATCCCCTCTCTACAGCTCCACAGAGTAAATCGAGTTTTAAAACGCCCTATTGAGTTTTTTATTTAACCACTCGGAAGTCATCCGATCTACCTTACACGAGCAACACTAGTTCTACGAATTATGGCGTAGATTCGACAGAAATGGATACTGCTCACGAGAGAGTTTAATTCGAACGATAATTTCAGCTTTGCGTTGTAATGTCGAGCGTTGCTAAGTAAAAATTGCTTATAAAATTCAAATAACTTATAATAAAGTAACAAATAACGCGATAAGAGAGCAGTGATTATCTAACGCTGGCATACGCGAGTAATAAAATAATCGTAGTGCAAAGGGTTAACCAGCGTGTGTACTATTTCGTTTCTTTTTTCTTTATCGTTGCGGTAACACTTGTACGGTAATCATTAGCAATTAACCGTGCAATGTCTCTTATCGTAGAAGTAAATGACATTCGAGTTATAGAGAGACAAATGATGGGATCGCAATTATACGAAGATATACATAGGGTAGATGTACTGTCACTTTAAAGTTATCGCTTTAAGTAACTTTATTTAACTATTTTAAAAAAAGCATTTAACCTAAGAACCCTTCCAGCTTGAACCATAACATTATTAAGCATCTGTTTCTTTTTGCGAACATCATTTTTATATGTTGAATTTAATGAATTAATTACTACGTAATTGAAAATGTGCGACAAAGTCCAATGTGCCTATTGCTGTCACCTGAAAATTTGTCATTTAAATAGAAATAATTTTTACATGCATATTAGCACGTCAATTTGTGTAACAGATATAAAATGTATAATAAACGTCGCGCGTTTACTGAATTATAACACGTTCCACACTTTATAATTACATTGGTAACGTTTTAATGTTCAACAGAGCACGTTCACCTCCTAATATTTGTTTGTAAATATTAAGCGTACACGAATATACGATGTCCATGTGTTGCTACGTAAATCGAATACTAAGTTTAATATGAAAATTTCTTTACTTACGATTCTTTATACAATTACTTTGCTATTAAATAAAAGAATTAATGTGGCAGGTATAGGAACGCAGTGACAGTACGTTTGTCATTTACCTTAAATACTTATTGATTTCACTCTCTAAGTATTAAAAAATGCGCGTTACTTCGGACATTTTGGACGTCATACCACTCCTCTATTCTGCTACTTGTAAAATACTTAACGTTAAGTTCCAAGTTGTGGCCACTACCTTTCTAAACCATTATAAAACAACATTTCTATCGTTGTATACCGAAACCAAATTCGTAATTTATTATAAACACCTAAGTTATCTATCCTATCTACGTATTATTACAGATCTGAATTTTAGAGATCAATTGCGTCGTCGAAGACAGTTGATCGTCGCATTATTTAGCAGTAATTCCCCTTGTTTTAAAAGCGACGTTGTCTTATACTCTAAACTTTGCTACTAAGGATGGTAGAATGCTAGTAAGGATAATTTCATAGTCTATCTTACGATTAGCCGATGGTATAACACTGCATTTTTTAAGAGCATAACCAGCGTGTTACAATGGAGTTGACTGAAAGACGGGACACGCACTTTAATAACAAGCCATTCCTTAATAATATCGAAAGCGGATAAGAAGACTACAAGGAAAGATCGACCAGTCTGATCCAATACGTCAGCATCTAGCTCGAAGCTACGAACGATATTCCCGTTTCTTTTTATTTGCCCGTTATTAATCGCGAGTCCGGTCCTCCGTCGAGTAGGTTATTCCTTTGTCGAGCTCTCGAGACGTCTGCGAAGGGGGAACACAGTTCGGGGATTGCTTTCAAACACGTATTCCACGATCCCAAAGACACGTGTATCCTTCTCCGTCTTTTCCCTCCCCCCTCTTTTTCCTTTATTTCCTGCTTACGTCTGATCCTTGTTTCCGTCGCCGTCGCTACATACGCGGACTCCAACGATATTCGTCGCAGCCTGATTCCCAACCATACGCGACGGGATTTCCCGTGCAACGTCACGAAAGTGGATTTCTCCTTTCCTCGTCTCCCTTTTCCCTGCGTTCCATGCCGCGAACAAATCTCCCTCCTCGACTTTTAAACGTCGCTTATCGTCTTACGCGTTTCTTTTTTTTTCCCCCCTCCGCCCGTTCAAAATAACGTGTCGCCTTTTTTCCTTGGCAACGTTTCCCCCCTTCTACGGATTCTCGTATCGCAAGCTGGCAAACGGTGGATCATCGTCCCTCGGTTTCCAATTAAATACACCTATTTTCTTCGCTCGGCGTGTAGGTTCTTATCGCCGCGTCTCGAGATACGGTCGCGACGTTTTCGAGACACGTTTCCAATAGAGCGACGTTTCCCTAGCGATACGTCCCTACGCGTGTTTTTCAACATTTCTGTATCCAGCTTCCTTATTTTCTCCCCCTTTCTTCAACGTTTGCTTTGTAGGTGGGAATCTAAGGAACGATTTAACGAAACGAAAAATCAGTGCTTCCGCAAAGCTTGTATTAAACTGTTCGCGGCTAGTGCTGATTATAACAGGCATCCACTAAGCGCATAGTGTGCATCCCTTGTTTAAACGTTATCATAAGCCAACATACTACCAAATTATATCTATCATTGTTAAGTAATTTCCAATGCAACAAATCAACGCGAAGATTTATTACTGGATTCATATTGAAATACAGAACAAGGCGTCAGCGACGTTACATTTATTCAGTACGTCTTCAAGTCCGCTGCTGTTGCTTGGCAATTCCCAATGCTTTCACTATGCAAAACTTGCAATTCCCAATACTTTGAATTCTCAAAGCTTCCAATTCTCACAGCGTCGAATTATCAATACTTTGAATTCTCAAAGCTTCCAATTCTCACAGCGTTGAATTATCAATACTTTGAATTCTCAAAGCTTCCAATTCCCAATGCTTCGAATGCTCAAAGGTTCCAATTCCCAATTCTTTGAATTGCCAAAGCTTCCACGTCCCAATGCTTTCGCTATGCAAAGCTTTCAATTACCAATGCTTTCTATTCGCAAAGCTTCCAATTCCCAATGCTTTGAATTCTCAAAGCTTCCAATTCCCACAGCGTCCAATTATCAATACTTTGAATTCTCAAAGCTTTCAATTCCCAATGCTTCGAATGCTCAAAGCTTCCAATTCCCAATGCTTTGAATTGCCAAAGCTTCCAGGTCCCAATGCTTTCGCTATGCAAAGCTTTCAATTACCAATGCTTTCTATTCCCAAAGCTTCCAATTCCCAATGCTTTCGCTATCCAAAGCTTTCAATTCCCAATGCTTTGAATTCTCAAAGCTTCCAATTCCCACAGCGTCCAATTATCAATACTTTGAATTCTCAAAGCTTCCAATTCCCAATGCTTTGAATTCCCAATGCTTTAACTATGCAAAGCTTCCAATTCCTAATGCTTTGAATTCCAAATGCTTTCAATTCCCAATGCTTTGAATTCTCAAAGCTTCCAATTCCCACAGCGTCCAATTATCAATACTTTGAATTCTCAAAGCTTTCAATTCCCAATGCTTCGAATGCTCAAAGCTTCCAATTCCCAATGCTTTGAATTGCCAAAGCCTCCAAGTCCCAATGCTTTCGCTATGCAAAGCTTTCAATTACCAATGCTTTCTATTCCCAAAGCTTCCAATTGCCAATGCTTTCACTATGCAAAGCTTTCAATTCCCAATGCTTTGAATTCTCAAAGCTTCCAATTCCCACAGCGTCCAATTATCAATACTTTGAATTCTCAAAGCTTCCAATTCCCAATGCTTTGAATTCCCAATGCTTTAACTATGCAAAGCTTCCAATTCCTAATGCTTTGAATTCCAAATGCTTTCAATTCCCAATGCTTTGAATTCTCAAAGCTTCCAATTCCCAATGCTTTAACTATGCAAAGCTTCCAATTCCTAATGCTTTCAATTCCCAATGCTTTCAATTCTCAAAGCATCCAATTCCCGCTGCTTTGAATCGGCGAAGAAAACGCGTCACCGATAAAACAGCTTAGCGGAGTCAATTACTCTTTACGGCTAATTGCCAGAGCGGCGCGTTAAGATGCATACGGTGGCATTCGAGAAACAATTATTTACGAGGCACGGTGTAGCGCAGCGCAGAGCGGCGCGGCGCGGCGTGTGTGCCGGTGATCGTTAACTCTCGTGGCACGAGTCGCGAGAGAGCCGATCGGTAGTGATTCATAAATCTTCGGCAAAACGGCTCACGGTCTTTCGCTAATTGTACGTTTCCAAGGGAATCGTGGAACTCCCTCGACGCGGGCACACACTTAACACCTAGGCGCCGTCCTAATGATCTAATAAATCTTTCCGCTGCTCCGTCAGACGTCCCTCCGTTTCCACCTGGCCGAACAACGAATTCATTTACCCCCCATTCCCCCTCTGTTTTCCGCGTTTAAATTACGATCGGCAATCCGCGCGTTTCCTGCCCGGCGATCATTCCTATTTCCCTTCGGCTTTCTTCCTCCCGGTTCCGGCGCGCGTTTCCTCTGTTTTTGCTTCGTTCGAGTTACGACGACAGTAGATGATTTTCGATAGCGTTACAAATTTGAAATATTGGGAATTTAAAGCGTTAAGAGTTGGCAGCTTTGCACGGCGAGTGCATTGGGAATTGAAAGCATTGAGAATTCGTGGCTTTGAGGATTCAAAGCATTGGGAACTGGAAGCTTTGCATATTGAAAGCATCGAGAATTCAAAGCATTGGGAATTGGAAGTTCTGCATATTGAAAGCATTGAGAATTCAAAGCATTGGGAACTGGAAGCTTTGCATATTGAAAGCATCGAGAATTCAAAGCATTGGGAACTGGAAGCTTTGCATATTGAAAGCATCGAGAATTCAAAGCATTGGGAACTGGAAGCTTTGCATATTGAAAGCATCGAGTATTCAAAGCATTGGGAATTGAACCTCTGCCTATTGAAAGCACAGGGAATTGGAAGCTTTGCATATTGAAAGCATCGAGAATTCAAAGCATTGGGAATTGGAAGCTCTGCATATTGAAAGCATTGAGAATTCAAAGCATTGGGAACTGGAAGCTTTGCATATTGAAAGCATCGAGAATTCAAAGCATTGGGAACTGGAAGCTTTGCATATTGAAAGTATTGAGAATTCAAAGATTTGGGAATTCAAAGCATTGGGAATTGGAAGCTTTGCATATTGAAAGCATCGAGTATTCAAAGCATTGGGGATTGAACCTCTGCGTATTGAAAGCATTGGGAATTGGAAGCTCTGCATATTGAAAGCATTGAGAATGCAAAGCATTGGGAATTGGAAGCTTTGCATATTGAAAGCATTGAGAATTCAAAGCATTGGGAATTGAAAGCTTTGCATATTGAAAGCATCGAAAATTCAAAGCATTAGGAATTCAACCTCTGCGTATTGAAAGCATTGAGAATTCAAAGCATTGGGTATTGGAAGCTTTGCATATTGAACGCATTGGGAACTGGAAGCTTTGCATACTGAAAGCATCGAGAATTCAAAGTATTGGGAATTAAAAGCTTTGCATATTGAAATCAAAGAGAATTCGGCGCTTTTTAAGCCTCTCCATCGCACGGAAAGTCTCGAGGAGCCTTTCAATTCCATCGACCACTATTGCACTTACATCTATCCGTGATCCAAGAATAATCGAAGCCATCCCAAGCGAATGGAATTAGAAACGTCCACGGATCGCGGATCTTTTCGCGAGGCGCATCTAAGCGTCGTAATAATTTATCGAGGCGTTGTCGCGATAATTTTGGGCCGATAAATAATTCCGAGTATCCATCAATCGAGCTACGGTTACGGTTTTATTTCGATGCCAATTGATTGACGCGTACGCGACGCGACGCGCTCGATCTCGCGTCGTTTGCAACGAAATATACCGATTGACATTTCGGGTCGGATAGAAATATCGCTACGACCTGACGTGACGCCGCTACAGGAATAGCCGGCGGATAACGGATCGTAGTGAAATCAGGTGGCGCGTTTTATACGGAAGCTTTCTTGGATATCTTACTTACGGATTTAGACGTGATTGATAAATCCAGACGAACAGAGAGCCGACTGCTTACAAACGAGTTCATTTTAATATATACCCACGGGCGAGGCACGGGATAGGCGTACGGTAAATGTACCAATTACTGTCGATTTGCAACGATATATTTATATATGTATAGTTTTACAAGAGAAGAAAGCATCAGCTACCAAAATAGTTAAAGGCGATCATTGATTATAATCTATCGATAAAATTACGGGAACAGTGACAGCAATTAAGTCATTTACCCTATATACGCTAAAAGTGCAGCGACTGAGTAGGATGAACGAATGAGTGAGACAAAAGATCACTGTAAACCACGTCCACATTTCCGGTCTGTGACGCCGAAATAACGATTATTTATTAGCAAGACATGGCGTAGAAATTGTGACCCTTAGTACACCGTTTTCTCTTACATAAAGTCTATTATTCCTACTTACTATTACGGCCATCTCGATTTACTTCGGCTACTCGTCGAGCGATGACTTCGCAATCCCGAGATATGACTGTATTTAAAATAGAGGTGAAATTTAGTCCACGAGCCGACGCGTACGATTGGTTGACCCGTTTGCGAGATTGAATTTATCCGCAAAGGAAGAAAGATATTTCGGTGGTCGTGGATACGTGTTAATAGCAGGTGTGTCACCTGAAATGGCAGCGTCTATTTATTCCACATCGCTCTAGTTCCTATTCGGGTGATTCCAAAAATGTAGCTGCCAATTAGCTTGCATAATTCAGGACCCTCTACGAGAGTGACTCGACGAGAATCTTAGCTACTCTAATTTTGCGTGCTACCATTGACGAAGTGTAACATTGTAGCGTTTTGCAACGCAACGAAAGTCGACTGGCGATCGTTGAGCGGTCTACGCGTTGCTAGGGAGCAGATCGCCCGAGATTCGCCCGTGACTCGCCTAATCATAGTCAAGAGATGGATACGCAAAAATATTTATCCGTCGTTAAGGAGCGATTGTCGCGCAATTCGCGGAACTGTGATCGTTCGATGGGTAAACAACCATCGCGTTGCCAAGAAAAGGGTTCCCATAAATAGAGGTGGTAATCCCGAGACGAAGACACTTGTAAAAGATCGAGAAAACGATTCGTGCCTAGCGATCTTCGATCTCTCAATCCTACAAATTGAAACGAAATGAATTGAAATTTATTAGTTTAGGAAGATAATGGCCTAGGGGATGCGGATGGTGTCGTGTACGCGTTTTCCACCGACGACGTTCGGTGGTTAAATTAGTACGTCGCACGCCGAATTAACTTTGTGCGAATTTTTAGTTTAATTAAGTGGACTGTATTCATTTGTGGAAATCAATGTAGTGACTCGAAATATGATATGTACTCTTTATTTGCTTGTCTGTTCGAAGTTCTTGTTAGCTCTCCCGTTTTCTCGTGAGCGTCGTTATTTATACATTTTTTGTTGGGCGTGTGCAATTACGAGGAAACGTTGATTCGTTGGGAAAGGCCAGCCCCTACAAGAAGGGGTAGTACGGGGACGTACGAAAATTACAGAATTTGGGAAAACGCGCTGGTCACCCGAGGGTAGCGCTATGCGCCTTCGATTGACCGTGGCGCGTAATAAACCTGGTAAGTCGGGGTTTGGAAAAAACAGTCATACACAGGGTCGACGAGTAACTTCTAAAACATCTGGCACAGGGGGATAGGAAAGACAAATTTCGTTATATGATGGTTCTTGAATGGTTACTGTTGTTAAAGGCAATTATTAAGATTCGGCGTTTCGTTTTGGAGGCCATAAAATAAGGCTCGCAACGCGACAGATGGGCACGTATGATTCGGAGATGATCGTGGGTTTTAAAACGAACAAGATCTGCACAGTCTCTAACAAAACTACTATATCTATTTAACGCTATCTTGCTCGTCTACATACGTCTTACATCTGTCTAATTTTCCGCGTATCGGGTTTTTTAAACGTCCTTCGCAAGGAGGACGTTCTTCCTCTCCAACAATCCGTGGATTTTTAAAGCACGCCTACGGTCTCCAACTATGGTGGGGCACCCACCCCTAGGAGCCGTTTCCCCGTAATTTTTCGTTGGTGCTAGGATCTATGAGGTGGCCAAAATTTCCTTCCTCAGGTCGCTAAGTATTCGACCCCCTCATAAACCTGGTCACCGTCCCGCTCGGTTCGACCGTTACACATGCAGGCTGTTGTTATAAACCCCCGTAAAGTTTGTGGCGAAAGTTTTGCCTACACGCATGAGTGTGTTTATAATTTTACGTATACCCTGTGGGTGAGCGTTAGTCACTGGTAAGGGGGTAGTGTGGCGGACTGTCGTGCGTCCGAAGGGAAAGTCGCAGGATTTTGGGTTCCCGAAGGACCGCATGTTGCGTGCGACCGAACTGAAGTGCGGGCAATAAAAACGGAGATATGGCAGATCCTCGGTACGGAGGAAAAGACAGTTCGGAGGAGCGCGGAAAAGCCAGAGCATTCCGAGCATTGGCCACGTCAACATCGCGCGTTAGGTTACACGATAATAGAAATAGTCGTTAAGAACAATAAATATCGTTGTTACTGTTTATCGGAGCAGTCAATATATTGCACCCTCGCCACATCCCAAAACTTTATTTCCTCTTCCTAATTTTTGCCTACATTAGAAACTGCAACGTGTTTTTATTGTAGTTGTGGCGTCCCGCTACCCCAATTCCTTGTTTGAATTTTTACGGAGTCGTAAATTCCGCTAGCGCTCGATCGCGACTGTAAAACATAGGATGCCGACTTAGTTAAAATTAATTTCCTAAGCCTGGTTGATATACAATGAATGAAGACCGAGAATTGTAACAACTAGTATATTTAACAGGTTCAAACAAGTTGTATGCGTTCGCGTTTTCGCGTCCTTTTGGTTTCGTGTTGTCTAGTCTCGTCAAATCTTTTATCGAATCTCACGGTGGAGTGGTGTGTTGGTCTTCTTAAACGTTCAGGATTGTCGTGATTGGTGGAATTTGATTTTTGGGGGTAGTTAACGCGGACTTGGATTGGTTGAACTATTGTGAGGGTGTGACGGTAAAAAGGAATGGAAGTGGCAGTGTTGGTGGTAGGAGATTGTTGCTAAAAATCGTATAGCTATTGTTCCAAAAGGGACCGAACAATTCTATTCTTGCGTCTCTGCAAACGCTCGGGACTGGCAATGTGGTGTCCAGACGTTCGGACCTGGAGTCCCCGTGGTTCTTGGGGTAAATTGCCCGGCTGTAACGAAGACGGTTGGCATCGCAATAAACTAATTCGGTCTTAGGGACCGAACAGTAGTTGATCCGTAGACTGAATCACGAGCGTAGCTCGTTGTTGCAAGCGAAATGGTTAAACGACAACGCGAGCTGCGTTCGAATTTCTCTACGATCGGAATACGAAATCGCGAGTTCGCGTTTTCCCGTTGCGTTCTACTTTGTAAAGTTGGCGCGCGAAATTCGCCGTAACGAGAGATCCGCAGCTGGAAACGCGGCATCCGCATCTTCCCTCTCTGTTCTCCCCGTTTCACTTGGTAATTGGCAGCTCGCGCGGCCATTCCGTAGGAAACCGCACGCGCGCCGAGGTTTTTGAACTCGCGGCCAAAAGAATCCGCGTGCGCGCGTTATGCGCGAGCAAACCAGACGCACGCAGAGAGCCGGAGCGAGAGGAAGCGGACGATGGAACGTGGCAGGAAGAACGAGAAACGAGAAAAACTCGGGGGCAGCAGAGACGCGATAAAGACGTTGCGACGCTTCCTTTCGCTCGATCATAGCTTCCGCCATCTTTTCTTTTAAAAGTAATCGCGCTGTTACCAGCGATGGGATCTGAATCACTTCGAATCTGATTCGAAGCCTCAAAACTCTTGAAAGTCTTGAAAATGTTGATCGTCTTCGAAGTTTTGACAGTCTTGATCTTATTGATCGTCTTGAAAGTCTCGAAAGTTTCAGTAGTCTTGAATGTTTTGAAAATCTTAGAAATCTTCAAAGTCTTGAAAGTGTGAATAGTCCTGAATGTTTTGACAATTCTAGGAATCTTCAAAGTTTTGAAAGTCTCAATGGTCTTTAATGTTTCGACAATCCTAGAAACCTTCAAAGTCTTGCAAGTGTCAATAGTCTTGAATGTTTTGAAAATTCTAGAAATCTTCGAAGTCTTGAACGTCTTAATAATGGTGACTGTTTTAACAATCCTAGAAATCTTGATTGTCTTGAAAGTCTTGAAAGTCTCAGTAGTCTTGAATGTTATAACAATCTTGGAAATCTTCAAAGCCTTGAAAGTCTTAATATTCTTGACTGTTTTGTCAATCGTAGAAGTCTTGAAAGTCTTAATAATCTCGAATGTTTGCAATCTTAGAAGCCTTGAAAATCTTGAAAATCGTGAAACTCTCAATAGTCCTGAATGTTTTGACAATCCTAGAAATCTTCAAAGTCTTGAAAGTCTTAATATTCTTGACTGTTTTGTCAATCGTAGAAGTCTTGAAAGTTTGAATAATCTCGAATGTTTGCAGTCTTAGAAGTCTTGAAAATCTTGAAAATCTTGAAACTCTCAATAGTCCTGAATGTTTTGACAATCCTAGAAATCTCCAAAATCTTGAAAGTCTCAATAGTCCTGAATGTTTTGACAATCCTAGAAATCTTCAATGTCTTGAAAGTCTTAATATTCTTGATTGTTTTGTCAATCTTAGAAGTCTTGAAAGTTTGAATAATCTCGAATGTTTGCAGTCTTAGAAGCCTTGAAAATCTTGAAAATCGTGAAACTCTCAATAGTCCTGAATGTTTTGACAATCCTAGAAATCTTACAAATCTTGAAAGTCTCAGTAGTCTTGAATGTTTTAACAGTCTTAGAAATCTTCAAAGTCTTGAAAGTCTCAATAGTCCTGAATGTTTTGACAATCCAAAAAATCTTAAAAGTCTTGAAAGCCTTAATAATTATGGAAGTCTTGATAGTCTTGAAAGTCTTGAAAGTTTTAATAGTAGTGGAAGTCTTGGTAATCTCCAAAGTCTCAAAAGTTTCGACCCTTTTAGAAATCTAGACCATCTTCGAAATTTCTTCCAAATCATGAAAAAATTATTGTAGTACCTTGTAAGTTACTACACCTAGTATATATTCACTATATTTGTTACTATATTACTACAAATATGTTGCAAGTCTACGTAAGCTACTTGTGTAATTATGTAATTAATTACTTATGCAAGTTACTTCTCCTTCTATTTATTCTATCCTTTCCTTTTTCCCATTTCCAAGATATCGACTCGAAGAAAAGTAGCGAACGTGTTCGTTTCTCTCCGCTATTCGGTCATCGGCGAGAAATGGCTGCGACTAAAGTTCGCGACGGGCTAAGAGCTTCTCTTCTGTCCGTGCCCGACCAGAGGCATTCTAAGATTGAAATTAATTATTTCTACAAGACTCGGCGGCGCTGTGCGACGAGCAGATGCCTGGAAAACGCCAGGTGCCACGATGACACGACGATTTCCTGCTCAACGTGATTATTATCAAAAGCGTTGCGGCATTTTCGCACACCGTCCGCAGTCATTTCGTTTCCATTCTAAAATACCACCAAGCGTAAGCTAGACTATATTTTGTTTCGCACCGAAACGCGTTAGCAAAAGCTAACGACCATTCCACCATTTTTTATACAAACGTAATTTTATTTTACGCTTTTTTTTATTCCACGTTTACTATATATCTCATACCTGTTGCGCAAACTAACGTGTCAATATATGGAAAAACGTGTTTCTATTTAAGTGAAAAGTTTTCGACTGACAATAAAAAGGACCGTGGATTTTGTTGTACATGTTCAATTACCTAGCAATGAACTTATTATATATTGAACATATTGTGGGGCTGTAGAGCGGGGATAGAATAGGAAAAGGAAGGGTGTTGCGTTTCGTGCTGGGCCTGCTAGTGGACTCATCAGTGCGGCTACCTAGCAGGCCCTGCCTTAGACTTGGGATATTGGAAGGAAGGTTAAAGGCGGTATATATATGGACGAGGTAGTTGGAGCGAGTACTTTCGAGAAAGCCTATTTCGTATGTCCCTCTAGTGGTGGGTGCGGGAGAGCCGCCACAATATAAAACAATTTGTCATAAATTAAAGAGGTGTTGAGCAATATTATGCTCGAAACTGGAACGATCTTTACGTTAACGACGTTCTAAAATATTTGAATAAAGTTACTTTAAGATAACCTTAAAGTGCTAGTACGTGGCACGTCTACCGTACGCCTTTACAGTGTAAAATTCGGCACGACCTAATAATACCTGCGTTAACGAAGCGGGTCGAATGTGAACCAGCGTAAACGAATAAACTTATTAATTCAGGTGGACGTTGAGCGCGTTAAAAAGGAGAAAGACAGCGAAGAAGGAGGTGTGTTACCGTCGCGGAGCGTGGATCCTCGGATCTCCCCCTTATATACACCTGCCATTCAACTCCAACCCCCGGAAACTCTGTCCCCGCGCTTCGGCATTAAATTATGTACATAAAACTCATTCAAGGCAGCGCTGTCCTGCGGGCCTGGCTGCAGTGCTCCAGAATTAACTAAGAACGTCTCCCGGAGCGACAGGCTTGGCCGATTAAACGATCTAAAATTCCATCGCGTTAATCGCCGTCGAAAATTCGCAGGTGGCCCGAAACGGCCTAAGGCTGCCGCCGCGTCGCCATTTTAACATCTCAAGCCGGGCTAACTTTGCATCTGGACTGCGGACGTTAATACGGACACGATTATCCAGCAGAAGAGGGCGTTTATTCGTTTATTTATCTATTTAATAGACGGGATAACAAAAAGAGAAATCTTTTTTGGTTTATTTTTTTGGTTAATTCATCGGAAACTTATAGGTAACTAATAACACTTGCTAAAAAGTGCGCAAGGAGTGTAATCCACGAAGCTACACAGAATATCCAAACTATAATAAAAATTGCGATGCATAGAAGAAATTTTTTTTAGAATAAAAAACTTTACTTTATAGGATAAATCAACCCGCGATCTACTAATTATTCGTAGCCCCGTGAATCCGCGTAAAAATCGTCTGAAAATATCCGCAACGATTCCTCCCCATTAATCGAAAGCAAGAAAGGAACTCGACCGAAGTGTATTTAATTGAAACGCGCGAAGGTGAAGAGTTCGCCGTCGCGTTACTGTCGCCCAACCAAATGACCTTTAATTTTAAATTTCGAGTTACATCGAACATCCCCTGTACACGTCTGCGAGAAGCCGAACGGCCATAAACACTTGGCGCATTCGTCGGCGAAGATATTCAATTTCCTTCTTGCACACCGTCGAACGGCGATGCGGACGCGCAGAAACGAGCGGCAAAAGGGGGCTCTCGCGGGAGTCACGTCCCGGCCATGGATCACCGCGATATTACCGCGAAATTATTGCTGGCCCCGGTTGGCAGGTACGTCGACCGATAAATCAGCCAACGAGAGAACGATTCGACGGTGCGCGTTGCCGCTTGCTCGAGGAAACGGACACACCGTCGTCGCCGTTGTCACGTGGAAACTCACGATCAGTGGTATTTAAAATAAATGAAATAAAGCAGCAGTTAGTCATACGTTGGAAAGTTGCAGGTGCATTTTTCAATCCGAAAGGCATTCTGATATGTAGACCCGTAGGCTTACATAATTATATGATCGCGTAGCGAGTGTTAGCCCTTCGCGGACGAGAAGCAATGACACTCGTGAGAGTACTTTAGTTTTGAATTCCACGACTTTGAGTTTTCACGCTTATGAGTTCGAAACCATTTCATTTCCAACGATTTCAAATGTTTATTATTACGTGTACGTATTCATTGCATTAAGTTTTGCGCTTTAAAAGTCGACGTGGGTTCGGAAAGCGAAAAAATGATCAGGCGACTATTTGTCGACGCTCGTCCGCAAAGGGTTAGAAGGTGAGAGGCTGCCGTAGCAATAATAAAGCCCAAGGAACCGGTACTTGTTAATTTTGCATCTGGTCAGCGCGTGAACCCAAGATTTGGGATACTTGTAATTTCGCTATTTTCGCGTGTGATTTCAAAGTTGAGGCGATCCTTGGTTTTTATTGCTAGCTGCCGAGTTCCGGGTAGGTAACGGGAAAGACCAAACGATCGTTGACGGGGAAGTGGGAAATTCTAAGGGGTAACATACCCCTTAGCTCTCTCCATCGGGACTCTTCCCCACCATTCGGATATGGAAAATATAAAATGGTACGCCAATCAACGAAAATCTGTCTGTGTCTATCGCTCGTCGAACGAATAAAGCAACGTTAAACGAATTGATTATATTTTCCTCGCCTCCCCGAGTTTCGGTCTACAGATATAATGAAAGTGACCTTGGGGTGTTGAAAACGCGGTATATTTTTTAGAATCTTTATCCGTAGAAATTTGGCGAAAACCGAACGATAAATCAAAAGCACTGAAGAATTCTGCTTTTCCTAAATGATTGAAGATTTCATCTGAATTCGGTAGTGGGTACGCGTCTTCATCTGTATACTGTATACTCGTTTAATTTCCTAAAATCTATCACGATTCTCCATTTCTACTTTCCGGATGCGTCTGATTTTTTAGATACAACTCACACTGATGCATTGTATGGACTGTCGGAAGCTTCTACTATCTTTTTAGCCATCGTTTCATTCGCTTGTTTCTCAACCTCTTGTTTATGACATTCTGGTGGCCTATATTGATTCGATATTCATTCGTTCGTCCGTTATTCATATTCATTGGTTTTTCCGTTATAAGCGTTACACAGTTCTAAGTTCTTATCCGCAAATAATTACTTCAGAGTTAAGGAAGTTGCACAACGACGTTACGATGAAGAATTTATTACTAACTGCCTTGTCCCAGAGTTTTTACAAGTAGTTTTTATACGTTTGATTTTGGGATGGTCGGGATGGTGAATTTGGCCCGCGTCGATTCTCTGTAGGCGATAGGATGGATGATCCCCGCGGTGGTGTTCTTCGTAGGCCATAGGATAGCTGATCCATGCGGTAGGTTCCCAAATGAGCGATAAGATAGGGTTAGTCCCAGAGGTGCGTCGCACAACGTCTTCGGTGTAATTCGCGGTAATCCGATACACCGTTACACGCGTTCCCTCGGGTACGGCGGCATTCTTCGATCGCGGCCGCACGCGGCGGCGAAATAACATTTCGATGATCGATCGCCGATCGCGGTTAAGAGGCGTATTAATTGCCCCGTCGATCAGTACCTCTAATTACCGGTGTGCACCGCGCTCGCTGATTAATTACCGCCCCGGCGGCTGGCCACGGCTGCTAACCGAACCGAGATCGATGCCCCGCGTTCCGGCTTATTCTCTTTAATTCCACTCCATCGAGTGATTATTTCTTCCCCCCCCCCCCCCCTCATTGCTCGTCTCCTTGCGATGCTTCGCGATTTTCTTCTCTTGCTAATTGGGGAAATGGTGGCGATCGATTGGGCAGCGATGCGTTTTTTTTAATAAATGACGTCTGCGAGAGGATAACATAGGATAGGGTAGAAATATGAGATGTCACGCTTTTGATCTGGAGAGAGTATTGACGTTTTCGATGGTGATTGAAACGTATGAAGAAAAAAGATTATAATAGAATCCCGCAACAGCCATTGTTTCTCGTTGCCGTTCCTTTGTTTAATGAATATTTTTAGCTTGGACCGCGGCACAAGGCTTTCGCGTGTTCGTATGTATTGAAGAGAAATTTACTTCGGCTTCGTTTGTGATTTTCAATGAAACAAAGACGGTAAGATATTCTATAATAATCGTAGCTTCGGAGTATCGGTGAGAATTTAAAGTATATTGCGTTTTCGATTGCGATATAATGAGAAAAAATGAAATGGCGAGTTGGTAGTAATTTGAGACACTCGCGTGATACTTTTAATATTTAGTTCTGATGATACGTATTTACTTGTGGATATGCGTTTACGCTTGTCGATTCACGGAAAAAAATGGGGAAAACCGCATATGAGATTATCTCACCGTAATAATTGGGCAAGCTTGGAATAACTTAATTTGTAAGAAATCGAATTTGCAGTGGAATACGGGAACCCCAATTTATTCTTCGACAATTTCTCGAAAGCTAATGCATTAACCCTAAGACGCTTAAAGTTTCGGAAGGTTATCTCGTTTATTTGTGCAGCAAAGTACCGCGAAACGTTTACATACTTCTTATTAAGAAACTAACGCGTTAACGTAGGAGATAACGCAAGAAAAAGCCAAAAATATTTCACGGTTTCGAACACCGTTGGACATTTTTTGATCCTTCCTAATGCATCCTGAAGTTAAACCTGAAATTAAAATATTAGATTTGGTTTCAATTGAATTCGTAACGAATTCGTAACGTTGATGAATCTCGCGCGTGAACGCGACAGAGAAAAAGACAGAAGCAAACGTGAAGCACGCGTTACAATTGGGGAGAACGATCGACGGCGAATGCGTAGCAATTTCCAAGCTGTACATTGACTCGTGGAATCTCCTCCGATCCTCGTGCGATCATTTGCGTTTTCCAACGTGACTCACGGCGAGATTTCGTTAGCATCCGGCAACGCGCCACGGAAAACTGCGTCGCCATCCGAAGCGTCAACAGAACAGGGTACGATTTCGGTCGATTGCGATATTGCTACGTCGTCGTTACGTTGATATGTCTATTAATGCGTCATTCTCGATACTCGGCTTGTTTTCTTCACCGGGAATCTTCCTTGGCAAATTGATAGCTCGATTCCAGGAAATTTTCGCTTCTTTTCGCAATATCCAATTAGTCATTTAGTTATTTATTTATTTATTTATTTATACGGATTTATTTCCCTTTGTGCATTGATGAATAGATGGTGTGAAACTTCGGTAACTTCTTGGCATTTTCGTCGCATCTTTGAGTATTTAAAAATTGTCAACTTTTACTCTTTAATTTGCGCGTCAATCGTGCTCGAGAAATAAATAGAAAGGAATGTCATAAACAGGTAATAAGAAAGTGTAATAAAAATGTAGTGAAGAAGCTTACCGTAAAAAGTTTGAAAGTATGAGGACAATCAAAGTATAGAAGAAGAACTAACAATTCCGAAATAATCCATCGTAATTCTTGGAACAGTTTATCGTACATAGCATTTTAAGTTTACGATTTTGCATTTCACAGCCATATTAATATTGAACACAGATGAAATCATATTTAATTTGGAAAATTTTTCATCTGATATAGAAATGAAAGTTTCACCATTTTATCATTATATGAGTTTAAATTCACCGATTAAAACTGTGTTTCAAAGACAGGTTGAAATCGGATTGAAGAACCGCGAGTTGCTTAACACTGTTTTAGATAAATAAAGACAAGATTGGAACAGGGTTAAAATATATACTTTCAAAACTGTGTTATATGCGTTCACGTGTATACTAAGTTACGCAGCAACGTAGACTATTTACGTTCATTATTTTCATTCTACTTTTTGCAGATATCGAAGGACTCGCGTCCGTTAGTAAAGCAAAAATACGAAATACACGGAATACGAAAGATAGAATGCGCACGCACGCATGGATCGAATGCTTCGCTGAGAGTCGATTATCAGAGGAGCACCATTAACAATGAAGCAAGGTTAACGATTCGAACCGCAACCTAACTACGTGCTTCGCTTCGCGCAACATGCTTTTAAATCAAAAGCGGAGCACAAGCGGGTAAAGCGGAGGAGATGGTTGCCTTTTTCTGGCAAGTCCAACATCTACCACGCTTCGAAATCCTTTCTCCACGCGATTTGCTCCTCTTTTTCTTAATCGCCGTGCACGCATCCGGTGATCGGGATAATCGCGAAGAACACGAACAAAGTTGCTACACGCGTCGCGTTTTGCATCGATTTCCCGACGATCTCGGGCGATTTCGAGTTCACATCTTCCGCCGAGGGCAACGCCGATTACGCGTTTTACAGATAATTTGCCGTTTAACGACAGCCTCGGCGTCGTTCGCGAAACTCACGGCAATTAACATTTTTCGACTGCGCCTACGAACAGTCCGGTAAACGTATACCTCTTATCTTTATCTTAACCCTTTCGCGGAAGAATGCCGGCGAATAACCGCCCAAGCCATTTCGATTTTCTGGATAAATGTCGATTTTCGAAGCAAGAAATTTGCATCAGTGGCACTGATAGGCACTTCTGATAATAATCGGGCGAGAATTCGTTAAACGTTATTACATTCTGCCCGTAACGAACTCATAATTGACTAGAAATTTCCTAAGCGTTATTTTTCCTCGTCCGCAAAAGTGTTAAGAGTCCATTACTATAGGGTTATCCAAAAGTACCTTTAGGACGTTGAACGAGAATATCTGTCAAACGTTTTATTAATAAAATAGAGGTGGAAGAAATAAAAATTGAAAACGAGAACGAACGAAGATAATAGAAACAAAAAACAGATTAGAAAAGGGTAAAGCAGAAAGGGAAAGAAAGTAAGTGAAGGTAGGTGTTCCTATAGTCTATTTTGAACTACTTAATGAAATTTCCCGTGGACAAAAGGACACTTCATATTTTTCAAATATGATCACGTTACTATAATCTACGCGCGCACAAAGTTCAATTAAAATCAGACTTACAGGTTGGGAGAATTTTCTTACAGTAAAGCGTGCGAATACTTTCTTGGACCACTGTATAGAGTAAATGGCTCAGTTATTGTCAATAAGTGTCGCTTGAATTCGTTTATTTAATAGCAAAGTGATGTGTAAAATTACCGAGTTCGTAAATTGCTCAATTTTTACTTCGATTTACGCAACAAACGCATAGACGCTGTACACTCGTGTACGCTTAATATTTGTAAATAAATATTGGGAGGTAAATGTGCTCCGTTGAACATTGAAACGTGGACCGACGTAATTATAAAGTATGGGACGCGTCGTAATTCGGTAAGGCGATAGTTGGGTCGTGTACCGTGTATCTTAATGAATAAGTAAACGAATAAATGGACTGGCGGCATTTTAATTAGCGTTATCGCCTCGTCACGGTTGCCATTGCCTCGAAAATTTCGAATTTGTGGCGGTCGGAGCGGGACCATCAAGCGGATCGAGTGCAAAAGCGGAACACCAGGCGAGCGAGAAACGAATTTCGCGTGCAATCGGGCCCTTCGCAAACTCGGCCATTTGCGTACAAATTGTAAGAGAAAATGTTGCGCTCGGATACGGATCGGCATTAACTCGCCAACGCGAGCGTTTCGAGCATAATCGCGGCTCCTTTGATTCGTGCACGTCACTGCTTTCATTAATTCGAAAAAGGGAAAGGACGGTAGGAAGAAGGGAGAGGCGGAGATCCGTCCGACGATTTTGACTGCCCACTTTTTAAGGCTCGCCCTTGCCTGCCTCCATTTTGCATATATGTACGTAAAATTAACGGAGATCGTCTGCGATCTCGTTGCAACTCGTCACGGATACAAAACTTTTCGCTCTTCCCTTCTTCGGCTTTCTTTTTCTTCCCTCGAGGTCGATTATTTTTTTTAGTTACAACGTTGCAATGAAGGCAGCTGTTGGCGTTGCGTGTGCGGAATTGGGTTTCGATGAACTTAAACGCCTTTTTTTTTAATTAACAGCGTTGGTGTTGTTATCGGGGCGCTTTTTTCTGGGGGGGAGGTGACGGAGATTTTAGAAGCATTCGTTTGTAAACGCTTTGGAACTATTGAAAATTGCAAAGCTTGACAAATTCGATGGCATAGGATTCGTAAGATTAAAGTTGAAACGCTTGGAAATTCGAAACCTGGAACATTTCCAGGCCTGGAAATTTAAACGCTTGCGAGTTCGATATATCTATATTTGTTTATGTATATATATATATACATGATATATATAAACAAATATAGACACGTACATACATGATATACATAAACAAATATAGATATATCGAACTCGCAAGCGTTTAAATTTCCAAATCTTCAAATCTTCTCGAAATATATATGTATATATATATATATACTTATGTATGTGTCTGTATACTTGCATATTTGTATATGTTTGTGTATTAAATATCAATTATTAGTATATCGAGGGAAAAATTGGCCAACTCAAGAGAAGCGGTTGTTGAAACGTAAAAAAAACGGGCGATCATTTTTCCAGAGATCCAGGGAATTACGTGCGGACGTGTACTCGTTCTCTTTGGCATTGCGCGCATTTGTCACAGCAATCTGCGAGCGGTCGACTTCCAAGGCTACTCGACGAGAGATTTTATTCAAGGGTTTTACGGCGCTCCGCGCGACCGTAGAAATGCAGCTTCACGCGTTTTAATGACAATAATCGGATGATCTTGCTCCCGCGACAAAGGCGAAGATTTTACTCCTAAATCTTTCGCGTAACGCGAGAAATACCGCGAATCGACAAAAGTCTTTCTGCGGCTCGAATTTCTGCCTTCGTACGATGGATTCTTTCGTCGACGATGCAAATATGAAATTCGAATGGAATTGTTTTCGCCGCTGTCTCGAATGAGTTTCAAATTTTACTGTCGAGTCGCCTAATATTGCAGTAGGTTTGTTATATAATATTATACGTTTTTGTAAACATCGAAGTAGTCTCCGTTAACCATTCGAATGCTAAGCATTTGAATACTGAAACAATATTAATTGCTAAGCAATGAATAGGTTTGTTATATAATATTATACGTTTTTGTAAACATCGAAGTAGTCTCCGTTAACCATTCGAATGCTAAGCATTTGAATACTGAAACAATATTAATTGCTAAGCAATGAATAGGTTTGTTATATAATATTATACGTTTTTGTAAACATTGAAGTAGTCTCCGTTAACCATTCGAATGCTAAGCATTTGAATACTGAAACAATATTAATTGCTAAGCAATGAATAGGTATGGTTTTCAATATCAATATTATCATACTTATTAATCGTTGCAATGTTTCTAAGTTCGTGTCTAGTAAATATTTTGCATTAGCTCTTCGTCGTTCTAATGAACCGAATTTGTAAGCTCTATGTATCGTAAATATATTATGTTATGTTTACGTTATTAATAATATATTATGGTAATATATTATGGTAGTATATAGTAATATATTATGGTTATGTTTAAGTATTTCTATATCTTACAAACACATAAATACTTAACGATACTTAGTCTTGAATATGTATTAACCATTTCGCTACGGTATCTTAAAATCAACACTCCAAAGCATAAAAAGGGATCCGCTTATTGAATTAATATGAAAAGAATATAAACATGAGCATCTGCATGCTATAAATGATTATTTATAGCACGAACTGCCAACAGAACAATATTGTATTATATGGAAAATATGCGTGTGCTTTTATTGAATGATTGTACAATTTTTCAAACCGTTAAGCCATTAAAAGGGTTAATACGTACAAAATTCGTATTTTTCTAAACGAATTCGTTTATCTCGAAACTTTCTCACCAGGATGATATCTATATAATTTTATATTTTTATTAATTTTATATAAATATATATAATATTTCCCTATTATCCGTTTACAAAATACAAATTTGCAGAAAGCTGCTCACCCGAGTCCGTCGACGGAAATTTCAAAGTGCCTCGTAACGCGTGTGGAAGAATGCAACGCGAGTTCAACGCGACGCACATTCCTCGTACCGTTTTTCCTTTTTCATCGCGCTCATTCTCGGCTTCGAATTTCCTTCGGCGAACGATGGCGATTCCGCAACGAGATTCCGCGGTTCGCGTGCATCCGGTGCAAGGATAGTGTGGCACGTGTTTCGCGCAAAACGTGAGCACCGAAGTTCATTACCACCGCCACGCGCCAATGGCCAGGGCCGTTGCACGCTGCCGCCGAATGCCAACTGCAACTGCGACTGCAACTGCAACGTCGCGTCAGCAAAGGGACGCTGGATCCTCTGTTGTATTACGCTAGTCTTGTCGGTTTATTGTATATAACTAGTTACTACGTCAAGGCGAAATAAAGACGAAGTTAAACGTGTAACAGAGCGTAGTTAAATGTAGTTACGCGTCCTAAGACGGTTTGGATTGTTCTAACGTTTCAAGGGAAGACTGGTAGTTTTACGGACTCGAAAAATAGAGAGGTAGGGGTTATATTGGGTTCAATAGTGAGTAAGGGATGATGTAGCAAGGTCGAGATGATCGAGGTAACAAGATCGTTTGGAGATAACTAGCGAGGATGAAAATCATCAGCTATCGAAGGAAGGATTTTGAGATGTTTGCTGCTGCAGTTTATGATTTATGGTGTTCGAAGGAGGATGAGAAGATCGCGTTGTCTTAACTAAAAATAATATAATGCTATAGATTACGTTGGCATCCAACGCTGCCGCGTAAATGTCGATTTACATTATTACGTTATATCTAGGGTAAATTACTCACGTACTGTACTAAATACTGTACTAAATTACCCACTGTTCGTATAACTGCCACTTGATTTCGTTTACTTAATAACAATGTAACGTACAAAGAATCTTAAACAAAGAAATTTACCCTATGCCGCGTAGAAGAGCGCTCGGCGTGTTTTCGACGCGAATGTACGGTCACGCGATCGACGCGAATCGTTGGCTGAGAATCGCTCGCGTTGCCGCGGGTCGATCGCAGGGTTTTAACCATTTGCACTCGAAAGGCGACTCTCTCAGTCGCCAAAATGAACCACTTTTGGTAAGTCTCGAGTGCAAAGGGTTAACGTTCTTCGAACCGCTCGAAAGTAAAGCCGATGACCGTGTAAAATGACGAATCGTCGACGCGTCGGAAAGTTCTCGTAACCGGATCCGAATTGCGCGCGGCTAAATTTAACTAACGCTCCCTTCTCTGCGAAGCGACACCAATTAACACGTATCTTTGTCCTGTTTTTCCAGTTGGAGGAATGCGAGGCGTCGGTGGATTCGCCGGACAAGGTACGCTGGCAACAATCTTCGCTTACAAACGACCAATTTTCGCGAGGTTGCGTGTTCAATTATAATGCGGAGCTGGAAAGTGTAGCGTATCAATGGAACGGTAGAAGAGAATAGTAGAGAAGTATTATAGTATAGTAATTGAAACGTATTTATTCGTACACTGCGAGATTCTGATTTCTATCGAAAACATTGAAATACGTTGAAAGCATCTTTCTATGGAATTTGGGAATTAAGTTATTCGTACTTGCACACATTTAGCTTCAAAGCTAGATGCTTAGAAATTATTACGCGATAAATAGATTTTAACTCTTTACTCTTTAGCAACGGGTCACACTTGTGCTACGAATTAATATATTCTACGCGAATTAATTCTACAATATACACATTTATACGTTCAACGAAAATGCATAGCATCGTGGATGAAATTTAACTTAAACGCTAATTTTGGCTTTGAGTTACAAGATGAAAGGTTATTAAATTAATATTGTCAATAATATTCAAATGATTTGATAATATTGCTTTAACGTAATCTTTTGATAACATTCAAATGATAAGAATGCTAGGGTACGTAGATAATACAGAAATCATAAGACAAGGGGCTAACTTAATGTTGCTTCGAAAAAGATGTTCCCAAAAAGAGTAGAGTAGATGTACCAATGACTGCCACTTTAGGGTTCGCTCCTAACTTTATTTAACTATTTTAGAACGCCGTTGACGTAAAGATCGTTCCAGTTTCGAGCATAACATTGTTCGACCGCTCTTTAATTTATGAACATTCTTTAATACGTTCAATATATAATAAATTCATTACTAATTCATTGAAAATGTACAACAAAGTCCAGTGTCCTTCGTACTGTCACTTGAAAACGTTTCATTTAAATAGAAACACGTTCTCACTTTTTTTAGAACGTATTTAACCTAGAAATCGCTATAGTGTGGAGCATAACATTGTTCAACCGCTCCTTAATTTATGAACATTTTTTTATATGTTCAATATATAATAAATTCATGACTAATTCATTGAAAATGTACAACAAAGTCCAATGTCCTTCGTACTGTCACTTGAAAATTTTTCATTTAAATAGAAACAGTTTTTCCACATATTAACGCGTCAGTTTTTGTAACAGATATAAATAAGATATATAATAAACGTCGCGCCTTACTGAATTATCACACGTTCCATACTTTATAACTATATTTCTCACGTCTTAATATTCAACACCACATTTACCTCCTACTATTTATTTACAAATATTAAGTGTAAACGAATATACGATATCTATGTGTTATTACTTAAACCCCCGTCCAAAAGCATGAAAATGATTCTTTATACATTACTCTGCTATTAAATACACGAATTCGAGTGGCAGTTGCAGGAACAGTGACAGTAATCGTGTTCATTTACTCTACCTTAAGAAAGACATGTTAAAACCGGATTCACGCGAATAACAAGCAATTTCCTTTTCCTATTTTCTTTTCTATCTTTAAAGAAGCAAGTTCCGCCGTCGGAGTATCGGTTTCCCTTCCGAGAAACGGTTAAACGGTCGCCCACGTAAAAATACCATCCTCGATGACCCATTTCGCCGGTTGATGCGTCGAGATTGCATCCGCAACGCGGGAATGCGTTCGCCGTCGCCCCCGTGCTTTCCTCTTCCGCAATATCGCCGTTCGGCCGATTTATATTAAATATCCGATTGTGCTCGATCTCGACGAGGAGTGGCGCGGCTCGTTCGACCACGACGCGACGCGACGCGACGCGACGGTGAATGCAATTACCAGCGCATCGATGCTGAAACTAGGCCAGCCCCTAAGCTCGCCGCTCTCCCCGCGGGGGTGCAGTCCGCCGATCGAACTAGGACACTTTGGATGCGCTGTGTTTCTGAACGAACCGTGGTCTAAACGAATAAATCGCTTTATTCGGCCGTCGATTCAAATTCGCGCGATACATCGATACGTTAACCCTTCGCGGACGACGAATAAGAAAACTTAAAAGAGTATTTTGATTTTGAATCCCAAGCCTTACGAATTTCTAAGCTTACGAATTCCAAGTTTAACAAATTCCCAAAATTTTGAAGCGTTTATTAACGATATTAATTGAAACTTTCTGTTTTAACAGTAAACGTGCGTGCATAAAAACTAGGAAAGTGGCGATTATTTGCAGACACTCGTCCGCAAAGGGTTAATCCTTCGTGGACTATTTGACAGCTAGTTTTTGACGGTACACGCGAAATAATTGGCATTTTTAGCGGTTTTTCTTTCGAATTTACAGAGAATCGCAACGAACAATGGGGATAAGTGACGCTTCTGCATCTAATTCCTTTCGATCTGTTTCGATTCACTGAACATACCGAGTCTTGTTTCTTCGAATATATTAAATACATCGGATATCAAAAGCTTCCTTTTGTGCGTTTGAAATGTTTGATTTGGGAAACTGATCGGCTTCTTTGTTCGAAGTTCGATGGAATTACTAAAGAAGCTGCGCGGTTAACTGGATTGTTTTTTTTTTTTTTTTTAATCAGAAATACGCTGAAAAGCTACTCGATTAGTTCGGTTGTATTAATATTTTATTAGGAGCCGGAAAAAGTTGCCGCGGATCTACGTTACGAAGTTCGAGTAATTTAAAGTTGCCCGAAGTATAACTTAATTTAGCGAAGCACAAGACGGAGAAAACGATAAAATTCTATCGATAGCATCGCTATCGTTGCTTATACTTATTTCCCTTGCAAAATGCAACGAGAAATTCTAGTCGAATTTTCTTCTGCCAATATTATGTTCGTGGCAATGTTTTAATCTTGGTTTAAGGTGGCAGAATTTTCCATTCGATAACTGAGCCATTTGTAAAATGCTTCCAAGTTAACTGCAATCATTTGGAACATCTTAGCTCGCAATAAATAAAGAGTAGAAATAATAAGAATAATTAAGTATAGCGACGATAAACAAATGAACATACATTCTAAAGAAATGGCTTTCCGTTTTATCATAAATAGTTCAATACTTTTTTTTTAATACAAAATGACCAGCTGGTTCGATTAACGTATTACGAAATATATTACGAATTATTTTAATTAAACGTTACGATCTTTTATAAATTCTCTGCGTCTATTCTTGCGAAATAATGAATTCTTTCAAATTATAGCCCCATCGAAGTTATTAAATTTGTATTTGAAACAATTTCATCGTATTATCAGAAAGAAACGAAATATTTTAGACGATAAAGTTAGATGGATCATTCTGCATTTCTCCCACTTTTTCGCGTCGCTTTTCAAACTCCAATAATATTGCACGAATATTACCAATTGAATTAAAAAAGATCATCTATCAAAATCATATACAAGTAACCGATTAAACTTACTTCTGAATTTAGCTAACTTATGCTAACAATAATACTATAACATGTACTGACAATAATACAAGGGAAAACTTTTTACAACAATTATTCAGTTAAATATTCAAGACTTTTATTCGTAAATACTCAAAGGTTCGAAGAAGATCGCCCAGCAAAATCATACACGGATAACTTTCCAAACTTATTCCGAAATTTACAAGCAACTCGTGCGATTCCAGCTCGAACGTGGAAGCTGTGAATTTCTCCAGCATTTCCCCGGCAAATATTTCGCGCCCGCGTACGAGAGTCTTATAATTCTGATCACAATTAACGCGCAGCCGGGCGCAAGCAGGAAATTATGAGGCACGATGCGGGAGTAAAATAAGCATCGAAACGTGTTACGGTGGTGAGACGTTATCCCGGTCGATTTTGGGCAAGTGCATTCTCTTGTGCAACAGAGAGGCAAGGTCTCGGCACCGCGTTTCCCTCCGCTCCCTTGGGCCCTTCAATTACTGCCGGAACGACGCGACATCCTCTTCCTTACCCTTCCCGGCAGCCAGCAACGGGCCTGACGTAAAGTATGACGCGCGGAGTAATTTTAATTACGCGATGCAGCAGGCCTGAATTGTTGCTACCGGGAGCTTCAGACATATTGGACTAATTCACGTCGTTCGGGCGACACTTATTAAACCCGGGAATGCCGTCAGCCTGAATCCTCGTAGAATGCAAGATGAGCTTCGCGCTAAGGGATGGGATGAGCTTTGGGGAGAGGCGGAAGGGTGACAAAGGGTAGAGAGGATGGTTCAGAGGACGTGATAATCTCCGAAGCGAGTCGTACTTCTCGCCGAGTCCTAGGCAACTTTCCTTCCCCGGCCTTTCCATTCGCGCTCCGCTTTCCGAATAACGGACCATTTCCCCCGCGAATTATTTATCGGCTGCGGAATTTTTCAACGTCCTTTCGTCGCGTTGCCTTTCGATTCGACGCGAAGCTTCGAGGATCCTTCGGCAAATAATTAGACGCTCCAAGGCATTAATCGAACAATTTCATTAATATATTCAATTTAATTGCGGTTCAGTTTGTTCATCGTATTAGGATGGATCCTTGCGTACAACTGAGCATGGAAACAAGTAGAGCGTATAGTAGATCCTTGCATAAACAGCTTACATATTGTAACATACGTCGACATATGAAACGTTAACGTGACATATTTATATTCTCACCTGTTTAACAAAAACGCGGCCTATTGATTATAATTTTACGTCCATCTGCCCAATGAAATTAATTTAATAACCGCAGTGTGAATAACTGTGCTAAGGTAGCATAATCGTGCGGCTATTAATTGATGTCTATATACAGTCTCGATTTTATTAATTCAAATTAGATTTAAAAGGGTTTGTGGCGGTCCTCCTGCACCTCTACCAGAGGGGCAAACCAAATAGGATTTTCTTAAAAAATGCTCGCTCCAACTACGTGGTTCACGTGTATACCGCCTTTAAACCTTTGCGGACGAGCGTCGACAAATAGTCGCCTGATCATTTTTTCGCTTTGCGAACCCATGTCGACTTTTGAAGCACAATACTTAATGCAACGAATACTTAACGTAATAATAAGCATATGTGTGGCGGCTCTCCTGCATCCACCACTAGAGGGACATACGAAATAGGCTTTCTCGAAAGTACTCGCTCCAACTACCTCGTCCATATATATACCGCCTTTAACCTTCCTTCCAATATCCCAAGTCTAAGGCAGGGCCTGCTAGGTAGCCGCACTGATGAGTCCACTAGCAGGCCCAGGACGAAACGCAACACCCTTCCTTTTCCTATCCTATCCCCTCTCTACAGCTCCACAATATGAAATCGTTGGAAATTAAATGGTTTGGAACTGAAAAGCGTGAAAACTCAATAGTCGTGGAATTGAAAACAAAAGTACTCTCACAAGTGTCATTACTTCTCGTCCGTAAAGGTTTAACCTGTCTCGCGATATCTGAACGTGTAAGGCAGGGCCTGCTAGAATTATTGTCTTCATAAGCTTCTAGGCGGCACAAGGCCCCAAGCTTTGCTGTACCGAGGCGTTAGCCTATACCAGCGATGGAAGGGTGCGTATCACCACTTTCAAGGGTCACGTCCGTAGATGTTATGGACGGCGGGCTTGGCAAAAACCCCTCCTTCACCGCTGAAGGATTATCAGAAGGGTAGACTGTCCCTGTCGGGAGACAAACCTTTTTTAGTCGTTACACCGGTGTAACCAGCAAGCCAGTTACACATGTGCAACGTTGCCCAGCGGGGACCACGTGGAGGTAAGGTTGCCAGTGCAAGACTCAGCCTCTAGCGGGCATACGTGTCGCCACGTATGAGTTTGGCATCAGAAGCTTTCGCCGCTGGGCCGTCCATTTTGAGCACCAGTACGCTAATGCGCGCTGTCCCGCGATGCCGCAACGGGATTGCCACATAAGAGCCATTTGGTCAACGACGCCGACTCGTGGCAATGCTGTCTTAGCAGTCGCAGCGGTGGATCTTAGTTTCTCTTCCGAAGAAGGTACTTGTGGCGGGAACCACGAAGAGGTGTCCACTTACTAAACTAGATCTTGCATAAGGTCTGGTCTCGGATACTAGTACCGGCGAACCGGCCCGACACCTCAAGCGACCGACCTTAAGAGAGTCATAGTTACTCCCGCCAAGGGCCTGCTAGGTAGCCATATCGATGAGTCCACCAGCAGGCCCAGGACGAAACGTGCAAACCGTTCCTCCTTCCTATCCTTCCCTCTCTCAACAGCGCCTCGCTTCAGGGTTAACGTTACTTAATAAACCGTTCTCCGACGACTTAGATGCAACGAGAGCACTCGTATCGACTGAGAGTGGATCACGGGGAGGGCGAATTAAAAAGGGCAACACCGTGATCGAGGAAAGAGAGCGGAGACCCGTAATAATTGCCCCGCTTTGGGCCACGGTAACGAAGGCGAAACAAAACGCTGCACGACATAATCGGTGAATAATAATCGGTGCGTGCGTCGTTATCGGGCGAGTATAACGAGCGCTATCGTTAAGTTTTAATGAGCGCTAGCCCTAAATTAATATAACGATCCTTGCCGCGGAGCGTGACGGGCCGCCGTGCCGCGGCAATCCGCGCCAATTCCGCGCCGCGTCCAAGTCCCGTGACCTGACACGCTGACCACATCGCCGTGACGATATTACCCGCGCGGGGATCCCGTGTACCCTGCCTGCGTTTCCATTAATGCCCGACAATCGTCGCAATTACCTGTGAATTATTAATTCATCGACCTGGCCGCCCGTTCGCAGCCGTCAATCGTTTGCTGCGCCTTTCTCGTCCTCCCTTCGCTCTCGATGTTTGCCACAGTTTCGCCGGTCTACTCGTGTCCATCCTGCGCGTTCAGATTGATTTCCAAGCTTTCGATCGCACTCTGTTTTTAACCCTTTGCAAGCGACGCGCGGTATTTGGATATTTGCTACGAGACGGTCGGAGTTTAAGTTACTTAATTTATATGTACAGCGACTGGGAGAAAAGGTTCCAATGAAACTGGAATTCTATTTTAGATTCAATTGTTAGGCGCGCGAATTAATACTATTCATACCACGCCCGATCGAATGACCGGTTTTAAAATATTTGGCTTAAGATTGTACATTCATTGTTATCCCTTTCGCCTATTTAACTTTATGACAATTCTTTTATTGTTTGCTTAATCAGTTTCGCACATTTTATTTTTCTTTCTCCTTTTTTTTTTAATTGGAATGATCTATTGAATAAGTACACGTAAAATGCAGGTACGAATAGTGTTAATGTTGAGCTTTCGAGATTTTATAAGGTATAATATTCGTTCGCAAGTTGACGAAATTGTACGAATTAAAGTAAATCTAAAGTCCAAACGCAAACTCTATTAGATGACGCAAAGAAGTGTCCTTTAGTCATAGGTACTATTCTTCCACGGAAAGAAGGCACAGCGTGTTTACATTCGTACAGCGTCTTCGGTCAATAACGATCGCTGCCTGTGTTTATACGCCAATCAGCGGACTGCAGCAAGTGTGGGAATGTAAACGGTCTGTTTCTTCTTTCCGTGGAAGAATAGTAGTTTTGGCGTTAATTGACAATGAGTTGAATATTTCTAGAAATTTGGAAGCTTTTGTTTCGCAAGCGTTCGGAGTATTAAATATTATGGGCAACGGTCCGGGTTTCTCTCACCGATAACCTCCCTTTCAAACGCGCGCTGCACTCTCGGCTTCCTCGCAACCCTTTGTCCTGAAAATGCAGCCGCTGGAGGAATCAACGCGCGCGCGCGCGAGCCATCGATGTCAATTAACGGGCGAGGCTCGTCGTTCGTTGATTAAAGTTATGCGTCTAGGTAATTAGTGATTAATTGAAGAATCGTCCCTTAGAACGGCACGGTTCGCGGCACTACCCAACGCGTTTCTTCGTCATCGTTGAATCGGCTCCGCTAATTGGCTGTAATTAGTGCGCTGCCCACTCGATCCTTCGAGCTATCGACCCCCGCGATAGCTGCAACTTTTGACAGGCGGATCCGGCAAAGAATCCGGGAAATCATCGAACTCCGTCGAGTAGAATCACGAACGCGTGCATAACAAAGCGTACTCAGCGCGCTCCTTCTCTTTGCCACTTTGGATTTCAATTACGATGCTCGGTACGATCGAACGACTCGGTATAATACACGCCACGCGTATATCAATTTCGGTTTCGCGTACTTTATCAGTTCGTTTGACACTGGAACTAAAATGACCGACGAAGTAACGCGTCACTCGGTTTACCGTGAAAATTGTACAAATTTGCAGCGACGCATTTTGAAGAACGTTCCGTGACTTTCTGCGCGAAATATAAAGAAAGATTCGCTTCGGTTGCATCGTGTATTGTTTTCAGTCGTCCGCACGTTTTACTTCTTTGGTACAAACAGCTTAAAGTATGTTTAAGTTGAATGGTAGTTCCAGGGTTAATTATCTTGATGCAAGTGCATCAAGCACTTTAATCGTCGATAGTTTTTGTGCTCGCTGTCATTAACCCTTTCGTTACAAAAAACATATATATATATATATATATATATATATATAGTATTCAATACCATTCAATGTTGTCCACTACCATTATCCTACAGTATTCGTTGGAGTACCTAACTGAACTAAAGTGGAGTACATTTAATGGAGTATTCGATAACAGTATTCGATACCATTCGATACCATTCGATACTATTCACCAGCATTATTCTACAATATCCATTAGCATTCAATAGTATCTAGTAGTATACAATACCATTCAAAGCTGTCCACTACCATTATCCCATAGTATCCATTAGCATCCAATAGTACAAAAGCATATATATACCACCTCGAATATTGGGCAATTGTTTATTAAAAATATACTATTTTTACCATAATTTACATTTACCTTGCCACAATTAATTACGCGAAATATCGCAACATTTATAATCGTACTGCTTCTGTAATAATAAAAGCAATCCTCAGCTGTGCCTCGAGACTGTTTTTACTTTTAGAGCAGCGTAGCGGGAAGTGTTAAAAACGCGTCTCCGTAAAGCGTGAAAATTCCAAACGATTCGCGTCTCGAAACGAACGAATTTTCGCCTACGCTCTGCCTCGTCGCGACGAATCATCTCCTCGACGAACTCTCTCGCGTATCGAATCCCCGTGTTCTAGTTGGATCAGACCGTTGCACCTGTTCCGCCACACAGCGGCAAAGAGAAGAATTCAAATGCGACGCGTTGGCTGGGATAATCTAGCAGCGGGAGTCGCGTATCCCGCTGTTACCCAAGCAACGTTTCCAGCAACAAGAATCGAGTCGCCCCGTTCGTTCTGCTCGTAAACGAGCGCATCCGAAAAAAGAGCATCGCCGTACGAATATCTCGGATCCGGAACGCGTCGTTCAATTTAGCGGCGATGGCATCGGGGTTAGCGGCGCGCGTAATTTCTTCGCGGCGAAAGAATGGGCCGGCTTAATTGCGTCGGGGCGCGGTCGACCGAGCTTGTAAATAACATCGGAGCAGCCATAACGCGATTCTCAGCAACGTCAAACAGCAGAGATCTAGGGTAAATGATCAGCGTATTGTCACTGTTCCTATAATTGCCACTCGAATTCGTTTATTTCATTCGTAGGTTAGAAAAATTCGTAGGCCAAGAGGTTAATATATCCAAAGATTGTTTCTAGTTGAATGAAAAACTTTCAAGTGACAATACGAAGGACATTATGACTTTATTATACATTTTCAATTAATCAGTAACGAATTTATCATATATTTTCAATTAATCAGTAATGAATTTATTATATATTTTCAATTAATCAGTAATGAATTTATTATATATTTTCAATTAATCAGCAATGAATTTATTATATATTTTCACTTAATCAGTAATGAATTTATTACATTGAACGTGTTGAAGTGTGTCCCTGTTTCCGGACACAGTATTTTAAAGCCAGGTAGGCTGTTTGCTAGCTTAAACCTTAGCTTTCGCTTTTACGAAGGTCTGCGCCACATCTGGTAAGACAGTGCCACGACGCTTACTTGGTGTTGCCTGACAATTGAAAAGTCGGGGCCTGCGTTGCCTCCACCCATCGGCACTGCGTTGCCGTGCAAGCGGTTTAGGACCCTTGTTTCTTTTTCCCCGGAAAATTCTGTGACTGAAAAAGCGTTGAAGTCGGACACGGGTAGTAGTTGTCTGCGGACGAGCGAAGCGAGTAGCTGCACTACCGAGCTCTCGAATCTTGTATCGTTTCTCTAACTTTGTGTTTTCAATAAACAGCGTTTTCATTTAACTCTGCTCGAATAATTTACACTGCCTGTAAATATTCAACAGAACGTATAAAAGAAACGTTCATAAATAAAAGAACTGTTGAACAATATTATGCTCCGAACTCGAACGATCTTTACGTTGACGACGTTCTAAAACAGTTAAACATTGTTACTTAACGCGCGAACGTTAAAGTGGCGGTACGCGATACGTTTAGCCTGTGCCTCGGCAAAGAGGCGAGGGAAAGAAGTGGAACTGGAAACGGCCGGTGAGCCGAACTGCAGACAACGCTTCCTCCTCGGGTTAGGCACGCAAAGTCCGCTTAGCCTTCAGACGCCGTTTCCGGAGGGAAGCCGCCGACTTCCTTTCTTCTCCACCTTTAGCGCACGATGCTCTCCATCTTGTCCCCCTTTTCCTTTCCGCTATAAATGCATCGCTAAGCCTCGCGCCCGGCTCTTCCTCCCCTTTTCTGCCTCAAGTAAGCAGCTACACGGTGCTTATCGAATTAGGGACACGCGGAATTCTGCGCAACGCTAGGCAACGCGAAATACGCTGACTATAGCAAGTTTATAGAATGACTGTGAAATTGGTATTTTTGTTATTTCACCTTTTTTGGGGGGGGGGGGGGATGATTTGTGAACATGGCTGCACGAGTTGGTTTCGAGTTTCTTTGACGCACAGTTATTCACAAAATTGAGCGCACGCTCAATTGTAATCCACAAATTGTGTAATTCGTGTAATCCACGCAAATTGAAATACAAAATGATCAATTATACGTTTACGAATGGAGAAGATTTCGAAATGAAATTAGAAGAAGAAGAGGGACAATATTTCACCTTCTTTATACAATATTGATTAATTTTATGCCACGAGGAGATCAACTGTGGTTAACGAAATAGTAATCAACGTGTATCATATCTCTGTAATAGTAAAAATATCGAATGATCACATCCAAGTTTGTGTCAACGAAAAAGTTACACCTTTACATTTTCTATTAAGTACGTATAAATAACTTATTTTCGCTCAGCAATTTTGCAGGGTTAAATTCCTTAAACAAGCTTAAACAAGTGAAACGAGATGAAAATATGATACAATGGATGCCCTTCTTAAATCCGGCGTCGAAGAGACGATTTTTTTCTTACAAATAGGGTTTCCGACAAAATCGGGAAAGGACGATTATTCTGCTATCGAGTTTCGACGATTACGCGCGAGGAAGTTTCACGAGCGCGTTGCATACGAGGTTCTAATAATGGCCATTAAAGCGACGTATCGCGCGAACCTTCTCACAGGGGCGGCAAAAGGGGAAGGGGGGAGGGGAATAATTGCGCGAGCAAGCCGCGAAATTAGATTACAGCGTACCCCGGACAGGAAATCACGGCGCGTTTAATGGCGGCGATGAAATAAAGAAAGCCACTCGTGGCGGGACCATTTTCATGCATTACGCGCCCGGCTACGATGCATTATTATACATTATCACGCATTACGACGCGTTACGCCGCGGTTATGTCAACCAGCACCGTCTCGCAAGTCCTTCCCTATGAATTATGTACGACAGGACTCCACTGTCGTTGCCTCGTATCGGCAAAAAAATCCGCCAACCTAGGCTTTGTAGAGTAAATGACTGTTCCTATAACTGCCACTTGAATTCGTTTTATTTAATGGCAAAGTAATATACAAAGAATCGTAAGTAAAGAATTTTTCATAACCAAATTACGACTTCGATTTACGTAACAACGCATATTTGTTGACGCTTAATATTTGCAAATAAATATTAGGAGGTAAATGTGCTCTGTTGATCATTAATCCTTTGTCATACGAATTTTCCAAAAAACATTTACAACAACGTCAGCTGTTTATTACTTTAACAGTGCGACGATTGGAAAACTCTAAGGTATTGTTCGCAATTTATGCTTACAATGCTCAGCCTTACAAACTGAAATTACAGGTGTAGAATTAAAATTGAAATTTATCGAAAAATACGATATATCTTTCGCGCAACCACACCATAATTTCTACCACGAATGTAACACGTTATTGTAGGGCAAAGGGTTAAAATGTAACCAATGTAATTATAAAGTATGGAACGCGTCATAATTCAGTAAAGCGCGACGTTTACTATACATCTTGTATCCGTTAAACAAATCGACGTGTTAATATACAATGTAAAACGTGTTTCTATTTAAACGAAAAGTTTTCAAGTGACAGTACGAAAGACACTGAACGTTATTTTACATTTTCAATTACTTAATAATGAATTTATTATATATTGAACGTATTAAAGAATGTTCATAAATAAATTAGCGGTTGAAGAATATTATGCTACAAACTGGAACGATTTCTAGATTAAACACGTTCTAAAATAGTAAAAACGTGTTTCTATTTAAACGAAAAGTTTTCAAGTGACAGTACGAAAGACATTGAACGTTATTTTACATTTTCAATTACTTAATAATGAATTTATTATACATTGAACGTATTAAAGAATGTTCATAAATAAATTAGCGGTTGAAGAATATTATGCTGCGAACTGGAACGATTTCTAGACTAAATACGTTCTAAAATAGTAAAAACGTGTTTCTATTTAAACGAAAAGTTTTCAAGTGACAGTACGAAAGACATTGAACGTTATTTTACATTTTCAATTACTTAATAATGAATTTATTATACATTGAACGTATTAAAGAATGTTCATAAATAAATTAGCGGTTGAACAATATTATGCAGCAAACAGGAAAGATCTTTCCGTTAAATACGTTGTAAAATAGTTAAATAAAGTTACTTAAAGTGGCAGTACGCGGTACTATTTACCATCTACGCGTCGCGAGTCGAACGCGGTTGCTTCTACCATTAAGGTTTGATGGATCATTGAAACGGTCGATGGTTGAAGGTAGCGGCTCTATGAATAGACTAGGGTCTACCCATCGTGCTTCCTTTTTCCCTATACGCAACGCGTCCGCTTTTGACGTAGACGCATTTGTTTAACTTTCCGTCGGTTGATTCCTCTGTCACGGTCTCTAAGTGCATAGCGTGATTCTACCTCCGGCCGATAATGGACGCCGGTAGAAGCCCGGAATGATGTTTGACTTTGCATAAACAGCCTTGACAGACGTAGAATACGAAGTGGAGTTGCTGCAAATCATCCTTCCAGGTATTACCATTATACATTGGGTGCGCGCAGAAGTTTCCACGGATAACGCTTCTATACAAATGGGGACTTTTTTGTAACCGTCTTCGCTGTTGCTTCTCGTAGAAATGCCTCACGGTCTTCGATACGTTTGCGGTTTGCTTGCTTCCATCGATAATCGTGTCGTTCCGTCGATAATTATTATTATTATTGGTATTCTATATTAACGAGCTTCGTAAGCCATTTTTAAAGCACAGTGATAGTGAAATCTAATAGAGTGCGATGTGGAATAATTTAAAATCACGGAGTTCGAAGGCTTGGAAAGTTGATAGGTTAAATATTTGAATAGCCAAAAGTTCGAAAGCCGTTTTTGCTTTTCCATTTAACGGGACGACCTGGCATCGGTGGACGTTAGACGAGCTAATACACGGAAAGTTTCGCGTAAAATATGGTTATTAGGATCGCGGAGATTATAGCAGAGGGGAGGCAGAAGAGTCGCGGGAGGGGCAGAGGGAAAAGGGGGACAGAGAGAATAAATGAAGTTGTTCTCCCCCTGGCTGGGACGACAAATAGCTTAGAATAATTTAGACGTCCGCTAGATACACAGGCGAAATGTTTACATTGCGAGGCTGCGGTGGTCAAATAGCGCTTGAAAGTACAATATTGAACGATCAAACCGCTCGACAGAGATTTCTAACTCCGAATTGAAGCGCAAACACACGTTGTCTAGCGATTCGCGGGCGCTGATTATTCGGAAAATTGCAGCAACAGCATAGTTCGTCCAACGAGCTTATTCGATTACCTCCACAGACGCGATAAACTGCCCTGAAATTCTAGTTCCGCCGTTTTCATCCACCGATAATAATCGGTGTTTCGGAACTAAACGCAGGCGAACCAGAATTATTTCCAGCGAATTGCGCGCGTTAATGCGAATCTCTACTTTCGCGAACGATTATATCGAAATATATTATCGAAGATAAAAATTTGTCTCGCCTTCTGAAAATCGTCAAGTGCATTTCTGCACTTACTTGTGTTCAATAGAGATTATAGAGATTCGTTTAGAGATTCAATAGAGATTTGTTCCATATTAGATACGACTTTTTTGAACCGCCGAATTTCACTTCTGATAATTGTTTTACCATAACAGTGAATCACTTGAATTGTTTTATATTCAACGATTTAAATATGATTATATTTTCGAATTAAACCCCTTCAAACTCCACACTATTAAGTTTCAAGCCTTAAAACATCATGCCTTTAGATTTGAAGCATTCGAATTTTCAAGCTGTTAACTTTAAAGTTGTTGAATACTCAAGCTTTTAATTTTTCGAAGGCTTCGAGTATCCAAGCTTTTAACTTTTCAAGGCTTGCAAATTTCCAAGCTTTCGAATCCTAATTTCTTCGTTCAATAGCGTTAGCCTTATTAAAGAAAGACAAATGTCTCTATTGTTCATAAGATTTTAATATCTGGTGTTACCATAGTTACACGTGTGACTAGAAGCAAGGAAAACTAATGATACACTTTCGCTTCTATAGCAAAGATTCGCGTGTAACGCTTGCGATCACAAGGTAAGCTCGAAGTGCACGCGTAAACGCGAGAAGGATTGATACGCGAGACGCGCTGTGTCCACGTGAGCGAGAGAACGCTTTACAAACGTCAACGAGAGCACAGTTTCGTAGAAGAGGAAGTTGTAGATACAGGAAGTGGATGGTGATATATATATATACACTCGTTTCATTGCAAACTAATTTTAATATAATATCGAGGATATAAAATTACTGTTTCACTTCTCCACTCGGATACACACACGCTTTCTTCCAGAGAGCTCTCCGAAACTCTCTTGTTTTTCAGTCGTACCATTCTTTCAACCTCACATGTCCCACACAATGCTACCAACCTAAATAATTTAACCTATATCATTATTCCATCCGTCTACACAAATATTCGCATCCTCCCTCGCGCACACTCAATAAAATCAACCACGCAGAGGTAACCTGCCACGTGTACCATCGAACAGACGCGAAACACGTACACGTGAGACGTACTCGCGCCTACACGCCAACTATAAATTTAGTCCTCGTTCAGATAACGAGACTTCGTCACCTTTTCGGCTCATTTTCGACGCGTATCGCGATACTACGATGTATGTACATACCGATTATATTAATACTTGGAATAACGATACGAACCGGAGAGAATTGTATTCGTAAATATTTCGATTTTAATTTTGAATGATTTCTCCGGTACGACTACTTCAATTTTAACTAAACTTTGATTTTCGTTATCTCGACATCTTTTTTTGCAATTAAATCAAATTTTGTAGTGCTTTGAGAGTTTAAATGTACCGATATAAAATTGCCCTTTATAAGAATTTGATGAAATGCATTATGAATAAGTGGGAAGCATTGAAAGTTAAGAATAAGTGACTCATCTGTATATGCAACGCGTTCTTCCTTACTGTACGAAAATTCATGGCACAGTACTTATGCACGCCACCCTTTTCTCCCTTTCTTCTGGTGCTCGCCCTTTCTTTGCACTAAATTAACCCCTATCTTAATTGAGACGAATATTTCCTGGATTGTAACAAAAGGGGAAACGAAGACCCATTTGTCCTTTTGTTAATTCGAGGTGTTAAGAATTCGAGACTGTTGTGAAGAATGGATATAATGATCATAACAGTGTATATCGTTTTGTTGGCTTTCTATCCGAATGCTGCCGCTTAAATAAATCCTGGTTTACATAAACAAGGTATAGGAATAAGAACGCAAAACTTTGTATGGTTGTACAGAGTGTTGCACCTAAAACAGATGGTCTAATTATCTTCTATATTACATCATAATTACGCGTCGATATAATCGATGGAAGTAATGTCTCGCACGTGTAAGCTATATATTATATAAGGATTTTATGTTACGTCATAGTTACGTGCATCGATGCAAGCAAAATTTCATATACTTGTTTAAACTATGATATTATATAAATCTATTATATTATATCACACCTGCGTGCATCGATACGAATAATGCGTCGCTTTTTATCAGCTCTCGAAGCTTCTACGTTATTGCATAAACTTTTATGCGAAAAGTTAGAAATTCTAATAAAATGTCCTAGCATTGGAAATATTTCTCGATGGTACTTTTCTTTTCTTTTTGGTTCCATTTTGATTAAATATGAAATATATTCTTTGGTACCACTTTGATTAAATATGAAATATATTCTTTGGTACCACTTTGATTAAATATGAAATATATTCCTTAGTATTATTTTGATTAAATATGAAATATATTCTTTAGTATTATTTTGATTAAATATGAAATATATTCTTTGGTACCACTTTGATTAAATATGAAATATATTCTTTGGTACCACTTTGATTAAATATGAAATATATTCCTTAGTATTATTTTGATTAAATATGAAATATATTCTTTGGTATCATTTTGATTAAATATGAAATATATTCTTTGGTATCACTTTGATTAAATATGAAATATATTCTTTGGTACCACTTTGATTAAATATGAAATATATTCTTTAGTATCATTTTGGTTAAATATGAAATATATTCTTTGGTACCACTTTGATTAAATATGAAATATATTCTTTGGTATCACTTTGATTAAATATGAAATATATTCCTTACTATTATTTTGATTAAATATGAAATATATTCTTTGGTACCACTTTGATTAAATATGAAATATATTCTTTGGTACCACTTTGATTAAATATGAAATATATTCTTTTGGTATCATTTTGATTAAATATGAAATATATTCTTTGGTACCACTTTGACTAAATATGAAATATATTCCTTAGTATTATTTTGATTAAATATGAAATATTATCCTTAGTATCATTTTGATTAAATATAAAATATATTCTTTAGTATTATTTTGATTAAATATGAAATATATTCTTTTGGTACCATTTTGATTAAGTATAAAATATATTCTTTGTTATTTCGCAGCTAAGAGTTAAATGAATATTAAATATGAATATGAATATGGATACGAATATTAGAAAATAGAAATGTGAATATTGGAAGATAATTAGATGAGTAATTTCAGGTGGAACACTCTCAATAATCTAAATTTCGGTTATGGTTTCTGTACCTTTTACTTTTACCTTGCAATTCAACTCCAAAGAAACTCGCAGCATGTTTAGAGTAGCCTGTACGATACCCATAAATTTCTTAAGCGGATGAAAGGGTAATACCGTGAATCGGCACCCATCGTCCGCTAATGTAAATTCCTCTACGCGAAAATTACACCGATTCGCAGAGGAACGATCATACTGTAGATATCTATGTGGTACAGTATCGAAGAAACACTTGAAGGTTTGATAATTATAACTCTGTATGCCAAACCAAAGTTTCACAAACTCCCAACTAATCCCTAAGAATGTTTTTCAACTCCCAAAACACAAAATACCATTTTACGAAAGACGATCGCGGATTGATTTACGCTGCTATGGTTTTCAGCCTACCTTTTAGACCAGCTTGTTAACCCTAACATCGACTTTTTTATTTGAATCGTTAAATTGGGAAATGACTTCACTGTGTCCTCATTTAACCCTGAAAAAAAATAATGAAGAAGTTAGTCGAGTTCTGAGAGAAATGAGCTATTGAATATATATTATTTTCCTAACATAAAATATGACTGATCTATTTAGATTTCGACTGAAAGCTCACGAGGACACTGCCGTAACGCAAATGATATAGTCTGTCTCGACGCAAATTCGATTAAATCTCGATCAGAGTAGTATATAATAACTAAAGGATTATCCAAAAGTACCTTTAGGATGTTGAATGAGAATATCTGTCAAACGCCATGTTTGTTACTAACCTAGAGGTGAAAGAAAAAGAAAGATTGAAAACGAGAACGAACACGAAGATAATAGAAAGAAAAAAAACAGATTAGAAAAGGGTAAAGCAGAAAGGGAAAGAAAAACAGTGAAGGTACGTGTTCCTATAGTTTATGTTGTAGATATAAAGTAGATAATAAAAAACGTAGTAAAGTAGTAGATATAAAGTAGATAATAATAATAATAACCCTCGTATGTTTGGCTATAAAATATCATCCGCGTCGTTGCTACATGATCCGACACGCGTGTGTATAATTCGCAGCTGCGAGAAACAGATCCAGTGACACGCGCGCAACGCGACAATTGGATCGGCAGCTCTAACGTCGCGCCGTCCCCCGTTCTATTAATATGCTAGAAACGCGCGCTATAAATTCTATTTCAACCCACCCCCGCGAGGCAGCCTTGAGAGGCAAGGACAATCGATCGCGCAACCCTGAGCGCGCTAGGCACGTGTGCGAGTCGCCAATCGTCGCTCCTTTCCTCCGTTACGGTCAATTTTATCGTTTAAAACATGCAACTTATCCCTTAACCCGTTGCCTTATCCGTTTTTCAATTTTTCCATTGAGAAGTTTAAGTTGAACATTTGCTGCTTTGACACAAGCGAGAATAAAGAGAATAAAGAGAATAAATACGTATACTGAATATAAATATTCGAACGTAGAAGCGTGAGGATGAAGAGAATCACGTAGAATACATATTCGTACCATTGTATTAGGTAAAGTTAACATAAAGTACTGAATAATAATATTCATGGTCTCTGTAATTTTAGGTATGAAATGTGAAAGGCGTCAACGTGACGCGTTCCGTAAATACATAGTGTCAAACAAACATCCCAGAGAACTGGGCAAAGAAAAAAGAATCCAAACGAGTCCAAATGACATTCCGCCTGTTTTTCGTCTCATTTTATACAAATTTCCTCCACCTAGTTTCGCTTGTTAATTTTTCAATCGTATCATACTCCACCTGTTTAAGTGACTTTCCTGTCACATCCTCTAAAACAATTATTGGTAATAAATTAACGAAGATCGTTAAATGTTGATCCAATTATTTTGATAAAGTTATCAGGTTTAAAATTTAATTATTCTATAATATAACATTATACGATGGAACGCGATGGTCGAAATAATAATTAAAAGCAGTTGGGAAACACTTGTAGTGGACAAACTTGAGTGTCTTTGTAAAGTCTATTTTCCACCACGTTTAATTAATGATTGTTTATGGGTACAAACTACTAAACTACTAATTACTATTTTTTGATATTTCTAGACATTATATGAAACGAAACTTATAACCAATATTACGTATTAGGGTTACACTAACAATATAATCCACACTTTTACAATACTGTGCAAGTGTCCAAATACTTATACATGCTAATGTAAATATGTAATTCATAGTTTTACAATAATTAGCAAGTATCAAAATACTTATGCATATTAGTGTATATGAGACGAAATGTGTACTAAACTTATAACCAATATTACGTATTAGGATTGCACTAACAATGTAATCCACACTTTTGCAATACTGTGCAAGTTTCCAAATACTTATGCACTCTAGTGTAAATATGTAATTCATATTTTTACAATAATTAGCAAGTGTCAAAATACTTATGCATATTAGTGTATATGAGACCAAACGTGAACCAAACTTGTAACCAATATTACGTATTAGGGTTGCACTAAAAGTGTATTCCACACTTTTACAATACTGTGCAAGTGTCCAAATACTTATACACGTCAATGTAAATATGTAATTCATAGTTTTACAATAATTTGCAAGTGTCAAAATACTTATGCATATTAGTGTATATGAGACGAAATGTGTACTAAACTTGTAACCAATATTACGTATTAGGGTTGCACTAACAGTGTAATCTACATTTCTACTATAATATACAAGTGTCCAAATACTTAATGCACGCTAGGGTAAATATGTAATTCATATTTTTACAATAATTTGCAAGTGTCAAAATACTTATGCATATTAGTGTATATGAGACCAAATGTGTACTAAACTTGTAACCAATATTACGTATTAGGGTTGCACTAAAAGTGTATTCCACACTTTTACAATACTGTGCAAGTGTCCAAATACTTATACACGTCAATGTAAATATGTAATTCATAGTTTTACAATAATTAGCAAGTATCAAAATACTTATGCATATTAGTGTATATGAGACCAAACGTAAACCAAACTTGTAACCAATATTACGTATTAGGGTTGCACTAAAAGTGTATTCCACACTTTTACAATACTGTGCAAGTGTCCAAATACTTATACACGTCAATGTAAATATGTAATTCATAGTTTTACAATAATTTGCAAGTGTCAAAATACTTATGCATATTAGTGTATATGAGACGAAATGTGTACTAAACTTGTAACCAATATTACGTATTAGGGTTGCACTAACAGTGTAATCTACATTTCTACTATAATATACAAGTGTCCAAATACTTAATGCACGCTAGGGTAAATATGTAATTCATATTTTTACAATAATTTGCAAGTGTCAAAATACTTATGCATATTAGTGTATATGAGACCAAATGTGTACTAAACTTGTAACCAATATTACGTATTAGGGTTGCACTAAAAGTGTATTCCACACTTTTACAATACTGTGCAAGTGTCCAAATACTTATACACGTCAATGTAAATATGTAATTCATAGTTTTACAATAATTAGCAAGTATCAAAATACTTATGCATATTAGTGTATATGAGACCAAACGTAAACCAAACTTGTAACCAATATTACGTATTAGGGTTGCACTAAAAGTGTATTCCACACTTTTACAATACTGTGCAAGTGTCCAAATACTTATACACGTCAATGTAAATATGTAATTCATAGTTTTACAATAATTAGCAAGTATCAAAATACTTATGCATATTAGTGTATATGAGACCAAACGTAAACCAAACTTGTAACCAATATTACGTATTAGGGTTGCACTAAAAGTGTATTCCACACTTTTACAATACTGTGCAAGTGTCCAAATACTTATACACGTCAATGTAAATATGTAATTCATAGTTTTACAATAATTAGCAAGTATCAAAATACTTATGCATATTAGTGTATATGAGACCAAACGTAAACCAAACTTGTAACCAATATTACGTATTAGGGTTGCAATAAAAGTGTATTCCACACTTTTACAATACTGTGCAAGTGTCCAAATACTTATACACGTCAATGTAAATATGTAATTCATAGTTTTACAATAATTAGCAAGTATCAAAATACTTATGCATATTAGTGTATATGAGACCAAACGTAAACCAAACTTGTAACCAATATTACGTATTAGGGTTGCACTAAAAGTGTATTCCACACTTTTACAATACTGTGCAAGTGTCCAAATACTTATACACGTCAATGTAAATATGTAATTCATATTTTTACAATAATTAGCAAGTATCAAAATACTTATGCATATTAGTGTATATGAGACGAAATGTGTACTAAACTTGTAACCAATATTACGTATTAGGGTTGCACTAACAGTGTAATCTACATTTCTACTATAATATACAAGTGTCCAAATACTTAATGCACGCTAGGGTAAATATGTAATTCATAGTTTTACAATAATTAGCAAGTATCAAAATACTTATGCATATTAGTGTATATGAGACGAAATGTGTACTAAACTTGTAACCAACATTACGTATTAGGGTTGCACTAACAATGTAATCCACATTTTTATAATAATATACAAGTGTCGAAATACTTAATGCACGCCAGCGGAAATGTAGCATGAGAAAAAAAGATGGTTAACTATGGGTGTTCTAAAATATTCACCTCTGGTTCTCGCGTTGATTGGTCGCGTCTAATTCCACCCTCCAGCTCCGCATTCACCCTTGCTGTTTTTGCACGATCTCGAGATTGGACTTTGAATTTTTATGGAACTTCTGCCCACTCTCTCCGTGCATTTTTATCCACGGATTAAATCACGCTCTACGTTCACGTGTGTGGCTGGAAAAATTAACCGTGCCGAGGTTGGGAAATTTCGTCGCCGTTAAATTAGACACGACGAAAGTTTCGATTGTTTTCTTACGATTCGAAGCTTCTCTCAGGACTCCGTTAAGAATTTTATTTTACGTGGCCGCGTTATGGGTTAACAGAGACATATATATATTGAGAGAGTGGCGTATAAAATTATTATTCCTTAACTTTTAGATCGGTTAAAGCATCGGCTTACGAGTTCTTCGCTTTCTGTAGAATTTCGCAGGTTTATTAACAGATAAAACGAACTCGGTAACCGCCGGTCATTCCCGCAGCGTTTGCGAAACGACGATTCTATTAAATTTTCACGAGTTGCCGCGGCTTCTGTAACGAAGCGGCACTTTTACACCTCTATCCAATTCCCGGTTTAAAAAGTTCGCCATTAACGGTAGCCCAATTCCTGATCCCGGACAAAAAAAGTCTCTTCCGTGCCGCGCAACGCGGTCAACACAGGCGGCCATTCATTGCCGATCGCCAGAATTAAACGAGGCGATCGAGAAAGACAATTTCGCATGATCGAATACTCATCCCGGCTGGCTGTTCGTAGCCGTGGATGGACCGGCTGCGAAACGACAAAGCGACGCGCAAAATCGTCCGTGTGCGCGATAGAAACCGAATTATCGATGCCTTTGACGGAGTCCATTAGCGCGCACGCGGATCTGCTACCAGTGACGTGTCACACACCTTCTCTCACTCTTCCGCAATCGTTTCTCGCGTTCTCGGAGACGTAAGATGTCGAATCGCTATACTAAGTCATCCCATAATACGTTGACGCATTGCGGACGGATCACGAGAAATCTCGTGTTTTTTTATTCTAGAACTCGTGGCCAATCACGAGAATTCTCGTGTTTTCTATTCTAGAACTCGTGGCCAATCATGAGAATTCTCGAATTTTCATTGCCGCCATTTAGAGTGGAGCAATGTAACGAAAAACGCATTCGATAATGTCACGAATTAAAAGTGATTAGCCTCTTGTTCTTAGTAATAAAACTAACTCGATTTTTATATCACGTTGATATTTTGTAGCGTTCAATAATCATGGAGAACGATAAAGAACACGATAACATTTTGAATATATTTTCTTACAATTTATCACATATTCCAAGCGAAAGCGAGGATATTGATCATTGTGACGTTGATTTCTGAAAGTGAAAGAAGTGAGGGGTTGACAGTGATAGAGATAAAAGCTCTTACAGTGGTTTTACAGTACTGTTTTATCATTACACAGTGTTTTACAAAGTATCGTACTTCAAAAATATATCAGCTTGCAAGAATATTAAGTTTAAATAAATATACAGTATCTATGTGTTGTTACGTAAATCGAAGTCCAAACTTAGCATGCCAATGATTCTTTATACATTACTTTGCCATTGAATAATATAATTCAAGTGGCAGTTATAGGAACAGTGACAGTACGTGGATCATTTACCCTATGTATCTAATTTTTCTTGGTAATATAAATTCATTCAAGAATTGTTATTTTCTTTCTTGCTCATTGCTGCTGATAGTATTCTACATATTGTTAAAGTAATTCCTAGATACCTACTAAAATTTGTTTACTTACGATACTTTATACATTACTTTGCTATTAAATAAAACGAATTCAAGTGGCGGTTATAGGAACAGTGACAGTACGTGGATCATTTACCCTATGTATCTAATTTTTCTTGGTAATATAAATTCATTCAAGAATTGTTATTTTCTTTCTTGCTCATTGCTGCTGATAGTATTCTACATATTGTTAAAGTAATTCCTGGATACCTACTAAAATTTGTTTACTTGCGATACTTTATACATTACTTTGCTATTAAATAAAACGAATTCAAATGGCGGTTACAGGAACAGTGACAGTACGTGGATCATTTACCCTATGTATCTAATTTTTCTTGGTAATATAAATTCATTCAAGAATTGTTATTTTCTTTCTTGCTCATTGCTGCTGATAGTATTCTACATATTGTTAAAGTAATTCCTAGATACCTACTAAAATTTGTTTACTTACGATACTTTATACATTACTTTGCTATTAAATAAAAGGAATTCAAGTGGCGGTTATAGGAACAATGGCAGTACGTGGATCATTTACCCTATGTACCTAGTTTTTCTTGATAATATAAATTCATTCAAGAATTCTTATTTCCTTTCTAGCTTGCAAGAATATGTAATAAATAACTTCAAAATGCAATTGGTATTTAATTTTGAAACGTGCCTTTGAAATTTATGTAAAACCTTTCTTGTATTCGTTCGCCAAAAACATAGCTGGCCACTGGGTAAAGCTAGCAATAAAACTACTGGTCCGCAATGTGTTAATACTAGGGTAGATGTACCGTGAGTTCGTACTGTACTGTGTAGCGTACTGTGAGTTCTTATAACCGACACTCGAATTCGTTTATTTAATAGCAAACTAATGTACGAAGAATCGCGAGTACAGAAATTTTCATACTGGTTTACGTAACAACGCATAGACATCGTATATTCGTTTACACTTAACTCATTCGCTGCCAGGCAAATTTTGAGCGCTTTGCCCTTGGCGCCGAGACATTATTTTAAAGAAAACTTGGAATTTCGCGCAATCTACTAACATTTACATTACAGATATAGTAAAGTAGTGTCACGTCCGTAACGAATACCCGGGACCATCTCCCATTCTCGAGGTAAAACAATGAGCCCTACAATAGACGAAAATAACCAGACGCGGCAGCCCGGCGTTCCCGGGCAGTGCATCGAGGGCCACCCAGGCCCAGTGCCCCAAACCGACGGGACTAGTACACGCCACTCGAAGTGGCATAAATTATACCAGTAGAAATCTTGGCCTTCGAGGATTTCTCCCTCGAAGTACCGCGTCTGGTTTACATCGTTTGGGTTCGCCCACGATACACCGTGGGACTTACGGGAAACGATCTGGGGAGAGTCCGCCTTTTTCCCATGTTGACGACCTCGAGGATAGGGGTAGGAACCACCAAAAAACGATATATTAGTTCGGGTATCCTCGGCGCGGAAAAGTCAGTACGAGGCGAACCCTGTAACCGGCGACACGAGAAACAGTAAAGCTTTAAGAAAACTACACCTTTGCCTCTTCAATCTACCGACCCTAACGAACTCCCTATCCCCGAGTAAATCCCTTAAATGGGATAGACTCAAAAATAAGGGACAACAATCGGCCAGTCCGAATACGCAACAGTAGTATAGCGTAGTATTAGTATAGTTTTATCGCAGTGACCAATTGCGACCAATCTAAACTCGTAACGCAAATAACGTGATATCTCGCAGTCGGCAGTCTTGGTACAGACGCTTCCTACGAGATATCTCGTAGCTGGCAGTGAATGGGTTAACCCTTTCCACTCGTACGTCGCCGTACAGTCGACGTTACACGTTTCACCGTTGCGCTCGTACGTCGCCATACAATCGCCATCTTACATTTTATTATTATACATATATTTACATTATTATTTCATTCTAGGAAACCTTTGTTCCGATTGAACAGTTTCCATACGAAATAGCGATATACCCGCACTCTCGTATCGAAATTTTGGACAACCGATCGCGAGCTCGTGCAGCGGTTCTCGCGGCAGTCCTTCAGATCAGCTTGAACCGCTCACGGTGACTCGAGTATAATTCGTTCGTGTTCACATTGTAAATATAGACCACAGTGTAGTAAACTGTATTCTTTTCGCACCAAACCACCAACCGACTCCCTCGATTGTCAGCCCTTTCGTGAAAGGGCTCCAGTTTTGGATTTTAATTATTTCCAAACCGCAACACCTTGTTACAATGTTTTCTTTTACTTTCTGCTTAAATATGTGTGTGTGTGTGTATATGTATAAAATAAAATAAAATAAATGAATAAAAGATAAAAGACTTCTCCTCTTTCGTCAAATATAAATACGAGTGCAAAGGGTTAATATAGCAACGCACACGTTTCTATAATTTTATAGAATTTCGCAAAACGTAGCTTTACTCTAGCAATCGCAATGGAAACGTAGGTAACAAGGTGCACGCGACCGATATCGCCGTTTCATTAATCAAATTCCATCAACAGCCGTGGCGATATACGAATCAATCAACAGAGAACGCGGAAAGCAAAGGGTTACGAGTGCTCGCCGAGTGCTGTGCCCCTCGCTCCGGTTAGAGAGAAACGTTTGTAACCGTTGGCGCGCATTAAAATTGATCAGAGTCAGATGTGGAGAGAGGGCCTTGGAGTGGGTCCTCGCCGAAGCGGATCGAAGGGGAGGAGGGGGTTTGGAAATCAATTTTAATCATTGTAATGCTCCGCTCTCTGTTCTCTGTGCGTCTACCGCCCCCCCCCCCCTCCGCGCCTCTATTCGGACCGAGTCGTCAACATTATTGCGAACGAGTCGAAGAGTAATTAAACAGGGTCGCGTGGTTCGTTGCGGCCGACGAAAAGTGGCCGGGCATCAAGGTCCACCGTTAACTTTCCAACCGGAGCGTGGCATTATGTAATTAACGGGGCCGGCCATTATACGAAAATTCATCAACAAATTGGCCGTGATCGGGGCTATCATTGAGCACCGGGCCGCTGCTCAAGCACTAAGAGCAAATTGCGGTTACTCTCGCTAATTGAAGTCCCGCTCGTATCGTGCCCGCTTCCTATAAATAGGCCCCAGCCTTCGGCCGGCGCGGTTTCGCGCGCTAAGCGCGCACACGCTCCTCGCCTCGTCGTATTATCCACGATATCGGCACGCGTGAATACGCGTATGCGCTCGAGGAATCGGAGTAAAGTGACGTTAAACTGTAAGGACGAAGCGTCAAGGTAAATACGACGATCGCGTGGTTTTGGGAATATTAGGAAAGAAGGAAGAGGAAAGAGAAGAAAGATAGGGTAAACGTATGTACGTACCACGTACTGCCACTTTGATTCGCGCGTAACTTCGTTTAACTATTTTAGAACGTCGTTAACCTGAACATCGTTCCAGATTTGAGCGCACGATTACTCAACCGCTCTGTTATTTATGAACACTTTTTTTATATAAATTCTATATAATTCTGTTATTTATGAACACTTCTTTTATATACATTCAATATAGTAATGTGGCAGCTCTCCTGCACCTACCACTAGAGGGACATACGAAAATAGGACTTTCTCGAAAGTACTCGCTCCAACTACCTCGTCCATATATATACCGCCTTTAACCTTCCTTCCAATATCCCAACGTCTAAGGCAGGGCCTGCTAGGTAGCCGCACTGACGAGTCCACTAGCAGGCCCAGGACGAAACGCAACACCCTTTCTTTTTCCTATCCTATCCTCTCTCCACAGCTCCACAGTAAATTCATTACTACGTAATTGAAAATGTACAACAAAGTCCGCGGTCCTTCGTACTGTCACTTGAAAGCTTTTCATTTAAATAGAAACCCGTTTTAAATATATATCAACTGTTGAGATTATACCTGACTCGGGCAATCTGATATAGGTACTGCGTGATGGAAATAATATAAGTAGTGATTTCACTCACGTTATGGATTATATGCGTACATTTACTGTAATATTACAAGCATGGTTAGCGCAGCATGACGTAGAAGAATTCCATTTTTTGACGCGTACATTCATTAATCTATGCGTATGCCTAATTGTAAGCTAGGTGTACGCACGCATTATAATGTGGCGGCTCTCCTGCACCTACCACTAGAGGGACATACGAAATAGGACTTTCCTCGAAAGTACTCGCTCCAACTACCTCGTCCATATATATACCGCCTTTAACCTTCCTTCCAATATCCCAACGTCTAAGGCAGGGCCTGCTAGGTAGCCGCACTGATGAGTCCACTAGCAGGCCCAGGACGAAACGCAACATCCTTCCTTTCTCGTATCCTATTCCCTCTCCACAGCTCCACAATAATATTCGCGCGTACCATCATTTAAAAGCGCGACATTTGCACGCATTGACGACAGCCGAACCGCTTTCAACATTAACACGTCGGTTTGTAACAGATATAAGTATATTTAGTAAACGTAAGTTCGCGGGACATTGTCGGGATGAATGGATGATGAATGGACACATTCTCGATCACGTGTAAGGAGTTATGGTCACTCTGGTAATCGTATCTTTCAACATTTCGCGATTTCTTCGGTCTACGAAATTTTCTGCGAGAAATTTCTAATTCTAAATACCATTTCTAGGAGTAGAACGGTATAATTACGACACTATAATTACGCGATGGCACAGATATAATAGTAGTACGATATTTGAAAGGTAAAACGCGCGATAAGTTGCTTATTTACAAAACTTATTTGAATCAAGGCAGTAGTCGAACTCGAACATAAAGTATTTCTCCTGGATAGTTTTCTGAGATTACGAATTGAACAGATCTATACGCGTGTGACATTCGAGTGATGATTAATAAAAATTACCAAGAAAGTTGAACTAAACATAAATGGTTACAAAAATTTCGTCAAAGAAAACGTAATAATGTAAACCCAAAAGAATTGTACTACTTGAAGTTATACAATTCCTCCAATATAAATTATGCTGTAACTTTACAAAATTTATATTAACATCCTATAGACGACAGAATATACTTTAGTTGTACTTCCGAAGAGCCCCAGTGGTGAACTGGCATCAGGTAGATACTAAATATAGAAAAGTTTAGCTTCTGACTTTTGTTAATTTTCCAGATATCTGCGAATAATTTTCGTCTCTTCTACTAGGAATTATATTTCTACACGTATGCGGTCAAACATCGCTCTATTTATTTGAACCAAACATACGTGCAACGTTCCGAAAGATTTACTTAACGTTTAACCTTTCGCTTTAAAGAAAACGCGGCACGTTTAATACGCGCCAAGGTAACATTTGCCTGATCTCGTTAACGAAGCCACGAACTCGCGTAAAAATTCGCAGTCGAGCGATCGTCTAATTGTTTCGAGCAGCGGTATAAATTATCGAGCTGGCCTCCTCGCGTTCGCAGCAACTTTTTAGCCTTTAATTGAAGTTTCTGAAAAAAGCCCGCGATCCGTTATCGCGTAAAAAAAAGAAGAAACAAATGCTTGCTCATTTTTTCCACGCTTCGAGTTCGCGGAGCGGATAAACCAGCCGGGCACAATTAATTATGATTCGAAAAGTAGCTGGGAATAATACAAAGTAAACAAAAAGGGGAGATACAACGTCGGTTTGGCGATGCAAGCGATAGCGAATGGAGCCGGCCGAACAACGAGTTATCGCGAACGAAGGAAGAACGGTGGCTGGGGATAAAGCAAGCGAGCCAAAGTGGCGGCGATGAAAACAGCCGGAAACGTGAAACAGCTTTAAGAGGAGCATTACGCGCCGGCGAGTTTCCTTCTGGGCGCAGAAAATTGCGCGCGTTAACGGCGTGGAGTTCGTTACTCGAAATGGGATGCGCGCAGGAAGAGGTGGGCGATCGCGATCAAAGATACCATTGCGAAACGTCTTCGGTGTAAACACGTTCGAAATGAAATTGCCAATTAATCCGTAAACATGCCAGCCAATTAATCCACGCCGACGCCGGGCCCTTTTCGTTTACGAATAACCGAGCGGAAAACGAAGCGACCGATTAACCTGTTACACCGCACGAAACCGTCCCGTTTATATTCCGCTTCTCGAATTCCTCCGGCTACTCGAATCAACGCGTTGCGCGCGCGGCTGTACTTTGAAAACTTCGCGCGAGTCGTAAGAGTCGATTGGAACGCTGACTTTCGATTAATGAAACGAGTAGAAAGATTTGCGCAGCTCGATAGACAATCGGATCAAATTGTTCTCTATGTGACGGTAATACTGATCGATTTTTAATATTGAAAATATTTTTAGGGAAGAGACGACGGCGGATATATTGGGGGAAAATTCGAGAGTGACGGTGGAGTGACGTCACAATGCGTTAAGGCGTGAATGAGAAGACGCGTTACTTGCAGTGCTCATTCGTGCATTACAATATTTTCAATATTTTAAATATACCATACAAAATATTGTAAGGTAGATCGGATGACTTCCGAGTGGTTAAATAAAAACTCAATAGGGCGTTTTAAAACTCGATTTACTCTACTGACTGTTCGCTATGACAGCTCGTACAAGAGTGCGTCTCCTTCGACAATTCGTTAGTTCTGAGAACGCCTTCGCCAGTATGGGTTGTTTACAACCGACGATACGAATAGCCCGAAGAAAACTACCCTTGAGAGGGGAAAGCGCGTTGACAAAACGCATATGGCCCACCTCGACCGCTTACCGATTTCGACATTTCTAACAATATTCATTCATTTAGTTCCATTAAATACTCCAATAATATTAATAAATTTGATAGTATTAATTCAATTAATTAGAAATTTAATTCGTCCTCGAACTTTAGCTATTCGATTAACAGCAAATTTAATCGCAGGTTAATTGCTAGCTCTTGCTTCTAGCGAAGATTGTAAACTTTTTTGTCACTCTTTCGCCATTTTTTGGGCGTGCGTAAGAAAAATATAAAAAACGGGATATCTCGTGATCCATACGCAACTTATTAACGTTAGAATTATACCGTCGACGAAGCATAGGATAGACTATCCATTCTTATACAGAACCATCCGTTTTTACTACATTAAACATTAATGATGGAATATTGGGGTTGTGAGTTGAGTAAGAATACTCGATTTTAATTCTAACGGAGTGATTTTATTTTATTTCAAAGGCTTTAATATGGCTAGAGGAACAACGTCTCTACTCAGCTGCGAAAGAGCAAGGAATGAATATTTCGAACGCTCTTGAAAATACGTGTGGAAAACTGGCGCCGATATTTAGGAAAGACGGCCACGGGCCTTCCATATGTTTATTGCACCAGACCCTTAGGTCTGCTACGGCTAAAGGACCATCGGCTTCAGTCACTGAGCTAGGCCTGTTGTTTAATAAGCAGTGCTTCTAAACGTAAACATACATTTTTGCATCTGCTAAGTAATATTATTCCAACAATTAATAATTTAGACTAGAAGAATACGTGAATGTGGCGTATATAAGAAAAATATGAGAAACGAGATATCTCGTGATCCATACGCAGCGTATTAACGTTAGAATTATACCGTCGACGAAGCATAAGATAGACTATCCATTCTTACACAGAACCATGCGTTTTTACTACATTAAGCATTAATAATTTAGATTAGAAGAATACGCGAATGTGGCGTATATAAGAAAAATATGAAAAACGAGATATCTCGTGATCCATACGCAACGTATTAACGTTAGAATTATACCGTCGACGAAGCATAGGGTAGACAGAATCATCCGTTTTTACTGCATTAAGCATTAATAATTTAGACTAGAAGAATACGTGAACGGCTGCGCCCGTTAAATGAATAAATAAACCTGTTCAATCCCCAGCCTTTCTTCTCCTCGCCTCTCTTCGTTTCGAGCGATTCGCGTCGATAATTCGGATCGTTCGCCTCAAACGGAATAAGCGCGGCGCGATACACACGGGGATGTAATTTGGAGGACGCGTGCAAGGTTTCGCGGACCACCCAGGGAATCGAGATGAAACGAATATTGCATGGCGAACGGGGAACACAAGTGGCCGCGTAAAGTTCAGCGTACCGCGACGCGACGGTTTCTGTATTCCAAAGCGGAGCGCAACTTGTCCTGGCCGATTTTGGCGGGCTTTGGGCCGCCGCGAGTCGTTCAAAGAAATTCAAATCGAGTTAAAATTAGCAAGGCAAAGGCGCGTCTAGCGAAAAGGGGACGGCTCCCTTCTGATCTTCGATATTCGTTCGACCGTATAGCTCCGATCTGTCTTTCACGCGAAACACCATCGATGTTTCCGCGAATCGCCAGGTGATCGGATCAATGAGGTGCTTTGCCTGCTTTTATGCTAATTGCAAACAACGACCAGGCTTCTTAACCTTTTTGCTTCGGACCTTTCGCCAGCGATTTTGTTCGCCAAAAGTCACGAAGATCGAATCGTCGAAGGTTTTCGATTGTTGTTCATTTGCTTTCGATGACGCAGAGTTTTGAGTTTTGAAGAAATAGGGTAAATCGTGTCTTGCCATTGTTCCTATAACTGCCACATTAATTCTTTTATTTAATAGCAAAGTAACGTATAGAGAATCGTAAGCAAACATATTTTCATACTTAATTTGGACTTTGGTTTACGTAACAACGCATAGATATTGTATATTTATTTACACTTAATATTTGTAAATAAACATTGGGAGGTAAATGTGCCGTTGAACATTGAAACGTGACCAATAAAATTATAAAGTATGGAACGTGTCATAATTTAGTAAGGCGCGACGTTTACTATATATCTTATATCTTTTACACAAACTGAATTACTAATATATGTAAAACGTGTTTCTATTTAAATGAAAAGTTTTCAAGTGACAGTAATAGAGACATTGAATTTTGTTGTACATTTTCAATTACTTAATAATGAATTTATTATACATTGAACGTATTAAAGAATGTTCATAAATAAATTAGCGGTTGAAGAATATTATGCTGCGAACTGGAACGATTTCTAGATTAAATACGTTCTAAAATAATAAAAACGTGTTTCTATTTAAACGAAAGTTTTCAAGTGACAGTGCGAAAGACATTGGACTTCGTTGTACATTTTCAATTACTTAATAATGACTTTATTATACATTGAACGTATAAAAGAATGTTCATAAATTAAAGAGCGGTTGAACAATATTATACTCGAAACTGGAACGATTTCTAGATTAAATACGTTTTAAAATAGTAAAAATGTGTCTCTATTTAAATGAAAAGTTTTCAAGTGACAGTGCGAAAGACATTGGACTTCGTTGCACATTTTCAATTACTTAATAATGACTTTATTATACATTGAACGTATTAAAGAATGTTCATAATTAAATTAGCGGTTGAACAATGTTATGCTACAAACTGGAACGATTTCTAGATTAAATACGTTTTAAAATAGTAAAAACGTGTTTCTATTTAAACGAAAAGTTTTCAAGTGACAGTGCGAAAGACATTGGACTTCGTTGCAAATTTTCAATTACTTAATAATGAATTTATTATACATTGAACGTATAAAAGAATGTTCATAAATTAAAGAGCGGTTGAACAATGTTATGCTGCGAACTGGAACGATCTTTACGTCAACGACGTTCTAAAATAGTTGAATAAAGTTACTTAAAGCGCGAACCTTAAAATGGCAGTACGTGGTACATCTACCGTATCGGTTACCAAACCCAACATCTTCATGGATTTCGATCGTTCGTAGCTGTCGTAGAAAATATCGGTACCTTGAACCGGTCTGGAGTATCGAAATCGATATCGAAACAGTTTCAAACCTTCCAGTCGCGGCCCCTGTCCTCCAGAAACAATTTATTCGATGGAAGGAACGAGATCACGTGGCTGGCCGCTCGGTTGAAGGCGAAGAAGCGAGTCACGAGGCAAATCATTGTCACTTAGGGGGTCCACGCGGAGTGCCAACGGAGGATGTTGTTATGTTTCTAGTGATTTCATCATTAGGACGCCATTCAAACACTCAATTCATTAGCTCGTGTCGCGACTCGCTTTGACTGGACGCATCGCGACTAAGAAGCGAAAGGAGAGCAAGCTAAAAGAGTAACATTCGCGAGAATCAGCCGGCAGAGAAACATTATTTTCTCCGACACGTCTTTGCGTTAACGGAATCGACCAACCTTGTCCTGTTATTTATTTTATTACGTATACTAGTTAATAGCCGATCGATGATTTCGCGTCGCGTACGAATAATTCGAATATCGTAAGCAATATTTATCTACTAGCTGCTTGCAAAGAAATAAATTCGCGTAAACGATCTAATAATTACTAATTCCTAGCTTTTAGATTCGGATACAAAATTCTTACCAATCGTAATTCCTTTCTCTCCAAAAGTAAATCAAATTCTAATCACATAGGGTTAAAGTTACAGCAAATTACTAGACTCTAGTTTTACACTTTTACGTTCTATTTTAGTAAAATTACGATGCACTATAATTGAAGTAGTTTTCAATTCCAATTAGCACACAACTTAATGAAAAATAATTTACAAGTACCCTCGGTTTGCATCCAAAATAAGGAACGCATAAACCGTCTAAAAACTCGTCTTTTGGGGTCTAAACGAATCCTGTCGGCTGCGTCTCGTTGCCTGGATGAATAATTAATTGCACTTGTAGGAGGACCGAACGGCGAAAGGGTTAATTTCGATGGTCGATCGGTCAGTTCCCGCGGTTGATTCAACAGCACGTGACCGTCTCCACTCGAGCCGAGGTCAAGCAATCTCGTTGAACTGCGCGTATCGTTGTCACTGGCTCGTTGTCTCGCGGATCTTCCGATCGTAGGTTCGTTCGGAAGGCAGATGCTCGGACGTCGAACGAAAACGAGCGTTCCCACGGTACGGTGGAGACGGGTTTAACGAGACATGTGCATCGAGAGGCAGATGCATCGATTTCACGAATTAATTGGGAGATGTAGATAGGATGTTGTACATGAAAACTTATGATTACAACCGCGAAGCGATTCTTACACCTTGTAGCATGCATTACGCATGAGGAAACCCGATTTAACCCTTTCGTTCCGCTATCGTTGCACGAGATAATTCGCCTACCGATAATAATTCATGCCCCTGCGAATTTACCGCGCAACGCACGCTGCTTTGCATATCATCGTTCCTTTATTAAATTTAATTCGTTTACACGCGAAAACTTCTCGGACGTATCGTTTGTTAATGTCACTGCGAATGTGATCGCTCACTCGTGTGCGCAACGCGTGATCTTCGTCGTACCGCGATACGATGGGCAAATTCAAAGTATTAGGGTAGACGTAGCAAGTACTGCCACTTTAAGGTTCGCGCGTAACTTTGTTTCACTATTTTAGAACGTATTTGACACTTTAGGTTTACGGATGTTACGTGCATACGTTGACAGGCTTCCGGAAAAATACGTATACTGCATATACATGTGTAAATATTCGAACGTAGAAGCGTGAGGACGAAGAGAATCACGTAGAATACATATTCGTACCATTGTATTAATTAAAATTAACATAAAGTATTGAAAAATAATATTTATGGTCCCTATAAGTTTAGGTATGGAATCTGAAATCCGTCAACGTGACGAGTTCCGTAAACTTAGTGTTAAATACGAGGGAGAAGAATATAAAGCAAAAAATTGTATCCAAACTATAAGATAATAGGTTAATGGAGCGAATGCACCAGTGGACGAATGAGTGAGAATTCGTTTGTAAAACCAAGTTCCAACTAACCCAAACCTAGTGTTAACTATTCTCGAACGTATTTAACTTAGAAATCGTTCCAGTTTGGAGCACAATATCGTTCAACCGCTCTTCTATTTACGTGAATACAATGAATTAATTACCACTTAATAGAAAGTATACAACAAAATCCAACGTCTTTCGTACTGTCGCTTGAAAAGTTGTCATTCAAATGGAGACACGTTTTTCCATATATTAGCACGCTAGCATTAGATTATGGAAGGTTTCAGGGATTAGAAATAACAAGATATTTCTTTATTTTAAATGTATGCTTTGTTCAGCACAAGGAAGGCTCGCTCTGCTGTGTTACCAGCACGGATTCTTTACTGCAACTAAACTTCGAACGCAACGCAACGAAAATTGCCTGCGACACCACTTGGGACCGAAGGTCCTTTTGTCGCGTATCGTAAACGTTCAGGTCTGAAACTAACCAGATGTTATAAGTGAAACGCATTTCTACGAACGTACGAAAAGCAACGCATACCTCTGAGTAGAGCTTTAGATTTCATTTTTGTTACTTCTCGCTAACTATAGTATATAAATCTAACAGCTAGTTCGTGTAACAGATCCATATAAGATCTGTACGGTTAACGTGTTTCCAGCGGCAAGCGATCGGACGAAGAGTCCGTCCGACGAGCACCGCGTCATTCTACTTCGAAGCAGCGTCGCGTCGCAGAGTTGCGTGCGCGCGGCTAGCGTCACGAAACATCCGTATTATTTAACGAGGGCAAAAGCGGGGCAAGAATTAGGGCAGAGACCCCCCGCGGTCGTCGAGTTTTAATACACCGAGAGAAAGATCAATTGTTTCCCCTGGCGCGTTTCGAGGACCGTGTCCGTCGCTGGCAACCCTTCCCCTTCCGCCTACGCACACCACGGTATGGCTGTATCAGTCGCCGCCACGTGGTACCATTTTCACGGATGGTTCCCCTGAATTTGCATTTATCGCGTGTCGCCAGAGTCACGCACCGTTAATGCGTACACACTTGTCGCTGTGTTTCCCCCTCACTCCTCTCTCTCTCTCTCTCTGTCCCTTCGCGCCGAAACGTTAAACCCTCTCTCTGTCTCTTCCTGTTTCGTCGAGGGCCCTCACTCCTTCCTCGCAATAAAAGCACGGCATATTTATTAGAGGAACGACAGCGTGGAATGGGGCGTTCGCATAAATCTAGCGACACGCGGCGAAAGAAGAAAAGCGAAAGGTTACGATGACGAGGAAACGAGGATAGGCGAGTTCAAGAGTGGAAACGAGCCGAAGTTACAGGCGCCACGCGAAAGGCTTTTGTTGACTTTGTTGCAGCCTTTTCGTATTTGTTTCTCGGTCAGGTTTTCGGAAATAAAGGAAATGTTATATACATAGGTATATAGGGTGGATATATACCTATGTTATATACATAGGTATATAGAGTGGATATATACCTATGTTATATACATAGGTATATAGGGTGGATATATAGCGATTACTGTCAGTGTTCATATAACTGTCACTTTCATTTTATAGCGAAGTAACGTGAGTAAAGAAATTTTCATACTAAACTTGGACTTTGGTTTACGTAACAACGTATAGGTATCGTATACTCGTGTACGCTTGATATTTATAAATAAATATTAAGAGGTAAACGTGATGGTGAACATTGAAACGTAGCCAATTTAATTATAAAATACGGAACGCGTGATAATTCAGTAAACGCGCGACGTTTACTATATATCTTATTATCTGTTACGCAAACTGACGCGTTAATATACGTAAAATGTGTTTCTATTTAAATGAAAAGCTTTCAAGTGACAGTACGAAGGACATTGGGCTTTGTTGTATATTTTCAATTACGTAATAATGAATTTATTATATATCGAACATATAAAAAAATGTTCATAAATTAAAAAGCGATTGAACAATATTATGCTGCAAGCTGGAACGATTTTTACATTAACGACGTTCTAAAATAGTAAAAACGTATTTCTATTTAAATGAAAAGCTTTTTCAACCGACAATACGAAGGACATTACACTTTGTTGTATATTTTGAATTACGTAATAATGAATTTATTATATATCGAACATATAAAAAAATGTTAATAAATTAAAGAGCGGTTGAACAATATTATTCTGTTAACTGTAACGATCTTCACGTTAACGACGTTCTAAAATAGTTAAACAAAACTACTTAAATCGCGAACCTTAAAGTGTCAATACGTGGTACATTTTTACCCTACATTTATGATCTCTGTCAAATTGATACTTTCGCTATTGGTTAGAAACGATCCAGGGATTATCGTGACAATGCACAGGACGCAATCGGAGAAGAAAGAAGATGGTAAAAAGAGACGCGGCGAGATTCCGTTGGCGCGCGTAGGTACACGCGACAAATGTCATGCGCGCCGATTACGACGCCGCGAAATGTCAACGCGGCACGTAGCCGAGTATGCCGATCGATGGGCGCGATCGAGAGAATATCCGGTCGGATTCCGGGGATTTCGCGCTGCGAGGAAGCGATTCTTGCCCCGGAGGAGCGGCCTGATTCAGTAGTATGCGCCCGTCTGACCAAAGTCGCCGTCCATCCGCAGCCGCGCGTCTCATCGATGGATCGCGCGATCGGAATTCGAGCTTTCCCCATGGACGACATTTACATTTCCTCGTTAACACCCTCCCCATTATTTTTACACGTTTCCTTGCGCGGGTTACTTCATTTTCTCGTCAAGAAATTTGCATTTTTGGACACTTGTTTCGCTGCAAAAAGAAAAAGAGAAAGGCGATGGAATTTGCGTAAGTTTAACGATGGAAGATTTCGCGGTGAGCTTCGTCGTAGGCAAAATTATGTTGGGAGATATTTAACCTTTCGCGGACGATGCTTTACGATTCTTTATACGTTACTTTTCTATTAGATAACAGAATTAATGTGGCAGTTATAGGAATAGTGACAGGACGTGGGTCGTTTACCCTATGTAGGAATTATATACAGTTACTCGCAAAATTGAGCGTACACCTATGTTGCCGATGAAAAATAACTAAAAAGTAAATATACACACGCATGTTCAAAAGTAGAAACTCGATATATTTCGCATATTCTGACGGACAATATGTAAAAAAAATTCTTGAGATAAAATTATACGTACTTAATGAGAAACGTAAAAGTATAACTTTTTTGCTGACACAAAATTGTTATTGTATATATGATACATGTAGATTACTATTTTGTTAACCGCCTTTAATATTCATGGCATAGAATTAATTAATTTTCCATAAAGAAGGTGAAATATTGTCCTATTCTTCTTTTAATTTCATTTTGAAATCTTCCCTATCTATAAAAGTATAATTTATCATTTTGGATTTCAATTTTTCCAAGATATATTCAATCAGGTTAATAGTTTGAGTACGTTGAAAATTAACCATTTTTTAACCATCTTTTCCATCGAGTTTCAAGGTGTACGCTCAATTTTGTGGGTAAGCGTACATATACGCTTACCAATGAAGGTTAAGAAACAAAGTAGTCGCTTACGAATCTTCGTGTATCCTTTTGCTTCTAAGATTCGTGATTTGGAAATTAGAGTAACATTAAAATATAGCATTACATACATACGTCGACAAACAATGAGTTCTTCTACATTTAATTCAAATCCATGTGTCTCGATAAAGCTTCGCAAATACGTAACATGTTTCTTTTCTAATTAATCGAACTCTAATCTAACTTTTGTCGATAAGTGTGAATACTGTAAATAGGCTGAGCATCGGCGCAACGCCGCACGTTTGAGGATAGGAAAATCGTTGCAACATTCGGTGTTGCGACACAAACTTAAACTTCTGATCGGTAGTTCACCGCTCAGGTGTGTTCGCGAATCCTGACCTAACTTAAACGATCGAGAGGAGTTTGAAGTGAAAGAAACTCAGTACGAGGAAAGACAAATGTGCTTTTATTTGGAGTTCTGCTTGTGCTCTGGTATATGTTCTCTTGTGTGGTTCTAGAGCGACTGACTTAGGGGCTCGTTGCCCTCTCCTGAGGAAAGCCGCTTGGTTTTTCTACATTCGCTGATTGGCCACACTGTTTGAAATTGGGGAACCAATCAGCGCACTTAGTAAATTCGCCCACACCCTTCCTGTACGCCCTTAGCGTGTTTCCTTTAAGGAGGATGGGGAAATATCTCTAAGTTTTGGCATCGCTGCGTAATGTTCCCGCGAGTGGGATTTTCCCGCAGGATACCGTTACTTAGGTAGGTCCCAAAATGTGATGTCCGCTGCACTTCGCTTTATGATACGTTGTTTCGTTATCGAAGGCGACAGGCACAGCTAAACTTTTACTTAATCGTTTAACTGCTGCCGCCAGGATGAAGCTAAAACATGTGAGAATAATAAAACAGAAATCTTTACTCAAAAATAACGTTCCTAGCAACCGTATCGCAAACCATAGAACTGAAGGGTCACGTTTGGGTCGGTGAGTCGGGTCCGCGTGCAGGCCCATGAGCTATAAACTCTCTACCGCTCACCATTCGGTCAAGCTTTAACCCTTTGCGGACGAGAAGTAATAACACCTATGGGAGTACTTTAGCTTCGAATTCTACGTTTTCGAATTTTCAGGCTTTCGAGTTCCAAATCATATAATTCCTAACTATTTCAAATGTTTATTATTGCGTCAAGTATTCGTTACGTTCAGTTTTCAGCTTTAAAAGTCGACATAGGTTCGGAAAGACGAAAAATGATCAGGCGACTATTTGTCGATGCTCGTCCGCAAACGGTTAATCGTATTCGTGATCGGCAAACGAGCGGATGTTATTCCCGCTGATTTACAATTGTAACTTACAATCCGGGACACTGGGAACGAATACCGTGGAAAGTTTCGGGAATCTCGTTACCAGTCGTCTGCGCGTAGCCGACGTTTCATTTAACCCCCTCCGGCCGGCAAACTAACCCCGAATCGAGTTTCCCTCTCGAGCTCTCGCTTCTTGATTAGCATTTTTCGACCCCCTGCCTTTCCCCTGCTTCAATCTCACGAAAATCTCGGAAGCTGTACCGTTCGTTGCGGCTAACAGGTTCGTGAGCAGCATTTCTTCGTTTCGAACCGCCAGCAAAACGTTCCCTCAGCTCGCCGATACTTTTTCCATCGATCTACCGACAGAAACGATTATCTTATTTGAGCAAATCGAATTCTCAAAATCTGCGCCTCTTCGAATCGAAGGAGCTTCGTCTTGGGATTCTAATCGCTAAGTTGTGCACGAGGCAGCGAGAAATTATTCGGTCTTATTGTTACGATCTCTGGCGATCGGATTTGCTTCGGTTCGTAGCTTGAAAATTCTGTAATATTCTTCGTATTGTTCAAGGGTTATATTAAATAACTGACTCGTGTGGAATAAAGTGGGTAAATAATTATGTTTAATACGGTGGAAGAAGTTTCGGTGATGTTTACAAGACGGGCGTACGGTTAGAACTGCCTACAAAACGTGGCGACAGTTCGTACATTTATACCTGGGGTGTTCGCAGGCATCCCCAACCCTAATTACCCGACGTTCCATGGTCAAACTCTACAAGAACTCGCTTCTACCAATATTCTAAGATGTGGAGTTTTCTAAGCATTACAACGAAATGTTTGATTTCAACGGAAACAATAGGTTGATTATAGTTAGGTGCTATCTGGGCGTTTCGGGTATGTCTGAACACGTTGCGGTTAATACTACTGTTGCTTCGGTACTCGGAGCTAACGGATTCGCGATAATATACGTAGGTACGTTGAGTTCTAAACGTGGCCACTGTATTTAGAAACCATTAGAAAGCGACAATATTTTCCCCCAAAATGTTTAAAGTTGCATTCCAAACGTTACATTCAACCCTGACGCTAAAATATTTATATTTCCCCCCGAAACTTTTACCAAACTAAACTAAATTAAATAGTTGCCTTCCAAGTATTCATTGTATTCAAACCTGTCTTCCAAATATTTATATTTTCCCCCGAAACGTTTACTAAACTAAAAAGTAGCCCTCCAAATATTCATTATACAATTAATGCCTCTGCAAACTTCAAACTGGAACGATTTTTCGAACGAGTTTTCTACGTATTACCACGAAATGTTTGACTTCAACACGTATCAATCGGAAGCTATTATGACGGGGAGCGAATTGAAGCTTAATACTTTTACTTGTTGAAATGAAGTAACACGATTACTTTCGTGTAAGTAGATATCTTTAACATTAGGTTTACGGACGTTACGTGTATACGTTGACAGACTTCCGGAAAAAATACATATACCACATATAAATATTCGAACGTAGAAGCGTTAGGATGAAGAGAATCACGTAGAATACATATTCGTACAATTGTATTAATTAAAGTTAACATAAAGTACTGAAAAATACTATTTATGGTCTCTACGATTTTAGGTATGAAATGTGAAATACGTCAACGTGACGAGTTAATATCCTGCAGTATTCTGCGATTCTTTAGCCGTCTAAATTTCTCGCAAACGCGCCTCGACAATTTTAGCGTTCCTAATTGGCTCCGCGTTCTCGCGAAAGCTTTCCGCCAAAGATAGCGCACAATCGCGTCTCATTTGGCGAGCGTTCGAAGGAACGCAGCGCAGCATCGCGATCCGAAAAGCTGCCTCTCAGCCGCAATCGTTAAGTGGCCTGTTTACCGTTGCATCAGGTTAATCATCTTTGAAGAGACGCGCGTCAGGCTGGCCCGGGTCCAACAAGCGGAACAAGAGGCGCACCTTGCGACACGGTAAACAAGTTTACCCTCTCTCGTGCATCGCGAAACGTGTACAGAGTGCAGAGTAACCCCGAGAAGAGACTACAGCCGTTGTCGTTCGAGACGAAGGGCAGGAGAACCGGCCATTGGTCCAAAAACGAGGGAAAGTAGCGACGTTTTAATAAAATAATAATAATACACCCTAGAACATAGCTTTTATTACGACGATGTTCGAACAATTTACCAAAGTTGCATACGTAGGAGATGGTCCAATGAACTTTACTTTAAGTATTGCGAAAAGCGAGTTATTTTATGTACAGTTATTCTATGTACAATTCTCCGCTCACTTGAAGGCACGCGACACGGCACAGGGACAAGAGGATTCGAACCGCCCATTGCCACCCTTAACCCACCCTGAGCTTCCTATTCTAAGCCTTCGCCACGCAGTGTAACATAGTAGTAAGAACGGAATTAAATCGCGTCCTTATCTATAGCGATATAACTGTGGCGGCAACGTCAAGGCCACTTTTTACATTTTTCCTATTCTTTCCGAAACTTTCACTTTCACTTCCTGTCTTCAGTTTTCCTCACGGTTTCGCGCGAGCCTGGACAATGTCCACCAACATTTGGCGGCCAGGCCCGCGCGATCCTTAACCGACTAACTCCCAAATTTTACCCGCGCTTCTTCACTTTCTCTTTTATTACCTCCTTCCGTCATCCATAGGTTTTCCCGCGTTTTTCTAGCTTTTCTTTCCTTGTTCAATTCTAACGCTGTCCTTCTTTTCACCTACCATTTTTAAGGACTTGCAAGTCCAGCCGCGAGAGAGTCTTGTTTCGACTTCCACGCTTCATAGTTCAGTCAGTGCGTTTCGCCGTTGCCCCCACGTCGCGTCAAGTAAAAAATAAAAACTTATAAAAAGTAAGAACGCTTCAACCATTACTACAACCGCGCACCCCTTCATAACTATTGTATAGTAGTAATACACTTTACATTACGCCAATGGGGCTCTGTTCGCCGCGTGTGTCTTATTATCTCTCTGTATCTCACTGCCTTCCTTGTCAGTCAATCCTCATGTGTGCGTAACTGTCGCACCGAATAGCGAACCGAATATAGTTCGATGCGTACGTGGAATAGGTGTATTCCTTCCACTTTTCTCGCACATCTGCCGCGTGCCTTCGAGCGAGCGGAGGACTGTACGCGTGTAAATACTTTCGAAGCTAAGGGCGGACTGACCCGACCGATGGGAACACGTACATTTCTCACCGGAACCAATGGGTACTGTCTGTCTACGAAGAGAAGGCAGACGAGTGTTTATATCCTCACTGGAGACACGCTCTACTGTCTTCCCTATCATCACACGCCGCATTCGTTATTAACCGTTTGCGAACGATGAATAATAACACTTAAGCGAGTATTTTGATTTTGAATTCCAAGCCTTTAAATTTCCAAGCTTTTGAATTCTAAACCATTACATTCCTAAAATTCTGAAACGTTTATTAACGATGTTAATTTAAATTTTCTGCTTTAATATCGACGCGTGTCCACGAAACCTAAAAAATGATTAGGCAAAGAGTTAACCCTTCGCGGACGGAACAAAATAATATTTAACGAATTTTCGTTCAATTATTAACCTTTTGAAGACGATATTAAACAAATGCTTGTCCAATTATTAACAGCAGCGTATATTAATCGTCTTAAGTTGAATTTCTCGTTTTAAACATTGATATATCTCCAAGACGTCAAATAACTTGGGTGACTATTTCCAACATTCGTCCGCGAAGAGTTAAACCACTGTCGATCTTTAACGTGTTCGGTTAATAGCGAACACGGTACGCGCGTTTAGGAAGGCTAGTAGATTGTACTTAGAACGGGAAGGTAAATACTTGCGCGTCTACTTGTCGCGGGTGAATAGTACTTGGGTCTGGTCTCTGTCACTCGCCAAGAAACGCAGACAAATCCATAAACAGTTCCAAAAAGGCTACACGTATGATTACCGAATTTTAATAAAGGCACACTATGCAGCTATCAATAATCGCCGTAGCTTAATTCTTAATAATAAGGTCTTCGAGGCTTCCGCGGTGAGATTCTGAATAAGACTCGACTTCCGGGATGAAGCCGCGTTGGATGACGATTTGTTGCCGACGTTTCGTAAACGTTGCAGTTTACTTCGTCAGGGCGAGAGACAACCTGATACCAGAGAGCTGAGAGACAACCTTTCGTAAACGTATCACGAGTTTTTATGTACATCGAGATTGGGCGTTGGCTCTTCGTTTTAGGTACGGATAGTATGAATATATACGGATATAAGAAATAATAATATCCTTATTGTAAGGATAGGGGCCGGGATTGCTTAGACAATTTCGGAAGAAATAAGTGCTTTATTTCGCGCTTCGCCGTCACCACACTTCTCCGTACGAAAAGGGAATCCTCTCTCGCTCCGTTTCCCCGTCCTTAAAACAGGGTGTCCGTTCCCTCTCTTCCTCGGAAAAACCCCGCGCGGTCCCAAGCTTGGGACTGGCTTGCGTCACCCTTGCGAGGGGGTGGAAGTGGCCAGGTCTCGCACGGCGCCGGCGACAGCCCTCGCTCTGTCCTGCGGGCTACGAATGTTGGGACTCTTCTCCTTGATTTATGGCAGGGTTGCCGAAGGCGGCCCTGGCCAACGTCATCGCTACTCTTCGACAACCCATTATCCCAGCATTCGTGCCTCTATCTCTTACAGTACCGAGAGTGGGACGTGCAAATGCGATCCGGTTGGTTTGATCGCATCTGTTATTAGGGCGATAACTGGCGTCGTCGAGCAATCGCCAACGAGACGCGATCGAGTATTTCCCGCGTTCGATCCACCGCGCCTGTTCCGCGCGAAAGAAATTCGATTCAATGGAAATTGAAGCAGGTAGAGCGTTGAAATTCCCGGTGTGTAATGTCGGAGTGCATCGCAAGGGGGGAGAGAGGAGCGGCGCGGAGTATAATGGAGAGTGACATGAATGGAATAAACTGAGCGACGAAGTGGGGAGGGAGCATGATGACCCAATGGATAAGAAACTAGGTGGAATAATAACATTGTTAGCTGGCTTGCGCTTAGGAAATACCCGTGCCAAGGAAAAAACAGCGAAAGGGAATCTTCTTCTTTTTCGAATTCGCGAATGTCTCGAGAAGATTTCGAGGGAGATTATTGTAACCCTTTATAACCGTTCTATTTTGTACAGGGGGAGTTTCGACGTTTCGAGTCATTAATGGTTCGCGTAGAATGGTATACCGAGATTACGCGGCAGATCGTTGCGATGAAATATTGAACTTGAATTGGTGAAAATATCGCCGAATCCCTCGAAGGGATTTCAAGGGAGAATATTTTAACCCTTTCCGCCCGCTGTGATTTCGCGCAGGGGGAGTTTTAACGTTTCGAGTCATTACGGTTCGCGTAGAACGGTATACCGAGATTACGTGGCGGATCTTTGCGATGAAATATTGAACTGGAATTGGTGGGAATGTAGAAGCGTTGTAATTAGTGGACCGCTGATTTTGATGCGTTTATGGGAAGTCTTGATACGATAACTGTTAAAACTTTTATTGAAATACACAGAAGATATATTATTGAGATACACAGAAGATATATTGTGTCCGTTCTTGAATGCTACTACGGCACGACTGACGCGATTTTAGGCAATCACGCACAACGCAACACCTTAAGACAAAAGAAAAACGGAAGGCTGCGATCGATATTCACGCCGATGCCCCACTCCGTAAAAATAGTGGAGTTTTGTACAGTTACCTTCAACAATAACAGATACGGAAAACGTGTTATATGCTAAAATAGGGTTATCCAAATGTACCTTCAGGATGTTGAATTAGAATATTTGTCAAACGCCATGTTTGTTAGTAAAATAGAGGTGAAAAAGAATAAAAATTGAAAACGAAAAGGAACGAAGATAATAGAAATAAAAAACAGATTAGAAAAGGGTAAAGTAGAAAGGGAAAGAAAAAAAGTGAAGGTACGTGTTCCTATAGTCTATTTTGGATAACCCTTTATATACCAACCATCTAAAATAGGGTGCAAAGTGGAATATTTAATAGGCGAAACAAAATTCTATTCGGGTTCTGGTTTTCCTTAGCTGCGTTTAGACAAATTTCAGAAACTTAATTACGATTGACACTAACCATAACTCATCCTGTTAAACGATCAGTTTTAAAATATTGGACTTGTGGCGCTGTAGAGAGGGGATAGGATAGGAAAAGGAAGGGTGTTGCGTTTCGTCCTGGGCCTGCTAGTGGACTCATCAGTGCGGCTACCTAGCAGGCCCTGCCTTAGACTTGGGATATTAGAAGGAAGGTTAAAGGCGGTATATATATGGACGAGGTAGTTGGAGCGAGTACTTTCGAGAAAGCCTATTTCGTATGTCCCTCTAGTGGTGGGTGCAGGAGAGCCGCCACAGACTTAAAATTGTACAATCATTGTTACTTCTTTCGTTCGTTTAACTTTATGACGATCCTTATATTGTCCGGTTAACCAGTTTGCTTTTTTTTCACTCAAAAGTATTTATTGAACAGGTGTGTGTAAAATACTGGTACAGTTAGTATTAAATGTATTTACGAGAAACTTAATTGCGATGAAAAGTGTGCAAGATGCACGCAATATACAGAATTGTATAAAATATTTAAAGCAAGGCACTTATTGTTATATTTGAACGACGAAACTAATTTTCATTTACCTTCCATTCCATTGTTTATACTTGCAACCATGATCAACTGTGATCCACATTTATATTATATTATATTTAATTAACATTGATATTATACAAGTGTTATTATATAGTATATGTTATTATATATATAGTGTTATTATATATGGTATTATATAACATTTATATAAGTACTTTTTACGCTACTAAAATACGCGACTGAAAAAAAGAAAGCATAAAAATCAACGCAATATTCACTGTATTAATATTAACCATACCATGCCTGGTTAAGATGGCGCATTCATTATTATTTCCTTCGCTCGTTTAACTTTACGACAATTCCTGTATTGTCCAATTAATCTGTTTCCCACATTTTGCATCCTTTTTTTACTCGGAAAGATTTATCGAACAGGTATATGTAAAATGCTAGTGCATTTACTATTATTTAATAGTCTTTAATTAATATTATTTAATTTATTTCATAAATACATTTGTATTTATGAGAAACTTAAATAGGATGAAAAGTGGAAGATGCACGCAGCAACATACAGAATTCTATAAATTGTCTAAAAGAAGGCACTCGTTATTATATTTAAAGGACGAAACTAGTTTTTATTCAGGTTCCATTGCATTGGTTATATTTTCAACATATTCAGTGATCAACTATATATATGTAGGGGATAGTAACTGCGAGGATATTTGCAACAGTGAAGATAATAACTATTTATTGAGCACAGTTTGTCTAATACTAAGTATCGCCCGATGTATTGCACCACTCCTTCTCGCTTGACCTCTCTCGCCCAAAACTCTCTCGCAAACTCTACCCTCACGCGTCGCATTCATCCTTTAAGACCCTTGCACACGCATTCACACACTCTCACACTTCGGGGACGACCGCCCGCGCATTCACTCAAATCTGGAAAACACACGCAGGCACGCAGGCCCTTCCCGCAGGGTCCCAGACATCTCACTCCGCACATCGTTCATTGCCGCCAGGCATACTTCATGCATTCACCCATACACTCGCCATCCCACATATATATATATATATATATATATATATATATATATATATATATATATTTACGCTATTGAAATACGCGAATAAACAGTGAAATCGTCAGGATCAACAACGCAATATATTCAACGCGTTAAAAGCAACAATTCGTTACTGTCGCCTGCGTGCAACATTCGCCAAACTATTATTACTTATTTCTGTCCATCGTCGCCTAATTTTCTCCAGCAAGCTAATAGAGTGCCTCGTCGCGAACGTATTAAAGTATAACGATTATTATATATAAGCGTAACGATTATTGCCCGCCCAATTTCCTGCGCGCGTCATTAGCCTATTGTGACTTCGCTGTCTTCTTCAATTGCTCTCTTCGTCTCGGGCCAATCAATCAATCTTCTCGCTCGTCTTCCTCCCCCCAGCTCTAAATTTCCCTCTCGAACGAGGATCGCGAGACGCGTGCAATCGTTCGCGAGCGAACGAACGAATCGCGAATCTTGCGATTGTTAACCCGTTGCCCTACGATTACGTGTCACGCTCGTGCTGCGAATTATCGCACACGTTCGACGTAAACGAAGAGTATTGAGGATAAAATTGAACTCGAACTATTATTGTAACCGCCATCAACTTTTTCACCAACAATGTCAATAGCTTTAAATCTCAACTTTATCTAGTTCTTCCTCATTAACTGTATATCAAATATTTCTTTTTTTGTTTTTCTTTCTTTCCTTTTTATGTTCTACTTTGTCTGTGTCAACGCTATTGTATTTATTTTTTTTTCTCTTGTACTCATTCGGCATTTGCCCCCTAATAATAATAAATAAATATTAAATAAGTAATTTAGGCTTTATGTTATAAAATTGGATGTTATTAACACTACAACTACTAACGACTAAAGTATACTTACTCGTACCAAAGAAATAAAAATGGTAGACACTTGCAAAGCACGCGCGATCGAAGTGCAATGAATCTTCACTGTATATTTCGTACCGAAAATCGCGGAATATTTAAAGAAAAAAAACATACACCGTTGCAAAGTTGTATAAATTTTATTCTAAATTTGTAACCGGTCATTTCGACTGTCTTGGTAGTTCCAGCGTTAAACAAATATTGTCTATCATTTCCAAACGATTTGTGCAAACGTGACGTGACGTGAATTCGGTAAATAATTAATGTAGATTCTACATACGTAAAACAATAATAAGATAATCGTAGGACAAAGGGTTAACGCGCGTTTACGTTCGCGGACCGCGGGAACATTGACGATCTTAACCGTTTGCGGACGAGAAGTAGTAACACTTGTGAGAGTACTTTAGCTTTTAATTCCACGACTTTGAGTTTTCACCCTTTTGAGTTCCAAACCATTTCATTTCCAACGATTTCAAATGTTTATTATTACGTTAAGTATTCGTTGCGTTAAGTTTTGCGCTTTAATGATTTGATAAAAAATGATTAGGCGACTATTTGTCGACGCTCGTCCGCAAAGGGTTAATATAGTGGTTTGGCGATATTTACGGTCGAAGTGGCGGTGTTCTTCTGGCCGGAAATTGATCGCGAGCACCGTTTCGCGTAAACGCGGAACTTCCGTAATTGAACGGCTGTCCCCCGTTGCATTGGCCGCGAAAATTCTTTGGAGCCTTCGCGACGGAAGTTTCTCGCGGGCCAGAATTGATAGGAGCATGGAATTGCTTTCAGTTTGATTGCGCGAATCGTGGAACTTCTAATTAGCGACAGGGAATCGTAATTCGCTGCTTGATCGAGTTTGCGGCCGGAAAAATCGCCCTGAATATTTATCTTCTCTATTCAACGCTTGCCGGAATATTAATAGCTAGAATTACCCGTGATGAAAGTGTTTTTTCTTTTGAAAGGGATAATAAGACTTATTTTTCGTAGCAAGGGGAAATTAAGGAAACGAATATTTGAATAGATATGTAATTAAATGTAAATGAATGTTTTGTTGGCACTTGTTACGGAAAGGAGTGAAAAATGTTAAAACGTACTATTACTATTATTACTGCTACCACTATTATTATTATTATTATTATTTACTGTTCGTCACGATAGAAAATCTTTGATCCATAAAAGTGCAAAACAAATTCATACAAAGAGAACGGATTAAAATAAAAGAAAATAAAATAAAAGTAAAACTAAGGAAAAGTAAGACTGAAACGATAAAATACGAGACGGTAGGACGAATAAAGTGAGGCGAGAAATAAAATATGTAAAAGATACGAATAATGCACTCGTGAGGAAAAAGAAAGGGTTAAAAAATTCAGATGGAAGAGTTGTCAACCTTTGAGCTGCTGTAGCTTTGCAAAGAAGCATCGTGCGACGATCAACTTAGGCTCGTTTCAAAGCTTGAAGCTTCTACTTTCGCACAGGTGAGCAGAAATTTTTGAAGAAACACGTGCACATGAGGTACGAGTCCGATTATGCAACATCGTCTTGGTGTGAGTCATACAAAAATATTGGCGGCTCTCTTTTCATTCAAAGTGCGACAACTCGACAACAAAAAATCCTACATCGATTTCTATCGACTCATTTTAAAGGGAAGACTTCCATCTACAAACGCAATACGAAATAAAGCTCGAAGAAAAATTATTCAGCTTCGCGGAGTCATTCGAATCTCGCGTACGTTTGCCAATCGACGAACGATTATCCGAAGCTGCATCGGAAACCTCCGACCAAAGTTCGCCGCGCAAATTATCCGAAGAAGCGACTCGACCGTGAGCTAACTTTTCGAGTGAACACTCGTCGGCTGGCAAGGATCACCTTGAAACGCTGAGAACCCGCACGTAGTAGCGTCTGGCCGATAATAATAATTGAAACACGCAACGACGATGCAGTCTGGTTGCCGCGGAACTGGATTAATTATCCGAGGGAGAATCGGAAGTAAGAGGGACGCCCCGGTGGTTAAGCGAACCGCGTCAAGAAAAAAGGAACGAGAATAAGGAGAGAGAGAAAAAAAGAGGAAGATGGTCGGCGCGGTGGATGTTGAGGAGAAGCAGGAGAGCGCGCAGGTATTAATTTAGCGGAGCGTAAGCGTACGCGAAGCCGGCAATAGCGAATGCGTATACACGGGCTTCCGGTTTCCGGCGGGCAAGCCGAACGAGGCAACCTGAAGAAGGCGTCGATGTATCGCGAGACGGGAAAAGGAGGGGAAGGGAGGGGAGGAGAGAGGGCAAAGACGTTTCGCGTGGCGAACGGAAGTTGAACCGCTTCGACAAGTTCGGGACCGTCCGTTAAACGCGATTCCTACGCGATTCCTACTCGGTACTTCCGGTTTCCGGCTCGTTAGTCAGTCCAACACCGTGCACCGAGCTGCTGCTCGTCATACTCGACATCTTTCCACTGCTTGCTCCGTCAGCTTCATCCGCGTTCAACTGTACAGCGGGCCCAAGTGAGATACGGACGGGCAAAACTAGTCGATTCTCTACAAAGCAGCAAACCGATTTTAATCGTTCCAGGGACGAATCTTCGATTACAGGATGATATTATTTTATTCGATGTTTCACATGTGTTTACTTAACCCCTTGCCTCTCTGCAATCACGAGTCAGACTCGTTCTATAAATTCTGGTATAGATTCAACAAATATTGATGTTATCGGGGATGACATTTAATTCGAACTCTAATTTTAGCACTGTCTTGTAAGATTAGAGGTTATTAAATAGAAATTCCGTGTAACGTTCTAATGATTTGAGCAAGGTCCTCGATTAACTGATACGTAGGTAATAAAATAATCGTACGGCAAGGGGTTAATATAGGGTAAATGACCAACGTACTGTTACTGTTCTTATAACTGCCACTTGAATTCGGTTTATTTAGCAGCAAAGTAACGTATAAAGAATCGTAAGTGAACAAATTTTCTAAACTTGAACTTCGGTTTACGTAACAACGCATAGATATCGTATATTCGTGTACACTTAATATTTGTAAATAAATATTAGAAGGTAAATTTGCCGTTGAACGTTAAAACGTGATCAATATAGTTATAAAGTATTGCACGTGTTATAATTCAGTATGGCGATACGTTTACTGTATATCTTACATCTGTTGCACAAACTGGCGTGTTAATATATATATGTAAAACGTGTTTCTATTTAAATGAAAAGTTTTCAAGTGACAGTAATAGGAACATTGGACTTTATCGTACATTTTCAATTACGTATTAATGAATTTATTATATTGAACGTATAAAAAATAAATGTTGATAAATAAACTGGAGGTTGAACGATACTAAGCTCCAAACTGGAACGATTTTTACGTTAACGACGTTCTGAAACAGTTGAATAAAGTTACCTTGAATGAGATAAACTTAAAGTGGCAATACGCGGTACATCTACCCTTTGATCGATTAAGCAGAGATTAGACGGACATACGGAAGCTCTTGTTACGGATGAAATTGATTTATTTCTGTAGGATTCTTTGCGGACATCGTTCCACGTCTAATGGGGCGGACAAATTGAACGAACGTAGCAAATGGGACGCGCTAAATATTCCAAACAGAAGACGCGCATACAAATCTCATCGAGTTCCGACGCGACTGCTTTTCATGGGGAAAACACAATGAAAGCATAACAAATTGCACCATTCTCCTCCCCTCCCCTCATGCGAGTTCCTAAGCACGTTTCCTGCTTCCCTCTATTTATCACGCTGAATTATTTTCCCCGCTATGATTTGCAACGATAATCTTTTGAACCGATAAACGGTAAATTTTGCCCGAAAAAAATGAAACGCGTAATCCACGCGCGCTCGCGCGCGCGTATTTTTTCTTTTTATTGCTGTCGAGTCGGCAATAAAAGAGAGTGGAAATGTATTAGGCTCTGCGCGTGTTTACCTTCTCTTTTTTTTCCCCACCCCGTACTTTTTCGCGTTATCCTTAGGAGCTCGTATAACGTTCGTAGCAACGTGTACACACGGAGAGTAGTCTAACAAAAAAAAAGAAGAAGAAAAAATACGCACGACGAAAACTAAGCCGTGCGTATTACCGTGGGCCGCGTCGGCGATTCGTTGCCTCTCTCGACATAAATACAGCGCGAAGTATCGCGAGCGTGGCTTACTCGAAAATGAAAACAAAAACTGGGAGGAAGGAACGGCCAGTTAGTTTCATTTCGCCCGGGCTAGGAAACATTTTCACGCACCAACGCCGTGATTATGGCGAATTTTTTACGCGGTACAATCTCGCCTCTAATTAATTTTTATTCCTTCCTGCGATCCAGGGAGATAAATTACGAAGCAGGGTAATTTAAAATCGCGGCGAAGATCGAAGCGACTATAGTAGAACTTTAATAAATCGATTCGCACTAGAACTTTGATTAATTTAGTTAATACAATCGATATAGTTAATTTGGCTAGCTTACTTAATTTAATTTACTTTATTCTTTATCTGCAGATGTGAGCAAAATTATTGGCAATCTTTAACACCTTGGTTTACGAATTATTCAAAGGCTATTCATTGCAATGCTACCTGTTCACTATGTTACACTGTGTAAAATGCGAAACGTTGAAACATTATAAAGAATTTGTATTTGGGAATGGTCAATCTTGCAAACTGAAGCTACAATTTGAATTAAAATTAAAGTCCATTGATACGTATAATATGTTTTATTGTAAGTGGACTATAATTTACACCGCGAGTGTAGCTCGTTGTTATAAGGCAAGGGGTTAGTTAAATCGCTGTAATTTCGGAAACAAGTATCGTACGATAATCAGCTTGGGCTCAGTTTAACGATATGCAGTCTAATAATTAGATTACACAGGATTTTTGTGCATATTTTTGTGGAGTTGTGAAGAGGGAGAAGAATGGGAAAAAGGAAGGGTGTTGGCGTTTTTTCCTGGGCCTGTTTTAGTGGACTCATCAGTAAGGCTACCTAGCAGAGGCCCTGCTGCCTTAGACACTGGGATCTTGAAAAAAGGTTTTTTTTTCTGTTGGTTAACTTTGGGTGATGATTTCGTGGTACCTAGGGATTTTTCCCTTGTAACTCACTGTCTTGTTGGTTATATGCTAATGATAGTATTTTATATACTATTTTTATAATAGTATTATGATAGTTAATCACTTTATATTTATTCACGGGAAAAACTTTCAAAAACCCGTTTTCTGGATCTTGAAAGAAAGGTTAAAGACGGTATATATATGGACGAAGTAGTTGGAGCGAGTGCTTTCGAGAAAGTCCTATTTCGTATGTCCGTCTAGTGGTGGATGCAGGAGAGCCGCCATATTTTTAAAACAAGAACTGTGGAGTGGAAGCTAAATAAAAATTAGTTTCATCCCTTAAACAGGAGGATTGATTAACGATTGAAAGCATGCACCGTAACTTTCTTAAACTAACTTCGATTAACACTGACACATCCGCGTCTGTTTCTTGCCAAAACTACGTTATACCTTTACATTTATTAAATTTCACTCGCGTGAGCAAAATGAAGGGATGAGAAAACGTTGATGGAAAGATAGGCAATATTCGAAATGCTGTAACTTCGCAAAGAATTATCGTGAAATCATCAACTTGAGCTCGTCTTGAAGCTCAAACTTTCTACTTTCGAACAATGTGAACATTGCCATAATTCGCTACAAAATTTGGCACCGGCTTACCACGCTACTTAATGTAATTCTGTCTGCGAATAAAAATGACGGTTTCGATGCCGTATCATCGAGACGTCGAAGATGGGGGATCGAATTAATTTGTACGACGAGAGGGACCCGCGTTGCACGGAAAGCGGGTGAAAAATTTGTCTGCGGGAACAGCTTCGCTGGACGTTGAATCAGTCAACGGCTCGCAAGCGATTCAGCCAGCCCCCGGCTTAATGCTTGCCTGGTTGTGGCTGGTGCAAGAATACGCGTTGCTTATCGTCCGCGACTTCCATCGAACTACTGCATCATGCAAATTGAGCAATTCCGTCCGTGCTTTATATGCCGATTATTCGCGGTAAACTTCCGTCGGCGGCTCCGTAACGGCCGCCGGATAGCCTACGCTTCGGTGGGACGAGGTTGGGGAGGGAGGGAATCGTTTCCGTTCGAAAACACTGAAACCGCGCGCTGTCGGCGACTCTTTCATCGATACAGTCCACGGCAAATGAAACCATTCGATCGTTACGGGGGTCGTTTGTACGCGGCGACTTTTCAATTCTCTTCCGACAACTTTGCGTTTATAAAGCGTGCCTTCGGAAAGACGCGATGTCCTACGGCAATCGATGACCATAATTGTGCGCGAATCAATTAACCCCATTTGCATCCGCGAACGGTATAATCCGCGTACCATGATTGATATTGATATCGCGGATGTTTGTGATACACCACTGTGTATCGATCATTTTAAAGATATAATCGTACTCGTTAATAACTGGTAGAATATCTGCTCCAAATTTGTTTACCGTTTAAGTTAAATTAGCTCCACTTTTCTTGGGTATTTAAAGATGAGTACCGGAGTATTTAATCAGAGTGAAACTTTATAAAAATTGATTTAATTCGGTTTAGATTGATTCAGCTTCAGTACGTCTCGTACACCGATTATTTATACGCGAAGAATAGCTCTTCTTTTAATTGCTTTCGTGCTGAATTTATTTTTAAACGAAACGGTAAACTACTCGTTGCTTCCTACGACTAATTTTGTATAAATATCTGTTGTGTATCAAAGGATTTCTTAACTTTAAATAAGTAGTCGAATCCAGTTGTTATTATTATCACTTTTGGACTTGCAATGTTGTCAACATTAACCGACTAACGTTACGCGGAGGATAAAAATATGTTCGTTGTTGAATTCATTTCGTTGCAAACAATCATAACTGGACTACGGATCTTTATGCACTTACGGCGAATTTAAACAGATTTCATGTGAAGCATAAAAATATACAAAATGTTTAAAATAAAGTACTAGATTACAAAATTAGAGGATCAAATGGATCTCCATTAAAGTGCACTATTTCAATCTTACTTAAACATTCGCAGTCTAATAAAACAACTATCAAAATATACAAAATATTTAAAATAAAGTACCAGATTACAACAATTAGAGGATCAAACGGATCTCCATTAAAGTGCACTATTTGAATCTTACTTAAACATTCGCAGTCTAATAAAACAATCGCAAAAATATACAAAATGTTTAAAATAAAGTACCAGATTACAACAATTAGAGAATCAAACGGATCTCCATTAAAGTGCACTCTTTCAATCTTACTTAAACATTCGCAGTCTAATAAAACAACTATCAAAATATACAAAATATATAAAATAAAGTACGAGATTACAACAATTAGAGGATCAAACGGATGTCCATTGTAGTACACTCTTTCAATCTTACATAAACATTCGCAGTCAAATAAAACAACCGTAAAACAACCGTAGAACAAAGAGTTGAGTTAAAAAAAGGTAACAATTTCGCATGCATCCAGCTAACAAAATCACTCTTTGCCAAGTGAAGCGTGCACGCGAAAATTTCTGCGCAAAAAAGACGCGGCCGCTGCGCAATTTCCCTGGAAAAAGCTTCGGAGTGACCGTAATGGTAGCCGGCGAATAGGTGAAAACGAAGAGGGCAGCGCGTCGCCGCTTCGCGCCGCGTAAACACGGCTGTCGACCTGGAACAGCCTTGGGCCGAAAGGAAGGAAGAGTCATTTGTTAGCGCTTAGGTAACAAACGAGCAACCACGATAGAGAGAAAGGGATGGTAATAGGCGGGATAAATCGGCGGAAGCGAGATGGGAAAAGGGGGGACTACGCGAGAACAAGTTGGCCGCGATATTGCCTTCTCCGGCAGCAGCGAGGACCCGAGATTTAGCTTAATCTTCTGTGCCGTGGCGTAACGAGCTCGCAACGTGTCTAATTGTTATTATTGTGCGCGGACAAATCTGTTGGCGGCGCGGTGGATCAAAGGCAGGCCAAGAATTCCGAGGCCCCCTGAAAATTGCCATTTAAGCCCCCCTCCCCCCTTTTCTTTTTTTTCAGCTTTCGTTTAATTTTCCTGCTGGAAGGACGCAAATATTGCGGGGGCTAATCGGTGTCGTTTGCGCGATTAATACCCGTAAATTTGTTTTCCGTGCGGGAGTGGGACGCGCGATTAACGCGGGAATTTTTCTTTCTTACTAGTTAGCCGGGGGAGAGATGCGAATTTTTATTGCCGAGGCTGCGCTACACGTTTACAATCGTTAGTGGGGTGTTTTTGTAATCTATTAATGCGGTGGTAGATGAGATAACAGATTAACAAGGGGTTAATAAATACAATATAATATATATGTATATATATGATGTTATTATTATACTATTATATTTATTCGTGTAAAGAAAGCAGAGGTTTTTAAACCCCTTGCAATTTGCAATAATTAATTTAAGAATCACGTTTAATCCAGCCATCGCAGTTGATTAAATTCATCCACTGTAACGCGATGTGACTTAAAAGTTACATTGCTTAGATATTTAAATTTCTCGAGTCTTATCTTATTTTTATTTCGCTGTATTACTTCACTTGCCAGCCACTTATTTAATATTGTAATTATTAATCCTTTCTTTTCACGTGAAAAACTTCGTTCAAACAGTCGTAACTTCGTCGCAGCGAAAGGATTAATACGAGTGAAGTGTTCCCGTTGTACGAATACTTTTGTCAGCCATCGTATCGTGTCTTCGAAACTTTTGCATTTGTTAGACAAAGAAAAGGAGAGGCGAGGATTGCCCGGCGGAGCCGTGAGCGAAACGTTACAGACGCAAAATATTACGGAACCGCAGAATAGGTCAGGCGAGAGGCCGATAACGCTTGCGAACGCGGCGATAAGTCTGGTCGGTTTTGCGAGAGGAAACTGAAGCCTGTCTTTCACTGGCTTTCCCTCGGGCTGAATAGAACGGAGCAAACGTGTAAAGTAAGAACTGTGCCGCGATAAGCCGCGAACACGATAGCGAACCGTACGTTTCTATTTACATTCTACGGTGAAAACGTTGCCCGCTGTCTCGGATCGTACATTTTTCCACGGCAATTACGTGCCAACGCGATATTGCGCGCGGTTTCTTTGGAAATTTTTCTCCCGCCGGACGAATAGCGCGAGTGCGGCGGAAAAAAAAAGGTGGGGAAGAAAAGGTCTCGGGGGATTGTGACGCTTCGCTTCGGAGAAAGTAGGGGAGCTATCCGATTTGACTAACTGGAAATCGTCCGTGACGAACGCGCGTGTATTTACATACATATATGTTCGCTTGTTCGTCGCTTATTTACGAGCCGCGGCGTTCTGATTCTCTTGTGTATCGAGGTTATCCACGAGGTCGCAGGAATTTCTGTTCATCGCTTAGGACTAATTCCTAAGCGGAATTAATCAGAGTTGTATATCTATGCGCCAGCTGTGTTCGTACTTTCTCCCCTCCATTTCGTTCGAAGATTTCTAGGAAGGCTACGAAATGTATTATATCAGATGTACCAATAAGTAATCCACCGTCTAACGAAAATTATGGTTCGAATTGAATTTCACCCCTTGTGCTGGGCGTTTCTGTTGAATCCGTGCCACAATTCGTGGCACGAGTGCGACTCGTTATTGCAACGCAAAGAGTTAAAGCACCCTTGTTGTCCACGAAACGTTCTCCATTGTATCCGACGTTTGGAGGAAAATCGTTCGCGATGCAGATCATCCGAAGAGCCGATAAGTCGGCCGATAATACGTTTTCTATTGGCGGCAGGAGGAATGGAATAGGGAAGAAAGGAACCACGAGGGCCGTTATTTCGACGAATTTCCATCCGGCCAGGCGTCGGACTGAACACAGAGGGACAGAGGTTTCTGTCTCGGACAGGACGGAACGTGACCGGTCACCGATCGACCGAGATATCGCTGTCTCGAATCGGGATTTCTTCGGGATCCCTCCCCGGCTCTTATCGCTGCCTATCTCCGTCCACCGGGCGGAGGACGAAGCTTTTGAAACGGCCGGCTGCATCGGAGGGTTCATCTCTCCATTCAGTGAAACACGCGATATACACACGAACGGCATCGTCCACCCTCCTCCCCCTTTAGCCCCCCATTGCATCGAGGAAATTGTGCGCGACCCAGGCCAGGACTTTCTGCGAGTCGCTACATACAAAGTGACTTTTAGGATTGCCCGCTTCCTATCGATGCGACGACCCTCGCCCCCGTACCCAGAGAACCTTCGGACACTCGACCGCGCTTTGAAGAATCGCATTAGAAGCGGGTCCTTTGAGATTTACGACTTCTCGGGCGAGAGAGAGAGGCTCGCGATAACGTTGCCGGAGGTCCAAAGCAACGCTGGGTGGCCGGTGTTTGTTTAATTAAATATCAAGCGGTTTTTAAGGGGGTAGTTACGGGAATGGCGAGAGATAGCCAGCAAATAGCGCAGTTTGCTTTGGGCTTCGTGTACGTACGTAGGGTAGATGTACCGCGTACTGCCACTTCAACCATTTCGCTACGAAGGACGTTTATATACGTCCTGAATACATGTGTAAGGTTTTTCGAGTAATATGAGTATTGTGGGCGTTTTCAAAATAGATGGATAAAACGTTTATTCGACTGCTCAAGGCGATGATCGTTACAAGATTGTTTTTCACAACGAAGGATATTCGTCGTGAAGACGCCTTCGACAGAATGGCCTTTTTGTTCATGCTAACCCGAGCCGGAGAAACTTCCCTTGAGAAGGGGAACGCGTTGACAAAACGCATATGGCCTACCTCGACCGTTTACCGATTTCGACTTTTCTAACCCGTGAATAATCATTCGCTAAAATACGCTGCCATTTTGTTTTTAGTCACGGTAGAATTTCTATTATTGTTACCACATAATACGCTTTAATTAACATTAGCAAGCTACTTTTATAATTAATAGAAACTGCCCTAATTTACGTATCCGAGACGCGTTTCAATTTTAAGGCGTCGTAGCGAAAGGGTTAAGGTTCGCGCGTAGCTTCATTTAACTATTTTAGAACGACGTTAACCTGAAAATCGTTCCGGTTTCAAGCATAATATTTCACGACGTCTCTTTAATTTATGAACATTTTTTTATATGTTCAAAATAATAAATTAATACTAATACATAACTAAAGTAATACGTAGTTTGCTATTTCTTCCTTTAACATTGCGTCGAATGCAAATCGTTAAATGTGGAACGCAATTTGTACTTAATAGTCCTCCATCTTACAAATTGAAGTCGTAGACAGAATTGAAACCGAGGTTCGTTAAAAAATAGCGTGCTCTTGTTGTAATTAGACAACAGTAACTCGTCGTTACATTATTATATGGCAAGGAATGAAGTTCTCTAATCGTTTACCCATTTCAATCTCCCACGAATGCATAAAAATCCTCAGTCTATCGTTAAGACTAATCCGGGTTGCAATTTCCGAACGCAATAATCCTGATCTCGCAAGGCTCCCATCCGAGTTTGATCCGAATCAGCTGGAACTGAATCTAAACATCGAAACGCTAGTTCTCGGTCACCTCGTTGCGCTTGGACTATCGGGGGAGGCAAAAGAATCCGTACGGATCTCGGCTACGAGACCCAGAAGAGCTCATCGGGGCTGTTGGAACGCGATGAGAAGCTCGTCTCGTGGGCAGGATTCGTGATCCTTATCGCGGTGGTAAGCGTAGCCGCAGCCTCGGCTGGGATCATCGTGGCATCGGTGTTCATCTGACCCTAAGCCCGAAAGATCCCCCCCGATTCCCCGTCGAAATAATGGCCCATTCGAGCACCGCTCGATGCACCGCGCTCGAACCCTCTTGTATCAACGTTCCACGATTCTGATCTGAATTGAATCGGCCCCGCTGTCCGTGCGCGGCCACCGGTGGCCGTCGTTCCAATGAAATCGTCTCTCCGGCTCTCGTTTTTCCCTCCGTTTCCCTCGATTTTTCGCCCAATCTGGCTGAAACACCGTGTGCAACTCGCAATCCGCGCGTTAATGGAAACTGTCCAGATCGTGGTGGTAATCCGGAGGGAAACGAGAGTATTCATAGTCGCAGTGCGACGATTCTTGCTCCATCATACGGATGCCCGGACAGATGGAATTATTTACCGCTGTCACTGGGTCAACGGTCGACGTTGATGATGGAATCGTGCAACGAATGGAACGATAAGGGACGCGATCGTTAAGTTGATTGGGGATCTTTGGCAAATTGGAGCTTCTTGTTTGCCGTGCTGTTATTATTAGACAGCAATCATTCATCCAGCGTTGCTTGCCATCTTAATATAATTAAAATAGAGAAGAATGGGGAGGGTACGCAAAATCAAAAGCAATAATTAGATACGAAAGATTAGGGGATTATTTAGTACAATTAATATGCAAATTAATCACAGGGGTTGTAGAAGGAAGTACGGAAAATATTATACTGAAATAGCGTTTTACTCGGATTCAAAGCTAAGCTAAACAGTCTTAAGATCGTAGAAGGAAATACGGACAATTTTGTATTAAAGTAGCGTTTCACTCGGATTCAAAGCTAAGCTAAACAGTCTCAGGATCGTAGAAGGAAATACAGAAAATTTTGAATTAAAGTAGCGTTCCATTCGAATTTAAGACTAAGTTAAACAGCCTTAGGATCGTAGAAGGAAATACAGACAATTTTGTATTAAAGTAGCGTTCCATTCGAATTTAAGACTAAGTTAAACAGCCTCAGGATCGTAGAAGGAAATACAGACAATTTTGTATTAAAGTAGCGTTTCACTCGAATTCAAAGCTAAGCTAAACAGTCTCAGGATCATAGAAGGAAATACAGAAAATGTTGTATTAAAGTAGAGTTTCATTTGAACCCAAAACTAAGCAGTGTACACGAATATACGATGTCTATGCGTTGTTACGTGAACTCTAGTCCAAATTTAGTACAAAAATTTCTTCACTTACGATTCTTTGTACAATTACTTCGCTACTGAATAAAACGAATTCAAGTGGCAGTTATAGAAGGAGTGACAGCACGTGGGTCATTTACTTTATTACAGAAAAACTTGAACTTTCCATAATGCATGCCGCTTAAACTTGCCTCTAACGCTAATAGGCAGGGTTCGTGCAACTTCAGCCCCTTTCCACGTTATTCCCGAGCATTCTCCTCGGCAAGATGACGTGGTGTTGCGCGGGGCCGAAAACAATGCTCGGAGGTCCCAGAGGATAGTCGGAGCGGGCAACCTCGGAGGCGTGAATGCACGATGGAAGATTGCGGTTGTCGGGGCCTTTCGTGAGCCCGCCACCGGACTGGACAAGCCAGATACGCGGCGTTTCCCCGCCGGCTGGAGGCTGGAGCACAATCTGCCAGCGAGGCCGCTTGTATCGAGCCCTCCGCCTCCTCACCGCGTGGCTCTGGCTTCGTCGTAACGAGCTTTGATCTCGCGGTGGCCCTATCGGTTGCTCGACACCTTTGTGTACCGGCACACCGGCTGCCCTCGGGCCTGGCGAGCCTGCAAACAGGCCTGGCACCGACCACGGCGGAGACCTGCACGCGCTAAAGCCGAACGAAGCCAAGAAGCCTGTTTACACGATCGTTGTTTGGACACGAAAAACCTTGACAGCCGCACAACAAGACCGAGCCTTGTTGGGGAGCGGCGCGATAAAGCGGACACGCAAACTAGGATGTCCTCGTTTCCACCGGAAACGGAAGGATAAGGGAGCCCGTGCATAGCGATTCCAAAGAGAGGCTTTTTATTAGGCACTCGCGCGAAAGTGGGTTTTGGCGTAGTACGGTAATACGCGATATCTTGTTATCTCCTTCGTTTATTGGATTTAATTTCGATATATTCGTTGATTTAACCCCTTGTCTTACAATTTGTTGACTACTGCACGTATGTAAGCTGTCATTAACGGATTGCAATTCTCACATTGGTTCGAGATATTCAAATACTTTGCATAATTCGTATTTAGTGACCCTTAATGTTCTGAGGTGAAACTGAAGTTAAAGTAAAAATAACACAGTAACAAAGCCTATCTTTAATAAATCTATCTGTAATTCGCGTCGCGAGTGTGACTCGTCATTGAAAGCCAAGGGGTTAATACCGCGCCGGAGACGACGCGTTAAAATATTTATTACGCGAAATTTGTTTTAAGATAAAGTTTGAAATATTACACTTGGATAGGTTGGAATATCGCACGGTATTTGCATTTGATAAGCTTGGAAATATTACGATTGGAAACGTTAAAATATCGCACTTTGAAGCGTTAAAATGTTACAAGGAATTTGTATAGGTCGATGGTACGGTTAGAATTGAAATTGTAATTTATTGGAACAATAGTGCGTAGTTACGGCATTTGGGTTGTAATCTGCTTCAGGATCTACTCGTAATCTACTCGTGATAAGCAAGAGGTTAACTGCAGATGACGAGTTAACCCGTCTTACGGGTTCCTAGTGTTCTAGATATACTACTTTACTTTCTCAGGAATTCATTACTTTCCGAAGCATCTTTATATTCGTATCAGATGCACGTTATTCTGCATTTGCAAGCAAACGTATAGACTCTGTTTAATATTAACCCTTTCGCTGCGGCACCTTAAAATTGAAACGCGTTTCGGATGCACGGATCAGAGTAGTTTTTATTAATTTCAAAATAGCAGGCGTGCAAATATATTGATATTCGGCATTGCTAATTAATGTGTATTATATATAATAATAGTAGTAATAATAGTAGAAGTTTAGCAAATGATTATTCTTCTTTCAGGACGTACATATATATTTACGTTCTTCGTAACGAAAGGGTTAATACAACTCTGATCGATATTTCATTGTTGCAGTGCAGTTGAATCTTTCTTAACGCTGCAACTGAAAATTAGAATGCGTCGTCTTCTCTTAATGGCAACGGTAAAAAGCGCGGGCACGCATTACTACTTCTAACTGTTTAAACGCGTCAATCGCGTTCGAAACAATCGCAAGGAGGGAAGATTCCACCTGAAATCCGACACAACGAAGGGGTTAAGCAAATGAGATTTAGTAGGTTGAAAATAATTGGTCGTAGAGGGAACGAACGGTTAGATAGGTTCGCGCGAAGGTAGGAGAAGGCGCAGATGAGGATTCCAGAGATTCCCATGGGCCGAGGGGCCTCGGATGGAGGCGCTCTCTGGAGCATAACGACGGTGCCGAGCCCGGAATCTCGGCGGAATCGATTTTAAATTCGAACTCGCGTCGGTTAACCGTCTTTGGTGAACGGTTAAAGGCGGGGAGAAGATCCTCTCTAAGGGCCTGTTCACAGAACGAGAGCCCCCCCCCCCCCTCTCTCTCTCTCTGTTGCTGTTCTCTTCGTCCGTTTTGCCTGCGATCTCTCTGTTCAGCGACCAGTGGAATCCCTAATTGAAACATTGCCGAAACCCGGTGGGGTCCAGCGCGAAGCAGCCTGTTCCAGGAATCCTCTGCCGGTGAAAAAAAGAAATTGCTGCCTTCGGACACACGCATACACAGACATACACGCACACACACACACGGAGAGGCCCTCGCCGCGCTTCTTCTCTTCTTGCTCTCTCCGGGGCCCCGGCCGATCGGTCGCGCGCCTTTTCTGCTCGGGGAAAAGGGATTGGGTCGTTAGTGGGTCCGAGTCGAGGGGAGAAAAACGGCGAAAAAGAGCGAAAGAGAAAGAGAAGAAGGAGAATGCGGCCAGGAATGCATCGCACCACACACAGCGTTCTCCGCCGGCTTCTCATAAAGCTCCATTCATAATCAGTCTTCTCGAAGGGAGCACTCAGAAATGCTTCTCGATCCACCGAACCATAATCACCTCCGAGAAGAATCTTTTTGCACTTGTAAGACTGGCCGTGGCATCGTGGGTAACCCTGCTGGGCCACGTTATTGGTTAATTTTTGATACTTTGATGTCGGACCACGTGGAAACGGGTTCGGCTAAGATACACCGGTAAACGAACGCACGCCAACGGTTGCGAGTTATACGCGATAAGGAGTGAAACGTGTTATCAAAGGAGAGAAATGTTTAAATCTTGATTTCTACCTGCTCTTTTGCCAATTATTTAACAACTTTCGAGTATGATACGTATATATATATATATATATATAATAAGATTACGTTGTGCGGTAATGAAGCGGAACACTTGGAATCCGAAAGGAAACCAATCCGAAAGGAAGTATTACAATTATTTAACAACTTCCGTATTGTTTGACGACGTTACGACTGCTTTTGATTTCCATTTCAAGTCGCAAAAGTGAACGCAACGTTCCTTGCAAAATTCTCCATTTCACTGAATTGATCCGATGAATTTTTCCCAAGCTTTTACGGATATTTTATGTATACTTTATGAGTTTCCTCTTCCTTTGCAATTTAAAGCGTTTAACATATCTTTATCGACATAATCTTTGACTTCAAACGCCTCAATTATGATAGATTAATGCGTGACGAATACGCGACACGAATACAAAATGAATAAAAATGATAAAGGTGCTTACTTAATTTTTGCTAATTTAACTTTAATCGTAAAGAGCATTTTACGAAGGACATTCGAATTTCACTCGTATGAGTAGTTCGTTTTATTTCGTTATTTGCCATTCCTTTCTAAAACGGTTAACGATGTGTCAAGCTTCAAGCTTTACATTTGCGCACGGCAAATATCGTTTAACGTTACTTTGAATTAACGGCTACAAAATTTCGAGCTGCATAAAATTATTTAATACGGCCATTTCGTATGCAACAAAGTAATAAAACATCGTATAGCGTTTGATTCATTATACGAACCACCGCGCAACCAAGATCCGCGTAATCTATATTTATTTTCCGCGCACAAAGGGTTTATCCTGTAAATAATTGTAAGCGAAATTTGTACAGATTGTCGTTTCCACGGTAGCAGCCCGGGGCATATTTTCGCATCGCGGTCGGATTAAAAGCGATCCCTTTAATCGAATAATTGCGCGTGCATCTTACGCAAGGAAATTGACTCGCGACCACCTTTTATCGACTTTTAATTTCCGTAACATGGAAATAAATTACCGGCCCGATTACGGTCCTCCTTCGCCTTCTGCCCCGGCGAAGCTGCAATAACGAAGCCACGAAAATCGATCGTTCCGATGCGCGGCTAAATTGAACTGCTTTTTGTCTTCGGCTCGCGGCGACTGCTTATACACCGGCGTGTTAATGATTCTTGAAAAAGAAAGAAAAAAAAAAGAAAAGAAGAAGATTATCCCACTTGTAAATCGAGAGAGCGTTGTTTTCGGCGGAATGTAACGGAGAAAACGATCGTCGGTCTGTTTGCGGTAGATCGTATTCGTTCGATTTTTTAATGGCCCCGGTAAAGTAAGCGAACGATATTGCGAGTCGTCGTGGAATGCAGCCGCGGATTCGGTGGGGATTTAGCTTGCAACTGCTTGTCAAAGTGTTTACAGTTCTTTGACCGAGAGTCGAGGCGATCCTGGTCAATAACATCGCGAAATGTATCATTGAGAACGTTTTAACGACGCATCAAATTAGGATACTCGAACTTGCACAGGTTTTTTTTAAATACCGGATAAAATTCGCGCGTATTTATAGCATGAAATTTACATATCCCGAACACTCTTAATAATATAATTCTGCTAATTGTAACAGGTATAAAATGAGCCAGATTTTACAGTGTCATCATTGTTATGTTATTTGGCGTACCAATAAATAATCCACTACTGTTAAATATGTTGAAGATAGGACGAGTACTTGACATTGTTAAAAATAAACGTAGAATTTAGGAAAGAAGTAGTTTTTTCAATGGTACATTTAATATGTTGGATAAATACTACGAAAAGGTCGATTCGAGTTTGTTTCCGAATGAAATACAGCACGATTATTTCGGTACCTAATATATTCGGAATATTCTAGTGTAAATACCTAATTTTAAATTATGAACCCTTTCCTTTGCGAATTATTCGAATAATATTGCCTGGAATGTTGACTACTTTCTACTGCAACGCAATGTCGAACGCAAAACGCTAAAATATTGTCTCGAACTTTACGTAAGTAACTACACGTTAAAACTATACTTTAAAAAGAGCTTATAAAGCTTTGAGAAGTGACCTGGGTACGGTATATTAATTATACCTGTGAACAGCAATAAGCAATGATATTTATCGTTCTTAACAACTAGCTTATAACGGTGTATCCTAACGCGCGAATTTAACGTGGCGACTGCTCCTTTTTGTGCTCCTCAAAACTGTCTTTTCCAAAACCGAGGTTCTGGCAAATTTCACTTTTATCGTCCGCACTTGAGTTCGGTTGCACGCAACATGCGATCCTCCGGAAAACCTAAACTCTGGGACTTTCCTAGGACGCCACAAAGTTCTTTACTAAAGAATAATAATAATAATAAATAAGCCGACTTGGAGAAAAAAATGTAACCGTTTGCAATGCATAATTTACGTTTCTAAAAAGGCGACATAGATCACCGATACGCGTTCCAGCGACGAGAAAACGGGTATCGCGTCGGAACAGCCGCGCTCCAAGGCTTGGCTTCGCCCGGAGTCCGGTGAACTCGATCCGAAAATAAATAAGAGTTCATCAGACGAGGCGAATCGTAAACGAGTTTCCGCGAAATTTGCCGGGAGGGTAGGCGCGGCATGCAAGTAAGCAAGTTGAATCCGCCTCGATAGCGGAAAAACAGCGCACGGAATGCTGCCTCCACGCGAGACGTAGGCGTCGTTTCACGGCGCCCACTTATGCCTAACTCCCTTGGCGGCTCGTCCCTGATATTAGAGCGTGAAAACCGATACCGGTTCGGCCGGTCGCGAATTTACAATCGGCGGATCGTGTACTCTGTAAGAACACGCAACACGATCCACCGTATTTTCCCGCCAACCGCAGGGAAACATTGTTTCAGCCTGCTAAAACAGCGGAGCTTTTTTTATGCTGTTGCAATATCGCGGCTTACATGAAAAATGGTCCAAGATTCGTCGACGAAAGTTGTGGAAGGCTTGGAATGAAGAAATTTGTTGAAAATATTGGATGATTTTCAGGTGGAAATTTAACCCTTTGATTGCGGATCGCGTATGTATATATATACACCTGGCAAATTTTATATAATGCCACATGTATTTAATTAATTTCTATTAACATTTCAGTTTTTTAATATACAAGATAATATATTATATATATATTATATGATCATATAATATAAAATAATTCCAATAACTTTATTTTCCTAATATACCATTGTATAACAATATCCGAAGACTTATTTTAACAGCAATATAATGTTTTATTATTTTACACTCCACTTTAACTATTTCGCAGATGAAAACTATGCGGATATTTCTAATTATACCAATTCTTCGTGCTCTAATATCGCGCCGCAGTCAAAGGGTTAAATGTTTGAATTTGAATGTTAAAATTTGCATATTTCGATCTGCATATTTGCGATCGAATATCTGATCTTCAACTCTTTGAGTTTTTATAACGTATTGATAATACAATGAATACTTATCGAACTATTGTTGATGCATATAAGCATCAGCGAATGTTTTTGTTTAATAAACGCGACATAAATAAAAGTACTCAATGTCTGAAATAAACACATGTTTGGCGAAAACTCCGTATAAATATTCCATCTATGTTCTACGAATAAACGTTCTAATGCTGCGTAAATAAATAACTGTAATAGTAACTTTGCGCTGGAACCATTTTAATATCATCCTATTATTACTAGATTGCAGAATTTTTATGCGTTTATGAGAAATTTCCACGATGCGAAAAAAAACAGACAGGACATGATAGATAAAGCTATACATAGAACGCGAAACAAATTGCATTTTAAAATACTTACAGAGCGAAACAAATCCCTGCTTATATTTTACTCTTTTAATAAATACAGTTACGAATTATAATAGAATATATAAAGTTACGAATTTGAATAAAGATCCGCGATCCGCTACTGATATCCCAAAATCAAAACTCCGTGAAGACGTACCAGATCCAAAATTCCCGGCGAAACCTCTAAACTGCGCGAATTCAAAATCAGCGCGTTTACGCAGAAGTTTGGTCGCCATAGCGATGCGAAGACTCGCGGTCAAACAGTGTCACGTGATCGTTTCGCGATGTGGCGTCGTGGATTGTTTCGCGAGTGTAATTAAGTGCAAATTAAGCGGTGTTCTTGAAGCTTCTCGTCGAATCTACATATTAATCGCGGACAATAAGGTAAGGCAAAGCTCTGTGCAAGATTCTAGTTCGTACAGTTGCCTTCGGCAACCGCAATCCGTCTCGAAACAATAATTCGCGATCTGGTACAATGTGACGTCATTCTTGTTTCGTTGTACGGTCGCGGAATTATTCGTATCGGTATCGCGTTAGCAATATTTCGATTACTATTGGCCTTTAAACTTGTTCGTCTGTTTGATATTAGTGCAATAAGGATGATACTATTTGGATTACTACGCAAGCAAGCTGCAATAATTGGATATAGCGGCTGCTTTGCTCCGAAAATCTCAAGTCGGCGATGTGACCTCGCACGCACTCACATAACCTTCACGGGTAGCGTCGTTTACTGAATTTCGCCGTATCAAGGTAGGGCCAATGTTCAGATTCATATATTTACGCGATTCGATTTGGGAATAATTGCTCGAAATTCGAAGCAAGGCTGCAGTTTGTTCGAACTGAGTTCTCGATCATGCGGGTGGGTACTTGGTTATGCAAGCAGCTTGATTGTTCGAGTAAAAAGAAAGTTGAAAAAGGTTTTAACGGTTTGTGGAACGTTTGAACAGAGCGTAGCTGTATTTTAAACGACGCCATTTTAAGCGAACTTAAAGAGTTTGAATCTTTTTCGGTTACTCGATCTTTAAGATATTAATAGTAATTGTTGGTTAACGACTGCGGATTTTTATGCAATTTCCTGTTTTTAAAGCCATAATTGAGAAGCGGCTCTATATATTCAAGGTTATTCAAATTTATTTAATTTTATCTTATTTGCATATCATTGCATTGCTGTATTTTATTTCTTTACTGTTGCACCGATGTTAAGCACTCATACCGTAATTATTAATACCTACGACGATTTTGATCTACTTATAATTTTTTTCATCATAAAAAGAAAAAGTAAAATGCGAGTTATAGAGGGTTAAATAAATAAATGATTCAGTTTGCTTGCATAATCAAGTTTGCTTGGATGATTAAGCTTGTTTGAATAATTAAATTTAATTGGATATTCAAGTACTTCGTTCGGTTCACATGATTCAAACTTCGAATCAGCGTTTAAGTACGTGTTCTGTACTTTGAAACTACTTGGATGCATCTAATGGTTATCCATAAATGGTTCAATTTGCCATGAGAATTTATATAAACTTGCAACGGTGCATTTTCTAGAATATTCCGCGATTATTTATACGGAATATTAACGGAGATTTATTGTCTTTCAATCGCGTACGCTTTGCAAATAATATATCATGTCTGTTTCTTTGGTACGAATAAGTGTACTTTAATCGTCGGTGGTTTTAGCGTTAAAATATCTAAATATCACGCGTTCAGCCAAGCGGAACGGGAAACCACCTGTCGTTAAGGGGTTAATTAGCATACCGGAGTCTTTACCATATTCGAATTTCCCTATCTAGGGACTTTTCCTTACCCGTACCCTTCCGGTTGCTTACTTTCTTCTAATCGCTCCGAGTTGCCCCGCGGCGACTCTCTTCCCACGCTACCCCCTTAAATGTGCACCGAGCACCGCGCTGCTAACAAGTATGCAAGAATTAATTGTTGCTCGAAGTCGTGTCGTTGCATCGGTCGATCGATAGTTCCGTCTTCCTACGCAGAGATCTCGCGCGTCTGCAAAAAATCGTGGACCGCTTTCTCCGCGAATTTCTCCGCTATCGCTGGCAGGCGTGAGCATCGGTTTCAACCATTGACGAAGAGTACGATATCCTATTCATTTCTTCCTAGAATCATTGGCTAAGTACATACACACGATAAGCCACTCATTTACAGGAGACATCGTAAATTTCGAAATGAAATTCCGATCGCGTGAAACAGCAAAGATTTCACATTTTATCAATGTTGATAAAGTTAACCATGCTGCTTAAAAAATTGCATATCCACGTATGTATATTTAAATTCGTCGACGTTTATCTCGTTATCGTGTGACTGGTATTATTCCACTTTCTTTTTCATTCGCGTTACATCGACCACCGCCGCTTCTATACCACGTATCAATTCCTCATTCCCCAGATTGAAATGAAACCTTCGACTTAATCGCACGTTTGTTCGCCGTAAATGTGAATTAAACTCTGGTTACAAAGAATCAAACGACGTATGAAGATATACTTCTATCCACGTTATTACGAACTGAATTTTACAGATCAATTATGTACACGGTTTTCTTTTATAAGTTTCTGGTGAGTCTGGCGAGGAACGTGCTTTACGATGTTTCCTATAAACTGGTAGTCCATCCTGTAATTGGTCAACGTTAGCAAAGAGTTAGTCAATCGTTAAACGTTGGAACGAACAGAGATAGGATAAAGAAAAGCGACGGGCTGCTGGCAGCTTGAGAACCGTCGCGACCGCGACGCAGTGACGAAAAAAAGTTCCTAGCATTGTTGGTACTTCCTTATTATGAGTGACCGGTAGTGGAGAGTCGCGGCGGCCGCTTTTGTGTATCACTTGAGGCGGCACCGACTATGAATGGCTCGGTGACACCCTGGAAACCGTCACGCCACCCAGTCTGGAAGAAATCTCCCGGTCTCCTGATCCTCTGCTCTCAATTTAGCCCGCTTCCAGCTTCGAATCAATCGCCTAAACTGATCTCGTTAGCCCCTCTGTCGCGCCACTCATTCAATGCCCGCCCTTATTGTTTATTGAACGATACTTGGACTGCAACTTTCGGACCACGATTCAAGAGGAATTGTGCTTATTTTAAAGTAGCAACGTGGAGAGCCCCAATTCGAAAGTATTGAGACGATTGAGGGGTTTCTTTTCTAAATTGGGATACAATTGGACTATTTTATCCGTTTGTTTTTCGAAACTTTGCACTGGGTTTCTGATTCGAAAGTATCGAAATTTAGGCAGATGATTATTGGCATAAATAATGATCCAGTCGAGTCTGCGTTTATACTTTGGTTTCAATTTCAATTGCAATAGTTTCGTGGGTTCATTGCAGTCATAAGACAGAAGGAAACGTACAAAGATGAGTAATACCTCGTAAAGTTTTATCCTTTATTCATTTAGTTAAGTTACAAGTGAATTTAAGTTACGATTAGATTCAAAGCAATCGAAATAAAACAGCTACGCGTTTGGGATTTCGAAAGTTTTCAGCTTCGATGGTTTCGATGCTTTCGAGTCGTTACAAAGTTTGGGATTAGAATTTTACAAATCTACAAATTAGGTTTCTACCCGTGTCTGACTATAAATACAGATAGAGTCAAAATACCTAATTCTATTGTAGTTAAAAATCCACAAATTGTCTTAACACACGGACACACGATTAGATCGTACATCTCCGAACGCAGTAACAGAATCAATTGTTCTTCGGATCGAATCGAACATTCTGACCGAATTGCACTTTCTTTCATCGTGATAGTAAATAGAAAGCGAGTCATAGGGGATGAAACCTGTGTACCGATGCTTCAGATTACAAAGATCGAATATACATTCTTTTGTATCCCATTCGCTGTACGCGATTCGTCCATTGTGGAACAATTTCAAACGTTGCGTGTCTGCGTGTGTGTGCGCGCGTTCGCTTTGAAAAGCGAGCGTAGCCAAAGATGGAGCGATTTGAAAAATAATTGCCGCTGTAAAGGGCGTTTACACGAGTTGTACACACAGTGACGTCGAATACACGAGAGGGTCAGAGGTTTGTTTGTCGGACGGTTCGCCCGCATGTTACCGAAGTGGATCTATTAGATGGGTTGCGATAAGAGAGAAGCCTTGGGTAACGTTTTACTAACATTCACACGGGCTGCGCGCGAACTTCCCCGAAACGGTACCGCCGGAAAAAAAAAAACAGATGTCGACTTCTCACGAGCGAAGCACACTTTCCGCGCGTTTCTGCTTTGAAACAGGAACTCTTCTGCGGATACTATATGTATCTCCCGTTACGTTGCGTATCGGCTCTTTACATGATTTTCTCTTGTCTCGGAAGCGTTCCCCTCGCGTTCACCGATACCCATTCCCACGTGTAACGATCACGGTGATCGATAAGCATTCGCGTGCCGCGATAGCCAAGATTAAATACAGTGGAACGTCGATCGTCGGAACTAATTGGGAAATTAGCGGAACTATGAGAACGAAACGCGGAATAATTAAAAGTATCTCGGAACGGAGGAGAAGAACGATATTTTAGTCGTGATTATGTAAGATACGAAAAGAACGTAATTTTAGTTGTAATGTAAGATACAAAAAGAAAGTAATTTTGGTAAATTGAATCTGTTGAAGTGATTGCATTATTCAGCGACCAAGGAGCTTTGGAATATGCAAATCTTTAATCGAATCACGCGTAATCGTATTGTCTGATATTACTATTATTAATAGAGCACGATTGTTACGAATATTTTTTTTTAAACGCATAAGGAATCAAAATGAAGAAAGTAACATATTTTATTATCTGAAGATTCATGTCCCCGAATTAATTCGGATAATCGAGGTTTTGCTGTATCATTATGTCTCCTTACCGCAGTGATTTTGTATCTTTTAAGTATCGCTTTCTTCTTTCTATTGCGTTTCTCCTATCGCCATTCTTTCGTAGCGAATCTTATTTGTTATTATTTGTCACTTCGCTCTTACCGTCTCTGTTCGACAGCAATTTTTATTTTCGCGTCTGCGACACAAAGGTTTCGTCCCGTTGAAGTTGAACAATGCATTAAAAATTAAATTAAATTACTTTACTCCCTCGTATTCATTGGAAGCTACATTTAAGCGCTTGTTCATATACACTTGCTGACAAAAGTTAAGAAACAAAGTAATCATTTGCAACGTTCTGTATATCCTTCATCTTATGAACGAAATAGCTTACAATAAAAGAATAACATGAAAAGGTAACATTGCATATGCCAATAAACAATAAGTTATCCTATTTTTAATTCTAATCTATGTGTACCTCGGAAAATGAAGAGTGCACAAAAATATATGGAACGGATTACTCTGTATCTTAACCTTTGCCAGCAAATGTACATATATAATATAATAAACCGTACCAAAAATGCTTCCCACAAGCTTCTTCGTCCGTAGAAACGAAGAGCCTCTGTGTTGCAAGGATAATCTGAAACCCAAATGCGACCGTTCGGGACTTTTAAGATCGTTCCCCTATAAAAACTGTAAAACTTATCTCGTCTCGGTTCGTTTCGTGTTTGTTTCTTTTTTTTTTCGTTTCCCCCCATCGAGGAGGTCGAAGCACATGCGGGTATCTCTATTGACCCAGAATCCGGGCGACTTTTCCCGGGAGGGCTTCGACCTAGACTTTCCTCGAAAAGCTCGCCGCGTTTCCCACGCGTTGCGCTCGATCGCCCACGCGGAAGTCCTCGTCGAAGTTGAAGCGTCTCGCTCCGGTGGACGGTTCGGGTCGACCGGTAGATACGCGCGTGTACCGGTATCCGGATGCATTAAGAATGCGCTGTTACCGAGAGCAGGGATAACGAGCAAATAGATCGGGCACGCGAAAATTTCGTGCGCCCGTTCATACCAGGCCGCGGCACCGTTTTGAAAAGGAATCTCCAACTACGCGACTCCGTTTCTCGAACAGGGAAACAATTACTTGCGGATTCCATCGCATTAAGATTAAGATTTTACGATGAAGATAGATCGGAGCGATGCGCAGTCGTTCATTACGATCTGCGTACATTTTACGAATTCTAAATAGGTATATATTTTAGTAGATGGTAGGATATATTGCGTATGATACGTAAAATGCTTCATATTAGTTTCGTATTATTCGCATTATTCGTATTAGCTTCATAATAGGCTTCGATTTTATGCAGCTTAGGCATTAAGACTAATTATTTTACGATGAAGATAAATCAGAGCGATGTGCAGTCGTTCATTACGATCTGCGTACATTTTCTGCATTCTAAATAGGTATATATTTTAGTAGATGGTAGGATGTGTTGCGTATGATACGTAAAATGCTCCATATTAGTTTCGTATTATTCGTGTTATTCATATTAGCTTCGTATTACGCTTCGATTTTATGCAACTTAGGTATTAAAGTTAACATTTTACGATAGATAGATTAGAGTGATATGCAGCCATTCATTGCAATTTGCATACAATTTCTGAATTCTAAATAGGTACATATTTTAGGAGATGCTAGGATGTGTTGCATATGATACGTAAAATGCTTCATATTAGTTTCGTATTATTCGTGTTATTCATATTAGCTTCGTATTACGCTTCGATTTTATGCAACTTAGATATTGAAGTTAACATTTTACGATAGATAGATTAAAGTGATATGCAGTCGTTCATTGCAATCTGCATACATTTTTTGCATTCTAAATAGGTACATATTTTAGAAGATGATAGGATGTTGCATAGGAAACGTAAAAAGCTTCGTATTAGCTTCATAATATTCGTATTATTCGTATTAACTTCCTATTACTCGTATTATTCGTATTAGCTTCATATTATTCGTATTATCTTCATATTATTCGTGTTATTCATATGAGCTTCGCATTGTGCTTCGATTTTATGCAATTTAAAATTCTCTGGGCATTAATTAACCATAAGATGCGCTTCTAATTTGTGTGTAGTATCTTGAACGCGTTCACAGGTATCAGATTTAATCCTCGAAAGACCATGAAAGGGCTGGTCAAGCTCAGTTTGATGTGACAAGTATTAAAAATATGTTGTTCCCTAGTATAGAATATTTAAATACAGGCCACTCGTTGTCGCCTATGCTTTCGCATTTATTTAATTAATGCGGCAAAGACACGTTTAATTCCATAAAGGTATTATTTAGTAGCAAGCTTTTGGTTTTCTGGCTCGAAACTCGGTTGGTCTAGGGTTAACTAAAAACCATACGTGTTAGTAGTTCATCATTGCCAATCGTTTCCTTTAAACGATCACAGGGTTTATTTTCGGGGCTGATACCTCGAATGTAGCTATTTCCAAAGGAACATTAACACGTTGAATACTAAGTAACTTTAGAAGATCGGTGCGTATTCTAGATTTACTTTCACGGATCGTTTCGTAATTCGTCAAATAAAATGATCTTTATTAATCGTTACGATGCTCCTAAATTCATGCTTGCCGAGCTCACAGGATTAACCCTTTCACTATTGCAACTTACAATTCGAAAGTGATTCTAATACACAGATGTGGATAGTTTCTATTAGTTTAGGAATAGTATAAAGGTAAATATTCAGATATTTGATACTATCGATTGGATTGTAAAATAATACGACGAACAGTTTAAATATTATTGCGATGTAAACCAAAGTATTTACAGTTGTACTTTTAACAAACGATGGCTCAGCTTTTGGGGACGTATATATACGTTCTTCGTAGCGAAAGGATTAACTCTTTGGCTTATAACAACGAGCTACACTCGTGGTTTAGTCTACGAATCTCGTACGATAAAAACATGCCGTATTTTGTAATAAATTTGAATCTATTTTATTCCAATTTGTAAGATTGCGAGATCGAGGATTACCAGGCACGAATTGCGTATAATATTTTAGTGTTTTGCATTCGATATAGTGTTATAGTAACAAATAGTGAATATACTTCAGTGGATAGTCTTTGAAAAATTCGTAAGCCAAGGGGTCAAAACCCCTGTTCATAACTCCGAACGTGTCGCGACTAGAATCAGAATCGTTTCATTCCCGACCACTGGGTTACGCGTATTCCCGCTTACGTCAGCTCTTTCGAAATGGGAAAAGCCAGATTCCTCGGCGTATGGTAAATTTTGCAATCGCCGATGCAATGAAAAGTGGATCGCCCACCGTTTCGATCGACAATTGCTCCTGTTGGGCGTAGACAGAAGCCGGGGGTATCGTCGAAATGTTAAGGGGACACGGAGAGCGTATTAGTGCCCACGTCCGCCCAAACGCGCGCGTAAACGTACTCGCTCGCGCGGCTCCGGCTCCATTCATGTTTTTAAAGGCCATTATAAAAGTGACAAGCCGGACGGAGTCATTCCTCGCGAGGAAGCGGAAGTCCGCCATTATGCAATGGAAACGTCAATTTCCGGTGGCATTGTAGCGACCGTTCGTTTCTCTCTTTCCATACGTCTCCTCCCACTCGTGGCTGTCGGTAACTCGCGGCGGGTAGCCGTGACTTTTTCGCGGGAAACTAGACGGAAAACAGCGCGACAGGCTCGGAACCGGGTCCGTTTCAGCCGCAGGACGCTTCTCCCACGTTCGATGGGATCGTTTCGAACGCGTTTCGTCGCGTTGCGATCACCTACAACCGTGTTCGTGTCTACCCACACTCGGCTACGCCTTGCCGGTCAGCCTTTGGCCATTTTAGTGCACCTAATCAGCTCAGCCTACATCCGATGTTAACGAGGTTTTTACGAGCTCCGCGTTATCCTGCGAGGAATATCGTTTTTATGCAACTTCGAGTGGGATAGCTAGGCGGTTGCTATTCAGGAATTGTCGCTCTGCTATTTCCCTTTTACTTTTTATTGGAGCTACTAGTTTGAGCTTCGCGGAGATTGTTGCATTCCGCGATTTTATTGGAAATCGTATGCAAAGTGAGGAAAGAACAGATATAGAGTGGAACTGCAACTCAATGGGAAATTGCAGTGGTTACGATAAGTATTCGTACGTAGGCACGTTTTTCTGTTAGGCGATTTTTAATCGAGATGAAATGCGTACTCGAAACTTCGAAACCTCGTGTGGTTTTTACGATTCGAAGATATATGGAAGCTTGGGTAAATTGTGGTTCGTATTAGTAACACGAATATTGTCGTGACACAAATCTACTTAACTAATAACCTAGTTAGTACAGTTTGCGTTTAGGTTTACGATACACTCTGATCGATACAATTTCACCAATTTCCTGCACTCGTTTATATTAACTCGATCTTCGTTTCTTTCAAGATAAAGCGAATTAACGGCACCTCTTCCATTTTTCGGAACAAGGAATTCGTAATACTTTCTCACGAGAGTCAGAAAAATATGTAACAGATATAAGATATATAGCAAACTATATAATATATATAGTGTCGCCTTACTGAATTATCAAACGTTCCATACTTTACAATTATATTGATCACGTTTTAATGTTCAACATCACATTTACCTCCAAATCTTTTTTTCAAATATTAAGTGTAGATAAATATACAACGTCTGTGCGTTGTTACGTAAACCGAAGTCCAAGTTTAGTATGAAAATTCGTTTACTTACGATTCTTTATACGCTACTTTGCTATTAAAACTTTTGGCTTATAACAACGAATTACACTCGTGGTTTAACCTATGATCCAATTACAATAAAAATATGCTGTATTTTTTAATAAAGTTTAATTCGTTGTATCTCAAGTTGTGAGATTTTGGATTACAAGGTACGAATTGCATATAATATTATAGTGTTTCGCATTCAGTACAGCGTTATAGTAAAAAGTAGTCAACATTTCATTGAATAATCTTGGGAAAAAATTCGTAAGCCAAGGGGTTAAATAAATGGATTCGTGTGGCAGTTATAGGAACAGTGACAGTACGTGGGTCATTTACCCTAATGCTGCTAAATTATTAAAGGGTTAAAGCGATCGTTTCCTCCGTTTGCCCCTCGCGAATGCACCACTTTTGTGGTGGCGGCGGCGCGATTTCACTTCGCCGCGGTGTGTCTCTCGGCGTGTTCTATCGCAAAAATCGATTGGGCCGGCGTCGTCCCTTGGTTCGTTGCACCGGCACCTTACATTTGCCTATCTCGAAGTCGGCATCTTGTCCCCGGCGATGCATTGTGCACCGGCCCCCGGGTGCATTCGTGGCCGGCGGACAAGCCAGCCGCCGCCACAGGCCCTACCACCATATTCACCGACACCGCAACGAGAAACGATAATAATGGCAGTCGTGCCGCCCCCGTAGCCGGCATTCAACCGGCTCGTTTATCGTTCCCTCGCATCGGTCCACCTTTCGTCAGACAGGCCTCTCCTCTCTTGTGCTTCGCGTACGATTTCCGCGCCAAATCCACCGTTCCGTACCGTTAGAAATCGTCAACCCGAGAGAGACCGTTCAAAGAGAAACCGAGACTCTATAAAGTTTGTTAATACTACGCCAATAGCTCGTCACGGAAACTGCTACGCACTATTGACCAGCTCTGTTTCAGTCTCTCGTAATTTTGGGACGCCAAAAGCATTTAAAACAGCGCAAGGGTGATTCTCCTGTCAATAGACACGAAAGCAATGCCGCCGCCTAAACACATTGCGACAATCTCGTGTCTATGGCTGCGATATGCTTATGAAGAGGCTCGCTTCAATTTTGGGACTCGGATTTTACGTTCACACGCATGTACATACGCACACAGCAGTTTTCGCTGCAGTAGCCGTCGCCGTCGACTCGCCAATGACACAGTGACAAAAGTATCGTCCTCTCGTGTTTAAACGGTGGTATTCCTCTCGAGTCTACTAGCGGGAAAATCAGCCTGTATTTCTAACGATATTAGAGGTCACTCGTGTCGTTTAGTCTAAAATTTCTCTTCGGTGTACCATGGGCTCGCACCCGTTAATCAATGAACATAATTAAATTGAATTCCACTCTCGTTTCCCCCTCGTTCAACGCAGGACACGAGTGCCTCTCTATTGCGCAAAAATCCTCGAAAAAATTCGAAGCCAATCGAAGCTTGTGACGCGTCGAAGAGAGTTGGACTGGCGTGTGTCCGTGGGGTTTGCGCGCATCGACAGCTGCCGTCGATATCTCACGGGGGTAACCTTCTTTCGCCGCGTCGCTTTTCCCCCCTTTTCCCCCTTTCTTATCTGACATTTTTTTTTTTTTTTCCCCCACTACCGATGACGAATCCTCGAGGAAGGGAATCGGCGTATCGCGCGTGTATCGAGGGGCGCCGAAAAAAAAAACTATGTATATCCCTCTACGACACGGGACGAAATACGTTTCGCAGTGTGTGGGATAGATCGTAGGATAGGAGAAACGTCGGGGCGGACTGCATGAAAATTGGAAAGTTAGTGCCGGGCTTGACCCCTTGCTGTTCGAAGCCATATGGGAATCGAACGATTGTATCGGCGCCCCGATGCTTGTCGATAATTTACGGCCGAATCTCGCGCCCGCCTCGAACTCGCCTTCCGTTTTTGCCCCCGCATATGACGCCGCGCTTCCTTCCATCGTTCCCATTCCGAACGGCTGCTTCCTTTTCGCGAATTCGTTACCGCTTTTGTTGCGTTCCGCGGAACGGAAAAATTGCGCCGCGTTCGTCTGCGAAATGGGGTAAAATCAACCGCGTACTGTCACTGTTCCTGCAACTGCCACTTGAATTCGTTTCGTTGGATGCCTGAGTGAATTTTACAGCGGAAAACTGTATTGATTAAGTCTCGACGATCCACGGATCACCCAGGCAACAAGTCGACGCGTACGGAATTAAATTCGCGAGCGGAGAATTACGTATATGCAGTCAGATCTTCTGACCACCGAATGCTTTGGAGGGCCGTAGTTTGGGCCTTAAGTAAAGGGTGGAGGTGGTTGGTGATTCAGCCTTGTTTTTGGATAGCGATGATTAGGCGACAGTGTTGGATGCCCAACTCGACCACTCACACTGTAAACACCATAGACTCATCCTAAACCACATTCATCTGACAAACACCCTAATCTGAGTTCCTAGTCATCCCGTACTCCGTACCTTTCCTTCGTCACCCTCTTCCTCGACCACTGTCCTTACTATTAGTCATCCCCAATCAGAGTACTTAAAAGCCCGCAAAATCATAGAACCGCCAGATTTCCGTATTCACTAGTCGAGTACAGTACCCGTATTAATAAACCCTCTAAGAGTTATCTTCAACGTGTTGTCAATTATTCCGGAATCCAACACAGACTTCGGACGGTCGGAAAATCGGTCTCGCGATGAGTAATCGAAATAAAAAGTAAAATAAGTAGCTTAATATTAGGATAATAGATGTGACGCATCTATTTACACGCGTACATATTGTACGTAGATAATCGACATTATTTATATACGTGATTAACACTTTCCCTTAACTGTAAATCCTTTCTAACGTTAACATTCACAATATACAGAACAAAGGTAACTAACATTAGTATTGGAAATGGGTTATTAAATAATGAAGCAGTTTATATCTATCAGTCTCACATTATTACTACGGCTTTAAAAAAACACGTCTAATTGTTTCTAATTCTTGAAAGCGAATGGGACGAACACCCAAAAGAAGGTTGGGGTCCGATTTTCTTCACGAGACTGTTTATGGTTTTGCCTGGCGACGAAGTCTCTTGACTTCGTGTAACGAAATCCAGACACATCTTTCTATCGCCTTAGTTTAGTCTAGAGATATAGGAACGTTGGGCATTGTTGCTTTTGCTAGCTTAGCATTAGTAATAATTCAACAATTACGAATAATATGTATTCATACTGTAGCAGTATCGATATATTATCGATACTTTTGCGGTATATCCTTCATTGCTAAGAAAGTATTTCGAGAATGGATAGTTCGGTGGATCGTGTTTCAATTAGAAAAATTTCAATCGTTCCTCTTCCATTACGGTGGAAAGCGCGTCGGAGTGTCTTCGGAAACGATTGCCCGGTGCCGGTGAAAATATCGGGCGCGCGGTAATAATCGAACAATGGGCCGTCTCGAAAATGGTGGCGTGAACGCGCGTCGTTTAGCAGTATGTATCTCGTGTCTTTCGCGATTAACCGTACGCGTGTCGTCGCCTGGTGAAATGGCAATTACTCAAACGAGCATACAGGTGTGCTGCACGCACGTAAGTGAACGCAGAAGTCTCCGCGGGGTAATTAACCCATTTGCATCCACGAACGTTCTAACGCGCGCATTAAACTGTCCATTATCACCCCGCGCGGCTCCGCGATAAATGGATCGGCTCGGCGCGTTGCGTCGTCGAACCGATTCCCCTCCGAACTGCTTTTAAATTCTAATCTTCGCGTCGCCTACGGAGGCAATTCGACGGCAATTAAAAGACGAGATAGGAATATCATTTTTAATTGGAATGGAATTCATTCATTCGTTCGTTGCGCCTATCGTAGGGGATATTTCAATGAGAACTTACGGCAATCGTTTAGCGAAAGAATGTGCGGGGAGAAATTGGACAAAATGCAATATAATGTAGTTTAACCCTTTGTTCTACAATTATTTTATTAGCTACACGTGCTAACGTATGTACGTTTGTCGCTGCTTTCACATCGTGCGAAGTACAGATCGTAGGAACATTCATTCAAGGCGCGTTTTATTTTACAGCCTCGAAGCTTGTAAAACGAAGCTAAGATTAAAGTTTAATTTAAATTTTACCCTCGGTAATATTTATTTTTTGTCCAATCTGCGCAATAAATCATAGAACGAGTGGTACCCGTTATTGTAGACCAAAGGGTTAATAAAATAGGGTTCTACTCGTACTCGATTCTACAGCTTCTGTAAACTGGAACGATCTTTACGTTAACGACGTTCTAAAATGGTTAAGCAAAGTTACGCGCCAGCCTTAATGTGTATATAGCAGTACTAGCTATAATATCGAGTACTATATAATAATTACGGTGTGTCGTAAAGCATGTCACTACTTCGAAAACACTGGGGTAAACTGCGTTGCAAGGTACGCCACTGTGCTTATAATAATTAGCAACAGTATTACCGGCAATTTTCAACGTCGAAAGAGATTGTTGTGTGATCCGAGTGAGAAACGTCGAGTCCGATTTGTTCACAGTTAGGAGAGTTTCAATTATACAACTCCGGACACGACGAACGACGCGGAAACAACACACTGTGGAGCTGTGGAGAGGGGATAGGATAAGAAAAAGGAAGGGTGTTGCGTTTCGTCCTGGGCCTGCTAGTGGACTCATCAGTGCGGCTACCTAGCAGGCCCTGCTTTAGACGTTGGGATATTGGAAGGAAGGTTAAAGGCGGTATATATATGGACGAGGTAGTTGGAGCGAGTACTTTCGAGAAAATCCTAATTTCGTATGTCCCTCTAGTGGTGGGTGCAGGAGAGCCGCCACAATTACCTTGCTGTTAAATAAAACGAATTAAAGTGTCGGTTAATGGGTACACGTGATAGTAATTGGTGTGTGGAGCAGTAGAGAGGGGATAGAATAGAAAAAGGAAGGGTGTTGCGTTTCGTCCTGGGCCTGCTAGTGGACTCATCAGTAAGGCTACCTAGCAGGCCCTGCCTTAGTCTTGGGATATTGGAAGGAAGGTTAAAGGCGGTATATATATGGACGAGGTAGTTGGAGCGAGTACTTTCGAGAAAGTCCTATTTCGTGTGTCCCTCTAGTGGTAGGTGCAGGAGAGCCGCCACAACACAATTACGGACAGACCTCTACCGCAATAGGATCGAAAGAAAAAGCTCTTACTCCAATGGTACTAGTCCTTATACATTTATTAGGGTTTTCGGTAAGGAGGGGATGTCTGTGACCCTTAGTACCCGGTGACTAACTAGGCTTGGATGAGACGGTTGCATACTTTCTCCAGGATGCGAAAAACAAGGCTGACTCGGTTATTTTGGACACAGCTGTTCCGATATTGCTTATCCGCGTTGAGTCATTACGTTGGTCATCCAACAGTCCACGCAACGTGCAACAAAACTACCTAACATTTTTGCTCCAACAACTTCGAATTAAATCGTAGACGAATGGGTTGGGGGGTAATGGTTCAATCCCATATCCCAAACGATATCCGACCGTAAATAAACGATTCCAAAGACAAATCTTACGAACGAATCTTAAGGACAAATGCTAAGGATGAATTCTATTGTACAAATCCGACAAATCAGTCGAGTAGTAAAATGAAAGGACGCATTAACCCTTTGCGGACGAGAAATAACGACGCTTAAGGGAGTGTTTTGGTTTTGAATTGCAAGCCTTTAAATTTCCAAGCCATCGAGTTTCAAAAGGTTTGCGGCAGCGTTTATCAATGATATTAATTGAACTTTCTTGCTACAAAAATCGATGTGCGCGTAGAAAACAGAAGATGATTGGGGGGTTATTTGCAGACTCTCGTCCACAAAGGGTTAATTGAAATAGTATGGTTCCGTATAATGTCCCAGAAGTTCCTAATTCGCGCGGAGAATTTCTTATGGAGCACCGTAAAAGGCGCGAGTGGATGATTTTCTCGCGACCCGTAGAAACGTGTGCCGCGGAGACGCGATGGAAATCGACCCGAGTCATTTATCATGCCGCGACATAGACGAGGCGTCGTGTCACGGGCCCCCATAAAACCCCGTTTGCCGTGCATCGCGTCTAGACATCCACGCGAAGCTATGGGACATCGTAAAACCGCGAAACAAATACGTTTCTCATGGAGATACATGCCATAGATCGGCGGTAAGCACGATCGCAGACGTTCCGGAATGCCTCAGCTTCGAGTGGATCCACTTTATTCGCTTAATAAAAGCGAAACTCCGTCTATGTTTAGGAATGGATAGCCTTACGGAGGTTTCGTTCCACTCACCGTTCGTTGCACAGCTATCTCGCGTTTCGAACTCTTTGCGATTGTATTTCATACTTGCCCGGCGTTCCTTCGATATTTCACGGCGAAATGAGAAGAGGGTTTTCTTAACGTTGCGGTATAAATAATATTAAGCGGGTTGAGTTTGCTTGTGCGTCTGTGGGAAATTTAGGCGTGCAAGGAGATACGAAATGCTGGCAAGTCAAAGGAACACGCGAAGTATTTAACCCTTTCGCTACGGCGCCTTAATATTGAGAACCCGATGTATAAAAATGGACCCGTTTAATTAATACGAAGTTAGTATAAACTCAAGCATTTGGATGTTTCATATGATTAACCCTTTGCGGACGAGTGTCGACAGATAGCCGGCGAAACTCTCAATTTTCTGGGTAACTGTCGATTTTCAAAAGAAGAAATTTGTGACACTAATATAAAGACACTAATAGAAATGACATAATAAATATAAGAAACTAGCGATACTAATAACCACTTTTGATAATAATTCGGCGAAAATTGGTTAAGTATTATTAAGTTCTGTCTGTGATTAATTCATAACTGAATGGAAATTTGTTAAGTGTTATTTTTGTCTCGTTCGCAAAGGGTTCATTGTGTCGCACTGTTGTTGCACGAATTAACAAAGAAACAATGTTCTGCCATAGAGAAAATATACGCGCACATTTAATGAATGATTTTATAATTTTTGAAGCCGTATATACACGTCATTCGTAGCGAAAGGGTTAAAGTAGAGTAGACATTGTAATTCTTGTAGGGTGAAACAAATCTGTGTTCGTGGTTCTTTCCTTTAGCCTTGCTTAACAAGATACGAATTTGCATAGAAATCCAGGTTTAATTGTAAGTTAGAAGTGTGCGCTGCGGATCTTTATGTAAATTCATCCTTTTATAAACAGAAATGAAGAAATGAATAATATATATATATATATATTATCAACTGGAATTTACTTTAAACGGAAAAACTACCCTTTATTTATCTAACATTCATTTCTGCTTATAAAAGTATATATATATAATGAATGTTAGATAAATAAAGGGTAGTTTTTCCTTTTAAAGTAAATTCCAGCTGATAAATTGTTTCTGTCGAAAATCAATAAAAAATAATTGCAAATACCGTAACGCAGTTGAATACTTGATTTCGAGTATGTATAGACATTTGCACATTGTGCATATTCTACACGTACCTCTACAAAATTGATAACGTTCATAAATATAGAATATTGAAACCAGTTAATTGTTACAAGAACTACGTACTACAATGATTCGATTCTGCGTATCCATGCAAATTCGTGTCTTTCTAAACAAACCTGAAAGAGTGGTTCTTAAACGGAGATGCGTTTCACCCTCTAAACACTGTAATTAATACTTTACTTTAGATATTTTTATATCCCCGCGTGTCGTACGCGGTCTGTTCCTATTTGCAAATTTAAATCTGCCATAAATGCAATAAAGGTTCGCAGTGCAGTGATAATATTCGATAATATTGCGCCACTGCTCGCTGGGAATTGAAGAAATCGTGGAGTATATATTACTGGTAGTTCTCCGAGTAGATCGTTCTACGAAGAAGGAACTGCGTAGGGCAGTGTTTGATTGAAAATCGATACTCCTACATTGATCCCCATTTCCCCCGAAGCGGAGGGTTGCAGGGTTCCCTATTCCCGCAGGTTTTCTTGGAAAATAAACATCTGTAACCCACGTGTACACTCGCGTTCAAAAGCGTGTTCGCAGAGCGTCGTTACATTTGTATCAAATCTGCGGAAAATCGGATCGCTGAAACGCAATAAGAAAATTCACTTCTTATTCTATTAATATATACATATATATATATATATTTATACAGGAAAACAAACACATTATTAACAGTGATACAATTTTGTCGAATCCGCGCTGTAATGCATGGAACGTGTATACCCGTACGCTAATCTCTCATATAAATTTGAAACCACTCTTATATAAATTTGCGTATTTGCATATTTAACGGACGACAGGGAAGGGATGAGCCCTGAGCCGCCGTATTGTTGTTTCGCGTGCAGGGAACAATGCGCCGAACGAGACAATGCTAATATTCGAAACGCGATCAACGAAAATTCTCGCGCAACGAAACTTTCCCGTTCGCGTGCAAATCGCTGCAATGCTTATTACTTAATAAAATCGCGCTCTCGGTTAATTTCGATCGCGGGCCGGGCACAATCGCGTTCGAAATCCTCGTTAAAGCGGCGCAACGATAAAATAATGTCCGTCATACGACGCGCCTATTAATTCGCTTTGAAATCGAACGTACCGTGAGCTTTTTCTTCGGCCGCGATTTTGTCGCCATTCGAACACCGTCACCTGTGCCGCGTAAATCCCGCGTGCTTCGAAATAAAGTATTACAATATCGTATCCGTGGGCAAGGTTAATTGACACAACGCGGTATGCTTTTTTGTGGTGTTTATTAGTTATTCGCCGGTGGACACGTACCGTATCGTTATGTCGAACTTTCACAAGTGAGGCTAGTCTCGGGTTTGCGACCTCTATTTAAGGGTCGCTCGTTTCCTGGCAACGCGATGGCTGTTTACCCATCGCCCGATCACAGTTCCGCGAATTGCGCGGGAATCGCTCCTTAGCAACGGGCAAAATACATTTGCGCATCCATCGCCTGACTGTGATCAGGCGAGTCGCGGGCGAATAGCGGGCGACCTACTTCCCTAGCAACGCGTAGGCCGCTCAACGGTCGCCGGTAAACAAATTCCGTTGCGATGCAAGACGCTACATATCGAAGAGTCGCGATTACCTTTGGCGACGATACTTAACCCCTTGCCTCGTAATAACGAGTCACACTCGTGGTATACGCTTATTGACAAACATTGCAACCAGGAAAAAGGGAATTCGATTATATGAATTGCTTTAACCCGTTGACCTACGATTTTTTTAAGGATCATACTTTGTAGTAGTGGAGCTGTAGAGGGGGGATAGAATAGGAAAAGGAAGGGTGTTGGCGTTTCGTCTTGGGCCTGCTAGTGGACTCATCAGTAAGGCTACCTAGCAGGTCCTGCCTTAGACTTGGGATATTGGAAGGAAAGTTAAAGGCGGTATATATATGGACGAGGTAGTTGGAGCGAGTACTTTCGAGAAAGCCTATTTCGTATGTCCCTCTAGCGGTGGGTGCAGGAGAGCCGCCACAGTAGCATTAACTCATTATTATTGTAATATTCTATTGCATGCACAGCACTGAACTGTTATTACGTAACTCGTACTTGATAATTATTAACCTTATGAACTAAAATTATTGTTGCAGTTAAAATTAAAGTTTACTGCAAATACGATGCATTGTTATTGCGTTTAGAACGGGTGTGATTCGTTATAAGGGAAAGGGTTAAAACAATTGCGAACGAAATGTCGCTGATCTTTAACGGGTTAACATCGTAATCGTCCGCGTTTCAAGACATTTGTCTCGAAAGCGTGGCCATTTCGCGATCGGAACGCGAACGAAAACGACGCGTCATCGCGCGAATTACTGTCGGTAAATTTCGCCGTTCGTCGGATGAAAAGCTCGGCAACGGGGCCGATGGGAAACCGTTATTGCGAATAAACAAATGAGAGCAGCCAGCGGAGCGTCGGCGGAGGTGCGGAAAATACGATTGGTAACGCGAAGCGACAAAAAGCCCATTCGTGCGCCTTTGAGCTGGTCGATTTGGCGGCAGACTGCATTCGAATGGAGGAGACAATGTCCCGAAACGTTTCGCCGTTCCGGCAATCGTGTGCAACGAGAGCCGCTGTGTTTTCTCGGTGGGGGCAGCAGACGGGGTTTGAGCTGATCGCGGTTTGTTTGACTTCGTAATAGGGTCGCCTATTCCAACCCCGAGGATCGTCCTCGACGCTCGACACGGCCCCGTTTAGTATTTGGCCTATGATCGTTAGGGAAATGTCAGGGTCGAGGGATGTTGGCTGAATTAAACGCGCGACGGTCACGAACGTTTTAACGCGTTGGAAATTGGTTTATCGGGGCTAAGGCTGTTGAATCCAATCCTTGAACTTTTCCATCGATACTCGTGCGCCAATATTAGGGTAAATGTACCAACGTACTGCCACTTTCAGGTTTGCGAGTAACTCTGTTTAATTATTTTAGAACGTCGTTAACGTAAAGATCGCTCCAGTTTCGAGTATAATACTTGTGGTGCTATAGAGAGGGGATATGATAGGAAAAAGGAAGGGTGTTGCGTTTCGTCCTGGGCCTGCTAGTGGACTCATCAGTGCGGCTACCTAGCAGGCCCTGCCTTAGGCGTTGGGATATTGGAAGGAAGGTTAAAGGCGGTATATATATGGACGAGGTAGTTGGGGCGAGTACTTTCGAGAAAGCCTATTTCGTCGTATGTGCCTCTAGTGGTCGGTGCAGGAGAGCCGCCACAATATTGTTCAACCGTTCGTTTATTTATGAACGTTTTTGGTGGATTCTGGGAGAATTGACAACAAGTAGAAGATAAATCTTAGAGGCTTTATTGATACGGCTACTGCACTCGACTAGTGAATACGGAAATCTGATGGTTTTATGATTTTGCGGGCTTTTAAGTAGTGTTGTACTTGGGGTGACTAATGGTAAGGACAATGATCGAAGAAGAGGGTGACTAAGGAAAGGTACGGAGTACAGGATGACTAGGAACTGAGATTAGGGTGTTTGTCGGATGCATTTCGTTCAGGATGAGTCTATGGCGTTTACAGTGTGAGTGGTCGTGTTGGTCACCCAACACATTAATAAAAATTATCCTCATCTGAGAAAGATACGACGTACAGGATGACTAGGAACTGAGATTAGGGTGTTTGTCAGATGCATTTGGTTCAGGATGAGTCTATGGCGTTTACAGTGCGAGTGGTCGTGTTGGTCATCCAACACATTAATGAAAATTATCCTCATCTGAGAAAGATACGGCGTACAGGATGACTAGGAACTGAGATTAGGGTGTTTGTCGGATGCATTTGGTTCAGGATGAGTCTATGGCGTTTACAGTGCGAGTGGTCGTATCGGTAATCCAACAAAACTATTATTACAACGTCATACGAATATTCGGTCCGTTTTATACGTTCGTGTTGGTCATCCAACATTTTTTTATATGTTCAATATAACGAATTAATTACTACGTAATTGAAAACGTACAACAAAGTCCAATATCCCTATTACTGTTACTCGAAAAGCTCTAATTTAAATGGAAACAATTTTGACATATATTACCCCTCTTGCCTTATAACAACGAGTTACACTCGCGGCGCAAACTACAGTCTACGTGTACTAAAAACAACAGTGTTGTACCGTTCCCAAAGTTTAATTTTAATTGTAATTATAGTTTCGATTTGTGACATTGAAGAAAACGAATTTCAGTTCTAATTCTATCTGTAGTTTCAATGTAGAAGATTGAGTATTATAAGTATAAACTAAGCACGATACTTTTAGTGTTTTGCATTATTCGTCGTGCTGTTAAAGTAGTAAGTAGCTAACGTTGCTGCGAATGTTCTTCGAAAAACGTCGTATGGCAAAGGGTTAAATTCGCGCGAGCGCAGGTGCGAGAGACGTCGAAAGCATGCATTCCTTCGGGAGCAGCTACTTCTCGCTGCTACACGAGCCTGCTGGATTCCCACGAGAAAACGCGCGCAGCGGCATTTCCGCCGATTGGAATTTATGAAAATGACCACTGACCAGCTAAACTGGTTAATTTGTATTCGCGCGTTTTAACGGCTGGGAATGTTTGAATTATACTCGGCCGGTTTATGCTTATTTATTAGGGTTCCCAGTTGTTTAGGCAGGACTGGCAACAAAGCGATATCGAATGGAAAGTAGAAAATGAGACACACGGATTTAAATATCCCGATTCGAGGATTTAGATGCAAATATTTAGATTGAGTTATGCAGACTCGAAAACTCCGGTAACCGGAATTCGAGCATTCCGATTTAAATGTTTCTCAGGTCAACTATTTAGATTCAGGTATCTGGATTTAAATGTTCCAGTCGGAATATTAAGATTCCGATGCTTGTATTTAAATATTAGGATTCGAATGTTATTATACAAGTATTGGTATTCAAATATTTTAGTCCAAGTATCGGTATTCGAACACTGGTATGCAAATTGTCCAAGTTCAAATATTTATATTCGAACATTCCAATTGCAACATTAGAGTTCACACATGCAAATTCAAGAATGTATTCATATTCAAACATTCTAAGTATAACATTAAAGTTCAAACGTGCAAATTCAAATATCTGTGTGGAAATATTTCAACTCAAATATTAATATTCAAACATTCCAAGTAGAACATTAAAGTTCAAACGTGCAAATTCAAATATCTGTATCGAAATATTTCAACTCAAATATTAATATTCAAACATTCCAAGTAGAACATTAAAGTTCAAACGTACAAATTCAAATATCTGTATCGAAATATTTCAACTCAAATATTAATATTCAGACATTCAACTATAAATATTCGTATCCAAGTACACCAGTTAAAATATTCAGACTCAAACATGCAAATACAATTGTTCAGAAGATTCAGATTTCCCAATTCAAGTATCTAAATACGAACATTTAAACGAAAATTAAATTTTCGGATTTAAGAATGACCTTGTCTTACTTGGTTAACGTTTTCAGTTCAAATATCCAAATACAAATAAATAGCTATATTCGAACATTCAGAATCGATTAACCAAATTTATCCATTTAATTGTAAGATCAATGGATCCTATTAAATCCCTGACTATTCGATCCTAATTAATCAGCATTTAAGTACCAAAATAAACAAACAATGGTGGGTGAATACTTTGCGTATAGCCACGGTAAATATTGTAAGATTCCGATGTTTAATAAATATTTGTATTATTACTAAACTTCGTACACGGAAATCTTACAAGAGATACTTAGAATTTATAGTTTCCCAGGATTAGCGATTCTTCTTTACTTTGTTATGGAAAAAGCTCTTCTCTCTTCTCTAACCCTTTATCGGACGACGAATAATAAAACTTAAAAGAGTATTTTGACTTTGAATTCCAAGCCTTACGAATTTCTAAGCTTACGAATTCCAGGTCAACAAATTCCCAAAACTTTCAAGCGTTTATCAACGATATTAATTTAAACTTTCTGCTTTAACAGTAAACGTGCGTCCACAAAATCCAGGAATGTGGCGACTATTTGCAAACACTCGTCCGCAAAGGGCTAAAATACGGTTTTGCGTTGCTTTTAAAGTATCGGGAGTCTGCGTTTGAATTTAGTGGTGATGAGGCGAAGGACCAATACGAATTTTTGGATATTACCAAGGTTCGAAGGATGAAGCGTATGATTCCTCGGTGAGTAAGGAATTGATGGGTCGTACGAGTAATTGTATACAGAAGATAGAACACAATTGGAAACGAAATCGAGAATTAGCTTTTCTTAACCTAAACACGAACCATAAAAATATTTACTAGACTGTGACGGTATCCAATAATATTTACATTTGTCCAATTTTCACGTTAACAAAAATTCCTCCTCATCCACGAGTTTCGTTTTCCAACTTGAAAGAGCTAATAAGCGTTGCGATGTCGCGACGATCGAGAGATCGTAAAACGATGGATATCGCGATACGAATACGCGGCGACGGCATTAATTCGTTGGCTACTTAAGATAATGAAGCAAAAACGCGGAATTAAACGCGGATCTGATTTGTCGAGTTAGCGGCGACACCAGGGGAAGGGCAAAATCTGTGGGAAACTGTTATTAGGACTTGTTTCTTATCGCGAGCCGCGCCAACCGGTTACTCATTAACGATGCTTGCTTATATCGGCCGCCGGTTATCTCACGTGTATCCAAACGCGTTATTAAAAATTCAACGCGCCGCCGGTCACGAAAAACCGCCAAGAAAATCGTGCCGATACTTGTGTATGTACAAACATCGCCACAAAAGTGGAAGCTGCTGGCGAGGCGAAGCATGTTTGCTCTTCCAATTCGTTTCATGCGTGTTTTTATTTACTCGTTAACTCTTCATTCGAGTCACAATGTATAGAACGAGCGTGACTCGTTATTGTTTTGGGCAAATGGGGTTAATCGTAATAGAATTTCTATTGTTAGTAGATGTAGCACGTATTGTCACTTTAAGGTTCGCGTTTTAAGTAACTTTATTTAACTATTTTAGAAAGTGTATTTAACGTAGAGATCGTGATAGGAAGAGTGACAATACGTGGGTCATTTACCCTACTTTAATTAACATGTGGAGCTGTAGAGAGGGGGTAGGATAGGAAAAAGGAAGGGTGTTGCGTTTCGTCCTGGGCCTGCTAGTGGACTCATCAGTGCGGCTACCTAGCAGGCCCTGCCTTAGACGTTGGGATATTGGAAGGAAGATGGTATACACAGGGTGATTTCGTCCCCCAGTAGACTCGGAAGCAATACCGCCGCCTAAACACTAAGAAGTGTGGCTCTGTGGAGAGGGGATAGGATAGGAAAAAGGAAGGCTGTTGCGTTTCGTGCTGGGCCTGCTAGTGGACTCATCACTAAGGCTACCTAGCAGGCCCTGCCTTAGACGTTGGGATATTGGAAGGAAGATGGTATACACAGGGTGATTTCGTCCCCCAGTAGACTCGGAAGCAATACCGCCGCCTAAACACTAAGAAGTGTGGCTCTGTGGAGAGGGGATAGGATAGGAAAAAGGAAGGCTGTTGCATTTCGTGCTGGGCCTGCTAGTGGACTCATCACTAAGGCTACCTAGCAGGCCCTGCCTCAGACGTTGGGATATTGGAAGGAAGATGGTATACACATGGTGATTTCGTCCCCCAGTAGACTCGGAAGCAATACCGCCGCCTAAACACTAAGAAGTGTGGCTCTGTGGAGAGGGGATAGGATAGGAAAAAGGAAGGCTGTTGCGTTTCGTGCTGGGCCTGCTAGTGGACTCATCAGTGCGGCTACCTAGCAGGCCCTGCCTTAGACGTTGGGATATTGGAAGGAAGATGGTATACACATGGTGATTTCGTCCCCCAGTAGACTCGGAAGCAATACCGCCGCCTAAACACTAAGAAGTGTGGCTCTGTGGAGAGGGGATAGGATAGGAAAAAGGAAGGCTGTTGCGTTTCGTCCTGGGCCTGCTAGTGGACTCATCACTAAGGCTACCTAGCAGGCCCTGCCTTAGACGTTGGGATATTGGAAGGAAAGTTAAAGGCGGTATATATATGGACGAGGTAGTTGGAGCGAGTACTTTCGAGAAAGTCCTAATTTCGTATGTCCCTCTAGTGGTGGGTGCAGGAGAGCCGCCACAAACAGTACCGGATAGGTCAATATTTACACGCATGCAGTTTCTAGATTAACAAAGGCTACTCCAATTAGCGTATCCGAAATAATGTTAAGTTGCCGCGGCGAAAGGGTTAAAAAGTATTCGATTGCTACATATTTGACACTCGTATTTGCCAGCGATCTATTCCTGTTGCGAGATAATACCGTTCGACTATCGATCCGCGTTCCCGAGCCAGGTGACAGAGATTGAAACTTGCCTGTCTTTAAATTAATGGCACGGCGCGATTTATCCCGCAATGGTCCGCCAAGCAGATAACAGCTAATCCAGACCTAGAATAATAACTTGGAGTCCGTGTCAAACCACTTTTCTCCGGTCTTAACTTTTCCTATTTTTCTCGACGCGAATCTACGTAATCCAATTAGGAAACCATCGAATGAGCAATCGATAGCAACGGATGAACATTGCTATAAAATTCTCAAGAAATTACAAACCGACGCGTTGATATATGTAAAACGTGTGTTTATTTAAATGCAAAGTTTTCCAGCGACAGTAAGAAGGACATTGGACTTTGTTATGCATTTCCAATTACGTAGTAATGAATTTACTATTGTTGGAATAATATCACTTAGCAGATGCAAAAATGTATGTTTACGTTGAGAAGCACTGCTTATTAAACAACAGGCCTAGCTCAGTGACTGAAGCCGATGGTCCTTTAGCCGTACCAAACCTAAGGGTCTGGTGCAATAAACATATGGAAGGCCCGGGGTCGTCTTTTCTAAATATCGGCGCCAGTTTTCTGAAAGCTTTACTGAGAAGTAAATATGTGTTGCTTTATCGTACGTTCGTATAAATGCGTTTTCTCTCTTACGCATCTGGTTAGTTTCAGACCCGAATGTTTACGATACGCGACAAAAGGGCCTTCGGTCCCAAGTGGTGTCGCAGGTTATCGCAATTTTTCTGTGCGTTGCGTTAGATAGTCAGTTGCAGTATAGTTTCCGTGCTAGTAACACTACAGAGCGAGCCTTCCTTCTGCTGAATGAAGCATATATTTGAAATAAGGAAATATCTTGTTATTTCTAATCCCTAAAACCTTCCATAATCTAATAGCGATGAACTAAAGCATTTAAATCAAGTAAACACGCGCGTTTCTACAAATTCCACAGCGTTTCATCAGCGTTACATACGCATAGTATCACAAGTATCGTTGAAAAATGAAATAGTAACTACATTTCTCGATAAAATTGTTGAATAATTTCAGAGGTTGCCTCCAAAGAAACGAATATTTATTATTGTAATACAAAATAACGAAAAACAGTATATAAGGTTTCGGTTGTGAGCGACGCTGTCAACTCAGCAACCCTTCACGCTTAGTGCTCTTACAGAACTGACGAAAAAAAAAAAGTAAAACGGCCCAGACGACGCGATTACGCCTTGACCTAGCCCCAGTGGCGCAGAAACAAGAAACACGTGAGGAAGCAAAACGTTGCACATTGTATCAAACTATAACGTAACGATTTATGCAAAAATCCAACAAAAATAAACGCAATACGTGCACAATTCCAATGTATCCTACCGAAGCAACTAAAATTGCCGTGGCAGTCGACGCGTTAACATTCCCGGAATCTTCACCCGCGTAAAATCCTGCTATCTCGTGTGTTCCAACGATTCCCAAAGGCTCGCGTTCCCATGCTGTTAGCGCGTAAGTTTCCCACCTAGAATTTCCCAGCCGCTGTTACGCGCGTGGAAAATCATCTCCGGATCGACCTTCGTCGCCGTGAGAAAAGAAAAGGAAAAAGCTGATTCTCGCGTTGAATTCGGACGGTCGCGCCGCGGCGACGAAGGCAGCAGCGATCGCGTGAGAGCCGCGTACAGCGCGTGCACGTAACACGTGACCGAACGGAGCGGGTGTACGCGTGTGGGTAGCGCGCGTAAGTCCATTGATAGCCCACGGACCATTCATGGATCCGCGGATCGTGAGAGGAAGTGAACGCGGCGCGCTTGTGTGCGCGCGCGCGCGTTTCCGTGCAGTCCGTGTGGGAGACGTGAACGTGTAGGTGTCCGCGCGGCCTTATTTGTACCGCGGCGAGCGGTTTTTCGCATTTCCGGCCGAACTGCACGCGCGGGGACCGGGAATCTTCGGTGAAACCGAGCGGCCTTGCCCCGCCACGCGAAGTGGGTGGCGAGCCAAGGGCGCCGAGAGTCGATAGTCGGCGAAATATCGCCTGAAAATGGGAAAAGTAGGCGCGATTCGATGATTCATAATAGGTGGGAGCCGAACGGTGGGCGGTGAACGGCGCGTTTCGTTGCGCTGGGCGCGAAATAAGAAGAGCTGCTTCTGGGCTCGTTGATTAGCGTGGGTGCGTCGTCGAATGTTGGACTGTTGCGATACCTATTGATGGATGGTGATATATATAGTCGGTTCAACGAGAATTGGCGGGAAATATAAACAGTTGCACGCGAGCAACGCGTGATCAAAAAATGGCCGAATCGTAATATCCAGATCTCTGCACAGTAGAAAAGAAGCTACGTTTCTAAACAAGAATTACTTCCTCTCTATAGTAATGTAATATTGTTAATATTGTTATACTATAATGTAAATAAGGAGGCGAATGAAAGTACAAAGTAGTAAGGTGTGTAACAAAAATCGTCATGTTGGGGCCCTTCTCAAGAAGCGCTAAAAAGCGTCCCTAAGCATCGACGTTCAGCAGTCATTTATCTGTGACCGCAGCGTCGGTCACGTGAACTTTCCGTTTATATTTCCTGCCAATTCTCGTTGAGCGGAGTATAGGGTAGGTGTACCGCGTATTGCCACCACAAACGAGGTACAGGATAGACCGATCATCTTATGGGACTTCGTGTAAGACATGCTCCGAAATATCGATAACCTAAAAATTCAAACTTTTCGGAAGAATATCTTTCGTTTTATTATCCGACAAAGAATGTGAACACTTCTAAAGTATTTTAATATACAAACGGTAACAGTAAACGCAAAGGTTATACATTTTAGACACGCGAAAAGGTAAAAATGGAAACGGATTTGGGGCTCATGAACCCAAAATCCGCGTGACAAAGGGAAGCATTGTGATAAGTGGTTTATCCTGTTCTTAGTCAATGCTGCTACTTTAACACTTTACCGACCGGGAACGATTATACGCGGCTCTTTTCTTAATTATACGATTCTATTCGAAGAAAACCATTATGTTTAATGTCGCGTGCAATTAGTCCAAAAATAGTCTCGATACAGTGTTGCGTTGGATATTGGCCGAGGTTCGGGTCCGAATCTGGCCAAAGTTGAAGGGAGGTAGATCTTTCAGGAAATCCTGAATGTCTCCTTGTTCATAGAGAGCCAGTGAGCGAGAGATACACAGAGCAGAGCTCATCGACATTTTACGGTAGGTGTAAAAACATATGTACTTGGGCACTGTAACAATTTCGAAGCCATTTCCAAGAACTGGTGGGAGTAACGAGCGTCCAATATCCAAGCAAAACCGTGGTCAATATCCAAGGCAGTACTCTATCTGTAGGTGCAAAGCAAAACGATGTAGATCACCGTGTTTCAAACCATTGCAACTCGTGCATCGATTGAAACGTCACGAAAATAAACTTCTTATTTCTCAATGCATCACGAATGTCGCTCGTCGTTCTACGGCAAAGGGTTAAGGAAAGGAGAGAAAAGCTTGCATATATTTTTGCGATACAAAGGTCAACCGAACGCAAAGTGAGCGACCTTTATATTTTTCTTTATATTTTATATTATAATATATATATAATTTTCTTTATATTATATTTTCGACTTACGCCACTTTCGCAACGCGTTTAGGTAGCAGCTCGCGCTACGAATGCAACTCGTTAGTCAACGCTGCGAAATTTGGAAGATTTTTTGCTAGACGGAGCGACTGGTTGAACGCCGATCCGGCTATAAAATTGCGCGAGGCGGGAAAAGCGGAGAGAAGCGGGATATAGGAGTTTTCGCCGCGGTCGAAACTCCATTATAAGCCACTTAATTTAATATTCTCGCTGCATAGTCATGAAGTTGAAGCGTTCCGTGAGACGGTAACTCGAGTAACTGAAGTAGTGGACAACTTTCCTCGGGCCCGTTGGCCCACGCGGATATTGCCCACGCGCTTCCGACTTGCTCGCCGCGCGAGTTATGCCCTGTTTTACGCGCCTCTACTAAACCTAAACGCGCAACCGTTCGTAGCGAGCGTAAACTTCCTCTGCTTATCGCGGCGCGTTGCATTTTGCAGCATCTTAACGAGGCGCAAGCAGAAATGGGGGAAAAGTCGACGACGCGAGACTGGTCGAAAAGAGAATGACGGTCTGTTTAAAAGGAAGTGTGACTAATTGTAAGATACTTCCGTAAAATTGAATCTATCGATATAAAATCGATACAAGTTTAGGGAGCATGTGTAAGAAGGTATAATGCGCTAGCCTATAGTGCAACATTGTTACAGCTTAACACATTGTTTGCGGGACATTTCGCGCGCGGTCTTGAGCTTGGCGCGGACGATATTTTAGCCGTCGCGTAAGAAATTAGACATTTTTAGAAATCGCTATAACTTTTAGATAATATAAGACTTGACTTCCGGGATGGAGCCGCGTTGGATGATGGTTTGTTGCCGACGTTTCGTAAACATTGCAGTTTACTTCATCAGGGCGAGAGACAACCTGATACTGATTTTAGATAATAAATGACAAAAGTAGTATGTCAACGTAACAAGTATGTGTGTTTTGGAACTGTCACAAAGACGATGGTAACATAATCCGCGGTTAAAAAACTCGTACAAATACGGGACGAAAATTCCACCAGCAGACAGTGAAAAACGTATTTTTACGTGTCCCGCAAACCACCACCAGTCTAAAAAAGAAACGGATTTTTACGTGTCCCGCAAACCACCACCAGTCTAAAAAAAAAAGAAACGGATTTATCCGCGTCCCGACAACAATGTGTTAATATAAATTTCTATGCCCAATCTCAATCCAACGTAATCGATATATTTCAACGTTATCGTTACTTTCGGAACGTTGATTAAAACGAAGAGTAATGAAATTTTTGCGGCAACCTAATGGCAAGTTAACGCGGTGATTTTTTCCTTTTTAATAACACGAGAAAGAAGAAAGCAGAGGGGAAGAGAAATTCCCGACGGCTCCTAAAGGAGTGCCATATAAAGGGAACAAATGCAATTTGTTAGGCTCAGACGAGCATATGCGCGGACAGCCGGAGGAATGGAAATATATGAAGTGCGGTGAGAGAAGAAAGCTGGAAAGGACCCTAGGATATATCTTTCGGTTGACGTGGAGACGTGGCCGAGGCACATGTGGCAGGAATTTTATTCGAAGGGATGAAAATTGCGATGTTTTAATCCGGCCGAAGCGTATACACAAACGGACAGGCGGCTTGAAGAGGGTAAGACAAGGATATTCCCGAGTTTGCTCTCGCCCGCGCGCCTCTTCGCCAAGGGTGAGACTACGTTAATGAATTCGGTTTCTCCCGTCGAATCCTCTGCTTCGCCCTGCGAAAACTTTCCCTTCCCTCCAATTATGGCACGTGTTATACCGCGTACCGCCACTTTAACGTTCGCGCTTTAAGTAACTTTCGTTAACTATTTTCGAACGCATTTAACGTAAAGATCGTTCCAGTTTGCAGCATACGATTGTCCAACTGCTCTTTTATTTATGAACGTTCTTTTCATACGTTCGTTTTATAATAAATTCATTATTACGTGATTTGAAAATGTACAACAAAGTCCACGGTCGCTTGAAAGCTTTTTATTTAAATAGAACCACGTTTTACATATATTAACACGTCAATTTGTGTAATATAGTAAACGTCGCACCTTACTGAATTATGACACGTTCCATACTTTGTAATTAATAATATTAGTCACGTTTTATATACTTAAGGATCATTTCCATTTAAGTGACAGGAATAAGGTCGCTAGAATTAGTTACACAGCTTCAATAAATCAGTACATAACTCATCGTGTTTAACCCCCCCAAAAATCGTCATAAATAGAAGAGATGTTAACTAACGTGTTCCAACCCGAAACCATTGTTAGGTTAACTAGCTTCTAAAACAATTAAACAGGACGTTCTACTCTATTTTAACCGTCTTAGTTATGCAAATATTTCACTGGTTCGTAAGAATCCAGCTACTCCTAGCGCGAAATAGCTAATTCGTAAGATAAACGTCGGCTATTATCCGAGTAGTCGTGTTTCATTCTGGAAGCATACACAGGCGGCGCATTTTTCGTAGCAAACAGGCTGACAATGAGTCGCGAGTAGACAGAGTGAATGCCTTGCGTTTGCCATTATTCAACTGGTTGGTGCACGCGTGCGTACACGCGACGCTTTTGTGCCGAGGAACACCTTCATTTACTCGGTAGTTCTTCTTCATCGGTCCAACTTCCTCTCGGTAGCGGCGCGTCTAGTTTGCGCGCTTCGCAGAAACCCTTTTGTTGCGTCGTTTCTCGCCGCGCGCACGTGAATATTCATTCTTCGCGGCTGTGCATCGCCTCCTCGCGCCACCGTTCCACGCACGCTACAACTTCATTCATCGTTCGCCGCGGCTTTCTTTGACCCACTTCGATTGTTTCTCGTCGCTCCTTTCGAACGCGACGCGGAAGAAAACGCGCGGCACCGTTCGAGGAAAATGAAACAGGGAATGGAGAATCTTTTGCTTGCGATTTTCCTTCTTCGATGCTTGCGCGTTGAAATGAATAAACTTTCGCAGAACTCGCGGAAGAGAGTTTGATTTGCAAATGGTTGAATTTGATTTGCAAAAGGCTGAATTTAATTTGCAATAGGTTGAATTTCATTTGCAACAGGATGATTCTAATTTGCAAACGGTTGAGTTTGATTTGCAAAAGCTTGAGTTTAATTTGCAGAAAGTTGAGCTTGATTTGCAATAGGTTGAGGTTCATTTGCAAAAGGTTGAAGTTGATTTGCAAAAGACTGAGTTTGATTTGCAGAAGGTTGAGAGAAGAGAAGAATTTGAAGTGCGAAGCCTTCATTAAACGATGGAAATTATTTTGAGCGTTGAAATTTGCTTCTTTAGATTAAAAATTTAGGTAAGAAAATAATAGTTGCCATCAATTTTCGTCATTCATAGAAACAGTAACTTATATCGTAATGTTAATGTTTCAAAGAATTTGTCGACTTAAAATCATCATTCATTTCGTGTCCAAATAGAATTTAGAAGTCTCTTCCAATTAAAATTTAACGGCAATTATTTTGAGCATCAAAATTTGTTTGTTTAGATTAAAAAATTGTCGTCTTAAAAAATTAATGTCCGTCATAAAAACAGTGTCTTGTAGGGTTAATTTTTCAAAGATTTTCTCGACTTAAAATCACCATTCATTTTGTGTCCAAATAACATTTAAAAGTCTCTTTCAATGGAAATTATTTCGAGCATTAAAATTGACTATTAAAGTCGACGAATTGATCTACAATTAATGTAGTAAATAATGCGATTGAAATGGCAAAAGTACGACAGCGGTTTAGAAGCGATTAATTACGGAATTACGGGCAGAGATTTATCAAAGTTGCACAGCGGGATTTATCAAAGTTCACAGTTGAATGTTTTCGCGGGTGCAACGTTTCAGCTGCGCAATGATTAATGCGCGCCGCGATTAATTATCAACTTTGTTGCTGTTTATTCGCTACCGACAAACGCGCACGGCTACCTTCTGAATGCTCGCACAATTCAACTTCCTCGTTGCATTTATCTCGCGCGATTAATAGTCCCGTTTCCTTCCACTATTCCGGCATCGATGCAAACCGGCACACCGATCTAATTCGTTCCTTCTATCTCCTGCAACAATATTTCCCTATCGCTGTTATTTATTTCCCAGTGACGAGATTAGACGGTTTACTCTGAAGCTGGCAAGAAAATAAGAAATGGGAGTGAATATTTTATACGTGGAAACGGATGATTTAAGGACTTGAATCGTAAACGTATTGCGGTGTTTAAACTCTAACGATTGTTCTTAATGTTTCTTTGTACTGTAAAGGATTTACCCCCTTTAATAAATAAATAAATAAATAAACAAATGAATAACCTTACACAACTGTTTAAGTATTTGACTTTGGAGCTTCTCGAGCTTTATTCGTTGCTGGTCCCCGCAGCGGAGTAAAAACTGAATAAGACAGAATGAATTTCCTTGGCGCTTGCATAATTTACCGCTCGGACCGCTCGATAGGGTCTTAAAATTGTTTATTCAAAGGAGCGCTGGTTGCATCGGCGAGGGGTAATAAAGATTGACGTTTCGCGGACGTGTTTTACGAGGAAAATAATATTGTTGCTCGTTACCCGACGCGGAATCGTTCGCGCGTTCGTTAAATAATAAAAAAGCGTGTAGAGGTTTCGCGGAGCGAAGGCTCGACTGATTCGAAGTTTCCGAACGACCAGGCGAAAGGTTCATAAAACTCTCCGGCTGCTCGCGTTCTCTCTGAAACTTTCAACCGTTTGTTTATTTTCGGGATAAAAACAAGCTACGCGTTGGACGATCGTGAAACGGTCGCGTCGTGAATTAAATCAAACAGTATTAAGTATTAACCGACGCGAAGTTCTTTACGGCGAGATCGATACGAACGCCCGCTTTCGAGAGAACTCGTTTACACCGGGACTCGTTGTTGTCGGAGGAACAAGCCGGCGATGTCCTGCCGGGGGAAAAAAAAAAAAGAAAAATAAAATGTCACGCGTAAGCTCCGGCTTTATCCCATTTTAGCCGGGCTCGAATCGAAATATGTTCCGACCTCCGTATTTCTTCTTCGGCTATCGGCTTTCTCGCGTCTGTTTCTTCTCTCGCGTCGCTCTCCCATTTCCTTTGAGAGTCGGACACGCCTGCGACGTTGCATTTGTTCTTTTAGGAGCGGCGCAATTTTGCAGCTTTGCAAGTTCAGAGCATCGCTAATTCGGAGCTTTGCAATTTTCGGGGTATTAGAAATTTGGAGCTTCGCAAGTGCAGAGCATTAGGAGTTCAGTGCTTTGCTAATTCAGAGCATTACAATTTTGGAGCTTTGCGATTTTTAGAGCATTAGAACAGCGTTGCAATTTTGGAGCGTTACAAGTTGGGACCTTTGCAATGTTGTTGTTGTATTCCAACTTAGGAGCTTTGCAATGTTGTCATTGTATTCCAACTTAGGAACTTTGCAATTTGAAAGCATCGCAAATTCGGAGCTTTGCAATTTTCGGGGTATTAGATATTTGGGACTTTGCAATTTTTAGAGCATTAGGAGTTCAGTGCTTTGCTAATTCAGAGCATTACAATTTTGGAGCTTTGCGATTTTTAGAGCATTAGAACAGCGTTGCAATTTTGGAGCGTTGCAATGTTGTTGTATTCCAACTTAGGAGCTTTGCAATTTCAGAGCATTGCAAATTCAGAGCTTTGCAATTTTCGGGTATTAAATACTTAATTGGGGCTTTGCAATTTTTAGAGCATTAGGAGTTCAGTGCTTTGCTAATTCAGAACACTACAAATTTGGAGCTTTGCAATTTTTGGAGTATTAGAACAGCGTTGCAATTTTGGAGCGTTACAAGTTTGGAGCTTTGCAATGTTGTCGTTGTATTCCAACTTAGGAGCTTTGCAATTTGAGAGCATCGCAAATTTGGAGCTTTGCAATTTTGGGGTATTAGAAATTTGGGGCTTTGCAATTTTTAGAGCATTAGGAGTTCAGTGCTTTGCAATTTTTAGAGTATTAGGAGTTCAGTGCTTTGCAATTTTTAGAGCATTAGGAGTTCAGTGCTTTGTTAATTCAGAACACTACAAATTTGGAGCTTTGCGATTTTTAGAGCATTAGAACAGCGTTGCAATTTTGGAGCGTTACAAGTTTGGAGCGTTGCAATGTTGTTGTATTCCAACTTAGGAGCTTTGCAATTTCAGAGCATTGCAAATTCAGAGCTTTGCAATTTTCGGGTATTAAATACTTAATTGGGGCTTTGCAATTTTTGGAGCATTAGGAGTTCATTGCTTTGCTAATTCAGAGCATTACAAATTTGGAGTTTCTCCAATTTTTAGAGCATTAGAACAGCGTTGCAATCTCGAAACGTTGCAATTTAAGGAGCGTTACAAGTTTGGAGCTTTGCAATGTCGTCGTTGTATTCCAACTTCGGAGCTTTGCTACTCTGATGCGTTGCAATTACTCAGCATTACAAATTCGAAGCTTTCTAATTTCCTTTCTGCAGGCTTATACATTAATATAACACATGTAATGTTACCTTTTTATGTTATTTCTTATTCTAAGCTATTCACCTCGAAAGATGAATAATATACAGAACGTTGCAAATGATTACTTCGTTTCTTAACTTTCGTCGGTAGGTTTATACCTAGGAGCAGCAATTTCACGGCGATTAAATATATGAGAAAAATCCTTCCCCCACCCGAAGCGTGCGTAATCCGAAAACCGAGCCCCGCATCTGCCTCCCAATTTCTCCAAACGTCAACGCGCCCCGCGTACCCGAAATTCGTTGCAACCGGAACGGTCGCATCTATCACCGATTTGCTCCCCCAAAAACCGGCAACGAGAACCGCAACTTCTCCGACCGAGCAGCAATTGAACGTTGCTAATATCGAAGAGCAATAAAATCGTTGAACGCATCGTGCGTCTCCCCTAGCCCTCGGAAAAAGGCCAACTCCACGCGAAAGGAAACGTGCGGTGGTGCCCCTCGTAATTCGGCCAACTTCGTGCCCCTTAATCCGCGTTAAGGGCTCGCCTCGTTAGGTAATAGAAGGAAAATTTAGGCGACGCGTTTCGGGGACTCGGGAACTCGGAAAGGGCACCTGTTCATCCCTTAATAGGCAGGTCAAAGGGAAATAGGATTGGGGAGTCGGATAACGGCAACAGATGTTGCTACGTTCGACGAGCCGTTGACATTAATCTAAGTTGGAAGCAGAGTATAATTTATTGGCCGAGCGTATTTTCCAACCTCGAATGCGTATCAACCCTTTTATCGCTACGCCCATTGCGGTAAAATCGCGTTCGGGATATTTTTTATTCGTATAGAAACGGTGTTCGTGTCGATGCGGTATTTAAACAAAAACAGTATTCGTGTATGCTACGGTATTTGAATTAACAAATTGCACTTGATGTCGTTAATAGAGGCTGCTTAATTATATAGGTTACCTAATTATAAGGTTAACTATAGAGGTTACTTAATATAATAAAGGGTAAGGTAAAGGAAAGGTACGGAGTACAGGATGACTAGGAAAAGTACGTAGTACAGGACGACTATTTTTATTCCTATAGAAACGGTGTTCGTGTCGATGCGGTATTTAAACAAAAACAGTATTCGTGTATGCTACGGTATTTGAATTAACAAATTGCACTCGATGTCGTTAATAGAGGGTACTTAATTATATAGGTTACTTAATTATAGAGGTTACTTAATATAATAAAGGGTAAGGTAAAGGAAAGGTATGGAGTACAGGATGACTAGGAAAAGTACGTAGTACAGGACGACTATTTTTATTCGTATAGAAACGGTGTTCGTGTCGATGCGGTATTTAAACAAAAACAGTATTCGTGTATGCTACGGTATTTGAATTAACAAATTGCACTTGACGTCGTTAATAGAGGGTACTTAATTATATAGGTTACTTAATATAATAAAGGGTAAGGTAAAGGAAAGGTACGGAGTACAGGATGACTAGGAAAAGTACGTAGTACAGGGCGACTGTTTTTATTCGTATAGAAACGGTGTTCGTGTCGATGCGGTATTTAAACAAAGACAGTGTTCGTGTATGCTACGGTATTTGAATTAACAAATTGCACTCGACGTCGTTAATAGAGGGTACTTAATTATATAGGTTACTTAATTATAGAGGTTACTTAATATAATAAAGGGTAAGGTAAAGGAAAGGTATGGAGTACAGGATGACTAGGAAAAGTACGTAGTACAGGACGACTATTTTTATTCGTATAGAAACGGTGTTCGTGTCGATGCGGTATTTAAACAAAAACAGTATTCGTGTATGCTACGGTATTTGAATTAACAAATTGCACTTGACGTCGTTAATAGAGGGTACTTAATTATATAGGTTACTTAATATAATAAAGGGTAAGGTAAAGGAAAGGTACGGAGTACAGGATGACTAGGAAAAGTACGTAGTACAGGGCGACTGTTTTTATTCGTATAGAAACGGTGTTCGTGTCGATGCGGTATTTAAACAAAGACAGTGTTCGTGTATGCTACGGTATTTGAATTAACAAATTGCACTCGATGTCGTTAATAGTGGCTGCTTAATTATATAGGTTACTTAACTATAAGGTTAATTATAGAGGTTACTTAATATAATAAAGGTTAAGGTAAAGGAAAGGTACGGAGTACAGGATGACTAGGAAAAGTACGTAGTACAGGGCGACTCTTTTTATTCGTATAGAAACGGTGTTCGTGTCGATGCGGTATTTAAACAAAGACAGTATTCGTGTATGCTACGGTATTTGAATTAACAAATTGCACTTGATGTCGTTAATAGAGGGTGCTTAATTATATAGGTTACTTAATTATAGAGGTTACTTAATATAATAAAGGGTAAGGTAAAGGAAAGGTACGGAGTACAGGATGACTAGGAAAAGTACGTAGTACAGGGCGACTGTTTTTATTCGTATAGAAACGGTGTTCGTGTCGATGCGGTATTTAAACAAAAACAGTATTCGTGTATGCTACGGTATTTGAATTAACAAATTGCACTCGACGTCGTTAATAGAGGCTGCTTAATTATATAGGTTACTTAATTATAAGGTTAATTATAGAGGTTACTTAAGGTTAATCATAGAGGTTACTTAATATAATAAAGAGTAAGGTAAAGGAAAGGTACGGAGTACAGGATGACTAAGAAAGGTACGGAGTACAGGATGACTAGGAAAAGTACGTAGTACAGGGCGACTGTTTTTATTCGTATAGAAACGGTGTTCGTGTCGATGCGGTATTTAAACAAAGACAGTATTCGTGTATGCTACGGTATTTGAATTAACAAATTGCACTTGATGTCGTTAATAGAGGCTGCTTAATTATATAGGTTACCTAATTATAAGGTTAACTATAGAGGTTACTTAATATAATAAAGGGTAAGGTAAAGGAAAGGTACGGAGTACAGGATGACTAGGAAAAGTACGTAGTACAGGACGACTATTTTTATTCCTATAGAAACGGTGTTCGTGTCGATGCGGTATTTAAACAAAAACAGTATTCGTGTATGCTACGGTATTTGAATTAACAAATTGCACTTGACGTCGTTAATAGAGGGTACTTAATTATATAGGTTACTTAATATAATAAAGGGTAAGGTAAAGGAAAGGTACGGAGTACAGGATGACTAGGAAAAGTACGTAGTACAGGGCGACTGTTTTTATTCGTATAGAAACGGTGTTCGTGTCGATGCGGTATTTAAACAAAGACAGTATTCGTGTATGCTACGGTATTTGAATTAACAAATTGCACTTGATGTCGTTAATAGAGGCTGCTTAATTATATAGGTTACCTAATTATAAGGTTAACTATAGAGGTTACTTAATATAATAAAGGGTAAGGTAAAGGAAAGGTACGGAGTACAGGATGACTAGGAAAAGTACGTAGTACAGGACGACTATTTTTATTCCTATAGAAACGGTGTTCGTGTCGATGCGGTATTTAAACAAAAACAGTATTCGTGTATGCTACGGTATTTGAATTAACAAATTGCACTCGATGTCGTTAATAGAGGGTACTTAATTATATAGGTTACTTAATTATAGAGGTTACTTAATATAATAAAGGGTAAGGTAAAGGAAAGGTATGGAGTACAGGATGACTAGGAAAAGTACGTAGTACAGGGCGACTGTTTTTATTCCTATAGAAATGGTGTTCGTGTCGATGCGGTATTTAAACAAAAACAGTATTCGTGTATGCTACGGTATTTGAATTAACAAATTGCACTTGATGTCGTTAATAGAGGGTGCTTAATTATATAGGTTACTTAATTATAGAGGTTACTTAATATAATAAAGGGTAAGGTAAAGGAAAGGTACGGAGTACAGGATGACTAGGAAAAGTACGTAGTACAGGGCGACTATTTTTATTCGTATAGAAACGGTGTTCGTATCGATGCGGTATTTAAACAAAGACAGTGTTCGTGTATGCTACGGTATTTGAATTAACAAATTGCACTTGACGTCGTTAATAGAGGGTACTTAATTATATAGGTTACTTAATATAATAAAGGGTAAGGTAAAGGAAAGGTACGGAGTACAGGATGACTAGGAAAAGTACGTAGTACAGGGCGACTGTTTTTATTCGTATAGAAACGGTGTTCGTGTCGATGCGGTATTTAAACAAAGACAGTGTTCGTGTATGCTACGGTATTTGAATTAACAAATTGCACTCGACGTCGTTAATAGAGGGTACTTAATTATATAGGTTACTTAATTATAGAGGTTACTTAATATAATAAAGGGTAAGGTAAAGGAAAGGTATGGAGTACAGGATGACTAGGAAAAGTACGTAGTACAGGACGACTATTTTTATTCGTATAGAAACGGTGTTCGTGTCGATGCGGTATTTAAACAAAAACAGTATTCGTGTATGCTACGGTATTTGAATTAACAAATTGCACTTGACGTCGTTAATAGAGGGTACTTAATTATATAGGTTACTTAATATAATAAAGGGTAAGGTAAAGGAAAGGTACGGAGTACAGGATGACTAGGAAAAGTACGTAGTACAGGGCGACTGTTTTTATTCGTATAGAAACGGTGTTCGTGTCGATGCGGTATTTAAACAAAGACAGTGTTCGTGTATGCTACGGTATTTGAATTAACAAATTGCACTCGATGTCGTTAATAGTGGCTGCTTAATTATATAGGTTACTTAACTATAAGGTTAATTATAGAGGTTACTTAATATAATAAAGGTTAAGGTAAAGGAAAGGTACGGAGTACAGGATGACTAGGAAAAGTACGTAGTACAGGGCGACTCTTTTTATTCGTATAGAAACGGTGTTCGTGTCGATGCGGTATTTAAACAAAGACAGTATTCGTGTATGCTACGGTATTTGAATTAACAAATTGCACTTGATGTCGTTAATAGAGGGTGCTTAATTATATAGGTTACTTAATTATAGAGGTTACTTAATATAATAAAGGGTAAGGTAAAGGAAAGGTATGGAGTACAGGATGACTAGGAAAAGTACGTAGTACAGGGCGACTATTTTTATTCGTATAGAAACGGTGTTCGTATCGATGCGGTATTTAAACAAAGACAGTGTTCGTGTATGCTACGGTATTTGAATTAACAAATTGCACTTGACGTCGTTAATAGAGGGTACTTAATTATATAGGTTACTTAATATAATAAAGGGTAAGGTAAAGGAAAGGTACGGAGTACAGGATGACTAGGAAAAGTACGTAGTACAGGGCGACTGTTTTTATTCGTATAGAAACGGTGTTCGTGTCGATGCGGTATTTAAACAAAGACAGTGTTCGTGTATGCTACGGTATTTGAATTAACAAATTGCACTCGACGTCGTTAATAGAGGGTACTTAATTATATAGGTTACTTAATTATAGAGGTTACTTAATATAATAAAGGGTAAGGTAAAGGAAAGGTATGGAGTACAGGATGACTAGGAAAAGTACGTAGTACAGGACGACTATTTTTATTCGTATAGAAACGGTGTTCGTGTCGATGCGGTATTTAAACAAAAACAGTATTCGTGTATGCTACGGTATTTGAATTAACAAATTGCACTTGACGTCGTTAATAGAGGGTACTTAATTATATAGGTTACTTAATATAATAAAGGGTAAGGTAAAGGAAAGGTACGGAGTACAGGATGACTAGGAAAAGTACGTAGTACAGGGCGACTGTTTTTATTCGTATAGAAACGGTGTTCGTGTCGATGCGGTATTTAAACAAAGACAGTGTTCGTGTATGCTACGGTATTTGAATTAACAAATTGCACTCGATGTCGTTAATAGTGGCTGCTTAATTATATAGGTTACTTAACTATAAGGTTAATTATAGAGGTTACTTAATATAATAAAGGTTAAGGTAAAGGAAAGGTACGGAGTACAGGATGACTAGGAAAAGTACGTAGTACAGGGCGACTCTTTTTATTCGTATAGAAACGGTGTTCGTGTCGATGCGGTATTTAAACAAAGACAGTATTCGTGTATGCTACGGTATTTGAATTAACAAATTGCACTTGATGTCGTTAATAGAGGGTGCTTAATTATATAGGTTACTTAATTATAGAGGTTACTTAATATAATAAAGGGTAAGGTAAAGGAAAGGTACGGAGTACAGGATGACTAGGAAAAGTACGTAGTACAGGGCGACTGTTTTTATTCGTATAGAAACGGTGTTCGTGTCGATGCGGTATTTAAACAAAAACAGTATTCGTGTATGCTACGGTATTTGAATTAACAAATTGCACTCGACGTCGTTAATAGAGGCTGCTTAATTATATAGGTTACTTAATTATAAGGTTAATTATAGAGGTTACTTAAGGTTAATCATAGAGGTTACTTAATATAATAAAGAGTAAGGTAAAGGAAAGGTACGGAGTACAGGATGACTAAGAAAGGTACGGAGTACAGGATGACTAGGAAAAGTACGTAGTACAGGATGACTAGAAACTGAGATTAGGGTGTTTGTCAGATGAATTTGTTTTAGGATGATTCTGTGTGGTGTTTACAGTGCGAGTTACGTCATACGAATATTCCCAGTCTAGTAATCCTGTTGGATTCCGGATAAAGGAATCGAGTACGACTATTAGCCGCGAAGAAGTTTATTCGAGATCTCTGCAACGGTTTTGTTGATCGCTGGACAGAGTGTCGTCGAGACGGTTTTTACTCGACGTAGTTGCTAACTAGACTCGTTTTGTGGGCTGTTGGGGAAATATATACAAGGTACGAGTATTTGTAAGGGAGTTGGAGAAGGAATAGCGTGGAAAAATGTAAGAGTCTATGAATCTAAGGATGATGCATAGGATGACTAAGGGTCGTAGGATGATGCGTAGAATGACTAAGGGTCGTAGGATGATGCATAGAATAACTGACTGTATTTGCGAAGGACATTGCGCTAGGTGATATCGGGTTATCAACTGTTAGAAAGGTCGAAATCGGTAAGCGGTCGAGGTGGGTCATATGCCTTTTGTCAACGCGCTTTCCCCTCTCAAGGGTAGTTTCTTCGGGCTAATCGTATCGTCGGCTGTAAACAACCCATGCTGGCGAAGGCGTCCTCAGAACTAACGAATTGTCGAAGGAGACGCACTCTTGTACGAGCTGTCGCCAGCGAACAGTCAGTAGAGTAAATCGAGTTTTAAAACGCCCCTGTTGAGTTTTTTTATTTAACCACTCGGAAGTCATCCGATCTACCTTACACAACTGTACATATTTCCTTAATACGATAATCGGCTGAGTATCCAACAATTTATAACAACGTCGCTTCTCTTCGATCAGCTTCGAATGTTTCGCGTAGTTCAGCCGGATTTATTTGCATCTGCCTAAAAATTCGGGTCCGGCGGAATACGAAGTACGCGGAGACCGCGACGAGTCTGTAGAAAGCACGCCGAGGGATCTGACGAAATTTCATGCACCATCGCGGGCCTGATTAATGTTTACGACAGCGGGAAAGCGGACGACAGCTCGATTAGGTATCGCACGCGCGACTGCTTAGCCGCGCAGTCGACGACAGCCTCTGGTACCGCTGGGAAAAGAACCGCGGACGCATGAAGTAATTTATCGCAACGGACCGTCTTCTGACGCTCCAACGATGCTGCACTACTCGGGGCTCCGTGTACATCGTGTCGACGTTCGTTGCGAGCTTCCCGCCGAGATGGACGGCTCTTTTCAGCGACGTATGCAAGGCTCCTTCGACCGTGAAGTTGCTCGCAACAGTTGTAGATCCGTTTTTTAATTCGTCGCGAAATTCTTATCGTTGGACGACGCAGCGATGCAACGCTATATTATAGTTTTTAAATGCGAAGCAATTGAGCATCGGTAACACCGCGAAAACTGTAAAAAGCGACAAAGCACAGGGGCAAAGATAAACGAGAAGATAAGTGGATTTAGGAAGGTTAAATAAAAGTAGGACACTGGTGTAGAAGAATGCAAATGACGAGACAACTTTCGTGATTTGATTGGAGACTTGTAATGAAGATTGAATGCGATTATACGTGGAAGCGTTGCAAAATGATTTCGCAATTCTCATAATTTATGTCGCGAATCTTCGCGAAGATAGCGGCGGACAGCAAAGAGGGCGGAATCGCGGACAGCTATCTGGGCGTTACGAATTTCTCTCTCCGCTTCTCCAAAGTGTAAGCGATGACGTCTCGTGAATTCTGTCGCGTCGCGGACGTCGGGCGAAAATAAACGTTGACAGCGCGGAGCAGAGTTGAAATATGGAACGAGAGCGTGTAAGAGGAACGCGAGCAGAAGGAACGCGTCGTAACGAGCCACCTCTGACCTCGCACACGCGTGTTCCCGCGTTTATTAGGTAACGCTGCGCTACGAGCAGAGTCATCTCGTTTCTCGCTGCAAACGAGTGGTAAGGGTAAATCACCCACGTACCGCCACTGTTCCTATAACCGCCACTTGAATTCGTTTTATTTAGTAGCAAGAATCGTAAGTAAACAAATTTCAGTAGGTATCTAGGAATTACTTTAATAAATGGCCCACGTACTGCCACTGTTCCTATAACCGTCACTTGAATTCGTTTTATTTAGTAGCAAGAATCGTAGGTAAACAAATTTTAGTTGGTATCTAGGAATTACTTTAACAATACGCAAAATACTATTAGCAGCAATGAACAAGAAAGAAAATAAGAATTCTTGAATGATTTATATTACCAAGAAAAATTAGATACATAGGCTACTTGAATTCATTTTATTTAATAGCAAGAATCGTAAGTAAACGAATTTTAGTAGGTATATAGGAATTACTTTAATAAATGGCCCACGTACTGTCACTGTTCCTATAACTGCCACTTGAATTCGTTTTATTTAATAGCAACAATCGTAGGTAAACAAATTTTAGTAAGTATCTAGGAATTACTTTAACAATACGCAAAATACTATTAGCAGCAATGAGCAAGAAAGAAAATAGGAATTCTTGAATGAATTTATATTAGCAAGAAAAACCAGATACATAGGGTAAATGATCTACGTACTGTCACTGTTCCTATAACCGCCACTTGAATTCGTTTTATTTAATAGCAAGAATCGTACGTAAACAAATTTTAGTAGGTATCTAGGAATTACTTTAACAATACGTAGAATACTATCAGCAGCAATGAGCAAGAAAGAAAATAGGAATTCTTGAATGGATTTATATTAGCAAGAAAAACCAGATACATAGGGTAAATGATCTACGTACTGTCACTGTTCCTATAAGCGCCACTTGAATTCGTTTTATTTAGTAACAAGAATCGTACGTAAACAAATTTTAGTAGGTATCTAGGAATTACTTTAACAATACGCACAATACTTTCAACAGCAATGAGCACGAAAGGAAATAAGAATTCTTGAATGAATTTATATTACCAAGAAAAATTAGATACATAGGGTAAATGACCCATGTACTGTCACTGTTCCTATGACCGCCACTTGAATTCGTTTTTATTTAATAGCAAGAATCGTAAGTAAACAAATTTTAGTAGGTATCTAGGAATTACTTTAATAAATGGCCCACGTACTGTCACTGTTCTTATAACTGCCACTTGAACACGTTTTATTTAATAGCAAAGTAATGTATAAAGTATCGTAAGTAAACAAATTTTAGTAGGTATCTAGGAATTACTTTAACAATACACAAAATACTATTAGCAGCAATGAACAAGAAAGAAAATAAGAATTCTTGAATGAACTTATATTACCAAGAAAAATTAGATACATAGGGTAAATGACCCACGTACTGTCACTGTTCCTATAACAGCCACTTCAATTCGTTTTATTTAATAGCAAAGTAATGTATAAAGTATCGTAAGTAAACAAATTTTAATAGATACCTAGGAATTACTTTAACAATACGCAGAATACTATCAGCAGCAATGAGCAAGAAAGAAAATAGGAATTCTTGAATGAATTTATATTATCAAGAAAAACTAGATACATAGGGTAAATGACACACGTACTGTCACTGTTCCTATAACAGCCACTTGAACACGTTTTATTTAATAGCAAAGTAATGTATAAAGTATCGTAAGTAAACAAATTTTAGTAGGTATCTAGGAATTACTTTAACAATACGCAGAATACTATCAGCAGCAATGAGCAAGAAAGAAAATAGGAATTCTTGAATGAATTTATATTATCAAGAAAAACTAGATACATAGGGTAAATGACCCATGTACTGTCACTGTTCCTACAACTGCCACTTGAATTATATTATTCAATAGCAAAGTAATGTATAAAGAATCATTTTCATGCTAAATTTGGACTTCGATTTACGTAACAACACATAGATACTGTATATTTATTTAAACTTAGTATTTGTAACTAAATATTACGAGGTAAATGTGCTCTGTTGAATATTAAAACGTGACCAATGCAAGTATAAAGAATGGGACGTGTCATAATTCAGTAAAGGTGATACGTTTATTATGTATCTTGCATCTGTTACACAAACCGACGTGCTAATATATGGAAAAATGTGTTTCTATTTAAATGAAACCCTTTTCGAGTGACAGTACGAAGGACATTGGACTTTGCTATACATATTTCAATTACGTAGTAATGAATTTATTATATTGAACATATAAAAAGAATGTTCATAAATAAACTCGATGTTGAAGGATATTATGCTCGAAACTGAAACGATCTTTACGGTTAACGACGTTCTAAGATAGTTACAAATAAAGTTACGCGCGAAAATTAAAGTGGCAGTACGTGTGGTACATCTATTATACGTCAATTAATTAGTAATGAATTTATTATATTGAACATATAAAAGGAATGTTCATAAATAAACTCGATGTTGAAGAATATTATGCTCGAAACTGGAACGATCTTTACAGTTAACGACGTTCTAAAATAGTTGAATAAAGTTACGCGCGAAGCTTAAAGTGGCAGTACGTGTGGTACATTTACCCTAGTAGGAATCTTGGGGACAAAAGCCGCGAACGACTGAAGCGGACCAGTCCCTCGACCGCTTTAATTGCTCCTAATTTACCAGCCGGATTCCACTGGATTTATTCTCGGCCTGGCGCGCTCCAAAAATAGCCGGCCCAAATTGGTGCGCGCGACCGATTGTTTCGTTTAACGAGGCTTGACTTTTCGACCGTTCCTCGCGCGTCTTCCTCGCCGACCACAACGAATTCCTCTTGCTCTTCTGCTGCTGCTGCTGCTGTTGCTTGCAAAAATAACGCCCGCTTTGGTATTTCACGGTGGATTAACCCTTTGCGGACGAGAAGTATTAACACTTGTGAGAGTTCTTTAGTTTATTAATTCCACGACTTTGAGTTTTCACGCTTTTGGGTTCCAAACCATTTAATTTCCAACGATTTCGAATGTTTATTATTACGTTAAGTATTCGTTGCACTAAGTTTTGTGCTTTAATAGTCGACATGGGTTCGGAAAGCGAAAAAATGATTAGGCGACTATTTGTCGACGCTCGTCCGTAAAGGGTTAAGTAGCCGCGAGTAGAAGTATACGGCGGCTAAAAGTATTCACGAGGATTGTATTTATTTGTAGCGAACTGTAATCTTATTCGAGACTGTGTTAAACCCTTGTCCTACGAGTATTTTGTTATTTATGCGTGCTAACGTTAGCTGATAGTTGGGTTCGTATCTGAAATCATTGGGATTACGAAAAAACGGGACGAATATAAGATTGAGGATTATTTACCCCTTTGACATACAAATAAAAGAAAGCTCAGCATCAGAGTACCTAACCCTTAGGATGCGAACTGGAACGTCGGCGCAACGCTGAAGAAAGACGCGACAACCATTCGAAAGTCAAACGACAAAGTTCCAACGGAACTAATCTAACTAGTAAATAAAACGAAGTTCGATGTGTCCTAAAAATACCATTTAATTCGATTCTGTTTTTAATATTTCTGTACACTTCTTCAATCTTTATACTTCTTCTTAGTTCATAGACGAAGGAATATTGGGTTGTTCGAAAAGTTCGTGGACATATTTTAAAAATAGTCAAATGGTGATACGAAACAAAGTAACTGTGGCGGCTCTCCTGCACCCACCACTAGAGGGACATACGAAATAGGCTTTCTCGAAAGTACTCGCTCCAACTACCTCGTCCATATATATACCGCCTTTAACCTTCCTTCCAATATCCCAAGTCTAAGGCAAGGCCTGCTAGGTAGCCTTACTGATGAGTCCACTAGCAGGCCCAGGATGAAACGCAAACACCCTTCCTTTTCCTATTCTATCCCCTCTCTACAGCTCCACAGTAACGTTTCGGTAAATGAATTTACGTGCGGTATTTATCGTTCAACCCTTTGCGATAGAATAAACGAGCTACACTCGTGATGAGTATTATAACTCGAATAAAATGACGAAGACAGACTGAATGTACGATAAGGTTTAGTTGCAGCTGCAATTTCTCTTTCAATATGCAAGATAGGGGATTATTCAATCCAATTTAATTCTAATATTTCAATGTGTCGTATATTTGACACGGCATTAAGGTGATAGTCGGCTAATGTTACAAGATATAGTCTCTGAAAAGTTCATAAGGCAAAGGGTTAATAATTGTACGACTATCTTACTGTTATGCCGTGAAAAAGGAAAGGATGAGGTTCCCTCGAGAAATGATCCTTCTTCTTCTTGATAATCGGAAGTTTTTATTGAATAGGTGACCAACAGAATGTTCACAAGAAACTGCACATCGACGCACGTCTAAACACTACTGTCGCGAATATCGAAGTCCACCCGAGTTTTGCCGGATTGTCCCTTAAATAGTCCTAGTTCTATCGTTTTGTCACTGGCCAAGCGGGCCCACGCTGTCATAGGGCCTGCAGCGGCCAAAACATCTGATTCACACTATGACCAAGAGGGTGTGAGGACGTCCTATCGCATCCCTATCGCAAGACCAAACTCCTATTTACCCTAAACGCTCTCCAACCTTATCAATAGTCCTACGCAGCCGCTGCGTCGAAAACACATTACTCACTTCCCTTACTCACTCCTTAGTCACTCCTTACTTTCACTCCCTGCACAAAGTCCAGAAAGCATCCTCATCCTTACCCCCACCCCCTCTCCGCAATAGAGTTCATAAAAACCCAGAAAACTCCCGCAGGAGAGGTCTTCACTACACAACACTCCGCGCATCTAGTTCGTAATTTGTACTCTACGTTATTTTATGAAAGTTATTTTATTTTTCTAAGTGTTGTGAATTTGTCCCGTGACAAGGGCAAAGTCATAGTTGAGTCAGTGTGGAGAGTGATGCAGCATAACATTACGAAGAGTTTCGTAATTCCCTTTTCCAAAAAACTTTCATATCGTTTGCACGTTTTCTTTCTCCAAAATGAACTCGTGCAAATGATTCTCCACTATTTAATCAAAGTTCGCAAAAAGTAATCCCCTTTCGGTTAACCAATTACACAACGCGAGTGGAAATTATCAGAGACGTTAAGAATTTTCGAAAAAGCTCGATAGATGAATAAATAAGTTTCTGATAGAAAAATCGCCTTAACTTTTCTTCGGCTAATAGGTGGATGCGTGTTCGGCGAGCAACGTTAAGACGAAGAAAGTTCATGGGAAGTTTGAGCGAGTTTCGACCTTTTTCGCCGGCAATATTTCAAAGCAGCAGCGTTCTGAAAATTGTATCGCCGAATTGGCGAATGGGGTCGGGGAAACTTCAGATTTGGAGAAGTTTAGATTCGGGGGAGGCGTTGCTTCCTTAATCAGTCAGCTGCCAGTTTAGGAAAGATACGCGGTCTCGTGGTTTTGGGTTGGCGAAGTCAAATTCGAGGAAGTTTGATTAAACTACTCGCAAGTTGGAAATTATAGTGATTCCTTTAGACGTACGTACGGTACGTATGTATGCATGCAAGTACGCAGTACGAGATTTCGTGCTACGAGTATTGCAAAACACGGATTTAACCCCGGACTTTGTTGACATTTTCCGCGAACGATTCTACGAAGAAGGAGAAGAAAATAACACGAACTTGACCACGCGTTTCTAAGAAATTCGCTATTGATACAAAGGCCAGTGGCCGCGACCGATAGCGATGAAAATGCTTGGAGCAAACAAATGGACTCCGTTTTATCTGGAAAACATAGCGCAGGCTAAAATGTCATCGGTGTTTGTTGACGATTTATCTAGCCGCAATTTTCGAGGCCTTCGTTTGCGATTATTAGATAATTGAGTAGTTGAAATGATGAAGCAATATTAATGCAATTGATTCGCAATTTTGAACCACTGCGAATTCAGAGCTTTGCAATTTCAGATCTCTGCAATTTCACAGCTTCGCAACTTTAGAGCTTTGCAATTTCAGGTTTTAACAATTTTAGAGCTTTGTAATTTCGGAGCTTTGCAATTTCAGAGCTTTGCAATTTTCGAGCTTTGCGGTTTCAGAGCTTTGCAATTTCGCAGCTTTGCAATTTTAGAGCTTTGCAATTTCAGAGCTTAGCAATTTCATAGCTTTGCAATTTTATAGCTTTGCAATTTCAGAGCTTTGCAATTTCAGAGCTTTGCAATTTTAGAGCTTTGCAGTTTCAGAGCTTTGCAATTTCGCAGCTTTGCAATTTCAGAGCTTAGCAATTTCATAGCTTTGCAATTTCAGAGCTTAGCAATTTCATAGCTTTGCAATTTTATAGCTTTGCAATTTTATAGCTTTGCAATTTCAGAGCTTTGCAATTTCGCAGCTTTGCAATTTTACAGCTTTACAATTTCAGAGCTTAGCAATTTCATAGCTTTGCAATTTCAGAGCTTTGCCATTTTATAGCTTTGCAATTTCAGAGCTTAGCAATTTCATAGCTTTGCAATTTTATAGCTTTGCAATTTCAGAGCTTTGCAATTTCGCAGCTTTGCAATTTTGCAGCTTTGCAATTTCAGAGCTTAGCAATTTCATAGCTTTGCAATTTCAGAGCTTAGCAATTTCATAGCTTTGCAATTTTATAGCTTTGCAATTTCAGAGCTTTGCAATTTCGCATCTTTGCAATTTTAGAGCTTTGCAATTTCATAGCTTTGCAATTTTAGAGCTTTGCAATTTTAGAGCTTTGCAATTTGGGAGCTTCGCAATTTTGAACTGCTGTAAGTTTGAAGCTTTGCAATCTTTAAAACATTGCAATTGAGAAGCATTGCAGGTTCAGAGCTTTGATGTTTCACAGCTTTGCAGCTTCGGAATATTCCAAACTCGGAGTTTTACTAATTCAATTGGTTGCAATTTTGAGACCTAGGAATTTTGAGGCATTTTAAAGTCAGAGCTTTAAAATTTCAAAGCGTTGCAATTTCAAAGCTTCGCCATTTCGGAGTGTTGCATCATGAACAAATGTTTCGATTTTAAATCACTGCAATTCTGGATCATAACAAGTTCGACGCTCTTCATTCCTGACCTCTGCAATTTGCTTTTCTTAATCCCGATGCAGACGAGCAATTTTTGAACGCACAATTGTATCTCTATTTCAATTGTGTCTCTTTATTTTTCCAATTGAAAGTAGCTGATATACACGTATAGTAGAGCATCAAAATATCGTTCACCTTATTTTCCCATCTGGACCTTTCTTCGCAACCCCCGAATCTTCTCAATTTTCCCGCAAATCGATCACTTTTCCATTTCTGTATCATCCATATCGCCGTACGCCATTTCATCTGCTCAATAATTCACGGTGTAAATTCGTCCTTCGGTACAGGAGGGAAAAAAAAACAAACTATACCAGCAGTGTCTCTTACGGTACTCTTGCGGTACGCGATGACAAATTGCTTACACCAACGACGAACCCGTTGTAGGATAAATTCGTTGCCGCGGCGCAACGTAAATAAATGATCGTTTTAAAGTGTTATTCGGTCGGCGAGCGCGGCGGAGGCTTTTAACGAGAAATAGAATGGAAGATAATTTGATCGTTGCGTACCGACAACGCGGTTACGACATGCTCAGATTACCAGACTTATGAAACATTTATACAATAATAAGCCGCTGGGACTGGGAAGGGTTTCGCGGAAACGAGTGGGAGGAGAAGAGACTGCCTCCGGAGAACTTCGCTCCGAGTGTGCGTGTTCCAGCAAATGTACGCAATAATCGTATGATAATGGACACGGAAAACACACATAGCGACTTCTCCTCCGCCGCTGCGCCACGCAACGTTTGCGCCGCGCGTCTCTGCTGCCGTTGCCTGCAACGTTTTCGACGACGTTTCGAGCTCTAGCGAAACTTGCTCCGTTTGCTTGCAATAATAGAGACCTTTGGGTGTTGCCGCGAATCCAGCTTAACGCGAACAGCGAAAGAGCAACAATGATGGGACCGGTTCGCTTCGGTAAACCTCTAACACGTTCGAAGTGCTCTTTCAACTGTAACACTTGCAATTAGCTATTTAAAGGAAGCATGGAAAAATCCGGTGCGAGCTGGAAACGCGCATAGCACTGTTCGTAATCGTTCGAATAGTGGCGGTGTATAGGAGATACTTATGGCAATTTATATTTTTATAAACTGAAGCTATGGTGGCAGGGAAAATTATTCAAACGTGGGATACTTGGAGAGAATTGTGGCGGCTCTCCTGCACCTACCACTAGAGGGACATACGAAATAGGACTTTCTCGAAAGCACTCGCTCCAACTACCTCCTCCATATATATACCGCATTTAACCTTCCTTCCAATATATATCTCAGAAACCATCTACGAAAAACACTAGACTTCTTCCAACAATGGAAGCTAAAAGTCAACGAAGAGAAAACACAAACAATTGACTTCTCAAACAAAAGATAAAGAGAGCCCGTACCGCTGACTATCAACACTGCAACCATACAATGGTCCAAGAACGCTAAATACCTTGGCCTCTGGCTGGACCAACACCTCACCTGGCACAAAACAATACAGGACAGGATAGCTAAAGCTTACGGAACACCTAAGACCACTCATCGGTCCCAGCAGCACCGTCAACCAAAAAACCAAGTTACTTCTATACAAAACATGTGCCAGACCCATTCTAACCTATGGAATCCAAGTCTGGTCCACAGTCGCACCAACACACCTCAAGAAAATTCAACAAATGCAAAACAAATTCATAAAAATAGCACTCAACAAACCAGGAGACTACAGCACCAAACAACTACACCAAGAAGCACAAATAGAAACCATCCAAGAATACAATGAACCAAGTACTAAACAGAACATATAACCACAACCATACAAACCCCCTCATAAGAGCAACAGGCAACTATAATCCACAAGAGATACCACTTAAAATTAGGAAGAAAACACCAAGGATGATAACATCAACACAATAACAAAGCCAGTAATAAAGAAAACGGGTTTTTGAAAGTTTTTCCCGTGAATAAATACAAAGTGATTAACTAATCAAATACATCACTAGCATATAACCAACAAGACAGTGGGTCACGAGGGAAAAATTCCTAGGTACCACGGAAACATTACCCAAAGTAACCAACAGAAAAAAAAAACCTTCCAATATCCCAACGTCTAAGGCAGGGCCTGCTAAGTAACCGCACTGATGATGAGTCCACTAGCAGGCCCAGGACGAAACGCAACACCCTTCCTTTTTCCTACCCTATTCCCTCTCCACAGCTCCACAGAACGAAGCAGTCTGATTAATGTTGCCATACCATTCTTGTATTATCGATGCATACTGCATAAGTTGTTCGTTTGCTTTATACAGTATTGTACGCAAAGAATTCAAACGTTACACGTAATTATTCAAATTGGTGATCGCTCAATCTTACGAACCGAAACTATGAATCAAGCTACGATATAACTTTGTTGCAAGCAGTGTACAGTGCAGAGATGACTTGTTGGCGAGGCAAACCGATTGGCTGTCGCATATTAGCGACACCTTCGGTCACACGTATTATAGTCATTGGCTGAATCCGTCACGACTACAAGTCTACTGCGTGACAAAGAACGCGAAACAATACACGTCGGGGTAGAGTGAGATAGGACGACTTGGAACCACAACTGAATCACATTGGTGTAAACCTAATTTGTTTTTCTCGCGAGGATGTGGGGAAATCTTCAAGAAGATACCTGGCAGGGTCCGCTCTCGCGAATCCTTAGCGAATATGAAGAACCTACAACTATACATATAGCATCTAAGAATCCGGAAGAAAGACTTTCTACTGGCTAATGGGCAGAGCCAGCAACCTGCTCCCCTTGCCCCTGTGCCGTTCAGCTTGTAGGACGCTCGCCAACAAGTCATCTCTGCACTGTACCTTTTAATTGAACCGACTCTATGATTCATGTCACGAGTACGACTCGTTATTGTATGCCAACTTGTTAAATGAAGTACAAAGTGCTCGAATTAGACTGTGGATTTTTATGCAATCTCATATTTTTGCAAAACTAAGGGAATAGCTTTTCTCCAACCATTAATTAATTAATTATCGTTTATCAAGCATATCAATTTAAGTGTTCGGTTTAAATATCGGCACGCGTTAAAGGTACCAGATGTTGGAATGCAACGATGATGCCAGATATGTCAAGCATCAACGGCCTATGGTTCCCATCTTTCAGGCATCTTAAGCCGTGCCTTGCGGAGGGGTTGTCCGTGATGCGGACAAGAGTTTTGGTTTTTCGCCCTTGTGGTTTAGTTAATAGCCGAGAGTTGAAAGACACACTTGTCACTGTCGTTGCGTGCAAGGCAGAAAGTTTAAAGTATCTTATAGCTCTTTACTTATTCTTATTTCATTATAGACTGTATACGCGAATCCTCTTGTTATTTAATACGTTAATGTGTTATATAATAAACTAATTTTACAACACCAGAAATTGGGTTGGCTATTCGTCGACGTTCGTTCGCAAATGGTTGATACGCTTCAAATATTAATCCCATTCGTTACTTTAACAATTGCGCGCGATATTTCAGCGTTTCACCGACGATAAACAGTTGACGTCGCCGCGCGAACATCCATTGAAAGATTCGTCTTCGAAAGACTGAAGGGGGTTATAAAGTTGCAAGCAACGCGCGGCGCGCGTGTGCGAGCTTCGCATACGTGTATTCTCAGCGGTTTCCATTGAACGACGTGTCGAAGTACCCCGAGGGAGCGGAGGACTTTTCTTTTTTTTCGCGCGCAAACGAGGGTCGCGCTCCGAGTCATTGTCAATCAAGCAAATCTTACATTAACGCGGTTGCACGCGCGAATCCCGCGGCGAAAATTCGCTCGCGTCGCATTCGCGGACGCGTGAATCTCATTAGAGCGGAAAACGTGGCGCGTTTCGAGCTGGTTGCGTCCGCGGCGTTCTTCCGACGCGTCCTCCTCCTCTTTGTCTGTAACGCGAATCGTTAGGGGGCGTCGAATCGAGACGCCGAGTGTATTCGTCCCGAATGGTAAATTGGTGGAGCGTAATGTCTGAAGGGCGGTTCGGTAGGATTCGCATTTTCATCGCGTGTAATTTTTCACACGCGCCACACGCGATCATTATGATTTTAGCCGGCGCGATGCCACCTTTTAACGCGCTGCAGCAGCATCGTAATTGAATGGCGCGCGGTGAAAAATGCAGAGAATCTCGCGATGCAACTTTATTCGAAATACCAGGTCTACTACCGCGGTGTTTAATTCGATGGTGAAAGAAAAGAAGAAACTAGATTAAAGAAAGGTGGAATAACGTAAAACGATTAAGGCTTTGTTCGTTCGTTTTCCAATGCCGAATTAAGCTGACTTTGGATGCTGTTGATTTTTAGGGTTACGTATAAATAAATGCTACGCGTTTTCTTGGATTTCAGATAAAAAACGCTATGCGTTTTATTTGTACTAATTACGTTTGATTAACCCTTGATGCTGTCTTTGAAATTCTACACCGTTTAATCGCATCTTGTCCTCTTCAGAAATGTTTTACAAGTTTTCGAGAAGAAAAGCCTCTTGAATGTAGAAAATATGAAAACAACACTTTTGTATTTAATTCGAAACGAGGAAATGATTTAGGAAAATGAGAACACAGTTAGTTCGAAGACTGCGGCATGGTTAATATTTGCGTTAATTAAAGACGCGCAAACGTGAGATAAATGAACCGAAGGTATAATTATTATAGTAACCGATACGAAAGGAAAAAGGTTTCGATTTATACGTGGCTTTCCCATAAGTATGAAGAAGAGATTAACTGGTATCACAATATAGAAGACGAACGAATTATGTTAATAATTATTATATTGCCTATTAGATATCTTCAGTTTGAACAGTTGCAAATATATTTCATTGAATCCTTTGAATGCCAAACAACTGTAAAGGCTCGACAAGTTTCCGAATTTATTCTACTAATCGATCTTCAATCTCGATATCGTCGTATTTCTCAACCCTTTCGCTGCGGCGCCTAAAAATGAGAAGCATTTTCAACGCATGGTTCGCAGTCTACCAAACGAAATCCTAATCGTTTTACATTATTTCAACCTCTCGCTGCATCCTATTATTCGTTCACCGCGGAATTAAATATCAGAGATGAACTTTTCCAGTAAACTTGTTCCACAGCAATGTTTCTTTTCGTGGAACGCAGCGGGACAAAAACGAACATTCGTCGCGTATTTTCCTATTTACCTTTCGACTATTCCACCGAATGCAATCCACGCTTCGTGAACTTAACGTTCTCGTTCGCGTTGCGTAATCCACCGCAACGTAACAGAGCATTCTTATCGCAAAATTAACTACCCGTCACTCGCGTATCTCTATCGACGATAAAGATCGATACTCCAAACGTTGCTATTGCCCCCCCCCCCCCCCAAAAAAAGAAAAATACGGAACAAGTAATATAATCGAAGGAACCGAAAAACGCGGTACATGGATACGCGTTCGAAGTTTACACGTAGCAGAGTCGGAGCGCGAAACAAGGAAAGCACAAGCTCGAATCTAATCGTCGTTCCAATTAATCATCGCGCATGAAATTGCACGGCCTCCATTACCAAGCGATTTATCATCTCGTTACGACTTTCCCGAATAACATCTGTATCAGTGGCCGGCGCGGCGCGGTAAAACGCCGCTCGACGTTTCTCCGCTTGCTACGAATGTCGTTTCGCGGCCGATTCGGAAAACTCTTTGATTCTCGATTCTCGATTCGGTTCCGCAACTCGGTGATCGTTCTCGGCGTGTGGTCGGCTTTTACTGTTATAATCGCGCGGCGTGATTGCCCGTTATTGGTTCTTCGCGTCTATTTGCGGCTGCATAAAATTGCCCGAAACGAAAGCACGCCGGTTCGGTCCGACGCGACGTGACGCCTTAACCCTTTTGTTACGGCAAACCTCGGCCGCCTCACCGAAAGTTTACGCGTTGCGGTTTACAACGCGTCACTGCTATTTTGCAAATTACCGATTCTTTTCGACGATCAATGTACACCGTGGCCCTGAGCAATCTTCGGGGAATTGGGCTAGGGGTAGGCCACTTTACGAGGAGAAAGCGAAGCGAAAATTCTGCGACAAATGTTCCTCGTGGCAAGCTTAAGTTTCGAGAAAGTTCGACTCGAAGATTTCGCGGAGTACTTTTGAATTATTATCGGTATCCTTGTTATTAGACAGTGAATCTTTATGCAAATACGTATTTTCGTCACGAAAACTGAAGGAATAGGATTTAAGTGGAGAGTTGTTTCATTCTCATAATGCAATAATGTTTAATTCACTTTGAATAGTGTACGTTTGCATATTAAATAAGTTTTGAGTCTCCCATGAATGCATAAAACTCTGCAGGCTGATTATTACGCTCAGCTAGATTCTTTCTTCAGCAACTTTAATTATCTTTGGTATTCTAGGATTATTAAGGGTGGATGACTATGTTTACCCTTTCTATCGAAAGGGTTAATCGACTCGCTAAATTTTCGTTTAAAAATTGACTTTATTGTTCCACTAAAATACCATCGTTAACAGAAATCAAAGCTCAGTAGCCCGTGAATACTTTTCTCAGTCCCTGTAATTGGATTTATTTTTATTTCATTTTATTTTATTTTATTTCATTTATACTGGACAACAACTCGTTAGAAAATTGCAAGAAAATTATCACGGTAAGCTACGAAAGATAGCAACGGTACCGAAGAAAAACTTTGTTACAAGTTCTATTTGTAATTCAGCAAAGTGTTTCGTTAATTCAATCTTCGTTTTCACTTTGGAAGATTGAAGATCGCATGAATACAAATTACGTAGAACATTTGACTGGGGTAGATGTACCACGTCCTGCAACTTTAAGCTTATCGCGTAACTTTATTTAACTATTTATGAACAATTTTGGTTATTTCTTTTTTTGGTTAATTTCTTGGTTATTTGTGAACATTTTTTTCTTATACGCTGAATGTAATCAATTCATTGCTACTTAATTGAAAATGTACGACTGAAAAAGTCCTATATCTCTCGTACTGTCACTTGAGAACTTTTCATTTAAACGGAAACGATTTTTACGTATGAGCCGTTTTTTTTAAAGTGCTATAGTTATTTAGTTATTTAGTTGTTTAGTTATTTAGTTATTTAGTTATTTAGTAATTTAGTTATTTAGTTATTTAGTTATTTAGTCATTTAGTTATTTAGTTATTTAGTAATTTAGCTATTTAGTTATTTAGTTATTTAGTTATTTAAAGTCCACTTTTGGAAAAAAATGAGTTAATGGTAATTTCAGTAAGATATACATATCCTCTTTTTATTCCCTTAAATATCTCGATGTATGAGAAAAATGGACTTATACTACTTTCGAAAATAACGGCTCATATATCAGCACGTCGGTTTGTGTAACAGATATAAGATGAATAACAAACGTATTACTTTTACTGAATAATGAGAATTGCCATATTCTATAATTACATTCGTCATGTTTCAATGTTCAACAGCACATTTACCTCTTGATATTCACTTCTAAATATTAACCCTAAACGAATATACGATGTCTATGCGTTGTTACGTAAACCCCCGTCCAAATTTAGTATCAAAGTTTCATTACTTACGATTCTTCGTCCATTACTTTGCTATTAAATCAAATAATTAAAGCGTCGGTTATAGGGTGACAGTGACAGTAATCGGGACATCTACTCTATTTCGAACGAATGCAAGTCCCGTGATTTATTAACGTCAGCTGGCTTAAGGCGGAGTCGCGAAAAAGATTGCAAGGCAAGGAGTTGTTAAATCGCTCAATTATCGAGACGATCGTGTTTCGTGGACACGTTCGAGTAAACGCGTCCCTTCCATACCGAACGACCAATTACTCTTTATTCCGTTTCGTTCGCCTCGGTATTTAGAAGTCGGCGTTCCCGCTTGGTTATTTAAAGTCCGTGTGTCGCCTCCTCTCTCTCTCTCTCTGTCTCTCTCTCTTTCCCTCTAATTCACGGCTGCTGCTATTCTCTTTCTCCGTCTCTCTCGTACGAGTACAGACACACGTTCGTTACGTAATCGTGCGACGCCCGCGGCCGGCCAGGCATGAATGAGTGACTCACGGCTGCAAGGCGGCGTGTGTGCGTAACTCTGTGCGTACGATGCTTTCTGCCCACGTGTGGTGTAATTGCCGCGCGAGCGCGCCCATTTCTTTAAACCGCGCCTGCGTTGCATTCTTACGCGATAGATACCTGGCAAGTTTACCCAACCCTTTCCTACGGTTCGGCGTTTTGTAGGATTACGATTTCCGCGAATATCGACGCGTTTACGAATTTTTTAAGACGAAGATATCGCACGTTTCGGATGGTGTTGGGTCGCGTTCCGTTTCTCAATCGGTTCGGAGCTCGCGACTTAGAGAGAAAAGTGGACTGTATTTTAATGTGTGTTCAAAGTACGAGCAGCGGTTACAATTAACTATTAATGTATGTGTTTCTGTATGACTATGTTGTATGACTTCTTTCGTGTGACTATACTAGGCGACTGTTTCTGTGTGACTGTTTTAGACGACTGTTTCTGTGTCACTGTTTTGTGTAACTAACGAGACTGTCTGAGCCCCACTCTTGGAGTTTGCAATTTCCCACTGATTGGTTCCTTCCAATTTTTGGGCAGTTCTAATCGGCGGGCCTAGTTTGGAAAGACACACCTTCCCTTGCGATCGCGGCGTGTTTCCCTGAGGAAGGGGTCGCGGAGTTCTCCAAGGGGGGCGAAACGTTAGAATTTGACGGGGGTGGGCGATACATCTGGTGAACACCTGAGACGGTTTCCTTGCCCCTTGCATAGGCCGCGGAAACCGTTGGGTGACCGATGCTTCTCGAAGACTGCTCAGGCCGTGAAGGTTTACGACAGGGTAATAGCTATTGAGGCTAACGAAAAATATGCGAATGAAACTAAGGGCTATACAAATGCTATAACAAAAGAGTAAAAATCCGGGAATCGTACCATCTGGCGAGTGTCGTCCAGATGGCAGAAAAACTAAATTAACGAATCCTCAAAAATAGCGGTACTTCTAAACCTTGCCATAAACTTCCTACAAAATTGGTCCGAACAGAAGGATTCGTGGATTAAGTGTAAGTGTCGTGTGACCAACTCATAGCCAACATAGATACCGCAGTATAAACATGATAGAATCATCCTGACGCAAACATCCTAGTCATAGCTTCCAAGTTCCAGCCTTTCTAGTCTTCTATACCCGCTTACTCATCCTGTCCCCTGCACTTCGACCGTCCGCCGACCATTGCACCTAAAATCACTCACCCTCATCGATATAAACTCTACGCATTTTGGCCATCAGGTCAGATCTCTGTAGTTCGTACCAACGTGCGGAACTTGCCGTTACATTTTACTAAACCTAAAGTCTCTCGAATAAGTGTTGTTCTTAATCTCGCGACCTCGGATTCAACATAAGACTGCGTCTGTATATAAGCCACCGTTGTTTCAAGTTATATTCAACCATCTTTCGCGTATCCCCGCAATTCCATTCGTATAAAATTCCACGGTTAAACGGGCGAAAAGTTCTTGCATCTTTTCGGCAAGAAATAACGCGAATTTTTCGTGCAACTTTAATAGAATGCCTCGCGTGCCGGTAAAGTTTAATCGTAGGCGTATTTAAATATTTCTACGCCTACGCGAATGTCGGAATAGTTTTTCGGTATTCGACATTCCGAAGCGTAATAAACGGACTTCTAGCCGGTCAACGATTTAAATAAGAAGGCGTATAGGTATTGCGGCAATGCCTGGCAAAAGTGGCACACGTGCGCGAAGTTTTACCGCGTACGCGAGCAATAACCGGGCCGTAATACGGCGACGCGTATTTTCCGAGGCCACCTTACGCGAGCCACGCGCGTAAAATATTATCTCGCAACGCGAAACGAAAATTTTTGCTCCGTACGAGGAGAAAAAAAAAGAAACAGCGCGGTTATTTACGAGGTGACTGATAAGTGGAGTTTCGCGAGGCACACGCGCCTCCCAGTCGTTTCCCTTCGACTATCACGGCTTCGCGCCCAGGAGCTGCTTAATTGGCTTTCCTCTTGCGCAAAGCTCGTGTTTTCTTTTCGTCCGTGCTCCAGAAATCATCGGAATCCTATTTTTCGTTCGCAGGGACAGCGAACTAGGAACTGCGAACTGCGTTTGCGTCGCAATCGTTTCTGCTCCTTCCAAATTAAAACATTAGATTGTTGCATGTTGGTTTTTCTAATCAAGAAGAGAAATTTTATCCACTGTTAAGGAAAATCATCGACTGCATATTTTTAAATTCTCGAGACACGAGTGAAGAGGGCGCAGCTGTGTCATTTCTTCATTTGTTTGGAGAAAAGAGAGTAGGTCCGATAGCGGATGTGGCAACGCGACAAATTCTTTGTTATTGACTTATTCTTTTCCTAACCGTTTGCTTCGCAAAGAAAGACGTGGACCCTTCTAGTGTTTCAAAGTAAATTAACACTATTCAAAAATCATTTTGTTTTATTTCGCTCCACGTAACCAATATTGCATATGAAATAGGCGATTTTAAGTAGCTCGGAAGTATATCTCTGCATATTACACGAATTGTACACCTTTTTACCCTTCTGAATTTCCCATAAATGCGTAAAGATCCGCAGCCCATTAATGATACATGCTATATAGTTTAAATTTCTCTGCTTTGAAGATCGATATGCGTCGAACCAACCGTAACAAAATTCTAAATTAAAATCGTTCTCCGCGTCGACAGGTCCGTGGATCTACTAAAATAAAATCGCGTCTAGTTACGTTATTTTGAGCAGGATAGTTTTTCCTATTTTTACTTTCTTCAGATAAAATTGTAGTAGTCAGGGAATTGGTAAGTGTATGTGCGCGTCGCAACGTTAGCGATATTCAGAAACGATTGAACGACGCGTGGAATCACTCGGGATTCCCAATGAATGTGGATAAAGTGGACTGTATCCAAATGAAGTGGTTGAATGCGAACTTGTTGATATAACGAATAGACTTTATTTTCCAAGTACTCGTATGAGAGCTACTTTCCAAGTACTTGTAAATCGCGAATGAATGTTCGAAAGAATTTTGTTCTTCGAACGCTCGGAGTGGGCGTACATTTTTCTACTCAAAGGGTGAGGGAAAAACGGTTTCTAATTTTCTATTGGTTGGACAAAATTCGGGTGGAAAATGGAAATTGCAATAACGTAGACAGAAAGTCTGGGTTTTTTCAAGCTGACCGTAGCGAGTAATGGAACCGAGCAATACTTCGACATCAATAGAAAATTGCAAACAAAAACTTTACTGCTAAGGTTAAGGGTTCTGACAGTCGAATGTGATTAATAATAAACTGAAATTACTCGACAGTATGTAACGATTCCTTGGATCTTTATTGCTGCTACGGGTGAAGGACCTATTAACTTAAAATTGAAAGTGTCTGAAGAACGAAAAGACAGTTACTATTGTGTGGATGAAAACCTGGATTGAGGTCTAAACCTCTCGCAGTAATATTATTCTGAAAGACCTAACGGTAAGAGTATAAGTAAACAAGCTTGTCGAGAATCGGAGCGTCGCGCTCGAAATGGCGACGCGGATAGAGTCATTGTAGGCCGTTTACGGTTTCGTCGGCGATGCATTTAGAAAGTGGTTTGTCCGCGACGATGGGGGCATGAGTCAACCGTTCGCGTAAACGTCGCTAATACCTTTCCAACTCGACCAGGTGAAAAAAGGGACCAAGCTCGCGAGTCTTCGATTGGCGTCGCAGATGCGCAAATCCGCTTCCGATCAGCCGCTATTTGTCCCGAATCTTTCGTCTCCGTTCACACGAGAGTCCATCGAAATGTCCGATCCAACGTTAACCCTTGCACTCGTGGCGCAAACAATGATCTAAACACGGGAAAAAACACCCTGTATCTTTCAATTCACTTCAATTTTAATTCTTACTGCAAGGTAAATTTGTAAAATTGAACACTATCGAATGATAATTCGGTAAATTAGTTAAGTGATTCAGTAGACTTAAGAATGAGTAGAAAGTAGCATACGTCCGAATAAATTAGTCTTCGAAAAATTAGTACGGAAGAGGAGTTAACGGAATCTCTCATAATTAAATTACACCGCCTAACGTCATAAGTTATAATTGGGACGAGGAAGCTTTTAACGAAGTCCAACAATTTTACGTGGACTCGGTCGAAACTGAGCGGGTTGCTCTTGCACGTTTCCCACAGTATAGAGAGTGCCCTTGAAGGACCGAAAGTTAACGGGGTGGGGAAACTATAGAAGCAACGACGGCGACTGTAACAACAGAGTTGAAATAATTATACACGGCGATGTCCGGCACTTTGAACCTTTCGCAAGTGGAGTTTCTGAAGGGGTTCGGGAAAACGCGCGAACGTTTAATTTCCCGCGAGCATTAGTCTACTGTGCGCAGGTATGCAGGTTGGGTGGGATTTCCTGGAGATTTTACGGGCGACGGCGCGTGAAAACGCGTGTGATCGACGCGTACCCGCCGAGGCGAGCCTCCAATTAAGAATAATTAACGGCGCGTTATTACGAGCCATCAGATACGCGCATTCATTCGAAACCGGCCGATTTCCGCATATGGGTGCTCGACATGGAAAAGGAACGGGCGATTATTGCGCCTGTGGGATGCACGCTCTCTGCCTCCCCTATGAATTATGTATCGCGCCTATCCTATCAGCCGGCACTATGTTAATTCTTTTTTAACAAACCGGCAACTTCTGAATGGAAGCGCGCGATAGACGTGCCAACCTACGCGACGTTCCTATTCTCGGCCTCTTATCGGTCGTTTCGTTCGGATATCCTAATTGCGGAGTAACGCGATTCGCGGGAACTCGTGTTTCTCTTTCGTCGAGGTTCGAAGTTCGCCGTTTCGCTTCCCTTCGCGTTCTTTCATTCCCGACGTGTTCCATTGCCGAAAAATCTTCGAACGTTAACTCTTTCGCTACCGATACCTCCTCGATGTTACGAGAATTCTCAATGCACAGATGGGGGGGGAGGGATATTTCTGTTATTGCGAGAACAGTACTACGGATGTAAATATTAGCGGACTTCGCGCTATTAATTAGAACAGAACAGGTAATTAGAATAGAACAGGTGTACGTTATGGTAATAGTAATATTGTTCTGCAGAAAACGAATACGTGTATATATTTGTAGGATCCTGCGGACCGTATCGCCCTTGTATAGCCGAAAAAGCAAACTGCGCCCCGGCGGGGATCGAACCCAGATCTACGGGTCACTACTAATCGATCGCGTTAACCACTACGCCACAGTCACACTGGGCCTTATACTGTGTGTTAACGTTCTTATTCGACATATACTGTCCTTTCTCTTCGTTGTCTATTGGGTCTAGAAGGGTCCACCATCCTACATATTTAGTAAAGGATTGCCCAATTTTCCGTAACGGATTCGTAGCGAAAGGGTTAAGCGTGCACCATTCGTCCGCGACGAGAAGGCACGCGAGTTCTAATTACAATCTCAACTATAACAGCTTCGGCGACAGAAACGCAAAGGTGTCGCGAAGATTCGCGATCTACTAGCGAAGCTTACCACTAACGTATAACATCACACGTCATTTTTCAAATTTCACACGAAACTTTTATCAAATTTCCCCGTGTCGATTACTGCCAGTTCTACGGTGTTCCTCTGCGCGTCGGTTTCGAACCATTGCGCGCTGGTCTCCGCGACGAAACCGGCGCCGCGATCGTTTATATTTATAGAAACGGCTGGACGACAATAAACGATGGTTAAATGGAACGAGCCGAGGAGGGGACGCGGAAAAGCACGGAGGGAATTCACGCGGTCGAACGAAGCCGGCACCGTTTGTCTAATGACCGACAACCAAGGCCGCGAGCCCGTTCCGGCCGCTGAAAAATGTCGTTTCGACGTTTCTCGTGCTGGCGAGACGGTCGAACGCCGCTGGAGGTGTCGTAACTTCCGCCGGGTCTTTGAATAGCAGCGTCGACACGGACCGGTGGAATGATCGGCCTACGCTCTCGCTTAGAAGCTTGTGTATATACAATGGTTATGTCACGGTACTTCCAGGGTCGTGGGGGGTCCCACGAGCGTGTGAATTAAACTCTACGTGTTGTGTAGCTGCTATTGCCGGCCAAATTTGTCATCCGGAGTAAAATTGTGGGCGTTGAAACTTTGAAGGTCGGCTTGGTTAAAGGACTCTATAGGATTCTCAGCATTGGAAATTGAGTTATGGTTAAACAGAAATAGAAGCTACTCTTTATACTCTTTATTCTGTGGTTGGAAGGTGTATCTTTCCGAATCTGGCTCTTCGCGAAGACTAAACGCTGCGACGCTCGAAATCGCCCTCAATTCCGCTCGAGTCTTCAGGTCCTTGGTCGCGTATCGTAAACTTGAATAAACCTTAATATTTGATAGACTTTAATAAACTTTCGATGCGATATCTATACATTTCCTATTCTAATATATTTCCCCCAAGAAGGAAAGCTGGCGAGAATATTTATCGGAATTATACCTAAAGAATTAAAGTTACCGGGAAGTATAGATTCCGTTTTATTATCCGACGAGGGCTCTAAACGTTTCCGAAGTATTTTAAAAAGGTGAGGCGTTTCGCATTTTGGACAGGACGAGGTGTATAGCACAGTTTCCGGGCTACTCCTAATCCCCGAATCGCCGGGGACCGCGTCGGAGGAATCATTTTTCAATTTGTCGCCGGATTTCCACCGGCGCGGTTGTTATTTTTACGAGGTCGTCGGCGCCGGGGTTACATTAGTTGTCTCGCGAGGGCCACGGGAGGTCGGGAACTTAATTTTCGGACGTTGTCCACGCTCCGGCGGCGAAAGTGCTCGTGAAAACGAACGAGTAGTAGATGGACTCTCGAGCAAAGATCCCAGGGGTCCTGCGAATCCTGCGGCGAGAAAGCTCGCTGAAAATTCCCCCGGGATCACGGCAACCACCGTTTCCCTGTAATAATCTTCTCCTTTCGTCCGCGTTCTCACTTCGCAGCGCGAGGAGACGGCGCATTTTTATGCATTTTCGTCCGGAAATTCGGGCGAGCAAAAATACACGAGATTCGCGTAATTCGCGAACGTAGACGAAACATTAGGTCACTCCGTGTCAACCGTAATAGAAACAGTACAGTGCTGTGCCATAAAGAAATAATACGTAGAATTTTTGCAAATAATCGTTCAGTTTTTGAGAGTGTACGGTCTTAGAACTCGCGTTTCGCGGAAAGGAATTAACGAATCTTTGACCGGTGTGCTCGACGGCAAATTAATGTGGTGAGGACGCGTTTAGTAGGTGATGTGATAGATGTACACAATATTATAACTCAACACTTATTTATTTAAAGTTAACTGTTCGACAGATGATGCTTAAACGGTGTGTGTGTGTTGTATGGTGTCTTTCTTAAATCTGTCGTCCTAGAGTTCTGCCCCAAAAAAGGTAAACTTCACTCAGGAGGAGTCTATGGTGGATCGGTTGGGATGTAGGAGGAACTATGCAAAAAGAGGGAAATTTTGCGTGATGATTGGATTAGGAATTCTGGAAATTTTCAAGGGTGGAGGAAAGAGGTGGTGGAGGGAAACTGGCAGTAGGGATTGCGAGGTAAGCGGTATTTTCTCGGATTTTTCCCCAAAATTTTATGAGGGGCCCGCAACGTGCCGCGGACTGGAGTTTTAAGGGATGGTTTAAGTGGAGGTTTACGATGGATTAGAAGACTAACTGTCGTGGCTGATTGCCTTTTTGATTTTGAGGGTTTACGAGCCCATCGGTACCGTGACACTAGGTTGTACGGTGCACTGTGCATCGTACAGAGAGCATGTATATAGACCTCTTTTGTAATGAAAGGGTTAATGTTTTATATCTGACGCAGTGGTAAAACAACAAATACCAACCTATCAACCTTTCCAACAATTGAAAGATCGATAAAGAAAGCGGTTAAAATATTAGCAGATCATTCACTGTTACATCTAGTAGTAATAACTGCAACGTAGCATTTCGTTTGCAATTTTCTCCCAGCCAATTTTCATTATCGAATTCCCCTTTCATCGACGTGTTTACAAAAGAATCATTCGAAACATTCGCGCAACAATTTCTCCTCCCGCTTCTATTTCTTCCTCTTTTCGCGCGCTTACATTGCGCAACGCGTTGCGACGTTTAAAAGGCCGTGCAAATGAAACGTTGAAACGTGAACGCAACGCGGTCGTTGGTTAACGGGTTAAATTCACGGTTAATTTGAAGGAAAAGAATGGGAAAGCTAAATTGGTCGGCGGTTGCGTCGGAGGCGAAGAAAAAGCGACGACGAAACTGTGCGGAGCAGCGAGGCAGTTCGGGTTGTGTTTCTTTCCGCTTCCCGGCGTGGAAGGAGAAACGACGCACCGGCAGGTGCTGCTCTCGCGCGAGGAAAAAGCCGCTCCCTTGCGAAACGCTCGGAGGAGAAGGCCGCCGCGAAAGCACTTAACCCGAAAGGGGTATTCGCGGTGTTAGGCAACGGACTCAGCCTTTGATTCCGACGATATTTACGGCGGCCGCCGTGCTCGAGGTTTCACTGAACTAGTTTTCTGCCCGCGAGTGGTGCAAGGATACGACACACATACCGCGCGGACATACGTAAACAGACGGCGGCGGCGGCTCGACCAGCGACGCTGAAATCGATCGCTTCGCGCTTTCTCGACGTTCATCCGTCGTTTTTACGCTCAACGGAAGTCCTTCGTTTAGCCCGCAGTTCGAGGAATTTTATTTGATTATTTCTGGCATCGAAACACTTCTGGTTTACGTCGAATCTTAATCCTAACTTCTTACGTACATAGCGTGTAAATTTGTACTTTATCGTGATTTTTATCATCGTCTCTTAACCATAAATTGATCTTAAATTATGGAATATGAAACCTGATAATATGTTATACGTAAATTTAGTGGTAATCTAACGTAACTCAGGTCTCGATAATCTGCTTTAACTATAATCACTTTGCTTTGCAACCACGAGTTACACTCGTGTTACACTCTAATTGTAATAAAAATACGCTGCGCTTCTCAACAAACTTTATCTTTGATTCTAGCTGTCGTTTCAGTTTGTAACATCGAGGAGTACTGAATAAAAATTATGTACAATATTTTGGCGTATCGTATTCGAAACAGTGTTGAAAGTAAGAAAAACAGGCAACGTTTCGGTGAATAGTCTTCGAAGAATTTGTGAGGCAAGGGGTTTCGAATCGGAATTAACCGGGGTTAATGAAGTTGAATCGTAATGCGAAACGCGTCCGATTTTAGAAAGATCGCGCTGCGTTGGAGAGTTTCGGGAGATCAGGAGAGTTGGCGCGTTGAGGCTGTACTGGAACGTCTGCTTCCACTGTTCTCCTCGATAATTCCGTAGGAGATGGACGGTGACTGCTCAGGCGAAGGGAAATACGCCTGTCCCGACCGAACATAAGAGACTTCGACTGTTAAAAACCGTCCAAGTTAGAGACAACTATCACGTTTGGAGATCTAAAGACGTAGAAACTCGAAAGCTTGGAAATTTGGTGGCTTGAAATTGCGGCTGCTTAGGAATTCAAAGTCTTGGAATTCGAACGTTCGCAAATTTGAAGACTTAGAAATTCGAAAGCGTAGAACGTCGAAGGCTTGGAAATTTGGGCGCTCAGAAATTGCGATTGCTTGAGAATTCAAAGCCTTGGAATTCGAACGTTCGCAAATTTGAAGACTTAGAAATTCGAAAGCGTAGAACGTCGAAGGCTTGGAAATTTCGGGAGCTTAGAAATCGTACGCCTGTCCCGACCGAACATAAGAGACTTCGACTGTTAAAAACCGTCGAAGTTAGAGACAACTATCACGTTTGGAGATCTAAAGACGTAGAAACTCGAAAGCTTAGAAATTTGGTGGCTTGAAATTGCGGCTGCTTGGGATTTCAAAGCCTTGGAATTCGAACGTTCGCAAATTTGAAGACTTAGAAATTCGAAAGCGTAGAACGTCGAAGGCTTGGAAATTTGGGTGCTCAGAAATCGTAAACTGTGTTAACTTTGCTGCGATCCTCGGGTTATTTTCGATCCACTCGTGTTTTTAGTTCTCTGATTTTGAACCAAAGTAAATTGTAACAAAGTTATCGGTTAAGATTTACGAATTTAAGTTTCAATTTCTATGTTAATGTTCATCCTTTTGCTCAGAATTATACAGATTTTCCAAAGGATAAAAAGGTGCGATCGAATTTGTCATTTTCGATCCACTGGCGTTTTGACTTCTCTGAAAAGTTTCCTAATTTATAATCAACCGTACCAAAGTTACTCTTAATAGAATAAATGAGCCACTGTGAGTCCTGTCACTGTTCCTATAACTGCCACTCGAATTCGTTTATTTAATAGCAAAGTAACGTACAAAGAATCATTCTCATACTAAATTTCGACTTTACGTAATAACACATAGATATCGTATATTTATTTATGCTTAATATTTATACTTAAATATTAGGAAGTAGATGCGCTGTTGAACATTAAAACGTGGCCAATGCAATTATAAAGTATGGAACGTGTGATAATTCTAATAATCTAATTGCTCAGAATTGTAAAGAATAAAAGGTACGAATTAAATTCGATAGATCGCAGCAGATCGAAGAGCTTGAAATTAAAAATAAAACTTTGTCTTATTCTAATAAGTTAATTGCTTAGAATTGTAAAGAATAAAAGGTACGAATGAAATTCGATAGATCGTAGCAGATTGAAATTAAAAATAAAAACTTGTCTTATTCTAACAAGCTAATTGCTTAGAATTGTAAAGAATAAAAGGTACGAATTAAATTAAATAGATCGCAGCAGATTAAAGAGCTTGAAATTAAAAATAAAAATTCATCTTATTCTAATAAGCTAATTGCTTAGAATTGTAAAGAATAAAAGGTACGAATTAAATTCGATAGATCGCAGCAGATCGAAGAGCTTGAAATTAAAAATAAAAATTCGTCGTATTCTAATAAGCTAATTGCTTAGAATTGTAAAGAATAAAAGGTACGAATGAAATTCGATGGATCGCAGCAGATTAAAGAGCTTGAAATTAAAAATAAAAATCCGTCTTATTCTAATAAGCTAATTGCTTAGAATTGTAAAGTATAAAAGATACGAATTAAATTCGATAGATCGCAACAGATCGAAGAGCTTGAAATTAAAAATAAAAATTCGTCGTATTCTAATAAGCTAATTGCTTAGAATTGTAAAGAATAAAAGGTACGAATGAAATTCGATAGATCGCAGCAGATCGAACAGCTTGAAATTAAAAATAAAACGTTGTCTTATTCTAATAAGCTAATTGCTTAGAATTGTAAAGAATAAAAGGTACGAATTAAATTCGATGGATCGCAGCAGATTAAAGAGCTTGAAATTAAAAATAAAAATCCGTCTTATTCTAATAAGCTAATTGCTTAGAATTGTAAAGAATAAAAGGTACGAATTAAATTCGATAGATCGCAGCAGATCGAAGAGCTTGAAATTAAAAATAAAAATTCGTCGTATTCTAACAAGCTAATTGCTTAGAATTGTAAAGAATAAAAGGTACGAATTAAATTAAATAGATCGCAGCAGATTAAAGAGCTTGAAATTAAAAATAAAAATTCATCTTATTCTAATAAGCTAATTGCTTAGAATTGTAAAGAATAAAAGGTACGAATTAAATTCGATAGATCGCAGCAGATCGAAGAGCTTGAAATTAAAAATAAAAATTCGTCGTATTCTAATAAGCTAATTGCTTAGAATTGTAAAGAATAAAAGGTACGAATGAAATTCGATGGATCGCAGCAGATTAAAGAGCTTGAAATTAAAAATAAAAATCCGTCTTATTCTAATAAGCTAATTGCTTAGAATTGTAAAGTATAAAAGATACGAATTAAATTCGATAGATCGCAACAGATCGAAGAGCTTGAAATTAAAAATAAAAATTCGTCGTATTCTAATAAGCTAATTGCTTAGAATTGTAAAGAATAAAAGGTACGAATGAAATTCGATAGATCGCAGCAGATCGAACAGCTTGAAATTAAAAATAAAACGTTGTCTTATTCTAATAAGCTAATTGCTTAGAATTGTAAAGAATAAAAGGTACGAATTAAATTCGATGGATCGCAGCAGATTAAAGAGCTTGAAATTAAAAATAAAAATCCGTCTTATTCTAACAAGCTAATTGCTTAGAATTGTAAAGAATAAAAGGTACGAATTAAATTAAATAGATCGCAGCAGATTAAAGAGCTTGAAATTAAAAATAAAAATTCATCTTATTCTAATAAGCTAATTGCTTAGAATTGTAAAGAATAAAAGGTACGAATTAAATTCGATAGATCGCAGCAGATCGAAGAGCTTGAAATTAAAAATAAAAATTCGTCGTATTCTAATAAGCTAATTGCTTAGAATTGTAAAGAATAAAAGGTACGAATGAAATTCGATGGATCGCAGCAGATTAAAGAGCTTGAAATTAAAAATAAAAATCCGTCTTATTCTAATAAGCTAATTGCTTAGAATTGTAAAGTATAAAAGATACGAATTAAATTCGATAGATCGCAACAGATCGAAGAGCTTGAAATTAAAAATAAAAATTCGTCGTATTCTAATAAGCTAATTGCTTAGAATTGTAAAGAATAAAAGGTACGAATGAAATTCGATAGATCGCAGCAGATCGAACAGCTTGAAATTAAAAATAAAACTTTGTCTTATTCTAATAAGTTAATTGCTTAGAATTGTAAAGAATAAAAGGTACGAATGAAATTCGATAGATCGTAGCAGATTGAAATTAAAAATAAAAACTTGTCTTATTCTAACAAGCTAATTGCTTAGAATTGTAAAGAATAAAAGGTACGAATTAAATTAAATAGATCGCAGCAGATTAAAGAGCTTGAAATTAAAAATAAAAATTCATCTTATTCTAATAAGCTAATTGCTTAGAATTGTAAAGAATAAAAGGTACGAATTAAATTCGATAGATCGCAGCAGATCGAAGAGCTTGAAATTAAAAATAAAAATTCGTCGTATTCTAATAAGCTAATTGCTTAGAATTGTAAAGAATAAAAGGTACGAATGAAATTCGATGGATCGCAGCAGATTAAAGAGCTTGAAATTAAAAATAAAAATCCGTCTTATTCTAATAAGCTAATTGCTTAGAATTGTAAAGTATAAAAGATACGAATTAAATTCGATAGATCGCAACAGATCGAAGAGCTTGAAATTAAAAATAAAAATTCGTCGTATTCTAATAAGCTAATTGCTTAGAATTGTAAAGAATAAAAGGTACGAATGAAATTCGATAGATCGCAGCAGATCGAACAGCTTGAAATTAAAAATAAAACGTTGTCTTATTCTAATAAGCTAATTGCTTAGAATTGTAAAGAATAAAAGGTACGAATTAAATTCGATGGATCGCAGCAGATTAAAGAGCTTGAAATTAAAAATAAAAATCCGTCTTATTCTAATAAGCTAATTGCTTAGAATTGTAAAGAATAAAAGGTACGAATTAAATTCGATAGATCGCAGCAGATCGAAGAGCTTGAAATTAAAAATAAAAATTCGTCGTATTCTAATAAGCTAATTGCTTAGAATTGTAAAGAATAAAAGGTACGAATTAAATTCGATGGATCGCAGCAGATTAAAGAGCTTGAAATTAAAAATAAAAATCCGTCTTATTCTAATAAGCTAATTGCTTAGAATTGTAAAGAATAAAAGGTACGAACTAAATTCGATGGATCGCAGCAGATCGAAGAGCTTGAAATTAAAAATAAAACTTTGTCTTATTCTAATAAGCTAATTGCTTAGAATTGTAAAGAATAAAAGGTACGAATTAAATTAGATAGATCGCAGCAGATCGAACAGCTTGAAATTAAAAATAAAACGTTGTCTTATTCTAATAAGCTAATTGCTTAGAATTGTAAAGAATAAAAGGTACGAATGAAATTCGATGGATCGCAGCAGATTAAAGAGCTTGAAATTAAAAATAAAAATCCGTCTTATTCTAATAAGCTAATTGCTTAGAATTGTAAAGTATAAAAGATACGAATTAAATTCGATAGATCGCAACAGATCGAAGAGCTTGAAATTAAAAATAAAAATTCGTCGTATTCTAATAAGCTAATTGCTTAGAATTGTAAAGAATAAAAGGTACGAATGAAATTCGATAGATCGCAGCAGATCGAACAGCTTGAAATTAAAAATAAAACTTTGTCTTATTCTAATAAGTTAATTGCTTAGAATTGTAAAGAATAAAAGGTACGAATGAAATTCGATAGATCGTAGCAGATTGAAATTAAAAATAAAAACTTGTCTTATTCTAACAAGCTAATTGCTTAGAATTGTAAAGAATAAAAGGTACGAATTAAATTAAATAGATCGCAGCAGATTAAAGAGCTTGAAATTAAAAATAAAAATTCATCTTATTCTAATAAGCTAATTGCTTAGAATTGTAAAGAATAAAAGGTACGAATTAAATTCGATAGATCGCAGCAGATCGAAGAGCTTGAAATTAAAAATAAAAATTCGTCGTATTCTAATAAGCTAATTGCTTAGAATTGTAAAGAATAAAAGGTACGAATGAAATTCGATGGATCGCAGCAGATTAAAGAGCTTGAAATTAAAAATAAAAATCCGTCTTATTCTAATAAGCTAATTGCTTAGAATTGTAAAGTATAAAAGATACGAATTAAATTCGATAGATCGCAACAGATCGAAGAGCTTGAAATTAAAAATAAAAATTCGTCGTATTCTAATAAGCTAATTGCTTAGAATTGTAAAGAATAAAAGGTACGAATGAAATTCGATAGATCGCAGCAGATCGAACAGCTTGAAATTAAAAATAAAACTTTGTCTTATTCTAATAAGTTAATTGCTTAGAATTGTAAAGAATAAAAGGTACGAATGAAATTCGATAGATCGTAGCAGATTGAAATTAAAAATAAAAACTTGTCTTATTCTAACAAGCTAATTGCTTAGAATTGTAAAGAATAAAAGGTACGAATTAAATTAAATAGATCGCAGCAGATTAAAGAGCTTGAAATTAAAAATAAAAATTCATCTTATTCTAATAAGCTAATTGCTTAGAATTGTAAAGAATAAAAGGTACGAATTAAATTCGATAGATCGCAGCAGATCGAAGAGCTTGAAATTAAAAATAAAAATTCGTCGTATTCTAATAAGCTAATTGCTTAGAATTGTAAAGAATAAAAGGTACGAATGAAATTCGATGGATCGCAGCAGATTAAAGAGCTTGAAATTAAAAATAAAAATCCGTCTTATTCTAATAAGCTAATTGCTTAGAATTGTAAAGTATAAAAGATACGAATTAAATTCGATAGATCGCAACAGATCGAAGAGCTTGAAATTAAAAATAAAAATTCGTCGTATTCTAATAAGCTAATTGCTTAGAATTGTAAAGAATAAAAGGTACGAATGAAATTCGATAGATCGCAGCAGATCGAACAGCTTGAAATTAAAAATAAAACGTTGTCTTATTCTAATAAGCTAATTGCTTAGAATTGTAAAGAATAAAAGGTACGAATTAAATTCGATGGATCGCAGCAGATTAAAGAGCTTGAAATTAAAAATAAAAATCCGTCTTATTCTAATAAGCTAATTGCTTAGAATTGTAAAGAATAAAAGGTACGAATTAAATTCGATAGATCGCAGCAGATCGAAGAGCTTGAAATTAAAAATAAAAATTCGTCGTATTCTAATAAGCTAATTGCTTAGAATTGTAAAGAATAAAAGGTACGAATTAAATTCGATGGATCGCAGCAGATTAAAGAGCTTGAAATTAAAAATAAAAATCCGTCTTATTCTAATAAGCTAATTGCTTAGAATTGTAAAGAATAAAAGGTACGAACTAAATTCGATGGATCGCAGCAGATCGAAGAGCTTGAAATTAAAAATAAAACTTTGTCTTATTCTAATAAGCTAATTGCTTAGAATTGTAAAGAATAAAAGGTACGAATTAAATTAGATAGATCGCAGCAGATCGAACAGCTTGAAATTAAAAATAAAACGTTGTCTTATTCTAATAAGCTAATTGCTTAGAATTGTAAAGAATAAAAGGTACGAATTAAATTCGATGGATCGCAGCAGATTAAAGAGCTTGAAATTAAAAATAAAAATCCGTCTTATTCTAATAAGCTAATTGCTTAGAATTGTAAAGTATAAAAGATACGAATTAAATTCGATAGATCGCAACAGATCGAAGAGCTTGAAATTAAAAATAAAAATTCGTCGTATTCTAATAAGCTAATTGCTTAGAATTGTAAAGAATAAAAGGTACGAATTAAATTCGATGGATCGCAGCAGATTAAAGAGCTTGAAATTAAAAATAAAAATCCGTCTTATTCTAATAAGCTAATTGCTTAGAATTGTAAAGAATAAAAGGTACGAACTAAATTCGATGGATCGCAGCAGATTGAAATTAAAAATAAAAATTTGTCGTATTCGTTGGCTACTCCTCGGTGGACGAATTAGCCAACGGTTTTTCGCGAGAGTGGAAGGAAGAGCATTCCGCGCGTAAAGCGGAGCGATGAATAATGCGGACCCGTGAAATTAGAACGTCGACGAGCGATGAGTTTAACGCGGGCCGCATGCAGGCTCGTCGACGCGGCGGCGCCCACCAATAATACACGGTCGCCGGCTAAATCGGTGCTACCTGGCCCGAATAATGCCTCTAAAAATACGTGAACCCAGCTTCGGGACCAGCAGGAAGCCCGAAGCGGTCGCCGGTGGACGCATACCACCGGTGTCGACTGTTTCGTCGTTGACGAACCTATCTCGTCTGACCTCCGGCCAACTCTCCGACGTCCGCCAACCGTTTAACCCGTTAGCTGCGGAATTATTCGATCAGAATCCTCTTCGTACGTAGAATGAACAGGAATTAATATCGTTCGGAGTGAGTTTAATTGCTGCGAATATAAAAATGTAAAGTAACGCGCTTTTGATACCTTTAGAAAATGAGGAATTTCTTACAAAGTAATATAGTATATCGAAAATATTAGTAACACGTGAGACGAGTTAACTCGTCGTCCGCGGTTAACAGGTTAACCCTTTGCCTTACGAAGTTTTCGAAGCGCATTTACTGAAATGTGTTGGACACATTTTATCGCAACAGCGAGACAAATGCAAGACAGTAAAATATTCCACTTAATTTGTACTTTGTAATTCTGAATCTTACAATCTTACAAATTAGAAAGAAATTAATTGAAGTGTATTAAAAAATGCAGCGTGTTTTTGTCGTACGTAGTGTACGAGTAACGTCACGAGTGTAACTCGTTATTATAAGGCAAAGAGTTAATTTATATCGACGTATAGTAGCTAAAAACGTTAAAAGTACCAAATTTATCGATTTGAAATCTACACGAGTAAAGTATCAAAGTTTTTCAATGTTCCCAAGCTACTTCTTATCGCTTCGCGTTCGTTTATTATTCCTCCCGAATACATATATTAACGAAGAAATCGGTGATTTGCACGATCATATGTTGCGCTATTTGCAATGGAAAAGCGTCGGCTCGCAAACGAAGCCAAGTTCGCCGTAGCGAAAGGGTTAAAGGCGAAAAAGAGACGAGTAGAATGCGGTAATGGTGAAGGAGAGAAGAATGGCAGTGTAGTTAAGGCCTAATCTGAAAAGCGACGTGGAACACGGAGGAACGTGTTCGTTGGAGCGACGTTGCTTTCTATGCGAGCCGATAATAACGGCAATTGATATAATAATCACAGGCCTCGGTTCTCGTCGACAGGGGGATGGTTTAAAATTAAACCGCGCCACGGTAACGGCTACCACGGCTGAAAGGAAGGCTGTTAATATAGACTTGTCCGTTCCGATGGTACAATGGCAACCGGGCAAATCAATATTGCATGCTCTTACATCGTTTTCAGCCGGTTTCTTTCGCTAACGACGCTTTTACGCCGCGGCTCTGGCGTATCAGCGGCCAATAGAACCCGCAACCCGCCACAGGAAGTTGCCTCGTTCCGAACTCTGATCGTCCCGAATCCACTTCCCTTTCAACCGAAATCCAATCGTTTCGATCTAATATGTTCCCCGTTTTACGCGATTTCGTCGATAATGTTAACTATTATACGGTTATTACTGTAACTATATTTACGCTTTGGCAGATATTCTAGTTTACGCGTGACGTTACACGTTCGAAGTGTTTGTTTAACACTAGGTTTAAGCACGTTACGCGTACAATTCGACAGGCTTCCGGAAAAATACCTACACCGCGTATAAATATTCGAACGTAGAAGCGCGAAGATGAAGAGAATCACACGTAGAATATTCGTACCATTGTATTAATTAAAGTTAACATAAAGTACTGGAAAAATAATATTTATCGTCTCTAGAATTTTAGGTATGAAATCTGAACGACGTGAACGTGACGCGTTCCGTAAACCGAGTTTTAGTATTATTGTATTCATTTTCGGAGCAATTTTATTCTCGTAACCAATGAGCATCTTGTGGCGCTGTGGAGAGGGGATAGAATAGGAAAAGGAAGGGTGTTGCGTTTCGTCCTGGGCCTGCTAGTGGACTCATCAGTGCGGCTACCTAGCAGGCCCTGCCTTAGACTTGGGATATTGGAAGGAAGGTTAAAGGCGGTATATATATGGACGAGGTAGTTGGAGCGAGTACTTTCGAGAAAGCCTATTTCGTATGTCCCTCTAGTGGTGGGTGCAGGAGAGCCACCACAATCTCTTTGTGAACCGTCTTCTAGAAATTGTTCTCGCTCGTAATTCTGTATTCTACGAATTCTCACGCTACTCTTGTTCTTCTAAAGCGTGTCCCAAAATACGTAAATATTCGATATGTAATTAATATCGATATGTAAATAACTAACGATTCGCGCGTAGACTGTACGCAAAATAAACCGTAATGCAGTCCGTTTCTTTATAATCGTTTATCGATAATCCGTAGATCGCTGGTGACGTTCCATCTCGTATTTATCCAGAATTCCTCTTCTAATTACATCGTTAAGCATCTTCCTAATAATATCATCGACACATTTTGCCTTTGAATCCTGCGCTCCGTAGTTGCTAAACGAAAACTTGGAGAAGCACGTATTAAAGGTGGCAATTGTGCGTATGCACGGCAATTTTCTTATCCGGCACATAAAGATTCGATTGCGCAGCGCGCGACGTTTTTACCGACAGTAGAAGAAGAAGAAGAACACCTTGAGAAGAAGAGACGCGAGATGAGAATCGCAGGATCTGGAAGCGGCGCGTGGAATTACGGCCGGTGGAAGTTTTAGATCGGCTTAACTCGATCTGCAACTCTGGAAACTAGAGCAAGCGGAGAATCGATCGTTCCACTTTTCTGATAGCGGTTCAACTGCTGCGTAATAACCGTCGAGCGTGTTTAGATAAGGCTGGTAGCCGCGGCGAAGGTTATTAGTCTATTAGCGAGCGTCTTAAGAGGCGCGACTCGTCCAACGTTGGACGTTTCAAGGCCGAGACCCAAGGTGTTTTATTAGCGGATTAATCGACCTGATTATCGAGAAATCGTTGCCTGACCCGAAGCTAACGGGGGATCTAGCGTTTTGACCTGGAAAACCTTGTTCGTTTGCAATTTTCCTCGTCGAGTCTTCTTTAGCCATCGGTGCGCGTTCTTCTTCTTCTTTTTTTTTCATTTCTCTAACAGAGAACCGGAGATTAAGAAGGAAGTTGAGCGGGAACCGATTCTTATTTTAGAGCAATTAAATGGCGAAGAGAGAGAGAGAGAGAATTGTTCCGACGATTTAGCAGGATCGTCGAGAAGGAATTACTCGAATGTATAAATAATTCATACTCTTGTTCCCCGCGTATTGTTACTTAATCGATTAATCGATATTCTCGTATAATGGAGGATGGAACAGGTATCCTTGGCGCGGGATTGTTTGTCGAAGAATCACAAAGAATTGCCTCGATTGGATTCTAGTTTCTGCCGTATTTATATATTCCCCCGGCGAAAGTAATTGTTAACCCCTTGAATACTGATACGCTTCAGACGTAATTCGTAACTCCTAAACCACTTCAAGCCTGTAATATTTTCTTAACGCATTGCGTACGAATAACGAGGTATGTATCTCGTTTCAACACTTCTTTTATTTAATACTTATTTAATTTTTATTAATACTTATTATTATTATATAACAAAATTTATTAATACTTATTTAATACTTCTTTACTTACTTAACCCTTTGCGGACGAGCGTCGACAAATAGTCGCCTAATCATTTTTTAACTATCCGAACCCATGTCAACTATTAAAGCGCAAAACTTAACGCAATGAATACTTAACGTAATAATAAACATTTGAAATCGTTGGAAATTAAATGGTTTGCAACTGAAAAGCGTGAAAACTCAAAGTCGTGGAATTCAAAACTAAAGTACTCTCACAAGTGTTACTACTTCTCGTCCGCAAAGGGTTAATACTACTTATTTATTTATTAATATTACTGTTACATCGAGGAGAATTTCATCCGACTGCGTATCGCGCTGTACAAAGCATATTATTAATTTTATTGTCTGAAAGCCATTGTTCTAATCGACTTGTGTGATTTCTATTAAACTGTTAATACAGAGCGCCTCGCGCAATGCGGTAAGAAGAGTAGAAGAATGCATTGCTTGATGCAAGAAAATATATAATATATCATTAAAGGCATTCAAGTGACCTTTATTTTTCATTGAATAGAACGTTGAAATATTGAGGGAGATGAGCCTATGCTACCTTGCTTTTTCACTGTCGAAGGCTTTTGTATTGTTATTTTTGTTCAAGTGTTCGCGTTTCGTGTGAAAGGAGTCTCAGGTGTGATTTGTATTTGCCGGAGATAAGCGACGAATTAAGCGAACTTCGATCGAAGAATGCACCGCGCTTTTATCGCTTTAGGATCGTGACCCGATCCTCGTAATTCGTCTGGCGTTTTTGAGGCAACGAGTTAAAATACGCGACGATTAAAAGAATCGGATGATTGAAAAGTCAAATATTGGTTAAAGGTCTCTGCGGGGTATTACGTAAATTTGTCTGTCGGCATATTTTAGGAAATTAACGCATTCGCCGGCTCTTAAAATGCGGATACTTTCGCGGCGATCCCCGGAAGCGGCATATTTTCGTTCCAAAAATATCCTCCTCTTTATTAATACTTCTTCGTAATGAGCAACTGTCTGCCTGCTGCTTTTCACCAGACAACTGTCCGTGTGACACAATATCCTTGACGATGCAACAGAGGTTAATATTCGATGCAAACAAGAACGCAGTCGTTGCATCGTTATCATTATTTAACCTTTCTTCGGAATTTCGCATACCTGAATTTCATTCCGAACTTATTTATAGTGTTCAACTTTTATCGCTAGACGCTTCAGGCTTATCGCACAACTTCGTTTACTTATTTTAGAAGTTTTTTTTTAACCTAACAATCTTGGAACGCAACATTAATTAACCGCTCTTTCATTTGTGGTGATTTTTATTGTATGTTAAATACGATGTATTAATTGTTAATTTATTGAAAGTATATAAGAAAGTCCAATGTCCCTCGTACTGCCACTTGAAAAGTTAAATGGAAATGCATTTAAATGGAAATGATCCTTACATATATTATCACGTCAGTTTTGTATGACAAATAGAAGATATATAATAAAAATGGATAAAAATGTCCATACTTTATGCTTGCAGTATATTAGTCGCGTTTTAATGCACTTCATCTCCTGATATTTATTTTTAAATATCAAATATAAACATCCCATGCAATATCCATATGTTGTTACACGAAAATTAAGTCCAAATTTAGTATTGAAATTTTGTTAGCCTCGATACTTCATACATTCGTTCTTTATTAAATAAACGAATTAAAGTGACGATTATAGAGACACTGGTAGTACGTGGAACATCTACCATATTGGATTTATTAAATACACGATTAAATAGTGATCGAATCACTGAATATTTCGCATCTGTTTCAATATTACGTACGCCTTTCGTTTCTTTGCATATCTTAATTATTAAAAGTTGCAAGTTCCAAAACGATCATACGAAGCGAATTCTGGACTGCGGATCTTTATGCAAATTCACACTTCTACAAATAAAATTAAAGATACGAGGTCTAAGTAAGAGTTTGGTAAATTACTACGCTATTAAATAAAATAGTTAAAGGGACAGTGACAGTAATTGGGACAAATTCGGACTTGTACAAATAAAATTAAAGAAACGAGATTTAAGTAAGGGTTTGGTCGATTACTTCGCTATTAAATAAAATAGTTAAAGGGACAATTATAGGGACAAATTCGAACTTGTACAAATAAAATGAAAGAAACGAGATCTAAGTAAGAGTTTGGTGAATTACTTCGCTCTTAAATAAAAGAGTTAAAGTGACAATTATAGGGACAAATTCGGATTTGTACAAATAAAATTAAAGAAACGAGATATAAGTAATGGTTCGCTGAATTACTTCGCTGTTAAATAAAATAGTTAAAGTGACAATTATAGGGACAAATTCGGATTTGTACAAATAAAATTAAAGAAACGAGATTTAAGTAAGGGTTTGGTCGATTACTTCGCTATTAAATAAAATAGTTAAAGGGACAATTATAAGGACAAATTCGAACTTGTACAAATAAAATTAAAGAAACGAGATATAAGTAATGGTTTGGTGGATTACTTCGCTCTTAAATAAAAGAGTTAAAGTGACAATTATAGGGACAAATTCGGATTTGTACAAATAAAATTAAAGAAACGAGATCTAAGGAAGGGTTTGGGGGATTACTTCGCTATTAAATAAAATAGTTAAAGGGACAATTAGGACAGTGACAGTAATTTGGGCAAATTCGGATTTGTACAAATAAAATTAAAGAAACGAGATATAAGTAATGGTTCGTTGAATTACTTCGCTGTTAAATAAAATAGTTAAAGGGACAATTAGGACAGTAACAGTAATTTGGACAAATTCGGACTTGTACAAATAAAATTAAAGAAACGAGATTTAAGTAAGGGTTTGGTCGATTACTTCGCTATTAAATAAAATAGTTAAAGGGACAATTATAGGGACAAATTCGAACTTGTACAAATAAAATTAAAGAAACGAGATCTAAGTAAGAGTTTGGTGAATTACTTCGCTCTTAAATAAAAGAGTTAAAGTGACAATTATAGGGACAAATTCGGATTTGTACAAATAAAATTAATGCAACAAGATTTAAGTAAGGGTTTGGTGGATTACTTCGCTGTTGAATAAAAGAGTTAAAGTGACAATTATAGGGACAAATTCGGATTTGTACAAATAAAATTAAAGAAACGAGATCTAGGTAAGGGTTTGATGGATTACTTCGCTATTAAATAAAATAGTTAAAGGGACAGTGACAGTAATTTGGACAAATTCGGACTTGTACAAATAAAATTAAAGAAACTAGATATAAGTAATGGTTCGTTGAATTACTTCGCTGTTAAATAAAATAGTTAAAATGACAATCGTAGGGACATTGACAATCGTGACGTCTGCCCTACCCTACCGAATTCATTTCGATCCTTCGGACGCCAAGTTGGACGCGCGCGAAGCGAAGGTTCCTTGATCCCGACTGCTCGTTCCCCTACGTTTTAGAGGGCACCGACCAGGCGTCTTATTCTTGCACCCTGTTTCCCGGGGTGCGAGAGCACGCGACTACCAGACGGCAGGTGTTGGAGATTGTTGCACCCGGCAGATGTTGTCCCGCCGTTCTTAACCTTCTTTCTCCTCTCTTCTCTTCACCTCGGGGTCTCCAAGATCCTCTCTTCCTCTCGAGGCCCAGCCGCCACCCGGTGCGGCGCGTTGTTCCCTCTTTCTTCGCGCTGTCCCTTCCCTCCCGTGTCGCCGGAACAACGGTCCTCGCGGCTCCCAGAAATTCTCCCCATGCCTCGTGCCGGCGCGGTTCCCTTCTTTTTCCGCCGCCACTCTTACGTGTATCGTGCCTGCGAACAGGGGAACATTGACACGCCGCTCCACGCAGGCTTCTTCTTCTTCTTCTTCTTCCTCTGCTGATGCTTCTTTTAATTTCGGCTCGATGCTCGCTGCACGATGTCGTTCCGAGGGTCACGGTCGACGGGGATGCTTTGCAAGATCACACCTGGACGTGTTCAGGTTCTGTTTTTTTTTCTAGGTTTATCTTGTCGCGCTGCTCTTCACCCTTTAGTATGTTCGTGGCCGATAGAATGTGCGTCTCCCAGTGTTTGGTCGTGGCGAACTTATGTAGGTGTGCGAAAGTATGCGAAACGTTTTTGGAGTATCCGATAGCGTTTGAGTTTTGGGGATTATTCGATTTAATGTTTTGTGATCTAGAGAAAATGTCTCGCAAACGCGAACAAATATTTTGCGGCCCCCTTGCGGGAATCGTTGTCTCAGGGTTTAAAGGACTTTAACCTTTTGAACGATACTGGTACATACGTTTACCTTATATGTCTCAAACATTTTAGGTATAATATCGTAGGGATTATTTTAATTAAATCCCACGCGGATAGTCTGGAGGTACGGGGAGGTAGAAATTTCGTGAATTCTCCGGTGAGAAGTTTGCGAGTTTTCGTGAGAAACGAAACAGTGAACCGTGAGATAGTATTTTGCGAGTGAGAGAGACCACGCGTTACTGTTATTATTTAATAAACATTTTATTTGCCGTTAAAAGGGACATTTTCTATCTCCCGTACCTTGATACCATCCACGTGGGATTTAATTAAAATAATCCTCACGATATTTTCGGTACTATTTGCAACATACCATTTCTTTTAATATATAAAACAATTTTAATATAAAAAACAATTTTATCTGGTCTCCAAAAATCAGTCCCTAACCTTTAAATGGTTAAGCGTCGAAATGATCCAGATTGGAGCCACTTTCTATCGTCCTCCTCTATATTAGGGCTCCATTATCTCCAACTTCATTAGCTCGAAACAATTGTATCTGGTCTTCAAAAATTAGTCCCTAACTTTTAAATGGTTAAGCGTCGAAATGATACATATTTTAGCCACTTTCTATCATCCTCCTCTAAATTAGGACTCCATTAACTCCAAACAATTTTACCTGGTCTCCAAAAATTAATCCCTAGCCATTAAATGGTTTCGCGTCGAAATGATCCAGATTTTAGCCACTTTCGATCGTCCTCCTCTATATTAGGGCTCCATTATCTCCAACTTCATTAGCTCGAAACAATTGTATCTGGTCTCCAAAAATTAATCCCTAGCCATTAAATGGTTTCGCGTCGAAATTATACAGATTTTAGCCACTTTCTATCGTCCTCCTCTATATTAGGGCTCCATTATCTCCAACTTCATTAGCTCGAAACAATTGTATCTGGTCTCCAAAAATTAATCCCTAGCCATTAAATGGTTTCGCGTCGAAATGATCCAGATTTTAGCCACTTTCGATCGTCCTCCTCTATATTAGGGCTCCATTATCTCCAACTTCATTAGCTCGAAACAATTGTATCTGGTCTCCAAAAATTAATCCCTAGCCATTAAATGGTTTCGCGTCGAAATGATCCAGATTTTAGCCACTTTCGATCGTCCTCCTCTATATTAGGGCTCCATTATCTCCAACTTCATTAGCTCGAAACAATTGTATCTGGTCTCCAAAAATTAATCCCTAGCCATTAAATGGTTTCGCGTCGAAATTATACAGATTTTAGCCACTTTCTATCATCCTTCTCTAAATTAGGGCTCCATTATCTCCAACTTCATTAGCTCGAAACAATTGTATCTGGTCTTCAAAAATTAGTCCCTAACTTTTAAATGGTTAAGCGTCGAAATGATACAGATTTTAGCCGCTTTCTATCATCCTTCTCTAAATTAGGACTCCATTAACTCCAAACAATTTTACCTGGTCTCCAAAAATTAGTTCCTAACCTTTAAATGGTTAATCGTCGAAATAATTCAGATTTTAGCCACTTTCTATCATCCTCCTCTAAATTAGGACTCCATTAACTGCAAACAATTTTACCTGATCGCCAAAAATTAATCGCTAACCATTAAATGGTTTTGCGTCGAAATGATCCAGATTTTAGCCACTTTCTATCGTCCTCCTCTATATTAGGGCTCCATTAACTGCAAACAATTTTACTTGGTCTCCAAAGATTAATCCCTAACCATTAAATGGTTTCGCGTCGAAATGATTCAGATTTTAGCCGCTATATCATGGCTCCATTCCTATTTCCCCTGCTCGTTCTTCTTAAAATCCCGCATCCCTCGAAAGCACCGCCCCCGAATCTCCATTTATTGCCCGCGATTGTACTCCGCCGGAAAAATTGTCCAGCGCACGCGAATGATCGCGGCATTTCTAAACATTGCAACTATGAGGATTCCCAAATGGAAGCAAACCTCCCCCTCCGAGAGCTCGTAAATTTGTCGCAATAATACCGGCGGCAACGAATCTCCTCCGCTAACACACGCGAGTTGACGACGTTGGTGTGGATTCTATCACGATCCAAGGGAAGGAAGAAAGAAAGAAAGATTCGCGTCGGAGTTGTTTGGCTGGCGCGACAAAGCCGCGAGGGATAAACCGCGGTCGCGCGCGCGTCTAGATTTACGAGAAAAGAGAGGCGGCAGGTTTCGACGGTGGCCCCAACTCTGACGCATTATCCCGGTAATGGCCCATACATAAAAGCGTTAGAGGACGCGTGGCTCTTGCTCGGCTCGTACTGCCGCGGTCGCATTCAACGGCGGAAGTTACAAGGCGAATAGTTCGAACGTATAAGAAGCTGCATTAAGGGGTGCTCGTCTTTATGGGCAATTCATACGTATGTTTAGCCCCGTATCTGGCACGGAACGCTCGTACGACTGGTCGTCGTAAAAATTCCATTCGTGTCGTTCAAACGGAGATACGCCCGCCCGATGGCTATTGACATATTTACGTAAATGTAACGGCTCCGCATAAACGAGCAATAATATCATTCTTACGGAGCCGCGCGAGGGAAACGTACGGCCGCGTCCACTTCTAAAACCCGCGGACTTAATACTTTCGGATCGCGAAATCGAGTGAACAACACTTTTTAAAATCTACTCGAGAGGTTTTATTAAGACGCTTGGTGATGTACAAAAGTTTGCAGCGGAATCTTTACACGAGTGGCGACAAGAATAGTAATCCGCGATTTTCTGAAATTCAGGTCTATGTATACAATCTTACAAACTAGAAAAATAACGTGGAAGGGATTGGGGAAAAGGGATACTGTGGAAAGGACTAGGGCAAAGGTTTTCGGTGACTAACTATTGTACTAGCATGGATGAGTTGACTGATTGTGAGTAATACCGGTGATGCACTATTTGCAAGGGATTCGAGTCACTAGGTATACAACAGTAGACACGCTTCGTGTACCGTATGGCAAGATGTCGTGATTTTCGTATATAATACAATTATCGATAACGACGATCCTGCGTTAACTCTGTGGCTCGTGTCGGCTGTGAAGCTTGGCTGCATTAGCCGTTACGAAAAGCAAACTAACGCACGCGGTTAAAGAAGACGCGCAGTGTTCTCGAAGGGCCTCGGGATCGCCGGACTCGTCGAAAGTTGAATAGAGAGAGGGTCGCGTAAAAGAAAGGGAAAAAAAAAATTAGAATGGAACGAGGTCGACCCTCGTTCGTTAGCAGGCCTCATCCTCCGAAAGGAGGATCCATAAAAGGATCCAGGTCTTTGATGGACACACGAATCCGGCTCGTTAATTTTCTTTCAGCCAGAAAAGAAGAGGAGCCGCCGCGGTTATTTGTCTAGCTTTTTCCCGCGCGTTCAAACTCGACGGGGCAACGCGCGTAGCGTAGCCCCTGTGTGTGTGTGTGTTCAGAGGGGCGATTTAGAGGAAAGCAAAAGAAAGAGAAGATAAACGGCGTTGTTGAGGAAAGCTTCTTCTTCTTCTTCTTTGCTACGGTGTTGCACCTGCCCCGGCACGTGGCTCGATCCTTCGTGTGCGAGTCCCTTAACCCTTTCACGGTGCAATAAAACGATGAATAATGGAGAAAAAGATGTAACAGTTTTTTTTTCCTTTTTTGTATTCGTTGGTTCGATCGCCGGATACGAGAGATACACTGTTTCAGGTGTTTACGCGCAGGGAAGAGTTTATTAACCCTTTGCACTCGAGAGTTGTCAAAGATAGTTCATTTTATTTGTTTATCAGATTATTAGAAAGGGGGAAAATATATCCAGTTTCGTGACAAAGTTACTAAACGCGAATAGTAAAAGTAGAGAGACGAAATTTGTTAATAGCGATAGAAGATCGAATTATTTTACAACAGGTGTATTAAAATGAGTATAATAGTAGCTTTGATCAGCACTTTATGGAAAATATATGTCTTTAAGTCAGAAGACCTCCGTACTCAAAGGGGTTAACCCTCATCAAGAGTTAAGCTTTACGTTTCTTCAATTCCATTTTCATCGAGTGAATTTTAATTCGAAATTCGATTGAAATCAAAGGAAATTTCTGCTTCGTTAAATGCATAACGCATTAATGAGTTCTCACAAAAGTTAGAACAGTATATTGGAGTTGCTGTTACGTATAATTCAAACAGGTTTCGAGGGCAAAGGGTTAAAAGGGGTACGTAGGATTTAGCAGCTTGTGGATCGAAGAGAAAGATCAATCTCTCTTTTTTCCAATAGTGCAGTATCTCTACAGCATCTATTTGTTTCAGAAAATTATTTAGGCTGTCTTGGGATACGTTAGAATGCTTTTAGGTGTACTAATTAATTAGCTGCCTTTGCGTTCCAAACTTAGAAGATATTATTGACTTAACCCTTTGCCCTGCAATGACGAGTTACACTTATTAGTTACACTTATTATTTACACATTATTAAGTTACACGAATTATGGCTTAGATTCAACGAAAACAGATATTACCGAGGGTGGAATGTAATTTGAATTGAAATTTTAGCTTGGTCTTGTAAGATTCGAGGTTCTTAAGTAAAAATTGCCAACAGTATTTAAATAATTCGTAAGTTAAATGATATAAAAACAGTAACCAGTTAATACTAGCATACGTAGGTAATAAAATAATCGTTGTGCAGGGGGTTAAAACCGTAATCGCTTATGTTAAAATGCAATTTGTAAGTAACGTTCGATGAGGACGAAATAATTGAATTATTTCGATCACCAAGAATTTTGTAAAAAGGCAGCGAGTTAATTTGTACACCTAACGAATAGGATATTATAGCTTGGGAGGGCAGAGCTCTTCTTCTGTTTTCCTTTTTGCGCCTACTTTTTGCGTCTAGACTAAGATTTTAACGATTCCTCGATGCCTTTCACTCTGGCGTCATCCAAACGGTCAATTAGCGAAGTTCGTGGTCGCAATCGTTGGATCCCTTTGCTTTTAGCCTTTACTTTTACGCAACTCTTTGTAACGACGTTTTAAGAGGCTCCTTTAAAGGGTTAACAAAAGCGATCTGAGCACAGCTAATTTGACTATTAACGCGTTCACCGTCCAGACATTTAGCGTAACCACAATTTGTACGTTTCAGCAAGGCAACGAAATACTTAGTATAAAAATTCTTCTTTTCGTTTGCTGCGTAAACACAATTTACTCTTAGTTCTTTCATCTTATTTATAGGATAGTAAGTGATAATAAATTTGTACGAACTTTATTTTAACCCCTTGCCATACCATTTTCTCTTATTATTAATACCACTGCATTATTAATGCAGTTGTTCATTAGCTTTATACAATATTACAATGCAAAGTATAGAAATATTAGGTGTACGGAATTTTTAACTAGTGTTTCTCAATCTTATGAATTGAAATCAGAAACCAAGTTAGTATTCAACTTTCGTGCAAGCAGAATCCAAGTTAGGTATACGTAATTTTTAATTAGTCACTCTCAGTCTTATAAACCGAAGAAACAAAGTTAATATTGAACTTTATTACAAGTAGAATCCAAACTAGGTATATGTAATTTTTAATTAGTGACTCTTAGTCTTATGAACCGAAGAAATCAAGTTAGTATTGAACTTCATTCCAAGTAGAATCCAAGTTAGGTACATGTAATTTTTAATTAGTGATTCTCAGTCTTATGAACCGAAGAAACAAAGTTAGTATTGAAATTTCGTGTAAGCAGAATCCAAGTTAGGTATACGTAATTTTTAATTAGTGATTCTCAGTCTTATGAACCGAAGAAATCAAGTTAGTATTGAACTTCCGTGCAAGTAGAATCCAAGTTAGGTATACGTAATTTTTAATTAGTGATTCTCAGTCTTATGAACCGAAGAAATCAAGTTAGTATTGAAATTTCGTGCAAGTAGAATCAAAGTTAGGTATACGTCATTTTTAATTAGTGATTCTCAGTCTTATGAACCGAAGAAATCAAGTTAGTATTGAAATTTCGTGCAAGTAGAATCCAAACTAGGTATACGTAATTTTTAATTAGTGACTCTCAGTCTTATGAACCGAAGTAATCAAGTTAGTATTGAACTTTATTCCAAGTAGAATCCAAGTTAGGTATACGTAATTTTTAATTAGTGACTCTCAGTCTTATGAACCAAAGTAATCAAGTTAGTAATGAACTTCATTCCAAGTAGAATCCAAGTTAGGTACATGTAATTTTTAATTAGTGATTCTCAGTCTTATGAACCGAAGAAATCAAGTTAGTATTGAACTTACGTGCAAGTAGAATCCAAGTTAGGTACATATAATTTTTAATTAGTGACTCTTAGTCTTATGAACCGAAGAAATCAAGTTAGTATTGAACTTCATTCCAAGTAGAATCCAAGTTAGGTACATGTAATTTTTAATTAGTGATTCTCAGTCTTATGAACCGAAGTAACCAAGTTAGTATTGAACTTTATTCCAAGTAGAATCCAAGTTAGGTATACGTAATTTTTAATTAGTGACTCTCAGTCTTATGAACCAAAGTAATCAAGTTAGTAATGTACTTCATTCCAAGTAGAATCCAAGTTAGGTACATGTAATTTTTAATTAGTGATTCTCAGTCTTATGAACCAAAGAAATCAAGTTAGTAATGAACTTCACTCCAAGTAGAATCCAAGTTAGGTACATGTAATTTTTAATTAGTGATTCTCAGTCTTATGAACCAAAGAAATCAAGTTAGTAATGAACTTCATTCCAAGTAGAATCCAAGTTAGGTACATGTAATTTTTAATTAGTGATTCTCAGTCTTATGAACCGAAGTAATCAAGTTAGTATTGAACTTTATTCCAAGTAGAATCCAAGTTAGGTATACGTAATTTTTAATTAGTGACTCTCAGTCTTATGAACCAAAGTAATCAAGTTAGTAATGAACTTCATTCCAAGTAGAATCCAAGTTAGGTACATGTAATTTTTAATTAGTGATTCTCAGTCTTATGAACCAAAGAAATCAAGTTAGTAATGAACTTCATTCCAAGTAGAATCCAAGTTAGGTACATGTAATTTTTAATTAGTGATTCTCAGTCTTATGAACCAAAGAAATCAAGTTAGTAATGAACTTCATTCCAAGTAGAATCCAAGTTAGGTACATGTAATTTTTAATTAGTGATTCTCAGTCTTATGAACCGAAGTAATCAAGTTAGTATTGAACTTTATTCCAAGTAGAATCCAAGTTAGGTATACGTAATTTTTAATTAGTGACTCTCAGTCTTATGAACCAAAGTAATCAAGTTAGTAATGAACTTCATTCCAAGTAGAATCCAAGTTAGGTACATGTAATTTTTAATTAGTGATTCTCAGTCTTATGAACCGAAGAAATCAAGTTAGTATTGAACTTCCGTGCAAGTAGAATCCAAGTTAGGTATACGTAATTTTTAATTAGTGATTCTCAGTCTTATGAACCGAAGAAATCAAGTTAGTATTGAAATTTCGTGTAAGCAGAATCCAAGTTAGGTATACGTAATTTTTAATTAGTGACTCTCAGTCTTATGAACCGAAGAAATCAAGTTAGTATTGAACTTCATTCCAAGTAGAATCCAAGTTAGGTACATGTAATTTTTAATTAGTGATTCTCAGTCTTATGAACCGAAGAAACAAAGTTAGTATTGAAATTTCGTGTAAGCAGAATCCAAGTTAGGTATACGTAATTTTTAACTAGCGATTCTTAATCTTATAAACCGAAACGAAAATCGCGTTAAAATTGACCTTTGTTGCAAGCAGAATCAATTCAATATTCATTGAACCAACAGCCACAATTCGTGTCACGTGTATGTCAAGGTATTAATACAATACAAAATCCTTCTACAACGGACAGGGTAATAATATAAATGAGCCGTTCTTTTTGAAAGTGGTATAAGTCCACTTTTGGAAAAAGAAGAGTTAATGGTAATTTCAGTAAGATATAGATATCCTCTTTTTATTCCCTTAAATATCTCGATGTATAAAAAAATGGACTTAATACCACTTTCAAAAATAACAGCTGAAATATAAAACCGTTCTTTACCCCCAGTTGAATTCATTTCATTATCTAAAGGCGATGGAATTATACGGGGGTACAAATTCGTGCGGCTTTCGCAGCGAAACGATTCGTTACGTTGCAGACGGTGGTGTTGCGAATGCGATTGTCTGGGCGAGTATAAAATCGCCAGGTCTCGTTCGGGCGCTGCGCTGCGGCGAAGGAGATCGGCCGGTTTTCTAACCGCCATGACCACGTTCGCATTGTCTGGCCTCGCCAGACGAAGACGATCGATCCTCGAATATACTTTCGTTCGATCGCGCTCTATTAATCCCGAGCGAACGGCCTTTCTCGGGCCGCAGATTAGAAAGTGCTTCCGCGATCTCGAAATATTTTCTGCCCCGTGCAAAGTGAATCGCTAACGCGACGCGGACGTTCCAACGCCGTCCTTGCCTTTCCCATTTTTTTTGTTTCGCTTCCCCCTCTTCCCGCGATATTCCACTCGAAATGGCGGACATAGTCGAAGTTCCTTTCCGCACCCGAGGAACACTGAAAACCGCTGATACTTGACGAGTTTAGTCGTAGGATAGATGTACCACGTCCTGCCACTTTTTAAGGTTCGCGCTTTAAGTAACTTTACTCAACTATTTTCGCACGTTTTTAACGCAAACATCGTTGCAGTTTGGAATTTAATATTGTTCAATTTCGCGGTTATTTATACGTTGAATGTAATGAATCGATTACTGCGTAATCGAAGATGTACGACAAAGTCCAATGTCCTTCGTACTGTCACTTGGAAACATTTCATTTAAATAGAAACACGTTTTTACGTGTATTAACACGTCGGTTTGTGTAACAGATATAAGATATCCGAATTAGTAGAAAATTAGCAGCGTGGACTGAAAAACGTCCGTCGTTTATATTTCATTCTATCACTGCCGTAACATGAGAATCGGTGAGACTTCTAAAAAAACGCGATTGTTACTCGAACATATCCAAATTTGCAACCTTTACGTATCGTATTCGTAATGAATCGCGTAGCGCTTCGAAGTGTTAATAATTAATCGCGGTAGCGCTTCAAAGTATTCGTAATCAATCGCGTGGCACTTCAAAGCATTAATAATTAATCGCGTAGCGCTGCAAAGTATTCATAATTAATCGCGTAGCGCTTCGAACTATTAACACGATCCGTGCCGCATCGACGAGAACCGAAAAAAGACGAGAAGTCCCTTGGCTAACCTAATAATTAGCTTGTACATAATAATTATATCGTGCACCATGCTTGGAACACGTTGACTCTTCTTTTTGAGTACTAATATATTTTTCAGTATTAAACTCCATACGTGCTAAAGTATATTTGCTTCGAGCGCATTTAAATAAATATGCCGTGTACCACTAGTGGTACACGTAACACGGGACGTGTTAATAATTAATCGCGTAGCACTTGAAAGCATTCAAAGCATCGATAGCGCTTTACCTTGCCTATTAATTAACAATCCCAAAGTCTACGAATGAAACGCGAATGGCCGAAGCTTGCCGCAAAGTAAAACGCTTTGCAACGCCGCCGAAAAGAAAAAGGTGTCCGTACGCAACGTAGAGAATTAGTATTTATGTATTTATTCTCTCTTTGGTCTTACACTGGCGCTTTAAGATGTGCTCTGCTTTTTTGCCCAACGAACGTCGATCTTTCTTCTTCACTTACATTTTTCCTTACGTCTACCTTTACATTATTATCTTCTTATCCTGTCTTCGCTTTGTACCTTTGCAAAGTCTCTTCCTTGCATGTATACTAACGTATACATATATGTACATGACCCGAATCCCTGTAGCATATAGTAGAGAATTAAGCAACGCGGACTGGAAACCGTCGGTGGTCGCTCATCTTCACGATCGTGTCGTCACGGTTCCGTCGATCCGCGAACGTATTCACGCAACAAGCATCGGTTGGTCTCCCCTTTCTCGCGGAACCTCGATCGCGAAAGAACGCCGCACGTGCTGGTGGCGGCTCTCTCGACTCTGCGGGTAGGCGTTAGTGGAACGAAGACCGACGAACAACAAATAACGGCGAAGAGAAGGAGGGCATTTCCGGCCGGTGAAAGTCTAGATAATACCTGAGCATGCCGTGTGTGCGTGTGTGTGTGTGTGTCTGGCTGAGGCTAGACGTCGGAGAGACTGCGTCGCACGGAAACCCGCCACACGGTGAATCTCACAGGTAAGAGAGCGGCGTGGCGCGCGTGTGGGGGATCCAAGAGAGCGTAGACAGTCCCGGAAAGGAAGAGAGACGGAGGCAAAGGTGAGCAGAAGCGGCGCGACGGAGACGGAGGATAGAAAACAGAACGACGCGACGGCGGAGGAGGCTGTGGAAGAGGTGAAAGTGAAAGTGTAACAGCGGCGAGGAAAAGATCTCGTTGTGTTGTGTCCTCCAGACGTTCGCTCTCCCACCAGGAAGACGAGGAGGTCGCGTTTCGCGCGGAATCAGCTCGAAATACGCGTCTCTCTCTCTCTCTCTCTTTCTGTTCGGTGAGAGGCGATCTGAATCGGGATCGAGGATCCTTTGTGGCCGCGTGACCATCGTGAAAGCGGACCAACACACATACACACACACACAGACACGTGTACAACTCGAAGCGATCGTTTATTCCTGCGGCTCGATTAACACTGTTCCACGACGACGACGACGACGAGTTGCATGCTCGGCTTCTTTATTTCGGATCGCACACCGGTGGCAGCGAAAGTTTCGTTCATTCGCGAGGGTCAAGGGAAAGGTAAATGAAAGGACGGATGAAAGCAGCCGGCCCGGCGGTGACTTCATCCGCCGCCATTTCATTTTGATCGCCATTTTATCGAGGAAACGCGGCGCTTCGATATTGCGTCGTTCGCTGGGCTGCGGGTCAAGCGGATAGACGTAAAATACGACGGTCGACTGAAGCGTACAATTAGATCCTTCGATGTGGGGTAAATGTACCACGTACCGTCGCCTATCCAATCCTTGCCAACTGTAAGCTATTCGTTTTGAGTATTTAAAGTGCACTTTAGGTAAAGTAAGCAACATAATCGTAGCTTTAACACATTTTAGAATAATAAAGGAATCAAGTGTTACAGTAAATACTTACTTTTAGTTCCAAATATTGTTTTGTTTACGAACTATTTAAACTTTAAATTTTGTATATAATATTGGTGTACTCATTGGTGCTTAAAAACAATTAGAGTCACAGCTGTATATTTTCGCACGTAAATAAAACGTTTAAGGGGTTAAGTAGGGAATAGGGAATTACGAAGAAACTCACTTGCAAAGAAATTTTATGTGCAACGACCAAATACACGTGTTAGCGACAATCTTTCAACTCCAACTTCTCTTCACTTTATTTATGTATTATCATTAGCACGAATTACTGGTGCCCTTCGCGTTCGCATCAAGACTGCTCGATCTCCTGGCTTCGTTCTCTCTTCGTTTCCCTCCCCGAAACCCTTTTTTTTTTTTATCGTTGACAGACTTTTGTAGCGGCGTTGGACCTACGACGTCACCTCATTTTTCTTTCTCACCTCGGTCTTCTGTACCTTTGTTTAATACCCCACGCATGCGTCGATAAAAATTCCGGTTTGCAAATTCGACAGAAAACAATTTAGATAACGGCTTTGCATTTCACCTGAACAATTAAGGCTTAAAGATAATTTCGCCGCGATCGTAAAGGAATGAAAATGCCAACGATCCAAAGATAATAGACGCTACTGATAAACGAACGGAATCAAGTTGTGTCCCGCCGTCTTCTGTTTCTACCGACGAAGTTTATTTTCGGCGCTCGCATCGTTCACCGGGTTCACACTGCTTTAAACGATATCCATTTCAAAGTTTAACAAAAAAAAAACGAACGAGGAAGCGGTGGAAGACGCGAGACAAAAAGCGCGTGGCGCCTAAAAATTCGCCCGCGTCATTGACACGGAAACCAGCGGCGAAGCTAATTTAAAACCGGAGCTAATTTGAAGCGGCGCAGATCGATTTTTGCTGGGCGATTGATTCACCGAACAGAGAGAAAGAGGATATCTTCGTGGGGATTTCAAGGTCCGACGAAGACGAGGAAAACAAAGGCCTGTTGTACGGTGTAGCAGAAGAGAAAAGCACGTGGAAAATAAGTCACGAGTCACACGCAATAAACCGCGCGTTCCCCGTTTCCCGAGCGGAGCTCCGCGAAGTCGTTTGCAAGATGTCGCAATTTCCGGCTCCGCGACAGCTGTCTTTCGAGCTGTCGCCGATGAACGAAGACGCATCGCCGCGTCGTATCTCGGGTTTCCTTTCACGGGAAACCTCGCCGATTTTGCCATCGGTCCATTTCCCGCCCATTGTCATTCAATTAAAAAGCTACGCGCGGCTTAGCCGAGGTTCTCCTAACTCGGCGCCTTGCTTTTCATTGTTGCCGGTGTGCTGCAAAACTTTAGGTTATCGCGAATTACGCGCGAACGCGAGATGCGCAGGGAACTCGACTCGTGCAGATGTAATTAACAGGAAAACGGAAAACACGACGTGGAATTTGATTTTATTTATTTCTACGGGCGAAAAACCCAATTCGTATGAACGAAGATAAGATTAAGAGCATATAGTGAGCGAGCATTAATCGTTTAACGTAAGAAGAAACGATAAAGTTCAGACTTGAATACATTAATATTCTAAGATTCCGATGTTTAATAAATATTTGTACTCTTACTAAACTTCGTACGCGGAAATCTTAAAAGAGACACTTAGAATTTATAGTTTCCAGAGCTAGCGATTCTTCTTTACTTTGTTATGGGAAAAATTCTCTTCAAAAAGACGGTTTTGCATTGCTTTTAGAAGATTGGAAGTCTGCGTTTGAATGTAGTGGGGATGAGGATTTGATTACGAGGAATTTTTGGATATTACTAAGGTTCACAAGATAGAACGGTGAGAAATGAAATTTAGAGTTAACTTGTCTTAACCTAAACACGAACCATAAAAGTATTTATTGGCCTATCATGGTATCCAAAAATATTCCGAGAAAAGAAGTTAATATTTTCGCAAATATAGTTAGCATATGTACGTAAATCCGCGGCGAAGCGGTTCAATTTGACTTAGATTGGAAAGAGTAGACGAAAGGGTGAAATAATTTCCTAGCGAAAGGGTTAACACTGATGTACAATAGCGTCCGACTAGTTTCGATTCGAAGTCTATTTTATTTGCAAGAATCGACCATCCTTAGTTCCTAGTAACGATTTCCTATCCTTAATAATTGCCTCGGGTCGACGCAAGAAAAAAAAAAGAAAAGAAAAGAAACGACGAAAATACTATTATTGAATGCAACGCAAGCTGCAATGTATCGCCGCGCGCGGCCTGTTATTGGCGGTGACGCGCGCGTTGCCCGCAGGAGCATTCGTTCCTTTTCCTTTTTCTAAATTGCACGTTACGCGGCGAAACAAACAACAATCGTCAGCATCGATGGACCAAGTCCAAAGTAGCCGTAGTCACGCGATCACGTATGTTTCTCTTCCTGTCTCCTTTGTTCGAACCGCTCGCGACTCCATTAAAGGCCGTCCTTTCGTAACGCGTGCGTTTCCACAGCCTGTTTCGTACTATGCGCCTCGAAGAAATCGCATTTTCCGTGCTGTCGCGCTCTTGCAAATCCTGTCGCGTGTCCTTTTCGCCATCCATCCGATCGTTTTTATATTCAACTTCGAGGCCACAGGTTAATTCTTCTTGCATAAAAACAGGGAACGCGTTAAAGATCAACCCTTTCGCTGCGAAGGACGTATACACATATACACGCTTTCGAAAATTGTATAACGATCCGTCGAAGGTATACGTTTATTTTCTTCGTAGAGTAGTAGTGCTCGTTTCTTGGTTCGTGCAGCAATGTTACGCTATAATTAATTGTATAAAGTACGTATTCGATATAGAGGATCGATGTACCACGTACTGTCACTTTAATTGTTTCGAATAAACCAAAATCAAAACTTCCGCGTGCACGTAATGCATACGTTGACTTCTCACAGCTAAGCAACTTCTAAAATTAAAAGAATTGGTAACCAAAACCCACCCTCTTTTATTCGATCACAGAATAATTGTTTCGAATAAACCAAAATCAAAACTGCTACGTGCATGTAATACATATGTTGACTCTTCACAGCTAAGCAACCTCTAAAATTAAAAGAATTCGTAACCAAAACCACCCTCTTTCATTCGATCACAGAATAATTGTTTCGAATAAACCAAAATCAAAACTTCCGCGTGCACGTAATGCATACGTTGACTTTTCACAGCTAAGCAACTTCTAAAATTAAAAGAATTCGTAACCAAAACCACCCTCTTTCATTCGATCACAGAATAATTGTTTCGAATAAACCAAAGTCAAAACTTCCGCGTGCTCGTAATACATACGTTGACTTCTCACAGCTAAGCAACTTCTAAAATTAAAAGAATTGGTAACAAACACCCACCCTCTTTTATTCGATCACAGAATAATTGTTTCGAATAAACCAAAATCAAAACTGCTACGTGCATGTAATACATATGTTGACTCTTCACAGCTAAGCAACTTGTAAAATTAAAAGAATTCGTAACCAAAACCACCCTCTTTCATTCGATCACAGAATGATTGTTTCGAATAAACCAAAATCAAAACTGCTACGTGCATGTAATACATATGTTGACTTTTCACAGCTAAGCAATCTCTGAAATTAAAAGAATTCGTAACCAAAACCACCCTCTTTCATTCGATCACAGAATAATTGTTTCGAATAAACCAAAGTCAAAACTTCCGCGTGCTCGTAATACATACGTTGACTTCTCACAGCTAAGCAACTTCTAAAATTAAAAGAATTCGTAACCAAAACCACCCTCTTTCATTCGATCACAGAATAATTGTTTCGAATAAACCAAAGTCAAAACTTCCGCGTGCTCGTAATACATACGTTGACTTTTCACAGCTAAGCAACCTCTAAAATTAAAAGAATTGGTAACCAAAACCACCCTCTTTTATTCGATCACAGAATAATTGTTTCGAATAAACCAAAATCAAAACTTCCGCGTGCTCGTAATACATACGTTGACTTCTCACAGCTAAGCAACTTCTAAAATTAAAAGAATTGGTAACAAACACCCACCCTCTTTTATTCGATCACAGAATAATTGTTTCGAATAAACCAAAATCAAAACTGCTACGTGCATGTAATACATATGTTGACTTTTCACAGCTAAGCAACTTCTAAAATTAAAAGAATTCGTAACCAAAACCACTCTCTTTTATTCGATCACAGAATGATTGTTTCGAATAAACCAAAATCAAAACTGCTACGTGCATGTAATACATATGTTGACTTTTCACAGCTAAGCAACTTGTAAAATTAAAAGAATTCGTAACCAAAACCACCCTCTTTCATTCGACCACAGAATAATTGTTTCGAATAAACCGAAACTTCTGCGTGCACCTAATACATACGTTGACTTATCCCAGTTCAACAGCTTCTAAAACGAAAAGAGTACCCAACAAAATCAACCCCTTTAATTCGATCACGCAATAATTTTTTTGCTCTAACTGCAACGCTTACTCGCGTACAATTCCACGTGTCTCTTCGGTCTATTCGATAACTCCTGCATTACCCGATCGAAAAAATGCGCAGTTCGCAAAACAGCGAACGTGACAACCGTAAACTCGCCGCCGAATTATCTCACGCTAATCTAACCTCGTAACGACGACGACGACGACGGCGAAGTTCGTCTCGGCGAAAGGGTTTAAGGTGAAGAAACGGAACGGAGACGAAAGTATGTTAAAGATAGGATCGACCTGTAAATTTAAACGGCACTTTCCACCGGGCATATTTGATGGCCGCCGCGCCGTAAGGAGGACTTATCGTTAGGAATGGCCCACGCGTTCGGGGGGCCGGCGAACCCGTAGCCCGGAGATCCGAGTTACACGACAGGGCCGACGGAGATAAGATCGCGGAATGACATCTTGCAAACGACTCCCTCGGTTAAAGGGACCAGAAAGAGCGTGAGGATGTATTTACGCGGGCCGGTCGCGTGACTCGGCCCATTCCACCATTCCCTCTCCTCTCCTCGCCAACGCTGTCGCGATCCGTCTCCTTTTTCCCGGTATTCTTCTTCGAGGGTGACAATGAATTCAGCTGTTTCCGGCGCCCGTGTCGTCGTCGTCGTCGTCGTGCCGGGGCCTCTTCAATGACAACGACGTTGTAGCCGGAGCGTTATTAGCATACCGCTGCTGCTGGAAATCGTGGCCATCGTGGGGCACCCCGGGATCTTTATCACGTGCGAATCGCGCCCCGGGGATTCGCAAAAAAGAGAACGCGCCGGTAGCGAATCACCCTTACTTTAACCGTTTGCTTTTGGTAATCACTCGACTGCGCATCTTTGCGACGATTTGTATTCTTGGTAAAAGAGGCGGGTCCTATGTTAGGATAGATGTTCCACGTTCTACCACTTTAAGCTTATCGCTTTGAGCAACTTCATTTTGTTATTTTAGATGTTATTTAACACCCCTTGCCCTACGATTATTTTATTAACTACGTACGCTGGTTACTATTTTTACACCATTTAACTTACAAATTATTTCAATATCGTTGGCAATTTTTATTTAAGAACTTCCAACCTTGCAAGACCAAGCAAAAATTTGAATTCAAATTGAAGTCAACTTTCGGTAATATTTGGTTTTGTTGAAGCTAAGCCATAATTCATAGAACGAGTGTAACTCGTTATTGTAGGCCAAGGGGTTGACACCCCTTGCCCTACGATTATTTTATCAGCTACGTACGCTGGCTTTAGTTGATCGTTGCATCGTATCGTATCGCGTACATGTCATTGGAATATTGTAGTCACGTTTTATTTTATATCTCTCAATCTTGCAAGGAAAAGCTAATATGGAAGTTGAAATTAAATTTTGCCCTCGATAGTACTCGTGTTTGTTGACGTCGCGCAAAAATAGGTTACGAAAGCATCCGAACGCATTGGCGAAGACACTATCTCAAGACTCAGGAGGGATCCAAAGACTAAAAAGAACTAAACCCTTAGACTTATGCATTGAGTAACACGTTACATTAACGATACTAATTAGAAGATCCAACATTAAATCCTAATCAAATCCTCATTTATCTCATTCGCTAAATGACCCACGTGATCAGTTGCAAATATAAAGAAATAAATGTATAAAAAACAAACTATGTGCACCGAAGTTAAAAGAACGATGCACTCCGAATTATATTTCAATTTTGTTACCAGCAGCTCTCAACGCTTTTAAGTGTTCTATTTGAAATTTACTTTGACTAAAAAATAAGGCAATTTAAATAAATGAAGGAAGAAACAAATTCAATTATAAATACCCGTTTTATTTACACTGTTGTTGTATTTTGTAATTTTCAAGAGTATGAGCTCCTGACGTAGAAACTGATGTCGAGTCACAATCGACATAGGAGTGCAAAGGGTTAAACCTTCGTAATTATTCCACTAAAGGATCATTCGCGCAACATACCCTTAACTCCATCTCTTAACCCGCGTTTCCTTAATCTTTAATTCTTGATCCTTGATCCTTGATCCTTTATCACTTTTATCGCATACGTGCGCCACAATTCTTAACCCCTTGGACCACGATAACGAGTCACACTCGTTCCACGATTCGTAGCGCAGATTCGATGAAAAACTGGCACCATTGATAGTAAAATTTAATTTGAACTTGTATCTCAGCATTGTGTTACAAGATTAGGTAGGGAAGGGCTGAGAAATAAAAAAAAACGTGCTTAACCCTTTGCGGACGAGAAGTAATAACACTTGTGAGAGTACTTTAGTTTTTAATTCCACGACTTTGAGTTTTCACGCTTTTGAGTTCGAAACCATTTAATTTCCAACGATTTCAAATGTTTATTATTACGTTAAGTATTCATTGCATTAAGTTCCGTGCTTTCAAAGTCGACACGGGTTCGGAAAGCCAAAAAATGATTAGGCGACTATTCGTCGACGCTCGTCCGCAAAGGGTTAAAATATTCATACGATCCGTACTCGACGCGACGCGATTGCAACGATCAACTAAAGCTATCGTACGTAGCTAATAAAATAATTGTAGGTCAAGTGGGTTAAATATCGCCCCGATCGTGGCAATTAGCGCGCAGCTAGCCGCCAACCGAACTAAGGAGCCTATTATAAGTTGCTCCGGCGTGGAAGGAGCGCAGGGTCAATAAATTCGTGGCGATCCAGAGGTGGTCGGCAGCGGGCAGGTGCGGAGGGTATTGCGTTGCGACTTTCGTAAGGGAACGGTGGCCGGACACAAAGGTCCAGGGGTACCGAATCGGGGCTCCACCGAAGAAGAGAAAGACGAAGAAGAGAAGAAGGAAGAGGGCAACGGCGAGACGAGAGACGCAGCAAGCGGAGAGAGAGCCGGCTGGAGAATAATGCAAGCTCGGATCTTGGCTGCTAGACCCAACATCTGTCGGCAGGTGGCTCGTCTCGGACATGCTCCGTGGCTTGAGCCCTTTGTGCATCCGCGTGCATCGACCTAGCCCAGTTGGCGCGCACGCAATGCACGTGACTCGTTGGGAGTGCAGCCGCCTCGACGCCGGCTGCTGCTCCTTGCTCCTTGCTCCTTGCTCTGCTGCCGCAACGATCCTCCTGTCCGCTGGTTCTTAACCCCGAGATCCGAAGATAAAGGGCCTCGCAGGGCCCCGGCTGTTTCGTTTCTTCCGTCCCTTCGCGTCTGCCCTTAGGGAACCTTCTCGTCTCGCCGTCGCGTCGCTTTTCGTACTTTGTTGCGCGGCTTTCGCCGAACCGTGCACGCGCACGTTAATTGTTACTCGTCGCGTTGCTTTCTTTAACTGTTTTCTGATTATTTATGTTTGACTAATCGTAACGTAACGGTGGGAATTGCGATATCTTTTATAAATATATGGAAACTGTTGAAAGGTTATATAAAATTGACTCGCGTGGAATAAAACGGGTAAATAATTATATTTGATACGGTGGAAGAAGTATCGGCGATGTTAACAAGATGGGCACACGGTTAGATTTGCTTACAAAACGTGGCGACAGTTTGTACATTTATACCTGGAGTGTTCGCAGGCATCCCAAAACCCTAATTAGTCGCGACGTTCCATGGTTAAGAGCTCTAAAGGAACTCGCTTCTAGCGATATTTTAAGATGTGGAGTTTTCTAAGCATTACAACGAAACGTTTGATTTCAACGGAAACAATAGGTTGATTATAGTTAGGTGCTATCTTGGCGTTTCGGGTATGTCTGAACACGTTGCGGTTAATACTACTGTTGCTTCGGTACTCGGAGCTAACGGATTCGCGATAATATACGTAGGTACGTTGAGTTCAAAACGTGGCCACTGTATCTAGAAACCATTAGAAAGCGACAATATTTTCCCCCAAAATGTTTAAAGTTGCATTCCAAACGTTACATTCAACCATGACTCTAAAATATTTATATTTTCCCCCGAAACGTTTACCAAACTAAACTAAATTAAATAGTTGCCTTCCAAGTATTCATTGTATTCAAACCTGTCTTCTAAATATTTATATTTTCCCCCGAAACGTTTACCAAACTAAACTAAATTAAATAGTTGCCTTCCAAGTATTCATTGTATTCAAACCTGTCTTCTAAATATTTATATTTTCCCCCGAAACGTTTACCAAACTAAACCAAACTAAATAGTAGCCCTCCAAATATACATTATACAATTAATGCCTTTGCAAACTTCAAACTGGAACGCTTTTTACGTTAACGACGTGCGAAAATAGTTGAATAAAGTTACACGCGAAGCTTAAACTGACAATACGTGATACATCTATTATACATCGATTAATTAGTAACGAATTTAATTTATTACATTGAACAAATAAAAGAAGTGTTCATAAATAAAAGACCGGTTGAACAATCGTGTTTAAACGATCTTTACGTCAAAGACGTTTTAGAATAGTTAAACAAAGTTACTTAAAGCGCGAGCCTTAAAGTAGCAGTAGTACATCAACTGTAACTGCCGAATGCAACGTAACGCGTGCTTCGATCCGGCAAAGTAGCGGCGTTCATCGCGAGAAGAGAAGAGGTCCGAAACCACTTTAACCGGCAGCTTTCGCTAAGAGAGACCGAGAAAATCATTATTGGTCGGAAGAGAGACGTAGAAGCGCGGCGCAACACACAACGATCGCGTCTGACGAGCACGCGGCGTTCCCGCGTTAATTCCGTGCGCCCGGCTGCGGCCCGTGAATTTACTTTAGCGCCCAAAGCGCGCCGGCTGCCGAATGAAGACAATTATTAGCGGGCGCAGGAAGGCCGGCCAAAAGCTCGGCTTAATATCTGAAAACGGGGCCAGCCACGGAGCACAGCCGGGCTCTAATATCACCGTCCGAGACGCTAACTTGCATATTGCACCTCCGGTTAACCGCCAGGCCTGGCATTACCCACTTTGCCTCGTTTATTACCGAACTCTCTCTCTCTCTCTCTCTCTCTCTCTCTCTCTCTCTCTCACTGCCGTCCCCCTTTCCCTCTGTTGCATTGATTATTACCGCGCGAACGCGTTCGATCGCGCGGTATCTTCGCAACGGACGCGCACCGGGCCCCGGCTTGCGTGCGCGCGTTCGATTACGGTGAATCGCGGTAGATTAGAGCCTGCGGAGGATCCTAAAGAAGTCCTCGCCGCGCGAGGGTTAGACGGAACACGTTACGCTCTCCTTCGATCGCCTTGCACGCTCTTTTATTAATGGGCATTATATCCGTGGCGATGATTATATACGCCGCTGGCGCATTCCTTCGGCAATGTTGCCCAAGTTTCGTCGGGTCTTTCGAATCAAGGCTTTCGCGGGGGTTGCTTTAACACTTTTTGGATACGAATCGCGGTGGATCAAGCGTAGACGTTGAAGCGGAACCGTGGACAAATGAGAAATGAAACAACTTTAGCCATTAAATTAAAACGGCCACCCCGATTGGTCAACGCCACTTAATTGAGACGTCACGCAACAATGACTCCAGTTCTGGATAAACAGGGACACCCTGTACGATTTACGATGGATTAAGTATGTTTTCCAGTAAAGCGTAATTTTGCCGCGTCATTAAAATGAATAGTATTTAACCCTTTGCGGGCGAGTGTCGGAAATAATCGCCCAAGTTCTTCGGTGTTTTGGACATAAATTAATTTTTCAAACAAGAAATTCAGCGTAAGGTGATCACTAATACGCCGCTGTTAATACGTGGACAAGTATTTCTTTAATAACGTCTTCAAAATATTAATAATCGAACGAAAATTCGTTAAACATTATTTTGCTCCGTCCGCAAAGGGTTAATAGTAAAGGACCGTTGCTAGACCGTGGACCTTTATGCAAATTCATGTTTCATAAATGCAACTAAAGGGTTGGAGCATAAGTAGAAATTTATCTAATCGTCTAAATATTGTAACGCAAGTTTTAGCCTGGATAATTTCTATATTTTTATGGACATCTTTGCTAAAATTTACTACTAATTTACTCACAAATGCATAAAGATCCGGTGTCTAGTAATTATTAACAAATTGGACATTCAAGATATTCAAGATGATATCAAGAATATAGATATTCAAGATTTGAGTTATCGTTAAGAGAATAATCGAAGAAGCATTCCTAGATCGATCGTGAAATACTCGTCGATTCGTGTTCGTAATTGCGTCTCTGTTAAGAGAACGCGTAAAGTAAATGGAGAATATTTCTGAGATTTTAGGCTTTCGCGGCCCGAGTTTACACTAGGAAGTTACACTAGTTTACCATCCGGAAGCCATGAATCCTGGAGAATATTTCTATTGGGTATAATATGATCCCTTTATGAAACGTATTTAAATCATTCGAGTAGATATTTCCGGCCCCCTAAACGCAGCAATTGGCGGCAATTTAACGGGGTGCATCGATCTGTGAAGTCCGGCTCGGTCGAAGATCCACCGTTAAAGTCGAACGAGACGTTAATTCCTCGTTTGCGGAAGTTTATCAGGTGATCAGCGATAAACCCGGGGGCTGACCCGGCGCTATACTCTCCATAGAGTTCTCTATACACCCCCTATCGTTCTCTCCATTTTGTGGCCGATGTTCGCTCACCTCTTCTCTCCCAGTGTCCCATTAATTTTTTTTTTTTTTATTCAACGACGAAACTCCCGCGGAAGGTGAATACCTCTATTGCCAGCTCGTTCGTTGCGTACGAAATTTCTTTCTTTTTTGCAAATTAATTTAATTTCGTCGCGCGACAATAACGCGAGCCAAGCGACGGTGTAATTTGTTAAACGGCTGATAAAACTCTTTATACGATTATGAATCATGATTTCGTGCTTCCGTTGAACGGGTTCGTTGGCTCAAAGCTTGAATAACACGTTTAGGAATATAGGAATATGTAAAGGAATATAGGAATATAGTCACAAATATGTGAATATAGGAATATACGAAGAAATATAGAAGTATAAGAATATGGGAAGAATGTGAAGTTGTTTTTACGCTAGGCGTTACGTTGGTAAGAATGTTGTGAGATTGAGGTTGGTAAAAATGAAGTTTTTTTCATAAAATAACCAAGAATAAATGCGATGCGAAAGTGTGTGGTTTAGCGTCTTCTTCGCATTATGTTATCAGTTTGTTATATTCGATATTCAATTAAATATATTAAAATAATAAAATAATATGAAGATGATATACATTTCCCCCACAACGAAAAAATATACGAATATAGGAATATACGAAGAAATATAGAAGTATAAGAATATGGGAAGAATGTGAAGTTGTTTTTACGCTAGGGGTTCAGTTGGTAAGAATGTTGTGAGATTGAGGTTGATAAGAATGAAGTTTTTTGAGGTTGGAGATTTTTCATAAAGTAACCAAGAGTGAATGCGATGCGAAAATGTGTGGTTTAGCGTCTTCTTCGCATTATGTTATCAGTTTGTTATATTCAATATTCAATTAAATATATTAAAATAATAAAATAATATGAAGATAATATACATTTCCGCCACAAAGAAAAAATATACGAATATAGGAATATACGAAGAAATATAGAAGTATAAGAATATGGGAAGAATGTGCAGTTGTTTTTACGCTATGGGTTAAGTTGGTAAGAATGTTGTGAGATTGAGGTTGATAAGAATGAAGTTTTTTGAGGTTGGAGATTTTTCATAAAGTAACCAAGAGTGAATGCGATGCGAAAATGTGTGGTTTAGCGCCTTCTTCGCATTATGTTATCAGTTTGTTATATTCAATATTCAATTAAATATATTAAAATAATAAAATAATATGAAGATAATATACATTTCTCCCACAACGAAAAAATATACGAATATAGGAATATACGAAGAAATATAGAAGTATAAGGATATGGGAAGAATGTGAAGTTGTTTTTACGCTAGGCGTTACGTTGGTAAGAATGTTGTGAGATTGAGGTTGATAAGAATGAAGTTTTTTGAGGTTGGAGATTTTTCATAAAGTAACCAAGAGTAAATGAGATGCGAAAGTGTGTGGTTTAGCGTCTTCTTCGCATTATGTTATCAGTTTGTTATATTCAATATTCAATTAAATATATTAAAATAATAAAATAATATGAAGATAATATACATTTCTCCCACAAAGAAAAAATATACGAATATAGGAATATAGAAATATAGAAATACACGAATCAAGAATAGTTTAGAAATACAGGAAGTTACTTTATTCTCTCCTTCCTCTTTATATTTTGTTACATCTTCGCCTGTAACCAATAATTTCGGTATCATTTGTGCTTGTTTTTATTTGCCAGTGGTAATCGGCACCTATTTCGCATTATTATCGCTTTACATTCTCAGCTTCTATAATCGTGTAGTACGCCAAAAATTATAATTCCCCATTTAATCGTCATACTCGTGATACTTTAAACTATTCGCGAGGTTTACATTTGAGTATTCGAGTAGAAGAAGTTCTAAAACAACGAAAGAAATTACGAGATGGTTGAATCGATAAACAAAGCCACGTGGAACGTTTCACGGTTGATATTTTGCATTACAGCGATCTCACGCAAAAGATACAAGGAATAAACAAAAAAAGAAAAAAGAAAACCAGGTGGCAAAGTCGGTCGTAAAGGAAAACGGAGGATGGACGACGATCGATCAAAAGAAGTAGTAGAAGCGTAGTTTCTCGAGTTTATAAGGGCACTTTCATAAATATTTATTACGGCCGCGCTCGCGATGGCCATGATTATTTTTATTTAACCGTGCAACGTGACGGATCACTCGTGTCTCTTCTACTTGCGTGAATTATAATTTTCCTTCAAAGCGAAAATCCCCGGGACTCGATCGATCCTTTGCCGAGGGAAGGGATAAGAAAACGCGGCCGCCGCATTATTCACAATGCCTCTCGATCAAAGCAGTCGTTCCTGTATTCGCGAAACGCCAAGCGTTTGTCCTTATCGTCGCATCGCCGTGCAATTATCTCTCATAAATCAATTTCCTTTCGCAAGATTGCCCCGGCGTCCAAGAGACTCGCGGACCGCGCGGAGATGAGAATTGGAGTCGGTTTTTGGCGATGGAAAGTCGATTTTAATCTTTTTTAGACTCACGCTCGAAGTAGAGAAACATAAGAGGCTGTGAATGCCACAGGCGAGGTTTTCCTTGTAAACGGGACAAACGAGTTTTGGTAAATGACGTTGATATTGGAGGAATGAACGCGACAAGAGACTCGTAGATAAGGCTGTAGATATCTCTATTAGGTAAAAGAGGAAAATGAAAAAGTTCGTCGGGGAATTTCTAATGAATCCGATTACTCTTCGTGACTCGGAAGAATGCCGTCCCGTAGGACTTTTTCTAAACCCACGTAGGTATGTACGTTTTATTACAACATCTTTCCGCGCGTTCCTTCGTCTGCTTCTCGATGACCTCCCAAGCTTCGAACTGTTTCGAAACCCGGCGCGATCCAAAGATTCCGTGGTAAAGGAGAAAATGGGTAATCAAGCTTTGGAAGATCGGCAAAAGATACGCTAGGTTGTGACAAGAGCCACGAGACTGCGACAAAATTTAGAAGGCTATGACAAGCTTTAGAAGATAATCACAAACTTTTGGGAACTGTGACAAACTTTAGAAAACTGTGACAAACTTTAGAAGACTATGACAAACTTTAGAAAATTGTGACAAACTTTAGAAGACTATAATAAATTTTATAAGGCTATGTCAAACTTTAGAAGACTATGACAAACTTTAGAAGACAATCACAAACTTTAGAAAACTGTGACAAACTTTAGAAGACTATGAGAAACTTTAGAAGACTATAATAAATTGTATAAGGCTATGACAAGCTTTAGAAGACAATCACAAACTTTTGGGAACTGTGACAAACTTTAGAAAACTGTGACAAACTTTAGAAGACTATAATAAATTTTATAAGGCTATGACAAACTTTAGAAGACAATCACAAACTTTAGAAGACAATCACAAATTTTAGAAAACTGTGGCAAACTTTAGAAGACTATGAGAAACTTTAGAAGACTATAATAAATCTTAGAAGACTATGAGAAAATTTAGAAGTTATGGGTAAAATTTAGAAGACTGTGACAAAGTGCAGAAGCTTGTAGCAAAATTTAGAAGCTCGTGTCAAAATTCAGGAGGTCATGGCAAAATTCAGAAGGCTATAGTAAAATTCGCAAGGCCATAGCAACATTCAGAAGGGTATGGCAAAGTTTAGGAGACTATGGCATACTTCAGAAGGCTATAACAAAGTTCACAAGGCTACAGCAACATTCGAACGATAGTGACAAACTTTAGAAGCTTGTGGGAAAATTCACGAGGCCATAGCAAAATTAAGAAGGCTATAGTAAAATTCAGAAGGCTATGGCGAAATTTACAAAGCTATAACAAAGTTCACAAGGCTCCAGCAACATTGAAACGGTAATGGGAAAATCCAGAAGGCTGTAATAAAATTCAGAAGATCATGGCGAAGTTCACAAGATTATAGTAAACTTGAGGAGCCTCTAGCAAAACTCAGAAGATCAAGAAATAATGTAGGAGGTAGTAGCAAAATCCGGAAGGCAGTAATAAAATTCAGAATCCTATGGTGAATCTCAGAATATCGTGGCAAAATTCACCAGGCAGAGTAGCAAAATTCAGAAGACTATAGCAACATTCAGATGATAACAACAAAATTCAGAAGACTATAGCAACATTCGGAGGGTAATAGCAAAATCCAGAAGCTCGTAGCAAAATTCAAAAAATCGTAGCGAAGTTCAAAAGATCATAACGAACTCCAGTAGCACCTAACAAAATTTAGAAGATCACGAAAAAAAATTCAGGTGGACGTAACGACGAAATCCAGAAAGGAAAAAAAGAAGATGTTGATAAAATTCAGAAGCCTACGGTGAAATTCGGAAGGTCACGAAAAGAATGCAGGTGGTCGCAGCGAAATGCAGAGGGCGGTAATAAAATGCAGAAGTTTACGTAAAAATCCATAAAGGCCCGAAGGTGGAAGGCTGGCGGGCAAAAATCGCGAATGTGGTAATCGAATGTTTTCTTCGGCGAGTCGAGTCAAGGAACCCTGGAAATCAGCTCTGGCGCACCTGTTCCCGGCACGATCCTGGCCAGCCGCATTGCGTGAGCGAGTGCAGCACATGCAGGTAAACGCAGCGCGCCAGGATGCACAAAGGTTGCAAAAGTGCCACCTGCCGAAAGCGGCGGCCCGGTGCACACCTCTCTCGGCTCTCGGCTCCTCGGCTGTCGGCTGCAGGAAGCCAGCAGCAGGCGGTCGGCAAAACTACGCCTCCCTTTCTCCTTTCGTCTGTCTTTCTTTCCATCCTGCCCCCTTCGTTAGCGTCCACGTTCACCAGGCCCACTTGGATGCGCTTCTTTCTGCCCGCCTATCGCGGATCCATCGATCCTTTGCGCTTTAGAAACGATTCGAGGGACTCTAAAAGGCACGCGGATTTGGACTTTGCCGCTACGAAGCTAGAGGAATGTAACGTAGACGCAAATTGTCAAGATTACCGAGTAATTGCTTTGGGGGATGAAAACGATGATCAACTTTTGAGTTATCAAGATTATTTTACTGCGAAGCCAGAGATAACAGTTTTAGGGGATGAAAATATCATTAAGTCACGTTATAAGGTTTTCGCTCGAATCGTTGTGATTTTTCGTTCACCATACGAGGGTGTGCATAATTTACAGCACCGCAAGTTCCAAGTAAGACATATTTATATTCGCTATTAGCGTGCGCTCTACCTGTCGTAAAATCGGTACAGGTGTAAAATTGACAGCCGACACGAGTATTAGAGTCGTCCTTGAAATAGCATAAGTTCACGGTATTCCCCTTTAGCGTACCGCAAATATCCTTCGTTTCAAAATTATCCGAACGAAGGGATAGACCCTAAAGGTACTCAACAATTTCCCCAAATCTCAACTAAATCCCATTACACCACAACCGTAGACTTTTGCCCCGAAATTTACATGTCGCAGAGTTCAGTAGCCTTCGCGTTCGAGCCGCGGAACGCCCTTGCTTTTTAATACTCGCAGCCTCTTCCGCGGCGAGAAGTTGAGAAGTTTACGATTACGTTCTCCGCGGATGTTGTTTCGTTGTCCCCTGCCTCGTTTCCTCCGGCCGGGAGTGTGTTTAACTTTCAAACGAGACACGGATCAGCGCCACGAGTCGCCGGTTAACGACGCTGCTGTGTTCGTGGTGGCGTGCACCTGTTCCGCGTCCGAGGCCGCGATCGGCCGGCTGATACACTTTTTAGCGTCCGATAATCGAGCTTTGCCTCGTGCCGGGGACAAGCAGCTGCTGGCGTGCCAGATTAAAATGCCTTCGGGTTTACGCTTCTCCGACGACCGACAGCTCTCTCTGTGCGCATCCTTTTCGTTTTCTTTCCTACCTAATTGGCGAGGGTCGTGACGGCGAACAGGTGGGTTCCGGCACGATTTTTAGGGTTCCTTGACATCGCTGGGAAAACAACGCTTTGCTTACGGTAAAGCATCCGTCGTTGCGCGAAACGATCCACGTTCGGTGCACTTTGGCAATCGTAGGAATAGACGTACTGACACTTTAAGGTTCGCGTTTTAAGTAACTTTCGTTAACTATTTTAGAACGTTGTTAACGTAAAGATCGTTCCAGTTTGCAGCACAATATTGCTCAACGTCTCTTTTATTTATAAAGATTTTTTTCATACGTTCAATATAATGAATTCGTTACTACGTAATTGAAAATGTACAACGAAGTCCACGGTCTTTCGTGTGCTGTCACTTGAAAGCTTAAATATGTAAAAAGTGACAGGTATAGGAACAGTGACGGTACGTGGGTCATTTACCCTTTTGATTATTGCACGTAATTTTCAAGTATAACCGAAAGTCTTAGATTTATAAAGCTGGTCGTGCATTTGTTTCTATGACGCAAACGGGTTAACGACAGGAACGCAACGCAAAATATTCTTCTCATTCGTTTCGATAACACAGCGAATGTTTAACTTGTTAATAAATGCATGCAAATCTGCACGCTAGTTATCGCTTTTACAATTTCAACTAAACGAAAGTAATCAATCGAAGATTCGAATAAATGCAAGTAAATAGTTGGAGGGCCATCGCTGATCTGTAATACTGTTCCTCTGACCTGCAACGCGTCGTAAACGTTTTGTATTCGACTGGCTCGTATAAATCTATCTGAATGCAACGAGGTTTCACCGTAAGTGCTCGAAAGGAACGCTTTGGAAACGTATAACGCAGGGTTGTAGTGGGTTTCGTTTTCTTTTTCTACCTGCGGTGAAACGAAACTGAGACGATCGCTCGCACCTGCCTAACTTTCTTCCCCCCCCCCTGCGATCGAGCCGTTGACATTTTTCTAATGGCGATGATCCTGGGCCTCGTGCCGGCCTCTGCACCTGGCCTCTTCGGCAACACCTTTGCGTTTGTGCTCTCTCGTGGAAATGGGGCGAGGGATACTCGGGGCAACCTTTTGTACCATCGTCGCGTCGCAGGAAGTTGGTACTTGCCGGTAGGTGTGGGTTATTGCTAAATAATAAGCCGGACCTTTGTCCACTTATACTCCAAATTTAAACCCCTCGGTGATAGCGTTCGTTACGCGCACCCCAGTTTCTTTTTATGGTTCTTCTTCGCGTAAAACGATTTATAATTGTTGGAAAGGAGAACGACGCCGTCATTCGTACATAATTAGTACACGTGCACGTAGATGAGAAAAGGAGCAAAACGTGAGAAACTGATACATAATAATTGTTTATTTATTTATTTATTTATTTATTATTAACGGGCAAAGGCCCAATAAGTACAAGAGAAAAAATATATAAAATAGCGTTGACGCGGACAAAGTGGCATACGTAGAACATAAAAAGGAAAACAAAAAGAAAAGTTAACGAGGAAGAAGTAGACAAAGTTGAGATTTAAAGCTGTTGAGATATTGTCGGTGAAAAAGTGACAGTCGTGATAAAGTTAAATTGAATATTGAACGAATATTATCTCGAATATTTGAACGAAGTATTTAAGAAGATATTTAAATAAAATATCGATCGAAGTAAGCAACGCGAAGGCGCCAATTAATCCAATTAACGGACGAGAAAGCGAAGCATCTGCCGTGGAAGCTGTCGGCCGGAAGCTCGTTAATCGACGCGTCTATTCGCCGTTCTGGAGATCGAGTAGCAAGAAGCTAGACAGGTGCGCGAGCGAGCGATCGATCGTCGATCGCGGATGTTAACGAACGCGGGTTAATGTTGATCGAATCGGTATCGTCGGGCAGAGGCCGGCTGCGGCGATAACAGGAAAACGCTAAGCAAGTATATCGCCGCCACGCGCAACACCTCTAATTGCTCGTAATCGACGGTGATAATAATTGCTGGCGCCGTTCTAAGGCACGAGCGATCGCTTCGCGATACAATTGCCGCGGCACGAGGGCATAAACGTCGCCGATATCTCAATCTGCCGCCACGGCAGGTGCGGCGTTTTATACTCGCCACGCACATCTCCATTATCAGCCGCACTTCACGAACGCAGAGATATTTACATCAACCGGCTCACCACGAGGCGAGTTCCACGTTCCAAGTTTCGGGTTTTTTTCATCCCCCCCTCCCTCGTTAGCTTTACGAAGAACGATAAGGGAAAGAAGATTTGTGGAACTGATTTCTCTAACGAGTCTTTCTTGAGAGGGTCGTTGACATTTTCAAGAGTTTTCCTTTCCTGTGTACCTAATCTTTGTTTCTTTCCTAACGCGGTGATAATTTTTATGGTTCGGTTGTCGGTGGGAAACAAAGATATCCCGAGATCGTAAGGAATTTTCTTTAAAGGGTTTTCATTATAACTGGTTTAAGAAATGGGGAAAATATTTTGTTCTACATACATATATATAGAGTACCGGTACAAATAGGGTTAAACGTAAACGACCGATAAACTTTAGGAGATTCATTCTAATGCAGATTGTTATATAAAATTTTAATACGAACAGGTAATAAAGCGTTCGTATCGAAAACAATCGCACGTGTCTTTCTTTTCCAGAAGAACAAGAGAATACTTTGAGACTCTAAGATCTTCAATTTTGCCTGACAATGAGTGACTTTCAATTTAGTTAAAAAATTATAATATTTGGTGTTGCTCGATTTAAATTATGATGTTACGTACCTCGATAATTAAGCGTGCTAATTTCGAAGAGGGTTTCTTTTGACGCGAAGCCTTTAAGCGTAAATAAAACAATAGCGATTGACAAATATCGTTTTTGTTATTAATGCAAATTTCTGATTCATTGTGAAATTGACTGAAAAATTGTGATTTTTCATGAAAGTAAAATTTGTTATTTATGCTTCAATTTTTCCTTCGATATTCGAGTGACGTAATACAATTTTCCAATAGCGTATACATGCAAAAGTGTACGAATTATTCAAAACGAAGTGAACCTTATAATATTTCGCTGACTATCTTAAACATAATATTATCTTAAAAACTATCTTAAACATAATATTTTTAAACATAATTTGTACAGAACCTTGTCTTAATCATAGTGTATCTTATTCTTTGTACGCGTGCTCCTTGTTTCTGTTCTTTCCTTTGTTTATTAAAAAGTGAGTGTTTCACCCGTGATAAAAATGAAATAAATAAAGAAATAAACATTCGTAAGATAAAACGAATCCGTGTGTATATATAGGCTCCGCGTTTCATTGTTCATATTTATATTACCGCGAATTTGCATAAACACGCGCGGAGCGTAACGATAAAAATGTGCCAAACACGTCTCGACGTAAAGGAATCCGCTGCAGCTCTTTTCTAACGCGAACAACCCTCCTCGTAATATCGCCCGTAAAGCACCGCAATTTAGAAGATAGCGTAATTTTATTTGACGCGGTTCGAGCATTTCAGATAGAACGACTACAAGCTATCGCCGCTTGTTACTTGATTTACGGAAATTCTTATTCGCTTTGTCGGAACTTTCCGCCTCGGCGAGGCTCTCCCGCCTGTCCTTTCAAAAGCTCTTTAACCCCGCGAAGGTGCGTCGACCGAGTTCCATTTACCACCTGTCGGCCTTCTCTTAACCCTTTGCGGTCCAATTTTTTTTTCCCTTTTACCCGAGCATCCTCTCCGATCGCAAGAATAGCTCGCAATAAATAGTATAAATATACGTATAGTGAACTACGGTGATATAGTAATATCTCGTGGTAAGCTATAACATAGTAATATACTAATATATTAAACTGTAATAATATAGCCGTTCCGTCGCGCGAAAAACGGAACATAACGATTATAATAAAACGCTGGTAAGCTGCGTTCGCCGAGTAAATTTACTGGCTTGCCTTTGCACCGTGTATATTTATGCGAATGCAAATTTTTGCGGCACCACGTAACTGAAGAGATGAAATCGGGATAGAGATTCATCGTACAACGCGAATTTTAACCATTTCGCTGCGGCACGCTAAAGTTCGAAACATTTTCACTGCATAGACGGGGGGGATTATTTTTATTATTATGTAAAAGCATACTTAGCATAATTAATTATGGTAGAACAAGTGTATTGACCAAATTTTTGTAGCTCTTTAGGAGCGAAAGGGTTGATTAGCAATAAACGTAGAAGTCTAAGATTTATTAACTATTAACAATTTGTTCTTTGGAACAATCCTCAATTGTTTGTTTCGGGTAGCAAAAATGAGAGATTTAATTGTTGCAAGAATAAAAGTTTGGAATATTGTTTTCTATTTTGGAATTCTGTCCCTTCTTTTACAATGTTTTTGTACTGTTTTCCAACGTTGTATCTTTTTAACGTTATTTTGGGTATTCGCGATGAGGAATTAATCGTTGCAATAGTATAAGTTTGGAATATTGTCTTCCTTTTTGGAATACCGTTTTTTCTTTTACAATATTTCTCGTTGGCGTAAAATGTTGCAGTACTCTTTTCTTCTTTTCCAACGTTGTATCTTTTTAACGTTATTTTGAGTATTCGCGATAAGGAATTAATCATTGCAGTAGTACAAGTTTGGAATATTGTCTTCTCTATTCGAATAACGTTTTTTCTTTTACAATATTTCTCATTGGCGTAAAATGTTGCAGTACTCTTTTCTTCTTTTCCAACGTTGTATCTTTTTAACGTTATTTTGGGTATTCGCGATAAGGAATTAATCGTTGCAATAGTACAAGTTTGGAATATTGTCTTCCTTTTTGGAATACCGGTTTTTATTTTAGATTGTTCTTCGTTGGCGTAAAATGTTGCGGTTCTCTTTTCTTCTCTTCCAACGTTGTATCTTTTTAACGTTATTTTGGGTATTCGCGATAAGGAATTCATCGTTGCAATAGTACAAGTTTGCAATATTGTCTTCCTTTTTGGAATACCGTTTTTTATTTTAAATTCTTCTTCGTTGGCGTAAAATTTTGATATACTATTTTCTTCTTTTCCAACGTTGTATCTTTTCGTCACGCAAAAATCGTTCGAGTCATCTTGATTTATGTCTATAGCATCCGAGTGACACAATGAATTAAATAAAATGTTGTCGGATATTCTTGAGTATTCGAGGCGAGCGTGGTAGCCGCCGGTCGGCAGGTGTAAAGTTTGGTTCGGCAGCTGCAGCTGCGTGAAAAAGGATTCCGTTTCTTCTTTCTTCGGATCCGTGGAACCAAACGCGGGGATCCTTGGTCCATTCTCTCGGATGCTGCGCTTGCGTTTTTCCTCCGAATAAAAGATCCACTGCACAATTCCCGTGCATTGTAACCACAAAAATGGACTTGAAATTTGCTCAATATATTACGCGTACGCGGAAGCTTATTTGGATAAGCTTTTGCAAACAAATTCAGCTCGATAAATTTACCGGAATCATTAGATAAATATTTGGAATTATTCCACGTACTTTATTTAACGATTCTATGGAAAGTATAGTGCATAGTTTCCTATAAAAGCGAACGAAAATTGATGTTTCTAGTAGCAAATAGGGAAAAGCATGGCGCGGTAAAAGTCGTCCATCTGCTTTTATCTGCAAAATCTAAATATATGTACATACATAAGTATAATGTATACACGTGTTTCACAATCAAAGGGTTGATCGTTTATAATCACCATAATTTCTTAGGCTATCCGTATCTCAGAACGTGGGACACGAAATCCCATAAAATAAGTTGTAGACTGTGGATGTTTACGAGAATTCATATCTTTATGAACAGAAATAAAGTAGTGAAACCAAAATAAGGGATAACTTCGCCATTTATATATAGTATAATATCTTCTTCAATTTTAATATAGCACAGTAATAGTTTAATTGGACTTACGATTAATTTACAGTATCTTATACTCTCATCCCGTCTTATTAACCCTTTGCACTCCAAAACAATTTTAATAATACGATCTGCCGGTAATTTGAATACTATCTTTTGGCGCTTGCGAGAATTTGAAGTGTTATTCTGTACTTCGGAAATAGGAAGGATGGTCTTTGATTTGTTTTGCTTTCGAATAAATAGAAATTGAATTAGTAGAAATAAATAGAAACCTTAAATCTTGATTTGCGAAAAAATGTATGTATGTCGCCGTCGTAAAGGCGCCAACGAAGTGCAAAGGGTTAATATTTTTAATTTCAATATTCCGCATCTTTTTCTTCATTACGTATATCGTATACTTTTATGCGCATTTAAATTCATCGTAAATGCATAAACTCTCGTAGTCCGTGGCGAGAACGTTAAAGTGGCGATACGTGGCACATCTACCCTAATTCTATGTAAGCCAGTTGCGTCGTGGGAATCTTTCGCTTCGTCCGCGCGAGATTCTTTCCTCTTCAACCTCGTGGCATCGTTGCAACCCCTTCCGCGGAAGGCGACGACTGCTAACTAACCGGTAACACGCGTGAAGCTGATTAGCAGTCACGTGCGTTCGATCGTAGGAAGAACGCTTCAGGCATAGCGATGATCGCGTTGGCTTTGTTTATCGCACGGCTCGTTGGGGCGAGCTTAATAAACCGATCGGAACGGATGGATGGACATTTGGGTTACGCCAAGCGTCCGTGCACCGGTGCATTCGATTTTTTCTCCTTTTTCAAGGACGCCGCCGCGACGCGCGACGCGTCGATGCAATTAGAAAGCTCTCGCTCGCTCGCTCGCTCGCTTCCGAGATGAGAAGAGAGAGAGAGATAGTAGTAATATCTTTGGGAACGCGGGACGCTGCGCGGCGCGGCGCGGATAAACGCGCCAGCGTGATTAATCGAGCCGAGGGTCTATACGGAGGGTGGCGCGCACAGCTTATTATGCCCCCTTCCCCCCTCCCCCTACCAACGATTATATTTATAAAAAAAACATGAAAAGGGAAGAAGGAATCATTAATCCCGCACGAGTAGGCCGGGGAGAAAGGCTTTTCTCTTCTATTTTTACGGCACCGTTCCGCTGCGCGAGGTAAAAATAAGATTCACAAGCGAGCTTCGGGTTCCACCGTGCAAGATTTCGTCTTGCGGGGTTTCAATCCTTGGCTTACAATGACGCGTGTACCTTGTGGAAACCGATTGTGGTCTAAATACGCGGTGCATTTCTAAGAAATGATAATTTGAACTCTAGATATATTTCAAAGCTATATGGTTAAGTGCAGTGCACTTATAGTAGTGCACTATAAGGTTAAGTTAAGTACAGTGCAATGCAAGTTACGTGCGATACGTCAATTTCACGTGTCCGACGGAGTGTCGAAGCAGCAAATGTTCAAGTTAAACTTCTCAGCGATTGAAAAACGAATAGAAAGAGGCTCTAGTATCTCTGACTCATTGTCAGTGTTTTAGAAGCTGATTGGAGTGGCGACGCATTTTGAAGCTTCTTCGCGGACGAGTTAAACACAAAACGGGTGTTAAAGTTGTTGCATATAAAGTGACCAATTTTACGTGGTTTGAAATGTTTCAGTTGCTAATCGAATGAAAACTGTAGAACTGTTAATATTTATTGTTAATATTAATGAAAATTAACTGCGTCATTTTTGTATGCAACAGTGCGTTGGATGACCAACAAACGTCATACTTTATCTCGAACGATAAGGGATTATTTTTCGACGACTTATCGTTAGTCAGTAGTTTACCTCTAAGGTTCGAAACATCGGTTTAGTCGCCGGGGACGAAAGCCAGATTTCCCCCAAAAACTCAGATATATAAATACATCCGGCGCACTCCTTGAGAAGTAATCTGGAAACGAACACTGTAACAAGCACCATGGACTTCCCGTTGCTATCCAGTAGCAAGAAATATAAAGTTATTATAATATTTAAACCGACACAACTTATTTCCAACCGGATTCCAACAATTCGAAACGTATTAATGAGTAGCAGATTCGAGTAACATTTTCGGTTTCTCTTTGCCAATTAATCGTTGCCGTTACCTTTGCCAATTAATCGTTTTATACTATTCTAAGGTACATTTTCAAGGTTTGTATTTTCACTGCAGAATCTTTCAAAGTAACGTTGATTTGCTTATCGATAAATTATAGTAACTGTTCACACGTAAACAAGATTAACGATAAGGAAACTTCCACTGCGTTCTGTTAGAAAATTTAAGTAAGCGAGCGGCTGAAACGGGCCACGTGTATTTTGTCAATGAGCTTCCCCCTCTTAAGGGAAGTTTCTTCGGGCTAAGAGTACCGTAAATTGTAGACAACTCATGCTGGTGAAGGCGTTCTCAGAACTAACGAATGGTCAAAAAGAGACTCGCTCTTGTACGAGCTGTCGCAGTGAACAGTTGATAAAGTACATAAATCGAATACTAAAACGCCCTGTTTATTCTTTTTTTTATTTAACCACTCGGAGATCATCCTATCTAATCTTACAGTTCATGCTATATTTTAATCTTGGAGAACAGTAGAATTTAACTTGTATTTGTGAAGTTGGTTTTACGATAGGTGTTAAGTTGGTAAGAATGTTGTGAGATTGAGGTTGATAAGAATGAAGTCTTTTGATGTTGGAGTATTTAATAAAGTAACCAAGAATGAACGCGATGCGGAAGTGTGTGGTTTAGCGTCTTCTTCGCATTATAAAGTTGTTATATCCACTATTCAATTAAATATGTTAAAATACTAAAATAATATAAAGACAAAATACATTTCCCCCACAGTATCCACAGTATCCACAGTTTCTTTTGGTTCGTTACTTGCTGTCCCTTGTTGCATGACTAACCCACCGATACCATAGATATTGTATCGCCCCGCGACAAACACGACACAAATCATCCTGCGAAAAACATCTTGACTCATAGATTCGAAATTCCTAACCAGCTAGCTTCCCGCACCCGATTACTCATCTTGCCCCTTTTGCACTCTGCCCTTATGCCGACCATTTCCAATAGTATATTATATATATCACCATTTTTAACCAGCGCGAGTCAATTCTCTGTAGTTCGTACTTGCGTGCGGAACTTACCGCTTACGAATAAAAACCTTCGAGCCTCTTTAAGAAGTTGCGTTTAATTCCTCAATCCGGAATCCAATACCCTTTTTAAAATAATTCACGACCTATCGATATGCAGCGTTGAATCCAGCAGGCTTCACGCTTTATATAACTGTGTACGGTAAATCTCTTAATCGATTACTGATTAATTTGGCCCGCGTAAAATCAGTCATTTCATTCGAATCATTCGGAAGGCGCGAATCATTAGAAGCGACCGAGGTAAACGAAAAAAGTGCCAAGTAAATGAAACAATTGGCGAGGGGAATAGGATGGGAATAGAATAGAAGGGGGAGACGATGGGTGATTAGGCAAAGAATTACGGAAGCTGTTGGAAGCAGCGAGATGGTTACGCAAGGCTGCGGCAGGAGCGTAAAAACTGGGCGCAATCGCAGCGACTGGCGCCTGGTAATTGGCATGCCTACGGCGAGTTATGGCGCGGCAATAATTGTTTCTTCGCGTTTCATAAGCCCCTCTGTCTTTTCCTCGTTCCCCCCCTCTCTCGGTGTCTTCTTCTTCTTCTTCTTCGCCGCCTCTGGAAGAAGACCGCGCGAGCCGGCGCGCCGCGGAACGTTGCAATTTAATTTCCATTAAATTTTACGATTGCACCGAAAGTGGTGCGCAGCCGAATGTTTCGTCACGCTATGACGGACTTTCGAGAGGCGGGGACCCTCTCGTCGAATGTCGCGTCACGCGATTTTCTCAGGTGAAATCGAGCCGCGTCGATCCCTCCTCGCTTTCGATCTATTTAACCCATTCGCTGCCGAGTTTCGCGCCGTTGCGTACCAACGTCGTTTCATTGTACACGGTGGATAAACCGATTCGCTATCTTTCACCCTAAAATCCTCTGCAAACTCACGATTTCACCCCTGACTCGTCCTCGAACCCTGACTCATCGTCGAACTTTGCCTCATCCTCGATCTTTGTCCCTACCGCGTCGTATTCGAACGTTTGCCTCGTCATCTTCGAATCTCTCACCACTCCAATGCTAGTCGTTACAATTCCAAAATCCCCCGCCATCCAAGTTTAGAATCTATATATATATTGTTGGGATCCGGGTGAAAGAGTGACTGCTTCACAATACGAGAGTTTATTCGAGTATAATCTTATGTCACGCCGAACTCAACTGACAGAACTTCGTGTAATAGAACGAAATGTAACGTAGCACGTACTTGACTTGTCGGTTAGATCTTCCTCTGTGAACTGACCCATCCTTATGATCAGGTAATATACATATATAACCTTAGAGTTTAGTAGGTTAGATGCGTCATTGTGGTGCAGTTTTGTTTTTGTTATTGTTTTGTTTTTGTTTATTGATTGTTATTTAAGATTTAGTAGACTCGTAGGCTTAATTATATGGTCGCGTAGCGAGTGTTAGAAGGTGAGAGCCTGCCATAGCAACAATAAAGCCGAAGGAACCAGTACTTGTTCATTTTGCAGCTGGTCAGCACGTGAACCCAAGATTTGGGATAGTTGTAATTTCGTTATTTTCGCATGTGATTTCAAAGTCGAGGCGATCCTTGGTTTTTATTGCTGGCTGCCGAGTTCCGGGTAGGTAACGGGAAAGACCGAGTGACCGTTGACGGGGAAGTAGGAAATTCTAAGGGGCAACATACCCCTTAGCTCTCTCCATCGCGACTCTTTCCCACCATTCGAATATTGAAAAATATAAAATGGTACGCCAGGCAACGAAAGAGCTGTCTGCGTCTATCGCTCGTCGAAAGAATAAAGCAACGTTAAACGAATTGAATTGTATCTTCCTCGCCTCCCCGAGTTCCGGTCTACAATTTAGTATTTAGTTGTAATTGTAAGATTGTAGGAGGGGGAGATGTATAAAACGGAACTCCATTGTAATCCTCTAAGGAAATCAATAAAGATATGTTATGTTATATATTGAGGATCTTTAGATTAGGAAATGAAGATCACCCAACCACTAATGCAGAAAAGAACTGTTTAATGAAAATAAAAGTTGAAAAAATATACAATACAATGGAGGCGACAAACCTTACAAGAAAACTGCTTGTTCTAGTCGCTATGGTTTTCGCTCGACTGACTTCTGCCCAGGAAAAAACCTTATTATATAGGGGTCAGCGGACCCATGGCTTTTATGGCCCGGCCTGGGCCGACGTCCAGACGCGGAAAACTCGCAGAAGACATTACAAATACTTTCATTCTCAACATTATATATATAACCTTATTCTAGTGGGGAAGGAAAACCTTAGCCTGTATGACTAAGTGACGAGCGTGAGTAACGTGTTTTGGCTTTCGTGTCTATTGGTTCGGTGAGTCCAAACGTTTAGATTAGACAAGACTATCGCTATTTCCGTGTTTGGTCATCCAACAATATCGTTGGATTCCGGGTAACGAAATCGAGTGCGACACTTTTAACCCTTTTAATATTCGTGGCGCCTATAGGCGCTTCGCTCGCGTTGCTCGCTACAAACGCGCGGCGCCTATAGACGCTCGTCTCAAATTTGCAGATAACAATAGTGTTGTATGCCAACGTAATCTATAGCATTGTATTATTTTTAGTTCGGACAACGCGACCTTCTCATCCTCCTTCAAACACCATAAATCAAACTGCAGCAGCAAACATCCCTAAATCTTTCCTTCGATAGCTGATGATTTCATCCTCGTTAGTCATCTCCGAACCTCGACATTGCTACCTCATCCCTTACTGACCATTGAACCCAAGCGAACCACTACCTCTCTATTTTCCGAGTCTGTAAAACTACTAGCTTTCCCTTGAAACGTCAGAACAGTCCAAACCGTCTTAGGACGCGTAACTACTCTTTATTTCGCTCGACTTCGTCTGTATTTCGCTCGACGTTGTAGTAACTTACTATATACAATAAACCGACAACCTCAGCGGAATGCAACGATAGTTAGCGCCAATGGACACTCGGGCAAACGTTATACTACGTTGTTGGATTCCGGGAGAATTGACAACACGTTGAAGATAACTCTTAGAGGGTTTATTAATACGGGTACTGCACTCGACTAGTGAATACGGAAATCTGACGGTTCTATGATTTTGCGGGCTTTTAAGTACTCTGGTTGGGGATGACTAATAGTAAGGACAGTGGTCGAGGAAGAGGGTGACGAAGGAAAGGTACGGAGTACAGGATGACTAGGGAAAGGTACAGAGTACAGGATGACTAGGAACTGAGATTAGGGTGTTTGTCAGATGAATGTGGTTTAGTATGAGTCTATGGTGTTTACAGTGTGAGTGGTCGAGTTGGGCATCCAACAACGTAAAAGATGAACAAAGTCTTCTTATGACGATATCGTTGTCGCAAAAGTCACGCCTAATACTGTGAAACCTATTTGCGATTCGAATATACATCGCATAGAAGCCCGGACAGTTTACGCTAGCAGATTCACGTGCTTTAAGCTCCCTTCAACCGTGATTTCGTTCAACAACGTAAAAACAAACGCGTTGTTCCCCAATTACCGGGGTTACGTGGCCTAACAAAGTAATCCCCGATAGAATCGAAGAATTACCTTTTCTCGCAGCGCACGGGAAACGGTAGTCCACGTTAAGCGTGTTCGCCAGCGCGTGGAAAAATGTAACGCGCAGCCGCGCGTGTACGATGCGTGCGTGCGGGGGAGATTTTGAAAGTTTCTCTCGCGCGGAGCAGCTGCGCGAATGGGCGGAGAATTCGTGGAATTCCCTTGCGATAATTCCTGTTATCGGGCCGCGTTTGGAGATCTATCGTAGGACTTATCGGACGAGAGATAAGAACGCGGGGTTCCCGTGGAAATGCACAGGGCTAGGACGGGGAGGGTTTTAGCTGGCTGCATTTTAACGATTCGTCCGCCCCATCGGCTCCGATTACCGCGTAAACGCCATGAAAAATTGTTCCGTTGATTGAACGTAGCCCGAGTTCAACGAGCGTCGATCTTATCGATGCCGGATTATCGGGGACCGCCCTCCTCGCTTCGCTTTTCTAAGTCATTTTCCTAAATCTCCCCGCCGCCATACGTCGGCTCCTTCCCACGGAGGAAACGTCGTGGGAGATGGAAACTTTTCCATTCCTTCATTGCTTTCCAAATGTCGTTCTACGCCCCTTTGCTGCGCGTTCTTTTTTCCTTAAATAGCTCTCTCTCTCTCTTTCATACGGATTTTTTTGTTGACTGTTTTTTTCCACGTTGAATTCGTTTTGGGAAATAATAATTCATGGTCCAGTTGCTTTTTTCCACGCGGTAGGAAAGTGTTTGAATTTAACGCTAAAAGTACAGATAATTAGGATGTGCTTATTTGTTCCGACGAAATTGGAACGATAAAAGCGTGAAGCAATATTTAATGCAATGGAAATTTAGTAATTAATTTTTATTCATTCTCTTAATTGAGAATCGTGGCGAATTTGTAGGATTCATGTGAATTTATGCAATTTTTATAAGGAATTTTGGAATGGGTTACTTTGATCACTTTGGTTGTTCTAGTGTTAAATACTTTGCGCTGGAAAATCAAATTTCAATATCAGCTATTTGATGCTGGAATTTCTACTACTAGGTAATAATTGTTTCGAATGGATAAATCTAATGGCGTCTAATTAATTTACCCATCCAGTAATTAACCCTTTCTTGGGTAACTATTAATCAACACCTAAATGCCACAATTTCCTTAAAAAATCGCTAGCTTTATTCGCCACGGATTTTTTCTTTGACACCGAATTAATTTATCTATCCAATAATTAATCCTTTCCTTTTGCAACGATTAACAGTAGATAGAAACACCGACAATTAAATTATACTTACTTGTACCGAACAAAATTGAAATAATAAATACCCGAGGAAATATATAATGCAATGGAAATAAATCGTTACTGGTCCTCCTAATACAAAATTATAGCAGATTAGCAAAAACGTATCCGCTGATATTTCTACAATTTCGATAAAGAATAACCAACGAATCATTTTAACCCTTTGCGGACAAGTGTCGTTAAATAGTCGTCTAATCATTTTCGATTTTCTGAATCCACGCCGACTTTCGCAACGGAAAACTCAACGTAACGAATACTTATCGCGTTACTAAACATTTGAAATCGTTGGCAATTAAAAATAGGTTTGGAACTGCGAAGTTAGAAAATTCATAGACGTCAAATTCAAAACTAAAGCACTTACATAAGTGTAATTGCTTCTCGTCTGCAAAGGACGAGATCCTTTTCGGTAGTAGGATTAACCATTTCGGTAATTCTAGCGTTAATCGACGCCCAAATGCTACAATTCCATTTAAGAAAATCGCCAACAGCATATTCGCTAGCTAACAACAAGTCTTTTCTTCAACTTCGCCTTTCCTCCATCTCGCAACTGTTCCTCGCGAACGAGGAAAAAGAAAAGAAAAAAAACGGAAACAGAAGCCGCGTATTAAAAGTTCGCCTTGACACGGTTGCAAGCCCCGGACGAAAGAGGTAACGAGATTAGAGGGACGGTCGCGTTTCGCTGGCGATCGTTGCGAAAAATCTACGGGCGAAAAATCGTCGTCTTTTCTTCTGTTCCTTTGAACACCGAGGGAGTTGCGCAATTCTCGGGCCCACGCTTGGGACACATACGCTACGCGACGCGTTCTACGCCGTCACGATCCCGGAGATTGATGTCACGGGCTGACTCGTACGCTCTTGGCCCGGTTCCCAACGCGCCGCGCAACCTCCAAGCGTCGCGTGCCACGTGGTCCTCGCTTTTCGATGGAAATCCCGCGCTTTCCACGATGACACACCGATATTTCGTCGTCTCGATTCGATTACGAGACCAACCCTCGCCTCGATTTCACATTCTTTCCTCGTCAACGCTCTAAAACGATAGCGTTTCGTTCGGGGGTTATTTTAACACTTCGCTGATTGGCATATTTTAAGCCAATGGAACGTAAAACTGAAACAACTCAATGAACTTCAATATTATTTGTTTATTAGTGGAATCGCGGAAGATAACGTAAGCATTTGAAACTCTGAAGTTTTTAGACTTCTATGCTTGCGAATTGCGAAGGTTTTAGATTTCTATGCATTTGAATTTCCAAGCTTTTAGATTTCTAAACGTTCGAATTTCCAATCGTGTGAATTCCTAAGTCTTTGAAACTCTCAAGTTTTTAGACTTCTATGCATTTGAATTTCCAAGCTTTTAGACTTCTAAGCGTTCGAATTTCCAATCGTGTTAATTTCCAAGCTTTTAGATTTCTAATCATTCGAATTTCCAATCGTGTTAATTTCGAAGCGTGTGAATTCCTAAGTCTTTGAAACTCTGAAGTTTTTAGACTTCTATGCTTGCGAATTGCGAAGGTTTTAGATTTCTGTGCATTTGAATTTCCCAGCTTTTAGATTTCTAAGCGTTCGAATTTCCAATCGTGTTAATTTCCAATCGTGTGAATTCCTGAATCTTTGAAACTCTCAAGTTTTTAGACTTCTATGCCTGCGAATTGCGAAGGTTTTAGATTTTTGTGCATTTGAATTTCCAAGCTTTTAGATTTCTAAGCGTTCGAATTTCCAATCGTGTTAATTCCCAAGCGTGTGAATTGAAAAAGAAAGGGTTGGGAATCGAGGTAATCAACGCGACGAGAAAATTGCGTTTATGAAGTATAGGAATTGAAAGTTTTGGAAATTCGACGATTGAAATTAGAGAGCTTGGAAATCTTGAAGCTTCCGATTAAAAATCGAAAGCCTTCGAACTCTCAAGCTTTTAGATTTTCAAGCTTCCGATTTGCGAAGGTTTTAACTTTTCAAGCAATTGAGTTTCTCAGCTTTTAAACTTCTAAGCGTTCGAATTTCCAATCGCGTTAATTTCCAAGCGTGTGAATTCCTAAGTCTTTGAAACTCTCAAGTTTTTAGACTTTTATGCTTGCGAATTGCGAAGGTTTTAGATTTCTATGCATTTGAATTTCCAAGCTTTTAGATTTCTAAGCGTTCGAATTTCCAATCGTGTGAATTCCTAAGTCTTTGAAACTCTCAAGTATTTAGACTTCTATGCATTTGAATTTCCAAGCTTTTAGATCTCTAATCATTCGAATTTCCAAGCTTTTACATTTGCAAGCGTATGAATTTGCAATCGTTTGAATTCGCAAACGTTTGAATCTCCAAGTCTTCAAGCTCTCAAGCTTTCATATTTCCAAGCCCGCGAATCGCGAAAGTTTTACATTTCCAATCTTTGCTAGTTAGTCAATTTCGTTGCAACCAATTATTCCAACCGCGCGAAGATTAACCCCTTGCGTTACGAATTTTCCACAAGTTATTCACCGCGACGCAAACTAATTACCGTTTTGCCCTGTGTAAAATACTGAAACGTTGAAATATTGCGAAGAATTTGCATTTGAAGATCCTCGATCTTGCAAACTGAAGTTGCGATTAGAATTAAGATTAAAGTTCGTTGATACGCGCAGGCTGTTTTATTATAATTGGACAAGATAGTTTGCGCCGCGAGTGTAGCTCGTTGTTATAGGACAAGGGATTAAACGATATAAAATTGATAATTCGATTGGACTAAATCCACTCCACTGGAACGTGGAATTACGCGTTAATTGGCTGCGCGAGCTATCGCGAGTTCCATTTCTAAGCTCGATTTCGCGATGCTGATCGCTAAGTCGTTTAGGGATTCCTGGATGCTGCCGGAGCGCCCGATCCCATTGATAATTCGAAGCGGATCGGTAATTCGTAAAGCGGATTACGATGCGTCAGAGGTTCTTACGTCAATGTTGGAGACGAGTCGTGGGTGACGAGGTACGCGAAGGAATGCGAGGCGATCGTAAACGTAGCACGATCGGAATTTTCCTGGAAGGTAGACGCACTGACCGAATCTATTATTCGAGTAGAAAGCCCAACAGTCCGTCTGCGCTTAGGAATTTCTTGTTAACCCATTCGCTGTGGCACTTAAAAATTGCCAGCATTTTCAACGCGTGAATGGGACCGCATTTTATTAACGTGGAAACGTTGTTAGTTTAATCTTATACTAATGTTAACAATGTAATAATCTTAACGTGTAGTTTTAGAGATTATTGTGTATATATTAATTACGATTAGCAATTCGGTATAAGGAGAATATACGTATAAGAAGGATGTATAAAGAATGAGAATGGGCGGAACTTTTATAATCCAAGAGGAAAACAATAGAGATCTATCTAGTAATAATCTTAATACTCTGAATAATTGTCGTACGATATAGGGTAAATGATCCACGTACTGTCACTTGAATTCGTTTTATTTAATAGGAAAGTATAAAGTATAAAGAATCGTAACTAAAGAAACTTTCATACTAAGAGGAATACAATAAAGATCTATCTAGTAATAATCTTAATACTCTGAATAATTGTCGTACGATATAGGGCAAATGATCCACGTACTGTCACTTGAATTCGTTTTATTTAATAGGAAAGTATAAAGTATAAAGAATCGTAACTAAAGAAACTTTCATACTAAGAGGAATACAATAAAGATCTATCTAGTAATAATCTTAATACTCTGAATAATTGTCGTACGATATAGGGTAAATGATCCACGTACTGTCACTTGAATTCGTTTTATTTAATAGGAAAGTATAAAGTATAAAGAATCGTAAGTAAAGCAATTTTGATACTAAGAGGAAAACAATAAAGATCTATCTAGTAATAATCTTAATACTCTGAATAATTGTTGTACGATATAGGGTAAATGATCCACGTACTGTCACTTGAATTCGTTTTATTTAATAGGAAAGTGTAAAGTATAAAAAATCGTAAGTAAAGAAATTTTCATACTAAGAGGAATACAATAAAGATCTATCTAGTAATAATTTTAATACTCTGAATAATTGTCGTACGATATAGGGTAAATGATCCACGTACTGTCACTTGAATTCGTTTTATTTAATAGGAATGTATAAAGTATAATGAATCGTAAGTAAAGAAAGTTTGATACTAAATTTGGACTTTGGTTTACGTAACAACGCGTAGACATCGTATATTCGTTTAAACTTGATATTTGTAAATAAATATTGGGAGGTAAATGTGCTGTTGAACATTGAAACGTGACGAATATAATTATAAAGTATAGGACGTGTCATAATTGAGTAAGGCGACGCTATATATCTTATATAGTTTATATTATATATTAATATTTGACTGATTATAACAATAACCACGCGATAACATTATTTAAGGTAAATAACCCGCGTACAGTCACTATTCCTATACCTGCCACTTGAATTCGTTTTATTTAATAGGAAAGTTTAAAGTATAAAGAATCCTAAGTAAAGATATTTTCATACTAAATCAAATACTTCAGTATACTTGTATACTTAATATATTATACTATGAGTAGGAGTTACGCACCGCGTTAATTGCACAGTTTTTAATCGAAAATAGATAGATAAATAACAGGGCAAGGGGTTAATAAATAAATTGTTAAATAAACCACGACCAAAGTTCTCTTCTTCGTATATGTTTACATATTATGCAACAAAAGAAATACGGATCCTTAATATACTAATGATATAATATCTCGAGCACGTGGACACTCGGGTTAACAACGCTTTTAGAATAACGATCTCGATCTTCTTTTTACGCGATAAATTGTTAAATAAACCACGACCAAAGTTCTCTTCCTCGTATATGTTTACATATTATGTAACAAAAGGAATACGGATCCTTAATATATTAATGATATAATATTTCGGGCACGTGGACACTCGGGTTAACAACGCTTTTAGAATAACGATCTCGATCTTCTTTTTACGCGACTGAAACAGGCCACACCAGGTGGCCAACGCCGTGGCAGAACGGCGGCATAATACAAACGTATCTCCTCTCATTTAACATAAATAATTACTCCGGTTCCATTTTTAGCCGCCGCGATAAACCGAAGCGGCGAGGTTTATCCGCGATGCCTGTGTAACCCGAGGCACCAGCTACGAGTAGGAATGTTAGGTCCGAATAGAGAAATATTATGCGATTCACACCTGTTCAAACGAAAGCAGGCCGCGTCACAGGAGAGCGTTTAGAATTCCTCGTGAGGAGCGTCACCCGTCGCATTCCGTTGTCGCGTCGCGCGTTCACACCGTCGTCGTCGCGTCGCCGCTACTTTGCTGTCAGTTTTTAATCGGATCGAGTTGACATTCCACCGACTGACGAGAACAATCGGCTCGCCTTGCGATCGTGTGGACACTCGCGACGACGACGACGACCACGACGCCACGGACTTCGAGGCATTTTTCATTCAGACGAGAAATACTTGCGTCACTGCTTCGTTGAACGACTTTCAATTGCCGGTTTAACTCGCAGCGTCGAATGGTCGCGAGTATTTCAGTATTTAGCCACCATGTAACCAGAATTTCGCTCGGTTAGAAGCAGAAGAATGTAGAGAAATACATGAGATAGATAGTAGAAATACATAAAATAGATGAGAAGGTAGGAATAATGATACAAATATGAATAATATGGAGATTGGGTAAATGATCCACGTACTGTCACTGTTCCTATAACTGCTATCTGAGTTCGTTTATTTAACAGCAAAGTAATGTATAAAGAATCGTAAGAGAACAAATTTTCGTACCAAATTTGGACCTCGGTTTACGTGACAACACTTGACTTAAACCTTTGCACTCCGTTATCTCTGTTGTTGATAATAATTTTAATTTTTGCAGATGCTCTGTAGTGTCTACCTTTACCAATCGAATATTCAGTTGCTTTGGAAGAAACAAAATTTAATCTTTATATCAAAGTCTCACAAAAGTGTCGTAAATTTAGTAGCATGTCAAACTGCTAAAAATGTTAGCAGTGCAAAGGGTTGATATTTATAAATAAATATTGGGAGGTAAATGTGCTGTTGAACATTGAAACGTGACGAATATAGTTATAAAGTATGGAACGTGTGGTAATTCAGTAAAGTCGCGACGTTCACAATACATTTTGTATCTATTAACCATTTGCGGACGAGTGTCTACAAATAGCCGCCTGATCATTTTTTAGGTTCAGTGGACGCACGTTGATGTTAAAGTAGAAAATTTAAATTAACATCGTTAATAAACGTTTCACAGTTTTGGGAATGGAACGGTCTGGAATTCAGAAGCTTGGAAAGTATAAAGGCTTGGAATTGAAAATCAAAATACCCTCTTAAGTGTTACTATTCATCGTCCGCAAAGGGTTAAACAAACTGACGTTTCGAAATACTTCGAAGATTAATTTGTAATTAAAAAATGGAGCCACTAGCTTTCGTATTTTATCAATTTAATGGTAACAATAATTTGGCGTCGCGATGCCAAAAATTTATTCCAATATGTACATACACGATTTGCATTGGAGGCTCATTTTTCGTCCAATTGTGTTCTTATATTTGCAATAATTCTTACTCGATCTCGAGACGAGTACAAAAGAATTGTAATTAATATCCTATAATTTCGAGATCCAAATTTTTACGCCAAAGCTTCTTCCTCCAGCTAATACGAAATATTTCTAAAGGAAGAAAGCTTCATACGATTGCGTCGAGTGAACTCCGGTGATTAAACTTTTTCTAAGAAAAAAAAAATAAGGATCCGTTCCATTGGATAATTATGCAGAATCGGGGAAGTGTTTCCGATTCGCGTAACGAAAATAATGGCGAACGGATGAGGCTAGCAGGGCGACGGAAGGAAGGTCTAGGAAGGGCGCGCACTGGCGCGAATTAATTAAAGGCTGAATTTATCAGAAACGATATACAGAGGCGAGCGTGACCCAAGGTGCAATTATCGTTAACGTTCGGCTGCTTTACGAGCCGCCAAGTCGTAAGTTGCGAGTCGTAAATGTAAATGCGAGATTTGTAAAATGCTACACAACCGGCTACCCCTTGTCCCGGGGTTTATTAGTGCACCTCTGGGGGGGGGGGGGGGCAGAGTGGTGGCGTGGATGTAATTAGCGTGCGGCGTAAATTATTATTATCGAGAAATACTAAATACGTAAAACCCGGCTGAGCAATTTGGCATCGGCGACTCGCGCAGTTCCTCCGATCGTCTTCCGTTCGAAAGATAAAACCAGCTACGTTTCTTTAATTTTCTAACAAAGCAACAAGGTATGGAAGAAGTCGAGAGATCGATGAAAGTATCGTATTAAAGTTGTAACAAAATTAGGCAAGAAATTCAAAAAGATGAGCAGCTACAAGAAGAGCAAGAATTTAGAAACACGCGTATTTCGGGGTATACGATGAAACCGAGGAAATCAAAGAACGCACTCTAGGTTAATCGTACTTTATTCGCCGATAGCCACGGAGCATCTGCCTCGTTCCATCGAACCGTCGCTCGTCCGCGTCGCGTCCGCCGATCTCCTATTTTTGTTAACCCCTTGCCATACCATTTCTCTGATTACTAACGCCACGTAAATTACTCATTAGCTTTACACCGTATTACACGCAAAGCACTGATATGTTAGGTACGCGTAATTTTTAATTAACGATTCTCAATCTTATAAACCGAGGCTAAGACGCACGTTCAAATTTAACTTTGTTCCAAGTAGAATTCCTTTTTATTGAACCACCGCCGTAATTCGTATCACGAGCGTGACTCGTTATTGTACGCGAAGGGGTTAATATTGGTCTCCATGGTGATATATAAGCGGAAAGACGGTCACCCAAATCTCCGCGTGGAATGATCGTCGGAATGTCGACATTTACAGTTATTCACAAAATTGAGCGTATAACTCAATTGTAATCCACAAATTGTGTAATTCGTGTAATCCACAAAGTGTAATCCACGCAAATTGAAATCCAAAATGATCAATTATACGTTTACGAATGGAGAAGATTTCAAAATGAAATCACAAGAAGGAGGCGGACAATATTTCACCTTCTTTATACAAAATTAATTAATTTTATGCCACGAGGATTAACGGTGGTTAACGAAATAGTAATCTACATGTATCATATCTCTATAATAGTGAAAATATCGATGAGTGCGTCCACGTTTGTGTCAGCGCAAAAATTGTACCTTTACGTTTTCTATCGAGCACGTATAAATAACTTATTTTCGCTCAGGATACTTGTTCTTACTGTCCGTTAAAATATGCGAATGAAATGCATATATATTCTGTGCTTCTACTTTTCAATATGCGCCTGTATATTCAGATTTTAGCTATTTTTCATCGGCAACATAGGTGTACGCTTAATTTTGCGAGCAACATTCACAAAATTGTGCGTACACCTATGTTGGCAGTGAAAATTGGCGGAAAAATTAAGTAAATCATGCATATTAGAGAGTGAGAACACAGTATATATTTATTAGTACAGTTTAACAGACAATTAGCGAAAGATAAACAAAATAACATTAAGTATTTGTTTATAGTTAACTGAAAATGTAAAATTACTAGAGTTCACTAACGAGAAAAATCGAGCATACGTATTTACATTCAGTAACTTTGTACATTTTTACCAAACGATTGCCCAACTCTCCAGGACGTATACTCACGTCCTTCGTCAGCGATAGCGTTTAACGACAGGTTTAATAGTAAACCAATCGATCCATTGGCCAACCGTTGGCTGTTCCATAGCAAATGAAAGGGTTAAACCTTGGCGAATATCCCGATTCGCGAAGCGTCGAAGAACACGTATCCATTAATGTCGACGCGTGTTTCGTCGACGAGTTTAATTCCTAACAGCCAGCACGCGTAATCGTTGCTCGTTTCCCCGCGCCTTGAAATTAATTAACCTTGTGAGATCGATTTCGAGAGGCTGCTGGCCTCGCGACAGATTTAATCGTGATTTATTAAACGAAGAGCCTGTATCACCCTTGCACGAGGAGCCGTTTTCTAACCGACGCGACGCCTCATTGTAATCGTAATGCACGCAGTTATCGTTCGGCCTTCCGTAGGCTACAAGATTAATGAGACCGGCATTAGAATCGCTATCGACGCAACGAACCTTCTCCTCGTCTCTCTCTCTTTCGCGGTGACAATCATTTTTCTTTTTTTTTTTTTTGTTTTTTCTTTTAGGGTCTTCGAACGTTCCGTGGACGATTTATCACTTTTAATTGGCCACGGGGCGTCGATGCGTCCCAAACTTTGTTTACTGTTTTACGGCGAAGCCTCGGGATCCACGTGGCTTATATAGAAAAGGGCTGTTGGAGAAATTTAGGGGGCGCAAATTTGCTGATAAATGGCGCGCGATCCTTCGCTGATCTTTGGAAATTTATAGTCCAGCCGAATCTCAAAGGTCGCCTGTTTACATTGCTGATAAATTTCCTTTTCGACGTTGCCGTTCTTTCGTTTTTCTTTTTTTTTCTTTGCATTTTATCTTCCGAATCGAACGTTTCGATTACTCTCGGGGAAATTTCGAATTCGTGGCATTATTGGATTTTCAATAGATACTTCTGCGTTATTAATAAATGCTCATTTTTAGATACTTAATTAAGTATCTTCTTTGGAAATTTATAGTCCAGCCGAATCTCAAAGGTCGCCTGTTTACATTGCTGATAAATTTCCTTTTCGACGTAGCCTTTTCTTTGCATTTTATCTTCCGAATCGAACGTTTCGATTACTCGCGGGGAAATTTAGAATTCGTGGCATTATTGGATTTTCAATAGACACTTTTGCGTTCTTAATAAATGCTCATTTTTAGATACTTAATTAAGTATCTTCTTTGGAAATTTATACTCCAGCCGAATCTCAAAGGTCGCCTGTTTACATTGCTGATAAATTTCCTTTTCGACGTTGCCGTTCTTTCGTTTTTCTTTTTTTTTCTTTGCATTTTATCTTCCGAATCGAACGTTTCGATTACTCTCGGGGAAATTTCGAATTCGTGGCGTTCTTGGATTTTAAATAGACACTTCTGCGTTATTAATAAATGCTCATTTTTAGATACTTAATTAAGTATCTTCTTAACTGTTTGACACTTTCGTATCGATTACTATGAAAAGGAGAGACGAGGATTAGACGGCTTCAACAATATTCAGGCTGCTATTAATCATTACTATGTAATTTTGCGAATTAAAAGTCATCGTAGACGTTAAAAATCGAACGTTCGCATCGTTAATAAATATCCATATCGCGTTAAAATGTTGAAATATATGAGAAGGCTGTTCTCTTAGTCCTTTTGCATTGGTTCCTAATGAATAATCTTCTTGCATTAAGATTTACAAATGTTTAGAAGAACGTCTTTTCAACCTTTTTCCTAAACTAAACGACTAAGAGGAAAGTAAAATAAATAATATACAATAGAGTAATAAGCAAAAAAGAAGGTAACAGAGGAACAGAAAAACACAGAAAAACGACGAGTATAATATTAGGGATTATTAATAATATTATTAATAATAATATTAGGGATATAATAATATTAGGGATTATTAACGACGGCGGTAAGAACGGAGTGTTCGAAAGATAGATAAGAGGTCCCGAAGAAACTTAGTTCACTGCAAAATTTGTTCGCGTTGGTACATAGTCTATTTACACAGTTGAATTTCCCATATAAAGTACGGTGGGTTTTTAGCCCTTTGCGGACGAGCGTCGACAAATAGTCGCCTAATCATTTTTTCGCTTTCCGAACCCGCGTCGACTTTTAAAGCACGGAACTTAATGCAATGAATACTTAACGTGATAATAAACATTTGAAATCGTTGGAAATTGAACGGTTTCCAACTCAAAAGCGTGAAAACTCAAAGTCGTGGAATTGAAAACTAAAGTACTCTCGCAAGTGTTATTACTTCTCGTCCGCAAAGGGTTAGTATAGAATATAGTATTTCATGGCATGTGACACGAAGTCCCATAAGATGATCTATCCTGTACCTCGTCTGTGGTAATTCTAAATCTTGCAACACGGTATGTCTATGCTTTCGATGAATTTCCTTTTCGCGTTAAAGTCTTGCGAACGTTTGGAAGAGTAAAGTCTTGCAAACGTTTGGAAGAGTAAAGTCTTGCAAACGTTTGGAAGACCGTCTTCGGAATCGCTCAGAGTTGTTCCACTTCGGAATCGAAAATTTCCCAGCGGCTGGTGGAGAAAATTTCGCGTCGATTCTTCATCGAGGAGACGCGCGGAGTCACGTCCGCGTAATTGCTGTCCGTCTGGCCGGAAAAATTTAATTATGTCGACGGGAACGTCGTCGTCGTAACGATGCGAGGCTGGTTATAACGGCGGACAGTGAAACTTTCCGCGGCTTCCAATTACGATATACTAATACCAGACGGGGGAGGAGGGAGGAAGTGGATAAAAACGAGGGCCCGGGCTTTTCTAATAGCTCGGCGTAAAATTCAATTTTATGCCGGAGTAAACGCGATATCCGACGCGATTCGCGCGGATAGTTCCGCGAAAGTTCGTCCCTGGAAAGAGAATAAAACAGCCGATCGTCGAACGCATCGACTGCGCCGGATCCTCGATATAATTGTTTATCTTGCACGGGGATTAAATTAAAAACGTGTACAGTCTTCGATAGAAGCAAGAGCCAACAGTATTGAAAATAAGTACACGCGTTTATCGGTGAAACCAAAAATTTAATTATCCCAATTTGTACGATGCACAATGCACCGTACAACTTAGTGTCACGGTACCGATGGGCTCGTAAACCCTCAAAATTAAAAAGGCAATCAGCCACGACAGTTAGTCTTTTAATCCATCGTAAACCTCCACTTAAACCATCCCTTAAAACTCCAGTCCGCGGCACGTTGCGGGCCCCTCATAAAATTTTGGGGAAAAACCTGAGAAAATACCGCTTACCTCGCCATCCCTACTGCCAGTTTCCCTCCACCACCTCTTTCCTCCACCCTTGCCAATTTCCAGAATTCCTAATCCAATCATCACGAAAAATTTCCCTCTTTTTGCATAATTCCTCCTACGTCCCAGCCGATCCACCATAGACTCCTCCTGAGCGAAGTTTACCTTTTTTGGTGCAGAACTCTAGGACGACAGATTTAAGAAAGACACCATACAACACACACACACACCGTTTAAGCATCATCTGTCGAACAGTTAACTTTAAATAAATAAGTGTTGAGTTACAATATTGTGTACATCCATCACATCACCTACTAAACGCGACCTCACGACATTAATTTGCCGTCGAGCACACCGGTCAAAGATTCGTTAACTTCTGTCCGCGAAACGCGAGTTCTAAGACCGCACACAATTTGTTATAATGCATGGTACGGACATGATAAGTATACAATACTTAATGGCAAGTCCACGAATGAGCACACCGCAAGTTACGCGTCTCCCATTCACGCATTATCGCATTGTGACGTCATCGATTCCACCGTAACTCTCGAATTTTCCCCCTATATATCCGCCACCATAATTCCCCAAAATATTTTCAATATTAAATACTGGAGGCGCGAGGAAACCGATTTCGCATCGCGACTTATCCCGTCATTCGAAGGAAAGATTAACCCCATTGCCTTACAATTATTTCATTAGCTGTTTATAGGCTAGCGTTGGTTGATCGCTATTTTTATATCCTGTCGCGTACAGATCATTCGAATATTATAGAAAAGTTTTATTCAACAACCTCGTATTATAATACAAAGCTTAAAATGTAAAAGTAATTAAATCAAAAAGAAATTAGAAGAAGAATTAAAAGAAAGTAAATGTGATCATTAATAGTAGGCGTTTTCGTTGAGTCGTGGCATAATTAATAGAACGAGTGTGACTCGTTACTGTAGGGCAAGGGGTTAAACTGTTTGCACGTGGATGAGTTAGATTCGCTATTTATGATACAAGATATATGGCCCAGTCACTGTTCCCATAACTATCACTTGAATTCGTTTATTTAGTAGCAAAGTAACGTATGTAGAATAAAGTTTCTTTATACGTTAAATGTAACGTATAAAGAATCCCGAATTTTGCGACAGCCGTCCGCAAAGGGTTAAGAAGTTTCAAAGCGATCGTGAGCTTTGAACGACGATCGATTGCTATTTATGTGGTCTGTAAGATGACCGTATTTTTCTGCATAAAATTTGGAACACTAAACATATATACTCAGTGGAATGCGGATCTTTATGCATTTATGCGAAGTTGTTGGATGACCAACACGACCACTCACACTGTAAACACCATAGACTCATCCTAAACCAAATGCATCTGACAAACATCTTAATCTCAGTTCCTAGTCATCCTGTACTCCGTTCCTCTTCCTCGATCACTGTCCTTACCATTAGTCACCCCCAACAACAGTACTTAAAAGCCCGCAAAATCGTAGAACCGTCAGATTTCCGTATCCACTAGTCGAGTACAGTAGCCGTATTAGTAAAGCCTCTAAGAGTTATCTTCTACGTGTTGTCAATTCTCCCGGTATCCAACGATGTTTAAATGTGCAAAAAGTTGCACAATGCGCTTGATACACGAATACGTATAAAATATACGAAGTATAGTAGAAGTTGTAAATATTTAGATGATAGAACAACCTCTTATTTGGATAATTTAATTAACGACAATACGAATTTGCACAAAAGTTCGCAGCTCTGAATTTGAGACAAAAATAGTGGATTACTTATTGCCACACCAATACATTGGTAATCATTAATTCGTAGATCAATTACTTTACAATCGTAAACACATCGATGCCGCAGCGTTCGCCTGTTTGCATCCTATTCGTACTGTTATGCTGCATCACTCTCCACACTGACTCAACTATGATTTTTGCCCTCTTGGTCATAGTGTGAATCAGATGTTTTGGCCGCTGCAGGCCCTATGACAGCGTGGGCCCGCTTGTCCAGTGACAAAACGATAGAACTAGGACTATTTAAGGGACAATCCGGCAAAACTCGGGTGGACTTCGATATTCGCGACAGTAGTGTTTCGACGTGCGTCGATGTGCAGTTTCTTGTGAACATTCTGTTGGTGACCTATTCAATAAAAACTTCCGATTATCAAGAAGAAGAAGGATCATTTCTCGAGGGAACCCCATCCTTTCCTTTTTCACGGCATAACAGTACGATTCGTGATTCGTATCATTGCACTTCCCGGTTGCACGTTTCTTTATTGCATCGCATGGATCCGATGTCTTTCACCGAAAGTGAAATTCATCGCGCAATAAAACGGCCGAACGATTATCGTTACGTTCAGTTGGATTTCTAGCAAAAAAAAAAAAGAAGAATAAATCCTGCTCAAGCTTCGAGGCGAGTCTAACAACGGATACTTTGTTGCATATTCACGTGCAGGAAGTTTCGATATTCTGCCGTGATAGCGATTCTTCCGTCTAGCTCATTAACGTGGCTAATTAAAACTCCGTGGGTACCTTTCAGCTTGGCTAACCGAACAACCGTAGCTTCGTTTTCGTTTCCTCGAGTCTCCGTTCGGATTAATCAGCACGGTTACTCGAATTCAGGTGACCCGAAACCGAATGGACCACGCTCGTTGGCGGTGTGCAAGAACGTGAACAGAGTCGTGCAATAAATCATCTTACAGATCGCGTAAATAGCAGTCGATCGTCGTTCAACGATCGCGTATTCAACAAAAACGTCTACTATCAATGATCACGTTTACTTTAAACTCTACGTTTAGCTGTGTATCATAATACAAGGTTATTGAATACAAATTTCCTATAATATTCGAATGATCTGTACGTGACAGGATATAAAAATAGCGATCAACTAAAGCTAATCTATAAATAGGTAAAATAGTTAAACAAAGTTACTTAAAGCGCGAACCTTAAAGTGGCTGTACGTGGTATTTACATCTACCCTACTCGAATATTCGAGCATTGTTACGCACACCTATGGTGCAAAGTTTCAGGTATTCGACCGCGCGCTGCTTAGCATGCGCCGCTATTACACACATCCCGCACGGAAAGTCGTAATTTCTACTTGTTTACGTGAAACACGTAGCTTTCTCGTCGCACACGCTCCGAACCGCGTTTTAGCTGCTCGCAGCGTATGACTCGCGTCACGTAAGCCGTCTACTGCGTCGTTCTAACGGGAACCCGTATGCTCGAATACTTGTTTCCGTGCCCTCTTTCCCGTTCCTTCGTCCGTGCCTATTTCTCTTTTTTTTCCCCCCGAAACGAAAAACGTTTCGTCGAATCGTGTACGCGTATTTTTAGTTCCGCTCAAGCGTACGAGTTCGAACCCGCGATTGATCTGCATCGCCTTTCTACTCGCGCTCTATTCTTAATCGAATCAACGCCACGCTGTTCGAGCTATTAAATTCGACCGAAGCGGATGATATTTGGAGGATTTGTAAAAGCATAAATATTGTAGGGGAATCATTTTAATCGAAATCCCACGCGTCGATGGTTTAAAAATGCGAGAAGGAAAGAAAATATCTGTTAATAATAAATAAATGTTTATTAACATGAAAGTAACGCTCAATTTCACTGTACACTCTCGCTCTGCGAAGTTTTCTTCGCTTCTCGCACCTTTAACCCTTTGCAGACGAGAAGTAATAACACTTGCGAGATTACTTTAGTTTTGAATTCCACGATTTTGAGTTTTCACGCTTTTGAGTTTGAAACCATTTCATTTCCAACGTTTTCAAATGTTTATTATTACGTTAAGTATTCATTGCATTAAGTTCTGTGCTTTAAAAGTCGACATGGGTTCGGAAAGCCAAAAAATGATTAGGCGACTATTTGTCGACGCTCGTCCGCAAAGGGTTAAACCATCCACGTGCGATTTTACTCGAAGTAAACGCTACGATGTCTACCGCCGTGGCATTGAATTCTCGCGAAACAGGAGCGCGTGTCCGTTTCACGAGTCTTGTCGCCGCAGCGTCTTCGCGGCTATCGGCCGGATGATCTCCGAGAGCAGACACAACATCAGTCGAAACACGGGATCTTTTAGCTGAGTCCTGTGATCCGCGATCTCGCGTGGCCGTGACGGGCGAGATGGAGACGAGCGAAAAGGAGCAGGAACAGCAGTAGACACCACGTGTCTCGTCTAGACGAGATTGCGAGAAGTCTGTGGTCACGCTTGAGGTTTGATTCGCGTCTGTAGTTCGTTTCGTACCTCCGGGGACCACTTTTCTCCGTAGCTTGCTGCTCCCGGCTTCGGATGACATCGTCTGTTGGCCATCATTGCCAACCCTGTAACACGAGAGGATCCCCCCCCCCGTCTTGCTGTCTATCCGTCGCTCTCGCGACGCGTTACACGCGCTCCGATATCCGCGCCTGTTTCTTTCTTGCCGGCGAGATTTATCTAATTGCGACGCGGCTGATCCCTCTGTAAATTCCACGGCGTGACATCGACGAGAAGCCGTGGTTGATACTAATTTTAACCAGCCGCGATACTCTACTTTTAACGCGTTTGGATCTTGTAATCATAATCGTGGGATAGATGTATCAAGTAGTGCTACTTTAAGCTTCGCGCGTAACTTTATTCGATTATTTTAGAATGCATTTAACATAAACATCAGTCCAGTTTGGAGCACAAAATTAGTTAACATCTCTTTTATTTATGATGATTTGTTTTGTATGTTAACACACTTAAACCTCACTTTAAAGTGATAGTGCGTGATACATATATCCTATTAATAGCGAATCGAGTTTAAGATTCTGATAATTACGCGTGATGATTATTTGCAAACGAACGATAAGAATTCTGTTGGATTTAGGCTTTGATATGCGCAAGGATAAATTGAATTTAGATCTGTACTCTTTAATATACCGTAGGATCTATACAGCAAATGGGTAGTTCTGTCTTTGTTCATCGACAGTTAACGCTTTCCACTCGGTTGGCTCCGCAATGGAGACATTCGTAAATTGTATCAAAAGTTCAGATTCAAGTTAATTTTGTATCAGCCAATTCAATTTTCATTTCTTCTGAGATCAAAACAAATATCTCCTTTTCGAAATACATAACGCATTAAGTTCTCGCAAAAATCAGAAATCTGTATTGGAGCTGCTGTTATGTCCATATTATTAAAAATAGTTTCGAGTGCAAAGGGTTAATATCGACGTTCAATTCGTTTCATCACTTGGACGTTTTTCTTTCGTTTAGTATCTCGTCCTGTTGGACAATGTTACAGGTGTCTCGAAGTAGACGCCTTTTCGTTTCCTCCGCGGTTCTACGTGCGCATTCCAACGTGAAGCAGCATTCACGCGTGGGAGCATTCTGAGACGGAATGGCCTAAGCGCCGTTTAGGCGGGGCCCTTTCAGAAATTTAGGCGCCAACGACGCGATTCACTGGCTTCGAGTTACCGACTAGACGCTTGGCTTCTCCTCTGACCAGTCATCCTCCCGCCTTTTTCACAGCCCCGCGTTTCATCTCGCAACTACCGATGCTTCCCTCTGATTTGTTAGCCGGAACGTCGAACTTTGTATCTCGGTCCTTTTCATCAAGCTTCTAAGAAATAGCTCGTAGAAATGCGACTCCGAGTGGCTTCAGAATATCGCGTCAATATTGTCGGAGAATATTGGGGAAGGGTCTACTCATTATTAGCATTCGAAGAAAAGGCAAACCTACTTCTCGTTAGTTATGTACATTTTTTTAACTACCAAAGATTTTCTTTTCAAATTCCCTTTATTATTTGCGCGTATTTAAAAATATTTAGAAGTATTTGTACAATTGTCAATAGCGTTTGACTCGCGTTACTTTGAACGGCAAGTACATCGATGAACTTGACGATACACGTACGAGATGTCAGGTTTCTAACGAGTCTTTTGAACGTTTACGTTTTAATCTTCCGACTGCGTCGACATAACGGTTTATCGTTAACGCGTTTGCACGGCTGTCGATTCTAGTTTTGTGCTCGTTCGTTAAATGAATAATTTCTTCCCGCGCAGAGGAAACGTTTAGCGATTTACGAACGGTCATCGTTCCTACCAAAGACAGCGTCAATGCAAACGTGTATTCGTTCGATTTCACGTGGATATTTGTTCTAATATTCGGTTAATTTACCAAGGTATCGTGTTTGACAATAATTAGTTTCATTTCACACGCTACGCTCTTTAATATAAATATAAATATAAAATGAAATATAAAATGAAATTTTCAAGGCATCTTATACATACAACGTTTGTCCACAAGTATATATGCGTCCGTGTACACGATTACAGATCCAAATTTAGTTCCAATTCCGTTGGTGGCTTCGTCTACTCTAAATTATTCCAGCCGTGTCTCGCGTAACGCTAAAATGTTAAGGGGGCCACGTAGACCCCTAATGATTCCGTATAAGAATGGATAGCCTGTCCTATGCTTCGTCAGTGGTTTTACCCGGACTGCGCATCACGAAGAAACTTGCTCTTCTTTGCGGATAGAAGAAGCTTTTCGAACGTGCGCGTGTCCTCGAGCACGTTCCACGTGAACGCGTTTCGACGCGCTTTGACGTTGTTTCAATGGCGAAGCTGCGGTTTCAGCGCAATTTCGCGCGGCCATGGAAAAACATGTCCCGATTGATGATGTTCCGGATAAATCCTCGAATCTCCGTGCTCGGCTGCTCTATCGCTCGATTATGGCGCCGTAAAAAGCACCGATTGGTTTCGCGTCTCGGAGCAAATTCTTCCATGCCTCTACAACAATGTTTCCGAGAAATTCCTCGCCCCTTTTTTTTTGCGCCTGTCATTCCTCCGCGGAGATTCTTTGCCGCGATGCAAGTATTGAAAGCTACTGATACGTTGGATTCCAGGAGAATTGACAACGCGTTGAAGATAACTCTTGGAAGCTTTATTGCCATACGAATTTTTCAAAGAGTAGTCACAGTATATATATATTTATGTGTGTGTGTGCATAATATGACAAGCTTCCGGAAAAATACGTATACTGTATACAAATATTCGAAAGTAGAAGCGTGAGAATGAAGCTTAGAATCACGTGGAATACATATTCATACCATTGTATTAATCAAAGTTAACATAAAGTACTGAAAAATAATATTTACGGTCTCTATAATTTTAAGTATGAAATCTGAAACGCGTCAACGCGACGAGTTCCGTAAACCCAGTGTTAAAAGTCCACTGTTCGCTGAGAAAGTTTGGGAACCACTGCTTCGGAGCTTATCAAAATCGCCCTGGGCGTCTTCTACGAAACGAAAAGAAAAGAAAGGAAGAAAGAAAGAAGGAAGGCGTAACAAAAGTGAATGGGGGTTGCGTACATTTGTGAAAGGTTGTCGGTTCACTTTGGGATCTTAATGAGGAGCGCGGAGTTGCTAGCGAATCCTCCGGCTAAAGGTAAACAGGATCGTAGAGACGAAGGATCCCGAGTCGAGTCGAGACGCACAGGTAAACAGGCTCCTAAATCATTCAGCCAGCCGCCATGGGATATCGTTATCGTTCGATCTTTCGGAACAAGCGTTCCTTCAATCGGCTTCGCCCCGCAAGCTCGGTAACGACGAGCCTCAGAGAGCCGTTCCGGACCCATTGTCCGCGTTGTTTTGCTGGCTCCTTCTTGGAAAAGCCTGTGTGTGAAAGGTCCGAACGACCTGGCGCACGCTTCTCGGTAAATTTCGGGGCGCTAGGTGAGAAACGCTCCGGATGCGATAAACGGTATTTAGGTGTTTTTGGTTGGCGAGCCCGTTTCTCCGATACCCTTCGGGGTTTCTCCGGCTTGTTGACTGCGAATACCGGTGTTTACGCTGGAAACAGTATCTCTGCTTCTTCTTCTTCTTCGCCTTCGAATTATTAATCCTTTGCAGTGGAACTTCTTCTCGGGCTACAGTTTTCAGCAGCTCGGACTTCTTCTTTTTTTTTGCTTTTATCTGGCTATTTCTATATATGTATGTATATATGTTTCTCTTCTTTTGCACGAAGATCCGCTGTCTAATTGAGTCTAGCTAAGAATGTAATCGCGTTGTATGTGTATATACAATTGATCCCGAAGTCGCGAAAATTGTTTCAAGTAAAAGTTTGCTTCGGCAACTTCGTTGGATTTTGAACAGAGGGATGAAACAGAAATACGTACACGGATCGGGAATCGCGAAGAAGTAACGTGCTTTTACTGGCTCTTTTGCCAAAGACGCAACATTTGAAACGATGCAGAACAAGTAGACTCATCTTGATCATTTTGAAGTACGCGTTACGTAGAATGAAATTCCGAACGCGATTTTATGTAAACGATAATTGCCGCTATTCTTCACTGTTACGTTCTGTTGGGATCCGGGTGAGAAACGTGGAGTCCGATTTGTTCAATTACAAATATATTTCGGGGCGTTTCAATTATACAACTCCGGACACGACGAACGACGCGGAAACGCACAATTACGGACAGACCGCTACTGCAATAGGATCGAAAGAAAAAGCGATTACTCCAATGGTACTAGTCCTTATACATTTATTAGGGTTTTCGATGAGGAGGGGATGTCTGTGACTCTTAGTATCCGGTGACTAACTAGTCTTGGATGAGACGGTTGCATACTTTCTGTAGGATGCGAGAAACAAGGCTGACTCAGTTATTTTGGACACAACGGTTCTGATATTGCTTATCCGCGTTGAGTCATTTGGTTGGTCATCCAACAGTCCACGGAACGTGTAACAAAAATACCTAACATTTTCGCTCCAACAACTTCGAATTAACGCTATTCATACCACGCCCGGTCAAATGACCGGTTTTAAAATATTTGGTTTAAGATTCTACATGCATTGTTATCCCTTTCGACTATTTAACTGTATGACAATTCTTTGCTTAATCAGTTTCACGCATTTTGTTTTCTTTTTTCCTTTTTTATATTTAATTAGAATGATCTGTTGAATAGATACGTGTAAAACGCAGGTACGAATAGTGTTAAATCGTAGGCGAATGAGGGGGGTAGGGGGTTAACGGTTCAATCCCATATCCCAAACAATATCCGACCGTAATCTCGACGCGCCATTCATCGAGCGTGCAACGCAACGCTGCGCCACCCCATCAGTGGCCAGTTTTTTCCGTTCACACGATCTGCCCACGCTGAACGCAACAACCACCGCGTGCACGCGTTTCTCCCGTATCTTCGCTTTCGCTCGTCTTCCCGGCGAAATTCCACGAACACCGGAGAGCGGTTGAGAAACGGCCGCGAAGAGATGGGTCAGACCAGCCAGACGGAGAGAAGAAAAGGGCCCGAATGAAACGCGGGAAGAAAAGGAGAAGGAAAGGGAGGGAGGAAAGAAAAAAAAGGAGAAGAATTTCAGGTTGAAATCGGAGTTCGGACCAAAAGCACCGCCGCGCGATGCACAGAGGCGAGAGGGTGGGGGCAGGTAGATTCATTCACAAGAGCCCCACGGTTTCTTCCACCACTCCGTAGAGTTTCGTGGCTCGAATGGGAACCGTTCGGAGTTCGGACCCATTGCTCCCCTCCAGCTGACCCGTTTCCGCTCCCCTCGAGCCTCTGTTTCGCGGCGAACGGGCCCCGCATACCATTCGTCTCTTCGCGAGGGACCACCAACCGACAACGGAGTCGAGAAACTCTGTCGGCCCTGCTAGCACGTCGTTTCTTATCCGTCTCTGTTGCAACGGAGCGTAGACCAAACAAAGGAATGCAACGCGCGCGCGCGCGCGCATACACATGCACAGCCGAACAGGCCGACGACTCCGGGAGTATCTGCCCTTCTCTTTTCTGCTTTCTCCCCTCCGAGCTTCCTTCGCTCTTTCCGACTGCCTTTCTTTCGCCGTTTTTCTCTCGCTCGCGGAGAGAGCGAGCGTTTTCTTTCCACGCTCCTCTTTTCCCGCCTTTTTTTGTTCCCTTCGACCGGCATTCTGTTTCGTAGCGGGATATCTCTTGTTTTTTAGGGTGCAGGTTTTTTTTTCTATCCGGGGTTTCTCTCCCCCTACGAGGTGACGAAGACGAAAGGCAGAGAAACCGTGGAAACGGATTCCAGATTCTGGGCGGTTTAACGTTTCTTCGCTTCGGTTGCGTTACGAATAGACCGCGGAGCTTTACGCGTTTGTGGGGAGATTGTCTACGGTATCCGTGCGATTTGTACCTAACGCGACGCGAAAGCAGCGGTCGACTAACTCTAGCATACGTGGGTAACGAAACAATTGTATGGCAACGGGTTAAGGATACGAATTTGCATAAAAATCCACAATTTAATTCGTGCATTGTGGATGTTTTTATGAATTGCTACTTTTGTAAGCTCAGTTAAGATATCGAAACTTAAATGGAAACCACAACTGGACTACGGATATTTAAACAAATTCTTGACCATTCAAATACAATTAATCGTTGCCTGCGCGTGTATAGGAATTCTCGTGCATCGCATTCCGAAAGTTCCTTCCCTCTGTTACACTTGGTTGTACCGAATTTTTCTGTATTATCGATCGCCTCGGCTTGGTTGTACACCTGTGGAGCAACGGGGGTCGGAATTCCTGTCTCTCCCTCTCTTTCCGAAGCTCGTTCCTCGTCAGATTTCTCGTGGCGTAGCCGATGAACAGCGAGAGACACACGGGGCCTCGTGAAAGAGTGGCTGCCGCGTGGGCCGCGCGGGATCGCTGGAAAACGTGTGAACGGTGCCTGCAGAAGAGATTACAGGAAACACCTGTTGGTGTCCGCAACGCGATTCGTCGTAAATCTGTGTCCGGGAAAACGATTCCCCCCGGGGCTGTTATTGTATCGTCGGTGATTTGTGCCCCGTTATTTTTACATCTCCGCAACGGAATTCAAGATACCCTCGCGCGTTTTCCTTCTTTCTTTCACCTGAGCTTCTAATTTTAAGGTGAAACGAGGAGGACACGATGCTCGTTACGCTTCCCGCTCCGAATTTTATCCATTCGCCTTCTTTTCGTTTGCAATTTTCAGTCGACTTGTATTTTTCTTACAAATTCGTGTACTTTAAGCCATATACTTTTACCTATGTATGTAGATTCATAAAAGTAATACTTATTTGGTCACATAAGTGACATTTTCATTGAAAAGAAAATAAAAGATTCGAAATAACGTCATCGAGAGGACATCGTACTTTAGGCAGCCTGAATCGTTAAAAGTCAAACTAAAGCTACGATTCACAACAGCTTTGTAATCGCCATTCCCTACTCATTTTTATAGCCTCTTGTACGCCGTAGCGTTACCTAATAACACATCCGACTCTCGTTTGCTCGAAAACGGGCACAGGGACTCGGCGTTCGGTTGAAAAAAAAAAAAATGCAAATGGAGATACGACAGTTTTTGTGCGTCGCTTGGAACGCGACAAGAAAGCGTTTGGCGAGCGAGTCTTCTTCGTTTCTTTGGTTTCTTTCGTGACCGTGTTAGCCGGCGCAGAGCAACGACCTAATCTCCATTTCCCAGCGTCACACCGGTGTGTCCTTTTCGAGATCGTGAATTATGGACCGGCACGGAAAGCTGCTGGCTGCTTACGTACACACCGTCAGCCGGACCTAACTAAATGGTAATCGGCGACGATTTATCTTCGAGCTCGATCGCGCGCCTACCGTTGCCTTCTCCTATCCTCTGGCCCAACCCCACCGAACATTTCCACCGCCGCGTCACCGTTCGATCCGTGTAAAAGGCACCTGCCACTTGTTGAACCTCGTGAAAAACAGAGAAAACTCGTCGCGTCCCGGTGGAGAAAATTCGAGCGGGCGACTGCTACGAGGATTGTATTTTTACCGGGGTTGAAATCGAGCTCCTCGAGTTCCCGCTCGTAGGGGACGATGGATCTTCGCCGAGGGGCGGAGATTCCATTCTCTCCATTTGCTTAGCGAACGCCGTGCATTTTTCCTCGAACGAACCGTCGGTGTCGCGTCGTTGGGGAATTGACGCAATCGTGTCGAGACGCGTACGAAGGAAATTATTTTAAGCTCTTCTTCCTTTTTTTGGGGGGATCGCTTGTTGTTTAATCGTTTCGTTGAGGCATCGCGAAAGTGAAAATGGTTTCGATGCATAGACGAACACGCGGGATTTAATATAGTACGGAGATTGAGACGATGGAATATTATAGGAAATCAAATGATAGAGAGGAATATAGTATTCGGTAATTAATATCTATATTATATATATAATATTTGTATTAAAGAGATTGTTGTCCAATCTTTCGGGACGTATATAAATCGCTCTTTAAAATGAAAGGGTTAAAAACATTAATAATCCAAGGAAATGTTCATTTTGTCCAAACATTTCGTTGGATTATCAATGCTTTTAACCCGTTTGTTTTGAAGAACGATTCATGTACGACCACAAAAGATTGGTCAATAATTTTTTAATATAAATATCATATATAATATATGGATACTTATTTGGAAACGAATACTATTGCATTTATATTCAATCCAACGAAATGTTCATTTTGTTGGAATGGTTATTTTGTCCAAATATCTCGTTGGATTATTAATGCTTTCAACCCTTTTATTTTGAAGAACGATTTATATACGACCGTAAAAGATTGGTCAATAATTTTTTAATATAAGTATCATATATAATATATGGATACTTATTTGGAAACGAATACTATTGGATTTATATTCAATCCAACGAAATGTTCATTTTGTTGGAATGGTTATTTTGTCCAAATATCTCGTTGGATTATTAATGCTTTCAACCCTTTTATTTTGAAGAACGATTTATATACGACCGTAAAAGATTGGTCAATAATTTTTTAATATAAATATCATATATAATATATGGATACTTATTTGGAAACGAATACTATTGGATTTATATTCAATCCAACGAAATGTTCATTTTGTTGGAATGTTTATTTTGTCCAAATATCTCGTTGGATTATTAATGCTTTCAACCCTTTTATTTTGAAGAACGATTTATATACGACCGTAAAAGATTGGTCAATAATTTTTTAATATAAATATCATATATAATATATGGATACTTATTTGGAAACGAATACTATTGGATTTATATTCAATCCAACGAAATGTTCATTTTGTTGGAATGTTTATTTTGTCCAAATATCTCGTTGGATTATTAATGCTTTCAACCCTTTTATTTTGAAGAACGATTTATATACGACCGTAAAAGATTGGTCAATAATTTTTTAATATAAATATCATATATAATATATGGATACTTATTTGGAAACGAATACTATTGGATTTATATTCAATCCAACGAAATGTTCATTTTGTTGGAATGTTTATTTTGTCCAAATATCTCGTTGGATTATTAATGCTTTCAACCCTTTTATTTTGAAGAACGATTTATGTACGGCCACAAAAGATTGGTCAATAATTTTTTAATATATAAATATCATAGATAATATACATGGATGTTAATTTGGAGACGAATACTATTGGATTTATGTTCATCCAATTTTATTAGACACTGTTTTCAAGATCGTTCGATTTTAAGTCCAAAAATAAATTGAATCAATCGTGCATGCGTTTGTGGTTTTAATCGATTTCCTTTTCCCATTTTTCAGGTAAGCTAAGGGATGTTTTAGCGAAGCATTCGTGGGATTTGAAAAACGCGGGTACCTATCGCATTTCTGTACTAACACGATGCTACTTCTCACACGATTCACACACGTCACCCTGTAATTAATTTGCAAGTATACATATGCATACATAAATATTTATACTCTTTTCTACGTCTTTATTATATCAATTGTCTTACGTACGAGTTTAGGGGTTGCCATTAAATGATTCGCAAAGTTGTAGTATACTTTTCCACATCTCGGTGACTGTAACAAGAACTTGAGCACTGTTCCATTTATTTCGATATTAAATTACTAATTATGTCTCTTTAACACTAGGTTTACGGACATGGCGTGCATAATTTGACAGGCTTCCGGAAAAATACGTATACCGCATATAAATATTCGAAAGTAGAAACGCGAGGATGAATAGAATCACGTAGAATACATATTCATACACATTGCATTAATTAAAGTTAACGTAAAGTACTGAAAAATAATATTTATGGTCTCTATAATTTTAGGTATATGAAATCTGAACGGCGTCAACGTGACGCGTTTCGTAAACCTAGCATTAAATCGTATCGTATCGCTTGACGCGAATATAATTTCATACAACTCCGCTAAAAAGAAACTAAATCAGACCGACGTCTATAAATAACACCTTCCAACGTGTTCTACACTTAACTCGGTATTAAAGTAACACCCACCTTGCAAGATAACAGTCTCTAAAGAATTCGTATAATAAAGGGTTAAAACAAAGCGACGCAAAGGCGTTCACGGAAACTCGCAACAATTCGACCGTGACGTGGAATCGTTTCACTCGTCTCGTTTCCAAGAAGGGGGACGGGGCGAGAAGGGAGGGGTGCGCGATGCAAAATAGCGGAAGACATTTTTTTTCGATAATTGGCAATCGTCGGGTTGAGATGATTCGGAATTCAACGATGTTAATCAATATCGCGCGGCGGCCAGCGAACGGTGAAAAGTTTCCGTCGTGGTATTTTAACGATCTTCCGAGAAGTCGGGATCTTATTGAGCGAGCTTCGAGAGGGGTCTTATTAAAATTTCTTCGTCGACGCGGCGCTGCAGGAAACAGCATCCGCAACCCTGGGAATACTCGTCGAGTAGAGAACTCCGGACGTTTAATTCCCGATAATTGCTACCACGTATTACTGCCGACTTTCAGGCCCCACTTCAAAATTACCCCTGCCTGCCTCCCTTGCTCCTTTAACATCGCCGATTCCTCCCACTACGATCCGTTCATCCTTCAGCATCCCCCTTACTCGACACTTTCTTCCGCGTCTTTTTCTTCGGCCACGATTTTTCCTCGATAAGACCCCGGCCACTGTTTGCGTTCTTTCAGACTTGAACTTGAAGCCGTACTGTTAGACATTTTCTTCGTTCAGCGATTAATAATACACCGGGGATTAGATTACTTGTATCTTTTAATATTTTGTTGAATTTATATTTCAAACTAGGGATGATCATTATTAAGCATTTCTTATTTGACACTTTCTATTTGCTACTTTTCTTGAGATGTGCCGCTCTTTGATATTTAGATAAACATGCAGTTAGACACTGTCTTCGTTTAGGAATTAATAATACACCAGGGATTAAATTACTTGTATCTTTTAGTATTTTGTTGAATTTATATTTCAAATTAGGGATGATCATTATTAAGCATTTCTTATTTGACACTTTCTATTTGCGACTTTTTCTTGAGAATTGTTTTTTTTTGTATTAAGATGAACGTGCAGTTAGACAGTTTCTTTGTTCAGCGATTAATAATACACCAGGGATTAGATTACTTGTTTCTTTTAGTATTTTGTTGAATTTATATTTTAAATTAGGGATGATCATTATTAAGTATTTCTTATTTGACACTTTCTATTTGCTACTTTTTCTTGAGAATTGTTTTTTTTTGTAGTATTGAGATGAACGTGCAATTAGACATTTTCTTCGTTCAGCGAATAATAATACACCAGGGATTAAATTACTTGTATCGTTTAGTATTTTGTTGAATTTATATTCAGACTAGGGATGATCATTATTAACCCCTTGGCTTACGAGTTTTTCGAAGCGTATTCACTGGAATTTTGACTACTTTTTTTATTATAACACTATATCGAATGCAAAGCACTAAAATATTATACGTAATTCGTACCTAGTGATCTTCAACCTTTCAATCCTGCAAATTGAAATGAAGTGAATTAATATTTATTAGAAAATACAGCATGTTTTCATTGTACGTGGTTCATAAATTAAATCACGAGTGTAGCTCGTTGTTGTAAGCCAAAGTGTTAAGCATCTCTTACTTGACACTTTCTATTGCGACTTTTTCTTGAGAATTGTTTTTTTTTGTATTAAGATGAACGTGCAGTTAGACAGTTTCTTTGTTCAGCGATTAATAATACACCAGGGATTAAATTACTTGTATCTTTTAATATTTTGTTGAATTTATATTTCAAACTAGGGATGATCATTATTAAGCATCTCGTATTTGACACTTTCTATTTGCGATTTTTTCTTGAGATGTGCTGCACTTTGATATTTAGATAAACATGCAGTTAGACACTGTCTTCGTTTAGGAATTAATAATACACCAGGGATCAAATTACTTGTATCTTTTAATATTTTGTTGAATTTATATTTCAAACTAGGGATGATCATTATTAAGTATTTCTTATTTGACACTTTCTATTTGCGATTTTTTCTTGAGATGTGCTGCTCTTTGCTATTTAGATAAACATGCAGTTAGACACTGTCTTCATTCAGCTATTAATAATCACTAATTAATAATTAAAGAAACCACGGATGAAATGTCTTATATTTTGTGGTAATTTATTGATCAGAGTTATTCGTTATTCGTTGTTTAACATACCTAATTCGACACTTTCTTTCGCGTCTTTTTCTTCGGTCACGATTTTTCCCCGATAATAGCAACCCCTGTTTGCGTCCTCCAAGACGTAAAGTTAACGTACAGTTTGAGATGTTCACCATTTTGCAAGCAACAACATTCACCAGGGATTACGTTTCTTATATTTGGTAATATTTTGTCGAATTTATTTTTCCGACTAGGCTTGTTCGTTATTAAGTATCTTCAATTCGACGCTCTTCTCTTTTCATTCTTCCCGTGTTTGCAGTCAATGATATGCCACTAATTAAATTACTTATATCTACGAGTATTTCGTTGAATTTATCTTCTAATCAGAGTAGTCCATTATTCATTATTGGACATCAGTTATCTGATACTTTCTTCCACGTTTTTTTTTTTTATTGAAGAGTGTCTTTTACCGATAAGATAAACTTCTATTTGTATTCTTTCAGACAGATTGATGATTACAATAGAAAATTTTCTTTATCGCGCAATTAATAATACGCTGCAGATTGAGCTCCTTATATTTTGATAACAATTTGCCGATTTTACCTTTTCGATAGAGTCGTTCATTATCATATATATCTAATTCGATATTTTCTTCCTTATGTACATTATTATACTTCCATGTCATTAAATTAATAAGTATATGTAGTAGTAATAAAATTACATTTCACCTGTGGGGCTGTAGAGAGGGGGTAGAATAGGAAAAGGAAGGGTGTTGCGTTTCGTGCTGGGCCTGCTAGTGGACTCATCAGTAAGGCTACCTAGCAGGCCCTGCCTTAGACGTTGGGATATTGGAAGGAAGGTTAAAGGCGGTATATATATGGACGAGGTAGTTGGTGCGAATACTTTCGAGAAAGTCTATTTCGTATGTCCCTCTAGTGGTGGGTGCAGGAGAGCCGCCACACACCAATATATCGTAGGATTCTTATTATAAGGATTCGTATGTGTTTCACCAAAACTATCCTTTTTATACGTGTCCTTTGACCCATAAAATTGCCATGCAGCTAAAAAATTCTTCTGATTTTGCAATTCATAAGGTAGCAATTAAATTCCTTGCATCTGTTGTAAATCATTTTGCCACCAATTAAAGTCCCCATACCAATTATAAATCATTTTGTCAGCAATTAAATTTCCGTCATCTTTTCGTACCGTATTGAATTAAATCCGCGATAATATCGAATACAAGAATTATAGAATCTACACATTTATCAAAAAGAAAAAAAGAAAAAACACATAAAAAGAAATTTCTTAAGCTCCTAAGAAACGTATAAATTTATCAGCCGACGTCTAGCAACTGTATTTCAAATTTCAATCAGCGACGCGTATCGAAATTTATATCGTTCCAGGTTAAAGCTACAAATATTGTCCGGTGAATACCAAAATGTATACTTTCCCCTGGGCGGCAATTAATTTAGCAAAATTAAGATCGCGGTTCGAGGATATTTACGCTCGTATTTAAAGAAGCTGACAGTGGGCTGTTTGAATAGCATTTAGATAGTCAAGGGAAATTTATGGCGGGTTTATACAGCCTTAGAAAATGTTGTTTCTTACGAGTCCCCGTGGCTAGCGTTTCCCAATCCCCTTTCATATCTTTGCCTTATGGAACCGTTTACCATTATCTGGTCCCGCAAGAAAAAAGAGAGAGAAGGAAAAAAAGTGACACGAGTCGCACCCAAGTCGAGTTTCCACGCGGCGCGACGCGGCGACTCGAAATCGTTTCGCCAAAAGGCGAACGTTTTGCTCGATCGTGCGTGTAAACGGACTCGCCCGAATCATTTGTCAGCAGCAGCGCGTGCTCGAATTCTTCTTTCGGCATTCCGAACATCTGCGAGAAGCCTTCGAATTCGTAATCGCGTCCGACTAAAACAGAACGTCGCGTCTCTTCTTTCGCGTGCGGAACAGCGGCGATCGGTAAGTCTGCGACAGAAAATAGATTCGATCTTTCATATTCTATATTTAACCCTTCGCGGACGAGCGTCGACGAATAGTCGCATTATTCATTTTTAGTTCTCCGAACCCGTGTTGACGTTTAAAGCGAAAAACTTAACGTAACGAATACTTGATACGTTAATAAAACGTTTAAAATCGTTGGGCATTAAATAGTTGGGAACTGAAGAACTTCAAAATTCGAAGACATAATATTCAAAACTAAAGTACTGTTGAATCCCGGGTCGCGAGATTAAGAACAACACTTATTCGAGAGACTTTAGGTTTAGTACAATGTAACGGCAAGTTCCGCACGTTGGTACGAACTACAGAGATCTGACCTGATGGCCAAAATGCGTAGTTTATATCGACGAGGGTGAGTGATTTTAGGTGCAATGGTCGGCGGACGGTCGAAGTGCAGGGGATAGGATGAGTAAGCAGGTATAGAAGGCTAGAAAGGCTGGAACTTGGAAGCTATGACTAGGATGTTTGCGTCAGGATGATTCTATCATGTTTATACCGCGGTATCTATGTTGGCTATGAGTTGGTCATACGACAGTACTCCCATAGGTGTCGTTACTTCTCGTCCGTAAAGGTTTAAATCCCGTATTAGTACATACGAATCCCATTGTTGCGCAAAATTAACCCTTTGCGGACGAGCGTCGACGAATAGTCGCCTAATCATTTTTGGCTTTCCGAACTCATGTTGACTTTTAAAGCACAAAACTTAATGCAACGAATACTTACACGTAATAATAAACATTTGAAATCGTTGGAAATTGAATGGTTTGGAACACAAAAGCGTGAAAACTCAAAGTCGTAGAATTCAAAACTAAAGTACTCGCACGAGTGTCATTACTTCTCGTCCGCAAAGGGGTAAATAAATCTCCGGTAAATCGAATATTAAATTGCTCTTTTGTCGATTGTTATAAGAAAGTCGCGATTCAATTTTGTATATTTCGGTAAATTTATCGCGTATCTTTTTCCGTGAAATCCAAGTTTCGGTTTACGATTCGAGCGGTTACGCGCACTCGGTAAATTACAAGTTAATCGAAGCGACGACAGACGGTTACTTTACAAGAGATAGTTTCCCGATTGCCATTGAATCGTGAAATACGGCGACGCGGATAGTTCGATATCATCCTTGTAAATCGTACGGGGATTAGTATTAATCGTAGCGGAATGCGAAAGAAGATGATCGACACTTCTGTGTACGTGAGTCCTGATGTAAGATAGCGAGAATCTCGCGAAACGTTGAACAGTGTCGGGAGATATTCGCGTTCGCGATTATCAGTCGCGACGGTTCCTTGAATTGTTATGCGCGGTTTGTAGATTATTGCAGTTATGTGTGTCCCGCAAAAGTCAATCGAAGCGATGACAGAACAAATCTATAAGTAGGCATACACCGAGGTCGTCTTTTACTTGCTGACACATCCACCTCCGCGAGATATCGCGATTTTGCACGCGAAGCCGTGCAAAGAATTCATTGACTCGCAAATACGCCGCGCGGAACAATTAAACGATCGTAAATCGCGATCATTGTTGCTCTATCGCGTTCATTATGGTCTTAAACTCAACCTTTTAACGCTTCTAACATCGAGTTAACAGATATCGATCTGTCAAGTCTCGTAGAATTTCTTTCGATCGTATTTTGCTCGATACAGGTTTGATTAACACTAGGTTTACGCGCGTTTTCTCGTAATCGGACTGTATAATCCGCACCACGAGTGTAGCTCGTCGTTGCGAGGCAAAAGGTTAATTTGTCAACGTATTTCGAATAAATTACGACGCACGTAACAATTGCGGCAGCGTAATAATAGCGTGGCATCCGAAAGAGACGCTACGGGGTGGTCTTTGACCAGCTTCGAGAGCTGTACGTGCGTAAACTGCCGCAGCGGCGCTTAGCCTTCGCTCAACGATGTAAACAACGATTTTACTTAACCTGGTCGCCTCGAAATGGCGTCACCTAGGAATACACACCACAGTCACGTCGGTCCTTCTCCAACCTTGCCCCGCGAAAATTTTGTTTACCTTGCTGTCGGATCTCGAGATCCCTCGGCGACCATCCACCAAGCCTTACGCACGTATATACGCCAACCGCGATTTTCGTCGAGAATCATTCTGGGAAAAATAGGCAGGGAAAGCGCCGCGATCTTTTCACCCCGTCTCCGTTTCCTCCACATCGAAATGACGAGGAAAGATTTGAACCTGCTTCAGTAACTGGATCGATAGAGATCCGATTGGTGGAAGAATTTTGGTAGAATTTTCTAAGCAAAAATCGATAGGGGATTATTTATTCGTTTGTATGGGAAAGAAACGGTGGTGTACAGTTTTAACACGGTAGAGGAAATACAAGAAGTGGGCGACAATTTTATACAATTCATCGACGTTCATATATGTATGTTTACTTGGAATAATTTTTATTATTATTGGAGAAGAATGAAATACGAGTAGGATTTTATTTGGGGGATGAACAGTGACATTACTTACCTAAAGTTGCAATTAGTTGCCAATAAAACCAGCAAGGTGAATTACTCTAACGACGCCTAACCCTAATTGCTAAAGCTATCAATAGATAGATAGATCTTTATTGTTTTCCTCTGGGATTACTAAGGTTCCGCCCCTTCTCATTCTTTATACATCCTTCTTATACATAAATTTTCCTTATATCTAATTGCTAATCTAAATTAATGTATACAAATAATCTCTAAAACTACATCTTTCAACTTAACCCAACTATGCAATTACTTAACTAAGTTACTTATCACTTGATATATAATATGATAGCATAAAATAAACAAAACAAAACAATAGAACAACCCATATAAAACGACCTGTGACACCTTAAGCGTAAACTGTTCTTATATATATAATCAACCCTACTTTCCGATCCCCCAATCTAAGTCTATCAATAGAAACTTTCGATTGCCTTTTATAACAAACTTCGAATAGTCAGAATAATTACAAGCTATTAATCCACGTAACAACAGGTTCGTCTATTCCACCTTATAGAACGACCCATATAAAACAACCTATGACACCTTAAGCGTAAACTGCTCTTATATACAAGATCAACCCTACTCCTAAAGCTATCAATAGAAGCTTTCGATTGACTTTCATAACAAACTTCGAACGGTTCGAATAATTACAAGCTATTAATCCACGTAACAACAGGTTCGTCTATTCCACCTTATAGAACGACCCATATAAAACAACCTATGACACCTTAAGCGTAAACTGCTCTTATATACAAAATCAACCCTACTCCATCTAAAGCTATCAATAGAAGCTTTCGATTGACTTTCATATCAAACTTCGAATGGTTCGAATAATTACAAGCGATTAATCCACGTAACAACAGGTTCGTCTATTCCACCTTATAGAACAAACCATATAAAACAACCTATGACACGTTAAGCGTAAACTGTTCTTATATACAAAATCAACCCCACTCCTAAAGCTATCAATAGAAGCTTTCGATTGACTTTCATAACAAACTTCGAATAGTCAGAATAATTACAAGCTATTAATCCACGTAACAACAGGTTCGTCTATTGCACCTTGCGATAAATTCCAGCGTACCCTATATATTTCCTATATAAATACCAGCAGATTTTCCATAACATTTGCCGTCGGGTTGGCCGCGTAGCAGGCGGGAAGTGCGCTGAACAGGATGTAGGAAAATGTGGATCGCTGAAGCGTGATCAGTGGCCACCGCAAATTACGATTATTCCCGCCGCTTCCACCGAATCGTCAAATCGTAAACGTTGTTTACAGGATGTGACGTAACGAGAGCTCCATTATTCCCGGCGATATTAACTGTTACCTCCGCTATACCATGTACATATATATATTCCCGTCTCTGTTTGTTCTCCGTGGTCGCGTTCGCAAGCTTCTTTTCTGCCCCCCCCCCCCCCGGGTTGCCTTTCAATTCCCTCGGCCAGGATGCATCGGCTTGTCAACGGCTAACGGTATTAAACGCGCAGCCGTTTCAGAATCCGCCGAAGAGCGAAGAAGGAGGGAGGTAGTAGGCGCTTCCTGCTTCTTCCGCAATTTCTTCCGCGTCGGAATCGCGGCTGATTATATCATGCCCGCCGCCGGTACCAGCCGACAATGAGAGGAACATAATTAAGCGATGAGCGATAATTAAGTGCTGAAACGTGTATTCCGCGTCCGGAGGATCCTTTCCTTCGCTCGACCGTGGCTAACCGAGAAGCAACTGTTTTTGCTGACACGAACGTCGACGTACTCGTCGATATTTTCGTTACTGTACGCGTAATACGATACACGTGTGTCTGCACGTGTAATCCACGTGATTACTATTTCGTTGACCACCTTTGATCTTCGTCGCATAGACGTACGTACGTAGTTTTGTACAAAGAAAGTGAAAAATAAGCGACAAACCGTCATCCAACGCGGCTCCATCCCGGAAGCCAAGTCTTGTACAGAATCTTACCGCGGAAACTTCAAAGACCTTAAAGTGAAAAATATTCCTCTCCTTCTTCTTGTAATTTAATTTCGAAATCTTGTTTATTCGTAAACGTATACGGTATCATTTTTCATTTTAATTTTTCCGAGCGAAGTTCAATCAGCTTTAACCCTTTGCGGACGACGAATAATAAAACTTAAAAGAGTATTTTGACTTTGAATTCCAAGCCTTTAAATTTCTAAGCTTTCGAATTCCAGATCAACAAATTCCCCCCAAAAATGAAGCGTTTATCAACGATATCAATTTAAACTTTCTGCTTTAACAGTGAACGTGCGTCCATGAAAACCAAGAAAATGGCGATTATTTGCAGACACTCGTCCGCAAAGGGTTAAAACGGATCACCGAGTTTAACCATTTGCTTTATAGCGACGAGTTACACTCGTGATGTAAGCTGTGAGCTAATTGCAATAAAAACTCGCTGTATTTATCAGTAAACTTCGATTTACTCTATTCCCATTTGTAAGATTGCAAGACCCAAGACTACTAAGTAAGAAGACAAATTGTGTATAATATTTCAGTATTTCGCATTTGACACGGTGTTGAAGTAGAAAGTAGCCAACGTGTTCCACTGAACAATCTTAAAAAAAATTTCTAAGGGGTTAATAGTTTGAGTGCATTGAAACGTAACCATTTTTTAACCATCACTTTCATTCAGTTTCAAGGTGCACGTTGAATTCTCCGAGCATCTGTACATAAAGAGTTATCCAAAATAGACTATAGCAACACCTATCTTCAATTTTTCTCTTTCCCTTTCTGCTTCACCCTTTTCTAATCTGTTCTTTTATTTCCATTATCTTCGTGTTCGTTCTCGTTTTCAATTTTTCTTTTTCTTCACCTCTATTTTACTAACAAACGTGGCGTTTGACAGATATTTTCATTCAACATCCTAAAGGTACTTTTGCATAACCCTATAATTATAGTATTTCGGTGTATTCGGAGTAATCTGTGAACAAATCACCGCGTTCTTTAACCGAAATAATGTATATAGATAACTTTCAAAGGTATTCCCTTGTCGCAACAGGATTCCAGCGACCGCTGCGAAACGTAGTTGTCATTCTGGAGGCGATTTCTCCGCTCCAAGTACACCATTCGAACCTTTAAGGGTCCTTCACGCTCGCACAAAAGAAACCAGAAGCGGGGTTCACCGTTTCTTCGGCCGTCCTTAACGAGGCCTTATCTCGCGCGGAGGGTAGAAACTCTAGGAATAGGGAACTCGCTGCCTGAAACAACAACTCTGCAGTCCCGATAATTTACAACCCCCGTGCTGCTACGGTGGTCCAGCAACGGGACACGTATCGAATTTTCCAAGGCCTTCCGAGAAGGTCGCAACGCCATTAGCGGATCCTTTGTGTCAATAGATTAGAGAAAAGAGCACACCGCCTCCGTATATTTGCCTGCTCGCTTTCTACGCGTCTGCTTTCTTTTCCCTCGCCTATTGTCGCAGCTTTTCCTCCTCTTCTTCTTCTTCTTCTTCTTTGGCTAGGATTATCCATTTCTTTTCTTTTTTTTTTCTCTCTCTCGCCGTCTGAAAGCAGCGTTGTCCTTGCGCCTCGTGTAAAAGAAAAGAAACCAGCGCAAATAAAGTACGATATTCTTAAGAACGGATGCTGGATTCGTAGGGATTAGCGGATTTAGGCGGACGCGTTCTCGCGATCCACTTAAAACAGGGGAGAGATTAGTTTTCTGGTAACTGTAAACTTTCCGCGTTTGAGAACGCAGGCAAAATTCAGGTGTTGATTCCTTTTATACGCGTAGAGATATTTTATTACCCGCAACTAATATATTTAGATGATCCTCCGATTTTCCGTTTGCGATGCAATTGCAACTGTTTGGGTTTACAAATTGCAAGCTAAATTTAGGATTTGGACTTTTGTATACACTTAAAAATGTTCTGTTTTTAGCAACTATAATACTTAGGTAATCTTCCGATTTTTCGTTCGAGGTAAAAGTATAAACGTTTGTGTTTCCTTTTAGTACAACTGAAATTTAAGGGTTGATTATCTTTTGCCATAGTTAGGAATATTTTGTTCTCCGCAACTAAAATACTTGTGTAAAAGTAATTTTCTACTTCCTCGTTCGAGGTGAAACTGCGAATATTAACGTTTTTTAATGCAAGTGAAATTTAGTGGTAGATTTTTTTGATACACTTAGGAATGTTCTATTTCTTGCAATTGAGATACTTAATGAATACATCGAGGATATTCACAAGACTCAAAAGACTTACAATTAATGGAACATATCGAAGAAGATAAGGAAACGAAAAGGTGCTGGAAAATACTGTTAGGTGGAATTTGTACCGTATTGGAATTCGTAGGCTTAGCAAACAGGAAAACGGTACGTGTAATCGAGCAACGTGTGGCCAAGTACTCGGTTTCTAAACTCCTTGCGTATGCGTAGTATTTAGGTCTCCTTGGCAAAGAAAGTTAATAGAAATCGAAGGACCTTTCGTGGCGCCAGCGCGTAGATTAGCCAAGCGTAAAATAGCCGTATCGCATTGCCTCTAAATGTAAATCGCGGTTTGCACCTATCATTTGCCCGATTACAGGTGTGCCGGCGACAGCCGCGTTCGATTTCTGTCACCGTGTTTCCATCGTCCAAACGATAAGGAGACCTTTCCAGGCGTTCTCGTTGAAGTTCGGTCGATCGTGGAAAATATTAGCATCGCCTCAAACGTGAAAATATCAACCGTAGCCTCTTGACATCTTTGCGTAACGATTATCGTTATATTATATTTCACCGAGCAGCGCGCTTACCTATAAATACACACTTTAATAATACGGTGTAAGATAAATGTAGGTATTTGTACTGCAGAAATCCTACTACGTGGATATTTGACGAAGCATATTACAGGTGATGAGAAAAACGAATCTTTATTCGATCGTTTTTATAAGGAATTGCATTCCAAATTATTGCAAATTAAAATTATTTCAATACTGAGTCCAATATTCATACAATGTTAATCCAATATTAATTTGATAGTAATGCAATATTAATTCAATATTATTCCAATTTTAGTCCAATATTAGTACAATATTAATACAATATTAATCCAATATTAATTAGATAGTAATGCAATATTAATTCAATATTATTCCAATTTTAGTCCAATATTAATACAATATTAATCCAATATTAATCCAATATTAATTAGATAGTAATGCAATATTAATTCAATATTATTCCAATATTAACCCAATATTAATTCAATATTATTCCAATTTTAGTCCAATATTAATACAATATTAATCCAATATTAACCCAATATTAATCCAATTTAATCCAATATTAATACAATATTAATTCGATAGTAATGCAATATTAATTCAATATTATTCCAATTTTAATCCAATATTAATACAATATTAATCCAATATTAATTCAATAGCAATCCAATATTAATTTAATATTATTCCAAATTTAGTCCAATATTAATACAATATTAATCCAATATTAACCCAATATTAATCTAATATTAATACAATATTAATTCAATAGTAATGCAATATTAATTCAATATTATTCAAATTTTAATCCAATATTAATACAATATTAATCCAATATTAATTCAATAGTAATCCAATATTAATTTAATATTATTCCAATTTTAGTCCAATATTAATCCAATATTATTCTTAATACAATATTATTCCAATATTAACCCAATATTAATTCAATATTATTCCAATTTTAGTGCAATATTAATACAATATTAATCCAATATTAACCCAATATTAATCTAATATTAATACAATATTAATTCAATAGTAATGCAATATTAATTCAATATTATTCAAATTTTAATCCAATATTAATACAATATTAATCCAATATTAATTCAATAGTAATCCAATATTAATTTAATATTATTCCAATTTTAGTCCAATATTAATCCAATATTATTCTTAATACAATATTATTCCAATATTAACCCAATATTAATTCAATATTATTCCAATTTTAGTGCAATATTAATACAATATTAATCCAATATTAACCTAATATTAATCCAATATTAATCCAATATTAATCCAATATTAATTCAATATTAATCCAATATTATTCCAATTTTAGTGTAATATTTATCCAATATTAACCCAATATTAATTCAATATTATTCCAATTCTAGTCCAATATTAATACAATATTAATCCAATATTAATTCAATAGTAATCCAATATTAATTCAATGTTACTCCAATTTTAGTCCAATATTAATACAATATTAATTCAATATTATTCCAATATTAATTCAATAGTAAGCCAATAGTAATCCAATATTATTCCAATACTATTCCAATTTTAGTGTAATATTAATACAATATTTATCCAATATTAACCCAATATTAATTCAATATTATTCCAATTTTAGTCCAATATTAATCCAATATTAATCCAATATTAATTCAATTGTAATCCAATATTAATCCAATATTAATTCAATAGTAATCCAATATTATTCCAATTTGATTCCAATCTTAGTCCAATCCTAACCCAATATTAATCCAATATTATTGCAAATTTAGTCCTTTATTTGATTAAAATTTCACGGACACCAATTGAAATGTAACTAAATACGAGACACGCTATGGACAAGCTGAACATCAACAATGTGTTTAACGATAACCTTTTGATAATCTTTTCGATAATAAATTGAAACTCGGGACGGTGGCTTCCGAACTGATCTCAATTTTACAACCACAACTTTGCCGAACTAAAAAAACACGTATCGTTTATACTTTCTCGATAACACGCGAAAGGATTAATTCTTTAAAAATCGAAGCTGTGGTTTCTGGACTAATTTCAATTAAAATAGAAGGTTAAGAAAATCCGCGAGGATAAAATAAAGTACCCAAACTATACAAAATACAGTAAAGATTGTATAATAGTAGGTAATGAAAGGGTGAAAGAACCCTCTGTTTAATTCACGTTTATTTTTATCTCCGAGTGAAAAGATTTCAGCTTCCTTATTTTAACGGAGACCACCACCGTTAACTCGGCTTGTCGGTCGCGAATTATCGCGAGGCTCGGGAATTAACCGGTTAATTGTTATCGCGAGCTCGATAAGCGTCGGACATGGAAGCCTTCTCCGTTTTAGTTTCCTTCGTTCTGTCAGCCGATATCTGGAAACCGGCGCCGTGGCAATTAACGCTGTCAATGAGCGCGCAGCTTGCAACTACGAAAGCGTAGATAAAATTCGCGATGAAACTGACCCTCGCGTTACGATATCTAATTCCTCGCGGTACTTTTATAAGCTGCGCAGAAATCCAAACATCGTATCGCGTTCGCGTTAAACAATTATATTTTAATACGATTCGTTTCGGCGGTTCAGCTGATCGTAATAAATTCCATCGTAAATCAAATCAGCTTGCATTCGAATAGCGTAACTTTACCAAATCACTGCATCGAATCGTGAAAGGGTTAACTCGCGATAACAGATGCGAAAGTTTTGTTACGACAATGGAGACCTGCTGTCTTAAAGATCGCTGTGTTAACGCTAAAACTAGAGAAGAAATAAACGTGACGGATATTTGTTAAATATATATGCTAGACATTTTTGACGGAGCTTTCCACTCTTTTACGGTTCTAAGGCAAGTGCCGTGGAGTTAATCACGAACCTCTTGCAAGAAGGTGAGATCACCTTCCACACTCCGTGGCCAGATCCTTCGTGAACGCTCTTATCTCTTTTGTACGCGCCACGCAGCATCGTAATTCGCGTTTCAACGTTAATTAAATTAATATTCGATATACACTTGTTGACAAAAGTTAAGAAACAAAGCAAAGAAAAAAACATTTGCAACGTTTTGTATATTCTTCGCATTTTGAAATAAGTAGCTTGGAATTAAAAACGAACATAAACAGGTAACATTACGTATGCCAATAAACAATAAGTTATCCTATTTTCAATTCTAATCTGTGTAAAGGGTTATACAAAATAGACTATAGGAACAACTACTTTCACTTTTTTTCATTCCCTTTCCGCTTTAACCTTTTGTAATCTGTTTTTTTATTTCCATTATCTTCGTGTTCGTTCTCGTTTTTAATTTTTCTTTCTTTCACATGTATTTTACTAACAAACGTGGCGTTTCACGGATATTCTCGTTCAAAGTTCTAAAGGTACTTTTGGATAACCCTTTATATTAACCCTTAACTGCATATTCTTAATAACGCAATAAATATTAGAGATCTCGCAGACCATTAACCCTTTGCACTAACAATAACGAGTCACACTTGGTCTATTAATTATCGCGTAGGTTCAACAGAAATAAACACTATTGGCTAGTAAATTTAATTTGATCTCTAATTTTACCTTCTTATTATAAAATTATTCATTATTAAATAAACGAAATTATTGACTATTAAATAAACGTGACCGTAATATTCGAATAGTTTCTACGTAGCGTGACATGAAAACAGGGATTAACTAACGCTAGCATGCGTAAGTAATAAAATAATCGTAGCGCAAAGGATTAATAGTGCCTACGTAAGTTTTAACCGTTTGCCTTACAATTTTAAGTTTGATTTCAAGGCTCCTATCGCATTAAGCATCGCTTTATTCGTAATGGGTTATCCAAAATAGACTATAGGAACACCTATCATCACTCTCTTTCTTTCCCTTTCTGCTTTACCCTTTTCTAATCTGTTTTTTTTTATTTCTACTATCTTCGTTCGTTCTCGTTTCAAGTTTTATTTTTTTCACATCTATTTTACTAACAAACGTGGCGTTTCACAGATATTCTCGTTCAAAGTTGTAAAGATACTTTTGGATAACCCTTTATATTAACCCTTAACTGCATATTGTCGGACTTAATAACGCAATAAATATTAGACATCTCGCAGATTATTAACTATTTGCACTACAATAACGAATCACACTTGGTCTATAAATTATCGCGTAGGTTCAACAGTAATAAACACTATTGGCGAGTATATTTAATTTGAACTCTAATTTCAGCTTCGTATTATAAAATTATTGATTATTAAATAAACGTGTCCGTAATATTCGAATAGTTTCTACGTAGCGTGACATGAAAACAGGGATTAATTAACGCTAGCATGCGTAAGTAATAAAATAATCGTAGCGCAAAGGATTAATAGTGGTTACGTGAATTTTAACCCTTTGCCTTACAATTTTAAGTTTGATTTCAAGGCTCCTATCGCATTAAGCATCGCTTTATTCGTGTATTAACCCTTAACTGCTATCGTCAACCTTAATAACGCAATAAATATTAGAGATTTCGCAGACCATTAACCCTTTGCACTACAATAACGAGTCACACTCGTTCTATAAATTATCGCGTAGGTTCAACAGAAATAAACACTATTAACGAGTAAATTTAATTTCATCTCTAATTTTAGCTTCGTATTATAAAATTATTGATTATTAAATAAACGTGTTCGTAATATTCGAATAGTTTCTACGTAACGTGACATGAAAACAGGGATTAACTAACGCTAGCATGTATAAATACTAAAATAATCGTAGCGCAAAGGATTAATAGTGCCTACGTAAGTTTTAACCCTTTGCCTTAACTCTTTACCTCGGAAAATAAAGAGTACACGAAGATATGGAACGGATTACTTTGTTCCTTAACATTCGTCAGTAATTGTATTACCGTAACCTACTAAATTACTACTTTTCTTCTCGCGTTCGCCACGAACCTCGCCGATTTCCATTCGCGTCTCGCGCAATCGCGTCAACCCAACGCGCAAAATTCACCCGTAGCAGTAAAACGGTTCGTAGCGTCGCCGAGTCGTGTCCATTAACCTTGCCCACGGGTTATTAAAAAAAACCAGACCGCTTCCCGTTAGCGTGTATCGTTTCCCGAATGGACTTCCCCGAGGGACACCGAGGAGTTAATTACTCAGGAATTGGTAACGAGAAACGGAAGGATGTCGGCGAGATTCCGAGAGACGTTGCGCGCGTTCCCTCGATATTCGACCGGAAGTCCATCGATACGACGCCGATAGTTTCGCGATGCGATTGCTCGCGGTTCGCGTTCACATTTTTTGCGCTCGCTATTTCGAGCGCGGCGCTGACAAGAAGCGACGCGATACGCGGAGAGAGGGCCCCGGCCACTTAGCCGGGCCCGTTTTCTTCCTCCGGTTGGGCGGCCGACGAGACAGAAAAACAACCGTGTCCAACAGGTGTCGTTAAGCCGGTTCCCTCGACCCGTAATGAACATTCTCTTTTATTTACCGTTCACCCGGTTTCGCGCTCTCCGCCCGATGACGTGCCCATTCACGTCCGCGATTGCGTCTACTTACGTACAGTACGTACGTACGTACGTACCTTTCGTATCCGGGGAACACGGATCTTTCGATTTTTATTTCGAACGCCTGTTGCCGTTGAATTCATTTCATATATATATGGGACGCGTTACATTACGGCAATTCCGATATACGAGATTGCGAATAATGGCGTTACGCTGCGCTGTTTTAACCCTTTGCGGACGATCGTCGACAAATAGTCGCCTAATCATTTTTTCGCTTTACGAACCCGTGTCGACATTTAAAGCACGAAACTTAATGCAATGAATACTTACACGTAATAATAAACATTTGAAATCGTTGGGAATGAAATGGTTTGGAACACGAAGGCGTGAAAACTCAAAGTCGTAGAATTCAAAACTAAAGTACTCCCATAAGTGTCATTACTTCTCGTCCGCAATGGGTTAAGGTAGGATTTTGTATCGCCGGTCACAAGCGTGGGTTTTACTTTTTCTTTTTACCGTTAAGGCTTCTAGTTCGTTGTTTTCTTTTTTTTTAATATTGAAAGTATTTTTAGGAAAGTATGGCGGCGAATGTATAGGAGGAAAATCCGTGAGTGACGGTGGAATAACGTCACAATGAGATAAGGCGTGAGTTGGGAGACGAGTTACTTGCGATGGTCATTCGTGAACTTGCCATTGAGTATCGTATTTTGGGACGTGGTTAATATATACACGTAGGATATACTGTTACGAACAGTTCTTGATTTTATTTTAACAATAATAATTATAACAGGTGTACATTAGCTAGAGTATGAAAACACGGTGCGGTTACGCGATAATATCGTCTCCTGAATCTGCGAGATGGAACTTTGTTTCGCGTCGAGGACTTCGGTTGAGAATATGCCTCAGCTCGACGCTCTCGAAGGCTTGGCCCTTCGGGGTAATAAAATATTCTGGAAAATCCCAGAAAGTGGGGAAAAGTATGTACGCGTTGCCGCGGGTCTGGGACCATGCCCCTCTGCCTGCTTGCGCTCGGGGCCCGAGCGTTCGGTTCCAGGTATCTAAACCCGCGGAAACGCACGCTGCCTTTTCTCTGGGATTTTTCACTCGTGGTGTGCGATTGTACGCCACAGTATACTTATTGTTAGCAGGTATACGCAGTCCGATTGAATTAAGATCGTGATAACGATGAACGCGTCAAATAGTGGACGGATTGATTACGCGTTTTACAGTCCTGACTGCAAGCAACACAAAAAGGTATCAAGAGTTCGTTAGAGAGAGAGAAGGGCGCGTTCGTAAACCGATTCCTCTGGTCCCGCCGATGACCACAGCACGATGACCGCGCATCGTCGTGTGTCCGATCACGTCAACTTCTCACACTTATATTTGCACCATGCATCACAATAAATTGGGATAATTCAATTTTTGGTTTCACCAATAAGCGTGTGTATTTATTGTCAATGTTGCTGGGTCTTGCTTCTAGCGAAGACTGTAAATGTTTTCTTTCTTTATCGTGTTAATCGGTCGCTCGAATTTGTCGGTGTACTACTACATTAACCTTTTGATGTACAATAACGAGTCACGCTCGTGTTACGCGAATTACGGTGTTAGTTCGATAGAAAGGAATTCTACTTGCGATAGCATTCAATTTTAACTTCATTCTTGGTTTCGGTTAATACGATTGAGAATCGTTAATTAAAAATTACGTGCAATATTTGAATACTTTGTATATAGTAACGCGTAAAGCTAATGAGTAACTTACGTAGCGTGTATTGATAATAAAAGAATGTTATGGCAAGGGATTAATGCGTAGCTCACAATAAATACCGTGTTCGTGAGGCAAGCGTTGATACGTTCAATCGCAAGCGTCTGACGAATATAGGAAATTCCACTTCTTTCGATAAGGCAAAGTTTCTCGTAAAAATGCACATTTTAAAAAGTACGCGGACTCAATCGACGTTGGGAATCGTTAATTAAAAATTACGTACAATATTTGAATACTTTGTATGTAATAACGTGTAAAGCTAGTGAGTAACTTACGCGGCGTGTATTGATAATAAAAGAATGTTATGGCAAGGGATTAATGCGTAGCTCACAATAAATACCGTGTTCGTGAGGCAAGCGTTGATACGTTCAATCGCAAGCGTCTGACGAATATAGGAAATTCCACTTCTTTCGATAAGGCAAAGTTTCTCGTAAAAATTCCCCTTTTTAAAAGTACGCGGAGTCAATCGACGTTGGGAATCGTTAATTAAAAATTACGTACAATATTTGAATACTTTGTATGTAATAACGTGTAAAGCTAGTGAGTAACTTACGCGGCGTGTATTGATAATAAAAGAATCTTATGGCAAGGGATTAATTCGTAGCGCACAATAAATACCGTGTTCGTGTGGCAAGCGTTGATACGTTCAATCGCAAGCGTCTGACAATTATAGGAAATTCCACTTCTGTCAATGAGTTAACTCTTTCGATAAGGCAAAGTTTCTCGTAAAAATTCCCCTTTTTAAAAGTACGCGGCGTCAATCGACGCATCTCGAATCGGAACACGCTCACGTCTGACAGAAGCAAGAAGCTTTATAGTAATTTTAAGGTTTCTCCGTTTCTCGTTTCGCGCGTGTCAGCGAAGCAAACGTAATCGTAAAGAAAGCCGATAGGCGATTCTCGGAACGCCTATTTCCGTAAATAACAGACGCGCTGTGACTACGCGAGAATGAAGCGTGCGCTGTAACAGTTTACGCGTTTTCTTGGTTTACTCGATTCTAGGATGTACGACGCATTTGTTAGACCGTTGACGGTGCGGATCGAACCGTTGCTGTAGTTAACAATGGAGAGTCGGTTAATTCGCTAATAGCCGATCGCTTGCTTTCGCGGTTTTCCACGAACGCGATTAAGTGGCTTGTCTAGGGAACACTGGCGCCTTGTGCGCTCGTTTCCTCGAAGCGGAAGCGCAGCTGGCTAGATCTCCAAGTATGTTCTTCCATCGGTATCCATTTTAACTAGGCTAGATGTCCCGCGTACTGTCGCTGTTCCTACGACTGCCACTTGAATTCGTTTTACTTAATAGCTAAGTAACGTATAAGGAATCGTAAGTGAAGAAATTTTCATGCTAAACTTGGACTTCGTAATGTAATAATGTAGTAACGTAATATAATTTCGTATGTAACAACACACAAAGATTGTATATTTATTTATTTATTTATTAACAGGGGTAAACCCTCCTTTAGAGTGCAAAGAAACATTGAGAATAATCGGAAGAGTTTAAACAACGCAATACGCGAGGTTTTAAAGGTAGCTGGGGTAGAAAAGAAGTCGATGGATTTACGGTACATGTTAACTATCGTGTACGCGTTTTCCACCGACGATGTTAGGTGGTTAAACTAGTACATCGCACGCCGAATTAACTTTGTGCGAATTTTTAGAGTAATTAAGTGGACTGTATTCATTTGTGGAAGTCAATGTAGTGACTTGAAATATGATATTGTGGAGCTGTAGAGAGGGGATAGAATAGGAAAAGGAAGGGTGTTGCGTTTCGTCCTGGGCCTGCTAGGTAGCCGCACTGATGAGTCCACTAGCAGGCCCAGCACGAAACGCAACACCCTTCCTTTTTCCTATCATATCCCCTCTCTACAGCTCCACACGGTGTTGGTTGAATAAAAAGGGGTTCTACTTGCGATAGCATTAAATTTTAACTTCATTCTTGGTTTTCGATTAATACGACAGGGAATCGGTAAAATTACACGCAACATTTGATTACTATTACTAATAAAATACCCAACGAAGGCCAACGTTTAAAGTTCCGAAATTTCCGAAAGTGGAATTAACGAGAGAGACTCGATTGGGCTAAAAAAGGTATCTAAATAAAGCGATGAAGCAAAGCTAGCGAATCCGTAAAATTGTCGTCGTCGGCTGGTCGGCGAATAATGTGAAACATCGGTGCTCTGGTCGGCCTGCGAAATCGAATTCCGTATTCAATAATTCAGAAGGAAAACGAAAATGTTTCACGTGAACGAGAGAAGCAACCTTCCTTTTTTTTTATTTTGCGGTGGCAAAAATAAACTATTTTTCCGCGACATTCGTACGCGGTGGCAACAGGAAAACGCTTTGAATATGTATCGCGTTCGTCGAATAGATACAAGCCACTTGGCGCCGCGAAATTCGCGGAAAAGTTGCTCGCTGCGCGCGGCCAATTAACGAAAACTCCCCGACGTTTATCGTAAGTACCTTTCGCCGTTATCGCGGATTCCCTTTTCTCCTGTGCGCCGTTCGCGTCGTTTTCGCAGACCGTCGCGAGCGATTTCGCAACGCCTCAATGTTTTTGCCAACCATCGAACAACAAACGCGCGCGCGCGAGTAAACATTCGCGTGTTTTGCTGTTGGGAATCGCAAAATCTTGCCGCGGCTTTTTTGTCGCGGAGATAAATAGAAATTCGAACGGAATCTTTCGCGATATCTTGACCGATTATCATGAGCAAACTGTTTTATTAGCCGAACGAAACCTGTTCGCGTTTTCTCCTCGAGAAATTTATACGCGGGAACAACGCGATGCGAGAATTTCTGAGATTGAAATGAAAACAGGGATTGTTTATAGTTTGCGGAAAAATAGTTTAAGAATGTATTAGCTTACGAATAGACGTTTAATAATTTTTTTTCGGTTTTCGGGACGAATCGGTCGAATTTTGCAGCGGAAAATTTAAATCAATATCGTTGCTAAACGCTTCGAAGTTTTGGAAATTTGATAGCTTGAAATACGGAAGCTTGGAAATTTATTGGCTTGAAATTTGGGAGATTGGAAATTTAGTAGCTTGGAATTTGGCAGCTTGGAGATTTGAAATGAAAACTTTCAGGGTTTGATGAAATATATATTATATATAGACGAATATTAATACAGTATCAATCCAATATTAATTTAATATTAATCCAGTATTAATCCACTATTAATCCAGTAGTAATCCAATAGTAATTCAATATTAATTCAATATTATTCCAATTTTCGTCTAATATCAATCCAATATTATTCCAATACTATTCCAATATTATGCCAATTTTAGTTTAATATTAATACAATATTAATCCAATATTAATTCAATAGTAATCCAATATTAATCCAATATTAATTAAATATCATTCCAATTTTAGTCCAATATTAATACAACATTAATCCAATATTAATTCAATATTAATTCAATAGTAATCTAATATCAATTCAATATTAATTAAATATTATTCCAATTTTAGTCCAATATTATTCCAATTTTAGTTTAATATTAATACAACATTAATCCAATATTAATTCAATATTAATTCAATAGTAATCTAATATCAATTCAATATTAATTAAATATTATTCCAATTTTAGTCCAATATTATTCCAATATTAGTTTAATATTAATACAATATTAATCCAATATTAATTCAATATTAATTCAATAGTAATCTAATATCAATTCAATATTAATTAAATATTATTCCAATTTTAGTCCAATATTATTCCAATATTAGTTTAATATTAATACAATATTCATCCAATATTAATTCAATATTAATCCAATATTAATTAAATATTATTCCAATTTTAGTACAATATAAATACAACATTAATCCAATATTAATTCACTATTAATTCAATAGTAATCTAATATCAATTCAATATTAATTAAATATTATTCCAATTTTAGTCCAATATTATTCCAATTTTAGTTTAATATTAATACAACATTAATCCAATATTAATTCAATATTAATTCAATAGTAATCTAATATCAATTCAATATTAATTAAATATTATTCCAATTTTAGTCCAATATTATTCCAATATTAGTTTAATATTAATACAATATTAATCCAATATTAATTCAATATTAATTCAATAGTAATCTAATATCAATTCAATATTAATTAAATATTATTCCAATTTTAGTCCAATATTATTCCAATATTAGTTTAATATTAATACAATATTCATCCAATATTAATTCAATATTAATCCAATATTAATTAAATATTATTCCAATTTTAGTACAATATAAATACAACATTAATCCAATATTAATTCAATATTAATTCAATAGTAATCTAATATCAATTCAATATTAATTAAATATTATTCCATTTTTAGTCCAATATTATTCCAATTTTAGTCCAATAATATTCCAATTTTAGTTTAATATTAATACAATATTAATCCAATATTAATTCAATAGTAATCCAATATTAATCCAATATTAATTAAATATTATTCCAATTTTAGTCCAATATTAATACAACATTAATCCAATATTAATTCAATAGTAATCTAATATCAATTCAATATTAATTAAATATTATTCCAATTTTAGTCCAACATTAATACAATATTAATCCAATATTAATTCAATAGTAATCCAATATTAATCCAATATTAATTAAATATTATTCCAATTTTAGTCCAATATTAATACAATATTAATCCAATATTAATCCAATTTATGCTGCAAACTAGAACGATCTTTACGTTAACGACGTTCTAAAATAGTTAAACAAAGTTACTCGTAGCGCGAACCTCAAAGTGTCACTACGAGGAAACATTTACCCTATGCACGCCCTTCGTAGCGAAAAAGGGTTAATTAATCCTTTCCGGACGAGTGGCGGCAAATGGCCACACTATTTTTGAAACTATCAACGCGTATCAATATTTAAGCCTACTATTTAAACTAATTCCATTAATAAATACTTGGCTTGATAATGAAGGAAAAAGTTTCTTCTCGTTTATGTAACATAATCATATTAATACCGAACCCCGAAGCTACTATGTTTAAACGTTTCCGTCCGCAAACAGTTAACCACGCCTGATCGCAATCGCAGCGTGTTCTCCCTTTAATCAACCGAGAAATGGTTAAAATAACGCCAAGCCCCGTGTTCGAAACTAAAGAAAGGGAAAAAAGGACCGCAGAGATCCTCCGCGGGTGATAAAACACGCAGCGCCAAGCGATTTCTTCGTTTTCCATCGCGAGTTGGGCGGACGCGATTGCGTAACGGCGAGCGTGAAGGAATCCACTGCAGCTATTTCGAGCCCCGCGAGACTTTAACGAGCGGCTAAGGCGGTCGGTTAATTCGAAACGGTGGCTAATCGCGAGCGGGCCAGAGCCGGTGTACCGTGTGTGTATCGTTTCGCGAGAGCAGGAAATCGCTCGGCCGAGGAGAAACGCGTTCGCCGGCCATCGGAGCCGGATTCCACGCGTGCCTTTCAAGGTCCCCCGCGAGCAACGAGTCCTCGATACACGCGCGGCCAGACAGGAAACACACACCGTCTCTCCGCCTCTGACAGCCTCTTTTCTATTTTCCTTTTTATTCCCTTCCCCTCCCCCTCCTATCGCATCGGCTCGAACTAGTTTGCGCCCGACACCGTCTCTTGGTGAACGGAACCCCCAACAACCATCTCCACCGCTTGGATTCCTCGCTCGCATTCGACGCGAGACTCGCTTCCTTTCGTTCGTCATTTCGTTTCAACGTGTTTACGTTCGACCCCCCGGACGATGAGAAACATTTCGCGGTTGCTGTTTTAACCTATTGCGGACGAACAAAATATTATTCGATAGTTTTAACCTAATTGCTAACATTTTGTGGGCGATACTTAACGAATACTTGCATAACTATTAATCCTTTGCACTCTGTTGGCGCCCATACGGCGACATACGTAACATTTCTCGTAACTGAAGATTTCAGATTTTTATTCATTTCTACTAACTCAATTTCTATCTCTTTCAAAGCAAAGCAAATTAAAGACTACTCCTTCCTATTTCCGAAGTACGGAATAACGGTAAATTGTCATAAGAGCCAGAAAAATAGTATTCAAGTTACCGGTAGATTATAGTATTGAAATTGTTTTCGAGTGCAAAGGGTTAACAGCAACGTCTATTAATGGTATCGATTCAAATTTCTTGCTTCGAAACTCGACTCGTGTCCAAGAGGTCAAGGAAACTTGTGCAGTTCTTAGCGACACTCGTCCGCAAAGGGTTAATCCATCGACGCGTTCGTTCTTCCATTGCTGAGAAGTTTACGTTCGATAATTTGTCTTTTCGTAGCAATCGAAAGATTTACGCGTGAATATGATATGAAAACATTGATCAGTTAACGTTAGAACGCGTAACTAATAAAAATAATCGTACGGCAAGGGGTTAACGTCTAAAGCCATAAATAAATAAAGTGTGAAAGAAAAATAACCCGGATTGTACTTGACTTCAAGTGTGCACTGATCCCTTTCGTAGAAATAAATAAACAGCGTAGGGTGAAGAAGATTCAGGTGTGCGATTAGGCTGAATACGATATTGCATAAATAAAGAATATTGCCTAAACAAATGGGGGAATTGCGGATCACGCGACTGTGTAGAGCGTAATAAAGAGAATCGATAACGCGATCCGTGGATTGCCCTCGCGCATCTGTCGCAAATTACCAGCCAGCTGGAACAAAAGATTTATTTGCATCGGTGTCCCTAATTACGTCTCGTCCGGTAATCCAATAACAGTTCTCCGACGTTCCGAGTCACGCTAATCGCGCCCTAGAATCGTGTCATTCGCCTATCAGGGGAGGCACGGTAGGAGAAAATAAAAGCAGACGAACGATATAATATCGTAGAGAGAAAGGAATTAAAACAGGTGGATCTAAGTGCTTGCGTACGCGTTTAATCGTCGATAGTCGATTGGGAAATTATCGTGAACGCGCGTGCGAGTGAAGGGAAGTAGAAATGAAAAGGGGGATGGCAATTACGATTAACGTCCTATTTATTTATTTACACGAGGAGAAGAGAGATTGTTTGGGTAGAAAATAGGTGGGTTTACGAACAAAGGAAAGGAAGGCGATTCTATTTAAAGAGAAAATAATTGTCTACTTTGGGAGGGTGCAATACACAAAGGATAAACTTCGCGGAAAGAGAAACAGATTTGTTATAGGAGAGGGAATCTTTGTAACATTTTCCCAACAGTTCATTGAATTACGGTGTATTTTAGTCGGAATTGTTTAGCTGTTATTTAGTTTAAATTATTAGGAGCATTTGAGCTTCCGAATTTAGGAGGTTTTAAGTTGCTCTGCATTTGTATTTTCAAGCTTTTCGATTTCGTAGCGTTTGGATTTTCATGGCTTCCAATTTCCAAGCTTTGGACTTCCTAACTTAGATTTCGAAGCGTTTAAATACCAAAGCCTTTGATTTTCTATGCGTTTGAATTTGCAACCTTTAAATTTCTTTACTTTAAGATTTGCAAACGTTTGGATTTTCAAGCGTTCGAATTTCCAAGCTTTCGAATTTCTTATCTTTGGAATTTCTTAGCTTTGGAATTTCCAAGCTTAGATTTCGAAGCGTTTAAATACCAAAGCCTTTGATTTTCTATGCGTTTGAATTTGCAACCTTTAAATTTCTTTGCTTTAAGATTTGCAAACGTTTGAATTTTCAAGCGTTCGAATTTCCATGCTTTGGAATTTCTTAGCATTCGAATTTCCAAGCTTTCGAATTTCTTAGCTTTGGAATTTCCAAGCTTTCGAATTTCTTAGCTTTGGAATTTCCAAGCTTTCGAATTTCTTAGCTTTGGAATTTCCAAGCTTTCGAATTTCTTAGCTTTGGAATTTCCATGCTTTCGAATTTCTTAGCTTTCGAATTTCCATGCTTTGGAATTTCTTAGCTTTGGAATTTCTTAGCTTTGGAATTTCCAAGCTTTCGAATTTCTTAGCTTTGGAATTTCCAAGCTTTCGAATTTCTTAGCTTTGGAATTTCCAAGCTTAGATTTCGAAGCGTTTAAATACCAAAGCCTTTGAATTTCTATGCGTTTGGATTTCCAACCTTTAAATTTCTTTTCTTTAAGATTTGCAAACGTTTGAATTTTTAAGCTTTCGAATTTCTTAGCTTTGGAATTTCCAAGTTTTCGAATTTCTTAGCTTTAGAATTTCCAAGCTTTGGAATTTCTAAGCTTTGGAATTTCCAAGCTTCCGAATTTTCGCGCGTTGAAATCGCGAAGCTTTCAAACTTCGAAGCGTTTGAACTTTGAAGTCATCGAATTCTCTATCTTATGAATTTCCAATCCCCCAAATTTCGACGGTTTTCGATTCTCATGCCTCCAAATTTCCACGCTACCCAATTTCTAATCACTACGATCACCAAGCTGTCGATGCTGTTGAAATAATTACGATCTCTACTGCGTTCGCTTAAACGAAGAAAACACGGGGAAGCGAAAGGATGAAATAAGGAAAAGAGGAGGGTTGGCAAGATAGTAGGCGTGTGGGGATGCGCCATTAGCGTGTCGTTATAGTGTCATTAGGCTGCGCTACTTAAAACGCAAATACCGGGCGTAGCCTGTATTAAATTATTTACAACATAATTTCCAGTCGTCGTCTAATCGAACACGCAAATTTCCATTCTCCATAAATCCAAACATCCATTGAACGGAATAAATCCTGCAAGTAATATTTATCATTCTTCTTCTATTATATTAATCTTATCTTATTATATTAATATCTATCGTTTCTCAATTCTGCCATTTCTTCTCCTTTTCTTCAGTAGTTCCTCCACTTTCCCTTCTTTTATCTCCCCCTTGCAACTTCTGCTTAATTGTTCCAGAAACACTGATCGAAAGTAACGTAATTTGGCGGTCACGTTGGCGCAATCGATCTGCCACGAGCGTGACTCGATACATTCTAAGCGTGGGGGTTAAAATCCAGTCGGGTCATCTTCTACGAAACGTCGCGTCGTTCACAATTAAACCCGTCTTCCAGCTGATCGAGTCGCGTCCCGCGAAAGCAGCTTGCAACTGGTATTTTCCAATCTCCAAGCGGCTTCGACTCGCTCGATTCGCGTTGACGCTGGTTTCCATTCGCCCCGTGAGTCGCGCGAGTTAACCCTTTTGCGGACGAGAAGTAACGACACTCGTGAGAGTACTTTAGTTTTCAATTCCACCACTTTGAGTTTTCACGCTTATGAGTTCGAAACCATTTCATTTCCAACGATTTCAAATGTTTATTGTTACGTTAAGTATTCGTTGCATTATGTCTTGTGCTTTAAAAGTCGACATGGGTTCGGAAAGGCAAAAAATGATCAGGCGACTATTTGTCGACGCTCGTCTGCAAAGGATTAAAGCTACGCGATGCGGCAAGTGTTACAAGTAGCGCGCGCGACGAGTAGAGTAAATGATCCAACTACTGTCACCTATCCAATCGCTGCCACTGTAAGCTCGTTTTGCGCAAAATAAAAACGAAAGCCTAAAAAATGTCGTACACGAAAGAAAATCTAACACTGAATTTTAAGAGCAGTGAATGTAATAAAATTAAAGCAATACTTAACGTTCTTTATTATCTTTTGTATATAAAATGTTTGTCGATTAAAAGAGCGAGAACGACGATTGTACTACTATTATATCAAAGAGAAAGTTATGCTACTAAAGAATACGTTTTTATTGTAACAGTTGAGTTACAAATATAAGGAAAGATCTTTTTTCTGTTAGGTTTTAGAAGCTTCGTAAAATGTGATTACATTCGTAGTTTAACGATTTATCGAATCACTTTTAGTATGGGGAGGTAGGTTGCGTGTCGGTTCAATAAATGTCGCTAAGTATTCGTTTTCTAAGTATACTTTATTTAATATGCGCGAGGGTGGCGGATTGTGGATGTGCCGCTCGGTGTCCAGGAGAACACTGACTTCGCGCTTGTTCGAAGGGAACGCTGTATGGTTCTTTTCCACCACTTATTCCTTGCGCCCTTAGCGCGTTTCTTCGGAAAGGCGGTGCGTTTTGGTGGGGGAGTTTTTCTTGCCGACAGGAGTTTGGCAATGCAGCGGAATTTCCTGCGGGCCCAGGTCAATCGTCGTCACCCGCCGTGGGTCGCTTCGCCTTGCCTGGCAGTCCTTCGGAAATTCATGGTTTACGACATATGCAGTTGCTATCGTGGCCGTCTGCAAATCGTCGAAGGAGCAAAAATATATCTGTTGTAAAACTACGGAAACGGCTTTCTCAAAAATAGCTTCGCCGGTTTGCTTGTCATAAACCATGCTAGCCGTTTGCACGCCAACGTTACTTTTGTTGTGCTAGCTAGCCGCTACACACTATTATTTAATATTCAACTGACGGTAACTGGTACGAAACAATTTACGCATTTTACACGTACTGCCGTGGCAGAGTATTTGCACTTGCAAACGAACGTGTTTATCGTTTCCGTCACCGATGGTTAACACGTACAATGAATATACGTAACCATAATTCGGCTAGCTTAATTCGAGGTTTTCAATAAATGCTTTTCGACGGGCGACAGTAAATGTGTTACTAGTACGTGAATTAGGGATGACAGTATTAGCTCGCCCGTTGCTTTCGTTAACATATTGAATTTGTAAACAAATATAAAGGTTTCAAGAGTCTCATTATTATATTTCTTATGGTAGAAACGCTGGATCGTGACGGACAAGAAAAGAGACGCGTGATGTTGATAACGAAATAACAGAAATAGTTCACGGAAGTCATAGTTGATGATTCGGGTGGCAGTAGTTGGGTCATTTACCCTATCGTTACTCCGGAGACGCGCGGAGGAAAAGTTTGAAGAATGCCGGAGGGTAAAAGGAGAACGCTAGGTTAGAGGGAAGTAATTTTTTGAAACTCTTGGCGAGGTGTTTGCGTTTGAACGCGCGGAGGTCGCGCAATTACACGGCCGGTGATTAAGGTCGTGGCATTTCTGCGAGGGGCCATTAAGGAAAGTTTGAATAATCTGCGCGCACGCGTTCAAGATTTACCGGGCGTGCGTCGCGTTACCACGCATTCGTTATCGCGGATTTTTGCCCCCTTTTCCACCTCTTCGCTCTGCCCGCGACCAGTCGTCGCTTACGTTCGCGTTTAACTCTTTCCTCGTGGGAAACACATACTTACGCGCTTCTATGAAACTTGGGGAAGGCAATTTTTGTTTTCGGTTAACTCTTCGTGTAACGCTTTGCAATTTATAAGCGACACACGTTACGTTATCGTAATTAGATACAAGTATTCGCGGAAGTTTTGCTACCTGTATCGCGTAAGGTTTAATGCTGCTGCGTCGATTCGCGAAATTAACCGGATGGAAACTTTTTGTTCGAAGGTTATAGTATGGATTTGTGGGTAGAATAACAGTGCTTCCTTTTTGTTAGACGATACAATTTGATATATTTATTATTAAAGACTAAATTGAATGATGTAACACATTTAGTATGACTATCTCTATCGCGCCCTTTAGTTCTCTCGTTCTCACTCTAGACTCGCTCTCTCACTCCATGTACTCTCTCTTTACTGGTTCGGTAACTACTGACTCTTTTTCAAACATTCATCATAATAACGTACACAATAGATCGGGCTCTCACGCATCTCATTTTTACCATAGAATTATACAGATCTGGACAAAACGTTCGTACTCATTTAACATCATTCATACATGTACATATAAAACCAACGCTCACAGCATCTTTACGCGGATTCGGATTTTTATAAGTAAACGTAAAGAAACGAGATTTAAATTGGGGTTGGTATAACCCTCTGCGTATTTTGCTTTCGGTATTTTCCGCTGTTTTTTTAATACCACTTGCAGCTTGTATATTTATCGCATTAAAAGGAATGGATATAAATTAGGCGTTTCAGAAGGAAGGAAGTTTTTACGCGAATCGAAGGGAATCAAATATGGAGGAGAATAAAGATTAGATAAGTCCACGAAATTGCAACGTAATCTCTTTGTTAACGCTAAGAAACTTCTTTTAATTTCTACGCGACTTTTATATAATGCCACTTGCAATCCGAATGTTGCTATACATTTAAATCTCCTTGAATGAAGTTCGTACGCGAATCGAAGGGAATCAAATATGGAGGAGAATAAAGATTAGATAAGTCCACGAAATAGCTACGTAATCTCTTTGTTAACGCTAAGAAACTTCTTTTAATTTCTACACGACTTTTATATAATGCCACTTGCAATCCGAACATTGCTATACATTTAAATCTCCTTCAACTATTTCTTTATGCAAACGTAATCAGAATAATAGACTACTTTGCAGAAATAATAAAAAAAAAGAAAAAAATAATGAAAAGAGTAAATCTTCATTCGCATTATTTACCGGAAAATTACCTAAAATTATCCAAAATTAATTATCCATCGTTTTGGATTCGTATAGTTTGCGTAACGAGTACGTACGGATCATTTCGGCCACTCGGATGGTTCTCCGCAATGTTAAGTGCTGCCCAAACACGGAAACAGGAAGCCCAAAGTGCAAAGATGCGTTAAAGAGATTAAAGAGGCAGCGCGCCGCGTGAAAATAGACTTCCGTGAAAATTCTTAAGCAACGCGTGTGTGCACAGGTGCGTGCGCGTCGCAATCAGTCCCTTAAAGGTGCCCAAAGCGGCAAGTCAATATTGAAGCAGCCTCGTTTTCCAACGCGTTGCTGCCGTTGCTTGGCCGCTTATTTTGTTACCTATGCATACCAGCGTTAGTCGATCGCTGCTCTCCTATCATATCGAATACAAACGTGACCATAATTACGAAAGTTGTCTGAGTAAAAATTTAAAAGCAATGAGTTGAGGTAAATACGCGAATATGTAAATCCTAAAAGATCAAGGATTTTGATTGCTTCTTTTCATAAAATTGGTCTTCATAAATTGATTGAAAAATTCGAGTAATTGCTTCGATATATTCTAAAGTATTAATGTACGACTTCTTTAAAGCAACTGAGGTTGTCAATTCGATACTGAGGTAAATATAAACATTCGAAACGCACTTTAAATATATCTGCAAAGCTCTCCAATCAACCATTGCAGTTTAATTAGACGAGAAATATAAGGACGGTTCACTTTCTTGGATATGAAAAATATAGTTGCGATGAATTAAATAGAAATCGATTGAAATAAAAAAGAATCACGCGTTAATAAATATGCATACAATTTTTCATATAATAATTTCGTTGCGTTCTCGTTGAGTTTTTATAATAAATGAAAATCAGTTCCGTCACAATATTTTCTTATTTTATTTTTAGCTCCGTCTTGAAAAAAGCTTGCCTATCACTGTTTCGAATGATTATAATTTAAATGAAAATCAGTGCCGCCATAATATTTTCTTCTTTTATTTTCGGCCTCGTCTTGAAAAAAGCTTGCCTATAACTGTTTCGAATGATTATAATTTAAATGAAAATCAGTCCCTCCACAATACTTTCTTCTTTCATTTTTAGCTCCGTCTTGAAAAAAGCTTGCCTATCACTGTTTCAAATAATTATGATTTAAATGAAAATCAATCCTGCCACAATATTTTCTTCTTTCATTTTCAGCTCCGTCTAGAAAAAAGCTTGACTATTACTGTTTTATATGATTATAATTTAAATGAAAATCAGTGCCGCCACAATATTTTCTTCTTTCATTTTTAGCTCCGTCTAGAAAAAAGCTTGCCTATCACTGTTTCGAATGATTATAATTTAAATGAAAATCAGTCCCTCCACAATATTTTCTTCTTTCATTTTTGGGCCTGTCTAGAAAAAAGCTTGCCTATTACTGCTTCATATGATTATAATTTAAATGAAAATCAGTGCCGCCATAATATTTTCTTCTTTTATTTTCGGCCTCGTCTTGAAAAAAACTTGCCTACAACTGTTTTATATGATTATAATTTAAATGAAAATCAGTGCCGCCACAATATTTTCTTCTTTCATTTTTAGCTCCGTCTAGAAAAAAGCTTGCCTATCACTGTTTCGAATGATTATAATTTAAATGAAAATCAGTCCCGTCACAATATTTTCTTCTTTCATTTTTAGCCCCGTCTAGAAAAAAGCTTGCCTATTACTGTTTCGAATGATTATAATTTAAATGAAAAACAGTCCCGTCACAATATTTTCTTCTTTCATTTTTAGCCCCGTCTAGAAAAAAGCTTGCCTATTACTGTTTCGAATGATTATAATTTAAATGAAAATCAGTGCCGCCACAATATTTTCTTCTTTCATTTTTGGGCCTGTCTAGAAAAAAGCTTGCCTATTACTGCTTCATATGATTATAATTTAAATGAAAATCAGTGCCGCCATAATATTTTCTTCTTTTATTTTCGGCCTCGTCTTGAAAAAAACTTGCCTATAACTGTTTCGAATGATTATAATTTAAATAAAAATCAGTCCCTCCACAATATTTTCTTCTTTCATTTTTGGGCCTGTCTAGAAAAAAGCTTGCCTATTACTGCTTCATATGATTATAACTTAAATGAAAATCAATCCCATCACAATATTTCCTTCTTTCATTTTTAGCTCCGTCTTGAAAAAAGCTTGCCTATAAATGTTTCGAATAATTATGATTTAAATGAAAATCAGTTCCTCCACAATATTTTCTTCTTTCATTTTAGCTCCGTCTAGAAAAAAGCTTGCCTATCACTGTTTCGAATGATTATAATTTAAATGAAAATCAGTCCCGTCACAATATTTTCTTCTTTCATTTTTAGCCCCGTCTAGAAAAAAGCTTGCCTATTACTGTTTCGAATGATTATAATTTAAATGAAAAACAGTCCCGTCACAATATTTTCTTCTTTCATTTTTAGCCCCGTCTAGAAAAAAGCTTGCCTATCACTGTTTCGAATGATTATAATTTACATGAAAATCAATCCCTCCACAATATTTTCTTCTTTCATTTTTGGGCCTGTCTAGAAAAAAGCTTGCCTATCACTGTTTCATATGATTATAATTTAAACATCGTTCAACTCGTAACAAATCGGACTGATACATAAAATGCCACGGCCCGTTTATTCGTAAAAGCGCCGCATTCGCAAGAAGGGAAGGTAAATAGTTGGCGAAGATTGAATTGCGACGTAAAAGAGGCTGATACGTTGGCGTGTATAGGAGGTAGACGAGGTCGACGAGGTTGGCGATCGATCCGAAATTGCCAGATTTCGCCGGTGAGCGCAATTTACAGCGCGATACAGTAATTTCGCGCCATTACCGCGTTCGTAGCGGCGTATATTTTAGCAAAGGAACCCACCGCGCTGGTTGTTTGACGCCGGGTGGCACGATACACCGCGATCAAACGACGGGGTCGTTTCTGGAATGCGATCCTCCGTTCCCTCCTACTTCTCTTGCCCCCGTTTCCCACAAATCTCTTCCCCATTCGCATGCGAAACTCTTTATTCAACCCGGCCAAACTTAATTTAACTTAATTTGCACTCGAAAGGTGATTCTCAGTCGTCAAAATTGTTCGACGTTTCCATGTGCTATTGCTACTTGTAAATTTCGTCTCTTTAATTTTTGCTGCTCGCGTTTAGTCATTTTGTATGAAATTGGGTACCTTTTTCCAATCGGTAAAATAAATAAATAAATGAAATGAAATGAACCAGTTTGGATAACTCCCGAGTGCAAAGGGATAACACGTTGACGTAAATGGAAAAGAATTGCCATATAGTTGAAAATTACTTTACTTATTATGCTTGTAAATTCACAAGCTTAGGAATTAGTATACTTGTGAATCCAAAAGCTTAGAAATTAATATATTTGTAAATCGACAAGATTAGAAATGAATATGCTTGTAAATTCAAAAGCTTAGAAATTAACATGCTTGTAAATTCAAAAGCTTAGAAATTAACATGCTTGTAAACCCAAAAGCTTGGAAATTAATATGCTTGTGAATCCAAATGCTTAGAAATTAATATGTTTGTAAATCGAAAAGCTTGGAAATTAATATACTTGTAAATCCAAAAGCTTGGAAATTAATATGCTTGTGAATCCAAAAGCTGAGAAATTAATATGCTTGTAAATTCGAAAGCTTAGAAATTAACATGCTTGTAAACCCAAAAGCTTGGAAATTAATATGCTTGTGAATCCAAAAGCTTGGAAATTAATATACTTGTGAATCCAAAAGCTGAGAAATTAATATGCTTGTAAATCCAAAAGCTTGGAAATTAATATACTTGTGAATTCAAAAGCTTGGAAATTAATATGCTTGTGAATCCAAATGCTTAGAAATTAATATGTTTGTAATTCAAATGCTTAGAAATTAACATGCTTGTAAATTGAAAAGCGTAGAAATTAATATGCTTGTAAATGCAAAAACATAGAAATTAACATGCTTGTAAATTCACAAGCTTAGGAATTAGTATACTTGTGAATCCAAAAGCTTAGAAATTAATATATTTGTAAATCGACAAGCTTAGAAATGAATATGCTTGTAAATGCAAAAGCTTAGAAATTAATATGCTTGTAAATTCAAAAGCTTGGAAAGTAATATGCTTGTGAATCCAAAAGCTTAGAAATTAATATGTTTGTAAATACAAAAGCTTAGAAATTAACATGCTTGTAAATTGGAAAGCTTGGAAAATTAATATACTTGTAAATCAAAAAGTTTGGAAATTAATATGCTTGTAAATTGAAGAGCGTAGCAATTAATATGCTTGTAAATGCAAAAGCTTAGAAATTAATATGCTTGTAAATTCAAAAGCTTAGAAATTAACATGCTTGTAAACCCAAAAGCTTGGAAATTAATATGCTTGTGAATCCAAATGCTTAGAAATTAATATGTTTGTAAATCGAAAAGCGTAGGAATTAATATGCTTGTGAATCCAAAAGCTTAGAAATTAATATGCTTGTAAATCCAAAAGCTTGGAAATTAATATACTTGTGAATTCAAAAGCTTAGAAATTAATATGCTTGTAAATCGAAAAGCTTAGAAATTAATATACTTATAGATTCAAAAGCTTGGAAATTAATATACTTGTAAATCCAAAAGCTTGGAAATTAATATGCTTGTGAATCCAAAAGCTGAGAAATTAATATGCTTGTAAATCGAAAAGCTTAGAAGTTAATATACTTATAGATTCAAAAGCTTGGAAATTAATATACTTGTAAATCCAAAAGCTTGGAAATTAATATGCTTGTGAATCCAAAAGCTTAGAAATTAACATGCTTGTAAACCCAAAAGCTTGGAAATTAATATGCTTGTGAATCCAAATGCTTAGAAATTAATATGTTTGTAAATCGAAAAGCTTAGGAATTAATATGCTTGTGAATCCAAAAGCTTGGAAATTAATATGTTTGTGAATCCAAAAGCTTGGAAATTAACATGCTTTTAAATCCAAAAGCTTGGAGATTCGATTGCTTAGAGATCTAAAGTCACGGAAGTACTATTCGAACGCGCGACTAAAATAAAACTGGACGCGTTCAAAAGGAACATAGTATTTTATTTTACTTTCTTGTCAAGGGGTTGAAATTATCTTGCTTTCATTTCTGTTCATTTTTCTTGTGTTCTACCTCTCATTGTTCGTAAAAGCGACGCAACATTCGGTACATTCGGCGCTGCGTCGTTTAAAAACGAGGCGTAATTGGAGTTTAATCTTCCCAAGAAGAACGAGTTTAATCATCGATAACGCGATTTATTAAATTCCAACGCGATTATTGCGATCGATATCTGTGACAAACAATTTCTCATTTCACTTTCCTCCGTGTTGCGTGTCTCTTGTTCTTTTTCTTTCTTCAATATTTTTTCCTCTTCGCAAGACAAGAGATTCGACGTGTAAAAAACGCTACGTGCTCAGTTTCTATCCGCAGTCGAGTGATTCTTGGAACGAAGCACCGGTTTCTTTGTGCTCTTTTGGTTTCTAAGAGCATGTTGCGAATATAGTGATAATAATAATAATGATAATAAGAGCAACGCACATGACAACGAAAAAGAAAAGTTTTAATAGCTTTCGTAATTTCAGTTACGGGAATCGCACCGCACGATAATAATAATAATGATAATAAGAGCAACGCATATGACAACGGACAAAAAAAAGTTCTAATTGTAAGGATAGGGGCCGGGATTACTTAGACAATTTCGGAAGAAATAAGTGCTTTATTTCGCGCTTCGCCGTCACCACACTTCTCTGTACAAAAAGGGAATCCTCTCTCGCTCCGTTTCCCCGTCCTTAAAACAGGATGTCCGTCCCCTCTCTTCCTCGGAAAAACCCCGCGCGGTCCCAAGCTTGGGACTGGCTTGCGTCACCCTTGCGAGGGAGTGGAAGTGGCCAGGTCTCGCACGGCGCCGGCGACAGCCCTCTCTCTGTCCTGCGGGCTACGAATGTTGGGACTCTTCTCCTCGATTTATGGCAGGGTTGCCGAAGGCTCTAAAACAGCTCTTCTGTAGAAAAACTCCCTATTCAAAAAATATTAGAGTGTCGCTTCTGCAGGCGTAATAAAGTAATCGGGGAAAAAACCCAAGACTTCGGAGTCGCAGCGTCTCGTCTTGTCGAAGGTCAAGCGTACCTGAAAAGGTTGACCATTGTTTGTAAAACTATAAGTGTCGAAGGCTGTCGTTTTCTCGACAGTTCCACGTAAAGAGTCGGTGCGGACAGGACATAGAAAGTCCTGGTATATTACATTTTCCACGTACATTCAAATATATGTATCAGTTACCTTTTTCTTAAACCCGTGTCTTTTTATTTAAAAAACCTAAAGAAGAAGAACCTGCTTCCATCAAAGCATAACCCTTAACACCCTGTATATGCGAATAAAACTCTAGAAAACAACACCTGTCGGTGAATCTTCCTTTGCATATTAATTTACTGCGGGAAATAGCAACGCGAGTAAGCAAGATGCACACGCCTAGTCGTTGTTTGCGACGAATACGTTCGTCAAAAAGTCTACGACGTCCCGAACGTTGTACGTAAAGCTTTGCAGGTACGGGCAGCTTGTAATTTTGCCCGAGGGCGAAACTTCCGGTTCGCGTGGTAGCTGCTTTCAACGACCTGCCACCCTTACACGCGTCGCGTTCCTTATTTTTGCTAATTTCGTTTCTATTATGCCATCAACGCGCTGCTTCGCCGTCCAGTCGATCCTACGAATGCCGCTTTGCGCTGGAATAAAAGTTCTCGCGGATCGATCGCGAAACATTAGCAGCGGTTAAATTCAGCAGCGAACATACGTACGTGCGAACTGATATTGGGTGGGTAAAAATTCTTTCGAGGCTCGATGTTGCATTAGAAAAAGGATTAGTAGTAAAATAGGAGATTTCTAGGATTACTAATAATGAGTACAAATTAACTAAATATATTTTAGCGCTTTGCATTCGACTCCGCTTTATACGATAGTAGAAAGTAACCAACATTTTAGTGAATAATTTCGGAAACATTCATAATACAAAAAGTTAATTAAAATCTCATGATTTGGATCAATTATCGCGTTTCCATTATGCGCAATAACGCTATACTAATCGAGATTTACACATATACTAAACCTACTCAATGAATTGCCTTTCGAAAGCTTGTTACCCGATTACTTTAAACAAAATAACACAGGAGTCAGAGAAAAACGCAGCAAAAAGGATTCGTTAGTAGTAAAATAGATTTGTAGGTTTACTAGCAATAAGTACAAATTAACTAAAATATTTTAGCGCTTTGTATTCGACTCCGCTTTATACGATAGTAGAAAACAACCAACATTTTAGTGAATAATTTCGGAAACATTCGTAATACAAAAAAGTTAATTAAAATCTCATGATTTGGATCAATTATCGCGTTTCCATTATGCGCAATAACGCTATACTAATCGAGATTTACACGTATACTATTAAACCTACTCAATGAACTGCCTTTCGAAAGCTTGTTACCCGATTACTTTAAACAAAATAACACACGAGAGTCAGCGAAAAACACAGCAGCTCCGCGTTCACCCGGATAATTCCTCATCCCCTAATGAATTCAGCCGCACCGTAAACACACGAGCCTCGCGCTGTAGCGTGCGCGGCGAGAAAGCTAGCGTTGAACGTTGCCGTGTTCGGGGGTGGGTAAAAGATGGAAATATGGTTGGTGGAAGGAACGATAACAACGCGGCATGTATTCGCGTGCTTCGTCTCAGCTGTCGTCGCGGATCGCGGTGGACGTCGCGGCGCGGCACGCGAAAATGTGTCGGTTCATTCTCTCTCTTTCTCTGTTTTGACATACATAAAAGGCGCCAGGCTACGCGGCGCGCGCCCGATAACGAACGCGACTCGCTGCGCGTTGCGCGTGCTCTCCGCGATGCAACCTGTGCGTAGCCCGCGTTGATACGCGAACGAAACGCGTCGCGCATCGGTCCACGCTGTTCCACGTCGGGCATCGACTTTTGTCGGATATCAACGCATCGACTTTTGTCGGATATTAACCCTTTGCGGACGAGTGTCTGCAAATAATCGCCACTTTCCTCGTTTTTGTGCACGCACGTTTACCGTTAAAGCAGAATGTTTAAATTAATTTCGTTGATAAACGCTTCAAAGTTTTGGGTATTTGTTGACCTGGAATTCGTAAGCTTAGAAATTCGTAACGTTTGGAATTCGAAGTCAAAATACTCTTTTAAGTTTTATTATTTGTCGTCCGCAAAGGGTTAACGCATCGACGACGGGAGACGCTGATTCGCGTCTTCTTACATACCGCGTATGTATGACGGCAGATTTTGTTCGTGACTATTGTTAACCCTTTGCACTCAGTTGGCGCCTTTACGGCGATATACGTGAATTTTTTCGCGATTCAACGTTTAAGGTTTCTATTTATTTCTACTAATTGAATTTCTATTTATTCCAACGCAAAGCAAATTAAACACCATCCTTCCTGTTTCCGAAGTACAGAATAACACTTGAAATTCTCACAAGCGCCAAAAGATAGTATTCAAATTACCGGTAGATCATATTATTAAAATTGTTTCGGAGTGCAACGGGTTAACACTATTCATACGACGCCCGGTCAAATGACCGGTTTTAAAATATTTGGTTCAAGATTCTACATTCATTGTTACCCCTTGCGTCTATTTAACTTTATCACAATTCTTTTATCGTTTGCTTAATCAGTTTCACACATTTTGTTTTCCTTTTTCCTTTTTTTTTTTAATTAGAATGATCTATTGAATAAATACGTGTAAAACGCCGGTACGAATAGTGTTAAGTCACGATAAAGGTTAGTGTTAAGGGTTATGCTTTGATGGAAGCAGGTTCTTCTTCTTTTGGTTTTTTAAATAAAAAGACACGGGTTTAAGAAAAAGGTAACTGATATATATATTTGATTATATGTGGAAAATGTAATATACTAGGACTTTCTATGTCCTGTCCGCACCGACTCTTTACGTCGAACTGTCGAGGAAACGACAGCCTTCGACACTTACAGTTTTACAAACAATGGTGAACCTTTTCAGGTACGCTTGACCTTCGACAAGACGAGACGCTGCGACTCCGAAGTCTTGGGGTTTTCCCGATTTCTTTATTACGCCTGTAGAAGCGACACTCTAATATTTTTGAATAGGGAGTTTTTCTACAGAGGAGCTGTTTCACTTCAACAGTTAGGCGTATCGATCGTATTCCAAATTGCAAGTCGAATGGATTTCTTTAAGTCGTCTTCAGTCCGTTGGAAAATATTGTTTAAACTATGATATCTCCGCGAAATTTAACTGATCCGTTACACGCGTATCACGCGTATGCGTACACGTTCGATTCAACATTTGAATCGCGATTCTTTGGCTGGTGGGAAGAAACCTACCTTTTAACGCTTCCAATTGTATCTACGCGTGTTCGATTCGATACACGTTTGCTTCGCCGATGCGCGCCTTTCATTAGCACGCGTTTTGATTAAGAGAACATTGTTGGGTCGCGTTCCGTTTCTCAATCGGTTCGGAGCTCGCGATTTAGAGAAAAAAGTGGACTGTATTTTAATGTCTGTTCAAAGTACGAGCAGCGGTTACAATTAACTATTAATGTATGTGTTTCGATGCGACAGTTTCTTTGCGACTCTTTCCGTACCACTGTTTCTGTATGACCATGTTGTATGACTTCTTTCGTGTGACTATATTAGACGACTGTTTCTATGTAACTCTTTTGTGTAACTATTCTGTGTAACTAACGAGACTGTCTGAGCCCCACTCTTGGAGTTTGCAATTTCCCACTGATTGGTTCCTTCCAATTTTTGGGCAGTTCCAATCAGCGGGCCTAGTTTCGAAAGACGCTTCCCTTACGCTCGCGGCGTGTTTCCCTGAGGAAGGGGTCGCGGAGTTCTCCAAGGGGGGCGAAACGTTAGAATTTGACGGGGGTGGGCGACACATCTGGTGAACACCTGAGACGGTTTCCTTGCCCCTTGCATAGGCCGCGGAAACCGTTGGGTGACCGATGGCTCTCGAAGACTGCTCAGGCCGTGAAGGTTTACGACAGGGTAATAGCTATTGAGGCTAACGAAAAATATGCGAATGAAACTAAAGGCTATACAAATGCTATAACAAAAGAGTAAAAATCCGGGAATCGTACCATCCGGCGAGTGTCGTCCAGATGGCAGAAAAACTAAATTAACGAATCCTCAAAAATAGCGGTACTTCTAAACCTTGCCATAAACTTCCTACAAAATTGGCCCGAACGAACATTATTCGACTCGCGTCACTTTGCACTGTCAAGTAGCAGATAATCCTAATGCAAGGTCGCAATTCGATGAAACGAATTGCTTGGAGAAGTTTGCGAGCTGTGAAACGATCGCGAATAGATCCGCGATTCCTGTTGCAGCATTCCATGACATTTCGTTAGGCGCACTCTTCTCTGTAATCGATCTTTGCGAGAAATCCTCTCTCATTGATTATCGCGTTTCCTCTCCCTCCATTGCCAATTACATAACGTTTCGCAGAAGGTTCGCGCGGAGCTGAACCTTCGATTCGTCCTTCACATTCACCGTGTTAATGAGATTCAAACGATTGCGGACAGGGGAATGAATACTTGCTTAGATTTATATCTCGTCAAACAGCGCGCGTGCGCGAGGGTTTCCTCGATTCGCGAGCGCACGTGAGACGGGATACCGAAATTGCCGTGCTATCTCGAATTCTTCAACGTCGTCGAAACCTATACGTAAATCTTCACAAGTTTTGCGCCTCGCCATTGAATCGTTCGTTACTCGCTAATCGCGCGCAATTTACTCGTTAAAAGTTGACGGCGATAAATTCGTTTGCCTGGCAGTTGGCAACAGTTAATCTCTTAAGAGTATCTCTAGCTGTGCTCGCGAGAATAAAAAAGTTAATAGAGGAACGAGAGAAGACGAATACGGAGAGAACTGTTTTTTTTTTTTTTTTTGTAAATGACGAGTAGCGGAGTCTCGGACTGTTTTTTGGAATTCGTGGCTTCAATTAGTATAGTGTTACTTTTAAGCGCTTCTCGGATATCGCTACAAACTTTCCCGAAAACTTAGTAGTAATAATTTAACGAATTTAATATTACAGTCGATCGCAAGAGTATCCGGTTGCCTTACAAAATTGAGAAACTTCATCCGTTTATTGGTAGGATGAATGTTGATGCGCGACGTATTTTAAAGGAAGGTTTCGTAACTTAATTGACGCTTTCAATGCCACGTCTTCTAATTCTGGTAGACGATTTATTGGTATCGCAACATAAACTGCAAATTATTTCCCTTCTTCTCGACGTACTGTAGTTGAAGTAAAAATTGCAGAGCGTGTGGCATTACCGAATGCTTCTACGATTAACCGTACACGTACACGTGTATTTTGCTTTCGCGCGGAATATTCTAGCGTTCTCTAACCGAGCCTCCGGTTTTGCGTGCGATTTGTCAATAACTAATAAGGTAATAAGTAATAGAGCCTGGAGCAAGCGTCCAAGTTTTCCTTTCACCTCCGGGAGTGTGTCAGAGGCTACGACACGGCGTCACACGGATTGACCAAAGTTCCACGCTTCGCGCATACGTGCCGTTAATATTCGCAATTGCCTAGAGTATCTGGAACCGTTCCATTTATCCGGAAACCGGGTGACGTCAATTTTCCCCAGCTTCGCGGCGTGTTTGCACAACAATGCGAAGCAAAGTACAAGCCGAACCTAATCCACTATTAAATCCGCCAGTGTTGCATTAGATTTCTTCGAACGCGACAGATTACCTTATCCAATTCGTTTATTATCAACACTTGAGATATTCAATTCGCCGTAAATGACTCGCATTTGCGAAACAATGCTAAGAGAAACTGCCGTGAGAGTAGAATTTCTACTAAGAGAAACGAAAGATGCAAGTGCTCGCGAGAATGCGTCGATAAATCCCGTGCGCGTTTCTCAAGCGTCTACAAGCGCCTCTGCTAATGAAAGGGTTCAAATCCGGATCGTTTCGCGGTGAAAAGGGTGAACAAACCGCCGCGTACGTTGCATTGATACGCGGATATCGATTCGGGGCATAAACATACGGCCTGTATGAAAAGGCCGTCCCTGTTGCAATCGCCGCGGACAAGAGATCGAGGGAGGTCGGACAAAGTGGGGTTTGATGGGGTCCGATCGAAATTCGGGGCTTCCTCCTTTTGTAGCCGAAGAGCAGGCCAGGTAGAGGTATCGGCCGCGTTCAACAGGTGGTTCACGATTGTCATCACACATGTGCGGATTAACCGGCACCTCGTTCCTCCGTCTCTGTTCCTCTTTTACGTTCCCGTGCGCTGGCCGTCTCTTTCCGTGGCTATACGGGCTGCACACACGCGCCGGAACACGTACGGGGAGGAGGAGCACGCATACATTCGAGCTCGCCTATTTGTCAGGCACACGAGCGCGGCGGAGCTATCGGTGTACAGGAAGCGGGAGGCAGAAAGCTTACCGCGACGATGGGTTGCTCGAGAAGGTGAGCATATGTAAGGTTCAGAATGTAAGTGCATTGAAGAGGTCCTTGCCTTTGCGCGCCCCGTCATTGGACACCAGTTGCTGCCTCGAAGCACGCCGTCAACCACGCTCCAAAGCACCGCGCCCTGGCTAAGATCGGGCGGGATAAAACGGGTATACGTTTCACGGGCATCCCGTCGCATCTTCAAGCTTCGTCATCAAGTTTTACTTATTCGGACGCACACGGGGCGTCCAGCAAAATTACATACATTACCTTGCTATTAAATAAACAAGATTGACTACCTATTTACCTAAGGTGTAGGATGAATCCTTAAGAAGAAGAATAGATCCTTATTGGCAAGGTTCAGATGTGGAAACGAGTGCAAAGGAGGACAACGCTGGATTGAGGTGGAAGATAGAATGTGTAGGATATGCGGAAGTGCGGAAGAAACACTGGAACACTTAATTAGAGGTTGCAAGAGGGAGATAGAAGAAGGGAAAGTGGAGGAACTACTGAAGGAATCAGGAGAAGGAATAGCAGAATTGAGAAGGATAATGGAAAGGAGAAGAAATGGCAGAATTGAGAATGATAATGGAAAAGAGAAGGAATGGCAAAATTGAGAAGGATAATGGAAAGGAGACGAAATGGCAGAATTGAGAAGGATAATGGAAAGGAGAAGGAATGGCAGAATTGAGAAGGATAATGGAAAGGAGCAGGAATGGCAGAATTGAGAAGGATAATGGAAAGGAGAAGGAATGGCAGAATTGAGAAGGATAATGGAAAGGAGAAGGAATGGCAAAATTGAGAAGGATAATGGAAAGGAGAAGGAATGGCAGAATTGAGAAGGATAATGGAAAGGAGAAGAAATGGCAGAATTGAGAAGGATAATGGAAAGGAGAAGGAATTGCAGAATTGAGAAGGATAATGGAAAGGAGAAGGAATGACAGAATTGAGAAGAATAATGGAAAGGAGAAGGAATGGCAAAATTGAGAAGGATAATGGAAAGGAGAAGGAATGGCAGAATTGAGAAGGATAATGAAAATGAGAAGGAAGGGAAAAGACACGGACGATTGGAAAGATGTAGTCTGAATGGGGGAGGAAGGAAGGCGTTAAACCTAAATAAAAACCTAGTAAAGTTGGAATAGAAGTTAAGCGATAGGAAAACCAAAGAGTGTAAAGTTAACTGCAATATACATACATTAGATGTAGGTAGTCGTTAAGTAGGTTAAGTTTAGAGATTAAGATTACATAAAGTTTGCATATCGGAAGTCATCCAATTCTCAAAGGTGCGGAGTACAATAAATAATAATAAAAAAAAATAAATAATAATAAACGAGTTCGAGTGGCAGTTACGAGAACAGTGACAGTACGTGGGTCATTTACCCTATGTGCGTTTTGATGTTATACGCACGACAGGAATGAAAGTTACCAGCAATGCGAGTCTTTGCGCAGATTCGTATTCTTGTAAATAAAAGTAAGGAAGTGAGAGTTTATGCAGATTCGTATTCTTGTAAATGAAACCAAAGAAGCGAGAGTTTATGCAGATTCGTGTTCTTGTAAATGAAACTGAAGTGAGATTTAAATAGAAGGTTGTTTCACCCTGCGAATATTATTACATACTTGCACTCTACATTGAATAGTTTCTGTATCTTAGGATGCTGTTCGCATTTTGTATCTTCGTACGCGTTTAAATTTCCGATAAGTAAAATATAGAAAAATCCCTGGTCTAGTTATTTGTATTTGAGATGGACGCGAAATAGAAAATAGTAATTGTATTAACTAGGAATTTAATTCGTGTAAATGAATAGGGAAAGGGTTAACCTTGCTGCGGTTTTTTGGTCATTTTTAATCCGAACATTTTCCTGTTTCTCTGAAACGTTTCTCAGCTTTGAGGCAGATATGAAAACCTTCATTTTTATTCAGTTTCCTATTTTTAAGTACGCGTACTGATATACATACCGTGTACATCGAAAATGTTCCTTCCCAGAATTGTAACACTTTCATAATGGAAAAAGAACGCGATTCAGTTGGGCAGAACCTTAACCCTTTGACGAGTACGATCGTACGTATACGACCAAAAGTTGTTAGGCCCAAAAGAGTACCTCCATATATTTATAACTTATATTACGTAACTGTAGCTATGTTTTGTAACTGTAGCTATGTTTTGCGTTCCATTTAATAGAAACGGCCCGTACAATGTTCCATTATTACCTTTACTATATCTTTCCATCTTTCGTATCGATAAAAACATTTCTATAACGCGAAGCAAAATTCTCTCTTCCCCTCAAATGCTTAACGAATTAAAAGAAGCACGGTAGATGTCCCAAATTGCAGCCACTTTAATCTCACCTAAGCTATCCCAACTAACGAGAGGTTAACATTGATAATCGTCGATGCCAACGCTTATCCAATTTCCCATGGCAAACCAAACGCTAAGCGATCTTCCTCTCAAAGCAACGAACATCGCCCCGGTCCACTCACGCGCGGTTTAATCGAAGGAAGCGTTTAAATCGGCAGCGACAAGGTGGTCGCGGCAGACGCGTCTCGCGAGGGTGGAAAAACAGCAGGAGATCATCGCAATGCTCCGCGTGGATCGGACGTAACTCGGTGGAAGCCGGAGAAAGAAAGAGAGAGAGAGAGAGAGAGTATTCCTCGCGGAAAATGGGAATATCCGGGAAGCAGCGGAGCGAGTGGACCTGGTAATTGTTAGGCAGCTTCCTTCTTGGGGTAACGGAGTGCGCGTCATGGAAAAACGATGCCCCCGGGGGGCGCGCCCCGGTAATCGATTTCAATTAGCGAAACTGCCGCGCCCAAGGACATTCCACGGGAGTACCGTTTACGTGGAGAGGGCCTCGGGGCCACCGATCGGTCCATCCCCCTATTTCCGCGCGGCCTCTGCCGTTCGTCGATTTTAATTGGCAAAATTCCCGAAATGCCTGGACGGTGGTGCTCGTGACTGCTGCTAGCCGCCGGCCGCGCTTCTTCCCCCTTCGAGTCGTCGTGAAATCGAAAGCAATCGGGAACGACGACGACGGCGACGAAACCTGCGACGGATTCCTTCCAGCAATCGTTCCTCTTCGAACACGCGGATAACTCTGAGGGACGCTTTTCACGTACTATGCGGAGATGACTTGTCGGCGAGGGTACGACAAGCTGAACGGCACAGGGGCAAGGGGAGCAGTTCGCTCGCACCGCCTATTAGACTGTAGAAAATCTTTCTTCCGGATTCTTAGACGCTACATGCGTAGTAGTAGGTCCTTCGTATTCGCTAAGGATTCGCGAGTGCGCACCCTAAAAGGTATCTTCTTCAAGATTTCTCCGCATCCTCGCGAAAAAGACAAATTAGGTTTAAGCCAATGCGATTCAGTTGTAGTTCCAAGTCGTTCTATCTCACTCTACCTCCACGTGTTTTGTTTCGCGTTCTTTGTCACGCAGTAGAATTGTAGTCGTGACTACTGATTCATCCAATGACGATAATACGTTTGACTGAAGGTGTCGCTAATATGCTACAATCGGTTTGCCTCGCTAACGAGTCATCTCTGCACTGTACCTTCCTTTAGGGAAAAGAGTTGATTAGTGGACCGAGAATTTCTATGGAGTCATAAGGAACTGAAATATTGGGAAATGTGCTTTGGCTATTGCGAATCAAAATGATATATAAAGGGTTATCCAAAATAGACTATAGGTACACGTACCTTCACTTTTTTTCTTTCCCCTTCTGCTTTACCCTTTTCTAATCTGTTTTTTTTATTTCTGTTACCTTCGTGTTCGTTCTCGTTTTCAATTTTTATTTTTTTCACCGCTATTTTACTAACAAACATGACGTTTGACAGATATTCCCATTGAACATCCTAAAGGTACTTTTGGATAACCCTATACGTGTAGCTTGGAATTATGTTACGCGTATACGTGGACGAATAGATTATTTTTCGCATTAAATTCAGCATTTATATTCGACGAAATTAAATGTTTGCCTCGTCCTAAATCTTGCACTATTGTAATATTGAAAATATTTTTGGGAAATTATGGCAACGGATATACAAGGGAAAAATCCGAGAGTGACGGTGAAAAGACGTCACAATGCGATAATGCGTGAATGAGAAGACGCGTTACTTGCGATGCTCATTCGTGCATTATAATATTTTTAATATTGCTGGCTCGTCTAGCGAAGACTGTAAATGTTTGTTCTTCCATTAGTCTGCTAAGTACTTGTTTCTGTGTTTTAGTATTTTTTTACCGAAGAATGCGTGCGTCGAATCGGTAATCATGGGAAACAAATTGTACTCCATGGTAAGTGACACGAAATTCTTCTACGCTGGCGAGTAAAATCAAGGGATCGAAAACTGTTGAAACGAGTCTCTTTCTTGCGCTACTGCGCGGAACAAATATACGAATAATAACCAACGCGGAACAAATATACGAATAATAACCAACGCGGAACAAATACACGAATAATAATCAACGCGGAACAAATATACGAATAATAATCAGCGCGAAATGGATGAAACCGCCGAATGACATCCGCGACGAGCGTGTGAACCGTGGCGATTGCGAAAGCTTTCAGACAAGGCGGAAATCGCGCAGAGTTCACCGCAAGCTCGAGCAAACGCTATTGTTGCGATTAAGGGTGGATCGGAGGACGCACGAGTGGCGTCTCGCGCGAAGCCGGAGAAGCGAATTTGCGTGCGAAACATTGAACAACTCCGGCCTCGGGCCTGCGGGCAGGAACAAAGCGTTCCTCGGTAAACAAAGGGAAACGTCTGCTTCTTATCCCTCGCTTTTTTTTCCCCAACCCCTTCCGCGCGTGGCTCTTTGAAGAGAAGCCGCCCCAGGGAGAAAATCTTGCGCGCGCTACCGCTCCTCGCGATAAACTACCCGCGGTAATTGGCGTCGCGCGGCGGACAAGCTTTCCCGAAGCTTCGTAATCGCTTCCTCCCTGTTGCTGCAACGGAAAACCGCCGGCAAATCCAGTCAGTGTCCCTCTGCCCGACATCTTGGAAAATCGATCCTTCGAACAGGTTTTCGTTGTAAAATAAGCGAACCGGAGGAAGTCTCTTCGACATTTTTATACGGAGTGCGGTGAAGTTAACTGTTTTCTTTTTTTTTTTTTTTTTTTTTTTTTTTTTGAGGGATGCTTGCAAATTGCGACGTCAAAGTTCGAATTAGTAGAAGGATTAATCCGTAATCGTTTATTTATTTATTTATTTATATCAACGTACGAGTAAATATCCGATGCAACAAAGGATGCATATATGCGCCTCCGAAAATTATTGGAAGCAGACTATCGTGGATCTTTAGGCGGATTAATATTCTTATTAACGTAGTTAAAGAAGCGAAATTGAAGCGGAGAGTTGTTTCACCCTTTAAGTATCACAACTTCTACTATATTTTGAATATTTTTGCACGTTTTCGTGTATTTCGTGCATTCTTTGTTTCTTTTTTTTTGCGTATTCAAATTTCCTATCAACGAAGGTGACCATATTTCTCAGCGTGAATTTTGGGACCGGTTAACCCTTTCCCTTTTCTCAAGAGGAAATTGATTTTTTCAATCCCTGCACTGCTATAATAAATTAACGTAATGATGCAATTAATGTATGAAATGCATTTGTCTTCGTTTGTTGATCGGCACGTTATAGAGCTACATATTATATATAATATAAATGAACTATACGTAATATTCTAAATTATATATAGTGATAATATAAAGTATACATATGTGTATATATTGTACATGTGTATTTGCAGTAGTAATATAAATTATACATATACAAATATTGTACATGTATATGTATATAGTAATAATATATATTGTACATATATGTGTATATAATAATAATATATATTGTACATATATATGTATATAGTAATAATATATATTGTACATATATATGAATATAGTAATAGTATATATTGTACATATCTATGAATATAGTAATAATATATATTGTACATATATATGAATATAGTAATAATATATATTGTACATATATGTGTATATAGTAATAATATATATTCTACATATATATGTATATAGTAATAACATATATCGTACATATACATATAGTAATAATACAAATTATACATATACATATATTGTACATATATTAACAGTAATAATATAAATTATACATATGTATATATATAAACTAAACATTTACGTGTGAAGCGACATTTTATTATATTTTGGGACAAACAGGCATACAATAGCTGCCTGATAAGTTTCCTGTCAAACTATAATTGTTTTTCGATATAAGTTACATATTAACAAAACTCTTTTCGCAAGCAATTTAATAAGATAATATTTTCTACCTTACAATAAAACAATATATTTGTACAATGGACCTTCGTTATCGTATGTATCATATACATATATTAAATGTTCTTTATCTTACTGTAACAAAGCTACACTTTGATGGGAAACTTTTGCCAACCATTGTAAATGCGCAAAGATCCGCAATCGGATTATTACAAGGCCGCGTATATTTTCCGCATAATGGAATAACATTCCGGTTTAGAGGCGAATTTACGCTGCCGAATCGTTGGTTATTTGGGTTAGGTGTAACCGTGTCCCACTTTTAAACCCTTTGTACGTTTCGTTCTCGCAACGTACTTGCGTTGTGCACCGACTGTGCGAGTCGCATTCAAAACTTTCTATTGAAGTTCCGAAACCTATACATGTTTTGTTCGAAACTAAACATCCGCGTTTCATTGTCCGAAACCTGACGCCCTTCGCACCTACTGGTATATGAGTAAAGTTCACCCGAAACACGGCGAAGTGTCCTTTTGTTCCCGTATGCGTTGCACAGTTACACGGTGAGACTGATTTTCGATCGCGAAGCTCTTCGAATTAAAACGAGCTTAACTCCATTCGCTGTTCGCGTTGCAACATCCGGTACTGGACTCCGCGAATGTTTAGGCAAAGTTAGATTTTTGTCGTGTGAAATTAGAGCAAGTAACGTCAAGTCACCATTTCGTCGTTAATTTAACGTCACGAATTCTTTTTCGTCCCAACGATGGTAAAACGATAAATTAGGAGATTGCGTCGCTGATGTTGCAAACTGGCGAAACGATTCCACTGTTAAAAGTGCATTGCGTCGTAAGTCGTTGGAAATTGACGAGAAAAAGCGACGGTTGTCGAAGCGAACGAGGTTCCATCGGGATGTTTCGGTATCCGAGTTCAAGACTCTTTCTCTCTTTCTCGCTTTCTCTTTCTCTCTCTCTCTCTCCCTCTCTCCTCTTTGCTAAGGTACGTCGTTTTCCTCTCGATTTCTTCGTTCGATCTTTCGAACCGCTAATGGCTGCCAGACGTAAACAACCGCTTAATACGTTAATGATTTTCTCCGCGCCGGTGTTTTGTCGTGGCGCGGCGATTTTCTTGGGAAGTTTGCCCCGTTGCAGGTGAGCGACGCTTGATTAACGGATGGTACTTTCCTCCTTTCCTTCGGGAGAATGTGTTTGCGGTCGCAAAAAAACGCGACAAACAAGGTTTTCCGAGTGGCTCTCCGGAGAACGCGTTACCATTTGAAACGGAGGCCACAAATGAGACGCGGGCCTTCTGCAAAACACATACACTTCGCTGCGCCGTAAATTTGCAGGGAAATGTGCTTTGGGAGAACTATTCTTGGCTACTTGCTGTTACAAAGTATAATAGTAGCTATTTAAGTTTCATTTCAATTTTAATTTCTATTTACTTATTTATTTATGGAGTGGAGTGCAAAATACGCAATTGCGTGCACGTGCAGGGATTCTTTACAATACGACAAGTAAAATAATTATATAAATATGTTTATACATCGTATTGTTCATCTTATATAATAGAGTGACAGGTATTAGTAAGTAGTTAACCCTTTCGCTACTAAGGACGTATATATACGTCCCTTGAATGATTGTGCGATCGTTTAATAATAATATACGTGTTAGTTTTTTGTAACAGAATACTAGTTTTATTATAATTTATACTTATTTTAGTATAATTAATTCGGTGAAATATGTAAGCATTTACAGGCATAATACTGCTTTTGTAATAACGAAAATAATCCCCACCTATGCTTGGAGAATTCTTTTAATTTTACAGCGTCCCAGTGAAAGGGTTAAAAATATTGATACGTAAAGCAACGGAATTCACTTGTTATCCCTTGGGAAAGCAATAAATATCTATCTATCTAGTAACGGAAATAAAATAAAACGAATTAAGCAAGAATTAGAGTTAGGTTTAGGTTGTAATATAAAATGATATTAATTTTAGAAGCGTGAAGGGAATTGAAAAGTGAATTAGAAGTAAACGAGAAAACCTTAGATCACAATCGAATCGTTTAATATTCTTTATACTTAGTAGCAAATTTGTTACTTTTAGGAGTTCAGTTTTAAAGTGTACCAAATCTTTATACGAATGTACGTTAAATTTTCCTACTTGCCTGCATTAATTTTGGCTACCTTTTGCATCGTTGATTTTTATTTCCCGTCCCGTTTATTAAATAAATAAACGAATAAATAGATGGGTAATTATTAGCAGTGTTACAGACGCAAGTTTCAATAGGTGTACACTTTTCGTGGCCACTGTTGCATTCGTTAAAATCGATCGAAGGATGGATTAATCGAGACGTCGACGGTGTTGCATTTGAAGCATTAACGGAGGAACTTTGACGTCACTTTTGTCCTCGAATCGATGCGAGACCCTCGAAATCGGAGATGATTATTAATGAAATATTTACGGGGTCACGGTATAATCGCTATGGAAATTTATTATCGTCCGCCGATGAGCTTCGCGGTTTCCGCATTTGCAATTAGTATCCATATTAATGAATCACCGCTGCGTCGTTCGAACATTGAAATAAGCTCTCGGTTTTTACCGCTTTATCGCTGCGAGCGATCCGCGCATTCTCGCGCTGATAACTTTATATTCATTGCCGTATATCGATCGCGTGATTTCGAAACGCTCGCGATAATTAGTAGACCGCGCATTTTTACGCGTTTGCGCCGAATAATTTCAATACTGGGTACAAATGGTACGCGGGTAACGCGCGAAGCGTTCAAAGTAACGTACGAATCATAGTGTTCGAGGGATAAAACATGCCCTTATTTAAGCCTCGTTTATTTACATTTAATAAAGAACACGAGACTGAATTGCAATAAAAATGAAGAACGACAATAACAAAGATATTAGCACACGTATATTTTATGATTCGTCAACTGGTTGAAATCTCATGCTCATGCATAATTGTTCGAGGGATAAAACGTCCCCTTATTTAAGCCTCGTTTATTTACATTTATTTCTTCAACGTTAGATCGATTCTTGGAAGTTTTCGTAACTACTTTCACTATGAAAAGTATTCCAATGTTTTTGGTAACGTGTAACGAGGATTTTACGAGGTCTATAAATTGTTTCGAATTTTTAGAAGTATAAAGGCTCGCGAAAGTTTCGGCGAAAACGCGTCGATTTCTCAACTGTTGTAATTTGACGAAGAAAGTTTAGTATCTTTAACAACTAATTGTAAGTTTACGGACATTCGACAGGTTTTAAATTAGTATGGTACAAATTAGACAAATAGGTTACAGATTAAATTAATACATTGCGTACGGATCACGAGATATCTCGTTTCAATACTCTTTTATACGTATCTACAAAATGCCGAAAGCGTGGAAAAAAATAGTATTACCATTGCTATTACATTGAGAAGAATCTGATCCAATTGTTCATCCTACTGTATAAAGCATTTTATTCATTTTATTGTTTGAAAGCCAACGTTCTAATTGTTCTAATCAAATTTTTAATACACAGCGCCGTACGCAATGTTTGTTAATGTCAACGTAAATTGCTGAGAAATAATACCTGTCCATGGTCTCTGTAATTTGAAACACGAAACCTTTAACTTCGTCGAATTATCGAGTTTCGTAAATCTAGTGTTAAGTATGCATTTGCATAAGCATTAACCCGTTGCAGTCGAGAGTTGGTCTCGTTGCTTTCGTGTTCATAAATATTGGGACACTCGTTGGTTTCATACAAAATATAATGATAATTATACGTTTGCTTATCATGCTTCAATGCTAAACTTGCTATTAACAACACTGCTAAACAATTATTTATAACAAAAGAACCGGAAGTCTCACTGGCAAAAATCTAACTGGACTGTATTCTTGCATCCTTAAACTTTAATTTGAGCCACGGTTGATTGAGAAATTCAATGTAGAAGCCGAGAACGCGGCATTTCTATCGAACCATTAGGTGACCATTCGAATAATTCGCATTAACGCAAGTATTTCTTTATAACAATAGAACCGGAAGTGATATTAGCATAAACCCAAATTGACTATATTTCCTGGATCCTTAAAGTCGAGAGTTCTCAAAGCTGGACATTATTTATTTGGAAATTAGAACATTTTGATAACGAGAGGATTATCGAATATCGAACGAAAACGGACGAGAGATTTGTGAGGGGGGGCTGGTAAGGGAATTCGTTGGACGGTCGAAAACTTAATCGGCAGCGAGAGAAACGAAGTTAGACCTCGGCGAAAAGGGACGGATTCGTTTCGAAGCCGGCGAAGCACAGTGTTTCGCCCCCGCAATCGAGTTTGCTCACGATACTGGATATGCATGGGATTTTCCAATATTTTATTTCGTTTATCGGTCCCGTGGGCGCGAAGATTGTGTTTGTTACCGGGCCACTGTAACGCCGACTTCTGGACGAAGGAAAAGATTGTCGTCGACAGTTGCGCGCGTACGTTCTAAAATAATTGAATAAAGTTACTTAAAAAGCGCGAACCCTATAGTGACGTGGTACATATATGTACCTTATTTCAAATAAATTTGAATGCAAAGTGCGAGTACAAATTGCCGGAGCTAATTATTATTAGATGTTTGGGCAAATTCGTATCGTTACGTTTGCTGGTTAGCGAAACGCTGCGTTGCAGAGGAAAAAATAAAATGGAACGAGGAGGGAGAAAATGAGGGAAATGGGAGGGGAGAAACACAGGAGTGGAAAACAACAAAACTGTGGCTCGCGCGAAACTTTCTTCCGAAGTTCTCGACGCCGGTGGTCGAGGTAAATGGTATTAGAGCCGCTTGATGCTGAATCATTGTCGGTATCGCTTTAAATTATCACGCTATCAACGCCACAGGAATTCTCTCTCGTTTATCTCGAGAATTCACTTCCAGATTCTATTTTCTCCCCCCCCCCCCCCCCCCCTTTCCCCCACCTTTTTCTTATTTCTGTTCGCTTGACTCCAATAGAGGCGGGCTTTTTTGTTTTATGCATTCCTTATTTATCGTTTGTATCCATTTATGAAACAATTACAAATTCAGTTTCGAATTCGTTTATTTAATAGCAAAGTAACGTACGCATATGTTCACTACAATAAATTCGTTACTACGTAATTGAAAATGTACAACAATCGTTCGTACTGTGACTTGAAACGTTTTTATTTAAATAGGCACACGTTTTTACTGTGTATATTTAAACGTTAGTTTGTGTAACAGATACAAGATATATAGTAAACGTTATCACTTTTACTGAATTATGAGACGTTCTATACTTTATAATTATATTGGTCACGTTTCAATGTTCAACAGAGCACATTTACCTCCCTGTATTTATTTACAAATATTAAGTGTAAATATACAATGTCTATGCGTCGTTACGTAAACCGAAGTTCAAATTTGGTATGAAAATTTCTTTACTTACGATTGTTGTATGCCAACGTAGTCATTAGTATTATATTATTTTTAGTTAAGACAACGCGGCCTTCTCATCCTCCTTCAAACACGATAAACCAAACCCCAGCAGCAAACATTCGAAAATCCTTCGATAGCTGATGATTTCATCCTAGTTAGTCACCTCCGAACCTCGATCCTGCTACCTCATCCCTTACTGACCATCGAACCCAAGATAAAATCCCTACCTCTCTATTTTCCGAGTCTCCAAAATCACAGTTTTTCCCTTGACACGCCAGAACAGTCCGGACCGTCTTAGGACGCGCAACTACACTTATAAAACGCGAATACACTCTGGTATACGTTAAACTTCGTCTTTATTTCGCTCGACGTTGTAACTTATTATATATAATAAACTGACAACCTCAGAGGAATACAACACGATTCTTTATACATTACTTTGCTATTAAATAAATTAATTAAAGTGGTAGTTACAGGAAAAGTGACAGTAAGTGGGTCATTTACCCTAGTTAAATGAAGTTCCTTTAAATAAGATAACCTTAACCCCTTGCACTACAATATCGAGTCACACGCGTTTTATAAATTATGTCATAGGTTCAATAAACGTAAGAAGTGCTATTGAGGATGAAATTTAATATGAACTTTAATTTTATCTTTGTTTCATAAGATTGGGGGTTTAATAATTGGGGTCAAATAAAAATTGCCTTCAATATTCAAATGATTTGTACGTAACGTGCTATGAAAGTAGCAATCATTTAACGTTAGCATGCGTAGGTAATAAAATAATCGCACGTTAAAATTAAAGTGGCAATAACTGCTACGTCTACTCTAGTTCTATAATAATTAATAGCATTTGACTTCAATTTCTTTGATCAGCGCGCACTACAACAGCGCGAGTGAGATATACACAGGACTACTACAATTGTAACAAATCTTTCGGGTTCGTTTCGATCTTGTAACGGATCCGACGAACAAAAATCCTTCGTCGTTTCTTCGTGAAACCCGCGGTGCATAGCACCGCTGGTGGACGCACGATTGCGATACGTTATCAATAATACCTGTGCGCGGTACAATCCGAGATACATTCGATAAGATTACCGCAAACGGACAGAGTTTGGTCTGGCGTGTTTGTGTTTTGTGTTTTGTTTATATAATGGGAAAGACACGCGCGGCGCTCCGCGGACTTGGTTCACTTTTATGATTTGTATTCGTTCCCGCATAACTGCATAATGTCACTTTCTATAGGCCACCTTCGTGCATTTCTACTTTCACTTCTCTACGTGTTTACGACGCAACGGCGAGCACCAGACGCGCGGCTACTCCAGTTTCGTCGCGAATTTCTCCGCTCGGTTTCCAGTCGCGAGCGACACCGAAATCCCCTGCGCCACGTTACAGCTTTATGGTACATTTCTGCTACATATTGTTACTTAGTCGAACGAAGAACGTTTACTACACGCCCCGGTTGTTGTAGGTTAACGACCCCGTTGCGCTATACGAATTCCCAAAGCTTAGAATTCTCAATGCTTTGTCCTCTGGAAGCTTAGAATTCCCAAATCTTCGAATTCTCAATGCTTTTAATTCTCAAAGCTTAGAATTCCAGTGCTTTGAATTCTCAAAGCTTAGAATTCTCAAAGCTTAGGATTTTCCAAAGCTTCCAATTCTCAATGCTTTTGATTCTCAAAGCTTAGAATTCCCAGTGCTTTGAATTCTCAAAGCTTAGAATTCTCAGTGCTTTTAATTCGCAAAGCTGAGAATTCCCAACGCTTTGAGTTTCCAAAGCTTAGAATTCGCAACGCTTTGAGTTTCCAAAGCTTCCAATTCTCAATGCTTTTGATTCTCAAAGCTTAGAATTCCCAGTGCTTTGAATTCTCAAAGCTTAGAATTCTCAGTGCTTTTAATTCGCAAAGCTGAGAATTCCCAGCGCTTTGAGTTTCCAAAGCTTAGAATTCGCAACGCTTTGAGTTTCCAAAGCTTCCAATTCTCAATGCTTTTGATTCTCAAAGCTTAGAATTCCCAGTGCTTTGAATTCTCAAAGCTTAGAATTCTCAGTGCTTTTAATTCGCAAAGCTGAGAATTCCCAACGCTTTGAGTTTCCAAAGCTTTCAATTCTCAATGCTTTTGACTCTCAAAGCTTAGAATTCCCAGTGCTTTGAATTCTCAAAGCTTAGAATTCTCAAAGCTGAGAATTCCCAACGCTTTGAGTTTCCAAAGCTTAGAATTCCCAACGCTTTGAGTTTCCAAAGCTTAGAATTCCTAGTGCTTTGAATTCTCAAAGCTTATAATTCTCAATGCTTTGAACATCCAAAGCTTCGAATCTTTCAATGCTTTGAATTCCCAAAGCTTAGGATTAATACTCTTCTACGGATACTCTCCGAGTAACATACCATGACGTGATATATTTGTTTATAACGAATAAACTGCAAGCGCTAGTTGCAAAAGACCGTATGATAATATTTTCGAGACTTTCCCCTTTAATTGAAGCCAAGGATCATCGAAATCGGCCCACTAGAAGCCATGAAATGTTGTAGGAGATGTTCCAACGCAGACGAGTCACAGGATCAACTATCCTTCAACCGATGCAACACGGTTATCCAAATAATCCCTATAGTTTGTTCGTAATAACCTATCCTATACTTCTCTCGATGCTTCTTGAAATCAAATTTCGTCGATCTCTGTAACCTTTTCCATCGCCCATGGGACTCGTTGAACCGGTTCTCTTCTCTTTCAAGCATGGAAGAAAGTTGCAAGTTGTGTCGAACGTGTTGTTAACATCGTGGAAGCAGGAAAAATAATACCGTCCGATGTGTTTATCGGCGAGCGTGTAAAAATAAAACGAGTTCGTTTGCATGAATTCCGTACGAGACAGCGAGGTAGATAATTGCCAGCGCGTCGCATTATTATTCCGCGTGTAAAAATAAACACGCAGACGTTCGACGCCGAGATGCACACCGCGTTAGCTTCTATTCCCGTGCAATGACATCCTCGATTCCGAGAACTATTGTGTACACGTAGAATCAATTGACCACCCAAGCCTGGCAACGGGGAAGCCCCACAATGCCATTTCGCTGCTCTATCGCCTTGCCTCTTATCTTTACTCCGCCATATGATTCGCGCTCTAACAACGCTGCTTACAAAACACGCCTCGCGTCATGCGCCATCCGCCTCCAGCCGCAAGATGATCCAAAATTTACAGTCTTCGTTAGAAGCAAGAGCCAACGATATTGAAAATAAATACACGCGATTGTTGCTGAAACCAAAACTTTAATTATCCCAATTTATTATAATGCATGGTACTCTCTGTTACACGTTTAACTTAGTCTTTACTTCGCTCGACGTTGTAACTTATCGTGTACAATAAACCGGACAACCCGCAGCGGAATACAACTGTAAGGTTTTTCGAGTAAAATGAATATTGTGGGCGTTTTCAAAATAGATGGATAAGACGTTTGTTCGACTGCTCAAGGCTATGGTCGCTACAAGAGTGTTTTTCACGGCGAAGGATATTCGTCGTGAAGACGCCTTCGACAGCATGGCCTTTTGTTCGTGCTGACCCGCCCCGGAGAAACTTCTCTTAACCCTTTCGCTACTGACGGTGACTATCGTCACCCAACGCCTAACGCTCGCTATGTAGTGACTGTGACTATAATTGGACCGTTTATTTTGAAAGTGGTGTAAGTCCATTTTTGAAAAAAATGAAATATCACGTAATTCATGCTTAATTTAATGTAAATTTTTTATGTATAACTAGTCCGTGTTTAATTTCTTAAAAAATTTCCATGTTTTGTACAATTTAAAATTGGTCGGCAAATGAAATTGCATAATCATCGATTATGAAAGTGGTGTAAGTGCAATTAACAGAGGTAGGTGGTACCAAGATGCCAGGCCTATTACTTATGAAAAATATAAAGACATCAAGCAGTTATTACCTTATATACCTCCGGAGCATCATGCATATTTCGTAACACTGCCACATGCAGAGCATAAGTAAATACTATCAATATCTTGTAATTTTAACAATGTAATTAGCGTCCTAAATTTAAAATACTTCTTCTATTTTATATCGTGTCATTATTTGTAAACAAAATTGGATTAATATGAAGTATATTTTAAGTGATATTTGATTTTTCAAAATTGAAATTAAACGATTTTTACTGTTGTCTAATTTTGAAAGTGATGTAAGTCCATTTGCAGCCCGTAAGTATACATCATTTTAGTAAAATACGCCTAAAAGAAATTTATATAACCAAATTACATATTGATAAAATAGTAGAAACATTGCCAGACTTCACATAATTTGCCTTAATTTTTTAATTAACAGATATATGTTAACCTTTAATTTTCTCGATACAAGAGAAAATGGACTTACACCACTTTCAAAATAAACGGTCCAATTGTTGGATTATCATTTTAATTAAAAGCAAAAATAAATTTTGTGTTGAGAGACACTGGGTCTGTAATAAAGGAAAGCCTTAACTCTGTTACCAGAGTCATGGGCCTCTGGCCGTATAAATGTCTAAAGGCCCGTATGACAAACACGTTGCAGACCCAGGCCGTTGGTTTTCTTTCTGGAATGGGCGCCAGATTTTCTATGTGCTTTAGAAAAGCACTCACTTTTAGTTCGATGCTTGTAACGTTAAGACGTCATTCCTCGTTGCGAAAATAAAATCATAGATCAAGGAAATATATATCGAGTTCTAATTTAAATTAACCCCATATCCCAATAATAATCACCCAACGCCTGACGCTCGTTTGTATTAAAAACGATGTGCACCGACAAACGCATTACCAATGTAAAATGTGTAACGTAGGACTTTGTGTATACCCGTGCTTTGAAACGTTTCCTACGAAATTACATAATTAAATTATATTTTATAGTTGCATTACAAATAAACTTATCGTGTATCCGTTATGCATTAGTTGTTTGCAATTGAAATAAAGCGTTAATAATTTACCACACGTCACTAGACGTTAAAAGACGTTTTCTCGGCAGTCAAATTTAAGCGCGTCTTCGTTAGGATTGCCCCGTTACAAATAAACTTATCGTTTATCTGTTATGCATTAGTTGTGTGCAATTTAAATAAAGCGTTAATAATTTACCACACGTCACTAGACGTTAAAAGACGTTTTCTCGGCTGTCAAATTTAAGCGCGTCTTCGTTAGGATTGCCCCGTTACAAATAAACTTATCGTTTATCTGTTATGCATTAGTTGTTTGCAAATTAAATAAAGAGTTAATAATTTACCTCACGTCACTAGACGTTAAAAGACGTTTTCTCGGCAGTCAAATTTAAGCGCGTCTTCGTTAGGATTGCCCCGTTACAAATAAACTTATCGTTTATCTGTTATGCATTAGTTGTGTGCAATTTAAATAAAGCGTTAATAATTTACCTCACGTCACTAGACGTTAAAAGACGTTTTCTCGGCAGTCAAATTTAAGCGCGTCTTCGATTACCTCGTACCGATAGCGCTTCTACGAGATGATCCGTCGTAGCGAAAGGGTTAAGAAGAGAAGTGGGTTGACAAAACGCGTGTGGCCTAGATCGACCGTTCACCGTTTTCGACTTTTCGAACACAACGATTCCCGATTAACGAGTTAATGGACCGTGGGCGTGGTTTTTCCACAGAGCAGCAGGGTTTCCCGAGATCGCGCGATCGGTCATCAACACGCGCGGCGTCGATAGCGCGACGCGCGATGCAAATTAGCCGGCCTGCAGCCGGATAACGGTCGATTGTATGCAAATGCGATCGGATCGGATTCTGACAGCGACGCCCGATCGGATTCCCTTCGAGCCGATCGGCCAACTTGCCACCGGATGTCGGCCACGCCTCACCGATATTCGACTTATCGTTATCGAAACTCCGCCAGAATTTCGCCACCCCCGCGTTCGCCCACGGTAGACGCACCAATTACTGGACGCAATGAATTTATTGGAACAGACGTTGTCGAGCATAAAACAGATACGCAAACGAGGTCTAGTGTAGATCTGTCATCTTACGGGACCTTTGCGTCACATGCAGAGCCGTCGCGTGTAGATTGCGTTTGAATTTGCAATATTTTAAATTGCAACGCGTTGAATCTCTAAGCTTTGGAATTGCAACGCGTTGAATATCTAAGCTTTGGAATTGCAACGCGTTAAATTTGCAAAGATTTTTAATTGCAACGCGTGGGATTTGCAATATTATTAATTGCAACGCGTTGAATTTGCATGGATTTTTAATTGCAACGCGTGCGATTTGCATAGATTTTTAATTGCAACACATGGAATTTGCAATATTATTAATTGCAATGCGTTGAATTTGCAATATTTTAAATTGCAACGCGTTGAATCTCTAAGCTTTGGAATTGCAACGCGTTAAATTTGCAAAGATTTTTAATTGCAACGCGTGGGATTTGCAATATTTTTAATTGCAACGCGTTGAATTTGCAATATTTTAAATTGCAACGCGTTGAATCTCTAAGCTTTGGAATTGCAACGCGTTGAATTTGCATAGATTGTTAATTGCAACGCGTTGAATTTGCAAAGATTTTTAATTGCAACGCGTGCGATTTGCAATGATTTTTAATTGCAACGCGTTGAATTTGCAATATTTTAAATTGCAACGCGTTGAATCTCTAAGCTTTGGAATTGCAACGCGTTGAATTTGCATAGATTTTTAATTGCAACGCGTGCGATTTGCAATATTATTAATTGCAACGCGTTGAATTTGCAAAGATTTTTAATTGCAACGCGTGGAATTTGCAATATTATTAATAGCAACGCGTTGAATTTGCAATACTGTTAATTGCTACGCGTGAAATTTCACCGGATAGTTACTCAAAGAAGTTACTTAAAGCGGCAGTAACTTCTTCGCGGTACGTTCACCCCAATATTCGACCGTGGTAGCATCGAAATGGTTCAAAATTTTCGAGTTCTCGAAACTCGTCGGACCACATGCCGCGACAGATGCGTTCGCCCGACAAAATACGCATACGTGCACATGTGTACTCGCTCTAGTCGCATAGGAGGCAGCGATCTAACGAAACCGCGACAGTTAGAAACGTCCTTGCCTTAGCGGTCGCCCCCACGTTTCCTCGCTTGGCCACCTACTGCTCGCAGCCGACCTTATTGTCTCGCGATATATAGTATCTTTCAGCCTTCTACGGTCTACGTTGCGAACCGCTCTCTCGCCGCTGTTGCTTTTACGCCTCCGTGACCCTTTCCATCGCTGTTCCACCGGCGTTCTCGGTTAGAACACAGGCGAACCGGCGGCGTTAGAGGAGGAGAAAGAAGCGCGGGCGAAACGCGATAGGAGAGCGAAGGAAGGCGCGTGTATATCTTCATCCCGGTGTCCGTCTATTTACATAATTGCGGGCTTGCACAATTTTCTTGTCGTAACTCATTTTTCATGGCATTTACAGCTGGAATTACATGGCACCGTCCGACCGGGGTCGCTGCTAGATTATTTTATAATGGACGATGCCGCTGGAGCCCCGCCGCTCTGACTCACGTATCTCTTCTCCGGAGAACGTTGCGAATTCCGCGCGAAAATCCACCGAAATTCAATCCGCTGTTCTTCCCTTGCAACTTGTTCGACTTTTGCAGCGTGCAATTCGGTTTTCCCCCCTTTGTTTCGATGTTACGTCGACAGCGCGGTCGTTAGCGACAGGTTTTAATTGTTTTTCGAATTCTGTGGTAGAGATTATTTATTTGTAAACGTGGTACGTGAAGATACGAATGAGATAAATTATACAGCGCTGTGTGAAACGGCCAACAGTCGCGTAACATTGTTGCTAAAAGTAACAGAGGAAGCAAAAAAGTTTGGAGAACCGCTAAATTGACATCGATAAAAATTCTATCGAGGCTGTTGAACTGACCGTAAACTGTTCTATGAAGTTTAGGGAGTATTATTAAATTGGGCTTCGGTGAGATGCGAGACGTGTTTAAGTAGAACGCGGACAAAATATCGGGACAACTGTGGAAACCGTTTAAGGCTTTAAACGCTAAGAGTAGATGAAGAAGTATTCCACGACGCTCAAGGCATAATAGATCAACGCGAAAAAGCAGAGGTGAACAGCCGTGATCTAAGCGAGACATACTACAATTAAGTTTACGGGCAATTTGGCCTCTCTTAGATACTTCGAGTTGTTTCCAACGTGTGCTTCTGTGATGTCAGAGTTGTAGACGGAAGTAGTTCGCATTTGCGTCTCCGTGTTTCATAGTTTCTGGTTCTTAGTTCTCTTTTTCCTTTACAATTTGACAAAGTTCCCAGAAACTCTGTAAACGCAAGCGTAAAACGTAGACGTTGATTTTTAGCGGCTTAAAGTACGATCTTGGCGTGTGTGTACCTTTCTAGACACAAATTTGTAACAATTTGTATGTCAAAATAGTCGACTGTATTATTTTTTTAACGAAAGAGTGGGCTTATAGTGAAACCCTGCTTGAACTCGTCTCCAGGGACCAAAATGGCGGAGTCCAGACGAAAGCCGACGCAGATTGAACGCTTGTCCTCGGTATCAATTGTTATAGAAATAGTAGCGATTTCAGAAGGGTAAATTTCCACTGCTCGCGATTGAAAATTACCCGTTTTCCATGGAGAATTTAAGATTTGTTGGCAGAACGGTATCGATGTTTACCTTTCGTCCGCTGGAGAACGCCGATCGAATGAGAAAGCGAAGTTCGTTTGCCGTAGCCGTTTGTCGTGTGTTGTTTGGTTTCGTTTAATACTAAAATCTTCCACGGTATTACGTTTACCAATTTGTCGACAACGTTTCTTTCCCCAACGCCGCGACGTTTCGAAAACAATTCTACGGTTCTGGTAATCTATAGAAGCACTTCCTTATCGTTTCGGCGTAGAAATTAATGGAATGCTAAGTATAAGCTGGCGTCGGCGAGCTCGTATCTCGAAATCGATTATTATCAATGCCATTAGCGAATCGTTTACGTTATCACCGTTCGAAGTTGTCGAAGTCGAGGATCGAGGAATCGAAATGGTCAAACGTCGGATGCAAAGATCTTCAATACAAATCCACGACTACGAACGTGTAGAAGAAACTTGGAGCAATTATATTAATTGTTAAAAGGGTGATTAGAATTTTGTTTGATCCGATTTTAATTAATTTAAGTCTTGTAGCATTTATTGCTACATTATTCGATGAATAATTACGGAAATTTTAAAGAATATAAGGGGTAATATTAAGGTAAATATGGAATAATTTTAAGGAGTAATTAAAGAAAAGTTTTATTTACTTTGGAAAAGATAAGTTTTATATCAATTTCGACACTGACAGTGGATGCAAAAAATATCCGCGTATATTCGTATTACGTTGCTGCAAAAATTCGAAGAAACTTGAAGCAATTATATTAATTGTTGAACAGTAATTTAGTACTTTGTTCGTTATTGTAGGGCAAATGATTAAACGTTGCTTTAAATATCGCGGCGTAGTCGGTTCTTTTTTCTAACCGAGCGACTTACATATGTATGCAAATATGCTTTAAAGTATTCAGTGTATTCTTAGCCTAATTAAGGATTCACGCGTCATTCGGTGCGATTTTTCGCGCGGACGGCACGCGTCAATAGCCGAAGGTTCGTGACGCGTTGGCTAAATATGTACCAACGTCAACGGAACTTAATTATTTATGATGCCGGCCGATTATCGCCTCGATTACGTTCCAATTTTCCGGCACGCGCGTCAATCGGAAGATACCATAACGGAATTTCTCCAACGATCGGTTTCGACTTCTAACGCGTAAGGATTAAGTGGAAATGAACGCAGCGGCGCGAATAACAATGGGAAAAGACGACGAATACCAGAGATGCCCGATTCTTCTTGAGAATATCGATTTTTTCGGATCGATACGAATCGGAAGTTGGAGAATCGATAAGCGTAAAATATCGTCCGCCGAAAAAGATCGACTTCGAATTTTAAAAGAAACTTGCGCAGTCGATTGCAGAAGTTTACGTGCGTTTCGAAACATCAGATATTTAAGAAAGCGTAAGAGTTTCGATGAATTGAAGATCAGTAATTTATTTGTTGATTGACATCGAGAACATTAGCATAAAATGGCGATGTTTCTTTTTTCCTGACTGTGTTTGCAACACGACGCGTACATAAGATATTCGTGGAATGAACGTCAACGATTCGTAAACGTTTCGCGAACGATTCAACGTTCGCGAAAATTTACGTATGTACGCGCATTGAAGTTTACGAAACTAGTTGATAAAGGTTAACATTCTTTTAACCTGTTAACTGAGGATGACGAGTTAACTCGTCTTACGAGTTACTAATATTTTCGATATACTATTTTATTTTGTAAGAAATTCCTTATCTTCTAAAGCATCTTTATATCGGTATCAAAAACACGTTACTTTACATTTTTATATTCACAGCAATTAAACTTACTTCGAACAATATTAATTCCTGTTCATTCGGTTTCATTTCTACGTACGAAGAAGATTCAGATCGAATAATTCCACAGGTAACAGGTTAATTAATTGCGAATCGAGTCGATCAAATTTTCGATTTTTTATATTTAATATTCATATTTGTTAATTGTTCATATTTAATATTTTCTATTTAATATTCATAACTAGTATTCGATTCTCTGTTACAAAAAATCGATCCACGATTAAATCCGCCAATAAAAGACTCGATTATACAAAAAACGGATTAAAAATCGGCATCCTTGGTAAGTAATACGCTTATGTTCGATAGGAAATGTTCGAACGTCCTTCGGCGGATGTTCCCGGAAGTTCTATTACGATCGAGCGACATTTGGAGGCTACGATTAGATCGGAATGTATTATGTATGGAACGATTTGAAGGAATTAATTAGAAACGAATTCCACGATAATTCATGCAAACATATTCTATGTCCGAACCGTTGGCCGTGCTTCATCTGTGCAACATTCCTGCATAATGATAACCAGAAAAGCAGAACCGATCGACGCTTGTTACATAACGTTCCGCTGGAATTCCGGATCGCAACAAGTAGCGTGGCAACGCGGCTCTGTTGCATCAGGAAATTACCCACCCGAGACGCACGCGCCATTTTCTTTCATTTCAGTATCATTACTATTCTTTACTAACGAGCTTTTAACGCCCTTTTGTAAAGTACAGTTTTAACGTACAGGGTAAATGACCTACGCACTGTCACTGTTCCTATAACTGCCACTTGAATTCGTTTACTTAATAGCAAAGTAATGTATTGTGTAAGGAATCGTAAGGAAACAAATTTAGACTTCGGTTTACGTAACAAGACACAGACATATCGTATATTCGTTTACGATTAATATTTGTAAATAAAAAATGGTTAAAAATTAATGATTATCCCAAGACTTTTCAGCAAAGTTACGTTAATATCCGTCCACATAATTATTACTACGTGTAATACAAGTATTAGTTAAGCATCGTGATTTTAATCGACACTGATATAAAAGATGGTTAGTTATTCAACGACCAGTTCCATAATCCGAAGAAGGGTTAAAGAAGTTCGCAGTGCAAATGGTTAAAAATTAATGATTATCCCAAGACTTTTCAGCAAAGTTACGTTAATACCCGTCGACATAATTATTACTACGTGTAATAGAAGTGTTAGGTGAGCATCGTGATTTTAATCGACACTGAAATAAAAGGGGGTTAGCTATTCAACGACCAGTTCCATAATCCGAAGAAGGGTTAAAGAAGTTCGCAGTGCAAGTGGTTAAAAATTAATGATTATCCCAAGACTTTTCAGCAAAGTTACATTAATACCCGTCGACATAATTATTACTACGTGTAATACAAGTATTAGGTAAGCATCGTGATTTTAATCGCCACTGAAATAAAAGGGGGTTGGCTACCCTACCGCGATATGCATCGAAAAACGCTGGAAATTGCGGTATTACCTAGCCGCAAAGGGGGTTAATTCCACGATACCGTCGCGGAATTTACTCGCAAAGTCATCGTGAGAGCAAAAATACAGAAGAAAGGCGGGATCGGTTGACTCATTGTGTTGGTTGGTTGGGAATATTTGCGTAGCACGCGGCCACGATCAAAACACTTTAATCTTACCGTTTTATGCCGGCGCGCTTGGCTAGGTGGATCGAGCAAAGTGCACCGCACCGGCGGTGATCGTCGAACAGTAAAGATCCTATCGGCTTGATCCGACACGTCACTTTTCGTGACGATCGTGTGTGGCTGGGCGATATCTCGCGGCGATATCAACAGCTTTGTTGTTCTATTAGCTGATGTATTATCGAGAGGACCGAGCGCACGCGGAGCATCGACGACGCGTCAACTTGCTACGACGAAATTAATTTCCCGAGCGATTTCAAGCGATAATTGCTCACCGACAGCGTACCGCGTTCCACGCAGGCGTTTACCCTGACATTCTCCGCTCATTGTCCAATCATCGCCACGGCGTACAGCCGTAGAGGTCGAAATCGGCAAGGTCGATGAGTTCTTTTATCACTCGTTCTCGGCCAATGATGAACTTTTCGCGCTGCGTTACCACCGTCACTCGTTACTTGCTTATTTATTTACCGGTAATGGAACCCTTTGGTGCGCGAAGCAGGTAAGCAGAAGATGATAAGCAGTGAAATACTACGATTTAATATAACGAGAAACAGAAAAGTGAGTGAAAATAATATAAAGAACATATGTACATATGAACGCAGAAAAGAATTGAGAATAAGAATAACCACCAAACGATATACATATATTCTCGATTAAACGGAATATAGTGCAGATTGAAGATTTTTAGAAAAGATTCAAGAATTTGCTAAGCTGATTAACATGAATTAATTATTTTTGTACGCCGCAGCAATGAAAATCGAGTTGCACCGTAGTGTTAGGTGTAGCAATAAGTAATCCACTATTTTTTAATGCATCGACGAATTGAATTTAATGTAATGTTCTTTCAAGCACGAATCCATAACTTGCTTGAAAAATGCAACAAAGTATCGCGTAACAATGACAACTAATGTTGAAGACAAAAGGTGGATTATTCATCGTTACACCTAATACTTAGGCTCACGCAAAGAAGATACGATATACGATACATCGCTGGAGAACGTTTACAATAGTTGCAACCTTCCATATTGGATTCTCCTATTTATTAGGTGTGCCAATGAATAAACCACTTTTCTTATTAAATTCGACGTTTATTCTTAACAATAGCGAGTAACTTATCCTATTTTAAATATAATTTCTTTTATTTTGCAATGTTTAATATTATTTTCTTTTACGCAAACTATGGATTCTTGCTTGGGAGAAACCTGGATCTTTCGATCCAATAAATTAATCTCTTATTAAATTCGACGTTTATCCTTAACAATGTCGAGTAACTTATCCTATCTTAAATATAATTTCTTTTATTTTGCAATGTTTAATATTATTTCTTTTACGCAAACTATGGATTCTTGCTTGAAAGAAACCTCGATCTTTCGATCCAATAAATTAATCTCTTATTAAATTCGACGTTTATCCTTAACAATGTCGAGTAACTTATCCTATTTTAAATATAATTTCTTTTATTTTGCAATGTTTAATATTATTCCTTTTACGCAAACTATGGATTCTTGCTTGAAAGAAACCTGGATCTTTCGATCCAATAAATTAATCTCTTATTAAATTCGACGTTTATCCTTAACAATATCGAGTAACTTATCCTATTTTAAATATTATTTCTTTTATTTTGTAATGTTTAATATTATTTCTTTTACGCAAACTATGGATTCTTGCGTGAAAGAAACCTGGATCTTTCGATCCAATAAATCCATCAATAATGCATTGGAAGATAATTGGAACACCTAATATAAATAAAGCTTTATTTAATAATATATTAAAATATATATTAATAAAGCTTTCCAATGCATTCTCCTGCACGTGGATCTAAATATTGTAATCGAAAATCGCGAGACAATTATTCGAATTCGAAAGAAACTCGAGATACCTCTTATCGTTGAATACTCGTTCGCTTTGTATCTTTTGAGCCCCAAATTTTCACCGACTAATCAACGTATCGTCATTAAAAATTGCCTCTTCACTATTCTTTCTTTAACCTCGCTGGTATTTTCGATTCAGCAGTGCGCTCTCATTTTTCTAAAACGTCTTTGGACGCTTCAGAATATTAATTAAGCCAACTAAGCTACGAAAGATTATACATTAGGACGTTTAGACAGACCGACTTTTTATTGCTATTTATCGTTCTACACAAATTTCGTTAATTACCCAGTTAAATCTAATCTTCTCTCTCACTTTTACTTACAGTATTATCATTCCTCTTGCACTGCACGTATCGGTGTTGTCTTATAGCGCCGTCGTCGTTTTTTCCTTCAAACTATAATACATTTTGCAGCATTGGCGAGAGTGTCAATAATACATACGAATCGAACGAAGGATTGAAGCGCAGCAGCAGCATTCTTCGTTCGCGACTGGGAAACTGTTCTCGAATTCAACGCGAGGCGAACGATTTGTCCGTGGACGCCGATTTACAGTATCCTGGAATTCATTGATCGGAAATAGCTTGTTGCAGTCGTCAATGAATCGACTCGGAACCGGTTTCGTTCCCCCGGATGATTTATGGTTTCGAAATAATCGGCGTCGGATCTCCTCGCCGTTGATCCTTCGTGCCTGTTTCTCCTCTCCCCTTCTTCTTCTTCTTCTTCTCGCGTGGATCGAGATATTCTTCGATCCCGTGTCTCTCCGGGTAAACGCGATGACGCGACGCCTCTTGTCACGATGTAACGCAATCATCCTCCGTTCGAAACGGAATTTAAATGATGATTCTGTTTGCAAATATTCGCGGTTGCTTGCGGAATCGCTCGGCGGCGGTGATGGTGGGCTCGTGGCTTTTATTTTCGCGCGATGACTTGTCGATTTATCGTCTAGGCTAATGCCTTCGATTATTACCAGAGCCACGAATCTCGAGAAGTTGCTCGCGGTAGAAGTCCTCGAGAAAGCGATTAGCTCGAATCCGTGGAGTGCTCTTGGTTACGTCATCGCCGATTGTGCTCGTGATTTCGTTCCAAGCGATTCGAGGCATCCTCTTTTTGTCGTTCGCTGCTATTCCTTTGCTTTCCCGTATTTTCTTCCAACAGTGGAAGGAACGAAAGCTTACGGATGCGGAATAATGATAGTTAATTCTCGCTTAATTAGCGCCTTGTTATTTTGACTCAACTGTTACAATGATCACTTCGCCAAAACAAATATGAACGTGTACAGAAAATCATTATCACTGTATAATAATATTGTACGATTTTTGCCACTGTTTTGTTCAAGGAAATAACGACAAGAAATTTCACGTTGAAACTTTCGAAATGCGGACAAGAAGCTTTACGATAGTTCAATTGATTGCTACTTGAGTATCGGTAAACCTAGGGTTAATGGAAGATTTTGGTTTTTTATTATTATTACTATTATTATCATTTATTAACGGGTAATGAATTTTACACTTTGGTAAGAATTGCAATATAGTATGGGGAAAAAGTTAGAGAAATATAACGCGTGTACATGCGGTTTGGTTTGAGTTCTAAACCTTCGCATTTCTAACGCTTTCGAATTCTAAGCTGTGAAACTTCCAAGCATTCGAAATTCCAAGCTATCAAATTTCCGAGGTACCGAATTCCGAGCTATCAAATTTCCAAGGCTTTCAAAGTGTTTAAACCTTAACATTTCCAAGGCTTCGAAGTGTTTATTAACCGTATTAACACTTTGCGTACCTCGCGTCGAAATTTACGACGCATCCTATAAATGGCATACAAATAATCCACGTACTTATAAATATTTACAAGTATCGCCGTAAATAAAAGTATCACGAGTATTAAATTAACTTTCGAATATCCTGTACCAGCAATTAGTAGTCAACGTGGTTTGTGGTTTGAAAAAAAAAAAAGAAAATGATGAATTTGCATAAAACGATCCGCAGTGTAACGATCCCCAAAGCCATCCGGAGACACAATTCCCCTTCCTCCCCCCCCCCCCTATTTCCGGTTCCCCCGGTCATTATAATAATTGCCTCCACATTGTGGCTAATAAAACGCGTAATTACTCGCAAGCAAGATGTCGATGATAAACGACAGCAGTTATCGTTGCATCATTCGCATTGTTGCAGAGCGGGACAAAAAAGCAACGCGCGCCGCGAGGAGTGGAATCGAAACGAGCGTGATTTACGATACGCGAATCGTGTGGTTTCGCAAAAATCATCGTAAATTATGACTGACGGCGGGACGGAGGGACGGAGGGGGGGTATACGGGAACGCCTCTGGTAATTGCGTCTATAAATAAGCGCGAATTGTCGGGTTTCTTCGTTTACATAATTCCCACGTTTGCAACTTTGTACGCGAGAAGATCGAACGAACCTCGCTTCGTCCCCTCCCCTCCCGTCCTTCCCTCGTTCTTTAAATATCCAGGCGAATAAATATCGGAGATTTCACCGGGCAGATAATGAAACCTAATAACGTAGGAATTTACGACGCGATCGAACGTCGCGGACGAAGTTCGCCCGAAAATTCTTCTCTCACGAAGTTAATCGATGCTACATGAATTATTTACGATTCGGCACGTCGATTACCGGAATCGTGTTCGCGGGTAAGACCTGTGCACGATATCTCTATTGGTTTCTCCATCGGCTAGCTGAAATTCGAGGAATCAATAATGATCGCGGCGGATTATTGAATTTTGCGTTCCAACGCTCGATAAAAAGCACTTACTTACACTTAACATCGAAAGCTGTGTGCCGAACTGTGATTGGCGAAGTTTTTCGAAGCATTAGATTGTGGCAAACGTGACTCAGAACCTTTCACAACGCAGAAGCACGTGGAAAACTTACTTGCTTAGTTACTTAGTTACTTAGTTATTTAGTTATTTAGTTACTTAGTTATTTAGTTACTTAGTTATTTAGTTACTTAGTTATTTAGTTATTTAGTTATTTAGTTACTTAGTTAATTACTCAGTTACTCAGTTACTTACTTAGTTACTTACTTACTTAGTTACTTACTTACTTGGTTACTTAGTTACTTAATTAGTTATTTAGTTACTCAGTTACTCAGTCGCTTAGCTACTTAGATACTTAGTTACTTAGTTAGTTACGTAGTTACTCAGTTACTTACTTACTTACTTAGTTACTTAGGTACTTAGTTACTTACTTACTTACTTAGTTACTTAGGTACTTAGTTACTTAGTTACTTAGTTACTTACTTACTTAGTTACTTAGTTACGTAGTTATTTAGTTACTTAGTTAGTTACTTAGTTACTCAGTTACTTACTTAGTTACTTAGTTTCTTAGCTACTTAGTTACTGAGTTACTTAGTTACTCACTTACTTAGTTACGTAGTTATTTAGTTACTTAGTTAGTTACTTAGTTACTGAGTTACTTACTTAGTTACTTAGTTTCTTAGCTACTTAGTTACTTAGTTACTGAGTTACTTAGTTACGCAGTTACGCAGTTATTTAGTTATTTAGTTAGTTACTTAGTTACTCGGTTACTTACTTACTTACTTACTTAATCAGTCACTCAGTTACTCAGTTACTTAGTTACTTACGTACTTACTTAGTTACTAAGTTACTTACTTACTTACTTACTTTCTTAGTTACTTAGTTACTTAGTTACTTACTTACTTAGTTACTAAGTTACCTACTTACTTACTTTCTTAGTTACTTACTTAGTTACTTAGTTACTTACTTACTTAGTTACTAAGTTACCTTCTTACTTACTTTCTTAGTTACTTACTTAGTTACTTACTTAGTTACTTACTTACTTACTTACTTACTTACTTACTTACTTACTTACCTAGTTACTTAGTTATTTAACCACTGTTATAATCGTAACAATATATTAGTACGTAAAACTATATTTCATCGTAGTATATTAATGCGATTAATTATTATTGAAAAGCCACAACTCTACGAGCCGTACGTTCCATTCGTTGGCCGAGAATTTTTCCGTGGCCACCGGGGGATCCTCGTGGAAATCCCATTGGCGTTCAAAAGGGAACAAAGGCGTGAATTGAAAAGAATTTTACGGGCGGAAGGCGCGCGCGGAGCGGGAAAAGTGGAGTGAGCACGCGACTGGCGAGTCAGTAGAAGCGGCGGCCGGTGGCTGCCGGTGTGCTTGAAATATTTTTCGGTCGCGACGACGCGAACGGTGGACGCAACAGGTGCGCCACTCGCTTCTGGCCTCCATTAAAGTGTTTACACGAGAGACAAGAACTTTGAACCGTCCGGTTTAATCTCTTAAGCGCTTCCCGGGCACAGCGGCAACGATCTGAGGGGGAGAAAGCGTTTCCGTGGCCCGCCAATTGTCCACTTTACGAATATTTTCTGTCCTCGTAATGCAATACGACTCGAGTCGCGCTGGTTCCAGATATTACCGCTTAAAATTATCCATACAATTGCTGGATTATTACTTTAAATTCAATTAGAACGGTAATTTTTCGAACAATCATTCGTTCTTAGCAGATTTGTACTTTTCGTCGGATTTAACACGTGGTCTGGGAACGAATCTTCTTTCGACGAATTTCGAGCGAATCTCTCTTCAAGATCTTTAGGTGTAACCTTATTCCAAGGCAAATCTACGGCGTATCTTGTTGGCATTAAACGATTGCAATTCGATACTTTTACGAATGGCTTGATCTTGGAAGGTTTGCGAATCTTTGCTTTGCCCATCCTTCTTGTGTACTTTACGTGTTGGATATCTATTAATATTAACCCTTTGCGGACGAGAAAAAATAATACGTAACAAATTTCCACTCAATTACAAATCTATCACGGACATATTTAATAACGCTAAACGAATTTTCGCTGAATTATTATCGAAAGTGCATATTAGCGTCACTAATTCAAATTTGCTGCTTTGAAAACCGACATTTATCCATAGAATCGACAAACTTTCCGCGGCTATTTGTCGACGCTCGTCCGCAAAGGGTTAAACGCAATGTTCTTCGTGAATAATCGATGCATTGTTATATAGCGTCTATATCAACATTTTGTAATAAATTGAAAGAATTCTCATTCATTTCTCACTCGTTCGCTAACTCCATTAAACTGCTACTCTCTTATATTTTACATACATTTTCGCTCTGTATAATTCTCCTTTTATACGTGGAAAGTTTGCGAACGTTTTGCTGGATTCCGGATTGAGGAATTAAACGCAACTTCTTAGAGAGGCTCGAAGGTTTTTATTCGTAAGCGGTAAGTTCCGCACGCAAGTACGAACCACGGAGAATTGACTCGCGCTGGTTAAAAATGGTGATATATATATACTATTGGAAATGGTCGGCATAAGGGCAGAGTGCAAAAGGGGCAAGATGAGTAATCGGGTGCGGGAATCTAGCTGGTTAGGAATTTGGAATCTATGAGTCAAGATGTTTTTCGGAGGATGATTTGTGTCGTGTTTGTCGCGGGGCGATACAATATCTATGGTATCGGTGGATTAGTCATGCAACAACACAAAAATCTAAAACCTTCGCAATTCGCAAGCATAGAAGTCTAAAAACTTGAGAGTTTCAAAGACTCAGGAATTCACACGCTTGGAAATTAACACGATTGGAAATTCGAACACTTAGAAATCTAAAAGCTTGGAAATTCAAATACACTGTTGGATTCCGGATTGAGGAATTGAACGCAACTTCTTAGAGAGGCTCGAAGCTTTTTATTCGTAAGCGGTAAGTTCCGCACGCAAGTACGAATTACGGAGAATTGACTCGCGCTGGTTAAAAACGGTGATATATATATACTATTGGAAATGGTCGGCATAAGGGCAGAGTGCAAAAGGGGCAAGATGAGTAATCGGGTGCGGGAAGCTAGCTGGTTAGGAATTTCGAATCTACGAGTCAAGATGTTTTTCGCAGGATGATTTGTCGTGTTTGTCGCGGGGCGATACAATATCTATGGTATCGGTGGATTAGTCATGCAACAACACAAAAATCTAAAACCTTCGCAATTCGCAAGCATAGAAGTCTAAAAACTTGAGAGTTTCAAAGACTCAGGAATTCACACGCTTGGAAATTAACACGATTGGAAATTCGAACACTTAGAAATCTAAAAGCTTGGAAATTCAAATACACTGTTGGATTCCGGATTGAGGAATTGAACGCAACTTCTTAGAGAGGCTCGAAGCTTTTTATTCGTAAGCGGTAAGTTCCGCACGCAAGTACGAACTACAGAGAATTGACTCGCGCTGGTTAAAAATGGTGATATATATATACTATTGGAAATGGTCGGCATAAGGGCAAAGTGCAAAAGGGGCAAGATGAGTAATCGGGTGCGGGAAGCTAGCTGGTTAGGAATTTCGAATCTATGAGTCAAGATGTTTGTCGGAGGATGATTTGTGTCGTGTTTGTCGCGGGGCGATAGAATATCTATGGTATCGGTGGGTTAGTCATGCAACAATAGTATAATATAGTATAACATACATATTGTTTTGAAAAGTAAATCTTACAATTAATGGATGAAACTATAGTTTCTATTTGGGTAGCAAGTGTTTTATATATATTCTATTATAACTCATAGTAATGTAACATTGTTGCAACATGAACATTAATTATAATTAAAAAAGTCATGCAACAGTTTGCAATATTTATAAATAAGCCCTGCGATTTGAAGCGGGGATGAACTTTGGTCGAGTATAATCGGGGTTCGGTCAAATTTTGCTAAGAAACCTGGAACTATTAAATTCCGCGGATTTACGATTGAAAATTCGGAGAAGATGAACTTTGGCGGTCGACTGTAATCCGTTTGATCTGGCAAGCTTGTTAAATTTACGAGGGAAGTCCGAGCCGTTGATCAACGCATTGTAGATTCGTACGGATTTGTAATACGAAATTCTAGTAAGACGAAGCTTCGGTCGAGTGTGTTATGTGTTTGGTCTGGCAGTGTTATCAAACTTATCAAGGTACCCGAACTATTCGGCAATATATTACAGTATCGCGGTGGCCAAACTTTATCGTTAGATTGCGGATGTTTGTGCAAACTTATATTTTTGTAAACACGGCCGGAGAAAGGGAACTGAAATGGATGTTTTGTTTCGAGTATGAAATACTCCAATGTGGTTAAACCCGGATCTAATCTGAATTTAACCCAAACCTGATTCGAGTTTCGAGGTTACGAAGATTATCGTTTATTAGTGACTTGAAACTACCGTAATCGGTTAATGTTTTATTTGTGTATAATTATGTGCAAAGACGAAATTAGATCGAGAGTGGAAAATTTGTAAAAATACCTGCATCAACGCGTGCCGTTGTTTACTTTCTTTATTTATGATTATTTCTTATTAATTTTAGCTTTTTAATATTTCCTATAAATGCGCAACCAAACATTCGTACTCTAAACGGTAAAAATGCAACTACAAGTGGAAATCCTTATTCAACCAACCAAAAAGTGGATCAAATCTTTTAAAAATACCCTCATTGTTCTACTATTTTCACGAAATATTAAAAGAAATCCGATTTTAATTAATCTCCGCCAGAAATTATCCACAAAATATTTCCATCTATTTATTATTGCCACTAAATATTACAAGAGATTCGCGTTTAATTAATTCCTGCTAAAAGTGATCCTAAAAATATCTCTATTTCTCCATTATTTCCACCAAATATCACAAGAAATTCCTCTTTAATTAATCGCTGCAAAAAATGATCCTAAAAATATCTCCATTTCTCTATTATTGTCACGAAATATTACAAGAAATTCCTTTTTAATTAATCACTGCTAAAAATGATCCTACAAATATCTTCATTCCTCTATTATTATCACCAAATATTATAAAATATTCGTTTTCATTAATCTCTACCAGAAATTATCGTATAAATATTCCGATCTCGTTATTTTTGCCATCAAATATTGCAAGAAATTCCTTTTTAATTAATCACTGCTAAAAATGATCCTACAAATATCTTCATTTCTCTATTATTATCACCAAATATAAAAAATTCGTTTTCATTAATCTCTACCAGAAATTATCGTATAAATATTCCCATCTCGTTATTTGTGCCATCGAATATTACAAGAAATTGCTTTTTAATTCATTCCTGCTAAAAATGATCCTAAAAACATCTTCATTCCTCTATTATTATCACCAAATATTATAAAAAATTCGTTTTCATTAATCTCTACCAGAAATTATCATATAAATATTCTCATCTCGTTATTTTTGCCATCAAATGTTACAAGAAATTCCTTTTTAATTAATCACTGCTAAAAATGATCCTACAAATATCTCCATTTCTCTATTATTATCACCAAATATTATAAAAAATTCGTTTTCATTAATCTCTACCAGAAATTATCATATAAATATTCTCATCTCGTTATTTTTGCCATCAAATGTTACAAGAAATTCCTTTTTAATTAATCACTGCTAAAAATGATCCTACAAATATCTCCATTTCTCTATTATTATCACCAAATATTATAAAATATTCGTTTTCATTAATCTCTACCAGAAATTATCGTATAAACATTCCCATCCCGTTATTTTTGCCACCGAATATCACAAGAAATTCGTGTTTAATTAATCCCCGCCGAAAGTTATCCTAAAAATATCATCGTTGCTCTATCATTGCCACCAAATACTACAAAAATACTACGAATATTAAAAAAAAGATTCCTTCTTAATTAACAGATATTATTAACAATTATCTTACTAATATAATCTAAAAGATAAATCTATAAAAGTAATACAATGAAAATAAATATTAACATCATCTTCTTAATTAATAGATAGATTCCCAGCGGCTGATGAATTTCGCGGCCCGTTTGCAAAGCTAACAATAAATTCCGTCGGTTTTCTATTTTCGGCTCGCCGAGAGCCAACAACAATTCTCAGCGATCGTCGGCACGCTTTCACCTGGCCGTTTAATTTTCGAAATATTCCAGAATATCGATTACGACGCCCGTCGATTTCTGGATATTTTGGCGGCGCTCAAGTGTGCCTAAAATATTTGGCTACTTTAGCCTCCGATAGCCGGAGCCTGTCGAAAATGTTTAACGAGGCATTTGCTCCTCCGCTGTTTGAATAGCATGCCTGTCGGTATTTAAACTTATCTCCGTCAGTTAAATATTTTTCAATCCTCGCCCTGCGCTCGCGCGTCTTTCACTCTTGGCACCGACGACTATCTTGCCAAGCACCGATAAACTTTTCGACTTTATCGCCGGAAATATTTGCGCCCCTTTTTTTCTTCTTCTTCTTCTTCTTCTTTTCGTGGCCCGCAGCGCGCGACAATCTTCACGAATCGCTTATAAATCGACAGGGTAATTTGAATTTCCCTCTCGTAAAGTCTGGTCGACAAACTTGACGCGCGGTTTAAGAATTTATCACAGGTTTGCACCGATTTCTGCGTTGCTTTAGGCACAGGCGAGGTGCAGGATAGACCGATCATTTTATGGGACTTCGTGTCGCGTGCTCTGAAATACCGATAACCTAAAAATTCACACTTTTCGGAAGAATATCTTTCGCTTTATTATCCGACGAAGAATGGAAACGCTTCTAAAGTATTTTAATATACAAACGGTAAGAGGAAACGCAAAAGTTATACATTTTAGACAATCGAAAAAGGTAAAAATGAAAACGGATTTGGTGCTCTTTAGCCCCAAATCCGGATGACAAAGAAAAGCATTGGCGAAGTGGTCTATCCTGTCCTTAGTCAATGCTTTAGGCACATTTCCCTTCTTTTCAGTCTGACGATGAGTTAACCCTCGTATCTCGATTTTGTTCCGCGAAACATTGATTCAATCGAAATTGAAATTTACAGGATTTTTCGCTTAGCTTCGTCTTAGCACGTTATATTGCATTACGCGTTATTATAGATGGACATTAGTATAACTATTGATACTTTGTTTTTGTAGATTGGTTATTTAGCCACACTTTGAAATAAGTAAATAAATTCACACCAAATGGAACCTTGTTAAATATTGCTACGAAGCTGTTAAACTATTGCTGTACGAAAATCACGAGACGCGGAGGTTGAATAATTCGACGAGGAACGAATGCTGCTCGAATTTGACAATTTAGCTAGACCATCTATTTACAGGAAATATCATAAATTCCATGCCTGCTCAGACTTTGTTAAACCAAACTCGTATAAAAACTTGTACAAAATTTCACCGAATCGAATGCGTGAAGTAATCGAAAGAAAGATGTATCTACTCATCATTAACCCTTTCGCTACGAAGGACGTATATATACGCCCTAAAAGATTGTTTACTTCAATAATTTATTAAGATCGCGCGTATTGTTTATCAATAGTAGATTATTGCACCTGTCTTCATTCGTGTATCAAAATTACGATCATAATAAACTCACCAGTCAATCGTACAATAAAATGCTTAACATTGCATTAGTTGCAACCCTTGTTCGATTAAATCGGCACCCGAAATTTGTACAAAACTTCACCGAATCGAATGCGTGAAATAATCCAAAGGAAGAAGTGTCTACTCATCATTAACCCTTTCGCTACGAAGGACGTATATATACGCCCTAAAAGATTATTTACTTCAATAATTTATTAAGATCGCGCGTATTGTTTATCAATAGTAGATTATTGCACCTGTCTTCATTCGCGTAACAAAATTACGATCATAATAAACTCGCAGGACAGTCGAACAATAAAATAGTTAACATTGCATTAGTTGCAACCCTTGTTCGATTAAATCGGCACCCGAAATTTGAACAAAATTTCACCGAATCGAATGCGTGAAATAATCCAAAGGAAGAAGTGTCTACTCATCATTAACTCTTCCGCTACGAAGGACGTATATATACGCCCTAAAAGATTGTTTACTTCAATAATTTATTAAGATCGCGCGTATTGTTTATCAATAGTAGATTATTGCACCTGTCTTCATTCGCGTAACAAAATTACTATCATAATAAACTCGCCGGGCAGTCGAACAATAAAATGGTTAACATTGCATTAGTTGCAACCCCAAATATCCCAAATATGATCACGAGTCGACTGAAACCAACGATTCCGTGTGGCTCTCTCGGGTCACTGGTGTAACGCGCCGTACCTCAGGAGTTACCTCCTCTAACGGCTTAGCCGGCCAGGTGTTCGAATGGCGCTCTCTTTCTAGCAGAACCCCCGCGACGGGAGCGACCGGTGTAGGTGTTATACCGGCCTCAGACTTGGAAAAACCCTGCCCTCAACGCTTAAGTATCATTGGACAAGATGGATCTACCCGAGGGGGAAGCGACTCGTTTAGTCAACCATGGGCGTCGCTGAGCGACGCCCAGGGCTGTCCAGCGGGGACCACGAGGAGGTAGAGTCGCCGGCTTTCGCCCGATCCCGTGCAGGTCGGCTCCGGTTATCACCTTTGCCATTACGCCTCACAGCAACAGTGCGTGCGCACCGCCTGCTAGTGCTGTCGGGGCGGCTGAAACCTAGGAATTGATCATCAAAATGCCTACTGTGTTTCGCGTTAAATTGCTTGCCGCGATCGTAGACGAATCTATTCTAGCGGAAGCAATGCTCGCCGAGCCAAAACAACGGTTACGAACACGCGGCGAAAAGGCGATCGGTCAAATTATTCGCGACAGCGAACGAACCGCGATGGTTGTGTTTCGCGCAGCCAGCCTAGCTAAGGTTTCCCCCCCTGTTATTGCCGGAAATTTGGCGTCGGCTTGACAGATTGGCTGCTTACGGGACTTAGCATAGTCGAAGAGGTGTAGAACAGGCTGCGGAATACGTCGCCGTGTTCCGCTAAGGTTTCATTATTATTGGCTAACCGATAGGTTACCGTGTCAATCTGTCTAGACTGACACGTGTCGCGTGATCGATAATCAGAGCCCCTCGCATCGTTGCACCGCCTATCAGCTTCTTCGTGCCTCGGGGGAGAAGGAGAAAACTTTCAAGAGACTTCGCCGCGGTGAGGCGAGAAATTGAAACGGAAAGAAAATTGGAAATCATCGGACGCGTGTTCTGTTATTTTTTAATAAAATTCTACTTTTCGCCGTTCGTTGTTAACACATTGCGTATGGGTGGAATGAAACAGGATAACGGAGACGGTGGTGGAATGAAACAGGATAACGGAGACGGTGATCGAATGATCGATCAGAAATAGCTGTGAAAGCAATGAATTCCTGGAAGTTAGAGTAATGGAAGTTAAACGTTAAATTGTTTCCGATACCGCGGCGGAACGTTACGAAATGTGAAATTCAATATTAAATTTCGCGTAATACAAAATAATACAAAATTGGATACTGAAGTGCAACAGTTATATACGTCAATGGAAGTATGCTTGTTTAAAAAAAAAACGATCAACTTTCTAATAAATCTACTCGCAGTTGCCGTAGTTCTCCGCGATAAAAATGCCTTCGAGTGCAGAGCGTTAATTGGTGCATCCAACTTCCTTTTTTCCAGCGGTAAAATATTTTGCCTTTCTTCCGAAGTACAACCTTAAGTTTCTGTTATTCTTTTTTTCCAGCAAAGTTGCCAATTTTCTCGAGAAAAAGTTGAAATAATGCCGGCTAAGGGCGGGAACTGTAAATCAATCTTATCGAAAAGCTTTCCGCTGCAAACGAAATGCTTCGAAGAACGTTCTCGAAGTCTACTTCGCTGCCACGCTGCAATAATTCTGCAGCTCGTTTGCAGAACTCGCGATTGCAACGGTTGTTTGCAGTAGAAGGAAACTTGGTTGAAAGAGCAACGCGGGAAAAAGTTACAAGGATGAAACAAAGTGGTAGAGGTCTCGTTAAAAATCCTGGCTACCGAAAAAGGCGAAAGGAGGAGGAGAAAGATTTCGTTTTAATGAATTCTTCGATCACCATCGCTGAGCTCTTTGCTGGTTCGCTATAAAGGCAGAAAAGGCGAATCCCCAATATATAACCCTTTGCGGACGATGAATAGTAACACTTAAGAGAGTATTTTGATTTTTAATTCCAGGCCTTTAATTTTCCAAGCTTCTGAATTCCAGACCGTTACATTCCCAAAACTCTGAAGAGCGCTTATTAACGAAATTGATTGAAATCTTCTGCTTTAAAATCAACGTGCGTGCACAAAATCTAAAAAATGATTAGGCGGCTATTTGTTGACACTCGTCCGCAAAGGGATAAATTAGCCCTGCCAGACGTTAACCCGTTGCCCTACGATTATTTTGTCGACGAGTAGACTAAAACGAATCCGGGAAAATCCTGACGCATGGCAGATCTACCCGTATTTACAATAAAACTATACAGTGAAGTTTCTCGAGAACAAAAACCCATTTCGACTAATGCTGTAAGATTCTTAGAGAGCTACGCGTATACCACTAATTTATTTGTTTATTTTTACTAGTTTGCAGCATTTAGCATCGAATGACGCGCAAAAGAAGAGAACGAAACAGTGAAAAAGTGTAAAGAAGAGTTTCACAAAAATCCTGTCGTTCTGTTACAATAAAAAAAAATGTTCCTATGTAACTCACCACTACTGTAACTTCTTACAGACTCCAAGAATCTCTTTAAGCTTAACGTGAAACTTCGGAACTCGGGCATGCAGCCTTTTGCATCGAATGACACGCAAAAGAAAAGAACGAAACAGTGTAAAAATGTAAAGAAGAATTTCACAAAAATCCTGTCGTTCTGTTACGTAAAATATTCCTATGTAACTCACCACTACTGTAACTTCTTACAGATTCCAAGAATCTTTAAGCTTACCGTGAAATTTCGGAACACTTGCATCGAATGACACGCGAAAGAAAAGACCGAAACGCTGAAAAAGTGTAAAGAAGTATTCCACAAAAATCCTGACGTTCTGTTATGTAAAATATTCCTATGTAACTCACCACTACTGTAACTTCTTAGAGATTCCAAGAATCTTTAGGCTTACCGTGAAATTTCGGAACACTTGCATCGAATGACACGCGAAAGAAAAGAACGAAACGCTGAAAAAGTGTAAAGAAGTATTTCACAAAAATCCTGTCGTTCTGTTACGTAAAATATTCCTATGTAACTCACCACTACTGTAACTTCTTACAGATTCCAAGAATCTTTAGGCTTACCGTGAAATTTCGGAACACTTGCATCGAATGACACGCGAAAGAAAAGACCGAAATGCTGAAAAAGTGTAAAGAAGTATTTCACAAAAATCCTGACGTTCTGTTACGTAAAATATTCCTATGTAACTCACCACTACTGTAACTTCTTACAGATTCCAAGAATCTTTAAGCTTACCGTGAAACTTCGGAACACTTACGTGAAACAAAATTATTTCAGGTTAAAATAGTGACGTTAACCCCTTTGCCCTGTGATTATTTTGTGAACGAGTAATTTGCAACAAGCATATTTGCCGATCGCGTTATATTTCGTATCACGTTTGAAACACAATCGAGGCTTCCGGTGAGCAGTTCGTCATCGAACAAATTGCAACGTGTTCGAAAAGTGCCGCTTTCACCTTTTGCCTGGCGGTGTTTGTAAACCGCGCGAAATGAGCGCCTATTTTCTCCGCTACGAGGGCGAATAAATCTATAGAGTTGAAGCCGGCGATGATCGCAGATAAAGTCGGCGGCAATAATTAATTTTGTTGCAATCCGATCCCCGACACGTCCGCGACCCGCTTCTCTTCTATCCTTTGCCGTGCTTCGAATTATTTGCATAAGTGAAACCACTTGCGAAAGATAACGTTGGGGGGCATCGTCTGCCTTTCTGTGGTTGTACTCCTAGAAATCGTTTCTGTCCGCTTCGCGCGGCGCTGAGCAGAGTCGCGGTCGCGTTCGATGAAACCACGCTCCTCGAAACTTTTGTCACGACAATGGATGACAACTAACGTCTTGTAAACTATTACTCATTGATTATATCGTGAACCGGCTGGGATGCCACAATTGCAGCCTCTGCTCTGTTCCCCCGACGTCGTGTTCCAGTTTCAAATCCCCACTCGAGACGTTTCGAACACAATTCGGTACGGTTAGAAATCGGCCGCGTACGGAGAGTATCGAACACCCTCGAAAGTTCTCCCTTCCAACGAACCGCCGAGCAAGTTTCTCTATCAGACGTACGGCGATTTATCGGGTTTATTTCGCGTTTCTTAATGTATCAGGTTGATCCCGTAAGTAACGGATTTTCTTCGCTTTTTTTTGTCAAAATTTCAACCCTTTCTCTGCGTCGTCTTAGGACTAAGAAGCGTTTCCAGCGCGTGTTTATCGATATGGAAACAGTGCAAACCCAAATACTCAAGTACAGTGCAGTGATCACTTGATGGCGAGGCAAGCCGATTGGCTGTCGCATATTAGCGACACCTTCAGTCACACGTATTGTATTCATTGGCTGAATCGGTCACGAGTACATGTCTACTGCGTGACAAAGGATGCGAAACAAAACACGTCGAGGTAAAGTGAGATAGGACGACTTGGAACTACAACTGAATCACATTGGCGTAAACCTAATTTTTTTCTCGCGAGGATGTGGGGAAATCTTGAAGAAGCTACCTGGCAGGGTCCGCTCTCGCGAATCCATAGCGAATATGAAGGACCTACTACTATGCATGTAGCATCCAAGAATTCGGAAGAAAGATTTTCTACTGGCTAATGGGCGAAGCGAGCGACCAGCTCCCCTTGCCCCTGTGCCGTTCAGCTTGGCGGACGCTCGCCAACAAGTCATCACTGCACTGTACTTTATATGATCAATTACAGCGCGAGAAATGTAAACAATAACAGAGATAGTATTGTACTGTTAGAAAAAATTTGGTTGTATTTTAGCAAGTGATTGCACAATTCTTGAGAGCGTATATATACGCCCTTCGTAACGAAAGGGTTAAGTGGAAACTGGCGATAATTATGTTCGTTTTTAACGGGTGATTCGTGCCCGTAATTATGAAATTGGTCTAAGTGATATATTTCGTGTGTTTCCAGATATTAGAGCACTTTCATAATTAACGCTAAATGAGTTCCGTATAATGTTCAATGAACAAGCGCTATTAGAGTTAACGTACGAACGTACGTTGAATTAATTTAATTTATAATAATGTCACGCGAAGTAACTGATAAACTTATTTTCTTTTTTTTTAAATTTTGACTTAGACCAGTTTCATAATTATGGGCACATTTATCGAACGTTACTTTCTCCGTTTTATTTTCAAAGTTCTTGGGGAAATTTTGCACGTCCTTAACAAATTTAGGATTCGGCTTCGATTCAAGGAAATTAATAGATGATTTTACTCGTGCGATGACCTACGAGTGATGCATCATTATTGAAAAAAATTGCACGAGTAAAAATAAACGATGCATCATTATTGAAAAAAAATTGCATAAGTAAAAATAAACGATGCATCATTATTGAAAAAAAATTGCATAAGTGAAAATAAGCGATGCATCATTATTGATACAAATGTGCGGATAATTATCGATTTATTATTGAATCAAAATGTGCTTTGCTGTAATTAACTGTAAAAAGATCAACAAAGGGTTTCGAGGTACAAATTGTTAAAACTATTACCTAGTTACGTTTCTAATATAAAATACGGTAACTCACGAAATTGATCGAATATTATTGTATATTATATTTCTTGTCTAATTAAACTGCAATGGTTGAATATAAAATACGGTAACTCACGAAATTGATCGAATATTTTCGTATATTATATTTCTTGTCTAATTAAACTGCAATGGTTGAATATAAAATACGGTAACTCACGAAATTGATCGAATATTTTCGTATATTATATTTCTTGTCTAATTAAACTGCAATGGTTGAATATAAAATACGGTAACTCACGAAATTGATCGAATATTTTCGTATATTATATCTGTTGTCTAATTAAACTGCAATGGTTGAATATAAAATACGGTAACTCACGAAATTGATCGAATATTTTCGTATATTATATTTCTTGTCTAATTAAACTGCAATGGTTGAATATAAAATACGGTAACTCACGAAATTGATCGAATATTTTCGTATATTATATTTCTTGTCTAATTAAACTGCAATGGTTGAATATAAAATACGGTAACTCACGAAATTGATCGAATATTTTCGTATATTATATCTGTTGTCTAATTAAACTGCAATAGTTGAATATAAAATACGGTAACTCACGAAATTGATCGAATATTTTCGTATATTATATTTCTTGTCTAATTAAACTGCAATGGTTGAATATAAAATACGGTAACTCACGAAATTGATCGAATATTTTCGTATATTATATTTGTTTTCTAATTGAACTGCAATGGTTGACTTGAAAGCTTTGCAGATATATTTAAAGTGCGATTTGAATGTTTCTATTTACCTCATTTGACAATCATTTGCCTTAAGAAAGCCATACGTTAAAAGTTTAGAATATATATGGAAGTAATTACTCCAATATCTCAACCAATTTATGGAGACCAATTTTATGAAAAGAAGCAATGAAAATCCGTGATCTTTCAGGATTCACATATTTAACCCTTCCAGTGCTATGGACACACATTTAATTATATATATATATATATTTATATTTAAAAACTCGTACCACTTAAAACAGGTGAAGAATCAATACGAAATATTCGCCAACGATGAATTCGTAAACATTACAAATGTACATAATAAATTACGTATACGCGTTGTTCGTAAAATAAATTCGCGATGGCCTCGACTTCTTAAAATTGCATAGCACTGAAAGGGTTAAGTAGAATGTATCGTAAAACAACCACCGCCATAAATACTCGGCCGAAACTCTGTCGAAATTTATGCTTCGCAGCTTCGCGCAAAAGGATGAACTATTCCTGAACGCTTCGGACGATTTCACTGCAAAATCCGCTCGGTCCACTTGTATTATGACAGCGATTAAAGTTCTAAGAATCGCCAACTTTTAGGATCCGCCGCATAATGTTTAGAGTGTAAAGAGAGGGTCAAGCAGCGAAAACATAAACGCGGCGAACAAGCAAACAAGGAAGCGTTGGTTTAGAAATACACGGCAAAGCGTAAGAGAGTTAACTGAGCGTCTAAAAGTCGGCGCATAGTTGTGTTTTCTTTCCTCGAATCCACGTTTCTCCGAAAAGCCCTGCGAAGTTTCCTAGTGAAGAAACGGGGTCAAATCCTTTTCGTAGACCTGCGTGCGTTCATCGCGAAACGTATAATTTGCCAATTCTCCAACAATTTTTATCGAAGGTTTTGTTCTTTTATCGAAATCATCCGCGGATCATTTTGAAAATGTCAAGTTAATAAATCGTTAATAAGTTAATATCGCGCGCGCGAAATTAAAAACTATTGAGACAACGTAATTATCGATATTTTGGTAGCAGATAAAGGATAAATAACCCACGTAAGTACTATATAACTGTCGCTTGAATTCGTTTCATTTAATAGCAAAGTAACGTGTAAAAAATCGTAAGTAAAGTGTAGACCGGAACTCGGGGAGGCGAGGAAGATACAATTCAATTCGTTTAACGTTACTTTATTCTTTCGACGAGCGATAGACGCAGACAGACCTTTCGTTGACCGGCGTACCATTTTATATTTTCCATATCCGAATGGTGGGGAAAAGTGCCGATGGAGAGAGCTAAGGGGTATGTTACCCCTTAGAATTTCCCACTTCCCCATCAACGGTCATTCCGTCGTTCCCGTTACCTACCCGGAACTCGGCAGCCAACAATAAAAACCAAGGATCGCCTCGACTCTGAAATCTCATGCGAAAATAACGAAATTACAACTATCCCAAATCTTGGGTTCACGCGCTGACCAGCTGCAAAATTAACAAGTACTGGTTCCTTGGACTTTATTGTTGCCACGGCAGCTTCTCACCTTCTAACCCTTTGCGGACGAGCGTCGACAAATAGTCGCCTGATCATTTTTTGGCTTTCCGAACCCACGTCGACTTTTAAAGCGCAAAACTTAATGCAATGAATACGTACACGTAATAATAAACATTTGAAATCGTTGGAAATGAAATGGTTTCGAACTCATAAGCGTGAAAACTCAAAGTCGTGGAATTCAAAACTAAAGTACTCTCACGAGTGTCATTACTTCTCGTCCGCAAAGGGCTAACACTCGCTGCGCGACCATATAATTAAGCCTACGGGTCTACAAAAGAAATTTTCATATTAAACTTGGACTTCGGTTTACGTAAGAACGCCTAGAGATTGTATATTCGTGTACAATTAATATTTGTAAATAAATATTGGGAGATAAATGTGCTATTGAACATTAAAACGTGACCGATATAATTATAAAGTGTGGAACCTGTGATAATTCAGTAAAAGCAATACGTTTACTATGCAACTTATATCTGTTACACAAACTGACGTGTTAATATATGGGAAAACGTGTTTCTATTTAAATGAAAAGCTTTCGAATGATAGTACGAAGGACCGTGGACTTTGTCGTACATTTTCAATTACGTGGCAATGAATTTATTATATTGAACAGATAAAAATAATGATGATAAATAGAAGAACGGTTGAACAATCGTATGCCGCAAACTGGAACGATTATTAAGTTAACGACGTTCTAAAATAGTTAAATAAAGTTACTTAAATCGCGCACCTTAAAGTGTCAATACGTGCTACATCTTCTAGCTCTTATAATAATCGACTAACTGAAGCAATTTCAATTTTTATGGTGAAGTTTTCTTTTCTTGGACTTGTGCAATTTTTTTCTTTAAAGGAAAAGGGTTGTGATTAAATTGTGTAGAATTTATAAAGAGCAATTCATTGTATATTTTCAATGAATTTATTATACTGAACATGTAAAAAAGATGTTCATAAATGTTGAAATGCAACGACTCAACGCAATACGGGTCAGCGTGGACACGTCAGAAATCACGTCGTCATGTTAACGTGTTTTGTTGCAGTTATTCATTTTCTTCTGCTTTCCTCGCAGACGCGACTGTGGCCGCTCATTTTTCGTTCCTTTGCCAAACTTCGCCGCGTGATTACCATCCTAAAACCTTTTATTAAAATATATAGAAGTTTATTTCTTAAAAACCAATTATATTTCCTACAATAAATAAAGTAGTGGTTAAACAATCGTATGCTCGAAACTGTAACGATCTCTACGTCAACGACGTTCTAGAATAGTTAAACAAAGTTACTTAAAGCGCGAACGTTAAAGTGACGGTACGTGATACATCTATAGTAATATAAATTGAAGAAAATAGAACGAAGTGTACAAATGTTCACAAGCTCCGGACCCTAGACATTTGTCTTACTGGGAACGGTTTCGCGGAACGCGATTCGGTGATTTACGAAAGACGCTCACGGCGCGGACAGGTAAACACACGGAGAACCATTTGGCTATCGCGGAATCAATTTTTAGGCTGGCTTGCTGCGCCGCAGCGGTCGTTGTTCCTTGAAAAAAATTCTGCTTTCCCGGGGAACTTTGGCTCGAGGTAAAAAGTAAGAGGAAATGTTTTGTTTCGAACGCGATTCAAAGAGCAATGCCTGCGGGCAAAATATTTAGGCGTATGCAAAAGAAACTTTTCGGAGTCTATTTTTAAGCTTTTCCTTTTTGTAAACCGCAGCAGATTTGTTCCGCTTAATTCTGATATATTGCATTCTTATGTTAACCTTGGACTCTACTTTGAATTCTTATATTAACGTTGTTTCGAGTTATTTAGTTATTTGGTTATTTAGTTATTTAGTTATTTAGTTCGGAGTCTATTTTAAGCTGTTCCTTTTTGTAAACCGCAGTCAGATTTATTCCGCTTAATTCTGGTATATTGCATTCTTATATTAACCTTGGACTCTACTTTGAATTCTTATATTAACGTTGTTTCGAGTTATTTAGTTATTTGGTTATTTAGTTATTTGGTTATTTAGTTGTTTAGTTATTTAGTTGTTTAGTTATTTAGTTATTTAATTATTTAGTTATGTAGTTATTTAGTTCGGAGTCTATTTTTAAGCTTTTCCTTTTTGTAAACCGCAGGCAGATTTATTCCACTTAATTCTGGTATATTGCATTGTTATATTAATCTTCGACTCTACTTCGAATTCTTATATTAACGTTGTTTCGAGACTTAATGTTTTTTTTTTTATATATTATCTTTAACATTGTAAAGCGAGGGGTTAAAAATTACGTAACCACTATCAATGATCTGCGAGATCTCCAATATTTATTGCGTTATTGAGACCGACGATAGTAGTTAAGTGTTAATACACAAATAAATGGATGCTTAATGCGATAGGAGACTTGAAATCAAACTTAAAATTGTAAGGCAAAGGGTTAAAACTTACGTAGGCACTATTAATCCTTTGCGCTACGATTATTTTATTACTTACGTATGCTAGCATTAGCTAATCCCTGTTTTCGTATCACGTTACGTAGAAACTATTCGAATATTACGGGCACGTTTATTTAATAATCAATAATTTAATAATACGAAGCTAAAATTAGAGATGAAATTAAATTTACTCGTTAATAGTGTTTATTTCTGTTGAACCTACGCGATAATTTATAGACCGAGTGTGACTCGTTATTGTAGTGCAAAGGGTTAATGGTCTGCGAGATCTCTAATATTTATTGCGTTATTAAGGTTGACGATAGCAGTTAAGGGTTAATACACGAATAAAGCGATGCTTAATGCGATATGAGCCTTGAAATCAAACTTAAAATTGTAAGGCAAAGGGTTAAAACTTACGTAGGCACTATTAATCCTTTGCGCTATGATTATTTTATTACTTACGCATGCTAGCGTTAGTTAATCCCTGTTTTCATGTCACGCTACGTAGAAACTATTCGAATATTACGAGCACGTTTATTTAATAGTCAATAATTTCGTTTATTTAATAATCAATAATTTTATAATAAGAAGGTAAAATTAGAGTTCAAATTAAATATACTCGCCAATAGTGTTTATTACTGTTGAACCTACGCGATAATTAATAGACCAAGTGTGACTCGTTATTGTAGTGCAAAGAGTTAATAATCTGCGAGATGTCTAATATTTATTGCGTTATTAAGTCCGACAATATGCAGTTAAGGGTTAATATAAAGGGTTATCCAAAAGTACCTTTAGAACTTTGAACGAGAATATCTGTGAAACGCCACGTTTGTTAGTAAAACAGATGCGAAAGAAATAAAACTTGAAACGAGAACGAACACGAAGATAATAGAATTAAAGAAAAACAGATTAGAAAAGTTTAAAGCAGAAAGGGAAAGAAAAAGAGTGATGATAGATGTTCCTGTAGTCTATTTTGGATAACCCATTACGAATAAAGCGATGCTTAATGCGATAGGAGCCTTGAAACCGAATTTAATCGACGCGAGCGTGGTCTCGGTTACGAGCTAGTTACGGCGCAATGTTATTTAACCCGCGGAGGATCGGTGGATGCGTTCAAATAAGGATCGCGGTCGGGGAACGGGAGCGCGTCGCGACTGAAACACGTAACGCGACGCAATCGGTGGCAAAGAACAGGCGAGGGTGTATTTTCGGTGCGGCTGTGTGGGCAGATAATAAGGCGAGCAAACGCGCAGTAAACGGATTTATGGTGTTTCGGGGAACGCGAAGATTTCGGGGATCGATCTCGCGAAACAACTTAACGTTAGACAAATCACTCTTGAAATTCTGTTCCCCGTAGCTTTAGCGGATTGTTTAGGAGCTGCGAATTTTCCGCGCATTCGTAGGAGATTGAAATATAGGGTAAAACGTGCCAACGTACTGCCACTTTAAGGTTCGCGATTTAACTATCTTTGTTTAACCATTTTAGAACGTTTTTAACGTAGAGATCGTTTTACTTTCGAGCACAATATTGTTCAGCCGCTCTTTTATTTGTCAACGTATTTTTATATGTTGAATATTGTTGAATAATTTCAGAGGTTGCTTCCAAAGAAACGAATATTTATTATTGTAATACAAACTAACAAAACCAGTATATAAGGTTTTCGGTTGTGAGCGACGCTGTCAACCGTTCACGCTTAATGCTCGCACAGAAGTGACCAAAAAAAAAAGAAAAACGGCCGAGACGACGCAACTACGCCCCGACCTTGCCACAGTGGTGCAAAAAAAGAAACACGTGAAGAAGTAAAACGTTGCACATTGTATCAAAATATAACGTAACGATTTATGGAAAAATCCAACAAATATAACGAATTAATTACTAATTCGTTGAAAATGTACAACAAACTCCAATATCCCTATTAAAACGATAATGGTTGCAACTAAATATTGCGATAATCAATTATTTTCCACATACTATGTAACTGATCTCACAATGACAAAGAAGAACAGTGCAATAATACAGTGATACGGAAACGAAAGAAAATTCGACGGATTTGTAAGGTAGATCGGATGACTTCCGAGTGGTTAAATAAAAAACTCAATAGGGCGTTTTAAAACTCGATTTACTCTACTGACTGTTCGCTGCGACAGCTCGTACAAGAGTGCTTCTCCTTCGACAATTCGTTAGTTCTGAGGACGCCTTCGCCAGCATGGGTTGTTTATAACCGACGATACGAATATCCCGAAGAAAATTACCCTTGAGAGGGGAAAGCGCGTTTGCAAAACGCATATGGCCCACCTCGACCGCTTACCGATTTCGACATTTCTAACAAATTCATATGCATGGATATTAGTAACTTCTATCAAAAGTTACACGCGTTATAAAGGGTTAACTTTGTCAACTTTGAAGGTTGGATTGAATATAAGTTTGATTCCGGGAGAATTGACAACAAGTAGAAGATAACTTTGTTATCTATATATTATTCTTCCAGATGTAGAACTATTAAAAATCACGCACGGTACTCACTGCATGAAAAACATACAAATTTACAGTAAGGATTGCTTTTTCGCGCGAAATACCTCGACACTGATTCGATAAGTTTTTCGTTACGAAAAAATGAGTTTAATTTAATATCTTTAATAATCATTAATATTCTGAAATTCATTTCTAAAGAAAAGAATTGATTTGTAATCTATCATGTCAACTTTGATGGTTGGATTGAATATAATGTTGGATTCCGGGAGAATTGACAACAAGTAGAAGATAACTTTTAGAGACTTTATTAATACGGCTACTGCATTCGACTAGTGAATACGGAAATCTGACGGTTCTATGATTTTTAAGTACTGTTGTTGGGGCTGACTAATGGTAAGGACAGTGATCGAGGAAGAGGAACGGAGTACAGGATGACTAGAAACTGAGATTAGGGTGTTTGTCAGATGCATTTGATTCAGGATGAGTCTGTGGAGCTGTGGAGAGAGAATAGGATATGAAAAAGGAAGGGTGTGTTGGCGTTTCGTGCTGGGCCTGCTAGTGGACCCATCGGTAAGGTTACCTAGCAGGCCTTGCCTTAAACATTGGGATATTCGAAGGAAGCTTGAAGGCGGTATACATGTTGGATTCCGGGAAAATTGACAACACGTAGAAGATAACTCTTAGAGACTTTATTAATACGGCTACTGCACTCGACTAGTGAATACGGAATTCTGACGGTTCTATGATTTTTAAGTACTGTTGTTGGGGCTGACTAATGGTAAGGACAGTGATCGAGGAAGAGGAACGGAGTACAGGATGACTAGAAACTGAGATTAGGGTGTTTGTCAGATGCATTTGATTCAGGATGAGTCTGTGGAGCTGTGGAGAGAGAATAGGATATGAAAAAGGAAGGGTGTGTTGGCGTTTCGTCCTGGGCCTGCTAGTGGACCCATCGGTAAGGCTACCTAGCAGGCCCTGCCTTAAACATTGGGATATTCGAAGGAAGCTTGAAGGCGGTATACATGTTGGATTCCGGGAGAATTGACAACACGTAGAAGATAACTCTTAGAGACTTTATTAATACGGCTACTGCACTCGACTAGTGAATACGGAAATCTGACGGTTCTATGATTTTTAAGTACTGTTGTTGGGGCTGACTAATGGTAAGGACAGTGATCGAGGAAGAGGAACGGAGTACAGGATGACTAGGAACTGAGATTAGGGTGTTTGTCAGATGCATTTGGTTCAGGATGAGTCTGTGGAGCTGTGGAGAGAGAATAGGATATGAAAAAGGAAGGGTGTGTTGGCGTTTCGTGCTGGGCCTGCTAGTGGACCCATCGGTAAGGCTACCTAGCAGGCCCTGCCTTAAACATTGGGATATTCGAAGGAAGCTTGAAGGCGCTATACATGTTGGATTCCGGGAGAATTGACAACGCGTAGAAGATAACTCTTGGATGCTTTATTAATACGGCTACTGTGCACTCGACTAGTGAATACGGAAATCTGACGGTTCTATGATTTTGCGAGCTTTTAAGTACCGTTGTTAGAGATGACTAATGTTAAGGACAATGATCGAGAAAGAGGGTGACTAAGGAAAGGTACGGAGTACAGGATGACTAGGAACTGAGATTAGGGTGTTTGTCAGATGCATTTGGTTTAAGATAAGTCTATGGTGTTTACAGTGCGAGTGGTCGCGTTGGTCATGCAACAAGAATTCTTAAAATAATCTAATCTAAATCGTAAGTGGTGCAGAAACCTTTTTTCTTTCTTTTTATACACGATCACTATTTCAGTTTTGAAATTTACGATATATTTTAGAAATCAATTATCTATCCTGTACTTGGTTAATGGTAACAATGTATTTAACCATAGGCTCACCATACTGCCCTCCCTTTTCTCTTACTCGTAACTCACAATCAGCCGCGTTTAACTCTCAGCTGACCGTGTTCCTCTTCTTTCAGGACCCGAACGTGGACGTCGTCACCAGTGCAGCGTGTAATTCGATGATCGTAAGTAGAACGCGCAAACATGCACAATATTTCATTTTTCGCGAATAAAATATCCGCGAGACGCTTACAAACGGTTTGGGGAAACCAGCAAGACTAAAGGACGATCGCGTTTACTCGAGCCCCACGCGTTCTTACGAATTTACCAGTCATACGACGCCTGGTGTCGATGTTTACAAACGCGAAACTAGTCCTAGTTTCCCGTTTTCTTCCCACCGAAGAAACTAGTTTGATCGGTGACGAGTTCTCAACGATTCGCCGTCAAATTTCGAATTCCCCCACTTCTTTCTCGTTTTGCTTTAAACGTTTCGCGATTTTATACGCTCGTCACTGTTACGGAAAAGGTTAACGAACTCTGCTGCTGCGGTTCTCGTGTCGTGTTTCGATCCACACGCGTTCGTATTTTGCTAGACCGTTTTCTAATCTGGAAATAAATATAGAAGAAAAAATTGTGACGTTAGCGTGATAAACGGCGACTGAATAAAAATACAAGAACATCAGAGAAGCCTAGCAGCTTATCTAATTCTAGTTCGTAGCATTTCTGAAAGGTCAGTTCTTTTACTGTACAAATGCATGGTGTTAACACTAGGTTTACGGAACTCGTTCAGATTTCATACCTAAAATTATAGAGACGATAAATATTATTTTTCACTACTTTATGTTAACTTTAATTAATACGATGGTGTATGAGTATGTATTCTACGCGATTCTATTCATCATCACTCTTCTAATTTTTAATATTTGTATCCGGTATACGTATTTTTCCGGAAGCTTGCCGAATTATACACGTAATGTCCGTAAACCTAGCGTTAATAAGCTCCTCTTTATATTTCACAGCTTAAAAAAGTGCCGTTTGTTTTGTTCACAAATTGGTCGTGCTTTGAATAGGACATAGACATTTATATATGGGACAGTGTAACAAAATAAGCGAATATAAATATTCTTTCTTAGCATTGTAAAAGTTATTGTAGAATTTTCTTTACTGAAACCTTAATCAGGAATGTTGGAAGGTGTTACCTGAATTCTTTTACATTTTTTCGAAGCCTTTTACATACTTAAAAATCTTTGCGACTATTCTGATGCCTGTTTTTGGAGTAGGAGTTGAATTTCAATTTTTATTGTGAAGTTTTCCTTTTTGTAAAAGTTATTGTAGAATTTTCTTTACTCAAATCTTAATCAGGAATGTTGGAAGGTGTTACCTGAATTCTTTTACATTTTTTCGAAGCCTTTTACATACTTAAAAATCTTTGCAACTATTCTGATGCCTGTTTTTAGAGTAGGGGTTGAATTTCAATTTTTATGGTGAAGTTTTCCTTTTTGTAAAAGTTATTGTAGAATTTTCTTTACTGAAACCTTAATTAGGAATGTTGGAAGGTGTTACCTGAATTCTTTTACATTTTTTCGAAGCCTTTTACATACTTAAAAATCTTTGCGACTATTTTGATCCCTGTTTTTGGAGTAGGGGTTGAATTTCAATGTTTATCGTGAAGTTTTCTTATGTTGGACTTGTGCAATTTTTTCTTTTTAAAGGAAAAGGGTTGTGATTAAATTGTGTAGAATTTATAAAGAGCACAGCAAGGTTAAATTAATTCTAGTATTTAAACAATACTTCTATACGTTTAGTACAATTAATCCTCGATTTTATACTGGTTAATATGATTAATATGGCAATGAAGATTTATTAGATTAACTCTGGAACGTAAAAGTTCTTCTTTTGAACGACTAGCGAATTCTACAGTAGCTGTTGCGATATAATTCGCAATGCAAATTTTAAATATAACAAACGATTAATTAAACGTAACGTCCAATAAATGTTCACGTTTCATTAACAAAGGTTCGAAAGCAGGATTAAAAATAAAGATTCCGATGCATTTCGACGCGAAGGATTTACTTTAAATTTATTATCGGATGACCTTTGGGTTCCAAGGTTAAAATTGAACAACATTCTAAAGAGAAAAGGGAGAAACGGAACAAAGATTTCTGTGTCTCGAAGCAACCATCAGTTTACCAACAAAAGTTCTAGATAATAGTTCAAAATAGCGTTCGCGCAGCAAGTTTTCATTCATTTTTTTTCTGACCTTTAACGAGCAGAAAAAAAAGCGGACCCCTGGCGATAACCTATACGCATTTCAAGTCCAGCTAATCGTAAAGCTGTAAAGATCGTTTCTTCGAATAGCTTATTTTTTTCCTCGTTAAACCGGCAGTCGTAATTCTCTCGAACGCGTGACACAAGCGGATGTTATTTTAAAGTAGTCGTCATAGCAACGGCAATATTATACCATTTTCTTTTTTTTTTTTTTGTTGCCTAGGGTAGATGTTCCACGTACTGTCAGTGTTCCTATAATCGTCGCTTTAACTTTAAACTTTTACTTAACAGCAAACCGATTGTACCGAGAAATCGAGGCTAACAAAATTTCAATACCAAATTTGCGCATCATTTTTATGTAACATCGTATGGACGTTGCATATATGTTTATATTTAACATCTTAAAATAAATATTAGTAGGTGAATGCATCGTTTGAGCATAAAATACTCGAGTAAGTGGAAAGTATGGAAATTTGTATAATGCTAACTTCTATCCGTCGTACAAATCGACGTGCTAATAATACGTAAGTATCATTTGCATTTAAATGACAACTTATCGAATGAAAGTACGAGGAATATAGGACTTTGTTGTATATTTCCAATGAATTGGTACGTAATGCGACGTATTTAACGTACAGAAAAATCAACACGAATGAAAGAGACGTTAACTAATGTTGTGCTCGAAACCGAAAACGATTTCTACTATTATACATGGCCATTAAATCGATTTAGTGAATAGAAAAGAATCGCCGTGTAGTTGACGATTAATTTACTCGTTGATAATTTCGAGAATTCGAAGTGAATTTATTGGAATAAACTACAAGTTATTGTAGGATTTATTTAATTCCAATTGGACAACTACGTATTCTTAAAAGCAAAGCAAAGTACTATTAGCAAAGTTCCTCCGGATAACGAAAAACGTAAATTAGAAAGCCGTCGTCAACGTGTTAAATAATTTCCGAAATAATGAAATGAAGTTGCCTAACCCCTTGCGCTACGTTTATTTCGCTACTCATTTATGCTAATGTTAGCTAATCGATCACTGTTCTTATATCACGTTAAGGAGAAATTAGCTAAACCTTGTGGACGGCTTTTATTTAACACTAGGTTTATTCACGTTACGTGTATAATTCGACAGGCTTCCGAAAAAAATACGTACTGTTATGCTGCATCACTCTCCACACTGACTCAACTATGACTTTGCCCTCTTGGTCATAGTGTGAGTCAGATGTTTTGGCCGCTGCAGGCCCTATGACAGCATGGGCCCGCTTGGCCAGTGACAAAACAATGGAACTAGGACTATTTAAGGGACAATCCGGCAAAACTCGGGCGGACCTCGATATTCGCGACAGTAGTGTTTAGACGTGCGTCGATGTGCAGTTTCTTGTGAACATTCTGTTGGTCACCTATTCAATAAAAACTTCTGATCATCAAGAAGAAGAAGGATCATTTCTCGAGGGAACCCCATCCTTTCCTTTTTCACGGCATAACAATACGCATGTATTGTTGGATTCCGGTGTTGGATTCCGTGTAAATGAATCGAGTTCAACTATTAGCCGCGAAGAGGTTTATTCGAGGTATATGATCGCTGGACCAGAGTGTCCTCGAGACAGTTTACAGTTACGCGTGGTTGCTTAAAAACTGAATTTTTGTGGCCTGCTCCGGAAATATATATAAAGCAGGAGTATTTTGCTAGGGAGCCGGGGAAGGGATAGAGTGGAACTAGGTAAGAGTCCAAGGGTCTAAGGTTCGTAGGATGATGCACTGGATGACTAAGGGTCGTAGGATGATGCATAGGATGAGTAAGGGTATCTGTGAAGGGACATTGCGCTGAATGATATCTAGTTGTCAACTTGTACATATTTACAGTAAGATAATCGGGTGGGTATCCAACACCGGGTCGCGAAATCGAGTGAACAACGCTTTTTAAAGTCTACTCAAGAGGTTTTATTAAAACGCTTGGTGATGTAAAAAAGTTTGCAGCGGAATGTTTACGCGAGTGCCGACAAGAATAGTAATCCCCGATTTACTGAAATTCAGGTCTATATATACAATCGTACAAATTAGAAAAATAACGTGGAAGGGATTGGGGAAAAGGGATACTGTGGAAAGGACTAGGGCAAAGGTTTTCGGTGACTAACTATTGTACTAGCATGGATGAGTTGACTGATTGTGAGTAATACCGGTGATGCACTATTTGCAAGGGATTCGAGTCACTAGGTATACAACAGTATACTGCGTACAAATATTCGAACGTAGAAGCGTGAGGATGAATAGAATCGCGTAGAATACATATTCGTACCATTGCATTAATTAAAGTTATTATAAAGTAGTGAATAATAATATTTATGGTCTCTATAATTTTAGGTATGAAATCTAAACGGCGTCAACGTGACGAGTTTCGTAAACCTAGTGTTGATAACATCCATTATTATATTATATTAAGACAAAGCTAAAATTTGAGTTAAAATTGAATTTCACCGTTAATAGCGTCCACATTTATCGAATCTACGCCGTAAATGATGAAACGAGTGACTTATAGTGATGACTTATAGTTAATGTAGTGCAACGGGTTAAAGCGATAAGCTTAATGTGACAGTAATTGGAACATCTGCCCTATTTATAACGGTCGAATATAATCGAACGTTTCGATAAGCAGCGTTCGTGAAACTCGCCCGTGTTTATCGCGTTGTGTTTTGTAAACAAGTTTAATCTCGTTCCGGGGAAGCTTTCACGCGAGTCGAAGGTCAAATATTCGTTTCCTGTGTGTCGAGCATCACCGTGACGCCGCTAAAATTCCGTATCAACCGTGAGTCACGGGTTGACAAATCCAGCATCAAACACGGAGAGAGAAAAAGAAGGGGGGCGGATTGATGGAACAAAAACCAAATAGATGACTCGTTGAAAATGCTTTAATTAAGTCATTCGAGTGCTGACTCGATTTCCAGCAAACGATTTGAAACGAAAACAACAAACAGTTTCCAAAGAATCGCGGTCGTATTATTGCTTCTTGTTTTTTGTTTTTTTTACCTTACAATTGTTCCGCGAAATTAATGTGTTCGCGTTAGTGACTAACATTGTTTACCGAAGACGACGAGTTGATTTTAGATAAACGCATTTAGATTGGACGAAACGCTTTGAAAATGGCTGCGATATTTTAACACGGACAATAAGAATAAATGTGTTACTGTTGAAACGCGAAAATTGGTGAATTCTAGGTTTTACCGATCAATTCTAACATTTATCCATTGTGCCAGAATTGTTCTAGCATTTATCATTCACAAAATATGAAAGAAGCGTTATGATTATCAATAAAGATATCAATATTGACAATAAGAATAAATTTATTAATGTTGAAACGCGAAAATTGGTGAATTCTAGGTTTTACCGATCAATTCTAACATTTATCCATTGCGCGAGAATTGTTCTAGCATTTATCATTCACAAAATATGAAAGAAGCGTTATGATGATCAATAAAGATATCAATATTGACAATAAGAATAAATTTATTAATGTTGAAACGCGAAAATTGGTGAATTCTAGGTTTTACCGATCAATTCTAACATTTATCCATTGCGCAAGAATTGTTCTAGCATTTATCATTCACAAAATATGAAAGAAGCGTTACGATGATCAATAAAGATATCAATATTGACAATAAGAATAAATGTGTTACCATAGAAACGCGAAAATTGGTGAATTCTAGGTTTTACCGATCAATTCTAACATTTATCCATTGCGCGAGAATTGTTCTAGCATTTATCATTCACAAAATATGAAAGAAGCGTTACGATGATCAATAAAGATATCAATATTGACAATAAGAATAAATTTATTACTGTAGAAACGCGAAAATTGGTGAATTCTAGGTTTTACCGATCAATTCTAACATTTATCCATTGTGCCAGAATTGTTCTAGCATTTATCATTCACAAAATATGAAAGAAGCGTTACGATGATCAATAAAGATATCAATATTGATATTAAAGATTACGCGTGCGCATCGTTTGCGAAATAAATCCGGAAACGCGTCAATCTCCGAAAATTGTTCACCGCTTAAATGGTTAAGTACCTTAAACTAATTTAATGAATGGAGAAACATTTTCAAACGGGTTAAATCCACCTATGCTATTCGCGTATCAAATCTCGAGTAGTCAAATTGAATTGCTCGGGACTAAAATGTGTTCCGGTTAAGAGATTAAGTTTGTACATTTTCTTGCAGCCAAATAGAAGAAAATTGCCACTCTCGCGAACCGCGTTTCAATCTTAATCTAATAAACAAAATCAATGCGCGTAAAATGGCGAAACCTCGATTATTCCTCCAAATATTTAAAATTAGATATCCTACTTTAGCAATCAGGTGCCACAAATTAGTTTAATGAATCGAAAAATATTTTCGAAAGGGTTAAAAAATTAAGTACACCTTATTTCCTATTAATAGTAATAGCGTCGAGTTTGTACATTTTCTCGCAGCCAAATAGAAGAAAATTGCCACTCTCCCAAACCGCGTTTCAATCTTACCTAATAAACAAAATTAATCCACATAAAATCACCGAATCTCGGTTATTCCTCCAAATATTGAAAATTAGGTATGCTACTTTTACAATCAAAATAGTTTGTTACAACTTAAACAGTATGCTAAAACTTAACCCTCTAACAGGATTCTATTATGCTAAATATATTTCGCAACAGTCCGATTAGCGAAAAACAGTAGCGAATCGATAGAAATTTTACTTTATTAACCGGGGGAAAATTAGCGCGATTCTACGCGATATTCGTGGAGAGGGAGAAGCAAGGAAGAGTAGGCAAATTCAATTGCTCCTGGACTAAAATGTATTCCAGGTAAAAGCGAGATTAAATACACCTTACTTCCTATTAATAGTAATAGCGTCGAATTTGTACATTTACTCGCAACCAAATAGAAGAAAATTGCCACTCTCCCAAACCGCATTTCAATTTTACCTAATAAACAAAATTAATCCACATAAAATCGCCGAATCTCGGTTATTCCTCCAAATATTGAAAATTAGGTATGCTACTTTTGCAATCAAAACAGTATGCTAAAACTTAACCCTCTAACAGGATCCTATTATGCTAAATATATTTGGCAACAGTCCGATTAGCGAAAAACAGTAGCGAATCGATAGAAATTTTACTTTATTAACCGGGGGAAAATTAGCGCGATTCTACGCGGTATTCGTGGAGAGGGAGAAGCAACGAGGAGTAGGCAAATTGAATTGCTCCGGGAGTAAAATGTGTTCCGGGGTAAGAGCTAGAGGCAAGAGTTGGTCGAGTGTGTTCGGGACAAATGGCGGGCTGTGTCTGAAGAAAGCACCTCTCCCGTTTCTCGATATACAGGTGTCTGGGGCCTGCGTCTCTCGCATAAAGACGTTTCTACTCCCCGGTTGTGTGCCCGTCTTCCATAACCCCGTTGTTGCCTCATCCGACAAAAGGCATTGTTCTCGCGAGGCGGCGGCGCAACCGAATAATTGCCTTATCGACGCGGCGCAACTTTCCTGAATTGCGTACTTGTTGCACCGGGACCGGCTCCCTTTTACGCTCCGTGCACAGCCCTCGCGCAACTTCTCTCTTTCAGCCACGTGGAACCGCCGCCGCGCCGCGCCGTTGGCATACGATGACGCGGAGATACCGTTTCTCGTGTTTCAACCCCCTTTTGCCCTCTTCACTCGCCGCGTTCCCTCTATTCCACTACCAAAGCCGGATACTTGAATCTTCGAATTAACCCTCTTACGGTGCTACGGACAATTTTAAACCGCTAGCGATTTCAACGAGTCTTTAGACGCGAGGAATAATCAATGTAAAATGTTCGCAAAGTATCGTAATTATTAACGAGGATTACAATGTTCACGTTAAACCAGTGTTTCCCAATGTTTTTTGTGCCATGCCACAGTTAAACCTTTCTAAAATTCTTATGTCCCCTATGTAACATATACTTACGTAATTTTTAATTTTCAAAAATTGAATTGTGTTCACTGAAGAAACTTAAACGTTAGGTTCTAAGAAGAAATCAGTAGGAAATTGTTGAGGAAACACACGTCTCGTATCTATACTTTAACGTAGTATAATTTATCTAGCTCGAGTTGCGACTGAGAGTCGTGATACGGTTAATTTAAACTCTGGACGATTTTTTCCATTTTCGAATTGCCCTCCTTAAAAATTAACGTTCCGCCCTGTGGAGCGTAGGCCCCACGTTGGGAAACACTGGGTTAAAGGAATGAATATAGGATTGATGTAGTCTCATTCGTTAATCGATTCGTAATATAATGGACTCCAAATTGGCGCTACGTTTTGTTTGAGTTTGGAAGCTCCGCGTGTTTTCCTTGCGCACACACGGAACTGTCGGGATTGTTTTAAAGGTAGTTGTAATTAACTTGGAGTGAAATTTATCGAGGTACCAAAGATGTCTAGCGCGGCGCGGTGAATTCTCTATATGGAAATTTTCCAGATACCGGAAATTAGAAATTTCGATGATTAGAAAGAGGCACGGTGCGCGGGGAAGACGAGGATGTATCGAATATTGAAGAAACATCGACGAAATATTGGATACTGAAGAAATATGCAATATTGAAGAAATAGTTGTGGAGCTGTAGAGGGGGGGATAGAATAGGAAAAGGAAGGGTGTTGCGTTTCGTCCTGGGCCTGCTAGTGGACTCATCAGTGCGGCTACTTAGCAGGCTCTGCCTTAGTCGTTGGGATATTGGAAGGAACGTTAAAGGCGGTATAATATGGACGAGGTAGTTGGAGCGAGTACTTTCAAGAAAGTCCTATTTCGTATGTCCTTCTAGTGGCGTGTACACGAGAGCCGCCACAGTCTCTATAATTTTAAGTATGAAATCTGAAACGCGTCAACGTGACGAGTTCCGCTTGAGTAAACCTAGTGTTAAATACGTTCTAAAATAGTTAAAAACAAAGTTACACGCGAACGTTAAAGTGGCAGTACTCGGTACATCTACCTTATTCCATCGTCACTTAATAACTGCGCATTGGAGCTGCGAATAGATATTTCGGAGTAAAGTTAAAGGGTGTGCAAGTGCATTAGGGAAAGAGTTCGCCGGCGAAACGAAGAAGGGGGGGATGTAAAAGAGAGGAGGAAGAGGGTGGAAAGAGCGAGCTAACGACTAGGAGTGTAACTTATCTGCTCGGTGCAGGCGGTACGCGTGCGTTTGCTCGTGTAAATCGTCTGGTTTACCTTCTCCTCGGTTACTCCGTCTTCTTTTTCGTCGCCCACGGCCTACAACGGTGAATGAGCCGCGGAAAGGGGCGCGTGCAAACAAAGATACGTGACATAAGTGCGCGACACACTCGTACCCTCTAATAACCGAACTTTCACAGACGCGAGCGGATGAAATCTTTGACTTGTTGCTCCGACTGTTTTTCTTCTTGAAACGTTCCCTGCGAAACGTCGCTGGTAACTTAAACGTCAATCCCCTATGTGTCTCTTGAGTTTTTCGGTGACAATTTAATTATCCTATGCGATGCTGCTTCGAGAGATTAAAATGAGCCGTGGGTAATTCATCGTAGAAATTGAATATTTATGGCAGTGCATCGTTGTCAATTTTCCTTAAACCTTTGGCATACGAATTTTTCAAAGAATATACACAGTAACTTTTGCTATTTGTTACTTTAACAGTGCGATGAATGCAGAACACTAAAATTTTGTACGTAATTTTTGCTTGCGGTACTCGACCTCATTAATTGAAATTACAGATAGAATTAGAATTGAAATTTATTGAAAAATACTATATATTCGTTTCGCAACCAGTGCATAATTTATACAACGAGTGTAACTCGTTATTGTAGGGTAAAGGGTTGATTTGCCTTTATTAATTTCCTTCGATACTAGAAATAGAAAAATGCTAAAAATGATGCATCAGTAATTTCTTATAGTAATTGTACAAATGTATTGTGAAGCACTTTGTGAATTTTCTTTAAATTGTTTCCCTTAGTTTTCTTCAATACTGGAAACATCAAAATAGTCAAAATGATCCATCAGTAATTTCTCATAATAATTGTACAAATGTATAGTGAAGCACTTTGTGAATTTCCTTTAAATTGTTTTCCTTAGTTTTCTCCAATACTAGAAACATCAAAATAGTATAAATGATCCATTAGTAATTTCTCATAATAATTGTAAAAATGTATAGTGAAGCACTTTGTGAATTTTCTTTAACTTGCTTTTCTTAATTTTCTTCAATACTAGATATATTAAAGTGGTCGAATGGTTCCATTCGTAATTTCTTCTAAAAATTGTATAAATTAATAGGGATGCATCTTTGCAAATTTTCCTTAACTTTCTTACCCTAATTTCCGTCAATACTAGAAATGAGCCGTTATTTCTGAAAGTATAAGTATAAGTGCATTTTTTCATACATCGAGATATTTAAGGGAATAAAAAGAGGATATGTATATCTTAATAAAATTACCATTAACTCATTTTTTTGCAAAAGTGGACTTATACCGCTTTCAAAAATATCTCAATATCAAAGCTCAATATCAGGCTCAAATATCGAAGCGGTACGAAATAATTCATACATATTCAATTTTCGATTTAAAAATACAACAATTCCTTGCAAACATCGTTGAAATTTGTAGCGATGCATCGTTGCAAGTTTTGAGTGCTTTCCCATTTCTCATACAAGTTGCACAAATTAATAAGTATACACTTTTACAAATTTTCCCCAACTTTCCTTAATCTTCCTCGACCTTACAAGTATCAAAACGAGCAAAATAATTCGTACATAATTTCTGCTAAAAATTGCAATGTATTAGAAATTTATAGGGATGAATTCTCGCAAAAATTTGCATGCATTCCTATCGAGAAACTAAATAAAAAGACTTACTTTCATTTATCTATACATTTCTTCTTAAACATCTTACATGTATAATATAATACCGTTTTAATTTCTATTATACGAGTCAGTATACTTTAATCGTGGGTGTTTTTGTTGTAAAAAGAAGTCGCAGAAAAAGAGGATAAAGATTGACAAAAGGGTTGTGTTCCTCTCGCCTAAACCGTTAGTTTCTAGTTGCGCAACCCGCGGGAACGTTACACAATTTAAATAATATTTCAGCAGCGAACGGCGGAGAGCGGCAGCGTTGGCGTTGTGTCAATCGCGGCAAAGCTTCTAACATGACGGAACACGAGGCACGCGTGGAATTTCTGGTTGGTAATATCGGAACGCGAGCCGGCCGGCTAATTAACCGAAATCGGCTCTAGCCGAGGCAGCGTGAAAAGAAAAGTAGGTCGAGACTCGTGCAGAAAGTTCCGTTAGCGGCGGCGTTATATAAAGATTTCTACTTATTACCGCTATAAATAGACGTAAATGCGTGGAGATCAATGAGCACGGGGAGAGAGAGAAAGAGAGAGAGAGAGAGAGGAGACCTTGACGATTTATACGTGTGCGAGCGCGAGTCTGTCTCCCTCCTCCTCTAGCTGTGTATTGTTACGAATTTCCAAGAAAAATATGTCCTCTTGTCGACCAAACAACAGCCCGGCCGAAACAATGTGATGCAAGGGGATGAAACTGCGACGTAAACAAGGTGAACGATTCTGGGACACGGGGACAAGGTTGCGTAACATCTCCGCGTAGAAGATAGCCACGTAGGTGCGCGCGTTTCTGCGACGACAGGTTTCGACCTTCTTTGGAATCCCGTCCACTCTCGTCTCCTTCGTGCTAGAATAAGGATGAAGTGGGGGTCGCAAAAAAATTCGACGAAGATTAGGTGACACGGTGTGATTGGTCAGGCGTGAGGGTTATGTTGTTATCGCTAATTTCGCGCGGGTGAATCTTTGTAAAAATAATTTAGAATATTGGAGGGTGCAACGCTATTCGTTAATACTTAATACGTTCATTTACAGTATTACGGGGTGCATCGTTATATATTGATTTAGAATATTAGGAGGTGCAACACTATTCATTAGTACTTGATACTTTTATTCAAAATATTTTGGAGTGCGATACTATTCATTAATATTTAATACATTAACTTAGAATGTTAGGGGGTGCGATAATATTCATTAATACTTGATACATTAATTTATAATATTAAACGGTGTAACACTATTCGTTAATGCTTTATACATTAATTTACAATATTAGGGGGTGCAACGTTATACATTGATTTAGAATATTAGGAGGTGCAACACTATTCATTAGTACTTGATACATTTAACTTAAAATATTAGGGCATGCAATACTATTCATTAATATCTGATACATTAACTTACAATGTTAGGGGATGCGATAATGTTCATTAATACTTGATACATTAATTTACGATGGTAAGGAATGCGACACTATTCATTAGTACTTGATACATTAACTTAAAATATTAGGGGGTGAAACACTATTCGTTAATACTTGACACATTAATTTACGATGTTAGAGGGTGCAACACTATTCATTGATACTTAATACATTAATTCAAAATATTAGGGGTTGCAATACTATTCATTAATATCTGATACATTAACTTACAATGTTAGGGGGTGCGATAATGTTCATTAATACTTCATACATTAATTTACGATGTTAAGGAGTGCAATACTATTCATTAATACTTAATACATTACATTAATTTACAATGTTAGAGAGTGCAACGCTATTCATTAATGCTTAATACATTAATTTACAGTATTAAGGGGTGCAACACTATTCATCAATATATTGCGCATTCGTTTACAATGTTAAAGGTTGCAACGCCGTTCATTAACAGTTAATACATTCATTCAAAATATTAGGGGGTGCAGCACTATTCATTAATACTTGACACATTAATTTACGATGTTAGAGGGTGCAACACTATTCATTGATACTTAATACATTAATTCAAAATATTAGGGGTTGCAATACTATTCATTAATATCTGATACATTAACTTACAATGTTAGGGGGTGCGATAATGTTCATTAATACTTCATACATTAATTTACGATGTTAAGGAGTGCAATACTATTCATTAATACTTAATACATTACATTAATTTACAATGTTAGAGAGTGCAACGCTATTCATTAATGCTTAATACATTAATTTACAGTATTAAGGGGTGCAACACTATTCATCAATATATTGCGCATTCGTTTACAATGTTAAAGGTTGCAACGCCGTTCATTAACAGTTAATACATTCATTCAAAATATTAGGGGGTGCAGCACTATTCATTAATACTTGACACATTAATTTACAATATTAGAGGGTGCAACACTGTTCATTGATACTTAATACATTAATTCAAAATATTAGGGGGTGCAATACTATTCACTAATATCTGATACATTAACTTACAATGTTAGGGGGTGCGATAATATCCATTAATACCTGATACATTAATCTACTATGTTAAGGAGTGCAATACTATTCATTAATACTTAATACATTACATTAATTTACAATGTTAGAGAGTGCAACGCTATTCAATAATGCTTAATACATTAGTTTGCAATATTGGAGGATGCAACGCTACGCTTCAACGCTTAATACATTAATTTACAGTATTAAGGGTGCAACACTATTCATTAATATTTTGTGCATTCGTTTACAATGTTAAAGGTTGCAACGCTGTTCATTGATAGTTAATACATTAATTCAAAATATTAGGGGGTGCAGCACTATTCATTAATACTTGACACATTAATTTACAATGTTAGAGGGTGCAACATTGTTCATTGATACTTAATACATTAATTCAAAATATTAGGGGGTGCAATACTATTCATTAATATCTGATACATTAACTTACAATGTTAGGGGGTGCGATAATATTCATTAATACGTGATACTTTAATCTACTATGTTAAAGAGTGCAATACTATTCATTAATACTTAATACATTACATTAATTTACAATGTTAGAGAGAACGCTACGCTTCAACGCTTAATACATTAATTTACAGTATTAAGGGTGCAACACTATTCATTAATATTTTGGAGAGGAATTGCACAATCGAAGTTCACTATCGATAAGTTGTGCAGCTCATGAATGATACAGCGCTTTTGTTTTTTTATCCACCGACTCCGCGATTGTTTCCGTACGTCCTTGGCGGTGTTTGTTAAATAATAAAACGGGAATCTCCGGGAAAGACTTGAGTTTGAATAATACAGAGGTATGCCGTGCACACCGTCAATATTGTATCTTTCATTATTCATCGTAGTCCGTGCAAGTATGTCAGCCGTTTCCGTGATTGAGGCGTTTAAGAGGAAGTCGCCAATGTATTCTCTCCAGTCATTGGATTATGTTAATACACTGTCCCAGTCGTATATCATCAATTTTGACTTTTACCAGCCAGACAGTATGTCTCTGGAACACGTTTCATTCAATTTTATTCCGCTAATATTCGATTCGACGCTAGAACACCCAGCAATCGCTTAATCAATCGAATCACATTTATTCGCAACAAGGTTGCTGAAATAATAGAATGCTTATAAAACTGCATAACGCAGCGCAAATAAATATCTTTATTCATATTATTCGCAGGGTATCTTTTTAACTCATAAAAAATTCCCAGCCGCAAGTTTACACAAGTGTTTCAAATCAATTACAGGCAGTTCTGATAATTTTAGCGTGAAACTTTCGTTTAGGGATTAACAGGCGTGCAATTTTGAGTACGATTTTTATAGCTTCGATTACGCTTCGTCGAGCAAAGCAAAGCGGCGAACGAATAGTTCCGCTTTTATTCATCGACCGTGCGTTCGCATTGATATTCAATCTATTTCATCGCTTTTCTTTTTTTTTTTGTTCAGCATCCCGTCCCGTTGTACAAAGTATAGCGGCGCGCGTGTTTTGTTGCGTAGTTGCCGCTTTAACGTTAGCAAGTCGTAAGGAACAATGTCATCGAGTCACGGTCGTGGGACAGAAGGGGGAAAGACAGCATGCATGCAGAGCTGTTCCCGTTTTTGTGTTGCTAAGGTCACTTCTCGCTCTCCGCGTATATCTTGATCGGGAACGATGCGCGCCGACAATCGCGGAATCTTCGATGCGCATGCAAAAGCAGCGACTCGAGTGACCGAGCTTTGTCGCTCTCGCGTTAGAAAGTGCGAGCGATTGTAACGCATAAACATCGATTCATGCTACTTATACCAATGCTACGATGCTGATATTAGTCACGAAACGTTTACGATGCGTTCCGATTCGAACATCGTTGCGCGTTGTTTTAACGCACGCGATCTTCTCGTATGGCACTTCCTGTGTTTCTTCATGCTTCTTCGACTCTTTGTTCTGCGATTATTTTATCATCTACGCGAAAAGTCGGACACGGAAGTCTACGTATACGTATGTATATGTAAGTCAAATTTTCGATCTGAACTCTTTCGCTACGGCGAAATTATCCGTCGGTGAACTAAAGCTGTACAGGATAATTCAGTCGCAAGTTTACAATGCAACATTTACTTGGAACGTGTTAGTCTCTTAACACGTTGACTGTCACGGTACTTTTCAGGATTCCTGTGTAAAAAGCCAATTTAATTTCATCATATTACATTATTAAAAACTCTAATTGTAGTACACAGTAATCACGATTGTTTTAAAAATGATCACAAACAATTAAAAATATTCATTCTTTTGCTTCTGATTTTGAATAAACTTTGTATGATTATATCTTCTGTTCGTTTATTAATAAACTTTCTGTTCATGTAAGCCATCCTTGATTTTTTGTTCTCCTCCCTGAGGCTATCTATTCATATTTACACTGATATGCCACGAATTTCATCGTAGCTGCACAAATATGGCAAGTAAAGAAAACCACGAGATAACTCGTAGTTTGCGTCCTAGTCAATAACCCAAACTACGAGTTATCTCGTAGTTGGCAGTCAACGTGTTAATCGACTAATATTTAAACGAACGTTGGATCAACTGCAAGCTTGGGAATGTCGAACCGCGGTAGAATTTTCTATCCAACTACTCCCTCCGTTTCTCTGCCGACTGGAACATAAATGCCTAGCCAATGAGTCATCTCTTCACGGCACTTGTCACATCGTGAAAAGAAGATAGCGGTCGATACTATATCGCGTCTTTTACGACGCGATGAACAGAGAGAGAGAGAGAGAGAGAGAGAGTAGTAGCGCAGCGTTTATCAGCTGACGCGGCAGGAAATTGAGGAGCATAACAATCTGGAAGGAAATCGTGACGACATCCGGTGCGGTTGAATTTTACGAGGGTTGTTAAGTTATGCAAACGCGGTCAGCGTTCGCGGCTATTTCGCGTATCATCGATACGCTCTCGGATAACGTAAATTTTCCACGGGGTCCACCACGGTTTTCTCGACTCGGACGAAACGTATTCTCCGCCGTCCTCGTTACGTCCTCGTATCCCAGCGAACCTTTCGCTTCCGTTTGACTTTCCTCTGCGCTTTATCTCTCCGGGCGACGAGTTTGCAATTGTAATCGGGTGACAAATTGTGCCGTGCACGTAGTCAAATATTAAAGATCGAAGCGTGCTTCCCCACGAGAGTTTTCCAGCGTGGCGAAATAGACCGAGAGAGAGAGAGAGAGAGAGAGATTAATCCTTAGAACGAAAACGTTCGTCGCTTTTAGGATTACTCAAGGCGATGACGTGTATTGATTAGGCCATGGATTCTTATTCATTTAGAGGAAATTTAATATAGAAAGATAGGTGAAAGATAAAAATAAGACTAAGAATATAGAAGATGTGGAGCTGTGGAGAGGGGATAGGATAGGAAAAAGGAAGGGTGTTGCGTTTCGTCCTGGGCTTGCAAGTGGACTCATCAGTGTGGCTACTTAGCAGGTCCTGCCTTAGACACTGGGATATTGGAAGGTTATGTCGAGATACTATTGAGGGGGAGGGGGGTGTACCGTGCCTCGTAGCTAATGACACCTTACCGGAGGAACGTGATGGGTTAGGTTAATATTACTTGTGTGAAGTGTGAACCGCTTGGCGATAGTGGAGTTAATGTAGGATAAAATTTGCAAAAAACCTAAAACATGAGTATGGACGTTGGGATATTGGAAGGAAGGTTAAAGGCGGTATATATATGGACGAGGTAGTTGGAGAGCCGCCACAAAGATATACGAAATATGGTGCATTTTAAGATACTTAGGAGGCGAGAGAAATGTCTGCATGTGCTCCGTTGATTTATTTCTTACTTTTGTGGTGGCTCTCCTGTACCCACCACTAGAGGGACATAGGAAATAGGACTTTCTTGAAAGCACTCGTTCTAACTACCTCGTCCATATACATACATGTGTGTATACTGCTTTTAACATTCCTTCCAATATCCCAACGTCTAAGGCAGGTCCTGCTAGGTAGCCGCACTGATGATGAGTCCACTAGCAGGCCCAGGACGAAACGCAACACCCTTCCTTTTTCCCATTCTTCCCCCTCTCCATAGCGCCCACATTACCATTACATATTTTGTGCTGCTAATAAACAATTCCCTAACATTCTTCGCAATTGTCATTCTACTCCTAGAATTGTTGCACTTACGCGCTCCAAATATGTTCCACGTTTACTCGAAAATAGTTTCCAGTTCACCGACCTTTCTCCACTTAACGAAGAGGGAAAACCTTAGCTTACGAGGCGTGGCGGAAGCAACAGCGTAAACAAAAATTTCTTCTCGGTCCCCAAACGGGGCGCGCGGCGAGCAAAGAATAACGGAAGGGTAGTAGTGGCCGGTTGAAGCGGGGTTGCCGACCGGGATAAAATAATTCCAGCTCCATCAGGAAGCTAATCTCAGGGGGGTTAATCAGCGACGAAGGCCAAGGAGGCTCGGCTGACTTTCGAGGCGGTAAACTTATTCCGCGGGCGTGCCAACTTCAAAAAGGAGAGGTTGGCGTTCTTGTAATTAACGGACTGGACGGGGAAGCCTCGTATCCCGAGGGACACCGTGACACGAGGCTCCCGGCCTATCGACGGCAAGGGTTCCCGATTCTCTCTTTCTTTCCTGTCTTTCGAAGCCGTCTATTCCTCGGCTATGCTTAACCCTTTCTTTTTCTCCAGCCACGTGATATTTGCTACGTTAACCCTCCGTGTACTGGCTGTGCCGGAGTCACTCTGACTCACATCGACAGTTTCAATAAGTACACGATTATAGCGAAGCGGCGAGAAGAGAGCTGAGAGGCTAGCAGTGCTGTGCGATGCATGAAATTACTGCCACTTTAAGGTTCGCGGTTTAAGTAACTTTGTTTAACTTTTTTCAAATTGGAATAAGTATCGTTAGTGGAGAACCACGACCGAATCCGAAACAGAAAAGGAACTGAGAAGTCGAAGCACGGAGAAATGGAAGTTTTGGAAATGCGAAGCATTAGGAATTCCATGCGTTGAGAATTTGTAACTTTGGAAATTTGGCGCTTTGAACATTTGGTACGTTAGGCAATTCGAAGCTTTAACAATTCAAAGGCTTGGAAATTCAAAGCATGGAGAATTTGAAGCTGTAGAAATTTGTAACTTTACAAATTCGGGGCTTGAAAAATTTGAAACGTTGGGAATTTAAAGCGTTAGGTATTCGAAACATTGGGAATTTAAAGCGTTAGGTATTCGAAACATTGGGTATTTGAAGCTTTACAAATTTCTAACGTTGAATATTCGTTGCTTTAACGATTCGAAACGTTGGGAATTCGAAGCCTTGAGAATTTGAAGCCTTAGAAATTCGAAATATTAGGCACTTGAAGTTATAGAAATTCATAACTTTGCAAATGCAGCGCTCTAAAATTATGAAACGTTTGCAAATCGAAGCTTTGGGGATTCCGAACGTTGGCAATTCAAAGTGATGGGAATTCTAAGCTTTTTAAAACTGGAATAAATATTGTTTATGGAGAACCGCGACCGAATCCGAAATCAAAAGGAGATTAAACGACGATGTATCCTCCGCGAGGTACAGAAGTGGTAGAAGTAAAAGACATCGAGTGAATTACTGTGTCTGACCAGCGCCTGTCTGATCAGTACTGTTATAATCCCCTTCGCGCTCGACTCGGCGAGTATTGGAGTAGCATAGATGTTCCAATTACTGCCACTTTAAGATTCGCGCGTTACTTTAACTATTTTAGAACGTCGTTAACGTAAAAATCGTCCCAGTTTCGAGTATAATATTGTTTAACCTCTCTTTTATTTATGAACATTTTTCTCATATGTTCAATATAATATATTCGTTACTATTTAATTGAAAGTGTACAATAAAGTCCACGGTCCTTCGTACTGTCACTTAAAGAGTTTAACCTCTCTTTTATTTATGAACATTTTTCTCATATGTTCAATGTAATATATTCGTTACTATTTAATTGAAAATGTACCACAAAGTCCACGATCCTTCGTACTGTCACTTAAAGAGTTCTCATTTAAATAGAAACACGTTTTACATATATTAGTACGTCAGTTTGTGTAACAGATACATGAATTGTTACTGAATTATGACACGTCCTGTGTTAGTAAATTACAGTATATGTATAATATACAAATAACAGAAAGGTTTATTAGTATTTTATGGTTTACATTTCTCTTTCGTTCGCTCTGTCTTACGTTCGGTGCGGTCTCCTACAATCTCTGTTTCGTCATCCTGCGTCACACCATTCTCCTTCGCACCTCCCCATAACTAACATAGAATACAAAAATATAAGAGTGTCCTCACGCGCATTCACATCATTCCACCATGTATAAAACCCAATCCACATCCTGTACTTTATAATTACATTGGTCACGTTTTAATGGTCAACAGCTCGTTTACCTTTTAATATTTATTTATAAATATTAAGTGCAAATGAATATACAATATCTATGCGTTGTTACGTAAACCAAAGTCCAAATTTAGTATGAAAATGATTCTTTATACATTACTTTGCTATTAAATATAATAATTAAAGTTGCAGTTATAGGAACAGTGACAATACGTGGCTCATTTATGATTTGAAATGTTTCTTTGTTAATGTGTTGATTTGATTCGACGTGATATTTGTAAATTTCGTCTCATTATCTTTGCTATTCGCGTTTAGTAATTTTGTATAAAGTTGGGTATTCTTTCCCCCGATAAGTAAATAAATAAATTTTGATCAATTTCGATAACTTGCGAGTGCAAAGGGTTAGCTGCACCGCTGTCATGCGCCGTTTTCCTCTCAGCTCTCTTCAACACTGCACTATAAACACTTCCATTACATTACATTGGTTTCATTTTAAGCAGCACGTTAAAAATCGTTTCGTCCTTCTCTTGATTTGCTTTTCAATGGAAGAGTGGCAGCTTTGAATTTTAGAAACTACCATTAAACCATCCTGATATTTACGTAAGCTTCTTTAAATCATAAATCCACACTTTCATTAGCTTTCACGGTATATTTTACAAGTTCAGTCTTCCTTATGAAATTATAGAAATATTCCGACTATTCGTGTCAATCAAACCACCAAAGTTTTCACTTTTTTTTTATTATCCTACACGCGTTATACTAGCAAACGTCTTTAGCAATCCGGCAACGCTTTGTATAGAAATCCACCTAGCCCAGGCAAATTAGTTTGCCAAATTACCAATAGCGTTGCCGATTCTCGCCTATAAATCTCTGCCACGGACGAATCGAAGGGGGCCAGAAATTTCGCAAGGCTGAAAAAGCAACAAACCTGCCGTTTGACCAAGAGGAATCGTTCGCGTTGGATCGCAAAAAGCATTCTTCTTCCTTTATCTGTTCCCCACAGCCACGCGGACCCAGCAACGTCTCGTTATCAGTCGGAGAAGTGGCACGAATTTCCCCGTCGATTTACGGTTCGAAAGTTTTTTGCCTCGCCACGGTTGCCCGCTAAACACGCCGCCTCCATAAATTATTCCCCGAAGAAAAACAAGCGACGCGAGCGTCGCCGTGATTTTAGTTTCCCTTTCGTCTAGCCCGTGGAATTTAGAAGTTACAGAGCTATAGACCACCGTACTCAACCTACGGCCTTTCGAACTTTTACGCGTGGCTCGAAACGTATGTATGTATGTGAAATCATTGCTTAGAATTCGAAGCCAAGAGCGTTAGTATTTTCCGGCCTGAAAGGGTTAAAATGGTCCCACGCTTACTTATTATTATTAACCCTAGGATTACGGAACTCGTCACGTTGACGTATTTCAGATTTCATACTGTTGTATGCCAACGTAATCATTAGTATTATATTATTTTTAGTTAAGACAACGCGGCCTTCTCATCCTCCTTCAAACACGATAAACCAAACCCCAGCAGCAAACATTCGAAAATCCTTCGATAGCTGATGATTTCATCCTAGTTAGTCACCTCCGAACCTCGATCCTGCTACCTCATCCCTTACTGACCATCGAACCCAAGATAACCCCTACCTCTCTATTTTCCGAGTCTCCAAAATCACAGTTTTTCCCTTGACACGCCAGAACAGTCCGGACCGTCTTAGGACGCGCGACTATACTTGTAAAACGCGAATACACTCTGGTATACGTTAAAGTTCGTCTTTATTTCGCTCGACGTTGTAACTTATTATATACTAATAAACTGACAACCTCAGCGGAATAGTTTAGTATATAAACCACGTTCAATTAAAACATACAGTATTTCGTAATAAATTGGAATTCATTTTATTTCAATTTGTAAGATCGCGAGAATGAGGATTACTAGGTAAGAATTGCGTACAATATTTCAGTGTTTTGCATTCGATGTAGTGTCATAGTGACAAATAGTCAATATACTTCAGTGGATAATCTTTGAAAAATTCGTAAGACAAGGGGTTAATTTCGAGTTAAAAGTTTTGCAAAAAAGAAAAAAAGAAGCGTCTATTAAACGGGGAGGGAGCTCAATTGCAAAGAATGAAATCTTCCCGTCATTGGCTGGTCGAGTCATTCATTTTTCTTCGCGATCGGTGTTACGAGTGCAACAGCGGAAGAGAGAGAGAGAGAGAGAGAAAAAAAAAAGGAAGCGAAGTGGAGAGAATAAAAAAAAACAGGCGCCTGTGTGCGTTGAGCGTGTTCCTCGCGTCGATGTTTATTTCATTGCGAACATTATACGCTCACCGAAACGATTACATCAGCGCGGAAATGATTGTTTCCGATTCGAAACGTACTTACTACGCAGCATCGTACCGAATCGCGTAACAGAATTCTTGCGTTCCACAAGAAATTCTGTTTCGTAAGAGAGTTTCCGCTTCAGGAGCTGTCCTTGCCAGCTATTTCGACGAGCGATCCATTCGACGCTATAGCCGCGATCCGCTCGATAATATCATCCATTCCCATTGTCTTTCTCAACGCGTTCTTAACCCTTTGCACCCCGAAGCCCTACGTATTTCGGTAATACAATCTCTACTTCGGTACCATTTTCCACCTCTCTTGTGAGAATATAAACTATTGTCTCGTATTCTGGGTCTACGTAGAATCGTCTTTAACTTGCTTTGTTTCGAGAAAGAAGAAAACACGAATGTTAAGTTAACAGAAATAAATAGAAACCTGAAACCTTAAACCTTGACTTACGAGCGGCGCCAATGTAGTGCAAAATGTTGAATGATTAACTCTTTGCCCTACTTTTATTTTATTACCTGCTTAGGCTACCATTAGTTGACTACTATTCTTGTATCATGTCACACACGTATGTACAAATAGAAGAAAACACGAATGTTAAGTTAACAGAAATAAATAGAAACCTTAAACCTTAAACCTTGACTTACGAGCGGCGCCAATGTAGTGCAAAATGTTGAATGATTAACTCTTTGCCCTACTTTTATTTTATTACCTGCTTAGGCTACCATTAGTTGACTACTATTCTTGTATCATGTCACACACGTATGTACAAATAGAAGAAAACACGAATGTTAAGTTAACAGAAATAAATAGAAACCTGAAACCTTAAACCTTGACTTACGAGCGGCGCCAATGTAGTGCAAAATGTTGAATGATTAACTCTTTGCCCTACTTTTATTTTATTACCTGCTTAGGCTACCATTAGTTGACTACTATTCTTGTATCATGTCACACACGTATGTACAAATAGAAGAAAACACGAATGTTAAGTTAACAGAAATAAATAGAAACCTTAAACCTTAAACCTTGACTTACGAGCGGCGCCAATGTAGTGCAAAAGGTTGAATGATTAACTCTTTGCCCTACTATTATTTTATTACCTGCTTAGGCTACCATTAGTTGACTACTATTCTTGTATCATGTCACATACGTATGTACAAATAGAAGAAAACACGAATGTTAAGTTAACAGAAATAAATAGAAAACTTAAACCGTGACTTACGAGCGGCGCCAATGTAGTGCAAAACGTTGAATGATTAACCCTTTGCCCTACTATTATTTTATTACCTGCTTAGGCTACCATTAGTTGACTACTATTCTTGTATCATGTCACATACGTATGTACAAATAGAAGAAAACACGAATGTTAAGTTAACAGAAATAAATAGAAAACTTAAACCGTGACTTACGAGCGGCGCCAATGTAGTGCAAAACGTTGAATGATTAACCCTTTGCCCTACTATTATTTTATTACCTGCTTAGGCTACCATTAGTTGACTACTATTCTTGTATCATGTCACATACGTATGTACAAATAGAAGAAAACACGAATGTTAAGTTAACAGAAATAAATAGAAAACTTAAACCGTGACTTACGAGCGGCGCCAATGTAGTGCAAAATGTTGAATGATTAACCCTTTGCCCTACTATTATTTTATTACCTGCTTAAACTACCATTAACCATTAGTTGACTACTATTTTTGTATTATGTCACATACGTACAAATCGTTCGAATATTGTGCACAATTCTCCTCGAACAACATCCAATCTTATAATAGAAAATTAAAATTAGCGTTCGTAATTCGAAGTATACAACGCATCGACATTTCGCACGAATGAACGAACAGATATCCACAGCGAATGTAGTGTGGTAATATTGCGTAAACGAGACGTGGTTTCCCTCTCCGTTATCGAGCCGCGTTGCCAAAGAATCGCGGGCCACTCTCGCCGGGGGGGTCGATAGGATAGCACGATTTATGCAAAGTAACGAGCAAATTAGATAATGCTTGCCGAACGATAAAATAATAGAGCGAAGCGCGTAATGCCGCGCGGTAGCGCAAGGATTCATTTACGCGCGCCTTCCACGACGCCGCTAATGGATACGTGTGTGCATTAGCATCGCTGTTAATATTAACCCCTCCGGCGCGACGGCAACTTAACCAACGATGACGTTTCATTTACAAACGGAAGGATAGAACGAAACCCCGCGTTTCCTTACTCTACCTAACTGCACCTATGCGATCCCTTCTAACTTGTTTTACCAAAACTTTCCGCGAAATTTCTCCAACAGCCAAACAACACTCTTAGTCTTCGTGTTTTACTTTTGGAACGCGTAGTCTTGGTTAAAATTTGGCTTTACACGGCCTGGGCATTAATCGAGCAAATTATTCGAGATATAACTGTTAACCCTTTGCCGTACCGCCTTTGTGTAGCCGAAAAAAGGAGAGTGCGTCGCCGGACGGGGATCGAAACGAGATCTAGGAGTCATTAATCGATCGCGTTAACCACTACTACGTTAACTAGTCCCACTTGGCCTTTTACTGTGTGTCTAACGTCCAGATTTGGCATGTATTGTCTTTCTTCTCTTCTTCTATTGGGTTTAGTTGGGTTCTAAAGGTAAAATTGGGTTCTAAGGGTCCACCATCCTACATTATTGTTAACCCTTTGCCGTACGATAACGAGATGGACTCGTGGTACGAATGACAGAGCACTGAATCGATGAAAAATGATTCGGCTTGTAAGAATGTAAAAGATATTGCTTTATCGATTTTTAGTTTCAATTCGTAAGATTGAGAATCAGTGGATGGATAGAAATAGCGAATATTTCGTATACTGTGCCGTGCGACGGTAATAAATAGCTTACGTAGCATGCATTGGTAATAAAAAACATTGTATATTAATGCAGTTGAATGCAATATACCTAAACGTTGTGCAAATTTCACGCAAACGACAATATTCCTAAAGTGTCTTATATTCGTCCATCGTGTCACCGTAAATCGAAGAAACCATAAAAATGAAGCGTAGAAGAACAGCAGGATTGAAACCACTCGAGTTAATAATAATAAAAAACTATCGAGTTAATAATACCAACGATAGAAGCACCAATTTGCATAAAAATGCTTAGCTCATTCATTCTCGCGTACAACGCGATATCCGCGTAAAATTACTCGCAGAGACATACGCGCGGCGAATTGAACGGCGGAATAACGCGCGGCTATAAAGAACAAAAAATGTACAGTCTTCGCTAGAAGCAAGAGCCAGCAATATTGAAAATAAATACACACGCTTATTGCTGAAACCAAAACTTTAATTAACCCAATTTATTGTAATGTATCGTATTAATGTCATTAATGTATCGTATTAATGTCATTAACGTATACTATTAATGTCATTAATGTATCGTATTAATGTCATTAACGTATATACTATTAATGATAAGTATACAATACTCAATGGCAAGTGGACGAATGAGCACACCGCAAATTAACGCGTCTCTCCACTCACGCCTTATCGCATTGTCACGTCATCGATTCCACCGTCGCTCTCGAATTTTCCGCCTATATATCCGCCGCCATATTTCCCCAAAAATATTTCCAATATTAACCCTTTGCACTCCGTTGGCGCCTTTACGGCGACATACATCAATTTTCCGCAATTCAACATTTAAAGTTTCTATTTATTTCTACTAATTCAATTTCTATTCATTCGAAAGCAAAACAAATGAAAGACCATCCTTCCTATTTCCGAAGTACAGAATAACACTTCATATTCTCACAAGCGCCACAAGATAGTATTCAAATTACGGGTAGATCGTATTATTAAAATTGTTTTGCAGTGCAAAGGGTTAAAAAAAAAAAAGAAGGAAAAGGTGCATATAAATAGCAGACGCGAAGAGGCGACAGCGCGGCGCCGGGGCCCCGGTGGTGGTTGGGAATTATTTAATTAAACGAATTTGTCGGGGTGCGTCGCACGCAACGATAAATCGGCGGGCACACGAGCCACCTCTCTCGCCTGATTATATATATTACATATCATTATGACGAGGTTTAATTAACTTGGCGTAGCGTGGCGTGCAATAAATGACGCGAACGAGCCTTGACACGCGGCGCGTGTCATTCAGCCGGGCTTGTACCCGTTTCCATTAGGCGTTATGCGCAAACAGTTGACCCGGTTTCGCGCCGCGTCGCGTGTGTCAGTGTGTGTACGTATTATCTTCAGGAAGTGAACCGAGCGCGCCGCGGCCCCGTGTGTTTCGCGAAATCCGCGAGAACTCCGCCGTCGTTTATTTACGTTCCTTTTCAGTTTCGCTGCGCTTTCGCCTCGTTTTTCTTCCCCCCCCCCCCCCCCCCCTCCTCCTGTGGACTCCTTAAAACTCGGACGGCGGACCGTAGAACGACTACGCAAGCCGCAGTGTTGGGTTCGTTCGAACCACAACGTAAACTAACATATGATTACGTACAATTGATTATTATTACAAAATATAATACGAATAATAAGAAGAATAATGAACGAAACAAATATGTGTATATATATATATGTATCGAAGATTGAAGAGAAACGCGGCGAAACTGAAAAGGAACGTAAATAAACGTTGTTTATTACCATTCCGCGCAACGCGTGCAAAATATTCCATTTTGCGCAATTTTGCAACTTCCTCGCGATTTCGTTTCAGCGTTAACAATTGCAAACGCACTCGGATGAACAATTGTTGTGCGCGGATCGGTACGAATGCAACGCGATAGCTGCGAACGAACGGCACGATAAAAGGTTTGACGAAGCGCGGGGACGAAAATAAGAAGTAATCGCGGTGAAAGCGGCGGGGCGGGGATATCGGCGTTATCGTTATCTAATCCTTCCAGTTGACGAATCCGGGGAAAAGCGACGGTGTGTGGCTCACTTCCTGAAGATAATGCACGCACCGCAGGTGGAATAAGGTCGATTATTTGCACGCGACACCGTACACTCTACACTCCGTGTGCGTCAATCCCCAGTGACGTCGCGTCGTTTCCAGTTACTTAAATTTGCTGAATTTTCATTCTTCCTCTCTCGTATCAGTGTACCGCGTTGCAGCTTTTATCTCTTGTTTTCGTAATCAGTGTACTGTTGCAGTTTGTTCCCTTGCCCGTTGCAACGACGCCAGCCGAGTCTCGCGTTTATTATTATTCATTTCATCTGGCTTTCATGTCGAGGATTCATTTATCAATCTTAATTTCGTTTGTTGCGAAAGTGGGTAAAATTCGGATCGTAATTTATAGATATCTAATTTAGAGATACATAGTTCTCTAATATACGGATATATAATATAGAGATCTAATAGGGATCTGATTTAACCCTTTGCGGACGAGAAGTAATGACACTCGTGAGAGTACTTTAGTTTTGAATTCCACGACTTTGAGTTTTCACGCTTTTCAGTTCCAAACCGTTTAATTTCCAACGATTTCGTATGTTTATTATTACGTTAAGTATTCATTGCATTAAGTTTCGTGCTTTAAAAGTCGACATGGGTTCGCAAAGCGAAAAAATGATTAGGCGACTATTTGTCGACGCTCGTCCGCAAAGGGTTAAAATCTAATTTCTAAATTTGCCAAAGTAGAATCCAAAACTTTTTTCAAGTTCTGAGGAGTTTCGTGGTTTTAAGGTTTTAAACGTTCCATACTTAATAATGGAATAATAATAATAGTAATCATATTTATTTAAACGAGTAGATCGACGTTTTGTGTACGATATATTGTTTAATTATTGCTTTGTAATTAAAATATCATTGATTATGTTAAATCGTTGCTTTGATCACGTCGCATCTAAATTCAGAAATCGGAACAACAGAAATAATATTGCATTTTCTTATTCTTAAATAAGTCGTTGTAGTTTAGTATCGTTGAACAAAACATTATTTTACTTTAGTGTCCTAGTATGTTAGCGGAAACGCAGTATTCTGTCCAACTACGCTATCGCGAATTACGTTAACTTATCCTCGGTTAGTATATCAGTTTCTCATAATTTATTATCGTCACTATCGAACAAATAATACAGGCGTAATATAAGCCTACAATAAGCAGCGTGAGTGCAATTAACCATTTGCGCTGGAAAAACGTATTATACGCGTCGAATTAGCGCGTATTGGATCTACTAAAAACCGCGAACGTTTGCAAATTAAAAAATACGCAGGGAATTAAGAATTATCACGAGGACGTTTTACGCGTTAACGACAAAAATTGCGATACAAATTTTATATAAATAATTTCAAGTATCGAATCGCTGCAAATTACTACAAATGGGTTTATCTACAGGTACACGCTAAATAATTGCCACAAGTGGTTAAGTAGAGTAAGGAACACGCAGTGTAACAGAAAGCCATCCAAATCCACGAGACAAATTGTTCAAGGTTATGTTAAACACGCGAAGCATTAAACTCCGAAAGTTCGATGTACAAACTTATCTAATACAGTTACTTAATACAAAAAAAAAGAGAAAACAGAAACTAAAATGAAGTATATCTTTACAAAAACAAAAACAAAATTAACAGTCTTTGGTTTTCTTACTTTTTGTTATACTTTTACTTTTTACGTCGCACGTACCTCTTGCATTTATCCACGCTTCCAGGAGTACTAAGGTTGCCAATCGCTCGGAGCAATTGTTACCAATACAAATTATAATAAATAACAATAGTAAATAACACAGACCCACGAGAGTTGCCACTTTTCGTCCATATTTCCTATTAAAACTACGCGAAAGAATGTTTATTAACCGAAGCGTCGAAAGAAATAGGAAGCGAGAGAAGAAGAGAAGGCGGGGTTACGCGAAGAGAAACAGTGTTCGATACGAGCGGAATACCGATCGGGAGGAGGAGTATCGTGGAAACACAAAAGCTGAAGGGAATCGGGTCGCGTTCGTGGCACGACGATTACTTATTTGCTCTCTTAACGAGGTTTCCACGAGGGTGAGAAGTCTGGCGTGGCTTTAACGAAGCCGGCTGGCACGTACCGGGCGAGCATTAGTCCGGTGTGACAGGACAGGCAAAATCGAAAACACGACGGATGCAACGTTGCCGGGCCGGTCACGTATTCGGCCGCATTGATCGTCGTCGTCGTCGTCGTCGTCGTCGTTCACCGGTAATCTTATTTTCGCCGCTGCGGCGTACGCGATCGGGAAAAAACGCCGCGTGGAAACCCGACGCGACGGGGCCAACCGGAAAAATGCCAATTGGAAATACCCCTTCCCATTTTCGCGGGTCGAAAAGAGGGCTGGTCGAACGGAGAAACGAAACCGGCGCGCAGCTATCGCTTCGGATACCATTTCGAGCCATCCTCTTGGCCAATGTCTGATTAAACGCGAACTTGCCCTCCTGTGAAATCTCGTCTTTCCGTTCTTGCAACGCCCGCGTACCCTGTCGCCGCTCCGATACGAGTGCAAATGTTCTGCTATCGGTTCTGCTGCTGTTTCGACGCGTGTCGAGAGAAAGAGGGAGATTTTTGGTATTTAGAGAAGAGAAATTTTGGTGTATGGTAAACGACCCACGTATTATTGTCACTGTTCCTATAACTGCCACTTGAATTCGTTTACTTTAATCCCTTGCCTTACAATTTGTTCACTAGTACACTTAAGTATACTTAAGTTCACTAGTATACTAGTCACTAGTATACGTAAGTTATCATGAACGGATCACAGTTGTCGTATGTCGTTGAAAATATTAATATAGTCTGGGTAATCCGTGTGTTTAGTTGTTCTTAATCTTCCGGAGGGAAACGAAAGGTGGAATGAAAAATAACGCTGCATTGCAAACAGAATTTATGTTTAATTAATTTATCTGTAATTCATGCCACGAGTGTGACTCGTCATTGTAAGCCAAGGGATTAGTAGCAAAGTAATGTATAAAGAATCGTAAGTAAACAAATTTTCGTACTATATTTTGGACGAGGGTTTACGTAACAACGCATAGACATCGTATATTCGTTTACACTTAATGTTTATAAATAACTATTAGAAGGTAAATGTGCTGTTAAACGTTAAAACGTGACCAATATAATTGTAAAGTATGGAACCTGTCATAATTCGGTAAAACGATACGTTTATTATACATCTTATATCCGTTGTTACGCAAACTGACGTGTTAATATATGTAAAAACGTGTTTCTATTTAAATGAAAAGCTTTCGCGTGACGGTACGAAGGACACTGGACTTTGCAGTACATTTTCAATTACGTAGTAATGAATTTATCGTATCGAACATATAAAAGAAATGTGTTTATAAATAAACTTAATCTGTTGAACAATATTATACTCCAAAGTAGAACGATTTGGAACGTTAACGACGTTCTAAAATAATTAAACGAAGTTAATTAAGCGAAGAACGTTAATGTGTCAGTACGTGGTACATTTACCGTAGCTTAATGGTTTTAGCGCGTGGAAAAAACGAGCGGAAGCGCTGCCGGGCCTCTATGGGTCGATCAAAACTACTCGGCACGGAGTTTTCATTCATCGCTATAAATATGAATGAACACACTGGCTGGCATTAAACGAGTCGACGACCTTTTTTCGGTTTCCCTCGTGACGTTACCGTCGCTATTTATAGCAGCCGTTCTTTTCTCCGCGGCGAAACCACCGGGGCTGTTGAACGAGGAAAGAATTGTACGCGCTGGACGATTCTTGCGAACCGAAGAGAGCCGACTACGAACTTTGAAGAATTGTTTTCAACGTTCGCGGCGTCTCGGTATCCCGAAGGCCAAATTCCATTCTAATTCTTCGAAAGGAATCGTATATTCCTCGGCCGTGAATACGTTTTATCACCTTTCTCGCGGTGTTTTTAAATTTCCCGCGCGTGTAACTTTGGCCGACCTTGTCGATTAAAGGTCGTCGACGCTAACGTTTTTTCGCGATGCTCGGAATCATTTTTTCGCAGGTTTCCGATGTTGCAAAACGTTGCTCTGTTTTTTTTTTTAATTGATTTCTTGCGTTACGGTAACGAGTCACACTCGTTCTACGAATCGTGGTGTAGATTCGACAATGTGGTAGTGAAATTTAATTTGGAGGTGAATTTAGCTTCGTATTATAACACGGGGAATTATTAAATTAGAATTGGCCACGGTATTCATGTAACTTGCAATAATTTCTTCGGAGGTTTGCGAAGTTGCAAAACGTTGCTCTCTGTTTTCTTTTTTTCTTTTTTTTAATTGATTTCTTGCGTTACGGTAACGAGTCACACTCGTTCTACGAATCGTGGTGTAGATTCGACAACGCGGTGGTGAAATTTAATTTGGAGGTGAATCTAGCTTTGTAGTATAATACTGGGAATTATTAAATTAGATTTGGCCACGGTATTCATGTAACGTGTACATAAGATGATACGAAAGCAGGGATTATCTAATGCTGGCAAACTTAGGTAATAAAATAATTACCTATCTTATTACTCGAAGTGTTGCACGAATAAAATGTTATCCAAAGAATTTATTCGAGGTGTTATTCGAATGCAATTTCATTCAAAAATGTTATTGCAACAAAGTACGCCGGACTCTGGTAGTTTTCCACGGAGTAGCTGAGAATTTTATAATCCGACGTTCGAAGCAGCAACAATTTGCACGACGAAAGAACAGTGTTTCTCCCGTCACCGTGGATGTTTACTCGAAAAGCACAGTCGGAGACTAGATTTGTCCGATCCTGTCGGCGTTTCCTCGAACGCAATTTGTTGTAATAAGCGTGTAACGACGTAACGACACATTCCCGGCGCGGTTTATCCGTGATTGCGGCGCTTACCTAATGCCGCGGATTGGCGCCGCCGCTAAATTCGAATTTTACATAATCATTTAATAACCCTAGATGATTATACTTGCCAACGGGGCGAAGGGGGACAGTGAACATAACAAGCCGGGGTTCGTAACATTCATTTCAAGAGCGGCGCGCACGTTGTCGTAATCCTTTCGATTATTGTCGGGCTAATTAACCTTTTGCACTCGACAGCATTCGAAGCCAGCTTATTTTGGCGATTCAGAGCGGCCTCTTGAATACAAGGGTTAATATTAGGTATGAATTTTTGGGGAAATTGTATCAGAAGATATTATATTACAGTATTACAATACTCGGGAAATGGGGAATATATTATATAGGGAATATGTTACGATATTAAGGAAATTATGTTAGAAGATATTGTATTGCAATATTACAATGTTAGGGAAATAGGGAATATGCTAGGGAATATATCATATAGGGAATATGGTACAATATTAGGGAAATTATATTAGAAGATACTATATTACAATATTACAATATTAGGGAAATAGGAAATATATGTTAGGGAATATATTGTATAGGGAATATGTTACAATATTAGGGAAATTATATTAGAAGATACTATATTACAATATTAGGGAAATAGGAAATATGTTATATAAGAATTGTATTAGGGAATACGTTATGATATTAGGGAAATTATATTAGAAGATACTATATTACAATATTACAATATTACGGAAATAGGGAATATATTATATAGAAATTATATTAGGGAATATGGTACGATATTAGGGTAATTATAGTAGAAGATACTATATTACAATATTACAATATTAGGAAAATAGGGAATATGTTATATAGGAATTATATTACGGAATATGTTACAATATTAGGAAAATCATATTCAAAGATAGTATATTACATGATTACAATATTAGGGAAATAGGGAATATATTATATAGGAAATATATTAGGGAATATGTTACGATAAAAGGGAAATTATATTAGAAGATATTATATTGCAATATTACAATATTAGGGAAATAGGGAATATGTTATATAAGAATTGTATTAGGGAGTATGTCACGATATTAGGGTAATTATAGTAGAAGATACTATATTACAATATTACAATATTAGAGAAATAGGGAATATGTTATATAGGAATTATATTACGGAATATGTTACAATATTAGGAAGATCATATTCAAAGATAGTATATTACATGATTACAATATTAGGGAAATAGGGAATATATTATATAGGAAATATATTAGGGAATATGTTACGATAAAAGGGAAATTATATTAGAAGATATTATATTGCAATATTACAATATTAGGGAAATAGGGAATATGTTATATAAGAATTGTATTAGGGAGTATGTCACGATATTAGGGAAATTATATTAGAAGATATTATATTACAATATTACAATATTAGGAAAATAGGGAATATATTACAATATCATGGAAATCATATTAGAAGATATTATATTACAGTGTTACACTATTAGAGAAATATGGAATATATATCAGGGAATATATTACAAGATATTATATTACAACATTACAATATTATGGAAATGGGGAATACAGTAGGGAATATATTACAATATTAGGGAAATCATATTACAAGAACAAACTGAAAACGGCTACGCAGAACATGTCGCTAATTACCTTGCAGTGGATGCAACGTTAACCCCGATGAAAACAAGAGAAAAAAGAGCGAAACGAAGGTATCGCTTTTCTAGCGGATCGCGTCATCGGGTGGAAGTAGCGCGGCTTGCACGTGGAACGCGTTGCAACGCAGAAAGAAAGCCTTCGACGACGTCTCCCCGAAAGTATTCGCTGGCTGACGAGCAAGGCAAAAACAGTTACGTGACACAGTTACGTAATTAGGATTCGCCGGTAACTTTGTTATTGTTCGCGTAAAACGCGCAACGGCGCGACTCGTAAGAGGCTGTCCGCGAATTATCGCGAACACCAGCACCAACGACGCGGAACATTTTTTTTAAATACGATTCTAAGCGGCTTACTCGGGAACATCTTTAAGTTAATCCCTTGCCTCGTAAACTTTTTACACGCTAGACGCGTTAGGTGTTTAGTACTTTGACTGTACACGTCAAACGCACGAGACAGGAATATTATATGTAAATCAATCGTGTCGAATTCGCGACAGAAACTTTACGTTAATTATATCAAAACATTGACCAACAAAGAAAAGACAGAATCAACAGAAATACGTACGATATGCAATATATGTTTTTGATACATCGCGAATTATAGGCGCATATTTTATAGTGCAGCGTGTTACAGTCAACCGTACATTCGCCGTTTTATATACCAAAATTATTTTAAAAAATCATTCTTTTTGCCCGAGACCCGCAGTCTCGCCAAAACTGTATTCAATGGCCCGTGTTCGTATATCGGTTTATTTGATAACGCTGTTATATCGAGAGTTAAGGGAGCGTGGGCGTGGTTTCTCCAAAGATCAGAGTTTTCTATATTAAACAAATTTTACGGTAATAAACGAATTAATTAAACTTTTAGATGAAACGATTTCTAAAGTGGTTGAATTAAGTTACGCGATAACCTTAAAGTGGCAATGTACGTGCAGTTCTACTCTGGAATGGAAGAAACGCGTTCGCTTTCGTTCAGCTTTGCAGGAATCGTAGGTTTCAAAGGTAAAGTTGGGAAAAGAGGCGATAGGTTGGAATTTGCGTTGACTGCTTGTGAGTGCACGCGTCAAAGGGAATTTCTTTGCGACCTTCTGCCGTTGCACCTGGGCACAGAGCATAGTCGTACCTGCGTCCAGGATATCTGCGGTATCACTCGCCTATAAATAGCGACTCCTATGGAATTTCTCGTGCGTCACCGCGCGGTTATTTGCATCGCCGCCAATCAGATGCGAGCGCCTTTCTTCCGAGAAGTCTTAGCGCCATAATGTTGCCGGCAACGTCAAACCGACTAACGCGCGTCGACGCTTTGCTATTTAGTGGAATTACCAACGAGACGCGTCTCGTTGCACGCCGCGATTACGATTCCGTTTCTACTTTACGGATTTCTAACAGAGTTCGTTTGCAAAATGTCGCCTCGCTGTCCGCTTCCTGTATTCGCTTGGATAAAAATAAAAGAAAAAAGAAAAAAAAAAGGAGTTTCCGTTTACTCAGCCGGCCGCATTCGATTGATAGTAACTGACCTTACGTAAGTTTTCGCGATATCCACCGGTGAACGCGAGCAAATAGGCGTGGCGAAGGCCGATTTTCTTTTTTCTTTTTCTTTTGCCCGACGCGGATAAATTTATACTTTAAAAGGCTCTCGAAAGTTTTCGAAGCGCGACGTTCGCGTTCTCAAGCTTGACATTGAAAGTCGGAATGCGGTATTAGATACACGCGGACAGTTATCAAGGTTCTTCGAGCGAGAAGGATTCCCGACGACGTTCAGCGTTTGAATATCCTATATTGGATCGAAATAATGTAGGATAATCAACGGGGCAGCTTATTCAGCTCGAATTTTTTGCTGTCCGCCGCCGCGTAAAAGTCTAAACCGGCGAGGGAACGCTGTGGAAGAAGAAGAAGAAGTAGAAGAAGCATTCTTTGAACGCGAGGTAAGAGAACCGGATGCGCAATCGCGAATTCAGCGTTGCGCTCGTAAAAGCATGATTCCATGTCCGCATCGCGACCGCGATGAGATTAGAGAAAAACACGAGACGGAATGGGCGCCAATTAAACGAAAGTTGCAATTGCGCGCCGCGGCGCACGACGATGTAAAGTGTTGGCAATTAAACCGAGGAATACATAGTTCTTCCAGTGTTGCACAGGCGTTCTTCGTGCGTTTAACCATTGACGAAACACAGGAGATAGAGACTGTCCGTTCTTACGTGCAATCATCGGTTTAACCATTTCAGCGTCACACTCGACGTTGCTTGTTCGAACTAGAACAAAACAACGGCGTTTTTAAAACGATTGGGAATAATAAATACCGCGCGTATTGTTTCCGATACATTCACCCTATATTCGTACATTGTATATTTACCCTGTATCTTCGTACGCATTGGACTTTCATCGTTTAATCTTCCGTAACCCGAATTTCATTTACTTTCGCGATACGAGGAAACGTATAATTATATTTGATACACGGATAGAGGGTTAAATTTGTGATTCGATTAGATTTGACGATCCGGTTGAATATAATTCTCATAATAACTGTCGAAGTAAAACAGCTCTTCTTTAGAAAAACTCCCTATTCAAAAATATTAGAGTGTCGCTTTTACAGGCGTAACAAAGTAATCGGGGAAAAAACCCAAGACTTCGGAGTCGCAGCGTCTCGTCTTGTCGAAGGTCAAGCGTACCTGAAAAGGTTGACCATTGTTTGTAAAACTATAAGTGTCGAAGGCTGTCGTTTTCTCGACAGTTCCACGTAAAGAGTCGGTGCGGACAGGACATAGAAAGTCCTGGTATATTACATTTTCCACGTACAATCAAATATATATATATATATATATATATCAGTTACCTTCTTCTTAAACCCGTGTCTTTTTATTTAAAAAACCAAAGGAAGGAGAACCTGCTTCCATCAAAGCACAACCCTTAACAATAACTATTCTAAATCGCAAGGGTCAAAAAGAAAACCCTCTGCTTTTTTTACGCACGTCGTATTTCAGTTTGAAATTCCTGACGTTTCCTATAAATGAATGGACAGTCTCTATCCTGTACGTTGGCGAATGGTGTTTTTAACCGTTCGCTCGAGCGAAGAGGAATCGCGAGCATTGTTCGACGACGCCTGAGCTGCGCGCATCGTATTCACCTGTCGCGTTGCGCGATTATCGGGTACCAAGATCGGGTTATCTATCGGTCATCGACACGGCCTTGCCATCTTTAAAGCGAGAAATTCAATTGGCCGCGTTTACTTCTCGTTGAACTTGTTTCCTTCCTAGATAACATTCACGCCGCCGTTTCTTTGTATCGTACAAAGCGAGCGAGCTGGCTGCTATTTTAAAATACGTTGCGCAACGCGTTCTTCTCTAAGCGTGTTTACTGTCTAATGGTACCAGTGACCTGCTCTTCCATGGAAGATTCCTTTCACGAATACTGTTCAACGTTTCCATTCAGCTGCGCCAAGTGTGCTCGCTTATCTCTGGCTCGTGTACGCCTGTTAACCCTTTCCCCCGATAAGGGCCGGCTATTCCACTACAACTGGAATTCTGTTTGTTCTTTCCGAATGGAAATTACCATAGGTGATACGGGGTTTTTTGGTTTCATTAGCTGTACCAATTAATTTGCTGTATTTCAGCTAGATCCATTTATCCTGGAGTTGCAAGATTTAACCCTTTAAAGATCAAACATCCAAGGAGTTGCAAGATTTTATCCTTTAATGACTAAACCTCCGAGAAATTGCAAGATTTAACCCTTTAAAGACCAAACCTTCAACGAGTTCAAAGATTGAACCATTTAAAAACCAAATTTCCAATGTGTTGCAAGATTTAACCCTTTAAAGACCAAACCCCCGAGGTGTTTGAAGATTGAACCATTTAAAGATCAAAATATTTAATCGTTTGAAGATCAAACCTCCAAGGAGTTGCAAGATTTAACCCTTTGAAGACCAAACCTGTAAATAGTTGCAAAATTTCATCCTTTAAAGACTAAACCTCCGAGACATTGAAAGATTTAATCCTCTAAAGACCAAACCTCGAAGCAGTTCAAAGATTGAACCACTCAAAGACGAAACCTCGAAAGAGTTGCAGGATTTCTAAAGACCAAACCTTTAAAGAGTGGCAACATTTCATCCTTCAAAGACCAAACTTCTTAAGATTCGCAATACTTAATGCATAGACCACTAAATCTTCGAGTCGTTGCAAGATTTAAGAACCATCGTCGCATCGTTGCACCATTCTGCGATTCCCCCAAGTTCCTCGAACTCCTAGAAGCTACGGGCAACAAAAGAACAAAGATAGGTAAAAGGCGAGAGCAAAGGTTCGACGTGGCTAGTACGCGATTCGTGAAAACGCGCGTTGTCCGTTAACTGTCGCAAACTCGTGGAAGCTACGCGCAATAAAAGAACGAAGATAGGTGAAAGACGAGAGCGAAGAAGGTTCGACGTCGCTAGTATGCGATTCGTGAAAACGCGCGTTGTCCGTTAACTGTCGCAAACTCGTGGAAGCTACGCGCAACAAAACAACAAAGATAGGTGAAAGACGAGAGCCAAGAAGGTTCGACGTGGCTAGTACGCGATTCGTGAAAACGCGCGTTGCCCGTTAACTGTCGGACGTAGCAGCGCGTCCTCCGTTCGCGAACGGGTTAATTACGCCTTTTGACCCGTTTAGCTTTCACCGTGACATAAGCGCGGCCTATCAACAGCGGGGGAATTCATTGCCAACGGGGCTTAAGCCGGCGAGCGTTAATGCTCGGCAATCGTAGCGTAACGCATTTCACAATGTTTCAAGCGAGCCCACTCTATTCGCGTTTATCCCCGGCGAGTAATTCTCCGCGGCTGACACGTCGGGGCTTACCGCTGCGCTGCTCCGATTCTCTCCTCTCCTCTCCTCTCCTCTCTCGGCTGAGCAGCGCAACGCCGCCAGCTGCCGCTCCGATTTCCAGCCCAGATACCAGGCGACGCGTTTCGCCGGATACACGCGATCATCGACGAAATTCCTGACAGCGGGCCTCGACAGCTAACTCCCGTTTACGAGCCATTCTATACACGGTTTCGATGAGATACTCGAACCATTCGCCTGCGCGTACGACGACTAGACACTTGCCTGAGACGAGTCCTCGATGAGACGCGCGATTAACGCGTTTCGCGTCACGCGTACCACCGATCGTACGTTTAATATACGTTTCGTGTATTAACAGGTCCGTAAGGAAAATCAGCATTCGAATGACGAGCGGTAAATAAATTGACGATAAGTGGGCGTTTAAAATAGCAAGCCTGTATATTGTACTCGTTACAACGCGTCGCCACGACGACTGCGAAAGCAAGAGTGTGGACAAAATTGTAGTCGTAAGGACGCCCTTGCAAGTGTGGCCTTTTCTTGACCTGCTACTTGTCCAGAACTTACCTTAAGAAAGGGGTGCGCGCAGACACAAAACACATGGCCTGCTTATTTCGACTTTTCTCACAGGTCTATCCTGCACCTCGTACGTGTCTCGTATTTCTGGAGTAACATTTCACATCTCCAAAGAATTACCGTTCTTGCTAACTAATTAGTTGTCGCGTTTCGCTGAACACTTTTTGCCAAAGCTGCTTACAACATTCGGAAGACTGAAAGCGACGGTTAAAGCGTGCGTACGAAATACCGGAACGAATATTCCCAAATAGGTCATCGATATGAAAATACCCCCGATGTAGGATACACTTTTGTGCTTTCTTTTTGCGTACATTCGCAACCTGTCAATAGGTCGAAGCAAATCGGTCGTCAATGCTCGCGGTTCGAAAGTCGGAGCCAGTTTAAAACGGAGTGGATACGTATGCGTGTGTGTATGTGTGTGTATACAGGTATAAACGTGAACAGGAGATCCGGCGGCGAGAAGTTACGCAAGATCCGTGTAACGGCTGAAACGATATCGTCGGTGTTATCAGCGGGGTTCTCAAAGCGAGCACGATAGTCGGCCTGTCGTGTCTGTCACCGTGAATAGTCACGGCACACCTCGCGGCGTTTCGACGGTAAAATATGGGCGAAAGTATTTTCTTCGAGGCGAGATCGCGTAATACACGCTGGCGCAATGTTCCGCCGACCCTTTCCCGTCTGCCGCTCTTCCAGAAAAACACCGCACGGATAATTGGAGTATCGGCCGTCGACGTCTCGCTGACGCGGTGCTCCGATTGTTTCCGCTGCGATGCTTGCCGCGAGACCCTTGCAAAACTGATACACGGTAAATGACCCACGTACCGTACACTCTTCCTGTAACCGTCTATATAATTAACCCTTTGCGCTCGTATTTATATTCGAGAAGGTTACCAATCAACTCGGACTTTTTTTTCCATACTCGATCAAAATGAGAACGTTTTTATGGGAACATGTTACAATTCAACTTGTCGGTTTAGTAGAAAAAATTGGAATAATACACGAATTTAATCTGCATCTCGTCCCTTTTTAACGGTTGGCAACGGTAAAACGTATAATGTCGCCTGTACGGCGATATACGCGTGGAAAGAGTTAATAATTAATAATAATTACCATTCATTATGAAGCGACATATGTTTAGCATATTTGGAACACTTAAATGGTGAAACGACTCGCTATTTCAGTTTCGTTTTTCCAATCTTGTTAACAAAAATACGAATATGTATATAGAAAGATTGGCAGTGTAATTATAGCTTCTGGCACGTTTCTTTATCCGTCTTACAATATCAATAAGGTTTATCCTATTCGACCGGAATATCTGTTCTTAAATTTCCCAACCACACGAATCCGAACGATCTCTTTCCTGTACCGAAATACTTTGAACCGCGACGTACCCGTGGACTCGACGGAATTCGTTCTATCGCTGAATCTGCCGCGCGAACTTCGCTTCCTGGTTCACGCTATCGCCTCGTGGGCCACGTAGAAAATCGGAACACGCGTCGCGCGCAACCATTATACGCTTACTCACAAAAGTTCAGAAACAAAGCAATCATTTGCAACGTTTTGTACTTCTATTCTTCGTCTCTTCGGATAAATAGCTTAGAATAAAAAACGAACATGAAAAGGTAACATTATACGTATAGCCAGTAAGCAATAAGTTATCCTATTTTTAATTCTAATTGTTAAATAATAACAAAGCTTGCTTCCAAAAACGAGTATTTATTAAAGTAATACGAAATAAAGAAAAGTGTGTATAAAGGTTCAGTTGTGGGTGACGCTGTCATCTCAGCAACCGTTCTTTCTTAGCGCTCGTGCAGAACCGGTAACAGAGCGTGGTTCGGTATATTCTGTGCCTAGGGAAATTTTACCTACGTGCCCTTCTGTGGGGGAAAAACCAGCAATTACGCATGTAAACGACGACAGAGGCACGGAATGCGGACTGACCACATTTCTTTCTTTTTGACACTATCCCTCGGTAATGGCAGAGCGTCATCGAACTCACGTTTGTAATTTCGTGTGCTATTTCGCCAGATTTACACAAGAAAAACGTGTAAAACAAAACGTCGTTTAGCATTGTTTCAAAATATAAACCAGGGATTTAAGCAAGAATCCAACATTAGTCTATATATATTTTGGAAAAATAAAGAGTACACAAAGAAGACACGGAACGGATTACTTTGTTTCATAACTCTTGCCAGGAATCGTGTACAAGTTCGCTCGGTAGTATTCTATAATAGAATGTGCGCGATACGACGACGTCGCGTAAAAATGAACTCGGAAGCGGATCGATGGCCGCGTGAACTTCAGCCGCTCGCCACGCGTCGTCCCGTTTCTTCGTTTTCTCCGCGCGAAACGAGCAGCCTCGTCTTGCCTGTTGACATTCACGCGCAATGCCCTGCTTCTTTAGCGTGTTTCGACAACAATGACTGGGCGGTTGCAACGACTGCGTAGTTGTTGCGCAATCGGCTAGCTCGCCGAGGTTACTCGCGATAATCCACGCGCAACGACGTTACGTTACGTTACGACCAACCGTATCGACACACCACAAGCCAGTCGACTGTCGAGAATCGCAAGTGTCGATCGCCGCAGAGGATGCACCGAGCGACGAACGCAAGCTTAAAGGAATTTATTCGTTTATTTAACTCGTTCGTTAGCAGGGTCTCATGGGGAAAACGTCCACCGTAGTCCAATGATTTTTTTTTCGGCATTAATATGACGCCACGCGGAATAAACTTTAACTCTTTGCACTCGAAAGGCGACTCTCAATTACCAATATTATTCTTTGTCTCCATGTTTTACACACCCATTGTAAAATAATTTGATCTTCTATTGCTATTCGTAAATTTCGTCTCTTCACTTATTCTGTTCGCATTCGATAGTTTTGTACAGAATTCGGTATTCTTCTCCCATCCAATAAATAAATGAGCGTGTATATATATAGTAGACGCAAAGTTAAAATAATTTGATCTTCTATTGCTGTTCGTAAATTTCGTCTCTTCATTTATTCTGTTCGCATTCGATAGTTTTGTACAGAATTCGGTATTCTTCTCCCATCCAATAAATAAATGAGTAAATAATGTGAATCAATTTTAGTAACTCTCGAGTGCAAACGGTTGAACTATTCGACCGCTTGTACGAACTCTAAATAATCTAATATTATCGCAGACCAAGTATTTATATTCTTCGTATATTTCACTGTTTGCCAGTAAGCGTGTATATAGTAGACGCAAAGTGTAAACACGTTTAAAAGAAATCTCGAGTGTTTCTCGCGTAATTTGCGAGTCTAATTGGCCACGGTTTTTTGTCTCGTTCGCGGAAGCCGCGAGATCGGAAGAAGATGTACACTCCGCGATTGAAAGATTTAACGTTGAGGTTGCTTTGAAAAGAGCATTTAACCGTTTATTAGCAGACCGTGGATTTTTATACGGCGACTGGAAAAAGTATTCGTGCCCTGTGAATTCTTGACTTTTATTGGAAATCTATTTTTTACAGCGATAGTTTTATTAATATTGATTTATAACATTAATAAAATAAACCTAAGAAGAAATATCAACCTTGATAAAAAGAAATGCAGTGTGAACATACAGAATTTCATATAAATAAGCTTAAATATAATTAAGTCATGTAAGAAGAAAAAATACTTTGACAATATCTCCTGTATATATATTTTTTAATATTACTCCTATTATCACTGTTCTCACATCTAGTAGCATTACCTTAACCGTTAATGCTATATTGCATTTACTATTCCATAATTAATGATATAAGTGCGGTGTAAATATCATTAGAAGGTAAACAACGCGTAAAGTAAATCAGAAACGTGCAAATTGTAACCAAAGATCGTAACAAGCCACAAGCCTCAAAAGCAATTATTAAATTCAATTCATAATCAATTCGATGGTTAACAACTTGTTGCTATGACAGACGTTGAACAAAATATAATCGATTGCAATTCATAAGTGGGAAATCATTGGATAACGTTAATTTTAAACTAGAATCTCAATTTGCGAGTAAAATCATAGTGTCGATGACTGGTTTAGCGTCGATTATAATATTCAAATCGCACCGACGTTCGCCAACTGTAAATAGAAATTAACCGGGGACCAGTCTTTCCGCCGCGGACTGCGATAATGTTTTGCATGCGCACGCGTGCAGCGTTACATCACAGGAAATCGAATTTATCCGAGGAAAACATCGATTAGATCACCGTCCCGGAGTCGTTACACGAACATTCTAGATAAGGCTGTACAAATATTTTCGTGAACGACGAGATAGTCCTTGAGGCTCCCGTGCGCTCTTGCATCAGTCCAATTAACGTAGAAGTACGTTTTCGATATATCGACTGGCATCATCGATAGACGATCCAAAGCACGGATCATAAGTAGCGATGAGATTTGAAACAATTCGAATCGATTCGAATCGGTAAACCGGCGAAAAATTCGAATCACTTCGAATCCGATTCGAAGCCTTAAAACTCTTGATCGTCTTGAAAGTCTTGATCGTCTTGGAAGACTTGAAAATCTTGAAAGTCTTGAAAGTCTTGGAAGTCTTGAAAGTGTAGAAAGTCTTGAAAGTCTTTATATTTTGTGCACGTCAATAATATTGTTTAAAATTATTGGAAATGGTTATGGTTTTTTAAATGAAATAGCAATTATTTTATATAGTGCTCTCTTTATTTAGATCGGAAGGTATATCCTTCTGACTCTGCTCTTTTGAGTTTACTTACTGCAGCAACGCCCGAAATCATCTTCTAGCCCACTTAGGTCTCCGGCCCTCGGTCGCGCAGTGTAAGCACTCTTTATCTACGTTTGTATATTTCAATATTGAAATATACAAACGGCCCCGACTGGAATGCGAGCTAGTACAGTTCTTAGATTTATTTTTTGTATACATGCGGAATGTATAAATCCAACAAAAATAATCAAAATATTTACGAGTTGGTAAATAGAAAGTCATTGAAACAGTCAGCAAGAGACTATTAAGAGTACGAAGACTATCAAGACTTTCAAGGCTTCGAAGATTTCCAAGATTTTCAAGACTTACAAGACAATACTATCAACACCATCGAGACTTTCAAGAGTTTTAAGATTTCGAATCGCTTCGAATTCGATTCGAAGCCTTAAAACTTTTGAAAGTCTTGATTATCTTGATCGTCTTGGAAGTCTTGAAAGTCTTGAAAATCTTGAAAGTCTTGAAAGTCTTGGAAATCTTGAAAGTGTAGGAAATCTTGAAAGTCTTTATATTTTTTGCACGTCAATAATATTGTTTAAAATAATCAAAATACTTACGAGTTGGTGAATAGAAAGTCATTGAAACAGTCAGCAAGAGACTATTAAGAGTACGAAGACTATCAAGACTTTCAAGACTTCGAAGATTTCCAAGATTTTCAAGACTTACAAGACGTGCAATACTATCAACACCATCGAGACTTTCAAGAGTTTTAAGGTTTCGAATCGGATTGAAAAGCTATACGAATCTTTCCAGTCTCGAAACGTTCGAATCTGCTTCGAAGTTCATCTTCGAACGCCCATCGTTGATCACAGGTAGCTAGATAAATATAAACTGCGCGTATTTCGTAAAAAGTTTCCCTGGTTATCGCCACTGATTACCGGCTGCTCGTAATGAACGTTGCACGGATCCGCGGATAAGATTTCCGGACGCAACGAGAAGATAACCGGCTATTATTATTACGGGTGGAAGTCGATGCGCGCGGCTGAAAAGCTGATATCGAGGGCATCGATTGCGCTATCGCTTCGCCGAGGACTTGGCCGCGACCGCGGCTGCTTCGAACGCGGAAATGCTTGGCAATCATCGCTGGAATGCCCGCGATTCGACCAATATTACACAACTGCTACCAGCCCGCGGCACTTCCGAACCTTAAATGAGAAATTCTTGTCCGCGTATCGCATTCCCGTCGCGTTAACGCGGCGAACATCAACAACGTCGCGCCCGTAATATTTGACCGATGGTCTCCGGTTTCTAACGGGACCCCGCGTACATATATTCGGACCTCCGCTTCGCCTTTTCCCTCGTTCGCCGCTTCGAATCAACGAACGAATGCTACCGTTCGCGATCTTCGAGCGCGTCAACGCTAAACGTACCGCTATTTTACGAGTATTCGATGGATCACATACGATACGTATCTATAATGCTCGCGAATGTTACCGTCGAAGGGTGTGAGTTAAAGAAATTAACCACCAGATTTTGATCAATTTGTTCCTTAGAACGGATATATTTTATGAAACGCACGACGCGAGCGAACATACGAAACTGCACCAATCGCGCGATACCTCGTAACCGACGACAAGCCCAGAAGAAAGATGACGATCGTCGAACGATGACGCGCCATCGTTCGGACATCCCTCTTAAAACCGCGTGTGCGGTTTTCTAGCGAACGTTTATCACAACAGTTACGCACTAACACGTTACGCTGTATTTCGTACGCAAAATTGGCAAAGTAAAATCGGTGGACGATTTTCGTGTGGCATCTTTGTAACAGCAGATTTGATCGTAGCCGAGGTTGATTTAATTCTCGCGAGCTCACGGCGTGACGTAAGGGTATTACGAGCAACGCGGTTACGGATGAATTACTCAATTTTTGATTACGTTGGGAGTATGTAAGCTGGATTAATAATTGGATAAAGAAATGACGAGGCTGATCCGTGGATCGGGATAGTCGGCGATGTCGCAATCGATTCACGATCATCGGAATCAATAGGTCGACGCGACCACGACGACGACGACGAGGTACGTAAGTACGACATTCACGGGGCTACGCTTACGCGATGTTACGTCACCGCGTTCCGTTCTTGCGACCGTCCTTTAACGGAGTGAACACTCTCTGCACTTTGATCGACGTGCGCCGCGAATTATGCGGCCCGCGCTTTTACATATGTATACATATATACATATATACGTCCACGTTTTGCATTCCCCTGGAAAAGCGCAGCTGATCTACTTACTATCTATCACCGCGCGACTAACCGTTTTTATGAACTGTTGAAGTCAAACATTTCTCTGTAATGCGTAAAAAACTCCACATCTCGAAATATTGGCAGAAGCGAGTTCTGTTAGAGCTTGACCATGGAACGTTGGCTAATTAGGGTTTGGGGATGCCTGCGAACACCCCAGGTATGAATGTACAAACTGTCGCCACGTTTTGTAGGCAGTTCTAACCGTGCGCCCGTCTTATAAACATCACCGATACTTCTTCCACAGTATTAAACATAATTATTTACCAACTCTATTCCACACGAGTCGATTATTTAATATAACCTTTCAACATGAACGTTACGCGGTGGATTAAGAACCGCCGCGTAGAATTCTGACTGAGGTTACATACGTAGAAATCGGCTTCGCGTTTACCACGTAACGCCGGTAAGATCGAATCCGAGATGGCACAGTAATTAAAAAGATAGGGTAAACGTACCACGCACTGCCGCTTTAAGGTTCGCTCTTTGAGTAACTTTATTTGACTATTTTAGAACGTCGTCTATATATATGTGGCGGCTCTCCTGCACCCACCACTAGAGGGACATAGGAAATAGGCTTTCTCGAAAGTACTCGCTCCAACTACCTCGTCCATATATATACCGCCTTTACCCTTCCTTCCAATATCACAAGTCTAAGGCAGGGCCTGCTAGGTAGCCGCACTGATAAGTCCACTAGCAGGCCCAGGACGAAACGCAACACCCTTCCTTTTCCTATTCTATCCCCTCTCTACTGCTCCACACACCAATTGCTATCACGTGTACCCATTAACCGACACTTTAATTCGTTTTATTTAACAGCAAGGTAATTGTGGCGGCTCTCCTGCACCCACCACTAGAGGGACATACGAATTAGGACTTTCTCGAAAGCACTCGCTCCAACTACCTCGTCCATATATATACCGCCTTTAACCTTCCTTCCAATATCCCAACGTCTAAGGCAGGGCCTGCTAGGTAGCCGCACTGATGAGTCCACTAGCAGGCCCAGGACGAAACGCAACACCCTTCCTTTTCCTATTCTATCCCCTCTCTACAGCTCCACATATATATATAGACTTTATTTTCAGCCTCCTCGGCCAAGAAAAGTTACTTGGTTTTACAAAAAAAATATATGGATCACTCTTATCCATTCATACTTTTCCTCCCTTAATTAATCTCCCTATAGATTAACTTAGCTTTATTGCACATCGAAGTGCGAGGTTGCAAATTGTTTAGCGTATTCTACTTTTCTAAAAGTGTATTATTCTATTGCAGTCCTAGTCCTAGACCCTGTAGTCCTAACTTTATATTCCTACTTTTGCTTTCTGTTATCTACCTCCACTTATCTTGACTATTCGTAACTTACGCTACCACTCCGTAGAACGTCGTTCGTATAAAGATCGTTCAAGTTTGCAGCATAATATTGTTCGACAGATCGAGTCTATTTATGAACATTCTTTTTATACGTTCAATGTGATAAATTCATTGCTGCGTAATTGAAAATGTACGACAAAGTCCAATGTTCATCGTACTGTCGCTTGAAAGCTTTTCGTTTAAATAGAAACACGTTTTACGTATATTAACCCTTTGCTGACGACGAATAATAAAACGTAAAAGAGTATTTTGACTTTGAATTCCTAGCCTTACGAATTTCTAAGCTTACGAATTCCTGGTCAACAAATTCCCAAGACTTTGAAGCGTTTATTAACGATGTTAATTTCAACTTTCTGCTTTAACAGTAAACGTGCGTCCAGAAAAACCAGGAAAGTGGCGATTATTTGCAGACACTCGTCCGCAAAGGGTTAACGCGTCAGTTTGTGTGTAACAGATATAAGATATATAAGTAAACGTTCGCGCCTTACTGAATTATCACACGTTCCATACTTTATACGTTTTAATGTTCGACGGCACATTTACCTCTTAATATTTATTTACAAATATTAAGCGTAAAAGAATGTACAATGTCTACGCGTTGTTACCTTAAATTGGCATTACGTGGTACATTTACCCTATATATCGGAGTATTCGTGAAACGCGATAAACGGCTTCTGTAGTGACAAGCTTCGTCCACCCTCGTATTATTGCATCAACCGAATCATATCCGAGTTATTTAGTATCCCCTTTAACATCCTGCTGCCACATTCTGTTCGAACGGAGCCCCGCAACAACCTCAGAATTTGGTTAAATCGCTTCCACCCACGTCACCGATCGCCCCCAATCGTCGGCAATCCGATACTGTATGTCCGCATTCCACCATCCTACGCAACCATTCAACCCTGTGTCGAGGAGCACCTAGGGCCCTGCTTTCCTCGTTCGATCTTCTATTCGATGGACCAAATTGGTTACCAAACTATGGGTCGCGAGATGATTTTAACAACCCCTTGCCATGCAATTATTTTATTACTCGCGTATGCTAATAATGATAGTTGATCACTGTTTTCGCATCATATAAAAGACAAGCCGTACGGATACTGTAGAAAATTTGTATTTCCTACGGGGCTTAAAATTTGGATGCTTCGAGATTAAAGTACTTGGGTATTCAAAGGTTTGGGAATTCAAATGCTTAGAATTTGAAAGCTTGAAAATACTGATGCTCCGAATTCTGACGGTTTAGAATTTGAAAGCTTGAAAATTTAAATACTGAAGAATTCCAAAGCTTGAAAATTTAAATACTGAAGAATTCCAAAGCTTGGAAATTTAGTAGCTTATTATCCTAAAGTAATTAATTAAATAGAATAATGTAGGCTAAAATCAGGAAAGGGAGATAAACATTACGAGGGTTTGTAACAGCCGGCATGGGTAACGATCGAGCCGACCGGAACGGTGACCAGGTTTATGAGGGGCTCGAATCCTTAGCGACTTGAGGAAGGAAATTTTGGCCACCTCATAGATCCTGGCACCTACGGAAAATTACGGGGGAACGGCTCCTAGGGGAGGGTGCCCCACCATAGTTCGAGGCCGTAGGCGGGTTAAAAAATCCACTGATTGGTGGAGAGGAAGAACGTCCGCCTTGCGAAGGACGCTTTAAAAAGCCGGATACGCGAAAAATAAGTTAGTGGTAAGACAGATGTAAGATAGAAGCAGGACAGCTGTAAACCAGACGAATAGCGTTAAATAGATGTAATTCTTTTATTTAGAGACTGTGTAGATCTGGCTTGTGTAAAACCCACGATCATCTCCGAATCCTACACGCCCATCCGCATCCTTTGGCCATTATCTTCCTACAATAACAAATTTATCTAAAGAAAATAGTAAGTAAGGCTTCTCGGCGCAAAGCGTTCTACTCTTCTAAATTCTACGAATAGATCGCGATTCGTAGATAGAGCGATGAAAGGATTTTTAATAAACGTGAATATTTTATGGTGAAGCGAAGACTGACTTTATTACGAGATGAGGTGGTTCTTATACATGTTTTCTTTTGGCTTATGGAGAGGGACTTTTGCTTAGTTGTCAGCTGGCTTCGGAGTTTCGTTTATGCTGACTATAGGTAGACGAGTCGTCTTTACACCGGCGTGAACGCGTTAAAGCGTCGCGTTGTCCGAAAATATCGCGGGTAACCGTAGCGATAAACCATTAATAGACTTCCGCTGTTCGATAAACGCCCCAACGTCGTCGACTCATCGTCGATATATCTATTTTTAGCGATCGACGCGATCGCAATGTTACACGGCGCGGTGGGTTGCCAAGAAAACGGCTGCACTGTGTCGGGTGCGCGTTGGAACTCACGCGTACGCGCACGCGAAACGGTTTCAATCCGCGCGTAATCTGTTTGCCCGTGTTCGCCTCGTTCGTAGTGGTTCGACGAGAAACTAGGGACGGGTGCGATTATTTACGTGCAGGTACGCAAAGTCGCTCTGGCAGTCGACCTCCAGGCAGACGCGACCGCGCGAGCAGCGAGCAGCGAGCGAGTACGTGCGCGCCGCTCCGAATCGGCGGGTAAAAACATGCAAGTAGGCCAGATAGTCGGCGAACCAGGCCCCCGTCTAGATACTGCGACGCAATAATTCACCGTAAACTTTCGACACGCGGCCACAATTCGCCGTCGTCGTCGTCGACGCGGTCGTTCTCTTTGTGTTGTTCGCCGTTCGCCGCTCTCCTCTGCGCCCAACCCCTTTCTACACAACCGCGTGATTGTCTGTCCCTTCCACGCTGAATCCACTGAGAATCCGACTTCTCCACGCGTTCGACTTGCCACGCTCTCCTCGCGGTTTTAAGTACTCGCGATATTAACCCTTTGAGGACGAGCGTCGGCAAATAGTCGCCTAATCATATTTTCGCTTTCCGAACCGATGTCGACTATTAAAGCGCAAAACTTAACGCAATGAATACTTAAACGTAATAATAAACATTTGAAATCGTTGGAAATTAAATGGTTTCTGATGGAATATTGGGGTTGTGTGTTGAGTAGGAATGCTCTTTTTATTTTTAATGGAGTGATTTTATTTTTTCAAAGGCTAGAGGAATACGTCTTTACTCCTCTGTGCTAGAGCAAGGAATGAACGCTTCGAACGCTGTTGAAAGTACGCGTGGAAAATTGGCGCCGATATTTAGAAAAGACGGCCCCGGGCCTTCCATATGTTTATTGCACCAGACCCTTAGGTCTGGTACGGCTAAAGGACCATCGGCTCCAGTGACTGAGCTAGGCCTGTTGTTTAATAAGCAGTGCTTCTCAACGTAAACATACAGTTTTGCATCTGCTAAGTAATATTATTCCAACAGTTTCGAACTGAAAAGCGTGAAAAAACTGAAAGTCGTGGAATGAAAAAATAAAGTATTCTCTCACAAGTGTTATTACTTCTCGTCCGCAAATAATTAATCCTTTGCGGACGAGAGAAAATAATACGCAACAAATTTCCGATCAATTGCAAATCCATCGCGAACATATTTAATAACGTTGAACGAATTTTCGCCGAATTATTATCGAACGTGCATATTAGTGTCACTAATCGAAATATGCCGCTTTGAAAATCGACGTTTACTAATAGAATCGAAAAAGTTGTGGATTTAAAAAACAAAAAAAACTGTACTGCTGTACACTTCCAGAACACGAAAGTGTTTAACTGAAATCATTGAACTTTTTTGGATGTAATAAATGAAGACAATTTAGCTGTATATTATTTTATCGGTCGTTTCATACATGTTTTAAAATATTTGAATGCTTAGAATTACAGTACATCATGTTAAATAACTGTGACGTCACTTCCGTTACATCTCGTACCCAGCTGTGACGTCACTTTCGTAACGGACACTTTTAAAACATCGACCCCATCTGTTAAACACTTTCGTGTTAATAAAGTACTATCACAAGTGTTACTAATTCTCGTCCGCAAAGGGTTAACCCTCGTAGTTTTGCCATACTTCAATTATACTATGTTGGAATAATATTACTTAGCAGATACAAAAATGTATCTTTACATTGAGAAGCACTGCTTATTAAACAACAGGCCTAGCTCAGTCACTGGAGCCGATGGTCCTTTAGCCGTACCAGACCTAAGGGTCTGGTGCAATAAACATATAGAAGGCCCGGGGCCGTCTTTTCTAAATATCGGCGCCAGTTTTCCACGCGTACTCTCAAGAGCGTTCGAAGCGTTCATTCTTTGCAATAGCACAGCGGAGTAAAGACGTATTCCTCTAGCCATTGAAAATAAAATCACTCCATTAAAAATAAAGAGAGCATTCTTACTCAACGCGCAACCCCAATATTCCATCATACTATTATAGGATTCGTTATCGTAACGCGACGAACAAGTTATCGTAAAGCAAAGGGTTACGTTTTATTAACTCTTCGCGAACGAGTATCGGTAATAATCGAACGAGTTCTTCGGTGTTTTTGGACGTACTGTTGTTGGCAAAATTAAAGGTACACGTTGAAACTCGATGAAATAGATGGCTAGAAAATGGTTACGTTTATTATGAAACTCGGTGATTCGTTTTAAATCTGATTAAACGTCGCTTGGAAAAATTGAAATGCAAAATGATTAACGTGCACGTTTACGAATGGAGAAGATTTCGAAATGAAATTACGAGAAGAAGGAGGAAAACAATATTTCACCTTCTATATACAAAATCACGTACGTCTATGCGACGAAGACCACAGCTGGTTAACAAAAATAGTAATCTAGCCACCGAAGTCAACACCGTTAAAATTCGGCACACGTTAAAGTATCGCATCGTCGTCGATAAAAGAAATTAACAAATGATCGACGTATTTTTAGGGTAGCGTAGTACACGCGTTCTTCATAATGAAAGGGTTCGAAATCGTTCACCTTAAGCGAGCTGTGAAAAAAAAATGCGCGACAAGAAGGTGTGTGGGTAAAATTTTCGCGGCACTCCGAAGTCGAATTGGCGTGAAAGCGGCGATGGAGGCCACGGATACCGCGAATTTCGCTCGCCTCGCTCCTCGGATTCCACGCTCCGCGTGCAATCATTTTAATATTCCGAGGGTTAGGAACGATCGAGCGTTCCATTGTGAACGTGCACGCTCGGCTGGGCAAGAGAAAGTCGACGGGAATTTTTGGCGCGCGTTTCTTTCTCGCGCGCGTGGGAGGGAAATTAAACGAGATCGTTGTCGACCGAACCAACTATCCACGATCACGCTTCGAACTGCAAAACTGCAACGAAACGCGCGGCCATTTGCATACGCGCATTCTAATTCATCGCGTCCTTCGTGGAACCTTAAACGTCGTCTCTTACTTACGCGTCTGCCCCGATGCAAATCCCCTATTCAAAAGCTTTCGATTTTTTTTGGGTAAAATAAATTCACCAGCCCGTTTAAGGATAGCAAATTACACGTCGATCCATCGAATAAATGCAACGCTGCAAATTTGTGGACAACGATTCCACGTCTGGGGTAAATGATCGAATTACTGTTACTGTTCCTACAACTGCCACTTGAACTCGTTTTATTTAATAACAAAGTAATTGTATAAAGAATCGTAAGTAAAGAAATTTTTATACTAAATTTGGATGGGGATTTACGTAATAACGCATACACATTGCGTATTCGTTTACAATTAATATTTATAAATAAATAGTAGAAGGTGAATGTGCTGTTGAGCATTGAAACGTGACCAATGTAATTATAAAGTACGAGACGTGTCGTAATTCGGTAAAAGCGATACGATTACTATACATTTTATATGTGTTACAAAAGCTGACGTGCTAATATTGGGTTATCCAAAAGTACCTTTAGGATGTTGAATGAGAATATCTGTGAAACGCTATGTTTGTTAGTAAACTAGAGGTGAAAGAAATAAAAATTGAAAACGAGAACGAACGAAGATAATAGAAATAAGAAAAACAGATTAGAAAAAAGTAAAGCGGAAAGGGGAAGAAAAAGAGTGAAGGTAGATGTTCCTATAGTCTATTTTGGATAACCCTTTATATGTAAAACGTGTTCCTGTTTAACACTAGAACTACCAACGACTAAAGTGTATTTATTTGTATCGATGAATTAAAAATGGTAGACATTTGCAAAACCCATATGATTGAAGCACAATAAATCTTTGTTTATATTTCGTGCAGAAAAACGTGTAATACACTAACAAATGCATCGTGGTATATTAATATACGTTTGTATATTATGGTAAACTTGTAACCAGTCATTTTAACTGTCTCGGTAGTTCCAGTGTTAAATGGAAATTTTTCAAGTGACAGTACGAATGACATTGGACTTCGTTGTACATTTTCAATTACCTAATAATGAATATATTATTGTGGAGCTGTAGAGAGGGGGTAGGATAGGAAAAAGGAAGGGTGTTGCGTTTCGTCCTGGGCCTGCTAGGGGACTCATCAGTAAGGCTACCTAGTAGGCCCTGCCTTAGACTTGGGATATTGGAAGGAAGGTTAAAGGCGGTATATATATGGACGAGGTAGTTGGAGTGAGTGCTTTCGAGAAAGCCTATTTCGTATGTCCCTCTAGTGGTGGGTGCAGGAGAGCCGTCACAATTACCTTGCTGTTAAATAAAACGAATTAAAGTGTCGGTTAATGGGTACACGTGATAGCAATTGGTGTGTGGAGCAGTAGAGAGGGGATAGAGTAGGAAAAGGAAGGGTGTTGCGTTTCGTCCTGGGCCTGCTAGTGGACTCATCAGTAAGGCTAGCTAGCAGGCCCTGCCTTAGACTTGGGATATTGGAAGGAAGGTTAAAGGCGGTGTATATATATGGACGAGGTAGTTGGAGCGAGTACTTTCGAGAAAGCCTATTTCGTATGTCCCTCTAGTGGTGGGTGCAGGAGAGCCGTCACAATTACCTTGCTGTTAAATAAAACGTATTAAAGTGTCGGTTAATGGGTACACGTGATAGCAATTGGTGTGTGGAGCAGTAGAGAGGGGATAGAGTAGGAAAAGGAAGGGTGTTGCGTTTCGTCCTGGGCCTGCTAGGGGACTCATCAGTACGGCTACCTAGCAGGCCCTGCCTTAGACGTTGGGATATTGGAAGGAAGGTTAAAGGCGGTATATATATGGACGAGGTAGTTGGAGCGAGTACTTTCGAGAAAGCCTATTTCGTATGTCCCTCTAGTGGTGGGTGCAGGAGAGCCGCCACATTATATTCAACATATAGAAAGAATGTTCATAAATAAAGGTGCGGTTGAACAATATTATACTCCAACCTGGAACGATTGTTACCTTAAATACGTTCTAAAATAGTTGAACGAAGTAAAGCGCGAACCTTAAAGTGGCAGTAAGCGATAAATCTACCGCGTATGCGTTGCATCGATGAGCAAAAAACGCGACGATGTTAAATTTGGTAGGCGCGCAGTCATCGGGTCCTCCGTCAGTTTGTTTGGCATCGTGGCGCGGTGTCACTTAACCGCGTCACGGGCCGATATCCTTTTCTAAAGATTTACTACCAGAGGAAAACCCATACACACTCCCCGCTTGAAACCGCTTGAGGCCCGAGGACCCAGCGAGCAAAACAGTTCGACTCTGCGCTTGAAACAGAAAGCATCAAATAAAGATTCATTTATTTAATCCTGACCGTTCTTAAAAACCCAGTCCCTACAATTTCATACTCGAAGTAGAACGATTCTTCTAGGAACAGATTTGGCGGTCGAACGTTTAGCGGATAAACGCTGGTCAAAGCCTCATTCGCATTCCGCGAGGAGCGAATTGGAACTTGTTGCGCAAGCGAACCGGCCAATTAATCCGAATGGTGCATCGAAATTTCCGTGGCCCTTTGTAGTCGCGAAATCCGAGGCCCGTTCATGTTAATTAAATTTAATTGATCATCGCGTTGGCGCCACGAGGTTTTCAGCATGGCCGCGTATCAAAGGGAAGCCGAGTCCGGTGCCAAGACGCGCGGCGTCGTTAATTTATTCTCCGACCGCGTAAGAATGCTCCCCGCGACGTTGGACAGCCGGCGGATCCATAAATTTTTCTCGAACCGTTAACGGGAACGGTTCGAGGAAAATCGAACCGAAGAGAGGCCTCGGGAACGAGAACCGCAATCCTTCGCGTGCCGTGTGATAACAGATCATTTAAACAGCCTGTTCCCACGCTGTTCCCCGGCAAGCCTTTACAGTCGTGTAATTGGCGACTCGCGGATTCTTTATTTATTCGCTTCCCTTTTAACCATTTCACGATCGAATCACTCGTCCGTTGTTCGTTCGGCGAATAGGGCAAATTGTAACGCGCAACGTCACTTTTTAAGGTTCGCGCGTAACTTTATTCGACTATTTTAGAACGTCGTTAACTGTAACGATCGTGACAGTTTCGAGAGTAATATTGTTCAACAGATCGAGTTTATTTATGAACATTTCTTTTATATGTTCAATATAATAAATTCATTATTACGTAATTGATGTATAATGTGTTAGCGAGAGCTATTCCTTTTTCACGTATCGTTCCTTTAGCGATTCTGGGGTAAGTGCCGTGAGGTTCATCACAGTCCTCTTACCAGAAGGCACCCTTGCCTTCCCCACTCCGTGGCCAGCTCCTCAAGAACGGAAAACCTTATTGTTTATAGCAACGCAACGTCGGGCTGCTTGCTATCCCCTTCTAAATTCATAAATCAGTCCCAATGGTCGATGGCTTGGAGACCCAACGTGGTCGCCAGCCATCGCCCGGTTTCTGACTTTTCAAGTAACCGAGATGCCGGACATCGGGGGGTAATGTCTGGAAAGTCTCAAGCGCTAGGGCACTTTCCCCGGCCCCACATAGTCTAAGTCCCAGTAGTAAATCACTCACTGGAAACCAATGCGTCGCTTGCGACCCTTAGCCGTCTGCAAAATACGCGGACGCTAACACGGCCAACCTGACCTGCTTCACGCTCTCGGGAAGCATATGACCACATAGAAAATAGTTCGATCTAGCAATAGCCAAAAACCGTAAGCTTCCGGCGCCACGCGCCCCATGATGTCCGTGCTTGTTCCTCACTCGACCGACAACCATATTACGTCAATCCACCAACACCACATTTCTAAATACGCATTATACTAGTTCAGCAGTCTCCAACGACAGCGCGCTTTACGGGACACACATTAACAATAAATCAGCGCTCCTCCAACGACAGCGCGCTTTACGGGGTGCGCATTATCACTCAATCGGTATACCTCCAACGACAGCGCGCTTTACGGGGTCCGTGATAATACATAACTATCTTTAATGTTCAACAACAACATAGCGTGGCAGGTGGAAGGGGTCATGTACAATTGAACAACCATATTTACTGGTTACGGTGTTTTTAATGCTAAATAAACATAACATTGTGTACAATCTTGTGTCAGCAAGATGTTCTACAAAAGCAGAATAAAACGGCGTTTAGCGAATACAATTTAAGATGTTATGAGAAAACTGGGTTACAATGGTATAATATTTCTTTGCTACCGACGCGCTAACATGGCCTATCCACATCTTCGTCTTCCATTTCGAAGTCGGCGTCCCACTCGCCTTTCCAAAGTTTCAATCGATCCTTGGAAACTGTTTGGGATCTACCTGATTTTCCTACAATTGCGTAGCGATCATTAGGCAACGTCTTTGTCACAGAATAGGGGCCGCTACATTTATTATCTAGTTTCGCCTTTCTATTATTATCACCCGGTATTAAAAAAACGATGTCTCCTTCTTCAAAGTTGACGGTATCCTTACGCGACTTATTGAACCTATTCTCTTGAGCTGACGCGTTTTCCCTTAAACGATTAGCTGCTACAATCCTGTCATGTTCTACGTCAATGCGATCGTCTGCAGGTAATTGATCCTCCGCGCGCATAATATTAGCCGGACCCAGTTCCAGACCGAACAATAACCTACTGGGCGTAAACCCTGTGGATTTCTGTACGGTCGTGTTTAGGGTCAGCATTATTTTTGCCAATTTGTTCGGCCATTCTGTTTCTTTCTTTACTTCTATTGAAATGAAGTTAGTAACTGTTGCCACGTATCGTTCAACCTGACCGTTAGCACGTGGCGTGCCCGAGGAAATAAAGTGCGTTTCGCAGCCGTGTTTTTCAATAAATTGCTTAACTGGCTTGTAGGTAAAATTAGTTCCTCGGTCAAGGATGACCATACGCGGCGCTCCAAATAATGTGAGGCGTTCCCGGAACACCGCCAAAGTTTCGGGACCACTCAAGGTCATTAATGGGACTAATTGCAGATATTTTGTGAAGGCGTCTATAATTAACAGAATATGTTGATACCCTTCTTTCGTAACGGGGAACGGGCCCAGGCAATCGCAGTGTATCGTATCGAACGGGATGCGTTTCTTAGGTATTGAGTGTAGGAACCCCTGCTTCGGCCCCGTGTGCCGTTTGGAGATTAGACAAGTCAGACAATGGCTGATATATTTCTTTACAAATGCTCGCATTCTGGGAAACCAGTATTTTTGTGTGACGCGATCATACGTCTTGTCGAGGCCCACGTGGCAATTTTCGTCGTGGTATAGACGTAGTAAACCCAATCTAGTCCCCTTTGGAACGAAGCTGCGATATACCGTGCGCCCTGTATCCCGGAGTAACTTCCGACACAAAATTCCCTGCCTAAATTCAAAGTCCGACGATATGCTGTGGCCCGAATTTAATTTGTTGGCAATCTCGCGCGTTTCATCGTCGTTTTTCTGCGCCGCTTCTAACCAGGATCCTTCACAGACGAGGTTAACTCGGTAATCTTTGCGCGGGTTTCTACTTAGATAATCGACGTGTTCTATGCATTTACCTTTTCGGAATTCCAACACAAAAGAATAATCTTGAAGAAAGATCCACCACCTAGCAACTCGTGGCACAATATCCTTCTTCATTCCCGTCGCTTTCACGGCGCTACAGTCCGTAACAATTTTGAAATTGATGCCCAGGAGGTAAACACGAAAATGTTTTAGCGCGTTTACGATAGCCAGCGTTTCCAGTTCGTACGAGTGGTAGCGCGATTCTTCCGAGGTTGTACGCCTACTGAAGTATGCTACTACCCTCAGCTCGTTATCTATTTTTTGGAATAGAATTGCACCATAGCCAAGAGCGCTAGCATCTGTATGCAACTCTGTTTCTCTTTTTGGGTCGAAAATAACCAGTAAAGGTTTTGAGCAAAGTTTTTCTAAGATATATTTTCGTGTTTCCTCCTGTTCATTGCCCCAGCTCCAAGGTTCGTTCTGTTTAGTGAGCCTGGTAATACAAGCCGTTCGTACAGCAAATTCAGGTATGAATTTTCGGAAGTAGTTAGCCAGGCCCATAAACTGCCGCACCTGCTTCACGTTCCTTGGGACTGGTGCTTCTAGCAATGAATTTGTTTTTGCCGTGCCCGGTCTAATTCCCTCGGCCGAAACTTCCCTTCCCAAGTATTCGACAGTCGTTTCGAAAAATTTACATTTTTTTTAGATTCAAAGAAAATCCGGCTACATCGAGAGCACGTAAAACCTGTTCTAGTCGCTCGAGTCCCTCTTGTACCGTTTCCGACGGAATTAAAATGTCATCTAGATAGACTAAGGCAATTTTATTTCTTAGATTACCTAAAGCTTTGTTTATCGCACGCTGAAAAACGGCCGGGGCATTGGCTAAACCGAACGGCATACGCAAAAATTCGTAATGCCCATCAGGCGTGACAAATGCCGTTTTTGCCACCGAATCTTCCGCGATTGGAATCTGGTAGAATCCCGAAGCCATGTCTATGGTCGTAAAATACTTCCCCGAACCTAACCTATCTAATTGGTCCTCTATTAACGGTAAGGGAAAACGGTCTTTTATCGTTATTTTGTTTAACGCGCGGAAATCGACGCACATGCGATCCTCGCCATTTTTCTTTTTTACTAATATTACCGGACTAGCATAAGGTGACGTGCTTTCGCGTATTACTTCGTTCGCCAATAAGTCGTCTACGATACCGCGAACCTTTTCTCGTTCAAAGAGCGATAGCCGGTACGGGTGATAATTTATTACGCGATCTTCTTTCGTCAAAATTGACATTTCGCCTGTACTCACGCGTCGCACCTTACTACCGGACGCCAGCATGTGTCGGTACTTATTCAATAGCGTTGTCGCAGCCCCCGCCCCCTCCACATTCGCTTGGTCCACGGCATAGCAGGGGTGGTCAGCAACAGCACCTTCTCCAGCGCGCACTTGTTTGCGCTCCAACGTCGTCGTCCCGTCTGAATCGGTAATCATGCGTAGGCCATTACCCACGATGATATTTTTCCCTATGATTACGTCGTACGGAATCGTCTCATCTGGCACGACGTACAAATTCGTCTCGACCGATATTTCCTCTACTTGAATCGTCGTAGTGGTACCTCCGATCGCGCTTACCGAATCCCCGATACCTCGCAGGGTAGTAGTTTGCGGAACAATAGTACACTTCGCCCGCTTAGCTACCGATTCCCGCACTATTGAGCAAACCGCACCATTGTCAAGCAAACAGTTTTCGATGGTCATGCCTCCAAACCGTATCGGGGTCAATTTATGACCCACCGAATAACACACGTTCACTTGGTTGCCGCTACCTTTCACGTCAAACCTTCTTGGTACCTGTCCACCTCGACTCGCCCGCTGCTTTGCCCAGCAGCTAGCTTCTTCGTGTCCCCTCTTCGAGCAGTAGGTGCAGGAAGGAACCCCCTTTCTCTCGGTCATCGACCCTTGCCTCGGTAAGCTACGTTTCAACGGGCTCCGGCTCCGGTCCCTACGTTGCTTCGTGCACCGCCGCGCCGTATGTCCGTACTCGTTACACGAATAACATCGTTTTGGCATTTGTGACGAATGCCTCTCCGGATATCGCTTTTCTTCTTGAGTAGCGACCACTTTCTTATAATCGGCGATTCCCACCAGTAGCTCCGTCGTACAGCTAAAACGAGCGTTTATCATGGCTTGTCGCACGTTCACATCACCTATCGTGCTTATAATTAACTCTACTAGTTCCGCCTCCGAGAAACACACGCCCGTTTGTTTTAAGTACGATAACTTTGTGCGCGCGTAATCGGCGTAACTGACCGCGGTGTCACTTGAGTATTGCAACGCGCGCAGCACCCGGTCGTGCAACTTCCGTTCGGTAACGAACACGGCACAAAGGTCCTCCCTGAATTTTTCCCATGTACACGGCCTTGCGTCCCACCGTTTATACCATGTTTTCGCACGTCCTGTCAACGCGTGTGTCGCCAAACTCAGTCGCTGATTCAGTGCTTCCTTGGTGATTTCTTCGACTCGGTCGCACCACCCTTTGGCGTCATCCCCGAGGTCCTCACCGCTGAATTCCGGTACAGCCGAAATAGGCAATGGTGGTGCGGTCGATGCCGATGTTGACGCCACGCTCTCACCAATGCTTTGCAGCACGCGGCGAACCAAATCCTCTATACTCGGCTGAGACGGATTAGAGCTCTCCATGGTTCCACTTTTTTTTTTTTTTATTTTTTTTTTTTTCACGATATGAAATTAGAAAAACTCGGATATATGTGTAATTCTGTATAGAACAGGTAGTCTGTCTCTCAACAGTCACAAAAACAGCACAATTACACAACGCGAGTACGCACAGGTTCACTATCCCACTTCTGATGTTAGCGAGAGCTATTCCTTTTTCACGTATCGTTCCTTTAGCGATTCTGGGGTAAGTGCCGTGAGGTTCATCACAGTCCTCTTACCAGAAGGCACCCTTGCCTTCCCCACTCCGTGGCCAGCTCCTCAAGAACGGAAAACCTTATTGTTTATAGCAACGCAACGTCGGGCTGCTTGCTGTCCCCTTCTAAATTCATAAATCAGTCCCAATGGTCGATGGCTTGGAGACCCAACGTGGTCGCCAGCCATCGCCCGGTTTCTGACTTTTCAAGTAACCGAGATGCCGGACATCGGGGGGTAATGTCTGGAAAGTCTCAAGCGCTAGGGCACTTTCCCCGGCCCCACATAGTCTAAGTCCCAGTAGTAAATCACTCACTGGAAACCAATGCGTCGCTTGCGACCCTTAGCCGTCTGCAAAATACGCGGACGCTAACAAATGGATGTACCAATTATTGTTACTTTAAGCGAATCGTGTAACTTTATTTAACTATTTTCGCGATTATTTAACATAAAGATCGTTCCAGTTTGGAGCATAATATTGTTCAACAGATCGAGTTTATTTTGGAACATTTCTTTTATATGTTCAATATAATAAAGTCATTACAAATTAATTGATGTGTAATAGATGTATCAATTACTGTTACTTTAAGCTTATTGTTTAACTTTATTTAACTATTTTCGCAATTATTTAACATAAAGATCGTTCCAGTTTGGAACATAATATTTTTCAACGTTGAGTTTATTTTGGAACATTTCTTTTATATGTTCAATATAATAAATTCATTATTACGTAATTGATGTATAATGGATGTATCAATTATTGTTGCTTTAAGCTTATTGTTTAGCTTTATTTAATTATTTTCGCGATTATTTAACATAAAGATCGTTCCAGTTTGGATCATAATATTGTTCAACAGATCGAGTTTATTTTGGAACATTTCTTTTATATGTTCAATATAATAAATTCATTGCTACGTAATCGAAGATGTACGACAAAGTTCAGCGTCCTTCGTACCGTCACTTGGAAACATTTCATTTAAATAGAAACACGTTTTACGTATATTAACACGTCAGTTTGTGTAACAGACATAAGATGTATAGTAAACGTTGCTCTCTACTAAATTACGACGCATTTCATACTTCACACGTACAATATTCGTCACGTTTCAATGTTCAATAGCACATTTACCTCCCAATTAATCGTCACCAATAATAATTTGATATTAGAATTATACAAAAATAACGAATTTACATAAAAATCCGCAGTCCAATAATAATAATTCAACGTTATAAATAAATCAACCGTATCAGAATGAGTATCACAAATCTTCCAGTGAGCGGTAAAAACAGATAAAATTCGTTCGCATTCTAAAGTTAATATATTTATAGCGCAATGTTTACAGTATCCTGGTAAGAGTTCGATGTTAGTTGGTTAAAATTTGATCCCTTTCGTAGAGAATCGTCACCGCTCTATTATCCTCGATTTCCAATAATTCAACATTGAAAATAATTAACAGTATCAGAATGAGTATCACAAATCTTCCAGTGAGCAGTAAAAAAAAAAGATAAAACTCATTCGCGTTCTAAAGTTACTATATTTATCGCGCAATGTTTACAGTATCCTGGTAAGAATTCGATGTTAGTTAGTTAAAATTTGATCCCTTTCGTAGAGAATCGTCGCTGGCTCTATTATCCTCGATTTCCAATAATTCAACATTGAAAATAATTAACAGTATCAGAATGAGTATCATAAATCTTCCAGTCATTAGTGAAAAAAGATAAACTCGTTCGCGTTCTAAAGTTAATATATCTATAGCGCAATGTTTACGGTATCCGTGGGTAAGAATTCTATGGTAGTTGGTTAAAGTTTGATCCCTTTCGTAGAGAATCGTCGCCGGCTATTTTGTTATCCTCGATTTCGCTCGATTTCGCAAGATGATGCGCTTGAAATGGCGGAAAACGCGGTTAATTTGTTCGGATTCTCGTCACGGCTACGAAGCGAGAGCGCAAAATTCGCTGGAAAACACACGGCCGGAGAAGCGAGCGAGAATCGCTCGGCGATGGTGGGGGTACACGGGGAAAACGGCGAACTTATCCGGGGATTACGTAACGCGCGTGCAAGTTGCGCGAAATTGCGGGAAATTAGCTGAGAATCGCGACGAAAAGCGTCGTTCAAGGTTCCGTTCCGTCGAACCGCCAGCTACACGTTTTAACCCACTTTCTTGCAACACGTTGCGACATTCGATAACACCATTTAAGGTTAGCAACAAAATTCATGTATAGATATCGAATAACGCGGAATGCGATTCTAACGGTAGAACGAATTTTATCCACTCGTTGCCGCATTTAGTTATTTATTGATTTCGTCTATCAGTTCGATGAATGAATGTAGGCAAAAAATTGTTACCCTTTTGCGTAATGGATTAAGAAAGTCTTAGAAGGGTGCAACATTATAATTGATGCACAGGTAACAAAATTGTAAAGTAAAAATACCATGATGAAATAGAATATGATGGTGTAAAGTCAAGTAAAATAAATAATGTGGAATGCGTTGTTAAGTAACGTGAAACGATAACGTTAAGTAGCGTTCACATTGTTAATGGCACGTAAGAAAAATGTATAATAAAAATACGATAATAAAGTAAAATAATATAAGTATAAAGTGTAAAGTCAAGTAAAATAAATAATATGGAATGCGTTGTTAAGTAACGTGAAATGATAACATTAAGTAACGTTCAAATTGTTAGTGGGCACGTAGCAAAAATGTATAATAAAAATACGATAATAAAATAAAATAATATAAGTATAATGTGTAAAGTCAAGTAAAATAAATAATATGGAATGCGTTGTTAAGTAACATGAAACGATAACGTTAAGTAACGTTCAATTTGTTAATGGCACGTAAGAAAAATGTACAATAAAAATACGGTAATAAAATAAAATAATATAAGTATAATGTGTAAAGTCAAGTAAAATAAATAATATGGAATGCAATGTTAAATAACGTGAAACGATAACATTAAGTAACGTTCAAATTGTTAATGGCACGTAAGAAAAATGTACAATAAAAATACGATAATAAAATAAAATAAAGTAAGATAGTATAAAATCAAATAAAATAAATTATATGGAATTCGATGTTAAATAACATGAAATCGTAATCAACTGTGCCTTTAATTAATTTCTTCAGTTTCATTGGTCGAATCTGTATTCAATTTTCTTGAAGTTAATTCTAATTTGTGAAGTTGACTAGTGGACAGTAGATTTAGTAGATCTTTATGTAAATTCATATATTTATTAACGAAATTGAAGACAAAAAAATCTATGGGTGTATAATTGGGGTTGTTTCATCTACAAAGTACAATTCGTGTATTTTTATACATTTAAATTTCCCATAAATGCACAAAAGTCTTCAGTTTAATTAATCATTTAGTTTGTAAATGGCTAACGTAGAATAGTTGAAAATTCCCATTTGATACAAATTCCATATTTCTAATTTCTCTCTGCAAATTCCGTTTACAACAAATAATCACAAGTTTATTTATTCGGTCTCGATTCGCTTGCCTCAATTTTCCGCAGTTTAATTAATAACGTAGTTCCTAAATAACTTACACAAGATACTTGAAAAGTCGAATTCGATTCAAATTCCATATTTCTAATTTCTTTCTGCAAGTTCTTGTTTACAACGAAGAATTCCAAGATTACTTCTTCGCTCACTATTCGCTGGCCTTAATTATCTGCAGCATAATTAATAACGTAGTTCCTAAACAACTTACACAAGATACTTGAAAAGTCGAATTCGATTCGAATTCCATATTTCTAATTTCTCTCTGCAAGTTCTTGTTTACAACAAAGAATTCCAAGATTACTTCTTCGCTCACTATTCGCTTGCCTTAATTATCCGCAGCATAATTAATAACGTAGTTCCTAAATAACTTACACAAGATACTTGGAAATTCGAATTCGATTCGAATTCCATATTTCTAATTTTTGTCTGCAAGTTCTTGTTTACAACAAAGAATTCCAAGTTTACTTCTTCGCTCACTATTCGCTTGCCTTAATTATCCGCAGCATAATTAATAACGTAGTTCCTAAATAACTTACATAAGATACTTGAAAATTCGAATTCGATTCGAATTCCATATTTCTAATTTCTTTCTGCAAGTTCTTGTTTACAACGAAGAATTCCAAGATTACTTCTTCGCTCACTATTCGCTTGCCTTAATTATCCGCAGCATAATTAATAACGTAGTTCCTAAATAACTTACATAAGATACTTGAAAATTCGAATTCGATTCAAATTCCATATTTCTAATTTTTGTCTGCAAATTCCGTTTACAACGAAGAATTCCAAGTTTATTTTTTCGCTCACTATTCGCTTGCCCCAATTTTCCGCAGCTTAATTAACCCCTTGCGCTACGATTATTTTATTATCCACGTATGGTAGGGTTACTTAATCACTATTATTTTCACATCGCGTTACGCACAAATGAATTAAATAACACGGGCTATTCTAATTCAATAACATCGAATATCGTGATACGTAGCTAAAATTAAATTCCATTGTAGTATCGAACTTTCTAAAGGGTTATCCAAAAGTACCTTTAGAATGTTCAATGGGAATATCTGTCGAACGCCACGTTTGCTAATAAAATACACGTGAAAGAAATAAAAATTGAAAACGAGAACGAACACAGCTAATAGAAATAAGAAAAGAACAAACAAATTAAAAAAGGGTAAAGCAGAAAGGGAAAGAGAAAAAGTGAAGGTAAATATCTCCTATAGTCTATTTTGCATAACCTTATAAAATCTACAGCATAATTCACAGCACGAGTGTGACTCTATCGTTATCGTAGTGCAAAGGTTTAATAACGTGATTTCTAAATGGTTTCGCGACATACTTGAAAGAAAAAAGAGAGTAGGAGACCAGAGGAGAATTGGAAAATGAGTAGGAGGAAGAAGTGGAAGAGGCGAAATATCGATCAGCAGCGAAACTAGGCGACCCATACTACGCCTGGGCAACGGCGACGTAACTCGCAATCTGATTGCCCTCGCTAATGGGGCAAACGGGAAGCCACAGAAGGCAATTGACACGTGTAAACAACGGCCGCGACGAAACGATTCAGCGAATTCGCAGCGCCGCGGAGTAGCAGTCGCCGTGTTAATTACCGTTTTGTGGCAACGTAACGATTTTCCGCGCCGTACCCTTCCTCCCCCCTCCTCGCGTTTTATATTCTCCGCGGGAATTGCACGGCAACTACCGTGGTACGGGGACGTTCTGCCAACTTCCATAAGGACTCTATAAATCTTCCCGCGACGCGACGGAAGAAGTCTGAAACGACAGTCGGGACGAATCGTGAAAGAATGCAAAGCACGCGCCGTCCTCCCCTCGCCGAAAAGTCCGAAACGCGAACGTCCGCGACAGATCCGACTGCTTTCGACCCTCTAACTGTCTTCGGCGTCGTACACGCGTCAAACTATATTTTAAGCAGCTTCTCGGTGCCTTTGTTCGCCAGACGGAGTAGCTTATGGAAGTTTTGATTTCATATTTAGGCGTTGATACGGCGGAGTACGCGAGATTTGGGTGCAGACTTTTTGACGCACTGTGGCGATGACAAATGTCTAGCTTCGTTGCTTTCTATTGGAAATAGAAGGGAAATGTTATATGTTTATTTGTTAACGGGGGTAAACAATTTGGAGTACGAAGAAGAATTATGATTAATAGTAAGAGTTTAAGCAACGTGACAATTGAGATACGAGAGATGATGATGAGATGTAATGTGATATGCAAAACACTGTAACACTGTAACACGATTTCTATAAACGCGATTTCTATAAACATGTAGAAACACTGTGATGTATTTAACGATCATCGATGTTGTATATCGAAGCAGCAAACAAAGTTGAAACTAAACTCGATTGCAAATGCAGTACCATTCTGTTGTATTATATTTAACCCTTTCACCGCGGCGAAGTTTGCCGTCAAATCGATAAAATTGTACGAAGCAATTCCGCCGCGAGTCCACGGTGTAACATTCAGTTGCAAATTGTTAGGTTTTTAAACCTTTGGCTTGTAACAACGAGTTACACCTCGTGGTTTAGCCTACGGACCACGTACAATAAAAACATGCTGCATTTTGCAATCAATTTGAATTTATTTATATTTCAATTTGTAAGATCGCGAGATGTAGGATTACTAGGTAAGAATCGCGTATAACATTTCAATGTTTTGCATTCGATATAGTGTTGTAGTAACGAATAGTCAACATTTCAGTGGATACGCTTTGAAAAATTCGTAAGCCAAAGGGTTACAATTTGTACCCTTTGTACAATTTGTCAAATCAACTTCTACAGGTGGATCTCCTACAACGCGGTACGATACGTTCCTTGAGAATACGCTATAGAATTGTAGCATCGTAGGAAACGTTCCACGTTTTCTAAACCGCGTTGTAAAGGTACCGCGTTATAGGAGGTTCACCTGTATTTAATAAATACTAAATTAACCCCTTGCGCTACTTTATTACTTTATTACCTACATACGTATGCTAATGTCAGCTAATCACTGCTTTCGTATCACGTTACGTACAAATTATTTGAGTATTACGAGCGATTTTTCTTTCGTAACTCTCAACATTATAATGCAAATCTAAAATTAGAGTTCAAATTAAACTTCACTGTTGATAACATCTATTTTTATGTAAAATAATCTATTTTATGGAATGTGCATCATAATTCGTGGAACGAGTGTGACTCGTTATCGTAGTGCAAGGGGTTAACTATAAAACTAGGAATATCTAACTATATTATTGGATTTAACAAAAATTCTTAATAATATAGTGCAAAATTTCAACCAACGACTATAGTCCTCTTTAGCATCGAAAGGGTTAAACGATAGACTCGTCACGAGTGTGTTCGTTATTGACCTACGTAACGATGTGTTCGTTAATGACGAACGTAACGATGTGTGTTCGTTAATGACGAACGTAACGATGCGTGTTCGTTAATGAAAGGCAAAGGGTTAAAATAAACGAAATCAAGTGGCATTTATAGGAACGCTGACAATAATTAGGACAGATCTATCCCAAAGGGTTATCCAAAATACATTATACGAACACCTACCTTCACTTTTTTTCTTTCCCTTTCAGCTTTATTTCAAGAGTTGCCGAACAAACATTCTGAACAAACGAAAATTGTATGTGTTTTACTTTTAACAAAGTAAAGTCTAAAACAGTGAATTTCGAAGCCTGTCCCTTTTCCAATCTGTTTTTCTTATTTTTATTATCTTCGTTCGTTCTCGTTTTCAATTGTTATTCTTTTCACCTCTATTTTACAAATAAACATGGCGATTGACGGATATTCTCATTCAACGTCCTAAAGGTACTTTTGAATATCCCTTTATCTAATGCTCCTCAATGTAGTTACTAACATTAATAGTTACGCGATTCATGCGATTAAATTCGCCGTATCGCGTACGGCGAAATTCCTGTATTCGTCTAAAGACATTCCCAAACGACGTAGGACGCTTTTTTGGATAACCCCGCATACAAGAACGCGATAGTCCATCGCGTATGGTTGGCGGATGATGGTAGTGTACGGTAGTACGCCGCAGAGAGCCTAAGCACGAGCAGCCGGTTTATGTAATAGCATAGATATACATACCTGTGAACGTGGAAACGCGCGCGTGTATGTGTGTATGTGTACGAGAGCGCTGTTACACGCGCGCAATCGACACGCTCCGCTCCGCGTCCGCTCGCGTATAGCTGCTCGCACACGGACACGCGCGTCGCGGTCTCGCGCACGCGAGCCGCGAGAACTGCGCCGCGACCTACTTGTCTAGGCCACTGTGTCTGCCTGCCTGCCTGCCTGCCTGCGTTTCTATATGCGGCTTATGTTTTGTGTGAAATTCGCGTCCGCCGCGCGATGCGGAATCGCTCCTCCGTTCGCCTCGTTTGCTCGCCTTCCCCGTTTCTGTGCGCGTGTATATACATATGTATGTATGTGCGCGTGTACACTTTCCTGCCAGATTCCAGGCGATCGTCGATCCTCGACGAAGCGGATACGTCTCGCGCGGAATAATCGCGAGCGCCCATCCTCTCCGACGTACGCCGCGTTCCTTTTCTAATCGTCGTCATCTTGCGAGAGCAACCTTTGGCAACTCGATAATTGAACCCGTTCGCTGCCAACTTACTACAGATATCTCGTGGCTAACGTCTGTTTCAAGACTACTGCCTCGCTGTTTGCAATTTGGTCACCGCATTGAAACTATACTTACGCTACTTTACTGTGACTGCGAGTAAATATTATTGGACTTTGTGAAATTCCGCGTCTTCTTTGGAATAAAGTCTTGGCGTCCAAGTGGGCAACATGTTCAAAATTCGCCTGGCAGTGAACGGGTTAGGCTGGATTTATATTTGCCTTCTTGTCGCGGACGAATAGTATCTCGTATCGCTTAGAACGCAATACGAACAACGCTATTTATTTCTATTATCCACACTCGTAAGATTCTTTCATAATATTATAATATAAGATTCTTTTGGAAATAAATAATTGTTGGATAAATCATTCTTTTGGATATAAATAATAAAACACGGTCAATTTATGGTCTCTTCACAGTGGTGAAGAAAATTTGTAACAAAATTTTTACTAACAAACATGGCGTTTCATAGATATTCTCATTGAACGTCCTAAAGGTACTTTTGGATAAGCTTATATTTAATATAGAGATGACTCGTGGCGTCTTGCGATTTATGGCTTCGATTGCAAACAATTTTCGAATCGACGACCGTCTCAAAGATGATCGTCAAAATAGTTCGTTTCCTTTCGCGACCTATCGAAACCCATTTTCTCTCCGCGAATATTATTCGTCCGACTGCTAGTATCCCGCTCTCATCCTTTCGAATATCTCTCGAAAGTTTGCAGTTCGCCGCGTTAATTTCCCGCTCGAGGAAATACGCGAGTAAACGTTTCGGGAAACGATGCATGTGTACGTAAGTACGTACGTATGTCCATCTAACCGACGCGGAAGTTTGCCGCGTCCAGATTAGCTCGCAACTTCCCCGACCAGTCCGCGTATGACGATTTCAGAAGCTATTGACCTGTCCAAACTTCCTCGCGATCGATTCGACAATCTTCGAGACGTTACTCCGAATATTTTCCACGCTACGTTCGAATGGCTCGAATCGACAGTCGAACAAAGGTCGTAGCTGAAACGTTGTTCGCTGAATTTTCCGTGCTAAATTATATTCGTAACCGTTTGCGCTTCGCTGTCTCTTTCACGGCGACGCTAGTAGCTTATTTCGTAACTTCGTCGACTCTCGTTGCGAAGAAACAAGAACGGAAGAAAGGTATTATAAATATTTGAAAGCGGGCGAAAGCAGAGAGCAATTTTATTTTTAATTATATAATCGTGCGATTATACGGATTATATAATTACGCTGGTATTACCGGTTTGGAAGTATTCAAAAGTGTTCGGAGTGCAAAGGGTTAAAACGATCTTCGAACCATTTCCTTATCTTTTTTCAAAGTGGCGATGTTTTCGTTGTTCGTGCAAACAGTTATTTGCCCAGCTTTTCGAGCAGAGAGTTTCGGAATCGCGAAAGTAGCGCAAAGTTTCGAGTTTCGGGGATTGGAAACTTTTGGAATTTCGAGGGGGTTTCGAGGTTTCTAGGTACGCGTCTTTTGAAAAGTGTACCGAGATCGTTTCACTGTAAATCGAGGAGCTTTGGACGAACGTGTCAAGCGTAATTATTTAATAAAGGCAAGCGAAATTAGGATTATTAAGGGAATTGTAATGCAACATTAAAAATGTGATCCAAGATAAAACTGTTTTCTTAATTCTGTCGGGAAAAATTGAACTTTACCAAGGCTATTGTTCGTTGCGAAATATTTAATTGTTCCCTAACACTTTATCTACGCGAAGAAACGTTAATCATATTTCTTGGGAAATATAAATCGTCCGTGTCTTATTATTTATATCGAAAAGAATTATTTCTCGAAAAATTCTTTATTTCCAAAAGAATCTTATACTATAATATAGATGAAAGATTCTTACGAGTGTAGATAATAGAAATAAATAGCGTTGTTCGGATTGCGTTCTAAACGGTGGCAGATTTACACAAGTTCGAAGAAAACGATAAGCGATGCTTATTTAATTCGCAACGCGGTAGATAAAGCGTCTAAATTATGGATCGGTAAACCAGGAGCTGCGATGCTTTGCAATTCAACCGTTTTAACAGCTTCCAAGTATCCCGTGAAAAATCGCTAACGTACGTACGCGTTTCATAATCCACGAAACAACGCTGCGGAAAATTGGGTCTGCGTGCTTCGGTGCTGAAAAATCGAAGGATTAATCGTGCGGGCAAACGATTCGGTCGCACGAAAACCCGTTGACCCAGTCCACCTGAAAAATACGATAACCTGGTTGCGAACGATTATGTGGTCTACAACACACGGAGCCTTCTACCATTGACATAAGCGTAGGATAGATTTATTCATTCTATGTCATACTTTAGTGTTGCATTGGCAACGATATTATTTGAACCCGGACTGGAATAAAACAGTGGCACATTTAAAGCAATAGAAATTGATTTATTTATTTCTTTACTGGTTTGAATCCCCGTGTACGTTAAATTCATATAAACAAGCTATTCGGATATGGGATTAATTTAAATTGAAACTCGGTATATTCTTTGATCTATGATTTTATTTTAGCAACGGGGAAACACGTTTGAACGTTACAAAGATCGAACTAAAAGTGAGGGCTTTCCTAAAGCGCATAGAAAATTTGGCGCCCACTTCCAGAAAGAAAAAAACAAAGGCCTGGGTCTGCAACGTGTTTGTCACACGGGCCTTTAGACACTTGTACGACCAGAGGCCAACTCTGGTAACAGAGTTAACCCTTTGCGGACGTGAAGTAATGAAACTTGTGGAAGGACATACTTAAGTTTTGAATTCTATGACTTTGAGTTTTCAAGCTATCGAGTTCCAAACCATTTAATTTCCAACGATTTCAAGTATTCATTAGAGATTTTAAGTATTCATTACATTAAGTTTTGTGCTTTAAAAGACGAGACATGGGTTCGGAAAGCCAACAAATTATTAGGCGACTATTCGTCGACACTCGTCCGCAAAGGGTTAAGGCTTTCCTTTATTACAAACCCCAGTGTCTCTAAACGCGAAATTTATTTTTCCTTTTAATTGAAATGATAATCCAACACAAGCAATCGACTATCGCCGACGTACGTTAGTAATAAAATAATCGTAGGACAAGGGGTTAATCATAGTGTATCTCATTCTTTGTATTTCTATTTATGCGCGTGTGATCGCTGCTTCTGTTCCCTCTTTGACTTTTACCCGTGGTACAATGAATAAATAAATAAACAAATATGTAGGATGGTGGATCCTTCTACACCCAATAGAGAAACACGATATATGCCGAGTAAGGACGTTAGACGGAGAGTAAACGGGGCTGCGGCTTAGTGATTAACGCGATCGATTAGCGACCCAAAGATCATCTAGTTTCGATCTCCGCCCGCGGCGCAGTTTCCTTTTTTCGGCTATACGAGGCGATACGGTTCACGGAGTATTATTTCATATTTAGCGTAGTATTTATTGAAATATTTCCTGCAAACGACGAGCGGCGGTTTATTCTGCGCTTAGTCGATGCTTCTACGGATTCGTTAGGTTTTGGGGAAATCGTGTAAAACTTCTACCGAGCGACCGAATTCCTTGGCGGATCCGGGGACCGGAAGACGAGCACGTTCCGATCGCGCGTGGCCCGTTCCTTTGTTCGGATCGGATGGACGACGCGCGGCGTGCCGCGGCGGCCATCGTTCGGTCTAAACAACAATTAACTACAGTTACGAGCGCGCCGGATTCCGGGGAATCTGGAACGCGACTGTAAAAAGCAAAGTAAGCGGTGTTTCTCCCTCCTCGTCATGTTCGCCGCCGCCGCGCGGGTACTCGTCGTCGTCTCCTTTCTCGATCCTCCTCCTCTTTCTCACCATCTACCCATTCACCTCTCCTTCCTCTCCCGCGGTCCGTAACGATGGAGTTCCGCAGTCGATTGCAGCTTGTAACGGCGACGTTCGTGACGGCGATGCTTTCGCGTGCTTCCAGGACTGGGGAACTCTATTTGTGTGTGTGTGTGTGGGTGACTGAGATGGTTTGGCGAAACCGGGGTAGGAGGAAGCAGAGAAAAATCGCGCGAAGAACCGCTGCTGCGCCATTGGAGAAACGCGATGTTATGTGGTTAATAGGTGGAGGAAATTGGGAGGTGTACGAGGAGGGGGTAGAAAGAAGTTTGAAATAGAAAGATGCGGATGGAAGAGGACAAAAATTGGAAGATAAGGGTAGGGGTTGATAATGAGATAATGGATGCTCAATGGAAGAAATACGGATCACATTATGTAGTTGATAGAGGAAGAAAATAGGGAAGAACACGAGGAGGAGTAGAAAGAAGTTTACAGTAGGAAAATGGAAAAGAAAAGATTCGAAAGGGGAAAGAAGCGGAAGATGAGGATAGGGGTTGATTATGAAAGTACCGATACACAATGGGAGAAATGCAAAGCACATTGTGTAGTTAATAGGGGAAGAACGTAGAGAAAAACACGAAGAGGAGTAGAAAGAAAAGAAGATTCGAAAGAGGAAAGAAACGGAAGATAAAGTCAGGGGTTGATTATGAAAGAACTGATGCTCAATGGAAGAAGTACAGATCACATTGTGTAGTTGATACAAGAAGAAAATAGGGAAGAACACAAGAAAGGGGTAGAAAGAAGTTTGAAATAGAAAGATGCCGATGGAAGAAGAAAAAGATTGGAAGATACGGGTAGGGGTTGATAATGAAATAATGGATGCTCAATACGAGAAATACAGATCACATTATGTAGTCGATAGACGAAGAAAATAGGGAAGAACACGAGGAGAGGGTAGAAAGAAGTTTGAAATAGAAAAATGCGGAAGGAAGAGGACAAAAATTGGAAAATAAGGGTAGGGGTTGATAATGAGATAATGGATGCTCAATGGAAGAAATACGGATCACATTATATAGTTGATAGAAGAAGAAAACAGGAAAGAACACGAGGAGGAGTACAAAGAAGTATAAAGTAGCAAAATGGGCAAGGAAAGAAGATTCGAAAGGGGAAAGAAACGGAAGATAAAGACAGGGGTTGATTATGAAAGAACTGATGCTCAATGGAAGAAGTACAGATCACATTATGTAGTTGATAGAGGAAGAACACAGGGAAGAACACGAAGTGGAGTAGAAAGAAGTTTAAAGTAGGAAAATGGGAAAGAAAAGTAGTTTCGAAAGGGGAAAGAAACGGAAGATAAAGACAGGTTTTGATTATGAAGGAACTGATGCTCAATGGAAGAAATGCAAAGCACATTGTGTAGTTAATAGAGGAAGAATCTTGAGAGAAACACGAGGAGGGGGTAGAAAGAAGTCTGAAATAGGAAAATAGGAAAGAAACATTCGAAAGGGGGAAGAAGCAGAAGATGGGGGTTGATTGTGTAAAGGAATCGACTCGTTATTGGAAGAATGCGATACACGCTGCACAGTTAATACAAGAGAAAAATAGTGGAAAAACACAAGGAGGTGGTAGAAAGAAGTTTCAAGTAGTAGGATTGGGGGCAGAAAGAAGATTCGATAGGGAAACAGAATAGGGGTTGATTATGAAAGAACCGTTGCTCGATGGGAGAAATGCAAAGCATATTATACAGTTGATAGGGGAAGAAAATAGAAAAGACCGCAAGGTGGAGGTAGAAAGAAATTTGAAATAGGAAAAGAGGGAAAGAAAAGAAGATTCGAAAGGGGGAGGAACCGGAAGATTGACAGGGTTGATTGTAAAAGAACCTACGTATTATTAAAAGAACTCGATGCACGCCACATACTTAATCGAAGAAGAAAATAAGAAAAGTCAGAGGTAGAAGGTGGAAACAAGATTCTACAGGAGAAGACTGGAAGATAGGGGGTTGATTTCGAGGGAATCGACGCATTATTAGAAGAACGCGAAGCGTGCTACGTAGTTAATAGAGGAAGACCGTCGTAGAAAAGAACACGAATCGGGGCAAGAAAAAAGCTTCAGAATAGAAATGGAGAAAGAAGATACGAACGGAAGATAGGGGGTTGCTTGTGAAAAAATCGGTGCACCACCTGGAAAACGACGCGATACGCGCCACGCAATTAAAAGAAGAACAACATAGAAAAGAACACGAAGAGGGGAGGTAGCATGAAGTTTCGAATGAAAAAAGTAGAAAAACATCGAAGATTCGACTGAGGAAAGAAACAGAAGCTACGGATGGGGGTTGATTATAAAAGAACCGATGCACCCCGAAGCAACGAAACATACGAAACGCTTAATTGAAGAAAAAAACAATGAAAGAAACGCAACGAGCCGATGGTAAGAAGTTTCAAATAGAAGAAGTACAAAACCAAAGATAAAAAGGAGGGGGATATAAGCGGAAGCGAAGGGTGGGGGTTGGCCGCGATCACGGTTAGGCAATTGCTCTTAAAGCTGGTCGCGGAGACGAGGCACGGTTTCTTCGGCTGGTGGTGCAATTTTGCGCAATGCAGTCTGGTGAGCTCCACGGCGCGGCACACAGCAGCCCGCACTCTCCGGTGTACGTGGTTTAGCTGTCGACGAGAGAGACCAGGAGGTCGACGATGGTCGATTCAGGGTATCCAGGCGGCGCTGTCTACGGGCCGAACGATTCGCGTCCGGAGTGTGTCGGCTTGTGTACCAGTCAGTCAGGGCCTTCTCGGCACCAAAGGTGGGAGGATTTGTTTGTAAACAGTCAGTGGCAAGTTGCAGATCGTGCGCACGGATGTGGAGGTGGGAACTCGGTTGAACGCGGGGCGAGAGAGAGAGAGAGCTGGAAGGACGCGCCGTCAAAAGGGGGGCAGGAGGGGAGACTTTCTCCCTCCGAGGGTTACGTAACCTGAGCGCGCGCCTGTCGACCGTCTGAGCGTTGCGGGAACGACCTACTTGACCCACTGTCCCGAGGCCTCGCGGGTCGATCCGGCCACAGCCATTGTAGATCCAAGATCTACAATTCGAGGCTAGCGGAAATCAGACGTACTATCGCGTTCCAAAAGTCCCACGTAAATTAGCCGAAACTCAAATTGTTCGTCTGTTTATCGATGGTGCTTACGAGTTGATTCGAAAAGATTCGCTCCATTTTGCACCGATGCGAAGCTATTCGTTTTTGAGGAACCGAAGATCAAATTGGAATTGCGAGGAATGATTTAACCCCTGATTCTCTAACTTGTTAACTACTCGCGTAAGAAATGTTCGGATTTTGGTATTCCATCAGCTCGGACAATGTTGCGTTTAAGAAATGAAACGGTGCTGGAATTTTTGGGAGTTGATTTCGATCCCTCGAAGAGATTTCCCGTTGATGGAAGATTACTCTAAGTACAGTTCGTTGTACTCGTTATTCCGTGTTCATTGCTCCATGCACAGTCTCCACGAGTATGCGAATTTTTGTTAAAGACAGAACTTTCGCCTCTGGTTAATTTCTCTGCAAATGGTATTCAAATATTAATCGGAGTAACTGCATCTTTCTTATCATCGACAGTGAAACTCTGCTCAATTTGTAATTCAACGAAATACGATTCGCATTTCGACTTTTTTCGCATGTACACCTTGAAGAGTACTAAGCGAAGTACAAATTCGCGTACATATTTTCACGTTGAAGGAATCTTCCATCTAGCTTCCGCGTCATTAATTTCGTTAACCCAGATACGAATTCGCGTAAAGATCCGCGGATCAGTAATCATTTTATCGTATTACCAGTTTCCTTCGTTTCAACCAATCCCGAAGTACGTTTGCCAAATTTGCCCCACTTATTCGATCCTCTCGAAGGAAGATCGAAGACCAAAGACCGGAACTGAAGAATCGCGTTAAAATATCCAACACGCGCCATCTTTTTCCCCTTTCTTTCCCCGGATCCGTGTTCCCTTCGATCCCCTCGATCGACTCGTTTCATAGAAGCGAGCAATTTGTGCGAAATCACCCGAAAACGTCGGATGCATTCGCAGATACGTCTCGCGGCCACTTTGAACGCGTCGCCTTCTGCCCGATTTACACCTGGCTACGTTTCATTGCCGCGCGACTACTCTCGAGAACGTGGAAACTCGATGCTCCGTCTGACGGCCATCGCGTCGTGCGACGCGTTTGACATCGTTAGCCGAATATTTGCCACTTACGGTATTAATATTTGCCCGGACTAATGGCGGAGGATACGCAGCCGAACGATTGCAAGCGCGTTCGCACGGTTTTCGGGAAAGCCGCTTACAATTAGCCCCGCTTAGATCTCGCGCTAGATACCGTTCGGAATCGTCGCGTCGTGTAGCTGCGTCCTACGTGAGCCGGTTACCAGAAGAGAAACTTTTCTGGACAAACGACTACACTTTCTTTTATCGCAACGCGTATACCCAGCGGTATCGCGGGGAATCTAGGATGAAATTGAATGACCAACAAACGGAAGCCTTGGAAACGCGAGCCACGTCCACGTGGCTGGTAAACAATGACACGGTTAAATTTACGTAATCCTTTTGTGCCGCGTCGCGCGAGTATGCGTTCGTAGGCGCGCGAGCGTGTGTTTCGTTGGCGGGCGTGACGCTTTTTTTTTCCGCGGGGATATAATACAGGTCGCCTCCGGTGATTGGCGACGAATCGCGCGATGGAGCGACAGGGAAAAATTAGAGGACGCGCTCGAGCGTGACCTATTTGATCCATTCGATCGGAGTGCGCGCACCGAGTTGCAATTCGGGTCGCCACGGTCGAACACTACCGACTCGAATACAGCTAGCGATCTCCGAGCGAAACTGGTTCCTCTGCGGCGAATCCTTAACCCTTTGCCACCCACTGCCATTTCGTTACCCGCGTAAGCTAGCGTTACGCTCGCTTTACGTATCGCGTTGTTATGTAGACGAATTATTAAACTGCTGCAATAGTTCTTTTCCTCGTCTTACTAAATATTGCGCTTTTTTTTTCGTTTTCTTATTAAATATCATTGTATCGCTTTATGTATGTTATTGTATACTAAATATTAATCCACCACCGTAGGGTTTATTGAAGAGCGTGAGACTATTGCGCTTTTTCGTTTCCTTTTCTTACTAAATATCATTGTATCGTTTTATTTATGTTACTATATACTAAATATTAATTTACCGCCATAGAATTTATTCAAGAATGTGGTACCATTGTACTTTTCTTTTTCTTTCCTTACGAAATATTATTATATCGTTTTATTTATGCTATTTTATACTAAATATTAATCCACCACCGTAGGGTTTATTGAAGAGCGTGAAACTATTGCGCTTTTTTTCGTTTTCTTATTAAGTATCATTGTATCGTTTTATTTATGTTATTGTATACTAAATATTAATCTACCACTATAGAGTTTATTCAAGAATGTAGTACCAATGTGTTTTTCTTCTCCTTTTCTTACTAAATATTATTGTATCGTTTTATTTATGTTATTGTATACTAAATATTAATCTACCACTATAGAGTTTATTCAAGAGTGTGGTACCAGTGTGCTTTTCTTCTCCTTTTCTTACTAAATATTATTGTATCGTTTTATTTATGTTATTGTATACTAAATATTAATCTACCACTATAGAGTTTATTGAAGAATGTGGTACAATTGTGGTTTTCTTTCCCTTTCCTTACTAAATATTATTATATCGTTTTATTTATGTTATTATATACTAAATATTAATCTACCACTATAGAGTTTATTTAAGAGTGTGGTACCATTGTTCTTTTACCTTTCTTTATATTTTTGAAATGGTTTCAGTGCCATTGTACGTAGCTTCGTAATATCATTTTACCCAATAAAGGGAAAAACACGGAGAAGAATATTTGGAACAACTTAATACACGAAAATTATAAGCAATTATTATTTAACAACTTTCAATATTATAATACAAAGCAGAAGTTAGAGTTGAAATTAAATTTTTGTCCAATCTACACTATAAATCGTATAATAAGTGTGATTCGTTATTCTAGTGCGAAGAAAATATCTTTGACCTGCTGTAGTTCAGTAAACAAGCATCGCGCGTTTGTTTATTCGATTCGAATGCTTTAATTAATCGCATCGTCGCCCTTCACTGGTTGACCACCACCACGTTATTGAACGCGTCAAAGACGGAACTAAAATTGAATAATTCAACTTCTAAGTAGAGGCCAACGCAATGTTTCTTTCCACCACCTTTTCTAATACGCCGATTTCCCGAGTGACTCGTTGGATCCGTCAAAACAAAAACCAGACAGAGACGCGCGTGTGACGGGACGGTGGTTAAAACACAACAAAATTCAAATGCTCCACACGCCAAGGTCACTTCTCTAAATTACGTTTAGAATACTCGGTATCTCCATATGTATTAACAGTAACGGATGTTGAGAAAAATCGTAACACATTCAGCTTCTTGTGTTCAAAATGAAGACTGCTTTATTATGGTAGATCCACGCTATTTGCATATGATCAATACTTTTACAGGGTTTATCGGTTGAAGAAGTCAGAGATGCGAGTAAGACGTCAAAGGTGTTGCGTGTGTCGTTCGCGTTTCACACGCGCGTCGCGTCTGTTGGAAGCGGGTCGCGACCAGCTACGAGCGGACTATCCGCTTCGCACTCGACCCACTCGAGAAACACCGGAACGAGTCGTGTCCGGTCTCGATGTTGGTAATCCGTAAATAGACGGAGGTCGCGTTGCCAAAGCGGTGCCGGTTGGATTATGGACGCGGTCGCCGCGACAGAAACACGGAACGAAAATAGTCGAGTAGTAATTACCACCGCCCTCGATGAATTACGCCGACGTTTTTATTCGAGTGTTGCGCGGTGGATTGCTTCGAGCTAGAGAAGATTTGCAAACCCGATAGAGAAGAGGAGGGGGAGGGGGAAGGAAGGAATTCCTTGAATTTTATTGCGCGCCGCCGCGAGGTCGCGAAAAGGGGGATGGAAAATAGCTTCTTCTTTCTGTTTATCCGTGCCGAGGTCTGAAGTCGATCAGATTAGGCGGGGAATTCTTCTTTGGATTTCTCTACTACACGCCTATGAATGCACTCGAGTTTTGACAGATTTACTGGCGCCGATAAATGCGTTGCTAATACACACCCCCCCGCGTTCTTCGCGTGCGCATTGAATATTCATAGTTTTCGGCTTTTCGGAGTTTAGATATTCGCCGGTAGAAATACGGCGTATTCCTGGCGAAGCAGTTTTGCTATTCTTGTCAGAGGCTGGAAAAAATATTATCACTCTCTATAGGAATACGGTAGTAGATGTAAATGGAGCGAATTCATTCAAGTGCAATTTATAGTAGTCCATTAAATAATAACGTAGATTTATTTAGATACGTATAGAAGGTAGAATATATTCATATATTTGCTTTAAATCACTCAGGGAAAAATAATTCCGAAAAGCTAAAGTTGCTCCGATTATCTGGCACTTCCCATCAGAAAAATAGTAAAGGGTTAATATAGTTAACCTCTTCCGGTAAGATTTAACCTCTTGGGCACTATGCGCCACTATAGTGGCTTTCGCGGATGTCATCTTTCTGTACGACGCGCCACTATAGCGGCTTTAATTGTTAAAGTATTTATTAATTGTTAAAGTTAAAATGCGTGTATCATATGTTTAAGAAAAATGATAATTTAATCATCGAACACTTCATTCGAATGTACTCGTGTAAAGAACAGCATTATCCGTCACCCATTGCAGTGCCGTATCATTTACGCGTGATTCGCGTTGAACTCTGCCGTACAGAGAAACAGCCCCGCGCAAAATTCAGCCGTGCCTAAGAGATTAAATGAAAAGCTTTCGAGTGACGGTGGACTTTGTTGTATATTTTCAATTACTTAGTAATGAAAAACTGTGCATGAAATAACCATTTAATTTTTATTTAAAAAAACACTTGTTTCATTTTATAATTCTTACATATTCATATCCATATTTACATGTTGTTAAATAATATCAAGAAACGGTAAATTATACCTTATAAGGTATATAGTTAATAGTGTTCACGCGTGTGGTACATTTCAAAACACTCTGGCAAGTGCAAAGGAATCCTGCATTATACTATATATACTACATATTATCCATTATGGTATTTATTATACAACACGTTTTTCCTTTAGCAAAAATATATATCGACCGATGTTCGCGCTAAATGTTTACAAGAATGAAATCTTACAGACTAACAACAATTTGGCCATGACTCGTACCAAGAAAGTCTAACTGTAAACGATACGTGGTAGTGATCTGTGATATTTCCACAAGTAACAAAAGTGTTGCTAAATTCAGTATACTAAAAATGTTAACCCTTTGCGGACGAGTGTCGGCAGATAGCCGCCGAAACTGTCAATTTTCTGGGTAAATGTCGATTTTCAAAAGAAGAAATTTATGACAATAATAGAAATGACATAATAAATATAAGAAACTAGCGATACTAATAACCACTTCTGATAATAATTCGGCGAAAATTGGTTAAGTTTTATCAAGTTCTGTCTGTGATTAATTCATAACCGAATGGAAATTTGTTAAGTGTTATTTTTTTCTCGTCCGCAAAGGGATTAATTAATAATTAATTATCATATTCAATAGTAACTTTAGTCGCATGACGAGTGCAGCTCGCCATTGTGCGGTATAGCGTGAAAAACAAATGACGAGCTAGACTCGTCATTTTACCGGAAGGGGTTAAGGGTTTAGAGAAAAAAATTGCCTACGAAAATTTGTATTACGGATATTATTTCCGATAGCAAAGTACCTTATGCAGTTCCGGAAGAATTGCAAAGACGTGTATTCTCTGATATATATATATATATATATCAACGCACACAGAAACGGGGGCGTGTTGCGATGTTCCCCACGCGAATGATATTGCTTCGTCACATAGAAGGGAATCGGTGACGCAGTGTACGTATTTGCTTTTCTACCGTAGGCGGCCACGAGCGACCCATTTCGGCCAGTAAATCCGCAAAAATAGCCGCGACGCATTGCCAAATTCGTGCCGATATATCGCGAACAAAGTTTCGGGGCACGCGCGAGCGGGGATGATTCCGTTTCGAGTGGAGAAGGGGGGAGGGAAAAATCGTCTTCTCCATGGCTCGCGAAACGTCGTCCAAATAACGGTCGTAATTCTTCCGCCATGAATTCGCTCACGAACGCCGCCGACGCCCTTGTTTACGAGACCTTTCCACCCTTTGTTTGCCAAAATACGAAAGACCGATCATTTTTCGAAACCTTTTACCTCGAACGAGTAATCCGAATTCCATATCGTGCGATCGTTCTTGACTTCGTAATGTTTGCGCCGAAAGTAATGCGCTGATTCGGGGTAATAGGTTGAATCGAGACGATAGAAGGGGTTAATAATTGGATAAGGATAAGGATATTAGGACGAGAAAAAAAGAACACTTAACAAATTTCCATTCAGTTATGAATTAATCGCAGACAGAACTTGATAATACTTAACCAATTTTCGCCGAATTATTATGAAAAGTGGTTATTAGTATCGCTAGTTTCTTATATTTATTATGTCATTTCTATTAGTGTCACAAATTTCTTCTTTTGAAAATCGACATTTACCCAGAAAATTGAGAGTTTCGCCGGCTATCTGCCGACACTCGTCCGCAAAGGGTTAGGTTAGATTAATTCTTTGTTAATTAGCTTTTTTTTATTTTTTATGGGATGAGTTTATGATTACGATATTTATGATTCGTGATTTTACTGGTGTAGGGATGATATTAAGTAATTAAGAAAATTCGTGTAGTTTCTAGGTCTTCGATTTCTGGAATTGTATCACAAGCAACAAGAAATCGGTGGCGACTTTGTTCTTGTTTCGCATTCGAAGGGAAGTTTACAATTTTACCACATTGCAATTTTAAAGTTAACAATTAACAAACCCTCGTATTTAAGATGCCGAATACACAAAAAAATATATATTTATTCATTCGTTAGAACGTTTATCCAACGTGATTTTACATGTACTTATTAAACAAGTTTTTTACATGTAATTAAATTCATAGATACATAATATTTATTTATTTATTTCGACGCGTAATATTTTGAAGTAGAAGTTACGAGCTTCAATTGAATAAATGGAAACAAATTCTACGACGATTACTGATAGAGTTTATTGTAGGTTAAAGATTAACAATATTTGGGCTCAAAATGAACGATGCTCGGCTTTGCGTGCACGCTTTGCGAATTACAACAAAGGAGTAAAGGGGTAATAGAAGCATTTCCGATACAAGTATCGTTTGACGCACTTTGCGTACCACTTATTTCGATCGATTAAAGTGGCGTGGATGATAAATTAATAAGCGAGCAGTGATTACCGCGGCCGGCGTCCGTTTGGGTAAATTTATTCGCGGAGAGTCCGGAATAATTCGCCAGGAATAGTAGTCGCGTCCAACAGACACGGCCGGCGTCCGTCTGATCGCTTCGGGAATGACCTACTGCCCTTATGCGATGCGCGGCTCCATCCTCGAAACTCTCCGCCCAAAACCGATCGCCTGCAATTCGCCACTGCAACGGAAAAACGTGCCCGTAATTACGAAAGCGGTTTAAGTCAAAATTGGAAGAAAAAGATGAGTTTATCAGTTGCTCCACGTCGCGTTATTTTAACACTGTGTTTACGAAACTCGTCACGTTGACGCATTTCTTCACATTTCATACCTAAAATTATAGAGACCATAAATAGTATTTTTCAATATTTTATGTTAACTTTAATCAATATACAATGGTATGAAATATGTATTCTACTTGAGTGATTCTCTTCATCCTCATGCTTCTATGTTCGAATGTTTATATGCGGTATACGTGTTTTTCCGGAAGCCTGTCAACATATGCACGTAAATCTAGTGTTAATATTATGTTAGAGTGAAACTAAAGCTACGATAAAAATGGCACTAAATCGTTCGATGCAATTTTTACGATATCGTCGGAAATGAACCGTTGGATAATGATTGTTCGTTGCACAATATAAGGAATTCATTTGGCGTTAATTATAAAAGTGATCTATATCTCGAAACAAGTAGTATATCACTTAGGCCACTTTCATAATTATGGACACAAATACAGGAAAGCTTCTGGTATCCGAATTGCGTCGCATTGGGTTGCAAACGTAAATTTTGGGACTTAAAAAACGACCTAGAGAAAAGAGCGTTCTCTTCCCTAGAGATGGAAAGAAAATCGTTGATCAACGCTAGGTTTGGGGACATTGATTATAAACAATATTTACTTGTATACGGGGATGACGTATTATAAGTAGTCGTGGAATTTGTCGCGGCTTAATTTCGTACGTAAAATTCGCGATAAATATTGGACTTCCGTAATGATTAATATAACTTAACGCTAGAACTACCAAAGTGGTCAAAATAACCCATCTGTAATTTAGTATAGAAATTGTATAAACTCTTATCAATGCATTTTTTAATATTTTCGAAGGTTTTCTGTAAATAGTGGGAATAAAGATTCATTTTCCTTTCGTTGTGCATTTTTGCAAACATCCTATCATTTCAATAAACCTGACTACAAGTAAGTACGCTTTAGTTGTTGGTAGTTCTAGTGTTAAATAATCTTTCGTAAATGCAAGGAAATAATCAATAGGGTTTCTCTACTAAAAGCTAATAAATATAATTTGGCTGGTTTCCGAAGAAATAGCAGCTGTACCGTATAATTAATTATCCGTAACTTTACTATTTTACTTTACTTTACTATTATTAATAAATGAAATTAAATTAAATAATCGCTATTATTTTCTGATCCTTCGCGAAATTTTGTACTCTAGCGGTTCGATTTTCTGCTCTAAACATTGCCGCGTCTTTCGATAAAATCTAATAATGCTGTAAATGGCAGAAATAGTAGACTGGAAAATTCGAACGCATCGCGATTACTTGGATGTCCGATATTACGTAATTCTCCGGTTGGAAGGTTGGAAACGATCGAGGACCACCCGGTGGGCTAAAGTTTGCTGCATTTATGGTGAATGTGGTTAATTGTCGGCGTGGTTTATCGGGAATGCGGAGGTCGGATGGCGCTTGCCTGGTAAATATTGAAAAATTGGAAAACGGCTGGCTATATATATTTACATAATGCATCGGTGCACAATATCTGACCGCCGGCGTAACCTGATGTGAAACTTCGTACGTGTTGCGTCAGGAATGAAAGTAGACCCGCGAAATGTCATACTCCCTGTAACGAACATTAACGGTAGTTAAGAACGTTAAATACCGCGCCTGATACACATACCTTAGTATCGCTAATTCCTCCAACAATTCCAATCTTTATACGTTCCGCTACAAATCGATGCGGTAGGTTGGTCGGAAAATTCGTGGCGTTGATTTGAGGTACGGTTAAAGGCAATACGTGTACAATTATCGCGTTGTTCGATTAATTTTCCGCGCGATATTTATTTCTTAATCATTCCGTTACTATCTGGAAGTATTGTAATCTTCTTTCCCGAGAAATTTCTATTCTTCTTCGAAATAAATTTCGAAACATATGGCATGGTTGTTTGTGATAAGAAAATCGTTGACTTTCCTTTTAACGAATCCTAGATGCTGTTTAATGAGTATTAAGAGTATTAATGAGTATTAATAGTATTAATGAGTATTAACCCTTTGCACTCGAGAGCATTGAAAGTTAGCTCATTTTGGGGACTTAGAGTCGCCCCTCGAGTGCAAAGGGTTAAGAGTATTATTAGGAGAGTATTATTATTCAGTAGAATCCGAAAGCAGTAACCCAATTTCAGTGTTATCAATTACACAACGGAGCTTAACATTATAAAAAATGTTACGAACTTTTCTAACAATCCACTAGTTGGATACTTTTGGATCTCAATACTTGTTACAATGTAATCGCCATATTGCATCCCAATATTTGTCCATCGTACGCATAAAGTGCATATTATAGACAATGCGTAATACAGCCGAACAAAAACGGAGTCTTCTAAACGACCTCGTCTTATAAATAAACCTGAAAGTAAGCCGATGCTTCAACACCTGCTCTGACAAATCCTCAAATACAAGATACGGTCACGCTGTTTATACATGAGTTGATGCGTCTTAACTCTAAACTGGACGCTAAGTTCCACAAAACAGAATAAAAACGAGGTCTTCTAAACAAAAGCGTCGTATGACTAAACCCGAAAAAGATCAACGCTCCAACATCTGACAAATCTTCGAATAGAAAATACGGTCACGCTGCTAATGCATGAGTTGATGCGCCTTAACTCTAAACTGAACGCTAAATTCAACAAAATCGAACAAAAAGGGAGACTTCTAAACAACCTCGTCTATTATAAATAAACCTAAAAGGAAACCAAAGTTTTAACATTTGCTCTGACAAATCCTCAAATACAAAGTACGGTCACGCTGTTTATACATGAGTTGATGCGTCTTAACTCTAAACTGGACGCTAAGTTCCACAAAACAGAATAAAAGCGAGGTCTTCTAAACAAAAGCGTCGTATGACTAAACCCGAAAAAGATCAACGCTCCAACATCTGACAAATCTTCGAATAGAAAATACGGTCACGCTGCTAATGCATGAGTTGATGCGCCTTAACTCTAAACTGAACGCTAAATTCAACAAAATCGAACAAAAAGGGAGACTTCTAAACAACCTCGTCTATTATAAATAAACCTAAAAGGAAACCAAAGTTTTAACATTTGCTCTGACAAATCCTCAAATACAAAGTACGGTCACGCTGTTTATACATGAGTTGATGCGTCTTAACTCTAAACTGGACGCTAAGTTCCACAAAACAGAATAAAAGCGAGGTCTTCTAAACAAAAGCGTCGTATGACTAAACCCGAAAAAGATCAACGCTCCAACATCTGACAAATCTTCGAATAGAAAATACGGTCACGCTGCTAATGCATGAATTGATGCGCCTTAACTCTAAACTGAACGCTAAATTCAACAAAATCGAACAAAATGGGAGACTTCTAAACAACCTCGTCTATCATAAATAAACCTAAAAGGAAACCGAAGTTTTAACATTTGCTCTGACAAATCCTCAAATACAAAGTACGGTCACGCTGTTTATACATGACTTGATGCGTCTTAACTCTAAACTGGACGCTAAATTCAACAAAATCGAACAAAAAGGGAGACTTCTAAACAACCTCGTCTATTATAAATAAACCTAAAAGGAAACCAAAGTTTTAACATTTGCTCTGACAAATCCTCAAATACAAAGTACGGTCACGCTGTTTATACATGACTTGATGCGTCTTAACTCTAAACTGGACGCTAAATTCAACGAAATCGAACAAAAAGGGAGACTTCTAAACAACCTCGTCTATTATAAATAAACCTAAAAGGAAACCGAAGTTCCAGCATTTGCTCTGACAAATCCTCAAATACAAAGTACGGTAACACGCTGTTTATACATGACTTGATGCGTCTTAACTCTAAACTGGACGCTAAATTCAACAAAATCGAACAAAAAGGGAGACTTCTAAACAACCTCGTCTATTATAAATAAACCTAAAAGGAAACCGAATTTTTAACATTTGCTCTGACAAATCCTCAAATACAAAGTACGGTCACATTGCTAATGCATGAATTGATGCGCCTTAACACAAAACTGGACGCTAAATTCAACAAAAACGGAGTCTTCTAAACAACTTCGTCGCATAACTAAACCTGAAAGAAAACCTATACTACAACATCTGCTCTGACAAATCCTCAAATACAAAATATACGGTCACGCTGTTTATGCACGAATCGATGCGCCATAACTCTAAACTGGACGGCAAATTCAACAAAACCGAACAAAAACAAGGTCTTCTAAACAAAAGCGTCGCACGACTAGACCCTAAAAAGATCCACGCTCCAACATCCGTTCTATTAACCCTAAAAAAAACAAAATTACGCTGTTAATTGCGCGGAGTTTGATGCGCGGAAACTGCAACAAGCCTGGCCGGTGAATTCCGCGAAACGGATGGCAGACAGCGCGCGATGCATCGAACGTCAGCGAAAAACAAACGTGATCGCGGAGGAGGATGAAGACAATTTCCCGCGTTGCTCGTAATCCGTCTTCCGGCCCTGGCGCGTTATACAACGCGATGAGCGAGGAACGGAACGAAACGGAAGCCACGTTCCTGGGAAGTCACGTGGCCAGCCGGTCCTACGGCCTCGCTTCTTCGATACTTCTCACGATGTCCCGGAAGTCCTCTCCGTGCCGTCTGCTGCGCTCGTCGAACTGCTCTCTGCTCGCGTTCCCCCGTTTCGTTCTCCCGCCTCGACGAGAGCAACCCTACGCTCGCCCCGGTTCACCTTGACCTGGGTCGCGCTCCAGCCATCGAACGCGAACTCGCGTTCCCCCGTGTCGACGGCGACGCGGCGCGCAAACTTCACCGTGATCTTCTTTGTTCCGCCGCGCCGTTACACGCCGTTTCTGGATCGCGGCCGAGCGACACAACGCCGCGCGCCGCACCGCGCGCCCGTGTGATTAGGCGACCGCGCGAGTTCACACGTTCGCCGACGCGGCACACGCTTCTTCGCGATGTGAACGACACGCTTTTTAGAAAGTGACGACGGGATCGTATTGTGCGCTCGGTTTGCGCGTGATAATCGAAGGAGAACCACCCGAGTCCTTGAAACGCGGAACAGCGAGCAGATGGATGGGTGCTTCTTAGGACGGAGGTGTTTTTTTTAACCCTTTCGAATACTTTATCGCGCTTATAGGCGGTCGTTTCACGTTTATGGAAATTAACGTGGTTGGCGATGATAAACGCTCGGCGAATCTTAGTAGAATTATTGCAAAGTTTCTTGTTTCTGTCGTCTGACAGCGATTTACGTCTGTAAGCAGTTTTTTCACTCTAGATGCGTTGACGATCTGTTTATACGTTTTAAAGAAACGCATGCTCGTTGGAAATTTCCATTAAAACTGAAATAAAATTTGAAAGAAAGTCCTGGAGATTTGAAAGTCGCCTAAAATATCGAACAAAGATTGCATTCTAAAGTTAAAGGTTTACCTTCTACTTTGCGACTTCTTCGAACCCGTGTCACATTTAAATCCGTGCTCTTGAAACATGGGAACCTCAGAGACAAACAAAAAAAAAGAAGAAGAAGCTATAAAGATGCATCAGCGCGCGTACACTGTCACTTTAAACGGGGACGGTAAATAATCGGCACGGTGGGAAAGAAGGAAAGTTGCTCGCTCGCGAAGACATCGACGCACCAAGAGAGCTCGCCTCTTTCCGGGACGATGGAAAATCGTCCGTGAGAGTAGAAACCTAACGAATATTCCGCACAGTAGAGAGCCTAGCTAACGACACTCGAGAAAATACGGTTTCTCTCGTTCAAACTCGTATCGTATGCAAAAAGCTGCAACGGATGCGGTCTTTGAGCAAGCAATTAACGTTGCCCCGTTGAAAGCAGTCGCGAGATTCAATTCTCGACTGCCGAAGAATTCGCGCGAACCGAGCGTTTTTCGAAGGAACAAAATGGTTCGTCGAACCCTTTGGCTTGTCCCACGACGGTACCACGTAATGTCAACTTTAAGGTTCGCGCGTAACTTTGTTTAACTATTTTAGAACGTCGTTAACGTATAGATCGTTTCAGTTTGCAGCATAAATTGGATTAATATTTGATTAATATTGTATTAATGTTGGACTAAAATTGGAATAATACTTAATTAATATTGGATTAATATTGGATTACTATTGAATTAATATTGGATTAATATTGGATTACTATTGAATTAATATTGGATTAAAATTGGATTAATATTAAACTAAAATTGGAATAATATTGGATTAATATTGGATTGATATTAGACGAAAATTGGACTAATATTGGAATAGTATTGGAATAATATTGAATTAATATTGGATTAATATTGGATTAATACTGGATGAATATTAAATTAATATTGGATTAATATTAGATTAATATTGGATTGATATTGTATTAATATTAAACTAAAATTGGAATAGTATTGGACTGATATTAGACGAAAATTGGACTAATATTGGAATCGTCGGAATAATATTGAATTAATATTGGATTACTATTGGATTAATAGTGGATTAATACTGGATGAATATTAAATTAATATTGGATTAATATTAGATTAATATTGGATTGATATTGTATTAATATTAAACTAAAATTGGAATAGTATTGGACTGATATTAGACGAAAATTGGACTAATATTGGAATCGTCGGAATAATATTGAATTAATATTGGATTACTATTGGATTAATAGTGGATTAATACTGGATGAATATTAAATTAATATTGGATTAATATTAGATTAATATTGGATTGATATTGTATTAATATTAAACTAAAATTGGAATAGTATTGGACTGATATTAGACGAAAATTGGACTAATATTGGAATCGTCGGAATAATATTGAATTAATATTGGATTACTATTGGATTAATAGTGGATTAATACTGGATTAATATTAAATTAATATTGGATTGATATTAGATTAATATTGGATTGATATTGTATTAATATTAAACTAAAATTGGATTAATATTGGATTGATATTAAACGAAAATTGGAATAGTATTGGAATAATATTGAATTAATATTGGATTACTATTGGATTAATAGTGGATTAATACTGGATTAATATTAGATTAATATTGTATTAATATTAAACTAAAATTGGAATAATATTGGATTTGATCGTGTTCCAGTTTGCAGCATAATATTGTTCAACCGCTCTTTTACTTATGAACACTTTTTTTAATATGTTCAATATAATAAATTCATTACTACTTAATTGAACATGTACGATAAAATCCACAGTCCTCCGTACTGTCACTTCTTTGAGACATTTGGTTTTATAGACGATGGTATGATGTAAATATGCGAGAGGACGCTCTTATATTTTGTATTTTATATTAGTTACGGGGTGGCGCGAATGAGAATGGTGTGACAGAGGTTGATAAAACAAATATTGTAGGAGACCGCACCCAACGTAAGACAGAGTGAACGAAAGAGAAATGTAAATTGTAAGATAATAACAAACCTTTTTGTTATTTTACATTATACAAATAGCGTAATTTACCAACAACTTCTTTGTGACATTTGTGACAAAGTGTACTTTGTAATTATATTGGTCACGATTTAATGTTCAACAGCACACTTACCTCCCAATATTTATTTCCAAATATTAAGTGCAAACGAGTATACAACGTCTACGCGTTGTTACGTAAACCCCCGTCCAAATTTACTTACGATACTTTATACAATTACTTTGCTATTAAAATTCGAGTTCTTTGCTATTAAAATACGAATTCGAGTGTCAGTTATGGGAACAGTGGCAGTAATTCGGTCGTTTACCCTATACCGGGAATCCCCGAGCGATTCGGTTGCGTTGGTGCCGACGCCGCGAACACAATGGAAGGAAGATTAAACGGCGGAGGACGATAGCGGGTTTCCTGTTTACGCGAGCGAAAACGTAGGCCGAGCGGTCGCTCTAATCGCGAACGTGCCGCTATTCGCACGCTGGTCGCGCGTCCTCGCGAACGTGTGTGAATCGCTACGATGCCTAGCGTCCCAAGCAAGCCCCTGGCTTCATTCACGCCCGTTCGAGGAAACGGGGAAACCGTGCTCGGAGAGAAGTTCACGGGGAAACGAACAGTCGAGGCACGCATGCTTATGCGTGCATGGCGCCGTTTACCGGTCGCTGCTTTATTTGTAAAGCATCAGTCACAGTGGCATGGGAGCCTATAGTAGTCAGACGCATCGCTGTTCCTTTTTCTATTCTGCCCCTCTAACTATATATATAACACTTTATTACATGCCACTTTAAGTTAACCCTTAAGTGATTATCGTGGGTGCAATTTTATTCGTAACGAATTTCGTTTCAATGTTGTTAAACTTGATAATCGTTGGCAATATATTTAATTAGATTTCTGCATCCTATTAGCCACTACCTTAAAACTGTATTTTGGAATTTTCGCCTGAGATAAATCGACAATTAAAGCTTCCCATTATTGATTTCTGTATACGATCGATAATCAAAGCTTTCTATTATTGATATTATATATATTGTAGGAAGATAATGGCCAAATGATGCGGATGGGCGTGTAGGATTCGGAGATGATCGTGGGTTTTACACAAGCCAGATCTACACAGTCTCTAAATAAAAGAATTATATCTATTTATCGCTATTCGTCTGGTTTACAGCTGTCCTGCTTCTATCTTACATCTGTCTTACCACTAACTTATTTTTCGCGTATCCGGCTTTTTAAAGCGTCCTTCGCAAGGCGGACGTTCTTCCTCTCCACCAATCAGTGGATTTTTCTTAACCCGCCTACGGCCTCGAACTATGGTGAGGCACCCTCCCCTAGGAGCCGTTCCCCCGTAATTTTCCGTAGGTGCCAGGATCTATGAGGTGGCCAAAATTTCCTTCCTCAAGTCGCTAAGGATTCGACCCCCTCATAAACCTGGTCACCGTTCCGGTCGGCTCGATCGTTACCCATGCCGGCTGTTACAAACCCTCGTAATGTTTATCTCCCTTTCCTGATTTTAGCCTACATTATTCTATTTAATTAATTACGAATCACGTATTCGTTAAGTAGCGTCATCCTCATTTCTGAGATCACGCAAATTTCCCGTGACACCGGCGTGTATCAACACCGTGGCTCACGCATGGATGTCCCTGTACGTATGTATGTTTATGGTCATTAAATTGACGTGGAAAATAGAAAATTGTCATATAGATTTATTGGAATGAACTGGGATTTATTTAATTTCAATTGAATAACTACGAGTTGTTTAAGGCAAAGCAAAGTGATATTAGAGAAGCCACTAGATGACGAAAAATGTAAGTTACAACACGCCGGTGTCAAAGTGTTAAATCGGTGGATTTTTAACAGTAGAACTACCAAACTGATCAAAATGGCTGGCTAAAAAATCATGAAAATTATGTAAACTTGCAACGGTGCATTTTTTAAATTATTTCGCGATTTTCTATGCGAAATGTTGATGCTTCAATCGTGTGCGTTTTGCAAATATCTCGCATGTCTGTTTCTTTGATACAAATTAGTATACTTTAATCGTCGGTAGTTCCAGTGTTAAGATGGAATTATAATTAATTGGAATTTATAGGATACTGAATTTGCGAGCTTTCGCTCTTCTAGGAGTTTCAATTTCTAAGCAGTTGAATTTTCGAGCTTTGGAACGATAAGCCATCTAATTTTTCAAGCTTTGGAATTATCAGGCGTTTGGAGTTTCGAGCTTTCAAATTCTAAGCCCCAAGAATTCTAAGCATTAACATTTTCAAGCTTTCGAATTCTAAGCAGTTGAGTTTTCATGTTTTAGGATAATAAGCCACTAAATTTCCTTCCTCAAGTCGCTAAGGATACGACCCCCTCATAAACCTGGTCACCGTTCCGGTCGGCTCGATCGTTACCCATGCCGGCTGTTATAAACCCCCGTAATGTTTATCTCCCTTTCCTGATTTTAGCCTACAATACGATCGGTAATTAAACCTTTCCGTTATGATATTCTCTATATGATCGACAATTGCCCTGTACACTTATTAACCCTTTGCGGACGAGTGTCGGCAAATAGCCGCCCAAACATTTTCGATTTCCTGGATGAACGTCGATTTTCGAAGGAAGAAGTCAGGATTAGTGACGCTAATACACGCTTTCGATAATAATTGGTCGAATATTCGTAATTCTGTCCGTTACGAATTCGTAACCTAGTGCAAATTTATTAAGCATTACTTTTCCTCTGTTGTATGCCAACGTAATCATTAGTACTGTATTATTTTTAGTTAAGACAACGCGGCCTTCTCATCCTCCTTCAAACACGATAAACCAAACCCCAGCAGCAAACATTCGAAAATCCTTCGATAGCTGATGATTTCATCCTAGTTAGTCACCTCCGAACCTCGATCCTGCTACCTCATCCCTTACTGACCATCGAACCCAAGATAACCCCTACCTTTCTATTTTCCGAGTCTCCAAAATCACAGTTTTTCCCTTGACACGCCAGAACAGTTCGGACCGTCTTAGGACGCGCAACTACACTTGTAAAACGCGAATACACTCTGGTATACGTTAAACTTCGTCTTTATTTCGCTCGACGTTGTAACTTATTATATATAATAAACTGACAACCTCAGAGGAATACAACACCTCGTCCGCAAAGGATTAATACTTGCACCACTTTTACAAACGCTTCGTCAACAATAGCCGCTCGCAGTCGAAGAGTTCAATTTCACGCGTACGGTAGATAGGCGATGCGCATTTCCTTTCTGTTTACCGCGTTAAACGCGCGGTAAACGAACGGAACGCATACGCGCGTGTTTCTCCCGGCGATGTCGCGAATAGACGCGGAGTCGTCGATGCGGTGAATTCCAGTGGAATAGTTTCTCTCGCCGATGACACATCGTCAGGAATAACTGGCCGATTTAAAAGCGGCTGGTTAATCGTTACCGGCGTGCCCGTAATTGCATCGCGCGGCTAATAATAGAGCATCTTTAGAGCCTGGCTCGATTCAACGTGCCTACGCGCTGATTCATCCTGACTTTTGTTTATTGTTTACGTCCCGGAGCCGGCCGTTGGGTAACTTTCATGCTAGATTGAGAACAGACGGCGATTTACGGCTACGGATATCGACTCGGACTCGCTTTAACGTGCACGCTCGGCAGGCTTCCCCTTTGACGGTGCGCAAAGAAAACGCGTACAGAGGGGGTAGCAGAAATATTGCTGCGCTATAATTAACGCGTTGAATGGGCGAAGCTGGTAAATTAATCGGTTCACTGCGAAGCTTTCGGCTGACTCATATTTTTGCTAATATTAGGGGCACATCAGTAAGTGAGTTACTATTTTAATATTAACGAATCGACGAGTTTTATTAACACTGGAAGTACCGGCGACTAAACTATAGTTGTCTGTATCAAAGAAATAAAAAATGGTGGACAGTTGTAAATTGCACGTTATTAACATTAGGTTTATGGACGTTACGTGGTATACGTTGACAGGCTTCCGGAAAAATACGTATACCGCATAAAAATATTCGACGTAGAAACGTGAGGATGAAGAGAATCGCGTGGAATATTCATACCATTGTATATTAATTAAAGTTAACGTAAAGTACTGAAAAATAATAGTTATCGTCTCTAAAATTGTAGGTAATGAAATCTGAAACGCGTCAACGTGACGAGTTCCGTAAACCTAGTGTTGAAATAACGTGACGCGAAGTAACTGATTAGCTCATCTTTTTTTTCAATTTTGACTTAGACTTATACATCGTATATTCGTTTACACTTAATATTTGTAAATAAATATTGGGAGGTAAATGCGCTGTTGAATATTGAAACGTGACAAATGTAATTATAAAGTATAAGACGTGTCATAATTCAGTAAAAACGATACGTTTACTGTACATCTTATATCTGTTACAAAAACAAACGTGATAATATACGTAAAACGTGTTTCTATTTAAATGAAAAGTTTTCGAGCGACGGTACGAAGGATATTGGACTAAATGATCGAATTACTGTCACTGTTCCCATAACTGCCACTCGAATTCGTTTATTTAATAGCAAAGTAATTGTATAAAGTATCGTAAGTGAACAAAATTTTATACGAAATTTGAACTTAGGTTTACGTAACAACGCATAGACGTTGTATACTCGTTTGCACTTAATATTTGTAAATAAATATTGGAAGGTAAATGCGCCGTTGAATATTAAAACGTGACTAATATAATTACAAAGTATGGAATAAAAGTGACAAAGTACACTTTGTGACAAATTTCACAAAGAAGTGACAGTACGAAGGGCCAAATAAATATTGGGAGGTAAATGCGCTGTTGAATATTAAAACGTGACCAATATAATTACAAAGTATGGAACAGAAGTGACAAAGTACACTTTGTGACAAATTTCACAAAGAAGTGACAGTACGAAGGGCCAAATAAATATTTGGAGGTAAATGCGCTGATGAATATTAAAACGTGACTAATATAATTACAAAGTATGGAATAAAAGTGACAAAGTACACTTTGTGACAAATTTCACAAAGAAGTGACAGTACGAAGGACCAAATAAATATTGGGAGGTAAATGCGCTGTTGAATATTAAAACGTGACCAATATAATTACAAAGTATGAAACAGAAGTGACAAAGTACACTTTGTGACAAATGTCACAAAGGAGTGACAGTACGAAGGACCGTGGACTTTATCGTGCATCTTCAATTACGTGGAAATTAATTCATTACGTTCAACATATCAAATGAATGTTCATAACTAAAAGAGACGTTGAACAATGTTACTCTCGAAACTTGCACGATCTTCACGTTAACGACGTTCCGAAATAGTTAAACAAAGTAACGCGCGAGCCTTAACCCTTTGCGGACGAGGAATGATAACACTTGAGAAAGTATTTTGGCCTTCAGTTCCAAAACCTTCGAATTCCCAGCTATCAAATTCAAAGCGATCAGATTCCCAAAACTTTGAAGCGTTCATTAACGATATTAATTGAAATATTTTGCTTTGAAAATGGACTTGCGCCCAGAAAACCAAGACACGATTAGACAGCTATTTGCAGACACTCGTCTGCAAAGGGTTAAAAAGTGGCAATGCGCGGTACATGTACCTTATCCGATGCTTCGAAAGAGAAACGTACATTTCGTATGCGCGAACCTAATAGCTTAGTAGTATGACGCACAGGTGCGCGCATACCTGTCACGTCCAGGCCTAAAGGTGCGTGCACACGCATTAAACAAGGTCCGTGGGAGCCGCGAGCTCGGTTGATTCACATTCTACACGCGCGAGGCCAGCCTCTAGGTCATCGTCTAACGAGCGCGCCAGATTTTATGCAACTATAACAATAACGTGGCAAGTTCAATCGCGCGAATTAACGCCAACAAAAGGCCGCCGCGAATCCGCTTGCCCCGCGAGATTCTCGAGGGCGAGAGGGTGAAAAGCATCGTTCGTGTGCCGCTTCGGTTTAGGGCGAGCGTGTTTCCTCCGAGGGAACAATTAAAAGGAAGGACGAGAGGATATTTACTGCGTCGTTGGTCGCGCACGCGATATCAAGAGAAGCTGACCTCCGCGTTTATAACGTTACGATAAATTGCGTAAACGACGCGTCATAGTCGTCGTCGCGTGCGCGCCGAAACTTAGCCGCGAAAGGAGCAACGTGTCGCGTTTTGTTCGCTGGAGATTGAAAATTTTAACCCTTTCGCAGTTCAACCTTTCGGCGACGATGCTATTTTTATGTGCAGTCACGCGTATGTACGTTATTATAATCTCAATCGGACTTAATTTCACACGTTTCAATGATATATAATAATATATATTTTGTGCACTTGATATCTAAGGAAAAAATTTATATATTAAAGTAATATATAAGTTTGTTAAACTATATTTTGTGCGCTTAATATCTAAGGAAAACAATTACAGTCTTCGCTAGGAAGCAAGAGGCAGCAATATTGAAAATAAACGCGCATTCTTTTGAACGAGGTCGCGAAAATGTAACGAATCATCATGGTTTACCATCACTCGCTGTCCACTACGGTCAATCGTTCGAAACCGACCCTTTACTGGCTTTTTATCACTCATCCCCACCACTACTACTACCTATGACTCAATCGTCACTCTTCTGTCCAACGCATTTCCAGCAAAATCCGTAAACTCCGTAAACCTCCGAAAAATATTCTCAATATTAAAAATAACAAGGAAGATACTTTTGGATCAATCTAATTATCTTTACACGTGGTTAGTCATGAAAGTCTTCGTCCATATACGAATCTCAATCATTACGTTCCTATTTTCGAAGAATAATTCCTTTAAAGTGTTCTCCATACTTATTAGTCACAAAATGATTGCGTCTATAATTACAAACGAAGAATCGTAAATTGTTTCGATCGCTTATTGTTGGAAACAATGACGATATTCGGAACCATTTCGAGCTCCGCTATCCGGCATCCAATTAATCGATCCTTTTATGTCGGTTGCGTTTGAACGACTTTATTTTTTTTTTGTTCGCCCGGTTATGCCAGTGTTCTCCTCCGCGTGGCGCGGGTAATTTATAGCGTTTCGAAGGTTAGGTGCTCGTTTTGCAACGGCACGCAGCCGCAGCGCAGCCTTTGAGTCGCAATTATAGACGCGCCACAATTATTTTCTTGCCTCGTTTATTTACTTATCGCTTTATCTTATTCGACGTCGATGTAATAGAAAACCACCGCCGAGTGTCCCGGCGATTATTAATAACTACTGTTACGTGTGCCTCGATTCAGGAGAACAAAGTCGCGATCTCATTATCGATAGACGCTCGCGATATATTGGCCGAACAAAAAATCCCTCGGCTGACGCATGAATCTATATGTATGTATATATATACGTATAAATAAATATGCAGCTCGTAACTGCACGCGCTCTAAATAAAATCAATCACTCGTGCGAGAATCTATTAGCATAAAGATCGCAAGATTATGGCTGTGTTTCTTTTTCTTTGCATCGCGGAGGGATGCAGGAGCCACGTGGATATTTTATAAGCAGTGTGGAGCTATAGAGGGGGGATAATATAGGAAAAGGAGGGGTGTTGCGTTTCGTCCTGGGCCTGTTAGTGGACTCATCATCAGTAAGGCTACCTAGCAGGCCCTGCCTTACACGTTGGGATATTGGAAGGAAGGTTAAAGGCGGTATATACAGTACTGCCTTGGATATTGGCCGGGTTTTGCCTTGAATATTGCCCGGTCGCTATCCCCACCAGTTGTTGCAAATGGCTTCGAAACTGTCCCGGTGGCCAAGTACATATGTTTTTACACCTACCGTGAAATGTCGATGAGCCCTGCTCTGTGGATCTCTCGCTCATTCGCTCTCTGTGAACAAGAAGACAATCAGGATTTCCTGAAAGATCTACTTCCCTTCAACTTTGGCCAGACTCGGTCCCGAACCTCGGCCAATATCCAAGGCAACACTGTATATGGACGATGTAGTTGAAACGAGTGCTTTTGAGAAAGCACTTGTGGCGGCTCTCATGCACCTACCACTAGAGGGACATACGAAATAGGACTTTCTCGAAAGCACTCGCTCCAACTACCTCGTCCATATATATGTATTCTGCCTTTAACCTTCCTTTCAATATCCCAACGTCTAAGGCAGGGCCTGCTAGGTAGCCGCACTAATGAGTCCACTAACAGGCCCAGGACGAAACGCAACACTCTTCCTTTTTCCTATCATATCCCCTCTCCACAGCTCCACACACTATTTCGTACGTCCCTCTAGTTGTTGGTGCAGGAGAGCCGCCACAAGCAGGATTTAAGTATCTCTGAGTTCGTATAATTATTCCGAAACTTATGCAATTCTGTTGGATACCCCAACCCACATGCCGACCATCTCGTCCCTTTTCTTCCCTTTACCCTATTGTCCACTGTTTCCAACTTTCTCTTCTGGCTTATATCACCCAAAAACATCTGTCCCTTCAAATTTCCGTTAGCCTCAAATTTTCCCAGGACCCTCTCAAGTACTTCCCTCCACATCCACCCACCGCTCCTCTTTCCTAACCACCTCTTTTCGCACAAAATCAGCCAATGACCTTTCCAGCTCACACACCCTTATGATAGAACAACCAATAGCTTTTTTTCCAAAGTCAACGTTTTCTTGGACAGCGCCATTTTTCGGCAGATTTTATCCGGACTCAACCGAGCGACTTTGTATACAAATAAGGAACTAGATTAAGGATTAACCTTGTATTTTAGTAGAGTAATAAACGTTATTGTTACCAACTCGAGCTAATCCTGATTCCGGTCTCCAACAATTCTTTATCGTCTCAGATGAGACTATGGTTGATGATGAGACTCGATGATTGCTAAGTTAATTAGTACGCGATCAGTTTATTCGAAGGTTCGTCCCTTTGCGGACGAGCGTCGACAAATAGTCGCCTAATCATTTTTCCGCTTTCCGAACCCACGTCGACTATTGAAGCACAAAACTAAATGCAATGAATACTTAACGTAATAATAAACATTTGAAATCGTTGGAAGTTAAATGGTTTCGAACCCGAAAGCGTGAAAACTCAAAGTCGTGGAATTAATAAACTAAAGTACTCTCACAAGTGTTAATATTTCTCGTCCGCAAAGGGTTAACCCTGGATTATCCTAATCCTATCATGCGTATCGAACGAGAAATTGCGATTGAAGGTAAACTTGTTTCCAGTGGTTGAAGTTGTTGAATAATTACAGAGGTTGCTTAAAAAAAAAAAGCGAATATTTATTATTGTAATACAAAATAACGAAAAACAGTATAAAAGGTTTCGGTTGTGAGCGACGCTGTCAACTCAGCAACCCTTCACGCTTAGTGCTCGTACAGAACTGACTAAAAAAACGTGGCTTGGTATAGACTGTGCCGAGGGAAACTTTTCCGATGTACCCTTCCGTGGGGAAAATCCAGCAAGTGCGCAGATAAACGTCGCCAGCTAACTTCAAAACGGCTGAGACTAGGCCATGACCTAGCCCCAGTGACGCAGAAACAAGAAAAACATGAAAAAACAAAACGTTGAACATTGTATGAAAATATAACGTAGCGATTTATGCAAAAATCCAACGAAATCGTTAAGATCAGAATCTTGAAGTAAAGACGCAATATTGTTTGGGATTCGCTAATCGCTTCGAGATTAGGAGCACGCGGTTTTACAGAGGGCCGCGAAAGTCGCGGAACACACCTGTTCGAGGATGCGTCGCACCGGCTCCGAGGTCGTAAACAACGCGAGATGGGAACGGGCCGCGCCACTTATTCGCATTCCTCTCGTGGCACCGTCCGCGTTTATTACGAGTGACGGCCGGAAGGACAGGTCGGAGCAATGTTTCTTTATCGTACGCTCGCTTCCATATTGCGCTTCGTTCGAGATCCTCCACGCCGCGAGAACTATGTACATATTGTCAATATCCGAGCGCATCGTGAAAATTGCTTAAAGTAAAATTTGGGCGCTTGTAGTAGTAGCGCTTATCGTTATTCGAAAGAGTTTAATTGTTGATTGATGCACCGGTTTGTACAAAAGATTGGTAGTGGAAAGTTTGGAAAAGGCTTGGGAATTTTAATGCTTGGGAATCGAAAAGCTATGATGTTGGAAGGTTTAGAAATCCAACAGCTTGGGAATACAAAAGCTATGATGTTGGAAAGTTTAGAAATCCAAAGGTTTGGGAATACAAAGGCTACGATATTCGAAAGTTTGGAAATCCAAAGGCTTGGGAATACAAAAGCTATAATACTGGAAAGTTTAGAAATCCAAAGGCTTGGGAATACAAAAGCTATGATGTTGGAAAGTTTAGAAATCCAAAGGCTTGGAAATACAAAAGCTATGATGTTGGAAAGTTTGGAAATCCAAAGGCTTGGAAATACAAAAGCTACGATATTGGAAAGTTTGGAAAAGGCTTGGGAATACAAAAACTATGATGTTGGAAATTTTGGAAATCCAAAGGCTTGAGAATACAAAAGCTACGATATTCGAAAGTTTGGAAATCCAAAGGCTTGGGAATACAAAAGCTATGATACTGGAAAGTTTGGAAATCCAAAGGCTTAGGAATACAAAAGCTATGATACTGGAAAGTTTGGGAATCCAAAGGCTTGTGAATACAAAACTTACGATATTCGAAAGTTTGGAAATCCAAAGGCTTAGGAATACAAAAGCTATGATACTGAAAAGTTTGGAAATGCAAAGGTTTGGGTATACAAAAGCTATGATACTGGAAAAATTTTGAAATCCAAAGGCTTGGAAATACAAAAGCTATGATACTGGAAAGTTTGGAAATCCAAAGGCTTGGGAATACAAAAGCTATGATGTTGGAAAGTTTAGAAATCCAAAGGCTTGGAAATACAAAAGCTAGGATATTGGAAAGTTTGGAAAAGGCTTGGGAATTTAAATGCTTGGGAATATAAACGCTATGATATTGGAAAGTTTGGAAAAGGCTTGGGCATACGAAAGCTACGATATTCGAAAGTTTGGAAATCCAAAGGCTTGAGAATACAAAAGCTACGATATTCGAAAGTTTGGAAATCCAAAGGCTTAGGAATACAAAAGCTATGATACTGAAAAGTTTGGAAATCCAAAGGTTTGGGAATACAAAAGCTATGACTTTCAGAAGTTTGCAAATCCACAGGCTTGGAAATACGAAAGCTACGATATTCGAAAGTTTGGAAAAGGCTTGGGAATACAAAAGCTATGATGTTGGAAAGTTTAGAAATCCAAAGGCTTTGAAATACAAAAACTATGAGGTTGGAAAGTTTAGAAATTCAAAGGCTTGGGAATACAAAAGCTACGATATTCGAAAGTTTGGAAATCCAAAGGCCAGCGAGTTTAAATGCTTAGGAATTGAAAAGCTATGACTTTGGAAAGTTTGGAAATCCAAAGGCTTGGGAATTTAAATGCTTGGGAATCAAAAAGCTATGATATTGGAAAGTTTGGAAATCCAAAGGCTTGGGAATACAAAAGCTTAGAAACTCAAACGCTTCAAATTAGAAAAGCTTGGAATTATAAAAGCTTGGAAATTTAAACGCATAGAAATACAATGGCTTGGAAATCCAAACGCTTAAAAATACAAAAACTTGGAAATTCAAACGCGTACAAATACTAAAGGATGAAAGTTCAAACGTTTGGAAATATAAAAGCTAATCGAGCATATTTAGAAATGCAAAAGCTTGAAAATTCAAACGCTACAGAATTCAAAACATTAATAAATGCAAAAGCTTAGAAACTCAAACGCTTATAAGTACAAAAGCTTGGAAATTTGAACGTTTAGAAATACAAAAGCTTTGAAACTCAAACGCAACGGAATTCAAAAGCTTGAAGATTCAAACTAAAGCTTGGAAATTCGAACGTTTGCAAATGCAAAAGCTTCGGAATTCGGTAAGCTTTTAGGAATCGAAAAACTTGACTCAAACGCTTATCGATCGCTTCTTAACGTATGGAAATGCAAGTGTACGTATATTTCTTTGTCGGCGCGTACTCGGCAAGTATGCAAGTTGTAAAATGCTGCTGGATGTAGCATGTTTTTTCTGCCACGCGCAAGGTAATTTATTCCTCGTGCGACAACATTGACGTCATTGTACTTTTGGAACCAAACAACTACGCGACCGGTGTGTTTGCGTACGGTGATTGAAAAAAGTGTTCGCATATTATGGACATCTGATTATTATTCGCGATATCTTTTCTCGTTCTATCGCGAATTAAAATCTTCGTACGTATATATATTTTTGTGCACGTTTCGATTTAATCCTCTCAACGCAATGGCCTCATATTTTTACGAAAACTTCGTAAATTTGTAAATACGTTTGAATTTTGTTTGAAACGATAAACCAGTATACGATAGCCGTGTATAGGACGTAACGAATATAGAATAAATACGATAAATTAATATATAGTAGATAAATATAGAGCACAACGAATATAGAATAAATACGATAAAAAAAAACTATTACATGGTAGATAAATATAAGACACGACGAATGTATGGAATAAATACGATATAGTAAATATATCTTAGGTTACGGATGTTTATATAGTTATGGGAAAATTAAATCTGCGGAAGGAATTACAGTAAATGTCAAAAATAAGATACAAAGTGTAATAATTAGATTTCCTTAAGTCTGCTTATAGACACGTGAATTTGCACAAACATCCGCAGTTCACGTCACATCCCAAATCTCGAAAATTAATTCAATATATTTTACAGAGTTGATCAACTTGGATTCCGAGATGCTCATTTATATCCTCGCCTCTATATAAGTAAGTACGTCTAAGTACGTTGCAAAAGGGTTAAGGTATTTTAACTCGTTTTCCTCGTTGCGTAACTGCGTGCAAGATTCCGCGTGGCCGGTAAAAGTTTGCACAAACATCCGCAGTTCAAGAATTATTTACTACGCTTTATTTATTCTACATTCGTTACGTTCTATATTTATCTATCGTATATTAGTCTGTCGCATATATTCCAATAATAATAAAAATACATACGGTATATTTATTCTAATTTTAATAATCGTAGAACGCAATGATGTGAATTTAGAAACGTTTCGACGATTAACCCTTTCATTGCGAAGGGTGTATACGTACGTTTAACATTCGCCATTGCATTACGATGTTCAGACATTTATTTTCTCATTTCATGCTTCCGATACGTAATCCAACGACGGAAGATTTCTTTGTCCAGTTTTTTTTCTTTTTTGATCTGCTGCGAAGTTAAGTGAAGTTCAAAGTGTGAGGACAAAGTTGTCCGTAGATCGCGTGCACGTCCTTCGCGCTCGGTTCTTCCTGCATGTTTGCCTTGCACACTCCGATGATGATCTAGTAAACACCGGAATATCTTTTATTTACAAACAGGTTACGCAACGATTGTTTGTATACAAGAATAGAATCCCGGGTTACATTTGAAACGTCGATACCGCTGTTGCAATCGTTCGAGATCTCGCGATCGATATTGTTTCCCCTTTCTTATTCCATATTTTCGCCCAACGCCCATTATCATTAGTATCGTTGTTATTGTATATTTAACCCGCAACTAAATTCTTTCGGTATACGTAATAAAATAGAGGCCACGAGGTACTTATCGTTAGTTGGTAGTGGAAAAATTGGCATAGAATTGCAGCTTAACGTAAGACCCACAAGAGGAAGAATTGTAACTTTCAATTGATTGCAAATGCTCGCTCCTAAACAATAACACGGTACTCGTTATACGAAAAGCGATTAAATTAATATAACCCAAAGCTAATTACGTCGAAATAAATGGGAGGGTGGAGAGAAATAGTGAAGTGACCATAAATGCTACATCTCTTCTACTTATTTTCGTCTGTTGCGTTTGCTCTACCCATCGTAGGATTAACTTTAACCGACGTCCATTAATGCTGTAATATATACTTAAATAATAACACTACTATATATATATAACAATACTATATATATATACTATAGGAGAAAGAAAAATAGGAAACTGTTGACGGTGTTATGTATATATGTATATTGGAAGTGTGTCGCCGATACACGATTGACAGGGAAGTTTATGTTAATAGTTCGATAAGTTTTTGCGTTCTAATTTTCTGGTGGCGTGTCGTCAATTTATGTATGTCGCGTTAAAATGTGATTGGTGGAGGCTTAGGTGGTAGGGGTGCTGTTCTTGAGCTGGGCGTTCGGATTTCCAGACTGGAGTGGGAAATTAGTGTTTGATTTTTAAATATTTTCGCTGTTCCGATCCTCAGGTCGAAGCTACAGCGCACGTGTTTTTATGACGGTACATATTCTTCTTAATATTTAGGAGTGTCGTGCCCTCGCGCGGTTTACCTGGGCTGCACTTATATGATGCCAGCTCTCGGGTACGAAATTAGCAACGTTCGCAATAAAGCGGAGGGTAGCGAATATGTCGTTCGCTTCGACAGTGAGTAATGAAATAGTCGTAGCGCAAGGGGTTAAAACAATTCCAAGTTACCGCAAAGCGCGGATCATTTTAACCCCCTCCTCGTCAATCGCCAAAATATTCTCTTCAAATCTCGTATGCTAAACGATTTCTCGGCCTTCTTGGTACCATTATTCTCCCCGGTCCCGAATAACGAAAGATGGACGCGGAAAGAAATTGGTATTAGCGCACGACGTCACGAGTTTCGGAACTCGTATATCGGTTATGTAAAAGTTCCGTGCGATGCGGTAACGCGAGCGTCGCGTGACTCGTTTTAAAAGGGACTAGAGAAGAGCGACACTTGACGCTTTTATTATCGTGGCCGATGCGTAGACGCGCAATACTACGGCCGAGAGAGAGATGAGCACGCGCCTCGAACGCAAGATAAACCGGTAAACTGCGCCAATATATAAAATGCACGTCATTGTTAGCACATGATATACGCGTTACTCGGCAGTAAATCGTGCCCGCGATATCTAATACTCGGTCGCATCGGAAAAACGCCCTAATCTAGGAGAGCACGCGCGTCCCGGCTGTGTACATTGGCTGCACGTGCGCGTACACCTGTTTCTCCTAGTTGCGTTTCGAAAACTGATATCTCTTGTCCATGGAAACGTCGCTGGTTTCGCGTGTTATACGCTTCGCTTTTTGCCTCCGCGCTATTCCTTCCTCTGTTCCTTAACACTCAACGGACGGTTCACGTAAATTTACGTTTCTCCATTCTGAGTTTCTGGCACTAGTCCACGTAAATTTACGTTTTTCCATTCTGAGTTTCTAGCACTAGAACACGTAAATTTACGTTTTTCCATTCTGAGTTTCTAGCACGGGCCCACGTAGATTGACGTTTTTGCTCGAAATTTGATTACGCTTCGTTAGTTTTTCAGTTTTATGCGTATTGGGTTGTTTTTCTCGTTACCATTAGTTGTAGTATATATATTAGATAGTGTAAATACTATTTGCTTCTTGATCCTACTACGTAGCTTTGCTTTTTAAGTAGTATTTTGTGGTAATTTTGTAACCGTGAAAATGGCAAGCACGAAAGAGTTTTCCGTGGAAAATGCGGAAATCTGCGAGGTAATTTATATAGATGAGTTATCCGACGTAGGAAGCGATGACGAATCGGAGAACTACGATTGAAGAAAGTGATAATGAATCGGAGAACTATCGAAATAGTACTTTTATCAAAAATAGCGTTGATTTAGTAAAACTGCAACAATTTTGAAACCATGCGTACACGTTTATTTAATTCTCTTTAAAAAATGCCCGGAAACCAAGAAAGACGGAGAAGAAAACAAACCCGTCTAAGTGTTAACTTTCCAAACTTTTTCAGGCCGCAACGAACGCGTGTATTAGAGATAATATTATCACCGATTCGTCGCGTTCAATGATAATTATTGTGGTAAAATCAGTTTATTATATAACACATTAACGTATTAAATAACAATGGATTTGCGTATACAGTCTATAATGAAATAAGAATAAGTAAAGAGCTATAAGAAACTTTGAACATTCTGCCTTGCACGCAACGACAGTGACAAGTGTGTGCTTTCGACTCTCGGCTATTAACTAAAATACAATGGCGAAAAACCAAAAGCCTTGTCCGCGCCACGGACAACCCCTCCGCAAGGCACGGCTTAAGATGCTTGAAAGATGGGAACCATAGGACGTCGATGCTTGACACATCTGGCATCATCGTAGCATTGCAACAATTATTTAGCAGTTTGGCCCGCCGAGCAAATCGGCATTTCGCGATCCATTAAGATTAACACCATTGTTCTCGAATAGTCGGCGAATTTTCCAACCATTTCCCCTGTTTCGAATTCATCATCGGCCACGAGTTGGAGCCTGGCAAGTGTCCAAACTCGACTCGACCACGATTTTCCACAGATCTCGCGTCACCCGCGTTTTCGCGAGATGTTCCCGCGAAATATTCGACACGCGAGATACGCAAGTACTCGGATATGCGTAGAAAGAGACAAAGCCGCGCGCGGTGCGACACGCGGAAGAAGGAGTCACGATCACGCGGCTCGCACGCTATCGTCGATGTGCAGAGACCAAAGTGTCGCGGCTGCGTGGCGGTCGATGGGAATAACAATGACAACAACAACAACAACGGGAGCAAGTTGCCGGTGACGTTTGAACGCGGCGGACGGTCGAAAGTCCGAATTGCCTGGCGATCCGGTTTCCGGCGATGGGCAAAAGTCGGTCGAGCAACTGCGGAATTATCATTTTTCCGCGAAACCGTTGGTATTTATTAAGCTGTGCGGAAAGTTCGTGCGAATTTTCTATTGAATAAAGATACAGGGTAAATGAGCCAATCTCTGTCACTCTGCAAACTCGTTTGTCCAAAATATCAACGAAACTAACAAGAAAGTGTCCAAAAGCCACGTGTTTACGGAAGCTTTTACTTGACACCGTGTGTTTATATTTTTATAGGTAGCTTTATAGTTATAATAATAATAGAAGCATCTTGTTATCCCATATGGTTTTCTGAACAAACAAGAAAATGTACAAAAGTTACACGTTTACGGAAGCTTTCACGTGACACCGTGTATTTATATTTTTATAGGTAGCTTTATAGTTATAATAATAATAGAAGCATCTTGTTATCCCATATGGTTTTCTGAACAAACAAGAAAATGTTCAAAAGTTACACGTTTACGGAAGCTTTCACGTGACACCGTGTGTTTATATTTTTATAGGTAGCTTTATAGTTATAATAATAATAGAAGCATCTTGTTATCCCATATGGTTTTCTGAACTAACAAGAAAATGTACAAAAGTTACACGTTTACGGAAGCTTTCACGTGACACCGTGTATTTATATTTTTATAGGTAGCTTTATAGTTGTAATAATTATGGAAGCATTTTGTTATCCCACAGAGTTTTCTGAACTAACAAGAAAATGTTCAAAAGCCACGCGTTTACGGAAGCTTTTACGTGACAGCGTGTGTTTATATTTTTATAGGTAGCTTTATAGTTATAATAATAATAGAAGCATCTTGTTATCCCATATGGTTTTCTGAACCAACAAGAAAATGTCCAAAAGCCACGTGTTTACGGAAGCTTTTACTTGACACCGTGTGTTTATATTTTTATAGGTAGCTTTATAGTTATAATAATAATAGAAGCATCTTGTTATCCCACAGAGTTTTCTGAACCAACAAGAAAATGTCCAAAAGCCACGTGTTTACGGAAGCTTTTACTTGACACCGTGTGTTTATATTTTTATAGGTAGCTTTATAGTTGTAATAATAATAGAAGCATCTTGTTATCCCATAGAGTTTTCTGAAACTGAACTTGAACAGCTGAATGAAGGTAAACGGTTATCCAAAATAGACTAATTTCAAGTATGTTACGAAACCATTTAGAAATTACGTTATTAACCTTTTGCACTACGATAACGAGTCACACTCGTGCTATGAATTATGCTGTAGATTCTATACTCCAAAATAGACTATGGGAACACTTACCTTCACTTTTTCTCTTTCCCTTTCTGCTTTACCCCTTTCTAATCTATTTTTGTTATAAATAGATATTCTTCGGTACAAATAAATACACTTTAGTCGTCGGTAGTTCTTGTGTTAAACAGGAACACGTTTTACATATAAAGGGTTATCCAAAATAGACTATAGGAACACCTGCCTTCACTTTTTTTCTTTTCCTTTCCGCTTTACCCTTTTCTAATATTGTTTTTCTTATTTCTATTATCTTCGTTTGTTCTCGTTTCCAATTTTTATTCCTTTTCACCTCTATTTTATTAAAGAACGTGGCGTTTGACGGATATTCTCAATTCGACGTTCTAAAGGTACTTTTGGATAACCCTATACATTCGGATCCACGCGTTCCGGATATGTAAACAACAATGCGAAATAGAAGTATAAATATAACGCGGCGCGAACTTTCCGGAGAAGCGAATAGAATCGCCTGTTGATTATCGACGGCCAATATTTGATTTTACTACGACGCGGTTCCAGGAATGACTCGCGCCACGCTTTTATTTCCTGTTCCGCGAACGCCTTCGTCCGCGCTGATTACGCGACGCTCGACGGCTGATATTTCCCGCGGGTCTCTTTCCTTCGTTTTCCAGCCGTTTCGCGCGTATTCGTTTCTATTTTTTTTTTTTTTTTTTTCGTAACGTTCAACGCTGGAGCTACGGTAACGTTTAACGCTGTACCTAGAGTATACTTTCTTAATAGCAGAACCACGGCGTAATTGAAGCGTAATAAATCTTCGTTTATCTTCTGTTGCGAAAATAATGCAACGTTGTAAGTTTGTATAATTTTTATGGAAACTGAAAAAATATATTATTGATTGTGACTTACGATGATTAGTTGCAGTGTTAATACGAGAGGCGTGTGGATTTATTCGATGAGTACGATGAAAGACTGCTATTAGAAGTAGATATTGCAATTATTGCCACTTCAAGCTTATCGCTGTGAGCAACTTTGTTGAATTACTTTGTCGTTCCGACAAAGGGTTAAATATGAACGCACGTGCAACGTTCATCTGTGTTACGTAAGAATTCCAAATTCCAAATTAAGTCTCTCTTAAGTCAAATTCAAGTCCAAATTTGGTATTGAAATTTTTGTTAGTCTCCATTCTTCGCAAATTCGTTCGCTATTAAGTGAAACGAATTAAAGCGACGATTAGATGGACGTGTAACGTATTGCTGTTCATTTGGGGCAGAGAACAGTTCGCGTTTTGCTTCGAAGCAACGCGAGAAATGAATTTCGCTGAAAATACCAACGATTTCCCACGCGCGTCTTCACGCGAATCGATGACACGTAGTAGACGGCTTTGGGTTATTATCCGCGTGGACGATACGTGACTGCTTGATGTACCTGCGAAAACGCGTCGAAATTCCGCGTGATACCACTGACACGCTTCCTCGTAATTGACTCTCGTTCGCGCATTCGCCGATCGCGTCGAATCTCGCGAGAAGTCGCTGTTTATGAACAATAAACACGTCTTAATCGCCGGTTCTGCAAAACCGTTGGATTAATACTTCTTTTCTCTCTCGCCGTGTAAATCTTGCAGCAGTGTTTCACGATACGAACGATTGCGTGGCAATTTGTTTACTGCGAATGTTCGTCGATCGAAATCGGTTCGTTTAACTAAGTAAAAACAAAATTTCATCGGGTTAACGTTTAATAATGTAATACACATTTTTTATTAGTCGTGTTATTGGTTTATTAGTTCGTTCGTGTTAATGTTATATACGAATCTTATAGGTACAATAGAAATAGGTAATATTCAAATTGTCTGGTTACAATGTTTCCAATGTTGACGATTAATTTTTATATATTATTAATCGTATCAGGTTTGCATAAATTTGGCCACGAAAATATTTCAACGCGTGAACACTGAATAAAATAAATGTGACGAAAATTTGAAATCGTGTTAACATTGTTACGTTCGTTAAAGGGTTAAATATAGATTAGTTTTCCCTCCCTAACAATAACTATAACAACGTGTATTTTATTTTACATATTTGGTACATTTTAGTATTCCACATAAATCCTATATTTTTCGTATAGGTAAATTTCCCATGAACGCGTAAAAATTTGCCTTTTGCCACTTTCGCATCTGAAATCTACGATGCTACAATTATTTCTCCTATTTTAAAACAATGTAACACACAATTAATATCATGTTAACATAGTTACGTGTTCGTGAAAGGGTTAAATATAGATTAGTTTTCCCTCCCTAACAATAAATATAACAACGTGTATTTTATTTTATATATTTGGTACATTTTAATATTTCACAAAAATCCTATATTTTTCGTATAGATAAATTTCCCATGAACGCGTAAAAATTTGCCTTTTGCCACTTTCGCATCTGAAATCTACGATGCTACAATTATTTCTCCTATTTTAAAACAATGTAACACACAATTAATATCGTGTTAACATAGTTACGTGTTCGTGAAAGGGTTAAATATAGATTAGTTTTCCCTCCCTAACAATAAATATAACAACGTGTATTTTATTGTACATATTTTGTACATTTTGCGAATCTCACATGAATCCTGTTCTTTTAAATTTCCCATAAATGCGTAAAGATCCGCCTTGAGCCACTTTCGCGTCGGAAATCTACGACGCTACGATTATTTATCCGGTTTTACTGCGGCGCAGAATAATCGGGCTCGCCCTATTTTGTCGAGGAAAGTTTCGCGAAACGTAGCATCGAAGGTTTTTCACGGGGCAATATCGCGGGGAGGGCAAAGAAATTTTATTCGCGACGGGGATCGACGCGATGACAGTTGCGGGTCGGTTCAAAAACGGACATAAATCGGCGGTGGCAAACACCGCGACAAAGAAAGGTACAAGCAGCGCGAGAACTTGTTACGAGCATTGCTCTCGCGGGGCTCGGGAGAAAAACGGCTGGCCGCGAAAAAGCGTCGTAAAATTGCCCGGCGAAACGAAAATTCCGCGATTCCCTATAAACTTCCTACGGACACTTTTTACCGCGGCGCGAGCACACAGTTAAACGTCGCTCATCTTTGCCCATCGCGATGGATTTATTTCCCGCGAAACTTCCACGGCGCGGTGGTCTGAACATTTCGTTGGTCGCGATTAAGACACTTGTTGTGGACACTTTTGCCATCGCAAATAAGTCATAAGCTCTCAGTTTTGAGATGTGGGGTACTTGATATATGTTTGGTAGGATTATTAAATACAGGTGAGCTTCGATAACTCGAACCTCTGTAACAGAAGAATTTAGTTTATTCGTTAGTTGTACATATATATCGAAATAAAAGTTACTTTAACTTCAGTTATATTTGCCACATATTTGGATGCATTTTTACGTCAATTATTTGCCACATATTTAGATGCATTTTACGTCAATTATTTGCCATATATTTGGATGCATTTTTACGTCAATTATTTGCCACGTATTTGGATGCATTTTTACATCAATTATTTACCATACATTCAGATGCATTTTACATAAATTCTTTGCTACATATTTAGATGCATTTTTACGTCAATTATTTGCCACGTATTTGGATGCATTTTTACATCAATTATTTACCATACATTTAGATGCATTTTACATAAATTCTTTGCTACATATTTAGATGCATTTTACGTCAATTATTTGCCATATATTTCGATGCATTTTTACATCAATTATTTGCCATATATTCAGATGCATTTTACATAAATTCTTTGCTACATATTTAGATGCATTTTACGTCAATTATTTGCCATATATTTGGATGCATTTTTACGTCAGTTATTTGCCATGTATTTAAATGCATTTTACGTCAATTATTTGCCACATATTTGGATGCATTTTTACGTCAGTTATTTGCCATGTATTTAAATGCATTTTACATCAATTATTTGCTACATATTTGGATGCATTTTACATCAATTATTTGCTACATATTTAGATGCATTTTACATCAATTATTTGCTACATATTTAGATGCATTTTACATCAATTATTTGCTACATATTTGGATGCATTTTACACCAATTATTTGCCACATATTTGTATGCATTTTACACCAATTATTTGCTACATATTTGGATGCATTTTTACAGCAATTATTTGCCACATATTTGGATGCATTTTACACCAATTATCTGCCATATATTTAGATACATTTTACGTCAATTATTTGCCACATATTTGGATGCATTTTACACCAATTATCTGCCATATATTTAGATGCATTTTACATCAATTATTTGCTACATATTTGGATGCATTTTTGCACCAATTATCTGTCACGTATTTAGATGCATTCTTACATGAATTATTTGCCACGTATGTGTATTTAGATGCAATTGGAATGTAGAACAGCCGCATTTCTACGAATCGAGTTCACCTCTATAAGTCAGACTTTTCTATGAAAACTATTTTTATTATTGTTGTTATATATTACACCATAGGGTCCATAATATCCAATCCGATTCGTAGTATCCACAGTATCCAAATATTAAGACAGTGTATATAAAATTTTCTTTCTTAAATGTTTGAAATTTACAGGCGAATATTCCATCTCCTTTCAATTTCTTCCAGTCGTTCATTCTAATAAATTACGATATTCGCGAGTATAGTATAACGAAGTCAATTATTACGAACAGTTCGTAGAATCGCATAGAAATTATTTAAATTATTTTACTTAGTTTTGAATGAATTGAGTTTTGAATTTAATTGGTTTCGAAAGAGTCTACTTGCATTTAAAGTTTCACTTGCATTCACCTACTTAATATTTACACGTACACCTGTTTCCGTATTAATAGCATTGATAGTAACTGAAAATGCTGTTACCTAATTTCAAAGTGTCGTGCAAAAATAGTTAATGACGCGGATTAAATATCGCGAAAAGCGCGCGATAATTATTTTTAACGATCGCGTTTTGGAGTGGTGTTAGCTCGAAAAACCGAGCTGCTCGAAGTTCCGCGTATCTCCGATCGATAGGAGTTCCGCGAGGTTGGGCGTGTTCGATTCCGAGGAACCACGAATGATCGATAAACGGTTATGAAGTTGGTCGATCGCGGCGCGATTTTATCTATCGGCGATTACTGGACTGCGGATCTTCACGCGTTTGTAGGAAATTTAAACGCGTGAAACGATGCGGGATGCAAAAACTGTATCGAAAAATACGAGAAATATCGAATGTTAATTTGCTATACCATTTTTTTTTATTAATGATACACGCCACGTAAGTTATTCGTTAGTTTTATACGTTGCTGATTGCAAAGCATTCAAATGTAATTTTTAATTAGCGATTCTCAATCGTATGGACCGAAACCAAGAATTAAGTTAAAATTTAGCGTTGTCGCAAGTAGAATCCCTTAGAATTCGCGTCACTAGTGAGAATCATTATTCTATGTCAAAGGGTTAAATACTAATTACAGTGTTTAGGGGATAAAACAATTCCCTATTTAAATCTCGTTTCCCCAATTATATTAGTGAAGATCTGAATTTGCGTAAAGATCCGCAGTATAGCGATCAAAAAGCGAGAACAACTGATGCGTTATGTTAATTCAACGTCTCGTGAACATTTTGAAAATATCCGATCCGTTCGCAAATTTGTAGCCCTCTGGATTTTCTTTAAACTTTAAGTTACGCAACGCTTGATCGATGCTTGACCCTTAATAATTCCAATCAATTTCCTTGGACGAAACGAAGGGAATATTTTCGGTCGTGTAGAATAATAAGCAATTTATAAAAAAAAAAAAGATGACAATTTCAAGGCTGGAGAATAGACGAATGCTTCGCGAATTGATATTTAAACGAAGACGATTTCGTTGGGAATTATCGGAGATTCGCGTTGCGAGTATTTCTAGGCTCGCGATGATATTTAGCCGCGGAATTCATTTGGATCTATAAACGCCCAGTGACGCCGCCTCCCACGCTCGTTACGCGTCTCTGCAATTCCTATTCTCGTCCATAGCCATTGATTCATCCATGTCACGACCACGAATTACTTAAACAAACAGCTGCCATCGTACCACCACAATACGTTCTCGGAACTCCGACAAAGCTGCAATGCTGACCAAACACTGCGGAGAACGCGCGCACTCTTGTACCCCGGAAGTTTCGAACGGTATCAATCGCAACGATCGATCGCGTAATCGTATTAGATCGGCAATTAAGCCGGCTAATTTCAACCCCTTGCGATATCTACGCAACGTTAAGGTACTTATTCTTCAACCATTCGCCCTACAACAACGAGTCACACTCTTAATTACTGTATACTGTGCTATGAACGCGATAAACGTGCAACCGTATTTGCGAATAAACTTTAAATGTTCACTGCAACGATAATTTTAGTTCATAAGTTGATTATATATAAAGTTGATATATTAATCGTTGATTATTGTGGAGCTGTAGAGAGGGAATAGGATAGGAAAAAGGAAGAGTGTTGCGTTTCGTCCTGGGCCTGTTAGTGGACTCATCAGTGCGACTACCTAGCAGGCCCTGCCTTAGACGTTGGGATATTGGAAGGAAAGTTAACCCTTTGCGGACGAGAAGTAGTAACACTTGTGAGACTACTTTAGTTTTTAATCCCACGACTTTGAGTTTTCACGCTTTTCAGTTCCAAACCATTTAATTTCGAACGATTTCAAATGTTTACTATTACGTTAAGTAGTCATTGCGTTAAGTTTTGCGCTTTAATAATCGACATGGGTTCGGAAAGCCAAAAAATCATTAGGCGACTATTTGTCGACGCTCGTCCGCAAAGGGTTAAAGGCGGTATATATATATATGGACGAGGTGGTTGAAGCGAGTGCTTTCGAGAAAGTGCTATTTCGTATGTTTCTCTAGCGGTGGGTACAAGAATCACGCAAATTTTCGTTGTGTAGACTCGTAGGCTTAATTATATGGTCGCGTAGCGAGTGTTAGAGGGTAAGAGCCTGCCGTAGCAACAATAAAGCCCAAGGAACCAGTACTTGTTAATTTTGCAGCTGGTCAGCATGTGAACCCAAGATTTGGGATAGTTGTAATTTCGCTATTTTCGCATGTGATTTCAAAGTCGAGGCGATCCTTGGTTTTTATTGCTGGTTGCCGAGTTCCGGGTAGGTAACGGGAAAGGCCGAGTGACCGTTGACGGGGAAGTAGGAAATTCTAAGGGGCAACATACCCCTTAGCTCTCTCCATTGGGACTCCTCCCCACCATGCGAATATTGAAAAATATAAAATGGTACGCCAGGCAACGAAAGGTCTGTCTGCGTCTATCGCTCGTCGAAAGAATAAAGTAACGCCAAACGAATTGAATTGTATCTTCCTCGCCTCCCCGAGTTCCGGTCTACAGTTGGACAAAAACTTTGTCCACGTCTGCGGTTAGGAGTGGCGCATTTCTCGCGATGGCTTCGCGGCTACGGATCATCTTCTCACGTGGTGCACAGCGAGTGACAACGAGCGCGCCTTAACCGTTTAATCGCGTTAACCATTGCCCGAGAGCTCTGCCCGCGGCGGTGCACGTAACCGAACACGGTCAGAGTCCGGGACGCGCGAGCCCGTAGAACGCGAAAGCTCGCCGGGGAACAACGTTACCGGGAAATCGGGCCAGCGAAAGAATGCCCCGACGAAGGGAGGAGCTTCGCGGTTCTCGGCTAGCGGCGAGTGCAACGTGTTCCGTGTTAGGAATGTCACGTTTCTACCGGGAATATTCGGTGCTTGCTCTCGGATGCTTCTGGCTGCTATAAAGAATTTCCAACGGCCAACAGCATTCTTCGATTCTTCTTCTGTTCGAGATTTCCTCTAATCGACTGTATTTTGCTCTGCACGCGGAAATTCGATTCCGTTGTAAATGTGTTCAGTTCACCGCGACTGCGAACTAAAGCGAGACACGCGTGGGGAAATGTAACGCGTGCGTGTGGTAAGAATTTGTCAACGGTAAGACGGAAAAGGTGAAGTAAAATAAGGCGTGGAATCGTAAAATTGGAGAAGAATGAACGCGACGATAATCTCGTGAGATTTATGCGATTCTCGGCTAGCAATCGACTGAACGGAAAAGGTAAAAACCTTTTCAAGGATCTCGGCGACTTTTGTTGCCTATGTTTTCAATGGATTGGTAATTAATACGTCGCTTTTAACGAACCAAAAAAAAAATCGTCCCAAATAAAAGAGACGTCGACTAACGTTGCGCTTCGAACCGGAACGATAATCAGGTTAAACAACTTCAAAAATAATCCAACGAAGTTGTTTAAAGCGACAAGCTAAGCGTGGCAGTACTTGGGACGTCTACTCTACGAAATACGCGCAAATATCCACAGTCTAACGAGTCTACTTCGCCCTTGCGATGCAATAACCTAATAGCGTGTCATCGGCTGTTTCATAGCTGAAACGCAAGAGCCTCCGATAGCGCAGTCAAAAATACGGCTGAAAAGCTTTATCTTAACTCGGAAAACGATTCGAGCTGTGCCGCGCGTCCGTCCGTGTTTCCAAAGCACACAGAGTCCACACGTGAGAAGTTCGTGCGCGAGGTAATAACGCGAAGCCGAGGGATTTCCCGTGAAACTCGTAGATAGAGGCTGACGTTCGACGATCGTGCGACAGGGCGAGGGAAACGCGCGCGAGAGAGAGAGAGAGAGAGAGAAAAAAAAGGAAAAATGCGGTATCGACTTTGACGAAGGCGAGGGTAAATAGGCGAACCATTCGATGTCCTCTCGTTGTTCCCGGAAGCTTATCTGCCTAACGGCGATTGGCTACCGCGCAAACGTGCGTAACGTGCGAAACGAGTTTACACCTTTCGCGTTCACGGTTTTCCTGCCCCGAGAAATTCCGGGTAATCGCTTGGCCGCGAATCTCATCAATCGCCGAGGCAACGGGCAATTTCAGCTAACTCGTGTCGTTAAAAATTGATCGGTTTATCCGTGTTTATTTGTTTATTCGAACGGATCAGCTTCATTTTACAAGATTGCATGTTTCCACGTAGCGTACAGTTAGTCACAAAATTCAGCGTACACCTTGAAACTCGATGAAAAGGATGGCTAAAAAATAGTTAATTTTCAGCGTAGTTAAACTATTAACCTGATCGAACGTATCTTGGAAATATTGAAATTCAAAATGAGAAATTATACTTTTATCAATAGAGAAGATTTGATAATGAAATTAAAAGAAGAATAGGACAATGTTTCACCTTCTTTATGGAAAATTAATTAATTCTATGCCATGGATATTAATGGTGGTTAACAAAATGGTAATCTACATGTATCATATTGTTGGAAATATGCTTCCGAATATAGTTTTCATTGAAACGAAATAAAATAAACGTTTAATAAGAGTAAAACTAAATACAAAGCTGGTTGATGTTTCCTTGCTGAGGGAACGCAGTGAAGTGACGAAAATCGCCTGCATGAACGTGCGGCACGTGTAGAACAATGGCCCACGCCATAAAATGACGGTCAGGGAGGGAAAGCAAGAACCAAAAATGCACGTGTACTAATGTAGAAATTCAGCCTCTTCGCACCAAATGTGCAAAGGTCAGAAAGCATGCTGTCCCTCGGACACCCAGCTCCAGGTATGCCTATACCTGCTAGTCTAAGAACAATCAAAATACCCAAACATAATTCAAAGTAAAATCAACACATATGTATAATAACAATTTTGTGTCAGCAAAAAGCGTTCTACTTTTACGTTTCTCAGTAAGTACATATAATTTTATCTCAAGAATTTTGTACGTACTGTCCGTCAGAATATGCGAAACATATTGAGTTTCTACTTCTGAACATGCGTGTGTATATTTACTTTTTAGTTATTTCTCATCGGTAACATAGGTGTACGCTCAATTTTGCGAGTAACTGTACGTATCCATAGGTTTTGTACTCGACGTGATATCGAAAGCAGTGATCAATTAATAGTGTTGAATTGTATAAAAATATTTCCCCACATTACGTTGCCGAGCACGGGACGAATGTTCACCCTGTAAATGGTCTGTCGAAGGCCGAAGGAACGTGAACAAGTAGAGATGACTTACCTGCGTTTTAATAGTGAACGTGGTGAGCGAGTTTACCTGAGAACAGTTCCTAAAACGAAACGAACCGAGTCGAACTGTCGTCCAATAAATAGTCATCGGCATAACTGCATACTTACAATTAGTTTTCATTCACGATTCTACCTTTACCCGGGCCGCTTTTGGTTCAATCTCATTTTGATTCGACAAATAGACTTTATTTCATTTAAAACATATTATTTACCAAATGTTGCAAGTAATGGAAATAAAATTCTATTATTGTTAACTAGACACGGTACCTTAATGTATAATCTGACCATGCATAGTATTTTTCTTTCTATTGTAAACAAAATTATAGTGGGGCAAAGTTGACATTTTGTTGTGTCCGAATATTAAAGTTACTATTAAAGTTAGTAGGTATTAAAATAATTGTATGGCAAGGGGATAACCGTGATTCTCTTCTTCTCCGAGTTAACTGTTATTCGGTGATTTTGGATCGCTTTTGAACGTTCTCGCAAGTAAGTTGTATTCGAAGCGTGGTTTGGCGCGTCCCGTTCGCGGCCGCGTTTCCCTATTAAAGATCGTCTGGTCTGGAGGGATCTATATTTTTGGCCGATCCATTGACTCGTGGCGCTTTAGTCATGCGACTTGGTACGATGCCCAGTGGCTGCTTGCGCAATAACGTGTCACAGGAACGCGAAATGTCAAAGCGTCTACCGAGGGGCTCGAATTCGAGAAAATAACCTACTCTGGCTGCGAAAAATATTTACGCGTATCTACGCATATTTTCAAGCATGCTCTACGTTTAATTCCCGTAGCAGACAATTTTTATGATCGCATAAATTATAGCGCCATTTTTATCGTAACTTTAATTTCACTCCGAGACGATATTAAAGATCTTTAAATACAAATTACTGTGTAGAGTATTTATACGTTACGGATAAATATAAGAATTATGGTCTCTTAATGAGTTAGCTTACGCAAGTATAGTAGTGAACAAATTGTGAGGCAAAGAGTTAATATGTCGTTGCAAATCTGTCTATTTGCTCTTTTATCTGGACCGTGACACCGTACACGGTTACTCTATAAGTATTCGAAATCGATCATCGTTTTTAGGTTTCCACGAACTCTTGTTTTGCTCGCCAAATATAGCCGCCACGCGAAGCGAACGCCGTTTGGCTAACTACGTCGCATATGCGTCTTCGATAGCTGGAAATTCATTTTTACGAGCTGCTCTATGCATCTCGGAATTCCTCGTAATACATTATTCCCACTTGCAGGAAGTATCATTTGCCTCCGCGGTACCGCGAATTTCTGCTACCAAGAAGGATAACAAATTTACATTTTTACTTATTGGAATTGTTTCCGCTTCGCTACTTCTACGATATACTTACGAATACGCGTAACTTTGAACTCTTGGAACTAGACTATTTCGATTTACAAAAGCCTAATCTCCTGCCATTTGTATTGCACGCGTGCACGACTTTCGATGAGTTACCCGTAAGTTGCGTCGAGTCGCTCTATGCGGAAAAATGGAAACAGTGTCGATCGTAGCAGGAAACGCAACGAAAACGTGCCTTCCATTCGACTCGATACGAGCTCTATCGACGACGCTACAAATCCATCGAAACATTCTCATTTAGCCAAGTGTGTCCCAACTAACTTCGTTTGGACAAACAGGGACCATAAATAGAATCCAAGTAAATTGTGTACGAAATAAAATGCAAGCCTTCGTTTATCTTTTAAACGAGACGCGACGGGAAAGAAGACGTTACTCGGAAAAATAGTTTCCGAATAATCGTAGGTGAAATACCTGGCTTTGCGAGTGTTGCGCGTTGGGATACAAAGACACAAACTGTGACAGTGACAGCCGACGCATCGGGCGGAGAAACGCATTAACATAACCGGCGTTCGGCGTATGCGCTCGGAATGAAAACGAAGAAGCTAGGGCAGCGTGACGCGCGATCGCACAGCACCGTTCGCACCGATGGACATAACTGTTGCGTGTTTTCGCGTTCCCGTTTCGTCTAGGTCAAGAACGCGTCGGGAACACGCGTGCACGCGTCCTCACGCGTTTGCAAAATGCCAAACGAATGAAACGCGTAAGATCGATTATAACTTGGAAATTTCGATGGACGAAAGAAAGTGTATCTTTATAAAAGTTAATAATCTTAAAGATTTCGTGGACTTTACCACTTCACCTGCGCGTTTCAAGCTTACGTATTTTGAATCATCGCGAGTTCTCTCACGTTTCATCTTAAGTTTTTCTTTATTTTGCCAACGACTCGCACCTGGTTGATTAATTAATAAATTAATATATTGAAATTAAGGTTCGCGTAATAGGCGAAGATACACGGTTAACCCGATTGCTATACGATATCTTATTATACAGGGCTAAATATTAACGAGAAATTTGAGCAGAAGTGGATTTCGAAAAGTAATAAATAGCCTGTGGATTTTTATGCAAGTTTGTATTTTTAGAAGAATGATTAAAGAGGCTTCGCTAAAGCTTTGGTTCGCCTTGCAAACATAACACCCTGTGCTTTACTTTGATTATTTAATGTATTTTTGCAATACGATATGCAGTGCGTGTATTTTTGTAATACGATACTTCGTGTGTATATTTTTGCAATTTGATACGCATTGCGCGCGTATTTTCGATCATTTAAATTTCCCATAAACGCATCAAAATCTGCAATCTACTGATAAGACTACTATTTCATCCCTCAACTATTAAATCGTGTTAGAGCGAATTCTAGCTGCAAGAACATCGCGTTACATTGTGCAGACTCGTAGGCTTAATTATATGGTCGCGTAGCGAGTGTTAGAGGGTAAGAACCTGCCGTAGCAATAATAAAGCCCAAGGAACCAGTACTTGTTAATTTTGCAGCTGGTCAGCGCGTGAACCCGAGATTTGGGATAGTTGTAGTTTCGTTATTTTCGCATGTGATTTCAAAGTCGAGGCGATCCTTGGTTTTATTGCTGGCTGCCGAGTTCTGGGTAGGTGACGGGAAAGACGGAACGACCGTTGACGGGGAAGTAGAAAATTCTAAGGGGTAACATACCCCTTAGCTCTCTCCATCAGCACTCTTCCCCACCCTTCGAATATAGAAACTATAAAATGGTACGCCGGTCGACGAAAGGTCTGTCTGCGTCTATCGCTCGTCGAAAGAATAAAGTAACGTTAAACGAATTGAATTGTATCTTCCTCGCCTCCCCGAGTTCCGGTCTACAATTGGGAATTTTCACAATTTTTTTACTCGTGTTGCAGGTTGATTGTACGAAATATAAATAGAGCAAAGTGAATTTTAAGATACTCGTGGATTTTACGAAACGAATCTCTACTCGAGTCCTGTCCCTGTAACCGTGTTTAGAAAGTTACGAATTTGCGTAAAGATCGGCAGTTTACTTTGTTAGAGACGATTGCATTTACGCGTTCGATCGTTGGCGTCGACGCCCACCGCGACGAATGACGCCGCGGAGAAAATAAACGTGAACCCACTGCCTCCTCTTCGAGTCGAACGCGAGTCATATGAAATATCAACGCTTCCGAGAATCTTTCAGCAGTCGTTTGAGTATCAATGATAATAATAGAGATTGGTTCAGAGGCGGATTCGGATACAGGCTAAGTAGGCGGCTTTCGCGTTCTTTTACGTTCGGCGTTATTTATACGCGAAGACCATAATTCATTCGTCGATGAAGAATGCAACGTTAGTTTGAGCAATTTTATACTTAAAATGTAAATCTTTAATGTGTACCTTATGATCGTCTAAAAGAAGCGATCGACAATGATAAAGTAACAAAATTTACTTGAATTTGATACTCATTCGCGTGTTCGAAATATTGTACGGAAATTGTAAGTGAAATTTTTTTAATGAATTAGTAAGTAGAGTCAATATAGCGTAAATTAGATGGTACGATAATAGCTAGGATAACATGAATATCTTAAACTTCACAGTCATTTATTCATCGGTATACTTGGAAACAAAGTCAAATCGGAATCCAAAAGCGGTTACAAACCCTTAATCAAGTATAATTTATTAACCGAAACGAACGATGATAAAGAAAAGTCCGAAAGCCCAAAGCTTAAAAAAAAGAGTGGAATGCATGCGTGTATACATTTTCCACCTAAAACTGCTTGGAATTAATAGTGTTATAAAATCTCTCATAAAATTAACACTGAAACCTGAAGTTTTCATAAAAATTGTAAATGAACGTAAACAAAATTTACTTGAATCTGATACTCATTCGCGTGTTCGAACTATTGTACGGAAATTGTAAGTGAAATTTTGTAATGAATTAGTAAGTAGAGTCAATCGAGCGTAAATTAGATTTGTTGGATGACCAACACGACCACTCACACTGTAAACACCATAGACGCATCCTAAACCAAATTCATCCGACGAACACCCTAATCGCAGTTCCTAGTCATCCTGTACTCCGTACCTTTCCTTAGTCACCCTCTCCCTTGGCCGCTGTCCTTACCATTACTCATCCTTAAAAACACAACATAAAAGCTCGGAAACACTTCCGAACGCGACAGAATTGAGTATTCACTGCCAGAGTGCAGACCATAGTTGCACGAATAAAAACCTTTAAGAGTTTCTCCAAAAACGGTGTTGTCAATTCCCTTCGCTCGGCATCCAACAGATTGTACAATAGCTAGGATAAAATGAATATCTTAAACTACACATTCATTTATTCGCAAGTAAACCCGTGTGCGCATGTTTAACCCCTTGCCTTACAGTAACGAGTGACATTCGTTCTAACAATTATCATACGTGTACAACAAAAATGATACTATTAAGGATGACATTTAATTGAGACTGTAATTTTAGCTTTGTATTATAAGGCGAGGTTGTTATATCAAACTTTCCTATAATATTCGAATAATTTGTACTTACGTGACACAGTATAAGAATAGTGGTCAACTAATGCTAGCCTAAATAGCTACGAAAATAATTGTAGGGCAACTGGTGTTAACCCTTTGACTACGAAACCTATAAAAACGTAAATAGAGTAACTCTCCAGTTTATCGTTTCACAATAATGCTCGAACATTCAAGTTTAACAGCGATCTAACATTTTATTATCGCAACCATTATTTGTCCATAAGTAACTGTTTTGCCTGCGCAAACTTCGTACGCTCATTTTTAACCATCGAATCGTGCAAATATCGGCGCCGAAGTCAAAGGGTTAATTAACGAGTCAAAAATATCGCGACGCAGTCAAAGGGTTAATCGGCAACTAATAATAAAAATATCGCGACGCAGTTTAAGGGTTAAAGTGCGCTGTTTTAGGTTTGCTTGGAAACCGAGGGATTTGCATAAACATCCGCAAGGGTAATTATTATTAAATAGAACGGTTGTGCGTTGCGCCAGTTTCCTCCCCGTTAAAATGGCCACTTCCGCAGACAGGCTGTCCCCCAGCGGAACACTTCCGCGCCGAATCAAATACTTGCCAGCTGAGCTAATCACCTTCCTCGTTGGATTGAACGTTTCCGAATGGACGTACTTCCTAACTGGGTTGAAGGTTTTTTCTTCTTCTTTTTACGTTCCATTGACGAAACTGAAATCGTTCGCGGCGAACGTTTTTGCGGCGCGTTTAAACCCTTTAACTTACCGACAACTAGTCACACACTCGTGTTTCGAATTACGGCAAAGGTTAAACGACAAAACTGCATAGCGTTCAGAATGAAATTTAACTCGAAACTTAATTATACCTTTGCATTATACAACTGGGAGTTTACTAAACAAATATTGCCCACGATACTCGAGTGATTTGTAAATACGTAACGCGATACGAAATCGGTTAGTTCCATACTTTGTAATTACATTGGCCACGTTTCGATGTTCAACGGAGTACATTTACCTGCTACTATTTCGTTACAAATATTAAGTGCAAACGAATATACGATGTCTATACGTTGTTACGTCAATCCCTGTAAGGAAAATCAGGATTGGAATAACGAGCGGTAAACAATTCGATAATAAGTGGGCGTTTAAAATATTGTTGGGATCCGGGTGAGAAACACGAAGTCCGATTTGTTTAAATACAATATATTTCGGTGCGTTTCTATTTTACAACTCCGGCCACGACGGACGACGCGGAAACACGGAATTGCGGACAGACCGCTGTCGCAATGGTGAAAAAAAGAGAAGAATTAGAAGTCGTAGTCGAAGTAGACGTCGAAAATCAAGTGCAGAGAGTCTGTCGCTGCGACGGTACAAGACCTTATATCTAGTAGGTTTTTTTGGTGAGGAGGGGATGTCTCTGACCCTTTGTACTGGACGACTAACCTAGTCCTGGGCGAAGGTTGCCCACTTTCCCTAAGAAAGTGCGAAAACAAGACTGACTAAGTTGTTTTGGTTCTGATACTGTTTAATCCCGTGGTCGATTTGGGTTATCGTTGCGGGTTGGGTTGAATTTGCACGTGGAGTGCCGACAAAATGATTGACGTAATTCGAAGGACCACCCTGTACAGGGATAACAAGAGGGTTCGGTGACCGCGCGCGTGGAGAGTGTAATTGTTTCGACGACAATTTGTTTCTTTCTTCCCGGTGGAGTTCGTCCTGCCAGAATCATCCTGGCGAGCCTTTGGACGATGTATTGGTGGGGGAATTCGTTAAGTTTTGATGGCCAATCACTAAGTCTAATTCTTACCGCCCACCCTTTCCTATGTGCCCTTAGCACGCCCTTGCCAAGGAGGGTGGGAGGTAGTGCCAGCGGTACTGTGTGTGGCAACGATGCGGAATTTCCTCCAGGTTGACTCGCCGGTCAAAGAACCGTTATAACCGTTATGTACCCTTCGGAAATTCCGGGTTTATGTCACGTCTTTATGCTATTGAGGGCGAAGGCACAGCTAACAATTCTGAGTGAATTGCTTAATTGCCCCTTCGCCAGGACGTAGTAAGTCACGTGCAAGTTATAAAGAAGTCCTCACTCAAAAATAGCGTTTGCCTGAGCGTGTCATAAACCTGGCTTAACTGCGAATCTTAACAGATACGCTTATCCACGCTGAATCATTAGGTCAGTCATCCAACGATATTAGCACTGTATAATATTCGTAACAACGCGTCACCACGACTGCCAAAGAAAGAATGTCGACAAAATTCTAGTCGTAAGGACGCCCTTGCAAGTGTGGCCTTTTCTTGACCAAGTACTATGCAGAGATGACTTGTTGGCGAGGGTCCTGCAAGCTGAACAGCACAGGAGCAAAGAGAGCAATTCGCTCGCATCGCTTATTAGCCAGTAGAAAACCTTTCTTCCGGATTCTTAGATGCTACATGCATAGTAGTAGGTCCTTCGTATTCGCTAAGGATTCGCGAGTGCGCACCCTGCCAAGTATCTTCTTCAAGATTTCCCCACATCCTCGCGAGAAAAACAAATTAGGTTTACGCGAATGCGATTCAGTTGCAGTTCCAAGTCTTTCTATCTCACTCTACCTCCACGTGTTTTGTTTCGCGTTCTTTGACACGCGGTAGACTTATAATTGTAAGGTAAATCAGGATTGGAATGGCGTGCGGTAAATAAATAATGATAAGTGGGCGTTTTCGAAATAATGAATCTGTATTCTGCTCGTTATAATGCGTCACGTCGACTGCCAAAGCAAGAGTGTCGCCCAAAAACTCTAGTCGTGAGGACGCCCATGCCAGTGTGTCCTTTTCTTAAAACTGCTACTCGGGCAGAACTTCCCTTAAGAAGGGGGAGCGCGCTGACATAAACCACATGGCCTGTCTCGGCACCTATTTATTTCGACTTTTCTCACATATTTGCAACCGATTTATCCGATGACGATAATACGCGTGACTGAAGATCACAAATATGCTTATAATACGCATGTCGCTGATATGCGACAGCCAATCGGTTTGCCTCGCCAACGAGTCACCTCTGTACAGTACTGTAGAAGACAGAATGTCGTGTGAATGTTTGGACCAGAGCGATTGCTGAGCGAACGGTGTTGTATTTGGGTAAAATTGGCTGAGGCGTGAATGAGAAGTGTTTGGGATAGAGCGATTGAGTTGACGCGTGGTTGAAGAGCGCGTGGTCGCGCTAGGTTTCGCGCGAACGTGACTGTTTGGGCTCTACGAATGTCTGAGACGAGTGAGAGTAGCAGAGAGAGATAAGGAGAAAGAATGAATGCGTGCAAGGGTAGAGAATGCGTGGGTGAGGGAGTCGAGAAAAAGAGTCGAATGCGAGAGGACGTTGCGAGTGCAGAGCGAGAGTTTTTTCCGTGAGATTGTGCATTAACAGTATTAGTAATAAACTAGCAATTATTGCAAAGGCTGAGTTTCTCTTTTCTTTCCCTTCTCGCACCTTACAACAACACACGAGGGATTTACTTTAAAATAATCCCCACAGTACTTGGGCAGAACTTCCCTTAAAATGGGAAAGCGCGCCAACACGAAACACATGGGGCCTGCTTCATTGTCAGCCGCTTATTTATTGCGACATCTCTCGCAAACCCCGTCCAAATTTCGTACGAAAATTTGTTTACATACGATTCTTTTACGCGTTACCTGGCTGTTAAATAAAACGAATCAGAGTGGCAGTTATGGGAAGAGTGACGTTACGTCGGTCGTTTACCCTATTTATCCGGAATCGACGCTGGGCCAAGGGAGCGTCAGATAAACTCTTATCGATGGGTCGGTTATTAGAATCGGGATAAGCGGTAAGAATTTGCCGGGGAATAACCATTTAGAGGATCGTTTGCCTTCGTTCCGATAACGTTTTCATCGGTGGGGGGGGGGGGGGGGGGGGGAGAGAGAGTACTAGATCGGTGCTTGTTTTTGCCAATTACTTACAACGCCGTAACCGTTCGCGTTTCTCCTTCTTAAATCAGCTATTCAGGCTGAAGTAAGCAGCGGCGATAAAGGAAGCATCCGGCGAGGAATGTTAATCGCAGCCGGCTTCTGAGGAAACGGAAAACAAACCAGAAAGAACGCGCCTCGCGCCGTGGCTCTCCTCCAGTCAATGCGTTCGTTCGTTCCCTCGTTCCCGTTTCTCGCTTTCTGAACCTCTTCAATGAAATCTCCTCTCCTCTTACTCCCGTCCGTCTTTCAATTCCTCGTGCTCCTCTATCCACGCCAATTAATTGCAACTATTCCGATTCCCCCCACGGACGCGACGCGGGGCCAGGATTCGCTTGAAAAATTCTTACAATTGATGTGCAAATATAGAAAAGGAGAGCGGCACGGAAATCGTACGATCGTCTACGAAGCACGGGATAGACTTATTCGTTTCTCCGTGGAATTATTCGGAGGGGTTTTGGAAACAGGGATTAGTAGGATTATTATTATATATTCGTGTTCAAAATCGTATTGAATCTGATGGAATATTAGGGTTGTGAGTCGAGTAAGAATGCTCGATTTTAATTTTAATAGAGTGATTTTATTTTATTTCAAAGGCTAGAGGAATACGTCTTTACTCAGCTTCGAAAGAGCAAGGAATGAATACTTCGAACGGTCTTGAAAATACGGGTGGAAAACTGGCGCCGATATTTAGAAAAGACGGCCCCGGGCCTTCCATATGTTTATTGCACCAGACCCTTAGGTCTGGTACGGCTAAAGGACCATCGGCTTCAGTCACTGAGCTAGGCCTGTTGTTTAACCCTTTGCAGACGAGCGTTGACAAATAGTTGCCGAAACTTTTTCGATTCTATGGATAAATGTCGATTTTCAAAGCAGCAAATTTTGATTAGTGACACTAATATGCACTTTCGATAATAATTCAGCGAAAATTCGTTTAGCGTTATTAAATATGTCCGTGATAGATTTGTAATCGAGTGGAAATTTGTTACGTATTATTTTTTCTCGTCCGCAAAGGGTAAATAAGCAGTGCTTCTCAACGTAAACATACACTTTTGCATCTGTTAAGTAATATTATTCCAACAGAATCTTTCTGGAAATTAATTAATGACCGATCGTATATAACCTTTACCTATACAAGATATTGTATATTTGTATACCTGTATTATATTAGGTACAGTCACTTCTCGACTTACGACGTGATTCGTTTAATCAGCTTCAGACGTAAGTCGAAATGGTCGTAAGTCGAATTTCATAGAAAAATAAATAACATAATAATAATAGACACATATGTACATCAAAATTAATATTAATATTTCCGTTCTGATTTTTAATTGTTAACTACATATATAAGTGAATAATTATATATGTACATGATATATATTTGACGAAAACTATAAAAAAATTGATACATTTATCATTTTTTTTTATGAAACTTTTTCGTCGTAAGTGCGAGTGATAATTTTAACTGTATATCGTTTCTATATTAACAAACGTTATCCTAATCTACGCTTTTGGATATCGGTTCCAAGAGAATCATTCCAGATGAATTCTATTTCTATTTCAGCTAACAAGTATAATAACACGCGTACGACATTTTCTCTATAAATTTGAATCTACGAGTCTTACGTTTCCTGTGTATCCTATTATTAAGTCAATGGTAGAAGCAAAAAGCAGCTGGCTTCGGAGTCGGAGTTTCGAGGCGGGAACACGGAGAACGATAGACGATAAGGAGAGCGGTGTTGCGTTATCGGACGCAGCGGAGGCGTCGTCGCCGTTCGAGACGTCGAGTTCGTTACGCCTGATAAAAGGCTCGGCGATGGTGTAAACTGTGCGTACGCGTTGATCGCGTTTCATTCATGGAAACGTCACCGCCGCGCCGCACCGCGCCGGCGTCCACGCGGCCGTGAGATGAACATTTTTATTTCGCAGCGGAAGACGAATATCGCGAACGCGATAAACGCGCGCGCCCAAGTGTTGCACGGTGTAATCGTTTGCCTCTTGTGTGCTTTGAAGGGGACAAGCACTGGCGTTGCTTTCGCGCAGTGGCGTCGAATTTTAACCCTTTACTCTATTTCTCTTTTCTTTTCCCAATCTTTTTAATTATCCCAATTACGAATCGTTTCCTACATACGCTTATCCCAAAAATTATATTTATGAACGCATAGATTAAATGTTCGAAAGTTTAACGGAGTCCATCGTGAGCTTCGCGACTCAATTTAACCAGTTCCAAAGAATAAACGCGATATTTAATCGGTTTAGGGAAATCGCGAGGAATAATTATCTTCCAAGTGAAAAGCGATTTGTTAAGAGATACAGGAATACAATACAGATACAGATAGGGGAAGATACAGTAGAAACAAGCTACAGATTGGAATTTTGTAAGCAGTTTTTAATCCACTCTTTGAGCTTCCTAATAATAATGTTAATACGTATAGGTTAGAAAATTTGAAGGTGAATTAATAAGCGGAGATATTAGATGCACGATGGAATCTAAGCAAGATTCTTGGATGGAACGTGAATGTGAACGTTTCAGTCGGAATACGCCATTGCCGTTTGCATTGCAATCGAACGGATAGTGTGTTGAGCAAATATTTCTCGAACGCTTCGGCAGCCGTCGAAAATTTTTCGAAGCGTATCTCCGCCGATTTCCGGAATCCCATGAGTACACCGGATCCAACAAACCTCAGGGGTCTACGCTACACTTTATATCCGTTATCGGTGGTAACTTGCAAAGTATACTAATCGAACGCATCGCTTATCTTTCGAATATTCCGCTCTCAATTTTGCAATTGTTCCACGCTTTGTTTATACGTCCAATCTTGGATTTTCCTTCGCTATTAAATCTTCGCGTTACTATTGAGTTACTAATGGTAGCTTGCAAATTATACTAATCGAACAAGTAGCTGATCTTTCGAATATTCTGCTCCCAATTTTACAATTATTTCACTCCCAATTTTGCAATTATTCCACGCTTTGTTTACACGTTTAATCTTGGATTTTCCTTCGCTATTAAATCTTTGCATTATTATGAGTTACTAATGGTAGCTTGCAAAGTATACTAATCGAACAAGTAGCTTATCTTTCCAATATTCCACTCCCAATTTTGCAATTATTCCACTCCCAATTTTGCAATTATTCCACTCCCAATTTTGCAATTATTCCACGCTTTGTTTATACGTCCAATCTTGGATTTTCCTTCGCTATTAAATCTTCGCGTTACTATTGAGTTACTAATGATAGCTTGCAAATTATACTAATGGAACAAGTAGCTAATCTTTCGAATATTCCGCTGTCAATTTTGCAATTGTTCCACGCTTTGTTTATACGTCCAATCTTGGATTTTCCTTCGCTATTAAATCTTCGCGTTACTATGAATTACTAATGGTAGCTTGCAAAGTATACTAATCGAACAAATAGTTTATCTTTCCAATATTTGGCTCCCAATTTTGCAATTATTCCACGGTTTGTTTATACGTCTAATCTTGGATTTTCCATCGCTATTAAATCTTTGCATTATTATGAGTTACTAATGGTAGCTTGCAAAGTATACTAATCGAACAAGTAGCATATCTTTCCAATATTCCACTCCCAATTTTGCAATTATTCCACGCTTTGTTTATATGTCCAATCTTGGATTTTCCTTCGCTATTAAATCTTCGCGTTACTATTAAGTTACTAATGGTAGCTTGCAAAGTATAGTAATCTATAAATAGCTGATCTTTCCAATATTTCGCTCCCAATTTTGCAATTATTCCACAGTTTGTTTATACATCCATTCTTGGATTTTTCTTCGCTATTAAATCTTCGCGTTACTATTAAGTTACTAATAGTAGCTTACAAATTATACTAATCGAACAAGTAGCTTATCTGTCCAATATTTTTCTACCAATATTGCAATTCTAGCTAGGGACTACAGATTAGTTCAAATCCACTTCTAAACGTTATTATTAATTATTCCAGCTCATTTAAATCTATCTAATGACAGTTAAAATAGCACAAGATTGCATCCCGAAGAAAATCCTAAACGATGCTCACAAGAATTAGAAAAATTAGTGAAACATCATTGAAAATAGGCGAAGAGAAACTTGTCTTTCAAAATGGTAATTTTGATGGACTCGTTGTAACGTTTTGAAACTCATGGCTTCAATTATTCCACGCTTCGTTTTTAATACATACAATTTTCGGCTTTCGTTCATTATCGTAACTTTGCGTTACCATTCGCAACATAATGGTAACCTGCGAAGAACTCTAATTAAACAGATCACTCGCCATTTTAATATTCCACAATGCTTTCAAATATACAATTATTCTACGCTTCGTTTTTGTATCCAATTTTGGACTTTCGTTAATCATCGTAACTTTGCGTTACCATTCGCAACTTAATGGTAACCTGCGAAGAACTCTAATTAAACAGATCACTCGTCATTTTAATAATCCACAATGCTTTCAAATATACAATTATTCTACGCTTCGTTTTTGTATCCAATTTTCGACTTTCCTTCATCGTAGTAACTTTGCGTTACCATTCGCAACTTAATGGTAACCTGCGAAGAACTCTAATTAAACAGATCACTCGCCATTTTAATATTCCACAATGCTTTCAAATATACAATTATTCTACGCTTCGTTTTTGTATCCAATTTTCGACTTTCCTTCATCGTCGTAACTTTGCGTGACCATTCGCAACTTAATGGTAACCTGCGAAGAACTCTAATTAAACAGATCACTCGCCATTTTAATATTCCACAATGCTTTCAAATATACAATTATTCTACGCTTCGTTTTTGTATCCAATTTTCGACTTTCCTTCATCGTCGTAACTTTGCGTGACTATTCGCAACCACGTATAGCTCGCAAAGGATGCCAATGAAACAAATTACTCGTTCTTTCAACATTTCGCTCCCAATTTCGCAATTATTCCACGCATTGTTTTCACGTGCAATCCTGGATTTTCCTTCGTCATTGAATCGTCGCGTTACTCACGTTTTGACCTTCGATATCGTGATCGAACGTGGAGAGATCCAGGATGACTCGGCAGCGAGTATGCTAATGAAGATCTCCGATCGCCTCGATTCGGGATTTCCTGCCCGGCGGTTATCCCTGCGACGAACGTCCTTAGAAAACGTGTTCCGAGAGAAACGCCTTCGAGGAATGCGGAAAACGCGATTCTGTTTGCTTCGCGCGGATGTCGTCGTGAATTATTATGAACAGAAGAGGCAGAGAGTTTTGGGTGTAATGAAAACCACAGTTTACGAAAACAGTTTTCAGGATCGTGTGCCGCATAACATCGAAGGAAGCCGAAGTGACGCGACGTAAACAGTGAATAATGCACCGAATGACTCACGTCGTGATGATTTCTCTCGATGATTTAATCGCATGACGGATAAGCTGGGGCGTGCTAGATGCGTGTCGCGAGGATTTTTTCTAACTCGCTGCGTTCCGTTCGCTCGTAGGTGTTTGTATATCGCGTTGGAAGCTTCGAAAGCGTTTTACAAATCGCCATTTATTTCATTCGATTTATTAGATTTATTGTTTCTAATTCGCTGCGTTCCGTTTCCTCGTAGGTGTTTAGATATCGCGTTAGAAGCTTCTAGACGCGTTCCATAAGTCGCCATTTATTTCGCGAAATTCTTTCGAACGCTTCGGTTGATTAAAATTGGGAAGGGTGGAGAATACAAAGTTTTACTTCGAGCGATGTTTCCATCGCGTTGCTCCTCTTTATTGGAAGTGACAATTACACGCGTTGGCTTTCGTTTTGGCTCTTCTTGCTTCCATTCGCACGTAGATGAACAATCGAGCTCGTAAACGTGGACGTGTAGCGATGCTAAGGGCATGTCGCCAATGGAATGAGAAACTGCGAGATCCGATCTTCGCGTGTAAGTAATTCGTAGTAATTTTATATTCATGGGTCCTCGATACGAACCGATATCACACCCCAAATCTAACACGAACCTAGCTAGAAATGATCCCCGAACCTAATTCAAATAATAGAGCTACCAAAAGTATAAATGCATTCTTGGGTCTTTGATTTGAGTCGGTATCATGCTTAAAACTAACCTAAATCTAACTCGAACTTAGGTAGAATTTATCCCGAACCTAATCCAAATACTAGAGCTTCCAAAAGTATAAATGCATTCTTGGGTCTTTGATTTGAGTCGGTATCGCGCTTAAAACTAACCCAAATCTATCTGGAACCTAGCTAGAATTTATCCCGAATCTAATCCAAATACTAGAGCTACCAAAAGTATAAATGCGTTCTTGGGTCTTTGATTTGAGTCGGTATCACGCTTAAAACTAACCCAAATTTAACTGGAACCTAGCTAGAATTTATCCCGAATCTAATCCAAATAATAGAGCTTCTAAAAGTATAAATGCATTCTTGGGTCTTCGATATGAGTCGGTATCACGCTTAAAACTAACCCAAATTTAACTGAACCTAGCTAGAATTATTCCCGAACCTAATCCAAATAATAGAGCTACCAAAAGTATAAATGCGTTCTTGGGTATTTGATATGAGCCAGTGTCACGGCTAAACCTAACCCAAATCTAATACGAATCTATTCTGAACTTAACTCGACTCTAATCTGAAGTCAATACGAACCTTAAAGCTTCCAAAAGTATAGACGCATTATTGAGCTTTGATATGAACCGATATTCCACTTGAACTTAACCCAAAATAATACTCAAATCTAACCCAAGTATGCCCCGAAACTATTCCGAACTTAAATCTAATCTGATGTCAATAGGAACCTTAAAGCTTTCAAAAGTATAGACGTATCTTTGAGTTTTGATATGAATCGGTGTCCCACTTGAACCTAACCCAAATAATACTCAAATCTAACCCAAGTATGCCCCGAAACTATTCCGAACTTAAATCTAATCTGAAGTCAATAGGAACCTTAAAGCTTTCAAAAGTATAGACGTATCTTTGAGCTTTGATATGAATCGGTGTCCCACTTGAACCTAACCCAAATAATACTCAAATCTAACCCAAGTATGCCCCGAAACTATTCCGAACTTAAATCTAATCTGAAGTCAATAGGAACCTTAAAGCTTTCAAAAGTATAGACGTATCTTTGAGCTTTGATATGAACCAGTGTCCCACTTGAACTTATCCCAAATAATACTCAAATCTAACCCAAATATGTCCCGAATCTAACCTGAACTTAAATCTAATCTGAAGTCAATAGGAACCTTAAAGCTTTCAAAAGTATATACGTATCCTTGAGCTTTGATATGAACTGGTGTCCCACTTGAACCTAACCCAAATAATACTCAAATATAACCCAAATATGTCCCGAATCTAATTCGAACTTAAATCTAATCTGAAGCCAATACAAGCATTAAAGCTTCCAAAAGTATAGACGTATCCTTGAGCTTTGATACGAACCGATATTCTACTTGAACCTAACCCAAATAATACTCAAATCTAACCCAAATATGCCCCGAATCTATTCCGATCTTAACTCGAACCTGATCCGAACCCAATCCAGATCCTAAAGCTTCGAAAAGAGCAAAAGTAGCCTTCGACCCACCCTATCTTTATCCAAACCCTCCTCAACCAAAAAAATCACCCAATGGCACTGATCTTCCACGAAAAGAAGGCGCGACGTGTTTGCATTCCGACTCTTGTTGCTGTCCCCTGATTCGCCTACGAACGCGAACAGTGATCGCCGTTGATGTTCGTCACCGTGTTCGGCCAATAGAGCGATCGCTGCCTGCGTTCCTCGACGAGTCGGCGGACTGCAACAAAAATGGCAATGTAAACGCGCTTTGCCTTCTTCCCGTGGAAGAACCGCGTACATTGAACATCCGGCGAATTGTCGAGAAAATATTCACGCGGAATGACGGTGGCGCAGGCGCGCGCGCGCCAGCGAGTCCACGGCCTCTCGAACGGTTCGCGCGAGCGCGAGCGCGCGCTCAGGCTGTCCGTTTTCAGAAAACCGGCTCCCCTGAATTGAAGCGGCATTCCACGACACGGCGGCAACAAATCACTCGGGTCGTCATTCCCGCGGATTCACCGCGACCGTTGGATCACGATGAATGTTCGTGCAGCCGCGGCCCGGCGCGTTTTCGCGCGAGATCGTTAGGCCGCTTGCACAACAGCCGCAGAAGCCGCGGCGCTCTCTTGCTCGCGTTCGCGTCTCCGGTTGCATAACACCGCCGGCTATTTATGTAGATCGGAGTATAGGCGCGTTATATAAATAGAACGCCGCGCGTACTCGACGATTTTCTTTTCGCTTTGCCGCGTAAGTACGAACCGCGGCCGATTGCGTCAGGCTTCTGCTGGATAAATCTCCTTGTCCTCTACCCTTTCCTCGTCGAGCATCGGTAGACCAGGCAAACAAACATTTTAGTTCAATCTTTCGAAGGAAGGATTTTTCAAGACCGGATGTAAATTGTTTTATTAGTTTCCCGTGTATTTGTTTAACCATTTAGCATGTAATAACGAATTACACTCGTGTTATGAATTCGTGCACAGGTTCAACGATTAAACGAATACTATCGACGGTAAAATTCAACTTGAACTTTAATCTTAGCTTTGTTTTAAAAGATTGGGAGTTGTAAAATAAGAATCGTCTACGGTATCCGTATGGTTTGTACTTTATACGATGTGAAAACAGTGATCAACTGTTTTCATTAACAAGTAACATACGTGAGTAATAAAAGAATTGTATGGCAAAGGGTTAATATATAAAGGGTTATCCAAAAGTACCTTTAGGATGTTGAATGAGAATATCTCTGTGAAACGCCATGTTTGTTAGTCAAATAGAGGTGAAAAAGATAAATATTGACAACGAGAATGAACACGAAGATAATAGAAATAAAAAACAGATTAGAAAAGGGTAAAGCAGAAAGGGAAAGAAAAAAAGTGAAGCTACGTGTTCCTATAGTCTATTTTGGATAACCAAATACATTAAAAGTAATAGTATAAACGGTAGTGGTGAACGTATTGTAAAATGTTTCAGAAGTATACGGTACAGCATTAATTTTATTTTAATTGTTGATTTTACTTTGAATTGTGTTTGGGTATTTTGATCGTTCTTAGACTAGCAGGCATAGGCATACCTGGAGCTGGGTGTCCAAGAGACAGCATGCTTTCTGACCTTTGCACATTTGGTGCGAAGGCTGAATTTCTACATTAGTACACGTGCATTTTTGGTTCTTGCTTTCCCTCCCTGACCGTCATTTGATGGCATGGGCCATTCTTGTGCACGAGCCGCACGTCCATGCAGGCGATTTTCGTCACTTCACTGCGTTTCCTCAGCAAGGAAACATCAACCAGCTTTGTATTTAGTTTTACTCTTATTAAACGTTTATTTTATTTCGTTTCAATAAAAACTATATTTGGAAGCTAATCCCAACATTAATATTATTATTAATGGGCAAAAGCCTAATAAGTATAAGAGAAAAATAATATACATTAGCGTTGTCACAAAGTCAAATACGTGGAACATGTATACTAATGTTACTAGGTCGAATTTAAGGAAAAATAAAACGTATACATAAATACCAGTATCCCTCGAAAGGTTGAGATGAAGAAATGTCAGACGAAGGGACTTACGAGATTTCTTCGATCGTTGATCTTCTGCTAACTACAACGCGAATTAAAAAAATAATAAAAATAAAGTAGAATAATGTAGACCCGTAGGCTTAATTATACGGTCGCGTAGCGAGTGTTAGAGGGTGAGAGCCTGCCGTAGCAACAATAAAGCCCAAGGAACCAGTACTTGTTAATTTTGCAGCTGGTCAACGCGTGAACCCAAGATTTGGGATAGTTGTAATTTCGTTATTTTCGCATGTGATTTCAAAGTCGAGGCGATCCTTGGTTTTTATTGCTGGCTGCCGAGTTCCGGGTAGGTAACGGGAACGACGGAATGACCGTTGATGGGGAAGTGGGAAATTCTAAGGGGTAACATACCCCTTAGCTCTCTCCATCGGCACTCTTCCCCACCATTCGAAACTAGAAAATATAAAATGGTACGCCAGCCAACGAAAGGTCTGTCTGCGTCTATCGCTCGTCGAAAGAATAAAGTAACGTTAAACGAATTGAATTGTATCTTCCTCGCCTCCCCGAGTTCCGGTCTACAATAATAGAGTTACATAGTATAAAATATAAAAGACTCGTGTGTTATTATTCGCCCATTGCCAATAAACTTGTCCATAGCAGTTCGCAGCGATTTCATTCCTATACAATTTTTAGCAGTCAACGCGTGAAACGTACTCGTGACAATTCCACTTAATTCTTTCTTCGTTCTAAAGTCACACAATTTTTAATAGATCCGATGAACGCGTGTAACGCGTTATTGCAGCGCAAGCGTTTTAAACCCGTGTATCCATAATCCTCTAAGACATTCCTTATACGCCTAACTTCGTATTTCCTCGTTCCGTCGTACGAATCTCGGGATAAATCAAAATTATTCGCCCACGCGGGGCAGGGTGCGAAAATGATGCGGACGAATAGAGAACGCCGAGGGCAAAGACAGCGGCGAAATCGCGGTTCCTGCCCGATCACGCGCTGCTTCCGATTTTTGCAATTCCACGCGTCACGCTTCGGCTATAATCCGGGGTTGGGGGAAGGGGGAAGCATCCGGCGAGAGGTCGAAGTCAATTAGCGAAAGAGGAGGCAGATCCGCGAGACGCGAGGTCGAGCTCGTCCAACACGCGTCCTCGGACCGCGAACCGCGTCACGTCGCGGACGATCATTAATCTTTTAGATTGGTAGCAAACCTCGCGTTCCTACCTTCTTAGAAGCTCCTCTTCTCGATTAGCGCGGCGGATTCTTATGGAAAAGAAATCATCCCCTTGAATCGCGTTACGGGCAAGTGTCTTTTCTTTTCCTTTCTTCTTCTTTGCGACGAGTAGAATCATTGTTTCTGGGTTTTGGGGATGTTGGAAGAGAGTCGAGGTGAAATTAAAGGATTTGCATTTGCTAGGGTAGTTTATGCGTAGCTTCGTTCGTATATTTTGCGTATAGTGTATTTATAATAGCATATTTTGCATAGAGTATATTTATAATAGTATACTTTTCTTATACTATATTTATAATAGCATATTTTGCATAGAGTGTATTTATAATAGTATACTTTGCATAGATTATATTTATAATAGCATATTTTGTTTATACTATATTTATAATAGCATATTTTGCATAGAGTGTATTTACAATAGCATATTTTGCATATAGTGTATTTATAATAGCATATTTTGCATAGAGTATTATTTATAATAGCATAGTTTGCATAGAGTGTATTTGTAATAGTATATTTTGCATAGAGTATATTTATAATAGTATACTTTGCTTATACTATATTTATAATAGTATATTTTGCATTGATTAGATTTATAATAGTGTATTTTGCATATAGTGTATTTATAATAGTATATTTTGCACAGAGTGTATTTATAATAGTATATTTTGCATAGAGTATATTTATAATAGTATACTTTTCTTATACTATATTTATAATAGTATATTTTGCATTTGCAATGGTAGCTTATATCGTTATTCCTAAAGAAACGATTATCTCTTTGGAGGATAGGGTGAATCGCGTTACGGGCAAGTGTCTTTCCTTTTCCTTTCTTCTTCTTTGCAACGAGTAGAATCATTGTTTCTGGGTTTTGGGGATGTTGGAAGAGTATCGAGGTGAAATTAAAGGATTTGCATTTGCTAGGGTTGTTTATGCGTAGCTTCGTTCGTATATTTTGCATATAGTGTATTTATAATAGTATATTTTGCATATAATGTATTTATAATAGTATATTTTGCATAGATTATATTTGTAATAGTATATTTTGCATAGATTATATTTGTAATAGTATACTTTGCATATAGCATATTTATAAAAGATAACTGTGTATATATAGTAGGGCTTTCGAAAAAAGAGCGAGATAACAAGTAGCAATTGCGGACCAAAGAACAGTAGGTACAAATTAGCGTAAGTTAGAGTAAATCGTAGACTAAGTACGCAAATATATACTCAAGGGCAATTACTGTATCCTAAAACGTTTTGTACTGATGGTGGAATAAAATAGTAATAATATAGTATATTTATAATAGGATATTTTGCATTTGCAATGGTAGCTTATATAGTTATTCCTAAAGAAACGATTATCCCTTTGGAGGATAGGGTGAATCGCGTTACGGACAAGTGTCTTTTCTTTTCCTTTCTTTTTCTTTGCGACGAGTAGAATAATTGTTTTTGGTTTTGGGGATGTTGGAAGAGAGTCGAGGTGAAATTAAAGGGTTTGCATTTGCGAGGGTAGTTTATGCATTGCAATTTTGGTGAGAGAAGAAATTAATCTTATTTATTTATTTATTTTAACATACGGGTGAATACCTAATTTACAAAAAGAACGTATTAATAATAATAGTAGGACTGTCATCGAATTAAATTAATCCGAAAGTGCTATGGTGAAGCTTAGTAGAAAAACCTGTGAATTTCAGTCTCAAATAAGTATTATTCAATCTCATTGGATTGATTAGGCGAATCAAAGGCGAATTTATATCGATATTCTTCGCAATGATTGATTTAAGAACTAGAAACAGTTCAAAGTTTCGTAAGTCGAGTGTCGATTTTTATACATCAATTGGAAGTATGAATTTAATCGTATTTAATTGAGAATGAAATCCGTAGTAGTAAACGCGTGCAAAATGCATGAAATATGTATGAATATGCAAGATGCGCAAAGTAAAAGATAAATCGTAACCAGACTACAAATGTTTATGGATTTATAGGGAATTTAACACTAGGTTTACGGACGTTACGCGTATAATTTGACAGGCTTCCAGAAAAATACGTATACTGCATATAAATATTCGAAAGTAGAAGCGCGAGGATGAAGAGAATCGCGTAGAATACATATTCATACCATTCTATTACGTAAAGTTAACATAAAGTACTGAAAACTAATATTTATGGTCTCTATAATTTTAGGTATAAAATCTGAACGCCGTCAACGTGACGCGTTCCGTAACCCTAGCGTTAAACGTGTAAAAATGTGCATGGCGCGCATAATATATAAACACGTACCAAACATCCAAAATAAGATACCTGTTACTGTATTCAAACGACGAGATTGAACTTTATTTTAAATATATTCATTGTGCAGTAATTGAGCCAGTTACCCCATAGCAATTCGATAATATTATTATTACATTCGATTAATAAAGATTAGCAAGCATAGACGCGTTACGAATATTGACATTTATTAAACAAACCTAGAAACCGTTGGAATATTTGTTCGACATCGCGGGGAATGGCAAAAATCGAGGCGGATCGTTACCGTTATTAGCCCTCCAATCGTTCGAATTGTTTCGGAAGTTTCGGGCAATCGTCGACCCCCAGGTTTGCGAATTCCTCGGCCATAAACGAGGTAGAAGCCCGGCCTAATTAACTCTAGAACGCTTCTAAGACGTTCTAGCGTCGATACGTTTATTTATCGTCGTGCGATTTTCTCTCAATGGAACTTCCCCGGGGTTGTTGGCTTTTTTTCGGCCATTCGTAATAACTTTCGTAACTCCGTACAACGAGACCACGCGTGTATTATTTTCTGGAGCGAAGCGGAGAAAAAGTGTGCTTCGACGGGATTAATTAGTCAGAATTATTGGCAATGAAGGTAGCAATTGGCGCGACTTGGCCGCCCTATTTTATCGGCGATAGTTCGCAGCGACAAGGCGTTTGATAAATCGTCGCAACCCTTCCAAGTTTGCCCGATCGAATTTGTCGAACGACCGACTCGATTAAGCGGCTCCCGAATTATCCCTTTTTTTTTTTTTTTTTTTTTTTACGCTGTGGAAATCTGCTAGCCAGACACCCTTACCGTCCGGGGGAACGGCAAGGGTAGTGTGGGGTTTGACCCACTAAAACCACAGCGGCGACCTTTCGGGCGCAATGCCTCCTCAGGCATTAGGGGGGAGTCACGGGGCCTCTCAGAGAACTCCATCCCGAATTATCCCTGGATTAACCCCTTGCTTGAACGAATTTTTCCGCGAAACAATTCGATGCTCCAATTTTCCGTCAGACGCGAGATACCGAAATACTTCGCGGCGAGTCGCAAAGTCAATGGCAAACGTAAATATGATAAGCAGAGAATAAATTAGCTTCCCATATTTCTTATTCGCACGCGTAGCATTCGGGATTTAACCCCTTGCCATATAACGACGAGCTACACTCGTGGTGAATATTATAATTCAAGTAAAAGAAAACACACCGTGTCTATAATTTAAGTTTAGCTTCGATAGCAATTTTTGTTGCAATACGCAAGCTGGGGGATTATCGAGCCCAAGTTAGTTACAATATTTCAATGTCGTGTATTCGACACAGTATTCAAATAACGAGTAGCTAATGTTACTAGATATAGTCACTGAAAAATTCGTAGGGCAAAAAGGGTTAACGCTAAAATTACCAACGCGCTCGAAACGATCGATTTCTAACTTGTAACTTATTCGTAAATTTGTAACTTTGATTATCCGAATTTCTTTTGCGCGGTTGACTCGTTCTGCGAATATGGACTGAATCACGTATGGTATATGTACATTTAAACTGCGCACCTAACGATGTTTATGTTTTGGAACACGTAGCCTATCTGTGGTTGATGAGACGTTACCGAAACAATTTATTGCGACGTTCGTTGTTTACCGACGATAACGACGCGGGAATTTTACGATTCCGTGAGAAACTCCATTTAAATTTGTTGCATTTCCATGCGTCTGCCGATTAATGGGAAAAATTGGACTATTTTAAATGATACGAAAGTGTTGGGATTAGCTTCCAAATATAGTTTCTATTGAAACGAAATAAAATAAACGTTTAATAAGAGTAAAACTAAATACAAGCTGGTTGATGTTTCCTTGCTGAGGAAACGCAGTGAAGTGACGAAAATCGCCTGCATGAACGTGCGGCTCGTGTACAAGAATGGCCCATGCCATAAAACGACGGTCAGGGAGGGAAAGCAAGAACCAAAAATGCACGTGTACTAATGGAGAAATTCAGCCTTCGCACCGAATGTGCAAAGGTCAAAAAGCATGCTGTCTCTCGGACACCCAGCTCCAGGTATGCCTATGCCTGCTAGTCTAAGAACGATCAAAATACCCAAACACAATTCAAAGTAAAATCAACAGAAAGAAACGATAGGATTCGTTGAAAGAGCGTTCCAAAAATAAAGAGAGACGCGCTTTCGAAAACGGCACGTTTTCCTAAGCCGTCTTCGTTCGAACGAAAACGCGTTCGAAGATTTCCCGGTTGATTTACAGGAAATGCTCGGTAAGTCGACGCCAAGTAAATAACAGGAACCGTATAGTCGCTCGCGTTCTTCCGATGGGGAAGTGTTTCTATTTTGAAACGGCTATCGTTACACGCCGAGTTGTAAGAAGTTGCATTAGGGGACTGTAAAAAAAAAAAGAAAAAAAAATGGCGGCTCCAAGGGTAGACGTTCTCGCGCGTCGAATAAAACCGTCTACGGTTCGAAACGAGTGGAAGACGGAATTAGAAGCGGCGTTTATAAACACGCGCAACGTAAATTTAGACGCGGTAAGCCTCGCTTATTGACTGCCAGCCGCTTGTTTACGAGGTCTAGGACGGGGGATGCTTTCAACGAGCTCTCTCTCTCTCTCTCAATCTCTTTGTCTCTCGTGCAACCCTCGCGTCCTCGTCTCGCCGTTTTTCGAAGCTGACGTTTTTGAGTCGCGGCCACGTGCGCGAAAGCCAATCCCAGTTAAATATCTAACCAAAACGTCGTAGCTGTTCGAAACAAGGCTTTGTTCGAGTCTTTTTAACCCTTTCGCTACGAAGGACCCATGCATACGCCTTCGAGAATTGTACGATCATTTGTCAGAAGCGTACCCGTATTTTTTTCTACAGTACAGTATTGCTTCTTTTGTCTATTCGTGCAACAATACTACACCACCGTAAATTAATCGTACGCATTTCATGTCGTTAAATAGTAGCCTTGTGCAATTCGGAATGTGTCACAGTATAATTGTATCGCTTTGCAATTGAAGTATCGAATCTAACAAAAATCCCATTAATTTTTAAAAAAAGAATTATTATGGTCTACTAACGACATGAATGTCCCGTATGCATTTCATGTCGTTAAATAGTAGCCTTGTGCAATTCTGAATGTATCCCAGTATAATTGAATCGCTTTGCAATTGAAGTATCGAATCTAACAAAAATCCCTCCACCTTGAAGCATCGTTTGTAACCAGACAGTCCTACGTATTTGTGCCTTTCGCAATTTTACGATTACGCAGCTTTAAAATCCCCTTAAGAAGCAGACGCAAACATCGTGCAATTCGCCAACGAGCAGCGAGTAAAAATTACACGTTCCTCTCGCGACGCACCGCGATAATAAATACACTAATAAGGGGGATATAAAAATCTTCTCGCGCAGCGCCGAGATTTTTCCCCGACGATCGCGGTGTTGTCACGCCGCGCAACGTAAACACAAGGTGACAATAATAATAATCGGTTCGACGATGCTTGTACGCGAGCAACGTAAACGATAACGCGGCCGCGATAAGATACACCGCCGATGCTTATCTACGCACGGTTGTAATTATTATGCAAGAGAGTAGAAGAAGTTTAATCGCGACACGGTGAAGCGATTCGGTTGTGACGCGGTTTGGCGCGCGTTAAAACCGCGATTCAGATCTCGAGTTTATCGCGAAATATTCCACACGCGACGAATGTATCGGGGAAAAAAATCTTCCGATCTTTTATCTGACGCGCGGTTTTGTATACCGTCGCGTCTGCGCAAATATTCGTAGACACCGTCGCGAGAAGGCGTCCACGACAGACGCGTAATTGGAAGGTTAATCGTCGGGTCTGTTTAATTTGCTAATTCCCGCCGCGAGTTCTCCACTTTGCAACCCCTTCTGTTTCTCTCTCTCTCTCTCTCAATCATGAAGCAACTGTTAAACCGTTCGCTATAGAGAGACACGAAAACTTTCAACCGAGAGATGCCGAGTTTCGCGACAACTGTTTTACGATTAATCCTTCGCGGATGGAACGAAATAATGTTTAACGAATTCTCGTTCGCTCGTTAACGGTTTCGAGGAGACGGTTCGCGAATTCTTGTTTAACTGTTCACGGCTACGTTTCGCGAAGTAACGTTCGTTTCAATTTGTTTCCTTGTTAATTAATCGATATGTTTGCGATGGATTTACGATAGAATAGCAATTTGATACTTTAGCGATAGGAACAGGGAAAGGATTGGGGAAATTTTGGAATATCGGTGAGATTAATTAGGCGAACTGGATTCCGGATGTTTGTATATTTATTTTTTATTTAGTTATTTAGTTATTTAGTTATTTCGTTATTTCGTTATTTCGTTATTTCGTTATTTAGTAATTTAGCTATTTAGTTATTTAGTTATTAAGATTGGAAAATATCTTGGGATTCGGAAGCTTGTGGGAATTCAAAGACTTGGAACCGAAGCTCAAAGTATTCTCTTAAGTTCATTATTCCTCGTCCTCAAAAGGGCTGATAGAGTATGCTTCGTTGTTCCTATTTCGCAGCGTGTTCGTTAAAAATGAATCGATTAAATGATGAACGATTTGCGAGACGTTTAAGTTGGCCGCGGCGAAAGGGGTTGAAAATTTTGCAAAGAAGAAAAGCGCGTTCGCTTAATCCCATTGCACGGTAACCGGGTGCTGTGTTTATCTATCTGGGTTGTTCCGCGGCGCGCTATTTTCGTCCCCCTTTTTCACCGCAGCTCTCCTCCCCTATTTTCTTTTTTTTTTTCTCTTCTTTTTCATGAATGATCCGCGAGCTTGCAGAATGGCTGAAAACTAGGCCAGCGAAACTGTGCCATGCACCGCGTGCTCGCCTCCTCTTCTGCTTGCCTTCAATAGCAGTTCGCCGGGCTGCTTTCGTGCATTTCGCGATGCAATCGTAAATTCCGCTCTTCCTCCCGAGTCCTCTTCGCAATTTACCATTCACGAATATTAATACACTCGCGCTCCTTTACCACTGCGCTGCTCCGTTTCTTACCGTAATTAATTCTCGCGCGCGAGCGCGTGCTTGCGAAACAACTTCTCAAGGTTTCTTTTATTCCGCGGAAGTTGCAACCCTTGTTCGAAAAGGTTTCGAAGAAACGTGAAAGGACAAGAGATTAAATAATTAAATCGTTGAGGTTTGCCAGGTGTGATTAGCTACAGGATAAATACAGACATAAATATTGCCGAATTGCTACGGGGTAACTGGCCCAATTACTGGACAACGAATATATTTAAAATAATGTTCAATCTCGTCATTTGAATACTGTAACAGGTATCTTATGTTGGATGTTTGGTACGTGTTTATATATTATGCGCGCCATGCACATTTTTACACGTTTAACGCTAGGTTTACGGAACGCGTCGCGTTGACGCCGTTCAGATTTCATACCTACAATTATGGAGACCATAAATATTGTTTTTCAGTACCTTATATTAACTTTAATTAATGCAATGGTATGAGTATGTGTTCTACTACGTGATTCTCTTTATCCTCACGCTTCTACGTTCGTATGTTTATATGTAATATACGTATTTTTTCGGAAGCCTGCGTCGAATTATACACGTAACGTCCGTAAACCTGGTGTTAATAGAGAAATGATGAATGACAGAGAATTAAGTTAATCGAAGTATTGAAGTGAGGAATTCTAAAACGGTGTATAATAGAAGTCACAAGTTAATAGAGAAGCTAGTAGAGAAATGATAGGTAAGAAAGGACAAAATTAATTGAAGTCTGACAATTCTAAAACAGCTTAGATAGAATTCACAAGCTAATAGAGAATTAATAGTTAACAAGGGACAAAATTAATTCAAGTCTGGCAATTGTAAAACAGCATAGATAGAAATCACAAGCTAATAGAGAAATAATAGTTAACAAAGGACAAAATTAATTGAAGTCTGGCAATTGTAAAACAGCATAGATACAATTCACAAGCTAACAGAGAAGCTAATAGAGAAATGATAGTTAACAAAGGACAAAATTAATTGAAGTCTGGCAATTCTAAAACAGCATAGATAGAAATCACAAGCTAATAGAGAAATAATAGTTAACAAGGGACAAAATTAATTGAAATCTGGCAATTGTAAAACAACATAGATAGAATTCACAAGCTAATAGAGAATTAATAGTTAACAAGGGACAAAATTAATTGAAGTCTGGCAATTGTAAAACAGCATAGATACAATTCACAATCTAACAGAGGAGCCAATAGAGAAATGATAGGTAACAAGGAACAAAAGTAATTGAAGTCTGGCAATTGTAAAACAGCATAGATAGAATTTACAAGCTAATAGAGAAATGATGGATAACAACGAATAGAAGTAATTGAAGTCTGGCAATTGTGAAACAGCATAGATAGAATTCACAATCTAACAGAGGAGCCAATAGAGAAATGAAAGGTAACAAGGAACAAAAGTAATTGAAGTCTGGCAATTGTAAAACAGCATAGATAGAAATCACAAGCTAATAGAGAAATAATAGTTAACAAAGGACAAAATTAATTGAAGTCTGGCAATTGTAAAACAGTATAGATAGAATTCACAAGCTAATAGAGAATTAATAGTTAATAAAGGACAAAATTAATTGAAGTCTGGCAATTGTAAAACAACATAGATAGAATTCACAAGCTAATAGAGAATTAATAGTTAACAAGGGACAAAATTAATTGAAGTCTGGCAATTGTAAAACAGCATAGATAGAATTCACAAGCTAATAGAGAATTAATAGTTAATAAAGGACAAAATTAATTGAAGTCTGGCAATTGTAAAACAGCATAGATAGAATTCACAAGCTAATAGAGAAATAATAGTTAACAAAGGACAAAATTAATTGAAGTCTGGCAATTGTAAAACAGCATAGATAGAATTCACAAGCTAATAGAGAATTAATAGTTAATAAAGGACAAAATTAATTGATGTCTGGCAATTGTAAAACAGCATAGATAGAATTCACAAGCTAATAGAGAATTAATAGTTAATAAAGGACAAAATTAATTGAAGTCTGGCAATTGTAAAACAGCATAGATAGAATTCACAAGCTAACAGAGAAGCTAATAGAGAAATGATAGATAACAAAGGACAAAATTAATTGAAGTCTGGCAATTGTAAAACAGCATAGATACAATTCACAATTTAACAGAGGAGCCAATAGAGAAATGATAGGTAACAAGGAACAAAAGTAATTGAAGTCTGGCAATTGTGAAACAGCATAGATAGAATTCATAATCTAACAGAGGAGCCAATAGAGAAATGATAGTTAACAAAGGACAAAATTAATTGAAGTCTGGCAATTGTAAAACAGCATAGATAGAATTTACAAGCTAATAGAGAAATGATAGATAACAACGAATAGAAGTAATTGAAGTCTGGCAATTGTACAACTGCATAGACAGAATTTGCAAGATAACAGAGAAGTGATAGATAACAAAGGACAAAATTAGTTGAAGTCTGGCAATTGTAAAACAGCATAAATAGAATTCACGAGTTAATAATCCAGTGAAAAATTGCAAGTCCGCTAGTTTCCAATAAATTTCTGGTTTCCTCTCATGCTGGTTCCTATTATATCAATAATAATTAACACTTTCATACGAAATTTTTGCAAGAAGTAGTTCAAGAAATATATATTTCGAAAATGTTAAACATTTATTATAGAAAGTATCGAGATTAATCCCCCAAAAAAATGCTTGAAAATTCCTTTTATTATCAACCTTTACAGTGGTTTCCCCCCTTTAAATAGTTCAGGAGTTACGAATTTCGTGCCGATACTCGACGCAAACGCGCGCCACCTTTTTCACCGTCGAACGATTCGCGTCGCTAAAGCTTCGAAAGGATTCACCCGATCCTATCCAGGGATGCGACTGGTGCAAAGTGAATAGCTCACTCGAAGTACAACTCTTTTGAGATAAAAGAAGCATCCAGCTGCACCTCGATTCCAAGAATGTCCCTTCAGACTTGGCTTGGAAGTTGGCGTTAAACGGAGAGCTTTTTCATCGCTAACGTTCTTCGGCTAAAGGCTGGATCGAAGGGGTTAGCCGGGGAGTAAAATGCAGCGGAGAAATTCGACCTTCCGGAGCGAAAATCTTCATTAACCTTTGAGAGTAACCGGATCTCTAAGGCGCTGCTGACCAAACCTTTCGAGCGTGGCAATCTTTTTAAACCTGTTGAAGTCAAACATTTCGCTGTAATGCGTAGAAAACTCCACGTCTCGAAATATTGGCAGAAGCGAGTTCTGTTAGAGCTTGACCATGGAACGTCGGCTAATTAGGGTTTGGGGATGCCTGCGAACACCCCAGGTATGAATGTAGAAACTGTCGCCACGTTTTGTAGGCAGTTCTAACCGTGCGCCCGTCTTATAAACATCACCGATACTTCTTCCACCGTATTCAATATAATTATTTACCAACTCTATTCCACACGAGTCGATTATTTAATATAATCCCTTCAACAAAACCGAACATTTTTTTCATATCTCTCGAAACGAAAAACCAGAGTGCGATTGAATCGAATGAAATGTTGAAAAGTGCAGCAAGGTTAACTTGGTTAACTTGGTTAACTTGGTTAACTTGGTTAACTTGGTTAACTTGGTAAGCTAACTAATTAGCTACGTATTATTTATCGTCTTCGTCTGCTCTATAAAATTAACTATTTCCTTACCGCGTTTTGCGTAATTAACTCTTTGCGGACGAGCGTCGACAAATAGTCGCCTAATCATTTTTGGTTTTCTGGACCCGTGTTGACATTTAAAGCAAAAAACTTAACGTAACGAATACTTAATACATTAATAAACATTTATAATCGTTGGGCATTAAATAGTTGGGAAGTCAAGAACTTCAAAATTCAAAGACATGAAATTCAAAACTAAAGTGCTCCCACAGGTGTCGTTACTTCTCGTCCGCAAAGGGTTAAAGACTTCCACAAAACCCGCGGTTTCCATTTCGAGTTTTACCGACGGAGTTTCGAAATTTGTCTATTTTTTTCGGTGCAAGACGCGTGTTAACGGATCCGTGGGAAAAGTGCGCGGAAGGCGATCGTAAATAAAAGGTTCGAAGGGATCGAGGCCCGTAGGAGATTTCATTATTATTTACGAGGCAACTCGAAAGCATTAAATAACGCGGGTTCGTCTTCCTCTTTTTTCAGCTGACGCGATATTTATAGCGTATCCTCTCGCGCGTAAACCGTGTCCTCGCGTACGAATAATATTTAACGCGGACGCGAGCCGTTTATTTCGTTCGATAACGACCGATTTATCGCGGGCCGCTTTATTAAATGCTATCACCTCTGCGGCCTCTTCCTTTCCTTCGAGGAAAAAAAGCTCCGCCTGATCGTTAACGGCTGACGACAGTTCGACGCTGTTTCATTAGGAAGTACAGTACAACCCTCCTACAACGCGGTTTCCATACAATATTTATTTATTTGTTTATAAACGGACCAAAGCCCTTTTGCTTATCAAGTTTGCAAAGAGAAAAAAAAAGAAAAAGTATACGTAATATATCAAAGAAGCGACATACGCAAAAACGCATGATACAAAAGTGTAGGGGGTCGACGTCCAGACCTGGGTCCGGGCCCCCTGGGGTTCAGGTATGAATGAGGTACGAGTGCTAGGTACGAATGTCGAGGGTCTGTGTGTTAGAGTTTTGGAATGATTGGAAAGTCTTGAGTTCCTGTCGCCGAATGTTTTCCTTAGGATGCATGAAGAGTGTTAGTGGAGTGACAAAGAGAGCCTCAGCAAGAGAGTGACCGCGTGAGAATGAGGGTTGAACGGATGGAAAGCGACAGTCAGAGGACAGAGTTCGAGCGAGTTGCAAGCGAAGAGACAGAGTATTAAGAGTAAATATACATCTATCCATATTAGAGAGAGCTGATTTATTTAACTCAACCTTCGCACAAATCCCACATCGTAGGTTCATATCCTACAAAAGCATTATCCGATAATTCTACGTACGTGTCTTTTAAACGCATGTAAGGATCCACTAAAACAAGCAATACGATTATGGAGAGTGTTAAAGTCAGCAATAATACGATATAGTTACTGGTAGTAGTACAGTAGTACAGTACTATTACGTTATTATTAAAACGCAAAACACCTGCTGTTTGACACGATTGAATGGCGAAAAAATGACGAACGCCTCGTATTGAGAATTAACGTTAACAAAGACGCGATTTATACAGTTCGCCATAAAGCGTTCAGTGGTTTTCTCTTCATCGAAGAAGTAATTTCGATTTAACAGACGTTGAAGACTAATGCAACTAATGCAAAATAAGGTTAGAAATTCAGGGTAGATAACGTAGCTATTAACCCTTTGCGGACGAGCGTCGACAAATAGTCGCCTAATCATTTTTTCGCTTTCCGAACCCATGTCAACTTTTAAAGCACGAAACTTAATGCAACGAATACTTACACGTAATGATAAACATTTGAAATCGTTGGAAATGAAATGGTTTCGAACACAAAAGCGTGAAAACTCAAAGTCGTAGAATTGAAAACTAAAGTACTCCCATAAGTGTCATTACTTCTCGTCCGCAAAGGGTTAAATATATTCGTAATGGAACACAAAAGCGTGAAAACTCAAAGTCGTAGAATTGAAAACTAAAGTACTCCCATAAGTGTCATTACTTCTCGTCCGCAAAGGGTTAAATATATTCGTAATGGAACACAAAAGCGTGAAAACTCAAAGTCGTAGAATTGAAAACTAAAGTACTCCCATAAGTGTCATTACTTCTCGTCCGCAAAGGGTTAATCCTTTGACTGTAGGGCGATATTGAAGTGATCGTCGCTGCTACGAAGAGTTGCTTCCATTTACAAAATAATTAATGCGGAGTATAAAATAGGAAAATATTATATTGCAACTGTAGACTCGTAGGCTTAATTATATGGTCGCGTAGCGAGTGTTAGAGGGTGAGAGCCTGCCGTAGCAACAATAAAGCCCAAGGAACCAGTACTTGTTAATTTTGCAGCTGGTCAGCGAGTGAATCCAAGATTTGGGATAGTTGTCATTTCGTTATTTTCGCGTGTGATTTCAAAGTCGAGGCGATCCTTGGTTTTTATTGCTGGCTGCCGAGTTCCGGGTAGGTAACGGGAAAGGCCGAGTGACCGTTGACGGGGAAGTAGGAAATTCTAAGGGGCAACATACCCCTTAGCTCTCTCCATCGGCACTCTTCCCCACCATTCGAAAAGAGAAAATATAAAATGGTACGCCAGGCAACGAAAGGTCTGTCTGCGTCTATCGCTCGTCGAAAGAATAAAGTAACGTTAAACGAATTGAATTGTATCTTCCTCGCCTCCCCGAGTTCCGGTCTACACTACTAAAATAAATTTTCAAGTATTGATATATAATGGTACGTTAGAAAATCAATTTATATTCTATAATAGAAAATTTGCTGGACGTGTGTATATCTTTCGACGTCAATGAATATAGGAACTTATTATTATTGTAAGGAACGTTATTGTTTATAAGGAACTCGTCTACACAGTTGTTGGTAAATTTTGCTATCCAATTATTTATTTATTTATTAAACGGGAATTATCCTTTTGGTACAATAAAAGAAATAGAAGAAAAGACAGTGATGAGTTAACACACGAAGAAGAGTATCACAATTAAATCTATAATAAGAACCAACGAAATTTAACTGTTGATATTTGTTTACATTAATGAAAATTGAATCGGCGGTATAGAATACGATGCTTTTCCTCATTACGGAGCTTTTATAAAGCTTTCATACTACGCGCTGTTCCGTATTACCTATCTTCACCTAGCGTATCGAATTCCGTAAAAATCCACCGAAGTAATCTGCGTGCACATTTCTGGTACTTCCGGTGGAAATTTGCGATCGCGTTCGTTACGTTTCGCAAAGCCACGGAATCTCCTACGCGTGCGAGAGACGGAGAAGAAGCGCGTACCCCGAAAGCGGAATTTACGCCACGTATTTTGCTTCCCGATTCGAATCGAAGCTTGGCGTTGTTGTAACGAAACAGCCGTAATTTGCCCGGGGAATCGAAGACCTGTTCTCGTCGATATTGGCTAATAATCTTTTATCGTCCGCGGTGTTCGGCCACGCTGCCCGTTTTTATTGCGCATTGTAAAAAAAGCTGTAAACACCGCGCGGCCGCTTTTCGCCGATCTTCTTTTATGGCTTACATCGGTTTCGTCCGATTTATTTTCGTTATTTTTCTTCTTTATTTTTTTTGCTTTCTTTCTTTCTCTCCTTTTCCTCCCCGTTCGCAATTACGTCTTCGCGTTGCCGCAGCATCGTGGATGCCGCGAGCTCGTTGCGTTGCTTTATCGATGCCCTTCTACGTCCTCCGTTCGCGGGATCCGCGAAATAAATTCCGCGAGCGCGTCTAACCGTCGAAATTGCTTCGAATTTTCATATCGACCAGGTGCAATTTTTTTATTCTTCTTGTATTTGTACCAATAATAACGGTGCTTTGCGTTACGGCTCCGAGCAGTTTCAGGATTAAGCTTTTCCATTAGAGTTTTCCGAACGGTGATTCCATGAATGATTCGTAAATGATCGCATGATCATTGGCAGGGTTGGTAACGATTATGCGAACAACGTAGACTTCATTGCATGCATCTTTAGTCGAACTTGAACCGATCTTTATGCACTTTGTTGCTGTAACGTAATTTGCACTGTTTTGTCATTATTATATATTATATATACTTTTATTATATTTGTCTTATTATATATATTATATATATTATTATTATATTTATATTATTATATATATTATATACATTATTATTATATTTGTATTATTATATATATTATATATATTATATATATTATTATTATATTTATTACATATATTACTATTATATTTATATTATTAATATATATTATATATATTAGTATTATATTTACATTATTATATATATTATATATATTATATATATTACTATTATATTTATATTATTATATATATTATATACATTATTATTATATTTATATTATTATATATATTATATATATTATTATTATATTTATTACATATATTACTATTATATTTATATTATTAATATATATTATATATATTAGTATTATATTTACATTATTATATATATTATATATATTATATATATTACTATTATATTTATATTATTATATATATTATATATATTACTATTATATTTATATTATTATATATATTATATATATTATTATTATATTTATTACATATATTACTATTATATTTATATTATTAATATATATTATATATATTAGTATTATATTTACATTATTATATATATTATATATATTATATATATTACTATTATATTTATATTATTATATATATTATATATATTACTATTATATTTATATTATTAATATATATTATATATATTACATATATTACTATTATATTTGTATTATTATATATATTACTATTATATTTATATTATTATATATATTATATATACTATTATTATATATATTCTATATATATTATTATTATATTTATATTATTATATACATTATATATATTAATATTATATTTATATTATTAATATATATTATATATATTACTATTATATTTATATTATTATATATATTGTATATATTACTATTATATTGTTATATATCATATATATCGTTATTCTATATATTATTATTTTACTTTGCTTTATTTCATCCGATATCGTACTTCTTACCTCGCACAGTACGGATCACACTTTTTCTCTAACAGTATTTCGACGTTACTATAAAGTTTCCCTTTTTCCTATCTTTCCCCGTCTCGACAGCTTGAATTGCACGTTGAAAACCGTGGCCACGTAAAGGTGCTTACAAATATCCTCGTGTATCTCGTGCCTTTTAAAAGAGACCCGAATTAATTCCTCAGCTAGTATGTTTGCGTATTCGCCGCGCATCGTGGCTGCGCAAATTTCTCCCCGTTCTACTTAAAAGGCGAAGGGTTACGAGCTAGTTACTCTCACGGGCTCCCAAAAGTCGATCGTGACGCACGGCGTTGCGTAAACTCGTTTCGATCGATCGTTGCATACGATACGGAGTGAGAAAACTCCTCTCGGACTGATCGATTACACACTCGCTTTCTATTCCCAGCCGCGCGCGCGGACGGAAAAATATTAATGAAGCCCGCCGGCGCGCTATTCATACGCACGCGCTGTTCATTAAAAGCGATCGATCGATCGGTCGATCGATCGAACGCGTATTTCGCCGTGCAATTAAAACGATCGTGAGATTAAATAGATGGCTCATCATTTTCCGTGGCCGCAAATTAGATTTTCGACTCGACTATTGGCTAATTGGCCGATAGCCAGCCGTTACGAAGGCACGCCGCAACGGTTACGCGTGGCGTCGTCAAAAGACTAACCGCAATCGTTCGCAAATAAAAGTGTAATAAACCATTCGTCGCGTCGCGTCGCCTCGGCGCGAATCAACGATAAACATTTCCATTCCGCACGTTTCGTCACCTTCTCCGACCATTATTTACCGATCCTTGCGTCCTCGTCCCCTCGCATTGCCTCATCGATTCGCCTAATTTTTGCCCATTCTAAGGTCGCGTGCGGTTGGCCGATCGAATTTATTATCATTCTTATCATTCTTCGAGATTAACGCTTCACCGACCGGAAGCCTATTACGCGGCTCTTTCTTTAATTACATTTTTCTAGTCGAAGAAAACCACATTACGTTCTCTTATTATTATTTTGAATTCTCTGTTCAATATATCGTTATCGGAACACGTATAAATATGTTTTCTTTAGACTGGTGGTGGTTTGCGGGACACGTAAAAATACGTTTTTCATTTGTTCGCTGGTGGAATTTGGCTCCCGTATTTATACGGGATTTTTTTAACGACGGATTATGTTAACGTCGTATTTGTGACAGTTCCAAAACACACATACTTGTTATTAACTTGTTCCAAAACAAAATACTTTGTGGAGCTGTGGAGAGGGGATATGATAGGAAAGGGAAGGGTGTTGCGTTTCGTCCTGGGAATGCTAGTGGACTCATCAGTGCGGCTACCTAGCAGGCCCTGCCTTATACTTGGGATATTGGAAGGAAAGTTAACCCTTTGCGGACGAGAAGTAGTAACACTTGTGAGACTACTTTAGTTTTGAATTCCACGACTTTGAGTTTTCACGCTTTTCAGTTCCAAACCATTTAATTTCGAACGATTTCAAATGTTTATTATTACGTTAAGTAGTCATTGCATTAAGTTTTGTGCTTTAATAATCGACATAGGTTCGGAAAGCCAAAAAATCATTAGGCGACTATTTGTCGACGCTCGTCCGCAAAGGGATGCGTAAATAAGTATTTCTATTATCGTTATTAAAATTACAGTCGAATGAATTGCAATATTGCGAGAGAAGAAAAATAAAGATGAACGAAAACGTACGAAGATTTTACCACGTTGCTTGATTTCACCGCAAATATTGTTCCGAATATTTGTTCGTATACTCGAACGAAACCTGGTCGATATTCATCTCTTAATACGTCTTGTCAGTGAAACTAATTACGCCGCCTATTTGCTCCGCCAGTGAGCCGAAATTTTTGGCCTCCTCGCAAGGGGCGAAGAAACCTCGGCCAAGAAATCCATCAAAGTCTCTCTTTCTCCCTGCGATTCTTTCGAGGCGTTCGCTTCGTAATGCGGTTACCGCGTACGAATTTCTTCTTTTTTTTCCGTCGGAAGTCAGAATCCGCGACGTTCCTTATCTCCGCGTCATTTATCATCGCTGGATTATCCAATAACGTCCACCAAATTAAACGATGCGATCCTTTTGTCGGCTATTGAAAGCACGTGCCTCTTAATCGCGCTCCTAACGCGGATTAGCGAGTTTCGAGTAGAATAAATATTCGCGTTAATTGTAGATTTTCTTTATCTTCGCTAATTTGGTCGATCGTTTCGATAATCGCCGTAAAAAATACTTGAGATGCTGCGCAAGAGTGGGGGATTATTGGCTTGGCAACTTTCCGTAATATTCTGTCGTGCAACTTGAATCTAACATGTTTGCAACGGTTTTAAATATTCTAGTGTAGCATTGGGAGATGCAATTTCACTGATTTGTAGAGCTGTTTAACTGCGGAGCAGTCCGAGTTCAAATGCATTAAATACTAAACTAATAATACTAATAATAAAAACCAATTATATTTCCTACACATTTATTGTTATTACAGTCCCTGGCCATCGAATTAGAACCACTACAAATCTGCGGCACATTCTCCTTCATACATTTCGCGATTCTCATCACTGTTTCATGCGAAACATTCGTATTTTTCGCGATTTGTCGCCGCGAAAGGTTGCCACTTTTCAGAAGACCACATATATAGGCCCTTTTCTCATGTAGCGACGGAAAAATATTTTCCTGCGCTTCAAAAAGGTGTGTGCGAGCCAGGCTACGGCCAGTTCACGCATCTGGCAGCCAGATTCGCACAGGCCAGGGTTTCCCTACAGGCCACGCGGAAATTTTCACTATTTTTGGCGCCCTTTTCTACGCGCGTTTTTTCGCCCGCGCTTTTTCATCGGCGTGGCTTGCTCGCTGTCCTTGTCACACGACACCGGGTATATAACCCCACGAAACGAGTGCCACAAAAAGAGTCCTGTACGAAACCTAGAGTAGCGAAGTTCGCGAGCGCCTAACTGTCGGGCATTGTGCAATTGAACGGTCATCTTCCGCAAGCATTAACCGAGCGTGTGAGGTTAATTGTAAATATCCTCCACCTCACTCACAAGTTATGTCTTGTCGTTTTCCCATATTTCATAAAATGCACTTCCAAACTTTTAACGCAGACTTCTTATGAACGCATCAACGATTCAGTCGCAACTGATTCCCTTCTTCATCATTTGAACTTCTAAAGATCTCTCCTGCATATGTGCAACACATTCTCATCATGTATGTACGAACAAATCTTGCATTCTCCAAATCTCACCTCACGCGCTATCGACACTTGGGCCTAACGTAAACACTGGTGCGGCCCTCAATCGCTCATCACCCACACAATTTCATTATTACCACGATAGTAACAAATCAATTGTTACATATGTAGACTCGTAGGCTTAATTATATGGTCGCGTAGCGAGTGTTAGATGGTAAGAGCCTGCCGTAGCAATAATAAAGCCCAAGGAACCAGTACTTGTTAATTTTGCAGCTGGTCAGCGCGTGAACCCAAGATTTGGGATAGTTGTAATTTCGTTATTTTCGCATGTGATTTCAAAGTCGAGGCGATCCTTGGTTTTTATTGCTGGCTGCCGAGTTCCGGGTAGGTAACGGGAAAGGCCGAGTGACCGTTGACGGGGAAGTAGGAAATTCTAAGGTGCAACATACTCCTTAGCTCTCTCCATCGGGACTCTTCCCCACCATTCGAATATTGAAAAATATAAAATGGTACGCCAGGCAACGAAAAGTCTGTCTGCGTCTATCGCTCGTCGAACGAATAAAGTAACGTTAAACGAATTGAATTGTATCTTCCTCGCCTCCCCGAGTTCCGGTCTACATATATACATTATTATCAACGTCGTTTGTAATAATTTGAATGACCCAAGACAATGTTCCATATATAACATACCGTTATAGGCATAAAAGTGAAATTTTCGTACGTGGTCATAATTCGATGGCCAGGGACTGTATTATTTAGTTTCAGAAATGAACTTCTATATATTTTAACCCTTTGCGGACGAGTGTCGGCAGATAGCCGGCGAAACTGTCAATTTTCTGGGTAAATGTCGATTTTCAAAAGAAGAAATTTGTGACACTAATAGAAATGACATAATAAATATAAGAAACTAGTGATACTAATTAACCACTTTTCATAATAGTTCGGCGAAAATTGGTTGGGTATTATTAAGTTCTTCCTGCGATTAATTCATAACTGAATGGAAATTTGTTAAGTGTTGTGGCGGCTCTCCTGCACCCACCAGTAGAGAGACGTACGAAATAGGCTTCCTCGAAAGTACTCGCTCCAACTACCTCGTCCATATATATACCTCCTTTAACCTTCCTTCCAATATCCCAAGTCTAAGGCAGGGCCTGCTAGGTAGCCGCACTGATGAGTCCACTAGCAGGCCCAAGACGAAACGCAACACCCTTCCTTTTCCTATCCTATCCCCTCTCTACAGCTCCACAGTGTTATTTTTTTCTCGTCCGCAAAGGGTTAATAAATTGTTTTACAATGGGTAATCGCGCGGCGAGGTCTAGCAAAGGAACGAAACCGAACGACTACAATCGCGTCTGCAAGGAAAGCAGCAGAAAACAAATGACTGCAACAAACACGTTTCCACATAACGTGATTTCTGGCGTGCCAGCGTTGAGTCGTTGTATTTCGACGAAAGGGTTAAAAATTCGCAACTTCACCTCGAGTTTCATTAAAATCCGGCACGGTTGTCGGGAGACTTTTGATCAATCGTGTACATGTTTACCCGTATCCTGCCAATGGAATCGACGTCCGTCAAAAAGTATCATTTGGCCCACATCAAGTTTGAACCGGGACCAGGATTCACGAGAGGGCTCGGACAAATGTCAGCGGTACGCGTACGTACGTATGCGTGTACACGGATTCGAGCGAAGGTAGACGTCAATCGAATCGAAGCCATTAATCGAGGCGGCCTTCCATCGGTGGTTTGCTTCTTTTGTAACGTCTTCATACGATCGCGGAGCAACGCTAACGAACCCGGATACCGTTAGATTTTTCAAGAGTAAAACGAGTTCTGGTTCCTGCGAGATACGAATCTGGACAGGGAAGGTCGATACGCGTGTAATTATTAGCGTCGGCCTAAACAGCCTTTCTAATACCTTTCGGGCGGTTCGTTGCGGCGAAGAGGCAAGAAAGGAACGACGAAGCGCGAGAGAAAAAAAAAGGCGGCGTGGCTTGTTGCGCGCGATGACCGAGGACGGAACGGAATGGGCAGTTTAATGGGGCTCCGGATAATTTCTTTACGACAATGGGGGGGCAGGCCCCCCGCGTTCGAACGGACGCACGTGCGTGAAACACGCGCGCGCGCGCGCGCGTTCCTCTGTTTTGAAAGTCGAGAACAAACGACGACGACGACTACGACGGGCGGAATTCACTTTCGCTGCGTTGGTTCGCACGCTCGCCGCCCTCTTTTTGTCAACCGTCTCTCGATCTGGATCCGTGCGACCCCCTCGAAACGCGGCCAGGTAGCCGCGGCCCCGCGTTCTCGAATCGCGGCGAAAGCGCCCGCCCAAATGGAACGCGCGACCCGAAGGAAATTCGCGGGATACCGTGTGTTGTTGCAGCTCGCTCGGAGCCACGCTTTTACTCGCGCTGCGTATATGCGCCTGCCTCATAGTAAACAAGATGTCGGAGTAGCATAATTATCGTGTCTAACCCCAGTTTAGTTTAGTTAGTTTTCTTAGAACGCGAACGAAAGGTGGAAGTTACACTGCGGTGCTTTTTGTTTACATTCGTAGAGAAATCCACGAAGTTCGTTAAAAACAATGTATCACTTTAACCTGTTAACTGCGGATCACGAGTTAACTCGTGTTATGAGTTACTGATGTTTCGCGTATACTATTTTACTTCGTAAGAAATTCCTTATTTTCTAAAGCATCTTTAGATTGGTATCGAAGACACACGTTGTTTTACGTTTATATTCGCAGCAATTGAACGTAAATAAAATAATATCAATCCCTGTTTATTTACTTTTATTTGTACGTAGGAGACAGATTCTGATTGAACAATTCCGCAGCAAACAGGTTAATTCTTGCATGTTTTTTGTACGAGTTTCAAGACGGGTATTCTACTTAATTCAGAATGAAGCGTAAACACGACTTCAACCTGATTTCTTCTTCTTAGAATCATCGTGTTGCGTAGCATTATATAGCGGCAATTAACCGAGCTAATAATTTACCAATTGTAACCAGGGTGTACGCTATTGGGAAGCATTCAATTCGGAAAGAAACGAGAAGAAAAAGACTACGTAGTGATTTGCTCTAGTTTCCTTGTTCCTAGCAGCCAAAACAGGACAGGCTGCGAAAGTCCATAGTTGTCATACTCTAATAATTAACTAAACCAATAATTAACCACTTCTGTCTGCTGCATACTATATTCGGGAATAGTCGGTTCAGGAACGCGCAACAAAGAAACTTCAAAGTCGTTTCCCTCAATTTCCCCATTCTTAGCACCCATAGATCAGAGCAGGGTGCCAAAATCGAAAGCAGTCGCACGCTAATAATTAAACAAATCTGTAGTTAACAAATTCCAGTCAGCATATATTCTATTAGAGATCACTTAATTTATAAGAAAGTGTAAACAAGAAGACTGCACAGTGATTTGCTTCAACCTTAGCACCCATAGCTGAAACTATTGTAAGGTGCCAAACTTCAAAGTATTCACACCTTAATAATTAAACAAATGTATAGTTAATTAATTCCAGCTAGCATATACTCTATTAAAAATTACTTAATTTAGAAAAAAGTGCAAGCAAGAAGACTGCACAGTGATTTGCTCCAATTATTCCACCCTTAGCACCCATAGCTGAAACTGAGGTGCCAAACTTCAAAGTATTCGCACCTTAATAATTAAACAAACGTATAGTTAACAAATTCCAATCAGCATATACTCCATTCAAAATTACTTAATTTAGAAGAAAGTGCAAGCAAAAGGACTGCACAGTGATTTGTCCCAGTTGTCCCATTCTTAGCACCCATAGCTGAGAATAGGATGCCAAACTCTAAAGAATTCGCACCTTAATAATTAAACAAACCTATAGTTAACAAATTCTAATCAATATATACCCTATTAGAAACCGCTTAATTTATAAGAAAGCGTAAACAAGAAGACTGTACAGTAATTTTCCCCACCCTTAGCACCTATAGCTGAGACTAAGGTGCCAAACTCTAAAGTAGTCGCACTCTAATAATTAAATAAATCAGTAGTTAACAAATTCCAGTCAGCATATATTCTATTACAGATCACTTAATTTATAAGAAAACGTAAACAAGAAGATTGCACAATAATTTTCCCCACCCTTAGCACCTATAGCTGAGACTAAGGTGCCAAACTTCAAAGTATTCGCACCTTAATATTTAAACAAATCTATAGTTAAATTCCAATCAGCATATACCCTATTAGAAACCGCTTAATTTATAAGAAAACATAAACAAGAAGACTGCACAGTAATTTTTCCCACCCTTAGCACCTATAGCTGAGACTAAGGTGCCAAACTTCAAACTATTCGCACCTTAATAATTAAACAAATCTATAGTTAACAAATTCCAATCAGTATATACCCTATTAGAGATCGCTTAATTTATAAGAAAGCATAAACAAGAAGACTGCACAGTAATTTTCCCCACCCTTAGCACCTATAGCTGAGACTAAGGTGCCAAACTTCAAACTATTCGCACCTTAATAATTAAACAAATCTATAGTTAACAAATTCCAATCAGTATATACCCTATTAGAGATCGCTTAATTTATAAGGAAGCGTAAACGAGAAGACTGCACAGTGATGTTGCCCCGGTTGCCCCATTCGTAGCACCCACGGGCTAAGAGTAGGGTGGCGAAGCACTGGCGCGCGGCAATCGGGAAAGCCTGATGTTTCCAATCGACGGAGTCAATTACAGGCCAATGATGTCATAGCCATTATTAGTGGTGCAATTCGACGGAATGTCGGTCAGTAAGTTATGAAACTGCAAGAATCTATTCGCCGCCACGCGGTGGCCTGTATGTGGTACACTTTCTCCCGGGCAAGATAAATATCTTGCGCGTGTCTGTGAGACGCCGGTGTTCTCTTTAAAACCGCGCGCGCGACTATTTGCCAACGCGCTCGATCGGCTTCGGACTCGAAACTCGAGCACCGAGCGGGAGCCTAGTTCGCCACTGCAAAACCAGTCGACAAGGATTTCCACGGAAATCCACGGATCCTGTTCTCTCCTCTTTCTCTCTCTCTCTCTCTCTCTCTCTCTCTCTCGATGATTTATCGAAATATCTGTCTCCCCTTTCTTTCTTTTTTTACCGTTCGACATTTGCTTTTTTTTTACGGCAGGACAAAGATTAGCGTCGAGGATCCCGGGGAATTTTTGCTGTTCCGGATAAAATATATGGGAATTCGATCGACACTCGCGCGTTATTTGTTCGAACGCAACTTGTTCGAAGCGATAAAGAGCTCGGCAGCTCGATGATACGGGGCATTTCGCTTCGAACGTCATGGATTGTACCTATTTCGAGGGCTACTATGATTTCCGCTCTTCGCAGCTTCCTTTGGTTTACCGCGGTGTCGAACTTTTTCATTTGCGCGTGGCGGAAAGTTACAATGTTACAAATAATATTGGGTTATCCTTTCCTGTTTAGGAATTCCTTTCCTGTTTATCCTACAAATGGACAAAACCTAGCTTATCGCCTGTATAAAGCATCACGTATTAGACAAAAACAAAAACACAGATCATAATATCCTGTTTCACGCAAATTACTAAATATTATTCCTTACTTATGTTATGGACTATTTCTATCTTACGGTTGCTATAATTTACGCGCAATATACATGTGTCCATCTTTGTCAATCTTCAGTTTTGAGTAAGTTAGTATACTACCAAATAAATAAATAAATAAATAAGCTTCCCGTTCCTCAATTTTGAATCGTCCGCTGGTCGCAATGCGAAACAACGATCGCCAACAATATTTCCCTCGAACGGAGAAGAATTCCGATTACAAGGGGTTAGCATAATTTCACTGTACCCTGTATATTACTTGGATACGGATTAAACCTTGAAGAGGCAGCATTCCAGCGGCGTTCATGGACGGAAGAAGGAAAATAACGCGTTATTGGTAACATACTTGGCATTCATCCGAGTCTCCGTCTACCAGCCAGGCTCCAGGTCAATAAAAAGCAACCGCATTTGGATCAATTATTCGTCCTTCTGTTTCGTGCGCCTATAAATCTTCAAGTTTCTCTCGGACGGTGCGCCGCGTGGAACTCTCTAAAGATTCCAAGGGGAGATTCCGGAAGAACAAACGACGGAATCATCGCGGTTGCCCTCGATCGACTCTTGAGGACATAACTCGGGGCTATACGCCACGCAACGTGCAACCATTTTGGCACGTACTTCGCGGTGAAATTAATGATCCGTGACCGAGAAATGCTGGAAGAACTATACGGAATCTCCGATCGAATTCTCATAGAGTATTCGATCGCATCCGACGTCGAATCATTCTTGTTACGCTTTCGAACGCGCAAGACGACGAAGCAGCAGTTAGGGTAGACGACCCAATTCCTGTCACTGTTTCTAGCTTGTCCCGAATCTTATCTTAAAAAAGAACTAAACCAATTCATAAAAACTAATACTACCGGAACAGTGTTATATTAGTTTTTATGGGTTGGGTTAAAAGATTGGGCTCGTTGTACGTTTTCAATTGCTGAGTATTGGCAATGGCAATAATAACACACGAGTTTTTTATATTTTATACTACGCGACTTTATTATTTTACCTAGCGGATGGACGTCCTGACTCTTTCGATACTGAATAAGAAGCGAGGAAGTGCTCAGACCCCAAAAGGAAATTTTGTATCCATTTAAGAAAAGAGAGACTATGCCTGCAGCGTGTTTATTACCCTGGCCTTCGCGGACAGACAGTCTCAGGCCCTTAGACCTAATGGCGCCAGTACGGTTTTCTTAGCAAGGCAATAGACAGTGATTCTCATTGTCAGATTTAGTTTTGAAAACAATTATTTACTAATAATCCGACACTGAGCAATTAATTCATCGTATTTAACGGGTAAACAAAATGCTCGTAAAGAAGAGAGACGTTACCTAGTGTTGCGCTCGAAACCGGAACGATTCGTGGATTAAATAATTTCTAAACCAATTAAATTAAGTTAAGCGTAAAATGACAGGAATTAGCACGTCTATCCTAGCTCTCAAAACTCCCCAAAAGTAATTTCCTAATGATCTCCGTGTTTCTTTGATCTTCCTCGACTATCCCGATACTTTTAACGAGCCCGTCTCTTTCCGATACTCGAACATTTGTCGGCGCTCGCAATCGTTCCCCATTCCAAGCGTTCGACAGTCTAAGCCTAATAACTCAATTAGCGGAAGCAATCAGCAGCGAGCAAACAGAAGATCCGGGTTCGAATTCTAAATCTTATTCTCTTTTTTCCACGTCGCTTTCGGCCGATTTCTAACGGGCCAAAACGCCTCCTCTCTAATACCCTCGCGCAAGCGAATCGAACATCGCCCGTATCGATGGTTAACGAAAAAGAAAAGAGGAGAAAAAAATGGCTGCAAAAAATGGCAGACCTTGGACGGGCTGGCGTCGAACGTCCGTCACCGTCGACTATGAAGTTTGCGCGAAGAATCGACGGCCGCGTTTGCGGAAATCCTCGCGGAGCCGGAGCCTTGCCAGAGTCGTTGCCGCGAGTCCCGCAAGGCCGTTTTAACGTTGGAATTCGGGCCACTCGTTTCTCTAGAAAGGAGCACGCCGTTCGTTCGCTCGCTCGCTCTCGCGCGCACTTCAAATAATAAAAACCGCGCTTCCCCTGCTCACGTTGTGTGCGTGCGCGCGTGTGAGCCGCGGTGTTTGTTTTTCGCGCGAATTTCGATCGCTCGCGCGTTCGCGTCCGCGTCTACTCGCGGAACCGTCGAGCTCTCGAGGGAAAGAAATTCGAAAGCAACTGCCGCCTGGATCGCTTCGGCGATTCGAAGTTGCTTCCGCTTTTTCCCGTGAAACGTCGCTCGGTTTGTCGCGAACGCGGAACACCGGACGATTAATCGAGCCGAACGTTGATTGAGCCGAACGAGTTGTCGTTTTCCCGGAGCCGGCGAATTAGCAGCGTGGAAACAGCGAGAACTCGCTTCGCCGCGCGAATTCCTCTTGTTTTCCCTTTGCTCGGAGACGCGGAGAGGTGGAAAAGTGGGCGGGATTATGTAATTGCATTGTTAACGCGAATTTATCGATTTCAATTGGAATTCGATGTATCGCGTGTACTTTACTCGAATTAGGTTTAGCGCGATTGAATACGTTTGTGGAGACAGGTGCAGAAATGGAAACATAATAGAGATTCATTTCGATGCGTTAACCCTTTCGCTGCGAAAGGCGTACGTATACACATCGTAGATTTATTTATTTATTTAACAAAAAGGGAACCCTTTGGTGTACGATACGAGAAACCCAATTTCTTTTTTTTTCCAATTTTCACTCAGACCACTTTCATAATTATTTACACGATACGTTCTAAGATAGTTGAATCAAGTTATACGGGACAACCTTAAAGCGGCGCGACGCGGTGCATCTGCCCGATTAATTATTCCGAATCGCAATCAGCTTTGCGCCCGCGAGCAACGTAGCCGCCGCCTACGTTTCAATCGCAGCTTCGTCCCGTCGGAATCTCGTCCCTCCAATCACGGATCTTATCCGATCCTATACACTTGGCCTAAAAAAAACAAGCCGGGAGACGCGTGAGTAGTCGGAACGCGGAGGACGGCGAAGCCCCGCTCGTCTGAAAGGAAGAAAGAAAGTTACTTACGCGCAAGCTACTCGCGGCCGGTCTGGGCCACACGTAAATACGCCCATGCGTTATATTAATTCTCGTCGGCGGCTGGCAGGCCGAGGCGTGCTGTCGTTGCACGCGCGTGTATGTACGTGCGCGCAAAGGCCATTGTGCCACTCCAGGATTCCGACGTGAGTCACACGGAACCACCGTGCCCCGCTGGACTGTCCGACTACGAGGCAAAAGCACCGGGCTCCGGCTCGCCTAATCGAGATCAGGCTGCGTGAGTCACGCGGGACAAGACCAGCCTTCCTTCCCGAGCGCCTAATAAAGTGGGTTTAGGCCGTGCAAGCGTGCACGCGGCCTCACGGGATCCATGCTTGTCAGACTTGCGGACAACGGGCACCGTAAATGGGGCTCCTCTTGCCTGTCAATACTACTTTTTACGTACCTCCTTAAACCCTTTCGGTACTCCGAATTTTTCGGACGTCCACGTTAGGCCAGGACTCGACGTTGGGTTTGCGGGACGCGTCAATTCGACGAGCTTCGAATGATATCGTTAACCCTTTCGCCTGCGATAACGAGGTACGCTCGTTTTATTAATTCAGGCGTGGATTCGACAGAAATGGATATTATCGAGGGTGACATTTAGTTTGAACTCTAATTTTCGCATTGTTTGCTAAGGTTAGGTTTAAACGGTTATTAACTCTTTCGCCACGAAGGACGTATATATATACGATCTTATAGATTGGACGATCGGTTGTTAGTCACCCTATATGTCCTGAAATCTTGGCTCTATTTCACGTTAACTTCTCACCGGCGTCCATTGGAAACAGCATCCTTCTTAGATGGGAATTTTACCGCGCGCAATACGGCGAATTTAATCGTATAAATCGCGTAACTATTAATCTTAACCTACATTGCGGAGCATTAGATATATTTTCATCGTTCAATTGTCTTAATTTTAATAATAATTCTCTACGCGTTCGCCAACGACTAAATACTATTGTACACCAAAGGGTTCTCCTTTTCATCCCGTTTATTAAACGAATAAACAAATAAAATAAACATACTCTAACGTGAGGTAATGGGTTAACCCGTTTATTGATTAAATCGAATGAAATGAAACTAAATATAAGGCGTAGCAGAATAACGCACCGCTAATATTGCGCCGCAGTGAAAGGGCTGAATTAACCAATGACCTAAAACTAGCGTAACGTAGGAAATTTATTGCAACACGGAAATCTTTCCCATTTACGCGAACGTAGTTGAAAAGGTTAACGATCTTCCTGCCGGTCGCGCGTCGATCGAGGCGAACGTTCGCCGGTTGCAGCGGCGAAGTCGAAGAGATATGGAAAGGAACTTTCGAGAACATCGCGAAGTGCAACTGAATAAGGAGCCCGCGTTGGACGACGTTCCGTGGGAATCGGTCGAAAACGGGTCAATGCGATCGCGCGGAAGGTCCCCGATGACGTTGCTTCCCAGCTGCTCGATCTTCGAACGCGTGGATCGCGATAAGCCCTCTTGTGCATTGTTCCACGAGGTCTCTGTGCCGCTGGTGCACAGCGAGCAGGCTTTCGTACGGGCAAATTTCGCACGCGAATCCTCCTCGGATCGAAGAATTCGCGGTTCGCGCGCTAGAATCGCTCTGGCGAATGCGCGTTGAGCAATCGAACTTCTGCGATTTCTAATTTCCCGCGTTCCGGCTTGTCTCTCTCGAGTCCTTTAATTAAGATCGATTTGTAGTATCCGTTCAGACGCGTTCCGTTTCCGACGAGTGCACAGTTGACGAAAAGAAAAGAAAATGTAGAAGAAAAAGGTGGACAATATTTCACTTCTTCGTACAAAATTACGACGATCAAAGGTGGTTAACAAAATAGTAATCCACATAGTAACGAATAGTATATATACTGTGCATAGTACAGTAACGAAAATATCGATGAGTACGTCCACGTTTGCGTGAACGAAAATGTTATGCCTTCACGTTTTCCCATCGAGTACGTATTAAATAATTTATTTTATCCCAGGAATTTTGTACGTGCCGTCTCTTAGAATATGCGAATGAAATACATATATATGTATATATTATTTTTGAATATGCGCACGTATATTCTCTTTTTAGCAGTTTCTCATTGTCAACATAGGTGTACGCTCAATTTTCTGAGCAACTATACACAATACAAAATTTCTTCTCAGCATCATTAACCCCTTGCCTTACAATGACGAGTCCCACTCGAGACCAACTCATGAGCCGAATACAACAAAGAAACCCTGTATTTGCAATTGAATTGAATTTCAACTTAAAATGCTGCTTCGGTATAGAAGACTGAAAATTACTGCGTACAAATTAATTATACTATTACCGTGCTTCGCATTTAACATAACGTTAAAGAAGCGAATAGCTAATCGAATAATTGGTAGCCGTGAAAAAATCGTACGTCAAGGTGTTAACGTGTCACCCTGCACGCGCGTCGCGGCATTTAAAGGGTTAACGAATCTGCGGGGTTGAGTACACGCGAATTTCGGGTCAGCGAAATGCTCGCTGGGCGATCCAGCCGCCGGTACACAGCTCGATGCCCATAAAAGGACACGAAACTGCCGAAACCCGTGTGACTCCTCCGACAACAACGACTGAAATATTCTTATGACGAGGAGAAACTGCTTCTTATGGCCGTGATACCGGGAACAACTTGTCGCTTGTCGCCCGATCGCCATTGCCGCGGATACACACCTCCCTTCGTGTCAAGCGTTCTCGTTCGATTCCCGAGTCCGCTCGACGACGATCGCCAACAAGTCGAAACGATCGCCGCACGCTCTGACACATATTTTTTTTTATTCATCCCCGCGAATCGTGCTCGCTCGCCGCCATAAACGTGACTGCAATCCTGCCGCCCCGTTTTACCCGAAGCCTTCACGAAGTGCACGAAGTTCCAGCCGCTCTTCGGTGTTCTTCGTAACCCGGCGTGGAAAATTGCAATAATTCTTACAGTCCCTTTAGGTGTGCGCGCGCGTATATGTTTGGGGGGGGGGGGGGGGAGCAAAAAGCGAAGTTTCGAGGTCCGTTATTCGTGGATGAAGAAGTTGCGGAGAAATTGTGTTGGCGCAAATGGGAAACGGAAACGAGCAGAACGAAGTCGATTTGAAGGGTAAACGCGAATCGGGGCCCCGGGCTAAATTACGAGATTCGATGGAAATGAACGCGGCCAATTTTCGTAAGGATCCCGGAAACGGCAAGCGATTCGCGCGATCCGCCGTCAGCCATTAACGCATCCTGTCTCGCATCTGAGTGGCTCGTTTCGATCCATGACCAGCCATCGACCCCTCTGTTATGTAAAGATTATCCATTGTGTGTACGTTGCGCGTTGCGCGTTCAGCGTTCAGCGAGCTCGCGTACGATCCAGGCGAGTAACGTTCTCCAGGGAAATACAGTTACCGCGGAGGATCCACGAGCGTTGATCTCCGCAGCAGGTGCCAACGTGGTTAAAACCTTGCTAATTTAGGTCCCATTCCCTCTTCTGCATTCACACGAACGGAAGGTTACTTCGCCATTTAATTGTAACAATATGTATATTACTTTGCACGCGTTTGGTATATTTTTGTAGATCTGTGCCTTTTAAGCGTTTAAATATCCTTCACGTGTATATGCATCGATAGTCCATTTATAGTGGGCTATGGTGTAGTAGATAACAGTACGAGTTCGTGCTACAATACGTTTATATTCAATAATTCAATAATTAAATAATTCACACTATTCACGGTACTCCTGACATAAGTATAAACGTGTAAACATGGTTGCTTGACAACTTGAACTAATGGTTAGTTTTTTGATATTATTATAATTTGGTGTCGTGGTTAAAACATCTGGACAAATCTACAGGGAATAATACGAATAGCTGGCTAATTATTGCAATTAATACCATTAATACTGCTGCAGTTCTCGGGTCATTCTTCATCGCTTTCTCACAATTGTAAAGCATTTCTAAACGAAGAAGGGTGAGATCGAATCGAATACTTCCACCACATATTCATTCCATTCTTATTCGATGCCTTTGAAAATCATTTTCGTTTACCCTTCGTAGTGGCCGAAGAATTCCTTTAGATCTTCAACGTTGTTTCGAGAAAACGAAACGAGTATATGTTACAATCCCACGGTTAGCCAAAAAATTCGTTAAATCCTTTTACGTCTCGTTCGCGGAGGGTTAAAAATGGGTTGATTAGTTAAATTTTTGCTTCCTTCCAACGATGCTAGGGAGAAGGCGCGCGTAAGAGTATGAAGACGTTTGAATTAATAGAATATCGCGTTGCTTGTAATTTCCTGGAACATTACTCGCGTATGGTGGTGTGCATCGACGCATGCGCGAGCGCTAATGCGCGTGCAAGTATTTATCTCGTCACGTAGCACGTGTGGTGTAATCGCGAAGACGGGCACGAAGAGGGCACGGGCCGTTGCGCAGTTCGTAGACCAAGCCGAACGGAATTCCGCCTGTGGAATTGCGGAACGCATCGGCTATTCCGTTCCACGGAGCACGTATTTCCCGTTTCTTCTTCCCATTCACCGTCCATTTGCACAACCGAACTCGCCCAGCTAAAAAATGCCTCGAATTTTAATTCGTACCGAATATCCTTCGGTACGACATTCGAAAAGTAATCGCGTGGAATACGAGAAGATGATAACAACGATGAAAAGTTAGAAGTTAACCCTTGCCCTACAATAACGAATTATACTCGAGCTGTGAATTGTGGCACAGAGTCAACGGAAACGTTCTAGTATCGAGGATGAAATTTAGCGTGAAATATTATTTTCACTTTGCGTTGCGAGATTGGAAGTTATCGAACAAATATTAGTTACAATATTTAAACGATACGTACGCGATACGATAAGAAAGCAGTGATTAGCAAACGCTATTACAAGTAGATAATAAATAAAAAGGGTTAACCCTTGCCCTGTAAGCTAGAGTCAAATTGACTTCAGCGTTTTTTATCCAAAACCAATACGTTTCGTGAAAATAATATACATAATCTATAGTCTTGCTAATCAATTTATACTTCAGTTTATACTGCTGGCAAGTGTAAAAATGATCAGAGTTTAAAATGGATACGTATACTTAAGATGTTCCTGTAATTATTATAGTTACGACAGCAAACAAAATTTGATTAATTTCCCAATAGCGAATCAGATGTTTACAAAAAGTCTTCAGATCCGAGGGGTGTAAATAAACCGTTCTGCAATTTCTCCTTTTCAAACCACGACTTAGAATCGCTTCCAATTTTATCAGAGATCTTCTTCCACGCCTAAAAATTCATCGAGTCCCTATAACCCCCCTTCGAGATTCGAAATTAATCGGAAAACCGTTTAGAAAGTAAGGATTACTACTTACTAGGCTAGCATTTACTAGGTTGCTGTTACTAATACCAATAGCTACCGTTGGTAAGGATTACTTTACTACTATTGTTAGTAAACAAACTTCGGCGTAGGGCTCGAAAAACTAAGGTCCGTTCCTGGCGAGCGCGCGCGTGTAAGTCGAAGACACGAACTTAATCAACTGGTTGGGTTTATCAGCGAAGTCGAATCGAGTTGCGGAGGGGAATTGGGGAAGGGGGAGAAGGCTGGTGTGCGCATGGTGGTCCCTCGAAACGAGGTATTAATTGAACCATTCATTTTGCCGGGGAATATTAGGCGGTTAACTCGGGGAACGCTTGGCTCGCGAGAGAAGATCTCCCTGGAGCATTAACAATTCCAGCGGGGTTCCAGACTCGTTTCTTCTGTGTTCGGGGGTCGAGGCGGGTGGCATCGAGATTGGCGACCGGGCGAAGCCGAACGAGCGAGCGAGCGAGCGAGCGACGGGTCGAAATAAGAAGGAGATAACGCGCGTGGACGAGGAAAGAGAAGCGTGAGAATGCCGCGGCGGGGAGAGTAGCGAAGGGAGAAGGAAGGTGCTTCGCGAAGCGAAAGAAAATGACAACCGGAGCGAGTCGCGGCAAAAAAAAAACAACTCTCGGACGCGAAAAGAAGAAAAACACCGAAGAAGAGTAGAAAAAGGGGAGGGATGGGGGGGAAGGACGTAAAAAAGCAGCGATGCGGCGTCTCGCGGCGAGAAACTACTCGAAGAACGCGTCGTCGTCGAGGTTGAAGAAAAAGGAGAGAAACGGGATAACGAAACGACGGCGAAGGCTCGCGCGCGATCGAACCGCGTGACGCGAAACGAAAGCAAAGCCCGGGCTGGGAACGTCAAAACACGGGAATAGCCCGAGACGTAGGAAAAGGAGCGATATAAGCAGCGAGCAACACTGTATATACACGCCTGACGCGTTGGATCTAGATGGCGGAGGACAAAGACCGCGAAGAGAGAACCAGTTGGCAAGGTAATGACTTCGCGAAGCTTGCAAAGATCGTTGAACGAAGAGACCGACGAAGTCTGCTGGTATACCGACGAAAAAATACAAAGAGCAAAGGGAGAGAGGATACGTTTGTGTGTGTGTGTGTGTGTGTGTGTGTGGAATGCAAAGAGAAGAAAGGGAGAACGCTAAACCCGGCGAGGCGGACGAGGAAGAGAAACACACGGCGGCGGCGGCAACACACCGATGAACGAGCAACGAGGAACGTGGAACGAGGAAGAAGAGCGGCGGGGATGGAAAGGGGCAGAAGGGCGAGGAACGTGGCAGGATAAGGCCCTGGACGGCCCTACGTGGTTGCGCCAGGGGCGGTTGTTGGCGGGTGAGCGTGCTAAGAATACCAAGGAGGAGAGAAACGGCCGGGAAGAATGTAAAAGACAATGGAATGTGTCGCGTCGCGCATGCGTGGCTCCGTGGAATGCGGCCCCGTAACGGCACATCCGTTAGCCACGGTGTCTGCCACGAAACGCGGAGCCTTATTGCGCGCAATCGCCTCTCGCGTACTCGCGTTAGACTCTCTCGCACCACGTCCAACGATCTTGGGGCCTTTGTCGTTCAACCGCCTCCGCTTCTCGCGGGGATTTCGATGCCGGTTTCTGTTGCCTTTTGCGTGGGAAGCTTCGGGAGCTTTGGCAAGTTGCGCGCTTCGCTGGAAGAAGAATTGGGCTATGAGATTAGTTTAAGGGGGATTTCTTCAACCCTTTTGCTAGGGAAAAGTTGACGTCGAAGCGATGGGACGCGACGATTCTGTCGTTAGTTTAGAATGGAACGTCTACTTGCAAGCTGCTTGTTTTTAAATCGGTGATAGTTAAAGATTACTGAGTTAATTACAAACCTAGAAATGTTGAAGTATTCTACCTAGTTTGGCTAGATTTCGTAACTGGTGCCAAGTTTTGGTGAACGATTATAGTGTTCTTCAGCATCGAAAGGGTTAATAATCTTTTTAGCGATACAGGAAAGCGATTAGCTTTATAAATTACAGATTAGCGATACAAATTCTTTTAGGTGTCTTTTAAAGAAGGAACGAATTGGTGCAACTTGTTCAACGAATACGCTTGCTGATAATAGTTCAGAAATAATGCAATCATTTGGACATTTCCGTATACCCTTTACGTTTCGAGAGACATGGATTAGAGTTAAAGATAGGATAACTTACCGTTTATTGATACGCGTAATGTATTATACTCGTCGATTAATCAAAATGCGATCGTTAATCGAGGAACATTTGCACGCGAACTTTAAGTGCGATTTCAGTTGTAGTATTTATCCCGTTATACAATCAACTGTTTCAAGAAAGCTATACTTTAAACGATCTTGCGACAGTGTTACCGTCCATTCAATATCTTAACATATTTATAATAATAGCATGCCAATCTGCCAACTTCGTATCACCAATTCGTTTCCACTTTGCCGTTTAAAATCGATGCTTTAAATTCTGCGAAATCGATGAATAAGAAAATTGACGTCTGTTTCGCCGGTTCTGCGATTGCACCCGTAAAGATTCGAATTTGCATAAAGATTCCGTGTGTGTCCGCGGTCTAATTATGATTTGCTTGCGTGCCGTTTGTCGCGCAAAGTTGCCGTGCAACTCTGCGCAAGGAGTGTCCGTTGCACGGTGGAATATTCTACTGCGACCGGGCGGCGCGCCGCCGCGAAATGGGCCTTAAACATAACACGGCGGAGATCAGCGATGGAATGCGAACCCATTCTCGTTGATCGGTAGATGATCGGGGTGTCGTGACACCGAGCAACACGAAGTCGACGCGATCAGGTGCTCTCGAGCGAGCAGGAAACGTTGCCGCTCCACTTTATTCCGGCTCTGTCCGTGAACATGCCGACGAGCAGCAACAATTGGAGCTCGTTAAAAATTTCTCCACCGCGCTTTTGCTCTTCTCGTGGATCCGACGTTTCGCGGATCGATTCGAGCGGCAACGTGTCGTCAAATACGAGCCACCGAATGGATCCTTGTAGAATTTAGTACCTTGTAGAATTCAGCGTCACGCGGTTTAATGCAGTCGACGATAATTAATAAATAATTATAGTTTTTGAAAGAAAACTTGACGTACATTTTTGTACAGTCTTACGCGGTCTTAAAGCTGTTATTTTTTGTAACGATTCTAAGGGGAAAACCGTTAATATTAATAAATAAATATCTGTCGCCTTCTTATCTGACGAATAATGGAAATGCTTCGAAAATATTTTGACACGTTCAGTGCCACGTGATACGATGGTATGTCGGGTAGTATTTTCATTTTTAATGAACCCATTCAAATTAGGCATTGGAATAAATAACAAGCAAATAGAGATAAATACAGTATGACGTGACACGTTGATGTCGCACGTTAAATGCATATGTAAATCGTGTAATGTAACCAAATAATATGATACTGCGCCGTAAAAGGAATTTTCGACATGCTATACTAATATTCAGGTGCGACACTCAACTTGTCAACCCCCCTTGGCATACAATAATAAAATAATGACTCTACCAGTAACAAAGTTAAATTTCAATTTGATTTTCAGTTTCATTTCGTACGATTGAAAATCACCGATTAAAAATTGCGTACAACACTTGAATACTTTGCGTTTAACACTTGAATACTTTGCGTATAACACTTGAATACTTTGCGCATAACACTTGAATACTTTGCGCATAACACTTGAATACTTTGCGCATAGCACTTGAATACTTTGCGTATAACACTTGAATACTTTGCGCATAGCACTTGAATACTTTGCGTATAACACTTGAATACTTTGCGCATAACACTGTGTAAAGCTAATGGATAACTTGCGTCTATATTCAGTTATATAGCATCGTCTATATGCATCGATATTCAGAAAATGTTATGGCAAGGGGTTAATACGCAAAACGTAGAAGGAAACGCAAAACTGTAGATTGTACGCAGTCGAAAATGTAAAAATAAAAGTGGTGAACGGAGCTACATTCGTAGTCCCATAAAAAACGCGTGACAGAAGAACACATTGGATGATAGGTTTGGGTTTTAATTATCCTGTGTCTCATTTGTGGTTTCGTTGTCTTTTTAAACACTTGCGCTGGAATAACGTATTATACACGTCGATTAATAATCATTGGATCTACTAGAAACCATGAAATTTCTCAAATTAAATATATGCAGTGAATTAAGTATTACGTATGCATACATAAGTAAAAATGTATATGAAAATTTTATAAAAATGATTTCAAGTATCAAATCGCTGCGAATTAATTCAGATGGGTTTATTATAACTGATACTTAGTAAATAATTGCCAGCGCAAGTGGTTAAGAACAGAAATCTCTTATACAAATTTGTATTAACCGCGACATCTTCTGTAATGATTAGATTTTAGGTTACGCGTGTGTCCTCTTCGAGACACAGAGAGAATTCAGTCGCGAGGTACACCTCGTATCGGTCAGACGCGTTGTTGTTATTAAAAGTGTCCGAAATCTAGGCTAGAAGTGCCACGTACTCTACACGTTCCCTACGATATAACGTAAGATAGATGTATCACGTACTGCCACTTTAAAATTCTAACTATTATAGAACGTCGTTAACATAAATATCGTTCAAGTTTGGAGCATAACATTATTCAACCTCTCTTTTATTTATGAACATCTTTTTTTATACGTTCTATGTAATAAATTCATTACTAATTCATTGATAATGTACAACAAATTCCAATATCTTTCTTACTGTCACTTGAACACTTGTCATTTAAATAGAAATCATTTTTACACATATGTGACCATAATTACGAAAATAATCCCAGTCATATATTTCACTGTTTCGAAATATTTAAAGGCGTACATTTGATGAATAAATTAAAACATATTTTCATATAATGTACCATTTTAATTTGCAATTTTATTAGTCTTGATTAATGAAAATTAAAGAAACCTTACACAGCTATCGCGACTAAAAAAAATGAATTCAAATTAAATTTTGACTTAGACCACTTTCATAATTATGAACACGTGTATTAGTACGTCAGTTTGTGTAACAGATATAAGATATATAGTTAAATGTGTTGCCTTACTGAATTATCACACGTTTCATACTTTATACGTATATTGGCCACGTTTCAATGTTCAACGGCACATTTGCCTCTTAATATTTATTTACAAATATTAAGTGTAAATAAATATACGATGTCTATGTGTTGTGTTACGTAAACCAAAGTCCCAAGTTCGGTATGAAAATTTGTTTACCTACGATTCTTTATACGTTACTTCGCTATTAAATAAAACAGTTAAAGTGGCAGTTATAGAAACAGTGATAATAATTCGGTCATTTACCGTAGTTCACGATATACGTACGCTGCGCAGCGAAATTATCCCTTAAAGTACGGCAAACGCAAAGCAATATTGAAACAAGTATGTTTTGTATCGTATTTATATGAATAAATGCTACGTACTGAATAAAATAGTGCAGTATAATTCTGTGGAATACTAAAATGCTAGAAAATTTAAATCAAACATTGTTTTACCGAATTCTCAGTGACCCGATTCTATGTTTCAAAAATAGGCTGCGTACTTTAAGGGTTTAAGGGATCGCCAATTTTGCGCCGGAAAATCGTGACCTAAATCGCCAATGGCTTCCCTAAGTCTTCGTTCGTCGGTGCATCTGTCGTACGTAAGTAAATACATAGTCAATTTTAATGTAAACAAATGAATTTAGAAAATAAACGTCGCTGGTTAATTAACGTATTAATTATTTGTTGTTATTCGTGACTTCTGCTGACTAATTTTAGTAGTCTTGAAACATTATTCGCGTCTTGAAATACTTGAAATTCTTTATCAGAAGAATAGAAAGAAGAATGTGAATTTAACGCAATTGCAATTCGGTATTTTGACGATTTCGTATTCTATACGTTTAATATACTTCGGCATATTGTTCGATTAAAATCCACTCTAGCGAAAGGGTTGATATTGTCGGCGAAATCAATGTTGTTTAACCCATTGGCTTACGAATTTTTGCAAATATTATCCACCGAAATGTTGACCGTCTGTTACTGTAACACCATATATCGAATGCGAAACGCTAAAATATTATACGCAATTCTCACCTAGCAATCCTCGATCTCGCAATCTTCCAAATTGAAGTGAAAGAAATTCAAATTTATTCCAAAATGCGGCATACTTTTATCGTACGTGGTGCATTAATCTAAACCACGAGCGTAACTCGTTGTTACAAGCCAAATGGTTAAAACATTGTCGGATCGGATACGAACTCTTCGAAAATAGACCCGTGTACCGTTTTCTTAATTCGTAGCTTCGATTCGCGCGCTTATGCTTGAAACTTGTAACTTGAAACTTTAGACTTGTATTCGAAGGAATAATTCTCACGAAAATCACGCGCACGTTTGCTAATTGATTAACAATGGCCGGCGTGAATCACCGTCGCCGATTAAGCTGAACGCTAAACGCTGAAATATCGCCGCTAATTAGCCGGACTCGCATAGAACGCGGAGAGAGCCACAGGCGAACGATATTTCTATCGGCCCCCATAAGTCACTTACAGCGAAACAGTTGCCTCTTTTCGCGACGTTCCAATGACCAGGACGAATGGTATTTCGCCACGTGTACCCGTGGCCATGATTCGCGAACTCCGGTTACCCTGAACAGAACGGCCAGCGAGTTTCTCTTTCTTACTTAACGATGAAAACGCTTTACGCGCGTCCCCGCGGGTTACTCCGAAGCAGGTGTGCTACGAGTTGATTTTACACGGAATTTGTGTATCGATGCACGGAAAGAAAGAGAGAGAGAGAGAGAGAGAGAGAGTTAAGGAACGCGTTCTTATAAAATGGTGGTATCCTTCGCTTGACTTTTTAAAGGTATGCGACGCGTTGTGTGTTGTTATTGTAGCCAACGAAGGAACGAGCCGTTCTTTTTACGACACGCTCTCACTGGAATTCCCTTATATAACGTACACGTAGTTTATATAATTGCCCGCACGCAATGTTGTTATTGCTCGGTAGAATATTCAGTTCAACATTCCGGAGGGAAGAGTCCGCGTAGGATTCCTAATTACTTTTTTTTTTCACTCGCGGGGTCACTTTGCGAGATAATTATTATCGTTCTATTCGGTGTTTCGATTTTTTTTCTTTTCGAGTAGTCGCTATAGATCGCTGCGAGTAGAAATCTTCACAGCTTGTTTCACAATTTTTCTTCTTCTTCTTCTTCTTCTTTTTGCAAGCATTTAGACTTCTAAGCGTTCGAATTTCTAAACTTTTGGATTTTTAAGTATTCGAATTTTCAAGCCTTTAGATTTCTAAGCTAGTGGATTCTCAGGCGTTGGAATTTCTAAGCTATTGAATTCTCAAGCTTGGGAATTTCTAAGCTACTCAAATCTCAAGCGTTGGAATTTCTAAGCGTTCGAATTTTATAACTTCTAGATTTCAAAGTATTTGAATTTTGAAGCCTTTCGATTTCTAAGCTACTGAATTTTCAGGCGTTGAAATTTCTAAGCTAGTGAATTCTGAAGCGTTGGAATTTCTAAGCTATTGAATTCTCAAGCGTTGGAATTTCCAAGCTTTTGGATTCCTAACTATTTGAATTTTCAAGCCTTTAGATTTCTAAGCTATTGAATTCTCAGGCGTTGGAATTTCTAAGCTATTGAATTCCTAGGCGTTGGAATTTCTAAGCTTCTGTATTTCTAAGCGTTCGAATTTCCAAACCTCTAGATTTCGAAGTATTTGAATTTTCAAGCCTTTAGATTTCTAAGCTATTGAATTCTCAAGCGTTGAAATTTCTAAGCTGTTGAATTCTTAAGCGTGGGAATTTCTAAGCTACTGAATTCTCAAGCGTTCGAATCTCTATGCTATTGAATTCCTAAGCGTTCGAATCTCTAAGCTATTGAATTCCTAAGCGTTCGAATTTCTAAGCTTTTAAATTCTCAAGTGTTCCAATTTCCAAACCTTTAGATTTCCAAGCTTCGAACAATCCAAACGATTCGTAGAACTCGCAAAATTCGCATTGCCCTCGTTGCTCGAACCATACCGATACTTCCTTCAACGAAACTTCGCGTTTCGTCTCGAGCGAGCTTGTTGCGAGTTCAAATGGAGCGATAATTTCGAACGGGCGTTCGTACCAATTTGATCACCCACCGCACGTTTCAAGTTGGTCCCCGCGAGAGGAGAACGAGTTATACATATTTCTCGCGCAGCGAAACCAAACCTACCAACCTTCCAGCTGATCATTTATTGACAAATGGCCGTGCGCGTGTCCAAGGTGCCACTTACGAAATCCCTCCACGTCAGCCTGTTTCCTCGTTGCGCGTTCAAAGTGGCCGCGGCGGCGCGCGGGGCGAAGGAACAAAAAAAAAAGAAAGAAAGGAGACGCGCAAAATTGAAAAGGGTACAATCAGCGGCCAGGCGTTCGAAGCAGGTTTCGAGGTGGGAATCGCGAGCGGGAAAGTAAACGGGCGAGCCCTTTAATCCGGTGGCTCGTTAACGCGCGCCCGGGACCCGATCGAAACTCTAATTTGCGAGCGGGGCGCAAAGAAAACAGAGCACGCCGGCCTCCGCGGTCAGATAACGCGGCGGGATCTCTCGGATAAGTGCGAGCCAACTTCTCTCGAAAACTTAATACGGAAAACGGAAACGTATTCGAAAGGTTCTCGATAATCGCCTCGCGCGCAGATGCAGCATTCTTCTGTGCTTGAAAACAGCACGCGGCTTCGTGTGCTTCTTTTGCAGAGAGTAACGCGGGGCAATCGTAACACGTTACGTAACTTGACCCCGTTGCCCCACGATCATCTCATTAGCCGCGTATGCTAGGTGTAGTTACTAATAATTTAGTACTAATAGGTTAGTTGCTAATAATTTAGTACTAATAGGTTAGTTACTAATAATTTAGTACTAATAGGTTAGTTGCTAATAATTTAGCACTAATAGGTTAGTTGCTAATAATTTAGCATTAATAGGTTAGTTACTAATAATTTAGCACTAATAATATAGTACTAATAGGTTAGTTACTAATAATTTAGTACTAATAGGTGTAATTACTAATAATTTAGCATTAATAGGTTAGTTACTAATAATTTAGCACTAATAATATAGTACTAATAGGGGTAATTACTAATAATTTAGTACTAATAGGTTAGTTACTAATAATTTAGTACTAATAGATTAGTTGCTAATAATTTAGTACTAATAGGTTAGTTGCTAATAATTTAGTACTAATAGGTTAGTTGCTAATAATTTAGTACTAATAGGTTAGTTACTAATAATTTAGTACTAATAGGTTAGTTGCTAATAATTTAGCACTAATAGGTTAGTTGCCAATTGTTGAGAATAAGCATTGCATGCATGTATTTTTAATGAAAATTTGTATCCATTGATGCTGTCCCCTCCCTTGCAAAGGTCAGTACTACCTGAGGACACTCTTTTATTGCACCCCCTGAGCGTCTCGGCCTTTTTCCGAGTCTTAGTCAGTTAGCAGAAAACCGTCAAACTAAGAACAGCATTTTTGTTTTGTACAACTACATTAATTAAATACATACTTAGGTTAAAACTCTGTTGTATTTATTTAGCAAATAAATATTCAACACTAATAATATAGTACTAATAGGTTAGTTACTAATAATTTAGTACTAATAGATTAGTTGCTAATAATCTAGTACTAATAGATTAGTTGCTAATAATTTAGCACTAATAGGTTAGTTGCTAATAATTTAGCACTAATAGGTTAGTTACTAATAATTTAGTACTAATAGGTTAGTTGCTAATAATTTAGCACTAATAGCTTAGTTACTAATAATTTAATACCAATAGTTTAGTTACTAATACACGATAGGCACGTTTTAATTTGCACGCCACGATCTTGCAAGGCAAAGTTAAGATTCAAGTTCAAGTTTAATTTTACCTTCGACGGTAGTGTCGTTTTTTGTGCAACTTGCGCCATGAATTATGAAACGAGTTTGACTCGTTATTGTAAGCCAATACGTTAACGCGTTATTTAACCGGAAATCGATTAATAGGTTTTCCCTATAAATTCTATAAATCGCTCTTTTGTTCGTCCGTGCAAAAATACTGAAGCAAATCTCTCGAATATGAAGCATCGAGTGAAGAACATTTATCATTATTGTTGAATGCCAGTGGGTTTTTCCAATAAATACCTTTAATGTATGCAAATTAGTTTCATTCTACCCTGTGCAGTTACACGTTACGTTCGCACGCGAGAGAAGGAAGTACGCAGGCAGGAATACTTGTTACACGTATAGCTAAAACGGAAGAATTCTGTTTGCCCGGAGCCACGTATTGGTCAGGTTAACGCAGCGGAAATCGACACTGATTTCCCTACCAATTCCTTGTCTTCCCTACAATTATTATTATTTATTTATTAACTGGCCTCTTCTCCTTTACATACGTTACATTGGTAATAAAACAATACAGCAAAAAACATGAAAACACGTTAAACATTATACTTTATACATCGAAGTAGAAACAAGAACGATAAATTTCAAAGATATTGTTTCGTATGTTTGACGGCGATGAGAAAAAGTTTGCACAATATTTCACTTGCGCAGCTTATGTTGTTCAGGTACAAAGATCTACGGGTTGTTAACGAAGGGACCCTATAGTAGAACGGTTGACTCGCGGCGACGCGGTTGCTTCTCGAAAGTGGCGACTCGCGTTTCCAGGAATTCCACCGTTAGTTCGGCCATTACCATTCGCTACATGTCGGGGGTCACATTTTAGCGTGTTTACGGCACTTTTCGAGGAAACTGTTACCTCGAGCCGTGTCCTCGCGGCGGGCAAATACACCGGAGTAGCAGCTCGCGACAGCCTTTCATTACCTCGGCCGCATTCGCGACCGTACACCGGCGTTGTGTGCCTTGCGTCGCCCGCTCCACAAAAAATCGCGCGACTAATATCTGTAATCGCCAGCGAAATGCGGCGTATCTCGAATACCAGTTTGTTTATGGCGATTCAAATATTGCGGCGTAGCACGGGAACGAGTAAGGATGCGCGATGTCGCGGAGGAGTTGGTAAACTTTCGTATTCGAAATCGTCGATAGTAGCGGAAGACTTTGAGTCAGTTAATCGGTTAATCGAATTCTATATTTTCTTAACCATTTCGCGTTAATCGTGGCGCATATAGGCGCGTAACAAATTCGTACGTGGCGCGTTAACGATGAATTCCAACGATTCATTTTGGTAATTAAAAACGCTGTTGGCGTCCTGAAACACTTGCATGTTTTTGTTACCTAAAGAATAGGAAAGAGTTAGAAGAAAGCTATGAATTTAGTGCACGGCAACTCAATATTCTGACGACTCAGTCACTTTAAAGTTAACATGAAATAGAGAAAAATAATATTTATGGTCTCTATAATTTTAGGTAATGAAATCCGAACGGCGCACAGTGGTTCGGATTAGAAAATTTACTGAAATTTTGCCTAAAAATCAAGTTACTAATATCGATGTTTATTGAATTTCAGTAGCTTTATAAATATTCATCTATTACAAAAACGAAAGAATTAATTAAATTCAATGTACATTTTCATTAAAACCTGCATTTGAAGTTAAACATATCTATAATAACCTTTTCAATGTAAAAAATTTGTTTCTGTTCTTTGTGGTATTCTAAGAATTCGGTTTAATATTTTTATTTTGACGCAGCGGCGTCAACGTGTGACGATTTCCGCAAAAACCTAGCGTTAAGAAAGAATCGTAATGTACACAAGAAACTTTCCTCGATTCGCGAAGGATTCTTTTAAATGGGCATTCGCCTGAACACTTGTCGATTAATTTGACTTTTAACCCTTTGTGGACGACGAATAATAAAACTTAAAAGAGTATTTTGACTTTGAATTCCAAGCCTTAGGAATTTCTAAGCTTACGAATTCCAGGTGCACAAATTCCCAAAACTTTGAAGCGTTTATCAACGATATTAATTGAAACTTTTTGCTTTAACAGTAAACGTGCGTGCACGAATACCAGGAAAGTGGCGATTATTTGCAAACACTCGTCCGCAAAGGGTTAACCCTTTGCAGACGATGAATAATATCACTTAAAGGAGTACTTTGGTTTTGAATTCCAAGCCTCTAAATTTCCAAGCTTTCGAATTCCAGACCGTCAAATTTCCAAAACTTTGAAGCATTTATTAACGATATTAATTGAAACTTTTTGCTTTAACAGTAAACGTGAGTGCACGAATACCAGGAAAGTGGCGATTATTTGCAAACACTCGTCCGCAAAGGGTTAACCCTTTGCGGACGATGAATAATATCACTTAAAGGAGTACTTTGGTTTTGAATTCCAAGCCTCTAAATTTCCAAGCTTTCGAATTGCAGACCGTCAAATTTCCAAAACTTTGAAGCATTTATTAACGATATTAATTTAAATTTCTTGCTTTAACAATAGACTTGCGTCCGCAAACCCAAAAAATGATTAGGCGGCTATTTGCAGACACTCGTCCGCAAAGGGTTAATGCGCGGCGAGTTTTACAAGAAAGGTGGCCAATCCGTTTCTGTTTTTTCTCGTTGAAAAGTACGACGCCGATGTCGCGCGCGGAGAAGCGAAACTGTTTAGATTGGGCGCGCGCACGTTTGCGACGAGAGCATCGGTAGAGAAGACGGGAAAGGTTTTCGAGGAGCAGCTGGCGGAGGTTGTTAACCCTTTCCCGCTGCTGATGGAACGTCAAAGGAACCACTGCCTGTGTATACCGAAGGTTAAACGAAAGGTACAGGTTGTTTATAAAAAATAAATGGCCAACTGCTCGGAGAGGTGGTTATTTACACTTAAATCGAGGAACGAGGAACGTCTCGTAAATACGAGCTAGTGTAGTAAACGGGGAAACGTGAGCGAGTTGTTGATGGAATACGAGAAACGTCGCGGAGGTCCAATATTTATGCGTTACAAATTCCGTGCCTCGCGAAATATTTTCCTACAAAGAAGAGAGGGGGGTCATATTTTCCTTCGAAGAAGCTTTGGAAACAAGATGGGAATTTTACTAACCTAAACGAATAGAAGTATCGAATACAAAAGGACAGCAAGGATAAGAGTAAGAAGTTTTATCTGCTTGAAACGATCAACGAATAAGAAAAATAATCGCAGCGAAAATTGCGAGCTAGTTATACTTTTGCGTTAACCATTTGCCGTATAGTGACGAGTTGCACTCGCAGTGCGAATATTTGCAATAAAAATTTAAAGTACAATTAATTGCAATCAATTTTTAATAAACTTCAACTTATAGCTGCAATTTGTAAGATCGAAAACTATTAAATGAAAGCTACGTATAATGTTTCAGCTGTTTGCACGTGACGGAATATTAAAATCAAATAATAAATAAATGAATAAAAACTAATGAATGTCCCAAGAAAAGAATAGTCTCAAAGAAATGTGTACGAGAAAGGGTCACCGTATAATTGCTGCACTTTTCCGTGATTTTAAAATACAAACGAAGCAAATATCTATGTTTATTTTACATGCAAGGTGTACAAATTAATTCGCTGCCCTTACGTTTAATCTTGATGATTTTGTTCACTTAAACCTGCCACTATTTTTCGTCTTCGCTTAGACGAAGATAAAGTGATAGAAATTATTTCGAACGCCAAGATTGCGTTTAATTAATAAGAACATTCGTGCGCGTAGATGGTTAAAATTGGAACACGTCGATGGGTCGAAGCTTACTTTTACGAGTGATCGGATACTTATGGACATGCTAACGTACTTAATTTACATTTTACTGCGCGCATCTAGGAGGCAATAAAAATTGCATAAATTTGGGGGGAGCAGAGCAGCAGGTCCCGGTGCTCTCGATCGAGGATTGCCTAGCGGACTAGATTTACGAGCCGAACGTGACTCTTGCGCTGTTTTCGAGATCCAGAATTCATATGCTTCTCTTCCCCCCCTCCCCCGATGCAGTGGTATTTTTCAATTTAGTTATGCACGGGGAAAGGAAGGAGGTTCACCCTCCGCGTATTCAAATTGGGTTAACATTTATGCCTGCTGCCAGCTCGTCCATCGGCCATCCGAATCGCGCTAGATCAATCGTACTCGTGACACTCGCAACTCGCCGGCTTCCATTCGAGTAAACGCGTCGCTAACTTCGTCAAAATTTCGTACCGCCAACTTGCAACTTCGCATCGTAACCGGATGTGGAGAGCGCAACCCTTTTGTTCGATTGAATCGAAGTCGCGCAGGAGGAAAATTCGAAGCTCTCGACGTTTGCTAAACAGAGATGAATTATGGAATCTATAAATCGCTGGTTGTTAACCATTTAATCCAGTGGCTTGCGAATTATTACGAATTATTATTCTTATGTACTTATTATTATATTACTCATTATTATATGCACTTATTATATTATTGTATACTTATTATATTATTCTAATGGAAAATAGCTAACTAGAGAATTATACACACGCATAATGGAAAGTAGAAACACGATATATTATATGTATAATATTTCATTCGCATATTGTAACAGAAGTACGTACAAAGTTCCTCGGATAAAATAAATTATTTATACTCACTTAGAGAAAGATTAACTACTTTTACTATCGCAAACAGAACTTTAACTAGCGAAAGATTAATCATCTTTACTATTGCAAACAGAACTTTAACTAGAGAAAGATTAACCATTTTTACTATTGCGAACAGAATTTTAACCAGAGAAAAATTAACCATCTTTACTATTGCAAACAGAATTTTAACCAGAGAAAAATTAGCCATTTTTACTATTGCAAACAGAAGTTTAACCAGAGAAAGATTAACCATCTTTACTATTGCAAACAGAATTTTAACCATAGAAAGATTAACTACTTCTACTATTTTAAGCAGAATTTTACGTAGAAAAATAACGCGACTCTTCGAGTAAAATAATTTCCGCCGGCTAGAATTCTACCAAATGCACGCAGTCTTCGAGTGTGTAGCCATCGCAGCGGCAAAAGAACCCTTAGTACCCTTCGAAACACGGCAACTCGTGCGCCATTTTATTTTCCCATCGTCGGAAGAGAATTTCTGGAGAAAAGCTAAACTACTACAATGTCCTGAAAGTGGCGTTCGATCGAACGGCGAACGAGGAAATCGGCTTAGAAAGCATCGAAAGAAAGAAAGAGAGAGAGAGAGAGAGAGAGTAGAGGATTCGAGGAGGTCTGAAATTTTGGAAGCCTCCCGAAGAAGAAGAAGAAGGAGGAGGAGAAGAAGAAGAAGAAGAAGTCTTCGAGCGGACGAGTTAAGCCGACTTTTCAGGGTCATTGAGTTCCCTTCGAATGGGACACAGAGGCATTGTCCGAGGAGCTTACGTTCCTCGCTCGCCAGTGGGTTCGCGTGCCAAGGCTGTCTGTAATTCAGCGAGTAATGGCGATGCGATAAAAAAAAATTTACGCGCTCCTTCCGGACCACGAAGAAGCGGAGCGCGTTTCGCTTCCGGGCTGTTTTTCGTTAACAGCGTCGCATTCCCCGGATCCGCCGGGCAAAAGGACATAGGTTGACAACCGAGGACTTAACAGCGGCAATGGGTTGCGTGATTTAAGGAACGCGTGCTTCTTAATGCTTGTGCGTATAATGGGAAGCTGCGCTCTTATAAATTCGGCAATATACAACGGGGGGAAGGAATTCGTCTCGGAGAAGCTTCGCACGGAGAGCACTGAAAATCGTCCACCTTTCTTCCTTTTGCAATTTTATTCGCCGGGCGGAGTACTTAACTTTTGATCGCCTCAATTAATTTTTTTTTATCAGTAAAGCAACTGTTCCTTATAACCATTTGCCGTGCAATAACGAATCACTCTCGCGGTGGCAACGATTCGATAAAAAGTGAGATTCTACTTGTAAGAAATGTTTAGTATTAGTTCATCATTTATTAATACGGTGCTGTATCGAAGGTGATGAGTAGCTTACGTAGCGTGTGCTCGTAATAAAAAGGGGTTAAGAAGGAGACGACGAATGAATCAAACGTTTGCAGCTCGAAGATCTTTTGGAAGCTCGTAATCCGTGATAAAAGATTCTGATCGATCCGTTAATAACAAAGATAATTAGGTGCTCTGATTTGTGTAAAATATAGTACATAAATTATGCAAGCTTGCTAAATGTTTTTAAGAAAGAATTACGTGGGTTTCCATAGCCTGTATTTCACGATTATCGCAGGAGAATCGGTTAGCTCTGTCTGCCCAAGCACCAGTGGTACGAGTCGCAACGCGTTCAGACCTACCTATAATAATCGTTTCCTTATTCTAGTAAAAGATGTTTCGATTAATACCGTCGCGTTACATTTCAACAGGTAACGAATCAAATGTTGATCTCTAACTCATTGCAACGTTTAACTCCTTGCCCTACAATTATTTTATTACCTATTTAGGCCAGCGTTAGTTGATCGCTATTTTTATATCTTGTGTCGTTCGAATATTATAGGAAATTCGATAACCTCTTCGTATCATACTACAAAGCTAAACGTAGAGTTTAAATTAAACGTCATCGTTAACAATAGGTGTTTCTTTGTATAATCTGTGGCATAATTCGTAGACCAAGTATTGTGACTCGTTATCGTAGTGCAATGGGTTAAAGATATTTTTACTGGCCACGAAAATCGAAGGCTGCGAGATATCTTACGCGAACGAGTAACGGCGGATCGCCGTTGAACGGAGGCATGCAAAAGAAATGTGGGAGCGCCGCGGAACAAAGGAAATACGAGTTGCCGTGTGGCGAACGGAAACAGAAGAATGCGGGGAACGAAATAAAGGAACGGTCCGGTCGCGCGCGCGCGGACAGGTGGCAAGCATTGTACCTGCTGCGGATACGGGCGCCGTGGAACGGAGCGCGCAACGCGCCAAACCTCGCGCTCCTAACAAAGTAAACATAGACGTACTAATAAACGGAAGGAATTCGAAAATTCTCTTACGTAAGCGCGGCGAGCCGCGTTCGCGGCAACCTGCTAATGTTGATAAAGAGTTTATCCTTTGACGGAGATTCCTTTCGAAACTGGCTCGAGGTGAGAGCAATCGAGGTCTCCTCCTTTCATCGATCTTCCAATCCAATTTACGTGGAATCCGTAGAGGAATATTTCCACGTCTCGGGAACAATACATGCTGGCTTTTAAGGACGAGTCTCACTCTCGCGATAAGTTAGTATTGTTAGTAGTATTCACGTACGTACATGTGTGAATAAATTTTTCTGGCACCGCGAAACCAAATTATTGTTACCATTAAATAGATACGAAAGCTAGTGTTTCCATTTTTTTTAATTAGAAATTGATCTTGGAAGTATTTCGAAACGTCGGTTTCTTTAACGGATACAAGATGTGTAATAAACGTCGCGACTTTAATGAATTATCACACGTTCCATACTTTATAACTATATTGATCACGTTACAATGTTCAACAGCACATTTACCTCCCAATATTTACTAACAAATATTAACCGTAAACGAATACACGATGTCTACGCGTTGTCGCGTAAACCGAAGTCCAAATTTGGTATGAAAATTTGTTTACTTGCGATTCTTTGTACGTTACTTTGCTATTAAGTAACACGAATTCAAGTGACGGTTATAGGAACAGTGACAGTACGCGGATCATTTAACCAGTAGGGTTATATTCTATGCATTTTATACGTCGTTTGATAAAAGCCACGCTTGTAGCGATAAGTACATTCTACAGTGTTTATATCAATTTCAATTGTAAAAGACACGAGATACGGGTAGCAAAATACGCGTTGCAATATTTAGAGGATGAAATCCCTATTCAATTTTACTCGTAAATAAAATAATTCGTTCGGTGTACCAATGGATAACGTGGTACTATTAGATCCCGATCGGATCTTCGCGCGGACCATCGATGGATTGCCTGGAGCTAAGCGAAATTTTTCACCGGTAAAACCAAAAGCGACAATGAAGGCTTGCAATGAAGCGCGGCTTGGAAAGTCTCGCGTTAGGAAGAGCGATAGGTGGGTCCATAGGAGATCCAAAGGATTAATGGACGAGGATCGCGTCGGCTCTAGGTGAAAGATGCTGTGTGCTGCGTGTCCCGTGCAGCAGCAGCCCCAACGAGCGGCAAGAGTCGGCGCGGGAACGAAGATGAGAAAGAAGACGAAGCAGAAAAGAAGAGGACGAGGACGAGAGAAGAGGCTGCGTGTTTGTGTGTGTGTGTGTGTGTGTGTTGGAACGGAAAAGAAGAGGACGAGAAAAGGAAGGTGGTGCGGAGACTCGGAGTGGGCAAGACAGGAGAGCGAACGGAGGACATCGAACTGAAATGGCCTCTGGGAGCGCATTCCAGTATTCCACTCTCGCTACCTTAGGCCATCCTCTGGCTTCTCCTCTCTCCAACCGTCTCTCTCTCCTTCTGCTGCGTCTGTCCGTGGCTACTCTTCTTCGCCGCCGTCCTCTTCTCCTTCTTCGGCGTCGCTGTGTCGTCGTCGTTGGTGTCGTCGCCGATCTCTTCGTCTCTCTTTCCGCCTTTCGATTTTGCTCGTTCGGGCTCTTCGAACTTCTCTCTCCCCTTCCTTGGTTTAGGGTCCTGCTTCAACGAACCTGCTTCTCATCCCTGTTTCGCCTCGGTTGCGCAGCATCCTCCTTTGGACTCTGCCGGAGTCCTTTTATTTCGCTACTCCGCATTCTTGAGTTTCCGCTCCGCGCGCCACACCACCGCGAATACGGGCTTTCCCTCCGCGCTAGCACCGCGAATCGGTCTATTTCGCTGACTATCCCGCCGCGTTCCCATGGCTGTTCCATGGTTTTACGGGGCGGATTCGATTCCGGATCGATTTTTGCCGGTTTTGCTTCGGTACGATTAGATTACGCGATCCTTATGCAAACGACGAGTTTCGTGGGCATGAGCATTGGTAAAACGTATTTATCGTTATTATGGAATCATTAACCATTTGCCCTACGATAACGGGTTACACTCGTTTTATAAATTCGGGCGTAGATTCGACAAAAATGAATATTATCGACGGGTGAAATTTAATTTGAACTCTAATCTTCGCATTGTCTGATTGGGGTAGGGGTTATTAACCCTTTCGCTACGAAGGGCGTATTTAGACGATCTTATAAATTGGACGATCATTCGTTAAGGGCATACTTGTCGTTTTTCCGTGGAACGTTATCAAAACTGTTTCCATTAGTGCAGTAAAATTCGGACTATAATTGATAATATATAGTAGCTTAACCCTTTGATCGAGAATGCATAAAAGTCTAGCGATGATAACGGCGTGATTTCAGTTGCTTCAAAGAGATACTTTGAATTAGTGTCCACAGGTATTATAGTTACTCGTAGTTAATAGGAGGTCGAAATAGGGGTCGTTTGTATTCTTGGATCCATTTGACGATTGTTTCTGGGAAGCTGCTTCCTTGAAAGGTCAACGCGAGCATAGGTTATAGGTTAGAGAGATTTCGTATTAAAGTAGCGAACAATTGGATCGCCTCCGATTATAACCAATTAAAATTGGCTCAATAGAAGTCTTCGAAGTTCAAACGAAATTTAGCTAGCCTCGAAAAATCAACGCAAAAAGGATAGTTTCAGAAGCGGAAGGCTTAATCGCGTAAGCAGCAATTTTTCCATTTGCAATGGTGAATAATAGTCAATAATAGTTAATAATAGAAAGCAAATAGCCACCGTATTTTCGATGCGTGCCAATTTTTAAAGCAACAAATTCTACGCAAATAATTAGATAATAATTGTACAAGTCTTGTCCTTAATGATGCAATTTTGATGATTACAAAACAGTAGAACAGGTAAAAAATATGTATCTAGTATAAAAGTTACGGCTACTTTTACGCGTGCAAAAATATCAATTTTGAGCCTTTTTCTGGCCGCTATTGTAATTGGTTTTATTGTTTCCTTTGCAGTGGAGATATTTGCGAGCGAGTGATAAAATGAGAAGGTCACTGGCGATATTCCTATGAATTGGCAAGGCGATTTCGTGCAACGCGTAGACTTTCAGCCTCGATTAAATAGGTCAGATTGCAGGAAGATTAAACTCTGCTCCATTTCGATGCTTATCCGTTACTTAGCATCTAACGGGCTAATTAAATACCTGAAACTATGCGTAACGTCTGTACTCGAGTTAACGCCGACGGAATCTTCCATCTTGAATCTCGAATCGCGCTATCCGACATTCCATTCCAACCTTTTAGAGCCTTCGCGTGCAAAGAAGCGTACGATTTTCGAAGTGTAATGAACGTTGCGCGATTAAACGCGAAACGAGATTTCTAACGTTCGAATATTTAACGCGTTAATTCTCGATTATATTATATTAACTCCATTACGTATTTTAGAATCGTTGGGAGCCGCCGTGCGAACGATTCGTTTCTAATTAACGGTGATTACAATAAATAGCACGTAATTTTGATGATTATTTTAACCAGCTTTAAACGCTGTCTCTTGATTATCGCGTTCAAGTGACCAAAACGTGAACAGCGTTTGTTTAATTAATGATACTGTCGTTTAATAAAGGCTCGTTAACCCTTCCTCTCGTTAACAGACTAATTTCAGAAGTGTTTGCGCCTCGATCAATTGTCACGAGAAGCGTTAGCATTTGTGCACTTTGTTTTCCAAGTTCCGAGTTACCTAAAATCGATTTCAATTCTGGTGCATTACATTTATATAGTAGTTTAATCAGCAGTGAAAGGGTTAAGATAGAGATAGCGAATAAGATTGGAGAAATGGGACATAAATTGTGGGTTATTTCACCTTCTAAGTACCATAATATCCATATATGTACATAATATACCATATATTAGGTTGATGCATATGAAATTTTTCTTCGTAGTTTGAGATCAACGAACGTGTATACCATTCTTTTAATTTTGCAGTACGGTTAATTGCAATGAACTACATTAAAGCCGAAGAACGCGTAGCTGTGATACAAATACGTGTATTAAAATGTCTATAAAAAGTCGAAAATACGCTACGAACTTTCTAAATAACAATCGAACGTCTACTTTTCTTTTTTCGTTTTAAGAAAAAGAGAAAATTCCATCGGCTGGCGATATCCTGTGGGGAACGATCGCGTTATCCCCGATTACAACAGTTTGCGGGGCGCGCAATATGTAGTTCGGATCGGCATTTGTATGGGCAAGCTTCGAATGTTATTTTCGCATTAGCATTATGCGGTGTATATTTAGAATGTACGACGCCTCGGACGTTAACGCCGACACGCTCGCCGCGTTCGCATATTTGAGATTTTTCCGATCGCGAGGAACGCCGCGCCGGAGCAGAGGAGGAATACCTGCAAAGGTCATCGCGAAAGGGGAAAAGAGAGAGAGATATATAGAGAAGAGCAACAGCGAGGAGTGTAGAGCGCGGCAGAGAATGCAGAACGGGATGGATCGCGCGCAGATACCGGCCAACAGATATCGCCGCTTCATGAAATATTTATCCTCGCTATTTTTCGTGTCGCCTGCCTCATAATCCCGACCGCTATACATACACCGATGCACAGTGTGGCGGCTAAAAATATCCGCGCTATATTCGTAGCTTGTATTTCCCCAATTGCTGCCGTCGATTCA